>CM067765.1:33545261-36100844 GCA_034642375.1 Vigna nakashimae
TAGTTTAGTTTTCTTTAGATTGATGATGTAATTATTTTTATTTATCCAGTTTGTATATAAAGTTAAAAATTTATAATAGTTTTGGATAACGGTAAATTTGTACTGTAAGGAACCGCACGTTCCTTATATTTTTAAAGGGGATGGGGAAGGTGGGCGGCTGCACGTTCGTGTAGTGGTGGGAGAGGGGCTCCATGTCCAGCAAAGGAGTGGGTAGCAGCAGATGGTGGTGGGTCTCTCCACCTGGAAGTGCTCCAGCCATCATCATGAACCTCCATCATCTCCTTCGTTGGTGGGCATAGCATTGAGGAGTGGCTGTGGGGAGCACCATTTTCTTCCTTCTTAAAGGTAAAAGCCATGGATTCAAAGGGATTGGGAGTTCTGCAGATTGGAGGAGTTGCTGCCATATCTGTGAGATGGTGAAGTGAGAGCTGGACACTGTAGCAGAGGACTGAAATAGCAGAGGAGGAACACAGTGCAAAGATTGGTTCAAGATTTGCAAGGAGGTCTTCAAGAGGTAAGGGGAGCTAGATCTTTTGTTTGATTGTTGATATATACTGTGTTTGATGCAAATCTCGGAAGAAGGGGATGAAAAATTGGGGTTTTCTGGGTTTCTGGAAAACCTGGTGCGATTCTGCAGAATTCTGCAGAAACGCGCGTGCGTTCAATTTTGGTCAAAGTAGGACGTTCGTCCAAATGGCTCGACCAATTAGTGGTCGGCCAAAATAATATGAACGTTCGGTTTTGTATTCTCGTGTAACGAGCGTTAGCGTTCGTCAAAATATTACCCAGAGATGTTAGGCGTTCGTTTCTAATTCGGACTCGTAATAATCCTGAGCGTTCGGTCTTAAGTTGGAAATTCTTAGGGTTCGATGATGAGCGTTCGGTATTAATATGATATTCCTAGGTTTGGATTTTAAACGGTCGGTTTCGATGTACTTGTGATAATAAGTGTTCGGTTGTTGGTAGTCTCAACTGGTGATTTTGAGCGTTCGGTCTTAAATTGGATTCTTAGGAGTGAATCTCGAGCGTTCGGTTTTGTGGTAATACTGATTATAAGCGTTCATCCTAAATTGTTGTTTTCAGGAAATAATCTTGAACGTTCGTTTTTGATGTATTAGTAATTGTAGTCGTTCGTTTAAGTTGGTATTCTTAAGTTTGGATCTTGAGCGTTCAGTCATGGTTTAATTCTGATTGTGAGCGTTCGGTCTTGGTTTAGTTCTGATTGTGAGCGTTCGGTCTTGGCTTGATTCTGATTGTGAGCGTTCGGTCTTAGTTTGATTCTGATTGTGAGCGTTCGGTCTTGGTTTAATTCTGATTGTTAGCGTTCGGTCTTGGCTTGATTTTGATTGTGAGCGTTCTGTATTGGTTTAATTCTGATTGTGAGCGTTCGGTCTTGGTTTGATTCTGATTGTGAGCGTTCGGTCTTGGTTTAATTCTGATTGTTGAGCGTTCGGTCTTCATTTGATAGTCTTAAGTTTGGATCTTGAGCGTTCGGTCTCGATATCTGTTAGAAATCATTAGCGTTCGACCTAAATCACGTATTCTGATGTTTAGTTGGTAAGTGTTTAATCTGGGTGTATCAGTGATAGCTAGCGTTCGATCTTGCCCAAGTATTCTCAGGCTTCGATCGTAAGCGTTCGGTCTTAATGATAAATAACGTTCGGTTTTGCTGATGTTTATTCCCATTTAGTGATCGTTCGTAGCGAACGTTCGGTATTTGATGATGATTGATCTTTGAACGTTCGTCCCGACATTGTACGATTTTAGTGAGGTGTTCGGTTATAACGTTCGGTCAGGAAATGTTTAATCCAGTGGGGCGTTCGGTTTTAGCGTTCGACTGAATACTGGAGTCGTTCGGTTTTAGCGTTCGACTGAATATTGGAAGTGTTCGGTTTTAGCGTTTGACTGAATACTGTTCGGTTTTAGCGTTTGGCCTTATTGTGTTGGATCTTATAGCGTGCGTCCAAATATAGTAGTGTTCGGCAAGATAACGTTTGACAGATGGCGTTCGGTGAATAGTGTTCGGATGAATAGTGTCCCACAAAGTGTTTGATGAATAGTGTTCGGATGAATAGTGTTCTGCAAATAGTGTTGAGTTCTAAGTTGAGTTTCTCTGGAATTGAATTATGTGTACAAATGTTTGGAATATATACTGCGATGTGATGTATGTGAAGATATGTGAATGTATGAAATATGATAAATTACTATGATGATACGATTGTAAAAGTAAATAGTGTATGTGAGTATGAAGTGGACATCTCGGGGAGAGATGGATGAAAGTGGTTATGTGGTGGTGTGTTGTTCTGTATAAACTGTATGGAACTTTGAACTAGTATGTCTATCCCTACACTCAAAGCATTGTTCATGCTCAAGTAGAGTTGAACAATGTAAGTGGTGAGAGTAGAGGGAGGTCCTCGTCTATAGTCTTTGAATTTAGACACAGACAGATTGGGGGATTTACCTTGCTAGTGTTAGGCAAGACTAGCTCAACTATGCAAGTGCAAAGACGACCAATAGTTCGACAGTTATACAAATTTGGATGAGTCGTGTGTTGTGACTTTACCTTGCATAGTGTTGGGGAGTGCCAGCAGAACTATGTAAGTGTAAAGATGTGTGAGTTGTGGTTTAATGAGCATGCCTTAATTGTTTCTTTATATGAATCTACGTATGATGACATGAATTAACTGTGCTATATGTATAACATGCTTTTTATATCTAGCTCACCCTTGCATTGTTTGTGTTATGTGCTGTTTGGGTATGTTTCTCTGGCGATGATCATCCACTTGGATGGGAGCAGACGTTGTTGAAGAGATCCCTTTGGAGCAAGAGCTGGAGGATACTAAGGTTGCGGAGTAGTCTTCTTAGGAATTTCCCATATGAACTCTTGTAGTATTTGACTCTTTAAGCTGTTCAAGTTTGAATTCCCGTTTCTTTTATTTCTGGATGACTGTAATTTCACATTTAATTACACGTCATGCTCCGACTGTTCTCTTTATTGGAATGTTGACGTCTTTATTATGTAATATTTGTTATTATATAATCGGGATGTTACATGTACTATATATTATAGTTTATAACTGTTCTATCTTATTATAACTGTTCTATATAATGATTAAGATATGGTTAATCGTTAGTTATTACATTTATTTTTAATTAATTTTTTAAAAGTCAGTTTTTATATTTTTTCAGACAAAATCAAGTAATCACAGTAATTATTATAATTTAGACTTTGATTAAGAAATTAACATTGCAATATAATTCATTAGATATAGAAATACATCATATTTTGAAATTTAATTAAGAACTTAATCAAATTGGAAATCTTATTTAAAAATTTATCAGATTTTGAAATATGGTTAAATTATATTGGATTTCAAACTTATGTTTAGGACACAGTTAAATTTCAAAATTCTATTAAGTATGTTTTTTAATTTGAAAATATGGTATTGTTTTTAGTTTTATTTTTTCAAATTTACATTGTTTGTTTTATTGCTTTTTTTTTTATTTTATACTTTTAAATTTATTTTGTTTATTTTGTTTTATGAATTTGTTAATCTCAATTTTAGTTATGTTCAGTGAGATATTCTATCTTAATGTTGTATTATTGGTAGTTAGATTCGTCATAATTAAGGTGAAAGATTTCTTTTAGTTTTATAAATTTTACCTTTGTTAGATTTATGTTCTTTCACAAATAAAATGTGTAAAAAGATTATATAAATAAGGTTTAATCCTTTAGTACATCCCTATTTATGTACGAATTTCTCAATTGGGTCCTCGTTTTTTAAAGTGTATCAAAATGGTCCTTAATTTCGAAAATTGATATCAATTGAGTCCTTTCCGTTAAGTTGGTTGGACGGCGTTAAAAAATTGATGAGTGGATGCTGAGATGACGAACGAACGCTCGTCCACCAGCGAACGAACGCTCGTCCACCAGCGAACGAACGTTCGTTCGCTGGTGAACGAGCGCGAACGAGCGTTCGTTCGCTGGTGAACGAGCGCGAACGAGCGTTCGTTCGCTGGTGAACGAGCGCGAACGAGCGTTCGTTCGCGGGTGAACGAGCGCGAACGAGCGTTCGTTCGCGGGTGAACGAGCGCGAACGAACGTTCGTTCGCGGGTGAACGAGCGCGAACGAACGTTCGTTCGCTGGGGGACGAGCGTTCGTTCGCTGGGGGACGAGCGTTCGTTCGTCATCTCAGCATCCCCTCATCAATTTTTTTAACGCCGTCCAGCCAACTTAACGGAAAGGACTCAATTGATATCAATTTTCAAAATTAAGGACCATTTTGATACACTTTAAAAAACGAGGACCCAATTGAGAAATTCGTACATAAATAGGGATGTACTAAAGGATTAAACCTATAAATAATTTGACAACCGATCATATTTTTTTTCATATGTGATGAATTAATTCAATAAATTTAAAAAATTGTTTTTATGTTTGGTTTTATTGTTGTCAATTACGGTAAATTACTTAATTAAATTTCAAAATCTAATATTTTTTTAATAGAATTTGGAAATTAATTACCTTCTTAATTAGAGATTTCAATGGTACACCAAATTTTAAAAACTGGAATTTTATTTATAACGAGATTTAGAAGTCTAGTTATTTGTCTAACACGATTTCAAAATCTGCTATCTAAAGTCCAAATGTAATTTTCATTCTCAGATCAGCTATGGTTTTAGACATCTAATTTAAATATAGCATAAATTTCTCATGAGAATATTATCCTCATATAAACAATAGAAAAAAAGTAAATAAAAATGGAAGTACTTGGAGTTAGTTTTCCATGAAAAGCAAAGGGAAACAGGAGGTTGGGGTGGGTGACATACAGTGTATGAAGAGAGTGAAAAAAAGTTAGGGTTGTATTAAAAATAAAAGGAAGAAATTAGACTTTACATTTTTTACCCTAGTGAAAGGTCAAAGGATATTTCGGAGTTTTAGATAAATTTGGAGGTTTAGGAAGAAATTTGAAAGTACAAAAAGAAATCAAAAACCAGTTTCCAAATAAAAAAGATTACAACTTTGTAAAAAAAAGTAGTAAAAAGAATGAACTCAAGCAGAAGAAGTGAATCGGAAGAAGGTGGTTTGAGAAAGTTGAGTTCTCCCATAGCTTACCTGTTTGGTGGCTTAGCCCTGATGCTTGCAGTCATAGCAGTTGCATTACTCATCATAGCTTGTTGTTATCGTAAACATTATTATGCTTCGAACTCAGCCGGTGATGAAGAGAAAGCAGCAAAGATGGAGAAAAAGAAGGTTAATATTTCAGAGCCACAGATTGTTGTGATCATGGCTGGTGAAACCTACCCTACTTATTTAGCCAACCCACTCTCATCGACAAGAGACTATTTGTTGGAAGTCTTGGAATTCTTACGTAAATTAAGGATAAGATCAATTTATAATTTATAAACAAATACAAATCTTGTATTACAAACTAATTTTATAAGATAGAATTAGACTTAAAGTCTACTTTCTTCCAAACCAAATTAGGAGGATCACAATCACAGATTTTCTCCATCTGCGGTTTAATTTAGTTTCCTAACACTTTTGTAGTTCTTTAAACTCTTGTTGGATTGATCTCCTACGTTTAAATTGAAGAAAATGAAATGGATATCGTAGCTAGCTTTAGCACTGAGGTGTTGGTATTTTCATGTAAAGTATTTCAGTACGAACTTTAAACTTAATTCCACGTTACAAAAATTAGTTTATATAATAAAATTTTCATGAACTTGTATATTTTAAATTTATCTTCTGAATCGTTGAGGGAGACTTCCAACATTGTTATTTTGTTCTGACCAACTTTGGATCAAGGAAATTGCGTTTGTTGAATCCTCGTCCAATGGGAAACTGATGAATACTGTAGAAATAAGTGGAAGAAACAAAATTAGCTTTCAGTTCAAAGTTAAAGAACTTCAGCTGCGTCTCCAAACTAAGAAAAGGAGATGAAAGAAACAAAAAAATTTCAGCTTACAGTTTCATCCTTTGAACGCATAATGAAGTACACCAACTCATTTAGTCATGAGTAATGCATGATCATAAAAAAATAAATTTTTTGTATTTTTTTAAAAAAAATAAAAAAAAAATGATGTCAAATAAATATAAAAATTTAGATGTGTTAAAAAATAATTATATATCTGGACGTTATAACCGAACACCTCACTAAAATCGTACAATGTCTGGACGAACGTTCAAAGATCAATCATCATCAAATACCGAACGTTCGCTACGAACGATCACTAACTGGGAATAAACATCAGCAAAACCGAACGTTATCTATCATTAATACCGAACGCTTACGATCGAAACCTGAAAATACTTGGTCAAGATCGAACGCTAGCTATTACTGATACACCCAGATTGAACGCTTACCAACTAAACATCACAATACGCGATTTAGGTCGAACGCTAATGATTTCTTACTGATATCAAGACCGAACGCTCAAGATCCAAACTTAAGACTATCAAATGAAGACCGAACGCTCAACAATCAGAATTAAACCAAGACCGAACGCTAACAATCAGAATCAAACCAAGACCGAACTCTCAAAATCAGAATCAAGCCAAGACCGAACGCTCACAATCAGAATAAAGCCAAGAGCGAACGCTCACAATCAGAATCAAACAAAGACCGAACGCTCACAATCAGAATTAAACCATAACTGAACCCTCAAGATACAAACCTAAGAATACCAACTTAAACGAACGACTACAATCACTAATTTATCAAAACGAACGCTCAGGATCACTTCCTGAAACTAACACTTTATGATGAACGCTTAAAATCAGTATTACCACAAAACCGAACGCTTATAATTTCTAATACAGAACCCAGACCGAACGCTAAATATCACTTTCGGAGGATACCAATTGAAAGACGAACGCCTACGACCACTATTTCACAAAGACCGAAAGCTCAAGATTGAAGCCTATGAATTTAAGACCGAACGCATACAATTAGTAGTACGCCGAGACCAAAACTCAAATTAACCACTATTAAATTGAACACCACTGGGACGAACGTTTTGAGTATGGATCGAATACCTAGAGAACTATGTCGAATACCTAAGGTACTGAACGATCGTTTAGAATCCTGACCGAATGATCACCACTTAATCCAGTACCATATGAACACTTTAACCGAACAGTATTAAATCAAGCCATTGCGAACGGTACTAAAGCCAATTGTAACCGAACGGTACTAAATATCAACCGAACATTAAACTCACTATGAAGGACGAACCCGAACGCTCCACAGATTTTGGCCGACCACTGTTTGGTCGAGCCATTTGGACGAACGTCCCATTTTGACCAAAATTGTACGTACGCGCGTTTCTGCAGAATTCTGCAGAATCGCACCAGAGTTTCCAGAAACGCAGAAACCCCATTTTTCATCCCCAAATTCCCAGATTTGCATCAAATATGTTAGTGTGGCAGCTTATCAGAGAAGAGGAAGATATTTTGGAAAAGCGGAACCGAGAGAGATAGGCAATGAAAACAGAGATGCAAAAGATTTAGAGAAAACGATTAATTTTCTTATTGAAGTCAGCAGTATATATGTACAAAAAGTAAACTGTCTAATGACAGTTAAATCAGTTGTATTCTAGATTTACATTCCTGACACTCCCTCTTAAATCTAAATCACTAAGAGACCTAATTCCAAGTGATCTTCTAAGCTTTTCAAATCTATTCTGTCGTAGGGCTTTCGTGAATATATCAGCTTCCTGTTCATCCGTGTTGCAGTAGATCAGTTCCAGTTTTCCTTCGCTGACCCGTTCTGTGAGATAGTGAAATTTTGTTTCGATGTGCTTGCTCCGTCCATGAGATATTGGGTTTTTGGCTAGATTAATAGCTGATTTGTTGTCTATCCTTAAGCATGTTGGTCCGTGATGCTTGATCTTTAGCTCTTGCAAAATGGCTTCTATCCAAGTGCATTGACAGGCAGTCTCTGCTGCTGAGATGTATTCGGCTTCACACGATGAGAGTGCCACGACTGTCTGCTTCTTAGAACACCATGAGATGGGGGCTCCCATAAGCTTGAACAAATACCCGTAAGTACTCTTCCTGTCTACAAGATCACCGCTCCAGTCCGCGTCACACCATGCCTCCAAGATGTTGGTAGTGCTATCAATTTTTCTGGGAAAGTAAATTTCGTAGTCTAAGGTACCTTTAGAGTATCGAAGGATGTGTTTTGCAGCTGTCATGTGCGATTGTCTGGGATCATGCATGTAACGGCTGATGAGACCCACACCAAAGCTTATGTCTGGCCTGCTGTTACAGATGTAGCGGAGTGTCCCGACTATCTGTCTGTATAGCGTTGCATCTACTTTGCTTTCATCCTGCTGCAGTGAGAGCTTCGTGTTGGCAATAACTGGAACTGATGCGCTGTTGCAGTCTTTTAACTTGAACCTCTACAGAGTTTCGAGAATATATTTCTTTTGATTCATATGTACTCCCTCTTTGGTTTGTATAAACTCCAATCCAAGGAAGTATCCCAAGAAGCCAAGGTCTGTCATCTCCAGATCATTCTTCATCATAACTTTGAATTTTTCAATCTCTTGCACTGAGCTTCCAGTGACCAGTAGGTCGTCCACGTACAGACATATGAGCAAGGTACCTAGCTGATCATAGAACTTGACATATATTCCATATTCAACAATACATCTTTGAAATCCATACCTGGTGAGCAACGAGTCAATATGCTTGTTCCATGCTCGTGGTGCCTGACGAAGACCGTAGAGAGCTTTGTTAAGTTTATAAACCTTCAGTTCATTGTCCTTCTTGATGAAACCAGGCGGTTGACATACGTAGACTTCTTCTTCGAGAGCCCCATTAAGAAATGCTGATTTGACATCCATCTGGCTGATACTCCAATTATTTGAATTGGCAATAGCTACCACGATCCTCACCGTTTCCAATCTTGCAACAGGGGCGTACACATCAGTGAAATCGATCCCAGGTTGTTGCAGAAATCCTTTAGCAACTAGTCTAGCTTTTAACTTTGCCACACTCCCATCGGGTTTGTACTTAGTTCTGAACATCCACTTCACCTCTATGGCTTTCTTGTAGGCAGGTAAGTCCATCAACGTCCATGTTTTATTCTCCTCAATCGTAGCATCCTTCCAATTATCATCTTTGATAGCTTTCTCCCATGCTATGGTTTCAGTACCTGCAAGTAAAGCATAATGCAATATATCACCTGTGTCTGTAATGTCACTGTCTCGGAATAGCTCGTGATCTGCCAGTCTTGTCGATGGGAAACGCGTTCTTTTTGACCACCTATTATTTACATCCTCTGTATTAACTGTCGGAGTGTCTTGATCATAGTTTCTCTCCTTAAACAACGTAGTAATCACAGTACTAGGTGAATTATCTGGGGTAGTCTCACATGTGTTCCACTTGAACACATTAGATTCATCAACAATCACGTCCCTACTTATCACAATTTTTGATTTCACTGGATCATAGAGTCTATATGCTCCAGTTGGATGATAACCAACAAAAACGAAAGTTTCGCTTCTATCGTCCAATTTCTTTCTCAATTCACTTGGGACATGCTTATAACAGACTGATCCAAAAATCTTCAGGTGTCGCACGTCAGGTTTGTTTCCAGACCACGCTTCTTCCGGTGTGCTAGTTGGCAAAGCTTTGGTTGGGCTCCTATTCAGTAGCTATGCTGCAGTTGAAACTGCTTCTCCCCACAGATGATGCGGAAGACCCCTTCCTTTGATCATACATCTGACCATATCAAGAAGCATGCGATTCCTCCTCTCAGCCAATCCATTATGTTGAGGAGTGTAGGGGGCTGTGACTTCGTGTATAATCCCTTTTTCAGTGCAGAATTTCGACATTTCTCCTGAGTTGAATTCACCTCCTCCATCAGTGCGGAGAATTTTGATCTGCTTGCCTGATTGCCTCTCGGCCATGGAGCAAAAATTAACAAAGTAAGTGTAAGTTTCACCTTTTCCTTTTAACAGATAAACCCAAATTTTTCTAGAAAGCTCATCCACAAAAAGTAGGAAGTATCTGTTACCTCCCAGAGACGACACGTCGAATGGTCCACATACATCAGCATGCACCACTTCTAGCAGCTGTCTTGCTCTCTTATAGGCACGTTTCTTGAATACTGATCTTGTTTGCTTTCCTATGGTGCAACTTTCACAAACTTTCTTAGGTGCCTCAATCGTACAGATTCCACTCACAAGCTTCTTTTCTTTAGCTTCTAAAGTTTAGATGCCCGTAACGATAATGCCACAGCCAATTTCCTTCAACACTTGTTGCTTTCATGCATTGTATCTCCGCTGTATTCAGATCTACACGAAATGTGCGATTGCTGGCAATAGGAGCTTTGAGTATCATTCGTTGCTTTTCGTCGAACACTTTGATGTGCCCTTGTTCCATTTTCATGGTGTATCCTTTCTCGTGTAACTGACCAAGACTCAGGAGGTTGCTTCTCATGGTGGGTACGTAAAGAACATTATGCATGTATACTGGCCTTCCATCTTTGCGCGCAATCAATACCTTTCCCGTGCCTTCAACTCTTATGGTACTATTATCAGCGAACCGTATTATGCTTTTAACACTAGTATCAAGATCGATCAGCCAATTTCGATTTCCTGTCATGTGGTTGGAACACCCTGTATCCAAATACCACGATGATTCCTCATTTGCATGGCTCGTCTTCCCAGCAAGAGACACGTATTCTCTTTCTGCAGCATTCTTTGTGCAGTTGTCTTCAACTTCGCTTGTCTCAAGTACTTGTTTTCTTTGATTAATCAGATTCTCATCAGTATTTCTTCCTTGCGTTGTAACAGTCATTAGCACTACGTGATCAGAATCTGATTCTTGTTTGTCTTTCACTAGATTAGCTTCGTCATTCTTCTCTTTCTTGGTGTTTTCATTATGCCAGCATTCAGACGAATAATGGCCAAATTTACTACATGTGAAACATTGCACGTTTCTTTTGTCGACGTTTCTTTTGTAATGCTTGGCTGATCTGTGTTGCATCTTGTTCTGCGGCTTTCCTTTCTAGCAGTCTCTGTTCGTGAGCTTCAAGTGAGTTTTGCAACTCCTCGACTTTCATTTTCTCCAAATCTCTACTTTCCACAATCGCCACAACAATGTGGTCATACTGGGACGTTAACGTACGCAAGATCTTATGAACTATCTTCTTGTCCTTGACAACTTTGTCGCATGCACGCATTGCGTTGACAATTACTTGGATCCTGCCGATGTACCCTTGAATGGTTTCTTGTTCCCCCATGTTCAGGAGCTCATACTGCCGCCGTAGTGACTGTAGCTTAATCTCCTTTATATTTCCAGCAGTTCCGTATTCATCTTGTAAGATCTCCCATGTTTCTTTGGCCGTTGTCGCCTTTGACACCTTTTGGAATATCGCCGTCGAGATGCATTGATGCAAGATCATGCGTGCTTTGCAGTCTAATTTTCTGTTCTCTTTATACGCTTTCTTTTCTTCATCTGTAGCATTCTTTGCAGGATCTTTAAACCCATCTTTGACAATTTCATCGATCTCATGGAAGCCCAATATAGCATCCATCTTTACGCACCAATCTTCGAAATTCTTTCCGTCGAATACCGGTAGTTTACTTTGGATCATCCCTGCCATACTTCAGCGTAAAATCTATTTTGCTGCAGAGTTTCTTTACTTGACTACTCCTCCCAGATTCGAAACCTGTAAGCTCTGATACCACTGTTAGAGTGGCAGCTTATCAGAGAAGAGAGGAAGATATTTTGGAAAAGCGGAACCGAGAGAGATAGGCAATGAAAACAGAGATGCAAAAGATTTAGAGAAAACGATTAATTTTCTTATTGAAGTCAGCAGTATATATGTACAAAAAGTAAACTGTCTAATGACAGTTAAATCAGTTGTGATTCTAGATTTACATTCCTAACAAAATACAGTATATTTCAATCAATCAAACAAAATACAGTATGTAATCCTGTTTCACTCAATCATGTCATGCCAACTACCATTCACAACTTTGAAAAGACTCTAAATGACAGTGCTTGACTCAAGGCTTCTCTAAATCAATAGGTCTTTAATTGGCTTGTAATGTTCATGGAATGAAATGGAAAAACAGAAAAGAATGGGAACTGAAATGAGTAGAGAAATGTGAAGAAAAAGGGATAAAACTAGAACTCATAACATACTATTTTTCTCAGACTTTGGCCAGATGATTTTTTCTTTCTTTTTCTCTGGTTCTCTTTCTATTTCATTCATTTCAGGTCTCTTTTTCAATTTCTTTTTCTGATTTTTCTCATTTCCAAACCTGTTTCTTTCTTTTTCAACCAAACCAGATTTTTTTTCAACACATTTTTTTTTCTTTTTCACTTCTGGCCTCACTCTTTTTCATGCATTCACCAAGTTCTAGACTTCTCCCTACATCTCACAAGTCTCTAAGGAATGATTGGTTGGGGGAAATGGCTTGAAATGGATGAAAAGCAAAGAAAAAAAAACTAAAGCTCAATATAAGGTGCAATGGTAAGGAATGAAATGGATAAGCTAAACTGGAAAAATGAAGGATGCCTAATCATATTTAAAGTTACCAAGAGCGAGCACATCACAAAGAATCAATGCAAAATCAGAATGACAATTAAACATGCATGTTATCACACAAGAAAGACAAAAACTGGCCCAAAATCTCTCAAGGGTTTAAAATTTGTTAAAACTGACTTGCTACTCATCTATGTAAAAATTACTGAATTGAAATGAACTAAAGACTGTAAAAATTAATGCTAGAACTACTTCTGCCCAAATTCAAAGCTAAGTCTACTCTTGACAATTCTAATCTAAGGAAATAAAGCTAAAATTTGAATGACATCACCAAAGAATGAAGATAAGCATAAAACAGAATCTAAAAGAATAGAAACAAAGGTTAGAGAAATAAAAGGAACCTGGAATCAGTCCTAAACTACCTAATATATTGACAGAAGATAAACCTAAACTATTCCTATAAGCTACCTGACATATGCAATATAACCAGAATAGAGAATTGACAAAAAGAAAGCTAAACAGATTCAGAAAAATTTTAAAAACAGTAGCAGAAAGAAAATAGAACCAAATTATGAAAAGAATCCTAATTAAAACTTGAAGCAAAGCATGAAAATAAAATGAAGAATAGAGACTAATGAAGAACTAAAACAGAGCAAGAAACTAGCATAAGGAAAACAAAATAATAGAAATAAGCCAAGAAAAGGGACCTAAAATAAGTTCTAAAACAGATTAAAAAACAGCAAAAGAACCTAAGCTAAAACAACATAAACCAGAAAATGAATGAACTTTAAAAGACCTAAGAACTATTATCAACAAAACTAACAACTAAACTAAAACAGATCAGTAACAAGAGTAAGTATTTACAGACTAAAGAAAGAATAGTAAACTACTCTAGGGATTTATAAACCAAACCAGACCTAAACTAAGAGAAAAACAGTTCAGAAAAAAATACCCCTATTTTATTGCTAAAACAGATACTAAACACATCTATCAAAGTAAAAGCAAAAATTTTAACTACAACCCCTCACCCCCACACTTAAGAGGCACATTGCCCTCAATGTGTGAGTGAGTAAGGTTTTCTAATCAACAAAAACATACTCAGATCAAACAGCAACAGATATGTACAAGAATAGAAACTGAAAAACACAAAAAAAACAGCAATTGAACAAGAACAGAAACAAGACTTAAAAGTAAAACTACAAAACTAAAGAGGCAAAGAACTTATTCAGATTGGCCACAAATCAAAGTTAATTCTTTTTATTTTTATGAAAAACAACATATTATCTACCCTACTATTTATTATGCTACTTAAAGCTATGTAAACTACTATAAAAGACCTATAACTACTATTTAAAGAAAGGGACAAGAAAGAGCTTATTGGATTTTCTCCATTGTCAGCCAAGATGTGCATTAGCTCCTTCCCAGCTCTCTGCTTTAGCATCATCAGTTCTCCATTCAATGCTTTCAGCTGCAGCAGCCAGATCTCCTCATGCCTTTGCTGTTGATTTTGCAAATTCCAGGCTCTTTGAGCATCATTTATACCTTCTCTTGCATTCATGACCACTTCCTTTGTGTCTGCAGCTTCCTTTGGATGAGTGGCAATATTAGTAATGTCAGCTGCAACAACAAAATCAAAGTCAATGTTCATCAGTGAATCATCAAACATTTCAGCTTTGTTAAAACTGAAATCAAGATCATTCTCATGAAGAACCAATGCATCAAAGGTGGGAAAAATATTATCAGTGCAAACAGTAGGGGTATGGATACATTCAATCTCAAATGGTGCTCTAAGAACCTTAGAATCAATAATTACTGCAGTGTTAACAACAGGCTCTAAAGGATCTATGCATAGGCAATCAAATGAGCTAAACTGCAAAGGAAACTCAGATAAGACAACTAGAATTTCAAGGTTAAACAACACCTGTGTTGGCTCTTCCTTAGTAATAAGGACAAAATCCATAGTGAACTCAACACAGTCCATAAAGTTATCCTCAAAATTGTTGTCCAGACCAATGCACACATCATAAAAATCATCAGAAATATCAATATGTTCTACAACACAAATTTCATCCAGCTTTTCAGTACAATCAGGTATAACAGCAAGAATATCTGGCAAGGTTTTCTCATCCATAAGATTATCAAAGCTAGTTTGTACCTCACCTAAACAGACAGGAAGCTCAAATTTAAAATCAACCTGTACTGGCTCCTCAAAAATGACCTCACTAGCATCTATCAAATCAGCAGCTAAATGAACACCTATTGTGAAGCTATCATCAACTGGAATAATGTCAAAACCAGTGCATAACTCTGAAACAGCATAAGGCATGTCAATATTTTCAATGGAACAGGCTGAATCTAAAATATGACTGTGTGCAGGCATAACAGG
This sequence comes from Vigna nakashimae, assembly GCA_034642375.1. Taxonomy (NCBI): domain Eukaryota; kingdom Viridiplantae; phylum Streptophyta; class Magnoliopsida; order Fabales; family Fabaceae; genus Vigna; species Vigna nakashimae. Next base: position 33,560,158 of record CM067765.1, read on the forward strand.
AACATAATCTGGAGCAGGTTCTATGGGTTCAACTTTAAACAGATCCAAAGCATTAAATTCATATTGAACCTTAGAGAATTATATGGGAATGCTAAGTTCAGAATAAACCTGTGTTCTCTGATCACTAGCTACCTCATCAAGGTCATTTCCATCCAGCTTGAACATAATGATCTCTTCCTTGGCGCCTGCAAAATAGTTAGAAGCAGAACATATGGCAGAACTGATTTCTTCACAAACTTCACAACCAACCCCAAGGCATGTACAACCAGTGAGTTTTTCATTACTCAGTTCTAAAGAGTTTAAGAACCCAGCAAACTCAAGTTCAAGTTCTAATCCTAAATCAGTACAGGCATTTTCAAAATCAGTCATATCAACTTTCACATCATCAAAAACTACATATCTATCATCATGAGCACCTGATTCATCATCAAGAAGTGCATTTAAATCTGTGCAATCATAAAAAACACTAGATGCAGGTATATGAACTCTATCAATGTTAAATACTGAATTTGTGATATTAGAATGATCAAAGCAAGGACTAAAATCAACAACCTCTACAGGCACATCAAGCATTTGATCAAACAAAGTCAAATCAATTTTAGGATCACATACATCAGCATAAAAGTCCATTTCATAGTACTGAAGCACCAAAACATGGTTGGCAGCTTCCCTCATTTTTTTCAAATACTCTTTGGACTTTCTGAAATCAATTTGTACTTCAAGCTCAGCAGGTTCAATTTTAAAATCAGAGTTCAAATCAACAATACAATCAATTGCAGAATGAGGTTCAGTACTCTCATCACCAACATAAAGTTCATATACAGATTCAGAATCAACAGATGCATTCATACAATCACCACTCATCAGAGAATTGGAACTATCACTAACAAAAATTAAAACAGAATCTGAATCAGTGAAAGAAGGATTAGCGTATACAATTACAGAGGTGGTTGGACACTTAATCACTTGAAACTCTGGGGTAGCAGCTACCATCAGTGGTGCTTCATTGGTTGCTGCCTCTTTCTCCTTTTCAACTTTCCCAGTCAACTTGTTGACTACAGCTACTAACTCAGCCACTTGATTATGATTTAGATTTAAGAGGTTGTGTTAGGAATGTAAATCTAGAATACAACTGATTAAACTGTCATTAGACAGTTTACTTTTTGTACATATATACTGCTGACTTCAATAAGAAAATTAATCTTTTGCATCTCTGTTTTCATTGCCTATCTCTCTCGGTTCCGCTTTTCCAAAATATCTTCCTCTCTTCTCTGATAAGCTGCCACTCTAACATATTTGATGCAAATATGGGAATTTGGGGATGAAAAATGGGGTTTCTGCGTTTCTGGAAACTCTGGGGCGATTCTGCAGAATTCTGCAGAAACGCGCTTACGTACAATTTTGGTCAAAATGGGACGTTCGTCCAAATGGCTCGACCAAACAGTGGTCGGCCAAAATCTGTGGAGCGTTCGGGTTCGTCCTTCATAGTGAGTTTAACGTTCGGTTGATATTTAGTACCGTTCGGTTACAATTGGCTTTAGTACCGTTCGCACAGGCTTGATTTAATACTGTTCGGTTAAAGTGTTCATATGGTACTGGATTAAGTGGTGATCATTCGGTCAGGATTCTAAACGATCGTTCAGTACCTTAGGTATTCGATATAGTTCTCTAGGTATTCGATCCATACTCAAAACGTTCGTCCCAGTGGTGTTCAATTTAATAGTGGTTAATTTGAGTTTTGGTCTCAGTGTACTACTAATTGTATGCGTTCGGTCTTAAATTCATAGGCTTCAATCTTGAGCTTTCGGTCTTTGTGAAATAGTGGTCGTAGGCGTTCGTCTTTCAATTGGTATCCTCCGAAAGTGATATTTAGCGTTCGGTCTGGGTTCTGTATTAGAAATTATAAGCGTTCATCATAAAGTGTTAGTTTCAGGAAGTGATCCTGAGCGTTCGTTTTGATAAATTAGTGATTGTAGTCGTTCGTTTAAGTTGGTATTCTTAGGTTTGTATCTTGAGGGTTCAGTTATGGTTTAATTCTGATTGTGAGCGTTCGGTCTTTGTTTGATTCTGATTGTGAGCGTTCGGTCTTGGCTTGATTCTGATTGTGAGCGTTCGGTCTTGGCTTGATTCTGATTGTGAGCGTTCGGTCTTGGTTTGATTCTGATTGTGAGCGTTCGGTCTTGGTTTAATTCTGATTGTTGAGCGTTCGGTCTTCATTTGATAGTCTTAAGTTTGGATCTTGAGCGTTCGGTCTTGATATCAGTAAGAAATCATTAGCGTTCGACCTAAATCGCGTATTGTGATGTTTAGTTGGTAAGCGTTCAATCTGGGTGTATCAGTAATAGCTAGCGTTCGATCTTGACCAAGTATTTTCAGGTTTCGATCGTAAGCGTTCGGTATTAATGATAGATAACGTTCGGTTTTGCTGATGTTTATTCCCAGTTAGTGATCGTTCGTAGCGAACGTTCGGTATTTGATGATGATTGATCTTTGAACGTTCGTCCAGACATTGTACGATTTTAGTGAGGTGTTCGGTTATAACGTCCAGATATATAATTATTTTTTAACACATCTAATTTTTTATATTTATTTGACATCATTTTTTTTTATTATTTTTAAAAAAATACAAAAAATTTAGTTTTTTTATGATCATGCATTACTCATGACTAAATGAGTTGGTGTACTTCATTATGCGTTCAAAGGATGAAACTGTAAGCTGAAATTTTTTTGTTTCTTTCATCTCCTTTTCTTAGTTTGGAGACGCATCTGAAGTTCTTTAACTTTGAACTGAAAGCTAATTTTGTTTCTTCCACTTATTTCTACAGTATTCATCAGTTTCCCATTGGACGAGGATTCAACAAACGCAATTTCCTTGATCCAAAGTTGGTCAGAACAAAATAACAATGTTGGAAGTCTCCCTCAACGATTCAGAAGATAAATTTAAAATAGGAAAATGATACTCGAACAACCAAATTTGACAACATTTGAACACGGCACACGTGTCAGCGTTTGAGCGGTCCACGTTTTAAATGGAAAAAGCTGCTGCAATCTGAGAATTTCTGATCAAACCTGCTTCAACTGTGACGTGGCGAGGACGGGCACGAGCAGTTTAGGGTGTGCGTTTCAAAAATTAAAATGAAAATGAAATATGACGTGGAAAGGGAGTGGTCAGGGGTTTTTGTTTGGCGTTTGAAATTTGAATTTCATTTTTGAACAATTGTAGAGAGAAGCGAAGGTTGAGAGAGAGAGTCTAACCTAGAGAGAGCCCGAGAGAGTTGGAGAAAGGGAGTTCGAGAGAGAGAGGTCCGACGGATTGCTTGCCGGAGTGCCGCCGGACAACGTTGAAGGCCGTCGGAGGTCCTCAACTCCTCCAGCCGGTTCCGATTCACGGTCGCCGCAGCTCCGACGTTGGCGAACGAACCGAAGATGGCGTCGTCTTCCCTCCGGCCCAGCGAACTAGGTGCGCGTTCTGAGTCTCGCTTCGTCCCACCTGCTTCCCTCCCTGTGCCGGACCTTTGCATTCACCGCCGGAGTGCCGCCGGAGCATCGCCGGAGTGGCGACTGTACGGTGGACGAAAAAGAGGGGTTTTCCGGGTTGTTAGTCCCACCCACACATTTTTCTTCCTGTGTGTTCCAACTGGCACACGTTGTGTTCACTGAAGGTTCGTTTGTTTTATTTCAGTGGAATGAAGCTTTAATCTATGTATGATGTTGTTTGTGGATGATTTTGGTTATGTATGATATGTTGTTTGTAAGCTGTAAAAATATGACTTGTTCGATGACGGTGGAATGTTGTTTATGTATGATGGAGGTGGTTTGTTAATAGTATTTGTTGGATGAATTAAATGAGTGGTGATTGATACTATGGACATGACACATGGGTTATCACATGGAATCATTAAAAGTGTAGAACTGTAGCACACTGATTCACATTTTATTCCAATTGTTGGAGAAACAAAAGTGCATTATTACATTCAAACTGTAGCAGACTGACTGGAAAGAAACACACGCAGCTGCCACGGTTCACATTGGACAATTGGGCTTTGGCAATTTAAGGAAGCAGCTACTAATTCACTTGAGCTGGGAGGGTGCACTCGGTCCAAACAGCTGATGCTTGTCCAGCTTAGTAAAGCCACGGTCCAACACAAGATCACACATCCCGCACCAAGGCAATGAGGCCCACGGAAGAAGGGAATGTAGCACTCCAGCCGAAGAGAAAACAGAAGAAAGCAAGAAGTGGTGTACACGTGATGTAGAGCTGGACACGGTGCATTCCATTCTGGAACAAGAAGCACACTACACGTTGGAGGCAGCAGAGCATACAATAAGCGTGGGAGATATTATTTTCTTTGGTTCAACTGGAAGACGCATGGCCTGAACACTGACGCCCCAAGAGAATAACAAACACATCCAGCATGGTCCGGAGGAAGAAAATAGAAAAGAAAGAGGCTGCACTTATTCACGCTCGGGGACTGATAACTGCCACCTCCAAAAATGCAGAAAGAATAGTTGCACGCTTGCTGCCACTTTGGTTCAGGAATTCTCTGAAAAGAGGAGTGGAGAAATTATTTTTGTAAGAGAGGTGGACAACAAGAGAAGGTGGACGGCCAGGAGCAGGGAGATTCTCCAACAACAACTCTAGGTTCTCATCTTTTTTCCAGGGGCTCTGGAAGAAAGGGGGACGACATTCAGCATGCAGATGGGGACGGGAGAACTCTCTCATATTGTTTTTGTTTCTTGGAGAACGTTGCCTTGAGAGAGGAGAACTGCACCCAGCCCACACCTCAGTACACATCCAGCTGCCATATACTTCTCAGACGGACTCTCTCACCTTTGGCTCTTGGTCTTTGGAACGTTGCTTTTGGAGATAGGAGGACTGCATCCAGCTGCCAACTTGGAGGCGCACGTTCACTAGCCACCGCGTACGTACACATCCAGCTGCAAATGGTTTCGCTTGGAACGTCTTTGGAGAGCTTGGAATGAGAGGTTGAAGCAGCACTGCATCCAGCTTGGAACGTTCTCTAATATTAATTTTATATTTTCAGGTATAGAAAGTTGAAGCAGCATTGTATCAAATCCAATTTTTAAACAATTTAAGATAGGATATTTTAAATCTATTTAAACTGATAATTGTTGTAAGGAACGTACGTTTAATAATAATAAAAAAAAAAGACAAAACAAACGGGGAAGGAAAGAACGAGCGCTGGAAAGCGCCAATTTTGCTGGCCACAAGGGACAGCAAACGTTGCTTCCATCCCCCATTCAAAAAAAAGAAAAAAAGGAGGCTTGTAGGAGATAAAAGGAGGTGGGATCTGCACTTGGGGTGGGAATCCTTGCTGCCATATCTGTGAGAGGGTGAAGTGGGGAGCTGCTGAAGTGCAAGGAAGCTTTGGTTCTGCAAGTTGGGGGAGAGAAGAAGAGGAGAACTTTTGGAGTTGGAAGGAAATCAAACTCTCTGGAAGTGATTCAAGGAAGTCTTCAAGAGGTAAGGGGAGCTAGATCTTTTGTTTGATTGTTGATATATGTTGTGTTTGATGCAAATCTGGGAAGGAAGGGATGAAAAAAATTGGGATTTCTGGGTTTCTGGGTTTCTGGAAAACCTGTGATTCTGCAGAATCGCGCGTTCGTCCAATTTGATGAGCCAAAGTGGACGTTCGTCCAAATGGCTCGACCAATTAGTGGTCGGCCAAAATATTGAACGTTCGTCCGCACAATGCTCCAGTGGTCGGTCAGAATATCAAGAACGTTCGGTTTTGTGTTCGGCGAGCGTTAGCGTTCGTCCTTCTTTCTCAGCGTTCGGTCGAGACTTGTGTTCGGTTAGGTGTGGTTCGGTGAGGATGAAAGACGATCGTCCTTAAGTAATCTTAGAAATTTTAGACGTTCGTCCAAACTGTGAATTAGTAAATTAGACGTTCGTCCTAAGTATCAGCGTTCGGCATTTTGGAAAATAGCGTTCGTCCAATTTGATGAGCCAAATTGGACGTTCGTCCAAGTTGCTCGGTGGTCGGCCAAAATATGTTGAGCGTTCGGTCTTCAGTATGACGAGCGTTCGCGTTCGTACTGTAGCGTTCGGTATTAGTGAACTAAGGATTATGAGCGTTCGTTCCTAAATCGGTATTTATAGGAAGTGATCTTGAGCGTTCGGTATTGGGTATTAGTGATTGAAATTGTTCTTCCTTAATTTGGATACTTAGGTTTGGATAATAGGCGTTCGGTTTGGGCTATTACGTTAGTCCTCAAATTGGTTTTCTCAGTGATTATGAGCGTTCGGCCTTAATTTAGTATTGTTAGGTTTCCCTCTTGACCGTTCGACATTGGAATGGTTGTGATGTGAGCGTTCGGCCTTGGTGTTGCTGTGATTATCGGCCAAATTATGACGTTCGGTTTTAGCGTTCGGCCTAGTCCAAGCGTTCAGTTTTAGCGTTCGTCCAGCATAGTGGCGTTCGGCTTATAACGCTCGGTGGAATAGTGTTCGTCCATCCAATGGTCTGCAAATGGCAATGGGTTCTAAGTTTCTTTGTTCTTGGATTGAATTATGTGTACCAATGTTTGGAATATATGCTGTAACGTGAATTATGTGAAAATATGTGAATGTATGAGATATGTTGGATTTGTTGTGATAATATGGTGGTATCTGGTTATTCATGGCTTGGGTTAAGGTTCAAAGTAACAGTATGATTCATAGACGTAATTCCATGATCCTCAAGGAGAGGATACTGATGGACAAATTTGTAAGCACCAAATTATGATGTCACAAACTTGTTTCACAATCGGCAAGTATGACCGAATCGTTCAAGTAATAAAACTTGGTAAGACCAAGTATCGTTCTTCCCAAAGGACTCACGGCCTAGTTTAGTTGTGTGGTTTGTTGATTAGCTAAGACTTAAGGACGAAATAATTGGATTATATTATGCAAGACGAAAATTAAACATGTATGCATGAATTGATCAATGGCAAAGACTAAAGATAAACACTTTCAATGGAATTATATGAATGAATATGTTGTTGGGGGTCAATTTCATCTCATCCACTCTCATATATTTTAGGAATTCAACATTCAAATCATCATTGTTAATGCCACTCTCTAATGTACCATTCTAGATGGCTTCTCCCTAATCAAATACTTCATACAATTCCTAGCATTCCTAATGATTAGTTCATGACTGCAGGAGCTTAAAGGCAACCAATATAATGTTGTCAGTAAAATATTGGGAGAAATTCCCCGGATCTAGACTTCCCCGTACGTGTCCGTATCGACAAAACCAATAATCATGCATTAGAATGAGTTAAACAATGCAAGCATTGAGCAAAGAGGAAAAACCCTAACTAATGATGAAAGAAAGCATATGTCTTACTTCAAAGATGTACTCAACAAATCCATATATGAGAGCTTCAAGAGATTACATTGATTCCCCAACAAACATACAAGGTTTAGTTCACCATATTCATGGTGAACCTAGATGAATAACAATGAAAGAATGAAAGAATAAACCCAATAAAGGTGAAGATGTAGCAAGAGCATCCAAGATCCTCCTTCAAAGGGGTGGAAGAGAGAGAGTTTACTTCGTTTCTGCCAAAGATGTCTAACTATAGGACGTGCAAGCCCTTATATACTAATTTAGAGTTACAAAAGATTACAAAAGCCCAAGCCCAAAAGTGCCGCTCAGCGATAGTTGCGCGTCCTTTTCTTCCCCTCAGCGGCCATTTTGCCCCTCAGCGTGACTCCCGCAACCTCCTGAGTGCCGCTCAGCGGTAGTTTGCCGCTGAGCGGTGCCTTCGTCTTCTCTTTTTGCACTCTTTCTTGTCTTTTCTATTGTCACTTCTCTCCTTCTTCACTCTTTGCACCAAATTCACCTTAGAACCTGCACAAAAACACTGAAATCAAGCATAAACCTGTCCAGCTCTCTTATTTATGAAAATATGGATAAAAGGCATGATTTCAAGCTAGTTTCTAAGTCTAAAGGTTGCTTTTAGTATCAATTTCAGGCATGAAAATAACAGTTTTTCAACTGTTATCACAACCCCAAACTTAGAACTTTGCTTGTCCTCAAGCAAACAAAATGTAACTCCATCTCCAACCAATTTATATGATGGTTCACTCATTCAAAAATCCTCTTTTTCAAGATAAGTAACAACTTCACTCAAACTTATGACCAAGAGTTCAACCATGATGTGCACATGCTTTAGTGTTCACAAAGTCATTTAAATTCCAACAAATGCTATTTTTCATGAATGATCAATCAATTAAGCATGGATGTTCATGTGCTTATGGAATATTTCCTCACTAGGTAAAGTGTTTCACTCAACACACAAGTGTATAAGAGGTAAAGTGTTTCACTCATTCACTCCACTATCACAATGTCACATGAATCAACTTTGCCTTTCATTTTACCATAATCAAAAACATTCACAAGCATGCATCATCACAAGGACTTTTCAATGGCTTATAATGTGGCTGGGCTAACAAGAAAATTGGTTTTTCTGGATCACAAAATCCTTGAGTCAAGAGAATCATAACAACACAATTATCTTATTCATTCCCAACTTTCTTTTGCCTTTGCATTTGCATTGAGCTTTACTTCTTTTTCTTTTCTTTTCTTTTTCTTTTTCTTTGCATATTCTTACTTTTTTGGCTCTTAGCTCAATGCTTTTCCTTTTTCATGTTTTCCCAACAACCCCAAACTTGAACATTTAACAATACCACACAAGATCTTCTACTTAACTCAAGGTAAAGATTTTCAATCAAAGGGTTCAGTGTATATTCAAGGCTATGGGTTCAAAGGATAGAACACAAAGTGTTCTCTTTTAGTAGGCTAACTTTATGAATTTGGCCAATAAAAAGGGTTTCAACAACACGGCCTTGATCATATGATGCAAAACAAGCAATTGATTCAATCATAGAAAACCTGGGCAAAATCATTCATGCTTCCAAAGTAATAGCATTCAACAATAACAACTCTAGAGCTCAAAACCTCACATATAAGCTCATTCACATTTGACATACACATCTTGCTTAATTTCACAATCACAATCATGATATCATGCATTTGTTCACAAAGCTTGTGAATCACCTGTATAAGCATTTTAATGTGCACATCATCTCAACATCAATTAATCAATAAGCATCATCAAGCATTACTTATCACACAATCACAGTTAATAGCAAACCATCATAATAAACCAGGTGTTTAATAGAGTACATCAAACCCTAATCTAAAAAATAAACAAAAACAAATAAGTTCAGAAAGCTTAAACCGCAAAAGCATAAAACATATGATAGCATTCATCAGTAAATGCTATCTCAGCTCCTCATCAGTCTGAGCTGTCCTCTGTATCTTCCTCCTCCTCTTCATCATCATCATCATCAAAAGCATCTTCCTCCTCAGCTTCATCTTCTTCCATGTCTCTAGCTGAAGCTTCAGCTGCTTCAGCTCCTCCATGCAATGGTTCTTCTGGCCAAGCTACGACATTATGGAATTCATCCATAGTCCACCTGTGTGCTGGAGGGGTATCATACATCCCCACTATCATCTCAGCCGTGGCCACCTGCCCTCTGTGGATGGACTGCAACTGAGCACCTATAAGAGACATATACATGTCCCTCATCTGGAATGGTTCTGCCTCATGAGTATCAGCAGATGTCCTGCTCTGTGCTGGCCCTCTCTCTCTACGAGCCTGGCGTGGTGGAACTGGCTGAGCTGCATCCTCACCTCCACAGTACTGTCTGTAATAGGCCTCATCAATAGCTTTTCTTGGCCTCTCAAATGGTGGAACAGAAGTGTCCACCCCAGCTTGCTTGCAAAGGTGAGTGATCAAAGAAGGATGTCCTAGTGGTGCTTTGTTATTTGAGGTGTTAGCACACACACTAATCTCATCAGCTATCACCTGTCCAATATTAACATTCAAATTCCTGATAGCACAGTAGATGAATAGTGCCCTGCTGAGAGTGATATCTGATACATGTGAGCATGGCTGAATATTGGCATGAGAAAATGCCATCCAATACTTTGCAAGAGGAGTCAAATCTGTCCTCCTAATGTTAACCACTGCTCCAGATCTATTCCTTTGAAAGTGTCCTCCAGGTATGCACAACACTCTCTCCACATCCTCAAAGTCAGCACCTTCCTCCATGCTAAGAGCAAACTGACATTGCTCACCAGCCCACACAGTATCCAGGAAGTTGTTGATGGAATCAGGATCATACCTGATAGCATGGCCTCTGACATAGCCCAAATAATTCTCAGCTGTATAGTCACCAATCTTCTTTGCATTGGTGTAGAATTCCTTCACCACAGCTATGTTGGCAGGCGCTGGATAAGTGGCTAGCTTCCCCCAATCATTCCCTAACACTTGCTCTCCAAATTGAGGAGCAAAGTTAGGTATCATTCCAACCTTCCTCTCCATCAGAAGTCTCCTGTCCTGAACCACCCTAAAGTGCTTCTCATGTTTCCTAGAGAGGAACCTGTCATTATGGGGCTGCTCTGGTTCCTTTTCTTTCCTCTTGGTTGCCATGGTTTTCAATCTCTTTCCTGAAGAGGATGCCATTCCTGCATTCAAACACAAATCCAAAACCACAGAACATGATGTTAATCATTAGTAAACACAGAACATAACTCCTTTCAAAGCTAAACCACCGCTGAGGGCCAGAATTTCCCCTCAGCGCCACCAGTGCCACATTCAAACACGCAAAAAGCCAGAAAAACAAATCTGGCAGAGTGCCGCTCAGCGGTAAATGCCGCTCAGCGGTGACCTGCAGATTTTTGCACATCTCGTTTTTAAAACTGTCCTAACTCCACCCAAATGCAATTTTCAGTTTTCCAGTTCATAATCAAGCAGTTTAATCGGTTCAAACATCAAATATATCATCAAATCATGCATAGAAATCAAAACCCCTAAATTTTCATGCTTTGACAATCACATTCAAATTCAAGAACCCTAGAATGACAAAATGCATTTTACTTACTTGGGTGGAGATGCTAGATGATATGAGAATGCTTCCAAACTAGAATGCTCTCTTCCAACCCCAAACTTTGATGGCACACTAGTGAGAAAGTGAGTGGAAGAGAAATTTTTCTAAGAGGGAAGAGTAAAAAGATGTAGGAAACCTAAGAGAAGATATGTGGAAGTGTTTGTGCAGAGAAGGGCTTGAGAGAATACAAAAACACGCAGGTTAGGGTTTTAATAATACCCCAATGGGCTCGGGTTCCGCTAAGGGGAACTTAAGCCCATCTGCGATATTACCGCTCAGCGGTAATTGCCGCTCAGCGGAACTTTCGTGATGTGCCCTTCTCCTTCTTTTCTTGACCTACGTGCCTTCCTAGCATACCCCTCATATGTTCCCTGCAATTCAATGTTAAAAATGCTTATGCAAACCCTAATTAAAATAAAACAAACAAAAACAATCAATCAACTGGGTTGCCTCCCAGGTAGCGCTTGTTTAACGTCACGAGCCTGACCCAAAATCCACCAACACCCATCAGTAGGTGTTTCAAACTTACCAACACCCATCAGTAGGTGCAAAATCTTCTCACCAACACCCATCAGTAGGTGTTAAAAACCTAGTATCCTTCAGTAGATACTTAACCACCTAGCATCCTTCAGTAGATGCTAAACCAACAAAATAATGTCCAGAATAATGTTCACAATTTAAAAATTACAAAATCAAAACAAAAGTTTGTAAATCCACTGGGTTGCCTCCCAGCAAGCGCTTCTTTAACGTCACTAGCTTGACCCAATAAAGTTCACGTTCCATCTTCTTTATAGTTGATGCTGTCTTTCCACCAACTTATCAACTGCTTCCTTAGGACTGTTTTGGATTCTCTAGAATATGGAGACTCTATCTCTATCATCTCCTTCTCTTTAAAACCTTTTATAACCCACAACTTGTTCTTGAGTCTTACAGGTGTGCCAAGTTGGAGTCCTCTTTTCTTCCAGTCCCTAGGAACTTCCTCTCCTTTTCCATTCTCTTCTACCTTGGGTACCTGAAAAAACAAACAATGGTTATCAGAAACCTTAAGATTTTCATTTTTACCTCTAGTTATGGGTGCATCTCGAAATGCAGCTTTATAATTGGCTTCTTCCTCCTTTGCTTGTATCTCATCTTTGAAAACATCCACCACCACTCTCTCTTCTCTGTCTTGGAGCACCACTATACCTTCATTAACATCTATGATAGCCCTGGCCGTTTTCATAAACGGTCTTCCCAATATGAAAGGTATCTTTTCGTTCTCCATCTTCATCACCACAAAGTCTGCCAAAAACTGAAGTTTGCCAACGCAAACTACAATGTCTTCCGCAATCCCACATGGCTCCTTTGAAGATCCGTCAGCCATTACCAGATTAACCTTTACAGGTTTTATTTTAACATGGCCAATTTGCTCCAATAGAGAATAAGGCATCAAGTTAACACTTGAGCCTAAGTCAAGGAGAGCTTTATTTACCTTTTTCTTCCCTATAGTGCAAGGGATAGAAAAACTACCTGGATCTGCTGCTTTTGGTGGGAATGATTCTTTCTTAACAGTTATACACTTTTCTTCCTCATCATCTCTACGTCTTCTTTTTGTAGAGGTTCCTTCTTCAGATTTTGTGTAAACTGCTATTTTCTGTAGAATTTGTTCCCAAGGAGCTTCATTATCAACCATTCTGAATAACTCTGTGAAATCCATTGGTTTCTCCTGATTTGTTAGAAAAGGAAAAGTGTCCTTTTTTTCTTCTTCTCTTCTCTCTTCTGTGTCATCTTCTTCTAACTCAATGATCTCTTCATTTACACTCTTGACCACTTTGCACTCTTCTCTGGGGTTAACCTCAGTATTAGCCCCAAAGTTTCTGTGTGGTCTTTCTTCCAATTGCTTAGTAATCTGACCCATCTGAATCTCTAAATTCTTTATAGCAACTTCAGTGCTCTTTTGAGAAGATTCAGTTTTCTGAATAAATTGCTGAAGAGTTTCTTCCAACCTTGTAGATCTTTCATTAAGCATAGATATTTGTTGCCACATGGTTGGTTGCTGCTGCTGTTGCTTATTATATTGAATAGCCTGCCCAGTTTGTCCTTGGCCAATGCTTGGATGTGGTTTCCAACCCTGATTATAATTCCCTTGACGGTATGGAAACTGATTAGCCATGAAATTAACATCCTCCACGGCTTCCACAGGAAAAGCACATTGGCCATTGATGTGATCTCCCCCACATAATTCGCACAACTGGGTTTGTACCTGTGCAGCAGATTTTAACTCTTTAGGTAGTGAAGCAAGAGTTTTGGTCAGAGTTTCCAGCTGTTGAGTCAGAATTTTATTCTGGGCTAGCAGAGCATCATGGGTTTGTAATTGAAGAACCCCTTTCTGTTGCATAGGGGCGCCTCTTTCATTGTGAAGCTCATTATCACTTGTAGCCATATTTTCAATAATTTCAGTTGCTTCCTCTGGAGTCTTCCATTTGATATTGCCTCCAGCTGAGGCATCCAGCATCATCTTGGTTTGTGAACCAAGCCCTCCAAGGAAAGTTAGGACTACTTCTTGATCCTCAAAGCCATGCGTGGGAGTTTTACGTAACAAGCTTTTATACCTATCCCATGCATGTCCCAGTGATTCCTTCATGCCCTGCTTGAATGAAGATATCTCTTGCTTTCCTTTAGTCACCTTAGATTGTGGGAAGTATTTATTTAGAAACTTTGTAACCACTGCTTCCCACTCCGTGAAACTTTCTTCTGGAAAAGAGTTCAACCAAAGCTTAGCATTGCCTCCCAATGAGAAAGGAAACAAGCTAAGTTTGATTGCATCGTCTGGCACCCCATTAATCTTGACTGTATTGCAAATCTCATTAAAAGTGGTCAGGTGCTCATATGGGCTTTCGTGAGATAACCCATGAAACTGATTACTCTTCACCAGTTGTATCAGTGCTGGTTTAACCTCCATGTTGGCAGCATTGACTCTAGGTCTAGCTATGCTATTGAAGTGCTGAGGTCCAGCAAGATTAGTGTAATCTGCAAGAGTTCTTCTAACATTATTGCCCTCCATATTTCCTGTGCTATGAACAGAACCTTTTGGTGATGATTGCAAGAGAGTTTCAGGAGAAGGGAAAAGTTCTCTGGACGTTCTGATTCTTCTCCTCCTTCTACTCTCTTTTAAGCCTTCAAGTAGTGGTTCTGTTGTTTTCTTACTTCTAGTTCGAATTGCTTCCTGCATGTACAAGAAAACAAAACCCTAGAAAAGATTTGTTAGCACAAAAAGATATAAAAGAGAAGATATATATTCAAAAGATGAAAAGATAAAAGATTCAGAAGATAAGAAGATAAAAGATTTAGAAGATAGAAAGATAAAAGATAAAATAAAATCTATTCTAAAAAGATAAAATAAAATCTAACCTAACAAAATAAAATCTAAAAGATAAGATAAAATCTAATAAAATCTAACCTAACAAAATAAAATCAAATCTAATCTAATCTAATCTAAAAAAAAATAAAACAGAATCTAATCTAACCTAACAAAATAAAATCAAATCTAATCTAATCTAACCTAAAAAGATACAAAAAATAAAAATCAAATCTAACCTAATCTAAAAAGATAAAAAGATAGAATAAAATAAAAACAGAAAAAAATAAAAACAGAAATTCAAAATTAAAGTCAAAGATAATCAATAATCACACAAATTAACCAGTTAAACCACGAATCCCCGGCAACGGCGCCAAAAACTTGATGGACAAATTTGTAAGCACCAAATTATGATGTCACAAACTTGTTTCACAATCGGCAAGTATGACCGAATCGTTCAAGTAATAAAACTTGGTAAGACCAAGTATCGTTCTTCCCAAAGGACTCACGGCCTAGTTTAGTTGTGTGGTTTGTTGATTAGCTAAGACTTAAGGACGAAATAATTGGATTATATTATGCAAGACGAAAATTAAACATGTATGCATGAATTGATCAATGGCAAAGACTAAAGATAAACACTTTCAATGGAATTATATGAATGAATATGTTGTTGGGGGTCAATTTCATCTCATCCACTCTCATATATTTTAGGAATTCAACATTCAAATCATCATTGTTAATGCCACTCTCTAATGTACCATTCTAGATGGCTTCTCCCTAATCAAATAGTTCATACAATTCCTAGCATTCCTAATGATTAGTTCATGACTGCAGGAGCTTAAAGGCAACCAATATAATGTTGTCAGTATAATATTGGGAGAAATTCCCCAGATCTAGACTTCCCCGTACGTGTCCGTATCGACAAAACCAATAATCATGCATTAGAATGAGTTAAACAATGCAAGCATTGAGCAAAGAGGAAAAACCCTAATTAATGATGAAAGAAAGCATATGTCTTACTTCAAAGATGTACTCAACAAATCCATATATGAGAGCTTCAAGAGATTACATTGATTCCCCAACAAACATACAAGGTTTAGTTCACCATATTCATGGTGAACCTAGATGAATAACAATGAAAGAATGAAAGAATAAACCCAATAAAGGTGAAGATGTAGCAAGAGCATCCAAGATCCTCCTTCAAAGGGGTGGAAGAGAGAGAGTTTACTTCGTTTCTGCCAAAGATGTCTAACTATAGGACGTGCAAGCCCTTATATACTAATTTAGAGTTACAAAAGATTACAAAAGCCCAAGCCCAAAAGTGCCGCTCAGCGGTATTTACCGCTCAGCGGTAGTTGCGCGTCCTTTTCTTCCCCTCAGCGGCCATTTTGCCCCTCAGCGTGACTCCCGCAACCTCCTGAGTGCCGCTCAGCGGTAGTTTGCCGCTGAGCGGTGCCTTCGTCTTCTCTTTTTGCACTCTTTCTTGTCTTTTCTATTGTCACTTCTCTCCTTCTTCACTCTTTGCACCAAATTCACCTTAGAACCTGCACAAAAACACTGAAATCAAGCATAAACCTGTCCAGCTCTCTTATTTATGAAAATACGGATAAAAGGCATGATTTCAAGCTAGTTTCTAAGTCTAAAGGTTGCTTTTAGTATCAATTTCAAGCATGAAAATAACAGTTTTTCAACTGTTATCAGATACATGGTGGTGTTTTGGGGTTGTATAGAATGATTACATGGTAGCTCAGTTTTGGGGGTCATCCTGAATCTTCAATGGTCTTTCTTCTCATGTAGAGAGGATTGAACATGTGGTGAGGAGTAGCAGGAGGTCCTAGTCTTGGATGCTTCCATATGATCCAAGGTGAGTGATAACGGATTAACCTCGTGATTGTGGCCGGGCGGGAGTGCCCAAATTTCATAAAGCCACCACGAGTGCAAGACCCGCCATAGCTCGGTAATCATTCTAGTCCGGACGAGTCGGTCTATAAAGCAACAAGTCGGGGTATAAAGTAACAAGTTTTGTGATGTCAGTTTACCATGTTTGGACGAATGTTTACATGTCATGGGAGTGTGTGAAATATGGATCAATGCGTATGCTTTAATTGTTCTTTTATATGAATCTATGAATGATTGCATGAATTAACTGTGCTGTATGTATAACATGCTTTTTATATCTAGCCCACCCTTGCATTGTTTGGAAACAGCCCTTGATGGAGACGGCAGTGCTGCAGCTTAGATTAGCTAGTCTTATTTCGTAATTCTTAATGTTTGGAAGAACTCGTGTGTGTTTTAAGTTTTAAATTCTCCGTGATTTTCATGGAGAAATTCTAATACTCTTGTTGTCAATTCCGCACTATTCTGAGAATGACTATAATCCTTAAATTACTCTTGACTGCTTTCCTATATTATTGATGGACAAATTTGTAAGCACCAAAATATGATGTCACAAACTTGTTTCACAATCGGCAAGTATGACCGAATCGTTCAAGTAATAAACTTGGTAAGACCAAGTAGCGTTCTTCCCAAAGGACTCATGGCCTATTTTAGTTATATGATTTGTTGATTAGCTAGGACTTACAAACGAAATATTCAAAGTTTAATATGCAAGGACGAAAATAAACATGTATGCATGAAATTTGATCAATGGCAAAGACAAAAGATAAACACTTTCAATGGAATATATGAATGAATATGTTGTTGGGGGTCAATTTCATCTCATCCACTCTCATATATTTTAGGAATTCAACATTCAAATCATCATTGTTAATGCCACTCTCTAATGTACCATTCTAGATGGCTTCTCCCTAATCAAATAGTTCATACAATTCCTAGCATTCCTAATGATTAGTTCATGAGTGCAGGAGCTTAAAGGCAACCAATAGAATATTGTCAGTATAATATTGGGAGAAATTCCCCGGATCTAGACTTCCCCGTACGTGTCCGTATCGACAAAACCAATAATCATGCATGGAATGAGTTAAACTATGCAAGCATTGAGCAAAGAGGAAAAACCCTAACTAATGATGAAAGAAAGCATATGTCTTAATTAAAAGATGTACTCAACAGATTCCATATATGAGAGCTTCAAGAGATTACATTGATTCCCCAACAAACATACAAGGTTTAGTTCACCATATTCATGGTGAACCTAGATGAATAACAATGAAAGAATGAAAGAATAAACCCAATAAAGGTGAAGAGGTAGCCTGAGCATCCAAGATCCTCCTTCAAAGGGGTGGAAGAGAGAGTGTTTACTTCGTTTCTGCCAAAGATACTAACCCTAGGACGTGCAAGTCCTTAAATAGGGCATAAAAATAATATAAAACAAGTCCAAGCCCATAAAAACAAAAGAAAACCGGTCCAAGCCCACTTAGAATGCCGCTCAGCGGTATTTTACCGCTGAGCGGTACTAGCGCATGATCCATTTTGCCCCCCAGCTGCTGTTTTGCCCCTCAGCGGTGATTTCAGCACCCGAAAAGTGCCGCTCAGCGGTATTTTCCGCTCAGCGCCACTCGGTCAGACTTTTTCTGCGTTCTGGTTGGTTTTTCAGCATTCTGGTTGACTGGTTGACTTTTATGGTTGACCGTTGACTTTTCTGGTTGACTGGTTGACTTTTCTGGTTTCTGGTTGACTTTTCAGCACTCCAATCATTCGGTATTTCAATTCTTCTTTCAAATCATTCAATTAGCCTACAAAATCAAGGGAATCTTGCACAAAACCATTAAATTCACTTTCAACTCTCTTATTTCTGAAAATATGAATAAAAGTATGATTTCAAGCTAGTTTCTAAGTATAAAGGTTGCTTTTAATATCAATTTTAAGCATGAAAATAACAGTTTTTCAACTGTTATCAATTATGCATGTTGACGTCTTTATTATATATGCATGATGTATATAATTGGGACGTTACAATTGTCAACACCCAATTTCGTCCGGATTGACTAATAGATTTGTTTTATTCATGAGTGTAAAATAAAAATAAAAAAATAAAATTAAAACATAAAAAAAAAGAGCGTTCGTCCTCCACCGTTCGTCATTTGCCTTATTCGACCGTTCGTCCATTCCTTCCTTTAGGACGTTCGGCAATTCTCAGCTTCAACCGTTCGGTCATAGTGTTTTAGTGAACGTTTTGTCTTCATTTGAACGTTCGGTCTTGGTGAATTCTCATTTGAACGCTCGGTCTCCATGATGTTTCTCTTCAGCGTTCGGCCCAGTATGGTTTGATCAGCAAACAGTGCTCAGCAAAATAGCGTTCAGTCACATTATGTGAACGTTCGTTCGGTATGCTTACTCTCAGTTGAACGTTCGATCTTGATGGGCGTACTTCCAAACAGTATATAATAGGTTTTAATCTGGTACCGTTCAGTCAGGCTTTGATTTGATACTGTTCGGTTAGGTGCTGATGTGATACCGATCGGTCATGTGTTGTGATCTTTCGGCCAGGGTGCAAAACGTTCGTCACAGTGGTATCCGGTTTAATAATGTTTGATCATATTTGTTTTTAGGTGGCGAGCGTTCGGATTTGGCATTTTGATATGCTAGTGATTTTAACGCTCGGTTTTGGCGTTTTGGTAACTCTTAAGCGTTCGACCTGGATCAGAGGTTTGTGTATGGTCGTTCGTCATACAGCGTTCGGTAGCAGATCCCGTATTGCCCGAGCGTCCAAAAGTAGTGGTGGCTGCGTTTTTAAATTCGTTTTTAAATTTGTCTGAGCATTACAGCGAGGATTCCCACTTTCAACTGCCAAAAATGTCTGCCATTAACCGTCCTCCGAAAATGTCCACTCACAGTATGGGTTTCTGCAAGAAGAGAATATTTTTTGGCTGAGTATGAGTTTCTGAAAGAGAGAATCATTTTTTTTGCTGGCACTTTCACTTTTGGGTTGTCATACACGAGTGCCCATCTTGCACCTCTGTACAGATTCCATCTGTAAAGCCTGCTACACCACTACAACACTCTCGATGCTGGGAGAAGAGGATTTTACAGAAAAGGGGAGACTCACCAAGAAAATAGCATTGATTTTAAGTGAACCAATTTTTTTAAAGACTTATTGGACATACAAGTGATGTTCAGACATTGATTATCAACTTTATATCAAACTCCATGCCCAAGGAACCATTCTTTGTAAAAATCGTTGTACAGAAACAACATTGGTAGCAAAGACCAAATACGTGGGGAGTTCAAGCAAAGTTTTCGCAGAGATAGTTCAACTTTCAAAATGACATTGATTTTTTAATGAATTTTTTTTAACACTTATTGGACATGCAAATTGTAACATCCCAAAATATAGTAATTACCATAAATTAGAACTAATCACATTTACATGATTAAACAGTGCAGTCTTAAATAAAACCAGCTATCAAAAGCCGAACGTTAAACATATACAGGGATACAAAAATAAATACAGAATAACCAAAGTCCAAGACGAACGGTTTTACAAAAGCTATTAACCGAACGTCTCAAAAATTCAAAGTAAGCTAAACCTACTGGACGATCTAAGTCTCGGCCTTCACTTCAACGTCCACCAAGTTTTCTTCTTCAACCACTTCCTCCAAAAGGGTATCTCCATCTGCTCACATCTACACGGATGATCATTGCATGGACAAGACGGACGTACATAACAATAGACAACACAAGGAAAATGCAAGGGTAAGCTTAGGTAATTTAATTCATACAACCAACATACAATTTAACATATGCAAATCAACATACAAGACATACAACAATATATATCATCATAGAATTAATCATCCAAACTCTCACAAGACCGACCGTCCGGACTGTATGAATCCATGTATCTACAGGCGTTCGTGCACTCGGGTGATGTGATAACTGGGATACGCTCAACAGCTGCCACCCGAGGTTAGCCCTATCAGTCCAAAGTACTCCTAAGGACTAGGACCTCCTGCCGTTCCCACACATGACCTACTCCCCTCTACGTGAGGACGAGCACTCACGAAACATCAGGATGAACTGCCATCAGTAGCTTTACCACGGTCATACTACACACTTATCACATTTAGATCATAGAGACGTTCCTCCTTGGAACGCTCGTTCAAAATCCACTTTCAATATTTCACTCAAAATACCGTTCGCACATTATAACTTTTCCTCTTAATCACATTTTCATTCTTTGTTCCACTTTCATAAAATGACGAGTGTTCACCCTTTTCAAAAATGAGGACGAACGTTATCACAATACAGAGAAATCCTCGTTTCTGAACAAAAGAAACGAACGCCTGTCCACTGACGGACGTTACGAATACTCAAATCAGTTCAATGAACTGATTCTAGAAAATCTGAATAATACTTAGAAT
Source organism: Vigna nakashimae (assembly GCA_034642375.1). Taxonomy (NCBI): domain Eukaryota; kingdom Viridiplantae; phylum Streptophyta; class Magnoliopsida; order Fabales; family Fabaceae; genus Vigna; species Vigna nakashimae. Next base: position 33,580,784 of record CM067765.1, read on the forward strand.
AATTTAAGTACAATGACTCTAGGTCGAATCCAATGGATAGATACACCACAAATTATTTAGATAAATAAACCGAGTGCGATTTAATTCAGGAGACAAAACCGCCAGTCAATGACCGAACGCCTATTATACAATTTGGACGAACGCTATTTACGTCCGTTCGAAATCAAAAGTAAGGACGAGCGTTCAGTATAAAACCGAACAATACTTAGGACGAACGCTAGGTAGATGACCGAGCACTAATTAGAACGAGCGTTCGGTATAAGACCGAGAGCTCATTTGGACGAACGCTTAGTATAAGACTAAGCGCTACCTTTAACGAACGCTGGATTATAAAACCGAGTGTTACTAATATAACTTCAATTAATTACGATCGTTGGATACCACTAGGCTGAGCCGAACGCTCAAACCTAGCCTTTCACAAGAGGACGTTCGTTCTCAAACAGAATTCTTTCCGAATGAAAGAATTCCTATTCTAAGTCATTTTCAGGGAAACGAACGGTATAAGATCGTACGATGACGAACGTATTTTATCATAGGGAAGAATTATCATAATCAGATTTTTCATCTTATTCTAATTCAACATTTCTCATACTATTCATAATCTTATAATTTCATCTCCATCATTAATTCACATACCTTATAGAGTTCATCATATTAATAAATCAACTATATAAAAATCATCCCACATTCAATCCATACGTATCAAAATCATCATGCAGTTTAACCAACATCAACCATACACATACAGTATAACAATGCTCGTTCATGCATACTTAAAGAACATACACTCATATATCCAGTTCACTTCATGCTTTCACACAACATACCAGTATTAATTAAATTCCTAAGCTTCCCTTACCTGGTCCAGTAGTGAACGCCCTAAGCGAGTGATTTTTGACTCGTCCAACTATGGTTTCCTACCCTCAACGTTCTTCTCAAGTGCTCCACTAAATCTAACCAAAAGAAACGTAGAAGAACTTAGTTTATACCCTAACATGCAGCTGTATCGGGGTCCGCATGCAACTCAGAAAGGAGCGTTTAGAGTTTTGAGAACTTACCGGTTACAGAAATCTAAAGCGTTCGGTTCCAGTGAAAGCTCACGACGCCGTGAACGTTCCTACGGTTTCTGAAACGTGATCGGAGGAGATGGTGGTGAGTTATCGTAGAGAGAAGATGAAAGGGTTCTAGAGAGAAGGAGGAGAAAAATGGGGTCTGAGGTTGAAGGGAAGAAGATGAGTGCAGAAGAGAGAGGAAGGGTTTTCCAGAAAAATTCATTTTGTTTCTTCCCACATCCGCACGAACGTACGTCTCCCCCTTCGACACCTGTACCCCCATTTCTGATTCCCAATCTACCTCGGTGACACTTGGCAGGGCGACAGAAAGAATGAATGTGCGTTTTTAATGCACTGCAGAGGGGTTTTCGGGATTAATAAAGGGATGTGACAGGTAATTAAGGGTGTGCATTTTCCGAGGTCTCACAATAATTATTTATCATTACTATTTATTATTAATTTAAAAATATAAAATGTCTAAAATCTGATTCTCATATTAAATATAGTTTAATTTAATAATATAAATTTGTTTATATATTATTTTATATAGATTAAAAGCTTAATCTCTAAAAAATATTTCTGTTTATCTCTGCGTTATTCGAAATATTTTTAATTTTTACAATTATCTAGTTTAATATAAAAACTCTCATCTTTCTTCTCTTCTCACCTTTTTCTGAATTCTCATATATATATATATATATATATATATATATATATATATATAATATTATATTTTATAATTATTTACATAAGTACTTTTATCTTTTTATTTTTACAATTATAGTTAATTGTATTAAGTTATAAAAATAATTACCAGTTTTTGAAATATAATTACAATATAATAAAATTTAGTTTTTTTTAAAATATATAATTATTTTAGTATAAATTTAATAATATTATTTTATTTTAATAATTATTATAATAATAGTTAACTTTTTAAGAGACTTGAAAAAGAACATTTATTTATTTATCAATATTAATAAATTTTGAAATCTAATAAATTTTTACGTACATATACCGATCTTGCTTATATATTAATAATATTGAATATTTATAATATAGAGAAAATACTAATCATTGCTTACACCACACACAAAATAGAAAAATATATATAATTGTATTATATTTTATAATTATTTTCTCATACACACTTTTATCTTTTCATTTTACAAATATATTTAGTTTTATTAATTTAAAAAATAATTACCAATTCATAATCACAATTTAATAAAATTTAGTTCTTTTAAAATATATAAAGAATTTTAGTATGAATTTAATAATATTATTTTATTTTAATAATTATTATATTAACTTTTTAAAGAACTTTAAAAACAGTTATTTATTTATTTATCCATACTATATATATATAGTTTTATTAATTTACAAAAATAATTATCGATTCATAATTACAATTTAATAAAATTTAGTTCTTTTAAAATATATAATGAATTTTAGTATGAATTTAATAATATTATTTTATTTTAATAATTATTATATTAACTTTTTAAAGAACTTTAAAAACAGTTATTTATTTATTTATTTATTCATATTATATATATATATATATTTAGTTTTATTAATTTACAAAATAATTATCGATTCATAATTATAATTTAATAAAATTTAGTTCTTTTAAAATATATAATGAATTTTAGTATAAATTTAATAATATTATTTTATTTTAATAATTATTATATTAACTTTTTAAATAATTTAAAAACAGTTATTTATTTATTTATCTATATTATATATATATATATATATTTAATTTTATTAATTTACAAAATAATTATTGATTTATAATTTCAATTTAATAGAATTTAGTTCTTTTAAAATATTTAATGAATTTTAGTATAAATTTAATAATATTATTTTATTATAATAATTATTATAGTTAATTTATAAAGTCAGTTATTTATTTATTTGTCCATATTATATATATATATATATATATATATATATATATAATCTAAAAGATAATTCAATGTTTATTTATTTGAAGAAAAAAAACTAAACAGCATAGTTCAGAGTTTAAAACAGTTAACTATACTCTTAATAGAAAAAGTTTAGTTTTTTTAAACTGCACCAAAAAACAGTATAATTCAGTTTTTATAAAAACAGTTCAGTTTTTATAGTACAAAATAGTATAGATTATCTATAGTTTACTGTACCTAAGTTAATTATGCCCAGCCTTAGTCATAACTAAGGTGAAAGATTTTTTTAGTTTTATAAATTTTACCTTATGTTAGATTTATGTTCTTTTACAAATAAAATGTGTAAAAAGATTATATAAATAACTTGACAACCAATCATAATTTTTTTCATATGTGATGAATTAATTCGATAAGTTCGAAAAATTGCTTTTAAGTTTGATTTTATTGTTGTCACTTACGGTAAATTACTTAATCAAATTTCAAAATCTAATATTTTTTTAATAGAATTTGGAATTCATTACCTTCTTAATTAGAGATTTCAAAATTTGGTACCTTACATACACCAAATTTTAAAAACTGGAATTTTACTTATAACGAGATTTAGAAGTGTAGTTATTTGTCTAACACGATTTCAAAATCTGCTACCTATAGTCCAAACGTAATTTTCATTCTCAAATCAGCTACGGTTTTCGACATTTAATTTAAATATAGCATAAATTTCTCACGAGAATATTATCCTCGTATAAATAATAGAAAAAAAGTAAATAAAAATGGAAGTACTAAATTGTATGGAGAGAGTGAAAAAAAGTTAGGGTTGTATTAAAAATAAAAGGAAGAAATTAGACTTTACATTTTTTACCCTAGTGAAAGGTCAAAGGATATTTCGGAGTTTTAGATAAATTTGGAGGTTTAGGAAGAAATTTTGAAGTACAAAAAGAAAGCCTCGATATTTACTAAAACTGGGCCGTTCCGTTTCTCTTTCTTGGGCTTCATCAGGAATCTGATTCATGTTAGATCCTACTCTTTACAGTCCTCATTTTGTTACATTTTTTTAAAATTACATATTTACCTTCTTTGTCCATTTAAAAACATTATTATCTGCTTTGCACTCTTTTACACACTTGAACTTACATGATTTCATTTCCAACCTCGAAACAATGTTCTTTCTTGATAATATAAATTGAGATTAAGTTTTTTTTTTCTTCCGATTAAATTAAGATATTTTCCACTCTTTCTATGTTATTTTTTTCTTCTTCAAAACTTTGGTTGAAAATGTCATCTTAAAAAATACTTTCATAAACATTTTTCTTTATTTATTACATTCTACAAAGTATTTTACAACACACACGTAGATTTCAAAAACTTATTTTAAGAAATACATTTCGAAATCTACACAGTAGAAGAGCATTTTTGAATAATCTTCACTTTAAAATTCGAAATACACTTTTTGGTACATTCCGTAAAATACATTTTTAAAACATAAAGAAAATTCGAATATAAAGAGAGTAATTTAAAAAAGTATTTTTAAAATAATTTTATCCATTTGTTATTTCAAGATGTACTTTATAAAAAGACATTTTTAAAAGAAAATAATTTTGATAATTGGGGCACACAACACAGACAAACCATAAAATAAATCAAAACTTCTGGGGGGACCACAACGAAAGCAACGAAACACAGAACAAAACCTACCATAAACGCACCTTCGAAAGTCGCTTTTCGTTATTTACCCCACCAATGGTCGTCCACTCACAAATGCTTTGTCTAAAAGTTCTTACGAGTTCCCGCGATCACTTGTAATCTCGAAACACTGCCTGCCTCTGTCTTCTTTCTCGGACATGCCCTAGTCTCGACCAAATGAGCCCCAAATCCTTTATCCCCAATTTTTAATACAACCCAATTTGAAAATGGGGAACCCTAACACCACGTAAGCACGCAAACAATTGCGTATTGACACCTCACCAAAGACAACTGCCACATCATCAGTCCACTAACTCCGTTTCCTTCTATGTAACGGAAGGGACTCATTAGAGTCAATTAATTACAAGTAAGGATCCATTCAACTCACTTTTCTATAAAGGGACTAACTTGAGATTTCCGAACCAAAGTGGGGACAAAATTGGGTATTATGCCTAATTTTAAATAACATAATTAAAAAATGTAGATTATTGAAGCCTTTAAGTTTTATAATTTGCATTAATTTATGAGAACAATTAAGATGAAAGTACATGTAACATCCCAAAATTATACAGTCATCAACTATATACTTAGAATAATCACATTAATCAATATGGCAAAACAGTTTTAATATTAAAGGGAGCAGAAATTCAAAAGTGGCCGAACGACCTTTCATGTATAAATTAACGAGCGTTTACAAAAGAATGAGGACGAACGGTTTACAAAACAATGACCGAACGTCCATATATTTACACAATCAAAAAGAGCGCTCGCTCACAGCCACTCGCTATCCTACTATACTATTTAAAATACCCGAACGCCTTTACTGTTCGGCCTTCACCTCAACTTCTACTAAGTTATCTTCAGCAATAACTTCTTCTTCAAGCGCTTGCTCCAGAGAAGCATCTCCCTCTGCTCACATCCACACGGATGATCATTACAAGGACATGACGGATATACATATACAGACAACACAATGGAAATGCAAGGGTAAGCTTATTGAATTTAACTCAAGTCAAACAGATATTTCATACTTATCAAATTCAGCAAGTAAGTTCACAACATATACATTCAATTCATACATCAATACCATCCAAATCCTGATACTAGACCGACCGTCCGGACTGTATGAAACCTGTGTAGCTAAGGCGTCCGTGCACCCAGGTGGATAACTGGAATGCTCATCAGTAGCCACCTGAGGTTAGTCTGTTCTGTCCAAGTTATAGTTATGGACTAGACCTCCTGCCATTCCCACGCATGACGTACTCATCTCTACTTGAGAACGAGAACTCACGGAATATCAGGATGAACCACCATCTAAGCTTACCACGTTCATACTTACAAATCTCAATTTCCAACCAAGAGTCGTTCCACCCTGGAACGCTCGTTAAAAATCCAAAATCACAATTTCAGTTCTCATAGTGTTCGCACATCTTAATTCATCCTCTTAAATACATTTTCATTCTATGTTCCACTTTCTTAAAAGAACGAACGTTCACTCCCCTTCATAACGAGGACGAACGTTCTTAGCAAGACCAAAGGGAGTTCATTTATAAAGGGATCAAGCTGACTCATCTTTCACGACGAACGTTATTAAAATTTGGATCAGTTAAATGAACTGATTCTAGAACAATTAACTTAGAATAATTCACTTGACAAGATTTCAGATTCAATTCAACTGAATGAGGATAAAATATGAGTACTAAATGTACCAAGAACAATTTAATTGGAATACCCGCCTGCCAGTAAATGACCGAACGCGGTACACAAATTTACTGAAAGTTAGGACGAACGCTATTTAGGTTTTAGGACGAACGTTATGAAAATACAGGACGAACGCTATTTTAGCCAGTTGGCGATTTCGGAAAAAGGACGAGCGTTCAGTATAAGACCGAGCGCTACATATTACTTACTGTTTGGGACGAGCGTTCGGTATAAGACCGAATGCCACTTATAACGTACTCTTTTGGTTTCAACTTATTTACTGATTCAAAATCATAGAGTTTTGGGAATTTATATAAGATAAGATACTTAAAGTTTATGTTCTAATAATTTGACTAAGAGTTCAAAGGTAGATTTTCAAGCTTCTCAAATTTTCACATAACACTCATGAGGTCTACGTTTGGCCGAACGCTCAAACGTAAATTATGTATAAGAGGGCGTTCGTCCTCTACGCGAATTCTTTCCAAATGAAAGGATTCAACTTTTCAGAAGAATTACAGAGAATACCGAACGGTCAAGGACCGTTCGATAACGAACGTGTTTTATCATACAAATCTCAATCTCGATTTCTCATTTACAGTAAACTCATTTCCAGTATAACTTTCCTACATTTAATTTAAGCATATCATAGCAAAATCTATAATGTTCATGCATCATCTCATCATACAACTCACATTTCAGTGTAATCCAACCATAGAACATTTCATCATTTCATACAATCAATTCAATATCATATTCATACACCAAAAATCCACTTATCATAAATCATACTTCAAACATCACATAACGCACATGCAGTACAGAAAATCACATGAATTAAACCAATAAGCTTCCCTTACTCGGATTTAGAAGTGTGCGTTCTAAAAGAGAGTGGTTTCTACTCGTCCAAAGGTGGCTTTCTAATCCCAATGTTCCTCCTAAACTCTTCAACTAAAATTAACAAAAAGGAAAAACAAAAGAACTGAGTTTACTGATGAACGGGTCGCACCGCTCACAAAAGTTGTTTGCAGATAAGAATGCAGTACAGTACTAGGAAGTGACTCCTAGGTCGTCTCTCAAGGACCAATTTATATGGTTCAGTCTCAGATTTGACACGAAGTGGGGGGGTGTTTTTGTGTTTTTGGCTGCAGTAAAATAAATTAAAACTGGACTGGAATTTAAATAAAACCGAATTTAAAAACACTGAAATAAATTTCAAAGCAGTAAAACCAAACGGTAAAAGACGATAAAATTGGAACAGTAAATATTCAGAAACGGTAAAATTTAACGATGCATAAAACAATAAACGGTAAAATAAAAGAGACAGTAAAAATAAAAACACTTGACTGAAAATGAAATTTATCAAGATTCAACTCTTAAATTAAAATTCCAGCAAGAAAACTGTAACACACTGCTTCAGAAATTAAAGCATTTGCACTGTTTAAAATAGAAACTGAAAGCTGTTAAAATGGAAGAGGCGAGAGCCTCCTCCCAGACGTGGATGCTATCCTAAACTACTCCTCAAATCTCTAATCTAAAATCTAATTCTAAAACTCTAATTAATTCTCTCCTGCATGCTTCTCTGTTTTATAGCCAATTCTCTGAAACAAACTCTCGTGAGCCCTCCTTCCTTCCCGTGAAGTTTTTGTTTTGTCTCAATATGGCACAAATTTCTTTCATGCTGAGCTTGGACGTGCCAAAGTCAAGAAGATGGGCCCTCTGCTGTGTTTGTTTTCTGCTTTCTTCTTCCACGGGAATGTTATGCAAATTCGTGGTGCCCACACGCCTGCTGTAGCTTCCTCTGTGCATGCTGGAATACTGCTGGACCGTGGAGATAGCTCTTTGTTGGCATATGTTTCCATGTGAAATGCAAGTAAAGAAGACCTTTGGAGCTCCTAGAAGGACATGGCAGCAGCCTTTCAAAACCGTGAACTCCTAAGCACATCAAAAATTATTCAAGAATCACGTTCCAAGCTGAAAGTGTGGTAGCTACTGCTGGACGGGAGTCTCCTTCTCAACTGGATTTTTATAAGCTCCATCATCTTCAAAGGGTGGCCACTCTCTTCTGCCCAAGCCGAGACACACTCTTCTCTAACGTGCTGGACTGCATGAAGATGATGGGTCGTGGCTTTACTCTGCTTGGACGGACCTGAACTGCTGCAAACGTTCTCCATCATCTCTGGACCAGGCTTGTATGTGCAAGTGTGGGCAGCTGCACCTCCATTTTCTTCCTTCGATGGGGTGCTGGACCAGCTACACTACTGGATGTAGCAGCTGCTTAGGTGATCTTCAGCTGGCCGTGAATCACGCTTCTCTTCAACGCTGGATAGGTGCTGCTGGTTTCTCTTCTCTTCAAGGTTGCAGCCACTGTTCCAGCCCTTCATGGGTCCTTTTCCACTCAGCTGGACCGTGAGCTTCCTTTCTTCCAGCTTTGCTTTGGACGTAAGCTGCTAGATGCCTCTCCAAATGCGCATGTGTCTCCCCAAAGCTTCCCTTAAGCATTAAATCATCATCATCTACTTCTCGGTGACTTCTTCTTTGCTAGGTGGTGGCTTCTTCTTCTTCAAGGTGCTGCACCGTGAGCTCCCTCTTCTACTGCCATGTCCGTGGGCTTTCAACAAGTATGACCCCCTTTTTTATTCCAAAACATGTGTTGGATGCTTGCTAAAATGAAAGGGCCGTGTGCTTTTCTATTTTCCATCCCTGATATTTCAGCAAATGAGTGGTGGTCGAGCTTGTTTTCCAATTAAAGTCCAAGACCAAATGCTTATGTGGAGTGGAAGAGCATGGTCAAAACAAAAATCTGCACATCTTTTGCATATGTGGGCCATGAAACCACTTCCCTTAATAACATTAATTAAATCAAATTCAGCATTTGCAACTCCTCATGTGGACGTTAGCTTCCAATTTCCAATATTGCCACCTTTTCTTTTATTCCATATCATGCCAAAATGAATTGTCCATCATGGGGCCATGTGTTTCAAAAACCAAAAGCTTTGCATTTTGTAGTTCTCCACTTTCACGTAAGCTTTCAAAGTGGTGGCCCCTCCATTATGTGCTTCTTCATGTGTTTAATGCTTTCACAATTTTCCAAGTGCCCCTTTACAATGGCCGTGTGCTTTACCTTCATAATACCAATTCATTTTATTTTGGAGCTAGACGTGAACTTTGTACAAGTGTGTGGTCCCCTCCTTCATTTACTTTTCTTATTAGATTCCAAGCCAATTTGCCGTGTGTTTCTCTTCAATTAATGGCCAAGCCAATTGGAAATGTACGTTAGCCAAAGAAAGGGTGCAGTTCCCACTTCTATTCCAAAGCAAATCGTTGAATCTTTTAGCATTTTTTTGAACGTGCAAAAATATGGGAGGCCGTGTGATGTCTATATTTTTGTTCCAATTTATATTTTGGCTTGCCAAAGTGAATGACCGTGGCATGTCTTCCAATTCATCATGCTTCCAGGAGAAATGAGTTGCCAAGTGAACCAATATTCCACTTCAAATTTTCCATTTCAACACACAAAATAAATCAATATAGTGCATCTCCTTCCAAGTAGATAACACACTGTGCTCTTCCAAATGTCCTAAAATATTTTCAAAATTTTACCTGCAATCAATAATGAAAATAATTAGCTCAGATAATTCAAATTAGTTAAAATAAGAATTTCTGATTGGATTAAGCTCAATTCAGTAAAATAGGAAAATACTGGACAATTAAACATAATTCCCTGATTAATTCTAGCACAATAAACTAAGTGAAGTGAAGAAAATAATGATTCATCAAAATAGACCACACTTAGTCTTTTGCACTCCTGGGCAAAATTAAGACACAAAACAGGGAATGGTTCAACGGACTTTTAGGAAGGTGACACAAACTCAGCAGACAGAAAAATAAAAACTCACGAGAAAATTAAACAGAATTTACAAAGTTCTCAAGAAGTCTGGACAGAGAAAAGAAGTAGACAATATCCAACACATAGTCAAGAAAAGCACATACTTACAGAAATCATCCAAGCAATTCAATACATAGCAAAATGATTAATCAGTTCAAGAGGTGATTCAAAAATAACAAAACCTCATAGATGCACTCAGAGTGTTTCTCTCAAGTGTCTAGGGTAAATAATAATATCAGCTCGATGTACTCAAGAAAACAAACACAAGTAGACTTGGCAAGCTTCTAATTATCAATACTTAAAACATATGCATGTTCAGATCAAAAGGTCTTTACTGGGTTGTAATGGGGCCAAGGACAGGGGGAGGATAAATTTGGATAAGTAGCTATAGCTCAGAAGAAATAGAGGTGCACTAGGAAAAAATGTAAACACAGTGAAATCTCACCCAAACCTCTAATTCAATCCTCTTCTCGACTCCATTATTCACAAAATTATTTTTTCAATTTTTTCTTTTTTTTTTCTCATCATTTTTTCTCATCCTGTCTTCTTGCTTTCTCTTTTTTTTCTTTTTTTTTTTTTTATCACACAACAGGATATAACATCATTTCAAAACATGATGAGGAACCAACTAGCCAATTCATCAGAATTCCCAAGGAGAGCACACTTATTCACAAAATACTTCTATAGCTCAAGACTTTCCTAAAGTTAAGGTAATCATTTATTTTTCACTTAGGATCAGTGTATGAGCTTCAACACAAAGAAATATATACAGTATAGGCTCAAAGGGGTTATCAAAGGATAATAACAAGGTAGGCTTATTTGGCTAAAGAGGCTCAAGAACAAAAATGCCTTTATCACGTCTGAACATGCATATCAATCAAGTATATAAAAAAGAATCAAGCCAAGGCATATGTGCAAGCATTCAAGATACATATCACACACAAGAAAGAAAATTAAGTGGCTCAAATCTCACACAGGGTATTCGTCACAATCAAATCAACCTCTCAAACGTATAATCATCTTTCCAAGCAAAGAAAAGCAAGGATTACAATCTATAAGTAGTAAGTAAGTGAAGGAAAAATCTACAACTTAGACATCATCCAGAAATCAAGAGAAAAATGTAAAATTTATTGCACTCAAGACACACTAAAACAACTTAAAACAGAAAAAATTTAACACTTAAAAACAAAAAATTTAACACACAATATACAAACTTAACAGAAACTAACAGAAAATCAAAATTTCTCCCCAGTAGACCATACTTAAATCACACAATGTCCTCAGTGTGTTACAATCATCAGATTATCAAATTCAAAGCAGTGAAATAATATAGACAAGTGCAATAAAATGTTAGGAAATGGGAAGAAATTTTTAGTAACATCCATCAGTAGATGTTTTCAGTGACACCCATCAGCAGATGTCCAAATCACCTAGCACCCATCAGTAGATGCTAATATTTTTTTTTATTTTATTTTATTTTATTTTATTTTATTTTATTTTATTTTTTTTTTATTTGAAAAAGGAGACCGGTACTGTGACAACAGTCTCGGTGGCAAAGACCGGAACTGTTGCTACAGTGGAAATAAATCTGGCTATAAATGAGGCACTCCTCCGCGTCCAGCGCCATTTCTGAACGCTCATTCTCTCTCTACTCCTCAGCTCTCTCAACTCTCTCTTCTCTCTGCTCTCTGCTCTCTCAACTCTCTCTCAACCTGAGCGTCTGGATCTGTGAGGAAGCTCTGTCCCCGCGCCTTCTGAAGATCTGAGATCTGCGCAGAGCCCCTGTCCCTACGTCTTCTGAAGAGTCTGAGTGAGATCCGCGAGGAGCCTCTGCAAGCCTACTTCCCCAGGTAAGTCCTTCTTCACTAAGGATCTCCCTCTCTTTCTGCTTGCTTGTTCTGCTTCTCTTTCCCTTGTCCATTTCTTTAAGCTTTCTGTTCTTTCATTTCAGTTCATCCTTCCTTTTCGCTTTCCCTGCTTGCTTGCTCATCTTTATTATTATTTTTTTTTTCTTTTCTGCAATACTTGTCCTCTCCCCCTGCCCGATCTATCTTCTTTCTTCTCCTACAATTTTTTTCATTCATTTTTTTAAACTTAAAACACTTAAAACACATAAAACACAATTGTCATAAAACTTAAGGGGTATATCGGCTGGAAACCAGACGTTAATCTCCCTTCGATTGAAGGTATTGCAGAGACAATCGGGTAGAACAACGCCACGTACCCCACTTAAAATTAAATAAAACACAGAAACATAATATACAAGAACAATATGGACAAGGACAACTGGACATAGATCCGTTTAGGACCCTTTGCAAGGACCGTGAAACAGATCTGAGACCAGACACAAAAACAATCAAAGACAGACAGGACAAAATAAATCTAAAAGGAAACAAGAACAAACAATTAAAGAAAATACTGAACTAAGAATCTAATATATTTTTATGCTTTTTTTTTTTTTTTATGTTTTGTTTTTCTTTTTTTTTTTTTTTTTGTTCTTTTTATTTTTATATTTTTCTTCTTTATTATGTTTTAGAATATTTCAAGAGGAATGATGACGAGTGAGATGGAATCAGAGAGATACACTAGTCAGCGATGGCGTCCTACAGATGATCAGATCAATATGATGACCAAAATCTACAACTATGGGGTCACACACCCAAGCCGAGCGCAAGTCGTCGAGATCGCGTCTCGACTAAGGACCTTCGGCGAAGCCACTGAATACAACGTGCACTGCTGGTTTAACAACCATGGCAATCGGGTCAGGCGCTGGCAAGCGGAGATAGACCCCACAGGCACTCTCTTTTCACAACTGCCGCTGTATATGTACGGTAAGAACTCTCATCATACCTCCATTGAATTTTCCATTCCTCTTCTATTATTAACACAAGTTTTTTATTTTTTATTTTTTTATTTTTTATTTTTTGTTTGAAAGAAAATAACTGGGTGATAATGAGGGCACCGAGGCTGCTGAATTTGTTTCCAGTTCCGATCATTATCGATGACGACAGAAATGAACGAGAAATTCCTCCACCAAAGCCTCCGCTCGTGACTTTTCGAACCAGAGCTCCCTCAACGGAGCTCTCCCTTAGACCACCACAACCAGCTCGAGAGTTCTTTCATTATTAATGTTTTAGGTTTTTTTTTTTTTTTTTTTTTTATGTTTTTGTTGGCCGAGTGTGGCCAGAATATTAAGGACTGTAATATGAACATTTAATTTTTTATGTTTTATGTTTTTTATGGTGTGTAATATTAACGATCAGAAATGATCGACCCCCGAACAACTTAAATTTCATATATCAACTGCAATTTTATTTTCAGATCTGTTCAATCCTTTTTCTCCATTACTGTAATTTTTGCATTGATGAATGAAATATTTTCTTAGTCTAAAAAATTTGCAATCAAAGATCTGTATGAAAACAACTAAGAAATTGTATTTACAGTGAAGGAAAATAAGGAAAATAAATGAGATCTGAAGTGAAAATTTTTATTGGTATGAAATAATAAGATACTGAGGGTCGAAATAAAATCAAGGAATATGCAAAACAATTTTTTTTTTTTTTTTTTTGAATTTTTGAAATTTTTTTTTTATAAGGATAACAATGTGAAAACTAAAAAAAAAAAAAAAAAATAATTATACATATCAGAATACAGATTTGGCACGCTTTTAAACAAAAAAAAAATTTATCACAAAATATTTTTTTTTTTTAATTCATGCTCACAATTTTTAAAAATGAAATAAACACAACCATGAAAACACACCAGAAAAGCTAAATATTATGTACATAATGAGGAAAAAGAGTGCTCCCTGGTCATGGTGGCAGTTGCCAATTCTGGACAATCAGTGAGATATCTTCCACCTCAGGATCCGGCGAAGATGTCTTCAGGAGCAGCTCGCCCAGTACTGCCCTCTCACTTGAATCAGGACAAATCCCAGTAGCCACGCCACTTCTCCGAGCAAGTTGTTGAATCAATAAAATCAGGAGCCTTCTGTCCACCAGCAGTTGTTGAGTCTGTGACACCGGAGTAATAAGAGAAATAGCAGTATACTTTCCTTCATCTATTATTGTTTCCTCTATGTCAGTACCTGTATTCTCATTTACTTTTGTAACCTGGTCATCAAACTCATAATCAATAGCATCTGTTATGAATTTAGAATCTGTTTGTAACACATAATCAATTTCAATACAAATCGGGCAAGAACCAGATTCACAATCACATTCATAATTCTCAGAAAACTGAGTCAGATCAATGTTTTGTTCTAACTCTATCATGTTATGCGACTGCAAAATTCCTGTCTCAAAATCAATATTGACATATGCATCATCAACAAAATCCACATTCAGTGCAAAGCTATTATCAATGGAAATTTCATCACTGTAATCATGTTCATTCAACACAACATTTATACCAATGGTTTCAGAGACTAATACTGAATCAAAAACTTCAGAATTGTCAATCAAGTCTGTATCAGTTTCAATCCTAAAACCTGTAGAATCATTGTGCAACAAATCACAAGCAATTGAATGTATAGGTAGATCTGGTAAAGAGCTTGTAATCTCAGTTTCAGAATAAACATGTTTTTGCTCAGAATAAATTTTCTCATGAATTTCCAATTCATCAACTGCACATTCAAGTTGAGGTACGTTTACCTCCACGGTGGAAGATAAAAATGGTCTACCTGTCTCAACAGTGTTACTCATACCTGTCTGGTCCTTAAAATAATCATCAACAGTCTCAGGTGCAAGAGTGGGATCATAGAAAGGTAGGAAAGTGGGTGTAGTAGTAAACTCATAGCTTTGCTCCCCATCTTCTATGTTGATGCCACTATCATCTTGAAAGTGTTGAGTGGCCATCTGCCCGATCTGATCAGTCAGCTTCTGAATGGCAGCTTGAGTTTCCATGCTCTCTTGCTTGAACTGCATGTTCCCTTTCTGAAACTGAATGTTCTGCATGGTCATCTGCTCCAATAACTCCTTCAATGTAGGTTCAGAAGTTGAAGGCTGAGAAGCTACTTGGGCAGGAGCATCATACTGCTGACTCTGATATTGCTGAACTGGTGGAACCGGCTCCCAAAGGGAGCTCTCAGGAATTTGAGGATGATCCATATTTTTCTCAGTATTAAAATCAGCACAAGAATCAGAGTAATATGCAGAAAGAGAATCATAATTACAGGCACTTGTAGAATAAGCACTATTCACAAAATTAAAATAGGTAGACATGGAAAATAAAAATAAAAACTAAAAACTAAAAATTACGAAACAGATAAACTAAACACATTTATACATGCTACAAGCACACACAAGACAGAACATCAACAGTAAAATATTTTTTTTTTTAAATATAGCAACTAAATACAGAACACAGCACAATAAAATATAAAAGACAAAACATATATTAACACAACATAATCGAAAAACACAGCAAAAATCTAAAACAAAAAACCTGGAACTGAAGTGACAACGCCGCCAAAATTTGTTGAAGGTGTCGTTATCGCCTACAGAAATATACAAGACAAAACACACAAAACAAACATATTAACAGAACAAAACTTTATACAACAAAAATCTAAAACCAAACCTCCATTGGTCCCCGGCAACGGCGCCATTTTTTGATGAACGGGTCGCACCGCTCACAAAAGTTGTTTGCAGATAAGAATGCAGTACAGTACTAGGAAGTGACTCCTAGGTCGTCTCTCAAGGACCAATTTATATGGTTCAGTCTCAGATTTGACACGAAGTGGGGGGTGTTTTTGTGTTTTTGGCTGCAGTAAAATAAATTAAAACTGGACTGGAATTTAAATAAAACCGAATTTAAAAACACTGAAATAAATTTCAAAGCAGTAAAACCAAACGGTAAAAGACGATAAAATTGGAACAGTAAATATTCAGAAACGGTAAAATTTAACGATGCATAAAACAATAAACGGTAAAATAAAAGAGACAGTAAAAATAAAAACACTTGACTGAAAATGAAATTTATCAAGATTCAACTCTTAAATTAAAATTCCAGCAAGAAAACTGTAACACACTGCTTCAGAAATTAAAGCATTTGCACTGTTTAAAATAGAAACTGAAAGCTGTTAAAATGGAAGAGGCGAGAGCCTCCTCCCAGACGTGGATGCTATCCTAAACTACTCCTCAAATCTCTAATCTAAAATCTAATTCTAAAACTCTAATTAATTCTCTCCTGCATGCTTCTCTATTTTATAGCCAATTCTCTGAAACAAACTCTCGTGAGCCCTCCTTCCTTCCCGTGAAGTTTTTGTTTTGTCTCAATATGGCACAAATTTCTTTCATGCTGAGCTTGGACGTGCCAAAGTCAAGAAGATGGGCCCTCTGCTGTGTTTGTTTTCTGCTTTCTTCTTCCACGGGAATGTTATGCAAATTCGTGGTGCCCACACGCCTGCTGTAGCTTCCTCTGTGCATGCTGGAATACTGCTGGACCGTGGAGATAGCTCTTTGTTGGCATATGTTTCCATGTGAAATGCAAGTAAAGAAGACCTTTGGAGCTCCTAGAAGGACATGGCAGCAGCCTTTCAAAACCGTGAACTCCTAAGCACATCAAAAATTATTCAAGAATCACGTTCCAAGCTGAAAGTGTGGTAGCTACTGCTGGACGGGAGTCTCCTTCTCAACTGGATTTTTATAAGCTCCATCATCTTCAAAGGGTGGCCACTCTCTTCTGCCCAAGCCGAGACACACTCTTCTCTAACGTGCTGGACTGCATGAAGATGATGGGTCGTGGCTTTACTCTGCTTGGACGGACCTGAACTGCTGCAAACGTTCTCCATCATCTCTGGACCAGGCTTGTATGTGCAAGTGTGGGCAGCTGCACCTCCATTTTCTTCCTTCGATGGGGTGCTGGACCAGCTACACTACTGGATGTAGCAGCTGCTTAGGTGATCTTCAGCTGGCCGTGAATCACGCTTCTCTTCAACGCTGGATAGGTGCTGCTGGTTTCTCTTCTCTTCAAGGTTGCAGCCACTGTTCCAGCCCTTCATGGGTCCTTCTCCACTCAGCTGGACCGTGAGCTTCCTTTCTTCCAGCTTTGCTTTGGACGTAAGCTGCTAGATGCCTCTCCAAATGCGCATGTGTCTCCCTAAAGCTTCCCTTAAGCATTAAATCATCATCATCTACTTCTCGGTGACTTCTTCTTTGCTAGGTGGTGGCTTCTTCTTCTTCAAGGTGCTGCACCGTGAGCTCCCTCTTCTACTGCCATGTCCGTGGGCTTTCAACAAGTATGACCCCCTTTTTTATTCCAAAACATGTGTTGGATGCTTGCTAAAATGAAAGGGACGTGTGCTTTTCTATTTTCCATCCCTGATATTTCAGCAAATGAGTGGTGGTCGAGCTTGTTTTCCAATTAAAGTCCAAGACCAAATGCTTATGTGGAGTGGAAGAGCATGGTCAAAACAAAAATCTGCACATCTTTTGCATATGTGGGCCATGAAACCACTTCCCTTAATAACATTAATTAAATCAAATTCAGCATTTGCAACTCCTCATGTGGACGTTAGCTTCCAATTTCCAATATTGCCACCTTTTCTTTTATTCCATATCATGCCAAAATGAATTGTCCATCATGGGGCCATGTGTTTCAAAAACCAAAAGCTTTGCATTTTGTAGTTCTCCACTTTCACGTAAGCTTTCAAAGTGGTGGCCCCTCCATTATGTGCTTCTTCATGTGTTTAATGCTTTCACAATTTTCCAAGTGCCCCTTTACAATGGCCGTGTGCTTTACCTTCATAATACCAATTCATTTTATTTTGGAGCTAGACATGAACTTTGTACAAGTGTGTGGTCCCCTCCTTCATTTACTTTTCTTATTAGATTCCAAGCCAATTTGTCGTGTGTTTCTCTTCAATTAATGGCCAAGCCAATTGGAAATGTACGTTAGCCAAAGAAAGGGTGCAGTTCCCACTTCTATTCCAAAGCAAATCGTTGAATCTTTTAGCATTTTTTTGAACGTGCAAAAATATGGGAGGCCGTGTGATGTCTATATTTTTGTTCCAATTTATATTTTGGCTTGCCAAAGTGAATGACCGTGGCATGTCTTCCAATTCATCATGCTTCCAGGAGAAATGAGTTGCCAAGTGAACCAATATTCCACTTCAAATTTTCCATTTCAACACACAAAATAAATCAATATAGTGCATCTCCTTCCAAGTAGATAACACACTGTGCTCTTCCAAATGTCCTAAAATATTTTCAAAATTTTACCTGCAATCAATAATGAAAATAATTAGCTCAGATAATTCAAATTAGTTAAAATAAGAATTTCTGATTGGATTAAGCTCAATTCAGTAAAATAGGAAAATACTGGACAATTAAACATAATTCCCTGATTAATTCTAGCACAATAAACTAAGTGAAGTGAAGAAAATAATGATTCATCATTTACACCCATGCATGCAGCTGAATACTGTTTGCAGAAATTCCAGAAACGAGCGTCCAAACGAAACTTACCAGAACTGTAAGTTGTTCGGTTCAATATGGAGCTCTCGGTGCAGTGATCGTCCTCACGGTGCTGAAATGTGATCGGAGTGCAGAATGGTGAGTTGCAGAAGAGAGAAGAAGAAAGGTTCTAGAGAGAAGGTAGAGAGTTTGGAAATCAAAAGTTTAAGGAAGAAGATGAAGGGTGTAGAGGAATGGGAAGAGTTTTCCAGAGAAATTAATTTCTCTTCCCACGTAGGACGAACGTCCATTCGTCTGCTGCCACTTGGATTCCACTACCGTTTTAGAATGTTCCAAAGCGACACTTGGCAGTTTGCATGCAGTGTGAGTGTGAGTGCGTTTTAATAGCAGAGAGTGCGTGGCACGGTGCATTAATGGAAGCAGAGAGGTGAATCATCACTGAATTAATGAGACGTGACAATCCCCCTAACTACAAAAATTTTCGTCCTCGAAAATTGAAGACTTACCAGGGAATAGATGAGGGTATAAATCCTTCATGGCATCTTCAACTTCCCATGTAGAGTCGCCCGTCTTTTCATCCCACACCACTTTCACCAGACGAACGTCCTTCCCTTTTTGTAATTTAGTACGAACGTCTTCAACACGAACTGGCTTCATCTCCAGCGTTCGGTCTTGGCGAAGTCGAACGTCCTCCAGCTCCAATATGTGCGAGGGGTCTGGTACGTATTTCCTTAGTTGAGAAACGTGAAACACCGGATGAAGGTTGGACAATTGTGGAGGTAGGGCTAGCTCGTATGCAACAGGTCCAATCTTCCTTGTGATCTGGTACGGCCCCACGAACTTAGGAGATAATTTCTTCGAACGCAATGCTTTTCCTGCTCCAGTAGTTGGATTTAATCTAAGAAATACATGATCGCCAGCTTTAAACTCTAAGGGTCGTCTCCTCTTATCTGCGTATGACTTCTGCCTGCTTCTGGACGTCTTCAATCTCTCTTGAATTAACTTCACCTTCTCAGTCGTTTGTTGAACGAGCTCTGGTCCTGTTAATACGTTCTCTCCTTCTTGAAACCAGCAAAGTGGTGTGCGGCATTTTCGTCCGTAAAGTGCTTCAAAGGGAGCCATTCCAATGCTGGACTGGAAGCTGTTGTTGTAGGTGAACTCCACTAAAGGCAGGATTTCATCCCAAACGCCCATGTGATCGAGTACGCACGTCATTAATAAATCTTCAAGCGTCTGGATGGTTCTCTCGGATTGACCGTCCGTCTGAGGATGGTACGCTGAACTCATTTGAAGTTTGCTGCCCAATTCACTTTGCAACGACTGCCAAAACCGAGAGGTGAACCTTGTGTCTCGGTCAGAGATGATGCTGGACGGCACTCCATGCAGACGAACGATCTCTTTAATGTAGAGCTTGGCTAAGTTGGTCATGGACATCTTCAAGTTGACAGCTAGGAAGTGGGCACTCTTTGTTAGACGATCCACTATCACCCAAATAGAATCGTGATTCTTGAATGTGCGAGGCAAGTGTGTCACGAAGTCCATTGAGATGATGTCCCACTTCCATTCTGGAATATCCAAAGGTTGCAGTAGGCCGCTCGGTCTTTGATGTTCAGCCTTAGCACGTTGACAAGTTAGACATGATGCCACAAAGCGTGCGACATCATTCTTCATCCCTGGCCACCAGAACGATTGCTTGAGATCGTGGTACATCTTAGTCATGCCAGGGTGCATGCTAAGACGGCTATGATGTCCTTCAGCTAAGATGATCCGCTTCAGATCTCCATCATTTGGAACGCACGTCCTATCCATATAACGTAATAGGCCGTCCGTCCCAATGTTGAACTCCTTTGCCTGATCTGTGCCGAGCGCGCCTCTTATCTTAACCAATTCCTCATCTTCAAGTTGCTTCCTTCTGATCCGTTCAAAAACGTCATTGGATATCCTAAGGTTGCAGCATTTGATGCTGTTTGGTTCTAAATTGAACTGCAACCTTAAGTCTCTAAAGCTTTCCACAAGGCTCAACTCACGTACCATCATGGACGACACATGCACCACTTTCCTGCTTAGAGCGTCCGCTACGACGTTCGCTTTTCCTGGATGGTAAAGCAACTCAAAGTCATAATCCTTTAGAAATTCCAGCCACCTCCGCTGCCTCATATTCAACTCTTTTTGATCAAAGAGGTACTTGAGACTCTTATGATCACTGAAGACTTGGAAAACGGATCCATACAAGTAGTGTCTCCAGATCTTCAAGGCAAAGACGACCGCTGCTAGCTCCAGGTCGTGTGTTGGATAATTCCTCTCATGTATCTTCAATTGCCGAGAGGCATACGCCACTGCTCGTCTATCTTGCATCAACACACAGCCCAAACCTTGGTGGGACGCATCACAATAGACTTCAAATGGTTTGGCCGTGTCCGGAATTGCCAAAACTGGGGCGCTCGTTAACTTCTGCTTCAGCTCTTGGAAACTGGATTCACACCGATCGGTCCAAGCGAACGGGTGATCTTTTCTGGTCAGTTGTGTTAACGGAGCTACTATCTTAGAAAATCCCTCTATGAAACGCCTGTAGTAGCCCGCGAGTCCCACAAAGCTTCTAACTTCAGTAACCGAGCGCGGACTCTCCCATTCCAAAACCGCTCGTACCTTAGCCGGATCAACTGAAATTCCACCAGCAGACACCACGTGACCTAAAAATTGCACTTCCTTCATCCAGAATTCGCACTTGGACAACTTAGCGTACAGCTCCTTTTCTCTCAACACTCCAAGTACCACTCTCAAGGGCTCTTCATGCTCTTCACAGCTCTTGGAGTAGATGAGAATATCATCAATGAACACCACCACAAACTTGTCCAAGTACGGCCTAAAGATCCTGTTCATGTAGTCCATGAAGACTGCTGGAGCGTTCGTCACACCGAACGGCATGACCACGTACTCGTAATGTCCATAACGTGAATGGAAGGCCGTCTTCTGAATGTCTCCTTCCTTAACCCGAATCTGATGGTAGCCCGATCTCAAATCTATCTTGGAGAAAACACTCGCTCCATGTAATTGATCCAGCAGATCGTCAATGCGAGGTAATGGGTATTTGTTCTTTATGGTCAGCTTATTTAATTGACGATAGTCAATACATAGCCGAGAGCTGCAGTCCTTCTTCTTCACTAACAGTACGGGCGCTCCCCAAGGTGACACGCTTGGACGGATGAACCTCTTGTCCATCAATTCTTCAATTTGCTTTTTAAGCTCAACCAATTCAGCAAGTGCCATTCTGTATGGTTGAACGGATATGGGAGCTGCGGTTGTCACCAAGTCAATGGTAAACTCAACCTCACGAACGGGAGGCAATCCAGGCACTTCATCCGGAAAGACGTCCGGGAATTCATCCACTACCGAACGTGCTTCTCTCCACTTAAAATGCGTTCATTCAGAACCTTCAGATTCCTTATCCGCATGAGTCATAATCAGAAAGCAACTGGCGCCTTCCATTATATCTTCCTTCAACTGACCGAGCGTCACACTCAATTCTTCTTCATAATCTTCAGGAAAAATCAATTCCTTTGCTCCACAATCTATGAGAATGTGATTGGTAGTAAGCCAATCCATCCCCAGAATCACTTCTAAGTCCTTGAGAGGCAAACATATGAGGTTCACCTTATACCTACGCCCTTTAACCTCAAGAGGACATCTAACACATACTGTAGACGTTCTCACCTCACCAGCAGCTGGTGTTGACACCACCAAATCATACTGCATCTCGCTCTCCACTATCCCCAACTTATCAACGCACGCCTTCGAGATGAAGGAGTGTGTTTCCCCCGAATCATACAACACACAGCAAGGTATTCCATGAACTAAGCAGGTACCAGTGACGAGCGTACCTGAGCTCGCTGCCTCTGCACCAGTAATAGCATATACACGCCCAACTGCTTGGGCTCGTCCACTTCTCCCTTGCTGATTCCTCCCAGCGTTCGGCGGCCTCATCACTGCGCGTCCGCCCATATTACACTCACTCTCCAGATGACCATGTCTTCTACACTGATTACAGTATTTTTCTCCAACCAATTGAGGGCATGATGATCTAAAATGAGGTCCTCCACACTGGAAACATCTGACCGACCCCTGTTGGTTTGCTTGTCCAGCAACTACCATAGCTTGCGAACCACTTGACTGAGCTGGACGAGAGTATGGGGTCCTGTTCCGATTCACATTCGGTCTCGACAGAACTGGTCCTCTTGACGCCTGTAGTTTCTTCTGTTGCTCGGCCTCAGCCATATTCTTCTCTAACACCTTTGCCCTCTCAACCATTGCAGGGAACGAACGGATACACAGGCTGGAAATCAGTACCTTCAAATCACTCCTCAGCCCATTTTCAAACTTCCTGCATTGCCATTCCTCACTGTTTGCCATGGTGTTGAAACGAACCAAATGTTTAAACTTGTTCGTGTACTCAGAAACAGTCATTCCCCCTTGCACCAGCTGCAGGAATTCCACCTCTTTAGCAAAGCGTACGCTATCTGGAAAATACTCCTCATAAAATTTGCTTTTAAACACCTCCCAAGTAACCGGTTGTTGAGCGTCCGTCAATATCGCTTTCATGCTCGTCCACCAGTGGCTAGCTTCTCCCGTCAACAAATATTCTGTGTAGGCTAAACGGTTCTCATCTGGGCACCTCTTAGCGTTATAAATTCTCTCCATGTCTTGTAGCCAATGATCGGCCTCATCCGGAATACACTTTCCACTAAACTTAGCCGGATGATGTTGGAGGAAACTTTCTAAGCTCCATTCAGCATGTGGTTGAGCAGCGTTGGAAAAGGACGCTCCAGGCGTGCCTCTGGTGGCAACAATTAGTTCCATTAATTGTCTCTGAGTAGATTCAGAGTTCTCGCGTGCGGCCTCAAGACTTCTTAGAGCAGCTGCATTCTGCTTCATCAGTGTAGCATTTTGTTGTTGGAGCCGTTCGATCACGGTTTCCAACAGTCTGGCATGGTTAGGAGCATCAGGCTCGCTAGGCTGTGGGGGAGGAGGGAGTCTAGGAGCCATCGTTTTCTGAACCAGAGAAAACGAATGTTAGAAATGTCTAAGAGTTAAAACAGTAACTCTTTAAACATACAATAAGCACACAGCAAAACGTAATGCACTCATAACCTACAGCGTCCTTCAGAGAACAAAACTGCTCTGATACCAATAATGTAACATCCCAAAATTATACAGTCATCAACTATATACTTAGAATAATCACATTAATCAATATGGCAAAACAGTTTTAATATTAAAGGGAGCAGAAATTCAAAAGTGGCCGAACGACCTTTCATGTATAAATTAACGAGCCTTTACAAAAGAATGAGGACGAACGGTTTACAAAACAATGACCGAACGTCCATATATTTACACAATCAAAAAGAGCGCTCGCTCACAGCCACTCGCTATCCTACTATACTATTTAAAATACCCGAACGCCTTTACTGTTCGGCCTTCACCTCAACTTCTACTAAGTTATCTTCAGCAATAACTTCTTCTTCAAGCGCTTGCTCCAGAGAAGCATCTCCCTCTGCTCACATCCACACGGATGATCATTGCAAGGACATGATGGATATACATATACAGATAACACAATGGAAATGCAAGGGTAAGCTTATTGAATTTAACTCAAGTCAAACAGATATTTCATACTTATCAAATTCAGCAAGTAAGTTCACAACATATACATTCAATTCATACATCAATACCATCCAAATCCTGATACTAGACCGACCGTCCGGACTGTATGAAACCTGTGTAGCTAAGGCGTCCGTGCACCCAGGTGGGTAACTGGAATGCTCATCAGTAGCCACCTGAGGTTAGTCTGTTCTGTCCAAGTTACAGTTATGGACTAGACCTGCTGCCATTCCCACGCATGACGTACTCATCTCTACTTGAGAACGAGAACTCACGGAATATCAGGATGAACCACCATCTAAGCTTACCACGTTCATACTTACAAATCTCAATTTCCAACCAAGAGTCGTTCCACCCTGGAACGCTCGTTAAAAATCCAAAATCACAATTTCAGTTCTCATAGTGTTCGCACATCTTAATTCATCCTCTTAAATACATTTTCATTCTATGTTCCACTTTCTTAAAATAACGAACGTTCACTCCCCTTCATAACGAGGACGAACGTTCTTAGCAAGACCAAAGGGAGTTCATTTATAAAGGGATCAAGCTGACTCATCTTTCACGACGAACGTTATTAAAATTTGGATCAGTTAAATGAACTGATTCTAGAACAATTAACTTAGAATAATTCACTTGACAAGATTTCAGATTCAATTCAACTGAATGAGGATAAAATATGAGTACTAAATGTACCAAGAACAATTTAATTGGAATAACCGCCTGCCAGTAAATGACCGAACGCGGTACACAAATTTACTGAAAGTTAGGACGAACGCTATTTAGGTTTTAGGACGAACGTTATGAAAATACAGGACGAACGCTATTTTAGCCAGTTGGCGATTTCGGAAAAAGGACGAGCGTTCAGTATAAGACCGAGCGCTACATATTACTTACTCTTTGGGACGAGCGTTCGGTATAAGACCGAATGCCACTTAGAACGTACTGTTTTGGTTTCAACTTATTTACTGATTCAAAATCATAGAGTTTTGGGAATTTATATAAGATAAGATACTTAAAGTTTATGTTCTAATAATTTGACTAAGAGTTCAAAGGTAGATTTTCAAGCTTCTCAAATTTTCACATAACACTCATGAGGTCTACGTTTGGCCGAACGCTCAAACGTAAATTATGTATAAGAGGGCGTTCGTCCTCTACGCGAATTCTTTCCAAATGAAAGGATTCAGCTTTTCAGAAGAATTACAGAGAATACCGAACGGTCAAGGACCGTTCGATAACGAACGTGTTTTATCATACAAATCTCAATCTCGATTTCTCATTTACAGTAAACTCATTTCCAGTATAACTTTCCTACATTTAATTTAAGCACATCATAGCAAAATCTATAATGTTCATGCATCATCTCATCATACAACTCACATTTCAGTGTAATCCAACCATAGAACATTTCATCATTTCATACAATCAATTCAATATCATATTCATACACCAAAAATCCACTTATCATAAATCATACTTCAAACATCACATAACGGACATGCAGTACAGAAAATCACATGAATTAAACCAATAAGCTTCCCTTACTCGGATTTAGCAGTGTGCGTTCTAAAAGAGAGTGGTTTCTACTCGTCCAAAGGTGGCTTTCTAATCCCAATGTTCCTCCTAAACTCTTCAACTAAAATTAACAAAAAGGAAAAACAAAAGAACTGAGTTTACACCCATGCATGCAGCTGAATACTGTTTGCAGAAATTCCAGAAACGAGCGTCCAAACGAAACTTACCAGAACTGTAAGTTGTTCGGTTCAATATGGAGCTCTCGGTGCAGTGATCGTCCTCACGGTGCTGAAATGTGACCGGAGTGCAGAATGGTGAGTTGCAGAAGAGAGAAGAAGAAAGGTTCTAGAGAGAAGGTAGAGAGTTTGGAAATCAAACGTTTAAGGAAGAAGATGAAGGGTGTAGAGGAATGGGAAGAGTTTTCCAGAGAAATTAATTTCTCTTCCCACGTAGGACGAACGTCCATTCGTCTGCTGCCACTTGGATTCCACTACCGTTTTAGAATGTTGCAAAGCGACACTTGGCAGTTTGCATGCAGTGTGAGTGTGAGTGCGTTTTAATAGCAGAGAGTGCGTGGCACGGTGCATTAATGGAAGCAGAGAGGTGAATCATCACTGAATTAATGAGACGTGACAGTACAAAACAAGGGTGCATTGGATTATAGGAATTGAACACATTTAATTGCACTAACTCATGCATCTTACTGAATTAACCAAGCCAAACAATATACTTGATTATAATTATTACTAGATACCGCATATCACTTAAGTATAAGGAAAAATGATAAAATGCTAATACCTGAAAGGATAATATAAGGGGAAATAATTGATTAAGTTCTACTAACCCCTTTTTTTAAATTAAAATATAAAATAAATTAAAAGTTAATATTTTTATATTATATTATTTTAAGAATATAAATATATATTAGTGTTGTAGTTTAAACCATTATCATTATAAATTAAATTTTATTTTTTATTTATAATAGAATAATATGATATGTAAATATAATTCTGGGATGGGTGACCTTGTGCGAGTGAGGACAAAGCACATTGGAAAGCCTGGTGGTGATGTCTGGGGTAGTTCCCTGTAAGTTGCCGGGACGTTACAAATGGTATCAGAGCCTAGCCTATCCCAGTACAGTGTGGTTCGAGGACGAACCAGACGGAAGCTGGTGGGCATGTGACACTCGGGCACTGAGACGAGGGCAGGGAGTGACGCCGGTGCATGAGGCATGGTGCAAGGGGCACAAGACAAGGAGCGGCTCCTGGCAGCTTCGAGTGGAAGGGTGACATGGATGAATCGAACATACACCGAAATGAGAGGGATCTGGAGACTGTATAGGTACGGGACTATACAGTTGAAGGATATCTTAAATGGACTGATTTGGCTACTCATATCACCAAAATGCATTTGCTTTTCGGTAGCCTGACCCATAAGAACTCCTGGAGAAATTCTGGGATGGGTGTGGGGGCAGTCGACGTTCCCTGGCACCAAAGTACATAATTATGCAACCTACACCAAATTTACCAAATGTAAATATTTTCCCCAACTTCTAATCCTCCTAGAGTGTGTTATATACTTAATTATACTAAACCAAGTGTGTCTAAACTCATTCTAAACAAGTGACTACAGGATATCAACCCAAAAACCTTCAAAACATCAACTTAGAGACTCAAATTGAATTCTATCATTTGTGGCACAATTTCAAGCAACTTAGGGACTAACAAGTCCCAAATAACTTACCAAGACTCTTCAAACTAACATTTTGAGCACAAAACTCTCAATTCAAATTTTCACTAGTTCACTTCCTCAAAATTGAGTTCAAAACCAAGTTGAACTCTGCCTCATCACCACAACACACTCATAACTCATATTTCTTCCAGTCTAGATGCTTGAACATGACATTAAACAACTCACAAACAAAAAATGACAGACCCATTAGCAGAGATGATTTAAAAAAAAATTAAAACCCAAGGTCACAAACACAGAGAAGAGATATGGCTTTTGATTTCAAAATTTTGGATGGTGAGATAATGAAAACCACGTCGCGCCAGAGAACATAATGCGGCAACGACGATGACCATGCAATACAAAGTACCTAGTTCTTATGTCCTGCATAAAATGTAAACAGCTATAATGCTATATATGACTCGTTAAAATTGCCGAAGCATTATGAAACTATAGAAATTGATATTAATTTAATAAGGAAGGATAAAGAATAGCTCTTTACAGCAGAGTAGACCATTGTAATTATCCCAATACTATAATTCCCAACCTTCACAGTCCCTATCCTTCCCTCTTATTATTTTCTCATTCCTTTGCAATAACCCCACCCTCCCACTATTCTTTGCCAGCTTAGAATTCCATCATGATCCAGATTGAATAGCATGAACATTCCCCTTAGCAGTAACACACTGCTTCTCATCGAGAACCTTCAACTAATTCGAACTCCTTTTACCATTTAGTTAAATTGATAATTTATATTCTTGTACTTAATTAGCAGATACCAAGAACAACTTAACGTTTTTAAATGTCAAACCTTTGCAAGTGTACAATGGTGTTTGAGTGGTCAAGTCCCAAAATCGAACACTGGTATCACCAGAACCACTTGCCAGTTGTCGTCCATCGGGACTGAAGGCAACACTAAGTACAGCTTCGGCATGACCTAAAAATATAAACAACCGCAAAAATATGAATTCCAGAAAATTCAAAGAATAACACAAACTTGTGCTACAATAATCATCAACATCCAAACCACGCTGTTGTCTCTCACAGTTTAGCAAGCACAATACAACATTGTGCCACTACGAATGGGAAAATACACAATATGTCTCACATACCATAAATAGTTGCAGAACAACGATTCACAGGACCAATCCGGAAAATAGCTTGAGGTTGATAAACTATAGGCAAAGCCTTGTCCATCGAGACTGGAATAGTGTTAAAGTAACATTGCAAAGGAAAAGAAAAACATCATTACAAGTGTGTAATTCTTTGTATCAATTCTTTAGAAAGATGAGGATTTTTTTTCTCAAAATGTGTTAAAAGCAAGTAAATAAGTGAATTTACAACGAATTAAGAAGGAAAAAGAAATAATTTATTGTAAAAAAACATGACTAACCTTTGTTTTTCTGCAAGTATGTTTCAAGTGGTTCAATGAGCTCCTCATCTGATACATAGAAAGCATACGGCAACTTCTCTTCCTAAAATGAAAGCATAGATAATCGCTCAATGTTATAAATGTTGGAACAATCGGTACCGTTATAGAGTCGCGCAGCGGAATAAAATGCTTAGAAAGCGTGTTACGGTCACAAATCAAGTTATGATGGTTTGTTTTAGAAAAACAATTTTCTTAGAGAAAATTTATCAAATAGCTAATGTGCGTAAAATGTAAAGAGTATAGAGAGCAAGAAAAATTGATACAGAATTTTTATCCTGGTTCGAATCAAAAGATTCTACGTCCAGTCGTTGATCACTATGAATAGTGATTAACCTTTTTTCACTAAAATATGGTTTGCAGATTACAATCAGATAATCAAAATAAGCAAAGAATAGAAAACACCTTCCTTCGACAAACGAACGGAAGAACCTGCTCAGCCAACTTGAAGAGAACCGCTCCGACCTTTGACACACAAAACGCGAGCTTCTCCTATTCACAAGACCAGGCAAGAGCACTCTATCACTTTGAGAACTTCCTCAGACAAACTGTATTCTCAAAATGGCATAGATCCTTTTCACTCGCAGAGAGCTTCCCTTAGGCACAAAGCTCTAATACTCTCAATGGAAAAGTTATTTCTAAGAGCTGTGAAGACCTCTATTTATAAGCCTAGTTTCGTGCAGGGTCAAAAACTGAAAAAACATCTCCCAACTGCCACTGATAATCGATTATCAAAAGTGATAATCGATTATTCAAGTCCGTTACAGGGTTTTCAAAATGTGATAATCGATTATATGATGTGATAATCGATTATTCCTGTATGACTCTGTGATAATCGATTATTGCCATTCCATAATCGATTATTACAGTTAAAAATGCAAGTTTACAAAGTTTACAAGAATTTCCTACTACATTTAATTTCTACAAATTGCTTTTAACTAATTCTAATATCTTCTTCAACTAAAACTTCTTGCAGCATCATCAAAACAAATTTCTTCAAGATTTACCAATACTCCTTATTGGTAACAATCTCCCCCTTTTTGATGATGATCAAAAATTCAATTTTACACTACAGGAAAATCAATTAATACCGACGGTTAATTACCGAAGGCCTTTTGGCTTTCGGTAAATGTAATTTACCGAAGGCTTTTCCGAGGGCTTGTGTTACATCACTTTACCGAGGGCTTTTGGCCGTCTGTAATGGGCCTGAGTGATTATCGAAGGCAAACGACCGTCGGTAAGTGGGTAACGTTCATCAAATTAATAAGTCAGATATTTGGGAAGCATTTCGCGAAAACTCCGTTTTCCCTCCAATCTTCACATTCTCTGCCCTAACTTCATCGACGAACTCAGTGGGTGGCTTGTGCAGACTGCTTCCCACCCTAAGCACAATCTTGGTACGGTTCTTCTCCACTCCGAACTTATAGGTGAAGTGTCCCATTCTCCCATCTCATTTTGTGTTCCTGTTACTGTTTTGGATTACGCGTCAATGGTGTAACCTTTTTCCTTGTAGCGTTTTGCAGTGTTCTAAGCTGAGGAAGGTGGTGGGTGGCTGAGTTGAAGGCTACCATTGTCGACGGAGGATATCGGACGACGCGGCATGGACGAGGCGGCGTAACCAGGGCAGTGTCGCTGGGTGACAAGGTCTTCCACTACTGCTTCAGAGGCTATCGAAGGGGCTACCGTCGAGGTAAGTTGTTATTTGCATTGATGAACTATGAAAGCTAAGAAGCATTTCTTCTGACTTTGTTAAATGTATGGTCTGAATTATTTTGTGCAATATGATTTGGTATAGAAAAATTGTTCATAGTTGGCATTTTGATTGGTAATGCATTTTTTAGAATTAGGCATTTTAAAACTAAAGCAAGCTAATATGAGTAGATTATGAAAACTGAAAAGAGTTACTCACTGAGAGTAAAAAGGTACTGGTACACCTAAAAAGCCAATTTGATATAGCATAAGTACCGAAATACTCAAGATATCTCTGTCCCATAACTATAGAAGGTGTTATATTCCTGTCAAGGTTAATGTATAGACCTAAGGAAGGTAAGCATGTCCTAAAGACATTAGCTTTAATCACTGCTAGGTATAAAAATAAGATATTTTTCTGAAAGTTGACATTTTCTTTACGTTTAAAACAACCTTTCCTAGGAAAAAGACATAACAACAGCAGAAGCATCTTCTCCACTGGAAGATGTGTAGGCTAAGTTTTCCATCCCAAGGGTGTTTTGGGGCTGCATGCTAGTCAGAGACATAACTGCCTCTGATTTTGAAACCATCTAGGAAAAATAGTCTTCTGCCACCATCCCATTCAGATCAAACCAACAACTTTCTTCGTACATGTTTGGACCCCCACTGATTTTGATGTTTGCCTCTACAAAGAAAAGGTCTAATTAATATAACATAGGAACTAATGCAGCTTATAGAAAACAAAAGGGTCAATAAATTACTGATTTGTAATCTTCCAAATGTTTCACAAAATTTCATACAATTGATAGAAGTTTTTCTATAAGAGTGGCTGTGTGGGAGAGGTGTAATTCTCTTGGTGGTTTTGAGGTTACACAGACTGTGAAGGCTTTTTCAAGTGTACTGAGCAGATACCATACATGGAATGGTGTGAGTGAGCCAAATGACCATAAGGGGTGTCATTCTGTTACTTGTTCTGCAGATTCCCGTGATGTGGACCCCACCAAGTTATCTCCTCGTTATTGTTTCAGATGGAGACAGCACCAGCGTGCATATGTACTCCTAATGGGAAAGATGCTTCAGCCTTTGTATTATTCTAATATGAAATCAATGTTTACATGGAATGTATGATATTAATATTGCAATATTAAAAAGAACAATCCCTTTCCTAGGCAATGCCTTATGCATGAGGTACCTACAACAAAGCAAGAATGTGACACTGTTTTGCCAATCTGCATAATGAGGCAGAGTGTTTTACTTGAAAAATTATAGGAGAAAATTGGGATTGCTCTTGAGTTTAATTGTATGGTGTGAGTTGCATTGAAACAATAATAACTGCATAATTTGAATATAGGTAGTTGCATGTGTTGGTCATGAATCTTGTTGTACTAGACTTAGGTTCAACAGTAAGTTGAAAGTAATACTCACATGAACAAGACTGTTATAATGTTTCAGCTGTGTCTGTCAATTTAAACTGGTAATTGTTCCACTGCTTTGATTTGGTTTGGAAAGTGATGCCTAATCTTTGTTTAGGGGAAGTAATTTCTGTAAAATATGATCTAGAAATGAAATCATTGTTTGGAGTTGAATGTTGGTGTTGTTCAGTCCAACAAACATGTTATAATTATTTATTATTTGGTGGCCACAGGTGGAACTGTATTAGCAGCAATTAGAGCTGTAGGTGATATCCTCTTGCAGCCTTTTACGATTGAAGGTACTCATTTGTCCTAAATTATCTTTTGTAAGAATAAATGTCTTATTAAGTGAATGTATTTCTGTGGTGAGTAAGTAAAGATGCATTCAGCTTTGATTTGTCATGATTGTAGACCATGGTTCACTTTAAATAAAAGTTTCATACATGTAACTGTCTAAAATGGTTAAGTTTGCTTTCAATTGTAGAAGTTGGTGTTGCTAAAGTACTAGACTGTGCTGCTGTGATTGGTCTCTCTGATCTCAAGGTAATGGCTGAACTCAATCATTGTTTTTGTAAGTTCTGTTTTAGTATGTAGTGTTACAAAATTCCATATTGTTCTTCACATGCTCAAGCAAAGTATGATGCCCAAATTCATTACTGAACTTAGGATTGATTTATCTTTAATCTTACTACTTGATGTAGAAGGATGTATTGATGTAGAAGGATTAAATTCCCCTGAATTGTTAATGTTGAGCTAATCCAGAGTTTGAACATAGTTTTGAACTCTTCTTAAGTTGACACAAAATATTTCACTAACATTAGAACTACAATTGCTCTGTAAAATACATCTCAGTATGTGCCATGACCTGAATTTTCCTCTTTAATTTGACATCCCCTTCAACCATTATACCATCTACTTTAAGCAATTGATTCATCAACTAACATTAGAACTCTGCTTACTAATCGTGCTTGGATATGGACACTCTGCCCTCTTAAATTATGATGTCAGGTTCTGCTGACATTCTTTTCCTATCAAACTGCAAAATATTTTGGTTTCATTTTAAACCGTGAATGCTATTGTTTCTTTAGGTTTTCGTACATATCAGTTCTTGGCTTGCATTTTTATCTCCATGTATCTTTCTTCCTTAAGGATTATTCAGCATGCTGGATTTAACAATCATCAATATTAATCACCTTGTTCTGTTGTTGGATACATATAATATGCTCAAAATTTGTTCAAAAGTGAATTATTTAATGTCATTTGATTAACATATTACTAATTTGCATTAACTTGTTCTGGTTTAACATCTGACTTTTTTTACTGATATAAATAGTTAGCATCCCTTCTTCCCAAACCCAATCCACAAGCTGCATGATACAAATGAATTGAATATGAAGAAAATAAATATAGATTTCAAAGACTGAAAGAATATAGTAATGCTGAGATGTTAAAATAATTGTATGTTCTTTATGGTGCTATATGTTAGCAAAATGATGCAGATGAAATTTTGATGATGTCCAAATCAAGTCAAGACCAATCAAGAATCAAAATGATTTGAAGATTTGTATTGTGATGGAAAGCTTTTGTAATACTCTTAGAAATATGTATAGGACGTAGATCAGAAAAAGAAAAGTGTTTTGTAAAATTACTATAGTAAATCATTGCAACAAAACACTATAGTACTATTCATATGAATAGTAACACTATTCACGTGAATAGTGACGGTTAACGGTAAGAGTATCGCACTTAACACGGACGTTGGGGAAACTAGTCGTTGAAGAAACTAGCCGTTTATGACCGTTGGACAAACTAGCCGTTTATGGCCGTTGGACAAACTAGCCGTTTATGGCCGTTGGACAAACTAGCCGTTTATGGTCGTTGGAGAAACTAGCCGTTAAGTTTGTCTTTTAGTGAATGGAAGAGTCTTTGGATGAGTCTATAAATAGACTCTCATTTTCTCTCAAGAAGAAAAATAATCTAGAGACACAGAAACTCTTCCCTTGTGCTCAAATACTCAGAAATTCTTGAGACTTGTGTGTTCTTGTTCGGCTTGTGAAACTCTTGTCTGTGGAGCTGGTGAAGTGCTGCTACGGTGACAGAGGAAATAGCCGGTTCATCCTTGGTGTGTCTAAGGAGGTGTTCGGAAGAGAATCATCCTTCGTGAAGTATTCGGAGGAGGTGTTCATCCTTCGTGAAGTATTCGGAGGAGGTGTTCATCCTTTGTGAAGATTCAAAGGAGGTGTTGTCTCATCTCTTGTGGCATCAAGAGAGGTGTTTTCTAAACTTTTACAAATTGTATCTTTGTGATTGTAGTTTGTAATTGTTTTGTGATTAGTGAATTGTTTATCTTGTTTTGAGATAAGCGACTGGACGTAGGATTGGTAAGATCCGAACCAGGATAAAATCATCTGTGCAAATTTCTCTCAACCTTACTCTATTTTATTGTGATTATTAATTGCTAAGTAAGTTTAATTGAGTAGAAATTAAAAGGCACACTTTTGTATTAAAAACCCTCTTGGTTTGTTATCCCAAGCTAACCCATCCGCTGCAGCCCCGCTCTGACAATTGGTATCAGAGCTTGCTTTGATAGTCATTCAAATGGCGGGATTGTTTCAAACATTCGCAGAGGGTGCTTCTATCAATAGACCACCACTATTCACAGGTGAAAATTACGCATTCTGGAAGGTAAGAATGCAAATATTTATGGAATCTATTGATATAGATATTTGGGATGCTGTTGCATTTGGTCCTTTTATTCCAACTATCAATATGCAGGAACCAAAGCCCCGTGACCAATGGACTGCTCAAGATAAGAAAAAATTTGGTAATGATGTAAAAGCTCGTAATATTATTTCATCTGCTTTAACTGTTGATGAGTTTTACAGGATTTCTGTTTGTAAAAC
This sequence comes from Vigna nakashimae, assembly GCA_034642375.1. NCBI lineage: Eukaryota > Viridiplantae > Streptophyta > Magnoliopsida > Fabales > Fabaceae > Vigna > Vigna nakashimae. Next base: position 33,615,782 of record CM067765.1, read on the forward strand.
TGCACAAGAAATGTGGGAAGTACTGAAAGTAACCCATGAAGGTACAGATGATGTTAAGAGAGCTAGAAAGAATACCTTAATCCAGGAATACGAAATGTTCAGGATGAAGCAAGGGGAAACAATAGTAGATATTCAGAAACGCTTCACCAACATCGTAAACCATCTTATTGGACTAGGTAAGTCTTTCGATACTGATGAGCTTAATATAAAAATTTTGAAATCTTTAGACAGGTCTTGGCAACCAAAAGTGACTGCAATTTCTGAGTCACAAAATCTCAACACAATGACCATGGCTACATTATTTGGAAAGTTGAGAGAGCATGAACTTGACCTTGGAAGACTTGATGAAGAAGAATCAAAAGCCAAAAACAACAAGAAGAGTTTGGCGTTAAAGTCGGAGGTTGAAAGAAGCAAAGGTAAATCGGAAGATGAAGACTCAGACGAAGAAGAAGAATTGAGACTCATGATAAAAAGACTCAACAAGTTCATGAAGTCTAAAGGTAAAGGAAAATTTAGATACGAAAAGAAAGATAATCCAGTATCTTCCTCAAATTACCGATGCTACGGTTGCGGAGAAAAGGGACATTTAAAAGCAGACTGCCCAAATCAAAGGAAGGGTGAAGAAAAGAAAGAAAAGAAATTCTTCAAGAAAAAGAAGGCATACATTGCATGGGAAGATGACAATGAGACCATTTCAGATTCAAGCTACTCAGATGAAGAAGCAAACATCTGTTTAGTGGTGAACGACGACGCTGGAAGCCAAGTAAGTACATCTAGCGATTCTGATAATTATAGTCAAATTAGTGAAAATGAATTGCATGAAATTTATGTTGCTTTAATAGTAGAATCTGAAAAGTTAGATAAAGCCCATCAGAAGTTGAAAAAGGATTTCAAAAATTTAAAATTAAATTTTGAAAATATTCTTGAAGAAAATAAGAATTTAAAATTAAATTTTGAAAATACTTTTGAAGAAAATAAAGATTTGAAAAATAAAGTTTTAATTTTTGAAAAGGGTAAATTTACTAGTAGTAATGAATGTGCATCTTGTGTTAATTATAAGAAACTACTAGATGAAACAACCTCAGGAGAATGTAGTAAAAATAATGAAAATAAGGTTGTTAAAAATAAGTATGTTCCTAGAATTAAAAATAAACATAAAACCCGTAGAACTTGGGTAGAAAAAGGAACAACTTATAGGAACACAAACTTTGTATCATGCTTTTATTGTATGAAAAAGGGTCATACATCTAACAAATGTAAAATTAAGCATTATGGTGTTCCAAGTGGTAGATATATTTGGGTTGTAAAATGATTTCAAATTTTCAAACTAACCCAAAGGACCCATACAAAATAGTTGGGTGCCAAATGTTTCATATTTAAGAATATTTTTTAAAAATGTTTTTGTTTTAAATATTTGAAATAGAAGAATCTGTGCATGTTGTCTTTGATGAAATTGTGGACCTTGAGGTAAAACCTCTTGAGTCAGATGAATCAGATGCAGGTGAAAATGAAGACTTGCAAAAGACAACCAATGAAGAGAAAATGAATAATCCTCAAGATGATGAAGATCTAAACAAAATATGGCAACAACCTAGAGGATTATCATTGGACAACATCATTGGCGACATATCAAAAGGGGTAAACACTAGAAGAAATTTAGTTAGTTTATTGTATGCTTGCCTCTTTAAATTTAATAAAATGTATGTTGTTTTTCCTTAATATTTCTATGCATATATGCTTTTATTAAGGGGGAGTATAATTTCTAATAAATTTAGGGGGAGCAATCAAGCACAACTTTTTAATTATGATCAAAAAGGGGGAGAAAATGTTTAAAGCTTATTTGCTTATTTGTGTTTATTCACTAATGCACTTTTTCTTCCATAAGTTGTGTTTTAAATACAGATTATTACCAAAAGCTTTAAATCAAGAAGTTTTTTGATCATCATCAAAAAGGGGGAGATTGTTAGCAAAATGATGCAGATGAAATTTTGATGATGTCCAAATCAAGTCAAGACCAATCAAGAATCAAAATGATTTGAAGATTTGTATTGTGATGGAAAGCTTTTGTAATACTCTTAGAAATATGTATAGGACGTAGATCAGAAAAAGAAAAGTGTTTTGTAAAATTACTATAGTAAATCATTGCAACAAAACACTATAGTACTATTCATATGAATAGTAACACTATTCACGTGAATAGTGATGGTTAACGGTAAGAGTATCGCACTTAACACGGACGTTGGGGAAACTAGTCGTTGAAGAAACTAGCCGTTTATGACCGTTGGACAAACTAGCCGTTTATGGCCGTTGGACAAACTAGCCGTTTATGGCCGTTGGACAAACTAGCCGTTTATGGTCGTTGGAGAAACTAGCCGTTAAGTTTGTCTTTTAGTGAATGGAAGAGTCTTTGGATGAGTCTATAAATAGACTCTCATTTTCTCTCAAGAAGAAAAATAATCTAGAGACACAGAAACTCTTCCCTTGTGCTCAAATACTCAGAAATTCTTGAGACTTGTGTGTTCTTGTTCGGCTTGTGAAACTCTTGTCTGTGGAGCTGGTGAAGTGCTGCTACGGTGACAGAGGAAATAGCCGGTTCATCCTTGGTGTGTCTAAGGAGGTGTTCGGAAGAGAATCATCCTTCGTGAAGTATTCGGAGGAGGTGTTCATCCTTCGTGAAGTATTCGGAGGAGGTGTTCATCCTTTGTGAAGATTCAAAGGAGGTGTTGTCTCATCTCTTGTGGCATCAAGAGAGGTGTTTTCTAAACTTTTACAAATTGTATCTTTGTGATTGTAGTTTGTAATTGTTTTGTGATTAGTGAATTGTTTATCTTGTTTTGAGATAAGCGACTGGACGTAGGATTGGTAAGATCCGAACCAGGATAAAATCATCTGTGCAAATTTCTCTCAACCTTACTCTATTTTATTGTGATTATTAATTGCTAAGTAAGTTTAATTGAGTAGAAATTAAAAGGCACACTTTTGTATTAAAAACCCTCTTGGTTTGTTATCCCACGCTAACCCATCCGCTGCAGCCCCGCTCTGACACTATAATGTTGAGATTGATTTCTAAGAGAAGAGTACCGTGTGAATTCCATTGTTAGATATATAGTACCAATTTGATCGTTTGATGTAAAAGACAATTTTTTGTGTTAGTGTAAGGATAATTCAATTACAAAATATCATTATATATACATGTAAGTTAAACACTAGACACTGTAACTTGTCACAGTCAAGGACTTTGTTTTCTTATTTGGATTTAGTGAAACTTGACATATGTATTCATAAGTAAAAATGTATGCAACCAGAGGAAGAGAAGTGATAAAAACTTGTCTGGTTTCATTGCTTTGGCAGTGATTAATTGATGGTTTCTTCATTCTCAAACAAAGAATGTGACAATCCTTAGTGAAGTGGAGAGTTGGACCAGAGGAAGAAGAGCTTGAGTTACTCTCTCTGCACCAAAGAAATATGTTTCAACACATTCTTTAGGTAACTGATAATTGATTCTGATTTTTAATTGTCATGAATTATTTGAATTGTATGGTTGGGGAGCTTATGTTATTTTTAATTATTTAAAAGTGTTTATTAGAAATGAAGTTTGATATATATTGATTGAATGGTTTAAAAGTGTTGTTGAAGTTAACCCAACACCTCACTGTCTTGATACCTGTTAGTAGCACTCTTCAATCTTCCCATTTGAACTTTGTTCACACTTTGGAAAAGTTTAAAAAACGAAGAAAGAATTAAAAGTAAAGTCTTATGCACCTCATTGGGTCATAGTTAGGTTTATATTAAGATTTTCTTTCTAAACCATCAATTTTTGAGTTAAATTGGAAGCGGAGTAGTGATTTTGAGCTGCAAGCTGTTTATAACTCATTTTAGAGTTTAAACACAAATAAAATCATCAAACAAAGTTGGTTGAACATTGAGCTGTGTGTTTAAAAACCTTTTTGGATACTATTAGGTAATGCTTAAACTGTTGCTGTGGTTATTAAATTAATGGAACAATATCTAATGAATAACCTTAAATACACTTCTATTTGATGTCTTAGGTGAGTTTTTAAAGCAATTGTGGTCAGAAGGGGAGGAAGAGAGTCTACAAAGAAGACTTGAGCAGGAAAGGATAACAAAGGCGAAGGTATGGTCACCTAAACTAAAATTGCATGATTATATGTGATATGTTATTTTCATTCTTGTTTCATGAATTTGATGTTGTTATAAAATGTTGTGAATGTCCACTTTGAATGTTAAGTTATGTTGAATGGAGTTTATGATACTGTATACATTGAGTTTTGTCTAACTTTGTTTTGAATTGTTTGAATTTGATTGTCAAATATGTAAGAGTTTTTAGACTTAGAACCTAGAAAAAAGTGTTGGAAATCCCATGTAAGAACAAATTATAGTGTATGAGTGTGAGTGAAATCTTCCACTATGAGCAGCCATTATGGAACGTAAGCCTCGTACTATGCCTTGTTTACTAATACAAATTAGTTTTATCAACAAAAGAAGAGTAGAGTTTCTACTTTTCCATTCTAATCTCGCCTGTTTCATTTCTCTTGGTAATTGAGCAAAATAAAAAAGAGATAACAGAGAAAATTAAAGATGAGATATGAGATACCAATAAAGGAGAAAGGAGATGATACATTTATTTTATCCAAATTCATGTTATCTAAGATGGAAAAGTACATGAATTCCCATTATTTTAGTCCCCAACAATAGAGACACATACAGCAGTACACACAAACATTCCTATTGATGACAGTAACTAAACAGAAACAAATTGAATACTAGAATGCCAGATGAATTTGAATATGTTCTTGGAATCTTGAAGTGGTTTTTTGTTCCTAATTAAGCTGCACCATAGTGTCATATGTTGCTCTGGCCGTCCAATCACTAGAGATAGCATTCCTGGACTGAACCCAATAAATCCCTGCACTGCCACTGACCTGGAATGTCAAGTAGATTTCACCACTTGGAGGGTTGGTATAGTCAAACACTGACCTGGAATCTCAAGTAGATTTCATCAGTTTCCTTGTTTAAATTTTCTAAACCAAGTTGCCCTATTAGCAGTAGCTTATAGTTGTTCAACACCATAGAAACACTTCATCCTCTTGTCTTCCACAGTACCCAACAACAATCTATTTATAAGTCAAACTAATTCAAGTTTCTAAGTACATGGATGTCTATTAAAATAATAATGGTGTTGAGGATATGGAAGCAAACTTTGAAATGTCTGAACTTTTGAAATAAAAGTATAAAATAGAGTACAGTGACTGCAGATGCAAAATCAAGTCCTTCAAATCAAGTCCTTGGTTGGCAAACAATGTTTGCAGGGTGGTGATGTTGTCAAATGGAGCAGGAATGTTATTTTTGGCTTCCTCCAAGATAAAGACTACCCCATCTCTTCAACCTGTCGGAACTTTCCTCCATAATGAGTATTTTTTTGTTATCAAAATCAAAGTGTCAAGATAGAGACTAAGCAGAACTGTTTTGTGCTTATACTTCAGCTTTCTTCATAAAGATTAAGCTCTTACTGTGGCTACAATGGTGTCTATGGTGACATCAATGGTTTACTGCTTATACTTCAGCACAAGAGACCACGCCAGGGCATTCAGACTCAACAAGGGTCTTTATTCTGTCAATGAAGTCAAAGCCTCTGACTGTGGCAGTGTGACCATATTTCAAGCAAATTTGACACCAATAGCCATAAACTTGGGCTGTTGCTGCAAGAACAATGGTTTACTGAATTTGTCATGATAACTTAATCTTATTCATGACTTGCTAAAGTATTAGAAGTCCATAACCTCATTGTTCTGAGGCCTAGGTAGCATGTGATAGGTTTCTTGGTTTCTACTTTCTTGTCCCCTATTCTCGTGCTTAAAAGTAATTTTGCCAATCTTGTCTCTTTCTCATGTATCCAGCTTAGAACTCACCTCTGGACATCTTTGAATTCACTCCTAGAGTGTTATTCACATCTCAATTGTTGTCCTAGAGTCAGATTACATGATTACAATCCAATTTGATTCTTATGCTTGAATTTGGTTGGTGAAAATGGTTAAAGTTGGTGTTAAAGAGCAATTGAAACAGTGTTATTTTGATTTAATCATATTTAGCATGTGCTGGCAGCTTGTACAAGTCATATTTCATAAAGAAAAGTTGCTAAAACCATAAAATTATGATTATAAACACTTTTGTGCAAATTGACCATTCAAACCACCAATATTTCAGCATTTTTTGTGGTATAGTTGCAGATTTGTGATATAGAAATCTTATTTTGATTGCTGCATCAAAGGCATTGCACTACGCCAATTTTAATGTGAAAATTCAGTGATAACCAGTTCTTGCATTTTGAAATCTATTCTAGCACATATCTTACGTTCCTTTTGACTCCCTATGTGTTTCATAACTGTTATTTCTTACTTGTATCAATTATTGACATTCTAAGTTCCCAAGCTAATGATATAATTGTTTTAGAGTTAGAATATTTTTCAAATTGATCATGCTTGATTGCTCAGGTTGACTTTTTTTACCCTAAATGTGATCAAACCAAATAAGACAAAACCCACAACCCTCACTCATTCCACCTTCTCTTCCACTTCGAAGAAGAGAAACCCAAAACCCTCACACCCATCACACTCTTTGTAAGAGGTGTAGGAATGTGCCCACATAGGGACCATTTTATAGCTGAAAGGAAAATCACTTTAACCAATCAACTTCCACCAAAGTGAACTAAAGAAAATCACTTCACACCAATTGAATTAAACTAAAATAGCATAAACAAACTTTGAAGAATGAGTTAGGCTAAACTCCACTAACTACACTAAGTAGAATTAGTCTTAAACTATTCTAAAGTAAAACCTAAAAAAGTGTACTAATAGGTGAGAAATTGGGAATTGACCTAAAGTAACCGAAGTGTTCAAATTGCCTTCCATGTTCGACTTGAATAGTAATAGGTTTATTACTTATGTCGCATGGAGTGTTGCTGTTTTGACAATGATTTTTTTTTTTGGCTTGTCACAGAACATGGCCTATTTTCTCAACCATCGTGCATGGATGTACGACCGTTGTTATAGCGGAAGGAGAGGTTTGAAGGAATCTTTTGTCATCGGAGTTCAAGAGTTTGTGGAGACGGCTCGACGCAGTCATTATTATGCCATTGATGGAGGGATTCGATGCCCATGCATGAAGTGCGAATGTACAAGGATTTTGAAAGATGAAGAGATTAAAGTTCACCTATACCAAAAAGGGTTCATGCCTAATTACACGGTTTGGACATTTCATGGTGAAGAAAATCCTTCGACCTCCAATAGAGTTCAAAATCGGCTTGCATCAGGTTCGAATACTGTTGTACATACATCTGAGATAGATCAATTTGCCTATATGCAAGAGATGGTCAACAATGCTCTTCATCGACATGATGAACAAGAAGCAAACGGTAGTCATGATGAAGAGTCTCCAAATGAAGCCACTCAGAGGTTTTACAAATTACTGACAGAGGCAAATCTACCTGTATTTGAAGGTTCATCTGAGTCAAAATTGTCAGTGTCCATCAGACTGTTGGCTGGTAAATCTAATTGGAACGTTCCCAATCAAGCAGTGGATCACTATACAAAATTGATTTTAGATCTGACACCACCAAACAATTCTATTCCGAAGAATTGTTATCAAGCCAAAAGATGTGTTTCAATGTTGGGATTGGAAGCCAAGAAGATTGATTGTTGTGTTAATGGATGTATGTTATTCTATGACAATGATAGTGGCAAAAATGATGCTTTGTTGGTTGAATGCAAGTTTTGTGGCTCTCCTCGATATCATACGATGCATGCAGGACGGAGGCAGAAAAAAGCAATTCCCTTAAAGACAATGTTCTACTTGCCCATTATTCCAAGATTACAAAGAATGTTCACTTCAATGCAAACATCACAACACATGACATGGCATGATGGTAAGAAAACGGAAGGAGTTTTGCGTCATCCTTCTGACGGTGAAGCTTGGAAGCACTTCAATCGTAAACATCCGTCCTTTTCTAGTGAACCGCGTAACGTCAGACTTGGTCTATGCTCTGATGGATTTACGCCGTACATTCAGGCGTCTGCATCACCTTATTCATGTTGGCCCGTCATAGTTACCCCATACAATCTGCCACCTGAGATGTGTATGACAAAGCCTTATATGTTTTTAACGTGTATAATACCAGGTCCATCTAATCCCAAATCAGGGATTGATGTTTATTTGGAGCCTTTGATTGATGATCTGAAAAAGCTATGGAATGGTGTTTGGACGTATGATGTTTCAAGGAAGCAAAATTTCCTTATGAGGGCAGCTTTGATGTGGACTATTAATGACTTTCCAGCCTATGGCATGTTATCTGGTTGGAGCACCCATGGTCGATTAGCTTGTCCACAATGCATGGAACATACAAAGTCATTCCAATTGACTAATGGTCGAAAAAGTTGTTGGTTTGATTGTCATCGGCGGTTCTTGCCCATTGATCACCCCTTTAGAAGAAACAAAAAGGCATTTCACAAAGGGCAAGTTGAAACGGATATGCCCCCGCCAAAGTTGAGTGGATCACATGTTTGGAGAAGAGTGAAAGACTATCCAAAAGTCACTGAATCTGGACACAATAGGATAGAAGGGTTTGGAGAATGGCATAATTGGACTAAAAGAAGCATATTTTGGGATCTTCCCTATTGGAAAGACAACTTGCTAAGACATAACCTGGATGTCATGCACATAGAAAAAAATTTCTTTGACAACATCTTCAACACAATTATGAATGTTATTGGTAAGACAAAAGATAATGACAAAGCCAGAAAAGATTTACCTCTGTATTGTGCACGAAAAGACTTAGAGTTGAAGGCGCAAGGTAACGGTCGATTCTTGAAACCAAAGGCAAGCTACGTCATGTCAAAAGATGAGGCAAGAATAGTGTGTACTTAGGGTGCCTAGTACACTACCTACCCCTACAGTACAACCTCCCTCTACTCCTGCAGTACACCCTCCTTCTCCTACCCCTGCAGTACATCCTCCTCCTCCTACCCCTGTTGTACACCCTCTTGCTCCTACCCATGCAGAAGAGCCTCTGCCTCCCCCTGTGATTATTATTCCCACTCCTCCCCCTGTCATTATTACCCCCACTCCTCCCCCTGAGGTTATTACCCCCACTCCTCCCCCTGACCCTACTTCTATAGCTTCCTCATCTTCTACACCGCCTTCAGCTGGTGATGCTGAAGATGTTGACCCGCCTTTCCATGATCGACCATGGATTGAGCCATATGGAAAAGGGTAAATACTTTAATCCCAGTTTTAACTTTGATTGATGTTTTAAACTTTGTTTACTGAAATGACTTTTATTTCTTTATATGAAGGTTTATTCCCTCCAGAGTTGCTTCCCAGGCCATAACACGTTCAATTAAGCAACAGTATTTGACTCCATGGCCTACTTGGGGAGCCATACCTATAGACGACAGAAAGCCATTCTGGGAGCGTTTTAAGGTCAAGAACACTTTAAATTAATTATCATTCATATCTTACCATGTCTTAATCAATGTTTGTTTTGTTCATCATTATAGAAGAAGGTGCAGTGGAAAGCTGAGCATGAAAGTCAAATTCATAGAAATTTTCACATGAAAGCATCTCATCGGCTCTCAGAGATGTTTAGGGATGCCAGGATTGCAGGGGAGCGCCCTGACTGGATGGGCGAAATTATTTGGAACTCTTTGCTTGCACATTGGAACACAGTAGAGTTTCGTAAGAAGTCTGCTACAGCCCAGAAGAACAGATCGTCTGAAAGGGGTGGTGCCTTGCATACTGGTGGGTCGATCACGATTCACGAGCATGCCATTCGTATGGTAATCTCTTCAAGCTGTTTCTGTCCAGATTTTCTTGTCTCTTAAGCATTGTGCAAGTATGTTTGATGTTGATAAGCATTGCTAAAGGTGTAGCAACTCCTATTAATCACTTAATTGCAAAATGAGTGATTGAGTTCATCATAAACTTATTTAAAAATCTGCATAAAAATACTTCTCTGAGTTCATATGGTCAATTTTGAGCCAAACCGAAATATACTTGCTACATCACCAAATTTTGGTCACTTTTAGCAAGTGCACAACTGAAATTCTGTAGTAGATTTTTTCTTGCTTGTTTCACTGCTTCTACATGTTCAATATGATGATATAAACATCCTTTAGGTGTCATTTGATCCCTAAAACCACTGTCACTCATTTTTACCACTGAAACCATCATTTTTCTACTCATTTTGCTGCTGCAGTGTACATTTTAGTTGCTGTTTGGTTTTTAGTCACAATTAAATTTGGAATTTGGATTGGAAAAAGCTGGGTTTATCTCCTTTGGTTTCCACATTATTGGATTCCATGTTAAGTCTAAATTATGTTACAGGCACAAGCTCTTGGACGAGCGGTCCATGTTGACGAGGTCTTTGCATAGACCCATGTTCGGAAGGGCACTAATGAATTCGTTGATGAAAGGTCACGCAAGACTCATGTAAGCAAATAGCACTCCTAGTATTAGTAATCCACATGATTATGTTATTGTATCATTCTCTGACATTGCTTTTATTGTTTGAACAGGAAGATTTTTCTATGAGACTTTCACAGGTTAGATCCGAACATGGGTCAGCTCCTACACCGGATGATACGAGTAATACAGATGACGACATCCGTAGGACACAGTGCTGGGTCGATGTCGTTGGTGGGAAGAAAAAGGGACGAGTCTACAGTGCAGGACAACTTGCTGCAAACTATACAGCATCGAAAGGAGGTACACTGAAGCATCAACCTTCTTCTTCCACCTCTTCTGCTGACGAGGCCATCCAGCGCTTGACACAGCTACTGGACCAACGTGACCAGGAAAACCGTGAATTGAGAGAAGAATACAGTGACTTGAGAGATGAGTTCTCAAGCTTCAAGGCCCTGGTCATGAGAGCGCTGCCTCAAACTTCAGACACTCCTTCCATTGTCCCTCCGACCCAGCCACGACCCTCCCCGTCACCCGCCGTCCCTCATCAGCCCACACCAGTCCAGCCCACACCAGTCCAGCCCACACCAGTCCAGCCATCTACAGATGACCAGGAGGATGAACATCTTTCTGAAGACTATGTAGATTTTTAGTTTCATTTTGTTATTGATCATAGTACATTTAAATGTTATTATGATATTGTTAGAATATAATTGATGTTAGTACATTATGATAATACAGTTATAGTACTTTATGCTTTTCTATCAATGAATATAAAATTTTGGGATGGACAATATATATATGCAGGTCTGTTTGTTTGTAAATTGAAACTGTTATACAAGTATGTGTGTTGTGAATATGATATGCAGGTATGTGTGGTAGAACAGCAAAACAATTAAAACAGATATTTCTCTGCACCGTACCGAAGGCTTTACCGAGGGCCTTCGCCCTTCGGTAATTACCGAAGGCTTGTGGCCTTCGGTAATTACCGAAGGCTTGTGGCCTTCGGTAATTACCGAAGGCTTGTGGCCCTCGGTAATTACCGAAGGGCGAAAGCCCTCGGTAATGGTTAGCGACAAGGGATTTACCGAAGGATTTTTGGCCGTCGATAGGCCTTCGGTAAACACCATTATCGACGGCTTTTGGCATTTTCCGAGGGCTTCTGGCCTTCGGTAATGCCCTACTTTTTTGTAGTGTTAAAAGCAAGTTTGGCTTACCTGCAAAACATACAAGCTAACAAACAACAAGGTTAGCAATACCTGTAATAATTTATACTTCTCCCCTTGTATTATTCTTCTCCCCCTTTTTGATCAGAAGCAAAAAGATCAAATGTTAAAGGCTCCCCCTAAATATGATCTCCCCCTCAATTAATCAAAGGATGCATATAATCAAGAGATCATTTTATTTATGAAAATAAAGATTACATTGGAAGAAGACACATAACAGACTGAATTATAACATATATGAAATGGCAAGAAAACAACAGAACAGTCTCCAAAAAAAAAAATGTAAAAAACAAGTTTTTTTTTTTTTTTTTTTTACGCTGTGACTTAAGATAATCGATTATTACTTTAAATAATCGATTATGTGCGAGCCAAAATGTCAAAATCCAAATTTTTGAGGACGAGATAATCGATTATTACCTTTGGTAATCGATTATTTACGTTAATTTCCGAAAAACACAAATTTGGGCCAAATTTTCAACTTTAAGACACATCTAACATTCATAAATCATTTCAAAGCTCTTAAAAAATACCAGGATACCATAGAGTCTTCTTTTCCTTTTGAAAAATTAACCTGCAAAACCAAACAATAGAGTTTTGGTCCCCATAATCTCATTTGGGTCCTTTGAGGTTAGAGACAATTTACTTTATAACAGGAATCCAAGCATATTTTCCATTTGGAACATCAAAATGTTTAATTCTACATTTGTTAGAAGTGTGCCCCTTTTTCATACAATAAAAGCATGTGACAAGGTATGGATTTCTATACGACACAATTCCTTTTTCAACCCATACCCTACGAGTTCTTATCACTTTAGACTTTTTGTGTAAATGTGTGTTTCCACTTCTAGCATTGCTTCTCTCAAAGTTTGTTTTGTCATGTGACTTAGACTTAGTTGCCTTTGCAAGTAAATTCTCAAGAATGTCAATATCAAACATATGACTTTTACACGATAGACATTCAACAGGTTGTACAACAACATCAGATTCAGATAACTTAGTTTCTAGATTACTAACTTTGTTTCTCAAAACCACTTCGTCATCTAGTACTTTTTCATACATCCATTTCAATTCATTATGCTCTTTCTTTAACTTTTTATGAGCATCATCAAGTTTTTCAGATTCATCAAGTAATTCAAGAAACGCCTTTTGTAAGTCAAATTCACTAGATTCATAGCTAGAATTACTTACTTGGCTTCCAGCATCATCATAATTAGCTGTCAAACACAAGTTTACTTCTTCAACAGAATCACTTGAACTAGAGGTGGTTGATGCATTATCCTCCGAGACAATGTGAACCTTCTTCTTCTTGTGAATTTTCTTTTCTTTTCTTTCTTTACTTCTTTTGTTGCTTGAACAATAAGATTTCACATGGCCTCTTTCACCACATCCATAACATTTGAAGCTTGAAGAGGAACCTTGATAGTCCTTCTTTTCCTTCAAGATTTTGCTTTCAGATAATTTATCATTGGCCATCAAGCATATATTTTCTTGCTCATTAGAATCGCTTGAGCTTGAGGATTTTGATGTAGAGCATGAGTTCGAACAAGTCAACTTAGCCACATTTGATACTTCATCATGAGTGACTCTTAAAAATTTCCACATTTCCTGAGCACTTTTATAAACAGATACTTTGAAAAAATCATCAATGGTTAGTGCAGATAAAATTATATTTCGAGCCTTAATATCAAATTGGGCTCTTCTATTTTCCTCAACAGTCCAGTCAAAATATGATTTTTCTATTTCTACACCATCAACTGTACTTTTTGGAATATAGGGACCATTTAGTACAGCTTCCCAGATGCCTCTGTCAATTGACTCTAAAAATATTTGCATTCTTATTTTCCAAAACGCATAATTTTCTCCCATAAACAAAGGAGGTCTATCAATAGAAGCACCCTCAGCATAAACTTGGTTATGACCGCCCATTTTCGAAAAATTTGAAAAACTATCAAAGCAAGCTCTGATACCAATTGTTGGAACAATCGGTACCGTTATAGAGTCGCGCAGCGGAATAAAATGCTTAGAAAGCGTGTTACGGTCACAAATCAAGTTATGATGGTTTGTTTTAGAAAAACAATTTTCTTAGAGAAAATTTATCAAATAGCTAATGTGCGTAAAATGTAAAGAGTATAGAGAGCAAGAAAAATTGATACAGAATTTTTATCCTGGTTCGAATCAAAAGATTCTACGTCCAGTCGTTGATCACTATGAATAGTGATTAACCTTTTTTCACTAAAATATGGTTTGCAGATTACAATCAGATAATCAAAATAAGCAAAGAATAGAAAACACCTTCCTTCGACAAACGAACGGAAGAACCTGCTCAGCCAACTTGAAGAGAACCGCTCTGACCTTTGACACACAAAACGCGAGCTTCTCCTATTCACAAGACCAGGCAAGAGCACTCTATCACTTTGAGAACTTCCTCAGACAAACTGTATTCTCAAAATGGCATAGATCCTTTTCACTCGCAGAGAGCTTCCCTTAGGCACAAAGCTCTAATACTCTCAATGGAAAAGTTATTTCTAAGAGCTGTGAAGACCTCTATTTATAAGCCTAGTTTCGTGCAGGGTCAAAAACTGAAAAAACATCTCCCAACTGCCACTGATAATCGATTATCAAAAGTGATAATCGATTATTCAAGTCCGTTATTGGGTTTTCAAAATGTGATAATCGATTATATGATGTGATAATCGATTATTCCTGTATGACTCTGTGATAATCGATTATTGCCATTCCATAATCGATTATTACAGTTAAAAATGCAAGTTTACAAAGTTTACAAGAATTTCCTACTACATTTAATTTCTACAAATTGCTTTTAACTAATTCTAATATCTTCTTCAACTAAAACTTCTTGCAGCATCATCAAAACAAATTTCTTCAAGATTTACCAATACTCCTTATTGGTAACAATAAATAATAAACAAAATGTAAAATAGAATTTGAGAAGAATAAAGGGACTTGCTTACATTGTTTTGAAGCTTATTAACAATCTGATTGAGGTGTTGAGGGCCAACATTCTGAGGTAGGTACATGGGAGAGCCCAAGGGAGTTCCATTTAAAGACACATCACGTTGGTGATTATCTCCCTCTTCTCCACCATAGTCTCTGTCTCTACCTCCATTTTTCAATCAGGGATTTTCCTTCTCTTATGCTGAGATTCTCTTATGGATCATGCTTGTTACTCTTCCACTTGGGTGTCGCTTCTATAGTGAAAAAAATTAGACTCTCCATATTAGAATTTAAACTCGAATTGAGAGCCTCGTGAACGCATTAACCAACACCTTTTGGGCTTTTCTTCATGCACAAAAAAAAATTCTTACCCAGCCGCCGTGAACGATGCTCTGCCACAAATCCTTCTCTCCGGTGCTACAAATGCGTCGGAACGT
This sequence comes from Vigna nakashimae, assembly GCA_034642375.1. Taxonomy (NCBI): domain Eukaryota; kingdom Viridiplantae; phylum Streptophyta; class Magnoliopsida; order Fabales; family Fabaceae; genus Vigna; species Vigna nakashimae. The sequence continues at coordinate 33,630,876 of CM067765.1, forward strand.
TCTCAAACAAGACACGCACACGAATGGGGATAAAAATGCATGGAGATGGGTGTTTCTTCGTGCATCCCATCGAATTTCTACCTGCACCTCATCACAGGCTTCCGAAAATTTTGATCTGGAACAGGGGTGTGCTAACTGTCTTTCGAAAAAGAAATTTCAGAATTGATCTACCGTTTTGGCTCTGTTCAAGCGACCAACAATACAATCAGCAGAAAGATAGTGGACAAGAACGACAAAATAGCACACATCCAAAGCCAAAAAGTAATAATACACCATAAATTAAACTACCAAACAAGGCTACAAAAGAATGCTGAAGAAATCCAGTGAAGAAAACCAACCTGGATGAAGAAAAAAACAAACCAAACAAATGATTGAGAAAAGGAAAAAGAAAGGAAAGGAAGAAGAAACGAGATGAAGTGAAACGAAAAGGGAGAAGAGAGGAATCCGTGTGAGAGATAGGTGGGGGCGCGCGGAGAAAATAATGAGGAAAAATAGGGTTTTAAATTAATTAAAAAAATCCTAAATGATAAAAGTAAAATAGTTTTAACCTAAGGGCAAGCGGAGGAAACATGGTGTAGTGGTGGAGGCAGCAACACCCTAAAAGTCGTATATTTGGGCTTTCCGTAAGGCCCATCGGGAATAAAGGCCCAATTTAAGCGTAGTCCCTTTGCTAAGAAGAAAAACCTTTTGCCCCCATTGCTGCAACTCATTCGTTTATTCATTTGTCGCCACCACCGGCGAAATCCCATTCCAGTTTTTCTATCATCTCTTCCCACCCCAGGTGCGTTTATTCTCTGGCGGGCACCTTGCTAAAGGGTCGTTGGCAATTTTTTGTTTTGTTTTGTTTTTGTGATTGTCGTTCTTGGTTTTTGCAGATTTTGAAGAAGAAAATGGTGAAGAAGAGAAAGCGCAGTGAGAGTGGCCAAGTTGTTGCACATCCTAAACAGGAAGATGCTGCTCCAGAGAGACCGGTGAGGACCCTTTTGGGTTGGAAGTATAAGAGTCAAGTCACTGATGAAGTAGAAGAAAATAACGTTGCTTCACCAATATTTAGGAACAAAGAGAAGGTTTTGGTCACTTGCTCTAGGCGTATCAGTTACAGGTACAACCTAATACACACCCCATAACTTTTAGTTACAGTTTTTGTTGCTTTTCCGAGTTTGGATTACTCTAATTTTGTGTCTTGATTTGCAAAGTTTAAGGACAGAGAAACCTTGGATAGTGAGTTAGGTTTTGTATATTGTTATGGTATTCATGGGTGGAGTGATTGTTTTCCATTATTCTTTCCCACCCTCCCACTATTCTTTGCCAGCTTAGAATTCCATCATGATCCAGATTTAATAGCATGAACATTCCCCTTAGTAGTAACACACTGCTTCTCATCGAGAACCTTCAACTAATTCTAACTCCTTTTACCATTTAGTTAAATTGATCATTTATATTCCTGTACTTAATTAGCAAATACCAAGAACAACTTAACATTTTTAAATGTCTAACTTAACATTTTAAATGTCTTTCGAAAAAGAAATTTCAGAATTGATCTACCGTTTTGGCTCTGTTCAAGCGACCAACAATACAATCAGCAGAAAGACAGTGGACAAGAACGACAAAATAGCACACATCCAAAGCCAAAAAGTAATAATACACCATAAATTAAACTACCAAACAAGGCTACAAAAGAATGCTGAAGAAAACCAGTGAAGAAAACCAACCTGGATGAAGAAAAAAACAAACCAAACAAATGAGTGAGAAAAGGAAAAAGAAAGGAAAAGAAGAAGAAACGAGATGAAGTGAAACGAAAAGGGAGAAGAGAGGAATCCGTGTGAGAGATGGGTGGGGGCGCGCGGAGAAAATAATGAGGAAAAATAAGGTTTTCAAATTAATTAAAAAAATCCTACATGATAAAAGTAAAAAAGTTTTAACCTAAGGGCAAACGGAGGAAACATGGTGTAGTGGTGGATGCAGCAACACCCTAAAAGTCGTATATTTGGGCTTTCCGTAAGGCCCATCGGGAATAAAGGCCCAATTCAAGCGTAGTCCCTTTGCTAAGTAGAAAAACCTTTTGCCCCCATTGCTGCAACTCATTCGTTTATTTATTTGTCGCCACCATCGGCGAAATCCCATTCCAGTTTTTCTATCATCTCTTCCCACCCCAGGTGCGTTTATTCTCTGGCGGGCACCTTGCTAAAGGGTCGTTGGCAATTTTTGTTTTGTTTTGTTTTTGTGATTGTCGTTCTTAGTTTTTGCAGATTTTGAAGAAGAAAATGGTGAAGAAGAGAAAGCGCAGTGAGAGTGGTCAAGTTGTTGCACATCCTAAACAGGAAGATGCTGCTCCAGAGAGACCGATGAGGACCCTTTTGGGTTGGAAGGATAAGAGTCAAGTCACTGATGAAGTAGAAGACAATAACGTTGCTTCACCAATATTTAGGAACAAAGAGAAGGTTTTGGTCACTTGCTCTAGGCGTATCAGTTACAGGTACAACCTAATACACACCCCATAACTTTTAGTTACAGTTTTTGTTGCTTTTTCGAGTTTGGATTACTCTAATTTTGTGTCTTGATTTGCAAAGTTTAAGGACAGAGAAACCTTGTATAGTGAGTTAGGTTTTGTATATTGTTATGGTATTCATGGGTGGAGTGATTGTTTTCCATTAATTTGTAGGTACCGACATTTGATGTTGAACTTGGTGTCACTTTTGCCGCATTGCAAGAAGGATAACAAGGTTGAATCAAAAGAAACTAAAGGCGCCACCCTTAATGAGCTTGTTGAGCTCAAAAGTTGTTCTTCGTGTTTATTTTTTGAGGTATTTTATTTATATGCCACAAGGTTTTTTCAGTGCCGTGTTACTTCAATTTAGGATTGATATGTTGTGCTGTTCTCTAGACTAGTATTTGCAATTTTTTTTTGCGCTATTTGGAAAACCTGAAGCATGCTAATGGGTAGGGGAATTCTTTGTTGGTCACAACTGTTGATGCTATTTCAATGAGATGCTGTAGTCGTGAGTTTGAGTCTGGTCAACTTGTTATATTCTATTAGTGTCTTCTCTCATTTTTTATGTATCAATTTCAGTGCAGGAAAGCAAAAGATCTTTATCTCTGGATGGCCAAATGCCCCAGTGGCCCATCTGTAAAATTTTTAGTCAGTGCAGGTATATTCCGATTCAATCATTGTAATGTTAACAAACACTAGTTTGCTTGCTCTGATTATTTAGAGTTCTGATGTCTGTATACTCTAGGCATCACTAGTCATTCTTCCCAGTGAACTATGTCTTTTGTGTTTCTCTCTCTATCTCGACCATTTTTTATATACACTTTTAGTGATTTTCCTTTTTCCTCCTGTTTTTTCAGTTCATACAATGGAGGAGTTGAAGCTAACAGGAAATCACCTAAAAGGTTCTCGTCCACTTTTGACGTTTTCTGCAAATTTTGAAAAAGATGCACATTGGAAACTGTTAAAGGAGATGTTGTTACAGGTGTGTTGTTGGTTTCTTTCGTTGCAAGTTTTTTCGTTTTTGTCCATCTAGTTCCATCCGAGGAAAGATGGATTTTTGTAAACTTATGTTGATAACTCTCATATGTGCACTTTCATATATAAGGTAAAGGTTAGCTTGATGATTTCATCTTATTTTTATGATTCGTGATGTTGTACACCATGAATTTCCGGCCAAATTAAGAACTGCTTCATGTGCTTTCTACCAATTTAATTGGAATCTTACATTTTTGTCGTCATATATCTTCCTACGATTTTTTTCTCAATTTATTATGTCTGATCAATGAAAATTCAATTGATGTTATTGTTATGCCCATCTATTTTACATAGTTTATGTCATATATATGTTTAATGTATATTTTCTGTGTGCAGTTCTGTCTATTTCTGATACTGTTGTTTGTTTACTGTATTTGATAATTTCTAATATACTATTTCTTTCCTTTTGTTTAGATATTTGAAGTACCAAAGGACCATAGAAAGGCTAAGCCCTTCCATGATCATGTTTTTGTTTCCTCAATAGCTGATGACCATATGTGGTTCCGGAATTACCAGGTTTGTGTCTGTATTCCGGAATTACCATAGACTATTTTTGCATTAAGACAAAGGTTAAAAAATCCTGGAGATTATTGTTAGGAGCATCTTTTCTGCCTATTTCTATACAAATTAAGTGTATGCATTGTTATTATAAACATGTTTATTGCTCTTTTTAGCCACATGTTAATGATTGAAGTGAAGTTTGGGTCGAGCATTTTTAACCTTTACTCCTTTACTTTCTTATAAACATTACTCAATTATCAACTTATCTATACATTTCAATTTGTAGTTTTAGTTTTTGACAAGACTTAGATAATATATAAAGAATGGTTAACCACAGGAATTTTGAAGATGGAGGATATTTGACCATTATAATGAGTTTAAATTTTATCTACTACCGATGTAAAACATTTTATTTGTAAATACATTAATATGTTCCGCTATGGTATTGTTTTGTAAGCTCAAAGGTTAAACTATGATGCATGTAATGTTTTATTTTATTGATCATCTTTATTCATTTAATTATGGTCAGTCTTACCAGATCAGTGAAGATCGAATCAAGTGGGGATTTTGGTTTGACCTGTGCGTGCCTGCGATAGATGTTATACTCCGTTTTTGTTGGACAATATACCGTTAGATTGAGTCATTTGTGTTATACTCATGACATGGTCATTAGAGGACAATTGTTACTATTAGTTGTTCGCAATACTCCTATTTAATTCGAACATTATATGGTCTCATTTTCTCGAACTATATAATATTGATTTTTCCAAGAGACAATATTGTAGTATTTTCTACCTGTTGCTAATGCCTACTGAAGAATGTTACATCTTTATTCCCTTGCAGATTTCTACTCATCATAATGAATGCGACAAATTACCAAGGGGAGGCCTTGATAAAATGACATTGATTGGGGTCTGAAAACTGGTTCTTCATGTATCTTTTGATCTTTCAATTTCTAACATTCATTTAACCTATGAGCAAACTATTTGTTTCGGTCGGTCCACATGCTTGAACCCAATTAAAATATTTGGTGGCAGTTTTGGAGGCCCGACATTATATGAGAATCCATTTTATGTATCTCCAAATCAGGTACCAATCAATATATTTTTCATGTATGCCTTGAATTTTTCTTTCCAGATAAGATATATCACACCTGTATATCAAATATGCTAGAAAAATACAATATATAAACAAAACTAAAAGAAAAGGCAAAATTTAAAACCCATTAACCCATGAGAAGAGTCTCAATGGCTTCGAAGAAAAGTGCTGACATTTCAGGGGTTGGAGACTTGATTGCACATTTGATGCCAGGGTTTCCAATCACTGGTAAGTTTAATTAAGAATGGAACCCCCTTTAGGGAGTTTAGCTGAGAAGTAAAACACGTCCTTGATAGCAATCTTGCGCTTTACAATAAATAACATGTTTGGTGCAACCAATTGTTCTAGAGTTGTGTCTGCACTGCTAATTACCTTTCGCAACAAACGCACGTCGGACATCCGTTTAAGGCCAAACGGATATCCCACATCCGTTTTGGCCTATATCCGTTTGGTCTTCGTGGGTTCTGTTCAACAATACAACTACCAGAAAGATAGTGCACAAGCAACGACAAAACAACATAGATCCAAAGCCAAAAAATAATAATACACCATAAATTAAACTATCAAACAAGGCTAAACAATAATGTTGAAGAAAACTAGTGAAGAAAATCAACCTGAATGGAGAGGAAAATAAACCGAAGAAAATATGGATCACGTTTCTCGATGCTTCTCCACGCTCCTTCATACTAGAAATCAACAACAATGGAAGCAATAACAATGGAAGTAATGAAACCCAAAAGGAAAATGGCAAAGAGACAAATGAAGGAAAAGAAAAGGAAAGGACGAAGAAATGAGAGAAAGTGAGAAGGAAACGGGGAAGAGAGATATATGTGAGAGATGGGTGGGGTGCAGCTGAAGAGCAAAATTGACGTGAAATAGAGTTTTCAAATTAATGAAAAAATCCTAAACAGTAAAAATAAAAAGGTTTTAACTAAAAAAGAAGGATAAAATTGGAATTAAATGAATTTGGAGAGGTGGAGGAAGCACCGTGTGGTGGTAGAGGGAGTAACACCTGTACAAATTTGATGGGATGCACGAAGAAACACCCATCACCATGCATTTTTATCCCCATTCGTCTGCGTGTCTTATTTGAGAACGTTCCGACGCATCTATAGCACCGGAGAGAAGGATTTGTGGCAGAGCATCGTTCACGGCGGCTGGGTAAGAATTTTTTTTTGTGCATGAAGAGAAGCCCAAAAGGGTGTTGGTTAATGCATTCACGAGACTCTCAATTCGAGTTTGAATTCTAATCGGGAGAGTCTAATTTTTGTTCACTGTAGAAGCAACACCTTCAAGTGTTCGTTAAAATGTCAGAGAAAAACTCTTATGTACACAGTCAATTCCTCACCCCACGAAGGTCACCCAGGTTCCTCCCCCAACTAAACCACACCACTCTCAACCCCAAATCTGCCGCCGTTTTCGTAAATAAATCCAATGAGTTGGGTTGAGAATATCATCATTTAAAATTTAAAGTTTAAAATTTAAAATTTAAAATTTAAAATGATGATATTTAACAAAGAAAAAAAAAACATAAATATGGGAAGTCTGAGGTCTCTGTATGATGGGTCCTGGGTCCTGTTTAATTTAGGGTTTGTGCCGGTGTGACTTTATTTCACTACTTTTATTAGTTTCAGCACGACAACGAAGATAGAACCAAATAGAATCCCAAGTGGAAGAGTAAGAAGCATCATCCATAAGAGAATCTCAGCATAAGAGAAGGAAAATCCCTGATTGAAAAATGGAGGTAGAGACAGAGACTATGGTGGAGAAGAGGGAGATAATCAACAACGTGATGTGTCTTTTGACAGACCCAGATGGAACTCCCTTGGGCTCTCCCATGTACCTACCTCAGAATGCTGGCCCTCAACACCTCAATCAGATTGTTAATAAGCTTCAAAACAATGTAAGCAAGTCCCTTTATTCTTCTCAAATTCTATTTTACATTTTGTTTATTATTTATAACATTGAGCGATTATCTATGCTTTCATTTTAGGAAGAGAAGTTGCTGTATGCTTTCTATATATCAGATGAGGAGCTCATTGCGCCACTTGAAACATACTTGCAGAAAAACAAAGGTTAGTCATGTTTGTTTACAATAAATTATTTATTTTTCTTTCTTAATTCGTTGTAAATTCACATATCATTAAAATTATACCACATACTTCAATTAAAAGCAAATCCTTTATCTTTATAAAACTTCCATAGTTTCCCCAACTGTAACTTACACCTTAAGAAACTTCTAAAAATATGTGCAAATCACCGATTAGTGATTGGAAAGAAACTTTAGAATCTAAATGGAGTCAAACATTGAAGGACACAAATTGACACATGCAACAGAAACTCCTTACATGGTCAAGAATAAAGAAAATGCCATGAAAGAGAGAATAAAATTTACTTGCTCTAATCACAAAACTGATCGGTTAAATAGGTAACCCTTGACTCCAGAATCGCCTAGACACCTCCTAATCATCGAATAGATAACTTAGGAGTAAGAAATTTTAAAAAGAAGTGAGAGAGAACAAAGTTAAAGACTTTTAAAAAGATGAAGTGTTCTTAAAATAATAAAACAAGTTTAAAAAATTCTATTTATATCATAAAATTATTTTATAATAGAATACTCAATCTCATTATTTTAGTATACCTATTTAGTCTAATACTCTATTTTTTTAAGTTCTTACAATAAAGATTTTAACTTTTAAAAAAAATATAATAATAATAAATGAATTAAGATGAAAAAATATCAATTATGTTAAAAATATGTATGTATATATATATATATATAATAAAAATTATTATTAATATAATAAAATTTAGAAATAAAATAAAAACAAAAAATAGAAAAATAAGGAAAATCTAAAATGCCCAATGTAAAAACCTAATAGGGTTTTCTGCTTGCGTGGTATTTGAAAAAGGGAGAGGGGGACTGGATTTGAAAAACGGGGAAGGGAGCTAATTGGTTTCTGGAATTCGGAAAGCTGGAAAGAATTAGAGGGAAGAAGAATACTGGATTGAAGAAAGAAGAAAATTAGGATTGTATTGGTTTCACACAACGAAGGTTATTTACCCAAATCTTATCTCTTTGCTTGAACTGTTTAAATCACTGGTCAAATTTTCTTATCTTTTGGATTTGTTCATGCACGTTTTCTTCATGTTTGTTAGTTGTATTTCCTCTGTTCTGCAAATCTGATGCATGATTTCTTAGCATTATTGTGATAAATTTGTGTCATAATTTTTTGTGTCTCTGTTGATTCATGGATACGGAATAAACAAGAAACCATAAACAAAAAATGACAGACCCATTATCAGAGATGATTTAAAAAAAAAAAATTAAAACCCAAGGTCACAAACACAGAGAAGAGATATGGCTTTTGATTTCAAAATTTTGGATGGTGAGATAATGAAAACCACGTCGCGCCAGAGAACATAATGCGGTGGTTGAGCGATGCTTCCGGCAAGTGGTTTCGTCAACACCAATGACGGTGGCGATGATTGAATAACGCAACGCAGGAAACAATCAGCGGCAACGGCGCGGCCAACGATCTCGGGGTTAAGCGGCGCAGCACAAGTTAATGGTTTTTTAAAATGTTTAAAAACATATAAAATAAAAAAGTTAAAATAATAATTAGAAATTGGATGTGGCTGGACTTGACCCAATTAATTTAATATTTTATATATTCAGAAGGGACGTATTTGTTAGCAAAATGATGAAGATGAAGTTTTGATGATGTCCAAATCAAGTCAAGAAGAAATCAAGATTCAAAATGTTATGAAGACTTGTATTGCTATGGAAAGCTTTTGTAATACTCTTAGAAATATGTATAGGACTTAGATTATAAAAAGAAAAGTGTTTTGTAAAATTACTGTAGCCAAATACTGTAGCAAATTACTGTAGCGCATACTGTAGCAATGTACTGTAGCAATGTACTGTAGCTAATCGATTAACAGGGGCTGTTAATCGATTAACACAGTGACCGTTTGAAAAACTAGCCGTTTTTAGAGCCGTTGGACTATCCGTTGGAGTGTTAATCGATTAACCACTGTAGCTAATCGATTAACACAGTGAGAAAGGCTGAAAACGAAAAATGGAAGAGCTCTTTGGATGAGTCTATAAATAGACTCTCATTTCCTCTCAAGAAAAACAACCAACTAGAGAAACTCTTCCCTTGTGCTCAAATACTCAGAAACTCTTGAGAATTGTGTGCTCTTGCTCAGCTAAGGAAACTCTGTCTGTAGAGTTGGTGGAATACTTCTACGGTGATAGAGGAATAGCTGATTCATCCTTGGTGTGTCTAAGGAGGTGTTCGGAAGAGGAAGTTCATCCTTCGTGAAGCATTCGAAGGAGGTGGTCATCCTTTGTGAAGATTCAAAGGAGGTGTTGTTTCATCTCTTGTGGTTTCAAGAGAGGTGGTAATTTCTAAACTGTTACAAATTGTTTTTCTGTGTGACTAATATTTGTAATAGTTTTGTGATAGTGAAAAAGGTTTATCTTATTTGAGATAAGCGACTGGACGTAGGATCTTAGTGATCTGAACCAGGATAAAATACCTGTGTAATTTTTCTCTTTCCCTTACTCTGTTATTTACGTTTAATTATCTGCTTAGTAAGAAATTAAGAGAAAAATATTAAAAAGGGATAATATTTGAATATAACCAATTCACCCCCCCTCTTGGTTTGTTTCCACGCTAACCATTCCGCTGCAGCCGCTCTGACAGTATTTGGCATCACCGTAAAATTTGGGTATACAAGAAGAAAAAGGATGTTGCTCCCTCCACCACTACATCATCCTTCTTCCATCTTTCCAAATTCTTTTAATTTCAATTCTGTCCTTACCTTAAAACTTTTTTTACTTTTATCATTTAGGATTTTTTTAATTAATTTGAAAATCCTATTTCTCCTCACTTTTTGCTCCACGCGCCCCACCCATCTCTCACACGGATTGCTCTGTTCTCCCTTTTCGTTTCACTTCATCTCATTTCTTCGTCCTTTCCTTTCTTTTTCCTTCTGTTGTCTCTTACTCATTTTCCTTTAGGGTTTCATTGCTTCCATTGTTGTTGATCTCTGGGGCGTCAAGGAGCGTGGATCCAGATTTTGTTTGGTTTGTTTTTTTCTTCATCCAGGTTGGTTTTCTTCACTGGTTTTCTTCAGCATTCTTTTGTAGCCTTGTTTGGTAGTTTAATTTATGATGTATTATTACTTTTTGGCTTTGGATCTGTGCTATTTTGTCGTTCTTGTCCACTGTCTTTCTGCTGATTGTATTGTTGGTCGCCTGAACAGAGCCAAAACTGAAGATCAATTCTGAAATTTCTTTTTCGAAAGACAATTAACACACCCCTGCTCCGGATCAAAATTTTCGAAAATTTAGATCCGGAACAAGGGTGTGCTAACTGTCTTTCAAAAAAGAAATTTCAGAATTGATCTACCCTTTTGGCTCTGTTCAGGCGACCAATAATACAATCAGCAGAAAGACAGTGGACAAGAACACAAAATAGCACACATTCAAAGCCAAAAAGTAATAATACACCATAAATTAAACTACCAAACAAGGCTACAAAAGAATGCTGAAGAAAACCAGTGAAGAAAACTAACCTGGATGAAGAAAAAAACAAACCAAACAAATGAGTGAGAAAAGGAAAAAGAAAGGAAAGGAAGAAGAAACTGAGATGAAGTGAAACGAAAAGGGAGAAGAGAGGAATCCGTGTGAGAGATAAGTGGGGGGCGCGCGGAGAAAAAATAGGGTTTTCAAATTAATTAAAAAAATCCTAAATGATAAAAAGTAAAAAAGTTTTAACCTAAGGACAAGCGGAGGAACATGGTGTAGTGGTGGAGGCAGCAACACCCTAAAAGTCGTATATGTGGGCTTTCCGTAAGGCCCATCGGGAATAAAGGCCCAATTTAAGCGTAGTCCCTTTGCTAAGTAGAAAAACCTTTTTCCCCCATTGCTGCAACTCATTCGTTTATTCATTTGTCGCCACCACCAGCGAAATCCCATTCCAGTTTTTCTATCATCTCTTCCCACCCCAGGTGCGTACCTTGCTAAAGGATCGTTGGCAATTTTTTGTTTTGTTTTGTTTTTGTGATTGTCGTTCTTGGTTTTTGCAGATTTTGAAGAAGAAAATGGTGAAGAAGAGAAAGCGCAGTGAGAGTGGTCAAGTTGTTGCACATCCTAAAAAGGAAGATGCTGCTCCAAAGAGACCGGTGAGGACCCTTTTGGGTTGGAAGGATAAGAGTCAAGTCACTGATGAAGTAGAAGACAATAACGTTGCTTCACCAATATTTAGGAACAAAGAGAAGGTTTTGGTCATTTGCTCTAGGCGTATCAGTTACAGGTACAACCTAATAGACACCCCATAACTTTTAGTTACAGTTTTTGTTGCTTTTTCGAGTTTGGATATTGTTATGGTATTCATGGGTGGAGTGATTGTTTTCCATTAATTTGTAGGTACCGACATTTGATGTTGAACTTGGTGTCACTTTTGCCGTATTGCAAGAAGGATAACAAGATTGAATCAAAAGAAACTAAAGGCGCCACCCTTAATGAGCTTGTTGAGCTCAAAAGTTGTTCTTCGTGTTTATTTTTTGAGGTATTTTATTTATATGCCACAAGGTTTTTTCAGTGCCGTGTTACTTCAATTTAGGATTGATATGTTGTGCTGTTCTCTAGACTAGTATTTGCATTTTTTTTTGCGCTATTTGGAAAACCTGAAGCATGCTAATGGGTAGGAGAATTCTTTGTTGGTCACAACTGTTGATGCTATTTCAATGAGATGCGGTCGTGAGTTTGAGTCTGGTCAACTTGTTATATTCTATTAGTGTCTTCTCTCATTTTTTATGTATCAATTTCAGTGCAGGAAAGCAAAAGATCTTTATCTCTGGATGGCCAAATGCCCCAGTGGCCCATCTGTAAAATTTTTAGTCAGTGCAGGTATATTCCGATTCAATCATTGTAATCTTAATATAACACTAGTTTGCTTGCTCTGATTATTTAGAGTTCTGATGTCTGTATACTCTAGGCATCACTGGTCATTCTTCCCAGTGAACTATGTCTTTTGTGTTTCTCTCTCTATCTCGACCATTTTTTATATACACTTTTAGTGATTTTCCTTTTTCCTCCACTGTTTTTTCAGTTCATACAATGGAGGAGTTAAAGCTAACGGGAAATCACCTAAAAGGTTCTCGTCCACTTTTGTTTAGATATTTGAAGTACCAAAGGACCATAGAAAGGCGAAGTTCTTCCATGATCATGTTTTTGTTTTCTCAATAGCTGATGACCATATATGGTTCCGGAATTACTAGGTTTGTGTCTGTATTCCGGAATTACCATAGACTATTTTTGCATTAAGATAAAGGTTAACAAATCCTAGAGATTATTGTTAGGAGCATCTTTTCTGCCTATTTCTATACAAATTAAGTGTATGCATTGTTATTATAAACATGTTTATTGCTCTTTTTAGCCACATGTTAATGATTGAAGTGAAGTTTGGGTCGAGCATTTTTAACCTTTACTCCTTTACTTTCTTATAAACATTACTCAATTATCAACTTATCTATACATTTCAATTTGAAGTTTTAGTTTTTGACAAGACTTAGATAATATATAAAGAATGGTTAACCACAGGAATTTTGAAGATGGAGGATATTTGACCATTATAATGAGTTTAAATTTTATCTACTACCGATGTAAAACATTTTATTTGTAAATACATTAATATGTTTCGCTATGGTATTGTTTTGTAAGCTCAAAGGTTAAACTATGATGCATGTAATGTTTTATCATAGTTTGAGATTAAATTTTGGCAGAGAAGGTTCCAGTTGAGTTTGAGATTAGGTTTGAACGATATGTTTATTGTGAGCTTCCACCTGTAGTGATGGAAGTTCTATCTGAGCTTTCATCTCCTGTGGAGAACAACCTTTCTTTTGTATCTCACCCACCCAAAGTAATCAGATTTTGGCCTATGACATTTTTACCATGTTTGTGTTTTCAATATGGTTTGTTTCGGGTGGCTCTTCGACAAAACAAAGAGATTGAAAGTATTTTAGTTGATTTGTCCTTTTTTAAAATTAACAATTTTTGGCTTCTTTATTGGTTGTTAATTTCAGGCGTACTTTTGTTTCTGGTTTTCTTAACTAAAGAGAAGGGTTTCCAAGGCCCGAATTGCGCCATGGGCTCCCAAGTTGTGATTTTCTTTCTACACAGTAGGAATATCTCCCTGCACCCCCAAAAGTACCAAATGATCAAATTGCCTTTAAACAAACTCTTGAACTTGGTGGTACCACAAAATTATATCTTCTGAATGTTTCACAATTTAATTTATCATTTCGGAATGAATTTTTTGGAAGAGGCTATAAATTATTCCAGAAATTTTTTGGCATAAAAACACTTTTCTTTCGGTCTTATGCAATATTTTGAAAAATTAATCCGAAAAATAACAATCTAAACCTATGAAAGCGTACAAAGTCATGTTAAGTACTTGAATTATAGGACACTTTTAACTTTTTGATTGATCAAATTTAAGAGCCATAAGCCGATATTCTAGAAAAAACTATAAATTGATGATCTTTGGCTTGAAAAATATTACGAATGGAACAAAAGGATATGTATACTTCCTCTTAAAATAGAAAGGATTTTTCTTGATTTTAAAATATATAATTGTGAAGGAAAACCGTGAGAAATAATAATAACTAATAAATCACCGGCAACTCATTATCCTATCTACCTAGTGTGATACCACGACATAGTTTTCATTATCAAATACTCATGAAAGCATGTCACGTCTCAAACATAAAATAGTGTCCCATGTCGGTGTAGAACATTGGTACAGATATTACCAAGAATAGTAGCAGTATATGCAGATAATATATGTATAATTTGCCGTATTTTTCTTCCTCAAAAGGAAAACTTTGTCAACACACTCTTTTAATTGATAAATTTTGAAACAAAAACAAATAATCATAAAAACTAGTATGTTAAGATAACCTTTCAAAAAAAATATTGGAATTGTGTTATACTACGGATCATGTATGAGATGAAAGCAAGTTTAGCACGCAACTAAAATACTTCATGTCACACTTTTCACCAAATTTTTTAATTGTTTTCACATTTTTAGTTACAAGTAGTATGAGAATATAGATAAAAGGTAATTCAGCATTCAAGTAAGTAACACGACCCTTCGGATAATCAACTAAAATCTTAAATTTATAATAAATATAATTATTTATCTTTTTATTTAAATTTTATATTTATAAATTTCGAGATAAATTTATAATTAACTAACATAAACTTAATTATGATTCTATATACTTCACCTTTAAATTTGATTATTAGAAATATTTAAGTAATTGGTGAGTGTTCAATTGATCAGTTTTTTGATTGATTAATTGTTGAAACATCATAGTTAAGATACGTTTTCACTAACTACAATATTTCATTTAAGTATATGAATAAACACCGTCTAGATGATGATATAATATCATTTATAATATAATTTTAATACGATTTAAATCACATTATTTTTTAATCTCAACTTTAACCAGTCCTTTTAATATGATTTAGATTCACATTATTTATTCGTGAATCTCAACTTTAACCATGACATTTTTGTCCTTTAGCTAGGTGAATAGATATGATATTCCTCAATCATGACTTAAAATTATCTGATATGATCATTGATTTTCTTAATGGGAATCACTTTTCTAGAAGTGTAGTCTTTGGTTAGCACTTAAAGTCACGGCCACAAAATAAATGTTGGCCTCATGTAACTCCAAAAGAAACAGAACATATTCCAATGTTAACTCTTCTTAAACCAAAAATCCAATCACCATTTCTTCTTTACATTTCTGGTTCCAATTGGCCTGAGACATGTTATATTTAAATATATGTTTATGTGGAGTTGGAATATGTGAGTGCTGGGTGGCCCTCCAACAATTTTCTTAACCTCATCAGTTCATAAGTCTTAAAGACAATGACCCTTCCATCAATCACTCCCACTCACTTATTTTATTCCAATTTACCCCACAAAAAGATTTTCCTTTTTCCACCTTAATCCACCAACTAAGTGACCATTCTATTTTCCACATAACCCCATTAGTCACACACCAAATCCATTATGTCAATCCACAGATTTCTCCTGTTAGAGTACAATGGATCACATAATTAAACCTCTTAACTAGCTTATTCCATTACAAAAAAACACTAACCCCATTATGTGTTTCTCCACTGTTTTCCAATGCCAGACCATAATAATTATTATCATTATTTCTATCAATTGCTGCACTGTTGTCGTTCAACCAAAAGATCTTCATGTTTCCTCTTTCACAGTGTCACGTTCCATTAAATTCTCTTCTGAATCACCACTCTGCTTCCATTAATGCACATGCCACGTGTTCAATGCCATTAAAGACGCACACACACTCACTCTGCATGCAACGGCCAGATGTCATTTTTGGAACGTTCTAAAACGTTAATGGAAGACATGTGGCAGCAGAGGAATGGACGCACGTCCTGCTTGGGAAGAGAAAATGAATTCTGGAAAACTCTTCCCATTTCTCTGCACACTTCATCTTCTTCCCTAAAATTTCTGAATCCCAAATTCTCCATCTTCTCTCTAAAAGCCTTTCTTCTTCTCTCTTCTGCAACTCACCATTCTGTACTCCGTTCAAGTTTCAGCACCGTGAGAACGATCCCTGCACCGTGAGCTTCATCTTGAACCGAACGGTTTTGGATTCTGAAACGGGTAAGTTTCACGTCCTCAACTACTCTTCATTATCAACATGCAAGCCTCATTCTGAATTTGCATGCACCTTCTCTGAACCAATATTGGTTTTCTTTGATTTTTAGTTTAAGGAGTTTTGAGTTGAACGTTAAGGGTAAAAGAGATTGTACTGGAATCTGGTTTTCTTTCTGAAGAACGAACGCACACTACTAAATCCGGGTAAGGGAAGCTTATTAGATTTAATTCATGTGATTTTGCTGTACTGCAAGTGCGTTTACGTGTTGCTTGAAGTGTGATTCATGATATTGTATTTTTGGTATACGAATATGATTCTGAAATGATGCATGTAAATGATGAAATGTTCTATAGTTGGATTAAATTGAAAAATGAGTTGTATGATGAGATGATGTATGAAGAAGTATGAATTTGTGCTATGATATGAGAAATTATATTGCAAAATGAGTTGCTGTATGTGAGATTCTGAATAAGAGATTCATAAGATATTGAACGTTCGTCACCAAACGGTCTTTTGACCGTTCGATGTTGTTGTCTAATTTAATTGAACAGGGATTCTTTCATTTGGAAAGAATTCTATTTGAGGACGAACGCCCTCTTATATATAGTATTACGTTTGAGCGTTCGGCCAAACGTAAACATCTTGAGTGTTGTGTGAGAAATTGAGAAGCCTGGAAATATACCTTTGAACTCTTAGTCAAATTATTAAGACGTAAGCTTTAAGTATCTCATCTATATAAATCCCGAATTTCTATGATTTTGAACCAGTGAATAAGTCTCGACCCAAAAACGTACGTCCTAAGTGGCGCTCGGTCTTATACCGAACGTTCGTCCCAAAGTGTAAGTGATAAGTAGCGCTCGGTCTTATACCGAACGCTCGTTCTTTCCGTAATTGCCAACAAGCGGAAATAGCGTTCGTCTTGAATTCTCTTTCGTCCTGAATTGTAATAGCGTTCGTCCATAAATTTAAATAGTGTTCGTCCAATAGATCTAGTAACGTTCGTCCAAGACTTCAGTGACGTTCGTCCAAAACTTCATTAAATGCCTATTTTCGCGCTCGGTCATTAACTGGCGGTTTGTCTCCTGAATTAACTCGTGTTCGGTTTATTTATCTAAACAAGTTTGTGATGTATCTATCCATTGGATTCGTTCCAGAGTTATTGAACTTAAATTATTCTAAGTATTTTCCAGATCGTATTAGATTCAGTTCATCTAACTGAGTCAAGTTATAATGAAGTCAGTCTAATAACCTGTCTTGGTTTTCTTCTACTCGTGAACGAGCCCTTCTTGGTATTGTATTAACGTTCGTCCTTTATTACAAAGAGGACTGGACGTTCGCTCTTTTATGGAAGTGGAACATAGAATGAAAATGTTAATAAGAGGTTGTATTATGATGTGCGAACCATATAAGAACTAAACTTATGATTGTTGATTTTGAACGAGCGTTCCAGGGAGGAACGACTCTTGAATGGAAATTGAGATTTGTAAGTATGAACGTGGTAAGCTTAGATGGTGGTTCATCCTGATATTCCGTGAGTGCTCGTTCTCAAGTAGAGAGGAGTATGTCATGCGTGGGAATGGCAGGAGGTCTAGTCCATAACTGTAACTTGGACAGAACAGACTAACCTCAGGTGGTCACTGATGAGCATTCCAGTTATCCCACCTGGGTGCATGGACGCCTTAGCTACACAGGATTCATACAGTCCGGACGGTCGGTCTAGTATCAGGATTTGGATGGAATTAATGTATGAATTGAATGTATATGTTGTGAATTTACTTGCTGAATTTGATAAGTATGAAATATATGTTTGACTTGAATTAAATTCAATAAGCTTACCCTTGCGTTTCCATTGTGTTGTCTGTATATGTGTATCCGTCATGTCCTTGCAATGATCATCCGTGTGGATGTGAGCAGAAGGAGATGCTTCCCTGGAGCAAACGCTTGAAGAGGAAATCATAGCTGAGGAGAATCTAGTAGAGGTTGAGGTGAAGGCCGAACAGTAAAGGCGTTCGGTTATTTAGTTAGTGTAGTTAGGAGAGAGGGCAGTTGTGAGCGAGCGCCCTTTTGCTGATTGTAAATACTTGGACGTTCGGTGTTTTATTTTGTAAACCGTTCGTCCTTATTGTTTTGTAAACGCTCGCGGATTCATATGTGTATATATATCAGGCCGTTCGGCCATTTATGAATTTCTGCTCCCTTTTACTTTAAAACTGTTTTGCCTTATTGATATATGAGATTATTCTAAATATATAGTTGATGACTGTATAATTTTGGGATGTTACACACAGTGTAAACGATTCTATGAATTTATATTGCTGAAAAAAATAAATATTTAAACCAGCTTAATTTATTTAACGAGACTCACATTTTCACAAGGTCTTTCAGGTACGGAATTGAGGTCCCTTACTCAAAGTATTCCAAACTGTCCTTAAGATAAGTTGCTTGTCAAAGATATTTCGATCCTCAAGTCAATAATATGACCGACCAATTAATACAATAAGTGATGCATATAATGTGCATGATGATTTTAAAGTCATATATGAAACTTTTATTTATAATAGTTGTAATGAGTCTTTATCTTTTATTGTCCAATAACGACCTAATCATACATTAATTTGTATTACACTGTTAGGTCTTACTGACACGAGCTAAAGAAACTTTATTTATAATAATTATTTTTTTTAAATAAACGTTATATTGCACTTCCTCTTATTTTTAACAAACTATAATACTGTCTTTTTTTCTTATATAATTGGGTGTAATAAGAAGTGTGACTAATAATTGTATTGTCGTGTCTCTTAAACTTTTAGGGGTCCTATTTAGAGACTTTAAAAGCACAACAGTTTCAGGTTTCTTGTGCCTTCTTTTGTGTTGGTTGCTTCATTGATACAACATCAATAATCCATTTGGAAGTTACAAAACAACCAACCGAATAATAAATAAGTCACACATTATCCGAATTAGGTTCCTCAAAGGATACTTATCAAGAATACAATAAGTGTGTCGTGATTTAGTTTATTTCCAAAATAAATCAGACTTTCATATTTTTTAAGTCATCTTTAAAAAGGTTGTTTTCAAGTTTAATTTGGAACAAAGAGACAAATTTAGGACATCTTTTAGATTTCCCTTTAAATTTCTACATATGTCTAATAAGATTAGTTTCTTTTCTATAAAGTTAATTTCGAGTTGAAAGACTTAAACAAACTTTAAAATGTGATTTTTATTATAATTTTATTTAAAATATTTTTTTCAAAAATTTTGAGTTTTTTTTTTTGTTTTACAAAATTTTTGAAGACTTTTTTACTTGGAAGCTTAAATTAATCCCTACTAAAAAAATGGAGACCTTCTTTTCTTAAAAACTTAAAACAAGGGTTTATCAGTTTGGACTTTGAAATGATCCTGATAACTCTAGAATCACCTAAAATTCTCTCAAAGATAACTTTAGTCTACTAAAATCACTTACATGAGTTTTCATAAATCATATTCTTAGTAAACTTTTGTCGTATTTGGTCAAATGATTTGATGAGTTAGAATTTGTGATCTCTGATATTTATATATATAATGTTAAATAAGAAATTAAATGTGCAATGTGAAAAATGTTAGTTGAAATGATGCTAAATCTTACTATACAAACTTATTAATTAGTCATACTAAAATAAAATAAAATATTGAAAGATGGAGTTACTATATATACGAGACAAGTTCCTGAGGCCCTCCTTTGGAAAAGATAGAAGAAAGAAAAATTGCACACTATTTGGCCGAACGTCATGAGATTAAGTACTTAGGCCGACCGCTTGGATCGAGTACTTAGGCCGAACGCTATTTTACCGAACACCATATTGGATTTAAACACTATTAGGACGAACGCTAAGATTGATACTTAGGCCGAACGCTTGGATCGAGTTCATAGGCCGAACGCTATTTCACCGAATACCATATGGACCGAACACTTTCAGAACGAACGTTGTGAGATCAAACCATACTAGGCCGAACGCTCAAGAACGAACACCATGTTGGATTCAACACTACTGAGTCGAACGCAAAGATCAATTTCCTAGGCCGAACGCTAAACCATTGGACACCATATTGAATTCATCACTGTTTGGACGAGCGCTCAAAGATCAAACATCATCAAGGTCGAACGCTTACAATCTAAACCTCAGAATACCTGATCCATGTTGAACGTTATAAATCACTAATCCACAAAACCGAACGCTCAAGATCCAAACCTAAGAATCCAAATTAAGACCGAACGCTCACAAGTTAAACCTGAGAATACCTCATCAAAACCGAACGCTTACAATGACTAATACAAAACCAGTACCGAATGCTTTAGATCACTCTCTGAGAATACCACTTTAAAGACGAATGCCTACGGTCACTATTTCAAAAGATCGAACGCTCAAGATTGAAACCTTAGTATTCAATTTAACAACGAACGCTAAAAATCAATAATACAATTAGACGAACGCTCTAGGTCACCATTGGAGACTACCAAATTAAAAAAGCGAACGCTACAATCACTTATACATCAAAACCGACCGTTTAAGTTTCAAAGTTAAGAATATCAAGTTAATACCGAACGCCCATGATTGAAACCTAAGAATACCACCTGAAGACCGAATGCTCAGGATTGAGACTTAACGTACCAAATTGAGAACGAACGCTCACAATCACTAATCTACCAAGACCGAACGTTACAGATTGATTCATGAGTATACCAAAATTAAGGACGAACGTCTAGTATATTACTAACTTTTACCCAAGGACGAACGCGAACGCTCGTTACCTGTGAACTACAAGACCGAACACTATTTTGGCCGACCACTAATTGCTCGAGCACTGTGCGGACGAACGTGCGTTCTGCACAATTCTGCAGAATCGCACCAGATTTTCCAGAAAACCCAGAAACCCCATTTTTCATCCCCTTTCTTCCCAGATTTGCTTCAACAACAATATTCTACCACCACTCATACAGATTCATACTAAACAAGATCACTCTAAGCACAAATCGTTCATCAAATCACTTAATAACACAAACCTCAAATACATAAATTATTTCTACAATCTACAGAAAAGATCTAGCTTCCCTTACCTCTTAAAGACTTCCTTGATTCTTGAAATGCAGTGTGCGGATCTCCTTCCAACTCCAAAAGCTCTCTACTTCTCCTCTCCCAGATTTTTCAGCAAACCTTTCACTCTTCCAGATGCAGCACCGAACACCTTTCTTGAATCAATCTCCCCCAAGACTTGCAATCCTAGGCCTTCTTGCACTTCAGGAGTGATGGACAAATTTATGAGCACCAAAATATGATGTCACAAACTTGTTTCACAATCGGCAAGTATGACCGAATCATTCAAGTAATAAACTTGGTAAGACCAAGTATCGTTCTCCCA
This sequence comes from Vigna nakashimae, assembly GCA_034642375.1. Taxonomy (NCBI): domain Eukaryota; kingdom Viridiplantae; phylum Streptophyta; class Magnoliopsida; order Fabales; family Fabaceae; genus Vigna; species Vigna nakashimae. The sequence goes on from CM067765.1 coordinate 33,652,123, forward strand.
AAGGACTCACGGCCTAGTTTAGTTATGTGATTTGTTGATTAGCTAGGACTTAAGAACGAAATATTCAGAGTTTATTATGCAAGACAGAAAATAAACATGTATGCATGAAATTTGATCAATGGCAAAGACAAAAGATAAACACTTTCAATGAAATATATGAATGGATATGTTGTTGGGGGTCAATTTCATCTCATCCACTCTCATATATTTTAGGAATTCAACATTCAAATCACCATTGTTAATGCCACTCTCTAAAGTACCATTCTAGATGGCTTCTCCCTAATCACGAGTTCATACAATTCCTAGCATTCCTAATGATTAGTTCATGAGTGCAGGAGCTTAACGACAACCAATATAATATTGTCAGTATAATATTGGGAGAAATTCCCCGGATCTAGACTTCCCCGTACGTGTCCGTATCGACAAAACCAATAATCATGCATGGAATGAGTTAAACTATGCAAGCATTGAGCAAAGAGGAAAAACCCTAACTAATGATGAAAGAAAGCATAAGTCTTAATTAAAAGATGCAAGCAAAGATTCCATATATGAGAGCTTCAAGAGATTACATTGATTCCCCAACAAACATACAAGGTTTAGTTCACCATATTCATGGTGAACCTAGATGAACAATGAAAGAATGAAAGAATAAACCCAATAAAGGTGAAGAGGTAGCCTGAGCATCCAAGATCCTCCTTCAAAGGGGTGAGAAGAGAGAGTGTTTGCCTTGTTTCTGCCAAAGATACTAATCCCAAGGACGTGCAAGCCCTTATATACTAATTTAGAGTTACAAAAGATTACAAAAGCCCAAGCCCAAAAAGTGCCGCTCAGCGGTATTTACCGCTCAGCGGTGATTGCGCGTCTTCTTTCTTCCCCTCAGCGGCCATTTTGCCCCTCAGCGGTTCCAACGCCACCTCTTGAGTGCCGCTCAGCGGTAGTTTGCCGCTGAGCGGTGCCTTCGTCTTCTTTTTTTGCACTCTTTCTTGTCTTTTCTAATGTCACTTCTCTCCTTCTTTACTCTTTTCACTAAATTCACCTTTAAACCTGCACAAAAACACTGAAATCAAGCATAAACCTATCCAGCTCTCTTATTTCTGAAAATATGGATAAAAGGCATGATTTCAAGCTAGTTTCTAAGTCTAAAGGTTGCTTTTAGTATCAATTTTAAGCATGAAAATAACAGTTTTTCAACTGTTATCACAACCCCAAACTTAGAACTTTGCTTGTCCTCAAGCAAACAAAATGTAACTCCATCTCCAACCCATTCATATGATGGTTCACTCATTCAAAAATCCTCTTTTTCAAGATAAGTAACAACTTCACTCAAACTTATGACCAAGAGTTCAATCAAGATGTGCACATGCTTTAGTGTTCACAAAGTCATTTAAATTCCAACAAATGCTATTTTTCATGAATGATCAATCAATTAAGCATGGATGTTCATGTGCTCATGGAATATTTCCTCACTAGGTAAAGTGTTTCACTCAACACACAAGTGTATAAGAGGTAAAGTGTTTCACTCATTCACTCCACTATCACAATGTCACATGAATCAGCTTTGCCTTTCATTTTACCACAATCAAAAACATTCACAAGCATGCATCATCACAAGGACTTTTCAATGGCTTATAATGTGGCTGGGCTAACAAGAAAATTGGTTTTTCTGGATCACAAAATCCTTGAGTTAAGAGAATCATAACAACACAATTATTCTTATTCTTCCCAACTTTCTTTTGCCTTTGCATTTGCATTGAGCTTTGCTTCTTTTTCTTTTTCTTTGCATATTCTTACTTTTTAGCTCTTAGCTCAATGCTTTTCCTTTTTCATGTTTCCCCAATAACCCCAAACTTGAACATTTAATAATACCACACAAGATTTTCTACTTAACTCAAGGTAAAGATTTTCAATCAAGGGTTTCAGTGTATGTTTAAGGCTATGGGTTCAAAGGATAGAACACAAAGTGTTCTCTTTTAGTAGGCTAACTTTATGAATTTGGCCAATAAAAAGGGTTCCAACAAATGGCCTTGATCACATGATGCAAAACAAGCAATTGATTCAATCATAGAAAACCTGGGCAAAATCATTCATGCTTTCAAAGTAATAGCATTCAACAATCAACTCTGGAGCTCAAAACCTCACATATAAGCTCATTCACATTTGACATACACATCCTGCTTAATTTCACAATCACAATCATGATATCATGCATTTGTTCACAAAGCTTGTGAATCACCTGTATAAGCATTTTATTGTGCACATCATCTCAACATCAATCAATCAATAAGCATCATCAAGCATTACTTATCACACAATCACAGTTAATAGCAAACCATCATAACAAACCAGGTGTTCAATAGAGTACATCAAACCCTAATCTAAAAACAAAAACAAATAAGTTCAGAAAACTTAAACCACAAAAGCATAATCATATGATAGCATTCATCAGTAAATGCTATCTCAGCTCCTCATCAGTCTGAGCTGTCCTCTGTATCTTCTTCCTCTCCTTCTTCTTGGATCTTATAGTCTTGATTCTTTTAGCATGACGAGGAGGCCATCCCTGCATCAAACTTAATTCACAAAACCAAAAGATACATTGTTAAGCATTAGTAAACCACAATGAAGAAATCAACCCCTTCAATGATGCTCTCTCCCAACCCCAAACTTAGATGGAAAACTAGTGAGAACGTGAGTGGAAGAGATATTTTCTTAAGAGGGAAGAGTGAAAAGATGTGGAAAACCTAGGAGAAGGTATGTGGGAGTGTTTGTGCAGAGAAGAGCTTGAAAGAATGAGAAATTGCGCAGCTTAGGGTATAAAAATACCCCAATGGGCTCGGGTTCCGCTAAGGGGAACTTAAGCCCATCTGCGATAGTACCGCTCAGCGGTAAATGCCGCTCAGCGGCACTTTCGTGATGTGCCCTTCTCCTTCTTTTCTTGACCTACGTGCCTTCCTAGCATACCCCTCATAGTTTCCCTGCAATTCAATGTTAAAAATGCTTATGCAAACCCTAATTAAAATAAAACAATCAAAAACAATCAATCAACTGGGTTGCCTCCCAGGTAGCGCTTGTTTAACGTCACGAGCCTGACCCAAAAATCCACCAACACCCATCAGTAGGTGTGATGAGCGGGTCGCACCGCACACAAAAGTTGAGCATAAAGGAATGCAGTATAGTACTAGGATTTGACTCCTAGGTCGTCTCTCAAGGACCAATTTTGTGGTTCAGTCTCAGATTTAACATGAAGGGGGGGGGGTTTTGTAGTGTTTTTGGTTTGGATGCAGAAAAATAAACTAAATTAATACTGGAAATTAAATAAGACAGAATTAAAAACACTGGAATAAATTTTAAAGACAATAAAAATAAACGGTAAAAGACGGTAAAAAACGGAAAATGGAAAATTACGCAGTGTTTGAAATTAAAATGCTGGAACTGTAAACATGCATAAAACGTAACAGCAGACAGTAAAATAAATAGACAATAAAATAAAATCACTTGAATGAAAATGAAATTTATCAAAAGTTTCAATACTTGAAATTAAAATGTTTGAACAGATAAAAATGAAAATGATCAAATTAATTTAACAAGCGTTCAAAAATAACATTCTACACTGCTGGAAAATAAAAACTCAGAGCCTCTGGAAGAGAGAAACTGAGAGTGTTTCCTACTCCTACTCCTAATCTCCTCTAAAATCTCCTCCTTTCTTCTCGGACTGCTACTGCCATTTTATAGCTAAAAATCTAACTTCTTTACTCAATAAAAGAGCAAGTGGGACCTCCATGTTGTGGTGTGCGTTTCCAGCCCACAATTCACGTGAATTCTCCTCCAGCTGCTGTAGCTTCTTCTATCCGTGAACTACTCTTTCATACTTCCATCCATCAGCTGCTCTCCTGGACCCGTGGCTTGGACAACAATACATCCCAACTTTTTCTGTTGTGCTTGCTAGGTTCTTCCTCTCCAACTTCATTCTTCATGTGCATGGTCAGTGAGTCTCCTCCTTGCTTCCAGCCATGCCTCCAGCTCTTCCCTTGCAATGACAGCACCTCCTTCCCTGCTGGACGTAGAACTTTCTTCAAAACTGCTGGTTGCGTCAGCTACTCACGGGCTATATGGAAGAGTTGCTGGAATGGAGTTGTTGCTGCTGTGGTTGTGATGGACGTGTAATGCTTCAAGTTGCTGCCAGCCTTCCTTGCTGTGTTGGTCTCTCATGGGCTGCGAAGAAAATTAATTCCTGCAAGAAAACCCGTGAGCCAAAACCGTGTCTTCTTCCAAGTGGTAGTCCCCATTTTCCTATTTTGGTGTCTCCCACTGATATTCTTCCGTGAGATGACATTTCCGTGGTTCATTCTCTTTGAATATGCTTCCCTTTTCCATTAAAAAGATTACTTTCATGGTAGTGGATGGACCATGCCGTGACAAATGCTTAGAAGTTGTGGCAGCCCATTTTGTCTTTTATTTCACCACTTAAAATACTTTTCCAAATTGATTTGGCCGTGTGTCTCATGTATTGTCCTCTTTTCTTCAATCACTAAAGAGTAAGAAAAGGGGCCCTATGTGGCTTTTGATGCACAAGACCGTCGCATTTATTTAGTAAATGTAGCAGCCCACTTTCTTCTTCCAACATAAGATTCACATTTCATATTTTAACAAATTCAGATTTTCAACCAAGTGGTGGCTCCCACTAGCAATTGCTATTTTGGACGTGAATGTGGAATGTGTTCCAAATCAAAAGGCTACGTGAAATGAGTGAATGGTGGCCCATGATTTTCCATCAAGCTTAACTTATTTAATTGTTGGATGGAAATTTGTAAAAGCTATGTGAGCTTCAAAACGTATTGCTTCTTGATTCTTTTAGAAACCAACATGAATTCCATTATTCTTTCCACCATCCATAACTTCCCATGACCGTGTGTGCTTTTGTGCTAGCTATTGCCGTGAGATTGCTTCTTGTTTCTCTTAGAAACCAAAATGACAACAAAAGAAATGTGCTTGCATTATTCTCTCTATGACCGTGAGCTTCCAAACAAAGGTGGTCCCTCCATTGTAAAATTCACACTTCATTTTTCAACATGAAAGCTCTAAAACAGTGAGATGTATGTGTGTTGAATCCTTGAGTGTTGGGAGGTCTTAGCACCGTCCAATGATCAATTCCAGCCACCACAAGTATCAAACAACAAGCAAACAATGCAAACAATTTGGAAGTCACTCAAACAGTAAACACAAGACTGACATAGGGGAGTAAAAACAATACTGGGAACAACACAGAACGAATTTGAACAAAATAAAAACTATACGTGAAAATAGACATCCAGACGAAAGTATGAAAAAAAATTTCATGGAAAACGGATAAGAATTGAACTCGAACGAGAACAAACAAGTTGACACAAAATTCACGCAGCAACCAGCGAAAACTGAAAGGGCTGAAATACATTGAGCTCAATTGCCATTTCTCGTTTAACCTTCAAATGTCCCAAAATTGTATTTCCAAATTTTCCTTGTAAAATAATTAGCTCAGATAATTCAAATTAGTTAAAATAAGAATTTCTGATCAAATTTAGCACAATTAGTGAAAATGGGAAAATACTGGACAATTAAGCACAATTCCCCGATTAATTCTAGCACAATAAACTAAGTGAAGTGAAGAAAATATCGACTCATCAAAATAGACCACACTTAGTCTTTTGCACTCCTGGGCAAAATCAAGATACAAATCAGGGAATAGTTCAAAGGACATCAAAGGAGGTGACACAAACTCAACAGACAGAAAAATAAAAACTCACGAGAAAATAAAAAGAATTTACAGAATTCTCAAGAAGTCTGGACAGAGAAAAGAAAGTAGACAATATCCAACACATAGTTAAGAAAAGCAGATACTCACAGAAATCATCCAAGCAATTCAGTACATGGAAAAATAATCAATCAGCTCAAGAGGTGAATTAAAAATAACATAACCTCACAGATGCACTAATAGTGTTTCTCTCAAGTGTTTAAGGTAAATAATTTCAACTCGATGCACTCAAGAAAGCAAACACAAGTAGACTTGGCAAGGTTCTAATATCAACACTTAAAACATATGCATGTTCAAATCTAAAGGTCTTTACTGGGTTGTAATGGGGCCAAGGACAGGGGAGGATAAAATATGGATAAGTAGTTAGATCTCAGAAGAATTAGAGGAGCATTGGAAAAAAAATGGAAATACAATGAAATTACGTTCAAACCTCTAATTTGATCCTCTTCTCGACTCCATTATTCACAAAATTATTTTTCAATTTTTTTTTCTTTTTCACATCATCACTTTTTCATCCTGTCTCTCTTTTTTTTCCTCTTTATCACATAATAGGATATATAAATCATCATTTCAAAACATGATGAGGAACCAACTAGCCAATTTATCAGAATCCCCAAGGAGACCACACTTGTTCACAAAACACTTCTAAAGCTCCAGAATTCCCTAAGGTTAAGGTAATCATGGTTTTTCACTTAGGGTCAGTGAATGAACTTCAAAAAAATAGGGAAAGTATAGGCTCAAAGGGGTTATCAAAGGATAATAACAAGGTAGGCTTATTTGGCTAAAGAGGCTCAAGAACAAAAATGCCTTTATCACGTCTGAACATGCATATCAATCAAGTATATCAAAAAGAATCAAGCCAAGGCATATGTGCAAGCAATCAAGAGACATATCACACACAAGAAAGAAAATTAAGTGGCTCAAATCTCACTCAGGGTGTTTGTCACAATCAAATCAACCTCTCAAACGTATAATTATCTTTCCAAGCAAAGAAAAGCAAGGATTACAATCTATAAGTAGTAAGTAAGTGAAGGAAAAATCTACAACTTAGACATCATCCAGAAATCAAGAGAAAAATGTAAAATTTATTGCACACAAAACTGGATAAAAATAACTTAAAAGAGAAAAAATTTAACACAAAAAATTTAACACACAAAATACAATCTAACAGAAAAATCAGAATTTCTCCCAGTAGACCACACTTAAATCACACAATGTCCTCAGTGTGTTACAATTATCAGATTATCAATTTCAGAGCAGTCAAATAATATAGACAAGTGCAATAAAAAGTTAGGAAAAATGGGAAGAAATTTTTCAGTAACATTCATCAGTAGATGTTATCAGGGACATCCATCAGCAGATGTCTAAAACACCTAGCACCCATCAGTAGATGCTAATTAATTTTTTTTTTTTAATTGAAAAAGGAATGACCGATACTGTGACAACAGTCTCGGTGGCAAAGACCGGAACTGTTGCTACAGTGGCAGAGCTTTGGCTACAAAGAGGCCACTCCTCCGCGTCCAGCGCCATTTCCAACTTCCCTGCTCTCTCTCAACATCTCTCACTGCTCTCTTCTCTGCTCTCTTCTCTCTCTCGAGCGTCTGGATCTGCGAGGAAGCTCTGCCCCTTCGCCTTCTGAAGAGTCTGAGTGAGATCTGTGAGGAGCCTCTGCCTGTGTGCCTTCGGAGCATCTAAGATCTGCGTCAAGCTTTTGTAAGCCCTACTACTCCGGGTAAGTCCTCTACACCTTTGATCTCCTTCTTTCTGCCGTTTAAGCTTTCTGCTCTTAAGCTTTACCTTTTCCTGCTTTCCAGATCTTATTCGCTTTTTTTTTTTTTTTTTCTTTTTCTGCTTTCTTTTCCTGCTTTCTGTTCCTTCTTTATTTTCAGCTTTCTGCTCTTTATTGTGCTTTCTCTATTTTGCTCTCCCTTTCCCTTTTCATTTTTTTTTTCATATTTTTGAAACTGAAAAACACTTAAACACATAAAACACAACTGTCTAAAAACTTAAGGGGTATATCGGCTGGAAACCAGACGTTAATCTCCCTTCGATTGAAGGTATTGCAGAGACAATCGGGTAGAACAACGCCACGTACCCCACTTAAAACTAAATAAACACATAAACATAATATACAAGAACAATATGGACAAGAACAACCGGACAACTGGACATAGATCCGTTTAGGACCCTTTGCGAGGACCGTGAAACAGATCTGAGACCAAAAACTGAAACATTAAAGCATGACTGGACAAAATAAATCTGAAAGGAAACAAGAACAAATAAAGAAAACACTGAATTAAGAATCTAATGTTTTTATGTTTTTTTTTTTTTTTTTTTTTTTATGTTATGCTTTTTTTTTCTTGTTTTTGTTCTTTTTATATGTATTTATTTTTTATTTATGTATTTGTATATTACGAGAGGAAGGATGAGTGATATGGAATCAGAGAGATATACCAGTCAACGATGGCGTCCTACAGATGATCAGATCACGATGATGACCAAAATCTACAACTATGGGGTCACACACCCAAGCCGAGCGCAAGTCGTCGAGATCGCGTCTCGACTAAGGACCTTCGGCGAAGCCACTGAATACAACGTGCACTGCTGGTTTAACAACCATGGCAATCGGGTCAGGCGCTGGCAAGCGGAGATAGACCCCACAGGCACTCTCTTTTCACAACTGCCGCTATACATGTACGGTAAGACCTTTGATCACACCTCCAATGAATTTTCCATTCCTCTTCTATTATTAACACAAGTTTTTTATTTTTTATTTTTTTATTTGTTTATTATTTTTTTTTTGTTTGAAAGAAAATAACTGGGTGATAATGAGGGCACCGAGGCTGCTGAATTTGTTTCCAGTTCCGATCATTATCGATGACGACAGAAATGAACGAGAAATTCCTCCACCAAAGCCTCCGCTCGTGACTTTTCGAACCAGAGCTCCCTCAACGGAGCTCTCCCTTAGACCACCACAACCAGCTCGTGAATTCTTTCATTTTTAAAGTTTTATGTTTTTTTTTATTTTTTTTTTTATGTTTTTATTGGCCGAGTGTGGCCAGAATAAGGACTGTAATATGAACACTTAAGTTTTTTTATGTTTTTAATTTTTTTTTTATGTTGTTTTTGTTTTTATTTATTATGGTGTGTAATATTAACGATCAGACATGATCGACCCCTGAACAACCTTATTTTCACATATGAATCTACTGCAAATTTTATTTTCAGATCTGTTCAATCTCCATTTTTCCATTACTGTAATTTTGCTATTATGAATGAAATATTTTCTTAGTCTAAACAAAATTTTCAATCAAAGATCTGTATGAAACAACTAAGAAATTATTTTACAGTGAAGAAAAATAAGGAAAAAAATGAGATCTGAAGTGAAATTTTTTTTTTAATGAAATATTGGTAGGAAACTGAGGGTCGAAATAAAATCAAGGACTACGCAAAACAATTTTTGAATTTTTGATTTTTTTTTTTTTTTTTTTTTTTTTTTAGGGATAACAATTTGAAAACTAAGAAGAAAAGGAAAAACAACTTAAACAAAATGCAGAATCTTCCCGAGACCACACTTAAACTACAATGTCCTAAACGTGTTCTAAGCATAAGATCATCAATTAAAACACTAAACAGATAAAGGACAAATGTAATAAAAGTATGAAAACGGGGAAGAAAGAAAAAGAAAACTCCCCTGGTCAGGGTGGCAGTTGCCAATTTTGGATTTGTAGGGAGATGTCTTCTTCAGGATCCAGCATGAAATTGTTGAGGACGAACTGCTTCATCCTCCAGATTTGATCAAGCAGTGAAATGTCCTCCACCGCCGGATCTAAACAGCAAATATTGTTACTGAGCAGATTCAGTAGGTGCCTTTTGATCTTCGAACTGTTGTATGTACTGGCACCTTTGTCTTCCAGCGTGGGTGCATGCTGATCAAATTTATATGTACCTCCTGCAACATGGTTAGTGCAATGTGGCACTGCAGAAATTTCATGCAGAGGTATAACACCCCATCCCAATTCATCATACTGAGCCTTAGATAAATCCTCATAACATGAATCAATTTCTAAATTGCATGCAATATTAATCATAGATTCAGATTCATGTTCAGTGCATGAAGAATAACCATTCGAATGTGATAGTAAAAAGCGGTTCTCATCATGCACAGAGGAAAAATTAAAATCAGACTCAGCAAGAATATAGTCATTAGCATACCGATCATCACAATCAACATAATAATCAAATTGTGGTATGCTTACCTCCTCTTCCTTGAAGATTTCTAGAGTGTGGGAAGGTGAAGGTGGTCTACCTAGTTCAGGATTACTGCTTACTTCTGCCGGGTCCCCAAAATTTTCATCAGTCTCCTCAGGTGCAAGAGTGGCCATCTGCCTGATCTGATCACTCAGATTCTGTATGGCAGCTTGAGTTTCCTGCTGGAACTCCATGCTCTCTTGCTTGAACTGCATGTTCCCTTTCTGAAACTGAATGTTCTGCATTGTCATCTGCTCTAGTAACTCCTTTAATGTAGGTTCAGAAGTAGAAGACTGAGGAGTTATTTGAATAGGAGAATCATACTGCTGACTCTCATATTGTGGAACTGGCTCCCAAAGAGAGCTCTCAGAAATTGGATGATGGAACATATTGTTCTCATCATAAAAATCAGCAGATTTAAAATCAAAGTAATATGCAAAATAAGAATCATAATCACAGACATTGGCAGAATAAGCATTATTCACAACATTAAAATAGGTAGACATGGAAAAATAAAAAGTAAAAACTAAAAACTAAAAATTACGAATCAGATAAAACAAAACACATTTATACATGCTACAAGCACACACAAGACAGAACATCAATAGTAAAAATTTTTAATTAATTTTTTTTTTTAATAACAACTAAATACAGAACATAGCACAATTAAACACATATATACACAATATATATTAACACAGTAAAAATCTAAAACAAAAACCTGGATCTGAAGTGACAACGCCGCCAAAATTTGTTGAAGGTGTCGTTGTCTCCTACAAAAATACAACAGACAGAACACACAAAACACACATATTAACAGAACAAAAATTTACACAACAAGAATCTAAAACCAAACCGTCTTTGGTCCCCGGCAACGGCGCCATTTTTGATGAGCGGGTCGCACCGCACACAAAAGTTGAGCATAAAGGAATGCAGTATAGTACTAGGATTTGACTCCTAGGTCGTCTCTCAAGGACCAATTTTGTGGTTCAGTCTCAGATTTAACATGAAGGGGGGGGGTTTTGTAGTGTTTTTGGTTTGGATGCAGAAAAATAAACTAAATTAATACTGGAAATTAAATAAGACAGAATTAAAAACACTGGAATAAATTTTAAAGACAATAAAAATAAACGGTAAAAGACGGTAAAAAACGGAAAATGGAAAATTACGCAGTGTTTGAAATTAAAATGCTGGAACTGTAAACATGCATAAAACGTAACAGCAGACAGTAAAATAAATAGACAATAAAATAAAATCACTTGAATGAAAATGAAATTTATCAAAAGTTTCAATACTTGAAATTAAAATGTTTGAACAGATAAAAATGAAAATGATCAAATTAATTTAACAAGCGTTCAAAAATAACATTCTACACTGCTGGAAAATAAAAACTCAGAGCCTCTGGAAGAGAGAAACTAAGAGTGTTTCCTACTCCTACTCCTAATCTCCTCTAAAATCTCCTCCTTTCTTCTCGGACTGCTGCTGCCATTTTATAGCTAAAAATCTAACTTCTTTACTCAATAAAAGAGCAAGTGGGACCTCCATGTTGTGGTGTGCGTTTCCAGCCCACAATTCACGTGAATTCTCCTCCAGCTGCTGTAGCTTCTTCTATCCGTGAACTACTCTTTCATACTTCCATCCATCAGCTGCTCTCCTGGACCCGTGGCTTGGACAACAATACATCCCAACTTTCTCTGTTGTGCTTGCTAGGTTCTTCCTCTCCAACTTCATTCTTCATGTGCATGGTCAGTGAGTCTCCTCCTTGCTTCCAGCCATGCCTCCAGCTCTTCCCTTGCAATGACAGCACCTCCTTCCCTGCTAGACGTAGAACTTTCTTCAAAACTGCTGGTTGCGTCAGCTACTCACGGGCTATATGGAAGAGTTGCTGGAATGGAGTTGTTGCTGTTGTGGTTGTGATGGACGTGTAATGCTTCAAGTTGCTGCCAGCCTTCCTTGCTGTGTTGGTCTCTCATGGGCTGCGAAGAAAATTAATTCCTGCAAGAAAACCCGTGAGCCAAAACCGTGTCTTCTTCCAAGTGGTAGTCCCCATTTTCCTATTTTGGTGTCTCCCACTGATATTCTTCCGTGAGATGACATTTCCGTGGTTCATTCTCTTTGAATATGCTTCCCTTTTCCATTAAAAAGATTACTTTCATGGTAGTGGATGGACCATGCCGTGACAAATGCTTAGAAGTTGTGGCAGCCCATTTTGTCTTTTATTTCACCACTTAAAATACTTTTCCAAATTGATTTGGCCGTGTGTCTCATGTATTGTCCTCTTTTCTTCAATCACTAAAGAGTAAGAAAAGGGGCCCTATGTGGCTTTTGATGCACAAGACCGTCGCATTTATTTAGTAAATGTAGCAGCCCACTTTCTTCTTCCAACATAAGATTCACATTTCATATTTTAACAAATTCAGATTTTCAACCAAGTGGTGGCTCCCACTAGCAATTGCTATTTTGGACGTGAATGTGGAATGTGTTCCAAATCAAAAGGCTACGTGAAATGAGTGAATGGTGGCCCATGATTTTCCATCAAGCTTAACTTATTTAATTGTTGGATGGAAATTTGTAAAAGCTATGTGAGCTTCAAAACGTATTGCTTCTTGATTCTTTTAGAAACCAACATGAATTCCATTATTCTTTCCACCATCCATAACTTCCCATGACCGTGTGTGCTTTTGTGCTAGCTATTGCCGTGAGATTGCTTCTTGTTTCTCTTAGAAACCAAAATGACAACAAAAGAAATGTGCTTGCATTATTCTCTCTATGACCGTGAGCTTCCAAACAAAGGTGGTCCCTCCATTGTAAAATTCACACTTCATTTTTCAACATGAAAGCTCTAAAACAGTGAGATGTATGTGTGTTGAATCCTTGAGTGTTGGGAGGTCTTAGCACCGTCCAATGATCAATTCCAGCCACCACAAGTATCAAACAACAAGCAAACAATGCAAACAATTTAGAAGTCACTCAAACAGTAAACACAAGACTGACATAGGGGAGTAAAAAAAATACTGGGAACAACACAGAATGAATTTGAACAAAATAAAAACTATACGTGAAAATAGACATCCAGACGAAAGTATGAAAAAAAATTTCATGGAAAACGGATAAGAATGGAACTCGAACGAGAACAAACAAGTTGACACAAAATTCACGCAGCAACCAGCGAAAACTGAAAGGGCTGAAATACATTGACCTCAATTGCCATTTCTCGTTTAACCTTCAAATGTCCCAAAATTGTATTTCCAAATTTTCCTTGTAAAATAATTAGCTCAGATAATTCAAATTAGTTAAAATAAGAATTTCTGATCAAATTTAGCACAATTAGTGAAAATGGGAAAATACTGGACAATTAAGCACAATTCCCCGATTAATTCTAGCACAATAAACTAAGTGAAGTGAAGAAAATATCGACTCATCAAGGTGTTTCAAACTTACCAGCACCCATCAGTAGGTGCAAAATCTTCTCACCAACACCCATCAGTAGGTGTTACAAACTTAGTATCCTTTAGTAGATACTTAACCACCTAGCATCCTTCAGTAGATGCTGGATCCAACAAAATATTCACAAAATAATGTCCACAAATTAAAAGTTACACAACCAAAATCAAAATCAAAAGTTTGTAAATCCACTGGGTTGCCTCCCAGCAAGCGCTCTTTTAACATCATTAGCTTGACCCAGTAAAGCCCAAGTTCCTTCTTCTTTTTCTTCTTTCTACTGAACTTCTTCAGAAATTTGATCAAACCAGGAACTTGTTGCAATGTCCCAATCATAGGAACTTTAATCTCCAATTTCTTGAAGATTTCCATAAAGCACTTGAATTTCTTTTCCTTCCTACGATACTTCTTTGGATGAGGACGAGATTTTTCATATGATTCTTTATTTTTTTCTCTCGTCCTCTTTCTCTTTTCTCCCACTTTCTTTTTTTCTTTTCTTTTTCTACTCACCTTCTCAATCTTCACACAAATTTTCTCTTCTTCTTTCTCTTCTCTCTCTTTTCTCTCTTCTTTTTCCAACTCAACTTTTTCAACATTTACACTCACTAGCTCTTGACACTCTTCCCTGGGGTTAACCTCAGTATTAGCCCCACAATTTCTACTTGGCCTTTCTTCCATCTGTTTGATGATCTGCCCCATTTGAATCTCCAAATTTTTGATAGTAGCTTCAGTGCTCTTTTGGGAAGACTCAGTTTTCTGTATGAAATTGTTGAGAATTTCCTCCAGCCTCATGGACCTTTCATTAAGCATAGAAAACTGTTGCCATAAGGTAGGTTGCTGCTGCTGCTTATTAAATTGACTAGCTTGCCCAGTTTGTCCTTGACCAATGCTTGGATGTGGTTTCCAACCCTGATTATAATTCCCTTGACGGTATGGAAATTGATTAGCCATGAAGTTAACATCCTCCACGGCTTCCACAGGAAAAACACATTGGCCATTGATGTGATCACCCCCACATAATTCGCACAACTGGGTTTGTACCTGTGCAGCAGATTTTAACTCTTTGGGTAGTTGAGCAAGAGTTTTGGTCAGAGTTTCCAGCTGTTGAGTTAGAATTTTATTCTGAGCTAGCAAGGCATCATGGGTTTGTAATTGAAGAACCCCTTTTTGTTGCATAGGAGCTCCTCTTTCACTATGCAGCTCATTATCACTAGTAGCCCTATTTTCAATAATTTCAGTTGCTTCCTCTGGAGTCTTCCATTTGATATTGCCTCCAGTTGAGGCGTCAAGCATCATCATGGTTTGTGGACCAAGACCTCCAAGGAAGATTAGGACTACTTCTCCTTCGTTAAATCCATGCGTGGGAGTCTTTCTTAATAGGCTTTTATATCTGTCCTATGCATGACCTAGTCCAGCTCTCTTATTTCTGAAAATATGGATAAAAGGCATGATTTCAAGCTAGTTTCTAAGTCTAAAGGTTGCTTTTAGTATCAATTTTAAGCATGAAAATAACAGTTTTTCAACTGTTATCAAGGAGCTCCCAACTTCACCCTCTCACAGATATGGCAGCAACCTTTCCAATCTGTAAAGCCCCTCCTAAAACTCCTTGAATCTACCAACTCTTCCCTTTAAGAAGCAGAACCCTTGCACTCCCCAGTTTCTCCCTTCCTTCCTTAGTGTTGTGCCCACTGATGATGGAGATGATGGTGTTTCTTGGTGGTTGGAGCACTTCAAAGTGGGAAGACCCACCATCCACCAGCTGCACCACTCTGCAGATAGGGAGCCCCTCCACTTTCTCAACGTGCAGCCGCCCCTCCCCACTTCTTACCATTCACGGACGTGCTCCCCTTCCCCCACCACTTTCTTCTTTTAAAATAAAAAGGACACTCGATCCTTACACCCAACACTAGCAAGGTAAATCCCCAACATACAACTCATCTTTACACTTGCATAGTTCAGCTGGCACTTCCCAACACTAGCAAGGTAAATCCCCAGTGCACAACTCATCTTTACACTTGCATAGTTCAGCTGGCACTTCCCAACACTAGCAAGGTAAATCCCCACTGCACGAATCATCTTTATACTTGCATAGTTCAGCTGGCACTTCCCAACACTAGCAAGGTAAATCCCCAGGGCATAGTTCAATTCAAGGAAATGAACTTAAACTCCAACACTATTTGTAGAATACTATTCGGACGAGCACTATTCACCGAACACCATGGACGAACGTTACTGAACGAACACTACTTTCCAACCACTAGGCCGAACACTATTTGGATGTACGTTAATTACCAACCCTGCCGAACACTCTTTGACGGACGCTATCAAATCTAATACAATCAGACCGAACGCTAAACCGAGCACCTCTAATATTCAGTCGAACGCTAAAACCGAACGCCTCCAATATTCAGTCGAACGCTAAAACCGAACGCCCCACTGGATTAAACATTTCCCGACCGAACGTTATAACCGAACACCTCACTAAAATCGTACAATGTCTGGACGAACGTTCAAAGATCAATCATCATCAAATACCGAACGTTCGCTACAAAAGATCACTAACTGGGAATAAACATCAGCAAAACCGAACGTTATCTATCATTAATACCGAACGCTTACGATCGAAACCTGAAAATACTTGGTCAAGATCGAACGCTAGCTATTACTGATACACCCAGATTGAACGCTTACCAACTAAACATCACAATACGCGATTTAGGTCGAATGCTAATGATTTCTTACTGATATCAAGACCGAACGCTCAAGATCCAAACTTAAGACTATCAAATGAAGACCGAACGCTCAACAATCAGAATTAAACCAAGACCGAACGCTCACAATCAGAATCAAACCAAGACCGAACGCTCACAATCAGAATCAAGCCAAGACCGAACGCTCACAATCAGAATCAAGCCAAGACCGAACGCTCACAATCAGAATCAAACAAAGACCGAACGCACACAATCAGAATTAAACCATAACTGAACCCTCAAGATACAAACCTAAGAATACCAACTTAAACGAACGACTACAATCACTAATTTATCAAAACGAACGCTCAGGATCACTTCCTGAAACTAACACTTTATGATGAACGCTTAAAATCAGTATTACACTTAATACCAACCAATCCATTCCTAAAATCACCTCCAAACCTTGAAGAGGTAAGCAGATGAGATTAACTTTAAACTTACGCCCCTCCACTTCTATAGAACATTTGACGCACATAGTGGACGTCCTAATTTCGCCAGCCGCTGGGGTGGACACCACCAGGTCGAACTGCATCTCACTCACTTCTAAACCCAGTTTTTCAACACACGCCTTCGAGATGAAGGAGTGAGTTGCACCCGAATCATACAGTGCACAACATGATCTACCCGATGATGGACAAATTTATGAGCACCAAAATATGATGTCACAAACATGTTTCACAATCGGCAAGTATGACCGAATCGTTCAAGTAATAAACTTGGTAAGACCAAGTATCGTTCTTCCCAAGGGAGTCACGGCCTAGTTTAGTTATGTGATTTGTTGATTAGCTAGGACTTACAAACGAAATATTTCAATTTTAATATGCAAGACAGAAAATAAACATGTATGCATGAAGTTTGATCAATGGCAAAGACAAAAGATAAACACTTTCAATGAAATATATGAATGCATATGTTGTTGGGGGTCAATTTCATCTCATCCACTCTTATACATTTTAGGAATTCAACATTCAAATCATCATTGTTAATGCCACTCTCTAAAGTACCATTCTAGATGGCTTCTCCCTAATCACGAGTTCATACAATTCCTAGCATTCCTAATGATTAGTTCATAAGTGCAGGAGCTTAACGACAACCAATATAATATTGTCAGTATAATATTGGGAGAAATTCCCCGGATCTAGACTTCCCCGTACGTGCCCGTATCGACAAAACCAATAATCATGCATGGAATGAGTTAAACTATGCAAGCATTGAGCAAAGAGGAAAAACCCTAACTAATGATGAAAGAAAGCATAAGTCTTAATTAAAAGATGCAAGCAAAGATTCCATATATGAGAGCTTCAAGAGATTACATTGATTCCCCAACAAACATACAAGGTTTAGTTCACCATATTCATGGTGAACCTAGATGAACAATGAAAGAATGAAAGAATAAACCCAATAAAGGTGAAGAGGTAGCCTGAGCATCCAAGATCCTCCTTCAAAGGGGTGGAAGAGAGAGTGTTTGCCTCGTTTCTGCCAAAGATACTAATTCTAGGACGTGCAAGTCCTTATATACTATTCTAGAATTACAAAAGATCAAAAGCCCAAGCCCATTAAAGTGCCGCTCAGCGGTAAAATACCGCTCAGCGGTGACTGCGCGTCACGTTTCTTCCCCTCAGCGGCCATTTTGCCCCTCAGCGTGACTCCCGCAACCTCCTGAGTGCCGCTCAGCGGTAAATTTCCGCTGAGCGGTGCCTTCGGCTTCTCCTTTTTGCACTTTTTCTTGTCTTTTCTAATGTCATCTCTCTCCTTCTTCACTTCTTTCACCAAATTCACCTTAAAACTTGCACAAAAACACTTAAATCAAGCATAAACCTGTCCAGCTCTCTTATTTCTGAAAATATAGATAAAAGCATGATTTCAAGCTAGTTTTTAAGTCTAAAGGTTGCTTTTAGTATCAATTTTAAGTATGAAAATAACAGTTTTTCAACTGTTATCACAACCCCAAACTTAGAACTTTTGCTTGTCCTCAAGCAAACAAAATGTAACTCAATCTCCAACCAATTCATATGATGGTTCACTCATTCAAAAATCCTCTTTTTCAAGATAAGTAACAACTTCACTCAAACTTATGACCAAGAGTTCATTCAAGATGTGCACATGCTTTAGTGTTCACAAAGTCATTTAAATTCCAACAAATGCTATTTTTCATGAATGATCAATCAATTAAGCATGGATGTTCATGTGCTTATGGAATATTTCCTCACTAGATAAAGTGTTTCACTCAACACACAAGTGTATAAGAGGTAAAGTGTTTCACTCATTCACTCCACTATCACAATGTCACATGAATCAACTTTGCCTTTCATTTTACCACAATCAAAAACATTCACAAGCATGCATCATCACAAGGACTTTTCAATGGCTTATAATGTGGCTGGGCTAACAAGAAAATTGGTTTTTCTGGATCACAAAATCCTTGAGTTAAGAGAATCATAACAACACAATTATTCTTATTCATTCCCAACTTTCTTTTGCCTTTGCATTTGCATTGAGCTTTGCTTCTTTTTCTTTTCTTTTCTTTTTCTTTTTCTTTGCATATTCTTACTTTTTTAGCTCTTAGCTCAATGCTTTTCCTTTTTCATGTTTTCCCAACAACCCCAAACTTGAACATTTAACAATACCACACAAGATCTTCTACTTAACTCAAGGTAAAGATTTTCAATCAAGGGTTTTCAGTGTATATTCAAGGCTAAGGGTTCAAAAGATAGAACACAATGTGTTCTCTTTTAGTAGGCTAACTTTATGAATTTGGCCAGTAAAAAGGGTTCCAACAAACGGCCTTGATCACATGATGTAAAACAAGCAATTTATTCAATCATAGAAAACCTGGGCAAAGTCATTCATGCTTCCAAAGTAATAACATTCAACAATAATAACTCTGGAGCTCAAAACCTCACATATAAGCTCATTCACATTTGACATACACATCCTGCTTAATTTCACAATCACAATCATGATATCATGCATTTGTTCACAAAGCTTGTGAATCACCTGTATAAGCATTTTAATGTGCACATCATCTCAAGATCAATTAATCATAAAGCATCATCAAGCATTACTTATCACACAATCACAGTTAATAGCAAACCATCATAATAAACCAGGTGTTCAATAGAGTACATTAAACCCTAATCTAAAACATAAACAACTTACAAGATACTGGGTTGCCTCCCAGTAAGCGCTTGTTTAACGTCCCGAGCCTGACCCAAACTTTCAAGGATCAACCAACAACATCATTGTGGAAAATTGTTGCACCTCTCCCCCTAGATAGGGCTTGAGACGTTGACCATTTACCACCCAACTTCTCTGTGGATCATCAGATGGATTAAATATTTCAATTGCCCCATGCGGATGCACTTCTTTTATCACAAATGGTCCTGTCCATTTTGACTTCAGCTTTCCAGGAAATATCTTCAATCTTGAATTGAACAATAATACCTGTTGTCCTGGATTGACAACTCTATTCACCAACTTCCTGTCATGATAAAATTTCATTTTGTCTTTGTAAGCCTTGGATGAATCATATGCATGTAAGCGCATTTCTTCAAGCTCCAAAATCTGCCGTCTGCGTGTACATTGAGTATCATAAGGATCAAAATTCAAGAATTTCAAAGCCCATAATGCTCTATGCTCCAATTCGACTGGCAAATGGCATGCTTTCCCATAGACTAATTGAAATGGTGATAATCCCATAGATGTCTTCATTGCTGTCCTATAAGCCCAAAGAGCATCATCCAATTTGAAAGACCAATCCTTTCTTGATGAAGTCACAGTCTTTTCCAGGATTCTTTTTATCTCCCTGTTAGATACCTCAGCTTGTCCATTGGTTTGTGGATGATAAGGTGCAGCTACCTTATGCTTTACTCCATAGTGTTTGAGTACTTTCTCTAGCTGATAATTGCAAAAATGAGATCCTCCATCACTAATCAACACTCTTGGAGTGCCAAAACGTGAGAATATCTGCCTCTTCAGGAATTTAATTACTGTGCTAGCATCATTTTTAGGACAAGCTAATGCTTCCACCCACTTACTCACATAATCCACTGCTACCAGAATATATTCATTGTTGAAAGATGGAGGGAAGGGTCCAACAAAGTCAATACCCCAACAATCAAAAACCTCAACCTCTAAAATACCTTGTAAAGGCATCTCATGACGTTTAGTAATTGTCCCTGCTCTTTGACATTTATCACAATTCCTAGCATGATTATGGGCATCTTTAAATAGAGTTGGCCAATAAAACCCTGATTAAAGGACTTTTGCTGCTGTTCTTTCCCCATTAAAATGTCCTCCATAAGGTGAATCATGACAATGCCAGAGAATTCCTTCTGCTTCTTCATTTGTGACACATCTCCTGAGAAGATTATCTGCTCCAATTTTGAACAAATATGGATCGTCCCACACAAACTGCTTGGCATCATGCAGAAATTTCTTTCTCTGTTGCCAAGTTAAGTCTTCCGGCATGACTCTTGCAGCTTTGAAATTTGCCATATCAGCAAACCAAGGTCTCTGCTGAATATACATAAGTGATTCATCTGAAAAAGATTCCCAGATTTCAGACTCCTTGCTAGTGACCTCATTGTTGACTAACCGTGACAAATGATCAGCAATTAAGTTCTCACTTCCTTTCTTATCACGGATTTCTACATCAAATTCTTGCAACAGTAACACCCATCTAATCAGACGTGGCTTAGAATCTGGTTTTGTCAACAAATATTTGATAGCTGCATGATCTGTGTAGACAATCACCTTAGACCCAATAAGATAAGGTCTAAATTTCTCTAGAGCATATACAATGGCAAGAAACTCTTTCTCTGTGGTAGCATAATTCAACTGAGCATCATTCAGCACCTTACTAGCATAATAAATTGGATGAAACTTTTGTTCTTTCCTTTGGCCAAGGACAACTCCTATTGCATAATCACTTGCATCACACATCAATTCAAAATTTTGATTCCAATCTGGTGCTACAATCACTGGAGCTGACACTAGCTTCTGCTTCAATATATCAAAAGCTTTCAGACAGTCTTCATTCATCACAAAAGGAGCATCCTTCATCAAAAGATTACTCAATGGTTTAGCAAATTTTGAGAAATCTTTGATGAATCTTCTATAGAACCCAGCATGACCAAGAAAACTCCTAATCCCCCTTACATTTGTTGGTGGAGGTAGTTTCTCAATGACTTCTACTTTGGCTTTATCTACCTCAATTCCTTTAGCAGAAATTTTATGCCCCAGTACAATCCCTTCAGTTACCATGAAATGACATTTCTCCCAATTCAACACCAGATTTGTCTGAACACATCTTTTGAGGACCGTGTTCAAATTAGCTAAACATCTTTGGAAAGAATTTCCAAAAACTGAGAAGTCATCCATGAATACTTCAATGCATTTTTCTAGAAGATCAGAAAAGATTGCCTGCATACATCTCTGACATCTCTGAAACGTAGCTGGAGCATTACATAATCCAAAAGGCATCTTTCTATATGCAAAGATACCAAAAGGACAAGTAAAAGCCGTCTTCTCCTGGTCTTTTGGATCTACCACAATTTGATTATATCCAGAATATCCATCTAGAAAACAATAGAAAGCCTGCCCTGATAACCTTTCTAGCATCTGATCCATGAAAGGAAGAGGAAAATGATCTTTCCTAGTAGCTTTATTCAGCTTCCTATAATCAATGCACATACGCCAGCCAGTAACTGTCCGAGTAGGAATAAGCTCATTCTTATCATTATAAATTACTGTCATCCCACCTTTCTTTGGAACCACCTGTACTGGACTCACCCATTCACTGTCAGAGATTGGATAGATGATACCAGCTTCTAGCAGTTTCAACACTTCTTTTCTAACCACCTCCTTCATGACAGGATTTAACCTTCTCTGCGGTTGAGCACTTGGTTTATAGTCCTCTTCCATAAAAATCCTGTGCATGCAATAAGTTGGGCTTATACCTTTGAGATCTGATATTGACCACCCAATTGCTTCTTTGTTGGCTTTCAGAATTTCTATCAACTGCTCTTCTTCTTGTAAAGATAAAGAGTTATTGATGATGACTGGCTTTGTTTCACCTTCTTCTAAAAACACATATTTCAGATGTGGTGGCAATCTTTTTAATTCTGGTGACTGTGCTTTGATTGTTTCTTCCTTATCAATTGTTTCAAATATTGGATCTTCCTCTGGACTCTTTTTCAATGTTTCCAAGTCCATCAGACATTCATCAATCAATTTCTCTTCTTCTTCATCCAAATCTTCACATGCATCAATGAGAGTTTTTTCCAATGGAGAAATATTACGCACCATTCTTTCTTGAACCATACAAACTTCATCAAGTTCATCAAATTGAAAGCATGCTTTCTCATCATTTGGATATGTCATGGCCTTGGATACATCAAAAGTGACCTCTTCATCATCAACTCTCAGTTTAAGCTTACCATTCTCTACATCAATCAGAACTCTAGCCGTCTTCATAAAAGGTCTCCCAAGAATAAGAGGAACATCACTAGTTCCTTCCATCTCCATCACAATGAAATCTACTGGAAATACAAATTTGTCAACCTTCACTAGAACATCTTCAACCACTCCATATGGATATTTAAGAGACCTGTCTGCCAATTGAAGAGCCATTCTGGTTGGTTTAATTTCCAACCCCTGAATTGTTCTGCACATGGATAGCGGCATTAGATTAATGCTAGCTCCCAAATCAATCAATGCTCTTCCAACTTTCACATCTCCTATGGTGCATGGAATGGTGAAGCTTCCTGGGTCTTTAAGTTTAGGAGGTAGTTTCTGTATGATTGCACTGCAATTGCCCTGTACATTGATAGTTTCCTTCTCAGTGTACTTGTGTTTCTTTGTGAGACGTTCCTTCAAAAATTTTGCATATGCTGGCATCTGTTGCAATGCTTCAGAGAATGGTATAGTAATCTCCAACTTCTTAAACAGTTCCATGAATCTTTCCAACTGCTTTTCTTTCTCCTTCCTTGAATAACCCTTTGGATAAGGAAGTGGCTTTTCATACTCTTTTTCTCTTTCTCTCTCCTCTCTCTCATTTTTTTCTCTCCTCTCCTCTTCTTCTTTTCTCTTTTTCTCTCTCTCAACTCTTTCTTTCCACTCACATGATTCTTTTTCACTCTCACTCTCATTTTTTTCTTTCTCTCTCTCTTTTTGTCTCTCCTCTAACACTCTACCACTTCTGGTCACAACAGTTTTACAATCCTTTCCAAGGTTATCATGTTTAATCACGTCAACTATTCTCTCAACATGACTCTCCATTTTTTTAAATGCAGCATCCACATTATGACAATAGGACGCATTTGTCTTCAAGAATCTCTGGAAAGTCTCTTCAAGCTTTGTTGTTTTCTCAACTGAAGTAAATTGCCTCTGCCATTTTTGTTGCTCCTGAACCATTGAGACCTGTTGTATTTTCTGTGGTATTTGAGAAAGTTTATTGGTTACTTCCTCAAGCTGTTGAGAGAGAGTTCTATTTTGAACAAGCAGAGCCTCATTTAATTTTGACAACTCCTTCTGATTAGGATCTCCTGTGTCAATATTGAGTTCGTTGTCACTAGTAGCCATATTTTCAATAATTTCAGTTGCTTCCTCTGGAGTCTTCCATTTGATATTACCTCCTGCTGAGGCATTCAGCATCATCTTGGTTTGTGAACCAAGCCCTCCAAGGAAAATTAAGACTACTTCATGTTCTTTAAAGCCATGCATGGGAGTTTTACGTAACAAACTTTTATATCTGTCCCATGCATGCCCCAGTGATTCCTCCATGCCCTGCTTGAATGAAGATATCTCTTGCTTTCCTTTAGTCACCTTAGATTGTGGGAAGTATTTGTTTAGAAACTTTGTAACCACTGCTTCCCACTCTGTGAAACTTTCTTCTGGAAAAGAGTTCAACCAAAGCTTAGCATTGCCTCCCAATGAGAAAGGAAACAAGCTAAGTTTGATTGCTTCGTCTGGCACCCCATTTATCTTGACCGTGTTGCAGATCTCATTAAAAGTAGTCAGGTGCTCATTGTAAGATCCTTGAAAATATTTGTAAGTCAGATACTAAATTAAAAAAAAAAAAAAGTAAATAGTGAATAGTAAATTGTGAATAGTAAAAAGTGAATAGTAAAAAAAAAAATTAAAAAAAAAAATTATTTTTGGAAAGGATAAGTGTTCCACGTAGCTTTGAGATCAGAATTCACCAATTTGCAAATAAAAAATTATTTTTGTAATAGTAAAATGAATAAAAAAATGAATAGTAAAAATGAATAGTAAAAATGAATAGTAAATTTTTTTACTATAAATAGCCAAGGGGGGAGGCTGAAAATTTACACCAAAGAACTTAGAAAATTTTTGAGAGAAGAGAGTTGGAAGAATTTCTAATTTCAAAGGGGATATTCTGGAAGTTTTCAGAGAGCGAGGAGATTAAGTCTGTAATAGAGGTAAGGGAAGCTAACCTTGAGTATCTCCTTTTGTATTATCTTGAGTCTTGAATATGCTATATTTTGCTTTTGTCTGATCTTAAATCTTGATTATGGAGTATTTTGTTTCTGTATGATTTTGAATTTAAATGAGAGTATGCTTTTGTGTTGATATCCAAGTGTGATAGTTGTAAAACGTGATATTGATTATGTTATGCCATTTGTATGTTATTAGTTGTTTATTTTTGTATTTTGGAAGGATTAGAAATTGTCTAACCGGCTCTGCCAGATTCAATTTCTTGTTTCCCCAAATGTTTTATTTCTTTACTTATTTATTTTATTGCATTTTGGAAGGATTAGAAGTTGTCTAACCGGCTCTGCCAGATTCAACTTCTTGTTTCCCCAAACTATTTATTGCTTTACTTATTTATTTTATTGCATTTTTGGAAGGATTAGAAGTTGTCTAACCGGCTCTGCCAGATTCAACTTCTTATTTCCCCATACATGTTATTGTTCTTGCTATTTAATTATAATGTATTTTTGGATGGATTAGAAGTTGTCTAACCGGCTCTGCCAGATTCAACTTCTTGTTTCCCCATGAATTTTTATATTAAGATTATTTTTATGATTGTCAAATATTGTATTCTTCTATGACCATTTATTGTAATGTTTTATTATTGTTAATTGTTTATAATTATCTTGTATGAATTCTATTATGGATGTTTATTGTGATGAATTTATTGAATGAGTTTGTTGGCTGAAATTGATCTTGTTGGGAGGTTTGGAATAAGGGTTCTGTAATAACTTGTATATGGGTATTAAATAGATATACAGATACTGGTTGAGGTTGTTGTGAGAGGAAGTAAAATTAAGCATTTTAAGATTTAGAGCATAAGAAAATAAGGTAGATAAATTAAATAAATAAATTGTTAATTATTGAGGACCTCCCTTTGTTGGTAGGATAGAGGAACCTTAAAAACCTGAGTTGGCACATCCCTGATCATAGAGCAGCCCTGGCCTGGTCCAGTCAGTTGTGACTAGTCATATGTGCTGGCGTCGAAGGTGAGTTTGATGCGTTCAGACATCTGGGTCCTCTCCGGTAACCAATTGGGGTAAAGAAAAATCTATAATAGGATGAAAATAAAATAAAACAAGTTGATTGTAGATGCATAATATTATCATGGTAAAAATTTCATATATATTTTATTTATCATTACATTGAGCCCAGACTTTAATATGTAGTTCTTAAGATATGTTTATATATTTTGGTTGATCCATGATCTTTGTTTGGTGAAAATATGTTGAGTTATACTCGTTATGGGCAAAATGAGTTTATAATATGAAGCATGATATCTGGCAATATGTTTGATTTATTGATACCAAAACGGGTGATTATGAATTCATGATTAAAGAATGAACATGATTGAGTTAGGTGGATAAGAGGGTATGAATTGTTGGTTTTATGAAATGTTGGGGTGAATATGAGAAATCATTACTTATGAAATGATGTTTACTACCGGGAGTAGTTTGTTCGAGTTATACCATGAGAGTTTGGTATGAGCAAAGTAACACTTGAGGTTTATGAAAGCAGGCAGAAAGTGGTCTGACCATAAGGCTTTGACATAAACATATGATTCGTAAGTTTTATAGAAGCAGGCAGAGAGGGGTCTGACCATAAGGCTTCAGAAAGTAAGACATAGTATATAAGTGAGGCTTAATGAAGCAGGCAGAGAGCGGTCTGACCATAAGGCTTCATGAGTAAGCATGGAACACTTGTAAGATTTATGGAAATGAGAAAGATGATTTTGATAATGATGAATTAATGACATCGGAATAATGATATTTTATCAATTGCAGAAATACATGATTATAATATTTTTATTACAAGTTTAATGATTTTATGATATGGTTGGCTTACCCTTATTTGTTTGTGCTATGATCATATAACTCATGTTATATGTGAATAGATAATGTCGCAGATGCGGTTGAAAAAGCTTAGAGATGAGAGAGACGCGGGGAAAAACTTTCAGGGATATTTTGTAAAAAGAATAAATTTGTATTGGAAAAATTATGTTGTGTAAAACTTATAAGTTGAAATTCGAATTTATGTTAAGTGGTGAAGACTATATTGTTTGAAATTTGTAAGTTTGGTATTGTACTTTGAGAGAATTGAAATAAAGTTTGATGGTTTATAAAATATATCAAATTAATTTAGTCTCTACTATCAGTAATACCCTTTAAAATATTAGGGTGTTACACTCATATGGGCTTTCGTGTGATAACCCATTAAATTGATTACTCTTCACCAGTTGAATCAATGCTGGTTTGACCTCCATGTTGGCTGCATTGACTCTAGGTCTAGCTATGCTATTGAAGTGCTGAGGTCCAGCAAGATTAGTGTAATCTGCAAGAGTTCTTCTAACATTATTGCCCTCCATACTCCCTGTGCTATGAACAGAACCTTGTGGTGATGAGTGTAAGAGAGTTTCAGGAGAAGGGAAAAGTTCTCTGGACGTTCTGATTCTTCTCCTCCTTCTACTCTCTTCTAGGCCTTCACGAAGTGGTTCTGTTGTTTTCTTACTTCTAGTTTGAATCGCTTCCTACATGCACAAGAACACAAAACCTAGAAAAGATTTGTTAACACAAAAAGATATAAGGGAAGATATATATTCAAAAGATAAAAAGATAAAAGATTCAGAAGATAAGAAGATAAAAGATTTAGAAGATAGAAAGATAAAAGATAAAATAAAATCTAATCCTAAAAATAAAATCTAACCTAAAAGAATAAAAGATAAAAAAAAATAAAAAGATAAAATAAAATCAAATAAAATTTAACCTAATAAAATAAAATCTAACCTAATCTAAAAATAAGATAAAAAGATAGAATAAAAAAAACAGAAAAAATAAAAACAGAAAAATAAAAACAAAAATTTAAAATTAAAGTCAAAGATAATCAATAATCACACAAATTAACCAGTTAAACCACGAATCCCCGGCAACGGCGCCAAAAACTTGATGGACAAATTTGTAAGCACCAAAATATGATGTCACAAACTTGTTTCACAATCGGCAAGTATGACCGAATCGTTCAAGTAATAAACTTGGTAAGACCAAGTATCGTTCTTCCCAAAGGACTTACGGCCTAGTTTAGTTGTGTGGTTTGTTGATTAGCTAAGACTTAAGAACGAAATATTTGAAGTTTAATATGCAAGACAGAAAATAAACATGTATGCATGAGTTTGAACAATGGCAAAGACTAAAGATAAACACTTTCAATGGAATATATGAATGAATATGTTGTTGGGGGTCAATTTCATCTCATCCACTCTCATATATTTTAGGAATTCAACATTCAAATCATCATTGTTAATGCCACTCTCTAATGTACCATTCTAGATGGCTTCTCCCTAATCAAATAGTTCATACAATTCCTAGCATTCCTAATGATTAGTTCATGAGTGCAGGAGCTTAAAGGCAACCAATATAATATTGTCAGTATAATATTGGGAGAAATTCCCCGGATCTAGACTTCCCCGTACGTGTCCGTATCGACAAAACCAATAATCATGCATTAGAATGAGTTAAACAATGCAAGCATTGAGCAAAGAGGAAAAACCCTAACTAAATGATGAAAGAAAGCATATGTCTTAATTAAAAGATGTATTCAACAAATCCATATATGAGAGCTTCAAGAGATTACATTGATTCCCCAACAAACATACAAGGTTTAGTTCACCATATTCATGGTGAACCTAGATGAAATACAATGAAAGAATGAAAGAATAAACCCAATAAAGGTGAAGATGTAGCAAGAGCATCCAAGATCCTCCTTCAAAGGGGTGAAAGAGAGAGTGTTTGCCTCGTTTCGGCCAAAGATGTCTAACTATAGGACGTGCAAGCCCTTATATACTAATTTAGAGTTACAAAAGATTACAAAAGCCCAAGCCCAAAAGTACCGCTCAGCGGTAGTTGCGCGTCCTTTTCTTCCCCTCAGCGGCCATTTTGCCCCTCAGCGTGACTCCCGCAACCTCCTGAGTGCCGCTCAGCGGTAAATTGCCGCTGAGCGGTGCCTTCGACTTCTCTTTTTGCACTCTTTCTTGTCTTTTCTAATGTCATCTCTCTCCTTCTTCACTCTTTTCACTAAATTCACCTCAAAACCTGCACAAAAACACTTAAATCAAGCATAAACCTGTCCAGCTCTCTTATTTCTGAAATTATAGATAAAATGCATGATTTCAAGCTAGTTTCTAAGTCTAAAGGTTGCTTTTAGTATCAAATTTAAGCATGAAAATAACAGTTTTTCAACTGTTATCAGTTTTCAATCTCTTTCCTGAAGAAGATGCCATTCCTGCATTCAAACACAATTACAAAACCACAGAACATGATGTTAATCATTAGTAAACACAGAACACAACTCCTTTCGAAGCTAAACCACCGCTGAGGGCCAGAATTTCCCCTCAGCGCCACCAGTACCACATTCAAACACGCAAGAAACCAGAAAAAGCAAATCTGGCAGAGTGCCGCTCAGCGGTAAATGCCGCTCAGCGGTAACTCTGCAGATTTTTGAAAATCTTGTTTTAAAACTTTCCTAACTCCACCCAAATGCAATTTTCAGTTTTCCAGTTCATAATCAAGCAGTTTAATCGGTTCAAACATCAAATATATCATCAAATCATGCATAGAAATCAAAACCCCTAAATATTCATGCTTTGACAATCACATTCAAATTCAAGAACCCTAGAATGAACAAAATGTTTTACTTACTTGGGTGGAGATACTAGATGCAATGAGAATGCTTCCAAGCTAGAATACTCTCTTCCAACCCCAAACTTTGATGGCACACTAGTGAAAAAGTGAGTGGAAGAGATATTTTCTTAAGAGGGAAGAGTGAAAAGATGTGGAAAACCTAAGAGAAGGTATGTGGGAGTGCTTGTGCAGAGAAGAGCTTGAAAGAATGAAAAATCGCGCAGCTTAGGGTTTAAAAATACCCTAATGGGCTCGGGTTCCGCTAAGGGGAACTTAAGCCCATCTGCGATAGTACCGCTCAGCGGTAATTGCCGCTCAGCGGCACTTTCGTGAAGTGCTCCTCTCCTTCTTTTCTTGACCTACG
The DNA here is from genome assembly GCA_034642375.1 of Vigna nakashimae. Taxonomy (NCBI): domain Eukaryota; kingdom Viridiplantae; phylum Streptophyta; class Magnoliopsida; order Fabales; family Fabaceae; genus Vigna; species Vigna nakashimae. Next base: position 33,681,886 of record CM067765.1, read on the forward strand.
TGCCTCCTAGCCATACCCCTCACTGGTTCCCTGCAATTCAATGTTAAAAATGCTTATGCAAACCCTAACTAAAATAAACAAACAGAAAACAATCAATCAACTGGGTTGCCTCCCAGGTAGCGCTTGTTTAACGTCACGAGCCTGACCCAAAATCCACCAACACCCATCAGTAGGTGTTTCAAACTTACCAGCACCCATCAGTAGGTGCAAAATCTTCTCACCAACACCCATCAGTAGGTGTTACAAACTTAGTATCCTTCAGTAGATACTTAACCACCTAGCATCCTTCAGTAGATGCTGGATCCAACAAAATATTTACAAAATAATGTCCACAAATTAAAAGTTACAAAACCAAATCAAAAGTCAAAAGTTTGTAAATCACTGGGTTGCCTCCCAGCAAGCGCTCTTTTAACGTAATTAGCTTGACCCAGTAAAGCCCAAGTTCCTTCTTCTTTTTCTTCTTTCTACTGAACTTCTTCAGAAATTTGATCAAACCAGGAACTTGTTGCAGTGTCTCAATCATAGGAACTTTAATCTCCAATTTCTTGAAGATTTCCATAAAGCACTCAAATTCCTTCTTCCTATGATACTTCTTTAGATGGGGACGAGATTTTTCATATGATTCTTTATTTTTTTCTCTCGTCCTCTTTCTCTTTTCTCTCACTTTCTTTTTTTCTTTTCTTTTTCTACTCACCTTCTCAATCTTCACACAAATTTTCTCTTCTTCTTTCTCTTCTCTCTCTTTTCTCTCTTCTTTTTCCAACTCAACTTTTTCAACATTCACACTCACTAGCTCTTGACACTCTCCCCTGGGGTTAACCTCAGTATTAGCCCCAAAATCCGTGTCAGGCCTTTCTTCCAACTGCTTGGTAATCTGCCCCATTTGAATCTTCAAGTTCTTAATAGCAGCTTCAGTGCTCTTTTGAGAAGATTCAGTTTTCTGTATAAATTGCTGAAGAGTTTCTTCCAACCTTATTGATCTTTCATTAAGTATAGAAATTTGTTGCCATAAGGTTGGTTGTTGTTGTTGCTTGTTAAATTGCCCAGTTTGTCCAGCTTGCCCACTTTGTCTTTGACCAACACTTGGGTGTGGTTTCCACCCTTCATTGAAATTCTCCTGACTGTATGGAAATTGATTGGCCATGAAGTTAACATCCTCTAAAGCTTCTGCTGGACAGGCGCATTGACCATTGATATGATCACCTCCACATAATTCACACAACTGTGATTGAACCTGTGCAACAGTCTTTAACTCTTTTGGCAGTTGTTCAAGTATCTTTGTGAGATTCTCCAATTGTTGAGTTATTAACTTGTTTTGAGCTATCAAGGCATATTTGGATTGCAACTGTAGAACTCCTTTTTGTTGAATAGGAGCTCCTCTTTCACTGTTCCACTTATTGTCATTAGTAGTCATGCTTTCAATTATTTCTGTGGCTTCCTCTGGAGTCTTCCATTTGATATTGCCTCCTGCTGAGGCGTCAAGCATCATCATGGTTTGTGAACCAAGACCTCCAAGGAAGATTAGGACTACTTCTCCTTCGTTAAATCCATGCGTGGGAGTCTTTCTTAATAGGCTTTTGTACCTGTCCCATGCATGCCCCAGTGATTCTTCCATGCCTTGTCTAAATGAAGAGATCTCTTGCTTCCCTTTGTTGATTTTAAAGCTTTGTTCCTGCCATTGTTGTTGTGGTTGGTTCTCAAATTGTCCGGCAGCTTGCCAAAATTGGCTTTGATCCATGCTTGAGTCATGTTCCCACCAGTGGTTGAGATTACTGATGACCCAAACTTATTAGCCGTTGCTAGGACTCGGGTTCAATCCCCAAATCCCCGGCAATGGCGCCAAAAACCTGATGGACAAATTTGTAAGCACCAAAATATGATGTCACAAACTTGTTTCACAATCGGCAAGTATGACCGAATCGTTCAAGTAATAAACTTGGTAAGACCAAGTATCGTTCTTCCCAAAGGACTCACGGCCTAGTTTAGTTATGTGATTCGTTGATTAGCTAGGACTTACAAACGAAATATTCAAAGTTTAATATGCGAGACATAAAATAAACATGTATGCATGAAGTTTGATCAATGGCAAAGACAAAAGATAAACACTTTCAATGAAATATATGAATGAATATGTTGTTGGGGGTCAATTTCATCTCATCCACTCTCATATATTTTAGGAATTCAACATTCAAATCATCATTGTTAATGCCACTCTCTAAAGTACCATTCTAGATGGCTTCTCCCTAATCACGAGTTCATACAATTCCTAGCATTCCTAATGATTAGTTCATAAGTGCAGGAGCTTAACGACAACCAATATAATATTGTCAGTATAATATTGGGAGAAATTCCCCGGATCTAGACTTCCCCGTACGTGCCCGTATCGACAAAACCAATAATCATGCATGGAATGAGTTAAACTATGCAAGCATTGAGCAAAGAGGAAAAACTCTAACTAATGATGAAAGAAAGCATAAGTCTTAATTAAAAGATGCAAGCAAAGATTCCATATATGAGAGCTTCAAGAGATTACATTGATTCCCCAACAAACATACAAGGTTTAGTTCACCATATTCATGGTGAACCTAGATGAACAATGAAAGAATGAAAGAATAAACCCTATAAAGGTGAAGAGGTAGCCTGAGCAGCCAAGATCCTCCTTCAAAGGGGTGGAAGAGAGAGTGTTTGCCTCGTTTCTGCCAAAGATCCTAATCCTAGGGACGTACAAGCCCTTATATACTAATCTAGAGTTACAAAAGATTACAAAAGCCCAAGCCCAAAAAGTGCCGCTCAGCGGTAAATACCGCTCAGCGGTGATTGCGCGTCACATTTCTTCCCCTCAGCGGCCAGTTTGCCCCTCAGCGTGACTCCCGAAACCTCCTGAGTGCCGCTCACCGGTAAATACCGCTGAGCGGTGCCTTTGTCTTCTCTTTTTGCACTCTTTCTTGTCTTTTCTAATGTCACCTCTCTCCTTCTTCACTCTTTTCACTAAATTCACCTTAAAACCTGCACAAAAACACTTAAATCAAGCATAAACCTGTCCAGCTCTCTTATTTATGAAAATATAGATAAACTGCACGATTTCAAGCTAGTTTTTAAGTCTAAAGGTTGCTTTTAGTATCAATATTAAGCATGAAAATAACAGTTTTTCAACTGTTATCACAACCCCAAACTTAGAACTTTGCTTGTCCTCAAGCAAACAAGATGTAACTCAATCTCCAACCAATTCATATGATGGTTTAGTCATTCAAAAATTCTCTTTTCAAGATAAGTAAAAACTTTAATCAACCTTATGACCAAGAATTCATTCAAGATGTGCACATGCTTTAGTGTTCACAAAGTCATTTAAGTTCCAACAAATGCTATTTTTCATGAATGATCAATCAATTAAGCATGGATGTTCATGTGCTTATGGAATATTTCCTCACTAGGTAAAGTGTTTCACTCAACACACAAGTGTATAAGAGGTAAAGTGTTTCACTCATTCACTCCACTATCACAATGTCACATGAATCAACTTTGCCTTTCATTTTACCACAATCAAAAACATTCACAAGCATGCATCATCACAAGGACTTTTCAATGGCTTATAATGTGGCTGGGCTAACAAGAAAATTGGTTTTTCTGGATCACAAAATCATTGAGTTAAGAGAATCATAACAACACAATTATCTTATTCATTCCCAACTTTCTTTTGCCTTTGCATTTGCATTTGCATTGAGCTTTGCTTCTTTTTCTTTTCTTTTCTTTTTCTTTGCATATTCTTACTTTTTTAGCTCTTAGCTCAATGCTTTTCCTTTTTCATGTTTCCCCAATAACCCCAAACTTGAACATTTATCAATACCATACAAGATCTTCTACTTAACTCAAGGTATGTTCAAGGCTATGGGTTCAAAGGATAGAACACAAAGTATTCTCTTTTAGTAGGCTAACTTTGTGAATTTGGCCAATAAAAAGGGTTCCAACAAACGGCCTTGATCATATGATGCAAAACAAGCAATTGATTCAATCATAGAAAACCTGGGCAAAATCATTCATGCTTTCAAAGTAATAGCATTCAACAATAACAACTCTGGAGCTCACAACCTCACATATAAGCTCATTCACATTTGTCATACATATCCTGCTTAATTTCACAATCACAATCATAATATCATGCATTTGTTCACAAAGCTTGTGAATCACCTGTATAAGCATTTTAATGTGCACATCATCTCAACATCAATTAGTCAATAAGCATCATCAAGCATTACTTATCAAACAATCACAGTTAATAGCAAACCATCATAATAAACCAGGTGTTCAATAGAGTACATCAAACCCTAATCTAAAAACAAAAACAACTTACAAGATACTGGGTTGCCTCCCAGTAAGCGCTTGTTTAACGTCCCGAGCCTGACCCAAACTTTCAAGGATCAACCAACAACATCATTGTGGAAAATTGTTGCACCTCTCCCCCTAAATAGGGCTTGAGACGTTGACCATTTACCACCCAACTTCTCTGTGGATTATCAGATGGATTAAATATTTCAATTGCCCCATGCGGATGCACTTCTTTTATCACAAACGGTCCTGTCCATTTTGACTTCAGCTTCCCAGGAAATATCTTCAATCTTGAATTGAACAATAGTACCTGTTGTCCTGGATTGAAAACTCTATTCACCAACTTCCTGTCATGATAAAATTTAATTTTGTCTTTGTAAGCCTTGGATGAATCATATGCATGTAACCGCATTTCTTCAAGCTCCAAAATCTGCCTTCTACGTGTGCATTGAGTGTCATAAGGATCAAAATTCAAGAATTTCAAAGCCCATAATGCTCTATGCTCCAATTCAACTGGCAAATGACATGCTTTCCCATAGACTAACTGAAATGGTGATAATCCCATGGACGTCTTCATTGCTGTCCTATAAGCCCAAAGAGCATCATCCAATTTGAGAGACCAATCCTTTCTTGATGAAGTCACAGTTTTTTCCAGAATTCTTTTTATCTCCCTGTTAGACACCTCAGCTTGTCCATTGGTTTGTGGATGATAAGGTGCAGCTACCTTATGCTTTACTCCATAGTGTTTGAGTACTTTCTCTAGCTGATAATTGCAAAAATGAGATCCTCCATCACTAATCAACACTCTTGGAGTGCCAAAACGTGAGAATATCTGCCTCTTCAGAAATTTAATTACCGTGCTAGCATCATTTTTAGGACAACCTAATGCTTCCACCCATTTGCTCACATAATCCACTGCTACCAGAATATATTCATTGTTGAAAGATGGAGGGAAGGGTCCAACAAAGTCAATACCCCAACAATCAAAAACCTCAACCTCTAAAATACCTTGTAAAGGCATCTCATGACGTTTAGTGATTGTCCCTGCTCTTTGACATTTGTCACAATTCCTAGCATGATTATGAGCATCTTTAAATAAAGTTGGCCAATAGAATCCTGATTGAAGGACTTTTGCTGCTGTTCTTTCTCCATTAAAATGTCCTCCATAAGGTGAATCATGACAATGCCAGAGAATTCCTTCTGCTTCTTCATTTGTAACACATCTCCTCAGAAGATTATCTGCTCCAATTTTGAACAAATATGGATCGTCCCACACAAACTGCTTGGCATCATGCAAAAATTTCTTTCTCTGTTGCCAAGTTAAGTCTTCCGGCATGACTCTTGCAGCTTTGAAATTTGCCATATCAGCAAACCAGGGTCGCTGCTGAATATACATGAGTGATTCATCTGAAAAATATTCCCAGATTTCAGACTCCTTGTTAGTGACCTCATTGTTGACTAACCGTGACAAATGATCAGCAATTAAGTTCTCACTTCCTTTCTTATCACGGATTTCTACATCAAATTATTGCAACAGTAGTACCCATCTAATCAGACGTGGCTTAGAATCTGGTTTTGTCAACAAGTATTTGATAGCAGCATGATCTGTATAGACAATCACCTTAGACCCAATAAGATAAGGTCTAAATTTCTCTAGAGCATATACAATGGCAAGAAACTCTTTCTCTGTGGTAGCATAATTCGATTGAGCATCATTCAACACCTTGCTAGCATAATAGATTGGATGAAACTTTTGTTCTTTCCTCTGGCCAAGGACAACTCCTATTGCATAATCACTTGCATCACACATTAATTCAAAATTTTGATTCCAATCTGGTGCTACAATCACTGGAGCTGACACTAATTTCTGCTTCAATATATCAAAAGCTTTCAGACAGTCTTCATTCATCACAAAAGGAGCATCCTTCATCAAAAGATTACTCAATGGTTTAGCAATCTTTGAGAAATCTTTGATGAATCTTCTATAGAACCCAGCATGACCAAGAAAACTCCTAATCCCCCTTACATTTGTTGGTGGAGGCAGTTTCTCAATGACTTCTACTTTGGCTTTATCCACCTCAATTCCTTTAGCAGAAATTTTATGCCCCAGTACAATCCCTTCAGTTACCATGAAATGACATTTCTCCCAATTCAAAACCAGATTTGTCTGAACACATCTTTTGAGGACAGTATTCAAATTAGCTAAACATCTTTGAAAAGAATTTCCAAAAACTGAGAAGTCATCCATGAATACTTCAATGCATTTTTCTAAAAGATCAGAAAAGATTGCCTGCATACACCTCTGAAACGTAGCTGGAGCATTACATAATCCAAAAGGCATCTTTCTATATGCAAAGATACCAAAAGGACAAGTAAAAGCCGTCTTCTCCTGGTCTTTTGGATCTACCACAATTTGATTATATCCAGAATATCCATCTAGAAAACAATAGAAAGCCTGCCCTGATAACCTTTCTAGCATCTGATCCATGAAGGGAAGAGGAAAATGATCTTTCCTAGTAGCTTTATTCAGTTTCCTATAATCAATGCACATACGCCAGCCAGTAACCGTCCGAGTAGGAATAAGTTCATTCTTATAATTATAAATTACTGTCATCCCACCTTTCTTTGGAACCACCTGTACTGGACTCACCCATTCACTGTCAGAGATTGGATAGATGATACCAGCTTCTAGCAGTTTCAACACTTCTTTTCTAACCACCTCCTTCATGACAGGATTTAACCTTCTCTGCGGTTGAGCACTTGGTTTATAGTCCTCTTCCATAAAAATCTTGTGCATGCAATAAGTTGGGCTTATACCTTTGAGATCTGATATTGACCACCCAATTGCTTCTTTGTTAGCTTTCAAAATTTCTATCAACTGCTCTTCTTCTTGTAAAGATAGAGAGTTATTGATGATGACTGGCTTTGTTTCACCCTCTTCTAAAAACACATATTTCAGATGTGATGGCAATCTTTTTAATTCTGGCGACTGTGCTTTGATTGTTTCTTCCTTGTCAATTATTTCAAATATTGGATCTTCCTCTGGATTCTTTTTCAATGTTTCCAAATCCATCAGACATTCATCAATCAATTTCTCTTCTTCTTCATCTAAATCTTCACATGCATTAATGAGAGTTTTTTCCAATGGAGAAATATTTCGCACCATTCTCTCCTGAACCATACAAACTTCATCAAGTTCATCAAATTGAAAACATGCTTTGTCATCATTTGGATATGTCATGGCCTTGGATACATCAAAAGTGACCTCTTCATCATCAACTCTCAGTTTAAGCTTACCATTCTCTACATCAATCAGAACTCTAGCAGTCTTCATAAAAGGTCTCCCCAGAATAAGAGGAACATCACTAGTTCCTTCCATCTCCATCACAATAAAATCCACTGGGAATACAAATTTGTCGACCTTCACTAGAACATCTTCAACCACTCCATATGGATATTTAAGAGACCTGTCTGCCAATTGAAGAGCCATTCTGGTTGGTTTAATTTCCAGCCCCTGAATTGTTCTGCACATGGCTAGCGGCATTAGATTAATGCTAGCTCCCAAATCAATCAATGCTCTTCCAACTTTCACATCTCCTATGGTGCATGGAATAGTGAAGCTTCCTGGGTCTTTAAGTTTAGGAGGTAGTTTCTGTATGATTGCACTGCAATTGCCCTGTATATTGATAGTTTCCTTCTCAATGTACTTGTGTTTCTTTGTGAGAAGTTCCTTCAAGAATTTTGCATATGCTGGCATCTGTTGCAATGCTTCAGAGAATGGTATAGTAATCTCCAGCTTCTTAAACAGTTCCATGAATCTTTCCAACTGCTTTTCTTTCTCCTTTCTTGAATAACCCTTTGGATAAGGAAGTGGCTTTTCATACTCTTTTTCTTTCTGTCTCTCTTCTCTCTTTTTTTTTCTCTCCTCTCTTCTTCTTCTTTTTTCTCTTTTTCTCTCTCAACTCTTTCTTTCCACTCACATGATTCTTTTTCACTCTCACTCTCATTTTTTTTCTCTCCTCTCTCTTTTTGTCTCTCCTCTAACACTCTACCACTTCTAGTCACAACAGTTTTACATTCCTTTCCAAGATTATCATGTTTAATCTCGTCAACTATTCTCTCAACATGACCCTCCATTTTTTTAAATGCAGCATCCACATTATGACAATAGGACGCATTTGTCTTCAAGAATCTCTGGAAAGTCTCTTCAAGCTTTGTTGTTTTCTCAACTGGAGTAAATTGCATCTGCCATTTTTGTTGCTCTTGAACCATTGAGACCTGTTGTATTTCCTGTGGTATTTGAGAAAGTTTCATGGTTACTTCCTCAAGCTGTTGAGAGAGAGTTCTATTTTGGACAAGCAGAGCCTCATTTAATTTTGACAACTCCTTCTGATTAAGATCTCTTGTGTCAATATTGAATTCGTTGTCACTAGTAGCCATATTTTCAATAATTTCAGTTGCTTCCTCTAGAGTCTTCCATTTGATATTGCCTCCTGCTGAGGCATTCAGCATCATCTTGGTGTGTGAACCAAGCCCTCCAAGGAAAGTTAGGACTACTTCATGTTCTTTAAAGCCATGCATGTCCCAGTGATTCTTCCATGCCCTGCTTGAATGAAGATATCTCTTGCTTTCCTTTAGTCACCTTAGATTGTGGGAAGTATTTGTTTAAGAATTTTGTAACCACTGCTTCCCACTCTGTGAAACTTTCTTCTGGAAAAGAGTTCAACCAAAGCTTAGCATTGCCTCCCAATGAGAAAGGAAACAAGCTAAGTTTGATTGCTTCGTCTGGCACCCCATTAATTTTGACTGTATTGCAAATCTCATTAAAGGTAGTGAGGTGCTCATATGGGCTTTCGTGAGATAACCCATTAAATTGATTACTCTTCACCAGTTGAATCAGTGCTGGTTTAACCTCCATGTTGGCTGCATTGACTCTAGGTCTAACTATGCTGTTGAAGTGCTGAGGTCCAGCAAGATTAGTGTAATCTGCAAGAGTTCTTCTAACATTATTGCCCTCCATACTTCCTGTGCTATGAACAGAACCTTGTGGTGATGATTGTAAGAGAGTTTCTGGAGAAGGGAAAAGTTCTCTAGACGTTCTGATTCTTCTCCTCCTTCTACTCTCTTCTAGACCTTCAAGAAGTGGTTCTGTTGTTTTCTTACTCCTAGTTCGAATTGCTTCCTGCATGCACAAGAAAACAAAACCCTAGAAAAGATTTGTTAGCACAAAAAGATATAAGAGAAGATATATATTCAAAGATAAAAAGATAAAAGATTTAGAAGATAAGAAGATAAAAGATGTAGAAGATAGAAAATAAAATAAAATCTATTCTAAAAAGATAAAATAAAATCTAACCTAATCTAAAAGATAAAGATAAAATAAAATCTAATAAAATCTAACCTAACAAAATAAAATAAAATCTAATCTAATCTAAAAGATAAAACAAAATCTAACCTAATTCTAAAAGATAAAATAAAATCTAATCTAAAAAATAAGATAAAATAAAATCTAACCTAAAAAGATAAAATAAAATAAAATAAAAACAGAAAAAATAAAAACAGAAATTCAAAATTAAAGTCAAAGATAATCAATAATCACACAAATTAACCAGTTAAACCACGAGTCCCCGGCAACGGCGCCAAAAACTTGATGACCCAAACTTATTAGCCGTTGCTAGGACTCGGGTTCAATCCCCAAATCCCCGGCAACGGCGCCAAAAACTTGATGGACAAATTTGTAAGCACCAAAATATGATGTCACAAACTTGTTTCACAATCGGCAAGTATGACCGAATCGTTCAAGTAATAAACTTGGTAAGACCAAGTATCGTTCTTCCCAAAGGACTCACGGCCTAGTTTAGTTATGTGATTTGTTGATTAGCTAGGACTTACAAACGAAATATTCAAAGTTTAATATGCAAGACATAAAATAAACATGTATGCATGAAGTTTGATCAATGGCAAAGACAAAAGATAAACACTTTCAATGAAATATATGAATGAATATGTTGTTGGGGGTCAATTTCATCTCATCCACTCTCATATATTTTAGGAATTCAACATTCAAATCATCATTGTTAATGCCACTCTCTAAAGTACCATTCTAGATGGCTTCTCCCTAATCACGAGTTCATACAATTCCTAGCATTCCTAATGATTAGTTCATAAGTGCAGGAGCTTAACGACAACCAATATAATATTGTCAGTATAATATTGGGAGAAATTCCCCGGATCTAGACTTCCCCGTACGTGCCCGTATCGACAAAACCAATAATCATGCATGGAATGAGTTAAACTATGCAAGCATTGAGCAAAGAGGAAAAACTCTAACTAATGATGAAAGAAAGCATAAGTCTTAATTAAAAGATGCAAGCAAAGATTCCATATATGAGAGCTTCAAGAGATTACATTGATTCCCCAACAAACATACAAGGTTTAGTTCACCATATTCATGGTGAACCTAGATGAACAATGAAAGAATGAAAGAATAAACCCTATAAAGGTGAAGAGGTAGCCTGAGCATCCAAGATCCTCCTTCAAAGGGGTGGAAGAGAGAGTGTTTGCCTCGTTTCTGCCAAAGATCCTAATCCTAGGGACGTACAAGCCCTTATATACTAATCTAGAGTTACAAAAGATTACAAAAGCCCAAGCCCAAAAAGTGCCGCTCAGCGGTAAATACCGCTCAGCGGTGATTGCGCGTCACATTTCTTCCCCTCAGCGGCCAGTTTGCCCCTCAGCGTGACTCCCGCAACCTCCTGAGTGCCGCTCAGCGGTAAATACCGCTGAGCGGTGCCTTTGTCTTCTCTTTTTGCACTCTTTCTTGTCTTTTCTAATGTCACCTCTCTCCTTCTTCACTCTTTTCACTAAATTCACCTTAAAACCTGCACAAAAACACTTAAATCAAGCATAAACCTGTCCAGCTCTCTTATTTATGAAAATATAGATAAACTGCACGATTTCAAGCTAGTTTTTAAGTCTAAAGGTTGCTTTTAGTATCAATATTAAGCATGAAAATAACAGTTTTTCAACTGTTATCAATTACTTTGGTAGAATTGAGTGCCCATTAAATTCTTGTTCGAATTGCATCCTGCAAACATTAGGCACAAAACTCTACAAAATATTTGTTAGCACAAAAAGATATAGGAGAAGATATATATTCAAAAGATAAAAAGATAAAAGATTCAGAAGATAAGAAGATAAAAGATTCAGAAGATAAAAAGATAAAAGATTTAAAAGATAGAAGATAAAATAAAATAAAATAAAATAAAATCTAATCTAATCTAATCAAATAAGATAAAATAAAATCAAAACAGAAAAATAAAAACAGAAATTCAAAATTAAAGTCAAAGATAATCAATAATCACACAAATTAACTAGTTAAACCACGAGTCCCCGGCAACGGCGCCAAAAACTTGATGGACAAATTTATGAGCACCAAAATATGATGTCACCAACTTGTTTCACAATCGGCAAGTATGACCGAATCGTTCAAGTAATAAACTTGGTAAGACCAAGTATCGTTCTTCCTAAGGGACTCACGGCCTAGTTTAGTTATGTGATTTGTTGATTAGCTAGGACTTACAAACGAAATATTTAAATTTTAATATGCAAGACAGAAAATAAACATGTATGCATGAAGTTTGATCAATGGCAAAGACAAAAGATAAACACTTTCAATGAAATATATGAATGAATATGTTGTTGGGGGTCAATTTCATCTCATCCACTCTCATACATTTTAGGAATTCAACATTCAAATCATCATTGTTAATGCCACTCTCTAAAGTACCATTCTAGATGGCTTCTCCCTAATCACGAGTTCATACAATTCCTAGCATTCCTAATGATTAGTTCATAAGTGCAGGAGCTTAACGACAACCAATATAATATTGTCAGTATAATATTGGGAGAAATTCCCCGGATCTAGACTTCCCCGTACGTGCCCGTATCGACAAAACCAATAATCATGCATGGAATGAGTTAAACTATGCAAGCATTGAGCAAAGAGGAAAAACCCTAACTAATGATGAAAGAAAGCAAAAGTCTTAACTAAAAGATGCAAGCAAAGATTCCATATATGAGAGCTTCAAGAGATTACATTGATTCCCCAACAAACATACAAGGTTTAGTTCACCATATTCATGGTGAACCTAGATGAACAATGAAAGAATGAAAGAATAAACCTAATAAAGGTGAAGAGGTAGCCTGAGCATCCAAGATCCTCCTTCAAAGGGGTGGAAGAGAGAGTGTTTGCCTCGTTTCTGCCAAAGATACTAATTCTAGGACGTGCAAGTCCTTATATACTATTCTAGAATTACAAAAGATCAAAAGCCCAAGCCCATTAAAGTGCCGCTCAGCGGTAAAATACCGCTCAGCGGTGACTGCGCGTCACGTTTCTTCCCCTCAGCGGCCATTTTGCCCCTCAGCGTGACTCCCGCAACCTCCTGAGTGCCGCTCAGCGGTAAATTGCCGCTGAGCGGTGCCTTCGGCTTCTCCTTTTTGCACTTTTTCTTGTCTTTTCTAATGTCATCTCTCTCCTTCTTCACTTCTTTCACCAAATTCACCTTAAAACCTGCACAAAAACACTTAAATCAAGCATAAACCTGTCCAGCTCTCTTATTTCTGAAAATATAGATAAAAGCATGATTTCAAGCTAGTTTTTAAGTCTAAAGGTTGCTTTTAGTATCAATTTTAAGTATGAAAATAACAGTTTTTCAACTGTTATCACCCGACAGCAAGCATTCACCAATTATGAGATTACCTGAGCTCGCTGCCTCAGCGCTCGTTATAGCATATACGCGTCCCACTGCTTGTGCTCGTCCTCCTCTCGGCTGATTCCTTCCAGCATTCGGTGGCCTCATCACTGCTCGACCACCCATGTTGCACTCGTTCTCCAAGTGCCCATTTCTTCCACATCGGTTGCAGTGTTTTCCTCCCACCAGTTGAGGACAGGACGAACGGTAGTGTGGTCCTCCACACCGGAAACACGTAACGTTCCCTTGCTGCCCAGACTGTCCGGCAGGGACCAATGCTTGAGACCCGCTTGTGGGTGTTGGCTGATTTGGACGAGCGTAAGGAGATCCCCTCTGATTGACATTGCCCCTTGAAACGATCGGTCCCCTTACTGCTTGTTGTTTCTTGTGTCGTTCCGCTTCTGCCAAGTTCTTCTCCAACACCTTGGCCCTCTCAACCATGGTAGGAAACGTTTGTATGCATAAGCTTGAAATCAGAACCTTCAAATCACTCCGTAGACCATTCTCAAACTTCCTACACTGCCATTCTTCACTGGTGGCCATAGTATTAAATCTGACAAGGTGTTTGAATTTGTTGGTGTATTCAGAAACAGACATACCACCCTGAACCAGCTCTAGAAATTCAACCTCCTTTGCAAACCGGACGCTGTCAGGGAAGTATTCTTCATAGAACTTATTTCTAAACACTTCCCAAGTGATCGGTTGTTGTGCGTCCGTCAGAATAGCTCTCGCGCTCGCCCACCAGTGGCTCGCTTCTTGATAACAGTTGAAAAACTGTTATTTTCATGCTTAAAATTGATATTAAAAGCAACCTTTATACTTAGAAACTAGCTTGAAATCATACTTTTATTCATATTTTCAGAAATAAGAGAGTTGAAAGTGAATTTAATGGTTTTGTGCAAGATTCCCTTGATTTTGTAGGCTAATTGAATGATTTGAAAGAAGAATTGAAATACCGAATGATTGGAGTGCTGAAAAGTCAACCAAAAACCAGAAAAGTCAACCAGTCAACCAGAAAAGTCAACAGTCAACCAGAAAAGTCAACCAGTCAACCAGAATGCTGAAAAACCAACCAGAACGCAGAAAAAGTCTGACCGAGTGGCGCTGAGCGGAAAATACCGCTGAGCGGCACTTTTCGGGTGCCGAAATCACCGCTGAGGGGCAAAACAGCAGCTGGGGGGCAAAATGGATCATGCGCTAGTACCGCTCAGCGGTATTTTACCGCTCAGCGGCATTCTAAGTGGGCTTGGACCGGTTTTCTTTTGTTTTTATGGGCTTGGACTTGTTTTATGATATTTTTATCCCCTATTTAAGGACTTGCACGTCCTAGGGTTAGTATCTTTGGCAGAAACGAGGCAAACACTCTCTCTTTCACCCCTTTCAAGGAGGATCTTGGATGCTCAAGCTACCTCTTCACCTTTATTGGGTTTATTCTTTCATTCTTTCATTGTTATTCATCTAGGTTTACCATGAATATGGTGAACTAAACCTTGTATGTTTGTTGGGGAATCAATGTAATCTCTTGAAGCTCTCATATATGGAATCTTTGCTTGCATCTTTTAATTAAGACTTATGCTTTCTTTCATCATTAGTTAGGGTTTTTCCTCTTTGCTCAATGCTTGCATAGTTTAACTCATTCCATGCATGATTATTGGTTTTGTCGATACGGGCACGTACGGGGAAGTCTAGATCCGGGGAATTTCTCCCAATATTATACTGACAATATTATATTGGTTGTCGTTAAGCTCCTGCACTTATGAACTAATCATTAGGAATGCTAGGAATTGTATGAACTCGTGATTAGGGAGAAGCCATCTAGAATGGTACTTTAGAGAGTGGCATTAACAATGATGATTTGAATGTTGAATTCCTAAAATGTATGAGAGTGGATGAGATGAAATTGACCCCCAACAACATATTCATTCATATATTTCATTGAAAGGGTTTATCTTTTGTCTTTGCCATTGATCAAACTTCATGCATACATGTTTATTTTCTGTCTTGCATATTAAAATCCAAATATTTCGTTCTTAAGTCTTAGCTAATCAACAAACCACATAACTAAACTAGGCCGTGAGTCCTTTGGGAAGAACGATACTTGGTCTTACCAAGTTTATTACTTGAACGATTCGGTCATACTTGCCGATTGTGAAACAAGTTTGTGACATCATATTTTGGTGCTTACAAATGTGTCCATCACTTCTCCAGTCAGTAAATATTCAGTAAACGCCAACCTGTTTTCATCTGGACATCTCTTGGCGTTGAAAATCCTTTCCATGTCCCTTAGCCACTGGTCTGCCTCATCAGGTAGGCCCTTACCATTGAATTTAGCTGGATGATGCTGGAGAAAACTCTCCAAACTCCACTCAGCAGCAGGTTGGGCAGCGTTGGAAGAGGACGCCCCCGGAGTGTGCCTGGTTGTCGCCAGAATTTCCATTAGCTGCCTTTGGGTTGTTTCAGAGTTGGCACGAGAGGCCTCCAGACTCTGCATAGCGTTCTGGTTTTGCCGCATTAGTGTGGCGTTCTGCTCCATTAACGTGGTATTCTGTTGCTGCAGTCTATCAATTACTGTCTCCAACAACCTAGTGTTGTTGGACGTATCAGGCTCATTAGGTTGCGGTGGAGGAAGAAGTCTAGGTGCCATTTGTTCTCTGGACACAAAGAAAAACGAGCGTTAGTCATGTTTCAAAGAGTTAAACAAAATAACTCATTTAAACACATATTAAGCACACAGCAAGAACACAGTGTACCCATAACCTACAGTGTCCTTTAATAGAACAAAACTGCTCTAATACCACTAATGTAACATCCCAAAATACAGTAATTACCATAACTCAGAATTAATTACAATTAACAGTTAACAATGCAGTCTTTTCATTAATAAAAACGAAAGCAGAAGCCGAACGGCTTAAGTACAGAATTACAATAGATAAGGACGAACGGTTTTACAGAAGAAATAACCGAACGTCCAATTCAAAAGCGAACGTCTAAAAAATTAAAAAGAAAGACGGACGTCCTACTGCTCCGCTTTCACTTCCACTTCAACTAAGTTTTCCTCCCCCTCGATCACGTCCTCTAGAGTGGCTTCGCCTTCTGCTCACATCCACACGGATGATCATTGCAAGACAGGACGAACGTACAGATACAATGGACAACACAAGGAAAACGAAAGGGTAAGCTTATATAATTTAAATTATACATCTACACATACAATAAACATTTCATTCCACACAATCACATAGTTCAACATATAGCAGCATGTAACATCTATATATTTATATATATATATATAAGACGACCGTCCGTACTGTATGAATCTGTGTAGTTACAAGCGTCCTTGCACCCGAGTGATGTAGTAACTGAACACTCTCCCAGCTGCCACTCGAGGTTAATCCGTTCTTACGTCGCCCATGTTAACTTATGGACTAAGGACCTCCTGCCGTTCCCACACATGACTACCCTCCTCTACATGAAGATGAGTATCACGGAACATCAGGATGGACAGCGAGTCTTAACTTATCCACAGTCATACTTTACCAAATTTAATATTTAACATATCTGAGACGTTCCTCCCTGGAACGCTCGTTCAAATTCCATAATCGTATAATAATTTAATATAGTGTTCACACATCTTAATACTTCATCTTATTAACATTTTCATTCAATGTTCCACTTTCATAAAAGGACGAACGTTCAACTTTCTGAATGAAGAGGACGAACGTTAAAAGCAAGATTTAGAAGGACCCAATAACAATCAGAAAGACTCCAGGGTGATACGACCATTTTCAGAATATTTTAAGTACCAAGAGGTCAGATTGACTCAACTTGGACGAAGATACATCAAGGAGAATACTTAACTACATTGGGAAACTTTTGTTTAAAAGGGGTCGACTGCCAGTTAATGACCGAACGCGCCAATATACATTTACTAAGTATTTGGACGAATGCTATTTACGTTCGTTAAGGAATCAAAGATAAGGACGAGCGTTCGGTTTAAGACCGAACACTACATTAAAGCGAACGCTAGGTAGATGACCAAGAACCAATCATGACGAACGCTTGGTAGAAGACCGAGCGCTCTTTAGGACGAACGCTTGGTATAAGACCGAGCGCTATTTAGGACGAACGCTTGGTTTAAGACCGAGCGCTATTTAGGACGAATGCTTGGTATAAGACCGAGCGCTATTTAGGACGAACGCTTGGTATAAGACCGAGCGTTACTTATTTTAATATTATTTAATTTAAGGTATACGACATCTCTATGATGAGCCGAACGCTCAAACATAGTAATTCGACTGGTGACGCTCGTTCTAGATCAGAATTCTTTCCAAATGAAAGAATTCCATTTTAAGTCAAATTTCAGGGAAACCGAACGGTATAAGACCGTACGATGACGAGCGTAATTTATCATAGGGAGGATTATCATATCCAGATTTTTCAACTATCTTAACTTTAACATTTTTCATACGATTCATACTTTATAACTTCTCATCCAATATTAATTCACAGACTTTATAGAATTCATCACATTAATAACTCATACATTACAGTAATCATCCATCTTTCAATCCACACGTATCAAACATATTCATACATTACAACCAACATATGCCATATCAATTAACAACAAACGTTCATAACAGTTAAATCAGCATACTTTTCATGAATCCAAATCATATCATACAACATACAAGTATAAATTAAATTTATAAGCTTCCCTTACCTGGATAGCAGTGTACGTCCTAAGAGTATGACTTTAACTCGTTCAACTATGGCCCTTCTATACTCAACGATCACTTAAGTTTCTTCAACTAAATCTAACCAAAGAAACGTAGAAGATATCAACTTATACCCTTGCATGCAACTGAATCTGGGTTCGCAGGAATCCCAGAAACGAACGCCTAAGTTGGGAGACTTACCGTTTTCAGAATCGGGATTGGTTCGGTCCAAAATGAAGCTCACAGTGTAGGGGGCGTTCCTACGGTTCTGAAAGGAGATCGGAGAAGAAATGGATGAGTAACAGTAGAGAGAAGTTGGAGGTCTTTAGAGAGAAGCGGGAGAAAATGAAAGGTTGGGTTCTGAGGAAGAAGATGAGTGGTGCAGGTGAGTGGAAGGGTTTTTCGAAAATCATTTTGTTCAATCCACTTTCGTTCGGACGAACGTCTCCCAAGTCGACACCTGCACACCCACTTCTGAATTGGAAGCTTCGAACGTGACAAGTGGCGTGCGTGCATGCAGTGTAAAGTGGGTTTTAATTACCCGGAGCAGTGACGTGGCGTGCGTATTAATGGTGATGTGACAGGGATTTGCAGTGCTGAATTTCTAGGTCTTACAACTAAGAGACCTAATTCCAAGTGATCTTCTAAGCTTTTCAAATCTATTCTGTCGTAGGGCTTTCGTGAATATATCAGCTTCCTGTTCATCCGTGTTGCAGTAGATCAGTTCCAGTTTTCCTTCACTGACCCGTTCTCTGAGATAGTGAAATTTTGTTTCGATGTGCTTGCTCCGTCCATGAGATATTGGGTTTTTGGCTAGATTAATAGCTGATTTGTTGTCTATCCTTAAGCATGTTGGTCCGTGATGCTTGATCTTTAGCTCTTGCAAAATGGCTTCTATCCAAGTGCATTGACAGGCAGTCTCTGCTGCTGAGATGTATTTGGCTTCACACGATGAGAGTGCCACGACTGTCTGCTTCTTAGAACACCATGAGATGGGGGCTCCCATAAGCTTGAACAAATACCCGTAAGTACTCTTCCTGTCTACAAGATCACCGCTCCAGTCCGCCTCACACCATGCCTCCAAGATGTTGGTAGTGCTATCAATTTTTCTGGGAAAGTAAATTCCGTAGTCTAAGGTACCTTTCAAGTATCGAAGGATGTGTTTTGCAGCTGTCATGTGCGATTCTCTGGGATCATGCATGTAACGGCTGATGAGACCCACACCAAAGCTTATATCTGGCCTGCTGTTACAGATGTAGCGGAGTGTCCCGACTATCTGTCTGTATAGCGTTGCATCTACTTTGCTTTCATCTTGCTGTAGTGAGAGCTTCGTGTTGGCAATAACTGGAACTGATGCGTTGTTGCAGTCTTTTAACTTGAACCTCTCCAGAGTTTCGAGAATATATTTCTTTTGATTCATATGTACTCCCTCTTTGGTTTGTATAAACTCCAATCCAAGGAAGTATCCCAAGAAGCCAAGGTCTGTCATCTCCAGATCATTCTTCATCATAACTTTGAATTTTTCAATCTCTTGCACTGAGCTTCCAGTGACCAGTAGGTCGTCCACGTACAAACTTATGAGCAAGGTACCTAGCTGATCACAGAACTTGACATATATTCCATATTCAACAATACATCTTTGAAATCCATACTTGGTGAGCAACGAGTCAATATGCTTGTTCCATGCTCGTGGTGCCTGACGAAGACCGTAGAGAGCTTTGTTAAGTTTATAAACCTTCAGTTCATTGTCCTTCTTGATGAAACCAGGCGGTTGACATACGTAGACTTCTTCTTCGAGAGCCCCATTAAGAAATGCTGATTTGACATCCATCTGGCTGATACTCCAATTATTTGAATTGGCAATAGCTACCACGATCCTCACCGTTTCCAATCTTGCAACAGGGGCGTACACATCAGTGAAATCGATCCCAGGTTGTTGCAGAAATCCTTTAGCAACTAGTCTAGCTTTTAACTTTGCCACACTCCCATCGGGTTTGTACTTAGTTTTGAATATCCACTTCACCTCTATGGCTTTCTTGTAGGCAGGTAAGTCCATCAACGTCCATGTTTTATTCTTCTCGATAGTTGAAATCTCCTCAATCATAGCATCCTTCCAATTATCATCTTTGATAGCTTTCTCCCATGCTATGGTTTCAGTACCTGCAAGTAAAGCATAATGCAATATATCACCTGTGTCTGTAATGTCACTGTCTCGGAATAGCTCGTGATTTGCCAGTCTTGTCGATGGGAAATGCGTTCTTTTTGACCGCTTATTATTTACATCCTCTGTATTAACTGTCGGAGTGTCTTGATCATAGTTTCTCTCCTTAAACAACGTAGTAATCACAGTACTAGGTGAATTATCTGGGGTAGTTGATGAATCATTATTTTCTTCACTTCACTTAGTTTATTGTACTCGAATTAATCGGGGAATTGTGCTTAATGGTCCAGTATTTTCCCATTTTTCTTAATTATGCTTAATATGATGAGAAATTCTTATTTTACTTAATTTGAATCATCTGAGCTAACTATATTTGCATTAGTAATTGCAGGGAAAATTGTTGGATAATATTTGGAGAGTTAAAATGTGACATCAATTATATTTTAAACTAAAATGTTAAGAGATGTGAATTTCATTTTGTTTTTAGGAGACTTGGAGTAATGTCACGGTTTTGGAAAATTCATTGTGTCACCATTTTACAAAATCACTTGTGAAAAATCTAAATTGCTGAGTTATTGAAGTATCATCTCTCTGAAAAGAGCAATAGCACACAGCCCCACAATTCATTTTGTCAATATTCAAGTGGGCCATTCCACATTTTCTTGCTGGTGATTTGCAAATGATTTGAGAGAAACATTCTCGGAACTGTTACAGAGCATAACTCACGGCTGCCACATTTGCTTGGAATCTTTCAAGAAAGAAGATAAAAAGAGTAGGAGCCACCACCCACGTTGTTAGCTTGCAGACAACATTCCACGGCCTCTACATCCTGGAAAATTCATTTGCCAAAGCAAGTTGGAATAAAAAGGGGACCACCATGTTGTTGCAATGTAATCCATGTTGGCAAAACACCAAATGATGGAGACCCCTTAGTATTGCTCACGGGTTCTCTCACTGGGAATTAGTTTTCTTGCAAAAGAGACCCACACGTCCACCAAAAAAAATAGAAGCAGCTTGGACCAGCACCAGCAGCAGCGTTCACATCAGACAACAGCTTGGAGTGGAGTCTTGGCCAGCAGCTTGAAGCGGAAGCAGTCCAGCTTCGTCCAGCAAAGAGGTGCACTCGGTCCAGCAGTGGTGTTCTTCATTCCAGGGGCAGCCACCACAATTGAAAGCTGACGGATCCATCCAGCTGCCACCGTAGAGCACTGTCACGGCTTGGGAAGGTCTTCACGCCCAACACTTTGAAGAAGGCTGCACCAGTTATGTCCAGCAAAATGGAGAGGAAGCCTACGTCCAAACTGGCACACACATGAAGAAGAAGCATCCAAATCATCATCTAACAAGCATGGGAGGTGCACACTTGAGGGAGCTGCTGTGACGTAAAAAAAGAAGCATTGCTGGACCAGTTTTGACTTTGAATAAAAGCGGTGCATGGGCAAGGCAGCAGCCTTGGTGTGCTACATCCAGTAACATTGGCAGCAACACGCTGCACTTCCATCCAGCAGCTGCAACGAGTGAAGGGGAGGCTACGGACGTGTGAGCTGGAATGGCATTGAAGATGAAGACAAGGTTAGTTGGTAAAATGGAGGGCCCTCACCTTCTTTTCCCACGTCCAAGGTACAATTTGCTGATGAAGAAATTAATGCAAAGAGACAAAATGAATAACATAAAAGTCTCAAAGCTGGAAGCCACTTGTCCAAAAATTTAGGTTATAAGAGAACTTCAAGCAGCAGAGAGGAGGACACGTCTGGAGGCCTGGAAGAGGCTCTAGGGTTCTTCTCTTCCAGGAAGCTCTATCTCTTGATTTTCATTTTTCCAATACAATGTAGAATTTTTCTTCAGTGTTATAGTAATTAAAACAGTTTCGTTATTTCAGTTTGTGTATTTTATTTTAAGTGTTCAGTAATTTTATTTCAAGTGTTAAAACTTTGTTGAATTCTATTTTCAATTAAGTGTTTTATTTTTGTTATCTGTTTTATTTTACTGTATACTATTTTCTGAACCGTTAAATTCAGTCAATGTATTTTTCCGTTCAGTTTATTTTCAACGTTGTTTTTACGGTTCATTTTCACTGATGCTTTGGGTAAATTTTTAATTACACTATTGTTATGTTTTCTGTATATTTATTGTTACAGCGTTTTAATTTCAAAGACTGATGAATTTGACGTTTTGTGATTTTTACCGTCTTTTACCATTCATTTTTTACCATAGTTAAAATTTATTTCAACATTTTTTAATTCAGTTTTATTTAATTTCCTGTCCATTTTAATTTTACCGCATTCAACCAAAATCACCAACAAACCACCCCCCAACTTCGTGTGTAAATCTGAGACTGAACCGCCACAATATTGGTCCTTGAGAGACGACCTAGGAGTCAACTCCTAGTAAACTATACTGCATTTCTTTTATGCACAAACTTTTGTGAGCGGTGCGACCCGTTCACCAAATAAATTTTTGGTATGTTAATATGTGTCTTTTGTGTGTTTTGTGTTTTGTATTTTTGTAGGCGACAACGACACCTTCAGCAAATTTTAGCGGCGTTGTCACTTCAGTTCCAGGTTCTTGTTTTAGATTTTTGTTGTGTTTTATCTTGTGTTGTGTTGTGATGTTCTATTTTCTGTATGCGTGTCATATGTATTTTGTTTGTTAATTAAAAAAAAAATTTAAAAAAAAAAAAAAAATTAAAAAAAAAAAAAAAATTTATGTGTTGTTTTGTGTGTTCCTGTAGCATGTATAAATGTGTTGTGAATTATCTGTTTAGTAATTTTTAGTATTTACTTTTTATTTGTTTTATTTTTATTTTTCGATGTCTACCTATTTTAATTTTGTGAATAGTGCTTATTCTACAAGTGCCTGTAATTATGATTCTCTTTCTGCATATTACTCTGATTCTTGTGCTGATTTTAATACTGAGAAAAATATGGATCATCCTCAAATTCCTGAGAGCTCCCTTTGGGAGCCGGTTCCACCAGTTCAGCAATATCAGAGTCAGCAGTATGATGCTCCTGCCCAAGTAGCTTCTCAGCCTTCAACTTCTGAACCTACATTGAAGGAGTTATTGGAGCAGATGACCATGCAGAACATTCAGTTTCAGAAAGGGAACATGCAGTTCAAGCAAGAGAGCATGGAAACTCAAGCTGCCATTCAGAAGCTGACTGATCAGATCAGGCAGATGGCCACTCAACACTTTCAAGATGATAGTGGCATCAACATAGAAGATGGGGAGCAAAGCTATGAGTTTACTACTACACCCACTTTCCTACCTTTCTATGATCCCACTCTTGCACCTGAGACTGTTGATGATTATTTTAAGGACCAGGCAGGTACAAGTAACACTGTTGAGACAGGTAGACCATTTTTATCTTCCACCGTGGAGGTAAACGTACCTCAACTTGAATGTGCAGTTGATGAATTGGAAATTCATGAGAAAATTTATTCTGAGCAAAAACATGTTTATTCTGAAACGGAGATTACAAGCTCTTTACCAGATCTGCCTATACATTCAATTGCTTGTGATTTGTTGCACAATGATTCTACAGGTTTTAGGATTGAAACTGATACAGACTTGATTGACAATTCTAAAGTTTTTGATTCAGTATTAGTCTCTGAAACCATTGGTATAAATGTTGTGTTGAATGAACATGATTACAGTGATAAATTTCCCATTGATAATAGCTTTGCACTGAATGTGGATTTTGTTGATGATGCATATGTCAATATTGATTTTGAGACAGGAATTTTGCAGTCGCATAACATGATAGAGTTAGAACAAAACATTGATCTGACTCAGTTTTCTGAGAATTGTGAATGTGATTGTGAATCTGGTTCTTGTCCGATTTGTATTGAAATTGATTATGTGTTACAAACAGATTCTAAATTCATAACAGATGCTATTGATTATGAGTTTGATGACCAGGTTACAAAAGTAAATGAGAATACAGGTACTGACATAGAGGAAACAATGATAGATGAAGGAAAGTATACTGCTATTTCTCTTATTACTCCGGTGTCACAGACTCAACAACTGCTGGTGGACAGAAGGCTCCTGATTTTGTTGATTCAACAACTTGCTCGGAGAAGAAGGAAGAAAAGTCTTGATTTGAGTGAGAGGGCAGTACTGGGCGAGCTGCTCCTAAAGACATCTTCGCCGGATCCTGAGGTGGAAGATATCTCACTGATAGTCCAGAATTGGCAACTGCCACCATGACCAGGGAGCACTCTTTTTCCTCATTATGTACATATTATTTAGCTTTTCTGATGTGTTTTCATGGTTGTGTTTATTTCATTTTTAAATTGTGAGCATGAATTAAAAAAAAAAAAAATTGTTCAAATTCATAAAAATTCATAAAAATAAAATAAAGATGTCCGAGGTTCGATCATTATTGATCGTTATTATTACAGTCCAATTAAAAAAAAAAAAATTAAAAACATAAAAAATTAAGTGTCCTTATTACAGTACTTGTTCAAATTCTGGCCACACTCGGCCAACAAAAACATAAAAATAAAAAAAAAAAAACATAAAACTTTAAAAATGAAAGAACTCTCGAGCTGGTTGTGGTGGTCTAAGGGAGAGCTCCGTTGAGGGAGCTCTGGTTCGAAAAGTCACGAGCGGAGGCTTTGGTGGAGGAATTTCTCGTTCATTTCTGTCGTCATCGATAATGATCGGAACCGGAAACAAATTCAGCAGCCTCGGTGCCCTCATTATCACCCAGTTGTTTTCTTTCAATCAAAAAATAAAAAATAAAATAAATAAAAAATAAAAAACTTGTGTTAATAATAGAAGAGGAATGGAAAATTCAATGGAGGTGTGATCAGAGGTCTTACCGTACATGTATAGCGGCAGTTGTGAAAAGAGAGTGCCTGTGGGGTCTATCTCCGCTTGCCAGCGCCTGACCCGATTGCCATGGTTGTTAAACCAGCAGTGCACGTTGTATTCAGTGGCTTCGCCGAAGGTCCTTAGTCGAGACGCGATCTCGACGACTTGCGCTCGGCTTGGGTGTGTGACCCCATAGTTGTAGATTTTGGTCATCATATTGATCTGATCATCTGTAGGACGCCATCGTTGACTGGTATATCTCTCTGATTCCATATCACTCATCCTTCCTCTCGTAATATACAAATACATAAATAAAAAATAAATACATATAAAATGAACAAAAACATAAAAAAAACATAAAAAAAAAAAACAAAACATAAAAATAAAAAAAAAATAAAAAAAAAAAGCATAAAAAATTAGATTCTTAATTCAGTGTTTTCTTTATTTGTTCTTATTTCCTTTTAGATTTATTTTGTCCAGTCATGCTTTGATGTTTCAGTTTTTGGTCTCAGATCTGTTTCACGGTCCTTGCAAAAGGGTCCTAAACGGATCTACGTCCAGTGTCCTTGTCCATATTGTTCTTGTATATTCAGTTTCTGTGTTTTAGTTTTAAGTGGGGTACATGGCGTTGTTCTACCCGATTGTCTCTGCCATACCTTCAAACGAAGGGAGATTAACGTCTGGTTTCCAGCCGATATACCCCTTAAGTTTTGAGACAATTGTGTTTTATGTGTTTTAAGTGTTTAGCAGGTGAAGAAGAAAGCGAATAAGAGCTGAAAATAAAGAAGGAACCGAAGGCTTAAATTAAAGATCTGGAAAGCAGTAAAGGGAGAGGGAACGAAGAACAGAAAGCTTAAAGAGAAATTAAAGGAAAGAAAAGGAAAGAAAAATGGAGAAGCAGAACAAGCAAGCATAGAAGGAAGAAATAGAGATCCAAGGTGCAGAGAACTTACCCGGAGTAGTAGGGCTTACAGAAGCTTGACGCAGATCTTAGACGCTCCGAAGGCACACTGGGGCAGAGGCTCCTCGCGGATCTCACTCAGACTCTTCAGAAGGCACGCAGGCAGAGGCTCCGCGCAGACTCCAGATGCTCAGAAGAGAGAGGAGGAGAGAGGAGTAGAGAAGACAGGAGCAGAGAGAGAGTGGAAGTCAGGAAATGCCACTCAGGCGCTGAGATTGGCCTATTTATAGGCAAATTGTTTCCACTGTAGCAACAGTTCCGGTCGTTGCCACGGAGACTGTTGTCACAGTACCGGTATCCTTTTTCAGAAAAAAAAATAATAAAATAAAATAAAATAAAAAAAAAAAATTTAGTAATAAAAATTAATTAGCATCTACTGATGGGTGCTAGGTGATTTCGACATCTGCTGATGGATGTCACTGATAACATCTACTGATGGATGTTACTTAAAATTTCTTCCCATTTCCTTACTTTTTATTGCACTTGTCTATATTATTTGACTGCTCTGAAATTGATAATCTGATGATTGTAACACACTGAGGACATTGTGTGATTTAAGTGTGGTCTACTGGGGAGAAATTTTGATTTTCTGTTAGTTTCTGTTAAGTTTGTATTTTGTGTGTTAAATTTTTTGTTTTTGAAAATTTCTTGTTTTTGAGTGTTAAATTTTTTCTGTTTTAAGTGGTTTTTAGTGTGTTTTGTGTGCAATAAATTTTACATTTTTCTCTTGATTTCTGGAGTCTGTCTAAGTTGTAGATTTTTCCTTCACTTGATTACTACTTATAGATTGTAATCCTTGCTTTTCTTTGCTTGGAAAGATGATTATACGTTTAAGAGGTTGATTTGATTGTGACGAATACCCTGTGTGAGATTTGAGCCACTTAATTTTCTTTCTTGTGTGTGATATGTATCTTGAATGCTTGCACATATGCCTTGGCTTGATTCTTTTTTTATATACTTGATTGATATGCATGTTCAGACGTGATAAAGGCATTTTTGTTCTTGAGCCTCTTTAGCCAAATAAGCCTACCTTGTTATTATCCTTTGATAACCCCTTTGAGCCTATACTGTATATATTTCTTTGTGTTGAAGCTCATACACTGATCCTAAGTGAAAAACAAATGATTACCTTAACCTTAGGAAAGTCTGGAGCTATAGAAGTATTTTGTGAATAAGTGTGGTCTCCTTAGGGATTCTGATGAATTGGCTAGTTGGTTCCTCATCTTGTTCTGAAAATATGAATTTGATCCTGTAGTGTGATAAAGAGAGAAAAGAAAAGAGACAGGATGAAAAAAAATTGATGAGAAAAAGAAAGAAAAATGAAAAACAATTTTGAGAACAATGGAGTCGAGAAGAGGATTGAATTAGAGGTTTGGGTGAGATTTCACTGTGTTTACACTTGTTTCCCATTGCTCCTCTATTTCTTCTGAGTTGTAGCTACTTATCTATATTTTATCCTCCCCTGTCCTTGGCCCCATTACAACCCAGTAAAGACCTTTTGATCTGAGCATGCATATGTTTTAAGTATTGATAATTAGAGACTTGCCAAGTCTTCTTGTGTTTGCTTTCTTGAGTGCATTGAGTAACATTGATTTACCCTAGACACTTGAGAGAAACACTATGCGTGCATCTGTGAGGTTATGTTATTTTTGAATCACCTCTTGAGCTGATTAATCATTTTGCTATGTTTTGAATTGCTTGGATGATTTCTGTAAGTATCTGCTTTATTTGATTTTGTGTTGGATAATTTCTACTTCTTTTATTTGTCCAAGAATTCTTGAGAACTGTGTAAATTTGGTTTATTTTGAGTTTTTATTTTCTACGTGCTGAGAGTGTGTCACCTTCTTTGAAGTCCTTTGAACTATTCCCTGATTTGTGTCTTAATTTTGCCCAGGAGTGCAAAAGACTAAGTGTGGTCTATTTTGATGAATCATTATTTTCTTCACTTCACTTAGTTTATTGTACTCGAATTAATCGGGGAATTGTGCTTAATGGTCTAGTATTTTCCCATTTTTCTTAATTATGCTTAATATGATGAGAAATTCTTATTTTACTTAATTTGAATCATCTGAGCTAACTATATTTGCATTAGTAATTGCAGGGAAAATTGTTGGATAATATTTGGAGAGTTAAAATGTGACATCAATTATATTTTAAACTAAAATGTTAAGAGATGTGAATTTCATTTTGTTTTTAGGAGACTTGGAGTAATGTCACGGTTTTGGAAAATTCATTGTGTCACCATTTTACAAAATCACTTGTGAAAAATCTAAATTGCTGAGTTATTGAAGTATCATCTCTCTGAAAAGAGCAATAGCACACAGCCCCACAATTCATTTTGTCAATATTCAAGTGGGCCATTCCACATTTTCTTGCTGGTGATTTGCAAATGATTTGAGAGAAACATTCTCGGAACTGTTACAGAGCATAACTCACGGCTGCCACATTTGCTTGGAATCTTTCAAGAAAGAAGATAAAAAGAGTAGGAGCCACCACCCACGTTGTTAGCTTGCAGACAACATTCCACGGCCTCTACATCCTGGAAAATTCATTTGCCAAAGCAAGTTGGAATAAAAAGGGGACCACCATGTTGTTGCAATGTAATCCATGTTGGCAAAACACCAAATGATGGAGACCCCTTAGTATTGCTCACGGGTTCTCTCATTGGGAATTAGTTTTCTTGCAAAAGAGACCCACACGTCCACCAAAAAAAATAGAAGCAGCTTGGACCAGCACCAGCAGCAGCGTTCACATCAGACAACAGCTTGGAGTGGAGTCTTGGCCAGCAGCTTGAAGCGGAAGCAGTCCAGCTTCGTCCAGCAAAGAGGTGCACTCGGTCCAGCAGTGGTGTTCTTCATTCCAGGGGCAGCCACCACAATTGAAAGCTGACGGATCCATCCAGCTGCCACCGTAGAGCACTGTCACGGCTTGGGAAGGTCTTCACGCCCAACACTTTGAAGAAGGCTGCACCAGTTATGTCCAGCAAAATGGAGAGGAAGCCTACGTCCAAACTGGCACACACATGAAGAAGAAGCATCCAAATCATCATCTAACAAGCATGGGAGGTGCACACTTGAGGGAGCTGCTGTGACGTAAAAAAAGAAGCATTGCTGGACCAGTTTTGACTTTGAATAAAAGCGGTGCATGGGCAAGGCAGCAGCCTTGGTGTGCTACATCCAGTAACATTGGCAGCAACACGCTGCACTTCCATCCAGCAGCTGCAACGAGTGAAGGGGAGGCTACGGACGTGTGAGCTGGAATGGCATTGAAGATGAAGACAAGGTTAGTTGGTAAAATGGAGGGCCCTCACCTTCTTTTCCCACGTCCAAGGTACAATTTGCTGATGAAGAAATTAATGCAAAGAGACAAAATGAATAACATAAAAGTCTCAAAGCTGGAAGCCACTTGTCCAAAAATTTAGGTTATAAGAGAACTTCAAGCAGCAGAGAGGAGGACACGTCTGGAGGCCTGGAAGAGGCTCTAGGGTTCTTCTCTTCCAGGAAGCTCTATCTCTTGATTTTCATTTTTCCAATACAATGTAGAATTTTTCTTCAGTGTTATAGTAATTAAAACAGTTTCGTTATTTCAGTTTGTGTATTTTATTTTAAGTGTTCAGTAATTTTATTTCAAGTGTTAAAACTTTGTTGAATTCTATTTTCAATTAAGTGTTTTATTTTTGTTATCTGTTTTATTTTACTGTATACTATTTTCTGAACCGTTAAATTCAGTCAATGTATTTTTCCGTTCAGTTTATTTTCAACGTTGTTTTTACGGTTCATTTTCACTGATGCTTTGGGTAAATTTTTAATTACACTATTGTTATGTTTTCTGTATATTTATTGTTACAGCGTTTTAATTTCAAAGACTGATGAATTTGACGTTTTGTGATTTTTACCGTCTTTTACCATTCATTTTTTACCATAGTTAAAATTTATTTCAACATTTTTTAATTCAGTTTTATTTAATTTCCTGTCCATTTTAATTTTACCGCATTCAACCAAAATCACCAACAAACCACCCCCCAACTTCGTGTGTAAATCTGAGACTGAACCGCCACAATATTGGTCCTTGAGAGACGACCTAGGAGTCAACTCCTAGTAAACTATACTGCATTTCTTTTATGCACAAACTTTTGTGAGCGGTGCGACCCGTTCACCAAATAAATTTTTGGTATGTTAATATGTGTCTTTTGTGTGTTTTGTGTTTTGTATTTTTGTAGGCGACAACGACACCTTCAGCAAATTTTAGCGGCGTTGTCACTTCAGTTCCAGGTTCTTGTTTTAGATTTTTGTTGTGTTTTATCTTGTGTTGTGTTGTGATGTTCTATTTTCTGTATGCGTGTCATATGTATTTTGTTTGTTAATTAAAAAAAAAAATTTAAAAAAAAAAAAAAAATTAAAAAAAAAAAAAAAATTTATGTGTTGTTTTGTGTGTTCCTGTAGCATGTATAAATGTGTTGTGAATTATCTGTTTAGTAATTTTTAGTATTTACCTTTTATTTGTTTTATTTTTATTTTTCGATGTCTACCTATTTTAATTTTGTGAATAGTGCTTATTCTACAAGTGCCTGTAATTATGATTCTCTTTCTGCATATTACTCTGATTCTTGTGCTGATTTTAATACTGAGAAAAATATGGATCATCCTCAAATTCCTGAGAGCTCCCTTTGGGAGCCGGTTCCACCAGTTCAGCAATATCAGAGTCAGCAGTATGATGCTCCTGCCCAAGTAGCTTCTCAGCCTTCAACTTCTGAACCTACATTGAAGGAGTTATTGGAGCAGATGACCATGCAGAACATTCAGTTTCAGAAAGGGAACATGCAGTTCAAGCAAGAGAGCATGGAAACTCAAGCTGCCATTCAGAAGCTGACTGATCAGATCAGGCAGATGGCCACTCAACACTTTCAAGATGATAGTGGCATCAACATAGAAGATGGGGAGCAAAGCTATGAGTTTACTACTACACCCACTTTCCTACCTTTCTATGATCCCACTCTTGCACCTGAGACTGTTGATGATTATTTTAAGGACCAGGCAGGTACAAGTAACACTGTTGAGACAGGTAGACCATTTTTATCTTCCACCGTGGAGGTAAACGTACCTCAACTTGAATGTGCAGTTGATGAATTGGAAATTCATGAGAAAATTTATTCTGAGCAAAAACATGTTTATTCTGAAACGGAGATTACAAGCTCTTTACCAGATCTGCCTATACATTCAATTGCTTGTGATTTGTTGCACAATGATTCTACAGGTTTTAGGATTGAAACTGATACAGACTTGATTGACAATTCTAAAGTTTTTGATTCAGTATTAGTCTCTGAAACCATTGGTATAAATGTTGTGTTGAATGAACATGATTACAGTGATAAATTTCCCATTGATAATAGCTTTGCACTGAATGTGGATTTTGTTGATGATGCATATGTCAATATTGATTTTGAGACAGGAATTTTGCAGTCGCATAACATGATAGAGTTAGAACAAAACATTGATCTGACTCAGTTTTCTGAGAATTGTGAATGTGATTGTGAATCTGGTTCTTGTCCGATTTGTATTGAAATTGATTATGTGTTACAAACAGATTCTAAATTCATAACAGATGCTATTGATTATGAGTTTGATGACCAGGTTACAAAAGTAAATGAGAATACAGGTACTGACATAGAGGAAACAATGATAGATGAAGGAAAGTATACTGCTATTTCTCTTATTACTCCGGTGTCACAGACTCAACAACTGCTGGTGGACAGAAGGCTCCTGATTTTGTTGATTCAACAACTTGCTCGGAGAAGAAGGAAGAAAAGTCTTGATTTGAGTGAGAGGGCAGTACTGGGCGAGCTGCTCCTGAAGACATCTTCGCCGGATCCTGAGGTGGAAGATATCTCACTGATAGTCCAGAATTGGCAACTGCCACCATGACCAGGGAGCACTCTTTTTCCTCATTATGTACATATTATTTAGCTTTTCTGATGTGTTTTCATGGTTGTGTTTATTTCATTTTTAAATTGTGAGCATGAATTAAAAAAAAAAAAATTGTTCAAATTCATAAAAATTCATAAAAATAAAATAAAGATGTCCGAGGTTCGATCATTATTGATCGTTATTATTACAGTCCAATTAAAAAAAAAAAAAAATTAAAAACATAAAAAATTAAGTGTCCTTATTACAGTACTTGTTCAAATTCTGGCCACACTCGGCCAACAAAAACATAAAAATAAAAAAAAAAAAAACATAAAACTTTAAAAATGAAAGAACTCTCGAGCTGGTTGTGGTGGTCTAAGGGAGAGCTCCGTTGAGGGAGCTCTGGTTCGAAAAGTCACGAGCGGAGGCTTTGGTGGAGGAATTTCTCGTTCATTTCTGTCGTCATCGATAATGATCGGAACCGGAAACAAATTCAGCAGCCTCGGTGCCCTCATTATCACCCAGTTGTTTTCTTTCAATCAAAAAATAAAAAATAAAATAAATAAAAAATAAAAAACTTGTGTTAATAATAGAAGAGGAATGGAAAATTCAATGGAGGTGTGATCAGAGGTCTTACCGTACATGTATAGCGGCAGTTGTGAAAAGAGAGTGCCTGTGGGGTCTATCTCCGCTTGCCAGCGCCTGACCCGATTGCCATGGTTGTTAAACCAGCAGTGCACGTTGTATTCAGTGGCTTCGCCGAAGGTCCTTAGTCGAGACGCGATCTCGACGACTTGCGCTCGGCTTGGGTGTGTGACCCCATAGTTGTAGATTTTGGTCATCATATTGATCTGATCATCTGTAGGACGCCATCGTTGACTGGTATATCTCTCTGATTCCATATCACTCATCCTTCCTCTCGTAATATACAAATACATAAACAAAAACAAATACACTCATTCTTAATTCAGTGTTTTCTTTATTTGTTCTTATTTCCTTTTAGATTTATTTTGTCCAGTCATGCTTTGATGTTTCAGTTTTTGGTCTCAGATCTGTTTCACGGTCCTTGCAAAAGGGTCCTAAACGGATCTACGTCCAGTGTCCTTGTCCATATTGTTCTTGTATATTCAGTTTCTGTGTTTTAGTTTTAAGTGGGGTACATGGCGTTGTTCTACCCGATTGTCTCTGCCATACCTTCAAACGAAGGGAGATTAACGTCTGGTTTCCAGCCGATATACCCCTTAAGTTTTGAGACAATTGTGTTTTATGTGTTTTAAGTGTTTAGCAGGTGAAGAAGAAAGCGAATAAGAGCTGAAAATAAAGAAGGAACTGAAGGCTTAAATTAAAGATCTGGAAAGCAGTAAAGGGAGAGGGACCGAAGAACAGAAAGCTTAAAGAGAAATTAAAGGAAAGAAAAGGAAAGAAAAATGGAGAAGCAGAACAAGCAAGCATAGAAGGAAGAAATAGAGATCCAAGGTGCAGAGAACTTACCCGGAGTAGTAGGGCTTACAGAAGCTTGACGCAGATCTTAGACGCTCCGAAGGCACACTGGGGCAGAGGCTCCTCGCGGATCTCACTCAGACTCTTCAGAAGGCACGCAGGCAGAGGCTCCGCGCAGACTCCAGATGCTCAGAAGAGAGAGGAGGAGAGAGGAGTAGAGAAGACAGGAGCAGAGAGAGAGTGGAAGTCAGGAAATGCCACTCAGGCGCTGAGATTGGCCTATTTATAGGCAAATTGTTTCCACTGTAGCAACAGTTCCGGTCGTTGCCACGGAGACTGTTGTCACAGTACCGGTATCCTTTTTCAGAAAAAAAAATAATAAAATAAAATAAAATAAAAAAAAAAAATTTAGTAATAAAAATTAATTAGCATCTACTGATGGGTGCTAGGTGATTTCGACATCTGCTGATGGATGTCACTGATAACATCTACTGATGGATGTTACTTAAAATTTCTTCCCATTTCCTTACTTTTTATTGCACTTGTCTATATTATTTGACTGCTCTGAAATTGATAATCTGATGATTGTAACACACTGAGGACATTGTGTGATTTAAGTGTGGTCTACTGGGGAGAAATTTTGATTTTCTGTTAGTTTCTGTTAAGTTTGTATTTTGTGTGTTAAATTTTTTGTTTTTGAAAATTTCTTGTTTTTGAGTGTTAAATTTTTTCTGTTTTAAGTGGTTTTTAGTGTGTTTTGTGTGCAATAAATTTTACATTTTTCTCTTGATTTCTGGAGTCTGTCTAAGTTGTAGATTTTTCCTTCACTTGATTACTACTTATAGATTGTAATCCTTGCTTTTCTTTGCTTGGAAAGATGATTATACGTTTGAGAGGTTGATTTGATTGTGACGAATACCCTGTGTGAGATTTGAGCCACTTAATTTTCTTTCTTGTGTGTGATATGTATCTTGAATGCTTGCACATATGCCTTGGCTTGATTCTTTTTTTATATACTTGATTGATATGCATGTTCAGACGTGATAAAGGCATTTTTGTTCTTGAGCCTCTTTAGCCAAATAAGCCTACCTTGTTATTATCCTTTGATAACCCCTTTGAGCCTATACTGTATATATTTCTTTGTGTTAAAGCTCATACACTGATCCTAAGTGAAAAACAAATGATTACCTTAACCTTAGGAAAGTCTGGAGCTATAGAAGTATTTTGTGAATAAGTGTGGTCTCCTTAGGGATTCTGATGAATTGGCTAGTTGGTTCCTCATCTTGTTCTGAAAATATGAATTTGATCCTGTAGTGTGATAAAGAGAGAAAAGAAAAGAGACAGGATGAAAAAAAATTGATGAGAAAAAGAAAGAAAAATGAAAAACAATTTTGAGAACAATGGAGTCGAGAAGAGGATTGAATTAGAGGTTTGGGTGAGATTTCACTGTGTTTACACTTGTTTCCCATTGCTCCTCTATTTCTTCTGAGTTGTAGCTACTTATCTATATTTTATCCTCCCCTGTCCTTGGCCCCATTACAACCCAGT
Organism: Vigna nakashimae; assembly: GCA_034642375.1. NCBI lineage: Eukaryota > Viridiplantae > Streptophyta > Magnoliopsida > Fabales > Fabaceae > Vigna > Vigna nakashimae. Next base: position 33,716,512 of record CM067765.1, read on the forward strand.
AAAGACCTTTTGATCTGAGCATGCATATGTTTTAAGTATTGATAATTAGAGACTTGCCAAGTCTTCTTGTGTTTGCTTTCTTGAGTGCATTGAGTAACATTGATTTACCCTAGACACTTGAGAGAAACACTATGCGTGCATCTGTGAGGTTATGTTATTTTTGAATCACCTCTTGAGCTGATTAATCATTTTGCTATGTTTTGAATTGCTTGGATGATTTCTGTAAGTATCTGCTTTATTTGATTTTGTGTTGGATAATTTCTACTTCTTTTATTTGTCCAAGAATTCTTGAGAACTGTGTAAATTTGGTTTATTTTGAGTTTTTATTTTCTACGTGCTGAGAGTGTGTCACCTTCTTTGAAGTCCTTTGAACTATTCCCTGATTTGTGTCTTAATTTTGCCCAGGAGTGCAAAAGACTAAGTGTGGTCTATTTTGATGAATCATTATTTTCTTCACTTCACTTAGTTTATTGTACTCGAATTAATCGGGGAATTGTGCTTAATGGTCCAGTATTTTCCCATTTTTCTTAATTATGCTTAATATGATGAGAAATTCTTATTTTACTTAATTTGAATCATCTGAGCTAACTATATTTGCATTAGTAATTGCAGGGAAAATTGTTGGATAATATTTGGAGAGTTAAAATGTGACATCAATTATATTTTAAACTAAAATGTTAAGAGATGTGAATTTCATTTTGTTTTTAGGAGACTTGGAGTAATGTCACGGTTTTGGAAAATTCATTGTGTCACCATTTTACAAAATCACTTGTGAAAAATCTAAATTGCTGAGTTATTGAAGTATCATCTCTCTGAAAAGAGCAATAGCACACAGCCCCACAATTCATTTTGTCAATATTCAAGTGGGCCATTCCACATTTTCTTGCTGGTGATTTGCAAATGATTTGAGAGAAACATTCTCGGAACTGTTACAGAGCATAACTCACGGCTGCCACATTTGCTTGGAATCTTTCAAGAAAGAAGATAAAAAGAGTAGGAGCCACCACCCACGTTGTTAGCTTGCAGACAACATTCCACGGCCTCTACATCCTGGAAAATTCATTTGCCAAAGCAAGTTGGAATAAAAAGGGGACCACCATGTTGTTGCAATGTAATCCATGTTGGCAAAACACCAAATGATGGAGACCCCTTAGTATTGCTCACGGGTTCTCTCACTGGGAATTAGTTTTCTTGCAAAAGAGACCCACACGTCCACCAAAAAAAATAGAAGCAGCTTGGACCAGCACCAGCAGCAGCGTTCACATCAGACAACAGCTTGGAGTGGAGTCTTGGCCAGCAGCTTGAAGCGGAAGCAGTCCAGCTTCGTCCAACAAAGAGGTGCACTCGGTCCAGCAGTGGTGTTCTTCATTCCAGGGGCAGCCACCACAATTGAAAGCTGACGGATCCATCCAGCTGCCACCGTAGAGCACTGTCACGGCTTGGGAAGGTCTTCACGCCCAACACTTTGAAGAAGGCTGCACCAGTTATGTCCAGCAAAATGGAGAGGAAGCCTACGTCCAAACTGGCACACACATGAAGAAGAAGCATCCAAATCATCATCTAACAAGCATGGGAGGTGCACACTTGAGGGAGCTGCTGTGACGTAAAAAAAGAAGCATTGCTGGACCAGTTTTGACTTTGAATAAAAGCGGTGCATGGGCAAGGCAGCAGCCTTGGTGTGCTACATCCAGTAACATTGGCAGCAACACGCTGCACTTCCATCCAGCAGCTGCAACGAGTGAAGGGGAGGCTACGGACGTGTGAGCTGGAATGGCATTGAAGATGAAGACAAGGTTAGTTGGTAAAATGGAGGGCCCTCACCTTCTTTTCCCACGTCCAAGGTACAATTTGCTGATGAAGAAATTAATGCAAAGAGACAAAATGAATAACATAAAAGTCTCAAAGCTGGAAGCCACTTGTCCAAAAATTTAGGTTATAAGAGAACTTCAAGCAGCAGAGAGGAGGACACGTCTGGAGGCCTGGAAGAGGCTCTAGGGTTCTTCTCTTCCAGGAAGCTCTATCTCTTGATTTTCATTTTTCCAATACAATGTAGAATTTTTCTTCAGTGTTATAGTAATTAAAACAGTTTCGTTATTTCAGTTTGTGTATTTTATTTTAAGTGTTCAGTAATTTTATTTCAAGTGTTAAAACTTTGTTGAATTCTATTTTCAATTAAGTGTTTTATTTTTGTTATCTGTTTTATTTTACTGTATACTATTTTCTGAACCGTTAAATTCAGTCAATGTATTTTTCCGTTCAGTTTATTTTCAACGTTGTTTTTACGGTTCATTTTCACTGATGCTTTGGGTAAATTTTTAATTACACTATTGTTATGTTTTCTGTATATTTATTGTTACAGCGTTTTAATTTCAAAGACTGATGAATTTGACGTTTTGTGATTTTTACCGTCTTTTACCATTCATTTTTTACCATAGTTAAAATTTATTTCAACATTTTTTAATTCAGTTTTATTTAATTTCCTGTCCATTTTAATTTTACCGCATTCAACCAAAATCACCAACAAACCACCCCCCAACTTCGTGTGTAAATCTGAGACTGAACCGCCACAATATTGGTCCTTGAGAGACGACCTAGGAGTCAACTCCTAGTAAACTATACTGCATTTCTTTTATGCACAAACTTTTGTGAGCGGTGCGACCCGTTCACCAGTAGTCTCACATGTGTTCCACTTGAACACATTAGATTCATCAACAATCACGTCCCTACTTATCACAATTTTTGATTTCACTGTATCATAGAGTCTATATGCTCCAGTTGCATGATAACCAACAAAAACGAAAGTTTCGCTTCTATCGTCCAATTTCTTTCTCAATTCACTTGGGACATGCTCATAACTGACTGATCCAAAAATCTTCAGGTGTCGCACGTCAGGTTTGTTTCTATACCACGCTTCTTCCGGTATGCTAGTTGGCAAAGCTTTGGTTGGGCTCCTATTCAGTAGGTATGCTGCAGTTGAAACTGCTTCTCCCCACAGATGATGCGGAAGACCCCTTCCTTTGATCATACATCTGACCATATCAAGAAGCATGCGATTCCTCCTCTCAGCCAATCCATTATGTTGAGGAGTGTAGGGGGCTGTGACTTCGTGTATAATCCCTTTTTCAGTGCAGAATTTCGACATTTCTCCTGAGTTGAATTCACCTCCTCCATCAGTGCAGAGAATTTTGATCTGCTTGCCCGATTGCCTCTCAGCCATGGAGCAAAAATTAACAAAGTAAGTGTAAGTTTCACCTTTTCCTTTTAACAGATAAACCCAAATTTTTCTAGAAAGCTCATCCACAAAAAGTAGGAAGTATCTATTACCTCCCAGAGACGACACGTCGAATGGTCCACATACATCAGCATGCACCACTTCTAGCAGCTGTCTTGCTCTCTTGTAGGCACGTTTCTTGAATACTGATCTTGTTTGCTTTCCTATGGTGCAACTTTCACAAACTTTCTTAGGTGCCTCAATCGTACAGATTCCACTCACAAGCTTCTTTTCTTTAGCTTCTAAAGTTTAGATGCCCGTAACGATAATGCCACAGCCAATTTCCTTCAACACTTGTTGCTTTCAGGCATTGTATCTCCGCTGTATTCAGATCTACACGAAATGTGCGATTGCTGGCAATAGGAGCTTTGAGTATCATTCGTTGCTTTTTGTCGAACACTTTGATGTGCCCTTGTTCCATTTTCATGGTGTATCCTTTCTCGTTCAACTGACCAAGACTCAGGAGGTTGCTTCTCATGGTGGGTACATAAAGAACATTATGCATGTATACTGGCCTTCCATCTTTGCGCGCAATCAATACCTTTCCCGTGCCTTCAGCTCTTATGGTACTATTATCAGCGAACCGTATTATGCTTTTAACACTAGTATCAAGATCGATCAGCCAATTTTGATTTCCTGTCATGTGGTTGGAACACCCTGTATCCAAATACCACGATGATTCCTCATTTGCATGGCTCGTTGATAACAGTTGAAAAACTGTTATTTTCATGCTTAAAATTGGCACTAAAAGCAACCTTTAGACTTAAAAACTAGCTTGAAATCATGCTTTTATCTATATTTTCAGAAATAAGAGAGCTGGACAGGTTTATGCTTGATTTAAGTGTTTTTGTGCAGGTTTTAAGGTGAATTTAGTGAAAGAAGTGAAGAAGGAGAGAGTTGAAAGTGAATTTAATGGTTTTGTGCAAGATTCCCTTGATTTTGTAGGCTAATTGAATGATTTGAAAGAAGAATTGAAGTACCGAATGATTGGAATGCTGAAAAGTCAACCAGAAACCAGAAAAGTCAACCAGTCAACCAGAAAAGTCAACCAGTCAACCAAAAAGTCAACCAGTCAACCAGAATACGAAAAAAGTCAACCAGACGAGTTTTGGGCCAGTTTTATGCGATTTTATGATCTGTTTGGGCCTGGACCCGTTTTCTATTATTTTTATGTCCTATTTAAAGACCTAGATGTCTTAGGGTTGGCATCTTTGGCAGAAACGAGGCAAACACTCTCTCTTCCACCCCTTTGAAGGAGGATCTTGGATGCTCAGGCTACCTCTTCACCTTTATTGGGTTTATTCTTTCATTCTTTCATTGATATTCATCTAGGTTCACCATGAATATGGTGAACTAAACCTTGTATGTTTGTTGGGGAATCAATGTAATCTCTTGAAGCTCTCATATATGGAATCTGTTGTTTACATCTTTTAATTAAGACATATGCTTTCTTTCATCATTAGTTAGGGTTTTTCCTCTTTGCTCAATGCTTGCATAGTTTAACTCATTCCATGCATGATTATTGGTTTTGTCGATACGGACACGTACGGGGAAGTCTAGATCCGGGGAATTTCTCCCATTATTATACTGACAATATTATATTGGTTGTCGTTAAGCTCCTGCACTCATGAACTAATCATTAGGAATGCTAGGAATTGTATGAACTATTTGATTAGGGAGAAGCCATCTAGAATGGTACATTAGAGAGTGGCATTAACAATGATGATTTGAATGTTGAATTCCTAAAATATATGAGAGTGGATGAGATGAAATTGACCCCCAACAACATATTCATTCATATATTCCATTGAAAGTGTTTATCTTTTGTCTTTGCCATTGATCAAACTTCATGCATACATGTTTATTTTCTGTCTTGCATCTTAAAAATCTAAATATTTCGTTTGTAAGTCCTAGCTAATCAACAAATCACATAACTAAACTAGGCCGTGAGTCCTTTGGGAAGAACGATACTTGGTCTTACCAAGTTTATTACTTGAACGATTCGGTCATACTTGCCGATTGTGAAACAAGTTTGTGACATCATATTTTGGTGCTTACAAATTTGTCCATCAAGTTTTTGGCGCCGTTGCCGGGGACTCTGGTTTAACTGGTTAATTTGTGTGATTATTGATTATCTTTGACTTATTTTTTATTTTTAATTTAAATTTCGAATTTTTTTTATTTTTTATTTTTTTTCTGTTTATATTTTACAGTTTGTATCTTATTTGATTTTATTTTATTTGATTAGATTAGATTTGATTTGATTTGACTAGATTAGATTTGATTTTATTTTATTTGGTTAGGTTAGATTTTATTAGATTTTATTTTATCTTTATCTTTTAGATTAGATTTTATTTTATCTTATTAGATTAGATTAGATTTTAGTTTATTTTATTCTATCTTCTGAATCTTTTATCTTTCTATCTTCTAAATCTTTTATCTTCTATCTTCTGAATCTTTTATCTTTTTATCTTTTGAATATATATCTTCTCTTATATCTTTTTGTGCTAACAAATATTTTCTAGAGTTTTGTGCCTAATGTTTGCAGGATGCAATTCGAACAAGACTTTAATAGGCACTCAATTCTACCAAAGTAATCTCAACCACTGGTGGGAACATGACTCAAGCATGGATCAAAGCCAATTTTGGCAAGCTGCCGGACAATTTGAGAACCAACCACAACAACAATGGCAGCAACAAAGCTTTAAAATCAACAAAGGGAAGCAAGAGATCTCTTCATTTAGACAAGGCATGGAAGAATCACTGGGGCATGCATGGGACAGGTATAAAAGCCTATTACGAAAGACTCCCACGCATGGATTTAACGAAGGAGAAGTAGTCCTAATCTTCCTTGGAGGTCTTGGTTCACAAACCATGATGATGCTTAACGCCTCAGCTGGAGGCAATATCAAATGGAAGACTCCAGAGGAAGCCACAGAAATAATTGAAAGCATGACTACTAATAACAATAAGTGGAACAGTGAAAGAGGAGCTCCTATTCAACAAAAAGGAGTTCTACAGTTGCAATCCAATGATGCCTTGATAGCTCAGAACAAGTTAATAACTCAACAATTGGAGAATCTCTCAAAGATACTTGAACAATTGCCACAAGAGTTAAAGACTGTTGCACAGGTACAATCCCAGTTGTGCGAATTGTGTGGAGGTGACCATATCAATGGTCAATGTGCCTTTCCAGTTGAAGCCGTAGAGGATGTAAACTACATGACCAATCAGTACCGTCAAGGGAGCTACAATCAAGGGTGGAAACCACACCCAAGTATTGGTCAGGAACAAAGTGGGCAAGCTGGACAAACTGGGCAATTTAACAAGCAACAACAACAAACCTTTCTATCAGGAAGTTTGGATGACACCCTTCAACAATTTTTGAAAAATTCTGATGCTACTCAGAAAAGCATTGAAGAATCATGTAAAAGGATGGAGATGCAGCTTCATTCCATTAGTCAGAGATTGAATGATGAGGTTAATACTGAAGTTAACCCTAAGGAGGAAAGGCAAGCCATTATCACTGAAAGTGACAAGATTCTTGATGAGAAAAAAATAGGGGGCGATGAGGAAAAGATAGAGAGAGAAGAAAAAGAAGAGTTGAGTGAGAGAGATAAAGATGATGAGAAAGAAAAAGAAGTGGTTGAGAGAGAAGAGAGGAAGAAAATTTGTGTGAAAATAAAGAAGTTGGGAAGAAAAAGAGAAGGGAAGAAAAAAATAAGAGAAAAGAAAAAGAGAAAATTTGGGGTAAGGAAGCGTAAGAAAAAGAAGATGAGAGGAAAGAAGAAGGAATCATATGAAAAACCCCATCCTCATCTAAAGAAGAATCGTAGGAAGGAAAAGAAATTTAAGTGCTTTATGGAAATCTTCAAGAAATTGGAGATTAAAGTTCCTATGATTGAGACACTGCAACAGGTTCCTGGTTTGATCAAATTTCTGAAGAAGTTCAGTAGAAAGAAGAAAAAGAAGAAGGAACTTGAGCTTTACTGGGTCAAGCTAGTGACGTTAAAAGAGCGCTTGCTGGGAGGCAACCCAGTGGATTTAAAAACTTTTGATTTGGATTTGTAACTTTTAATTTGTGGACATTATTTTGTAAATATTTTGTTGGATACAGCATCTACTGAAGGATGCTAGGTGGTTAAGTATCTACTGAAGGATACTAAGTTTGTAACACCTACTGATGGGTGTTGGTGAGAAGATTTTTGATACAGCTATCGCGGCCGATCAAATTTGATGTGCAATTAAGAATGCAGTACAGTGCTAGGAATTGACTCCTAGGTCGTTTCTCAGGGACCAAATGTGGTTCAGTCTTTTGTCAACACGTAATGGGGGGGTTTTGAAAATTGTTTTGGTTGCGGATGAAATTTAAAAGCGTTGAAATAAAATTAAAACAGTAAAACGAAATTAAAAAAAAATGAAATTGCTACAGTGAAAATGAAAATACAGTAACGTAAAACAGTAAAAATAAATCTGGACCAAAAAATTAAATACAGAAAACGAAAATACAGTAAATAATAATTATAGAAAACAGTAGAAACAGAAAATAAATTACAATAGTAAATAATTACAGCAAAACAGTAAATACAGGAACAGAAAAAATTCAAATATGAAAACAGAATTAAAATTACAGCAGCAAAATACAACAAACAAAAATACAGAAAATCATTTCAACATATGATATAAAATATTTTAAGACAAGAAATAAAATTAAAGTGTGTCTACCATTAACCATGAACCATTTTACTAGAAGAAAATAATTTAAATGAATGCCTTTAAAGCTTGAAATGAAAGACGTTACACTCCTCCTAGATTGGCTTAGTTTTCCACTTGAAATACAATTAAAGAAGACCTTTAAAACTAACAAAACAAGGACGTGCAGCAGCTATAAATTGGCATATGTTTCCATGTGAAATGAATTAAAATAAGGCCTTGGAACTAATACATAAAAACGTGGCAGCAGCACTTGAATTGGTTAAATCCACCTATTTACCAAGAGCAATTGAAAGCTATTAAAATGAAAGCAATTAACGTGCAACCATTACTCCATTATAGTCATGTCTAATTCCAAATAGAATAAGAAATGCAAGAAAGGGGTCGTGGGCCACTTCTTCTCAATCACATGAAAGAAAGCACTTGGTTTAAGAATTCTGAAAAGTTGTTTCCATTCACGTAAATTCCTCCTCCAAAAGATGCTCTTTGAAAGCTTTTGTCTTCTTCTCCAAAGCACTCTTCACACGGCTCCACCCTCCTTACTTTCCATCTAAAATCAATCACTACTTCTTATAATAATAACAATAACAATCCTATTCTAACAAACCAAACTCGGTGCTGCATAAATGATTCACGTTTCCCTTCATTTTAATCAAAACAAAACAAGATGGAAAGGTGCAAAGGGGCTGCTCCATGGACTCAACACTACACGGCATTATATAAAAGAAAGGCAAAGATAACATAGCATTTAGAAAAAACAAGTAGGACCCTACTACTTTCTTCAAAGCTAAATAAAATTGTATATGCTGGCTGAATTCATATCCACATCACCATGCAAACAATTACTTGGCCATGTTCAAATGAATAAAAAGATGCAAGACCGTGGACACTTGCACTTTTTCTGCAGAATTTAATGCACACACCCTTTCTATAAGCTAATGACCGTCCACTTTGCTGCATCCATTCCAGTTGCACTCTCCTTTCCTCCTTCTTCAACTACGTTCCCTTCTCATCAAAAATCACTTCTCCCCTTTGTAACAAATCCTTCTCTTCCTCTCTACTCTTTAGCAAGCAAATAAGTGTGTGTGGTTTACTCTTCCATACAGCAGAAACAAATCAGCATCTACAAGGTTTCACTGGCCTCTCCTCTTCTCTTTACCGTGAACTCCCATCTCATATTAAACAACTTTCTTTTTGTGGTTTTTTATGTTGAATAGGTGACGGCAGTTCCTTTCTACTCTACTATGAAAGCAAAACAAATGAACATGATATTTGGTTCTACACAAAGCCATGAATCATCTTTTCAAAGGTTACAAGATGCTAAGAGATTGTATGAAAATGCAGAAAACCAAAATGGAAGATGCAATTACAATTCAAGAAAGAAAATAAACATAAGCTATTCATTCATCATGAACATGTTTCCAGTTCTCAAGGAAAAGCATTCAAAGTACAAAGAAGCAAAGCAAAGTAAAGGAAACAAACTAGCTGCCTCTTGGTCTTGTGTCTTCTTCCAGTAGTGTTTCAAGAATCAAATACAGTTTTGCTTCCCTCTTCTAGCTCTCTGGACGTATCATCTCACACCAGCACCTTCTCTTTCTTCATGAAGCCATGATCTCTGTAATACTCTTGCTATACTCCACGGGAAAAGAGAAAAGATAGGATGCCCCCCCAAATTGCCGAGAGGAAGGAGGTTTTAAGAGACCCCAAAAATCAGCATGTGTGTTGTCTCTTTGTGCCATAGAGTAGCGACTGATCCACCACCTAGTAGTTAGCCTTTTTCATTTTTCTTCAATTAATCCCCTGTGCTTGGATTTAGCTCTCCAATTGGTGTTTCACGGGATGACTTTGTTCTTGGATTTAGCTCATTCTACCTTTTCTCAATTGTATGTTGAATTTTCCAAAGGTGGTATGTGTATGGCCGAGACTTTCAAGTATGGTCACTTCCCTCATTCCCTCATTTAATTTGTAATGTGAATTGTATACATAAGACAATGCTATTCTTTTCCAAAACAATTCATAAAACAGTGGGCTGCACTTGGAACTTGGTGGTCTCTTCTCTTTCATTCCAACTTAGGCTAAATGTTTTGCAAAATTCTTCATTTGAATCCAAAGAGTTGCCGTGAGGTGTAATGATGCCAAGCCTATTTTGCTTTTACAAACTCAAGAAAAATATTTCATTATACGGATCAATACACAGATTAATTCAATGCAGTACGGCTTCGACTAGATAACACAGTGTGTAAATAAATATTCTTCCTAATGTTCTAAAATATTTACAGAATTTTCCCTGCATTCACTAATGTAAATAATTATTCTCAGATAATTCAAATTAAGTAAAATAAGAATTTCTGATCAAATTAAGCACAATCAGTAAAAATGGGAAAATACTGGACAATTAAGCACAACTCCCTGATTAATTTTAGTACAGTAAACTAAGTGAAGTGAAGAAAATAATGATTCATCAAAATAGACCACACTTAGTCGTTTGCACTCCTGGGCAAACTTAAGACACAAAACCAGGGAGCAGTTCAAACATTAGAAAAGTGACACAGACTTGACAGACAGCACAAACTCCAAAACAGAAACACACTTTCACAATTCCCACAAAATCTGGACAGTAAAAGGTACAGGCAGAATCCTACACAAAATCAATGAAAGCAAATACTCAAAGAATCATCCAAACAGTTCAGTACAAGGAAAACAATCAATCAGTTCAAGAGATGAATCGACAACAATAGAGCCTCACAGATGTACACAATCAGTGTTTCTCTCAAGTGTTTAAGGTAAATCAATGTCACTCAATGAACTCAAGAAAGCAAACACAAATAGGCTTGGCAAGCCTCTAATATCAACACTCAAACAGATACGCATGTTCAAATCAAAAGGTCTTTTTATGGTCATAATGGGGTCAAGGACAAGGGAAGATATATCTGGATGAAAAGCTATAAACCATAAGGGATAGATGAGCAATGGGGAACAAGTATAAACACATTCAAACTCACCTACAGCCTCTAATTCCATCCTCTAGTTAACTCCATTATTCACCGTTGTTCACAATTTTTTTCTGTTTTTCTGATTTTTTTTTTTTCATCATTTTTTTTTCTTCATCCTGTCTTTTTTCTTTACTCTGTTCAACACACAATTTCAAGAGACAAGATGCACCACATATTTACAAACAGAAACAAGATATGAAGAGAACTCACTAGCCAATTCATCTGAAATTCCCAAGAGACCACACTTATTCCCAAAACAATTCCAAAGCTACAAAATTCCCTAAGGTTCAGGTAATAATGGTTTTTCACTTAGGGCTAGTGTATGAGCTTCAAAACAAAGAAATGGGGAAAAACATAGGCTCAAAAGGGTATCAATGGATCAAAACAGGGTAGGCTTATCTGGCTTAGAGGCTCAACAACAAAATGCCTTTATCCCTTTCAAACATGCGTATTAGTCAAGAATCAATTCAAAGAGTGAAGCCAAGACATATGTGCAAGCAATCAAGGCATATATCACACACAAGAAAGATCATCAAATGGCTCAAATCTCACACAGGTAATATGGTCACCATCAATTCAACTCTCAAATATCATGATTATCTCCCAAGCAAAGTAAAGCAAGGAATTCAACAGTTTAGAGTATCAATGAAGTGCAGGAAAACTGACAACCTAATCATAGTCCAGAATTCACGAAAATCATGCAAAACTGTACATAAGACACCACAAAATACACAAAAACGAAACATAAACAAAGAAACAACCTCCCCTAATAGACCACACTTAAACGACACAATGTCCTCAGTGTGTCACATTCAGCAGATCAAAACAATCAGAATAGTCATCAGATATCGACAAAGTGCAACAAAAGTGAGGAGGGAAGGAGAGAAGAAACTCCCTGAGTCAGGTGGGAGGGTAGGTGGGGTAGACCAAAGACGTCTCCTCCACCACTGCATCCAACAGAGAAGGATTGCTGAGGAAGGGCTTCAGTCTATGCCCGTTCACCTTGAAGCTTTTAGCTGCAGATGGACCCTGGATTTCTACTGCACCATAAGGATAAACATTAGTCACAACAAAGGGTCCAGTCCACTTTGATCTCAACTTACCACCCATGAGGCCGAGTCTAGAGTTATACAATAAAACCTGTTGGCCAACCTCGAAGTCCTTTCTAACAATGGAGTTATCATGGAACCTCTTGGTTCTTTCCTTGTAGAACTTCGAATTCTCATATGCTTCCAATCGGATTTCATCCAGTTCATTCAGTTGCAACTTCCTTTCCTCTCCAGCTTGGTCCATGGAGAAGTTGCATGTCTTCACAGCCCAATATGCCCGATGCTCAATTTCAACTGGTAGATGACATGCCTTTCCGAAGACAACCCTGTACGGAGACATCCCAATCGGTGCTTTGTATGCAGTCCTGTGGGCCCAAAGAGCATCGTCCAATCTACTACTCCAATCTTTCCTGTTGGGCTGGACAATCTTTTCCAAAATCCTCTTAATCTCCCTGTTGGAGATCTCAGCCTGCCCATTTGTTTGGGGGTGGTAAGGTGTAGAAACTCTGTGCGTCACCCCATATTTCTTGAGTAAAGCTTGCATGGATCTGTTGTAAAAATGGGTTCCCTGATCACTAACAATTGCTCTAGGCACTCCAAACCTGCAAAAGAGGTGAGATCTAACAAAATCCACAACAACCCGAGCATCATTAGTTCTGGTGGCTTTAGCTTCCACCCATTTTGAAACATAATCCACAGCAAGGAGAATATAGGAAAAACCAAAAGAAACAGGAAAAGGACCCATGAAATCTATACCCCAGACATCAAACACCTCACAGAATAGCATAGGTTGTTGAGGCATCTCTTGTCTCTGTGAAATTTGTCCTCCTGCTTTCTGACAAGGCTCACAAGTGCTACAAATCTTCTCCGCATCCTTGAAGATGGAAGGCCAATAGAACCCACAATCAAGCACCCTACGAGCTGTTCTTTGTATCCCCAGATGACCACCAGGTGAGGAGGCATGACAAAACTGCAGGACCGAGTCAATCTCATGGTCTGGAATGCATCTCCTAGTAACCTGGTCACTGCACAACTTCCACAGATATGGGTCATCCCAAACATAATACTTAGCATCACTCTTAATTTTAGCAATCTGAGCACGTGATGCTAAGGGAGGAAAAATAGAAGCAACCAAATAATTTACAATGTGTGCAAACCAAGGAGTCGAGTGAGAAGAAGAAATCATCAACAAACTCTCATCAGGAAAGTCATCCTGGATGGGCAGCACATCAACTTCATTCCCAGCTCTCTCAATCCTGCTAAGGTGGTCCGCAACTAGATTCTGTGCTCCACTCCGGTCCTTAATCTGCAAGTCAAACTCCTGGAGCAGTAGCATCCATCTGATCAATCTAGGCTTTGACTCAGCCTTTTTCAACAGAAACTTAAGAGCTGCATGGTCAGTATATACAATAACAGATGATCCAAGCAAATATGACCTAAACTTATCAAGAGCAAAAACAATTGCCAACAATTCTTTTTCAGTGGTGGTATAGTTTGCTTGGGCAGCATCCAAAGTGCGTGATGCATAGTAAATCACTCTTGGCAGCTTGTCAATTTTCTGTGTCAAGACAGCCCCCAATGCATAGTTAGATGCATCACACATGAGCTCAAATGGGGCTGTCCAATCCGGTGCCTGAATGATACGGGTGGTAGTCAAAGCTTCCTTGAGGCAATCAAAAGCCTGCTTGCATTTTTCATCACAAACAAAGTCAACATCCTTCTGCAGTAGTCTGGACAAGGGAAGCGCCTTCTTGCTGAAATCTTTGATGAAGCGCCTGTAGAAACCTGCATGTCCAAGGAAAGATCGCACCTCTCGCACGCAAGAGGGGTAAGGCAACTGTGAAATCACAGATATCTTAGCAGGATCTACCTCTATTCCCTTTTCAGAAATGATATGCCCTAAAACCAAACCTTGTTCAACCATAAAGTGACATTTCTCAAAATTGAGAAAAAGGTTTGTTTCTATGCATCTTTTCAAGACTTTTTCCAAACTGTCTAAACATACATCAAAAGAAGATCCATACACAGTAAAATCATCCATAAACACCTCTATACAACTCTCAAGAAAGTCACTAAAAATGCTAAGCATGCACCGTTGAAAGGTACCAGGAGCGTTGCATAGACCAAAGGGCATCCTCCGATAGGCAAAAGTGCCAAAGGGGCAGGTGAATGTGGTTTTCTCTTGATCCTCAGGAGCAATATTGATCTGAAAATATCCAGAAAAACCATCAAGAAAACAATAATGAGATTTACCTGCCAGGCGCTCCAGCATCTGATCAATGAATGGCAGGGGAAAATGATCTTTCCTGGTTGCTTGGTTGAGCCTCCTATAGTCAATGCAGACTCTCCAGCTGTTCTGCACTCTAGTTGGGATAAGCTCATCCCTCTCATTCTTCACCACAGTGAGGCCAGTTTTCTTGGGTACGACATGGATGGGGCTCACCCACTGACTGTCTGAAATAGGATAGATGATTCTTGCTTGCAAAAGCTTGGTCACCTCCTTCTTGATGACTTCCATGATCACGGGGTTTTGCCTTCTTTGTGGCTGTCTCACTGGCTTTGCCCCTTCTTCCAAAAGAATTCTATGCATGCATGTGGATGGACTAATACCAGGTATGTCAGCCAAACTCCAACCAATGGCCTTCTTGTTGTTCCTCAGTATACCAAGCAACTTCTCCTCTTGAACAGAATCAAGGGAGGTAGAAATGATCACCGGTTTCTTTTCATCATCCTCCAAGTACACGTACTTGAGGTTATCTGGTAGCTGTTTCAGCTCAAGAGTGGGTGCCTGCAAGTCAGATTCAAGTGTACTTCCTGCAACATTGTTAATGCATTCTGACTCTAAAGAGTGTACAGGTAAAGGCAGATCACTTATCTCATCACAATCCAAATCAATGTCCATCTCAGATATGTCAACAACATCATCAATATCATTCATAGCATCAATATCCTGGACATCACAATCCTCATCAAAATCCACAACATTATCAACATCATTCTCAAAACCTGATTCGAATCTAGATTCAATACATGAATGCAAAGAAGATAGAAAAGAATGCTTCTTCTCATGCACAGAATTAAAGTTGTCAACAACAAATTCATCAATAATGTCATCCAATGTATCAATCCTAAACAGAGAATGGTCCTCAGCTGGAAATTTCATTGCATCAAAGATATTAAAATGAACAACAATATCAGCAAATTCCATAGACAAAGTTCCAGCATACACATCAATCTTAGTTCGGGCAGTTTTCAAGAATGGCCTGCCTAAAATAATGGGAGCGGATCCATGAGAGAATCCCTCCTCCATTTCCAAAACATAAAAATCAGCAGGAAAAATCAATTCACCAACCCTTACCAAGACATCTTCTATGAAACCTGTTGGGTGAGTAACACTCCTATTAGCCAACTGAATGACCACACCCGTGGTTTGCAAAGGACCAAGAGATAAAGATTCATATATAGACAAAGGCATGACATTAACAGAAGCACCCAAATCAAGCATGGCATTCTCAAATTTATTATTTCCAATCACACAAGGAATGCAAAATATACCTGGATCTTTGCACTTTTCAGGAATGTGCGGGACCGACTTACCAATAAGTGCAGATACATTTCTTCCCATGCTAATCCTTTCATTTCCCTTCATCTTCCTCTTGTGTGTGCACAGCTCCTTCAAGAATTTTGCATACTTTGGTATCTGCTTGATTGCATCAAGTAGAGGTATGTTCACCTCCACCTTCCTGAAGGTCTCCAGAATTTCTTTATCTACCTCTTCCATCTTTTTGCTAGGAAGTGCTCGTGAAGGGAATGGAAGAGGGATAGGTCGGTCAATCAATGGAGATGGTGTGGCAGCAGTAGTGGTGGTTAAGGGAGGAGATCCTCCTGAAGAAGAACCACCGACTGGAGAAGAAGATTCACCTGCCTCAAATGTCCTGCTTGGACCAGCTTGGTCCTCCTTTTTGTAAGAAGTAGCAGGCACGGGTGTCGGTATAGAGGCGGGCTCTAAAGGTACAACAATCTGCTTCCCTGATCTGAGGGTTATGGCACTCACATTTCTTGGATTCTGCACAGTCTGCGATGGTAACTTACTAGAATTTTGAGACTGCGCCTGGTTTATCTGAGTGGCCATCTGACCTATCTGGTTAGTGAGGCTCTGTATGGACGCTCTAGTCTCCTGCTGAAATTGCATGTTGTCTTTCTGAAACTGCATGTTATCTTTCTGAAACTGCAGGTTTTGCACAGTCATCTGTCTCACTAACTCTTCCAATGAAGGTTCAGACAAAGTGGAAGGTTGGGCAGCTGGTTGGGCAGGTGCCTCTTGCTGTTGCTGTTGTTGTTGCCTTTGGTGTTGTTGCATGGGTGGAGGCACATATCTGTTAGGTGTTCCAGCATTCTGAAAAGGTGGCGTCTGCTGCTGTTGCTGTGGCGCATTGTTCCATCTAAGATTGGGGTGATTCCTCCACCCTGGGTTGTACCTGTTGCTGGACAAGTCATGATTTTGCTGTTGTGGCTGCCTGTTGTTGTAGATGTTTGTAGTATAAGCCTGAGGCACATCAGAGGCAGCAGGATGTTGCAAAGAAGGACATGCATCTGTGTAGTGGTCACTGGAAGGACAAATAGCACATAGTCGTGCAACAGATGCAGATTGAGATGTCGATCTCTGGTTGGTAGTCAACTGTGTCACCATCTTCGCAAGAGAGTTAATCTGGCCTTCTAACTTGCTTTCAACAGCTGATAAAGACTGGGCAATATCTTGTACGCCCTTCACCACAATGGCATCATTCCTGTTGCTAAACTGCTGGGAGTTGGAGGCCATCTTCTCAATCAATGGTCTGGCCTCAGCAGGTGTGATGTCTCCAAGAGCTCCACCACAGGCAGCATCGATCATACCTCGATCCATGTTGTTCAAACCCTCGTAGAAATACTGAATAAGGAGTTGCTCAGGTATCTGATGGTGGGGGCAGCTAGCACAAAGTGTCTTGAATCTCTCCCAATATTCGTACAGGTTCTCTCCACTAAGCTGTCTAATCCCAGTTATATCTTTCCTGATAGCTGTGGTCCGGGATGCTGGGAAAAATTTCTCCAAGAACAGCCTCTTCAGATCATCCCAGCTAGCAATGGATCTCGGCGCTAAACTATACAACCAATCCTTAGCAACATTTTCCAATGAATGAGGGAATGCCTTCAAGAAGACGTGCTCTTCAGGAACATTGTGCGGTTTCATACTGGAACAAACAACCAGGAATTCCTTCAAATGCTTATGTGGACTCGCACCTGCAAGACCATGAAACTTGGGCAACAAATGGATCAGTCCAGTCTTGAGAACATACGGAACATCCTCATCAGGATATTGGATGCACAAGCTTTCAATATCGAAATCAGGTGCAGCCATCTCCCTAAAAGTCCTCTCGCGAGGTGGAGGTTGTGCCATATTGTTCTCAGTGTGAAAAACAACAGAATCAGAATCAAGTACAGATGCAGTAGATGCAGTATGCACAGAGTACTCAACAGTAGGATGCACAATATCTAATGGAACAGGTTCAAAAACAGACTCTAAAGACAAATTCCTAGAATGCCTAATTAAGCTATGAAAAGTCCTATCAATCTCAGGATCAAAGGGTGGTATGAATCCAGGATTTCCTCTAGTCATGCACTAAATCACGACACCCTGTAATCATGAAACAATAGCACAGAAAATTCAAACCACAGAAATAAACACAAGGTAGCAAAACAACACTATCACAAACACATACACAAATCACACAACACAGACACAAGACTCAAAACTGAACCGTTGGTCCCCGGCAACGGCGCCAAAATTTGATACAGCTGTCGCGGCCGATCAAATTTGATGTGCAATTAAGAATGCAGTACAGTGCTAGGAATTGACTCCTAGGTCGTTTCTCAGGGACCAAATGTGGTTCAGTCTTTTGTCAACACGTAATGGGGGGGTTTTGAAAATTGTTTTGGTTGCGGATGAAATTTAAAAGCGTTGAAATAAAATTAAAACAGTAAAACGAAATTAAAAAAAAATGAAATTGCTACAGTGAAAATGAAAATACAGTAACGTAAAACAGTAAAAATAAATTTGGACCAAAAAATTAAATACAGAAAACGAAAATACAGTAAATAATAATTATAGAAAACAGTAGAAACAGAAAATAAATTACAATAGTAAATAATTACAGCAAAACAGTAAATACAGGAACAGAAAAAATTCAAATATGAAAACAGAATTAAAATTACAGCAGCAAAATACAACAAACAAAAATACAGAAAATCATTTCAACATATGATATAAAATATTTTAAGACAAGAAATAAAATTAAAATGTGTCTACCATTAACCATGAACCATTTTACTAGAAGAAAATAATTTAAATGAATGCCTTTAAAGCTTGAAATGAAAGACGTTACACTCCTCCTAGATTGGCTTAGTTTTCCACTTGAAATACAATTAAAGAAGACCTTTAAAACTAACAAAACAAGGACGTGCAGCAGCTATAAATTGGCATATGTTTCCATGTGAAATGAATTAAAATAAGGCCTTGGAACTAATACATAAAAACGTGGCAGCAGCACTTGAATTGGTTAAATCCACCTATTTACCAAGAGCAATTGAAAGCTATTAAAATGAAAGCAATTAACGTGCAACCATTACTCCATTATAGTCATGTCTAATTCCAAATAGAATAAGAAATGCAAGAAAGGGGTCGTGGGCCACTTCTTCTCAATCACATGAAAGAAAGCACTTGGTTTAAGAATTCTGAAAAGTTGTTTCCATTCACGTAAATTCCTCCTCCAAAAGATGCTCTTTGAAAGCTTTTGTCTTCTTCTCCAAAGCACTCTTCACACGGCTCCACCCTCCTTACTTTCCATCTAAAATCAATCACTACTTCTTATAATAATAACAATAACAATCCTATTCTAACAAACCAAACTCGGTGCTGCATAAATGATTCACGTTTCCCTTCATTTTAATCAAAACAAAACAAGATGGAAAGGTGCAAAGGGGCTGCTCCATGGACTCAACACTACACGGCATTATATAAAAGAAAGGCAAAGATAACATAGCATTTAGAAAAAACAAGTAGGACCCTACTACTTTCTTCAAAGCTAAATAAAATTGCATATGCTGGCTGAATTCATATCCACATCACCATGCAAACAATTACTTGGCCATGTTCAAATGAATAAAAAGATGCAAGACCGTGGACACTTGCACTTTTTCTGCAGAATTTAATGCACACACCCTTTCTATAAGCTAATGACCGTCCACTTTGCTGCATCCATTCCAGTTGCACTCTCCTTTCCTCCTTCTTCAACTACGTTCCCTTCTCATCAAAAATCACTTCTCCCCTTTGTAACAAATCCTTCTCTTCCTCTCTACTCTTTAGCAAGCAAATAAGTGTGTGTGGTTTACTCTTCCATACAGCAGAAACAAATCAGCATCTACAAGGTTTCACTGGCCTCTCCTCTTCTCTTTACCGTGAACTCCCATCTCATATTAAACAACTTTCTTTTTGTGGTTTTTTATGTTGAATAGGTGACGGCAGTTCCTTTCTACTCTACTATGAAAGCAAAACAAATGAACATGATATTTGGTTCTACACAAAGCCATGAATCATCTTTTCAAAGGTTACAAGATGCTAAGAGATTGTATGAAAATGCAGAAAACCAAAATGGAAGATGCAATTACAATTCAAGAAAGAAAATAAACATAAGCTATTCATTCATCATGAACATGTTTCCAGTTCTCAAGGAAAAGCATTCAAAGTACAAAGAAGCAAAGCAAAGTAAAGGAAACAAACTAGCTGCCTCTTGGTCTTGTGTCTTCTTCCAGTAGTGTTTCAAGAATCAAATACAGTTTTGCTTCCCTCTTCTAGCTCTCTGGACGTATCATCTCACACTAGCACCTTCTCTTTCTTCATGAAGCCATGATCTCTGTAATACTCTTGCTATACTCCACGGGAAAAGAGAAAAGATAGGATGCCCCCCCAAATTGCCGAGAGGAAGGAGGTTTTAAGAGACCCCAAAAATCAGCATGTGTGTTGTCTCTTTGTGCCATAGAGTAGCGACTGATCCACCACCTAGTAGTTAGCCTTTTTCATTTTTCTTCAATTAATCCCCTGTGCTTGGATTTAGCTCTCCAATTGGTGTTTCACGGGATGACTTTGTTCTTGGATTTAGCTCATTCTACCTTTTCTCAATTGTATGTTGAATTTTCCAAAGGTGGTATGTGTATGGCCGAGACTTTCAAGTATGGTCACTTCCCTCATTCCCTCATTTAATTTGTAATGTGAATTGTATACATAAGACAATGCTATTCTTTTCCAAAACAATTCATAAAACAGTGGGCTGCACTTGGAACTTGGTGGTCTCTTCTCTTTCATTCCAACTTAGGCTAAATGTTTTGCAAAATTCTTCATTTGAATCCAAAGAGTTGCCGTGAGGTGTAATGATGCCAAGCCTATTTTGCTTTTACAAACTCAAGAAAAATATTTCATTATACGGATCAATACACAGATTAATTCAATGCAGTACGACTTCGACTAGATAACACAGTGTGTAAATAAATATTCTTCCTAATGTTCTAAAATATTTACAGAATTTTCCCTGCATTCACTAATGTAAATAATTATTCTCAGATAATTCAAATTAAGTAAAATAAGAATTTCTGATCAAATTAAGCACAATCAGTAAAAACGGGAAAATACTGGACAATTAAGCACAACTCCCTGGTTAATTTTAGTACAGTAAACTAAGTGAAGTGAAGAAAATAATGATTCATCAATTTTGCACCTACTGATGGGTGCTGGTAAGTTTGAAACACCTACTGATGGGTGTTGGTGGATTTTGGGTCAGGCTCGTGACGTTAAACAAGCGCTACCTGGGAGGCAACCCAGTTGATTGATTGTTTTCTGTTTGTTTATTTTAGTTAGGGTTTGCATAAGCATTTTTAACATTGAATTGCAGGGAACCAGTGAGGGGTATGTCTAGTGATAACAGTTGAAAAACTGTTATTTTCATGCTTAAATTGATACTAAAAGCAACCTTTAGACTTAGAAATTAGCTTGAAATCATGCCTTTTATCTATATTTTCAGAAATAAGAGAGCTGGACAGGTTTATGCTTGATTTCAGTGTTTTTGTGCAGGTTTTAAGGTGAATTTAGTGAAAAGAGTAAAGAAGGAGAGAAGTGACATTAGAAAAGACAAGAAAGAGTGCAAAAAGAGAAGACGAAGGCACCGCTTAGCGGCAAACTACCGCTGAGCGGCACTCAAGAGGTGGCGTTGGAACCGCTGAGGGGCAAAATGGCCGCTGAGGGGAAGAAAGAAGACGCGCAATCACCGCTGAGCGGTAAATACCGCTGAGCGGCACTTTTTGGGCTTGGGCTTTTGTAATCTTTTGTAACTCTAAATTAGTATATAAGGGCTTGCACGTCCTTGGGATTAGTATCTTTTGGCAGAAACGAAGTAAACACTCTCTCTTCTCACCCCTTTGAAGGAGGATCTTGGATGCTCAGGCTACCTCTTCACCTTTATTGGGTTTATTCTTTCATTCTTTCATTGTTATTCATCTAGGTTCACCATGAATATGGTGAACTAAACCTTGTATGTTTGTTGGGGAATCAATGTAATCTCTTGAAGCTCTCATATATGGAATTTGTTGAATACATCTTTTAAGTAAGACATATGCTTTCTTTCATCATTAGTTAGGGTTTTTCCTCTTTGCTCAATGCTTGCATTGTTTAACTCATTCTAATGCATGATTATTGGTTTTGTCGATACGGACACGTACGGGGAAGTCTAGATCCGGGGAATTTCTCCCAATATTATACTGACAATATTTTATTGGTTGCCTTTAAGCTCCTGCACTCATGAACTAATCATTAGGAATGCTAGGAATTGTATGAACTATTTGATTAGGGAGAAGCCATCTAGAATGGTACATTAGAGAGTGGCATTAACAATGATGATTTGAATGTTGAATTCCTAAAATATATGAGAGTGGATGAGATGAAATTGACCCCCAACAACATATTCATTCATTCCATTGAAAGTGTTTATCTTTAGTCTTTGCCATTGATCAAACTTCATGCATACATGTTTATTTTCTGTCTTGCATTTTAAACTCTAAATATCTCGTTTGTAAGTCCTAGCTAATCAACAAATCACATAACTAAACTAGGCCGTGAGTCCTTTGGGAAGAACGATACTTGGTCTTACCAAGTTTATTACTTGAACGATTCGGTCATACTTGCCGATTGTGAAACAAGTTTGTGACATCATAATTTGGTGCTTACAAATTTGTCCATCATCTAGGAGGCACGTAGGTCAAGAAAAGAAGGAGAGGAGCACTTCACGAAAGTGCCGCTGAGCGGCAAACTTACCGCTGAGCGGTACTCTCGCAGATGGGCTTTAGTTTCCCCTTAGCGGGATCCGAGCCCATTAGGGTATTTTTATACCCTAAGCTGCGTTTTGGTTTCTCTTTTCAGACTCTTCTCTGCACACACACTCTTACATACCTTTTCAAAGGTTCTCTACAACTTTTCCCTCATCCCTCTTTAGAAAATCTCCCTTCCACTCACTTGCTCACTAGTTTTCCATCTAAGTTTGGGGTTGGGAGAGAGCATCATTGAAGGGGCTGATTTCTTCATTATGGTTTACTAATGCTTAACAATGTATCTTTTGGTTTTGTGAATTATGTTTGATGCAGGGATGGCCTCCTCATCGGGCAAAAAGAATCAAGACTATAAGATCCAAGAAGAAGGAGGATACAGAGGACAGCTCAGATTGAGGAGGAGTTGAGATAGCATTTACTGATGAATGCTATCATAACTAGAGCAGGACTTATGCTTTTGTTTGGTTTAAGTTTTCTGAACTTATTTACTTCTGTTTTAGATTAGGGTTTGATGTACTCTATTGAACACCTGGTTCCTTATGATGGTTTGCTATTAACTGTGATTGTGTGATAAGTAATGCTTGATGATGATGATTGATTGATTGATGTTGAGATAGATGTGCACATTAAAATGCTTATACAGGTGATTCACAAGCTTTGTGAACAAATGCATGATATCATGATTGTGATTGTGAAATTAAGTAGGATGTGTATGTCAAATGTGAATGAGCTTATATGTGAGGTTTTGAGCTCCAGAGTTGTTATTGTTGAATTCTATTACTTTGAAAGCATGAATGACTTTGCCCATGTTTTCTATGATTGAATCAATTGCTTGTTTTGCATCATATGATCAAGGCCGTTTGTTGGAACCCTTTTTATTGGCCAAATTCATAAAGTTAGCCCACTAAAAGAGAACACGTTGTGTTCTATCCTTTGAACCCTTAGCCTTGAACATACACTGAAAACCCTTGATTGAAAATCTTTACCTTGAGTTAAGTAGAAGATCTTGTATGGTATTGTTAAATGTTCAAGTTTGGGGTTGTTGGGGAAACATGAAAAAGGAAAAGCATTGAGCTAAGAGCTAAAAAGTAAGAATATGCAAAGAAAAAGAAAAGAAAAGAAAAAGAAGCAAAGCTCAATGCAAATGCAAAGGCAAGTTGGGAAGAATAAGAATAATTGTGTTGTTATGATTCTCTTAACTCAAGGATTTTGTGATCCAGAAAAACCAATTTTCTTGTTAGCCCAGCCACATTATAAGCCATTGAAAAGTCCTTGTGATGATGCATGCTTGTGAATGTTTTTGATTGTGGTAAAATGAAAGGCAAAGTTGATTCATGTGACATTGTGATAGTGGAGTGAATGAGTGAAACACTTTACCTCTTATACACTTGTGTGTTGAGTGAAACACTTTATCTAGTGAGGAAATATTCCATAAGCACATAAACATCCATGCTTAATTGATTGATCATTCATGAAAATAGCATTTGTTGGAATTTAAATGACTTTGTGAACACTAAAGCATGTGCACATCTTGAATGAACTCTTGGTCATAAGTTTGAGTGAAGTTGTTACTTATCTTGAAAAAGAGGATTTTTGAATGAGTGAACCATCATATAAATTGGTTGGAGATTGAGTTACATTTTGTTTGCTTGAGGACAAGCAAAGTTCTAAGTTTGGGGTTGTGATAACAGTTGAAAAACTGTTATTTTCATGCTTAAAATTGGCACTAAAAGCAACCTTTAGACTTAAAAACTAGCTTGAAATCATGCTTTTATCTATATTTTCAGAAATAAGAGAGCTGGACAGGTTTATGCTTGATTTAAGTGTTTTTGTGCAGGTTTTAAGGTGAATTTAGTGAAAGAAGTGAAGAAGGGGAGAGTTGAAAGTGAATTTAATGGTTTTGTGCAAGATTCCCTTGATTTTGTAGGCTAATTGAATGATTTGAAAGAAGAATTGAAGTACCGAATGATTGGAATGCTGAAAAGTCAACCAGAAACCAGAAAAGTCAACCAGTCAACCAGAAAAGTCAACCAGTCAACCAAAAAGTCAACCAGTCAACCAGAATACGAAAAAAGTCAACCAGACGAGTTTTGGGCCAGTTTTATGCGATTTTATGATCTGTTTGGGCCTGGACCCGTTTTCTATTATTTTTATGTCCTATTTAAAGACCTAGATGTCTTAGGGTTGGCATCTTTGGCAGAAACGAGGCAAACACTCTCTCTTCCACCCCTTTGAAGGAGGATCTTGGATGCTCAGGCTACCTCTTCACCTTTATTGGGTTTATTCTTTCATTCTTTCATTGATATTCATCTAGGTTCACCATGAATATGGTGAACTAAACCTTGTATGTTTGTTGGGGAATCAATGTAATCTCTTGAAGCTCTCATATATGGAATCTGTTGTTTACATCTTTTAATTAAGACATATGCTTTCTTTCATCATTAGTTAGGGTTTTTCCTCTTTGCTCAATGCTTGCATAGTTTAACTCATTCCATGCATGATTATTGGTTTTGTCGATACGGACACGTACGGGGAAGTCTAGATCCGGGGAATTTCTCCCAATATTATACTGACAATATTATATTGGTTGTCGTTAAGCTCCTGCACTCATGAACTAATCATTAGGAATGCTAGGAATTGTATGAACTATTTGATTAGGGAGAAGCCATCTAGAATGGTACATTAGAGAGTGGCATTAACAATGATGATTTGAATGTTGAATTCCTAAAATATATGAGAGTGGATGAGATGAAATTGACCCCCAACAACATATTCATTCATATATTCCATTGAAAGTGTTTATCTTTTGTCTTTGCCATTGATCAAACTTCATGCATACATGTTTATTTTCTGTCTTGCATCTTAAAAATCCAAATATTTCGTTTGTAAGTCCTAGCTAATCAACAAATCACATAACTAAACTAGGCCGTGAGTCCTTTGGGAAGAACGATACTTGGTCTTACCAAGTTTATTACTTGAACGATTCGGTCATACTTGCCGATTGTGAAACAAGTTTGTGACATCATATTTTGGTGCTTACAAATTTGTCCATCACTCGTCTTCCCAGCAAGAGACACGTATTCTCTTTCTGCAGCATTCTTTGTGCAGTTGTCTTCAACTTCGCTTGTCTCAAGTACTTGTTTTCTTTGATTAATCAGATTCTCATCAGTATTTCTTCCTTGCGTTGTAACAGTCATTAGCACTACGTGATCAGAATCTGATTCTTGTTTGTCTTTCACTAGATTAGCTTCGTCATTCTTCTCTTTCTTGGTGTTTTAATTATGCCAGCATTCAGACGAATAATGGCCAAATTTACTACATGTGAAACATTGCACGTTTCTTTTGTCGACATTTCTTCTGCCACCTCTTCCTCTGAAGTTTCCTTCCTTTGGATCCTAGTTAACGTCATCTTTGTTCTGATCTTGGTTATTAGCGGACCTTCCTCCGTTTCGGCCTCCACGACCACCTCGCATTCTGCCTCTTCCTCTACCAAATCCACGCCCCTTTTGTATTATGGCTTGTAATGCTTGGCTGATCTGTGTTGCATCTTGTTCTGCGGCTTTCCTTTCTAGCAGTCTCTGTTCGTGAGCTTCAAGTGAGTTTTGCAACTCCTCGATTTTCATTTTCTCCAAATCTCTACTTTCTACAATCGCCACAACAATGTGGTCATACTGGGGCGTTAACGTACGCAAGATCTTATGAACTATCTTCTTGTCCTTGACAACTTTGTCGCATGCACGCATTGCGTTGACAATTACTTGGATCATGCCGATGTACCCTTGAATGGTTTCTTGTTCCCCCATGTTCAGGAGCTCATACTGCCGCCGTAGTGACTGTAGCTTAATCTCCTTTATATTTCCAGTAGTTCCGTACCCATCTTGTAAGATCTCCCATGTTTCTTTGGCCGTTGTCGCCTTTGACACCTTTTGGAATATCGCCGTCGAGATGCATTGATGCAAGATCATGTGTGCTTTGCAGTCTAATTTTCTGTTCTCTTTATACGCTTTCTTTTCTTCATCTGTAGCATTCTTTGCAGGATCTTTAAACCCATCTTTGACAATTTCATCGATCTCATGGAAGCCCAATATAGCATCCATCTTTACGCACCAATCTTCGAAATTCTTTCCGTCGAATACCGGTAGTTTACTTTGGATCATCCCTGCCATACTTCAGCGTAAAATCTATTTTGCTGCAGAGTTTCTTTACTTGACTACTCCTCCCAGATTCGAAACCTGTAAGCTCTGATACCACTGTTAGAGTGGCAGCTTATCAGAGAAGAGAGGAAGATATTTTGGAAAAGCGGAACCGAGAGAGATAGGCAATGAAAACAGAGATGCAAAAGATTTAGAGAAAACGATTAATTTTCTTATTGAAGTCAGCAGTATATATGTACGAAAAGTAAGCTGTCTAATGACAGTTAAATCAGTTGTGATTCTAGATTTACATTCCTAACAAAATACAGTATATTTCAATCAATCAAACAAAATACAGTATGTAATCCTGTTTCACTCAATCATGTCATGCCAACTACCATTCACAACTTTGAAAAGACTCTAAATGACAGTGCTTGAGTCAAGGCTTCTCTAAATCAATAGGTCTTTAATTGGCTTGTAATGTTCATGGAATGAAATGGAAAAACAGAAAAGAATGGGAACTGAAATGAGTAGAGAAATGTGAAGAAAAAGGGATAAAACTAGAACTCAGAACATACTATTTTTCTCAGACTTTGGCCAGATGATTTTTTCTTTCTTTTTCTCTGGTTCTCTTTCTATTTCATTCATTTCAGGTCTCTTTTTCAATTTCTTTTTCTGATTTTTCTCATTTCCAAACCTGTTTCTTTCTTTTTCAACCAAACCAGATTTTTTTTCAACACATTTTTTTTTCTTTTTCACTTCTGGCCTCACTCTTTTTCATGCACTCACCAAGTTCTAGACTTCTCCCTACATCTCACAAGTCTCTAAGGAATGATTGGTTGGGGGAAATGGCTTGAAATGGATGAAAAGCAAAGAAAAAAAAAACTAAAGCTCAATATAAGGTGCAATGGTAAGGAATGAAATGGATAAGCTAAACTGGAAAAATGAAGGATGCCTAGATCATATTTAAAGTTACCAAGAGCGAGCACATCACAAAGAATCAATGCAAAATCAGAATGACAATTAAACATGCATGTTATCACACAAGAAAGACAAAAACTGGCCCAGAATCTCTCAAGGGTTTAAAATTTGTTAAAACTGACTTGCTACTCATCCTATGTAAAAATTACTGAATTGAAATGAACTAAAGACTGTAAAAATTAATGCTAGAACTACTTCTGCCCAAATCCAAAGCTAAGTCTACTCTTGACAATTCTAATCTAAGGAAATAAAGCTAAAATTTGAATGACATCACCAAAGAATGAAGATAAGCATAAGAATCTAAAAGAATAGAAACAAAGGTTAGAGAAATAAAAGGAACCTGGAATCAGTCCTAAACTACCTAATATATTGACAGAAGATAAACCTAAACTATTCCTATAAGCTACCTGACATATGCAATATAACCAGAATAGAGAATTGACAAAAAGAAAGCTAAACAGATTCAGAAAAATTTTAAAAACAGTAGCAGAAAGAAAATAGAACCAAATTATGAAAAGAATCCTAATTAAAACTTGAAGCAAAGCATGAAAATAAAATGAAGAATAGAAATTAATGAAGAACTAAAACAGAGCAAGAAACTAGCATAAGGAAAACAAAATAATAGAAATAAGCCAAGAAAAGGGACCTAAAATAAGTTCTAAAACAGATTAAAAAACAGTAAAAGAACCTAAGCTAAAACAACATAAACCAGAAAATGAATGAACTTTAAAAGACCTAAGAACTATTATCAACAAAACTAACAACTAAACTAAAACAGATCAGTAACAAGAGTAAGTATTTACAGACTAAAGAAAGAATAGTAAACTACTCTAGGGATTTATAAACCAAACCAGACCTAAACTAAGAGAAAAACAGTTCAGAAAAAAATACCCCTATTTTATTGCTAAAACAGATACTAAACACATCTATCAAAGTAAAAGCAAAAATTTTAACTACAACCCCTCACCCCCACACTTAAGAGGCACATTGCCCTCAATGTGTGAGTGAGTAAGGTTTTCTAATCAACAAAAACATACTCAGATCAAACAGCAACAAATATGTACAAGAATAGAAACTGAAAAACACAAAAAAAACAGCAATTGAACAAGAACAGAAACAATACTTAAAAGTAAAACTACAAAACTAAAGAGGCAAAGAACTTATTCAGATTGGCCACAAATCAAAGTTAATTCTTTTTATTTTTATGATAAACAACATATTATCTACCCTACTATTTATTATGCTACTTAAAGCTATGTAAACTACTATAAAAGACCTATAACTACTATTTAAAGGAAGGGACAAGAAAGAGCTTATTGGATTTTCTCCATTGTCAGCCAAGATGTGCATTAGCTCCTTCCCAGCTCTCTGCTTTAGCATCATCAGTTCTCCATTCAATGCTTTCAGCTGCAGCAACCAGATCTCCTCATGCCTTTGCTGTTGATTTTGCAAATTCCAGGCTCTTTGAGCATCATTTATACCTTCTCTTGCATTCATGACCACTTCCTTTGTGTCTGCAGCTTCCTTTGGATGAGTGGCAATATTAGTAATGTCAGCTGCAACAGCAAAATCAAAGTCAATGTTCATCAGTGAATCATCAAACATTTCAGCTTTGTTAAAACTGAAATCAAGATCATTCTCATGAAGAACCAATGCATCAAAGGTGGGAAAAATATTATCAGTGCAAACAGTAGGGGTATGGATACATTCAATCTCAAATGGTGCTCTAAGAACCTTAGAATCAATAACTACTGCAGTGTTAACAACAGGCTCTAAAGGATCTATGCATAGGCAACCAAATGAGCTAAACTGCAAAGGAAACTCAGATAAGACAACTAGAATTTCAAGGTTAAACAACGCCTGTGTTGGCTCTTCCTTAGTAATAACAACAAAATCCATAGTGAACTCAACACAGTCCATAAAGTTATCCTCAAAATTGTTGTCCAGACCAATGCACACATCATAAAAATCATCAGAAATATCAATATGTTCTACAACACAAATTTCATCCAGCTTTTCAGTACAATCAGGTATAACAGCAAGAATATCTGGCAAGGTTTTCTCATCCATAAGATTATCAAAGCTAGTTTGTACCTCACCTAAACAGACAGGAAGCTCAAATTTAAAATCAACCTATACTGGCTCCTAAAAAATGACCTCACTAGCATCTATCAAATCAGCAGCTAAATGAACACCTATTGTGAAGCTATCATCAAC
This sequence comes from Vigna nakashimae, assembly GCA_034642375.1. Classification (NCBI taxonomy): domain Eukaryota; kingdom Viridiplantae; phylum Streptophyta; class Magnoliopsida; order Fabales; family Fabaceae; genus Vigna; species Vigna nakashimae. The sequence goes on from CM067765.1 coordinate 33,746,273, forward strand.
TGGAATAATGTCAAAACCAGTGCATAACTCTGAAACAGCATAAGGCATGTCAATATTTTCAATGGAACAGGCTGAATCTAAAATATGACTGTGTGCAGGCATAACAGGAACATAATCTGGAGCAGGTTCTATGGGTTCAACTTTAAACAGATCCAAAGCATTAAATTCATATTGAACCTTAGAGAATTCTATGGGAATGCTAAGTTCAGAATAAACCTGTGTTCTCTGATCACTCTACCTCATCAAGGTCATTTCCATCCAGCTTGAACATAATGATCTCTTCCTTGGCGCCTGCAAAATAGTTAGAAGCAGAACATATGGCAGAACTGATTTCTTCACAAACTTCACAACCACCCCCAAGGCATGTACAACCAGTGAGTTTTTCATTACTCAGTTCTAAAGAGTTTAAGAACCCAGCAAACTCAAGTTCAAGTTCTAATCCTAAATCAGTACTGGCATTTTCAAAATCAGTCATATCAACTTTCACATCATCAAAAACTACATATCTATCATCATGAGTGATGAATCAATATTTTGCTCACTTCACTTGGTTTATTGTGCTAGAATTAATTGGGGAATTGTGCTTAAACGTCCAGTATTTTTCCATTTTACTAATTGTGCTTAATTTGATTGGAAATTCTTATTTTAATTAATTTGAGTTATCTGAGCTAATTATTTGCATTAGTAATTGCAGGAAAATTTTGGAAATACAATTTGGGACATTTGAAGGTTATTCGATTACACACTGTGCTATGTAATTGGAAGAAAGATATGGATTATTTCATTCAACTCCAGGAGAGCAACACGGCACATGAAAAGTGGTGTGAAATAAAAATAAAGGGGCTGCAAGTGAGTTAGCTATTCATTTTAAAGCACTTTTTGGTGCAACTACCACACCACTCGGTTAAACACAATTTGGAAATCTTCTAAATTGGAACCAAATAGGGGGCCACCATTCACGGTCTTATCTTCCATTTATTTTTGGCATTTAGTGATGCTTGGCAACAAATCACAATTAAAACTCCAAAATGCTGAATTATTGTCATAGCACACGGCCCTCATTTCTTTTGGAATGTCCAAAGCTCAATTAAACAACAAAAGATGGGGCCACCAAGTTCCAAGTGCAGCCCACGGTTTTATCAAATGTTTTGGAAGAGAATGCATTCTCCTATGTATACAATTCACGTTGCAAATGAATAACAAAAGGGACCACCTTTGTTGGAAGTTCACGTGCACATGAGGAATTTCAAGGTGCTAAATTTTATTTAATATTAAGGGAAGTGGTTTCATGGCCCCGCTAGCTTGAAAAAGAAAACCATTTCATTTTGGAGAAAGAAACCAACACGTTAAGCAATTCTCATTCCACCATTATGCACATGATGAAGGGGGCCACCACTTGCTGAGCACGGTTTCTTTTCTTTTGCGTGGTATCATCTCACGGCCTTGGGAGAAAAGCACACACAACACGGCCTTGCTGGAACAGAAGAAAGAGATGTCATGGTTGGAGAGAAAGAGTTGCGGTACAGCAGCACCACGGCAAAAAGAAGAGCACCATGGTGATGATTTTTGGAGCAGCAACAACTGATTTTGAACTTGGATGGATAATGTAGGTGCAGCAACCATCTTGAAAGAAGAAAAAGGAGAAGGTCACGGGCTGCCAAGTGAGACAAAACCAAAAATACTAAATTGAAGGAGGATGTCCAAGAGTGTGGAGACTATAAATTGGCAGTAGCAGCAAAGAAGAAACTCATGAGATTTTAGGAAGTAGATTAGGAATTAGGAAGACACCCACGCTTGGAAGAGGCTCTCGCCTCTTCCTTTTTTCCAAATAAGCTCTATGTATTTTAATCTCAAACAGTGCCTAGTTTTCATTTCTCTGAATGCTACTTTTGTTCGTTTCATTGTTAGTTATAATGTTCAAGAATTTTAATTTAAGTGTTGAATCTTTGCTAATTCTCATTTTCAGTCAAGTGCCTTTATTTTTACAGTCTCTTTTATTTTACTGTTTACTGTTTTATGCATCGTTAAATTTTACCGTTTCTTAATTTACCACTTTTCATTTTTACTGTCTTTTACTATTAAGTTTTTATTGTCTTTAAAATTTATTTCAGTGTTAAAATTTTTGTCGTATTTAAATTCCAGTTTTAATTTATTTTTCCGCACAAAACCAAAATTCACAACCCCCCCCCCTTCGTGACTGATCTAAGACTGAACCACCAAAATTGTTCCTCGAGAGACGACCTAGGAGTCACTTCCTAGTTAAACTATACTGCATTATTTTCGTGCAATCAACTTTTGTGAGCGGTGCGACCCGTTCATCAATTTTGGCGCCGTTGCCGGGGACCAATGGAGGTTTGGTTTTAGATTTTTGTTGTGTAAATTTTTTGTTCTGTTAATATGTGTATTTTGTGTGTTTTGTGTTTTGTATTTTTGTAGGTGACAACGACACCTTCAGCAAATTTTGGCGGCGTTGTCACTTCAGATCCAGGTTTTTGTTTTAGATTTTTACTGTGTTAATATATATTGTGTATATATGTGTTTAATTGTACTATGTTCTGTATTTAGTTGTTATTAAAAAAAAAATTTTAAAAAAAAAAAAATTATTATTATGTTCTGTCTTGTGTGTGCTTGTAGCATGTATAAATGTGTTTTGTTTTATCTGATTCGTAATTTTTAGTTTTTAGTTTTTACTTTTTATTTTTCCATGTCTACCTATTTTAATGTTGTGAATAATGCTTATTCTGCCAATGTCTGTGATTATGATTCTTATTCTGCATATTACTTTGATTTTAAATCTGCTAATTTTTATGATGAGAACAATATGTTCCATCATCCAATTTCTGAGAGCTCTCTTTGGGAGCCAGTTCCACAATATGAGAGTCAGCAGTATGATTCTCCTGCTCAAATAGCTCCTCAACCTTCTACTTCTGAACCTACATTAAAGGAGTTACTAGAGCAGATGACAATGCAGAACATTCAGTTTCAGAAAGGGAACATGCAGTTCAAGCAAGAGAGCATGGAGTTCCAGCAGGAAACTCAAGCTGCCATACAGAATCTGAGTGATCAGATCAGGCAAATGGCCACTCTTGCACCTGAGGAGACTGATGAAAATTTTGGGGACCCGGCAGAAGTAAGCAGTAATCCTGAACCAGGTAGACCACCTTCATCTTCCCACACTCTAGAAATCTTCAAGGAAGAGGAGGTAAGCATACCACAATTTGATTATTATGTTGATTGTGATGATGATCGGTATGCTAATGACTATATTCTTGCTGAGTCTGATTTTAATTTTTCCTCTGTGCATGAAGAGAACCGCTTTTTACTATCACATTCGAATGGTTATTCTTCATGCACTGAACATGAATCTGAATCTATGATTAATATTGCATGCAATTTAGAAATTGATTCATGTTATGAGGATTTATCTAAGGCTCAGTATGATGAATTGGGATTGGGTGTTATACCTCTGCATAACATCTCTTTGGAACCACATTGCACTAACCATGTTGCAGGAGGTGTACATGTATTGCATCAACAAACACCCACAATTGAAGACAAAGGTGCAAGCTTACAAAACGGTTTGAAAATCAATTGGCACCTGCTGAACCCAATCATCAACAATTTTTTCTGCTTAGATCCAGCGATGGAAGACATTTCATTGCTTGATCAGATCTGGAGGATGAAGCAGTTCCTCCTCAAAACTTCCGTGCTGGATCATGAAGTGGAAAACCTCTCCCTACAAGTCCAAAATTGGCAACTGCCACCCTGACCAGGGGAGTTTTCTTTTTCTTTCTTCCCGTTTTCCTACTTTTATTGCATTTGTCCTTTATCTGTTCAGTGTTTTAACTGATGATCTTATGCTTAGAACACGTTTAGGACAGTGTAGTGTAAGTGTGGTCTTGGGGGAGATTCTGATTTTTGTTAAGTTTGTTTTTCCCTTTTCTTCTTAGTTTTCGAATTGTTATCTTTAAAAAAAAAAAAAAAAAAATTAAAAAAAAAAAAAAAAAAATTATTCTGTTGTGATAAAATATTTTGTTTTAAGCGTGCCAAATCTGTATTCTGATATGTATATTTATTTTTTTTTCAAATTGTTATCCTTAAAAAAAAAAAAAAAATAATTCAAAAAAAAAAAAAAAAAAAATCAAAAATTCAAAAATTGTTTTGCGTAGTTCTTGATTTTATTTCGACCCTCAGTTTCTTACCAATATTTCATTAAACATTTTCACTTCAGATCTCATTTATTTCCCTTATTTTTCTTCACTGCAAAATAATTTCTTAGTTGTTTCATCAGATCTTTGATTGAAAATTTTGTTTAGACTAAGAGAGATTTCATTCATCAATGCAAAAAAATTACAGTAATGGAAAAATGGAGATTGAACAGATCTGAAAATAAAATTGCAGTTGATATATGAAATTTAAGATGTTCTGGGGTCGATCATTTCTGATCGTTAATATTACAAACCATAAAAAAAACAAAACAACATAAAAAAAAAAAAAAAAAAAAAAACTTAAGTGTTCATATTACAGTCCTTATTCTGGCCACACTCGGCCAATAAAAACATAAAAAAAAATAAATAAACAAAACTTTAAAAGTGGAAGAATTCACGAGCTGGTTGTGGTGGTCTAAGGGAGAGCTCCGTTGAGGGAGCTCTGGTTCGAAAAGTCACGAGCGGAGGCTTTGGTGGAGGAATTTCTCGTTCATTTCTGTCGTCATCGATAATGATCGGAACTGGAAACAAATTCAGCAGCCTCGGTGCCCTCATTATCACCCAGTTGTTTTCTTTCAAACAAAAAATAAAAAATAAAATAAATAAAAAATAAAAAATTTGTGTTAATAATAGAAGAGGAATGGAAAATTCAATGGAGGTGTGATCAGAGGTCTTACCGTACATGTATAGCGGCAGTTGTGAAAAGAGAGTGCCTGTGGGGTCTATCTCCGCTTGCCAGCGCCTGACCCGATTGCCATGGTTGTTAAACCAGCAGTGCACGTTGTATTCAGTGGCTTCGCCGAAGGTCCTTAGTCGAGACGCGATCTCGACGACTTGCGCTCGGCTTGGGTGTGTGACCCCATAGTTGTAGATTTTGGTCATCATCGTGATCTGATCATCTGTAGGACGCCACCGTTGACTGGTATATCTCTCTGATTCCATATCACTCATCCTTCCTCTCGTAATATACAAATACATAAATAAGAAAATAAATACATATAAAAAGAACAAAAAAAAAAAAAAAGAAAGAAAAAATAAACATAAAAAAAAATAATAAAAAGAACTAAAAAAAGAGAAGCATAAAAAAATTAGATTAGTTCTCTGTTTTCTTTATTTGTTCTTGTTTCCTTTTAGATTTATTTTGTCCAGTCTGTATTTGATGTTTCAGTGTCTGGTCTCAGATCTGTTTCACGGTCCTTGCAAAAGGGTCCTAAACGGATCTACGTCCAGTTGTCCGGTTGTTCTTGTCCATATTGTTCTTGTATATTATGTTTATGTGTTTATTTAGTTTTAAGTGGGGTACGTGGCGTTGTTCTACCCGATTGTCTCTGCAATACCTTCAATCGAAGGGAGATTAACGTCTGGTTTCCAGCCGATATACCCCTTAAGTTTTTAGACAGTTGTGTTTTATGTGTTTAAGAGTTTTCAGTTTCAAAAATATGAAAAAAATTGAAAAGGAGAAGATAGATCGGGCAGGGGGAGAGGACAAGTATTGCAGCAAAGAAAATAAATAACAGGAAAGCAGGACAAGGGAGAGGGAAAGAGAACAAGCAGAGAAAAATAAAGAGAGCAGGGCAGAAAAAGGAAATACTGAAAGGGAAAGACTGGAAGGCAGGAAAAGTAAAAAAAAAAAAGCAGAGAAAGCGTTAAGGAAGGAAATTACATGAAGGAAAGGAAAGAAGGAGTTACTAAGTTCTGAGGACTTACCTGGAGAAGTAGGCTTGCAGAGGCTCCTCGCGGATCTCACTCAGACTCTTCAGAAGACGCAGGGACAGGGGCTCTGCGCAGATCTCAGATCTTCAGAAGGCGCGGGGACAGAGCTTCCTCACAGATCCAGACGCTCGAGAGAGAGCAGAGAGCAAAGAGAAGAGAGCAGAGAGAAGAGAGTAGAGAGAGAGTGAGGGGTCAGAAATGGCGCTGGACGCGGAGGAATGCCTCATTTATAGCCAGAAAGCTTTGCCACTGTAGCAACAGTTCCGGTCTCTGCCACCGAGACTGTTGTCACAGTACCGGTCTCCTTTTTCAGAAAAAAAAAAATAAAAAAAAAAATAATAATAAATAAAATAAAAAAATATAATAAAAATTAATTAGCATCTACTGATGGGTGCTACGTGATTTAGACATCTACTGATGGATGTCAATGATAACATCTACTGATGGATGTTACTGAAAATTTCTTCCCATTTTTCCTAACTTTTTATTGCACTTGTCTATATTATTTGCTGCTCTGAAATTGATCATCTGATGATTGTAACACACTGAGGACATTGTGTGATTTAAGTGTGGTCTACTGGGAAGAAATTTTGATTTTTCTGTTAGATTGTATTTTGTGTGTTAAATTTTTTGTTTTTGAGTGTTAAATTTTTTCTCTTTTAAGTTATTTTTATCGAGTTTTGTGTGCAATAAATTTTACATTTTTCTCTTGATTTCTGGATGATGTCTAAAGTTGTAGATTTTTCCTTCACTTCATTAATACTTATGGTTTAAAATCCTTGCTTTTCTTTGCCTGGAAAGATGATTATGTGTTTAAGAGGATGATTTGATTGTGACGAATACCCTGTGTGAGATTTGAGCCACTTAATTTTCTTTCTTGTGTGTGATATGTCTCTTGAATGCTTGCACATATGCCTTGGCTTGATTCTTTTTGATATAATTGATTGATATGCATGTTCAGACGTGATAAAGGCATTTTTGTTCTTGAGCCTCTTTAGCCAAATAAGCCTACCTTGTTATTATCCTTTGATAACCCCTTTGAGCCTATACTGTATATATTTCTTTGTGTTGAAGCTCATACACTGATCCTAAGTGAAAAACAAATGATTACCTTAACCTTAGGAAAGTCTGAAGCTATAGAAGTATTTTGAGAATAAGTGTGGTCTCCTTGGGAATTCTGATGAATTGGCTAGTTGGTTCCTCATCATGTTTTGAAATGATAATTTATATCCTGTTGTGAAAAAAAAAAAAAAAAAAAAGAGAAGAAGACAGGATGAGAAAAAAAAAAATTTTGATGAGAAAAAGAAAAAATTGAAAAATCATTTTGTGAATAATGGAGTCGAGAAGAGGATTGAATTAGAGGTTTGGGTGAGATTTCACTGTGTTTACACTTTTTCCCCATTGCTCCTCTATTTCTTTTGAGCTGTAGCTACTTATCTATATTTTATCCTCCCCTGTCCTTGGCCCCATTACAACCCAGTAAAGACCTTTTGATCTGAAGATGCATATGTTTTAAGTATTGATAATTAGAAGCTTGCCAAGTCTGCTTGTGTTTGTTTTCTTGAGTGCATTGAGTGACATTGATTTACCCTAGACAATTGAGAGAAACACTGTGAGTGCATCTGTGAGGTTTTGTTATTTTTGAATCACCTCTTAAACTGATAGATTATTTTTCCGTGTATTGAATTGCTTGGAAGATTTCTATAAGTATCTGTTTTTCTTGATTACGTGTTGGATATTGTCTACTTCTTTTATCTGTCTAGAATTCTTGAGAACTGTGTAAATTCTGTTTATTTTTCTCGTTAGTCTTTGTTTTCTGTCTGCTGAGTTTGTGTCACCATTCCTGAAAGTCCTTTGAACTATTCCCTGATTTGCGTCTTAATTTTGCCCAGGAGTGCAAAAGACTAAGTGTGGTCTATTTTGATGAATCAATATTTTGCTCACTTCACTTGGTTTATTGTGCTAGAATTAATTGGGGAATTGTGCTTAAACGTCCAGTATTTTTCCATTTTACTAATTGTGCTTAATTTGATTGGAAATTCTTATTTTAATTAATTTGAGTTATCTGAGCTAATTATTTGCATTAGTAATTGCAGGAAAATTTTGGAAATACAATTTGGGACATTTGAAGGTTATTCGATTACACACTGTGCTATGTAATTGGAAGAAAGATATGGATTATTTCATTCAACTCCAGGAGAGCAACACGGCACATGAAAAGTGGTGTGAAATAAAAATAAAGGGGCTGCAAGTGAGTTAGCTATTCATTTTAAAGCACTTTTTGGTGCAACTACCACACCACTCGATTAAACACAATTTGGAAATCTTCTAAATTGGAACCAAATAGGGGGCCACCATTCACGGTCTTATCTTCCATTTATTTTTGGCATTTAGTGATGCTTGGCAACAAATCACAATTAAAACTCCAAAATGCTGAATTATTGTCATAGCACACGGCCCTCATTTCTTTTGGAATGTCCAAAGCTCAATTAAACAACAAAAGATGGGGCCACCAAGTTCCAAGTGCAGCCCACGGTTTTATCAAATGTTTTGGAAGAGAATGCATTCTCCTATGTATACAATTCACGTTGCAAATGAATAACAAAAGGGACCACCTTTGTTGGAAGTTCACGTGCACATGAGGAATTTCAAGGTGCTAAATTTTATTTAATATTAAGGGAAGTGGTTTCATGGCCCCGCTAGCTTGAAAAAGAAAACCATTTCATTTTGGAGAAAGAAACCAACACGTTAAGCAATTCTCATTCCACCATTATGCACATGATGAAGGGGGCCACCACTTGCTGAGCACGGTTTCTTTTCTTTTGCGTGGTATCATCTCACGGCCTTGGGAGAAAAGCACACACAACACGGCCTTGCTGGAACAGAAGAAAGAGATGTCATGGTTGGAGAGAAAGAGTTGCGGTACAGCAGCACCACGGCAAAAAGAAGAGCACCATGGTGATGATTTTTGGAGCAGCAACAACTGATTTTGAACTTGGATGGATAATGTAGGTGCAACAACCATCTTGAAAGAAGAAAAAGGAGAAGGTCACGGGCTGCCAAGTGAGACAAAACCAAAAATACTAAATTGAAGGAGGATGTCCAAGAGTGTGGAGACTATAAATTGGCAGTAGCAGCAAAGAAGAAACTCATGAGATTTTAGGAAGTAGATTAGGAATTAGGAAGACACCCACGCTTGGAAGAGGCTCTCGCCTCTTCCTTTTTTCCAAATAAGCTCTATGTATTTTAATCTCAAACAGTGCCTAGTTTTCATTTCTCTGAATGCTACTTTTGTTCGTTTCATTGTTAGTTATAATGTTCAAGAATTTTAATTTAAGTGTTGAATCTTTGCTAATTCTCATTTTCAGTCAAGTGCCTTTATTTTTACAGTCTCTTTTATTTTACTGTTTACTGTTTTATGCATCGTTAAATTTTACCGTTTCTCAATTTACCACTTTTCATTTTTACTGTCTTTTACTATTAAGTTTTTATTGTCTTTAAAATTTATTTCAGTGTTAAAATTTTTGTCGTATTTAAATTCCAGTTTTAATTTATTTTTCCGCACAAAACCAAAATTCACAACCCCCCCCCCTTCGTGACTGATCTAAGACTGAACCACCAAAATTGTTCCTCGAGAGACGACCTAGGAGTCACTTCCTAGTTAAACTATACTGCATTATTTTCGTGCAATCAACTTTTGTGAGCGGTGCGACCCGTTCATCAATGAGCACCTGATTCATCATCAAGAAGTGCATTTAAATCTGTGCAATCATAAAAAACACTAGATGCAGGTATATGAACTCTATCAATGTTAAATACTGAATTGTTGATATTAGAATGATCAAAGCAAGGACTAAAATCAACAACCTCTACAGGCACATCAAGCATTTGATCAAACGTAGTCAAATCAATTTTAGGATCACATACATCAGCATAAAAGTCCATTTCATAGTACTGAAGCACCAAAACATGGTTGGCAGCTTCCCTCATTTTTTTCAAATACTCTTTGGACTTTCTGAAATCAATTTGTACTTCAAGCTCAGCAGGTTCAATTTTAAAATCAGAGTTCAAATCAACAATACAATCAATTTCAGAATGAGGTTCAGTACTCTCATCACCAACATAAAGTTCATATATAGATTCAGAATCAACAGATGCATTCATACAATCACCACTCATCAGAGAATTGGAAATATCATTAACAGAAATTAAAACAGAATCTGAATCAGTGAAAGAAGGATTAGCGTATACAATTACAGAGGTGGTTGGACACTTAATCACTTGAAACTCTGGGGTAGCAGCTACCATCAGTGGTGCTTCATTGGTTGCTGCCTCTTTCTCCTTTTCAACTCTCCCAGTCAACTTGTTGACTACAGCTACTAACTCAGCCACTTGATTGGTTAGTCCTTGAAGTTCATACGCTGGAATCCCCTGTTGCCATTGATCACAGAATTGTGGCTGCCATGGCTGTTCTGAATGAATTTCTTCTTGCTCTGGTGCATCTTAATGGAAAAAAGATGGCTGCCATGGCTGTTCCGACAAGAAATTCTCCTGCTCTGGTTCAGCATATTGGTCCCAGTATACGTGTGGCAGCTGCTGCTGCACTTGCAAGGGTGGTTGCTCATGATATGGTTGAAAACAATGTGGTGGTTGCTGCTGGAAAGCTTGATTGGCTGGCTGCATAAAAACCTCAGGAATAGGCTCATAAAACATGTCAAATCTTGGTGGTTGAGCATTATAAGGAAATGAGAAATTACCATATGCAGAGGAGTGATCCATGCTTAACAATTGCTCACAAGATAAAAACCAATCAGACCAATAAAGCCTCTATCACAGAATTCAACAAAAGAATTGAAAGAAAAGAAAATCTATACAAGCTATATTCACAATTTCTACTCTGCAGAACAGATCCTAATATACAAAAATGAAAACAAAACAAACAGATCCTAAACTAAAAAGGAACATATATGAACACAAAACAGAAATAAAATCAAGAAAACAAGCCTAAACAAGACTAACCTAACACTCTAAGACTTAACTCGCCGAGTCCCCGGCAACGGCGCCATTTGTTAAACTGATTTTTGTCGCCTAAAATCAGAACAAAATCTGGTCCCCACTAATGTAGCATAGGGCAACCAGAATATCAATCCTAGGACTCAACAAAATTAAGTTTTAAAATGTAGAGTTAAGTCTTGTATTTATTTGCTAATTATTTACTTACTAACTACTACTAAACAGGTGGGGACATTTAAAATGAAAACACAGAAATTAAAAAATTAAGAAAAGCAAAACTATAATCTATTTTAAAATAAAAGAAGGAAGAAAATAAAGAAATAAAACCTAAGCTAAAGTAATGAAGAGATTAAACCTATTTATATCCAAAACAAAACATATATACTAAAACTGGAACAAAATCAGAAATAAAACCAAATTGAAAAGAACTTAAAGCTCAAGATTGAAAAGCATCATATCAACAAGAATGTAAAGGCTGAAACAGATGCACCAGAGCAAGAGGAAATTCATTCAGAACAGCCATGGCAGCCACAATTCTGTGATCAGTGGCAACAGGGGATTCCAGCGTATGAACTTCAAGGACTAACCAATCAAGTGGCTGAGTTAGTAGCCACAATTAAGTTTTAAAATGTAGAGTTAAGTCTTGTATTTATTTACTAATTATTTACTTACTAACTACTACTAAACAGGTGGGGACATTTAAAATGAAAACACAGAAATTAAAAAATTAAGAAAGGTGAAACTATAATCTATTTTAAAATAAAAGAAGGAAGAAAATAAAGAAATAAAACCTAAGCTAAAGTAATGAAGAGATTAAACCTATTTATATCCAAAACAAAACCTATATACTAAAACTGGAACAAAATCAGAAATAAAACCAAATTGAAAAGAACTTAAAACTCAAGATTGAAAAGCATCATATCAACAAGAATGTAAAGGCTGAAACAGAAGTAAAGCAGATCATAAATTCTAAAATACTCAAAGTAAACAACTGGAACATCAAAACTCAAACTGAACTTCAACTATCACTATCAAAAGCAAAGACAGAATTGATTTCATAGGTGAATGTACATTGATATGAATAAAAGAGTGCTTAGAGTTCTCAAGAAGACATCATGATAATGTGAATCCCAATCCAGGGTATTCTAGTTCATATTTCAGAACTTTAATTTGACTCTTTCCACTCATTTTTCCAATCAAGGTTCATTAGCCTATTCATCAATCTAAAATTCACAAACAAATTCAAGAAACACAAATTTGAATCAATTTTTATGCATTGGACTTTTCTCTGTCTCGAGAAGACATCTCGATGAAAAATGCTCACTATGGAGACATTTAATTCCGAAAGAAATCATAAAATTGCAGAGAATCAGAATCCAAATCATTTTCTCAAAACATAACAATGGCAGAAATCAAGAACACAGAACAATCTCAACACAAACGAGAATACGAAATAGAACTTTATTAATATGAAAAGAAGATTACAACTATACCGAAAGTCACCAATATTCTCGCGACTGTCACTCTCGCAATTGTCTCAGCGAAATCCAGAAACAAGAACAATATCTCTACTCTAAGAAAAGCGTAAAAACCCTAATCTACAGAGCGTCTGAAAATGTATCTCAAAAGTATATGAAGAAGTGTTCTCTATATCTCCCTATTTACATGGTGAAGGCCCTTTATATAGGGTCAAAAACGAAAAGAGAAAAGGAAGGGGGAAAAGAAAAATGGGAGAGGGAAAACCTTGCTATGACGCTTCGAGCTTCACCTTGATCCAACGGTCTCCAAAAGCTTTGCTCTTCAAACCCTCCGATCCACTTAAGCTTCGGTCAGCTTCTTCTCTGGCGAGGATCGCGCTCCGGTCACGTCTTCAGCTTCACCGGTCAGGTTCTTCTTTGGGTAAGTGGCGAGAGCTTTTCTTCTCCCTTCTCTCGCACAAGCCCTAGCTTAAGTGTTTCTACTCTCTTCCACCAAATGAATGTGCTTGAGAGAATGTTATTTTCTCAAATGAGCTGCTCTGCAATGACCCCCAAAAGCTGCCTCCATTGAAACTCACCGTTTCACTTAAGTCCATACCAGCATTAGCAGCCCAATTATCCAATCAGCAGCAGTCTTCCAATTGCAGCACCATTGTAGCAGGCCAGCGCTGCCTTCAATTTCACTTGCAGCAGCTTAATGTTAAAACAGTGGCCCAAAACAGCGGCCCAAATTTAATCCAGCAACTCATTTCAATTCAACACCTCTCAATCAACTTCTATTATGGCCCAAATGTTGTCCCAATCTGTAAAAAATCAAACAATTAAGAAAAAGAAGAGAAATTATGCAATTAAAACAAAACATTTTTATTGAAAGAATTTCAGAAAAATACTAATTTCCTAATTATTAACAAAAGCTAAAAATTACACCTAAAAACCTCTTTTTAACTAAAATTTTATAAAACTAAAATATTAAGAGAAAAACATAAAACTAATCTAATTCTAAGAAATTAAAAACTAAAGAAATCAAAGAAATGATTTTTAATAGAGAAAAATATGTAAATCTAGATTGTTATCAGTAACTAATAATAAATAAATGACAATTCATATAAAACATCTCTAGAATAAGGCAGGATGTTCTTTTATTTACTTTTGGAATTAGGGCAAGGAAAGAAGGGGGAAGCTGTGTAACTAGAGTTGTGTAATTCTTATAGCTAAATCAATGCTGCCCCTGCAGCCATTGCTCCATTGCTCACTACTGTTTTCAATATGTACTTCACTACGACAATGTACTATTCAATGTTCAAAGCATCAAGTTTTCTCTGTTTGAATCTTCAAATAGTGGAAGTTTGCAATGCTATCAATAAACTTAAATGAAAAAAATTTAAGAAAAGAGTAAACAAACTTTATAATGGATGTTTGTATTGGTGATCAAAGATCTTACAGTTAGTGGATTGCCTAATGACTTTCCAGTTTGAGGGTCCCAACAAATAAGTTCAACAGCCTTGCTCCCACTTACAAGATACTTTCCATCCAGTGACCATGCAATACAAAGTACCCAGTTCTTGTGTCCTGCATAAAATGTTAACAGCTATAATGCTATATATGACTCGTTAAAATTGCCGAAGCATTATGAAACTATAGAAATTGATATTAATTTAATAAGGAAGGATAAAGAATAACTCTTTACAGCAGAGTAAACCATTGTAATTCTCTCAATACTATAATTCTCAGCCTTCACAGTCCCTATCCTTCCCTCTTATTATTTTCTCATTCCTTTGCAATAACCCCCACCCTCCCACTATTCTTTGCCAGCTTAGAATTCCATCATGATCCAGATTTAATAGCATGAACATTCCCCTTAGCAGTAACACACTGCTTCTCATCGAGAACCTTCAACTAATTCTAACTCCTTTTACCATTTAGTTAAATTGATCATTTATATTCCTGTACTTAATTAGCACATACCAAGAACAACTTAACATTTTTAAATGTCAAACCTTTGCAAGTGTACAATGGTGTCTGAGTGGTCAAGTCCCAAAATCGAACACTGGTATCACCAGAACCACTTGCCAGTTGTCGTCCATCGGGACTGAAGGCAACACTAAGTACAGCTTCAGCATGACCTAAAAATATAAACAATCGCAAAAATATGAATTCCAGAACATTCAAAGAATAACACAAACTTGTGCTACAATCATCAACATCCAAACCACATTGATGTCTCTCACAGTTTAGCAAGCACAATACAACATTGTGCCACTATGAATGGGAAAATACACAATATGTCTCACATACCAGAAATAGTTGCAGAACAGCGATTCACAGGACGAATCCAAAAAATAGCTTGAGGTTGACAAACTATAGGCAAAGCCTTCTCCACCGAGACTGGAATAGTGTTAAAGTAACATTGCAAAGGAAAAGAAAAACATCATTACAAGTGCGTAATTCTTTGTATCAATTCTTTAGAAAGATGAGGATTTTTTTTCTCAAAATGTGTTAAAAGCAAGTAAATAAGTGAATTTACAACGAGTTAAGAAAGAAAAAGAAATAATTTATTGTAAACAAACATGACTAACCTTTGTTTTTCTGCAAGTATGTTTCAAGTGGCACAATGAGCTCCTCATCTGATATATAGAAAGCATACGACAACTTCTCTTCCTAAAATGAAAGCATAGATAATCGCTCAATGTTATAAATAATAAACAAAATGTAAAATAGGATTTGAGAAGAATAAAGGGACTTGCTTACATTGTTTTGAAGCTTATTAACAATCTGATTGAGGTGTTGAGGGCCAGCAATCTGAGGTAGGTACATGGGAGAGCCCAAGGGAGTTCCATCTGGGTCTGTCAAAAGACACATCACGTTGTTGATTATCTCCCTCTTCTCCACCATAGTCTCTGTCTCTACCTCCATTTTTCAATCAGGGATTTTCCTTCTCTTATGTTGAGATTCTCTTATGGATGATGCTTCTTACTCTTCCACTTGGGGATCTATTTGGTTCTATCTTCGTTGTCGTGTTGAAACTAAAAAATGTAGTGAAATAAAGTCACACCGGCACAAACCCTAAATTACGCAGGACCCAGGATCCATCATACAGAGACCTCAGACTTCCCATATTTATGTTTTTTTTTCTTTGTTAAATATCATCATTTTAAATTTTAAATTTTAAACTTTAAATTTTAAATTTTAAATGATGATATTCTCAACCCAACTCATTGGATTTATTTACGAAAACGACGGCAGATTTGGGATTGAGAGTGGTGTGGTTTAGTTGGGGGAGGAACCTGGGGGACCTTCGTGGGGTGAGGAATTGACTGTGTACATAAGAGTTTTTCTCTGGCATTTTAACGAACACTTGAAGGTGTCGCTTCTACAGTGAACAAAAATTAGACTCTCCCTATTAGAATTCAAACTCGAATTGAGAGCCTCGTGAACGCATTAACCAACACCCTTTTGGGCTTTTCTTCTTGCACAAAAAAAAATTCTTACCCAGCCGCCGTGAACGATGCTCTGCCACAAATCCTTCTCTCCGGTGCTACAGATGCGTCGGAATGTTCTCAAACAAGACATGCAGACGAATGGGGGTAAAAATGCATGGTGATGGGTGTTTCTTCGTCCATCCCATCAAATTTGTACGGGTGTTACTCCCTCTACCACCACACCGTGCTTCCTCCACCTCTCCAAATTCATTTAATTCCAATTTTATCCTTCTTTTTTAGTTAAAACCTTTTTATTTTTACTGTTTAGGATTTTTTCATTAATTTGAAAACTCTATTTCACGTCAATTTTGCTCTTCAGCTGCACCCCACCCATCTCTGACATATATCTCTCTTCCCCGTTTCCTTCTCACTTTCTCTCATTTCTTCGTCCTTTCCTTTTCTTTTCCTTCACTTGTCTCTTTGCCATTTTCCTTTTGGGTTTCATTGCTTCCATTGTTGTTGATTTCTAGTATGAAGGAGCGTGGAGAAGCATCGAGAAACGTGATCCAGATTTTCTTCGGTTTATTTTCCTCTCCATTCAGGTTGATTTTCTTCACTAGTTTTCTTCAACATTATTGTTTAGCCTTGTTTGATAGTTTAATTTATGGTGTATTATTATTTTTTTGGCTTTGGATCTATGTTGTTTTGTCGTTGCTTGTGCACTATCTTTCTGGTAGTTGTATTGTTGAACAGAACCCGCGAAGACCAAACGGATATAGGCCAAAACGGATGTGGGATATCCGTTTGGCCTTAAACGGATGTCCGACGTGCGTTTGTTGTGAAAGGTAATTAGCAGTGTAGACGCAACTCTGGAACAATAAGTTGCTCCAAACATGTTATTTATTGTAAAGCGCAAGATTGCTATCAAGGACGTGTTTTACTTCTCAGCTAAACTCCCTAAAGGGGTTCCATTCTTAATTAAACTTACCAGTGATTGGAAACCCTGGCATCAAATGTGCAATCAAGTCTCCAACCCCTGAAATGTCAGCACTTTTCTTCGAAGCCATTGAGACTCTTCTCATGGGTTAATGGGTTTTAAATTTTGCCTTTTCTTTTAGTTTTGTTTATATATATTATTTTTCTAGCATATTTGATATACAGGTGTGATATATCTTATCTGGAAAGAAAAATTCAAGGCATACATGAAAAATATATTGATTGGTACCTGATTTGGAGATACATAAAATGGATTCACATATAATGTCGGGCCTCCAAAACTGCCACCAAATATTTTAATTGGGTTCAAGCAGAACCGTGGATCGACCTAAACAAATAGTTTGCTCATAGGTTAAATGAATGTTAGAAATTGAAAGATCAAAAGATACATGAAGAACCAGTTTTCAGACCTCAATCAATGTCATTGTATCAAGGCCTCCCCTTGGTAATTTGTCTGATTCATTATGATGAGTAGAAATCTGCAAGGGAATAAAGATGTAACATTCCTCAGTAGGCATTAGCAACAAGTAGAAAATACTACAATATTGTCTCATGGAAAAATCAATATTATATAGTTGGAGAAAATGAGACCATATAATGTTCAAATTAAATAGGAGTATTGCGAACAACTATTAGTAACAATTGTCCTCTAAGGACCATGTCATGAGTATAACACAAATGACTCAATCTAACGGTATATTGTCCAACAAAAACGGAGTATAACATCTATCGCAGGCACGCACAGGTCAAACCAAAATCCCCACTTGATTCGATCTTCACTGATCTGGTAAGACTGACCATAATTAAATGAATAAAGATGATCAATAAAATAAAACATTACATGCATCATAGTTTAACCTTTGAGCTTACAAAACAATACCATAGCGGAACATATTAATGTATTTACAAATAAAATGTTTTACATCGGTAGTAGATAAAATTTAAACTCATTATAATGGTCAAATATCCTCCATCTTCAAAATTCCTGTGGTTAACCATTCTTTATATATTATCTAAGTCTTGTCAAAAACTAAAACTTCAAATTGAAATGTATAGATAAGTTGATAATTGAGTAATGTTTATAAGAAAGTAAAGGAGTAAAGGTTAAAAATGCTCGACCCAAACTTCACTTCAATCATTAACATGTGGCTAAAAAGAGCAATAAACATGTTTATAATAACAATGCATACACTTAATTTGTATAGAAATAGGCAGAAAAGATGCTCCTAACAATAATCTCCAGGATTTTTTAACCTTTGTCTTAATGCAAAAATAGTCTATGGTAATTCCGGAATACAGACACAAACTTGGTAATTCCGGAACTATATATGGTCATCAGCTATTCAGAAAACAAAAACATGATCATGGAAGGGCTTAGCCTTTCTATGGTCCTTTGGTACTTCAAATATCTAAACAAAAGGAAAGAAATAGTATATTAGAAATTATCAAATACAGTAAACAAACAACAGTATCAGAAATAGAGAGAACTGCACACAGAAAATATACATTAAACAGATATATGACATAAACTATGTAAAATAGATGGGCATAACAATAACATCAATTGAATTTTCATTGATCAAACATAATAAATTGAGAAAAAAAAATCGTAGGAAGATATATGACGACAAAAATGTAAGATTCCAATTAAATTGGTAGAAAGCACATGAAGCAGTTCTTAATTTGGCCGGAAATTCATGGTGTACAACATCACGAATCATAAAAATAAGATGAAATCATCAAGCTAACCTTTACCTTATATATGAAAGTGCACATATGAGAGTTATCAACATAAGTTTACAGAAATCCATCTTTCCTCGGATGGAACTAGATGGACAAAAACGAAAAAACTTGCAACGAAAGAAACCAACAACACACCTGTAACAACATCTCCTTTAACAGTTTCCAATGTGCATCTTTTTCAAAATTTGCAGAAAACGTCAAAAGTGGACGAGAACCTTTTAGGTGATTTCCCGTTAGCTTCAACTCCTCCATTGTATGAACTGAAAAAACAGGAGGAAAAAGGAAAATCACTAAAAGTGTATATAAAAAATGGTCGAGATAGAGAGAGAAACACAAAAGACATAGTTCACTGGGAAGAATGACCAGTGATGCCTAGAGTATACAGACATCAGAACTCTAAATAATCAGAGCAAGCAAACTAGTGTTATATTAACATTACAATGATTGAATCGGAATATACCTGCACTGACTAAAAAGTTTACAGATGGGCCACTGGGGCATTTGGCCATCCAGAGATAAAGATCTTTTGCTTTCCTACACTGAAATTGATACATAAAAAATGAGAGAAGACACTAATAGAATATAACAAGTTGACCAGACTCAAACTCACGACTACAGCATCTCATTGAAATAGCATCAACAGTTGCGACCAACAAAGAATTCCCCTACCCATTAGCATGCTTCAGGTTTTCCAAATAGCGCAAAAAAAAATTGCAAATACTAGTCTAGAGAACAGCACAACATATCAATCCTAAATTGAAGTAACACGGCACTGAAAAAACCTTGTGGCATATAAATAAAATACCTCAAAAAATAAACACGAAGAACAACTTTTGAGCTCAACAAGCTCATTAAGGGTGGCGCCTTTAGTTTCTTTTGATTCAACCTTGTTATCCTTCTTGCAATGCGGCAAAAGTGACACCAAGTTCAACATCAAATGTCGGTACCTACAAATTAATGGAAAACAATCACTCCACCCATGAATACCATAACAATATACAAAACCTAACTCACTATCCAAGGTTTCTCTGTCCTTAAACTTTGCAAATCAAGACACAAAATTAGAGTAATCCAAACTCGAAAAAGCAACAAAAACTGTAACTAAAAGTTATGGGGTGTGTATTAGGTTGTACCTGTAACTGATACGCCTAGAGCAAGTGACCAAAACCTTCTCTTTGTTCCTAAATATTGGTGAAGCAACGTTATTGTCTTCTACTTCATCAGTGACTTGACTCTTATCCTTCCAACCCAAAAGGTAACCCTTGACTCCAGAATCGCTTAGACACCTCCTAATCATCGAATAGATAACTTAGGTGTAAGAAATTTTAAAAAGAAGTGAGAGAGAACAAAGATAAAGACTTTTAAAAAGATGAAGTGTTCTTAAAATAATAAAACAAGTTTAAAAAATTCTATTTATATCATAAAATTATTTTATAATAGAATACTCAATCTCATTATTTTAGTATACCTAATAGGGTTTTCTGCTTGCGTGGTATTTGAAAAAGGGAGAGGGGGACTGGAACTGAAAAACGGGGAAGGGAGCTAATTGGTTTCTGGAATTCGGAAAGCTGGAAAGAATTAGAGGGAAGAAGAATACTGGATTGAAGAAAGAAGAAAATTAGGATTGTATTGGTTTCACACAACGAAGGTTATTTACCCAAATCTTATCTCTTTGCTTGAACTGTTTAAATCACTGGTCAAATTTTCTTATCTTTTGGATTTGTTCATGCGCGTTTTCTTAATGTTTGTTAGTTGTATTTCCTCTGTTCTGCAAATCTGATGCATGATTTCTTAGCATTATTGTGATAAATTTGTGTGTCATAATTTTTTGTGTCTCTGTTGATTCATGGATATGGAATAAACAAGAAACCATAAACAAAAAATGACAGACCCATTATCAGAGATGATTTAAAAAAAAAATTAAAACCCAAGGTCACAAACACGAGCGATGCGATGCAGGAGGCATTTTCTTCTAACAACAATGGCCATTTTTGGTTAAACTGTCATTTTTGTTCACCTTGTCACTTTTGTAGTGTTTGAATGGAGTATTTTAAATTGAGATGTAACGGTTAAAATTTAGTTCTTATTTTGTAAAGCTGTGTTCAGACTTCTATTTAGTGAAATTAAAACATCCATGCAAACATGAAAAAGAGATGTGAAAGGCTTGGAAGTACAACACGACCAAGTGCTGTGTGTGGATGTCCTCATTGAACCATTACACCCCTCCTTTAACCAAATCGTAGATGAATGGTGGGTGAGGTATCTTCAGAGATTCAAACTTCTAGTTTTAGATGGTTTAAATGGTTAAAATGTTGAAAAGAAAGAACCCTTTAGATATGTGACTTCAATTCGGCAAAATCTTACATGGTCCCCGTCAAATTAGCGGTGGATTGTTCTACTAACCCGTTTTTTTTTAAAATTAAAATATAAAATAAATTAAAAGTTAATATTTTTATGTTATATTATTTTAAGAATATAAATATATATTAGTGTTGTAGTTTAAACCATTATCATTATAAATTAAAATTTATTTTTTATTTATAATAGAATAATATGATATGTAAATATAATATTATTTTAATTTATTTGTTTAATAGCCAATTTAGTCCTCACTTTGGTTGAAAAATCTCAATTTAGTCCCTCGTTATAAAAGTGTTTTGAATTAGTCCTAACTTTTAAAATAGTGGGTCAGATTGGTCCTTTCTGTTAAATATAAGTTAACAAAATTAATGGATGATGATGTGACACAACTTAAAGCTAACGAGGGACCAATCTAACACATCAGCTTTAAGCTGTGTCACATCATCATCCATTAATTTCGTTAACTTATATTTAACGAAAGGGACCAATCTGACCCACTATTTTAAAAGTTAGGACTAATGTAAAACACTTTTATAACGATGGACTAAATTGAGATTTTTCAACCAAAGTGGGGACTAAATTGACTATTAAACCTAATTTATTTGATTGAAAACATTAATTAAAAATTTTAAAAAAATTATATAATTAAATATGCTTTAAATATGGATAAACGAATTTTAAAAATAATTAAAAAGTTTAAAAATAATTAAAAAATTTTAAAAAAATGGCAGGCTAGGCTGTCCCTTAATTCCATAAAACTGGATTTTACTTTTCGCAACACAGTAGATCAATTCTGAAATTTCTTTTTCGAAAGACAGTTAACACACCCCTGCACCGGATCAAAATTTTCGGAAGCCTGTGATGAGGTGCAGGTAGAAATTTGATGGGATGCACGAAGAAACACCCATCACCATGCATTTTTATCCCCATTCGTGTGCGTGTCTTGTTTGAGAACGTTCCCACGCATCTGTAGCACCGGAGAGAAGGATTTGTGGCAGAGCATCGTTCACGGCGGCTGGGTAAGAATTTTTTTTTTGTGCATGAAGAGAAGCCCAAAAGGGTGTTGGTTAATGCATTCACGAGACTCTCAATTCGAGTTTGAATTCTAATCGGGAGAGTCTAATTTTTGTTTACTGTAGAAGCGACACCTTCAAGTGTTCGTTAAAATGTCAGAGGAAAACTCTTATGTACACAGTCAATTCCTCACCCCACGAAGGTCACCCAAGTTCCTCCCCCAACTAAACCACACCACTCTCAACCCCAAATTGCAAGCCGTTTTCGTAAATAAATCCAATGAGTTGGGTTGAGAATATCATCATTTAAAATTTAAAGTTTAAAATTTAAAATTTAAAATTTAAAATGATGATATTTAACAAAGAAAAAAAAACATAAATATGGGAAGTCTGAGGTCTCTGTATGATGGGTCCTGGGTCCTGTTTAATTTAGGGTTTGTGCCGGTGTGACTTTATTTCACTACTTTTATTAGTTTCAGCACGACAACGAAGATAGAACCAAATAGAATCCCAAGTGGAAGAGTAAGAAGCATCATCCATAAGAGAATCTCAGCATAAGAGAAGGAAAATCCCTGATTGAAAAATGGAGGTAGAGATAGAGACTATGGTGGAGAAGAGGGAGATAATCAACAACGTGATGTGTCTTTTGACAGACCCAGATGAGGAGCTCATTGAACCACTTGAAACATACTTGCAGAAAAACAAAGGTTAGTCATGTTTGTTTACAATAAATTATTTCTTTTTCCAACAAAAACCATTGCTTGCTTTTTACTTCCTTCTTTGTTCAATGTAAAAACGTGTCTTCCACATGGATGGCGGCTGACGCTCCACACATCCAGCCCTCCCAAAAATCAGTGTTCCCCCTAATGCCGTAACCTCTTCATGTGCTGCAATTTTTTTGCAGCCTCCGTAGCCTTCCACCACTTAACCGTGCACACCACTGCAGCCCTTCTTTTTTTGAAAAGTGAATATAAAAAAAAAAACGTTCCAGCCCCTTCTCTCCGCGCAACACCTTCCAAGCCGTGCCAGCTCCTTTCCCCAACTCCACGTGTGCGCACCACCAAAATCTTAAATGAATCAGCACCCACTTCTTTCCAAGAAAATCAGCGTGGTCAATGCAAAAAAAGTAAAAATGTGCTACTGCTCCTACTTGCATCACCGTACTGCTCTTCCAGCCCCCTCCATCCAATCTCAATCACCGTATGAAAGTGCTCCTAATCTAATGGAAGCGGTAATGAGAAATCAGCAAACATGATAAAAAATCATTCCATTCCTTCAATTCAAAAACAACGTTCAGCCCCTAAGAAAAATTTCCAGAACTACAATAGTCTCCAAAAACCTAAAGACCGAGAGTGAGTGGCAAGTGGCGGCCCTCTCCTTTCTAAAATTTAAGTTCCCCTTTTTATATGTGGGGTAGCGCTGCCCTAAAAACCTAGGGTGCCAAATCACTCATCTCCACTTTTGGGTTTAGTCTACTTTACCAAAAATTGTCCCAAAATGTAAAAGTTGATACAGAAATTCTAAACTACTGAATTACAATTTAATTAATTCTAAAATGTCTGTGTGGAGAGTCTTGAATTTATTTGGCATTCTTCCTGATGTCCTAAAATGTATTTCCGAAATTTTCCTGCACTTCAAAAATGCACTTAATCAGCTCAGAAAACCCAAATTAGCACAATTATAAATTTCCGACCAAATTAAGCAAAATTCGGAAAACGGGGAAATAACAAACAATTAAACACAATTCCCTGGTTTATTTAAGTGCAATAAACTAAATATAATTCAAGAAATAACGACTCATCAAAATAGACCACACTTAGTCTTTTGCACTCCTGGGCAAAACCAAGACGAAAACCAGGGAACTACTCAAACATCAGGGAGCTGACACAGACTCGACAGACAGACAACAAAGACTCAACAAAGACAGAAACAGAATTACACAGTTCTCTAGGAATCTGGACCAAGAAAAGAAGTAGACAATATCCGACACAGAATCAATCAGAGAAAGCAGTTACTCATGAAATCATCCAAGCAATTCAAGACATGGCAAAATGATCAATCAACTCAAGAGGTGAATCAAAAGTAACAAAACCTCACAGATGCACTATTAGTGTTTCTCTCAAGTGTCTAAGGGGACGAAGTTGACGAAGTTGAGGAAGTGGAGGAAGCTGAGGAAGTGGAGGAAGTGGAAGAAGTGGAGGAAGTTGAAGAAGTGGACGAAGTTGACGAAGTGGAGGAAGTTGACGAAGTTCAAGAAGTGGAAGAAGTCGAGGAAGTTTAGGAAGTGGAGGAAGTGGACAAAGTGGACGAAGTGGAGGAAGTTGAGGAAGTGGACGAGGTGGAGGAAGTGGAGGACATTGACGAAGAGGACGAAGTGGAGGAACTGGACGATGTGGACGAAGGCGAGGAAGTCGACGCAGTGGATGAAGTGGACGAAGTGGAGGAAGTGGAGGAAGTTGGCGAAGTGGAAGAAGTGGATGAAGTTGACGAAGTGGACGAAGTGGACGAAGTTAACGAAGTGGAGCAAGTGGACGAAGTGTACAAAGAGGATGAAGTGGACGAAGTGGAGGAAGTGGACGGAGTGGAGGAAGTGGAGGAAGTTGATGAAGTTGTCGAAGTTGAGGAAGTTGACGAAGGGGACGAAGTGGAGGATGTGGAGGAAGTTGACGAAGTGGAGGAAGTGGAGGAAGTGGAGAAAGTGGAGGATGTGGAAGAAGTGCAGGAAGTGGACGAAGTGGAGGAAGTGGAGGAAGTTGAGGAAGTGGACGAAGTGGATGAAGTGGACGAAGTGGACGAAGGGGACGAAGTGGAGGAAGTGGAGGAAGCGGAGGAAGTGGAGGAAGTTGACGAAGTGGTGGAACTGAAGGAAGTGGAGGAAGTGGAGGAAGTGGATGAACTGGAAGAACTGAAGGAAGTTGACGAAGTGGAGGAAGTGGAGGAATTGCAGAAAGAGGACGAAGTGGAGGAAGTGGAAGAAGTGAAGGAAGTGGAGGAAGTGGACAAAATGGACGAAGTTGAACAAGTGAACGAAGTTGACGAAGTGGACGAATTGGAGGAAGTGGGCGAAGTGGAAGAAGTGGAGGAAGTGGAACAAGTGGACGAAGTTGATGAAGTAGATGAAGTGGAGGAAGTGGAGCAAGTTGAGGAAATGGACGAAGTGGAGGAAGTGCAGGAAGTTGACGAAGACGACGAAGTGGAGGGAGTGGAGGAAGTGGATGAAGTCGACGAAGTGGATGAAGTGGACGAAGTGGACGAAGTTGACGAAGTGGAGGAAGTGGACGAAGTTGACCAAGTGGACGAAGTTGACGAAGCGGACGAAGTGGAAGAAGTGGACGAAGTTGAAGAAGTGAACGAAGTTGACGAAGTGGAGGAACTGGAGGAAGTGCACGAAGTTGACGAAGTGGACAAGTGCAAGAAGTGGACAAAGTTGACGAAGTGGAGGAAGTAGAGGAAGTGGAGGAAGTGGACGAAGTTGAGAGAGTGGACGAAGTTGACAAAGGGGACGAAGTGGACGAAGTGGACGAAGTGGACGAAGGTGACGAAATGGACGAAGTGGAAGAAGTGGAAGAAGTTGAAGAAGTAGACGAAGTTGACGAATTGGAGGAAGTGGACGAAGTGGAAGAAGTTGAGGAAGTTGAAGAAGTGGACGAAGTTGACGAAGTGGAGGAAGTGTAGGAACTGGAGGAACTGGAGGAAGTGCACGAAGTTGACGATGTGGAGGAAGTGGAGGAAGTGGACGAAATGGACGATATGGACGAAGTGGACGAAGTCGACGAATTGGAGGAAGTGAAAGAAGTGAACAAGTGGACGAAGTTGAGGAAGTGCACGAAATAGAGGAAGTGGACGAAGTGAAGGAAGTGGTGGAAGTTGAGGAAGTGGACGACGTGGACGAAGTCGAGGAAGTGGAGGAAGTTGACGAAGAGGATGAAGTGGAGGAAGTTGACGAAGTTGACGAAGTGGACGAAGGGGACGAAGCGGACGAAGTGTAGTAAGCGGACGAAGTGGACGAAGCGGACAAAGTTGACGAAGTGGAGGAAGTGGAGGAAGTGGAGGAAGTGGAAGAAGTGGAAGAAGTAGAGGAAGGTTAAGAAGTGGACGAAGTTGACGAAGGGGACGAAGTGGACGAACGGGTCAAAGTGGAATAGTGGAGGAAGTGGAGGAAGTGGTGGAAGTTGACGAAGTGGAAGAAGTGGACGAAATGGAGGAAGTGTAGGAAGTGTGGGAAGTGGAGGAAGTGGACAAAGTGGACGAAGTGGAGGAAGTTGAGGAAGTGGACAAAGTGGAGGAAGTGGAGGAAGTTGACGAAGAGGACGAAGTCGAGGAAGTGGAGGAAGTGGACGAAGTCGACGAAGTGGATGAAGTGGAGGACGTGGAGGAAGTGGACGAAGTTGACGAAGTGGTTGAAGTGGACGAAGTGGAGGAAGTGGACGAAGTTGACGAAGTGGAGGAAGTGGACGAAGTGGACCAAGTGGACGAAGTTGAGGAAGTGGAGGAAGTGGGTGTAGTGGACGAAGTCGACGAATTGGAGGAAGTGAAAGAAGTGAAAGAGTGGACAAAGTTGAGGAAGTGCACGAAGTAGAGGAAGTGGACGAAGTGGAGGAAGTGGTGGAAGTTGAGGAAGTGGACAACGTGGACGAAGTCGAGGAACTGGAGGAAGTTGACGAAGAGGATGAAGTGGAGGAAGTGGAGGAAGTTGACGAAGTGGACGAAGGGGACGAAGCGGACGAAGTGGACGAAGTGTAGTAAGCGGACGAAGTGGACAAAGCGGACAAAGTTGACGAAGTGGAGGAAGTGGAGGAAGTGGAATAAGTGGAAGAAGTGGAAGAAGTAGAGGAAGGTTAAGAAGTGGACGAAGTTGACGAAGGGGACGAAGTGGACGAAGTGGACGAACTGGTCAAAGTGGAAGAAGTGGAGGAAGTGGAGGAAGTGGTGGAAGTTGACGAAGTGGAAGAAGTGGACGAAGTGGAGGAAGTGTAGGAAGTGTAGGAAGTGGAGGAAGTGGACAAAGTTGACGAAGTGGAGGAAGTTGAGGAAGTGGACGAAGTGGAGGAAGTGGAGGAAGTTGACGAAGTGGACGAAGTCGAGGAAGTGGACGAAGCCGACGAAGTGGACGAAGTTGAGGAAGCGGACGAAGTTGACGAAGTGGACGAAGTGGACGAAGTGGAGGAAGTGGACGAAGTTGACGAAGTGGACGAAGTTGACGAAGTGGACGAAGTGGACGAAGTGGAGGAAGTGGACGAAGTTGACGAAGTGGAGGAAGTGGACGAAGTTGACGAAGTGGACGAAGTGGAAGAAGTGCACGAAATTGACGAAGTGGACAAGTGGAGGAAGTGGACAAAGTTGACGAAGTGAGGGAAGTAGAGGAAGTGGAGGAAGTGGACGAAGTTGACAAAGTGGACGAAGTTGACGAAGGGGACTGATGGACAAATTTATGATCACCAAAATATGATGTCACAAACTTGTTTCACAATCGGCAAGTATGACCGAATCGTTCAAGTAATAAACTTGTTAAGACCAAGTATCGTTCTCCCAAAGGACTCACGGCCTAGTTTAGTTGTATGGTTTGTTGATTAGCTAAGACTTAAGAACGATATATTTGGAGTTTAATATGCAAGACAGAAAATAAACATGTATGCATGAGTTTTTGATCAATGGCAAAAGCAAAAGATAAACACTTTCAATGAAATATATGAATGAATATGTTGTTGGGGGTCAATTTCATCTCATCCACTCTCATATATTTTAGGAATTCAACATTCAAATCATCATTGTTAATGCCACTCTCTAAAGTACCATTCTAGATGGATTCTCCCTAATCACGAGTTCATACAATTCCTAGCATTCCTAATGATCAGTTCATAAGTTCAGGAGCTTAACGACAACCAAAATAATATTGGGAGAAATTCCCCGGATCTAGACTTCCCCGTACGTGCCCGTATCGACAAAACCAATAATCATGCATCGAATGAGTTAAACCATGCAAGCATTAAGCAAAGAGGAAAAACCCTAACTAATGATGAAAGAAAGCATAAATCTTAATTAAAAGATGCAAGCATAGATTCCATATATGAGAGCTTCAAGAGATTACATTGATTCCCCAACAAACATACAAGGTTTAGTTCACCATATTCATGGTGAATCTAGATGAATAACAATGAAAGAATGAAAGAATAAACCCTAAAAAGGTGAAGAGGTAGCCTGAGCATCCAAGATCCTCCTTCAAAGGGGTGGAAGAGAGAGTGTTTGCCTTGTTTCTGCCAAAGATACTAACTCTAGGACGTGCAAGTCCTTATATACTATTCTAGAATTACAAAAGATTACAAAAGCCCAAGCCCATAAAAGTGCCGCTCAGCGGTGACTGCGCGTCCCTTTTCTTCCCCTCAGCGGCCAGTTTGCCCCTCAGCGGACCTCCCGTGACCTCCTGAGTGCCGCTCAGCGGTAAAATGCCGCTGAGCGGTGCTTTCGGCTTCTCCTTTTGCACTCTTTGATTCCTTTTCTGATTCCATCTCTCTCCTTCTTCACTTCTTTCACTAAATTCACCTTAAAACCTGCACAAAAACACTTAAATCAAGCATAAACCTGTCCAGCTCTCTTATTTCTGAAAATATAGATAAAAGCATGATTTCAAGCTAATTTTTAAGTATAAAGGTTGCTTTTAGTATCAATTTTAAGCATGAAAATAACAGTTTTTCAACTGTTATCACAACCCCAAACTTAGAACTTTGCTTGTCCTCAAGCAAACAAAATGTAACTCAATCTCCAACCAATTCATATGATGGTTCACTCAATCAAAAATCCTCTTTTTCAAGATAAGTAACAACTTCACTCAAACTTATGACCAAAAGTTCATTCAAGATGTGTACATGCTTTAGTGTTCACAAAGTCATCTAAATTCCAACAAATGCTATTTTTCATGAATGATCAATCAATTAAGCATGGATGTTTATGTGCTTATGGAATATTTCCTCACTAGATAAAGTGTTTCACTCAACACACAAGTGTATAAGAGGTAAAGTGTTTCACTTATTCACTCCACTATCACGATGTCACATGAATCAACTTTGCCTTTCATTTTACCACAATCAAAAACATTCACAAGCATGCATCATCACAAGGACTTTTCAATGGCTTATAATGTGGCTGGGCTAACAAGAAAATTGGTTTTTCTGGATCATAAAATCCTTGAGTTAAGAGAATCATAACAACACAATTATTCTTATTCATTCCCAACTTTCTTTTGCCTTTGCATTTGCATTGAGCTTTGCTTCTTCTTCTTTTCTTTTCTTTTTCTTTTTCTTTGCATATTCTTACTTTTTAGCTCTTAGCTCAATGCTTTTCCTTTTTCATGTTTTCCCAACAACCCCAAACTTGAACATTTAACAATACCATACAAGATCTTCTACTTAACTCAAGGTAAAGATTTTCAATCAAGGGTTTTCAGTATATGTTCAAGGCTAAGGGTTCAAAGGATAGAACACAAAGTGTTCTCTTTTAGTAGGCTAACTTTATGAATTTGGCCAATAAAAAGGGTTCCAACAAATGGCCTTGATCACATGATGCAAAACAAGCAATTGATTCAATCATCGAAAACCTGGGCAAAGTCATTCATGCTTTCAAAGTAATAGCATTCAACAATAACAACTCTGGAGCTCAAAACCTCACATATAAGCTCATTCACATTTGACATACACATCCTGCGTAATTTCACAATCACAATCATGATATCATGCATTTGTTCACAAAGCTTGTGAATCACCTGTATAAGCATTTTAATGTGCACATCATCTCAACATCAATCAATCAATAAGCATCATCAAGCATTATTTATCACACAATCACAGTTAATAGCAAACCATCATAATAAACCAGGTGTTCAATAGAGTACATCAACCCTAATTTAAAAACATAAAATACTTACAAAATACTGGGTTGCCTCCCAGTAAGCGCTTGTTTAACGTCCCGAGCCTGACCCAAACTTTCAAGGATCAACCAACAACATCATTGTGGAAAATTGTTGCACCTCTCCCCCTAGATAAGGCTTGAGACGTTGACCATTTACCACCCAACTTCTCTGTGGATCATCAGCAGATGGATTAAATATTTCAATTGCTCCATGCGGATGCACTTCTTTTATCACAAATGGTCCTGTCCATTTTGACTTCAGCTTCCCAGGAAATATCTTCAATCTTGAATTGAACAATAGTACCTGTTGTCCTGGATTAAAAACTCTATTCACCAACTTCCTGTCATGATAAAATTTAATTTTGTCTTTGTAAGCCTTGGATGAATCATATGCATGTAACCGCATTTCTTCAAGCTCCAAAATCTGCCTTCTGCGTGTGCATTGAGTTTCATAAGGATCAAAATTCAAGAATTCCAAAGCCCATAATGCTCTATGCTCCAATTCAACTGGCAAATGACATGCTTTCCCATAGACTAATTGAAATGGTGATAGTCCCATGGACGTCTTCATTGCTGTCCTATAAGCCCAAAGAGCATCATCCAATTTGAGAGACCAATCCTTTCTTGATGAAGTCACGGTTTTTTCCAGGATTCTTTTTATCTCCCTGTTAGACACCTCAGCTTGTCCATTGGTTTGTGGATGATAAGGTGCAACCTAGTTTAGTTATGTGATTTGTTGATTAGCTACGACTTAATAACGAAATATTTGAAGTTTAATATGCAAAGACAAAAATAAACATGTATGCATGAAGTTTTGATCAATGGAAAAAGCAAAAGATAAACACTTTCAATGAAATATATGAATGAATATGTTGTTGGGGGTCAATTTCATCTCATCCACTCTCATATATTTTAGGAATTCAACATTCAAATCATCATTGTTAATGCCACTCTCTAAAGTACCATTCTAGATGGCTTCTCCCTAATCACGAGTTCATACAATTCCTAGCATTCCTAATGATCAGTTCATAAGTGCAGGAGCTTAACGACAACCAATATAATATTGGGAGAAATTCCCCGGATCTAGACTTCCCCGTACGTGTCCGTATCGACAAAACCAATAATCATGCATCGAATGAGTTAAACCATGCAAGCATTAAGCAAAGAGGAAAAACCCTAACTAATGATGAAATAAAGCATAAATCTTAATTAAAAGATGCAAGCATAAATTCCATATATGAGAGCTTCAAAAGATTACATTGATTCCCCAACAAACATACAAGGTTTAGTTCACCATATTCATGCTGAACCTAGATGAATAATGAAAGAATGAAAGAATAAACCCTAAAAAGGTGAAGAGGTAGCCTGAGCATCCAAGATCCTCCTTCAAAGGGGTGGAAGAGAGAGTGTTTGCCTCGTTTCTGCCAAAGATACTAACTCCTAGGACGTGCAAGCCCTTATATACTATTCTAGAATTACAAAAGATTACAAAAGCCCAAGCCCATAAAAGTGCCGCTCAGCGGTGACTGCGCGTCCCTTTTCTTCCCCTCAGCGGCCAGTTTGCCCCTCAGCGGACCTCCCGTGACCTTCTGAGTGCCGCTCAGCGGTAAAATGCCGCTGAGCGGTGCCTTCGGCTTCTCCTTTTGCACTCTTTGCTTCCTTTTCTGATTCCATCTCTCTCCTTCTTCACTTCTTTCACTAAATTCACCTTAAAACCTGCACAAAAACACTTAAATCAAGCATAAACCTGTCCAGCTCTCTTATTTCTGAAAATATAGATAAAAGCATGATTTCAAGCTAGTTTTTAAGTCTAAAGGTTGCTTTTAATATCAATTTTAAGCATGAAAATAACAGTTTTTCAACTGTTATCAAGTGGACGAAGTGGAAGAAGTGGAGGTAGTGGAGGAAGTAGAGGAAGTTGAAGAAGTGGAGGAAGTGAAGGAAGTCGACGAAGTGGAGGAAGTGGAGGAACTGGACGAAATAGAGGAAGCGGAGGAAGTGGAGGAAATTGAGGAAGGTGAGGAAGTTGACGAAGGGGAGGAGGTGGAAGAAGTGGAGGAAGTTGACAAAGTGGAGGAAGTGGAGGAAGTTGACAAAGTAAAGGAAGTTGACAAAGTGGAGGAAGTTGACAAAGTGGAGGAAGTGGAGGAACTGGAGGAAGTTGATGAAGTGGACGAAGTGGACGAGGGGAACGAACGGGACGAAGGGGACGAAGGGGACGATGTGGAGGAAGTTGAGGAAGTGGCGGAAGTGGCGGAAGTGGAGGAAGTTGAAGAAATGGACGAAGTGGACGAAGTGGATGAAATGGAGGTAGTGGACGAAGTGGACGAAGTAGAGGAAATGGAGGAAATGGACGAAGTGGTCGAAGTTGACGAAGTGGAAGAAGTGCACGAAGTTGATGAAGTGGACGATGGGGACGAAGTGGAGGAAGCAGAGGAAGTTGAAGAAGTGGACGAAGTGGAGGAAAAGGAGCAAATGGAGGAAGTGGACGAAGTGGTTGAAGTCGACGAAGTGGACGAAGTTGACGCAGTGGAGGAAGTGGAGGAAGTGAAGGAAGTTGAAGAAGTGGACGAAGTGGAGGAAGTGGAGGAAATGGACGAAGTGGACAAAGTAGAGGAAGTGGAAGGAGTTGAAGAAGTGGACGAATAGGACGAAGTGGACGATGTGGAGGAAGTGGAGGAAATGGAGGAAGTAGACGAAGTGGTCGAAGTGGACGATGTGGAAGAAGTGGACGAAGTGGAGGAACTGGAGGAAGTGGACGAAGTGGACCAAGTGGAGGAACTGGAGGAAATTGACGAAGGGGACGAAGTGGACGAAGTGGACGAAGGGGACGAAGTTGACGCAGTGGAGGAAGTGGAGGAAGTGAAGGAAGTTGAAGAAGTGGACGAAGTGGAGGAAGTGGAGGAAATGGACGAAGTGGACAAAGTAGAGGAAGTGGAAGGAGTTGAAGAAGTGGACGAATAGGACGAAGTGGACGATGTGGAGGAAGTGGAGGAAATGGAGGAAGTAGACGAAGTGGTCGAAGTGGACGAAGTGGAAGAAGTGGACGAAGTGGAGGAACTGGAGGAAGTGGACGAAGTGGACCAAGTGGAGGAACTGGAGGAAATTGACGAAGGGGACGAAGTGGACGAAGTGGACGAAGGGGACGAAGGGGACGAAGTGGAGGAAGTGGACGAAGTTGAGGAAGTGGACAAAGTGGAGGAAGTGAAGGAAGTGGAGGAAGTTGAAGAAGTGGACGAAGTGGAGGATGTGGAGGAAACAAAGGAAGTGGACGAAGGGGTCGAAGTGGACGAAGTTGACGAAGTGGACGAAGTAGACGAAGTAGAGGAAGTGGAGGATGTGGAGGAAGTTGAAGAAGTGGACGAAATGGACGAGGTGGACGAAGTTGACGAAGTAGACGAAGGGGACGAAGGGGACGAAGTGGAGGAAGTGGACGAAGTTGAGGAAGTGGACAAAGTGGAGGAAGTGAAGGAAGTGGAGGAAGTTGAAGAAGTGGACGAAGTGGAGGATGTGGAGGAAACGGAGGAAGTGGACGAAGTGGTCGAAGTGGACGAAGTTGACGAAGTCGAAGAAGTAGAAGAAGTGGACGAAATTGATGAAGTGGAGGAAGTGGACGAAGTGGAGGAAGATGACGAAGTGGACGAAGTGGAAGAAGCGGAGGTAGTGGATGAAGTGGAGGAAGTTGAAGAAGTGAACGAAGTTGACGAAGTGGAGGAAGTGGAGGAAGTGGAGGAAATGGAGGAAGCAGACGAAGTGGACGAAGAGTAGGAAGTGGAGGAAGTGGACGAAGTTGAGAAAGCGGACGAAGTGGAGGAAGTTGAGGAAGTGGACGAAATGGGGGAGGTGGAGGCAGTCGAGGAAGTTGACGAAGTGGAGGAAGTGGACAAAATGGACGAAGTTGACGAAGTGGACGAAGTGGATGAAGGGGAGGAAGGGGACGGAGGGGACGAAGGGGACGAAGTAGAGGAAGTGGAGGAAATGGAGGAATTGGACGAAGTGGAGGAAGTGGAGGAAGTTGAAGAAGTGAAGGAAGTGGAGGAAGTGGAGTAAGTGGAGGAAACAGAGGAAGTGGAGGAAGTGGACGAAGTGGTCGAAGTGAACGAAAAGGACGAAGTTGACGAAGTGGACGAAGTGGAGGAAGTGGAAGAAGTGGAGGATGTTGAAGAAGTGGACGAAGTTGACGAAGTGGAGGAAGTGGACGAAGTGGACGAAGTGGACGAAGTGGACGAAGTGGAGGATGTAGACGAAATGGAGGAAGTAGAGGAAAGGGAGGAAGTTGAGCAAGTTGAGGAAATGGACGAAGTGGAAGAAGTGGAGGAAGTGGAGGAAGTTGACGAAGTGGAGGAAGTAGAGGAAGTTGACGAAGTAGAGGAAGTGGAGGAAGTTGACGAAGTGGAGGAAGTAGATGAAGTGGAGGAAGTGGAGGAAATGGAGGAAGTGGAGGAAGTGGACGAAGTGGTCGAAGTTGACGAAGTTGACGAAGTGGAAGAAGTGGACGAAGTTGACGAATTGGAGGAAGTGGACGAAGTGGAGGAAGATGACGAAGTGGACGAAGTGGAAGAAGTGGAGGTAGTGGAGGAAGTGGAGGAAGTTGAAGAAGTGGACGAAGTTGACTGATAACAGTTGAAAAACTGTAATTTTCATGCTTAAAAATGATACTAAAAGCAACCTTTAGACTTAAAAACTAGCTTGAAATCATGCTTTTATCTATATTTTCAGAAATAAGAGAGCTGGACAGGTTTATGCTTGATTTAAGTGTTTTTGTGCAGGTTTTAAGGTGAATTTGGTGAAAGAAGTGAAGAAGGAGAGAGATGACATTAGAAAAGACAAGAAAAAGTGCAAAAAGGAGAAGCCGAAGGCACCGCTCAGCGGCAATTTACCGCTGAGCGGCACTCAGGAGGTTGCGGGAGTCACGCTGAGGGGCAAACTGGCCGCTGAGGGAAAGAAAAGTGAAGCGCAGTCACCGCTGAGCGGTATTTACCGCTGAGCGGCACTTTTTGGGCTTGGGCTTTTGTAATCTTTTGTAACTCTAGAATAGTATATAAGGGCTTGCACGTCCTAGAATTAGTATCTTTGGCAGAAACGAGGCAAACACTCTCTCTTCCACCCCTTTGAAGGAGGCTCTTGGATGCTCAGGCTACCTCTTCACCTTTTTAGGGTTTATTCTTTCATTCTTTCATTATTGTTCATCTAGGTTCACCATGAATATGGTGAACTAAACCTTGTATGTTTGTTGGGGAATCAATGTAATCTCTTGAAGCTCTCATATATGGAATCTGTTGTTTACATCTTTTAATTAAGACTTATGCTTTCTTTCATCATTAGTTAAGGTTTTTCCTCTTTGCTCAATGCTTGCATAGTTTAACTCATTCCATGCATGATTATTGGTTTTGTCGATACGGGCACGTACGGGGAAGTCTAGATCCGGGGAATTTCTCCCAATATTATACTGACAATATTATATTGGTTGTCGTTAAGCTCCTGCACTCATGAACTAATCATTAGGAATGCTAGGAATTGTATGAACTCGTGATTAGGGAGAAGCCATCTAGAATGGTACATTAGAGAGTGGCATTAACAATGATGACTTGAATGTTGAATTCCTAAAATATATGAGAGTGGATGAGATGAAATTGACCCCCAACAACATATTCATTCATATATTTCATTGAAAGTGTTTATCTTTTGTCTTTGCCATTGATCAAACTTCATGCATACATGTTTATTTTCGTCTTTGCATATTAAACTTCAAATATTTCGTTCCTTAAGTCTTAGCTAATCAACAAACCACATAACTAAACTAGGCCGTGAGTCCTTTGGGAAGAACGATACTTGGTCTTACCAAGTTTATTACTTGAACGATTCGGTCATACTTGCCGATTGTGAAACAAGTTTGTGACATCATATTTTGGTGCTCATAAATTTGTCCATCAAGTTTTTGGCGCCGTTGCCGGGGACTCGTGGTTTAACTGGTTAATTTGTGTGATTATTGATTATCTTTGACTTTAATTTTGAATTTCTGTTTTTATTTTCTGTTTTTATATTTTCGGTTTTTATTAGATTAGATTAGATTTTATTTTATTTTATTTTATCTTATTAGATTAGATTTTATTTTATTTTTAGATTAGATATTATTTTATTTTATCTTCTATCTTCTAAATCTTTTATCTTCTATCTTCTGAATCTTTTATCTTTTTATCTTCTGAATATATATATCTTCTCCTATATCTTTTTGTGCTAACAAATATTTTGTAGAGTTTTGTGCCTAATGTTTGCAGGATGCAATTTGAACAAGAATTTAATGGGCACTCAATTCTACCAAAGTAATTTCAACCACTGGTGGGAACATGACTCAAGCATGGATCAAAGCCAATTTTGGCAAGCTGCCGGACAATTTGAGAACCAACCACAACAACAATGGCAGCAACAAAGCTTTAAAATCAACAAAGGGAAGCAAGAGATCTCTTCATTTAGACAAGGCATGGAAGAATCACTGGGGCATGCATGGGACAGGTACAAAAGCCTATTAAGAAAGACTCCCACGCATGGATTTAACGAAGGAGAAGTAGTCCTAATCTTCCTTGGAGGTCTTGGTTCACAAACCATGATGATGCTTGACGCCTCAGCTGGAGGCAATATCAAATGGAAGACTCCAGAGGAAGCCACAGAAATAATTGAAAACATGACTACTAATAACAATAAGTGGAACAGTGAAAGAGGAGCTCCTATTCAACAAAAAGGAGTTCTACAGTTGCAATCCAAATATGCCTTGATAGCTCAAAACAAGTTAATAACTCAACAATTGGAGAATCTCACAAAGATACTTGAACAACTGTCAAAAGAGTTAAAGACTGTTGCACAGGTTCAATCACAGTTGTGTGAATTATGTGGAGGTGATCATATGAATAGTCAATGCGCCTGTCCAGCAGAAGCTTTAGAGGATGTTAACTTCATGGCCAATCAATTTCAATACAGTCAGGAGAATTTCAATGAAGGGTGGAAACCACACCCAAGTGTTGGTCAAAGACAAAGTGGGCAAGCTGGACAAACTGGGCAATTTAACAAGCAACAACAACAACCAACCTTATGGCAACAAATTTCTATACTTAATGAAAGATCAATAAGGTTGGAAGAAACTCTTCAGCAATTTATACAGAAAACTGAATCTTCTCAAAAGAGCACTGAAGCTGCTATTAAGAACTTGAAGATTCAAATGGGGCAGATTACCAAGCAGTTGGAAGAAAGGCCTGACACGGATTTTGGGGCTAATACTGAGGTTAACCCCAGGGGAGAGTGTCAAGAGCTAGTGAGTGTAAATGTTGAAAAAGTTGAGTTGGAAAAAGAAGAGAGAAAAGAGAGAGAAGAGAAAGAAGAAGAGAAAATTTGTGTGAAGATTGAGAAGGTGAGTAGAAAAAGAAAAGAAAAAAAGAAAGTGAGAGAAAAGAGAAAGAGGACGAGAGAAAAAAATAAAGAATCATATGAAAAATCTCGTCCCCATCCAAAGAAGTATCATAGGAAGAAGGAATTTGAGTGCTTTATGGAAATCTTCAAGAAATTGGAGATTAAAGTTCCTATGATTGAGACACTGCAACAAGTTCCTGGTTTGATCAAATTTCTGAAGAAGTTCAGTAGAAAGAAGAAAAAGAAGAAGGAACTTGGGCTTTACTGGGTCAAGCTAATGACGTTAAAAGAGCGCTTGCTGGGAGGCAACCCAGTGATTTACAAACTTTTGACTTTTGATTTGGTTTTGTAACTTTTAATTTGTGGACATTATTTTGTAAATATTTTGTTGGATCTAGCATCTACTGAAGGATGCTAGGTGGTTAAGTATCTACTGAAGGATACTAAGTTTGTAACACCTACTGATGGGTGTTGGTGAGAAGATTTTGCACCTACTGATGGGTGCTGGTAAGTTTGAAACACCTACTGATGGGTGTTGGTGGATTTTGGGTCAGGCTCGTGACATTAAACAAGCGCTACCTGGGAGGCAACCCAGTTGATTGATTGTTTTTGTTAGGGTTTGCATAAGTATTTTAAACATTGAATTGCAGGGAACCAGTGAGGGGCATGTCTAGGAGGTACGTAGGTTAAGAAAAGAAGGAGAAGAGCACATCACGAAAGTGCCGCTGAGCGGTATCTTACCGCTGAGCGGTACTCTCGCAGATGGGCTTTAGTTTCCCCTTAGCGGGATCCGAGCCCATTAGGGTATTTTTATACCCTAAGCTGCGTTTTGGTTTCTCTTTTCACACTCTTCTCTGCACACACACTCTTACATACCTTTTCAAAGGTTCTCTACAACTTTTCCCTCATCCCTCTTTAGAAAATCTCCCTTCCACTCACTTGCTCACTAGTTTTCCATCTAAGTTTGGGGTTGGGAGAGAGCATCATTGAAGGGGCTGATTTCTTCATTATGGTTTACTAATGCTTAACAATGTATCTTTTGGTTTTGTGAATTATGTTTGATGCAGGGATGGCCTCCTCATCGGGCAAAAAGAATCAAGACTATATGATCCAAGAAGAAGGAGGATATACAGAGGACAGCTCAGATTGAGGAGGAGTTGAGATAGAATTTACTGATGAATGCTATCATAACTAGAGCAGGACTTATGCTTTTGTTTGGTTTAAGTTTTCTGAACTTATTTACTTCTGTTTTAGATTAGGGTTTGATGTACTCTATTGAACACCTGGTTCCTTATGATGGTTTGCTATTAACTGTGATTGTGTGATAAGTAATGCTTGATGATGCTTATTGATTGATTGATGTTGAGATGATGTGCACATTAAAATGCTTATACAGGTGATTCACAAGCTTTGTGAACAAATGCATGATATCATGATTGTGATTGTGAAATTAAGCAGGATGTGTATGTCAAATGTGAATGAGCTTATATGTGAGGTTTTGAGCTTCAGAGTTTTTATTGTTGAATGCTATTACTTTGAAAGCATGAATGATTTTGCCCAGGTTTTCTATGATTGAATCAAGTACTTGTTTTGCATCATATGATCAAGGCCGTTTGTTGGAACCCTTTTTATTGGCCAAATTCATAAAGTTAGCCTACTAAAAGAGAACACTTTGTGTTCTAACCTTTGAACCCTTAGTCTTGAATATACACTGAAAACCCTTGATTGAAAATCTTTACCTTGAGTTAAGTAGAAGATCTTGTGTGGTATTGACAAATGTTCAAGTTTGGGGTTCTTGGGAAAACATGAAAAAGGAAAAGCATTGAGCTAAGAGCTAAAAAAGTAAGAATATGCAAAGAAAAAGAAAAAGAAAAGAAAAGAAAAAGAAGCAAAGCTCAATGCAAATGCAAAGGCAAAAGAAAGTTGGGAATGAATAAGAATAATTGTGTTGTTATGATTCTCTTAACTCAAGGATTTTGTGATCCAGAAAAACCAATTTTCTTGTTAGCCCAGCCACATTATAAGCCATTGAAAAGTCCTTGTGATGATGCATGCTTGTGAATATTTTTGATTGTGGTAAAATGAAAGGCAAAGTTGATTCATGTGACATTGTGATAGTGGAGTGAATGAGTGAAACACTTTACCTCTTATACACTTGTGTGTTGAGTGAAACACTTTACCTAGTGAGGAAATATTCCATAAACACATGAACATCCATGCTTAATTGATTGATCATTCATGAAAAATAGCATTTGTTGGAACTTAAATGACTTTGTGAACACTAAAGCATGTGCACATCTTGGTTGAACTCTTGGTCATAAGTGTGAGTGAAGTTATTACTTATCTTGAAAAAGAGAATTTTTGAATGAGTGAACCATCATATGAATTGGTTGGAGATTGAGTTACATTTTGTTTGCTTGTGGACAAGCAAAGTTCTAAGTTTGGGGTTGTGATAACAGTTGAAAAACTGTAATTTTCATGCTTAAAATTGATACTAAAAGCAACCTTTAGACTTAAAAACTAGCTTGAAATCATGGTTTTATCTATATTTTCAGAAATAAGAGAGCTGGACAGGTTTATGCTTGATTTAAGTGTTTTTGTGCAGGTTTTAAGGTGAATTTGGTGAAAGAAGTGAAGAAGGAGAGAGATGACATTAGAAAAGACAAGAAAAAGTGCAAAAAGGAGAAGCCGAAGGCACCGCTCAGCGGCAATTTACCGCTGAGCGGCACTCAGGAGGTTGCGGGAGTCACGCTGAGGGGCAAACTGGCCGCTGAGGGGAAGAAAAGTGAAGCGCAGTCACCGCTGAGCGGCACTTTTTGGGCTTGGGCTTTTGTAATCTTTTGTAACTCTAGAATAGTATATAAGGGCTTGCACGTCCTAGAATTAGTATCTTTGGCAGAAACGAGGCAAACACTCTCTCTTCCACCCCTTTGAAGGAGGATCTTGGATGCTCAGGCTACCTCTTCACCTTTTTAGGGTTTATTCTTTCATTCTTTCATTATTGTTCATCTAGGTTCACCATGAATATGGTGAACTAAACCTTGTATGTTTGTTGGGGAATCAATGTAATCTCTTGAAGCTCTCATATATGGAATCTGTTGTTTACATCTTTTAATTAAGACTTATGCTTTCTTTCATCATTAGTTAGGGTTTTTCCTCTTTGCTCAATGCTTGCATAGTTTAACTCATTCCATGCATGATTATTGGTTTTGTCGATACGGACACGTACGGGGAAGTCTAGATCCGGGGAATTTCTCCCAATATTATACTGACAATATTATATTGGTTGTCGTTAAGCTCCTGCACTCATGAACTAATCATTAGGAATGCTAGGAATTGTATGAACTCGTGATTAGGGAGAAGCCATCTAGAATGGTACATTAGAGAGTGGCATTAACAATGATGACTTGAATGTTGAATTCCTAAAATATATGAGAGTGGATGAGATGAAATTGACCCCCAACAACATATTCATTCATATATTTCATTGAAAGTGTTTATCTTTTGTCTTTGCCATTGATCAAACTTCATGCATACATGTTTATTTTCGTCTTTGCATATTAAACTTCAAATATTTCGTTCCTTAAGTCTTAGCTAATCAACAAACCACATAACTAAACTAGGCCGTGAGTCCTTTGGGAAGAACGATACTTGGTCTTACCAAGTTTATTACTTGAACGATTCGGTCATACTTGCCGATTGTGAAACAAGTTTGTGACATCATATTTTGGTGCTCATAACTTTGTCCATCATTGACGAAGTGGACGAACTGGACGAAGTGGAGGAAGTGGAGGAAATGGAGGAAGCAGACGAAGTGGACGAAGTGGAGGAAGTGGACGAAGAGGAGGAAGTGGAGGAAGTGGACGAAGGGGAGAAAGTGGACGAAGTGGAGGAAGTTGAGGAAGTTGACGAATTGGGGGAGGTGGAGGCAGTCGAGGAAGTTGACGAAGGGGACAAAGTGGACGAAGTGGAGGAAGTTGAGGAAGTTGAGAAAGTGGACAAATTGGGGGAGGTGGAGGCAGTCGAGGAAGTTGACGAAGTGGAGGAAGTGGAGGAAGTGGAGGAAGTGGACGAGGTTGACAAAGTTGACGAAGTGGACAAAGTGGAGGAAGTGGATGAAGTGGAGGAAGTAGACGAAGTGGAGGAAGTTGAAGAACTTGAGGAAG
The DNA here is from genome assembly GCA_034642375.1 of Vigna nakashimae. Classification (NCBI taxonomy): domain Eukaryota; kingdom Viridiplantae; phylum Streptophyta; class Magnoliopsida; order Fabales; family Fabaceae; genus Vigna; species Vigna nakashimae. The sequence continues at coordinate 33,787,686 of CM067765.1, forward strand.
TTGAGGAAGTTGACGAAGTGGAGTATGTGGAGGAAATGGAGGAAGTGCAGGAAGTGGACGAAGTGGTTGAAGTTGACGAAGTGGACGAAGTTGACGAAGTGGACGATGTTGACGAAGTGGACGAAGTGGACGAAGTGGAAGAAGTATTGGAAGTAGGCAAAGAAAGTGGAGGAAGTGGCCGAAGTGGAAGAAGTGGAGGAAGTGGAGGAAGTGGAGGAAGTGCAGGAAATGGAAAAAGTGGACGAAGTGGAAGAAGTTGAGGTAGTGGAGGAAGTGGGGGAAGTGGAGGAAGTTGAAGAAGTGGACGAAGTTGCCAAAGTGGAGGAAGTGGACGAAGTTGACGAAGTGGACGAAGTGGAAAAAGAGGACGAAGTGAACGAAGTGGAAAAAGTGGACGAAGTGGACGAAGGGGACGAAGGGGACGAAGTGGAGGAAGTTGACGAAGTTGAGGAAGTGGACGAAGTGGACAAAGTGGAGGAAGTGGACGAAGTGGAGGAAGTTCAAGAAGTGGAGGAAGTGGACGAAGTTGAGGAAGTGGACAAATTGGAGAGAGTGGACGAAGTGGAGGAAGTTGAAGAAGTGGAGGAAGTGGACGGAGTGGAAGATGTGGAGAAAATGGACGAAGTGGAAGAAGTGGTCGAAATGGACGAAGTGGAGGAAGTGGAGGAAGTGGAGGAAATGGAGGAAGTGGAGGAAGTGGACGAAGTGGTCGAAGTGGACGAAGTGGACAAAAAGGACGAAGTTGACGAAGTGTACGAAGTGGACGAAGTGGAGGAAGTGGAAGAAGTGGAGGAAGTTGAAGAAGTGGACGAAGTTGACGAAGTGGAGGAAGTGGACGAAGTGGGGGACGTGGAGGATGTAGACGAAATGGAGGAAGTGGAGGAAAGGGAGGAAGTTGAGCAAGTTGAGGAAATGGACGAAGTGGAGGAAGTTGACGAAGTGGAGGAAATGGAAGAAGTTGACGAAGTAGAGGAAGTGGAGGAAGTTGACGAAGTGAAGGAAGTGGATGAAGTGGAGGAAGTGGAGGAATTGGAGGAAGGGGACGAAGTGGACGAAGTGGTCGAAGTGTACGAAGTTGACGAAGTGGAAGAAGTAGAAGAAGTGGAGGAAGTTGACGAATTGGAGGAAGTGGACGAAGTGGAGGAAGATGACGAAGTGGACAAAGTGGAAGAAGTGGAGGTAGTGGAGGAAGTGGAGGAAGTTGAAGAAGTGGATGAAGTTGACGAACTGGACGAAGTGGTCGAAGTGGACGAAATGGAGGAAGTGGAGGAAGTGGAGGAAATGGAGGAAGTCGAGGAAGTGGACGAAGTGGTCGAAGTGGACGAAAAGGACGAAGTTGATGAAGTGGACGAAGTGGAAGAAGTGGAGGAAGTTGAAGAAGTGGACGAAGTTGACGAAGTGGAGGAAGTGGAGGAAGTGGAGGATGTAGACGAAATGGAGGAAGTGGAGGAAAGGGAGGAAGTTGAGCAAGTTGAGGAAATGGACGAACTGGAGGAAGTTGACGAAGTGGAGGAAGTGGAGGAAGTTGACGAAGTGGAGGAAGTGGATGAAGTGGAGGAAATGGAGGAAGTGGACGAAGTGGACGAAGTGGTCGAAGTTGACGAAGTTGACGAAGTCGAAGAAGTAGAAGAAGTGGACGAAGTTGACGAATTGGAGGAAGTGGACGAAGTGGAGGAAGATGACGAAGTGGACGAAGTGGAAGAAGTGGAGGTAGTGGAGGAAGTGGAGGAAGTTGAAGAAGTGGTCGAAGTTGACGAACTGGACGAAGTGGAGGAAGTGAAGGAAATAAAGGAAGCAGACGAAGTGGACGAAGTGGAGGAAGTGGACGAAGAGGAGGAAGTGGAGGAAGTGGACGAAGGGGAGAAAGTGGACGAAGTGGAGGAAGTTGAGGAAGTTGAGGAAGTGGACGAATTGGGGGAGGTGGAGGCAGTCGAGGAAGTTGACGAAGTGGAGAAAGTGGACGAGGTTGACAAACTTGACGAATTGGACAAAGTGGAGGAAGCTGAGGAAGTGGATGAAGTGGAGGAAGTGGAGGAAGTAGATGAAGTTGAGGAAGTTGAGGAAGTTGAGGAAGTTGAAGAAATGGACGAAGTGGGGGAGGTGGAGGAAGTGGAGGAAGTTGACGAAGTGGACGAAGTGGACGAAGTGGAGTTTGTGGAGGAAATGGAGGAAGTGTAGGAAGTGGACGAAGTGGTTGAAGTTGACGAAGTGGACGAAGTTGACGAAGTGGACGAAGTGGACGAAGTGGAAGAAGTAGAGGAAGTAGGCAAAGAAAGTGGAGGAAGTGGCCGAAGTGGAAGAAGTGGAGGAAGTGGAGGAAGTGGAGGAAGAGCAGGAAATGGAAAAAGTGGACGAAGTGGAAGAAGTTGAGGTACTGGAGGAAGTGGAGGAAGTTGAAGAAGTGCACGAAGTTGCCAAATTGGAGGAAGTGGACGAAGTTGACGAAGTGGACAAAGTGGAAAAAGTGGACGAAGTGAACGAAGTGAACGGAGTGGACGAAGTGGAAAACAAGGAGGAAGTGGACGAAGGGGACGAAGGGGACGAAGTGGAGGAAGTGGACGAAGTTGAGGAAGTGGACGAAGTGGACAAAGTGGAGGAAGTGGAGGAAGTGGAGGAAGTTGAAGAAGTGGAAGAAGTGGAAAAAGTGGACGAAGTGGACGAAGGGGACGAAGGGGACGAAGTGGAGGAAGTGGACGAAGTTGAGGAAGTGGACGGAGTGGACGAAGTGGAAAAAAAGGAGGAAGTGGACGAAGGGTACGAAGGGGACGAAGTGGAGGAAGTGGACGAAGTGGACGAAGTGGACAAAGTGGACGAAGTGGAGGAAGTTGAAGAAGTGGAAGAAGTGGAAAAAGTGGACGAAGTGGACGAAGGGGACGAAGGGGACGAAGTGGAGGAAGTGGACGAAGTTGAGGAAGTGGACGAAGTGGACAAAGTGGAGAGAGTGGACGAAGTGGAGGAAGTTGAAGAAGTGGAGGAAGTGGACGAAGTGGAGGATGTGGAGGAAATGGACGAAGTGGTCGAAGTGGACGAAGTTGACGAAGTGGACGAAGTGGAGGAAGTGGAGGAAATTGAGGAAGTGGAGGAAGTGGACGAAGTGGTCGAAGTGGACGAAGTGGACGAAAAGGACGAAGTTGACGAAGTTGACGAAGTGGACGAAGTGGAGGAAGTGGAAGAAGTCGAGGAAGTTGAAGAAGTGGACGAAGTTGACGAAGTGGAGGAAGTAGACGAAGTGGAGGAAGTGGAGGATGTAGACGAAATGGAGGAAGTGGAGGAAAGGGAGGAAGTTGACCAAGTTGAGGAAATGAACGAAGTGGAGGAAGTGGAGGAAGTTGACGAAGTGGAGGACGTGGAGGAAGTCGAGGAAGTTGACGAAGTAGAGGAAGTGGAGGAAGTTGACGAAGTGGAGGAAGTCGATGAAGTGGAGGAAGTGGAGGAAATGGAGGAAGTGGACGAAGTGGTCGAAGTTGACGAAGTGGAAGAAGTAGAAGAAGTGGAGGAAGTTGACGAACTGGAGGAAGTGGACGAAGTGGAGGAAGATGACGAAGTGGACAAAGTGGAAGAAGTGGAGGTAGTGGAGGAAGTGGAGGAAGTTGAAGAAGTGGACGAAGTTGACGAAGTGGACGAAGTTGACGAAGTGGACGAACTGGACGAAGTGGTGGAAGTAGAGGAAATGGAGGAAGCAGACTAAGTGGACGAAGTGGAGGAAGTGGACGAAGAGGAGGAAGTGGACGAAGTGGAGAAAGTGGACGAAGTGGAGGAAGTTGAGGAAGTGGACGAATTGGGGGAGGTGGAGGCAGTCGAGGAAGTTGACGAAGTGGAGGAAGTGGAGGAAGTGGACGAGGTTGACAAAGTTGACGAAGTTGACGAAGTGGACAAAGTGGAGGAAGTTGAGGAAGTGGATGAAGTGGAGGAAGTGGACGAACTGGAGGAAGTAGACAAAGTGGAGGAAGTTGAGGAAGTTGAGGAAATGGACGAAGTGGGGGAGGTGGAGGAAGTGGAGGAAGGTGACGAAGTTGACGAAATGGACGAAGTAGAGTATGTGGAGGAAATGGAGGAAGTGTAGGAAGTGGAAGAAGTGGTCAAAGTTGACGAAGTGGACGAAGTGGACGAAGTTGACGAAGTTGACGAAGTGGACGAAGTGGACAAAGTGGAAGAAGTAGAGGAAGTAGGCAAAGAAACTGGAGGAAGTGGACGATGTGGACGAAGTTGAGGAAGTGGAGGAAGTGGCCGAATTGGAAGAAGTGGAGGAAGCGGAGGAAGTGCAGGAAATGTACAAAGTGGACGGAGTGGAAGAAGTTGAGGTAGTGGAGGAAGTGGAGGAAGTGGAGGAAGTTGAAGAAGTGGACGAAGTTGCCGAGGTGGAGGAAGTGGACGAAGTGGACGAAGTGGACAAAGTAGACGAAGTGGACGAAGTGGAAAAAGGGGACGAAGTGGACGAAGGGGACGAAGGGGATGAAGTGGAGGAAGTGGACGAAGTTGATGAAGTTAACGAAGTGGACAAAGTGGAGGAAGTGGACGAAGTGGAGGAAGTTGAAGAAGTGGAGGAAGTGGAGGAAGTGAAGGATGTGGGGGAAATGGACGAAGTGGACAAAGTGGTCGAAGTGGACGAAGTTGACGAAGTGGACGAAGTGGAGGAAGTGGAGGAAGTGGACGCAGTGGTCGAAGTGGACGAAGTGGACAAAGTGGAGGAAATGGAGGAAGTGGACGCAGTGGTCGAAGTGGACAAAGTGCAGGAAGTTGAGGAAATTGACGAAGTGGAGGAAGTTGACGAAGTGGAGGAAGTGGACGAAGGGGACGATGTGGAGCAAGTGAAAGAAGTAGGGGAAGTGGAGGATGTTGACGAAGTGGACGAAGTGCTCAAAATGGATGAACTGGACGAAGTGGAAGAAGTGGAGGAATTGGAGGATGTTGAAGAAGTGGACGAAGTTGACAAAGTTGACGAAGTGGAGGAAGTTGACGAAGTGGAGGAAGTGAAGGATGTAGACGAAATGGAGGAAGTGGAGGAAGTGGACGAAGTGGGGGAGGTGGAGGAAGTGGACGAAGTGGAGGAAGTAGACGAAGTGGAGGAAGTTGAGGAAGTGGACGAAGTGGGGGAGGTGGAGGAAGTTGACGAAGTGCAGGAAGTGGACGAAGTTGAGGAAGTGGACGAAGTGGACGAAGTGGAGGAAGTTGAAGAAGTGGACGAAGTCGAGCAAGTGGAGGAAGTGGATGAAGTCGGCGAAGTGGTCGAAGTGGACGAAGTGGAGAAGTTGACGAAGTGAAGGAAGTGGACGAAGTGGAAGAAGTGGACGAACTGGACGAGTGGATGGACAAAGTTGAAGAAGTGGACGAAGTTGACGAAGTGGAGGAAGTGGACAAAGTGAAGGAAGTTGACGACGTGGAGGAAGTGGAGGAATTTGACGAAGTGGACGGTGAGGACGAAGGGCACAAAGTGGAGGAAGTGGACGAAATGGAGGAAATTGAAGAAGTGGACATAGTGGACGAAGTGGACGAAGGGGAGGAAATGGAGGAAGTGGAGGAAGTGGACGAAGTGGTCGAGGTGGACGAAGTGGTCGAGGTGGACGAAGTGGAAGAAGTAGACGAAATGGTCGAAGTCGACGAAGTTGACGAAGTAGATGAAGAGGACGAAGTGGAAGAAGTGGACAAAGTGGAGGATGTGGACGAAGTGCACGAAGTTGACGAAGTGGACGAAGTGGACGAAGTGGAGGAAGTAGACGAAGTAGAGGAAGGTGACGAAGTGGACGAAGGGGACGAGGTGGAGGAAGTGGAGGAAGTTGAGGAAGTGGACGAAGTGGACGAAGTGGAGGAAGTGAAGGAAGTTGAGGAAGTGGAGGAAGTGGAGGAAGTGGAGGAAGGGGACGAAGTGGAAGAAGTGGAGGTGATGGACAAATTTGTAAGCACCAAATTATGATGTCACAAACTTGTTTCACAATCGGCAAGTATGACCGAATCGTTCAAGTAATAAACTTGGTAAGACCAAGTATCGTTCTTCCCAAAGGACTCACGGCCTAGTTTAGTTATGTGATTTGTTGATTAGCTAGGACTTACAAACGAAATATTTGGATTTTAATATGCAAGACAGAAAATAAACATGTATGCATGAAGTTTGATCAATGGCAAAGACAAAAGATAAACACTTTCAATGAAATATATGAATTAATATGTTGTTGGGGGTCAATTTCATCTCATCCACTCTCATATATTTTAGGAATTCAACATTCAAATCATCATTGTTAATGCCACTCTCTAATGTACCATTCTAGATGGCTTCTCCCTAATCACGAGTTCATACAATTCCTAGCATTCCTAATGATTAGTTCATGAGTGCAGGAGCTTAACGACAACCAATATAATATTGTCAGTATAATATTGGGAGCAATTCCCCGGATCTAGACTTCCCCGTACGTGCCCGTATCGACAAAACCAATAATCATGCATGGAATGAGTTAAACTATGCAAGCATTGAGCAAAGAGGAAAAACCCTAACTAATGATGAAAGAAAGTATAAGTCTTAATTAAAAGATGTAAGCAACAGATTCCATATATGAGAGCTTCAAGAGATTACATTGATTCCCCAACAAACATACAAGGTTTAGTTCACCATATTCATGGTGAACCTAGATGAATATCAATGAAAGAATGAAAGAATAAACCCAATAAAGGTGAAGAGGTAGCCTGAGCATCCAAGATCCTCCTTCAAAGGGGTGGAAGAGAGAGTGTTTACCTCGTTTCTGCCAAAGATACCTAATTCTAGGACGTGCAAGCCCTTATAAACTATTTTAGAGTTACAAAAGATTACAAAAGCCCAAGCCCAAAAAGTGCCGCTCAGCGGTAAATACCGCTCAGCGGTGACTGCGCGTCACATTTCTTCCCCTCAGCGGCCAGTTTGCCCCTCAGCGTGACTCCCGCAACCTCCTGAGTGCCGCTCAGCGGTAAAATGCCACTGAGCGATGCCTTTGTCTTCTCTTTTTGCACTCTTTCTTGTCTTTTCTAATGTCACCTCTCTCCTTCTTCACTCTTTTCACTAAATTCACCTTAAAACCTGCACAAAAACACTTAAATCAAGCATAAACCTGTCCAGCTCTCTTATTTATGAAAATATAGATAAAAGCATGATTTCAAGCTAGTTTTTAAGTCTAAAGGTTGCTTTTAGTATCAATTTCAAGCATGAAAATAACAGTTTTTCAACTGTTATCACAACCCCAAACTTAGAACTTTGCTTGTTCTCAAGCAAACAAGATGTAACTCAATCTTCAACCAATTCATATGATGGTTCACTCATTCAAAAATTCTCTTTTCAAGATAAGTAACAACTTCACTCAAACTTATGACCAAGAGTTCAATCAAGATGTGCACATGCTTTAGTGTTCACAAAGTCATTTAAATTCCAACAAATGCTATTTTTCATGAATGATCAATCAATTAAGCATGGATGTTCATGTGCTTATGGACTATTTCCTCACTAGGTAAAGTGTTTCACTCAACACTCAAGTGTATAAGAGGTAAAGTGTTTCACTCATTCACTCCACTATCACAATGTCACATGAATCAACTTTGCCTTTCATTTTACCACAATCAAAAACATTCACAAGCATGCATCATCACAAGGACTTTTCAATGGCTTATAATGTGGCTGGGCTAACAAGAAAATTGGTTTTTCTGGATCACAAAATCCTTGAGTTAAGAGAATCATAACAACACAATAATCTTATTCATTCCCAACTTTCTTTTGCCTTTGCATTTGCATTGAGCTTTGCTTCTTTTTCACTTCTTTTCTTTTTCTTTTTCTTTGCATATTCTTACTTTTTAGCTCTTAGCTCAATGCTTTTCCTTTTTCATGTTTTCCCAACAACCCCAAACTTGAACATTTAACAATACCATACAAGATCTTCTACTTAACTCAAGGTAAAGATTTTCAATCAAGGGTTTTCAGTGTATATTCAAGGCTAAGGGTTCAAAGGATAAAACACAAAGTGTTCTCTTTTAGTAGGCTAACTTTATGAATTTGGCCAATAAAAAGGGTTCCAACAAACGGCCTTGATCATATGATGCAAAACAAGTAATTGATTCAATCATAGAAAACCTGGGCAAAATCATTCATGCTTTCAAAGTAATAGCATTCAACAATAACAACTCTGGAGCTCAAAACCTCACATATAAGCTCATTCACATTTGACATACCCATCCTGCTTAATTTCACAATCACAATCATAATATCATGCATTTGTTCACAAAGCTTATGAATCACCTGTGTAAGCATTTTATGTGCACATCTATCTCAACATCAATCAATCACTAATCATCATCAAGCATTACTTATCACACAATCACAGTTAATAGCAAACCATCATAACAAACCAGGTTTCTAATAGAGTACATCAAACCCTAATCTAAAACAAAAAATAAATAAGTTTAGAAAACTTAACCCACAAAAGCATAATCATATGATAGCATTCATCAGTAAATGCTATCTCAGCTCCTCATCAGTCTGAGTTGTCCTCTGTATCTTCCTCTTCCTCTTCATCATCATCATTATCAAATGCATCCTCCTCCTCAGCTTCATCTTCTTCCATGTCTCGAGCTGAAGCTTCAGCTGCTTCAGCTCCTCCATGCAATGGTTCTTCTGGCCAAGCTACCACATTATGGAATTCATCCATAGTCCACCTGTGTGCTGGAGGGGTTGATAATAGTTGAAAAACAGTTATTTTCATGCTTAAAATTGATACTAAATGCAACCTTTAGACTTAGAAACTAGCTTGAAATCATGCCTTTTATCCATATTTTCAGTAATAAGAGAGCTGGACAGGTTTACGCTTGATTTAAGTGTTTTTGTGCAGGTTTTAAGGTGAATTTAGTGAAAAGAGTGAAGAACGAGAGAGATGACATTAGAAAAGACAAGAAAGAGTGCAAAAAGAGAAGTCGAAGGCACCGCTCAGCGGCATTTTACCGCTGAGCGGCACTCAGGAGGTTGCGGGAGTCACGCTGAGGGGCAAAATGGCCGCTGAGGGGAAGAAAAGGACGCACAATCACCGCTGAGCGGTAAATGCCGCTGAGCGGCACTTTTTGGGCTTGGGCTTTTGTAATCTTTTGTAACTCTAGAATAGTATATAAGGGCTTGCACGTCCTAGAATTAGGTATCTTTGGCAGAAACGAAGTAAACTCTCTCTCTTCCACCCCTTTGAAGGAGGATCTTGGATGCTCTTGCTACATCTTCACCTTTATTGGGTTTATTCTTTCATTCTTTCATTGTTATTCATCTAGGTTCACCATGAATATGGTGAACTAAACCTTGTATGTTTGTTGGGGAATCAATGTAATCTCTTGAAGCTCTCATATATGGATTTGTTGAGTACATCTTTGAAGTAAGACATATGCTTTCTTTCATCATTAGTTAGGGTTTTTCCTCTTTGCTCAATGCTTGCATTGTTTAACTCATTCTAATGCATGATTATTGGTTTTGTCGATACGGACACGTACGGGGAAGTCTAGATCCGGGGAATTTCTCCCAATATTTTACTGACAACATTATATTGGTTGCCTTTAAGCTCCTGCAGTCATGAACTAATCATTAGGAATGCTAGGAATTGTATGAACTATTTGATTAGGGAGAAGCCATCTAGAATGGTACATTAGAGAGTGGCATTAACAATGATGATTTGAATGTTGAATTCCTAAAATATATGAGAGTGGATGAGATGAAATTGACCCCCAACAACATATTCATTCATATAATTCCATTGAAAGTGTTTATCTTTAGTCTTTGCCATTGATCAATTCATGCATACATGTTTAATTTTCGTCTTGCATAATATAATCCAATTATTTCGTCCTTAAGTCTTAGCTAATCAACAAACCACACAACTAAACTAGGCCGTGAGTCCTTTGGGAAGAACGATACTTGGTCTTACCAAGTTTTATTACTTGAACGATTCGGTCATACTTGCCGATTGTGAAACAAGTTTGTGACATCATAATTTGGTGCTTACAAATTTGTCCATCAGGGGTATCATACATCCCCACTATCATCTCAGCCGTGGCGACCTGCCCTCTGTGAATGGACTGCAACTGAGCACCTATAAGAGACATATACATGTCCCTCATCTGGAATGGTTCTGCTTCATGAGCTTCAGCAGATGTCCTGCTCTGTGCTGGCCCTCTCTCTCTGCGAGCCTGGCGTGGTGGAACTGGCTGAGCTGCCTCCTCACCTCCACAATACTGTCTGTAATAGGCCTCATCTATAGCTTTTCTCGGCCTCTCAAATGGTGGAACAGAAGTGTCCACCCCAGCTAACTTGCAAAGGTGAGTGATCAAAGAAGGATGTCCTAGTGGTGCTTTGTTGTTTGAGGTGTTAGCACATACACTAATTTCATCAGCTATCACCTGCCCAATATTAACATTCAAGTTTCTGATAGCACAGTAGATGAATAGTGCCCTGCTGAGAGTAATATCTGACACATGTGAACATGGCTGAATGTTGGCATGAGAAAATGCCATCCAATACTGATACAAGAAGGTCTAACACCATAGGACCCATCACAAGAGGAATGGCCAAAAAGCTCCAAGATGAGTATTCTCCCCAAGGTCAAATACTATTTGCTAATTTTGGATGGAAAATTGGAGAACAAGAAGATGTTACAAAATTGCCAAAACATGGACAGGGGTAAAATGGACATTTACACACAAGAAGGGGTGTGCTTATCCTTCTATGGGGTGGCATTAGTAATTTTTCATTTTTCACATGTAAAATGCAATTGTCAACGTGTTTCATAAGGCTTTATAGAAGCCACACATTTAGCACATTGTTCACATTTCAGATCTAAAGAAAACGTGTAAAAGGCTTTGAGATTAATCTATAAAATCTCATAAGCAATGCTTGTAGTGCACTTTTGATGAATTGAGAGAATAGATTTGCTGATGCAATTTTCAGCTTCTTCTCCCACCGAAAGTCACCCCTGTGCTTCCTACCAAATCTCCTCTAGCTTCCTTCCATTGATGAAGGCCGTCTGAGCTAGCACCATTCCCCAAAGCACCTCATCCAAACTCTTTTTCCACATATTCATACTCTGCCACTGCACAATCTAAACTGTTTCACTTTGTTCTTCCGCTGCCTCTGCACCATTTCTCTGGAAGCTCACGGATCTGTAGAATAGCACCAAAGCTGGAGCTATCATGTGGTATTCAGAGCCTGGTTCGAAGTGCACCAGTGAGCTAAGTGTATCTTTTTAAAATTCCACACTGTCATCATATTTTTTTACTGTCTTTGAATCTGTTTCACTGTTGTATTCAGTTTCTGGTGTTATTAGGTTCTGTTTGAGTCTGTTCTTGTGTGCTACTTTTATTTTGATTGTGTCTCATCATTTTAATCGGTCCATTTGTGTTGTTTGAGTTTTTTTTGTTTGAGCATCTTTTCCTGTAATGTCAGTCATGTGTGTTTCCAGTGTTGTCTTCAAATCTGGTTTAAATTTTGTGTGCTCTACTATATCTGAATAAACTGAAGAAGTTGTCATTATCTGCACACTAAATGAGCCATGACAAACTCAGTAGGAGCTCAAGTGCATGATTTGTGATACCAATTCCAGTTTCAGATTTTTGAGCAGTAACATAGTTTTGTGTGTCTATTTGAAAGAAATTGGTGAATTAGATTTGTGATTGAATGCCAAACTGAGTTAGTACTTGATGCACATCATCTAAACACTGAATTGCTTCTGCAAAAAGCTTAGTAGCATCATTGGAAAACTCACATTGCATCTAATCTGCAGTTGGCCGAACTGCACTGCTTTGCTTGGTCCAGTATTTTTTTTTATTATTCTGTTTCAGTATTAGATCACTGCTGAACATCTTGGCAATTATTTCCAGCACTTTTAACAAGTTTTAAATGCTGTATATGGACACATTTCAGTGTTCAAAGGTCGTTTGATTCAGTGCACTAAAATCTGGGTGGTTGAGTTCTTCATTTTGCTGCATAAAAAGGGTTGAATGAGTCAAAATCTGTTATCATAAGTTTCTGCATCAAATTTCAGTATCAACACGTTTGATTTGATGAATTAAAATTGGTTATGCAAAGAAATTTTACATTGAAATAACCCTGCACAATTTTATTCTCTAAACCACCAGTTTTAGTCTTCTTTTGTTGGTGCAAGCTGCATACTATAAAGCTATTTGTACAAACTGTTTTGGTGCAATCCAATAATCTAAACTTGTTAGCAAAAGCTTGGTCAAACGTATTCAATGATTAAAAACAATATAACAGAAACAAATATTGCAAATTAAAAAAAAAAAAAAGCTGATTGGCCAGTGCAAGTTGAATCTGCAAAATTTGGTGCACCAAACTGATTGTTCATTCAGACAATTCATCAAACAGTTTGATCAATTTCTAATAGTCTCCGAATTTGAGTCCATTGCAGCTTGTTTTGATTTCTTGCTTTATTAATATACTCTAGAACTTTTCCTAGGTTCTTTTTGCTGTGCCTCCGTGTTTGCATCTCCTTTTCTTGCTTTATTTTCAGTCATTGGCTTTCTGGCCTACCACCTGTTTGATAAAAGGTGTTGTAGTGCAGTAATTTTTCTGAGACAATTCTGTGCAGTTGCTTCATTTCCTGTTCTAATCTCCTGCTGATTTATAATCTGTTGAGGTATAATTACATGGGATTGAGCTATCTAGAGATCCTTCATCATTGGTAGCCTCCTAGGAAGTGGAGATTTGATGGAAACACAAGGCATGGTGACTACGGTGCTGCAGAAATTGAATTGCTGGAAACATAGCTGCTGCTGATACTGTAATAGCAGTTTGATTGCTGCCAATTAAATTCCACCTAGCTGCAACTGTGAGCCTTGCATGATTGCATCCAGAATCACTCAGTTTTATTTGAGAGAAGCCAAAGTTGCATTGTCAACCCTTGTCTCTTTTCCTTTTTGCAAAGTCTAATTGTATTAGCAGTTTTCTTTTCTTTTGTTCTTTTTGTAAGTTGGCCATTTCAAGCAAATGAAGTGGAAGAGCTCATAAGTGTTCTTCACTCATTTGCTAACTTGACTTAAAGTCTCATCATTCTAAAATTGGTAGACGGTGAGTGTGTCTTAGATTCAAAATCTAAGCCTCACCTAGGAGACCTCACTTTAATTGCTTGTCCCATTTTCGACTAGATAATATATATCTTGTGCGAATAGGAAGCTCTCTTAGGGGTCCGAATTTAGAGTTAGGTTGTATCTTTTCTTTACTTTGTGTTTTCTTTGTTGTCTTTAAGACTTAAGTGGACTTAAGAGTGATCTTGATCTAAGGACTCTAGTAAGTAGCAAGAAGCATATTTGGCAAGGAAAAGGCTTGGTACTTAAGCATTCCTAGTGAATCACCTCCCTTACCTGGAATATTGCTTCAAATGAAAAACTCTAGTCTTTATTTCAAGAATAACATTTAAGTCCATCATAATGTCTAGAAGGCATTCTCCTAGGATTAGTGATAGTGAAAAGGAACATTTTTCTCTTCAAACTTTAGTTAATGAATTCAAGGAAATAAGAAGAGAAATGAATGAAGAGAAAGTCAATAGAGAGCTTCAAAATGCTGTTATTCAAGATGAGTTGAGAATGATCAGAAAAAGTAAATCTAGGGGAAGTCAGAGTGACAACTCTCAAGAGGGAGGGATGTCTATGAGTCTGGGTGATTATTACCCTCATCAGCCTTCCACTTCTAGAAGGCATAGGAGAAATTCTCATGCACCCCCACCCCCTAAAGAAGTCAATGTTGTGTTGCCTCACTTCCATGGGAAGGACAATGTAGAGGCTTATCTTGATTGGGAGATGAAGGTGGAACAATTATTTGAATGCCACCAAGTGAGTGAAGAGAGGAAGGTCTCTCTAGCTACCCTAAGCTTTCAAGGGTATGCAATGTACTGGTGGACTGCTTTGGTCAAAGAGAGGCTTAGACATCAAGCCCCTCCCATCCACTATTGGAATGATCTCAAGTCTGCCCTTAGGAGGAGACACATTCCCTCCTACTACAATAGAGAACTCATGGATAAACTCCAAAGGTTACAACAAAGGTCTATGACAGTTGAGGAATATAGACAAAAGATGGAGTTGTATATGATGAGGGCAGGCATAGTGGAGGGTCCAGAAATTACTTTAGCTAGATTTTTAAGTGGGCTCAATTTTGACATAAGAGATAGGGTTGAACTTCTACCTTATAGAGATTTGAATGACCTTGTTCAAATGTGTATAAAGGTAGAACAACAAAATTTGAGAAAATCTTCTTCTAAAAGAATCCAAGTTCAACCTACTTTTGAAAAGAAAATTTTTAAAGAAAAAGAGCCATTTAAACCTCTAGCCAAAATAGAAGAGAGACCCAAGAAAGAAACACCCTCACACACCAGAACAAGTGAAATCAAATGCTTCAAATGTCTAGGAAGGGGTCATGTAGCTACTCAATGTCCTACAAAAAGAAACATTATTTTGAAAGGCAAGGACATTTATAGTAGTGAAAGTGACACCCCAACTAGTACAAGTGAGAGTGAGGAAGAAGAGAGGGAAGAGGAAATATATGCTGATGATGGCCAACTTCTCATGGTGAGAAGGATACTTAGCAACCAACCAAGTCTTGAACACATATCACAAAGAGAGAACATCTTTCACACAAGATGTAAAATTCAAGAAAATCATTGTTCTCTCATTGTTGATAGTGGATCTTGTTGCAATTGTTGTAGTACAAGGTTGGTTGAGAAGTTGAAGCTTGATATTATACCCCATCCAAAACCTTATAAACTTCATTGGCTAAATGAAGATGGGGATATAATAGTCAAGAATCAAGTGAAGTTGGCATTTTCCATTGGGAACTTCAAAGATGAAGTTTTATGTGATATAGTTCCCATGGAAGCATGTCATGTGTTATTGGGGAGACCATGGCAATTTGATCATCAAACTATCCATCATGGTCTAACCAATACCATCACTATTCATCAAAAAGACAAGAAGTTTGTGCTTCATCCTTTGACTCCTACCCAAGTGGCTAAGGATCAAGCACAAATGAAGTCTTTAAGAAAGCAAGAACATGCTCAAAAGAAAAAGTCAAAAAGAAAGGAGGGTATAGAAACAAGTGTGCCACCTAAGGTCACTCAACATGAAGTCCTTTTAAACAAAAAGACTTTAATCAATACACTTCAAGTTGAGCAACCTTCATATCTTCTTCTTTGTCAAGGGACACTTACATGCACATCTAGTGAATCAAAGACTTCAACTCTTTCTCCATCCATTCAAAAACTTTTGAAAGAATTTGATGATCTATTCCCACAAGAAATTCCAAAAGGGCTTCCACCCATAAGAGGAATAGAACATCAAATTGATTTCATTCCAGGGGCAGTTCTTCCTAATAGGCCAGCCTATAGGACCAACCCCCAAGAAACTAAGGAGATTGAGACACAAGTCCAAGAGTTGCTAGATAAAGGCTTAGTTCAAAAGAGTCTAAGTCCATGTGCTGTACCAGTGTTGCTTGTTCCAAAAAAGGATGGGAAGTGGCGCATGTGTTGTGACTGTAGAGCTATCAACAACATCACAATCAAGTATAGACATCCCATTCCTAGGATTGATGATATGTTGGATGAATTGCATGGAGCACAAATATTTTCAAAGGTAGATTTAAAAAGTGGCTATCACCAAATAAGAATTAAAGAAGGTGATGAATGGAAAACTGCCTTTAAGACCAAGTTTGGATTATATGAATGGCTAGTTATGCCTTTTGGTCTTACAAATGCTCCAAGCACATTCATGAGACTTATGAATCATGTCCTTAGGGATTGCATTGGGAAGTTTGTAGTTGTCTACTTTGATGACATCTTGGTATATAGTCAAAATTTGCAAACTCATGAAAATCATTTGAGAGTTGTTTTAACAATTCTTAGAACACACAAATTGTTTGCAAACTTTGACAAGTATACCTTTTGTGTTGATAGTGTCATATTTCTTGGATTTGTGGTCACCAAAAATGGGGTTCATGTGGACCCAGAAAAAATAAAGGCCATTCAAGATTGGCCTCCTCCAAAGAATGTAGGAGAAGTAAGGAGCTTCCATGGGTTGGCAAGCTTTTACAGAAGATTTGTTCCTAACTTCTCTAGTCTTGCTTTACCCCTCAATGAGTTGGTGAAAAAAGATGTTACATTCCATTGGGGGGATAAACAACAAAAAGCTTTTGAGCTACTCAAAGAGAAGCTCACACAAGCACCCATTCTAGCTTTGCCAAATTTTTCCAAAACTTTTGAGCTAGAATGTGATGCTTCAGGGTTTGGCATAGGTGCAGTATTATTACAAGAAGGACACCCAATTGCATACTTTAGTGAAAAACTTCATGGTGCCTCTTGTAATTACCCCACCTATGACAAGGAACTCTATGCACTTGTGAGGGCTCTTCAAACTTGGGAACATTACCTTGTTGCCAAGGAGTTTATCATTCATAGTGATCATGAATCACTTAAGTATTTGAAGAGTCAACACAAGTTACAAAAGAGACATGCTAAGTGGTTGGAATTCATTGAACAATTCACTTATGTTATTAAATACAAGAAAGGAAAATCCAATGTGGTGGCTGATGCTTTGTCAAGAAAAATTAATCTATTAGCCACATTGGGAGCTCAAATTCTTGGATTTAATAACATTCTTGAATTGTATTCACAAGATCCTGATTTTGCTCATATCTATGAGGAATGTCTCAATAAGTCTCAAGGAGGATTCTATGTGAAAGAGGGGTATCTTTTTAAAGAAGGAAAAATTTGCATTCCCCAAGGATCACATAGAAAACTCCTTGTTAAAGAGACACATGAGGGAGGATTAATGGGGCATTTTGGGGTAGAAAAGACCCTTGGCATGTTGAAAGAAAAATTCTTTTGGCCTCACATGAGAAGGGATGTTCAAAGGCATTGCTTTAAGTGTATAACTTGTTTAGAAGCTAAATCTAAATCAATGCCTCATGGACTGTATACTCCTTTGAATGTTGCTTCCACTCCTTGGGAAGAAATAAGTATGGATTTTGTGTTAGGTCTTCCTAAAACTTCTAGGGGTTTTGATTCTATATTTGTGGTGGTAGATAGATTTAGCAAAATGGCTCATTTTATACCTTGCCACAAAGTAGATGATGCAAGCAACATTGCAAAGTTATTCTTTAGAGATGTGGTTAAACTTCATGGGTTACCTAAGGTAATAGTTTCTGATAGAGATACAAAATTTCTTAGTCACTTTTGGCAGACCTTATGGTCTAGATTAGGGACTAAGTTATCTTTTTCTACTACTTGCCATCCTCAAACAGATGGTCAAACTGAAGTAGTCAATAGATCTCTTTCAACTTTACTAAGGGTAGTTCTTAAAGGAAATCACAAATCTTGGGATGAGTACCTGCCTCATGTTGAGTTTGCCTACAATAGAGTAGTTCATGGAACTACTAAATTGTCTCCTTTTGAAGTTGTTTATGGTTTTAATCCTTTGACACCCATGGATTTAATACCCCTTCCAAATTCTATTGATTTTGTTCATCAAGATGGGGTATCTAAATCTAAATTTATTAAAGATTTACATCAAAGGGTTAAAATTCAAATTCAACAACAAAATGAGAAATATGCCAAGAAACATAATAAGGGCAAAAAAGAGTTAATCTTCAATGAAGGAGATTTAGTTTGGATCCATCTTAGAAAGGAAAGATTTCCTCAACTAAGAAAATCCAAACTCAATCCTAGAGGAGATGGACCCTTTAGAGTGATCAGGAGGATTAATAACAATGCATATCAACTTGATCTTCCTCCTGAATATGCTGTTCATGCTACCTTCAATGTCTCTGATCTTAAACCTTTTGCAGGATTTGATAGTGAAGATGAAGATCTTTTGGATTTGAGGGCAAATCCTTCTCAAGAGGGAGGGGATGATACAAGAAGGTCTAACACCATAGGACCCATCACAAGAGGAATGGCCAAAAAGCTCCAAGATGAGTATTCTCCCCAAGGTCAAATACTATTTGCTAATTTTGGATGGAAAATTGGAGAACAAGAAGATGTTACAAAATTGCCAAAACATGGACAGGGGTAAAATGGACATTTACACACAAGAAGGGGTGTGCTTATCCTTCTATGGGGTGGCATTAGTAATTTTTCATTTTTCACATGTAAAATGCAATTGTCAACGTGTTTCATAAGGCTTTATATAAGCCACACATTTAGCACATTGTTCACATTTCAGATCTAAAGAAAACGTGTAAAAGGCTTTGAGATTAATCTATAAAATCTCATAAGCAATGCTTGTAGTGCACTTTTGATGAATTGAGAGAATAGATTTGCTGATGCAATTTCCAGCTTCTTCTCCCACCGAAAGTCACCCCTGTGCTTCCTACCAAATCTCCTCTAGCTTCCTTCCATTGATGAAGGCCGTCTGAGCTAGCACCATTCCCCAAAGCACCTCATCCAAACTCTTTTTCCACATATTCATACTCTGCCACTGCACAATCTAAACTGTTTCACTTTGTTCTTCCGCTGCCTCTGCACCATTTCTCTGGAAGCTCACGGATCTGCAGAATAACACCAAAGCTGGAGCTATCAAAAAGAGAACACTTTGTCAGAGCGGCTGCAGCGGAATGGGTTAGCGTGGAAACAACAAACTAAGAGGGGTTTTTAATACTAACGTGTGCCTTTTAATTTTTACTCAATTAAACTTACTTAGCAATTAATAATAACAATTAAATAGAGTAAGGTTGAGAGAAATTTGCACAGATGATTTTATCCTGGTTCGGATCTTACCAATCCTACGTCCAGTCGCTTATCTCAAAACAAGATAAACAGTTTCACTAACACAAAACAATTACAAACTACAATCACAAAGATACAATTTGTAAGAGTTTAGAAAACACCTCTCTTGATACCACAAGAGATGAAACTACACCTCCTTTGAGTCTTCACAAAGGATGAACACCTCCTCCGAATACTTCACGAAGGATGAACACCTCCTTCGAATACTTCACGAAGGATGAACCTCTTCCGAACAGCTCCTCAGACACACCAAGGATGAACCGGCTATTTCCTCTGTCACCGTAGCAGCACTTCACCAGCTCCACAGACAAGAGTTTCACAAGCCGAACAAGAACACACAAGTCTCAAAGAATTCTGAGTATTTGAGCACAAGGGAAGAGTTTCTGTGTCTCTGGATATTTATTCTTGAGAGGAAATGAGAGTCTATTTATAGACTCATCCAAAGGCTCTTCCATTCACTAAAAGACAAACTTAACGGCTAGTTTGTCCAACGGCCATAAACGGCTAGTTTGTCCAACGGCCATAAACGGCTAGTTTGTCCAACGGCCATAAACGGCTAGTTTGTCCAACGGTCATAAACGGCTAGTTTCTTCAACGACTAGTTTCTCCAACATCCGTGTTAAGTGCGATACTCTTACCGTTAACCGTCACTATTCACGTGAATAGTGTTACTATTCATGTGAATAGTACTATAGTGTTTTGTTGCAATGATTTACTATAGTAATTTTACAAAACACTTTTCTTTTTCTGATCTAAGTCTTAGACACTAAACTACAATTATTACAAAAGCTTTCCAAAGCAATACAAGTCTTCATAACATCTTGAATCTTGATTTCTCTTGATTTGGACATCATCAAAACTTCATCTTCAACATTTTGCTAACAATCTCCCCCTTTTTGATGATGATCAAAAACTCCTTTGATTTAAAGCTTTTGGTAATAATCTGTATTTAAAACACAACTTAAGGAAGAAAAGGTGCATTAGTGAATAAGCACAAATAGCACAAATAGGCAAATAAGCTTTAAACATTTTCTCCCCCTTTTTGATCATAATTAAAAAGTTGTGTTGATGTTCTCCCCCTAAGATAATACTCCCCCTTAATAAAAGCATGTATGCATATGAGCTAAAAATATTTCAAATTTAAAGATTCATTCAAACATGCATAATAGGATATTTAAAGCAAATATTTTTAGGAGAAAGAGCTTATAAAACATTGTTTAGATCTTCATCTTGAGGATTGTCATCATTCTTCGCTTCATTTGTTGTCTTCTACAAATCTTCATCATAACCTGCATGTAATTCAACTGACTCAAGAGGTTTTGCCTCAAGATCTACAATTTCATCAAAGACAACATGCATACATAAAAGTTTTTCCGATTTAAAACTATATATGCTTTATATATTAGAAGATATCCAAAAAAAATAGTTTTACCTGAGTTGGAATAAAAATTTTCTTAAATTTTGTTTTAAAGAAATTCTTAAATTTTAAACAATAGGTACCCAACTACTTGTATGGGTCCTTTGGGTTAATTTAAAAAAAATTGAAATCATTTTACAACCCAAATATATCTACCACTTGGAACACCATAATGCTTAATTTTACATTTGTTAGATGTATGACCCTTTTTCATACAATAAAAGCATGATACAACATTTGTGTTCCTATAAGTTGTTCCTTTTTCTACCCAAGTTCTACGGGTTCTATGATTGTGTTTATTTTTAATTCTAGGAACATACTTATTTTTAACAACCTTATTTTCATTAGTTTTACTACATTCTCCTGAGGTTGTTTGTTCTAGTAGTTTCTTAAAATTTTCACAAGAAGCACATTCATCACTACTAGTAAATTTACCCTTTTCAAAAAATAAAACTTTATTTTTCAAATCTTTATTTTCTTCAAAAATATTTTCAAAATTTAATTTTAAATTCTTATTTTCTTCAAGAATATTTTCAAAGTCTGATTTCAAATTTTTATTTTCTTCAGAAATATTTTCAAAATTTAATTTTAAATTTTTGAAATCCTTTTTCAATTTCTGATGGGCTTTATCTAATTTTTCAGATTCTACTATTAAAGCAGCATAAATTTCATGCAATTCATTTTCGCTAATTTGACTAGAATTATCAGAATCGCTAGATGTACTTACTTGGCTTCCAGTGTCGTCGTTCACTACTAAACAGATGTATGCTTGCTCATCAGAATCACCCATACTTGATGTTGTGCTTGATGAAGAGCTTGAATTATTCTCTTCCATGATTAAAGTATTCGTTTTAGCACACCCAATTTCATCTCCGCCTTCATGAGTTACTCCTAAAGTTTCCCACATTTCTTTAGCGTTTTTGCAGACAGAGACCCTGTAGAACTCATCAACAGTCAACGCTGACGCAATGATATTCCGGGCTTTTACATCATTCTGAGATCTTCTCTTTTCTTCAATGGTCCATTGGCCACGGGGCTTTGGTTCCTGCATATTGTTAGTTGGAACAAAAGGACCAGATGCAACTGCATCCCAAATATCTATATCAATAGACTCCATAAATATTTGCATTCTTACCTTCCAAAATGCGTAATTCTCACCAGTGAATAGTGGTGGTCTATTGATAGAAGCACCCTCTGCAAAGATTTGATGTGATCCTGCCATTTGAATTACTATCAAAGCAAGCTCTGATACCAATTGTCAGAGCGGCTGCAGCGGAATGGGTTAGCGTGGAAACAACAAACTAAGAGGGGTTTTTAATACTAACGTGTGCCTTTTAATTTTTACTCAATTAAACTTACTTAGCAATTAATAATAACAATTAAATAGAGTAAGGTTGAGAGAAATTTGCACAGATGATTTTATCCTGGTTCGGATCTTACCAATCCTACGTCCAGTCGCTTATCTCAAAACAAGATAAACAGTTTCACTAACACAAAACAATTACAAACTACAATCACAAAGATACAATTTGTAAGAGTTTAGAAAACACCTCTCTTGATACCACAAGAGATGAAACTACACCTCCTTTGAGTCTTCACAAAGGATGAACACCTCCTCCGAATACTTCACGAAGGATGAACACCTCCTTCGAATACTTCACGAAGGATGAACCTCTTCCGAACAGCTCCTCAGACACACCAAGGATGAACCGGCTATTTCCTCTGTCACCGTAGCAGCACTTCACCAGCTCCACAGACAAGAGTTTCACAAGCCGAACAAGAACACACAAGTCTCAAAGAATTCTGAGTATTTGAGCACAAGGGAAGAGTTTCTGTGTCTCTGGATATTTATTCTTGAGAGGAAATGAGAGTCTATTTATAGACTCATCCAAAGGCTCTTCCATTCACTAAAAGACAAACTTAACGGCTAGTTTGTCCAACGGCCATAAACGGCTAGTTTGTCCAACGGCCATAAACGGCTAGTTTGTCCAACGGCCATAAACGGCTAGTTTGTCCAACGGTCATAAACGGCTAGTTTCTTCAACGACTAGTTTCTCCAACATCCGTGTTAAGTGCGATACTCTTACCGTTAACCGTCACTATTCACGTGAATAGTGTTACTATTCATGTGAATAGTACTATAGTGTTTTGTTGCAATGATTTACTATAGTAATTTTACAAAACACTTTTCTTTTTCTGATCTAAGTCTTAGACACTAAACTACAATTATTACAAAAGCTTTCCAAAGCAATACAAGTCTTCATAACATCTTGAATCTTGATTTCTCTTGATTTGGACATCATCAAAACTTCATCTTCAACATTTTGCTAACACACTTTGTGTTCTAACCTTTGAACCCTTAGCCTTGAACATACACTGAAAACCCTTGATTGAAAATCTTTACCTTGAGTTAAGTAGAAGATCTTGTATGGTATTGTTAAATGTTCAAGTTTGGGGT
Organism: Vigna nakashimae; assembly: GCA_034642375.1. Classification (NCBI taxonomy): domain Eukaryota; kingdom Viridiplantae; phylum Streptophyta; class Magnoliopsida; order Fabales; family Fabaceae; genus Vigna; species Vigna nakashimae. The sequence goes on from CM067765.1 coordinate 33,810,325, forward strand.
TGTTGGGGAAACATGAAAAAGGAAAAGCATTGAGCTAAGAGCTAAAAAGTAAGAATATGCAAAGAAAAAGATAAAGAAAAGAAAAGAAAAAGAAGTAAACCTCAATGCGAATGCAAAGGCAAAAGCAAGTTGGGAAAAATAAGAATAATTGTGTTGTTATGATTCTCTTAACTCAAGGATTTTGTGATCCAGAAAAACCAATTTTCTTGTTAGCCCAGCCACATTATAAGCCATTAAAGTCCTTGTGATGATGCATGCTTGTGAATGTTTTTGATTGTGGTAAAATGAAAGGCAAAGTTGATTCATGTGACATTGTGATAGTGGAGTGAATGAGTGAAACACTTTACCTCTTATACACTTGTGTGTTGAGTGAAACACTTTACCTAGTGAGGAAATATTCCATAAGCACATGAACATCCATGCGTAATTGATTAATCATTCATGAAAAATAGCATTTGTTGGAACTTAAATGACTTTGTGAACACTAAAGCATGTGCACATCTTGAATGAACTCTTGGTCATAAGTTTGAGTGAAGTTATTACTTATCTTGAAAAAAGAGGATTTTTGAATGTGGTGAACCATTATATGGATTGATGGAAGATTGAGTTACATCTTGTTTGCTTGAGGACAAGCAAAGTTCTAAGTTTGGGGTTGTGATAACAGTTGAAAAACTGTTATTTTCATGCTTAAAACTGATACTAAAAGCAACCTTTAGACTTAAAAACTAGCTTGAAATCATGCTTTTATCTATATTTTCATAAATATGAGAGCTGGACAGGTTTATGCTTGATTTAAGTGTTTTTGTGCAGGTTTTAAGGTGAATTTAGTGAAAAGAGTTAAGAATGAGAGATGGAATCAGAAAAGGAAGCAAAGAGTGCAAAAGGAGAAGCCGAAAGCACCGCTCAGCGGCAATTTACCGCTGAGCGGCACTCAGGAGGTTGCAGGAGTCACGCTGAGGGGCAAACTGGCCGCTGAGGGGAAGAAAAGTGAAGCGCAGTCACCGCTGAGCGGTATTTACCACTGAGCGGCACTTTTTGGGCTTGGGCTTTTGTAAACTTTTGTAACTCTAGAATAGTATATAAGGACTTGCACGTCCTAGGGGTTAGTATCTTTGGCAGAAACAAGGCAAACACTCTCTCTTCTCACCCCTTTGAAGGAGGATCTTGGATGCTCAGGCTACCTCTTCACCTTTATTGGGTTTATTCTTTCATTCTTTCATTGTTCATCTAGGTTCACCATGAATATGGTGAACTAAACCTTGTATGTTTGTTGGGGAATCAATGTAATCTCTTGAAGCTCTCATATATGGAATCTTTGCTTGCATCTTTTAATTAAGACTTATGCTTTCTTTCATCATTAGTTAGAGTTTTTCCTCTTTGCTCAATGCTTGCATAGTTTAACTCATTCCATGCATGATTATTGGTTTTGTCGATACGGGCACGTACGGGGAAGTCTAGATCCGGGGAATTTCTCCTAATATTATACTGACAATATTATATTGGTTGTCGTTAAGCTCCTGCACTTATGAACTAATCATTAAGAATGCTAGGAATTGTATGAACTCGTGATTAGGGAGAAGCCATCTAGAATGGTACTTTAGAGAGTGGCATTAACAATGATGATTTGAATGTTGAATTCCAAAAATATATGAGAGTTGATGAGATGAAATTGACCCCCAACAACATATTCATCCATATATTTCATTGAAAGTGTTTATCTTTAGCTTTGGCCATTGATCAAAACTCATGCATACATGTTTATTTTCTGTCTTGCATATTAAACTCCAATTATTTCGTCCTTAAGTCTTAGCTAATCAACAAACCACATAACTAAACTAGGCCGTGAGTCCTTTGGGAGAACGATACTTGGTCTTACCAAGTTTATTACTTGAACGATTCGGTCATACTTGCCGATTGTGAAACAAGTTTGTGACATCATATTTTGGTGATCATAAATTTGTCCATCAGGAGGAAGTCGTCGAAGTGGACGAACTGGAAGAAGCGGAGGAAGTGGATTAAGTTGAGGAAGTGGACAAAGTGGACGAAGTGAAGGAAGTGGAGGAGGTGGAGGTAGTGGAGGAAGTTGACGAAGTGGAGGAAGAGGAGGAAGTTGACGAAGTGGACGAAGAGGTCGAAGTGGATGAAGTTGACGAAGTTCACGAAGCGGGCAAAGTGGACGAAGCGGACGAAGTGGAAGAAGTGGACGAAATTGACGAAGTGGAGGAAGTGGACGAAGTGGAGGAAGTGGACGAAGTTGACAAAGTGGAGGAAGTGGAGGAAGTGGAGGAAGTGGACAAGCTGGACGAAGTGGAGGAAATTGACGAAGTGGAAGAAGTGGAGGAAGTGGAGGAAGCGGACAAAGTGGAGGAAGTGGACGAAACGGAGGAAATTGACCAAGTGGACGAAGTGGAGGAAGTTGACGAAGAGGAGGTGGACGATGGGGACAAAGTGGAGGAAGTGGAGGATATGGAAGAAGTCGAGGAAGTGGACGAAGTTGACGTAGTGGGTGAAGTGCAGGAAGTGGAGGAAGTGGAGGAAGTGGAAGAAGTGGACGATGTGGAGGAAGTGGACGAAGTGGACGAAGTGGAGGAAGTGCACGAAGTGGTCGAAGTGGACGAAGTTGACGAAGTGGAGGAAGCGGACGAAGTTGAAGAAGTGGACGAAGTGGAGGAAGATGACGAAGTAGAGGAAGTGGACGAAGTGGAGGAACTGGAGGAAGTGGAGGAAGTTGACGAAGTGGACGATGTGGACAAAGGGGGCGAAGTTGAGCAATTGAAGAAAGTAGAGGAGCGGGAGGAAGTGGAGGAATTGGAGGAAGTTGAAGAAGTGGACGAAGTGGAGGAAGTGGAGGAAATGGTGGAAGTGGACGAAGTGGTCGAAGTTGACGAAGTGGAAGAAGTGGAAGAAGTGGAGGAAGTGGAGGAACTGTAGGAAGTGGAGGAAATGGACGAAGGGGACGAAGTGGACGAAGTGGACGAAGTGGACGAAGTGAAGGAGGTGGAGGAAGTGGACAAAGTTGACATAGTGCAAAAAGTAAACGAAGTGGACGAAGTGGAAGAAGTGGAGAAAGTGGAGGAAGTGTAGGATGTGGAGGAAGTGAATGAAGTGGACGATGTGGACGAAGTGGGGAAAGTGGATGGACTAGACGAAGTGGACGAAGCGGACGAAGTGGACGAAGTGGAAGAAGTGGACGAAGTGGAAGAAGTGGTCGAAGTCGACGAAGTCGACGAAGTGGAGGAAGTGGAGGAAGTGGACGAAGTGCATGGAGGAAGTCGAGGAAGTGAAGGAAGTGGACGAAGTTCATGAAGTGGACGAAGTGGAGAAAGTGAACGAAGTGGACGAAGTGGACGAAGATGAAGAAGTGGAGAAAGTGGAGGAAGTGGAGGAAGAGGATGAAGTGGACGAAGTGGGGGAAGTAGACGAAGTTGACGAAGTGGACGAAGTGCAGGAAGTTGACGAAGTGGACGATGGGGACGAAGTGGAGGAAGTGGAGGAGGTGGATGAAGTGGAGGAAGTGGAGGAAGTCAAGGAAGTGGAGGAAGGGGAGGAAGTGGATAAAGGACGATGGGGACGAAGTGAAGGTAGTGGAGGAAGTGGAGGAAGTGAAGGAAGTTGAGGAAGTGGTCGAAGTGTAGGAAGTGGAGGAAGTCGACAAAAAGGACGAAGTGTAGGAAGTGGAGGAAGTGGACGAAGTTGACGAAATGGAGAAAGTGGAGGAAGTGGAAGAAGTGGACGAAGTTAATTAAGTGGAGGAAGTGGTCAAAGTGGACGAAGTAGACGAAGTGGACTAAGTGGACAAAGTGGAGGAAGTTGACGAAGTGGACGACGTGGAGGAAGTTGAGGAAGTGGAGCAAGCGGATGAAATGGACGAAGTTGACGATGTGGTGAAAGTGAACGAAGTGGAGGAAGTGGAGGAAGGGGACGAAGTTGGGGAAGTGGACGAAGGGGACGAAGTTGGGGAAGTGGACGAAGGGGACGAAGTTGGGGAAGTGGACGAAGTTGACAAAGTGGACGAACTAAAAGAAGTGGAGGAAGTTGACGAAGTGGACGAAGTGGACGAAGTTGACGAAGTGGAGGAAGTGGACGATGGGGACGAAGTGGAGGAAGTGGACGATGGGGACGAAGTGAAGGTAGTGGAGGAAGTGTAGGAAGTTGAGGAAGTTGAGGAAGTGGTCAGAGTGGAGGAAGTGGAGGAAGTCGACGAAATGGACGGAGTTGAGGAAGTGGACGAAGTTGATGAAGTAGACAAAGTGGACGAAGGGGACTAAGTGGACGAAGTGGAGGAATTTGACGAAGTGGACGACGTGAAGGAAGTTTAGGAAGTGGACGAAGAGGAGCAAGTGGAGCAAGTGGAGGAAGTGGGGGAAGTTCACGAAGTGGACGAAGAAGATGAAGTGGAGGAAGAGGATGAAGTGGAAGAAGTGGAGGAAGTGGAGGAAGTTGAGGAAGAGGTGGAAATGGACGTAGTGGAAGAAGTGGAGGAAGTGAACGAAGTTGACGAAGTGGAGGAAGTGGACGAAGTGGAAGAAGTGGAGGAAGTGGTCAAAGTGGACGAACTGGAGGAAGTGGAGGAAGTGGACGAAGTGGAGGAAGTGGAGGAAGTGGAAGAAGTGGAGGAAGCACTAGTGGAAAAATAGTATATTATGACTAACCTATTATAACTGGTAAAAATAATCCATCATAATAGGTTGATCGGTGGCAAACTTGTAATAAAAGTTAAACATATTATAACGTAGTTTTGTAAATCAGTTATAATATGAAACGCGGTGGCAAACTTGTAAATAAGTTTAAAACATATTATAACGTAGTTATGAAAATCAGTCATAATATAAAATGCGGTGGCAAATTTGTAAATAAGTTGAAATCTTATTATTACAGAGTTATGAACACCTTAAATTTTTTTTAATGTATTATAACTTATTTTTAGAAACCAGTCGTAATATGCCAATCTGATTTTCAGTTTTTCCCCCTAATTTCTCTTCCCTCTCTTCCTCACTTTCATTCCCCATAATACACCACTACCATTGAACCACTCTTCCTCTCTTCTTCACTCTCCATCATCTGTTGTTCACTCAACCATTCACTCTCCATCAGTCATTCATTCGCTGCCTTACGAGAGCATTTCTCTCGTCTCCATTATCGAAAGGCTCTTGCTGCCTCTCCATCATCGAAGGCTCTTGCTGCCTCTCCATCATCGAAGGCTCTTGCTGCCTCTCCATCATCTCGTTGAACCACAGTTCAAGCAGTAAGCACTCTCCTTTACCTCTCAGCCTTTCACCTACATCTTTCACCCTCAACTGCTAGGGTTTCTTCGAATCTTCATCTTCTCACCTTTTTACCAATTGTTTTGACTTTTCCTACATTTTTCATTGAAATCGGTTCCCTCAGTGTTTGTCTAGGTAGGCTTTGAGATGATTGATGCAATTGCTGAGTCGTAGGGGATTCCTATGAACACTGCCCATTCCAAAGCCATTTTCGGAAAAGGTTTGCTTGTTCCCTTGCTTAGATATTTCTATTTTCTATTTCTCTCTCTATGTTTATTGTATTCATGAATTTTTGCGCAAGTTGGTTTGTTGCAGGTTTTGTTGGTGAAGTTCATGCCTTCCTTGCAAAGCCTCATACTTACATGAATCTGAGTGGTGAATCAGTAAGGAAACAGGATGTGCTGATTTTTTTCTCTCTGTTAACCATTTGGATATTTAACTTTAGATTGTGCAAGTTGTGCTATCTATATAGCTTGTCACTTGCCACTCTCAAAAATTTATTGACCACGAGTTCCTTTAATCGCTTAAGCTTATAGTCTACTTTGAAGGGTAGCTTTTCTAATATGCACATTGAAATTTACTCTTATTGGTTGGAATTTTTGTGAAGTTATATGTACTATTGAAAGTATTTAAGTTTAATATTACAACAACAGGGATAGGAAAATCTCAAAATTGACAATGACTGCTAAAGGAATACCAGTATTTTCGGCAGTTTAAGCTCTGACAGAGTGGATGGTGTTTAGCTCCCTTAGTTTCTTGGGAGGCTTTGCAGCTGCCCTGATTGATGATCCTCTGTGGGTCATGAACACTGTCCCTGTTGAGGCCGAGTTCAACACCCTCGGTGTCATATATGAACGTGGATTGATTGGAACCTACCAAAACTGGTATGCCTTTCTTCCATAATAGTAAATTAGTAGAGGGACTCATTCTAGGAAAAGTAGAACATAGTTGGGGTAGAAAGTAGCTTTCTCATTGACTAATTAGATTAGAAACATATCTCACTTTAGCTTAATTTCTGTTCATCACTGCTAAATGCTTAAACACAACTCAAGTGGTACCAACTTTTGTCCTTTACCATAGACAGGGCACTGTTATACAGATACACTTGTTTAGCTCCCTTAGTTTCTTCTCATTTGAATATTGGGTGTTTAGAAGAGCTTATACTGAGCTAATTTTAAAATGACTTATGAATTTCTTATGAGTCCCTTTAGCTTATTTCAATTAGTTTCAATGTGAATATAAACATAATCTCTTCTTATTTTAGTACGCTTATTATATAGGCTCTTATGTTATATTAATCTTGAAAAAGAACTTATTCTGCTTATCCAAATGCACTTATAATATTTCTAGACTGTTAGAGCTAGTATATTGAAAACTAGAAAGTTGTAGCAAGTTGGCAGTCATGCCGACAATCATGGAATCAAAGTTCCTCTTATTAAATTCAATAGTTTGACTAATTTAGGTCTATCATATTGTTTAATCTTATTAAATATCATTTGCTATGATGAATACACTTGTGAGCTTCTACTAACCTAGCTTACTGTTGTAGGGTTTAAAATCTGAGTTAGAAAAGGCTTCACCTACTTTGGGCCGTGGTGCTACATACTTGAAGGAATTACGCATTAAGGCCTTACCAAGGTTGGTATTATCCTTTTCAAATGATATATTTTGGATACTGTTTTCTTTGATGCCATGTGATTTCAGTTGGATTACACTTTTTGGTAACTAATCTTTTTGGTAAATTTCTTCTCATGCATGCGCATTCCAATCATCTATTCTCCTTCTTCTTCTTCTACCCTTAATTCCTTTCTAATTAAAAGCTAATAATTTATCTCCTAAAACATAACAATTCAAGTAGAAAACTACATTCCCCAGTATTGACGTTCGCAAACAGAAAAAAAGCCTTAAATTATGAAAATGATATTTGTCATTTTTCGGCAGTAAATATAAATAGATTATTATTATTATTATATCCACCAATTAGATCCACGTGGGATTGGAGGGGAATGTAAAATGATTTTTTATACGGAGACATTAAATGGTTGGGTGTTTGAAAAGTAAATGGATGGTTTTGTTGGCATTAGAGACTTAAAAAGTGTGGGACTGGATGGTCCGTAGTGATGGACAAATTTATGATCACCAAAATATGATGTCACAAACTTGTTTCACAATCGGCAAGTATGACCGAATCGTTCAAGTAATAAACTTGGTAAGACCAAGTATCGTTCTCCCAAAGGACTCACAGCCTAGTTTAGTTGTATGGTTTGTTGATTAGCTAAGACTTAAGAACGAAATATTTGGAATTTAATATGCAAGACAGAAAATAAACATGTATGCATGAGTTTTGATCAATGGCAAAAGCAAAAGATAAACACTTTCAATGAAATATATGAATGAATATGTTGTTGGGGGTCAATTTCATCTCATCCACTCTCATATATTTTAGGACTTCAACATTCAAATCATCATTGTTAATGCCACTCTCTAAAGTACCTTTCTAGAAGGCTTCTCCCTAATCACGAGTTCATACAATTCCTAGCATTCCTAATGATCAGTTCATAAGTTCAGGAGCTTAACGACAACCAATATAATATTGGGAGAAATTCCCCGGATCTAGACTTCCCCGTACGTGCCCGTATCGACAAAACCAATAATCATGCATCGAATGAGTTAAACAATGCAAGCATTAAGCAAAGAGGAAAAACCCTAACTAATGATGAAAGAAAGCATAAATCTTAATTAAAAGATGCAAGCATAAATTCCATATATGAGAGCTTCAAGAGATTACATTGATTCCCCAACAAACATACAAGGTTTAGTTCACCATATTCATGGTGAACCTAGATGAATAATAATGAAAGAATGAAAGAATAAACCCTAAAAAGGTGAAGAGGTAGCCTGAGCATCCAAGATCCTCCTTCAAAGGGGTGGAAGAGAGAGTGTTTGCCTCGTTTCTGCCAAAGATACAAACCCTAGGACGTCCTAAAGCTTATATACTATTCTAAAATTACAAAAAATCTAGGCCCAAGCCCATAAGTGTGCCGCTCAGCGGTAAAGTACCGCTCAGCGGTGAGTGCGCGTCTCGTTTCTTCCCCTCAGCGGCCATTTTGCCCCTCAGCGGACCTCCCGTGACCTCCTGAGTGCCGCTCAGCGGTAAAATGCCGCTGAGCGGTGCCTTCGGCTTCTCCTTTTGCACTCTTTGATTTCTTTTCTGATTCCATCTCTCTCCTTCTTCACTTCTTTCACTAAATTCACCTTAAAACCTGCACAAAAACACTAAAATCAAGCATAAACCTGTCCAGCTCTCTTATTTATGAAAATATGGATAAAAGCATGATTTCAAGCTAGTTTCTAAGTATAAAGGTTGCTTTTAGTATCAATTTTAAGCATGAAAATAACAGTTTTTCAACTGTTATCACAACCCCAAACTTAGAACTTTGCTTGTCCTCAAGCAAACAAAATGTAACTCAATCTCCAACCAATTCATATGATGGTTCACTCATTCAAAAATCCTCTTTTTCAAGATAAGTAACAACTTCACTCAAACTTATGACCAAGAGTTTATTCAAGATGTGCACATGCTTTAGTGTTCACAAAGTCATTTAAATTCCAACAAATGCTATTTTTCATGAATGATCAATCAATTAAGCATGGATGTTCATGTGCTTATGGAATATTTCCTCACTAGGTAAAGTGTTTCACTCAACACACAAGTGTATAAGAGGTAAAGTGTTTCACTCATTCACTCCACTATCACAATGTCACATGAATCAACTTTGCCTTTCATTTTACCACAATCAAAAACATTCACAAGCATGCATCATCACAAGGACTTTTCAACGGCTTATAATGTGGCTGGGCTAACAAGAAAATTGGTTTTTCTAGATCACAAAATCCTTGAGTTAAGAGAATCATAATAACACAATCATCTTATTCATTCCCAACTTTCTTTTGCATTTGCATTTGCATTGAGCTTTACTTCTTTTTCTTTTCTTTTCTTTTTCTTTGCATATTCTTACTTTTTAGCTCTTAGCTCAACGCTTTTCCTTTTTCATGTTTTCCCAACAACCCCAAACTTGAACATTTAACAATACCACACAAGATCTTCTACTTAACTCAAGGTAAAGATTTTCAATCAAGGGTTTTCAGTGTATATTCAAGGCTAAGGGTTCAAAGGTTAGAACACAAAGTGTTCTCTTTTAGTGGGCTAACTTTATGAATTTGGCCAATAAAAAGGATTCCAACAAACGGCCTTGATCACATGATGCAAAACAAGCAATTGATTCAATCATAGAAAACCTGGGCAAAGTCATTCATGCTTTCAAAGTAATAGCATTCAACAATAACAACTCTGGAGCTCAAAACCTCACATATAAGCTCATTCACATTTGACATACACATACTGCTTAATTTCACAATCACAATCATGATATCATGCATTTGTTCACAAAGCTTGTGAATCACCTGTATAAGCATTTTAATGTGCACATCATCTCAACATCAATCAATCAATAAGCATCATCAAGCATTACTGACGAACGGGTCGCACCGCTCACAAAAATTGTGCATAAAAGAATGCAGTATAGTCTAGGATTTGACTCCTAGGTCGTCTCTCAAGGACCAATTTTGTGGTTCAGTCTCAGATTTAACATGAAGGGGGGGGGGTTTTGTAGTAAAAGGCAGATAGGTGTAATTTGAGCTGAAACTATCTGAGTGCTTTTATTGAAATAACCAAGTTCACCGATAACATGCTGTCTTACTCTGTTAATTATAGATAATAATAAAAAAAAAAAAAAAAAAAAAACAAAACATAATAAGATAGTAAGGGCAGTAGTCGATCATTAGTGATCGTTTAGGATTACAGTCCAACAAATAATAAAAAAAAAAAAAAAACAAACATAAGCGTAATAATGATGTTCGGGGTTCGATCATTTGTGATCGTTAATATTACAGACCTGAATAAAAACAACAAAAACATAAAAAAAAAAAATAAAAAAAAACACAAAACATTAAAAATGAAAGAATTCACGAGCTGGTTGTGGTGGTCTAAGGGAGAGCTCCGTTGAGGGAGCTCTGGTTCGAAAAGTCACGAGCGGAGGCTTTGGTGGAGGAATTTCTCGTTCATTTCTGTCGTCATCGATAATGATCAGAACTGGAAACAAATTCAGCAGCCTCGGTGCCCTCATTATCACCCAGTTGTTTTCTTTCAAACAAAAAAATAAAAAATAAAAAAATAAAAAAATAAAAAACATGTGTTAATAATAGAAGAGGAAGTGAAAAAATTTCAATGGAGGTATGATGAGAGTTCTTACCGTACATATACAACGGCAGTTGTGAAAAGAGAGTGCCTGTGGGGTCTATCTCCGCTTGCCAGCGCCTGACCCGATTGCCATGGTTGTTAAACCAGCAGTGCACGTTATATTCGGTGGCATCTGCGAAGGTCCTTAGTCGAGACGCGATCTCGACGACTTGCGCTCGGCTTGGGTGTGTGACCCCATAGTTGTAGATTTTGGTCATCATATTGATCTGATCATCTGTAGGACGCCATCGCTGACTAGTGTATCTCTCTGATTCCATCTCACTCGTCATCATTCCTCTTGAAATATTCTAAAACTTAATAAAAAAAATATATAAAAATAAAAAGAACAAAAACATAAAAAAAAAGAAAAAAATAAACATAAAAAAAACATAATAAAAAGAACTAAAAAAAATGAAGCATAAAAAAAAAAAAATTAGATTAGTTCTCTGTTTTCTTTATTTGTTCTTGTTTCCTTTTAAATTTATTTTGTCCAGTCTGTATTTGATGTTTCAGTGTCTGGTCTCGGATCTGTTTCACGGTCCTTGCAAAAGGGTCCTAAACGGATCTACGTCCAGTTGTCCGGTTGTTCTTGTCCATATTGTTCTTGTATATTATGTTTATGTGTTTATTTAGTTTTAAGTGGGGTACGTGGCGTTGTTCTACCCGATTGTCTCTGCAATACCTTCAATCGAAGGGAGATTAACGTCTGGTTTCCAGCCTATATACCCCTTAAGTTTTTTGACAGTTGTGTTTTATGTGTTTTTCTTTAAAAAAAAAATAAAGCAGAAAAAAAAAAGAAGAAGAAGAGGGAGAGCAGGCAAGAGATCAGGAAAGCAGAAAAATGGCAAGAGATCAGGAAAGCAGAAAAATGGAAAGCAGGAAAGCAGGATGGTAATAACAGCAGAAAAAGCGGAAAGAAAGGCAGATCCAGGAGCAGAGGACTTACCTGGAGTAGTAGGCTGGCAGAGAAGCTCCTCGGGGTTCTCACACTCTTCAGATGGCACCGGGGCAGAGGCTCTGTAGAGATTCCAAACGCTCAGGTTGAGAGAGAGAGGAGAGCGGAGAGAGAGAAGAGAGATGAGAGTTGTAGAGAGAGAAGAGATCAGATTTTAGGAGTAGAGTTAGGAGTGCAATTTACGTTCTGGTTTTCTCCTCCCCTCTGGGGGAGGTTTTGTGTTTGATTCAATTTCCAGTTTCCAGAATTTCAGTTTTAAGGATTGAATGTTAATTGTAATCTCATGCTGCAATTTCCAATTGATGTTGTTGGATTTGATTTTTATTTACGCACTACATCCGTTTTCACGTTTAAGATTTTGAATGCAATTATTTTCAGTTCATGAAATTCAGATTTGCAATTTTAATTCTGTCAAAATTTCGTTTTTACCGTTTTCGGAATTTTACTGCTTAATCTTGTTTTTACAGTCAATTAATTTTACTGCTTTCTATTTTTCTGCACAACAACCAATCAACCCCCCCCTTTTTGTGAAAAAGATCTAAAACTGAACCGCAAAATATTGGTCCTTGAGAGACGACCTAGGAGTCACTTCCTAGTTATACTGCATTCTTTTATGCACAAACTTTTGTGAGCGGTGCGAACCCGTTCAACAAACTTCCTAGTTATACTGCATTTTTGACGAACGGGTCGCACCGCTCACAAAAATTGTGCATAAAAGAATGCAGTATAGTCTAGGATTTGACTCCTAGGTCGTCTCTCAAGGACCAATTTTGTGGTTCAGTCTCAGATTTAACATGAAGGGGGGGGGGTTTTGTAGTGTTTTTGGTTTGGATGCAGAAAAATAAACTAAATTAACACTGGAAATTAAATAAGACAGAATTAAAAACACTGGAATAAATTTTTAAAGACAATAAAAATAAACGGTAAAAGACGGTAAAAAACGGAAAATGGAAAATTACGCAGTGGTTGAAATTAAAATGCTGGAACTGTAAACATGCATAAAACGTAACAGCAGACAGTAAAATAATTAGACAATAAAATAAAATCACTTGAATGAAAATGAAATTTATCAAAAGTTTCAATACTTGAAATTAAAATGTTTGAACAGATGAAAATGAAAATGATCAAATTAATTTAACAAGCGTTCAAAAATAACATTCTACACTGCTGGAAAATAAAAACACAAAGAGCTTTGGAAAAGGAAGAGGCGAGAGCCTCCTCCCAGACGTGGATGCTATCCTAAACTACACTGAAATTTACTACTAAAATCTAATGAATTATCTGCCTGCTGCTCTCATTTTATAGCACTTCCCTGATATCCTCCCGTGAGCAACTCTTCTCAGTTCAGTGAACTGCAGCCACAAAATAATGAGACCCGTGAGGTGGCCCTTCTTCTATTAAAGCGTGATTTGTTAACAAACACCAATTCCCTTACTAATATTAAATCAACAGAATTCAATAAGTTTCTCCCATACGTGATCTTTGGACAATGTGGTGGTCCCCTTTTGTATTCACAATGAATTATCCATGGCCAATCTTCCAAACCCGTGAGCTTTGAAGAATAAAAGCTGCAAACACACCATTTATCATTGAAAATCCAAAACCTTCATGGGCCATGTCAACACTTTTACTAAAATATTCAGCACTTCAATTTGTAACTCTTCCCATGGACCCATGGATGTGAGCTTCCAACGTGGATCCTTCTCCCACACGGCCATCTCCCTCTCTTTGTTGTTGGACCGTGAACCTGTGTGCTGTCTGGATGCAATTTGCTGCTGCCCAAGCTGTCATGGCTGTGCTTCTTTGGTTGAAGTGTTCCAGCACTTCCAGCAGGTCGTGAAGGTTGCTGGACAGTGCACTCTTGCATTGCTGAACAGATTGAAGCTTGTGCTGGATGGAGGTTTCCTCTCGGTGGCTGCTACTGCCTGGTGGTCCGCGTGCATGGAGCTGCTGGAGTTGGGCGGTGATGTTCTTCCCAAGCTGGACGTTGCTCCTTCAAGATGCTGTGACTTGCTCCATGTGTGTTGCCTGGTTGCTGGTGGTGATGAAGCATTGCTGTTGGATGATGATGGATCGAGAGTGGCTGCCCACCATGAAGTTTCTTGGACGCTTGCTGCATCAGCTGTGTAGAGTGAAAATGTTGCTTCCTCCATTGCTTCTCTTTAATTTATTCCCATGCACACCAACTAAGTGGAATCCCGTGAGCTCCTCTTCTCTGTGGTGTGGACGTGGCAGTGTTGGTCTCCCATGCTGCACCCTCTTCTTTTCTGAATCAAGACCGTGGACTCCCCTGGATGCTCTCCTCCCTTCTGTTGGACGCAGCTGGACTACTTTGGTGTGTGACCGAGAGCTTTCCCAAGCTTGGACTGAGAAGTGTTTTTGCTGGACAATTCTGAATGATGCGCAGCCTCTCCAACACGTCCCAACTCTCTCCCTTTTCTTTCTTCACGTGAGCTGCAGCCACAAAATAAAGAAAGTCGTGAGGCGGCCCCTTCTCCATCCAGCTTTACGGGTTTGCATTTCATAAGCCAAAGAAAAATTTTCCAATGCTAAGTGGTGGCTCCCACTTTTATTTACTTTGGTTGATGTTTGCCAAAATAAATTGTCTCATATGGGCACCCTGCAACTTCTTCCAAATAATTGAGAAAATCGTGACCTCCACTTCCTTAAACGGTCCCATCCATATGCTTCTTAAAATTCAAGAAAGTAGATTCCTCTTTGATAGCTGCCTGTGTGTATATCCACATTTCTTCAAGATGCATTTCTTATGTGTGGGGCCGTGACATTATGTGGCAGCCATTTCCAAGAATTACACTTGAAGTATGAAAGACGTGGCAGCAATCCTTGAATCCATGTGCTTCACGTTAAAATGCATCACCATTCTATGATTTATTCCTCAATTCCACACTAAACCAAAACACCATACACCAATATCACTAAGTGGCAACTTCCTCTTCACGTGAATCACCCATGACTGTTCCATTTTTGCTTTCTTCAAAGCTACTCCACATTTATTTGTCCATGGGCCCTGCTCCTCTTTTCCAATGAATGAAGTCCCTAGCATAACAATAAATTGAATTTCACTTTGTTTCTCAATTTAATTTATCAGAAATTTCTCTTTAAAGTCCCAAAATATTTCCAATATTTCCCTCCAATTATTAATGCAAATAATCAACTCAGATAATTCATATTAATTAAAATAAGAATTTCTGATCGAATTAAGCACAATTAAGAAAAATAGGAAAATACTGGACATTTAAACACAATTCCGTAATTAATTTTAGTACAATAAACCAAGTGAAGTGAAGAAAATAATGACTCATCAAAATAGACCACACTTAGTCTTTTGCACTCCTGGGCAAAATTAAGACACAAATCAGAAAATGGTTCAAAGGACTTTCAAGGGTACGACACAAACATAGCGTACAGAAAATAAAGACTCACAAGGAAACAAACCGAATTTACAGAGTTCTCAAGAAATCTGGATAGAGAAAAGATGTAGACAATATCCAACACAAAATCATGGAAAGCAGATACTCACAGAAATTCATCCAAGCAATTCAAAACATGGTAAAAATAATTAATCAGTTCAAGAGGTGATTTAAAAATAACAAAACCTCACAGATGCATTCATAGTGTTTCTCTCAAGTGTCTAGGGTAAATCAATGTCACTCAATGCACTCAAGAAAACAAACACAAATAGACTTGGCAAGCTTCTAATATCAACACTTAAAACATATGCATGTTCAGATCTAAAGGTCTTTCAAGGTTGTAATGGGGCCAAGGACAGGGGAGGATAAATATGGATAAGTAGCTATAGCTCAGAAGAAATAGAGGTGCACTAGGAAAAAAATGTAAACACAGTGAAATCTCACCTAAACCTCTAATTCAATCCTCTTCTCGACTCCATTATTCACAAAAATTATTTTTCAATTTTTCTCTTTTTCTCATCAATTGTTTTTTTTTTTTTTTTTTTTTATCACACAACAGGATATAAATTATCATTTCAAAACATGATGAGGAACCAACTAGCCAATTCATCAGAATTCCCAAGGAGACCACACTTATTCTCAAAATACTTCTATAGCTCCAGACTTTCCTAAGGTTAAGGTAATCATTTGTTTTTCACTTAGGATCAGTGTATGAGCTTCAACACAAAGAAATATATATAGTATAGGCTCAAAGGGGTTACCAAAGGATAATAACAAGGTAGGCTTATTTGGCTAAAGAGGCTCAAGAACAAAAATGCCTTTATCACGTCTGAACATGCATATCAATCAAGTATATCAAAAAGAATCAAGCCAAGGCATATGTGCAAGCATTCAAGATACATATCACACAAGAAAGAAAATTAAGTGGCTCAAATCTCACACAGGGTATTTGTCACAATCAAATCAACCTCTCAAACGTATAATCATCTTTCCAGGCAGAGAAAAGCAAGGATTACAAACTATAAGTATTAAGTAAGTGAAGGAAAAATCTACAACTTAGACCTCATCCAGAAATCAAGAGAAAAATGTAAAATTTATTGCACTCAAGACACACTAAAACAACTTAAAACAGAAAAAATTTAACATTTAAAAACAAAAAATTTAACACACGAAATAAATACTAACAGAACTAACAGAAAAATCAGAATTTCTCCCCAGTAGACCACACTTAAATCACACAATGTCCTCAGTGTGTTACAATCATCAGATGATCAACTTCAGAGCAGTCAAATAATATAGACAAGTGCAATAAAAAGTTAGGAAAAATGGGAAGAAATTTTTCAGTAACATCCATCAGCAGATGTTATCAGGGACATCCATCAGCAGATGTCTTAAACACCTAGCACCCATCAGTAGATGCTAATAATTTTTATTCTTTTTTATTTATTAATTAATTTTTTTTTTTTTTTGGAAAAGGAGAAGACCGGTACTGTGGCAACAGTCTCGGTGGCAAAGACCGGAACTGTTGCTACAGTGGAAAGAAATCTGGCTATAAATGAGGCACTCCTCCGCGTCCAGCGCCATTTCTGATCCCTCACTCTCTCTCTACTCCTCTCTCTGCTCTCTTCTCTCTCTACAACTCTCATCTCTCTTCTCTCTCTCCGCTCTCCTCTCTCTCTCAACCTGAGCGTTTGGAATCTCTACAGAGCCTCTGCCCCGGTGCCATCTGAAGAGTGTGAGAACCCCGAGGAGCTTCTCTGCCAGCCTACTACTCCAGGTAAGTCCTCTGCTCCTGGATCTGCCTTTCTTTCCGCTTTTTCTGCTGTTATTACCATCCTGCTTTCCTGCTTTCCATTTTTCTGCTTTCCTGATCTCTTGCCATTTTTCTGCTTTCCTGATCTCTTGCCTGCTCTCCCTCTTCTTCTTCTTTTTTTTTTTTTCTGCTTTATTTTTTTTTTTAAAGAAAAACACATAAAACACAACTGTCAAAAAACTTAAGGGGTATATAGGCTGGAAACCAGACGTTAATCTCCCTTCGATTGAAGGTATTGCAGAGACAATCGGGTAGAACAACGCCACGTACCCCACTTAAAACTAAATAAACACATAAACATAATATACAAGAACAATATGGACAAGAACAACCGGACAACTGGACGTAGATCCGTTTAGGACCCTTTTGCAAGGACCGTGAAACAGATCCGAGACCAGACACTGAAACATCAAATACAGACTGGACAAAATAAATTTAAAAGGAAACAAGAACAAATAAAGAAAACAGAGAACTAATCTAATTTTTTTTTTTTTATGCTTCATTTTTTTTAGTTCTTTTTATTATTTTTTTTATGTTTATTTTTTTCTTTTTTTTTTTATGTTTTTGTTCTTTTTATTTTTATATATTTTTTTTATTAAGTTTTAGAATATTTCAAGAGGAATGATGACGAGTGAGATGGAATCAGAGAGATACACTAGTCAGCGATGGCGTCCTACAGATGATCAGATCAATATGATGACCAAAATCTACAACTATGGGGTCACACACCCAAGCCGAGCGCAAGTCGTCGAGATCGCGTCTCGACTAAGGACCTTCGCAGATGCCACCGAATATAACGTGCACTGCTGGTTTAACAACCATGGCAATCGGGTCAGGCGCTGGCAAGCGGAGATAGACCCCACAGGCACTCTCTTTTCACAACTGCCGCTGTATATGTACGGTAAGAACTCTCATCATACCTCCATTGAAATTTTTTCACTTCCTCTTCTATTATTAACACATGTTTTTTATTTTTTTATTTTTTTATTTTTTATTTTTTTGTTTGAAAGAAAACAACTGGGTGATAATGAGGGCACCGAGGCTGCTGAATTTGTTTCCAGTTCCGATCATTATCGATGACGACAGAAATGAACGAGAAATTCCTCCACCAAAGCCTCCGCTCGTGACTTTTCGAACCAGAGCTCCCTCAACGGAGCTCTCCCTTAGACCACCACAACCAGCTCGTGAATTCTTTCATTTTTAATGTTTTGTGTTTTTTTTTATTTTTTTTTTTATGTTTTTGTTGTTTTTATTCAGGTCTGTAATATTAACGATCACAAATGATCGAACCCCGAACATCATTATTACGCTTATGTTTGTTTTTTTTTTTTTATTATTTGTTGGACTGTAATCCTAAACGATCACTAATGATCGACTACTGCCCTTACTATCTTATTATGTTTTGTTTTTTTTTTTTTTTTTTTATTATTATCTATAATTAACAGAGTAAGACAGCATGTTATCGGTGAACTTGGTTATTTCAATAAAAGCACTCAGATAGTTTCAGCTCAAATTACACCTATCTGCCTTTTACTACAATTTTGCCCTCTGTTGATTTTTTTATGTTTTAACAAAAACTAAATAAATAAATAAAAACAGAACACATATTAACGAAACAAAATACCAAATAACGAACACAAAATATCAAAGCAAAAAGAACACAAATGTCAAAAACAGCAGACAAAACATATATTTACAAAACATACATTAACAAAATAACATACTTGAAACACAACACAAATTTTTATTTTTATTTTTTATATTTTTTTTTTTATTTTTTATTTTTTATTTTTTATTTTTTATTTTTTTTTTTTATTTTTTTTTTTTTGGAATTTTCGAATTTTTTTTTCTTTTTAGTACAAACACTAAAAATCACGAAGCAAATAAAACACAGAACACATTTTTTTAAATTGTTTTTTTTTTTTTTTTTTTTTTTTTTTTTTTTTTAAAAAATAATAATAATAATTCGAAAACTAAAAAGAAAAGGAAAAACAAACTTAAAAGAAAAACAAAAATCAGAATCTTCCCGAGACCACACTTAAACTACACTGTCCTAAATGTTTTCTAAGCATAAGATCATCAGTTAAAACACTGAACAGATAAAGGACAAATGCAATAAAAGTAGGAAAACGGGGAAGAAAGAAAAAGAAAACTCCCCTGGTCAGGGTGGCAGTTGCCAATTTTGGATTTGTAGGGAGAGGTTTTCCACTTCATGATCCAGCACGGAAGTTTTGAGGAGGAACTGCTTCATCCTCCAGATTTGATCTCGCAATGAAATGTCTTCCATCGCTGGATCTAAGCAGAAAAAATTGTTGATGATTGGGTTCAACAGGTGCCAATTGATTTTCAAACCGTTTTGTAAGCTTGCACCTTTGTCTTCAATTGTGGGTGTTTGTTGATGCAATACATGTACACCTCCTGCAACATGGTTAGTGCAATGTGGTTCCAAAGAAATGTTATGCAGAGGTATAACACCCAAATTATCATACTGAGCTTTAGATAAATCCTCATAACATGAATCAATTTCTAAATTGCATGCAATATTAATCATAGACTCAGATTCATGTTCAGTGCATGAAGAATAACCATTCGAATGTGATAGTAAAAAGCGGTTCTCATCATGCACAGAGGAAAAATTAAAATCAGACTCAGCAAGAATATAGTCATTAGCATACCGATCATCATCACAATCAACATAATAATCAAATTGTGGTATGCTTACCTCCTCTTCCTTGAAGATTTCTAGAGTGTGGGAAGGTGAAGGTGGTCTACCTGGTTCAGGATTACTGCTTACTTCTGCCGGGTCCCCAAAATTTTCATCAGTCTCCTCAGGTGCAAGAGTGGCCATCTGCCTGATCTGATCACTCAGATTCTGCATGGCAGCTTGAGTTTCCATGCTCTCTTGCTTGAACTGCATGTTCCCTTTCTGAAACTGAATGTTCTGCATGGTCATCTGCTCCAATAACTCCTTCAATGTAGGTTCAGAAGTTGAAGGCTGAGGAGTTATTTGAATAGGAGAATCATACTGCTGACTCTCATATTGTGGAACTGGCTCCCAAAGAGAGCTCTCAGAAATTAGATGATGGAACATATTGTTCTCATCATAAAAATCAGCAGATTTAAAATCAAAGTAATATGCAGAATAAGAATCATAATCACAGACATTGGCAGAATAAGCATTATTCACAACATTAAAATAGGTAGACATGGAAAATAAAAAGTAAAAACTAAAAACTAAAAATTATAAAACAGATAAAACACAACACATTTATACATGCAATACGTACACAAGACAGAACAAATTTTTTATTTTTTTTTTTAATTAACAGACAAAATACATATGACACGCATACAAAACAAATAGAACATCACAACACAACACAAGATAAAGCATAACACAATTAATCATGCTACAGGCACAAACAAGACAGAACATCAACAGTAAAATATATTTTTTTTAAATATAGCAACTAAATACAGAACACAGCACAATAAAATATAAAAGACAAAACATATATTAACACAACATAATCGAAAAACACAGCAAAAATCTAAAACAAAAAACCTGGAACTGAAGTGACAACGCCGCCAAAATTTGCTGAAGGTGTCGTTGTCGCCTACAGAAATATACAAGACAAAACACACAAAACAAACATATTAACAGAACAAAACTTTATACAACAAAAATCTAAAACCAAACCGTCATTGGTCCCCGGCAACGGCGCCATTTTTGACGAACGGGTCGCACCGCTCACAAAAATTGTGCATAAAAGAATGCAGTATAGTCTAGGATTTGACTCCTAGGTCGTCTCTCAAGGACCAATTTTGTGGTTCAGTCTCAGATTTAACATGAAGGGGGGGGGTTTTGTAGTGTTTTTGGTTTGGATGCAGAAAAATAAACTAAATTAACACTGGAAATTAAATAAGACAGAATTAAAAACACTGGAATAAATTTTTAAAGACAATAAAAATAAACGGTAAAAGACGGTAAAAAACGGAAAATGGAAAATTACGCAGTGGTTGAAATTAAAATGCTGGAACTGTAAACATGCATAAAACGTAACAGCAGACAGTAAAATAATTAGACAATAAAATAAAATCACTTGAATGAAAATGAAATTTATCAAAAGTTTCAATACTTGAAATTAAAATGTTTGAACAGATGAAAATGAAAATGATCAAATTAATTTAACAAGCGTTCAAAAATAACATTCTACACTGCTGGAAAATAAAAACACAAAGAGCTTTGGAAAAGGAAGAGGCGAGAGCCTCCTCCCAGACGTGGATGCTATCCTAAACTACACTGAAATTTACTACTAAAAGCTAATGAATTATCTGCCTGCTGCTCTCATTTTATAGCACTTCCCTGATATCCTCCCGTGAGCAACTCTTCTCAGTTCAGTGAACTGCAGCCACAAAATAATGAGACCCGTGAGGTGGCCCTTCTTCTATTAAAGCGTGATTTGTTAACAAACACCAATTCCCTTACTAATATTAAATCAACAGAATTCAATACGTTTCTCCCATACGTGATCTTTGGACAATGTGGTGGTCCCCTTTTGTATTCACAATGAATTATCCATGGCCAATCTTCCAAACCCGTGAGCTTTGAAGAATAAAAGCTGCAAACACACCATTTATCATTGAAAATCCAAAACCTTCATGGGCCATGTCAACACTTTTACTAAAATATTCAGCACTTCAATTTGTAACTCTTCCCATGGACCCATGGATGTGAGCTTCCAACGTGGATCCTTCTCCCACACGGCCATCTCCCTCTCTTTGTTGTTGGACCGTGAACCTGTGTGCTGTCTGGATGCAATTTGTTGCTGCCCAAGCTGTCATGGCTGTGCTTCTTTGGTTGAAGTGTTCCAGCACTTCCAGCAGGTCGTGAAGGTTGCTGGACAGTGCACTCTTGCATTGCTGAACAGATTGAAGCTTGTGCTGGATGGAGGTTTCCTCTCGGTGGCTGCTACTGCCTGGTGGTCCGCGTGCATGGAGCTGCTGGAGTTGGACGGTGATGTTCTTCCCAAGCTGGACGTTGCTCCTTCAAGATGCTGTGACTTGCTCCATGTGTGTTGCCTGGTTGCTGGTGGTGATGAAGCATTGCTGTTGGATGATGATGGATCGAGAGTGGCTGCCCACCATGAAGTTTCTTGGACGCTTGCTGCATCAGCTGTGTAGAGTGAAAATGTTGCTTCCTCCATTGCTTCTCTTTAATTTATTCCCATGCACACCAACTAAGTGGAATCCCGTGAGCTCCTCTTCTCTGTGATGTGGACGTGGCAGTGTTGGTCTCCCATGCTGCACCCTCTTCTTTTCTGAATCAAGACCGTGGACTCCCCTGGATGCTCTCCTCCCTTCTGTTGGACGCAGCTGGACTACTTTGGTGTGTGACCGAGAGCTTTCCCAAGCTTGGACTGAGAAGTGTTTTTGCTGGACAATTCTGAATGATGCGCAGCCTCTCCAACACGTCCCAACTCTCTCCCTTTTCTTTCTTCACGTGAGCTGCAGCCACAAAATAAAGAAAGTCGTGAGGCGGCCCCTTCTCCATCCAGCTTTACGGGTTTGCATTTCATAAGCCAAAGAAAAATTTTCCAATGCTAAGTGGTGGCTCCCACTTTTATTTACTTTGGTTGATGTTTGCCAAAATAAATTGTCTCATATGGGCACCCTGCAACTTCTTCCAAATAATTGAGAAAACCGTGACCTCCACTTCCTTAAACGGTCCCATCCATATGCTTCTTAAAATTCAAGAAAGTAGATTCCTCTTTGATAGCTGCCTGTGTGTATATCCACATTTCTTCAAGATGCATTTCTTATGTGTGGGGCCGTGACATTATGTGGCAGCCATTTCCAAGAATTACACTTGAAGTATGAAAGACGTGGCAGCAATCCTTGAATCCATGTGCTTCACGTTAAAATGCATCACCATTCTATGATTTATTCCTCAATTCCACACTAAACCAAAACACCATACACCAATATCACTAAGTGGCAACTTCCTCTTCACGTGAATCACCCATGACTGTTCCATTTTTGCTTTCTTCAAAGCTACTCCACATTTATTTGTCCATGGGCCCTGCTCCTCTTTTCCAATGAATGAAGTCCCTAGCATAACAATAAATTGAATTTCACTTTGTTTCTCAATTTAATTTATCAGAAATTTCTCTTTAAAGTCCCAAAATATTTCCAATATTTCCCTCCAATTATTAATGCAAATAATCAACTCAGATAATTCATATTAATTAAAATAAGAATTTCTGATCGAATTAAGCACAATTAAGAAAAATAGGAAAATACTGGACATTTAAACACAATTCCGTAATTAATTTTAGTACAATAAACCAAGTGAAGTGAAGAAAATAATGACTCATCAATTACTTATCACACAATCACAGTTAATAGCAAACCATCATAATAAACCAGGTTTCAATAGAGTACATCAACCCTAATCTAAAAACAAAAACAAATAAGTTCAGAAAACTTAAACCACAAAAGCATAATCATATGATAGCATTCATCAGTAAATGCTATCTCAGCTCCTCATCAGTCTGAGCTGTCCTCTGTATCTTCCTCTTCCTCCTCGTCTTCATCATCTTCAAATGCATCCTCCTCATCAGCTTCATCTTCTTCCATATCTCTAGCTGAAGCTTCAGCTGCTTCAGCTCCTCCTCCATGCAATGGTTCTTCTGGCCAGGCTACTACATTATGGAATTCATCCATAGTCCACCTGTGGGCTGGAGGTGTATCATACATCCCCACTATCATCTCAGCAGTGGCCACCTGCCCTCTGTGAATGGACTGCAACTGAGCACCTATAAGAGACATATACATGTCCCTCATCTGGAATGGTTCTGCTTCATGTGTATCAGCAGATGTCCGGCTCTGTGCTGGCCCTCTCTCTCTACAAGCCTGGCGTGGTGGAACTGGCTGAGCTGCATCCTCACCTCCACAGTACTGTCTGTAATAAGCCTCATCTATAGCTTTTCTTGGCCTCTCAAATGGTGGAACAGAAGTGTCCACCCCAGCTTGCTTGCAAAGGTGAGTGATCAAAGAAGGATGTCCTAGTGGTGCTTTGTTGTTTGAGGTATTAGCACACACACTAATCTCATCAGCTATCACCTGCCCAATATTAACATTCAAGTTTCTGATAGCACAGTAGATGAATAGTGCCCTGCTGAGAGTAATATCTGACACATGTGAACATGGCTGAATGTTGGCATGAGAAAATGCCATCCAATACTTTGCAAGAGGAGTCAAATCTGTCCTCCTAATGTTAACCACTGAGCCAGATCTATTCCTTTGGAAGTGTCCTCCAGGTATACACAGCACTCTCTCCACATTCTCATAATCAGCACCTTCCTCCATGCAAAGAGCAAACTGGCATTGCTCACCAGCCCACACAGTATCCAGGAAGTTGTTGATAGAATCAGGATCATACCTGATAGCATGGCCTCTGACATAGCCCAAATAATTCTCAGCTGGATAATCACCAATCTTCTTTTCATTGGTGTAAAATTCCTTTACCACAGCTATGTTGGCAGGTGCAGGGTAAGTGGCTAGCTTTCCCCAATCATTCCCCAACACTTGCTCTCCAAATTGAGGAGCAAAGTTAGGTATCATTCCAATCTTTCTTTCCATCAGAAGTCTCCTGTCCTGAACCACCCTAAAGTGCTTCTCATGTTTCCTGGAGAGGAACCTGCTATTATGAGGTTGCTCTGGTTCCTTTTCCTTTCTCTTGGTTGCCATGGTTTTCAATCTCTTTCCCGAAGAGGATGCCATTCCTGCATTCAAACACAAATACAAAACCATAGAACATGATGTTAATCATTAGTAAAACACAGAACACGACTCCTTTCGAAGCTAAACCACCGCTGAGGGCCAAAATTTCCCCTCAGCGCCACCAGTGCCACATTTCAACATGCAACAAACCAGAAAAATCAAATCTGGCAGAGTGCCGCTCAGCGGCAGTTTACCCCTCAGCGGTAACTCTGCAGATTTTTGAAAAACCTGTTTTAAAGCTTTCCTAACTCCACCCAAATGCAATTTTCAGTTTTCCAGTTCATAATCATGCATTTTAATCGGTTCAAACATCAAATATATCATCAAATCATGCATAGAAATCAAAACCCCTAAATATTCATGCTTTGACAATCACATTCAAATTCAAGAACCCTAGAATGAACAAAATGCATTTTACTTACTTGGGTGGAGATACTAGATGCAATGAGAATGCTTCCAAGCTAGAATACTCTCTTCCAACCCCAAACTTTGATGGCACACTAGTGAAAAAGTGAGTGGAAGAGATATTTTCTTAAGAGGGAAGAGTGAAAAGATGTGGAAAACCTAGGAGAAGGTATGTGGGAGTGTTTGTGCAGAGAAGAGCTTGAAAGAATGAGAAATTGCGCAGCTTAGGGTATAAAAATACCCTAATGGGCTCGGGTTTCGCTAAGGGGAACTAAAGCCCATGCTGCGAGACTACCGCTCAGCGGTAGTTTGCCGCTCAGCGGCACTTGCGGGAATTGCTCTTCTCCTTCTTTTCTTGACCTACGTGCCTCCTAGACATACCCCTCACTGGTTCCCTGCAATTCAATGTTAAAAATGCTTATGCAAACCCTAACTAAAATAAACAAACAGAAAATAATCAATCAACTGGGTTGCCTCCCAGGTAGCGCTTGTTTAACGTCACGAGCCTGACCCAAAATCCACCAACACCCATCAGTAGGTGTTTCAAACTTACCAACACCCATCAGTAGGTGCAAAATCTTCTCACCAACACCCATCAGTAGGTGTTACAAACTTAATATCCTTCAGTAGATACTTAACCACCTAGCATCCTTCAGTAGATGCTGGATCCAACAAAATATTTACAAAATAATGTCCACAGAGTAAAAGTTACAAAACCAAAATCAAAATCAAAAGTTTTTAAATCACTGGGTTGCCTCCCAGCAAGCGCTCTTTTAACGTCATTAGCTTGACCCAATAAAGTTCAAGTTCCATCTTCTTTATAGTTGATGTTGTCATTCCACCAACTTCTCAACTGCTTCCTTTGAACTGTTTTGGTTCTTCTAGAATATGGAGACTCTATCTCTATCATCTCCTTCTCTTTAAAGCCCTTCACAACCCACAACTTGTTCTTGATTCTTACAGGCGTGCCAAGTTGGAGTGTTCTTTTCTTCCAGTCTCTAGGAATTTCTTCTCCTCTTCCAATCTCTTCTTCCTTGGGTACCTGAAACAACAAACAATGGTTACCTGAAACCTCAAGATTTTCATCTTTACCTCTAGTTATGGGTGCATCTCGAAATGCAGCTTTATAACTGGCTTCTTCCTCCTTTGCTTGCGTCTCATCTTTGAAAACATCCACCACCACTCTCTCCTCTCTATCCTGGAGCACCACCATACCTTCATTTACATCTATGATAGCCCTGGCCGTTTTCATAAACGGTCTTCCAAGTATGATAGGTATTTTCTCGGTTTCCATCTTCATCACCACAAAGTCTGCCAAAAACTGAAGTTTGCCAACACAAACTACAATGTCTTCTGCAATCCCACATGGCTCCTTTGAAGATCCATCGGCCATTACTAAATTAACCTTTACAGGTTTCATTTTAACATTGCCAATTTGCTCCAGTAAAGAATAAGGTATCAAGTTAACACTTGAACCTAAATCAAGGAGAGCTTTCTTTACCTTTTTCTTCCCTATAGTACAAGGGATAGAAAAACTACCTGGATCTGATGCTTTAGGTGGGAATGACTCTTTCTTAACAGTTATACACTTTTTTTCCTCATTATCTCTACGTCTCTTCTTTGTAGAGCTTTCTTCATTAGATTTGGTGTAAACCGTAATCTGTTGCAGAATTTGCTCCCAAGGTGCATCATTATCCACCATTTTGAATAACTCTGTGAAGTCCATTGGTTTCCCTTGATTGATTGGAAAAGGAAACGTGCTTTTGCTCTCTATTTCACTTCTCTCTTCTGTATCTAACTCAACTTTCTCATCATCAACACTCTCTACCACCTTGCACTCTTCTCTGGGGTTAACCTCAGTATTAGCCCCAAAGTTTCTGTTTGGCCTTTCTTCCACCTGTTTGGTGATCTGCCCCATCTGAGTCTCCAAATTTTTGATAGCAGCTTCAGTGCTCTTTTGGGTAGACTCAGTTTTCTGTATGAAATTGCTGAGAGTTTCCTCCATCCTCATGGATCTTTCATTAAGCATAGATAATTGTTGCCATAAGGTGGGTTGCTGCTGCTGCTTATTATATTGACCAGCTTGCCCAGTTTGCCCTTGACCAATGCTTGGGTGTGGTTTCCACCCCTGATTGTAGCTCCCTTGACGGTACTGATTGGTCATGTAGTTTACATCCTCTAGGGCTTCAACTGGAAAGGCACATTGACCATTGATATGGTCGCCTCCACATAATTCGCACAACTGGGTTTGTACATGTGCAGCAGATTTCAACTCTTTGGGTAATTGAGCAAGAGTTTTGGTCAGAGTCTCCAGCTGTTGAGTTAGAATTTTATTCTGAGCTAGCAAGGCATCATGTGTTTGTAATTGAAGAACCCCTTTTTGTTGCATAGAAGCTCCTCTCTCACTGTGCAGCTCATTATCACTAGTAGCCATGTTTTCTATAATTTCAGTTGCTTCCTCCGGAGTTTTCCATTTAATATTGCCTCCTGCTGAGGCGTCCAGCATCATCTTGGTTTGTGAACCAAGCCCTCCAAGGAAAGTTAAGACTACTTCTTGATCTTCAAAACCATGCGTGGGAGTTTTACGTAACAAACTTTTATACCTGTCCCATGCATGCCCCAGTGATTCTTCCATGCCCTGCTTAAATGAAGAAATCTCTTGCTTACCTTTAGTCACCTTAGATTGTGGGAAGTACTTGTTTAAAAACTTTGTGACCACTGCTTCCCACTCTGTAAAACTTTCTTCTGGAAAAGAATTCAACCAAAGCTTAGCATTGCCTCCCAATGAGAAAGGAAACAAGCTAAGTTTGATTGCTTCGTCTGGCACCCCATTAATCTTGACTGTGTTGCAAATCTCATTAAAGGTAGTGAGGTGCTCATATGGGCTTTCATGAGATAACCCATTAAATTGATTACTTTTCACCAGTTGAATCAGTGCTGGTTTGACCTCCATATTGGCTGCATTGACTCTAGGTCTAGCTATGCTGTTAAAGTGCTGAGCTCCAGCAATATTGGTGTAGTTTGCAAGAGTTCTTCTAACATTATTGTTCTCCATACTCCTTGTGCTATGAACAGAACCTTGTGGTGATGATTGTAAGAGAGTTTCTGGAGAAGGGAAAAGTTCTCTAGACGTTCTGATTCTTCTCCTCCGTCTACTGTCTTCTAATCCTTCAAGAAGAGGTTCTGTTGTTTTCTTACTCCTTGTTCTAATTGCTTCCTGCATACACAAGAAAACAAAACCCTAGAAAATATTTGTTAGCACAAAAAGATATATGAGAAGATATATATTCAGAAGATAAAAGATTCAGAAGATAAAAAGATAAAAGATTCAGAAGATAGAATAAAATAAAATAAAATAAAATCTAATCTAATCTAATAAAAATAAAATAAAATCTAATCTAATCAAATAAATCAAATCTAATCTAATCAAATAAAATAAGATAAAATAAAATAAAAACAGAAAAATAAAAACAGAAATTCAAAAATTAAAGTCAAAGATAATCAATAATCACACAAATTAACCAGTTAAACCACGAGTCCCCGGCAACGGCGCCAAAAACTTGATGGACAAATTTATGATCACCAAAATATGATGTCACAAACTTGTTTCACAATCGGCAAGTATGACCGAATCGTTCAAGTAATAAACTTGGTAAGACCAAGTATCGTTCTCCCAAAGGACTCACGGCCTAGTTTAGTTGTATGGTTTGTTGATTAGCTAAGACTTAAGAACGAAATATTTGGAATTTAATATGCAAGACAGAAAATAAACATGTATGCATGAGTTTTGATCAATGGCAAAAGCAAAAGATAAACAGTTTCAATGAAATATATGAATGAATATGTTGTTGGGGGTCAATTTCATCTCATCCACTCTCATATATTTTAGGAATTCAACATTCAAATCATCATTGTTAATGCCACTCTCTAAAGTACCTTTCTAGAAGGCTTCTCCCTAATCACGAGTTCATACAATTCCTAGCATTCCTAATGATCAGTTCATAAGTTCAGGAGCTTAACGACAACCAATATAATATTGGGAGAAATTCCCCGGATCTAGACTTCCCCGTACGTGCCCGTATCGACAAAACCAATAATCATGCATCGAATGAGTTAAACAATGCAAGCATTAAGCAAAGAGGAAAAACCCTAACTAATGATGAAAGAAAGCATAAATCTTAATTAAAAGATGCAAGCATAAATTCCATATATGAGAGCTTCAAGAGATTACATTGATTCCCCAACAAACATACAAGGTTTAGTTCACCATATTCATGGTGAACCTAGATGAATAATAATGAAAGAATGAAAGAATAAACCCTAAAAAGGTGAAGAGGTAGCCTAAGCATCCAAGATCCTCCTTCAAAGGGGTGGAAGAGAGAGTGTTTGCCTCGTTTTTGCCAAAGATACAAACCCTAGGACGTCCTAAAGCTTATATACTATTCTAAAATTACAAAAAATCTAGGCCCAAGCCCATAAGTGTGCCGCTCAGCGGTAAAGTACCGCTCAGCGGTGAGTGCGCGTCTCGTTTCTTCCCCTCAGCGGCCGTTTTGCCCCTCAGCGGACCTCCCGTGACCTCCTGAGTGCCGCTCAGCGGTAAAATGCCGCTGAGCGATGCCTTCGGCTTCTCCTTTTGCACTCTTTGATTTCTTTTCTGATTCCATCTCTCTCCTTCTTCACTTCTTTCACTAAATTCACCTTAAAACCTGCACAAAAACACTAAAATCAAGCATAAACCTGTCCAGCTCTCTTATTTCTGAAAATCACCTTAAAACCTGCACAAAAACACTAAAATCAAGCATAAACCTGTCCAGCTCTCTTATTTCTGAAAATATGGATAAAAGCATGATTTCAAGCTAGTTTCTAAGTATAAAGGTTGCTTTTAGTATCAATTTTAAGCATGAAAATAACAGTTTTTCAACTGTTATCACGTAGCAGCCTCAATGATTTTGAAGGAGTGTCTCTTTTTCTCTTTCTAATCAATTCATCTAGGCTGCTTTTGTACACACTTTAGAGTCTGCACCACACCACGGCTTGCACATGTTGCATGCCATTCTACAGTTCCTTTTTTGATAATACAAAATTCCTTTTACTTTCCATCTTTTATTTCTTACTCTGCCCGTATAAATGCCACCCAAATTCATGTCTCCACCAATCTTACTTTTCTTCTCAATATTTTAAATAAACGACTATTTTTACCTTTCCACTGGAGTGATTTTCCCGTTACTTTGACTACTATATGTGGGGGAGGTATTCAAAGTAAGATATACAAATCTGATTTTTCTACACAAGAATTTTGAGATTGTATATTTGTATATTTTCTTTTAATTAATATTATTCTAACTTGTAGGGGTCATTGGCAATTGCTAGTTATTGTTCCTGATCATTCTCTTGTAGTTATCTTATGTTCCTTGCATAAGAAAGCTAACACATTGTCCATCAAAAATATATTAGAGGCGTAAGTTTTCCTTTCTATTTTGATTCCTTCCTATATTATTATTATGATGTAATGGATGTCAAACTTTTGTATAGGTCTTTGGAAGCTCATTCAAGGTTACGGGGTGTTCCATCTATTTCTAGGAAGAAGATGCAAATAATCACACCTAATGTAAGAGAAGTTCACCTTCCTTTGTTTTGTGTTTTGTGATTGTTATTTTTATGAGGAATTGGCTGTGTTGTTGGTTTTGTGAAATTTGGTTTAGCAAAATATACAGAGCTACATGGTGCAAAGGCTAGCTAGAGTATAATCTGATATTTTGTGTCTTTGGTTTGAATGAGTCTTCATTATTTGTATTTAATTTGCAGTGTCGACGTCAATTGGGCAGCTATGAATGTGGGTATTATGTAATGAAACACATGCATACCATTATTTGTACAAACATTATTGAATCATGGAATAAGGTATTAAAATATTAACTAAATACTTATCCAACTATTCATTACAATATTGTTTTAACTCTATTATTTTATTTGTAGATCTTTAATGATTCATCTCCCATGGAAGCTGCAGACATTGAAGACATTAGAAGGAACTGGGCTTCTTTTATTTTAAGTGTTAGTAGAAACTTGGCTACACTTAAATAGTATATGTACATTAATGTAATATTTGGATTTAATATATAGTTTCATGTATAAATGATGTATTAAATATTAGACTATTTAACTTTTGAAATGAATTCTATTTTGTTAGTTTCAATAAATTTGTTTATTTAAAGCTATATTTATTATAAATGGATTGGATGAGATGATAATACAGGAATATTATTATAATTTCATTGGATGGTCAAATTTAATAATCACTTTTTTTTTAAAAAATCATTTATTATAACGTACTAAGCAATGTATGATATGGTACGTTGATCACATATTATAACGTACAATAATATGTACGTAATAATATATAACATATTGATGAGTCGTTATTTCTTGAATTATATTTAGTTTATTGCACTTAAATAAACCAGGGAGTTGTGTTTAATTGTTTGTTATTTCCCCGTTTTCCGAATTGTGCTTAATTTGGTCGGAAATTTGTAATTGCGCTAATTTGGGTTTTCTGAGCTGATTAAGTGCATTTTTGAAGTGCAGGAAAATTTCGGAAATACATTTTGGGACATCAGGAAGAATGCCAAATAAATCCAAGACTCTCCACATAGACATTTTAGAATTAATTAAATTGTAATTCAGTAGTTTAGAATTTTTGAATCAACTCTTATATTTTGGGTCAATTTTTGGTAAATTAGATTAGACCCAAAATTAGAAATTAATGACTTGGCACCCTAGGGTTTTTGTGTGTGGACCCTACCCTTATTAAAGAGGGACACACGGCCCTTGTTCCAGCCGCCACTTGCATTTTTTGGCCACTGCTTACTAGTTCCTTTTCTCTCGGTTTTGAACGTTTTGGAGCATGAATGAAAAGCACATTTTGAATTTTTTCCATTTCCTTTTTGCAAGCCCTGGATTCATGAGAATGTTTATTTGATTTTCGTTATGAAGAGTGCAAGGTTTTATGTCCAACATTGTCACGGTGTGAGAGAATGGTAGCAGTAAGGTGTTGGTGAGGTGGAGTTGGAAGGTGTCACGAGCAGCAGCAGTATGCGGTAGCCACCTTGGAAGCAAAGCTGGAAACTTTAGAAGAGAAGCAGCGTTGAGGAGAGTGAGCTGGGACGTGTTGGAGCAGCTACCGTGTCTCGATCTGAAGCTCTCGGTCACAGCAGCGCGCTTGCAGGGGAATTACTTTACACTCTCGGCTTGCTGGAAGAAAAGTGAAGCGTGACTCACTTTGCATGAAGAGATGGAACGGTGATTGACTTTAGGAGAGTATTTCTATTAGCTTAGCTGGAATAGAGAATGAAAGGTGGACACTTGGAAAGAAGAGCACGGTGTAGTGTTTCTTTCGGTTTGGAGCACAAGCATGGGAGCGTCCTGGAATGAAGCGGTAATGAGTTTTTAATTTCTTTCTTGGAGAAAGAAGTGAAATGGTGTCACGTTTAGGAAGCACGCAAGGGGGAGAGAGTGGTATGCGGCTGCTGTGAAGGCGGATGGTGTCTTTAATTTTATTCAGAGAATAAAAAGAGTGGATTAGGATAAAGTATAGGATGATGGGACATTTGGCAGAAATTGTTGGAGGATGAAGAGGTGATTAGATAGGGTAGGTGTATTGTGTATGGTGGTTGATTTTGAGAGAAGAAGTTTTGAGTTTTTTGTTGGAAGCTGGCACACGGTCAAGGGAGTTATTTTTCTTTTAAATTAGGGAGAGGTGCTGTCATGGGAAGGTCACGGAGAAAGGCTACCCCACCTTCATTTTCTTTGGATTAATTTATTTACTTTGAGAAAGGATGAAGTAGATTTCGTTCCAGCAGTAGTAGTGTCACGGCTTTTAAGGGCTTATCAGGTTTTTTTTTTAGGCTTAATTACCTACTTAGTCCCCATGTTAGGAGGTAATTTTCTGTTTAGTACCCGGTTTTAAAAATGTAGGCATTTGGTACCTATGTTTTGAAATTTGTATCAATTCAATCCTATCCAGTTAACGGCGTTATAATTGATGCGAGAAATTAAGGACGTTAATGATAGCCTGGGTGGAATAGCTATCAAATGTTTGAATGCATCTTCATTAACATCCTTAATTTCTCGCATCAATTATAAAGTCGTTAACTGGATAGGATTGAATTGATACAAATTTCAAAACATAGGTACCAAATGCCTACATTTTTAAAACCGGGTACTAAACAGAAAATTACCTCCTAACATGGGGACTAAGTAGGTAATTAAGCCTTTTTTTTATTATTATCTTCAAGCTTGAACCGAGAATGAGGGAGAAACGGTGCAGCTCCACAGCCTTAAATGCATTTCTTGGAAAGTTTATTCCAAGCTGCATTGTGCGTTTTAGTTTTAAGTGTTGCATTTGAATAGGATATCATATGTTTCTTTATTATTTCCTGCATTCTAATTAGTTCACACAATATGTTTTAGGACTATTCGGTTTACTGTTTTCATTCACTTTAATTCTTTTCAGTTATGTTCGGTTGTGTTTAATTTTCATTTTAATTTATTTTATTTTTTATCACAAAAACTTTTCAAAACCCCCCCCACTATGTGTTGATCTGAAACTGAACCACATTTGGTCCTTGAGAGACGACCTAGGAGTCACTTCCTAGTACTATACTGCATTCTTTTATGCACAATTTTTGTGGGAGGTGCGACCCTCTCATCACATATTATAACGTACAAAATCTTCTACGTTATTACAACGGACAAATAAAAAATTTGTTATAATAAACTGTGTATATTATAACGTACTTCTAAAACTACGTTATAATATGTTGAACATACTATAACGTAAATTTTTGCTATGTTATAAAATGCGCAGACTTGTTATATCGCTCAAAACTATGTCCCCAGTAACTACGATATAAAAGATCATTTTTGTACGTTATAAAAAGTCATTTTTCCACTAGTGAAGTGGAGGAAGTTGAAGAAGTGGACGAAGTGGAGGAAGTGGAGGAAGTGGACAAAGTTGACGATGTTGACGACGTGGACAAAGTGGAAGAATTGGACGAAGTGCACGAAGTGGATGAAGAGGAGGAGGTGGAGGAAGTTGAGGAAGAGGACGAAGTGGAAAAAGTGGAGGAAGTGGAGGAAGTTGACGAAGTGGGCGAAAAAGACGAAGTGGAGGAAGAGGAGGAAGAGGACGAAGTGGAACAAGTGAAGGAAGTTGACGCAGTGGACAAAGTGGAGGAAGTAGAGGAAGTTGCGGAAGAGGACGAAGTGGAAGAAGTGGAGGAAGCGGAGGAAGTAGAAAGAAGTGGACGAAGTGGTCGAAGTCGACGAATTGGACGAAGTGGTTTAAGTGGACGAAGTGGATAAATTTAAGGAAGTGGAGGAAGTTGACGAAGGGGACGAAGTGGACGAGGTGGACGAAGTGGACAGAGTGGATGAAGTAGAGGAAGTGGAGGACGTGGAGGAAGTGGACGAAGGCGACGAAGTGGAGGAAGTGGACGAAATGGACAAAGTGGATGAAGTTGACGAAGTGGAGGAAGTGGAGGACGTGGAGGAAGTGGACGAAATGGATGAAATGGAGGAAGTTGACGAAGGCGACGAAGTGGACGAAGGGGACGAAGTGGTCCAAGTGGACGAAGTGGAAGAAGTGGAGGAAGTGGAAGAACTAGAGGAAGTGGAGGAAATGGACAAAGTGGACGAAGTGGAAGAAGTGGAGGTAGTGGAGGAAGTGAAGGAAGTGGAGGAAGTGGAGGAAGCTAAAGAAGTGGACGAAGTTGACGAAGTGGACGAAGTGGAGAAAGTGGAGGAAGTGGAGGAACTGGAGGAAGTAGACGAAGTGGACGAAGTGGGGGAGGTGGATGAAGAGGAGGAAGTGGACGAAGTGGAGGAAGTGGAAGAAGTTGAGGAAGTTGAGGAAGTGGACGAAGTGGGGGAGGTGGAGGCAGTGGAGGAAGTGGACGAAGGGGACGAAGACGACGAACGGGAGGAAGTGGAGGAAGTGGAAGAAGTGGACGAAGTGGAGGAAACGGAGGAAGTGGAGGAAATGGAGGAAGTGGAGGAAGCGGAGGAAGTGGAGGAAGTTGACGAAGTGGAGGAAGTGGACGAAGTGGAGGAAGTGGAGTAAGTTGAAGAAGTGGAGGAAGTGGACGAACTGGAGGAAGTGGAGGAAGTGGAGGAAGTTGAAGAAGTGGACGAAGTGGAGGAAGTGGAGGAAATGGAGGAAGTGGAGGAAGTGGAGGAAGTTGACGAAGTGGAGGAAGTGGACGACGTGGACGAAGTTGACGAAGTGGACGAAGAGGGCGAAAGTGAAGAAGTGGAGGAAGTGGAGGAAGTGGAGGAAGTTGAAGAAGTGGACGAAGTCGAGGAAGTGGAGGAAATGGAGGAAGTGAAGGAATTGGACGAAGTGGTCGAAGTGGACGAAGTCGACGAAGCGGACGAAGTGGACGAAGTCGACGAAGCGGACGAAGTGAAGGAAGTGCATGAAATGCACGAAGATGAAGAAGTGGACGAAGATGACGAACTTGACGAATTGGACGAAGTGGAGGAAGTTGACGAAATTGACGAAGTGGAGGAAGTTGACGAAGTGGACGAAGTGGAGCAATTTTACGAAGTGGACGAAGGGGACAAAGTGGACGAAGTGGAAGAAGTGGACGAAGTGGACGTAGTGGAGGATGTGGAGGAAGTGGACCAGGTTGACGAAGTGTAGGAAGTGGAGGAAATGGAGGAAGTGGAGGAAGTGGACAAAGTGGACGAAGGGGACGAAGTAAGGGAAGTGCAGGAATTGGGGGAAGTTGAAGAAGTGGACGAAGTGGAGGAAGTAGAGGAAACGAAGGAAATGGATGAAGTGGAGGAAGTGGAGGAAGTTCACGAAGGGGAAGAAGTGGACGAAGTGGAGGAAGTGAACGAAGTGAAGGAAGCAGACGAAGTTGAAGACGTGGACAAAGTGGAGGAAGATGACGAAGTGGAGGAAGTGGACGAATGATAGGAACTGGAGGAAGTTGAAGAAGTGAAGGAAGTGGAGGAAGTTGACGAAGTTGACGAAGGGGGCGAAGTGGAGCAAATGAAGAAAGTGGAGGAGGGGGAGAAGGGGGAGGAAGTGGAGGAAGTTGAAGAAGTGGACGAAGTGGAGGTGATGGACAAATTTATGATCACCAAAATATGATGTCACAAACTTGTTTCACAATCGGCAAGTATGACCGAATCGTTCAAGTAATAAACTTGGTAAGACCAAGTATCGTTCTCCCAAAGGACTCACGGCCTAGTTTAGTTGTGTGGTTTGTTGATTAGCTAAGACTTAAGAACGAAATATTTGGAATTTAATATGCAAGACAGAAAATAAACATGTAAGCATGAGTTTTTGATCAAAGGCAAAAGCAAAAGATAAACACTTTCAATGAAATATATGAATGAATATGTTGTTGGGGGTCAATTTCATCTCATCCACTCTCATATATTTTAGGAATTCAACATTCAAATCATCATTGTTAATGCCACTCTCTAAAGTACCATTCTAGATGGCTTCTCCCTAATCACGAGTTCATACAATTCCTAGCATTCCTAATGATCAGTTCATAAGTGCAGGAGCTTAACGACAACCAATATAATATTGGGAGAAATTCCCCGGATCTAGACTTCCCCGTACGTGCCCGTATCGACAAAACCAATAATCATGCATCGAATGAGTTAAACCATGCAAGCATTAAGCAAAGAGGAAAAACTCTAACTAATGATGAAAGAAAGCATAAATCTTAGATTAAGATGCAAGCATAAATTCCATATATGAGAGCTTCAAGAGATTACATTGATTCCCCAACAAACATACAAGGTTTAGTTCACCATATTCGTGGTGAACCTAGATGAACAATGAAAGAATGAAAGAATAAACCCTAAAAAGGTGAAGAGGTAGCCTGAGCATCCAAGATCCTCCTTCAAAGGGGTGGAAGAGAGTGTTTGCCTCGTTTCTGCCAAAGATACTAACTCTAGGACATGCAAGTCCTTATATACTATTCTAGAATTACAAAAGATTACAAAAGCCCAAGCCCATAAAAGTGCCGCTCAGCGGTGACTGCGCGTCCCTTTTCTTCCCCTCAGCGGCCAGTTTGCCCCTCAGCGGACCTCCCGTGACCTCCTGAGTGCCGCTCAGCGGTAAAATGCCGCTGAGCGGTGCCTTCGGCTTCTCCTTTTGCACTCTTTGCTTCCTTTTCTGATTCCATCTCTCTCCTTCTTCACTTCTTTCACTAAATTCACCTTAAAACCTGCACAAAAACACTTAAATCAAGCATAAACCTGTCCAGCTCTCTTATTTCTGAAAATATGGATAAAAGCATGATTTCAAGCTAGTTTTTAAGTCTAAAGGTTGCTTTTAATATCAATTTTAAGCATAAAAATAACAGTTTTTCAACTGTTATCACAACCCCAAACTTAGAACTTTGCTTGTCCTTAAGCAAACAAAATGTAACTCAATCTCCAACCAATTCATATGATGGTTCACTCATTCAAAAATCCTCTTTTTCAAGATAAGTAACAACTTCACTCAAACTTATGACCAAGAGTTCATTCAAGATGTGCACATGCTTTAGTGTTCACAAAGTCATTTAAGTTCCAACAAATGCTATTTTTCATGAATGATCAATCAATTAAGCATGGATGTTCATGTGCTTATGGAATATTTCCTCACTAGGTAAAGTGTTTCACTCAACACACAAGTGTATAAGAGGTAAAGTGTTTCACTCATTCACTCCACTATCACAATGTCACATGAATCAACTTTGCCTTTCATTTTACCACAATCAAAAACATTCACAAGCATGCATCATCACAAGGACTTTTCAATGGCTTATAATGTGGCTGGGCTAACAAGAAAATTGGTTTTTCTGGATCACAAAATCCTTGAGTTAATAGAATCATATCAACACAATTATTCTTATTCATTCCCAACTTTCTTTTGCCTTTGCATTTGCATTTGCATTGAGCTTTACTTCTTTTTCTTTTCTTTTCTTTTTCTTTTTCTTTGCATATTCTTAGTTTTTAGTTCTTAGCTCAATGCTTTTCCTTTTTCATGTTTCCCCAACAACCCCAAACTTGAACATTTAACAATACCACACAAGATATTCTACTTAACTCAAGGTAAAGATTTTCAATCAAGGGTTTTCAGTGTATATTCAAGGCTAAGGGTTCAAAGGATAGAACACAAAGTGTTATCTTTTAGTAGGCTAACTTTATGAATTTGGCCAATAAAAAGGGTTCCAACAAATGGCCTTGATCATATGATGCAAAACAAGCAATTGATTCAATCATAGAAAACCTGGGCAAAGTCATTCAAGCTTCCAAAGTAATAGCATTCAACAATAACAACTCTGGAGCTCAAAACCTCACATATAAGCTCATTCACATTTGACATACACATCCTGCTTAATTTCACAATCACAATCATGATATCATGCATTTGTTCACAAAGCTTGTGAATCACCTGTATAAGCATTTTAATGTGCAGATCATCTCAACATCAATCAATCAATAAGCATCATCAAGCATTACTTATCAAACAATCACAATTAATAGCAAACCATCATAAGAAACCAGGTGTTCAATAGATTCCATCAAACCTAATCTAAAAACATAAAATACTTACAAAATACTGGGTTGCCTCCCAGTAAGCGCTTGTTTAACGTCCCGAGCCTGACCCAAACTTTCAAGGATCAACCAACAACATCATTGTAGAACATTGTTGCACCTCTCCCCCTAGATAAGGCTTGAGACGTTGACCATTTACCACCCAACTTCTCTGTGGATCATCAGCAGATGGATTAAATATTTCAATTGCTCCATGCGGATGCACTTCTTTTATCACAAATGGTCCTGTCCATTTTGACTTCAGCTTCCCAGGAAATATCTTCAATCTTGAATTGAACAATAGTACCTGTTGTCCTGGATTAAAAACTCTATTCACCAACTTCCTGTCATGATAAAATTTAATTTTGTCTTTGTAAGCCTTGGATGAATCATATGCATGTAACCGCATTTCTTCAAGCTCCAAAATCTGCCTTCTGCGTGTGCATTGAGTTTCATAAGGATCAAAATTCAAGAATTTCAAAGCCCATAATGCTCTATGCTCCAATTCAACTGGCAAATGACATGCTTTCCCATAGACTAATTGAAATGGTGATAGTCCCATGGACGTCTTCATTGCTGTCCTATAAGCCCAAAGAGCATCATCCAATTTGAGAGACCAATCCTTTCTTGATGAAGTCACAGTTTTTTCCAGGATTCTTTTTATCTCCCTGTTAGACACCTCAGCTTGTCCATTGGTTTGTGGATGATAAGGTGCAGCTACCTTATGCTTTACTCCATAGTGTTTGAGTACTTTCTCTAGCTGATAATTGCAAAAATGAGATCCTCCATCACTAATCAACACTCTTGGAGTGCCAAAACGTGAGAATATCTGCCTCTTCAGGAATTTAATTACTGTGCTAGCATCATTTTTAGGACAAGCTAATGCTTCCACCCATTTACTCACATAATCCACTGCTACCAGAATATATTCATTGTTGAAAGATGGAGGGAAGGGTCCAACAAAGTCAATACCCCAACAATCAAAAACCTCAACCTCTAAAATACCTTGTAAAGGCATCTCATGACGTTTAGTGATTGTCCCTGCTCTTTGACATTTATCACAATTCCTAGCATGATTATGGGCATCTTTAAATAAAGTTGGCCAATAAAACCCTGATTGAAGGACTTTTGCTGCTGTTCTTTCCCCATTAAAATGTCCTCCATAAGGTGAATCATGACAATGCCAGAGAATTCCTTCTGCTTCTTCATTTGTAACACATCTCCTTAGAAGATTATCTGCTCCAATTTTGAACAAATATGGATCGTCCCACACAAACTGCTTGGCATCATGCAGAAATTTCTTTCTCTGTTGCCAAGTTAAGTCTTCCGGCATGACTCTTGCAGCTTTGAAATTTGCCATATCAGCAAACCAAGGCCTCTGCTGAATATACATGAGTGATTCATCAGAAAAAGATTCCCAGATTTCAGACTCCTTGCTAGTGACCTCCTTGTTGACTAACCGTGACAAATGATCAGCAATTAAGTTCTCACTTCCTTTCTTATCACGGATTTCTACATCAAATTCTTGCAATAGTAGTACCCATCTAATCAGACGTGGCTTAGAATCTGGTTTTGTCAACAAGTATTTGATAGCTGCATGATCTGTATAGACAATCACCTTAGACCCAATAAGATAAGGTCTAAATTTCTCTAGAGCATATACAATGGCAAGAAACTCTTTCTCTGTGGTAGCATAGTTCAATTGAGCATCATTCAGCACCTTGCTAGCATAATAGATTGGATGAAGCTTTTGTTCTTTCCTTTGGCCAAGGACAACTCCTATTGCATAATCACTTGCATCACACATTAATTCAAAATTTTGATTCCAATCTGGTGCTACAATTACTGGAGATGACACTAGCTTCTTCTTCAATATATCAAAAGCTTTCAGGCAATCTTCATTCATCTCAAAAGGAGCATCCTTCATCAAAAGATTACTCAATGGTTTAGCAACTTTTGAGAAATCTTTGATAAATCTTCTATAAAACCCAGCATGACCAAGAAAACTTCTAATCCCCTTTACATTTGTTGGTGGAGGTAGTTTCTCAATAACTTCTACTTTAGCTTTGTCTACCTCAATTCCTTTAGCAGAGATTTTATGCCCCAATACAATTCCTTCAGTTACCATGAAATGACATTTCTCCCAATTCAAAACCAGATTTGTCTGAACACATCTTTTGAGAACAGTGTTCAAACTAGCTAAACACCTTTGGAAAGAATTTCCAAAGACTGAGAAATCATCCATGAATACTTCAATGCATTTTTCTAAAAGATCCCAAAGATTGCCTGCATACATCTCTGAAACGTAGCTGGAGCATTACATAATCCAAAAGGCATCTTTCTATACGCAAAGATACCAAAAGGACAAGTAAAAGCCGTCTTCTCCTGGTATTTTGGATCTACCACAATTTGATTATATCCAGAATATCCATCTAGAAAACAATAGAAAGCCTGCCCTGATAACCTTTCTAGCATCTGATCCATGAAGGGAAGAGGAAAATGATCTTTCCTAGTAGCTTTATTGAGCTTCCTGTAATCAATGCACATACGCCAACCAGTGACTGTCCGAGTAGGAATGAGTTCATTCTTATCATTATAAATTACTGTCATCCCACCTTTCTTTGGAACCACCTGTACTGGACTCACCCATTCACTGTCAGAAATTGGATAGATGATACCAGCTTCTAGCAGTTTCAACACTTCTTTTCTGACCACCTCCTTCATAACAGGATTTAACCTTCTTTGTGGTTGAGCACTTGGTTTATAATCTTCTTCCATAAAAATTTTGTGCATGCAATAAGTTGGGCTAATACCTTTAAGATCTGATATTGACCACCCAATTGCTTCTTTGTTGGCTTTCAGAATTTCTATCAATTGCTCTTCTTCTTGTAAAGATAAAGAGTTATTGATGATAATTGGCTTTGTTCCATCTTCTTCTAAAAACACATATTTCAGATGTGATGGCAATCTTTTTAATTCTGGCAACTGTGCTTTGATTGTTTCTTCCTTATCAATTATTTCGAATATTGGATCTTCCTCTGGACTCTTTTTCAATGTATCCAAGTCCATCAGACATTCATCAATCAATTTCTCTTCTTCTTCATCTAAATCTTCACATGCATCAATGAGAGTTTTTTCCAATGGAGATATATTTCGCACCATTCTTTCCTGAACCATACAAACTTCATCAAATTGAAAACATGCTTTGTCATCATTTGGATATGTCATGGCCTTGGATACATCAAAAGTAACTTCTTCATCATCAACTCTCAGTTTAAGCTTACCATTCTCTACATCAATCAGAACTCTAGCAGTCTTCATAAAAGGTCTCCCAAGAATAAGAGGAACATCACTAGTTCCTTCCATCTCCATCACAATAAAATCCACTGGAAATACAAATTTGTCGACCTTCACTAGAACATCTTCAACCACTCCATATGGATATTTAAGAGACCTGTCTGCCAACTGAAGAGCCATTCTGGTTGGTTTAATTTCCAGCCCCTGAATTGTTCTGCACATGGATAGCGGCATTAGATTAATGCTAGCTCCCAAATCAATCAATGCTCTTCCAACTTTCACATCTCCTATGGTGCATGGAATAGTGAAGCTTCCTGGGTCTTTAAGTTTAGGAGGTAGTTTCTGTATGATTGCATTGCAATTACCCTGTATATTGATAGTTTCCTTCTCAATGTACTTATGTTTCTTTGTGAGAAGTTCCTTAAAAAATTTGGCATATGCTGGCATCTGTTGCAATGCTTCAGAGAATGGTATAGTAATCTCCAACTTCTTAAACAGTTCCATGAATCTTTCCAACTGCTTTTCTTTCTCCTTCCTTGAATAACCCTTTGGATAAGGAAGTGGCTTTTCATACTCTTTTTCTTTATGTCTCTCTTCTCTCTCTTT
The DNA here is from genome assembly GCA_034642375.1 of Vigna nakashimae. Lineage (NCBI taxonomy): Eukaryota > Viridiplantae > Streptophyta > Magnoliopsida > Fabales > Fabaceae > Vigna > Vigna nakashimae. The sequence goes on from CM067765.1 coordinate 33,852,788, forward strand.
TTTCTCTCTCCTCTCTTCTTCTTCTTTTTTCTCTTTTTCTCTCTCAACTCTTTCTTTCCACTCACATGATTCTTTTTCACTCTCACTCTCAATTGTTTTCTCTCCTCTCTCTTTTTGTCTCTCCTCTAACACTCTACCACTTCTAGTCACAACAGTTTTACAATCCTTTCCAAGATTATCATGTTTCATCTCGTCAAATATTCTCTCAACATAAACCTCCATTTTTTTGAATGCAGCATCCATATTATGACAATAAGACTCATTCGTCTTCAAGAATCTTTGGAAAGTCTCTTCAAGCTTTGTTGTTTTCTCAACTGGAGTGAATTGCATCTGCCATTGTTGTTGTTGCGCTTGAACCATTGAAACCTGTTGTATTTCCTGTGGTATTTGAGAAAGTTTCAAAGTTACTTCTTCAAGCTGTTGAGAGATAATTCTATTTTGGATAAGCAAAGCCTCATTTGATTGTAACAACTCCTTCTGACTAAGATCTCCTTTTTCAATATTGAGTTCGTTGTCACTAGTAGCCATATTTTCAATAATTTCAGTTGCTTCCTCTGGAGTTTTCCATTTAATATTGCCTCCTGCTGAGGCATTCAGCATCATCTTGGTTTGTGAACCAAGCCCTCCAAGGAAAGTTAAGACTACTTCATGTTCTTCAAAGCCATGCATAGGAGTTTTACGTAACAAGCTTTTATACATGTCCCATGCATGCCCCAGTGATTCTTCCATGCCCTGCTTGAATGAAGAAATCTCTTGCTTTCCTTTGGTCACCTTAGATTGTGGGAAGTATTTGTTTAGAAATTTTGTGACCACTGCTTCCCACTCTGTGAAACTTTCTTCTGGAAAAGAGTTCAACCAAAGCTTAGCATTGCCTCCCAATGAGAAAGGAAACAAGCTAAGTTTGATAGCTTCGTCTGGCACCCCATTAATTTTGACTGTGTTGCAAATCTCATTAAAGGTAGTGAGGTGCACATATGGGCTTTCATGAGATAACCCATTAAATTGATTACTCTTCACCAGTTGAATCAGTGCTGGTTTGACCTCCATATTGGCTGCATTGACTCTAGGTCTAGCTATGCTATTAAAGTGTTGAGGCCCATCAATATTAGTGTAGTCTGCAAGAGTTCTTGTACCATTATCGTTCTCCATACTTCCTGTGCTATGAACAGAACCTTGTGGTGATGATTGTAAGAGAGTTTCTGGAGAAGGGAAAAGTTCTCTAGACGTTCTGATTCTTCTCCTCCGTCTACTCTCTTCTAATCCTTCAAGAAGAGGTTCTGTTGTTTTCTTACTCTTAGTTCGAATTGCCTCCTGCGTACACAAGAAAACAAAACCCTAGAAAATATTTGTTAGCACAAAAAGATATAAGAGAAGATATATATTCAAAAGATAAAAAGATAAAAGTTTCAGAAGATAAGAAGATAAGAAGATAAAAGATTTAGAAGATAGAAGATAAAATAAAATAAAATCTAATCTAAAAATAAAATCTAATCTAATCTAATAAGATAAAATAAACTAAAATAAAATCTAATCTAATCTAATAAAAACCGAAAATATAAAAACAGAAAATAAAAACAGAAATTCAAAATTAAAGTCAAAGATAATCAATAATCACACAAATTAACCAGTTAGACCACGAGTCCCCGGCAACGGCGCCAAAAACTTGATGGAAAAATTTATGATCACCAAAATATGATGTCACAAACTTGTTTCACAATCGGCAAGTATGACCGAATCGTTCAAGTAATAAACTTGGTAAGACCAAGTATCGTTCTCCCAAAGGACTCACGACCTAGTTTAGTTGTGTGGTTTGTTGATTAGCTAAGACTTAAGAACGAAATATTTGGAATTTAATATGCAAGACAGAAAATAAACATGTATGCATGAGTTTTTGATCAATGGCAAAAGCAAAAGATAAACACTTTCAATGAAATATATGAATGAATATGTTGTTGGGGGTCAATTTCATCTTATCCACTCTCATATATTTTAGGAATTCAACATTCAAATCATCATTGTTAATGCCACTCTCTAAAGTACCATTCTAGATGGCTTCTCCCTAATCACAAGTTCATACAATTCCTAGCATTCCTAATGATCAGTTCATAAGTGCAGGAGCTTAACGACAACCAATATAATATTGGGAGAAATTCCCCGGATCTAGACTTCCCCGTACGTGCCCGTATCGACAAAACCAATAATCATGCATCGAATGAGTTAAACCATGCAAGCATTAAGCAAAGAGGAAAAACTCTAACTAATGATGAAAGAAAGCATAAATCTTAGATTAAGATGCAAGCATAAATTCCATATATGAGAGCTTCAAGAGATTACATTGATTCCCCAACAAACATACAAGGTTTAGTTCACCATATTCATGGTGAACCTAGATGAACAATGAAAGAATGAAAGAATAAACCCTAAAAAGGTGAAGAGGTAGCCTGAGCATCCAAGATCCTCCTTCAAAGGGGTGGAAGAGAGAGTGTTTGCCTCGTTTCTGCCAAAGATACTAACTCTAGGACATGCAAGTCCTTATATACTATTCTAGAATTACAAAAGATTACAAAAGCCCAAGCCCATAAAAGTGCCGCTCAACGGTAAATACCGCTCAGCGGTGACTGCGCGTCCCTTTTCATCCCCTCAGCGGCCATTTTGCCCCTCAGCGGACCTCCCGTGACCTCCTGAGTGCCGCTCAGCGGTAAAATGCCGCTGAGCGGTGCCTTCGGCTTCTCCTTTTGCACTCTTTGCTTCCTTTTCTGATTCCATCTCTCTCCTTCTTCACTTCTTTCACTAAATTCACCTTAAAACCTGCACAAAAACACTTAAATCAAGCATAAACCTGTCCAGCTCTCTTATTTCTGAAAATATGGATAAAAGCATGATTTCAAGCTAGTTTTTAAGTCTAAAGGTTGCTTTTAATATCAATTTTAAGCATAAAAATAACAGTTTTTCAACTGTTATCAGGAGGATGTGGAGGAAATGATGGAAGTGAACGAAGTGGACAAAATGGACGAACTGGAAGAAGTGGACGAAGGGGAGGAAGTGGACAAAGTGGACGAAGAGAAGGAGGTGGAGGAAGTGGAGGAAGTGGTGAAAGTGGGGGATGCTGACGAAGTGGTCGAAGTGGACTAAGTGACGGAGTTGACGAAGTTGACGAAGTTGAGGAAGTGGACGAAATGGAAGAAGTGGAGGAAGTTGACGAAGTGGACGAAGTGGTCGAAGTGGAGGAAGTGAGGGAAGTTGACGAAGTGGACGAAGTGGACGATGGGGACGAAGTGGAGGAAGTGGAGGAAGTCAAGGAAGTGGTGGAAGTGGACAAAGTGGACGAAGTGGAGGAAGTTGACGAAGTTGACGAAGAGGAGGAAGTGGAGGAAGTGGAAGAAGTGGAGGAAGTGGTGGAAGTGGAGGAAGTTGAAGAAGTGGACGAAGTGGAGGAAGTGGAGGAAGTGGAGGAAATGGAGGAAGTGGAGGATGTGGAGGAAGTGGAGGAAGTGGACGATGTGGACGATGTGGACGAGGTGGACAAATTGGACGAAGTGGAAGAAGTGGACGAAGTGGAGGAAGTGGATGAAGTGGACGAAGTGGACGTAGTGGAGGATGTGGATGAAGTGGACGAGGTTGACGAAGTGGAGGAAGTGGACGAAGTGGACGAAGTGGAGGAAGGGGACGAAGTAAGGGAAGTGCAGGAAGTGCTGGAATTGGAGGAAGTTGAAGAAGTGGACGAAGTGGAGGAAGTAGAGGAAATGAAGGAAGTGGACGAAGTGGATAAAGTGGAGGAAGTGGAGGAAGTTGACGAAGGGGAAGAAGTGGACGAAGTGTAGGAAGTGGAGGAAGTGGCGAAAGTTGATGAAGTGGACGAAGTGGAAGAAGTGGACGAAGTCGACAAAAAGGACGAAGGGGACCAAGTAGAGAAAGTGGACGAAGTGGACGACGTGGAGGAAGCGGACGAAGTTGAAGAAGTGGACGAAGTGGAGGAAGATAACGAAGTGGAGGAACTGGACGAATTGGAGGAACTGGAGGAAGTTGAAGAAGTGGACGAAGTGGAGGAAGTGGAGGAAGTTGACGAAATTGACTAAGGGGGCGAAGTGGAGCAAGTGAAGAAAGTGGAGGAGGGGGAGGTAGTGGAGGAAGTGGAGGAAGTTGAAGAAGTGGACGAAGTGGAGGAAGTGGAGGAAATGGTGGAAGTGGACGAGGTGGTCGAAGTGGAAGAAGTGGACGAAGGGGAGGAAGTGGACAAAGTGGACGAAGAGAAGGAGGTAGAGGAAGTGGAGGAACTGGTGGAAGTGGGGGAAGTTGACGAAGTGGTCGAAGTGGACTAAGTGACGGAGTTGACGAAGTGGACGAAGTGGACGAAATGGAAGAAGTGGAGGAAGTTGACGAAGTGGACGAAGTGGTCGAAGTTGAGGATGTGATGGAAGTTGACGAAGTTGACGAAGTGGACGATGGGGACGAAGTGGAGGAAGTGGAGGAGGTAGATGAAGGGGAGGAAGTGGAGGAAGTCAAGGAAGTGGAGGAAGTGGACAAAGTGGACGATGGGGACGAAGTGGAGGTAGTGGAGGAAGTGGAGGAAGTGAAGGAAGTTGAGGAAGTTGAGGAAGTGGACGAAGCGGACGAAGTGGAAGAACTGGACGAAGTGGAGGAAGTGGTCGAAGTGGACGAAGTCGACAAAGTGGACGAAGTGGACGAAGTGGACTAAGTGGACGAAGTGGAGGAAGTTGACGAATTTGACGAGGAGGAGGAAGTGGAGGAAGTGGAAGAAGTGGACGAAGTTAACGAAGTGGAGGAAGTGGTCGAAGTCGACGAAGTAGCTGAAGTGGACGAAGTGGACGAAGTGGACGAAGTGGACGAGGTGGACGAAGTGGACGAAGTGGACTAAGTGGACGAAGTGGAGGAAGTTGACGAAGTTGACGGGGAGGAGGAAGTGGAGGAAGTGGAAGAAGTGGAGGAAGTGGAGGAAGTGGTGGAAGTGGAGGAAGTTGAAGAAGTGGACGAAGTGGACAAAGGGGAGGAAGTGGAGGAAATGGAGGAAGTGGAGGATGTCAAGGAAGTGGACGATGTGGATGAAGCGGCCAAATTGGAGGAAGTGGAAGAAGTGGACGAAGTAGACGAAGTGGAAGAAGTGGACGAAGTGGACGGAGTGGAAGAAGTGGACGAAGGGGAGGAAGTGGACAAAGTGAACGAAGAGAAGGAGGTGGAGGAAGTGGTGGAAGTGGGAGAAGTTGACGAAGTGGTCGAAGTGGACTAAGTGACGGAGTTGACGAAGTGGACGAAGTGGACGAAATGGAAGAAGTGGAGGAGGTTAACGAAGTGGTGGAAGTGGTGGAAGTGAGGGAAGTGGAGGAGGTGGATGAAGTGGAGGAAGTGGAGGAAGTTAAGGAAGTGGAGGAAGTGGACAAAGTAGACGATGGGGATGAAGTGGAGGTAGTGGAGGAAGTGGAGGAAGTGAAGGAAGTTGAGGAAGTGGACAAAGCGGACGACGTGGAAGAAGTGGACGAAGTTAACGAAGTGGAGGAGGTTGTCGAAGTGGACGAAGTCGACGAAGTAGATGAAGTGGACGAAATCGACTAAGTGGACGAAGTGGAGGAAGTTGACGAAGTGGAGGAAGTGGAGGAAGTGGAAGAAGTGGAGGAAGTGGAGGAAGTGGTGGAAGTGGAGGAAGTTGAAGAAGTGGACGAAGTGGAGGAAATGGAGGAAGTGGAGGATGTGGAGGAAGTGGACGAAGTGGACGAGTGATGGACAAATTTATGATCACCAAAATATGATGTCACAAACTTGTTTCACAATCGGCAAGTATGACCGAATCGTTCAAGTAATAAACTTGGTAAGACCAAGTATCGTTCTCCCAAAGGACTCACGGCCTAGTTTAGTTGTATGGTTTGTTGATTAGCTAAGACTTAAGGACGAAATAATTGGAGTTTAATATGCAAGACAGAAAATAAACATGTGCATGAGTTTTTGATCATTGGTAAAAGCAAAAGATAAACACTTTCAATGAAATATATGAATGAATATGTTGTTGGGGGTCAATTTCATCTTATCCACTCTCATATATTTTAGGAATTCAACATTCAAATCATCATTGTTAATGCCACTCTCTAATGTACCATTCTAGATGGCTTCTCCCTAATCACGAGTTCATACAATTCCTAGCATTCCTAATGATCAGTTCATAAGTGCAGGAGCTTAACGACAACCAATATAATATTGGGAGAAATTCCCCGGATCTAGACTTCCCCGTACGTGCCCGTATCGACAAAACCAATAATCATGCATCGAATGAGTTAAACCATGCAAGCATTAAGCAAAGAGGAAAAACCCTAACTAATGATGAAAGAAAGCATAAATCTTAATTAAAAGATGCAAGCATAGATTCGATATATGAGAGCTTCAAGAGATTACATTGATTCCCCAACAAACATACAAGGTTTAGTTCACCATATTCATGGTGAACCTAGATGAACAATAATGAAAGAATGAAAGAATAAACCCTAAAAAGGTGAAGAGGTAGCCTGAGCATCCAAGATCGTCCTTCAAAGGGATGGAAGAGAGAGTGTTTGCCTCGTTTCTGCCAAAGATACTAATTCTAGGACGTGCAAGTCCTTATATACTATTTTAGAATTACAAAAGATCTAAGCCCAAGCCCATAAAAGGGCTAGAAAACGAGTCCAAGCCCATTATTAAGAATGGCACTCAGCGGTAAATACCGCTCAGCGGTGACTGCGCTTCCCTTTTCTTCCCCTCAGCGGCTAGTTTGCCCCTCAGCGGACCTCCCGTGACCTCCTGAGTGCCGCTCAGCGGTAAAATGCCGCTGAGCGGTGCCTTCGGCTTCTCCTTTTGCACTCTTTGCTTCCTTTTCTGATTCCATCTCTCTCATTCTTCACTCTTTTCACTAAATTCACCTTAAAACCTGCACAAAAACACTTAAATCAAGCATAAACCTGTCCAGCTCTCATATTTATGAAAATATAGATAAAAGCATGATTTCAAGCTAGTTTTTAAGTTTAAAGGTTGCTTTTAGTATCAGTTTTAAGCATGAAAATAACAGTTTTTCAACTGTTATCACAACCCCAAACTTAGAACTTTGCTTGTCCTCAAGCAAACAAGATGTAACGCAATCTTCAACCAATTCATATGATGGTTCACTCATTCAAAAATTCTCTTTTTCAAGATAAGTAACAACTTCACTCAAACGTATGACCAAGAGTTCATTCAAGATGTGCACATGCTTTAGTGTTCACAAAATCATTTAAGTTCCAACAAATGCTATTTTTCATGAATGATCAATCAATTAAGCATGGATGTTCATGTGCTTATGGAATATTTCCTCACTAGGTAAAGTGTTTCACTCAACACACAAGTGTATAAGAGGTAAAGTGTTTCACTCATTCACTCCACTATCACAATGTCACATGAATCAACTTTGCCTTTCATTTTACCACAATCAAAAACATTCACAAGCATGCATCATCACAAGGACTTTTCAATGGCTTATAATGTGGCTGGGCTAACAAGAAAATTGGTTTTTCTGGATCACAAAATCCTTGAGTTAAGAGAATCATAACAACACAATTATTCTTATTCATTCCCAACTTGCCTTTGCATTTGCATTTGCATTGAGCTTTGCTTCTTTTTCTTTTCTTCTCTTTTTCTTTGCATATTCTTACTTTTTAGCTCTTAGCTCAATGCTTTTCCTTTTTCATGTTTTCCCAACAACCCTAAACTTGAATATTTAACAATACCACACAAGATCTTCTACTTAACTCAAGGTAAAGATTTTCAATCAAGGGTTTTCAGTGTATATTCAAGGCTAAGGGTTCAAAGGATAGAACACAAAGTGTTCTCTTTTAGTAGGCTAACTTTATGACTTTGGCCAATAAAAAGGGTTCCAATAAACGGCCTTGATCATATGATGCAAAACAAGCAATTGATTCAATCATAGAAAACCTGGGCAAAATCATTCATGCTTTCAAAGTAATAGCATTCAACAATAACAACTCTGGAGCTCAAAACCTCACATATAAGCTCATTCACATTTGACATACACATCCTGCTTAATTTCACAATCACAATCATGATATCCTGCATTTGTTCACAAAGCTTGTGAATCACCTGTATAAGCATTTTAATGTGCACATCATCTCAACATCAATCAATCAATAAGCATCATCAAGCATTACTTATCACACAATCACAGTTAATAGCAAACCATCATAAGAAACCAGGTGTTCAATAGAGTACATCAACCTAATCTAAAAACAAAAACAAATAAGTTCAGAAAACTTAAACCACAAAAGCATAATCATATGATAGCATTCATCAGTAAATGCTATCTCAGCTCCTCATCAATCTGAGCTGTCCTCTGTATCTTCCTCTTCCTCTTCATCATCATCATTATCAAATGCATCCTCCTCCTCAGCTTCATCTTCTTCCATGTCTCGAGCTGAAGCTTCAGCTGCTTCAGCTCCTTCTTCATGCAATGGTTCTTCTGGCCAAACTACCACATTATGGAATTCATCCATAGTCCACCTGTGGGCTGGAGGTGTGTCATACATCCCCACTATCATCTCAGCAGTGGCCACCTGCCCTCTGTGAATGGACTGCAACTGAGCACCTATAAGAGACATATACATGTCCCTCATCTAGAATGGTTCTGCTTCATGTGTATCAGCAGATGTCCGGCTCTGTGCTGGCCCTCTCTCTCTACGAGCATGGCGTGGTGGAACTGGCTGAGCTGCATCCTCACCTCCACAGTACTGTCTGTAGTAAGCCTCATCAATAGCTTTTCTTGGCCTCTCAAATGGTGGAACATAAGTGTCCACCCCAGCTAGCTTGCAAAGGTGAGTAATCAAAGAAGGATGTCCTAGTGGTGCTTTGTTGTTTGAGGTGTTAGCACACACACTAATCTCATCAGCTATCACCTGCCCAATATTAACATTCAAGTTTCTGATAGCACAGTAGATGAATAGTGCCCTGCTGAGAGTGATATCTGACACATGTGAACATGGCTGAATGTTGGCATGAGAAAATGCCATCCAATACTTTGCAAGAGGAGTCAAATCTGTCCTCCTAATGTTAACCACTGCGCCAGATCTATTCCTTTGGAAGTGTCCTCCAGGTATACACAACACTCTCTCCACATCCTCAAAATCAGCACCTTCCTCCATGCAAAGAGCAAACTGGCATTGCTCACCAGCCCACACAGTATCCAGGAAGTTGTTGATAGAATCAGGATCATACCTGATAGCATGGCCTCTGACATAACCCAAATAATTCTCAGCTGGATAATCACTGTTACGGGCTGTCGCGGGCCCCACAAATTTGATGTTCAGAAATTAATGAATGCAGTATATTTCTAGGAAGTGACTCCTAGGTCGTCTCTCAAGGACCAATTTTGTGGCGGTTCAATCTCAGATTTTTTTACACAAAGTGGGGGGGGTTTGTATATTTTTTTTGTGCGGAAAAATAAATTAAAATTAAAAACAACAGTGCAGAAAACGTAAATGACAGAAATGAAGAAAATTACAGAAAAACGGTAAATTTGGAAAACGGTAAAATTGGAATTTTAACTTTATAAATTGGAAATGAAATTTTGACAAAATTAAAATGCAAAACTAAAATTCACAATAGCACAGAAAATGAAAGTAATTGCATCCAAAATCTAAAATTGAAAACGGAATTGTAAATGAACTGTAATACGCAGATGAAGATAAAATTTAACAACATCAATTGAGAAATGCAAAATGGAAATTACAATTGAAATTCAATTTAAACTGAAAATTAAAGCAAATCCAAAACCTCCCCAAAGGGGAGGAGAAAACCAAGCAAGAACGTAAGCTACTCCTAAAATCTCTTCTAATTCCTCATGCCCTCTCTTCTCTGATCCTCTTCTTCTTTTATAGCAAAAATTATGCATACTGCTTCTCCTTCTCTGCAACCACGATTATTGTCTCTAATTGGCAGCTCTTGTTTCGAGGAATTTCTTTTGTCAAATGTGTTTCTGGATGCTGCCAAATAAATGGTTTGGGGGGCCCTCCATTTCTTGTCTCTTCTTCATCTTGTTCCCGAGAACACATCAGCAGTGGGCTCTCTTCTTCTTTCCTTCTCCCTTCACACGTTGCAAGTTGCTGGGCGTGAGCTGCTGGATTTTTGCTTTCTCTGGACATGGTAGCTGCTTGCTGGATTCACTGGATTGTGTCCATCTTCCTCCAAGCTGCTGGACGGGTGATCATCAAGGTGAACATGTGCTGCCTTGGTTGTGATGGATGTGTATTGCACTGATGGAGGATGCTGCAGCTGCTGGTGGACCGTGGAGCAATCTTCTTGGACGTGCTGGACTGCTCCTTCCAGCTTCAACGTGCACCTCTCTTGCATGCAACAGGACCAACCCCGTGAGCTCTTTAGGAAGCCATGCTTGTCTCTTTTGGAATGAAAATGAGTGACAAGGTGGGTCAGATTTCACCCAACAAAGCCGTAGAATGTAGTTGGATTTTCATTTTGTTTTGCTTTTTTTCATGTGCAGGTTTCAAACCAAGAAAAGTGTGGTGGCTCCCATTTAAGAGAGAAAGAAGACTCCCATTTGTGTATGCTATTCCCGTGAGTTTTGTAATTCACGTGTGCTTATACATTACCTTCTCATAAGCCAAAAAGCGGTGCCCACCTCTTTTGTTTTATTCCAAATGCCTTTCACCAAAAGAAAAATGGGTCAGTGTGATGTGTTGGGTGAAAATTGATTATTCCTTCTTTCTCCTGCAATAAGTCACGCCCACAATTAAAATACTTTGGCAATAAGAATCAAATGATTTTCCAACATTCTTTCTCTTGTAAGAACCGTAAATTCTACTCCTTCCACGTGGAATGGGTCATCAAATTGGCCATAAAACAAATAAATATGCTTCTCCCAATCAAACAAATGTACGTGTGTGTATATGGTTTCCAGAGGAGTATTACATTAAAAATTTTAAGAGATAGCTTCTTCAAGAATAAATGTTTCCAAATGTCTCAATTTATAATTCCAAAATTTTCCCTGCAATCAATAATGCAATTAATTATCTCAAATAATTCAAATTAATTAAAATAAGAATCTCTGATCGAATTAAACACAATCAAGAAAAATGGGAAAATACTGGACAATTAAGCACAATTCACTGATTAAATCTAGCACAATAAACTAAGTATAGTGAAGAAAATAATGATTCATCAAAATAGACCACACTTAGTCTTTTGCACTCCTGGGCAAAATCAAGACGCAAATCAGGGAATGGTTCAAAGGACTTTTAAGGGTGACATAAACTCAGCAGACAGAAAATAAAGACACAAGAAAACACATAGAATTTACACAGTTCTCATGACTTTCTGGACAGATAAAAGAAGTAGAAATTATCCAACACAAAATCAAGAATAGCAGATACTTACAGAAATCATCCAAGCAATTCAATACATAGCAAAATGATTAATCAGTTCAAGAGGTGATTCAAAAATAACAAAACCTCACAGATGCACTCACAGTGTTTCTCTCAAGTGTCTAGGGTAAATAATAATATCAGCTCGATGTACTCAAGAAAACAAACACAAGTAGACTTGGCAAGCTTCTAATTATCAATACTTAAAACATATGCATGTTCAGATCAAAAGGTCTTTACTGGGTTGTAATGGGGCCAAGGACAGGGGAGGATAAATTTGGATAAGTAGCTATAGCTCAGAAGAAATAGAGGTGCACTAGGAAAAAATGTAAACACAGTGAAATCTCACCCAAACCTCTAATTCAATCCTCTTCTCGACTCCATTATTCACAAAAATTATTTTTCAAATTTTTTTCTCATCATTTTTTTTTTTTTTTTTTTTTTTTTTTATCCTGTCTTCTTTCTTTCTTTTTTTTTTTTTTCACACAACAGGATATAAATTATCATTTCAAAACATGATGAAGAACCAACTAGCCAATTCATCAGAATTCCCAAGGAGACCACACTTATTCATAAAACACTTCTATAGCTCCAGACTTCCCTAAGGTTTAGGTGATCATTTGTTTTTCACTTAGGATCAGTGTATGAGCTTCAACACAAAGAAATATATACAGTATAGGCTTAAAGGGGTTATCCAAGGATAATAACAAGGTAGGCTTATTTGGCTAAAGAGGCTCAAGAATAAAATTGCCTTTATCACTTCTAAACATGCATATAAATCAAGTATATCAAAAAGAATCAAGCCAAGGCATATGTGCAAGCATTCAAGATACATATCACACAAGAAAGAAAATTAAGTGGCTCAAATCTCACTCAGGGTGTTTGTCATAATCAAATCAACCTCTCAAACGTATAATCATCTTTCCAGGCAGAGAAAAGCAAGGATTTCAAACCATAAGTATTAAGTAAGTGAAGGAAAAAATCTACAACTTAAACCTCATCCAGAAATCAAGAGAAAAATGTAAAATTTATTGCACTCAAAACTCGATAAAAACAACTTAAAAACAGAAAAAATTTAACACTCAAAAAAAATTTAACACACAAAATACAATCTAACAGAAAAATCAGAAAAATCAGAATTTCTTCCCAGTAGACCACACTTAAATCACACAATGTCCTCAGTGTGTTACAATCATCAGATTATCAATTTCAGAGCAGTCAAATAATATAGACAAGTGCAATAAAAAGTTAGGAAATGGGAAGAAATTTTCAGTAACATCCATCAGTAGATGTTATCAGTGACACCCATCAGCAGATGTCTTAAACACCTAGCATCCATCAGTAGATGCTAATAATTTTTTTCATTTTAATATTTTTTTTTTATATTTTTATTTTATTTTTTTTTTATTTTTTATTTTTTATTTTTTTTCAGAAAAAGGATACCGGTACTGTGACAACAGTCTCGGTGGCAAAGACCTGAACTGTTGCTACAGTGGAAGGCAATCTGGCTATAAAAGGGCACCTCCTCAGCCTCGAGTGACATTTCTGATCCCTCAGCCCTCTCTCTCTTCTCCTCTGCTCTCTCTCTTTGCTCTCTCTCGACTCTCTGCTCTCTCTCGACTCTCTGCTCTCTCAACTCTCTTGAGCGTCTGGATCTCTGCAGGTAGTCTCTCCTCTGAGCATCTGGAGCTGTGCGGAACCTCTGCCACCGTGCCATCTGAAGAGTCTGAGATCTGCGAGGAGCTCTGTCTCTGCGTCTTCTGAAGAGTCTGAGTGAGATCCGCGAAGAGCCTCTGCAAGCCTACTACTCCAGGTAAGTCCTCTACACCTGGATCCCTTTTTCTTTCTGCTTGCTTAACTTTTTCCTGCTTTCCTTTATTTTTCTTCTCTGCTTTCCTCTTTCCTTTTCAATATTTCCTTTATTTTTCATCTGATCTCTTGCCTGCTCTCCCTCTTTTCCATTTTCCTTTACTGCTTTCCAGATCTTTAATTTAAGCCTTCAGTTCCTTCTTTATTTTCAGCTCTTATTCGCTTTCTTCTTCACCTGCTAAACACTTAAAACACATAAAACACAATTGTCTTAAAACTTAAGGGGTATATCGGCTGGAAACCAGACGTTAATCTCCCTTCGATTGAAGGTATTGCAGAGACAATCGGGTAGAACAACGCCACGTACCCCACTTAAAACTAAAACACAGAAACTGAATATACAAGAACAATATGGACAAGGACACTGGACGTAGATCCGTTTAGGACCCTTTGCAAGGACCGTGAAACAGATCTGAGACCAGACACAAAAACAATCAAAGACAGACAGGACAAAATAAATTTAACGGAAAACAAGAACAAATAAAGAAAACACAGAACTAATCTAAAAATTTTTTATGCTTCTTTTTTTTTTTTTTTTTTTAGTTCTCTTTATTATTATTTTTTATGTTTATTTTTTTTCTTTTTTTATGTTTTTATGTTTTATTTATGTATTCGTATATTACGAGAGGAAGGATGAGTGAAACGGAATCAGAGAGATATACCAGTCAAAGGTGGCGTCCTACCGACGATCAAATCCAGATGATGACCAAAATATTCAACTATGGGGTCACACACCCAAGCCGAGCGCAAGTCGTCGAGATCGCGTCTCGACTAAGGGCTTTCGGCGAAGCCACAGAATACAACGTACACTGCTGGTTCAACAACCACGGCAATCGGGTCAAGCACTGGCAAGCGGAGATAGACCCTACTGGCACTCTCTTTTCACAACTGCCGCTGTACATGTACGGTAAGAACTCTCATCATACCATCATTGAAATTTTTTTCACTTCCTCTTCTATTATTAACACATGTTTTTTATTTTTTTATTTTTTATTTTTTTTGTTTGAAAGAAAAAAACTGGGTGATAATGAGGGCACCGAGGCTGCTGAATTTGTTTCCAGTTCCGATCATCATCGATGACGACAGAAATGAACGAGAAATTCCTCCACCAAAGCCTCCGCTCGCATTCCGAACCAGAGCTCCCTCAACGGAGCTCTCTCTTAGACCACCACAACCAGCTCGAGAGTTCTTTCAGTTTTGATGTTTTATGTTTTTTTTTTTTTTTTTTTTTTTTTTTTTGTTTTTGTTTGGCCGAGTGTGGCCAGAATATTAAGGACTGTAATATGAACACTTATGTTTTTTTTTTTTTTATGTTTTTAATTTTATTTTTTTTTTTTTTTTTTTTTTTTTTTTTTTTTTTTTTTTTATTATGTTGTTTTGGTCTGTAATATTAACGATCACTAAAGATCGACTCCCCCGAACATCTTTTATTTATATATATCTACTGCAATTTTATGTTCAGATCTGTTCAAGCTCCTATTTTCCATTACTGTAATTTTGCTATTATGAATGAAATATTTTCTTAGTCTAAAAATTTGCAATCAAAGATCTGTATGAAAACAACTAAGAAATTGTATTTACAGTGAAGGAAAATAAGGAAAATAAATGAGATCTGAAGTGAAAATTTTTATTGGTATGAAATAATAAGATACTGAAGGTCGAAATAAAATCAAGGAATACGCAAAACAATTTTTGAATTTTTGAATTTTTTTTTTTTTTATATATATATTTAGTAAAAACACTAAAAATCACGAAGCAAATAAAACACAAAACACATTATTTTTTTTTTTTTTTTTTTTTTTTTAAATATATGAAAAATAAATATATGTACATCTCATAACAATTAAATTTGAAAAGAAAAATTTTTGCAAACTTAAAAAAAAAAAAAATTATCACAAATAAATTTTTTTTTTTTTTTTAAATAATAATAACTGGAAAACTAATAAAGAAAAATAAAAGGAAAAATAAACATAAAAGAAAACAAAATTCAGAATCTTCCCGAGACCATACTTAAAATACAATGTCCTAAACGTGTTCTAAGCATAAGATCATCAGTTAAAACACTAAACAGATAAAGGACAAATGCAATAAAAGTAGGAAAACGGGAAAGAAAGAAAAAGAAAACTCCCCTGGTCAGGGTGGCAGTTGCCAGTTTTGGATTTGTAGGGAGATGTTCTTTGCTTTAGGATCCAGTATGAAATTGTTGAGGACGAACTGCTTCATCCTCCAAATTTGATCAAGCAGTGAAATGTCCTCCACCGCCGGATCTAAGCAGCAAATATTGTTACTGAGCGGATTCAGTAGGTGCTTGTTGATGTTGAAATCGTTCTGGGTGCTCGCACCTCTGTCTTCAATTGTGGGTGTCTGCTCATCAAATTTATACGTACCTCCTGCAGTATGGTTAGTGCAAAATGGTTCCACAGAAATGTTATGCAGAGGTATAACACCCAATCCCAATTCATCATACTGATCCTTAGATACAACCTCATAACATGAATCAGTTTGAAATGTAGAAACAATATCTATAACAGGTTCAGATTCATGTTCAGTGCATGGAGAACAAATATTCAGATCTGATAACACAAAATTATTCTCGTCATGCATAGAGGGAAAATTAAAATCATGCTCAGCAACAATATAATTATCAACATACCTCTCAACAGCATAATCATCAAATTGAGGTATGTTGGTGGAAAATGAAAGTGGTCTACCTGGTTCAAAATAGCTGCTTGTACCTGCCTGGTCCTCAAAATATTCATCAGTCTCCTCAGGTGCAAGAGTGGCCATCTGCCTGATCTGATCAGTCAGATTCTGAATGGCAGCTTGAGTTTCCATGCTCTCTTGCTTGAACTGCATGTTCCCTTTCTGAAACTGAATGTTCTGCATGGTCATCTGCTCCAATAACTCCTTCAATGTAGGTTCAGAAGTTGAAGGCTGAGGAGTTATTTGAATAGGAGAATCATACTGCTGACTCTCATATTGTGGAACTGGCTCCCAAAGGGAGCTCTCAGGAATTTGAGGATGATCCATATTTTTCTCAGTATTAAAATCAGCACAAGAATCAGAGTAATATGCAGAAAGAGAATCATAATTACAGGCATTGGCAGAATAAGCAGAATTCACATAACCAGAATAGGTAGACATGGAAAAATAAAAATAAAACAAATAAAAACTAAATACTAAAAATTACGAAACAGATAAATCACAACACATTTATACATGTTACACGCACATAAAAGACAGAACATAATTTTTTTTTTTTTTAATTTTTTTTTTTTTTTAATATTTTTTTTTTAATTAACAGACATAATACAAAACACAACACAATAAAAATATAAAAGACAAAACATATATTACAACCACATAATAAAACAAAAACAGTAAAAATCTAAAACAAGAACCTGGACTGAAGTGACAACGCCGCCAAAATTTGCTGAAGGTGTCGTTGTCGCCTACAAAAATATACAAGACAAAACACACATATTAACAGAACAAAAATTTACACAACAAAAATCTAAAACCAAACCGTCTTTTGATTGGTCCCCGGCAACGGCGCCAAAATTTTGTTACGGGCTGTCGCGGGCCCCACAAATTTGATGTTCAGAAATTAATGAATGCAGTATATTTCTAGGAAGTGACTCCTAGGTCGTCTCTCAAGGACCAATTTTGTGGCGGTTCAATCTCAGATTTTTTTACACAAAGTGGGGGGGGTTTGTATATTTTTTTTGTGCGGAAAAATAAATTAAAATTAAAAACAACAGTGCAGAAAACGTAAATGACAGAAATGAAGAAAATTACAGAAAAACGGTAAATTTGGAAAACGGTAAAATTGGAATTTTAACTTTATAAATTGGAAATGAAATTTTGACAAAATTAAAATGCAAAACTAAAATTCACAATAGCACAGAAAATGAAAGTAATTGCATCCAAAATCTAAAATTGAAAACGGAATTGTAAATGAACTGTAATACGCAGATGAAGATAAAATTTAACAACATCAATTGAGAAATGCAAAATGGAAATTACAATTGAAATTCAATTTAAACTGAAAATTAAAGCAAATCCAAAACCTCCCCAAAGGGGAGGAGAAAACCAAGCAAGAACGTAAGCTACTCCTAAAATCTCTTCTAATTCCTCATGCCCTCTCTTCTCTGATCCTCTTCTTCTTTTATAGCAAAAATTATGCATACTGCTTCTCCTTCTCTGCAACCACGATTATTGTCTCTAATTGGCAGCTCTTGTTTCGAGGAATTTCTTTTGTCAAATGTGTTTCTGGATGCTGCCAAATAAATGGTTTGGGGGGCCCTCCATTTCTTGTCTCTTCTTCATCTTGTTCCCGAGAACACATCAGCAGTGGGCTCTCTTCTTCTTTCCTTCTCCCTTCACACGTTGCAAGTTGCTGGGCGTGAGCTGCTGGATTTTTGCTTTCTCTGGACATGGTAGCTGCTTGCTGGATTCACTGGATTGTGTCCATCTTCCTCCAAGCTGCTGGACGGGTGATCATCAAGGTGAACATGTGCTGCCTTGGTTGTGATGGATGTGTATTGCACTGATGGAGGATGCTGCAGCTGCTGGTGGACCGTGGAGCAATCTTCTTGGACGTGCTGGACTGCTCCTTCCAGCTTCAACGTGCACCTCTCTTGCATGCAACAGGACCAACCCCGTGAGCTCTTTAGGAAGCCATGCTTGTCTCTTTTGGAATGAAAATGAGTGACAAGGTGGGTCAGATTTCACCCAACAAAGCCGTAGAATGTAGTTGGATTTTCATTTTGTTTTGCTTTTTTTCATGTGCAGGTTTCAAACCAAGAAAAGTGTGGTGGCTCCCATTTAAGAGAGAAAGAAGACTCCCATTTGTGTATGCTATTCCCGTGAGTTTTGTAATTCACGTGTGCTTATACATTACCTTCTCATAAGCCAAAAAGCGGTGCCCACCTCTTTTGTTTTATTCCAAATGCCTTTCACCAAAAGAAAAATGGGTCAGTGTGATGTGTTGGGTGAAAATTGATTATTCCTTCTTTCTCCTGCAATAAGTCACGCCCACAATTAAAATACTTTGGCAATAAGAATCAAATGATTTTCCAACATTCTTTCTCTTGTAAGAACCGTAAATTCTACTCCTTCCACGTGGAATGGGTCATCAAATTGGCCATAAAACAAATAAATATGCTTCTCCCAATCAAACAAATGTACGTGTGTGTATATGGTTTCCAGAGGAGTATTACATTAAAAATTTTAAGAGATAGCTTCTTCAAGAATAAATGTTTCCAAATGTCTCAATTTATAATTCCAAAATTTTCCCTGCAATCAATAATGCAATTAATTATCTCAAATAATTCAAATTAATTAAAATAAGAATCTCTGATCGAATTAAACACAATCAAGAAAAATGGGAAAATACTGGACAATTAAGCACAATTCACTGATTAAATCTAGCACAATAAACTAAGTATAGTGAAGAAAATAATGATTCATCAATCACCAATCTTCTTTGCATTGGTGTAAAATTCCTTTACCATAGCTATGTTGGCAGGTGCAGGATAGGTGGCTAGCTTCCCCCAATCATTCCCTAACACTTGCTCTCCAAATTGAGGAGCAAAGTTAGGTATCATTCCAACCTTTCTCTCCATCAGAAGTCTCCTTTCCTAAACCACCCTAAAGTGCTTCTCATGTTTCCTAGAGAGGAACCTGCTATTATGGGGTTGCTCTGGTTCCTTTTCCTTCCTCTTGGTTGCCATGGTTTTCAATCTCTTTCCTGAAGAGGATGCCATTCCTGCATTCAAACACAAATACAAAACCATAGAACATGATGTTAATCATTAGTAAACACAGAACACAACTCCTTTCGAAGCTAAACCACCGCTGAGGGCCAGAATTTCCCCTCAGCGCCACCAGTGCCACACGCAAAAAACCAGAAAAACCAAATCTGGCAGAGTGCCGCTCAGCGGTAATTGCCGCTCAGCGGTGATCTGCAGATTTTTGCAAATCTCGTTTTAAAACTGTCCTAACTCCACCCAAATGCAATTTTCAGTTTTCCAGTTCATAATCAAGCAGTTTAATCGGTTCAAACATCAAATATATCATCAAATCATGCATAAAAATCAAAACCCCTAAATATTCATGCTTTGACAATCATATTCAAATTCAAGAACCCTAGAATGAACAAAATGCATTTTACTTACTTGGGTGGAGATACTAGATGCAATGAGAATGCTTCCAAGCTAGAATACTCTCTTCCAACCCCAAACTTTGATGGCACACTAGTGAAAAAGTGAGTGGAAGAGAATTTTTCTTAAGAGGGAAGAGTAAAAAGATGTGGAAAACCTAAGAGAGGATATGTGGGAGTGTTTGTGCAGAGAAGAGCTTGAAAGACTGAGAAATTGCGCAGCTTAGGGTTTAAAAATACCCTAATGGGCTCGGGTTCTGCTAAGGGGAACTTAAGCCCATCTGCGATAGTACCGCTCAGCGGTAATTGCCGCTCAGCGGCACTTTCGTGAAGTGCTCCTCTCCTTCTTTTCTTGACCTACGTGCCTCCTAGCCATACCCCTCACTGGTTCCCTGCAATTCAATGTTAAAAATGCTTATGCAAACCCTAACTAAAATAAACAAACAGAAAACAATCAATCAACTGGGTTGCCTTCCAGGTAGCGCTTGTTTAACGTCACGAGCCTGACCCAAAAATTCACCAACACCCATCAGTAGGTGTTTCAAACTTACCAGCACCCATCAGTAGGTGCAAAATCTTCTCACCAACACCCATCAGTAGGTGTTACAAACATAGTATCCTTCAGTAGATACTTAACCACCTAACATCCTTCAGTAGATGCTAGATCCAACAAAATATTCACAAAATAATGTCCACAAATAAAAAGTTACAAAACCAAATCAAAAGTCAAAAGTTTGCAAATCACTGGGTTGCCTCCCAGCAAGAGCTCTTTTAACGTCATTAGCTTGACCCAATAAAGTTCACGTTCCATCTTCTTTATAGTTGATGTTGTCAGTCCACCAACTTCTCAGCTGCTTCCTATGAACTGTTTTGGTTCTTCTAGAATATGGAGACTCTATCTCTATCATCTCCTTTTCTTTAAAGCCCTTCACAACCCACAACTTGTTCTTGATTCTTACAGGTGTGCCAAGTTGGAGTCTTCTTTTCTTCCAGTTTCTAGGAATTTCTTCTCCTTTTCCAATCTCTTCTTCCTTGGGTACCTGAAACAACAAACAATGGTTACCTGAAACCTCAAGATTTTCATCTTTACCTCTAGTTATGGGTGCATCTCGAAATGCAGCTTTATAACTGGCTTCTTCCTCCTTTGCTTGTGTCTCATCTTTGAAGACATCCACCACCACTCTCTCCTCTCTATCCTGGAGCACCACTATACCTTCATTTACATCTATGATAGCCCTGGCCGTTTTCATAAACGGTTTTCCAAGTATGATAGGTATTTTCTCGGTTTCCATCTTCATCACCACAAAGTCTGCCAAAAACTGAAGTTTGCCAACACAAACTACAATGTCTTCTGCAATCCCACATGGCTCCTTTGAAGATCCATCAGCCATTACTAAATTAACCTTTACAGGTTTCATTTTAACATTGCCAATTTGCTCCAGTAAAGAATAAGGTATCAAGTTAACACTTGAACCTAAATCAAGGAGAGCTTTCTTTACCTTTTTCTTCCCTATAGTACAAGGGATAGAAAAACTACCTGGATCTGATGCTTTAGGTGGGAAAGACTCTTCCTTAACAGTTATACACTTTTTTTCCTCATCATCTCTACGTCTCTTCTTTGTAGAGCTTTCTTCATTAGATTTAGTGTAAACTCTAATCTGTTGCAGAATTTGCTCCCAAGGTGCATCATTATCCACCATTTTGAATAACTCTGTGAAGTCCATTGGTTTCCCTTGATGGATTGGAAAAGGAAACGTGCTTTTGCTCTCTATTTCACTTCTCTCTTCTGTATCTAACTCAACTTTCTCATCATCAGCACTCTCTACCACCTTGCACTCTTCTCTGGGGTTAACCTCAGTATTAGCCCCAAAGTTTCTGTTTGGCCTTTCTTCCAATTGCTTGGTAATCTGACCCATTTGAATCTCCAAATTCTTTATAGCAGCTACAATGCTCTTTTGAGAAGATTCAGTTTTCTGAATGAATTGCTGAAGAGTTTCTTCCAACCTAGTTGATCTTTCATTAAGCATAGATAACTGTTGCCACAAGGTTGGTTGCTGCTGCTGCTTATTATATTGATTAGCTTGCCCAGTTTGTCCTTGACCAATGCTTGGATGTGGTTTCCAACCCTGATTATAATTCCCTTGACGGTATGGAAATTGATTAGCCATGAAATTAACATCCTCCACGGCTTCCACAGGAAAAGCACATTGGCCATTGATATGATCACCCCCACATAATTCGCACAACTGGGTTTGTACCTGTGCAGCAGATTTTAACTCTTTGGGTAATAGAGCAAGAGTTTTGGTCAGAGTTTCCAGCTGTTGAGTTAGAATTTTATTCTGGGCTAGCAAGGCATCATGTGTTTGTAATTGAAGAACCCTTTTTTGTTGCATAGGAGCTCCTCTTTCAGTGTGCAGCTCATTATCACTAGTAGCCATGTTTTCTATAATTTCAGTTGCTTCCTCTGGAGTTTTCCATTTAATATTGCCTCCTGCTGAGGCGTCCAGCATCATCTTGGTTTGTGAACCAAGCCCTCCAAGGAAAGTTAAGACTACTTCTTGATCTTCAAAGCCATGCGTGGGAGTTTTACGTAACAAGCTTTTATACCTGTCCCATGCATGCCCCAGTGATTCTTCCATGCCTTGCTTGAATGAAGAAATCTCTTGCTTTCCTTTAGTCACCTTAGATTGTGGGAAGTATTTATTTAAAAATTTTGTGACCACTGCTTCCCACTCTGTGAAACTTTCTTCTGGAAAAGAGTTCAACCAAAGCTTAGCATTGCCTCCCAATGAGAAAGGAATCAAGCTAAGTTTGATTGCTTCGTCTGGCACCCTATTAATCTTGACTGTGTTGCAAATCTCATTAAAGGTAGTGAGGTGCTCATATGGGCTTTCATGAGATAACCCATTAAATTGATTACTCTTCACCAGTTGAATCAGTGCTGGTTTGACCTCCATGTTGGCTGCATTGACTCTAGGTCTAGCTATGCTGTTAAAGTGCTGAGGTCCAGCAATATTGGTGTAGTCTGCAAGAGTTCTTCTACCATTATTGTTCTCCATACTTCCTGTGCTATGAACAGAACCTTGTGGTGATGATTGTAAGAGAGTTTCTGGAGAAGGGAAAAGTTCTCTAGATGTTCTGATTCTTCTCCTCCGTCTACTCTCGTCTAGACCTTCAAGAAGAGGTTCTGTTGTTTTCTTACTCCTAGTTCGAATTGCCTCCTGCATACACAAGAAAACAAAACCCTAGAAAATATTTGTTAGCACAAAAAGATATAAGAGAAGATATATATTCAAAAGATAAAAAGATAAAAGATTCAGAAGATAAGAAGATAAAAGATTTAGAAGATAGAAAGATAAAAGATTCAAAAGATAAAAAGATATTAGATTTAAAAGATAGAAGATAAAATAAAATAAAATAAAATCTAATCTAAAAAGATAATCTAATCTAAAGATAAAATCTAATCTAATCTAATCTAATCAAATAAAATCTAATCTAATAAAAACCGAAAATATAAAAACAGAAAATAAAAACAGAAATTCAAAATTAAAGTCAAAGATAATCAATAATCACACAAATTAACCAGTTAAACCACGAGTCCCCGGCAGTGGCGCCAAAAACTTGATGGACAAATTTATGATCACCAAAATATGATGTCACAAACTTGTTTCACAATCGGCAAGTATGACCGAATCGTTCAAGTAATAAACTTGGTAAGACCAAGTATCGTTCTCCCAAAGTTCTCACGGCCTAGTTTAGTTGTATGGTTTGTTGATTAGCTAAGACTTAAGGACGAAATAATTGGAGTTTAATATGCAAGACAGAAAATAAACATGTATGCATGAGTTTTTGATCAATGGCAAAAGCAAAAGATAAACACTTTCAATGAAATATATGAATGAATATGTTGTTGGGGGTCAATTTCATCTTATCCACTCTCATATATTTTAGGAATTCAACATTCAAATCATCATTGTTAATGCCACTCTCTAATGTACCATTCTAGATGGCTTCTCCCTAATCACGAGTTCATACAATTCCTAGCATTCCTAATGATCAGTTCATAAGTGCAGGAGCTTAACGACAACCAATATAATATTGGGAGAAATTCCCCGGATCTAGACTTCCCCGTACGTGCCCGTATCGACAAAACCAATAATCATGCATCGAATGAGTTAAACCATGCAAGCATTAAGCAAAGAGGAAAAATCCTAACTAATGATGAAAGAAAGCATAAATCTTAGTTAAAAGATGCAAGCATAGATTCCATATATGAGAGCTTCAAGAGATTACATTGATTCCCCAACAAACATACAAGGTTTAGTTCACCATATTCATGGTGAACCTAGATGAACAATAATGAAAGAATGAAAGAATAAACCCTAAAAAGGTGAAGAGGTAGCCTGAGCATCCAAGATCCTCCTTCAAAGGGGTGGAAGAGAGAGTGTTTGCCTCGTTTCTGCCAAAGATACTAATTCTAGGACGTGCAAGTCCTTATATACTATTTTAGAATTACAAAAGATCTAAGACCAAGCCCATAAAAGTGCTAGAAACCGAGTCCAAGCCCATTATTAAGAATGGCGCTCAGCGGTAAATACCGCTCAGCGGTGACTGCGCTTCCCTTTTCTTCCCCTCAGCGGCCAGTTTGCCCCTTAGCGGACCTCCCGTGACCTCCTGAGTGCCGCTCAGCGGTAAAATGCCGCTGAGCGGTGCCTTCGGCTTCTCCTTTTGCACTCTTTGCTTCCTTTTCTGATTCCATCTCTCTCATTCTTCACTCTTTTCACTAAATTCACCTTAAAACCTGCACAAAAACACTTAAATCAAGCATAAACCTGTCCAGCTCTCATATTTATGAAAATATAGATAAAAGCATGATTTCAAGCTAGTTTTTAAGTTTAAAGGTTGCTTTTAGTATCAGTTTTAAGCATGAAAATAACAGTTTTTCAACTGTTATCAACGAGTTGGACGAAGTGGACAAGTGGGACGAAGTGGAAGAAGTGGACGAAGTGGAAGAACTGGAAGAAGTGGACGTAGTGGAGGATGTGGACGAGGTTGACGAAGTGGAGGAAGTGGACGAAGTGGACGAAGAGGACGAAGTAAGGGAAGTGCAGGAAGTGCAGCAATTGGAGGAAGTTGAAGAAGTGGACGAAGTGGAGGAAGTAGAGGAAATGAAGGAAGCGGACGAAGTGGATGAAGTGGAGTAAGTGGAGGAAGTTGACGAAGGGGAAGAAGTGGCCGAAGTGTAGGAAGTGGAGGAAGTGGGGGAAGTTGATGAAGTGGACGAAGTGGAAGAATTGGACGAAGTCGACGAAAAGGACGAAGGGGACCAAGTAGAGGAAGTGGAGGAAGCGGACGAAGTTGAAGAAGTGGACGAAGTGGAGGAAGATGACGAAGTGGAGGAACTAGACGAATTGGAGGAACTGGAGGAAGTTGAAGAAGTGGACGAAGTGGAGGAAGTGGAGGAAGTTGACGAAGTTGAGTAAGGGGGCGAAGTGGAGCAAGTGAAGAAAGTGGAGGAGGGGGAGGAAGTGGAGGAAGTGGAGGAAGTTGAAGAAGTGGAGGAAGTGGAGGAAGTGGAGGAAATGGTGGAAGTGGACGAAGTGTTCGAAGTGGACGAAGTGGAAGAAGTGGACGAAGGGGAGGAAATGGACAAAGTGGACGAAGAGAAGGAGGTGGAGGAAGTGGTGGAAGTGGGGGAAGTTGACGAAGGGGTCGAAGTGGACTAAGTGACGGAGTTGACGAAGTGGACGAAGTGGACGAAATGGAAGAAGTGGAGGAAGTTGACGAAGTGGACGAAGTGGAGGAAGTGATGGAAGTTGACGACGTGGACGATGGGGACGAAGTGGAGGAAGTGGAGGAGGTGGATGAAGTGGAGGTAGTGGAGGAAGTCAAGGAAGTGGAGGAAGTGGAGGAAGTGGACAAAGTGGACGATGGGGACGAAGTGGAGGTAGTGGAGGAAGTGGAGGAAGTGAAGGAAGTTGAGGAAGTGGACGAAGCGGACGAAGTGGAAGAAGTGGACGAAGTTAACGAAGTGGAGGAAGTGGACGAAGTAGACGAAGTGGACGAAGTGGACGAAGTGGACTAAGTGGACGAAGTGGACGAAGTTGACGAAGTGGAGGAAGTGGAGGAAGTGGAAGAAGTGGAGGAAGTGGAGGAAGTGGTGGAAGTGGAGGAAGTTGATGAAGTGGAATAAGTGGACAAAGTGGAGGAAGTGGAGGAAATGGAGGAAGTGGACGAAGTGGACGAGTTGGACGAAGTGGACAAATTGGACGAAGTGGAAGAAGTGGACGAAGTGGAAGAAGTGGAGGAAGTGGACGTAGTGGAGGATGTGGACGACGTTGACGAAGGGGAGGAAGTGGACGAAGTGGACGAAGGGACGAAGTAAGGGAAGTGCAGGAAGTGGACGAAGTGGAAAAAGTTGAAGAAGTGGACGAAGTGGAAGAAGTAGAGGAGATGAAGGAAGTGGACGAAGTGGATGAAGTGCAGGAAGTGGAGGAAGTTGACGAAGGGGAAGAAGTGGATGAAGTGTAGGAAGTGGAGGAAGTGGCGAAAGTTGATGAAGTGGACGAAGTGGACGAAGTCGACGAAAAGGACGAAGTGGACCAAGTAGAGGAAGTCGACGAAGTGGAGGAAGTGGACAAAGTGGAGGAAGCGAACGAAGTTTAAGAAGTGGACGAAGTGGAAGAAGATGACGAAGTGGAGGAACTGGACGAATTAGAGGAACTGGAGGAAGTTGAAGAAGTGAACGAAGTGGAGGAAGTTGACGAAGTGGACGAAGGGGGCGAAGTGGAGCAAGTAAAGAAAGTGGAGCAGGGGGAGGAAGTGGAGCAAGTGGGGGAAGTTGAAGAAGTGGACGAAGTGGAGGAAGTGGCGGAAATGGTGGAAGCGGAGGAAGTGGGCGAAGTGGACGAAGTGGAAGAAGTGGACGAAGGGGAGGAAGTGGACGAAGTGGATGAAGTGAAGGAGGTGAAGGAAGTGGAGGAAGTGGTGAAAGTTGACGAAGTGGTTGAAGTGGACTAAATGACGGAGTTGACGAAGTTGACGAAGTGGTCGAAGTGGACGAAATGGAAGGAGTGGAGGAAGTGGTCGAAGTGGAGGAAGTGATGGAAGTTGATGAAGTGGACGAAGTGGACGAAGTGGACGAAGTTGACGAAGTGGACGGAGTGGAGGAAGTGTAGGAAGTTGACGAAGTGGACGATGGGGACCAAGTGGAGGAAGTGGAGGAGGTGGATGAAGTGGAGGAAGTGGAGGAAGTGAAGGATGTTGACGAAGTTGAGGAAGTGGACGAAGCGGACGAAGTGGAAGAAGTGGACGAAGTTAACGAAGTGGAGGAAGTGGTCGAAGTGGACGAAGTCGACGAAGTAGACGAAGTGGACTAAGTGGACGAAGGTGAGGAAGTTGACGAAGTTGACGAAGTGGAAGAAGTGGAGGAAGTGGAGGAAGTGGTGGAAGTGGAGGAAGTTGAAGAAGTGGACAAAGTGGAAAAAGTGGAGGAAATGGAGGAAGTGGAGGATGTGGAGGAAGTGGAGGAAGTGGACGAGTTGGACGAAGTGGACAAATTGGATGAAGTGGAAGAAGTGGACGTAGTGGAGGATGTGGACGAGGTTGACGAAGTGGAGGAAGTGGAGGAAGTGGACGAAGGGGACGAAGTAAGGGAAGTGCAGCAATTTGAGGAAGTTGAAGAAGTGGAGGAAGTAGAGGAAATGAAGGAAGCGGACGAAGTGGATGAAGTGGAGTAAGTGGAGGAAGTTGACGAAGGGGAAGAAGTGGACGAAGTGTAGGAAGTGGAGGAAGTGGCGGAAGTTGATGAAGTGGACGAAGTGGAAGAAGTGGACGAAGTCGACGAAAAGGACGAAGGGGACCAAGTAGAGGAAGTGGAGGAAGTGGTGGAAGTGGACGAAGTGGAGGAAGCGGACGAAGTTCAAGAAGTGGACGAAGTGGAGGAAGATGACGAAGTGGAGGAACTGGACGAATTGGAGGAACTGGAGGAAGTTGAAGAAGTGGACGAAGTGGTCGAAGTGGACTAAGTGACGGAGTTGACGAAGTGGTCGAAGTGGACGAAATGGAAGAAGTGGAGGAAGTGGTCGAAGTGGAGGAAGTGATGGAAATTGATGAAGTGGACGAAGTTGACGAAGTGGACGAAGTGGAGGAAGTGTAGGAAGTCGACGAAGTGGACGATGGGGACGAAGTGGAGGAAGTGGAGGAGGTGGATGAAGTGGAGGAAGTGGAGGAAGTGAAGGAAGTTGAGGAAGTGGACGAAGCGGACGAAGTGGAAGAATTGGACAAAGTTAACGAAGTGGAGGAAGTGGTCGAAGTGGACGAAGTCGATGAAGTAGACGAAGTGGACTAAGTGGACGAAGTGGAGGAAGTTGACGAAGTTGACGAAGTGAGGAAGTGGAGTAAGTGGTGGAAGTGGAGGAAATTGAAGAAGTGGACGAAGTAGACAAAGTGGAGGAAATGGAGGAAGTGGAGGATGTGGAGGAAGTGGACAAAGTGGACGAGTTGGACGAAGTGGAAAAATTGGACGAAGTGGAAGAAGTGGACGAAGTGGAAGAAGTGGAAGAAGTGGACGAAGTGGACGTAGTGGAGGATGTGGATGAGGTTGACGAAGTGGAGGAAGTGGAGGAAGTGGACGAAGGGGAAGAAGTTGAGGAAGAGGACGAAGTGGAAGAAGTGGAGGAAGTGTAGGAAGTCGACGAAGTGGACGATGGGGACGAAGTGGAGGAAGTGGAGGAGGTGGATGAAGTGGAGGAAGTGGAGGAAGTGAAGGAAGTTGAGGAAGTGGACGAAGCGGACGAAGTGGAAGAATTGGACAAAGTTAACGAAGTGGAGGAAGTGGTCGAAGTGGACGAAGTCGACGAAGTAGACGAAGTGGACGAAGTGGACTAAGTGGACGAAGTGGAGGAAGTTGACGAAGTTGACGAAGTGAGGAAGTGGAGTAAGTGGTGGAAGTGGAGGAAATTGAAGAAGTGGACGAAGTAGACAAAGTGGAGGAAATGGAGGAAGTGGAGGATGTGGAGGAAGTGGACAAAGTGGACGAGTTGGACGAAGTGGAAAAATTGGACGAAGTGGAAGAAGTGGACGAAGTGGAAGAAGTGGACGAAGTGGACGTAGTGGAGGATGTGGATGAGGTTGACGAAGTGGAGGAAGTGGAGGAAGTGGACGAAGGGGAAGAAGTTGAGGAAGAGGACGAAGTGGAAGAAGTGGAGGAAGTGGAGGAAGTGGAGGAAGTTGACAAAGCGGGCTAAGTGGACGATGGGGTCAAAGTGGAGGAAGTGGTGGAAGTGGAGGAAGTTGAAGAAGTGGACGAAGTGGAGGAAATGGAGGAAGTGGACGAAGTATACAAGGTTGACGATGTGGAGGAATTGGACGAAGGTGACGAAGTGGAGGAAGTGGACGAAGTTGACGAAGTGGAGGATGTGGATGAAGTGGACGAAGTGGAGGAAGAGGAGGAATTGGAGGAAGTGGACCAAGTGGAGGAAGTGGAAGAAGAGGAGGAAATTGATGAAGTGCACGAAGTGGAGGAAGTGGACGAAGTTGACGAAGTGATGGAAGTGGACGATGGAGACGAAGTGGAGGAAGTGGAGGATGTGGGCGAAGTGGTCGAAGTGGACGAAGTGGGCGAAGTGGACGAAATGAACGATGCGGAGGAAAATGCCAAAGTGGACGAAGTGGAAGAAGTGGAGGAAGTGGAGGAAGTGGAGGAAGATGACAAAGTGGACGAAGTTGAGGAAGAGGACGAAGTGGAGGAAGTGGAGGAAGTTGAAGAAGTGGACGAAGTGGAGGAAATGGAGGAAGTGGACGAAGTGGACAAGGTTGACGAAGTGGAGGAATTGGAGGAAGTGGACCAAGTGGAGGAAGTGGACGAAGTGAAGGAAGTGGACGAAGTGGAGGAAATTGACGAAGTGCACGAAGTGGAGGAACTAGAGGAAGTGGACGAAGTGGAGGAAGCGGACGAAGTTGAAGAAGTGGAGGAAGATGACGAAGTGGAGGAACTGGACGAATTGGAGGAACTGGAGGAAGTTGAACAAGTGGACGAAGTGGAGGAAGTGGAGGAAGTGGTGGAAGTGGGGGAAGTTGACGAAGGGGTCGAAGTGGACTAAGTGATGGAGTTGACGAAGTGGACGAAGTGGACGAAATGGAAGAAGTGGAGGAGGTTGACGAAGTGGACGAAGTGGAGGAAGTGATGGAAGTTGACGAAGTGGACGAAGTGGACGATGGGGACGAAGTGGAGGAAGTGGAGGAGGTGGATGAAGTGGAGATATTGGAGGAAGTCAAGGAAGTGGAGGAAATGGACAAAGTGGACGATGGGGACGAAGTGAAGGTAGTGGAGGAAGTGGAGGAAGTGAAGGAAGTTGAGGAAGTGGACGAAGCAGACGAAGTGGAAGAAGTGGACGAAGTTAACGAAGTGGAGGAAGTGGTCGAAGTCGACGAAGTAGACAAAGTGGACGAAGTGGACTAAGTGGACGAAGTTGACGAAGTGGAGGAAGTGGAAGAAGTGGAGGAAGTGAAGGAAGTGGTGGAAGTGGAGGAAGTTGAGGAAGTGGAATAAGTGGACGAAGTGGAGGAAGTGGAGGAAATGGAGGTAGTGGAGGATGTGGAGCAAGTGGACGAAGTGGACGAGTTGGACGAAGTGGACAAATTGGACGAAGTGGAAGAAGTGGACAAAGTGGACGAGGTGGACGACGTGGAAGAAGTGGAAGAAGTGGACATAGTGGAGGATGTGGACGACGTTGACGAAGTGGAGGAAGTGGATGAAGTGGACGAAGTGGACGAAGGAACGAAGTAAGGGAAGTGCAGGAAGTGGACGAAGTGGAAAAAGTTGAAGAAGTGGACGAAGTGGAAGAAGTAGAGGAGATGAAGGAAGTGAACGAAGTGGATGAAGTGGAGGAAGTGGAGGAAATAGACGAAGGGGAAGAAGTGGATGAAGTGTGGGAAGTGGAGGAAGTGGCGAAAGTTGATGAAGTGGACGAAGTGGAAGAAGTGGACGAAGTCGACGAAAAGGACGAAGTGGACCAAGTAGAGGAAGTCGACGAAGTGGAGGAAGTGGAGGAAGCGGACGAAGTTTAAGTAGTGGACGAAGTGGAAGAAGATGACGAAGTGGAGGAACTGAACGAATTGGAGGAATTGGAGGAAGTTGAAGAAGTGAACGAAGTGGAGGAAGTTGACGAAGTGGACGAAGGGGGCGAAGTGGAGCAAGTGAAGAAAGTGGAGGAGGGGGAGGCAGTGGAGCAAGTGGGGGAAGTTGAAGAAGTGGACGAAGTGGAGGAAATGGTGGAAGTGGACGAAGTGGTCGAAGTGGACGAAGGGGAGGAAGTGGACGAAGTGGACGAAGTGCAGGAGGTGGAGGAAGTGGAGGAAGTGGTGGAAGTTGACGAAGTGGTCGAAGTGGACTAAGTGACGGAGTTGACGAAGTTGACGAAGTGGTCGAAGTGGACGAAATGGAAGAAGTGGAGGAATGGTCGAAGTGGAGGAAGTGATGGAAATTGATGAAGTGGACGAAGTTGACGAAGTGGACGAAGTGGAGGAAGTGTAGGAAGTCGATGAAGTGGACGATGGGGACGAAGTGGAGGAAGTGGAGGAGGTGGATGAAGTGGAGGAAGTGGAGGAAGTGAAGGAAGTTGACGAAGTTGAGGAAGTGGACGAAGCGGACGAAGTGGAAGAAGTGGACAATGTTAACGAAGTGAAGGAAGTGGTCGAATTGGACGAAGTCGACGAAGTGGACGAAGTGGACGAAGTGGACGAAGTGGACTAAGTGAACGAAGTGGAGGAAGTTGACGAAGTTGAGGAAGTGGAGGAAGTGGTGGAAGTGGAGGAAATTGAAGAAGTGGACGAAGTGGACAAAGAGGAGGAAATGGAGGAAGTGGAGGATGTGGAGGAAGTGGACAAAGTGGACGAGTTGGACGAAGTGGAAGAAGTGGACGAAGTGGAAGAAGTGGAAGAAGTGGACGAAGTGGACGTAGTGGAGGATGTGGACGAGGTTGACGAAGTGGAGGAAGTGGAGGAAGTGGAGGAAGTGGACGAAGGGGAAGAAGTTGAGGAAGAGGACGAAGTGGAAGAAGTGGAGGAAGTGGAGGAAGTGGAGGAAGTTGACGAAGCGGGCTAAGTGGACGATGGGGTCAAAGTGGAGGAAGTGGTGGAAGTGGAGGAAGTTGAAGAAGTGGACGAAGTGGACGAAGTGGAGGAAATGGAGGAAGTGGACGAAGTGGACAAGGTTGACGATGTGGAGGAATTGGACGAAGGTGACGAAGTGGACGAAGTGGAGGAAATGGAGGAAGTGGACGAAGTGGACAAGGTTGACGATGTGGAGGAATTGGACGAAGGTGACGAAGTGGAGGAAGTGGACAAAGTTGACGAAGTGGAGGATGTGGATGAAGTGGACGAAGTGGACGAAGTGGAGGAAGAGGAGGAATTGGAGGAAGTGGACAAAGTGGAGGAAGTGGAAGAAGAGGAGGAAATTGATGAAGTGCACGAAGTGGAGGAAGTGGACGAAGTTGACGAAGTGAAGGAAGTGGACGATGGAGACGAAGTGGAGGAAGTGGAGGAAGTGGGCGAAGTGGTCGAAGTGGACGAAGTGGGCGAAGTGGACGAAATGAACGATGCGGAGGAAAATGCCAAAGTGGACGAAGTGGAAGAAGTGGAGGAAGTGGAGGAAGTGGAGGAAGATGACAAAGTGGACGAAGTTGAGGAAGAGGACTGATGGACAAATTTATGATCACCAAAATATGATGTCACAAACTTGTTTCACAATCGGCAAGTATGACCGAATCGTTCAAGTAATAAACTTGGTAAGACCAAGTATCGTTCTTCCCAAAGGACTCACGGCCTAGTTTAGTTATGTGATTTGTTGATTAGCTAAGATTTAATAACGAAATATTTGAAGTTTAATATGCAAAGACGAAAATAAACATGTATGCATGAAGTTTTGATCAATGGCAAAAGTAAAAGATAAACACTTTCAATGAAATATATGAATGAATATGTTGTTGGGGGTCAATTTCATCTCATCCACTCTCATATATTTTAGGAATTCAACATTCAAATCATCATTGTTAATGCCACTCTCTAAAGTACCATTCTAGATGGCTTCTCCCTAATCACGAGTTCATATAATTCCTAGCATTCCTAATTATCAGTTCATAAGTGCAGGAGCTTAACGACAACCAATATAATATTGGGAGAAATTCCCCGGATCTAGACTTCCCCGTACGTGCCCGTATCAACAAAACCAATAATCATGCATCGAATGAGTTAAACCATGCAAGCATTAAGCAAAGAGGAAAAACCCTAACTAATGATGAAAGAAAGCATAAATCTTAATTAAAAGATGCAAGCATAAATTCCATATATGAGAGCTTCAAAAGATTACATTGATTCCCCAACAAACATACAAGGTTTAGTTCACCATATTCATGGTGAACCTAGATGAATAATGAAAGAATGAAAGAATAAACCCTAAAAAGGTGAAGAGGTAGCCTGAGCATCCAAGATCCTCCTTCAAAGGGGTGGAAGAGAGAGTGTTTGCCTCGTTTCTGCCAAAGATACTAACTCCTAGGACGTGCAAGCCCTTATATACTATTCTAGAATTACAAAAGATTACAAAAGCCCAAGCCCATAAAAGTGCCGCTCATCGGTAAATACCGCTCAGCGGTGACTGCGCGTCCCTTTTCTTCCCCTCAGCGGCCAGTTTGCCCCTCAGCGGACCTCCCGTGACCTTCTGAGTGCCGCTCAGCGGTAAAATGCCGCTGAGCGGTGCCTTCGGCTTCTCCTTTTGCACTCTTTGCTTCCTTTTCTGATTCCATCTCTCTCCTTCTTCACTTGTTTCACTAAATTCACCTTAAAACCTGCACAAAAACACTTAAATCAAGCATAAACCTGTCCAGCTCTCTTATTTCTGAAAATATAGATAAAAGCATGATTTCAAGCTAGTTTTTAAGTCTAAAGGTTGCTTTTAATATCAATTTTAAGCATGAAAATAACAGTTTTTCAACTGTTATCAAGGACGAAGTGGAGGAAGTGGAGGAAGTTGAAGAAGTGGACGAAGTGGAGGAAATGGAGGAAGTGGACGAAGTGGACAAGGTTGACGAAGTGGAGGAATTGGACGAAGGTGACGAAGTGGACGAAGTTGACGAATTTGAGGAAGTGGATGAAGTGGACGAAGTGGACGAAGTGGAGGAAGAGGAGGAATTGGAGGAAGTGGACCAAGTGGAGGAAGTGGACGAAGTGAAGGAAGTGGACAAAGTGGACGAAGTGGAGGAAATTGACGAAGTGCACGAAGTGGAGGACGTGGACGAAGTTGACGAAGTGAAGGAAGTGGACGATGGAGACGAAGTGGAGGAAGTGGAGGAAGTGGACTGATAACAGTTGAAAAACTGTTATTTTTATGCTTAAAATTGATACCAAAAGCAACCTTTAAGACCTAGAAACTAGCTTGAACTCATATTTTTGCTTTAGTTTTGTGAATAAGAGAGTTGAAAGTGAATTTAATGGTTTTGTGCAAGATTCTCTTTATTTTGTAGGCTAATTGAATGATTTGAAAGAAGAATTGAAGTACCGAATGATTGGAGTGCTGAAAAGTCAACCAAAAACCAGAAAAGTCAACTAGTCAACCAGAAAAGTCAACCAGTCAACCAAAAAAGTCAACCAGTCAACTAGAATACGAAAAAAGTCAACCAGACGAGTTTTGGGCCCGTTTTATGCGATTTTATGATCTGTTTGGGCCTGGACCCGTTTTCTATTATTTTTATGTCCTATTTAAACGAAGCAAACACTCTCTCTTCCACCCCTTTGAAGGAGGATCTTTGATGCTCAGGCTACCTCTCCACCTTTCTAGGGTTTTATCCTTCATTCTTTCATTATTGTTCATCTAGGTTCACCATGAATATGGTGAACTAAACCTTGTATGTTTGTTGGGGAATCAATGTAATCTTTTGAAGCTCTCATATATGGAATTTGTGCTTGCATCTTAATCTAAGATTTATGCTTTCCTTCATCATTAGTTAGGGTTTTTCCTCTTCGCTTAATGCTTGCTTTGTTTAACTCATTCAATGCATGATTATTGATTTTGTCGATACGGGAACGTACGGGGAAGTCTAGATCCGGGGAATCTCTCCCAATATTATATTGGTTGTCGTTAAGCTCTTGTGCTAAAAGAACTAATTATTAGGAATGCTAGGAATCGTATGAACTCGTAATTAGGGATAGGCCTTCTTGACAAGGTAATTTAGAGAGTGGCATTAACAATGATGATTTGAATGTGGAATTCCTAAAATATATGAGAGTGGATAAGATGAAATTGACCCCCAACAACATATTCATCCATATATTTCATTGAAAGTGCTTGTCTTTTGCTTTTGCCATTGATCAAAACTCATGCATACATGTTTATTTTCTGTTTTGCATATTAAACTCCAATTATTTCGTTCTTAAGTCTTAGCTAATCAACAAACCACACAACTAAACTAGGCCGTGAGTCCTTTGGGAGAACGATACTTGGTCTTACCAAGTTTATTACTTGAACGATTCGGTCATACTTGCCGATTGTTCAACAAGTTTGTGACATCATATTTTGGTGATCATAAATTTGTCCATCATGGACGAAGTGGTCGAAGTGGACGAAATGGACAAAGTGGGCGAAGTGGGCGAAATGAACGAAGCGGAGGAAAATGACAAAGTGGACGAAGTGGAAGAAGTGGAGGAAGTGGAGGAAGTGGAGGAAGATGACGAAGTGGACAAAGTGGACGAAGTGGACGAAGTTGAGGAAGAGGACGAAGTGGAGGAAGTGGAGGAAGTTGAAGAAGTGGACGAAGTGGAGGAAATGGGGGAAGTGGACGAAGTTGACGAAATGCATGAAGTGGAAGAAGTGGACGAAGTGGAGGAAGTGGAGGAAGTGGACGAAGTCGTTGAAGTGGACGAAGTGGAAGAAGTGGACATAGTTGACAAAGTGGACGAAGTGGAGGAACTGGAGAAAGTGGAGGAACTGGACGAAGTTGATGAAGTGGACAAAGTGGTCAAATTGGATGAAGTGGAAGAAGTGGACGAAGTTGACGAAGTGGGCCAAGTGGACGAAGTGATCGAAGTGGACGACATGGACGAAGTGGACGAAGTGGAAGAGGTGGACGAAGTTGACGAAGTGGACCAAGTGGGCGAAGAGGACGAAGTGGACAAAGCGGACGAAGTGGTCGAAGTGGAGGAAGTCGACGAAGTGGGGGAAGTGGAAGAAGTAGAGGAAGTTTACGAAGTGGACGAAGAGGTGATGGACAAATTTGTAAGCACCAAATTATGATGTCACAAACTTGTTTCACAATCGGCAAGTATGACCGAATCGTTCAAGTAATAAACTTGGTAAGACCAAGTATCGTTCTTCCCAAAGGACTTACGGCCTAGTTTAGTTATGTGATTTGTTGATTAGCTAGGACTTACAAACGAAATATTTAGAGTTTAAAATGCAAGACAGAAAATAAACATGTATGCATGAAGTTTGATCAATGGCAAAGCAAAAGATAAACACTTTCAATGAATTATATGAACGAATATGTTGTTGGGGGTCAATTTCATCTCATCCACTCTCATATATTTTAGGAATTCAACATTCAAATCATCATTGTTAATGCCACTCTCTAATGTACCATTCTAGATGGCTTCTCCCTAATCAAATAGTTCATACAATTCCTAGCATTCCTAATGATTAGTTCATGAGTGCAGGAGCTTAAAGGCAACCAATAAAATATTGTCAGTATAATATTGGGAGAAATTCCCCGGATCTAGACTTCCCCGTACGTGTCCGTATCGACAAAACCAATAATCATGCATTAGAATGAGTTAAACAATGCAAGCATTGAGCAAAGAGGAAAGACCCTAACTAATGATGAAAGAAAGCATATGTCTTACTTAAAAGATGTATTCAACAAATTCCATATATGAGAGCTTCAAGAGATTACATTGATTCCCCAACAAAGATACAAGGTTTAGTTCACCATATTCATGGTGAACCTAGATGAATAACAATGAAAGAATGAAAGAATAAACCCAATAAAGGTGAAGAGGTAGCCTGAGCATCCAAGATCCTCCTTCAAAGGGGTGGAAGAGAGAGTGTTTGCCTCGTTTCTGCCAAAGATACTAATCCCAAGGACATGCAAGCCCTTATATACTAATCTAGAGTTACAAAAGATTACAAAAGCCCAAGCCCAAAAAGTGCCGCTCAGCGGTGATTGCACGTCTTCTTTCTTCCCCTCAGCGGCCATTTTGCCCCTCAGCGGTTCCAACGCCACCTCTTGAGTGCCGCTCAGCGGTAGTTTGCCGCTGAGCGGTGCCTTCGTCTTCTCTTTTTGCACTCTTTCTTGTCTTTTCTAATGTCACTTCTCTCCTTCTTCACTCTTTTCACTAAATTCACCTTAAAACCTGCACAAAAACACTTAAATCAAGCGTAAACCTGTCCAGCTCTCTTATTTATGAAAATATAGATAAAAGGCATGATTTCAAGCTAGTTTTTAAGTCTAAAGGTTGCTTTTAGTATCACTTTTAAGCATGAAAATAACAGTTTTTCAACTGTTATCAAGAGGTCGAAGTAGACGAAATTGACGAAGTGGGCGAAGTGGACAAAGCAGACAAAGTGGACAAGTGGAAGAAGTTGATGAAGTGGAGAAGTGGACGAAGTTGACGTAGTGCAAGAAGGGGAGGAAATGGAGGAAGTGGACGAAGTGGAGGACGTGGAGGAAGTGGTGGAAGTGGGGGAAGTTGACGAAGTGGTCGAAGTGGACTAAGTTACGGAGTTGAACAAGTTGACGAAGTGGACGAAGTGGACGAAATGGAAGAAGTGGACGAAGTGGACGAAGTGGATGAAGTGGAGGAAGTGGAGGAAGTGGAGGAAGTTGAGGAAGAGGACGAAGTGGACAAAGTGGAAGAAATGGAGGAAGTGGAGGAAGTTGACGAAGTGGTCGAGGTGGACGAAGTGACGAAGTTGAAGAAGTTGACGAAGTGGACGAAATGGACGAAATGGAAGAAGTGGCGAAGTTGACGAATTGGACAAAGTGAACGAAGTAGATGAAGTGGAGAAAGTGGAGGAAGTGGAGGAAGATGACGAAGTGGAGGAAGTGGAGGAAGATGACGAAGTGGACGAGTAAGACGAAGTGGAGGAAGAGGACGAAGAGGACGAAGTGGACAAAGTGGAAGAAGTGGAGGAAGTGGAGGAAGATGACGAAGTGGACGAAGGGGAGGAGGTGGAGGAAATGGAGCAAGTTGAAGAAGTTGACGAAGTGGACGAAGTGGAGCTAGTCGAGGAAGTGGAGGATGTTTGCGAAGTGGAGGAAGTGGAGAAAGTGGAGGAAGTTCACGAAGTGGACGAAGTAGACGACGGGGACGAAGTGGAGGAAGTTGAGAAAGTGGAGGAAGTAGTCGAGGTGGACGAACTTGACGAAGTGGGCGAAGTGGACGAAGCGGACGAACTAGACAAACTTGAAGAAGTCGACGAAGTTGACGAAGTGGAGGAAGTCGTCGAAGTGGACAAAGTCGACGAAGTGCACGAAGTGGAGGAAGTGGAGGAGGTGGAGGAAGTGGAAGAAGGGGAGAAAGTAGAGGAAGTGGTGGAAGTGGACTAAGTGGACGAAGTGGTGGAAGTGGACGAAGTGGATGAAATGGCCGAAGTGGAGGAAGTTGACGAAGTGCACGAAGTGGACGAAGAGGTCGAAGTGGACAAAGCGGACGAAGTGGAGGAAGTGGACTAGGTGGGGGAAGTGGAAGAAGTAGAGGAAGTTTACGAAGTGCACGAAGAGGTCGAAGTAGACGAAATTGACGAAGTGGGCGAAGTGGACGAAGCAGACAAAGCGGACGAAGTGGAAGAAGTGGACGAAGTTGATGAAGTGGAGAAGTGGACGAAGTTGACGTAGTGCAAGAAGGGGAGGAAGTGGAGGAAGTGGACGAAGTGGAGGACGTGGAGGAAGTGGTGGAAGTGGGGGAAGTTGACGAAGTGGTTGAAGTGGACTAAGTGACGGAGTTGAACAAGTTGACGAAGTGGACGAATTGGACGAAATGGAAGAAGTGGACGAAGTTGACGAAGTTGACGAAGTGGACGAAGTGGACGAAGTGGACGAAGTGGATGAACTGGAGGAAGTGAAGGAAGTTGAGGAAGAGGACGAAGTGGACGAAGTGGACAAAGTGGAAGAAATGGAGGAAGTGGAGGAAGTTGACGAAGTGGTCGAGGTGGACGAAGTGACGAAGTTGACGAAGTGGACGAAATGGACGAAATGGAAGAAGTGGCGAAGTTGACGAATTGGACAAAGTGAACGAAGTAGATGAAGTGGAGAAAGTAGAAGAAGTGGAGGAAGTGGAGGAAGATGACGAAGTGGACGAAGTGGAAGAAGTGGAGGAAGTGGAGGAAGTTGAAGAAGTAGATGAAGTGGAGGAAGTGGAGGAAATGGAGGAAGTGGACGAAATGGACAAAGTGGACAAGGTTGACGGATTGGAGGAATTGGATGAAGTTGACGAAGTGGAGGAAGTGGACGAAGTTAACGAAGTGGAGGAAGTGGACGAAGTGGAGGAATTGGAGGAAGTTAACGAAGTGGAGGAAGTGGACGAAGTGGAGGAATTGGAGGAAGTGGACCAAGTGGAGGAAATTGGAGCAAGTTGAGCAAGAGGAGGAAGTGGAGGAAGTGGAACAAGTTGACGAAGTGAAGGAAGTGGACGGTAGGGACAAAGTGGAGGAAGTGGAGGAAGTGGTCGAAGTGGACGAAGTTCACGAAGTGGGCGAAGTGGACCTGGTGGAGGAAGTGGAGGAAGTAGACGTAGTGGAGCGAGTGTAGGAAGTGGACGAAGTTGACGAAGTGGAGGAAGTGGAGGAAGTTGACGAAGAGAACGAAGTGGAAGAACTGGAGCAGGTGGAGGAAGTGGAGGAAGTTGACGAAGTGGAGGAAGTGGACGAAGTTAACGAAGTGGAGGAAGTGGACGAAGTGGAGGAATTGGAGGAAGTGGACCAAGTGGAGAAAGGGGACGAAGTGGACAAAGTAGATAAAGTGGACGAAGTGGAGGAAATTGGAGCAAGTTGAGCAAGAGGAGGAAGTGGAGGAAGTGGAACAAGTTGACGAAGTGAAGGAAGTGGACGGTAGGGATGAAGTGGAGGAAGTGGAGGAAGTGGTCGAAGTGGACGAAGTTCACGAAGTGGGCGAAGTGGACGTGGTGGAGGAAGTGGAGGAAGTAGATGTAGTGGAGCGACTGTAGGAAGTGGACGAAGTTGACGAAGTGGAGGAAGTGGAGGAAGTTGACGAAGAGGACGAAGTGGAAGAACTGGAGCAGGTGGAGGAAGTGGAGGAAGTTGAAGAAATGGATGAAGTTGACGAAGTGGACGAAGTGGAGGTAGTGGAGGAAGTGGAGGATGTTGGCGAAGTGAAGGAAGTGGAGAAAGTGGAGGAAGCTGACGAAATGGACGAAGTAGACGATGGGGACGAAGTGGAGGAAGTGGAGGAAGTGGATGAAGTGGAGGAAGTGGTCGAAGTGGACGAACTTGACGAAGATGGCGAAGTGGACGAAGCGGACGAAGTGGAAGAAGTTGACGAAGTGGAGGAAGTGGAGGAAGTGGACGAAGTGGAAGAAGGGGAGAAAGTGGAGGAGGTGGAGGAAGTGGTGGAAGTGGAGTAACTGGACGAGGTGGTGGAAGTGGAGGAAATGGCCGAAGTGGAGGAAGTGGAGGAACTTGACGAAGTGGACGAAGAGGTCAAAGTGGACGAAGTCGACGAAGTTGACCAAGTGGGCGAAGAGGACGAAGGGGACAAACTGGACGAAGTGGAGGAAGTCGACGAAGTGGGGGAAGTGGAAGAAGTGGAGGAAGTTTACGAAGTGGACGAAGAGGTCGAAGAGGACGAAATTGACGAAGTGGGCGAAGTGGACGAAGCAGACAAAGCGGACGATGTGGAAGAAGTTAACGAAGTTGATGAAGTGGAGGAAGTGGAGGAAGTTGACGTAGTGCAAGAAGGCGAGGAAGTGGAGGAAGTGGAGGACGTGGAGGAAGTGGAGGAAGTGGTGGAAGTGGGGGAAGTTGACGAAGTGGTCGAAGTGGACTAAGTGACGGAGTTGACGAAGTGGACGAAGTGGACGAAGTGGAAGAAGTGGACGAAGTTGGCGAAAGGGGCGAAGTGGACGAAGTGGATGAAGTGGAGGAAGTGGTGGAAGTTGACGAAGTGGTCGAAGTGGACCAAGTGACGGAGTTGACGAAGTTGACGAAGTCGACGAAGTGGACGAAATAGAAGAAGTTGACGAAGTTGACGAAGTTGACGAAGTGGACGAAGTGGAGAAAATTGACAAAGTGGAGGAAGTTGACGAAGTGAAGGATGTCGACGATGGGGACGAAGTTGAGGAAGTGGAGGAGGTGGAGGAAGTAGAGGAAGTGGATAAGTGGACGAAGTGGTCGAAGTGGACGAAGTGGACAAAGTTGACGAAGTGGGCGAAGTGGACGAAGAGGAGGAAATGGAAGAAGTGGAGGAGGTGGAGGAAGTGGTCGAAGTGGACGAACTTGACGAAGTGGGCGAAGGGGACGAAGTAGATGAAGTTGACGAAGTGGAGGAAGTGGTCGAAGTCGACGAAGTGCACGAAGTGGAGGAAGTGGAGGAATTTGAGTAAGTGGAGCAAGTTGAGGAACATGATGAAGTGGAGAAAGTGGACGAAGTGGAAGAAGTGGAGGAGGTGGAGGAAGTGGAGCAAGTTGAAGAAGTGGAGGAAGTTGACGAAGTGGACGAAGTGGAGGTAGTGGACGAAGTGCAGGAAGTTGACGAAGTGGAGGAAGTGGATGAAGTGGAGGAGGTCGACGAAGTGGACGAAGTTGACGATGGGGACGAAGTGAAGGAAGTGGAGGAAGTGGTAGAAGTGGACGAAGTGGAGGAACTTGACGATGTTTAAGAAGTGGGCGAAGTGGACGAAGCGGACGAAGTAGACGAAGTGGAAGAAGTGGACGAAGTTGACAAAGTGGAGGAAGTGGTCGAAGAGGACGAAGTGGAGAAAGTTGACGAATGGGACGAAGTGGAGGAAGTTGAGGAAGTGGAGGAAGTGGACGAAGTTGACGAAGGTGAGGAAGTGGAGGAAGTTCAGGAAGAGGATGAAGTGGACGAAGTAGAAGAAGTGGAGGAAGTGGAGGAAGTGGATGAAGTTCAAGAAGTAGAGGAAGTGGAGGCAGTGGACGAAGTGGAGGAAGTTGACGAAGTGGAGGAAGTGGAGGAAGTTGACGAAGTGGACGAAGTGGACGGTGGGACGAAGTTGACGAAGTGGAGGAAGTGGTCGAAGTGGACGAACTTGACGAAGTGGGCGAAGTGGACGAAGCAGACGAAGTGGAAGAAGTGGACGAAGTTGACGAAGCGAAGGAAGTGGAGGAAGTGGACAAAGTTGACGAAGTGCAGGAAGTGGAGGAAGTGGACGAAGTGGACGACGTGGAGGAAGTGGAAGAAGTGGAGGAAGTGGAGGAAGTGGACGAAGTGAGCGTAGTGGACGAAGTGGAGGAAGGGGATGAAATGGAAGAAGGGGACGAAATGGAAGAAGTGGACGAAGTTGACGAAGTGGAGGAAGTGGACGAAGTGGAGCAGGTTGAGGAAGTGGACGAAGCTGACGAAGTGGAGGTCGTGGTCGAAGTTGGCGAACTGGAAGAAGTGGAGGAGGTGGAGGAAGCGGAGGAATTTGAAGAAGTGGACGAAGTTGACGAAGTGGAGGCAGTGGACGAAGTGGAGTAAGTTGACGAAGTGGAGGAAGTTGATGAAGTGGACGATGGGACGAACTTGACGAAGTTGACGAAGTGGGCGAAGTTGACGAAGCGGACGAAGTGGAAGAAGCGGACGAAGTTGACGAAGTGGAGGAAGTGGAGGAAGTTGACGAAGTGAGGAAGTGAAGAAAGAGGAGGAAGTGGACGAAATGGAGGAAGTGGACGAACTGCAGGAAATTGTCGAAGTGGAGGAAGTTGACGAAGTGGAGGAAGTGGCCAATGGGGACAAAGTGGAGGAAGTGGAGGAGGTTGAGGAAGTGGAGGAAGTGGAGGTAGTGGTCGAAGTGGACGAAGTTGACGAAGTGGGCGAAGTGGACGAAGTAGACGAAGCTGACGAAATGGAAGAAGTGGACGAAGTTGATGAAGTGGACGAAGTGGAGGAGTTTGAAGAAGTGGAGGAAGTGGACGATGGGGATAAAGTTGAGGAACTGGAGGAGGTTGAAGAAGTGGAGGAAGTGGAGGAAGTGGATGAAGTGGAGGAAGTGGTCGAAGTGGAGGAAATTGTCGAAGTGGAGGAAGTGGAGGAAGTTGACGAAGTGGAGGAAGTGGACGATGGGGACAAAGTGGAGGAAGTGGAGGAGGTTGAGGAAGTGGAGGAAGTGGAGGATGTGGACGAAGTGTTCGAAGTGAAAGAAGTGGAGGATGTGGACGATGGGGACAAAGTGGAGGAAGTAGAGGAGGTTGAGGAAGTGGAGGAAGTGGAGGAACTGGTCGAAGTGGACGAAGTGGAGGAAGTGGACGAAGTGGAGAAATGGCAGAAGTGGAGGAAGTTGACGAAGGGGAGGAAGTGGATGAAGTGGAGGAGGTTGAGGAAGTGGACGAAGTTGACTAAGTGGAGGACGTGGTCGAAGTTGGCGAACTACAAGAAGTGGAGGAAGTGAAGGAGGTTGAGGAAGTGGACAAAGTGGAGGAAGTGAAGGATGTGGAGGACGTTGACGAAGTGGAGGAAGTGGAGGAAGTGGACGAAGAGGTCGAACTGGACGAAGCGGACGAAGTGGAAGAAGTGGATGAAGTTGACGAAGTGGAGGAAGTGGAGGAAGTTGACGAAGTGGAGGAAGTGGACGATGTGGACGAAGTGGCGGAAGTGGAGGAAGTGGAGGAAGTGGAGGAAGTAGAAGCAGTGGAGGAAGTGGACGAAGTGGAAGAAATTGACATAGTGGACTAAGTGGACGAAGTGGAGGAAGTTGAGGAAGACGATGAAGTGGACGAAGTGGATGAAGTGGAGGAAGTTGACGAAGTGGAGCAAGTGGACGAAGTGGAGGAAGTGGAGGAAGTGGATGAAGTGGAGGATATTGATGAAGTGGACGAAGTGGAGTGATGAGAGGGTCGCACCTCCCACAAAAGTTGTGCATAAAAGAATGCAGTATAGACTAGGAAGTGACTCCTAGGTCGTCTCTCAAGGACCAAATTGGGTTCAGTCTCAGATCAACACGTAGTGGGGGGTTTTTTTTGAAGATTTTGTGAATGCGAGTAAACTAAATTAAAACACGAACATAAACACGGATGTAAACACAGATATAAACACAAAATTAAAATGACAGGTCACTTAAGCTAACATCGTAACTAAAATATCACAACCACGAAAAATAGAGGACATTAAAATGAAAAGTGCTTAAAACAAATTAAAAGTGCAACATTGATCTACACAATTAAATGCAAACATGAAAATAGCAGGCAATTGAAATGAATGGTTAAAGAACATTTAACATTAAATACTTGAAGTAGTAGGAAAACTAAAACCACTTGGCACTACTCTGCTTCATCCAATACTGTGTAGCTTGAATTAAATAAAAGAAACTTTAATCCCTTGAGCGTGCTACACCAAACGTGACACCAAGTGCTTCATTATCCAAGAAAGAAATTAAAATTTCATTACCGCACAACATCTCTCTAGCCGTGACTGCATCACCCAACGTAGTAGTGCTTCTAGAATTGAAAACGCATCTTCTCCTAAGTTGGACGCTCCATGATGTGTCCTTCCTCCCGGCTGGACGTGTGCAGTAGCAGCTGCGTGGCTCTTCTCTATTCAACACCGCTTCACTCCAGGACGTCCAGGTGTGTGCTCCAAATGAGTCATCACTTCCTTTCCATTACAGCTGCAACACTTCCCTTCAATTAAAGTTTCTGCTCCTTATTCCAACTCCACGTATGCGTGCATA
This sequence comes from Vigna nakashimae, assembly GCA_034642375.1. Taxonomy (NCBI): domain Eukaryota; kingdom Viridiplantae; phylum Streptophyta; class Magnoliopsida; order Fabales; family Fabaceae; genus Vigna; species Vigna nakashimae. The sequence continues at coordinate 33,897,110 of CM067765.1, forward strand.
CCATTCTGCTGAGACACCTAACACCCTTACTCTGCTCTTCTCTCAAACCGAGAGTTCTCCCACCTAATCTCTAAAAAGAATGAAAAGAGAAAGTTGATTCCCGTGTGCACACCATTTCTCCCAGGACGCAACTAAATCAGCCGTGGCACCTCCAGCTTCTAAATCTCCGTGCAGCACCTTGAATCAACGCATGTTTTCCTAGCTTCCAGCCATGACCGTGCAGCTATGTGCTGGAATGAAACACCATGTTGTGACTCCTCCTTCCAGCACCGTGGCACCACACAGCTCTTTTCAAATGAAACAGCAACTTAAATTATAGAATATGAAAATGGAATTCTAATTCAAGCATGAAAAGGAAAAAAAAAGAAAACGAGACCGAACCCATCCATGATTAAAAGCAACGCTGGAAGCAAAATAAAAACATTGTCTGAAGGAAGAAAATTGAGTGCGTGAGGTTGGAATAAAAATTAGAATTTCTTTGATTCATCAATCACGTAACAGTTGCACACTTTCTATGGGATGGCGGCTGGAACCATTTCACGTTACACAGCCCCCTCCTTCATTCTTTTCTCCATTTCCCCCCAAAAAAAAAACCGAGAGCCAAAAACACAGAGCTAACGAGAGACCACCCCCCCAAAACCAAGTGGCGGCTCCCATTTCCTTAAGGCCGTTGATGAGAGGGTCGCGCCTCCCACAAAAGTTGTGCATAAAAGAATGCAGTATAGACTAGGAAGTGACTCCTAAGTCGTCTCACAAGGACCAATTTGGGTTCAGTCTCAGATCAACACGTAGTGGGGGGGTTTTGTGATTGTTTTTGTGCGGATAAAATTAAACACGACTGAATTAAATTTTAACGACAGTGAAGACCAAACGATAAAATCAGAAAACAGAAAATTACGCAGTGTTTGAAAATAACATGAACGATAAAACACAATGACAAAAATTAACGATACAGAAAGCAGTAAACGGTAAAATAAAAGAGGCAGTAAAAAAAATACTTAATTGAAAATGAACTTCATCATGGTTTAACACTCGGAAATAAAATTTTCTGGTACAAATGGAAATAAAATGAGTAAACTGCGACACACTTCAAGCTCTTTCAAGAATGGAAATATACATTTGCTAAGTAAAAAAAAAATGAAAATCCAAGGTCTTGGAAGAGAAGGAACCGAGAGCCTCTTCCAGGCCTCCAAGCCAATTTTTTTTAAAAGACAAAAGAGTTGTAAAGAAAAGTCCCACATGCTTCACTAAATGCTAATGTTATTGTTCCTAGAAGAAAGATGTTTGGTTAGCTAAGAGACCTTGCACCACGTGACAGTACCCACTTTTCTCAACAAATATGATCTAAGAAACAAAAAGATTTAAAACATTGTTGCATGAACCGAGAGCTCCATTATCAACTTACAGAACAATTAAACCAAGAGAACCAAATTTAAATTTCAGCTTGTGTAAACAACTGGAATTCTAAGTACAAGTCCATGCTAGTAAATTTGCAGTGATGAGCTAATGAATTAGCAGTACATTCCAGCAGAAGAAGAAAAATAGAACAACATTCAAGCTAATATAAGAAATGAAAACACATTGAAGCGGGAATGGCATTAAAAGAAAACGCGTTAATCAATTAAATAAAACAAAATGAGTGAGCTGCTGCACCGTTTCTCCTGCCAAGAAAATGGAAATCACCACTCAACCGTAGCCCTCCATGTGCGTGACCTTTTAATGAAAAAATATATCCAGCTCCCTTTTGTAGGTGGCGGCTGATGCCTTTTTATGAAGAATGAATGCCCTCTCTTTTTTTTCGTGCTGCTGGATCCAGGTCCGGACCGTGGTCTTGGCGTGTGCTGGATGGGAGCTGTTGGAAAATGAAGAAACATGTTGGGCCTTGGTGATGCTGGAGCGTGGATGGATTTCCGTGTGCACCTCCTAGCTTGCTGGACCGGTGGAAAGGCCTGCTGTTTCTTCAAAAGCTTTTGGACCGTGTACCTTTTGCTTTAGTGAAGCACCTCCTCAACGTGGCTGCTCCTGCTGGTGCAGTTTGCTTCACTTATTTGGACACATTCTGTATTTTGCCAAGGCATTAGCTCTGAACCGAAACCGTTAAGTGGAACGTGGTCCCTCCATCATTTCACTTCTTGGAAGTGATAAAGGCATTTTGGAGCTTGCCAACGTGACTTGTCCATGGGCCATGTGCTTTTTTTTGTTTATCAATTGAATAATAAAAAGATGATGTGAAATGAAAAACATGGGGAATAAAATCTGCACATCTCTTCTCCACGTGGGCCGTGTGTGTCTAAATGTGGTGACCCCTCTTTTCCATTCAGCATTCACGGCTCATTCTTCCAAAACCAAAGAAAAAATTCTCCAATCTTCCATGCTATATAAAACAAAACCGTATGGCCCCTCCACTTTCCGTGCCTTTTGCACATGGGCTGCACCTCCTAATCTCTCTCGGTGCCTTTCTTTCTAATCACCATGCACCAAATTTAAAAGAAAGAAATGATGTTTCTGACCACTTTCTCCAATTCATGCGTGCTGCCATCCATTCTCCTCCGTAACACTCCACTTTCCAATTTTAAAATCCAAAAGCTTTCCATGTGGGCCGATGTGCATGTGGCTGCTTCTTTTTCTTTGCTATTCAATAAAGCCAAGCTGTTGTATGCCTTGTTTAAGAGTGTTGGGAGGTTTTAGCACTGTCCAATGATCAATTCCAGCCACCACAATTACTAAACAGCAAGCAAACAATGCAAACAGATTAGAAATCACTCAAACAGTAATCACTGGACTGACATATGAGAGTAAAATAAATACTGGGAACAGCACAGAACGAATTTGAACAAAGTAAAAACTATACGTTAAAATAGACATCTAGACAAAACTGTGAAAAAAAATTGCATGGAAAACAGATAAGAATTGAACTCAAACGAAGACACACAACATTCACGCGGTAGCCAGCGAAAATAAAAATGGCTAAGATGCATTGGCTCAATTGCCATTTCTCATTTAGCTTTCAAATGTCCCAAAAAGTTATCCAAAATTTTCCCGTAATTAATAATGCAAAATAATAAGCTCAGATAATTCAAATTAGTTAAAATAAGAATTTCCGATCAAATTAAGCACAATTAGGAAAAACAGGAAAATACCGGACGTTTAAGCATAATTCCCCGACTAATTCTAGCACATTAAACTAAGTGAAGTGAGGAAAATATTGGTTCATCAGCCGTGTGTCTCTTATAATGAAGGTGGGGTCCACACAAAGAAAAACCCTAGGTGGCAAGTCACTCCCCTCCACTTTTGGGTCTAGTCTACTTTACCAAAAATTGACCCAAAATGTAAAAGTTGATACAGAAATTCTAAACTACTGAATTACAATTTAATTAATTCTAAAATGTCTGTGTAGAGAGTCTTGAATTTCTTTGGCACTCTTCCTGATGTCCCAAAATGTATTTCCGATATTTTCCTGCACTTCAAAAATGCACTTAATCAGCTCAAAAAACTCAAATTAGCACAATTACAATTTTCCGACCAAATTAAGCAGAATTCGGAAAACGGGGAAATAACAAACAATTAAACACAATTCCCTGGTTTATTTAAGTGCAATAAACTAAATATAATTCAAGAAATAACGACTCATCATGGAGGAAATGGAGCAAGTTGAGGAAGAGGACGAAGTTGGCGAAGTGGAAGAAGTGGAGGAAGTAGAGCAAGTGGAGAATGTGGAGGAAGTTGACGAAGTGGAGGAAGTGGAGGAAGTTGACAAAGTGGACAAAGAGGTCGAAGTGGACGAAGTTGACGAAGTGGGCGAAGAGGACGAAGCGGATGAAGTTGACGAAGTGGAGAAAGTGGAGGAAGTTGACGCAGTGGAGGAAGTTGGCGAAATGGAGGAAGTGGAGGAAGTTGAGGAAGTGGAGGAAGTGAAGGAAGTGGACGAACTTGATGAAGTTGACGAAGTGGGTGAAGTGGACGAAGCGGGCGAATTGAAAGGAGTGGACGAAGTGGAGGAAGTGGAGGAAGTTTACAAAGTGGACGAAGAGGTCAAAGTGGACGAAGTGGACAAAGTGGAAGAAGTGGAGAAAGTGGAGGAAGTGAAGGATGTGGAGGAAGTGGAGGAAGAGGAGGAAGTGGAGTAAGTGGACGAAGTGGACGAACTGAGGGAAGTGGACGAATGGGACGAAGTTGACGAAGTGGACGAAGTGGATGAAGTGGACAAAGTGGATGAAGTGGACGAATTCTACGAAGAGACCGAAGTGGGGGAAGTGGACGAAGTGGTCGAAGTGGAAGAAGTGGACGAAGTTGACGAAGTGGAGGAAGTGGACGAAGTGGACCAGGTTGAGGAAGTGGACGAAGTTGACGAAGTGGAGGACGTGGTCGAAGTCGGTGAACTGGAAGAAGTGGAGGAAGTGGAGGAGGTTGAGGAAGTGGACAAAGTGGAGGAAGTGGAGGATGTGGAGGATGTGGAGGAAGCTGACGAAGTGGAGGAAGTGGAGGACGTGGACGAATTGGAGGAAATGGACGAAGTGGACGAAGAGGTCGAAGTGGACGAAGCCGACGAAATGGAAGAAGTGGACAAAGTTGACGAAGTGGAGGAAGGGGAGGAAGTGGAGGAGGTTGAGGAAGTGGACGAAGTCGATAAAGTGGAGGACGTGGTCGAAGTTGGCGAACTGGAAAATGTGGAGGAAGTGGAGGAAGTTGAAGAAGTGGACGAAGTGGAGGCAGTGGAGGAAGTTGACGAAGTGGAGGAAGTGGAGGAAGTTGACAAAGTGGACGATGGGACGAAGTGGAGGAAGTGGAGGAAGTGGGGGAAGTTGACGAAGTGGAGGAAGTGGAGGAAGTGGTCGAAAAGGACGAAGTGGACGAACTTGACGAAGTTAAGGAAGTGGAGGAAGTGGACGAAGTTGAGGAAGTAGAGGAAGTGAAGGAAGTGGAGGAAGTGGATGAAGAGGAGGAAGTGGAGGAAGTGGAGGAAGTGGAGGAAGTGGACGAAGTGGAGGAAATTGACGAAGTGGAGGAATTGTGATAACAGTTGAAAAACTGTTATTTTCATGCTTAAAATTGATACTAAAAGCAACCTTTGTACTTAGAAACTAGCTTGAAATCATGCTTTTATCCATATTTTTAGAAATAAGAGAGCTGGACAGGTTTATGCTTGATTTCAGTGTTATTGTGCAGGTTTTAAGGTGAATTTAGTGAAAGAAGTGAAGAAGGAGAGAGATGGAATCAGAAAAGAAATCAAAGAGTGCAAAAGGAGAAGCCGAAGTCACCGCTCAGCGGCATTTTACCGCTGAGCGGCACTCAGGAGGTCACGGGAGGTCCGCTGAGGGGCAAAATGGCCGCTGAGGGGAAGAAACGAGACGCGCACTCACCGCTGAGCGGTACTTTACCGCTGAGCGGCACACTTATGGGCTTGGGCCTAGATTTTTTGTAATTTTAGAATAGTATATAAGCTTTAGGACGTCCTAGGGTTTGTATCTTTGGCAGAAACGAGGCAAACACTTTCTCTTCCACCCCTTTGAAGGAGGATCTTGGATGCTCAGGCTACCTCTTCACCTTTTTAGGGTTTTTTCTTTCATTCTTTCATTGCAATTCATCTAGGTTCACCATGAATATGGTGAACTAAACTCTGTATGTTTGTTGGGGAATCAATGTAATCTTTTGAACCTCTCATATATGGAATGTGTTTTTACATCTTTTAATTAAGACTTATGCTTTCTTTCATCATTAATTAGGGTTTTTCCTCTTTGCTTAATGCTTGCATTGTTTAACTCATTCGATGCATGATTATTGGTTTTGTCGATACGGGAACGTACGGGGAAGTCTAGATCCGGGGAATTTCTCCCAATATTATGTTGGTTGTCGTTAAGCTCCTGCACTTATGAACTGATCATTAGGAATGCTAGGAATTGTATGAACTCGTGATTAGGGAGAAGCCTTCTAGAAAGGTACTTTAGAGAGTGGCATTAACAATGATGATTTGAATGTTGAATTCCTAAAATATATGAGAGTGGATAAGATGAAATTGAACCCCCAACAACATATTCATACATAAATTTCATTGAAAGTGTTTATCTTTTGCTTTTTGCCATTGATCAAAACTTCATGCATACATGTTTATTTTCTGTCTTGCATATAAAATCTCAATTATTTCGTTTGTAAGTCTTAGCTAATCAACAAATCACATAACTAAACTAGGCCGTGAGTCCTTTGGGAAGAACGATACTTGGTCCTACCAAGTTTATTACTTGAACGATTCGCTCATACTTGCCGATTGTAAAACAAGTTTGTGACATCATATTTTGGTGATCATAAATTTGTCCATCAAGTTTTTGGCGCCGCTGCCGGGGACTCTGGTTTAACTGGTTAATTTGTGTGATTATTGATTATCTTTGACTTTAATTTTGAATTTCTGTTTTTATTTTATTTTATCTTTTTATCTTTTTAGATGAGGTTAGATTTTATTTTTTCTTATCTTTTTAGGTTAGATTAGATTTTATTTTATCTTTTTAGATTAGATTAGATTTGATTTGATTTGATTTTATTAGATTAGATTAGATTTCAATTTATTTTATCTTCTATCTTCTAAATCTTTTATCTCTTATCTTCTGAATCTTTTATCTTTTTATCTTCTGAATATATATCTTCTCCTATATCTTTTTGTGCTAACAAATATTTTCTAGAGTTTTGTGCCTAATGTTTGCAGGATGCAATTCGGTCAAGAATTTAACTATATGGGCACTCAATTCTTCCAAGGTCAACAAAGGAAAGCAAGAGATCTCATCTTTCAGGCAAGGCATGGAGGAATCATTAGGTCATGCATGGGACAGATATAAAAGCCTATTAAGAAAGATTCCCACGCATGGATTTGACGAAGTGGAAGTAGTCCTAATCTTCCTTGAAGGTCTTGGTTCACAAACCAAGATGATGCTTGACGCCTCAGCAGGAGGAAATATCAAATGGAAAACTTCAGAGGAAGCCGCAGAAATAATTGAAAACATGGCTACTAATGATAATGAGCTGCACAGTGAAAGAGGAGCTCCTATGCAACAAAAAAGGGTTCTTCAATTACAAACACATGATGCCTTGCTAGCTCAGAATAAAATTCTAACTCAACAGCTGGAGACTCTGACCAAAACTCTTGCTCTATTACCTAAAGAGTTGAAATCTGCTGCACAGGTACAAACCCAGTTGTGCGAATTATGTGGGGGTGATCATATCAATGGCCAATGTGCTTTTCCTGTGGAAGCCGTGGAGGATGTTAATTTCATGGCCAATCAATTTCCATACCGTCAAGGGAATTATAATCAGGGGTGGAAACCACATCCAAGCATTGGTCAAGGACAAACTGGGCAAGCTAATCAATATAATAAGCAGCAGCAGCAACCCACCTTATGGCAACAGTTTTCTATGCTTAATGAAAGGTCCATGAGGCTGGAGGAAATTCTCAACAATTTCATACAGAAAACTGAGTCTTCCCAAAAGAGCACTGAAGCTGCTATCAAAAATTTGGAGATTCAGATGGGGCAGATCATCAAACAGATGGAAGAAAGGCCAAGTAGAAATTGTGGGGCTAATATTGTGGTTAACCCCTGGGAAGAGTGTCAAGAGCTAGTGAGTGTAAATGTTGAAAAAGTTGAGTTGGAAAAAGAAGAGAGAAAAGAGAGAGAAGAGAAAGAAGAAGAGAAAATTTGTGTGAAGATTGAGAAGGTGAGTAGAAAAAGAAAAGAAAAAAAGAAAGTGAGAGAAAAGAGAAAGAGGACGAGAGAAAAAAATAAAGAATCATATGAAAAATCTCGTCCCCATCCAAAGAAGTATCATAGGAAGAAGGAATTTGAGTGCTTTATGGAAATCTTCAAGAAATTGGAGATTAAAGTTCCTATGATTGAGACACTGCAACAGGTTCCTGGTTTGATCAAATTTCTGAAGAAGTTCAGTAGAAAGAAGAAAAAGAAGAAGGAACTTGAGCTTTACTGGGTCAAGCTAATGACGTTAAAAGAGCACTTGCTGGGAGGCAACCCAGTGATTTACAAACTTTTGACTTTTGATTTGGTTTTGTAACTTTTAATTTGTGGACATTATTTTGTAAATATTTTGTTGGATACAGCATCTACTGAAGGATGCTAGGTGGTTAAGTATCTACTGAAGGATACTAAGTTTGTAATACCTACTGATGGGTGTTGGTGAGAAAATTTTGCACCTACTGATGGGTGCTGGTAAAGTTTGAAACACCTACTGATGGGTGTTGGAGGATTTTGGGTCAGGCTCGTGACGTTAAATAAGCGCTACCCGGGAGGCAACCCAGTTGATTGATTGTTTTTGTTTGTTTTATTTTAATTAGGGTTTGCATAAGCATTTTTAACATTGAATTGCAGGGAACCTATGAGGGGTATGCTAGGATGGCACGTAGGTCAAGAAAAGAAGGAGAGGAGCACTTCACGAAAGTGCCGCTGAGCGGCAATTACCGCTGAGCGGTACTATCGCAGATGGGCTTAAGTTCCCCTTAGCGGGACCCGAGCCCATTAGGGTATTTTTATACCCCAAGCTGCGTTTTAGGGTTTATTTCCAGACTTCTCTCTCCACAAACACTTCCACACACCTTCTTTTAGGTTTTCCACATCTTTTCACTCTTCCCTCTTTAGAAAATCTCTCTTTCACTCACTTTTTCACTAGTGTGCCGTCAAAGTTTGGGGTTGGAAGAGAGCATTCTAGTTTGGAAGCATTCTCATATCATCTAGCATCTCCACCCAAGTAAGTAAAATGCATTTTGTTCATTTTAGGGTTCTTGAATTTGAATGTGATTGTCAAAGCATGAATATTTAGGGGTTTTGATTTCTATGCATGATTTGATGATATATTTGATGTTTGAACCGATTAAACTGCTTGATTATGAACTGGAAAACTGAAAATTGCATTTGGGTGGAGTTAGGACAGTTTTAAAACGAGATTTGCAAAAATCTGCAGATCACCGCTGAGCGGCATTTACCGCTGAGCGGCACTCTGCCAGATTTGCTTTTTCTGGTTTGTTGCGTGTTTGAATGTGGCACTGGTGGCGCTGAGGGGAAATTCTGGCCCTCAGCAATGGTTTAGCTTCGAAAGGAGTTGTGTTCTGTGTTTACTAATGATTAACATCATGTTCTGTGGTTTTGTATTTATGTTTGAATGCAGGAATGGCATCCTCTTCAGGAAAGAGATTGAAAACCATGGCAACCAAGAGAAAGGAAAAGGAACCAGAGCAACCCCATAATAGCAGGTTCCTCTCTAGGAAACATGAGAAGCACTTTAGGGTGGTTCAGGACAGGAGACTTCTGATGGAGAGAAAGGTTGGAATGATACCTAACTTTGCTCCTCAATTTGGAGAGCAAGTGTTAGGGAATGATTGGGGAAAGCTAGCCACTTATCCAGCACCTGCCAACATAGCTGTGGTGAAGGAATTCTACACCAATGCAAAGAAGATTGGTGATTATCCAGCTGAGAATTATTTGGGCTATGTCAGAGGCCATGCTATCAGGTATGATCCTGATTCTATCAACAACTTTCTGGATACTGTGTGGGCTGGTGAGCAATGCCAGTTTTCTCTTAGCATGGAGGAAGGTGCTGACTTTGAGGATGTTGAGAGAGTGTTGTGCATACCTGGAGGACACTTCCAAAGGAATAGATCTGGCTCAGTGGTTAACATTAGGAGGACAGATTTGACTCCTCTTGCAAAGTATTGGATGGCATTTTCTCATGCCAACATTCAGCCATGTTCACATGTGTCAGATATCACTCTCAGCAGGGCACTATTCATCTACTGTGCTATCAGAAACTTGAATGTTAATGTTGGGCAGGTGATAGCTGATGAAATTAGTGTGTGCGCTAATACCTCAAACAACAAAGCACCACTAGGACATCCTTCTTTGATCACTCACCTTTGTGATAACAGTTGAAAAACTGTTATTTTCATGCTTGAAATTGATACTAAAAGCAACCTTTAGACTTAGAAACTAGCTTGAAATCATGCCTTTTATCCATATTTTCATAAATAAGAGAGCTGGACAGGTTTATGCTTGATTTCAGTGTTTTTGTGCAGGTTTTAAGGTGAATTTGGTGCAAAGAGTGAAGAAGGAGAGAAGTGACAATAGAAAAGACAAGAAAGAGTGCAAAAAGAGAAGACGAAGGCACCGCTCAGCGGCAAACTACCGCTGAGCGGCACTCAGGAGGTTGCGGGAGTCACGCTGAGGGGCAAAATGGCCGCTGAGGGGAAGAAAGAAGACGCGCAACTACCGCTGAGCGGTAAATACCGCTGAGCGGTACTCTTTGGGCTTGGGCTTTTGTAATCTTTTGTAACTCTAAATTAGTATATAAGGGCTTGCACGTCCTAGAATTAGTATCTTTGGCAGAAACGAAGTAAACTCTCTCTCTTCCACCCCTTTGAAGGAGGATCTTGGATGCTCTTGCTACATCTTCACCTTTATTGGGTTTATTCTTTCATTCTTTCATTGTTATTCATCTAGGTTCACCATGAATATGGTGAATTAAACCTTGTATGTTTGTTGGGGAATCAATGTAATCTCTTGAAGCTCTCATATATGGATTTGTTGAGTACATCTTTGAAGTAAGACATATGCTTTCTTTCATCATTAGTTAGGGTTTTTCCTCTTTGCTCAATGCTTGCATTGTTTAACTCATTCTAATGCATGATTATTGGTTTTGTCGATACGGACACGTACGGGGAAGTCTAGATCCGGGGAATTTCTCCCAATATTTTACTGACAACATTATATTGGTTGCCTTTAAGCTCCTGCAGTCATGAACTAATCATTAGGAATGCTAGGAATTGTATGAACTATTTGATTAGGGAGAAGCCATCTAGAATGGTACATTAGAGAGTGGCATTAACAATGATGATTTGAATGTTGAATTCCTAAAATATATGAGAGTGGATGAGATGAAATTGACCCCCAACAACATATTCATTCATATAATTCCATTGAAAGTGTTTATCTTTAGTCTTTGCCATTGATCAATTCATGCATACATGTTTAATTTTCGTCTTGCATAATATAATCCAATTATTTCGTCCTTAAGTCTTAGCTAATCAACAAACCACACAACTAAACTAGGCCGTGAGTCCTTTGGGAAGAACGATACTTGGTCTTACCAAGTTTTATTACTTGAACGATTCGGTCATACTTGCCGATTGTGAAACAAGTTTGTGACATCATAATTTGGTGCTTACAAATTTGTCCATCAAGTTTTTGGCGCCGCTGCCGGGGACTCTGGTTTAATTGGTTAATTTGTGTGATTATTGATTATCTTTGACTTTAATTTTGAATTTCTGTTTTTATTTTTTCTGTTTTTATTTTATTTTATCTTTTTATCTTTTTAGATGAGGTTAGATTTTATTTTTTCTTATCTTTTTAGGTTAGATTAGATTTTATTTTATCTTTTTAGATTAGATTAGATTTGATTTGATTTGATTTTATTAGATTAGATTAGATTTCAATTTATTTTATCTTCTATCTTCTAAATCTTTTATCTCTTATCTTCTGAATCTTTTATCTTTTTATCTTCTGAATATATATCTTCTCCTATATCTTTTTGTGTGAAACAAGTTTTTTCTAGAGTTTTGTGCCTAATGTTTGCAGGATGCAATTTGGTCAAGAATTTAACCATATGGGCACTCAATTCTACCAAAGTAATCTCAACCACTGGTGGGAACCTCACTCAAGCATGGATCAAAGCCAATTTTGACAAGCTGCTGGACAATTTGAGAACCAACCACAACAACAGTGGCAACAACAACCCTTTCTATCAGGAAGTTTGGATAGGTTGGAGGACACCCTTCAACGATTTTTGAAAAATTCCGACTCCACTCAGAAAAGCATTGAAGAATCATGTAAAAGAATGGAGATGCAACTTCGTTACATCAATCAGAGATTGAATGATGATGTTAATACTGAAGTTAACCTTAAGGAGGAAGGGCAAGTCATTATCACTGAAAGTGACAAGATTCTTGATGAGGAAAAATTAGGGGGCGATGAGGAAAAGATAGAGAGAGAAGAAAAAGAAGAGTTGAGTGAGAAAGATAAAGATGATGAAGAAGAAAAAGAAGTGGTTGAGAGAGAAGAGAGGAAGAAAATTTGTGTGAAAATAAAGAAGTTGAGAAGAAAAAGAGAAGGGAAGACAAAAATAAGAGAAAAGAAAAAGAGAAAATTTGGGGAGAGGAAGCATAAGAAAAAGAAGATGAGAGGAAAGAAGAAGGAATCATATGAAAAATCCCATCCTCATCTAAAGAAGAATCATAGGAAGGAAAAGAAATTTAAGTGCTTTATGGAAATCTTCAAGAAATTGGAGATTAAAGTTCCTATGATTGAGACACTGCAACAAGTTCCTGGTTTGATCAAATTTCTGAAGAAGTTCAGTAGAAAGAAGAAAAAGAAGAAGGAACTGGGGCTTTACTGGGTCAAGCTAGTGACGTTAAAGAAGCGCTTGCTGGGAGGCAACCCAGTGGATTTAAAAACTTTTGATTTTGGTTTTGTAATTTTTAATTTGTGAACATTATTCTGGACATTATTTTGTTGGATTTAGCATCTATTGAAGGATGCTAGGTGGTTAAGTATCTACTGAAGGATACTAAGTTTGTAACACCTACTGATGGGTGTTGGTGAGAAGATTTTGCACCTACTGATGGGTGCTGGTAAGTTTGAAACACCTACTGATGGGTGTTGGTGGATTTTGGGTCAGGCTCGTGACGTTAAACAAGCGCTATCTGGGAGGCAACCCAGTTGATTGATTGTTTTCTGTTTGTTTATTTTAGTTAGGGTTTGCATAAGCATTTTTAACATTGAATTGCAGGGAACCTATGAGGGGTATGCTAGGAAGGCACGTAGGTCAAGAAAAGAAGGAGAAGGACACATCACGAAAGTGCCGCTGAGCGGCAATTACCGCTGAGCGGCAATTACCGCTGAGCGGTACTAACGCAGATGGGCTTAAGTTCCCCTTAGCGGAACCCGAGCCCATTGGGGTATTTTTAAACCCTAAGCTGCGCGTTTTTACATTCTTTCAAGCCCTTCTCTGCACAAACACTTTCACATATCTTCTCTTAGGTTTCCCACATCTTTTTACTCTTCCCTCTTAGAAAAATTTCTCTTCCACTCACTTTTTCACTAGTGTCCCATCAAAGTTTGGGGTTGGAAGAGAGCATTCTAGTTTGGAAGCATTCTCATATCATCTAGTATCTCCACCCAAGTAAGTAAAATGCATTTTGTTCATTCTAGGGTTCTTAAAATTGAATGTGATTGTCAAAGCATGAATATTTAGGGCTTTTGATTTATATGCATGATTTGATGATATATTTGATGTTTGAACCGATTAAACTGCTTGATTATGAACTGGAAAACTGAAAATTGCATTTGGGTGGAGTTAGGACAGTTTCAAAACGAGATTTGCAAAAATCTGCAGGTCACCGCTGAGCGGTATTTACCGCTGAGCGGCACTCTGCCAGATTTGGTTTTTTCTGGTTTTTTCGTGTTGTATTATGGCACTGGTGGCGCTGAGGGGAAATTCTGGCCCTCAGCGGTGGTTTAGCTTCGAAAGGAGTTGTGTTCTGTGTTTTACTAATGATTAATATCCTGTTCTGTGGTTTTGGATTTGTGTTTGAATGCAGGAATGGCATCCTCTTCAGGAAAGAGATTGAAAACCATGGCAACCAAGAGAAGGGAAAAGGAACCAGAGCAGCCCCATAATGGCAGGTTCCTCTCTAGGAAACATGGGAAGCACTTTAGGGTGGTTCAGGACAGAAGACTTCTAATGGAGAGAAAGGTTGGAATGATACCTAACTTTGCTCCTCAATTTGGAGAGCAAGTGTTAGGTAATGATTGGGGAAAGCTAGCCACGTATCCAGCACCTGCCAACATAGCTGTAGTCAAGGAATTCTACACCAATGCAAAGAAGATTGGTGACTATCCAGCTGAGAATTATTTGGGCTATGTCAGAGGCCATGCTATCAGGTATGATCCTGATTCTATCAACAACTTTCTGGATACTGTGTGGGCTGGTGAGCAATGCCAGTTTGCTCTTAGCATGGAGGAAGGTGCTGACTTTGAGGATGTGGAGAGAGTGTTGTGCATACCTGGAGGACACTTTCAAAGGAATAGATCTGGAGTAGTGGTTAACATTAGGAGGACAGATTTGACTCCTCTTGCAAAGTATTGGATGGCATTTTCTCATGCCAATATTCAGCCATGCTCACATGTATCAGATATCACTCTCAGCAGGGCACTATTCATCTACTGTGCTATCAGGAATTTGAATGTTAATATTGGGCAGGTGATAGCTGATGAGATTAGTGTGTGTGCTAACACCTCAAATAACAAAGCACCACTAGGACATCCTTCTTTGATCACTCACCTTTGCAAGCAAGCTGGGGTGGACACTTCTGTTCCACCATTTGAGAGGCCAAGAAAAGCTATTGATGAGGCCTATTACAGACAGTACTGTGGAGGTGAGGATGCAGCTCAGCCAGTTCCACCACGCCAGGCTCGTAGAGAGAGGGCCAGCACAGAGCAGGACATCTGCTGATACTCATGAGGCAGAACCATTCCAGATGAGGGACATGTATATGTCTCTTATAGGTGCTCAGTTGCAGTCCATCCACAGAGGGCAGGTGGCCACGACTGAGATGATAGTGGGGATGTATGATACCCCTCCAGCACACAGGTGGACTATGGATGAATTCCATAATGTCGTAGCTTGGCCAGAAGAACCATTGCATGGAGGAGCTGAAGCAGCTGAAGCTTCAGCTAGAGACATGGAAGAAGATGAAGCTGAGGAGGAAGATGCTTTTGATGATGATGATGATGAAGAGGAGGAGGAAGATACAGAGGACAGCTCAGACTGATGAGGAGCTGAGATAGCATTTACTGATGAATGCTATCATATGTTTTATGCTTTTGCGGTTTAAGCTTTCTGAACTTATTTGTTTTTGTTTATTTTTTAGATTAGGGTTTGATGTACTCTATTGAACACCTGGTTTATTATGATGGTTTGCTATTAACTGTGTTTGTGTGATAAGTAATGCTTGATGATGCTTATTGATTAATTGATGTTGAGATGATGTGCACATTAAAATGCTTATACAGGTGATTCACAAGCTTTGTGAACAAATGCATGATATCATGATTGTGATTGTGAAATTAAGCAGGATGTGTATGTCAAATGTGAATGAGCTTATATGTGAGGTTTTGAGCTCCAGAGTTGTTATTGTTGAATGCTATTACTTTGGAAGCATCAATGATTTTGCCCAGGTTTTCTATGATTGAATCAATTGCTTGTTTTGCATCATATGATCAAGGCCGTGTTGTTGAAACCCTTTTTATTGGCCAAATTCATAAAGTTAGCCTACTAAAAGAGAACACTTTGTGTTCTATCCTTTGAACCCATAGCCTTGAATATACACTGAACCCTTTGATTGAAAATCTTTACCTTGAGTTAAGTAGAAGATCTTGTGTGGTATTGTTAAATGTTCAAGTTTGGGGTTGTTGGGAAAACATGAAAAAGGAAAAGCATTGAGCTAAGAGCCAAAAAAGTAAGAATAAAAAGAAAAGAAAAGAAAAAGAAGTAAAGCTCAATGCAAATGCAAAGGCAAAAGAAAGTTGGGAATGAATAAGATAATTGTGTTGTTATGATTCTCTTGACTCAAGGATTTTGTGATCCGGAAAAACCAATTTTCTTGTTAGCCCAGCCACGTTATAAGCCATTGAAAAGTCCTTGTGATGATGCATGCTTGTGAATGTTTTTGATTGTGGTAAAATGAAAGGTAAAGTTGATTCATGTGACATTGTGATAGTAGAGTGAATGAGTGAAACACTTTACCCCTTATACACTTGTGTGTTGAGTGAAACACTTTACCTGGTGAGGAAATATTCCATAAGCACATGAATATCCATGCTTAATTGATTGATCATTCATGAAAAATAGCATTTGTTGGAACTTAAATGACTTTGTGAACACTAAAACATGTGCACATCTTGATTGAACTCTTGGTCATAAGTTTGAGTGAAGTTGTTACTTATCTTGAAAAAGAGGATTTTTGAATGAGTGAACTATCATATGAATTGGTTGGAGATTGAGTTACATCTTGTTTGCTTGAGGACAAGCAAAGTTCTAAGTTTGGGGTTGTGATAACAGTTGAAAAACTGTTATTTTCATGCTTGAAATTGATACTAAAACCAACCTTTAGACTTAGAAACTAGCTTGAAATCATGCCTTTTATCCATATTTTCATAAATAAGAGAGCTGGACAGGTTTATGCTTGATTTCAATGTTTTTGTGCAGGTTTTAAGGTGAATTTGGTGCAAAGAGTGAAGAAGGAGAGAAGTGACAATAGAAAAGACAAGAAAGAGTGCAAAAAGAGAAGACGAAGGCACCGCTCAGCGGCAAACTACCGCTGAGCGGCACTCAGGAGGTTGCGGGAGTCACGCTGAGGGGCAAAATGGCCGCTGAGGGGAAGAAAGAAGACGCGCAACTACCGCTGAGCGGTACTCTTTGGGCTTGGGCTTTTCTAATCTTTTGTAACTCTAAATTAGTATATAAGGGCTTGCACGTCCTAGAATTAGTATCTTTGGCAGAAACGAAGTAAACTCTCTCTCTTCCACCCCTTTGAAGGAGGATCTTGGATGCTCTTGCTACATCTTCACCTTTATTGGGTTTATTCTTTCATTCTTTCATTGTTATTCATCTAGGTTCACCATGAATATGGTGAATTAAACCTTGTATGTTTGTTGGGGAATCAATGTAATCTCTTGAAGCTCTCATATATGGATTTGTTGAGTACATCTTTGAAGTAAGACATATGCTTTCTTTCATCATTAGTTAGGGTTTTTCCTCTTTGCTCAATGCTTGCATTGTTTAACTCATTCTAATGCATGATTATTGGTTTTGTCGATACGGACACGTACGGGGAAGTCTAGATCCGGGGAATTTCTCCCAATATTTTACTGACAACATTATATTGGTTGCCTTTAAGCTCCTGCAGTCATGAACTAATCATTAGGAATGCTAGGAATTGTATGAACTATTTGATTAGGGAGAAGCCATCTAGAATGGTACATTAGAGAGTGGCATTAACAATGATGATTTGAATGTTGAATTCCTAAAATATATGAGAGTGGATGAGATGAAATTGACCCCCAACAACATATTCATTCATATAATTCCATTGAAAGTGTTTATCTTTAGTCTTTGCCATTGATCAATTCATGCATACATGTTTAATTTTCGTCTTGCATAATATAATCCAATTATTTCGTCCTTAAGTCTTAGCTAATCAACAAACCACACAACTAAACTAGGCCGTGAGTCCTTTGGGAAGAACGATACTTGGTCTTACCAAGTTTTATTACTTGAACGATTCGGTCATACTTGCCGATTGTGAAACAAGTTTGTGACATCATAATTTGGTGCTTACAAATTTGTCCATCACTTTGCAAGCTAGCTGGGGTGGACACTTCTGTTCCACCATTTGAGAGGCCAAGAAAAGCTATAGATGAGGCCTATTACAGACAGTACTGTGGAGGTGAGGAGGCAGCTCAGCCAGTTCCACCACGCCAGGCTCGTAGAGAGAGAGGACCAGCACAGAGCCGGACATCTGCTGATACACATGAAGCAGAACCATTCCAGATGAGGGACATGTATATGTCTCTTATAGGTGCTCAGTTGCAGTCCATTCACAGAGGGCAGGTGGCCACGGCTGAGATGATAGTGGAGATGTATGATACCCCTCCAGCACACAGGTGGACTATGGATGAATTCCATAATGTGGTAGCTTGGCCAGAAGAACCATTCCATGAAGTTGGAGCATCTGAAGCTTCAGCTTGAGACATGGAAGAAGATGAAGCTGAGGAGGAGGATGCATTTGATGATGATGATGATGAGGAGGAAGAGGAAGATACAGAGGACAACTCAGATTGATGAGGAGCTGAGATAGCATTTACTGATGAATGCTATCATATGATTATGCTTTTGTGGTTTAAGTTTTCTGAACTTATTTGTTTTTGTTTTTTAAATTAGGGTTTGATGTACTCTATTGAACACCTGGTTTATTATGATGGTTTGCTATTAACTGTGATTGTGTGATAAGTAATGCTTGATGATGCTTATTGACTGATTGATGTTGAGATGATATGCACATTAAAATGCTTATACAGGTGATTCACAAGCTTTGTGAACAAATGCATGATATCATGATTGTGATTGTGAAATTAAGCAGGATGTGTATGTCAAATGTGAATGAGCTTATATGTGAGGTTTTGAGCTCCAGAGTTGTTATTGTTGAATGCTATTACTTTGAAAGCATGAATGATTTTGCCCAGGTTTTCTATGATTGAATCAATTGCTTGTTTTGCATCATGTGATCAAGGCCGTTTGTTGGAACCCTTTTTATTGGCCAAATTCATAAAGTTAGCCTACTAAAAGAGAACACTTTGTGTTCTAACCTTTGAACCTTTAGCCATGAACATACACTGAAACCCTTGATTGAAAAACCCTTACCTTGAGTTAAGTAGAAGATCTTGTGTGGTATTGTTAAATGTTCAAGTTTGGGGTTATTGGGAAAACATGAAAAAGGAAAAGCATTGAGCTAAAAGCTAAAAAGTAAGAATATGCAAAGAAAAAGAAAAGAAGTGAAAAAGAAGCAAAGCTCAATGCAAATGCAAAGGCAAAAGAAAGTTGGGAATGAATAAGAATAATTGTGTTGTTATGACTCTCTTAACTCAAGGATTTTGGGATCCAGAAAAACCAATTTTCTTGTTAGCCCAGCCACATTATAAGCCATTGAAAAGTCCTTGTGATGATGCATGCTTGTGAATGTTTTTGATTGTGATAAAATGAAAGGCAAAGTTGATTCATGTGACATTGTGATAGTGGAGTGAATGAGTGAAACACTTTACCTCTTATACACTTGTGTGTTGAGTGAAACACTTTACCTAGTGAGGAAATATTCCATAAGCACATGAACATTCATGCTTAATTGATTAATCATTCATGAAAAATAGCATTTGTTGGAACTTAAATGACTTTGTGAATACTAAAGCCTGTGCACATCTTGATTGAACTCTTGGTCATAAGTTTGAGTGAAGTTATTACTTATCTTGAAAAAGAGAATTTTTGAATGAGTGAACCATCATATGAATTGGTTGGAGATGGAGTTACATTTTGTTTGCTTGAGGACAAGCAAAGTTCTAAGTTTGGGGTTGTGATAACAGTTGAAAAACTGTTATTTTCATGCTTAAAAGTGATACTAAAAGCAACCTTTAGACTTAAAAACTAGCTTGAAATCATGCTTTTATCTATATTTTCATAAATAAGAGAGCTGGACAGGTTTATGCTTGATTTAAGTGTTTTTGTGCAGGTTTTAAGGTGAATTTGGTGAAAGAAGTGAAGAAGGAGAGAGATGACATTAGAAAAGACAAGAAAGAGTGCAAAAAGAGAAGTCGAAGGCACCGCTCAGCGGTATTTTACCGCTGAGCGGCACTCAGAAGGTCACGGGAGGTCCGCTGAGGGGCAAACTGGCCGCTGAGGGGAAGAAAAGTGAAGCGTAGTTACCGCTGAGCGGCACTTTTTGGGCTTGGGCTTTTGTAATATTTTGTAACTCTAGACTAGTATATAAGGGCTTGCACGTCCTAGAATTAGGTATCTTTGGCAGAAACGAGAAAAACACTCTCTCTCTCACCCCTTTGAAGGAGGATCTTGGATGCTCAGGCTACCTCTTCACCTTTATTGGGTTTATTCTTTCATTCTTTCATTGATATTCATCTAGGTTCACCATGAATATGGTGAACTAAACCTTGTATGTTTGTTGGGGAATCAATGTAATCTCTTGAAGCTCTCATATATGGAATCTATGCTTGCATCTTTTAATTAAGACTTATGCTTTCTTTCATCATTAGTTAGGGTTTTTCCTCTTTGCTCAATGCTTGCATAGTTTAACTCATTCCATGCATGATTATTGGTTTTGTCGATACGGGCACGTACGGGGAAGTCTAGATCCGGGGAATTTCTCCCAATATTATACTGACAATATTATATTGGTTGTCGTTAAGCTCCTGCACTCATGAACTAATCATTAGGAATGCTAGGAATTGTATGAACTCGTGATTAGGGAGAAGCCATCTAGAATGGTACATTAGAGAGTGGCATTAACAATGATGATTTGAATGTTGAATTCCTAAAATATATGAGAGTGGATGAGATGAAATTGACCCCCAACAACATATTCATTCATATATTTCATTGAAAGTGTTTATCTTTTGCTTTTGCCATTGATCAAACTTCATGCATACATGTTTATTTTCTGTCTTGCATATTAAAATTTGAATATTTCGTTTGTAAGTCCTAGCTAATCAACAAATCATATAACTAAACTAGGCCGTGAGTCCTTTGGGAAGAACGATACTTGGTCTTACCAAGTTTATTACTTGAACGATTCGGTCATACTTGCCGATTGTGAAACAAGTTTGTGACATCATATTTTGGTGATCATAAATTTGTCCATCATTGACGAAGTGCAGGAAGTTGACGAAGTGGAGGAAGTGGAGGAAGTTGACGAAGTGGACGAAGTTGAGGAAGAGGACGAAGTGGAGGAAGTGGAAGAAGTGGAGGAAGTGGAGGAAGTTGAAGAAGTGGACGAAGTGGAGGCAGTGGACGAAGTGGAGGAAGTTGATGATATTGACATAGTGGGCAAAGTGAACGAATGGGACGAAGCAGACGAAGTGGAAGAAGTGGAGGAAGTGGAGGAAGAGGAGGAAGTGGACGAAGTTGACGAAGTGTAGGAAGTGGAGGAAGTGGACGGAATGGAGGAGGTGGACGGAATGGAGGAAGTGGACGATGTGGAGGAAGTTGAGTATGCGGAAAAAATGGAGGAAGTCGAGGAGGTTGAGCAAGTGGAGGAAGTGGAGGAAGTCGAGGAAGTGGATGAAGTGGTCGAAGTGGACGTAGTGGACAAAATTGACGAAGTGGGCGAAGTGGACGAGGTGGAGGAAGTGGAGGAACTAGAGGAAGTGGATGAAGTGGAGGAAGTGGGGGAAGTGGTCGAAGTGGAGGAAGTGGAAGAAGTTGAGGAAGTGCACAAAGTGGAGGAAGTGAAGGAAGTGGAGGAAGGGGAGTAAGTTGATGAAATGGAGGAAGTGGAGGAAGTGGAGGAAGCTGACGAAGGGCAGGAAGTGGAGGAAGCGGAGGAAGTGGGGAAGTGGACAATGTGGACGAAGCGGACGAAATAGAAGAAGTGGACGAAGTTGACGAAGTGGAGGAAGTGGAGGAAGAGGAGGAAGTGGACGTAGTGGAGCAAGTGGAGGAAGTGGATGAAGTTGACGAAGTGAGGAGTGTAGGAAGTGGAGGAAGTTGACGAAGTGGAAGAAGTTGAGGAAGTTGAGGAAGAAAACAAAGTAGAGGAAGTGGAAGAAGTGGAGGAAGTAGTGGAAGTGGAAGAAGTGGACGAAGTTGACAAAGGGGACGAAGTGGAGGCAGTGGACGAAGTGGAGGAAATTGACGAAGTGGACGAAGAGGCCGAATTGGGCGAAGTGGAAGTAGAGGAAGAAGTGGAGGAAGTTGGGGAAGACGACGAAGTGGACGAAGTGGAAGAAGAGGAGGAAGTGGAGGAAGTGGAGGAAGTTGACGAAGTGCAGGAAGTTGACGAAGTGAAGGAAGTGGAGGAAGTTGACGAAGTCGACGAAGTGGACGAAGTGGACGAAGTTGAGGAAGAGGACGAAATGGAGGAAGTGGAAGAAGTGGAGGAAGTGGAGGAAGTGGAGGAAGTTGAAGAAGTGGACGAAGTGGAGGCAGTGGACGAAGTGGAGGAAGTTGATGATATTGACATAGTGGGCAAAGTGAACGAATGGGACGAAGCAGACGAAGTGGAGGAAGTGGAGTAAGAGGAGGAAGTGGACGAAGTTGACGAAGTGTAGGAAGTGGAGGAAGTGGACGGAATGGAGGAGGTGGACGGAATGGAGGAAGTGGACGAAGTGGAGGAAGTTGAGGATGCGGAAAAAATGGAGGAAGTCGAGGAGGTTGAGCAAGTGGAGGAAGTGGAGGAAGTCGAGGAAGTGGACGTAGTGGACAAAATTGACGAAGTGGGCGAAGTGGACGAGGTGGAGGAAGTGGAGGAACTAGAGGAAGTGGATGAAGTGGAGGAAGTGGGGGAAGTGGTCGAAGTGGAGGAAGTGGAAGAAGTTGAGGAAGTGCACAAAGTGGAGGAAGTGAAGGAAGTGGAGGAAGGGGAGTAAGTTGATGAAATGGAGGAAGTGGAGGAAGTGGACGAAGTGGGGAAGTGGACAAAGTAGACGAAGCGGACGAAATAGAAGAAGTGGACGAAGTTGACGAAGTGGAGGAAGTGGAGGAAGAGGAGGAAGTGGACGTAGTGGAGCAAGTGGAGGAAGTGGATGAAGTTGACGAAGTGAGGAGTGCAGGAAGTGGAGGAAGTTGACGAAGTGGAAGAAGTTGAGGAAGTTGAGGAAGAGAACAAAGTAGAGGAAGTGGAAGAAGTGGAGGAAGTAGTGGAAGTGGAAGAAGTGGACGAAGTTGACAAAGGGGACGAAGTGGAGGCAGTGGACGAAGTGGAGGAAATTGACGAAGTGGACGAAGTGGGGGAAGTGGACAAAGAGGGCGAAGTGGAGGAAGTTGACGAAGTGGATGAAGTGGACGAAGTGGACGAAGAGGGCGAAGTGGGGGAAGTGCATGAAGTTGACGAAGTGGAGGAAGTGGACGAAGTGCAGGAAATTGACGAAGTGGACGAAGTGGGGGAAGTGGAGGATGTTGACGAAGTGGAGGAAGTGGAGGAGGTGGAGGAGGTGGAGGAAGTTGATGAAGTGGAGGAACTAGATGAAGTGGAGGAAGTTGACAAAGTGGACGAAGTGGACGAAGAGGTCGTAGTGGAGGAAGATGTCGAACTGGCGAAGTGGACGAAGTGCACGAAGCGGACGAAGTAGAATAAGTGGACGAAGTTCACGAAGTAGAGGAAGTGGAGGAATTGGACGAAGTTGACAAAGTGGACGAAGTGGACAGAGTGGAGGAAGTGGAGGAAGTGGGCGACGTGGACAAAGTGGACAAATGTGGAGAAGTGGACGAAGTTGACGAAGTGGAGGAGTGGAGGAAGTGGAAGAAATTGACGAAGTGGACGAAATGGAAGAAGTGGAGGAAGTTGAGGAAGAGGACGAAGTGGAAGAAGTGGAAGAAGTGGAGGAAGTTGAAGAAAAGGACGAAGTTTACAAAGTGGACAAAGTGGAGGCAGTGGACTAAGTGGAGGAAGTTGACGAAGTGGACGAAGTGGGGGAAGTGGACGAAGTGCGCGAAGTGGACGAAGTAGACGAAGTGGACGAAGTGGAGGAAACTGACAAAGTGGACGATGTGGAGGAAGTTGACGAAGTGGAGGAAGTGGACGATGCGGGCGAAGTGGAGGAAGTGGAGGAAGACGACGAAGTGGACGTAGTGGACAAAGTTGACGAAGTGGGCGAAGTGGACGAAGTGGACGAAGTGGAGGAAGTGGACAAAGTGGACGAAGTGGAGGAAATTGACGAAGTAGAGGAAGTGGAGGAACTCGAGGAGGTGGATGAAGTGGAGGAAGTGGGGAAGTGGTCGAAGTGAAAGAAGTGGAAGAAGTTGAGGAAGTGGACAAAGTGGAGGAAGTGGAGGAAGTGGTGGAAGGGGAGGAAGTTGATGAAGTGGAGGAAGTGGAGGAAGTGGAGGAAGCTGACGAAGGGGAGGAAGTGGAGGAAGTGGACGAAGTGGGGAAGTGGACAAAGTGGACGAAGCGGACGAAATGGAAGAAGTGGACGAAGTTGACGAAGTGGAGGAAGTGGAGGAAGAGCAGGAAGTGGACGTAGTGGCGGAAGTGGATGAAGTTGACGAAGTGAAGGAGTGGAGGAAGTGGAGGAAGTTGACGAAGTGGAAGAAGTGAAGGAAGTTGAGGAAGAGGACAAAGTAGAAGAAGTGGAAGAAGTGGAGGAAGTGGAGGAAGTCGAAGAAGTGGACGAAGTTGACAAAGGGGACGAAGTGGAGGCAGTGGACGAAGTGGAGGAAGTTGACAAAGTGGACGAAGTGGGGGAAGTGGACAAAGAGGGCGAAGTGGAGGAAGTTGACGAAGTGGACGAAGAGGGCGAAGTGGGGGAAGTGCACGAAGTTGACGTAGTGGAGGAAATGGCGAAAGTGGACGAAGTGCAGGAAATTGACGAACTGGACGAAGTGGAGGATGTTGACGAAGTGGACGAAGTGGAGGAGGTCGAGGAGGTGGAGGAAGTTGACGAAGTGGAGGAACTAGATGAAGTGGAGGAAGTGGAGGAAGTTGACAGAGTGGACGAAGTAGACGAAGAGGTCATAGTGGAGGAGGATGACGAAGTGGCGAAGTGGACGAAGTGAACGAAGCGGACGAAGTAAAATAACTGGACGAAGTTGACGAAGTGGAGGAAGTGGAGGAATTGGACGAAGTTGACGAAGTGAAGGAAATGGACGAAGTGGACGGGGTTGAGGAAGTGGAGGAAGTTGACGAAATAGAAAAAGTGGACGAATGTGGAGAATTGGACGAAGTACACGAAGTGGAGGAAGTAGACGTAGTGGAGCAAGTGGAGGAAGTGGATGAAATGCAAGAAGTCGAGGAAGTTGAGGAAGAGGACGAAGTGGACGAAGTCGAGGAAGTGGAAGAAGTGGAGGAAGTTGAATAAGAGGAGGAAGTTTACGAAGTGGACAAAGTGGAGGCAGTGGACTAAGTGGAGGAAGTTGACGAAGTGGACGAAGTCGGGGAAGTGGGCGAAGTGGACGAAGTAGACGAAGTGGAGGAAATTGACAAAGTGGACGATGTGAAGGAAGTTGACGAAGTGGAGGAAGTGGACGACGGCGACGAAGTGGAGGATGTGGAGGAAGTGGAGGAAGATGACTAAGTGGAATAAGTGGAGGAAGGGGAGCAAGTTGAGGAAGTGGACGAAGTTGACGAAGTGGTGGAAGTGGAAGAAATGGAGGAAGTTGAGGAAGTGGACAAAGTGGAGGAAGTTGACGAAGTGGACGAAGTGGAAGAAGTGGAGGAGGTTGAGGAAGAGGACGAAGTGGAAGAAGTGGAGGAAGTGGAGGAAGTTGACAAAATGGACGAAGAAGACGAAGTGGAGGAAGACGAGGAAGAGAAATAAGTGGACGAAGTGGAAGAAGTGGAGGAAGTGGAGGAAGTTAACGAAATGGACGAAGTGGAAGAAGTCGAGGAAGTTGTGAATAGGACGACGTGGAAGGAGTGGAGGAAGTGGAGGAAGTTGAAAAAGTGGAGGAAGTGGACGAAGTAGAGGAAATGGAGGAAGTGGACGAAGTTGACGAAGTGGAGGAAAAAGACGAAGTTGACGAAGTAGAGGAAGTGGAGGAAGTTGACGGAGTGGAGGAAGGTGAGGAAGTGGACGAAGGGGAGGAAATTGAGGAAGTGGAGGAAGTGGTCGAAGTGGACGAACTGGAAGAAGTGGAGGAAGTGGAGGAAGTTGAGGAAGTGGACAAAGTTGAGGAAGTGGAGGAGTAGAGGAAGTGGAGGAAGTGGAGGAAGAGGTCGAAGTGGAGGAAGTTGCCGAAGTGGCGAAGTGTAGGAAGCGGACGAAGTGGCCAAAGTTGACGAAGTGGATGAAGTGGAGGAAGTGGAGGAAGAGTAGGAACTGGAGGAAGTGGACGAAGCGGAGGAAGTGGGCGAAGTGGACGAGGCAGACGAAATCGACGAAGTGGAGGAATTGGAGGAAGTGGACGAAGTGGAGGAAGTGGACACAGTGGAGGAAGTGGACAAAGTGGAAGAAGTGGAAGAAGTAGACGAAGTGGACAAAGTAGACGAAGTGGAGGAAGTTGAGGAAGTTGAGGAAGTGGACGAAGCGGACGAAGTAGACGATGTGGAGGGAATTGACAAAGTGGACGATGTGGAGGAAGTTGACGAAGTGGAGGAAGTGGACAATGGGGACGAAGTGGAGGAAGTGGAGGAAGTTGACGAAGTGGAAGAACTGGAGGAAGTGGAGCAAGTTGAGGAAGTGGACGAAGTTGAGGAAGTGGACGAAGTTGACGAAGTGGACGAAGTGGAGGATGTGGAAGAAATGAAGGAAGATGAAGAAGTGGATAAAGTGGACGAAGTGGAAGAACTGGAGGAAGTTGACGAAGTGGACGAAGTGGAAGAAGTGGAGGAAGGTTAGCAAGAGGTTGAAGTGGATGAAGTGGAAGAAGTTGAGGAAGTGGAGGAAGTTGACGAAGCGGACGAAGAAGACGAAGTGGAGGAAGAGGAGGAAGTGGACGAAGTGGAAGAAGTGGAGGAAGTGGAGGATGTGAAGATAGTGGAGGAAGAAGTGGAAGAAGTCGAGGAAGTTACGAAGAGGACGAAGTGGAAGAAGTGGAGATAGTGGAGGAAGGGGAGGAAGTTCAAGAAGTGGACGAAAGGGAGGAAGTGGACGAAGTAGAGGAAATGGAGGAAGTGGACGAAGTTGACGAAGTGGAGGAAGAGGACGAAGTGGAGGAAGTGGAGGAAGTGGACGAAGGGGAGGAAATTGACAAAGTGGAGGAAGTGGTCGAAATGGACGAACTGGAAGAAGTGGAGGAAGTGGAGGAAGTTGAGGAAGTGGACAAAGTGGAGGAAGTGGAGGAGTGGAGGAAGTGGAGGAAGGGGAGGAAGTGGAGGAAGTTGACGAAGTGGACGATGAGGTCGAAGTGGAAGAAGTTGACGAAGTGGTGAAGTGGACGAAGTGGAAGAAGCGGACGAAATGGAAGAAGTTGACATAGTGGAGGAAGTGGAGGAAGTGGACGACGTGGAGGAAGTGGACGAAGTGGGTGAAGAGGACAAAGTTGACGAAGCGGACGAAATCGACGAAGTGGACGAAGTTGACAAAGTTGACGAACTAGAGGAAGTGGAGAAAGTTGACGAAGTGGAGGAAGTTGAGGAAGTTGATGAAGTGGACGAAGAGGGCGAAGTGGAAGAAGTTTACGAAGTCGACGGAGTGGGCGAAGTGGATGAAGCAGACGAAGTGGAAGAAGTTTACGAAGTCGAGGAAGTGGACAAAGTTGTTGAAGTGGAGGAAGTGGATGAAGTAGACGAAGTGGAGGAAGTGGAGGAAGTGGACGAAGTTGAGGAAGTGGACGATGGTGACGAAGTGGAGAAAGTGGAGGAAGTTGACGAAGTGGAAGAAGTGGAGGAAATGGAGCAAGTTGACGAACCGGACGAAGTTTACAAAGTGAATGAAGTGGAGGAAGGGGAGGAAGTGGTCGAAGTGGACGAACTGGAAGAAGTGGAGGAAGTGGAGGAAGTTGAGGAAGTTGACAAAGTGGAGGAAGTGGAGGAGGTGGAGGAAGTGGAGGAATTTGACGAAGTGGAGGAAGTTGACGAAGTGGATGAAGAGGTCGAAGTGGATATAGTTGACGAAGCGGGGGAAGTGGACGAAGCGGACGAAGTGGAAGAAGTGGACGAAGTGGAGGAAGTGGAGGAAGTGAACGAAGTTGACGAATTGGAAGAAGTGGAGGAAGTGGAGGAAGTGGAGGAAGAGGAGGAAGTGGAGGAAGTGGAGGAAGTGGAGGAATTGGACGAAGTGGACGAACTGGGTGAAGGGGAGGAAGTGGAGGAAGTTGAGCAAGAGGACGAAGTGGACGAAGTGGAAGTAGTTGAGGAAGTGGAGAAAGTTTACGAAGTGGACGAAGAAGGCGAAGTACAGGAAGACGACGAAGTGGACGAAGTGGAAGAAGTGGAGGAAGTGGAGGAAGTTGAGGAAGTTGACAAAGTGGAGGAAGTGGAGGAAGTAGAGGAAATGGAGGAAGTGGAGGAAGTGGAGGAAGTGGAGGAAGTTGATGAAGTGGAAGAAGTGGAGGAAGTGGAGGAAATGGAGAAAGTTGACGAAGTGGACGAAGTTGACAAAGTTGACGAAGTGGTCGAAGTGGACGAAGTGGAGGAAGTGAACGAAGTTGACGAAGTGGAGGAAGTGGACAAAGTGGAGGAAGTGGAGGAAGTTCACAAAGTGGACGAAGAGGTCGAAGTGGATATAGTTGACGAAGTTGACGAAGCGAGGGAAGTGGACGAAGCGGGCAAAGTGGAAGAAGTGCACAAAGTGGAGGAAGTGGACGAAGCTGACGAATTGGAGAAAGTGGAGGAAGTGGAGGAAGTGGAGGAAGTGGAGGAAGTGGAGGAAGTGGACGAACTGGATGAAGGGGAGGAAGTAGAGGAAGTTGAGCAAGAGGATGAAGTGGACGAAGTGGAAGTAGTTGAGGAAGTGGAGAAAGTTGACAAAGTGGACGAAGAAGACGAAGTGCAGGAAGACGAGGAAGAGGATGAAGTGGACCAAGTGGAAGAAGTGGAAGAAGTGGAGGAAGTGGAAGAAGTTGTGGAAGTTGACGAAGCGGATGAAGTGGTCGAAGTGGACGAAGCGGGCGAAATGGAAGAAGTGGACGAAGTTGACGAAGTGGAGGAAGTGGACGAAGTTGACGAAGTGGAGGAAGTGGAGGAAGTGGACGAAGTGGAGCAGGTGAAGGAAATTGACGAAGTTGACGAAGTGGGGGAAGTGGAGGATGTGGAGGAAGTGGAAGAAGTGGAGGAAGTGGAGGAAGTGGTCGAAGTGGACGATGAGGTCGAAGTGGAGGAAGTTGACGAAGTGGCGAAGTGGACGAAGTGGAGGAAGCGGAAAAAGTGGAAGAAGTGGAAGAAGTTGAAGTAGTGGAGGAAGTGGACGACGTGGAGGAAGTGGACGAGGTGGAGGAAGTGGACAAGGTGGAGTGATAACAGTTGAAAAACTGTTATTTTCATGCTTAAAAGTGATACTAAAAGCAACCTTTAGACTTAAAAACTAGCTTGAAATCATGCCTTTTATCTATATTTTCATAAATAAGAGAGCTGGACAGGTTTACGCTTGATTTAAGTGTTTTTGTGCAGGTTTTAAGGTGAATTTAGTGAAAAGAGTGAAGAAGGAGAGAAGTGACATTAGAAAAGACAAGAAAGAGTGCAAAAAGAGAAGACAAAGGCATCGGTCAGCGGCAAACTACCGCTGAGCGGCACTCAGGAGGTTGCGGGAGTCACGCTGAGGGGCAAAATGGCCGCTGAGGGGAAGAAAGAAGACGCGCAATCACCGCTGAGCGGTAAATACCGCTGAGCGGCACTTTTTGGGCTTGGGCTTTTGTAATCTTTTGTAACTCTAGATTAGTATATAAGGGCTTGCACGTCCTAGAATTAGGTATCTTTGGCAGAAACAAGGCAAACACTCTCTCTTCCACCCCTTTGAAGGAGGATCTTGGATGCTCAGGCTACCTCTTCACCTTTATTGGGTTTATTCTTTCATTCTTTCATTGATATTCATCTAGGTTCACCATGAATATGGTGAACTAAACCTTGTATGTTTGTTGGGGAATCAATGTAATCTCTTGAAGCTCTCATCTATGGAATCTGTTGTTTACATCTTTTAAGTAAGACATATGCTTTCTTTCATCATTAGTTAGGGTTTTTCCTCTTTGCTCAATGCTTGCATAGTTTAACTCATTCCATCCATGATCATTGGTTTTGTCGATACGGACACGTACGGGGAAGTCTAGATCCGGGGAATTTCTCCCAATATTATACTGACAATTTTATATTGGTTGTCTTTAAGCTCCTGCACTCATGAACTAATCATTAGGAATGCTAGGAATTGTATGAACTCGTGATTAGGGAGAAGCCATCTAGAATGGTACATTAGAGAGTGGCATTAACAATGATGATTTGAATGTTGAATTCCTAAAATATGAGAGTGGATGAGATGAAATTGACCCCCAACAACATATTCATTCATATAATTCATTGAAAGTGTTTATCTTTTGTCTTTGCCATTGATCAAATTTCATGCATACATATTTATTTTCGTCTTTGCATATTGAACTCTAAATATTTCGTTTGTAAGTCCTAGCTAATCAACAAATCACATAACTAAACTAGGCCGTGAGTCCTTTGGGAAGAACGATACTTGGTCTTACCAAGTTTATTACTTGAACGATTCGATCATACTTGCCGATTGTGAAACAAGTTTGTGACATCATATTTTGGTGCTCATAAATTTGTCCATCAAGTTTTTGGCGCCGTTGCCGGGGATTCGTGGTTTAACTGGTTAATTTGTGTGATTATTGATTATCTTTGACTTTAATTTTGAATTTCTGTTTTTATTTTTTCTGTTTTTATTTTATTTTATCCTTTTATCTTTTTAGATTAGGTTAGATTT
Source organism: Vigna nakashimae (assembly GCA_034642375.1). NCBI lineage: Eukaryota > Viridiplantae > Streptophyta > Magnoliopsida > Fabales > Fabaceae > Vigna > Vigna nakashimae. Next base: position 33,927,292 of record CM067765.1, read on the forward strand.
TATTTTTATATTTTTATCTTTTAGGTTAGATTAGATTAGATTTTATTTTATTTTATTAGGTTAGATTTTATTTTATCTTTTTAGAATAGATTTTATTTTATTTTATCTTCTAAATCTTTTATCTTTCTATCTTCTAAATCTTTTATCTTCTTATCTTCTGAATCTTTTATCTTTTTATCTTTTGAATTTATATCTTCTCCTATATCTTTTTGTGCTAACAAATCTTTTCTAGGGTTTTGTTTTCTTGTGCATGCAGGAAGCAATTCGAACTAGAAGTAAGAAAACAACAGAACCACTTCTTGAAGGTCTAGAAGAGAGTAGAAGGAGGAGAAGAATCAGAACGTCTAGAGAACTTTTCCCTTCTCCAGAAACTCTCTTGCAATCATCACCACAAGGTTCTGTTCATAGCACAGGAAGTATGGAGGGCAATAATGTTAGAAGAACTCTTGCAGATTACACTAATCTTGCTGGACCTCAGCACTTCAATAGCATAGCTAGACCTAGAGTCAATGCAGCCAACATGGAGGTCAAACCAGCACTGATTCAACTGGTGAAGAGTAATCAATTTAATGGGTTATCTCACGAAAGCCCATATGAGCACCTGACTACCTTTAATGAGATTTGCAATACAGTCAAAATTAATGGGGTGCCAGACGAAGCAATCAAACTTAGCTTGTTTCCTTTCTCATTGGGAGGCAATGCCAAGCTTTGGTTGAACTCTTTTCCAGAAGAAAGTTTCACAGAGTGGGAAGCAGTGGTTACAAAATTCTTAAACAAATACTTCCCACAATCTAAGGTGACTAAAGGAAAGCAATAGATATCTTCATTCAAGCAGGGCATGGAGGAATCACTGGGACATGCATGGGACAGGTACAAAAGCTTATTACGTAAAACTCCCACGCATGGCTTTGAAGATCAAGAAGTAGTCTTAACTTTCCTTGGAGGGCTTGGTTCACAAACCAAGATGATGCTGGATGCCTCAGCTGGAGGCAATATCAAATGGAAGACTCCAGAGGAAGCAACTGAAATTATTGAAAATATGGCTACAAGTGATAATGAGCTGCACAATGAAAGAGGCGCCCCTATGCAACAGAAAGGGGTTCTTCAATTACAAACCCATGATGCTCTGCTAGCACAGAATAAAATTCTAACTCAACAGCTGGAGACTCTAACCAAAACTCTTGCTTCATTACCCAAAGAGTTAAAATCTGCTGCACAGGTACAAACCCAGTTGTGCGAATTATGTGGGGGAGATCACATCAATGGCCAATGTGCTTTTCCTGTGGAAGCCGTGGAGGATGTTAATTTCATGGTTAATCAGTTTCCATACCGTCAAGGGAATTATAATCAGGGTTGGAAACCACATCCAAGCATTGGCCAAGGACAAACTGGGCAGGCTAATCAATATAATAAGCAGCAGCAGCAGCAACCAACCATGTGGCAACAAATATCTATGCTTAATGAAAGATCAACAAGGTTGGAAGAAACTCTTCAGCAATTCATACAGAAAACTGAATCTTCTCAAAAGAGCACTGAAGCTGCTATAAAGAATTTGGAGATTCAGATGGGTCAGATTACTAAGCAATTGGAAGAAAGACCACACAGAAACTTTGGGGCTAATACTGAGGTTAACCCTAGAGAAGAGTGCAAAGTGGTCAAGAGTGTGAATGAAGAGATTATTGAGTTAGAAGAAGATGAAACAGAAGAGAGAAGAGAAGAAGAAAGAAAGGACACTTTTCCTTTTCTAACAAATCAGGAGAAACCAATGGATTTCACAGATTTATTCAGAATGGTTGATAATGAAGCTCCTTGGGAACAAATTCTACAGAAAATAGCAGTTTACACAAAATCTGAAGAAGGAACCTCTACAAAAAGAAGACGTAGAGATGATGAGGAAGAAAAGTTTGTAACTGTTAAGAAAGAATCATTCCCACCAAAAGCAGCAGATCCAGGTAGTTTTTCTATCCCTTGCACTATAGGGAAGAAAAAGGTAAAGAAAGCTCTCCTTGACTTAGGCTCAAGTGTTAACTTGATGCCTTATTCTCTATTGGAGCAAATTGACCATGTTAAAATAAAACCTGTAAAGGTTAATCTGGTAATGGCTGATGGATCTTCAAAGGAGCCATGTGGGATTGCAGAAGACATTGTAGTTTGTGTTGGCAAACTTCAGTTCTTGGCAGACTTTGTGGTGATGAAGATGGAGAACGAAAAGATACCTTTCATACTGGGAAGACCGTTTATGAAAACGGCCAGGGCTATTATAGATGTTAATGAAGGTATAGTGGTGCTCCAGGACAGAGAGGAGAGAGTGGTGGTGGATGTCTTCAAAGATGAAACACAAGCAAAGGAGGAAGAAGCCAGTTATAAAGCTGCATTTCGAGATGCACCCATAACTAGAGGTAAAAATGAAAATCTTAAGGTTTCTGATAACCATTGTTTGTATTTTCAGGTACCCAAGGTAGAGGAAATTGGAAAAGGAGAAGAAGTTCCTAGAGACTGGAAGAAAAGAGGACTCCAACTTGGCACACCTGTAAGACTCAAGAACAAGTTGTGGGTTATAAAAGGCTTTAAAGAAAAGGAGATGATAGAGATAGAGTCTCCATATTCTAGAGAATCTAAGACAGTCCAAAGGAAGCAGTTGAAAGGTTGGTGGAAGGACAACATCAACCATAAAGAAGATGGAACATGAGCTTTAACAGGGTCAAGCTAGTGACGTTAAAGAAGCGCTTGCTGGGAGGCAACCCAGTTGATTGATAAACTTTTGATTTGATTTTGTAATTTGTAATTTGTGAACATTATTCTGGACATTATTTTGTTGGATCCTGCATCTACTGAAGGATGCTAGGTGGTTAAGTATCTACTGAAGGATACTAAGTTTGTAACACCTACTGATGGGTGTTGGTGAGAAAATTTTGCACCTACTGATGGGTGCTGGTAAGTTTGAAACACCTACTGATGGGTGTTGGTGGATTTTGGGTCAGGCTCGTGACGTTAAACAAGCGCTACCTGGGAGGCAACCCAGTTGATTGATTGTTTTTGTTTGTTTTAATTAGGGTTTGCATAAGCATTTTTAACATTGAATTGCAGGGAACCTATGAGGGGTATGCTAGAAAGGCACGTAGGTCAAGAAAAGAAGGAGAAGGGCACATCACGAAAGTGCCGCTGAGCGGCAATTACCGCTGAGCGGTACTATCGCAGATGGGCTTAAGTTCCCCTTAGCGGAACCCGAGCCCATTGGGGTATTTTTAAACCCTAAGCTGCGCGTTTTCACATTCTTTCAAGCCCTTCTCTGCACAAACACTTCCACATATCTTCTCTTAAGTTTCCCACATCTTTTTACTCTTCCCTCTTAGAAAAATTTCTCTTCCACTCACTTTTTCACTAGTGTGCCATCAAAGTTTGGGGTTGGAAGAGAGCATTCTAGTTTGGAAGCATTCTCATATCATCTAGCATCTCCACCCAAGTAAGTAAAATGCATTTTGTCATTCTAGGGTTCTTGAATTTGAATGTGATTGTCAAAGCATGAATATTTAGGGGTTTTGATTTCTATGCATGATTTGATGATATATTTGATGTTTGAACCGATTAAACTGTTTGATTATGAACTGGAAAACTGAAAATTGCATTTGGGTGGAGTTAGGAAGGTTTTAAAAAAGAGATTCGCAAAAATCTGCAGGTCACCGCTGAGCGGCATTTACCGCTGAGCGGCACTCTGCCAGATTTGCTTTTTCTGGCTTTTTGCGTGTTTGAATGTGGCACTGGTGGCGCTGAGGGGAAATTCTGGCCCTCAGCGGTGGTTTAGCTTCGAAAGGAGTTGTGTTCTGTATTTACTAATGATTAACATCATGTTCTGTGGTTTTGGATTTGTGTTTTGAATGCAGGAATGACATCTTCTTCAGGAAAGAGATTGAAAACCATGGCAACCAAGAGGAAGGAAAAGGAACCAGAGCAGCCCCATAATGGCAGGTTCCTCTCTAGGAAACATGAGAAGCACTTTAGGGTGGTTCAGGACAGGAGACTTCTAATGGAGAGAAAAGTTGGAATGATACCTAACTTTGCTCCTCAATTTGGAGAGCAAGTGTTAGGGAATGACTGGGGAAAGCTAGCCACTTATCCAGCACCTGCCAACATAGCTGTAGTTAAGGAATTCTACACCAATGCAAAGAAGATTGGTGACTATCCAGCTGAGAATTATTTGGGCTATGTCAGAGGCCATGCTATCAGGTATGATCCTGATTCCATCAACAATTTCCTGGATACTGTGTGGGCTGGTGAGCAATGCCAGTTTGCTCTTAGCATGGAGGAAGGTGCTGAATTTGAGGATGTGGAGAGAGTGTTGTGCATACCTGGAGGACACTTTCAAAGAAATAGATCTGGAGCAGTGGTTAACATTAGGAGGACAGATTTGACTCCTCTTGCAAAGTATTGGATGGCATTTTCTCATGCCAACATTCAGCCATGCTCACATGTGTCAGATATCACTCTCAGCAGGGCACTATTCATCTACTGTGCTATCAGAAATTTGAATGTTAATATTGGGCAGGTGATAGCTGATGAGATTAGTGTGTGTGCTAACACTTCAAACAACAAAGCACCACTGGGACATCCTTCTTTGATCACTCACCTCTGCAAGCTAGCTGGGGTGGACACTTCTGTTCCACCATTTGAGAGGCCAAGAAAAGCTATAGATGAGGCCTATTACAGACAGTATTGTGGAGGTGAGGATGCAGCTCAGCCAGTTCCACCACGCCAGGCTCGTAGAGAGAGAGGGCCAGCACAGAGCCGGACATCTGCTGATACACATGAAGCAGAACCATTCCAGATGAGGGACATGTATATGTCTCTTATAGGTGCTCAGTTGCAGTCCATCCACAGAGGGCAGGTGGCCACGGCTGAGATGATAGTGGGGATGTATGATACCCCTCCAGCACACAGATGGACTATGGATGAATTCCATAACGTGGTAGCTTGGCCAGAAGAACCATTGCATAGAGGAGCTGAAGCAGCTGAAGCTTCAGCCAGAGATATGGAAGAAGATGAAGCTGAGGAGGAGGATGCATTTGATGATGATGATGATGAAGAGGAGGAGGAAGATACAGAGGACAGCTCAGACTGATGAGGAGCTGAGATAGCATTTACTGATGAATGCTATCATATGATTATGCTTTTGTGGTTTAAGTTTTCTGAACTTATTTATTTTTGTTTTTAGATTAGAGTTTGATGTACTCTATTGAACACCTGGTTTGTTATGATGGTTTGCTATTAACTGTGATTGTGTGATAAGTAATGCTTGATGATGCTTATTGATTGATTGATGTCGAGATAGATGTGCACATTAAAATGCTTATACAGGTGATTCACAAGCTTTGTGAACAAATGCATAATATCATGATTGTGATTGTGAAATTAAGCAGGATGTGTATGTCAAATGTGAATGAGCTTATATGTGAGGTTTTGAGCTCCAGAGTTGTTATTGTTGAATGCTATTACTTTGAAAGCATGAATGATTTTGCCCAGGTTTTCTATGATTGAATCAATTGCTTGTTTTGCATCATATGATCAAGGCCGTTTGTTGGAACCGTTTTTATTGGCCAAATTCATAAAGTTAGCCTACTAAAAGAGAATACTTTGTGTTCTAACCTTTGAACCCTTAGCCTTGAACATACACTGAAACCTTTGATTGAAAATCTTTACCTTGAGTTAAGTAGAAGATCTTGTGTGGTATTGTTAAATGTTCAAGTTTGGGGTTGTTGTGAAAAAGGAAAAGCATTGAGCTAAGAGCTAAAAAGTAAGAATATGCAAAGAAAAAGAAAAAGAAAAGCAAAGAAAAAGAAGTAAAGCTCAATGCAAATGAAAAGGCAAGTTGGGAATGAATAAGAATAATTGTGTTGTTATGATTCTCTTAACTCAAGGATTTTGTGATCCAGAAAAACCAATTTTCTTGTTAGCCCAGCCACATTATAAGCCATTGAAAAGTCCTTGTGATGATGCATGCTTGTGAATGTGGTAAAATGAAAGGCAAAGTTGATTCATGTGACATTGTGATAGTGGAGTGAATGAGTGAAACACTTTACCTCTTATACACTTGTGTGTTGAGTGAAACACTTTACCTAGTGAGGAAATATTCCATAAGCACATGAACATCCATGCTTAATTGATTGATCGTTCATGAAAAATAGCATTTGTTGGAACTTAAATGACTTTGTGAACACTAAAGCATGTGCACATCTTAATTGAACTCTTGGTCATAAGTTTGAGTGAAGTTGTTACTTATCTTGAAAAAGAGGATTTTTGAATAAGTGAACCATCATATGAATTGGTCGGAGATGGAGTTACATTTTGTTTGCTTGAGGACAAGCAAAGTTCTAAGTTTGGGGTTGTGATAACAGTTGAAAAACTGTTATTTTCATGCTTAAAAGTGATACTAAAAGTGTTTATCTATATTTTCATGCCTTTTATCTATATTTTCATAAATAAGAGAGCTGGACAGGTTTACGCTTGATTTAAGTGTTTTTATGCAGGTTTTAAGGTGAATTTAGTGAAAAGAGTGAAGAAGGAGAGAAGTGACATTAGAAAAGACAAGAAAGAGTGCAAAAAGAGAAGACAAAGGCACCGCTCAGCGGCAAACTACCGCTGAGCGGCACTCAGGAGGTTGCGGGAGTCACGCTGAGGGGCAAAATGGCCGCTGAGGGGAAGAAAGAAGACGCGCAATCACCGCTGAGCGGTAAATACCGCTGAGCGGCACTTTTTGGGCTTGGGCTTTTGTAATCTTTTGTAACTCTAGATTAGTATATAAGGGCTTGCACGTCCTAGAATTAGGTATCTTTGGCAGAAACAAGGCAAACACTCTCTCTTCCACCCCTTTGAAGGAGGATCTTGGATGCTCAGGCTACCTCTTCACCTTTATTGGGTTTATTCTTTCATTCTTTCATTGATATTCATCTAGGTTCACCATGAATATGGTGAACTAAACCTTGTATGTTTGTTGGGGAATCAATGTAATCTCTTGAAGCTCTCATATATGGAATCTGTTGTTTACATCTTTTAAGTAAGACATATGCTTTCTTTCATCATTAGTTAGGGTTTTTCCTCTTTGCTCAATGCTTGCATAGTTTAACTCATTCCATCCATGATCATTGGTTTTGTCGATACGGACACGTACGGGGAAGTCTAGATCCGGGGAATTTCTCCCAATATTATACTGACAATATTATATTGGTTGTCTTTAAGCTCCTGCACTCATGAACTAATCATTAGGAATGCTAGGAATTGTATGAACTCGTGATTAGGGAGAAGCCATCTAGAATGGTACATTAGAGAGTGGCATTAACAATGATGATTTGAATGTTGAATTCCTAAAATATATGAGAGTGGATGAGATGAAATTGACCCCCAACAACATATTCATTCATATAATTCATTGAAAGTGTTTATCTTTTGTCTTTGCCATTGATCAAATTTCATGCATACATGTTTATTTTCGTCTTTGCATATTGAACTCTAAATATTTCGTTTGTAAGTCCTAGCTAATCAACAAATCACATAACTAAACTAGGCCGTGAGTCCTTTGGGAAGAACGATACTTGGTCTTACCAAGTTTATTACTTGAACGATTCGGTCATACTTGCCGATTGAGAAACAAGTTTGTGACATCATATTTTGGTGCTTACTAATTTGTCCATCATGGAGGAAGTGGACGAAGTGGAGGAAGTGGACAAAGTGAACGAAGTGGAGGAAATTGACGAAGTAGAGGAAGTTGAAGAACTGGAGGAAGTGGATGAAGTGGAGGAAGTGGGGGAAGTGGTCGAAGTGGAAGAAGTGGAAGAAGTTGAGGAAGTGGACAAAGTGGAGGAAGTAGTGGAAGGGGAGGAAGTTGATGAAGTAGAGGAAGTGGAGGAAGCAGACGAAGGGGAGGAAGTGGATGAAGTGGGGAAGTGGACAAAGTGGACGGAGTGGACGAAATGGAAGAAGTGGACGAAGTTGACGAAGTAGAGGAAGTGGAGGAAAAGGAGGAAGTGGACGTAGTGGATGAAGTGGAGGAAGTGGATGAAGTTGACGAAGTGAAGGAGTGGACGAAGTAGAGGAAGTTGACGAAGTGGAAGAAGTGGAGGAAGTTGAGGAAGAGGAAAAAGTAGAAGAAGTGGAAGAAGTGGAGGAAGTGGAGGAAGTCGAAGAAGTGGACAAAGTTGACAAAGGGGACGAAGTGGAGGCAGTGGAGGAAGTTGTTGAAGTGGACGAAGTGGGGGAAGTGGACAAAGAGGGCGAAGCGGAGGAAGTTGACGAAGTTGATAAAGTTGACGAAGTGGACGAAGAGGGTGAAGCGGGGGAAGTGCACGAAGTTGACGAAGTGGAGGAAGTGGCGGAAGTGGAGGAAGTGGACAAAGTGCAGGAAATTGACGAAGTGGACGAAGTGGAGGATGTTGACGAAGTGGAGGAGGTCGAGGAGGTGGCGGAAGTTGACGAAGTGGAGGAACTAGATGAAGTGGAGGAAGTAGAGGAAGTTGACAGAGTGGACGAAGTAGACGACGAGGTCATAGTGGAGGAAGATGACGAAGTGGACGAAGTAGACGAAGTGGAGGAAATTGACAAAGTGGACGATGTGGAGGAAGTTGACGAAGTAGAGGAAGTGGACGATGGCGACGAAGTGGAGGATGTGGAGGAAGTGGAGGAAGATGACGAAGTGGAATAAGTGGAGGAAGCGGAGCAAGTTGAGGAAGTGGACGAAGTTGACGAAGTGGAGGAAGTGGAAGAAATGGAGGAAGTTGAGGAAGTGGACAAAGTAGAGGAAGTCGAGGAAGTTGACGAAGTGGACGAAGTGGAAGAAGTGGAGGAGGTTGAGGAAGAGGACGAAGTGGAAGAAGTGGAGGAAGTGGAGGAAGTTGACGAAATGGACGAAGAAGACGAAGTGGAGGAAGAAGAGGAAGGGGAACAAGTGGACGAAGTGGAAGAAGTGGAGGAAGTGGAGGAAGTTAACGAAATGGACGAAGTGGAAGAAGTCGAGGAAGTTGTGAATAGGACGACGTGGAAGAAGTGGAGGAAGTGGAGGAAGTTGAAAAAGTGGACGAAGTGGATGGAAAGGAGGAAGTGGACGAAGTAGAGGAAATGGAGGAAGTGGACGAAGTTGACGAAGTGGAGGAACAGGACGAAGTTGACGAAGTAGAGGAAGTGGAGGAAGTTGACGGAGTGGAGGAAGTGGAGGAAGTGGACGAAGGGGACGAAATTGAGGAAGTGGTCGAAGTGGACGAACAGGAAGAAGTGGAGGAAGTGGAGAAAGTTGAGGAAGTGGACAAAGTGGAGGAAGTGGAGGAGTGGAGGAAGTGGAGGAAGTGGAGGAAGAGGTCGAAGTGTAGGAAGTTGCCGAAGTGGAGGAAGCGGACGAAGTGGACAAAGTTGACGAAGTGGAGGAAGTGGAGGAAGTGGAGGAAGAGTAGGAACTGGAGGAAGTGGACCAAGTGGGCGAAGTGGACGAGGCGGACAAAATCGACGAAGTGGAGGAATTGGAGGAAGTGGAGGAAGTGGACGAAGTGGAGGAAGTGCACATAGTGGAGGAAGTGGACAAAGTGGAAGAAGTGGAAGAAGTAGACGAAGTGGACGAAGTAGACGAAGTGGACGAAGTTGAGGAGGTGGACGAAGCGGACGAAGTGGAGGGAATATACAAAGTGGACGATGTGGAGGAAGTTGACGAAGTGGAGGAAGTGGACAATGGGGACGAAGTGGAGGAAGTGGAGGAAGTTAACGAAGTGGAAGAAGTGGAGGAAGTGTAGCAAGTTGAGGAAGTGGACGAAGTTGACGAAGTGGAGGAAGTGGAGGATGTTGAAGAAATGGAGGAAGATGAAGAAGTGGACAAAGTGGACGAAGTGGAAGAACTGGAGGAAGTTGACGAAGTGGACGAAGTGGAAGAAGTGGAGGACGTTGAGCAAGAGGACGAAGTGGATGAAGTGGACAAAAGTGGAAGAAGTTGAGGAAGTGGAGGAAGTTGACGAAGCAGACGAAGAAGACGAAGTGGAGGAAGAGGAGGAAGTGGACGAAGTGGACGAAGTGGAAGAAGTGGAGGAAGTGGAGGATGTGGAGATAGTGGAGGAAGAAGTGGAAGAAGTCGAGGAAGTTACGAAGAGGACGAAGTGGAAGAAGTGGAGATAGTGGAGGAAGGGGAGGAAGTTCAAGAAGTGGACGAAGTGGACGAAAAGGAGGAAGTGGACGAAGTAGAGGAAATGGAGGAAGTGGACGAAGTTGACGAAGTGGAGGAAGAGGACGAAGTGGAGGAAGTGGACTGATGGACAAATTTGTAAGCACCAAAATATGATGTCACAAACTTGTTTCACAATCGGCAAGTATGACCGAATCGTTCAAGTAATAAACTTGGTAAGACCAAGTATCGTTCTTCCCAAAGGACTCACGGCCTAGTTTAGTTATATGATTTGTTGATTAGCTAGGACTTATAAACGAAATATTCAAAGTTTAATATGCAAGACAGAAAATAAACATGTATGCATGAAGTTTGATCAATGGCAAAGACAAAAGATAAATACTTTCAATGAATGAATATGTTGTTGGGGGTCAATTTCATCTCATCCACTCTCATATATTTTAGGAATTCAACATTCAAATCATCATTGTTAATGCCACTCTCTAATGTACCATTCTAGATGGCTTCTCCCTAATCAAATAGTTCATACAATTCCTAGCATTCCTAATGATTAGTTCATGAGTGCAGGAGCTTAAAGGCAACCAATAAAATATTGTCAGTATAATATTGGGAGAAATTCCCCGGATCTAGACTTCCCCGTACGTGTCCGTATCGACAAAACCAATAATCATGCATTAGAATGAGTTAAACAATGCAAGCATTGAGCAAAGAGGAAAAACCCTAACTATTGATGAAAGAAAGCATATGTCTTACTTAAAAGATGTATTCAACAAATTCCATATATGAGAGCTTCAAGAGATTACATTGATTCCCCAACAAACATACAAGGTTTAGTTCACCATATTCATGGTGAACCTAGATGAATAACAATGAAAGAATGAAAGAATAAACCCAATAAAGGTGAAGAGGTAGCCTGAGCATCCAAGATCCTCCTTCAAAGGGGTGGAAGAGAGAGTGTTTACTTCGTTTCTGCCAAAGATACTAATCCCAAGGACGTGTAAGCCCTTATATACTAATCTAGAGTTACAAAAGATTACAAAAGCCCAAGCCCATAAAGTGCCGCTCAGCGGTATTTACCGCTCAGCGGTGATTGCGCGTCTTCTTTCTTCCCCTCAGCGGCCATTTTGCCCCTCAGCGGTTCCAACGCCACCTCTTGAGTGCCGCTCAGCGGTAGTTTGCTGCTGAGCGGTGCCTTCGTCTTCTCTTTTTGCACTCTTTCTTGTCTTTTCTAATGTCACTTCTCTCCTTCTTCACTCTTTTCCCTAAATTCACCTTAAAACCTGCACAAAAACACTTAAATCAAGCGTAAACCTGTCCAGCTCTCTTATTTATGAAAATATAGATAAAAGGCATGATTTCAAGCTAGTTTTTAAGTCTAAAGGTTGCTTTTAGTATCACTTTTAAGCATGAAAATAACAGTTTTTCAACTGTTATCACAACCCCAAACTTAGAACTTTGCTTGTCCTCAAGCAAACAAAATGTAACTCCATCTCCAACCAATTCACATGATGGTTCACTCATTCAAAATCCTCTTTCCAAGATAAGTAACAACTTCACTCAAACTTATGACCAAGAGTTCAATCAAGATGTGCATATGCTTTAGTGTTCACAAAGTCATTTAAGTTCCAACAAATGCTATTTTTCATGAATGATCAATCAATTAAGCATGGATGTTCATGTGCTTATGGAATATTTCCTCACTAGGTAAAGTGTTTCACTCAACACACAAGTGTATAAGAGGTAAAGTGTTTCACTCATTCACTCCACTATCACAATGTCACATGAATCAACTTTGCCTTTCATTTTACCACAATCAAAAACATTCACAAGCATGCATCATCACAAGGACTTTTCAATGGCTTATAATGTGGCTGGGCTAACAAGAAAATTGGTTTTTCTGGATCACAAAATCCTTGAGTTAAGAGAATCATATCAACACAATTATTCTTATTCATTCCCAACTTTCTTTTGCCTTTGCATTTGCATTGAGCTTTGCTTCTTTTTCTTTTCTTTTCTTTTTCTTTTCATATTCTTACTTTTTAGCTCTTAGCTCAATGCTTTTCCTTTTTCATGTTTTCCCAACAACCCCAAACTTGAACATTTAACAGTACCACACAAGATCTTCTACTTAACTCAAGGTACAGATTTCCAATCAAGGGTTTTCAGTGTATATTCAAGGCTAAGGGTTCAAAGGATAGAACACAAAGTGTTCTCTTTATGAATTTGGCCAGTAAAAAAGGGTTCCAACAAATGGCCTTGATCATATGATGCAAAACAAGCAATTGATTCAATCATAGAAAACCTGGGAAAAGTCATTCATGCTTTCAAAGTAATAACATTCAACAATAACAACTCTGGAGCTCAAAACCTCACATATAAGCTCATTCACATTTGACATACACATCCTGCTTAATTTCACAACCACAATCATGATATCATGCATTTGTTCACAAAGCTTGTGAATCACCTGTATAAGCATTTTAATGTGCACATCATCTCAACATCAATCAATCAATAACCATCATCAAGCATTACTTATCACACAATCACAGTTAATAGCAAACCATCATAAGAAACCAGGTGTTCAATAGAGTACATCAAACCCTAATCTAAAAACAAAAACAAATAAGTCCAGAAAACTTAAACCACAAAAGCATAATCATATGATAGCATTCATCAGTAAATGCTATCTCAGCTCCTCATCAGTCTGAGCTGTCCTCTGTATCTTCCTCTTCCTCTTCATCATCATCTTCATCAAATGCATCCTCCTCCTCAGCTTCATCTTCTTCCATGTCTCTGGCTGAAGCTTCAGCTGCTTCAGCTCCTCCATGTAATGGTTCTTCTGGCCAAGATACCACATTATGGAATTCATCCATAGTCCACCTGTGTGCTGGAGGGGTATCATACATCCCCACTATCATCTCAGCCGTGGCCACCTGCCCTCTGTGGATGGACTGCAACTGAGCACCTATAAGAGACATATACATGTCCCTCATCTGGAATGGTTCTGCTTCATGAGTATCAGCAGATGTCCGGCTCTGTGCTGGCCCTCTCTCTCTACGAGCCTGGCGTGGTGGAACTGGCTGAGCTGCATCCTCACCTCCACAGTACTGTCTGTAATAGGCCTCATCAATAGCTTTTCTTGGCCTCTCAAATGGTGGAACAGAAGTGTCCACCCCAGCTTGCTTGCAAAGGTGAGTAATCAAAGAAGGATGTCCCAGTGGTGCTTTGTTGTTTGAGGTGTTAGCACACACACTAATCTCATCAGCTATCACCTGCCCAATATTAACATTCAAATTTCTGATAGCACAGTAGATGAATAGTTCCCTGCTGAGAGTGATATCTGACACATGTGAGCATGGCTGAATGTTGGCATGAGAAAATGCCATCCAATACTTTGCAAGAGGAGTCAAATCGGTTCTCCTAATGTTAACCACTGCTCCAGATCTATTCCTTTGAAAGTGTCCTCCAGGTATGCACAACACTCTCTCAACATCCTCAAAGTCAGCACCTTCCTCCATGCTAAGAGCAAACTGGCATTGCTCACCAGCCCACACAGTATCCAGGAAGTTGTTGATGGAATCAGGATCATACCTGATGGCATGGCCTCTGACATAGCCCAAATAATTTTCAGCTGGATAATCACCAATCTTCTTTGCATTGGTGTAGAATTCCTTAACTACAGCTATGTTGGCAGGTGCTGGATAAGTGGCTAGCTTTCCCCAATCATTCCCTAACACTTCCTCTCCAAATTGAGGAGCAAAGTTAGGTATCATTCCAACCTTTCTCTCCATTAGAAGTCTCCTGTCCTGAACCACCCTAAAGTGCTTCTCATGTTTCCTAGAGAGGAACCTGCCATTATGGGGTTGCTCTGGTTCCTTTTCCTTCCTCTTGGTTGCCATGGTTTTCAATCTCTTTCCTGAAGAGGATGCCATTCCTGCATTCAAACACAATTACAAAACGACAGAACATGATGTTAATCATTAGTAAGCATAGAACACAACTTCTTTCGAAGCTAAACCACCGCTGAGGGCCAGAATTTCCCCTCAGCGCCACCAGTGCCACATTCAAACACGCAAAAAGCAAGAAAAAGCAAATCTGGCAGAGTGCCGCTCAGCGGTAATTGCCGCTCAGCGGTGACCTGCAGATTTTTGCAAATCTTGTTTTAAAAATGTCCTAACTCCACCCAAATGCAATTTTCAGTTTTCCAGTTCATAATCAAGCAGTTTAATCGGTTCAAACATCAAATATATCATCAAATCATGCATAGAAATCAAAACCCTTAAATATTCATGCTTTGACAATCACATTCAAATTCAAGAACCCTAGAATGACAAAATGCATTTTACTTACTTGGGTGGAGATACTAGATGATATGAGAATGCTTCCAAACTAGAATGCTCTCTTCCAACCCCAAACTTTAATGGCACACTATTGAAAAAGTGAGTGGAAGAGAAATTTTTCTAAGAGGGAAGAGTAAAAAGATGTGGGAAACCTAAGAGAAGATATGTGGAAGTGTTTGTGCAGAGAAGGGCTTGAAAGAATGTGAAAACGCGCAGCTTAGGGTTTAAAAATACCCCAATGGGCTCGGGTTCCGCCAAGGGGAACTTAAGCCCATCTGCGATAGTACCGCTCAGCGGTAAATGCCGCTCAGCGGCACTTTCGTGATGTGCCCTTCTCCTTCTTTTCTTGACCTACGTGCCTTCCTAGCATACCCCTCATATGTTCCCTGCAATTCAATGTTAAAAATGCTTATGCAAACCCTAATTAAAATAAAACAAACAAAAACAATCAATCAACTGGGTTGCCTCCCAGGTAGCGCTTGTTTAACGTCACGAGCCTGACCCAAAATCCACCAACACCCATCAGTAGGTGTTTCAAACTTACCAGCACCCATCAGTAGGTGCAAAATCTTCTCACCAACACCCATCAGTAGGTGTTACAAACTTAGTATCCTTCAGTAGATACTTAACCACCTAGCATCCTTCAGTAGATGCTAGATCCAACAAAATAATGTCCAGAATAATGTTCACAAATTAAAAGTTACAAAACCAAATTAAAAATCAAAAGTTTGTAAATCCACTGGGTTGCCTCCCAGCAAGCGCTTCTTTAACGTCACTAGCTTGACCCAGTAAAGCCCAAGTTCCTTCTTCTTTTTCTTCTTTCTACTGAACTTCTTCAGAAATTTGATCAAACCAGGAACTTGTTGCAGTGTCTCAATCATAGGAACTTTAATCTCCAATTTCTTGAAGATTTCCATAAAGCACTTAAATTTCTTTTCCTTCCTACGATTCTTCTTTAGATGAGGATGGGATTTTTCATATGATTCCTTCTTCTTTCCTCTCATCTTCTTTTTCTTATGCTTCCTCTCCCCAAATTTTCTCTTTTTCTTTTCTCTTATTTTTTTCTTCCCTTCTCTTTTTCTTAACTTATTTATTTTCACACAAATTTTCTTTCTCTCTTCTCTCTCAACTACTTCTTTTTCTTTTTCATCATCTTTATCTTTCTCACTCAACTCTTCTTTTTCTTCTCTCTCTATCTTTTCCTCATCTCTCTCTAATTTTTTCTCAGCAAAAATCTTGTCACTTTCAGTGACAATGGCTTGACCTTCCTTCTTAAGGTTAACTTCAGTATTAACCTTAACATTCAATTTTTGACTAATGAAACGAAGGTGCATCTCCAAATTTTTCAAAAATTGTTGGGTGTCATCCAAATTTACTGATGGAGAGGGTTGTTGCTGCCATTGTTGTGGTGGCAGCCTTTCAAATTCTTCGGCAGCTTGAGTGGTTTTGTGATGACAATCAGGTATCTGTATGTACTGTTGAACTGCCTCTTCCAACGTTATCCTTCTTCCCGATAGAGAGGGTTTTTTCTACCTTTGTTGTGGTGGTAGATTCTTAAATTGTTCGACAGCTTGCCAAAATTGATCATCATCCATGCTTAAATGAGATCCCACCAGTGATTGAAATTACCTTAGTAGAATTGAGTGCCTATTAAATTCATGTTCGAATTGCATCCTGCAAACATTAGGCACAAAACTCTAGAAAATATTTGTTAGCACAAAAAGATATAAGAGAAGATATATATTCAAAAGATAAAAAGATAAAAGATTCAAAAGATAGAAAGATAAAAGATTTAGAAGATATAAAGATAAAAGATAAAATAAAATAAAATCTAATCCTAAAAGATAAAATAAAATCTAATCTAAAAATAAAATCTAAAAGATAAAGATAAAATAAAATAAAATCTAACCTAAAAAATAAAATCTAACCTAATCTAAAAAGATAAAAAAGATAAAATAAAATAAAAACAGAAAAAATAAAAAAACAGAAATTCAAAATTAAATTCAAAGATAATCAATAATCACACAAATTAACCAGTTAAACCACGAATCCTCGGCAACGGCGCCAAAAACTTGATGGACAAATTTGTAAGCACCAAAATATGATGTCACAAACTTGTTTCACAATCGGCAAGTATGACCGAATCGTTCAAGTAATAAACTTGGTAAGACCAAGTATCGTTCTTCCCAAAGGACTCACGGCCTAGTTTAGTTATATGATTTGTTGATTAGCTAGGACTTATAAACGAAATATTCAAAGTTTAATATGCAAGACAGAAAATAAACATGTATGCATGAAGTTTGATCAATGGCAAAGACAAAAGATAAATACTTTCAATGAATGAATATGTTGTTGGGGGTCAATTTCATCTCATCCACTCTCATATATTTTAGGAATTCAACATTCAAATCATCATTGTTAATGCCACTCTCTAATGTACCATTCTAGATGGCTTCTCCCTAATCAAATAGTTCATACAATTCCTAGCATTCCTAATGATTAGTTCATGAGTGCAGGAGCTTAAAGGCAACCAATAAAATATTGTCAGTATAATATTGGGAGAAATTCCCCGGATCTAGACTTCCCCGTACGTGTCCGTATCGACAAAACCAATAATCATGCATTAGAATGAGTTAAACAATGCAAGCATTGAGCAAAGAGGAAAAACCCTAACTAATGATGAAAGAAAGCATATGTCTTACTTAAAAGATGTATTCAACAAATTCCATATATGAGAGCTTCAAGAGATTACATTGATTCCCCAACAAACATACAAGGTTTAGTTCACCATATTCATGGTGAACCTAGATGAATAACAATGAAAGAATGAAAGAATAAACCCAATAAAGGTGAAGAGGTAGCCTGAGCATCCAAGATCCTCCTTCAAAGGGGTGGAAGAGAGAGTGTTTACTTCGTTTCTGCCAAAGATACTAATCCCAAGGACGTGTAAGCCCTTATATACTAATCTAGAGTTACAAAAGATTACAAAAGCCCAAGCCCATAAAGTGCCGCTCAGCGGTATTTACCGCTCAGCGGTGATTGCGCGTCTTCTTTCTTCCCCTCAGCGGCCATTTTGCCCCTCAGTGGTTCCAACGCCACCTCTTGAGTGCCGCTCAGCGGTAGTTTGCCGCTGAGCGGTGCCTTCGTCTTCTCTTTTTGCACTCTTTCTTGTCTTTTCTAATGTCACTTCTCTCCTTCTTCACTCTTTTCCCTAAATTCACCTTAAAACCTGCACAAAAACACTTAAATCAAGCGTAAACCTGTCCAGCTCTCTTATTTATGAAAATATAGATAAAAGGCATGATTTCAAGCTAGTTTTTAAGTCTAAAGGTTGCTTTTAGTATCACTTTTAAGCATGAAAATAACAGTTTTTCAACTGTTATCACAACCCCAAACTTAGAACTTTGCTTGTCCTCAAGCAAACAAAATGTAACTCCATCTCCAACCAATTCACATGATGGTTCACTCATTCAAAATCCTCTTTCCAAGATAAGTAACAACTTCACTCAAACTTATGACCAAGAGTTCAATCAAGATGTGCATATGCTTTAGTGTTCACAAAGTCATTTAAGTTCCAACAAATGCTATTTTTCATGAATGATCAATCAATTAAGCATGGATGTTCATGTGCTTGTGGAATATTTCCTCACTAGGTAAAGTGTTTCACTCAACACACAAGTGTATAAGAGGTAAAGTGTTTCACTCATTCACTCCACTATCACAATGTCACATGAATCAACTTTGCCTTTCATTTTACCACAATCAAAAACATTCACAAGCATGCATCATCACAAGGACTTTTCAATGGCTTATAATGTGGCTGGGCTAACAAGAAAATTGGTTTTTCTGGATCACAAAATCCTTGAGTTAAGAGAATCATAACAACACAATCATCTTATTCATTCCCAACTTTCTTTTGCCTTTTCATTTGCATTGAGCTTTGCTTCTTTGCTTTTCTTTTTCTTTTCCTTTGCATATTCTTACTCTTTAGCTCTTAGCTCAATGCTTTTCCTTTTGCATGTTTTCCCAACAACCCCAAACTTGAACATTTAATAATACCACACAAGATCTTCTACTTAACTCAAGGTAAAGATTTTCAATCAAAGGTTTCAGTGTATGTTCAAGGCTAAGGGTTCAAAGGATAGAACACAAAGTGTTCTCTTTTAGTAGGCTAACTTTATGAATTTGGCCAGTAAAAAGGGTTCCAACAAACGGCCTTGATCATATGATGCAAAACAAGCAATTGATTTAATCATAGAAAACCTGGGCAAAATCATTCATGCTTTCAAAGTAATAGCATTCAAACAATAATAACTCTGGAGCTCAAAACCTCACATATAAGCTCATTCACATTTGACATACACATCCTGCTTAATTTCACAATCACAATCATGATATTATGCATTTGTTCACAAAGCTTGTGAATCACCTGTATAAGCATTTTATGTGCACATCATCTCATCATCAATCAGTCAATAAGCATCATCAAGCATTACTTATCAAACAATCACAGTTAATAGCAAACCATCATAAGAAACCAGGTGTTCAATAGAGTACATCAAACCCTAATCTAAAAACAAAAACAAATAAGTTCAGAAAACTTAAACCACAAAAGCATAATCATATGATAGCATTCATCAGTAAATGCTATCTCAGCTCCTCATCAATCTGAGCTGTCCTCTGTATCTTCCTCTTCTTGGATCTTATAGTCTTGATTCTTTTTGCCCGATGAGGAGGCCATCCCTGCATCAAACATAATTCACAAAACCAAAAGATACATTGTTAAGCATTAGTAAACCACACTGAAGAAATCATCCCCTTCAATGATGCTCTCTCCCAACCCCAAACTTAGATGGAAAACTAGTGAGAAAGTGAGTGAAAGGGAGATTTTCTCAAGAGGGAAGAGGGAAAAGATGTGGAGAACCTTAGAAAAGGTATGTGGGAGTGTGTGTGCAGAGAAGAGCCTGAAAATAGAAGCTTATGTGCAGCTTAGGGTATAAAAATACCCTAATGGGCTCGGGTTCCGCTAAGGGGAACTAAAGCCCATCTACGATAGTACCGCTCAGCGGCACTTTCGTGAAGCGCTCCTCTCCTTCTTTTCTTGACCTACGTGCCTCCTAGACATACCCCTCACTGGTTCCCTGCAATTCAATGTTAAAAATGCTTATGCAAACCCTAACTAAAATAAACAAACAGAAAACAATCAATCAACTGGGTTGCCTCCCAGGTAGCGCTTGTTTAACGTCACGAGCCTGACCCAAAAATCCACCAACACCCATCAGTAGGTGTTTCAAACTTACCAACACCCATCAGTAGGTGTTACAGACTTACCAGCACCCATCAGTAGGTGCAAAATTTTCTCACCAACACCCATCAGTAGGTGTTAAATTTTCTTACCAACACCCATCAGTAGGTGTTACAAACTGAGTATCCTTCAGTAGATACTTAACCACCTAGCATCCTTTAGTAGATGCTATATCTAACAAAATATTTACAAAAATAATGTCCACAGATTAAAAGTTACAAAACCAAAATCAAAATCAAAAGTTTTTTAAATCACTGGGTTGCCTCCCAGCAAGCGCTCTTTTAACGTCATTAGCTTGACCCAGTAAAGCTCAAGTTCCTTCTTCTTTTTCTTCTTTCTACTGAACTTCTTCAGAAATTTGATCAAACCAGGAACCTGTTGCAATGTCTCAATCATAGGAACTTTAATCTCCAATTTCTTGAAGATTTCCATAAAGCACTCAAATTCCTTCTTCCTATGATACTTCTTTGGATGGGGACGAGATTTTTCATATGATTCTTTATTTTTTTCTCTCGCCCTCTTTCTCTTTTCTCCCACTTTCTTTTTTTCTTTTCTTTTTCTACTCACCTTCTCAATCTTCACACAAATTTTCTCTTCTTCTTTCTCTTCTCCCTCTTTTCTCTCTTCTTTTTCGAACTCAACTTTTTCAACATTTACACTCACTAGCTCTTGACACTCTTCCCTGGGGTTAACCTCAGTATTAGCCCCACAATTTCTACTTGGCCTTTCTTCCATCTGTTTGATGATCTGCCCCATCTGAATCTCCAAATTTTTGATAGCAGCTTCAGTGCTCTTTTGGGAAGACTCAGTTTTCTGTATGAAATTGTTGAGAATTTCCTCCAGCCTCATGGACCTTTTATTAAGCATAGAAAACTGTTGCCATAAGGTGGGTTGCTGCTGCTGCTTATTAAATTGACCAGCTTGCCCAGTTTGCCCTTGACCAATGCTTGGGTGTGGTTTCCACCCTTGATTGTAGTCCCCTTGACGATAGTGATTGGTCATGTAGTTTACATCCTCTACGGCTTCAACTGGAAAGGCACATTGACCATTGATATGGTCGCCTCCACACAATTCGCACAACTGGGATTGTACCTGTGTAGCAGTCTTCAACTCTTTGGGTAGTTGTGCAAGTATCTTTGTGAGATTCTCCAATTGTTGAGTTAGTATATTGTTCTGAGCTAGCAAGGCATCATTGGATTGCATCTGCAGAACTCCTTTTTGTTGAATAGGAGCTCCTCTTTCACTGTTCCACTTATTGTCATTAGTAGTCATGCTTTCAATTATTTCTGTGGCTTCCTCTGGAGTCTTCCATTTGATATTGCCTCCTGCTGAGGCATCCAGCATCATCTTGGTTTGTGAACCAAGCCCTCCAAGGAAGATTAGGACTACTTCTCCTTCGTTAAATCCATGCGTGGGAGTCTTTCTTAATAGGCTTTTGTACCTGTCCCATGCATGCCCCAGTGATTCTTCCATGCCTTGTCTAAATGAAGAGATCTCTTGCTTCCCTTTGTTGACCTTGGAAGAATTGAGTGCCCATAATTGCATCCTGCAAACATTAGGCACAAAACTCTAGAAAATATTTGTTAGCACAAAAAGATATAAGAGAAGATATATATTCAAAAGATAAAAAGATAAAAGATTCAGAAGATAAGAAGATAAAAGATTCAGAAGATAGAAAGATAAAAGATTTAAAAGATAGAAGATAAAATAAAATAAAATAAAATAAAATCTAATCTACAAATAAAATCAAATCAAATCTAACCTAATCAAATCAAATAAAATAAAATCTAATCTAATCTAATCAAATCTAATCAAATAAAATCTAATCTAGTCAAATAAAATCAAATAAAATCTAATCTAATCAAATCAAATCAAATCAAATCAAATCAAATAAGATACAAACTGTAAAATATAAACAGAAAAAAAAAATAAAAAAAAAATTCGAAATTTAAATTAAAAATAAAAAAAATAAGTCAAAGATAATCAATAATCACACAAATTAACCAGTTAAACCACGAGTCCCCGGCAGCGGCGCCAAAAACTTGATGGACAAATTTATGATCACCAAAATATGATGTCACAAACTTGTTTCACAATCGGCAAGTATGACCGAATCGTTCAAGTAATAAACTTGGTAAGACCAAGTATCGTTCTTCCCAAAGGACTCACGGCCTAGTTTAGTTATGTGATTTGTTGATTAGCTAGGACTTACAAACGAAAGATTTAGATTTTAATATGCAAGACAGAAAATAAACATGTATGCATGAAGTTTGATCAATGGCAAAAGCAAAAGATAAACACTTTCAATGAATTATATGAATGAATATGTTGTTGGGGGTCAATTTCATCTCATCCACTCTCATATATTTTACGAATTCAACATTCAAATCATCATTGTTAATGCCACTCTCTAATGTACCATTCTAGATGGCTTCTCCCTAATCACGAGTTCATACAATTCCTAGCATTCCTAATGATTAGTTCATGAGTGCAGGAGCTTAACGACAACCAATATAATATTGTCAGTATAATATTGGGAGAAATTCCCCGGATCTAGACTTCCCCGTACGTTCCCGTATCGACAAAACCAATAATCATGCATGGAATGAGTTAAACTATGCAAGCATTGAGCACAGAGGAAAAACCCTAACTAATGATGAAAGAAAGCATATGTCTTAATTAAAAGATGTAATCAACAGATTCCATATATGAGAGCTTCAAGAGATTACATTGATTCCCCAACAAACATACAAGGTTTAGTTCACCATATTCATGGTGAACCTAGATGAATAACAATGAAAGAATGAAAGAATAAACCCAATAAAGGTGAAGAGGTAGCCTGAGCATCCAAGATCCTCCTTCAAAGGGGTGGAAGAGAGAGTGTTTGCCTCGTTTCTGCCAAAGATACCTAATTCTAGGACGTGCAAGCCCCTATATACTAATCTAGAGTTACAAAAGATTACAAAAGCCCAAGCCCAAAAAGTGCCGCTCAGCGGTAAATACCGGTCAGCGGTGGTTGCGCGTCCTTTTCTTCCCCTCAGCGGCCAGTTTGCCCCTCAGCGTGACTCCCGCAACCTTCTGAGTGCCGCTCAGCGGTAAAATGCCGCTGAGCGGTGCCTTTGACTTCTCTTTTTGCACTCTTTCTTGTCTTTTCTAATGTCATCTCTCTCCTTCTTCACTTCTTTCACCAAATTCACCTTAAAACCTGCTCAAAAACACTTAAATCAAGCATAAACCTGTCCAGCTCTCATATTTATGAAAATATAGATAAAAGCATGATTTCAAGCTAGTTTTTAAGTCTAAAGGTTGCTTTTAGTATCAATTTTAAGCATGAAAATAACAGTTTTTCAACTGTTATCATATCCCTCTAAAGCTAAACAAGCTAACTTTACACGCAAAGGTCCATTTACACTATACAAATCAAAAATTTGGTCTACTTTAGCTATCCAATCTAGAAAAATAGACGGCTCGGCTTCCCCTTTGAAAGTAGGCAAGTTCAACTTTGGTAGTGTAAGGCCTTGGCCCATAGCTTTATCTTCTTGATGTTTCTTTGGCGAGGGAAGGTATACATTTACGGTTCTAGCTTCTTGCTTCTTCTTGTAGCAACCATGATCATGACCATGAGGTTGCTTTCCTTTGGTCTTTACCTCCGTGTCTAGCCGTTTGTTAAGGGTGTCAAGTTGATGTTGCATTTGTTGAAGAGCCTTCATCAAATCAAATTTGCTAGAAGCACTTCCGTGATGACTAGCTCCATTGGAGGAAACACGGCTTGAACCTGCAAACATGTTAACAAAGCAAACAGCAACAAAGCTAACAACACAAAACTGGTTAGAAACAGCCAAAAATCACGGCCAAAACAGCAACACACGATTTCACTCAAAACAACAAGAAAAGAAGCTCAAATCTCTCGGCAAAGTGTCTCAAAAAAACAAGGTAAGGGAAGCACCCTTCTTTCAAAATAGTAAAGTGTCTCACAAGTCCACTTTGAGAGCACCAACTCAAGTCTAAAGCAAATGGAAAGATGTACAATCCACCCTGAATGCAAAGGAGCCAAATCAAGACAGCTCATGGTAGAAGCCAAAAAAATGAATGAAAACTACAAGACAAATGATGGAAATGGAACCTAAAAATCAAGAAACTTGGCACACAATAAGGAGGCAGCAATCTAATGATTTTATGAAGACAAAACAGCAAGAAAAATGGAGGCAAAATAGTGGCACAAATGAACAAGACAACAGCAAACAAATTGACACAACTAAGAAGTAAATCACACCAACATGCTAGGCATACATGAAGAGTAAGATCAAATTAATGCTGGAAATAATTTGGCAAACCTCAAACCTATATATTCTGTAATTGTAGTAAAATAGAGGCTCAAAATGAAGGTAGCAAACACACCAACAATGAAGATAGCTCACGGCCAGACCAGCACAAACAATGCAAAACAGTTTTGAATTCTTTTGTGGTGCATGCAGTTTAGGAGATTGGCTAGTCTCGGCCAAGTAAAATTGAGGTGCTTAGGTGTGTTTGCACAAAGCTAATATTTGATTGGTTTAAGACCTCTACTAATGCAGAATATATAAGCAAAGTTTACACACTTAAATCCTATGATGATCAAACTCAATTCAACATACAAACATGGAGATGTAAAACTCTTAGCTATGCAATTTCAGAAAAATACTCTAGAAAACTCCTAAAGAGGACAAACATATGACTCAATTCAAAGTTAACAAGCAAGGAAAGACACATACAATCCAACCAAGACAAGAAATTAAAGCTGGAACAAGAAGCAAAAAGGAATAAGGACACCTACTTGTTGAAGACTTCCAATAGCATTGTTGCTGTTTGAAGAAATGTCAGCATGGATAAGGCTCTGGACAGCCACGGGACTCACCTCCAAACTGTGATATGAAGTTTTGAATCCTTGCTTAAGAGTGTTGGGAGGTCTTAGCACCGTCCAATGATCAATTCCAGCCACCACAAGTACCAAACAACAAGCAAACAATGCAAACAGATTAGAAGTCACTCAAACAGTAAGCACTGGACTGACAGGGGAGTAAACAATTTACTGGGAACAGCACAGAACGAATTTGAAAAAACTAAAAGTTGTACATGAAACTAGACATCCAGACGAAACTTTGAAAAAAAATTGCATGGAAAACAGACTAGAAATGAAGCTAAACTAAATCATACAAGTGGACTGTATTTTCACACAGAGGCTGGACGAGACAGAAAATGGCTCAGCAAAAATGAACATATCTAAGCTATTCTACTCTAGCATGCAATTCCTAAGAGATCAAAAACCTAAGGCTCATGATACCACATGATGGGGAAGTGCATACCTAGAGAGAATATACTAAATGACATTTAAGAGAATGGGAAAGAAATTAGGTCCGCCACTTGCTTGAGCAAGATAAGGTCTGCCCAAAACAGGGACTTTGGAGACAAAATACTATCTCAAAGAAGATTGCAAAAGTGCAAATCAACTCAAAATTCAATTGATTCAAGGTAAGGTACAGAAAGAAGACCCCTAAGCCTTCTTATATAACCTTTGGAGTGAGCTAGGATGCAAGATCTAGGAGATGTGGGACTTATGAGTGTGGAGGTCGTCCAGCAGCTGCTGCAGTTCCTCTAGGGACTTTTGAGTCTCACATTGCTCAATTCTCCCCACTCCAAAGGGTTTATAAGGCAACTAGTTCTCCTATAGTTCAAAACATGAAAACTACCTATGCTACCTTGCACTAACGCCTAGGATGCCCATTTCCTCTCCTTTTCTTTTTAAGACCAAGTCATGGAAAGTTCCACATTGCTTGTTCTTAAAGAGAAAGAAGAGTTTATAAGCGTCTCTACAACTAGAAATAATGAAAGAACAAAAGAGGCAAATACAAGCCAATGAAACCTATTCTACTCTTTTTTATGCTTGTTGTCACTTTGAAAACTCTTCATTGTTGCCCCATCTATGATCATATCAGGAAGTGGAGGAAGTGGAAGAAGTGGAGGAAGTGGACGAAGTTGACGAAGTGGACGGAGTAGGGGAAGTTGAGGAAGAGGAGGAAGTGGAGGAAGGGGAGGAAGTGGAGGAAGTTGAGGAAGTGGACGAAGTGGATGAAGTGGTCGAAGTTGAAATAGTGGAGGAAGTGGACGAAGTGGAAGAAGTAGAGGAAGTGGAGGAAGGGGAGGACGTGGACCAAGTGGAGGAGGTGGACGAAGTGGAGGAAGTGGATGTAGTGGAGGAAGTGGACGAAGTTGAGGAAGAGGACGAAGTTACGAAGTCGAAGAACTGAAGGAAGTTGACGAAGAAGACGAAGTGGAGGAAGAGGAGGAAGTGGACGAAGTGGAAGAAGTGGAGGAAGTGGACGAAGTTGACGAAGTTGACGGAGTGGGGGAAGTTGAGGAAGAGGAGGAAGTGGAGGAAGTGGAGGAAGTCGAGGAAGTTGAGGAAGTGGACGAAGTGGATGAAGTGGTCAAAGTTGAAATAGTGGAGGAAGTGGACGAAGTGGAAGAAGTAGAGGAAGGGGAGGAAGGGGAGGATGTGGACCAAGTGGAGGAAGTGGACGAAGTGGAGGAAGTTAAGGAAGTGGACGAAGTTGACGAAATTGAGGAAGTGGAGGATGTGGAGAAAGTTGAAGACGTGGAGGAAGTGGAGGAAGTGGTCGAAGTGGAGGAAGTGGGGAAAGTGGAGGAAGTTGAGGAAGTGGACAAAGTGGACGAAGTGAAGGAAGTGGAGCGAGTTGACGAAGTGGAGGAAGTGGAGGAAGTTGACGAAATGGAGGAAGTGGACGAAGTAAGGGAAGTTGACAAAGTAGAGGAAGTCGATGAAGGGGAGGATGCGGACGAAGTTGACGAAGTGGAGGAAGTGGATGAGGTGGAGGAAGTGGAGGAAGTGGACGAAGTGGATGAAGTGGAGCAAGGGAAGGAAGTGGACGAAGTTGACGAAGTTGACGAAGTGGAGGAAGTGGAGGATGTGGAGGAAGTGGAAGAAGTGGAGGAAGTGATGGAAGTGGAGGAACAGGAAGAAGTGGAGGAAGTGGAGAAAGTTGAGGAAGTTGAGGAAGTGGACAAAGTGGAGGTAGTGAAGGAAGTTGACGAAGTGGAGGAAGTGGAGGAAGTTGAGGAAGTGGAGAAAGTGGAAGAAGTGGAGGAAATGGAGGAAGTGGAG
Organism: Vigna nakashimae; assembly: GCA_034642375.1. Lineage (NCBI taxonomy): Eukaryota > Viridiplantae > Streptophyta > Magnoliopsida > Fabales > Fabaceae > Vigna > Vigna nakashimae. The sequence continues at coordinate 33,954,246 of CM067765.1, forward strand.
GAAGTGATCGAAGTGGACGAACTGGAAGTAGTGGTGGAAGTTGACAAAGTGGAGGAAGTGGAGGATGTGGAGGAAGTGGAGGATGTGGAGGAAGTGGATGAGGTGGAGGAAGTGGAAGAAGTGGAGGAAGTGGACGAAGTGGAGCAAGTGAAGGACGAAAGTGGATGAAGTTGACGAAGTGGAGGAAGTGGAGGATGTGAAGGAAGTGGAAGAAGTGGAGAAAGTGGAGGAAGTGGTTGAAGTGGACGAACTAGAAGGAGTGGGGGAAGTGCAGAAAATTGAGGAAGTTGAGGAAGTGGAGGAAGTGGAGGAAGTTGACGAAGTGGAGGAAGTGGAGGAAGTGGACGAACCGGAAGAAGTGGAGAAAGTTGACGAAGTGGAGGAAGTGGAGGAAGTAGAGGAAGTGGAGGAAGTGGAAAATGTGGAGGTAGTGGAGGAAGTGATCGAAGTGGACGAACTGGAGGAAGTGGAGGAAGTTGACAAAGTGGATGAAGTGGAGTTAGTTGAGGAAGAGGACTAAGTGGACGAAGTGGAAGAGTGGAGGAAGTAGACGAAGTGGAGGAGGTGGACGAAGTGGAGGAAATGGAGGAGGTGGACGAATTGGACGAAGTGGAGGAGGTGGACGAAGTGGAGGAGGTGGACGAATTGGATGAAGTTGACGAAGTGGAGGAGGTGGACGAAGTGGACGAAATGGAGGAAGTGGAAAAAGTGAACGAAATGGAGGAAGTTGACGAAGCGGAGGAATCCGACGACGTTGAAGAAGTGGAGGAAGAGGAGGAAGTGGACGAAGTGGAGGAAGTGGACGACGTGGAGGAAGTAGAGGAAGTGGACGAGGTGGACGAAGTGGAAGAAGTGGACGAAATGGAGGAAGTGGACGAAGTGGACAATGTGGACGAAGAGGAGGAAATTGACGAAGTGGAGGAAGTGGAAGAAGTGGAGCAAGTGGTCGAAGTGGACGAACTGGAAGAAGTGGAGGAAGTGGAGGAAGTGGAGGAAGTGGAGAAAGTGGACGAAGTGGACAATGTCGACCACGTGGAGGAAATTGATGAAGTGGAGGAAGTGGAAGAAGTGGAGCAAGTGGTCCAAGTGGACGAACTGGAAGAAGTGGAGGAAGTGGAGGAAGTTGAGGAAGTGGACAAAGTGGAGGAAGTGGAGGAAGTGGAGGAAGTGGAGGAAATGGAGGAAGTGGAGGAAGTGGAGGAAGTTGATGAAGTGGAAGAAGTGGAGGAAGTGGAGGAAGTGGAGAAAGTTGACGAAGTGGACGAAGTTGAGGAAGTGGTCGAAGTGGACGAAGGGGACGAAGTGGAGGAAGTGAACGAAGTTGACGAAGTGGAGGAAGTGGACGAAGTTGAGGAAGTGGAGGAAGTGGACGAAGTGGAGGAAGTGGACGAAGTGGAGGAAGTGGACGAAGTGGAGGAAATTGACCAAGTGGAGGAAGTGGAGGAAGTTGACGAAGAGGAAGTGGACGATGGGGATGAAGTGGAGGAAGTGGAGAAAGTGGAGGAAATGGAAGAAGTCGAGGAAGTGGACGAAATGGTCGAAGTGGACGAAGTGGGCGAAGTGGACGAAGTGGACGAAGCGGTCGAAATGTAAGAAGCGGACGAAGTTGACGAAGTGGAGGAAGTGGAGGAGGTGGACGAAATGGAGGAAGTGGAGGAAGTGGACAAAGAGGATATAGTTGAGGAAGTGTAGGATGTGGAGGAAGTTGACGAAGTGGAGGAAGTGGAGGAAATGGAGGTGATAACAGTTGAAAAACTGTTATTTTCATGCTTAAAACTGATACTAAAAGCAACCTTTAGACTTAAAAACTAGCTTGAAATCATGCTTTTATCTATATTTTCATAAATATGAGAGCTGGACAGGTTTATGCTTGATTTAAGTGTTTTTGTGCAGGTTTTAAGGTGAATTTAGTGAAAAGAGTGAAGAATGAGAGAGATGGAATCAGAAAAGGAAGCAAAGAGTGCAAAAGGAGAAGCCGAAAGCACCGCTCAGCGGCAATTTACCGCTGAGCGGCACTCAGGAGGTTGCGGGAGTCACGCTGAGGGGCAAACTGGCCGCTGAGGGTTTTGATTCTATATTTGTGGTGGTAGATAGATTTAGAAAAATGGCTCATTTTATACCTTGCCACAAAGTAGATGATGCAAGCAACATTGCAAAGTTATTCTTTAGAGATGTGGTTAAACTTCATGGGTTTAATAACATTGGGAGCCACATTGGGAGCTCAAATTCTTGGATTTAATAACATTCTTGAATTGTATTCACAAGATCCTGATTTTGCTCATATCTATGAGGAATGTCTCAATAAGTCTCAAGGAGGATTCTATGTGAAAGAGGGGTATCTTTTTAAAGAAGGAAAAATTTGCATTCCCCAAGGATCACATAGAAAACTCCTTGTTAAAGAGACACATGAGGGAGGATTAATGGGGCATTTTGGGGTAGAAAAGACCCTTGGCATGTTGAAAGAAAAATTCTTTTGGCCTCACATGAGAAGGGATGTTCAAAGGCATTGCTTTAAGTGTATAACTTGTTTAGAAGCTAAATCTAAATCAATGCCTCATGGACTGTATACTCCTTTGAATGTTGCTTCCACTCCTTGGGAAGAAATAAGTATGGATTTTGTGTTAGGTCTTCCTAAAACTTCTAGGGGTTTTGATTCTATATTTGTGGTGGTAGATAGATTTAGCAAAATGGCTCATTTTATACCTTGCCACAAAGTAGATGATGCAAGCAACATTGCAAAGTTATTCTTTAGAGATGTGGTTAAACTTCATGGGTTACCTAAGGTAATAGTTTCTGATAGAGATACAAAATTTCTTAGTCACTTTTGGCGGACCTTATGGTCTAGATTAGGGACTAAGTTATCTTTTTCTACTACTTGCCATCCTCAAACAGATGGTCAAACTGAAGTAGTCAATAGATCTCTTTCAACTTTACTAAGGGTAGTTCTTAAAGGAAATCACAAATCTTGGGATGAGTACCTGCCTCATGTTGAGTTTGCCTACAATAGAGTAGTTCATGGAACTACTAAATTGTCTCCTTTTGAAGTTGTTTATGGTTTTAATCCTTTGACACCCATGGATTTAATACCCCTTCCAAATTCTATTGATTTTGTTCATCAAGATGGGGTATCTAAATCTAAATTTATTGAAGATTTACATCAAAGGGTTAAAATTCAAATTCAACAACAAAATGAGAAATATGCCAAGAAACATAATAAGGGCAAGAAAGAGTTAATCTTCAATGAAGGAGATTTAGTTTGGATCCATCTTAGAAAGGAAAGATTTCCTCAACTAAGAAAATCCAAACTCAATCCTAGAGGAGATGGACCCTTTAGAGTGATCAGGAGGATTAATAACAATGCATATCAACTTGATCTTCCTCCTCAATATGCTGTTCATGCTACCTTCAATGTCTCTGATCTTAAACCTTTTGCAGGATTTGATAGTGAAGATGAAGATCTTTTGGATTTGAGGGCAAATCCTTCTCAAGAGGGAGGGGATGATACAAGAAGGTCTAACACCATAGGACCCATCACAAGAGGAATGGCCAAAAAGCTCCAAGATGAGTATTCTCCCCAAGGTCAAATACTATTTGCTATTTTTGGATGGAAAATTGGAGAACAAGAAGATGTTACAAAATTGCCAAAACATGGACAGGGGTAAAATGGACATCTACACACAAGAAGGGGTGTGCTTATCCTTCTATGGGGTGGCATTAGTAATTTTTCATTTTTCACATGTAAAATGCAATTGTCAACGTGTTTCATAAGGCTTTATAGAAGCCACACATTTAGCACATTGTTCACATTTCAGATCTAAAGAAAACGTGTAAAAGGCTTTGAGATTAATCTATAAAATCTCATAAGCAATGCTTGTAGTGCACTTTTGATGAATTGAGAGAATAGATTTGCTGATGCAATTTCCAGCTTCTTCTCCCACCGAAAGTCACCCCTGTGCTTCCTACCAAATCTCCTCTAGCTTCCTTCCATTGATGAAGGCCGTCTGAGCTAGCACCATTCCCCAAAGCACCTCATCCAAACTCTTTTTCCACATATTCATACTCTGCCACTGCACAATCTAAACTGTTTCACTTTGTTCTTCTGCTGCCTCTGCACCATTTCTCTGGAAGCTCACGGATCTGCAGAATAGCACCAAAGCTAGAGCTATCATGTGGTATCAGAGCCAGGTTCGAAGTGCACCAGTGAGCTAAGTGTATCTTTTTAAAATTCCACACTGTCATCATATTTTTTTACTGTCTTTGAATCTGTTTCACTGTTGTATTCAGTTTCTGGTGTTATTAGGTTCTGTTTGAGTCTGTTCTTGTGTGCTACTTTTATTTTGATTGTGTCTCATCATTTTAATCGGTCCATTTGTGTTGTTTGAGTTTTTTTTGTTTGAGCATCTTTTCCTGTAATGTCAGTCATGTGTGTTTCCAGTGCTGTCTTCAAATCTGGTTTAAATTTTGTGTGCTCTACTATATCTGAATAAACTGAAGAAGTTGTCATTATCTACACACTAAATGAGCCATGACAAACTCAGTAGGAGCTCAAGTGCATGATTTGTGATACCAATTCCAGTTTCAGATTTTTGAGCAGTAACATAGTTTTGTGTGTCTATTTGAAAGAAATTGGTGAATTAGATCTGTGATTGAATCCCAAACTGAGTTAGTACTTGATGCACATCATCTAAACACTGAATTGCTTCTGCAAAAAGCTTAGTAGCATCATTGGAAAACTCACATTGCATCTAATCTGCAGTTGGCCGAACTGCACTGCTTTGCTTGGTCCAGTATTTTTTTTTATTATTCTGTTTCAGTATTAGATCACTGCTGAACATCTTGGCAATTATTTCCAGCACTTTTAACAAGTTTTAAATGCTGTATATGGACACATTTCAGTGTTCAAAGGTCGTTTGATTCAGTGCACTAAAATCTGGGTGGTTGAGTTCTTCATTTTGCTGCATAAAAAGGGTTGAATGAGTCAAAATCTGTTATCATAAGTTTCTGCATCAAATTTCAGTATCAACACGTTTGATTTGATGAATTAAAATTGGTTATGCAAAGAAATTTTACATTGAAATAACCCTGCACAATTTTATTCTCTAAACCACCAGTTTTAGTCTTCTTTTGTTGGTGCAAGCTGCATACTATAAAGCTATTTGTACAAACTGTTTTGGTGCAATCCAATAATCTAAACTTGTTAGCAAAAGCTTGGTCAAACGTATTCAATGATTAAAAACAATATAACAGAAACAAATATTGCAAATTAAAAAAAAAAAAAAAAAAAAGCTGATTGGCCAGTGCAAGTTGAATCTGCAAAATTTGGTGCACCAAACTGATTGTTCATTCAGACAATTCATCAAACAGTTTGATCAATTTCTAATAGTCTCCGAATTTGAGTCCATTGCAGCTTGTTTTGATTTCTTGCTTTATTAATATACTCTAGAACTTTTCCTAGGTTCTTTTTGTTGTGCCTCCGTGTTTGCATCTCCTTTTCTTGCTTTATTTTCAGTCATTGGCTTTCTGGCCTACCACCTGTTTGATAAAAGGTGTTGTAGTGCAGTAATTTTTCTGAGACAATTTTGTGCAGTTGCTTCATTTCCTGTTCTAATCTCCTGCTGATTTATAATCTGTTGAGGTATAATTACATGGGATTGAGCTATCTAGAGATCCTTCATCATTGGTAGCCTCCTAGGAAGTGGAGATTTGATGGAAACACAAGGCATGGTGACTACGGTGCTGCAGAAATTGAATTGCTGGAAACATAGCTGCTGCTGATACTGTAATAGCAGTTTGATTGCTGCCAATTAAATTCCACCTAGCTGCAACTGTGAGCCTTGCGTGATTGCATCCAGAATCACTCAGTTTTATTTGAGAGAAGCCAAAGTTGCATTGTCTGTTACCAATAAGGAGTATTGGTAAATCTTGAAGAAATTTGTTTTGATGATGTTACAAGAAGTTTTAGTTGAAAAGATATTAAAATTATTTAAAAGCAATTTGTATAAATTAAATATAGTAGGAAAGTCTTGTAACTTTGTAAAACTTGCATTTTTTTTACTGCCATAATCGATTATGGAATGTCAATAATCGATTATCACAAGTCTTCCTTGAATAATCGATTATCACTTAATCATAATCGATTATCACATTTTTGAAAACCTGTAACGGACTAGAATAATCGATTATCACTTACAATAATCGATTATTCATGGCAGTTGGGAGCTGACCTTTGGCACTCAGTGTATTTGGCTATATATTTTGTTTTGGAGAAATTAGAAGATAACGTTGTTGAACAGAAGCTCTTGTAGAATACTGTTTGTCAGAGGCAGTTCTCAGAAGCTATAGTTCAAGTTCCCTTGCTTGGTCTCGTGAACAGGAGAGGCTCGTGTGTCGTGTGTCGATAGTCAGAGCAAGCTCTCTTCGAGTTAGCAAGGTGCTCTGCCTGGTCTCGTGAATAGGAGAAGCTCGCGTTTCGTTTGTCGAAAGTCGGAGCGGTTCTCTTCGAGTTGGCAGAGTGTTCTTCTTCCGGTTCGTTCGTCGAAGGAAGGTTTATTTATCTGCTTTATTCACTATTTTTGTAATCTGTGAAACCATATTTAGTGAAAAAGGTTAATCACTATTTATAGTGATTAACGACTGGACGTAGAATCTTTTGATTCGAACCAGGATAAAAATTCTGTGTTGATTTTCTTTTTCCCTACACTCTTTATCTTTTACGCATATCAACTGTTTGATAAATTTTCTCTAAGAAAATTGTTTTTCTAAAACGGACCATCATAACTTGATTTGTGACCGTAACACGCTTTCTAAGTATTTTATTCCGCTGCGCGACTCTATAACGGTACCGATTGTTCCAACATTGTCAACCCTTGTCTCTTTTCCTTTTTGCAAAGTCTAATTGTATTAGCAGTTTTCTTTTCTTTTGTTCTTTTTGTAAGTTGGCCATTTCAAGCAAATGAAGTGGAAGAGCTCATAAGTGTTCTTCACTCATTTGCTAACTTGACTTAAAGTCTCATCATTCTAAAATTGGTAGACGGTGAGTGTGTCTTAGATTCAAAATCTAAGCCTCACCTAGGAGACCTCACTTTAATTGCTTGTCCCATTTTCGACTAGATAATATATATCTTGTGCGAATAGGAAGCTCTCTTAGGGGTCCGAATTTAGAGTTAGGTTGTATCTTTTCTTTACTTTGTGTTTTCTTTGTTGTCTTTAAGACTTAAGTGGACTTAAGAGTGATCTTGATCTAAGGACTCTAGTAAGTAGCAAGAAGCATATTTGGCAAGGAAAAGGCTTGGTACTTAAGCATTCCTAGTGAATCACCTCCCTTACCTGGAATATTGCTTCAAATGAAAAACTCTAGTCTTTATTTCAAGAATAACATTTAAGTCCATCATAATGTCTAGAAGGCATTCTCCTAGGATTAGTGATAGTGAAAAGGAACATTTTTCTCTTCAAACTTTAGTTAATGAATTCAAGGAAATAAGAAGAGAAATGAATGAAGAGAAAGTCAATAGAGAACTTCAAAATGCTCTTATTCAAGATGAGTTGAGAATGATCAGAAAAAGTAAATCTTGGGGAAGTCAGAGTGACAACTCTCAAGAGGGAGGGATGTCTATGAGTCTGGGTGATTATTACCCTCATCAGCCTTCCACTTCTAGAAGGCATAGGAGAAATTCTCATGCACCCCTGATGAGAGGGTCGCACCTCCCACAAAAGTTGTGCATAAATTAATGCAGTATAAGCTAGGAAGTGACTCCTAGGTCGTCTCTCAAGGACCAATTTTGGTTCAATCTCAGATCAACACGTAATGAAGGGGGGTTTTGAAAATTTTTGTGAATGCAATTAAACTAAATCTAAACTTTAAAATCAAACACAACCTAATATGACTAAAAACATTAAAATGAAAATTGCTTAGAACAAATTAAACATGCAACAAACCGAAAGGTATCAAACTGACAATTCCATAAACGCAAGTAGGCACCAACTCATATGCACATAATTAAGCAAAAAAATAAAAATTTACGGAAGTTGGTAATTGGAATGCACCAAAAGTCAATCACGCTTCAATTGGGATGTATGCTAAGAAAAAGGGGATTCACTTCCGTGCACCCTTCCATCCAATCTCAATCACTGTTGCTACTGCCCTTTAAAGAAAGAAAACCATATCCTTGCTGCTGGACGCATCACTTCTCCCTCCTGGCTGAACGTAACTCTCCAATAAATCCCGTGCACAACAATGCTTCCAAGTAATCCACCGTGTGCACCTCTTCCTCTAAAGCAATAGCATCCCTGCACCTTTCTCTATTATTAATCACCGTGCTCTGATAATTGTGCAGCACTTATCCACTCCTCACCGTTGCATTATCTAAAGTTATCTATAACAGAAGAGTAAGAAGCCAACATCTACTACAACTAAAGACAACTACAACACTTCTTCCAACTACTACTTCTACATTCAACTATCTCTACATTTTCTCTATCCCATCAACTACTCCTTTCACAACCTTAAAATACTAACAGTGGTATCAGAGCCAGGTTCGGTCATCTATTGGGCGTAGATAAAATTTTCAACTACCTCAAACAAAACTATAACTCATTCTACTACTTCCAAATATATTCTCAACACATGGCTACTACTAATCAAACATCATCAATTCCAGTACCTATTTTCAAAGGAGAAAATTATGATTTTTGGAGTGTCAAAATGAAGACATTCTTCCGCTCTCAAGATTTATGGGATATCATAGAAGAGGGATTCACTATTCCAGAAGACACCTCTACTCTTACTGCAGCTCAAAAGAAGGAGTTGAAGGAAAACAAGCAGAAGGATTCAAGGGCTTTATTTGTTCTTCAACAAGCAGTTGATGACACAATTTTTCCAAGGATAATTGGTGCCACAAGTGCAAAACAAGCTTGGAACACAATACAAGAGGAGTTTCAAGGAAGTGACGAGGTACGCAATATTAAACTTCATTCTCTAAGACGAGAGTTTGAATTATTAAGAATGAAAGAATCTGAGACCATTAAAGACTACTATTCTAGAATAAAAGAAATAGTTAGTCAGATGAGAGCCTATGGGGAAAATATTCTTGACAAAAAGATCGTTGAGAAAATTTTAATTTCTATTCCCCAAAAGTATGATGCAATCGCAACCGCGATTGAACAAACAAAAGATTTGGCTACATTGTCAGTCACACAACTAATGGGCTCTCTTGAAGCTTATGAACAAAGATTGAAAAGGCATGAAGAAGACTCGGCTGAAAATGCCTTTCAATCAAAACTAAAATTACGGTCTCAGAATAAAGAATATGAAGGAAATAAAAGTAGAGAAGAAATTTCTAGAAATAAAGAAAATCCTAGAAGCTTCTCTATGACTCGTCAAGAAAAATATCCTCCATGTGGCATATGTAAAAAGACAAGTCACTTGGAAAAAGATTGTTGGCATCATGGAAAACCTCAATGCCACTATTGCAAGAAATTTGGTCACATAGAAAAGTATTGTCGTAATAAAAATAAGCATCAAGCAAACTTTGCAGAAGAAGATAATCAAGAGAAACTCTTATTCTACGCTAATCAAGAATCTTCTGGTAGAGAAGGAAAGTGGTACTTGGATAGTGGATGCAGTAATCACATGGCAAAAGATCAAAGTATCTTCAAAGACATTGATAAATCTGTCAATGTCAAAGTTCGGCTAGGAAATGGCACCACAGTGGAGTCTCGAGGCAAAGGAACTGTCATGGTGGAGACAAAGAAAGGTACGAAATTCATCAAGGATGTTTTACTAGTTCCAAATCTTAAAGAGAATCTTTTAAGTATTGGCCAAATGATGGAGAATGGATATTCTCTTCATTTTGAGAAAGATACATGCAAAATTTATGACAGTAAAATGATAGAAATTGGCCAAGTAAAAATGGAGAAGAGAAATAGAAGCTTTCCTATAAGCTTCAAACCTGGAACTAATATTGCCATGAAGGTAGAAGTTGATGACTCATGGCTTTGGCATAGGAGATTTGGCCACTTCAACACACATGCCTTAAAGCTTCTATATACGAAAAACATGATGAGAGATCTTCCATGCTTGAAGGAAAATAATGAATCATGTGAAGGATGTCTCCTCGGAAAACAACATCGATTACCATTCTCGACAGACAAAGCATGGAGAGCAAAAGACTTATTGGAGTTAATTCATACCGATGTTTGCGGACCGATGAGAACACCTTCACATCATAACAACAGGTATTTCATCCTCTTCATCGATGACTTCTCTAGAATGACATGGGTCTATTTCTTAAAGGCAAAGTCAGAAGTTTTTGGAGTATTCAAGAAATTCAAGGCCCTTGTTGAGAAGCAAAGTGGAAAACAGCTAAAAGTACTTAGAAGTGATCGTGGCAAGGAGTACACATCTCACGAGTTTGACAAATTCTGTGAAGATGAAGGCATAGAGCGACAACTTACAGTCGCATATACTCCACAACAAAATGGCGTGTCAGAGAGAAAGAATCGCACAGTTATGGAGATGGCAAGATCAATGCTGAAAGAGAAAAGTATGCCTAACACTTTTTGGGCTGAAGCAGTCTACACTGCAGTTTATATTCTAAACAGATGTCCAACTAAAGCAGTCCAAGACAAGACTCCTATTGAAGCTTGGAGTGGGAGAAAGCCATCGGCTAAACACCTACGAGTATTTGGGTCTATTTGCTACATACATGTTCCTGATCAAAGGAGGCACAAGCTTGAAGACAAAACTATACGAGGAATATTTTTGGGATATAGCACACAGTCAAAAGGCTATCGAGTCTACAACCTACAAACGAAAAAGCTCATCATCAGTCGAGATGTTGAAGTTGATGAAAATGCTTCTTGGAATTGGGAAGAAGAAAAAGTTGTTAAAAGCAACATTCTACTTCCAGTGCAACAATCTCAAGAAGAAACTCAAGAAGAGGAAGAAAATTCAGGTATGCTTTCTCCACCTCCACAACAACAAGATTCTTCACCTGAATCTAGTCCAAGAAGAGTAAGATCTTTGGTAGACATATATGAAACTTGCAATATGGCCATGATTGAGCCTAACTCTTATGAAGAAGCATCAAAGCAAGAACTATGGTCAAGGCAATGGAGGAAGAAGATCAAATTGAAGATATGTTACCAAGACCAAGATTTGAACTACTATGCACAATGTTTGGAGTTGCATTAAGGAGGAGTATTAAAGTGTAATGCAAATTCTAGAAGAATGTAGAAACTACTAAGATAGAAGAAAAGAAATGTAACACAAGTTCTAGAATATTCTAGAAAAACCTAAGATATGAAGAAAAATCAAGAATATTCTACATAAGTAAAAATCTAGAACATTCCACATAAGTTGTGGCTAGTATGTTCTAGAATAATCTATGGGTCTATAAATACCCATGAACTCTACCATTTGATAAAAACTAGCCAACATCTACCATTTGTAAGAAGCCAACATCTACTACAACTAACGACAACTACAACACTTCTTCCAACTACTACTTCTACATTCAACTATCTCTACATTTTCTCTATCCCATCAACTACTCCTTTCACAACCTTAAAATACTAACAATAACTATTGCTGGAATATAAAATCAGTGCACATCATCCTAGGTGGCAGCTCCAACACCTCCATTCTCCGTGTATGCCATTTAAAAGAAAGAAAGAAAACTCCAGAATGTTGATTCATCATGCTTCTTCCGCATGTGCATTTGTGACAGCACTCTCAACGTGCTTCTACTCTGTCCGTGTTCTTCCAGCCATCACCGTTTCACTCTTCCACCTCAACATGTGCATCACACAGCTCTTTCATTCTTCTTGCATCCACTTCCCACGCACACCATTTCATTTTCTTTTAGCTCCACGTTCCAGTACAGCACCTTGCTTCCAGCTCCTTCAACGTACACCAACTTTCTCTAAATAAAGATGGATCCTCCTCGGCTCATTCCAACTCCGTGACAGCTCCCCATGCCGTGACACACACCATTCTCTTCTCCGTTCTACTTCTCTTCTAAAGTTTCCAGCTTTGCTTCCAAGGTGGCTACTTGTGTGCTTTCCGTCCAGCAAAAATAAAATGATTTAATCTGCTCCCTGGTTCTGCACAGGACCGTGTGCATCCATTACTGCAGCTTCCATTCCAGCTCAACAATCACCGCTTCAATCTTCTACATGCTATGACGTGGTGTGCTGCTGCCTTCTAAACCGTGAATCATCTTGTGCCTGTGTTTGTGAATAAAAATTCATTCATTTCAAGCATTCTGAATCAACGCCCGTGTGCAGTGCAAAAGAAAATCAATGAGAAGTGAAATAGAATGAAAAGCCGAGAGTCCAAGAAAACATTTTTTTTTCATTCCAGCACCTCCAAAACAAATGAAAACCAGAGAGTAAAAAAAAAAAAAAAGTGCTCAATCCATTTCTAGAGAAGACCGCATGAATACACTCCTAGTATTTTCATTCTTTCCAAACGTTCAAAACTAAAAGCCCCCCCAAACGAGAGACCGAGAGCGTGTCCTTCAAAATGTGTGGCGGTTGCACTTTTCTAAGGGTCGTGTGTCCTTTGTTTTAGGGTAGGGTCCACGCAAATAAAACCCTAGGGTGCCAAGTCATTAATTTCTAATTTTTGGGTCTAATCTAATTTACCAAAAATTGACCCAAAATATAAGAGTTGATTAAAAAATTCTAAACTACTGAATTACAATTTAATTAATTAAAAAAATGTCTGTGTGGGGAGTCTTGGATTTATTTGGCATTCTTCCTGATGTCCCAAAATGTATTTCCGAAATTTTCCTGCACTTCAAAAATGCACTTAATCAGCTCAGAAAATCCAAATTAGCACAATTACAAATTTCCGACCAAATTAAGCAGAATTCGGAAAACGTGGAAATAACAAACAATTAAACACAATTCCCTGGTTTATTTAAGTGCAATAAACTAAATATAATTCAAGAAATAACGACTCATCAACCCCCACCCCCTAAAGAAGTCAATGTTGTGTTGCCTCACTTCCATGGGAAGGACAATGTAGAGGCTTATCTTGATTGGGAGATGAAGGTGGAACAATTATTTGAATGCCACCAAGTGAGTGAAGAGAGGAAGGTCTCTCTAGCTACCCTAAGCTTTCAAGGGTATGCAATGTACTGGTGGACTGCTTTGGTCAAAGAGAGGCTTAGACATCAAGCCCCTCCCATCCACTATTGGAATGATCTCAAGTCTGCCCTTAGGAGGAGACACATTCCCTCCTACTACAATAGAGAACTCATGGATAAACTCCAAAGGTTACAACAAAGGTCTATGACAGTTGAGGAATATAGACAAAAGATGGAGTTGTATATGATGAGGGCAGGCATAGTGGAGGGTCCAGAAATTACTTTAGCTAGATTTTTAAGTGGGCTCAATTTTGACATAAGAGATAGGGTTGAACTTCTACCTTATAGAGATTTGAATGACCTTGTTCAAATGTGTATAAAGGTAGAACAACAAAATTTGAGAAAATCTTCTTCTAAAAGAATTCAAGTTCAACCTACTTTTGAAAAGAAAATTTTTAAAGAAAAAGAGCCATTTAAACCTCTAGCCAAAATAGAAGAGAGACCCAAGAAAGAAACACCCTCACACACCAGAACAAGTGAAATCAAATGCTTCAAATGTCTAGGAAGGGGTCATGTAGCTACTCAATGTCCTACAAAAAGAAACATTATTTTGAAAGGCAAGGACATTTATAGTAGTGAAAGTGACACCCCAACTAGTACAAGTGAGAGTGAGGAAGAAGAGAGGGAAGAGGAAATATATGCTGATGATGGCCAACTTCTCATGGTGAGAAGGATACTTAGCAACCAACCAAGTCTTGAACACATATCACAAAGAGAGAACATCTTTCACACAAGATGTAAAATTCAAGAAAATCATTGTTCTCTCATTGTTGATAGTGGATCTTGTTGCAATTGTTGTAGTACAAGGTTGGTTGAGAAGTTGAAGCTTGATATTATACCCCATCCAAAACCTTATAAACTTCATTGGCTAAATGAAGATGGGGATATAATAGTCAAGAATCAAGTGAAGTTGGCATTTTCCATTGGGAACTTCAAAGATGAAGTTTTATGTGATATAGTTCCCATGGAAGCATGTCATGTGTTATTGGGGAGACCATGGCAATTTGATCATCAAACTATCCATCATGGTCTAACCAATACCATCACTATTCATCAAAAAGACAAGAAGTTTGTGCTTCATCCTTTGACTCCTACCCAAGTGGCTAAGGATCAAGCACAAATGAAGTCTTTAAGAAAGCAAGAACATGCTCAAAAGAAAAAGTCAAAAAGAAAGGAGGGTATAGAAACAAGTGTGCCACCTAAGGTCACTCAACACGAAGTCCTTTTAAACAAAAAGACTTTAATCAATACACTTCAAGTTGAGCAACCTTCATATCTTCTTCTTTGTCAAGGGACACTTACATGCACATCTAGTGAATCAAAGACTTCAACTCTTTCTACATCCATTCAAAAACGTTTGAAAGAATTTGATGATCTATTCCCACAAGAAATTCCAAAAGGGCTTCCACCCATAAGAGGAATAGAACATCAAATTGATTTCATTCCAGGGGCAGTTCTTCCTAATAGGCCAGCCTATAGGACCAACCCCCAAGAAACTAAGGAGATTGAGACACAAGTCCAAGAGTTGCTAGATAAAGGCTTAGTTCAAAAGAGTCTAAGTCCATATGCTGTACCAGTGTTGCTTGTTCCAAAAAAGGATGGGAAGTGGCGCATGTGTTGTGACTGTAGAGCTATCAACAACATCACAATCAAGTATAGACATCCCATTCCTAGGCTTGATGATATGTTGGATGAATTGCATGGAGCACAAATATTTTCAAAGGTAGATTTAAAAAGTGGCTATCACCAAATAAGAATTAAAGAAGGTGATGAATGGAAAACTGCCTTTAAGACCAAGTTTGGATTATATGAATGGCTAGTTATGCCTTTTGGTCTTACAAATGCTCCAAGCACATTCATGAGACTTATGAATCATGTCCTTAGGGATTGCATTGGGAAGTTTGTAGTTGTCTACTTTGATGACATCTTGGTATATAGTCAAAATTTGCAAACTCATGAAAATCATTTGAGAGTTGTTTTAACAATTCTTAGAACACACAAATTGTTTGCAAACTTTGACAAGTGTACCTTTTGTGTTGATAATGTCATATTTCTTGGATTTGTGGTCACCAAAAATGGGGTTCATGTGGACCCAGAAAAAATAAAGGCCATTCAAGATTGGCTTCCTCCAAAGAATGTAGGAGAAGTAAGGAGCTTCCATGGGTTGGCAAGCTTTTACAGAAGATTTGTTCCTAACTTCTCTAGTCTTGCTTCACCCCTCAATGAGTTGGTGAAAAAAGATGTTACATTCCATTGGGGGGATAAACAACAAAAAGCTTTTGAGCTACTCAAAGAGAAGCTCACACAAGCACCCATTCTAGCTTTGCCAAATTTTTCCAAAACTTTTGAGCTAGAATGTGATGCTTCAGGGTTTGGCATAGGTGCAGTATTATTACAAGAAGGACACCCAATTGCATACTTTAGTGAAAAACTTCATGGTGCCTCTTGTAATTACCCCACCTATGACAAGGAACTCTATGCACTTGTGAGGGCTCTTCAAACTTGGGAACATTACCTTGTTGCCAAGGAGTTTATCATTCATAGTGATCATGAATCACTTAAGTATTTGAAGAGTCAACACAAGTTACAAAAGAGACATGCTAAGTGGTTGGAATTCATTGAACAATTCACTTATGTTATTAAATACAAGAAAGGAAAATCCAATGTGGTGGCTGATGCTTTGTCAAGAAAAATTAATCTATTAGCCACATTGGGAGCTCAAATTCTTGGATTTAATAACATTCTTGAATTGTATTCACAAGATCCTGATTTTGCTCATATCTATGAGGAATGTCTCAATAAGTCTCAAGGAGGATTCTATGTGAAAGAGGGGTATCTTTTTAAAGAAGGAAAAATTTGCATTCCCCAAGGATCACATAGAAAACTCCTTGTTAAAGAGACACATGAGGGAGGATTAATGGGGCATTTTGGGGTAGAAAAGACCCTTGGCATGTTGAAAGAAAAATTCTTTTGGCCTCACATGAGAAGGGATGTTCAAAGGCATTGCTTTAAGTGTATAACTTGTTTAGAAGCTAAATCTAAATCAATGCCTCATGGACTGTATACTCCTTTGAATGTTGCTTCCACTCCTTGGGAAGAAATAAGTATGGATTTTGTGTTAGGTCTTCCTAAAACTTCTAGGGGTTTTGATTCTATATTTGTGGTGGTAGATAGATTTAGCAAAATGGCTCATTTTATACCTTGCCACAAAGTAGATGATGCAAGCAACATTGCAAAGTTATTCTTTAGAGATGTGGTTAAACTTCATGGGTTACCTAAGGTAATAGTTTCTGATAGAGATACAAAATTTCTTAGTCACTTTTGGCGGACCTTATGGTCTAGATTAGGGACTAAGTTATCTTTTTCTACTACTTGCCATCCTCAAACAGATGGTCAAACTGAAGTAGTCAATAGATCTCTTTCAACTTTACTAAGGGTAGTTCTTAAAGGAAATCACAAATCTTGGGATGAGTACCTGCCTCATGTTGAGTTTGCCTACAATAGAGTAGTTCATGGAACTACTAAATTGTCTCCTTTTGAAGTTGTTTATGGTTTTAATCCTTTGACACCCATGGATTTAATACCCCTTCCAAATTCTATTGATTTTGTTCATCAAGATGGGGTATCTAAATCTAAATTTATTAAAGATTTACATCAAAGGGTTAAAATTCAAATTCAACAACAAAATGAGAAATATGCCAAGAAACATAATAAGGGCAAGAAAGAGTTAATCTTCAATGAAGGAGATTTAGTTTGGATCCATCTTAGAAAGGAAAGATTTCCTCAACTAAGAAAATCCAAACTCAATCCTAGAGGAGATGGACCCTTTAGAGTGATCAGGAGGATTAATAACAATGCATATCAACTTGATCTTCCTCCTGAATATGCTGTTCATGCTACCTTTAATGTCTCTGATCTTAAACCTTTTGCAGGATTTGATAGTGAAGATGAAGATTGATAACAGTTGAAAAACTGTTATTTTCATGCTTAAAATTGATACTAAAAGCAACCTTTAGACTTAGAAACTAGCTTGAAATCATGCCTTTTATCCATATTTTCAGAAATAAGAGAGCCGGACAGGTTTATGCTTGATTTAAGTGTTTTTGTGCAAGTTTTGAGGTGAATTTAGTGAAAAGAGTGAAGAATAAGAGAGATGACATTAGAAAAGACAAGAAAGAGTGCAAAAAGAGAAGTCGAAGGCACCGCTCAGCGGCATTTTACCGTTGAGCGGCACTCAAGAGGTGACGTTGGAACCGCTGAGGGGCAAGCTGGCCGCTGAGGGGAAGAAAAGGATGCGCAGTCACCGCTGAGCGGCACTTTTTGGGCTTGGGCTTTTGTAATCTTTTGTAACTCTAGATTAGTATATAAGGGCTTGCACATCCTATAGTTAGGTATCTTTGGCAGAAACGAGGCAAACACTCTCTCTTTCACCCCTTTGAAGGAGGATCTTGGATGCTCAGGCTACCTCTTCACCTTTATTGGGTTTATTCTTTCATTGTTATTCATCTAGGTTCACCATGAATATGGTGAACTAAACCTTGTATGTTTGTTGGGGAATCAATGTAATCTCTTGAAGCTCTCATATATGGATTTGTTGAGTACATCTTTTAAATAAGACATATGCTTTCTTTCATCATTTAGTTAGGGTTTTTCCTCTTTGCTCAATGCTTGCATTGTTTAACTCATTCTAATGCATGATTATTGGTTTTGTCGATACGGACACGTACGGGGAAGTCTAGATCCGGGGAATTTCTCCCAATATTATACTGACAATATTATATTGGTTGCCGTTAAGCTCTTGCACTCATGAACTAATCATTAGGAATGCTAGGAATTGTATGAACTATTTGATTAGGGAGAAGCCATCTAGAATGGTACATTAGAGAGTGGCATTAACAATGATGATTTGAATGTTGAATTCCTAAAATATATGAGAGTGGATGAGATGAAATTGACCCCCAACAACATATTCATTCATATATTCCATTGAAAGTGTTTATCTTTAGTCTTTGCCATTGATCAAACTCATGCATACATGTTTATTTTCGTCTTTGCATATTAAACTTCAAATATTTCGTTCTTAAGTCTTAGCTAATCAACAAACCACACAACTAAACTAGGCCGTGAGTCCTTTGGGAAGAACGATACTTGGTCTTACCAAGTTTTATTACTTGAACGATTCGGTCATACTTGCCGATTGTGAAACAAGTTTGTGACATCATATTTTGGTGCTTACAAATTTGTCCATCAAGTTTTTGGCGCCGTTGCCGGGGACTCGTGGTTTTAACTGGTTAATTTGTGTGATTATTGATTATCTTTGACTTTAATTTTTAATTTCTGTTTTTATTTTTCTGTTTTTATTTTATTTTATCTTTTTATCTTTTTAGATTAGATTAGATTAGATTTGATTTTATTTGGTTAGGTTAGATTTTATTAGATTTTATTTTATCTTTATCTTTTAGATTAGGTTAGATTTTATTAGAATAGATTTTATTTTATTTTATTTTCTATCTTCTAAATCTTTTATCTTTCTATCTTCTGAATCTTTTATCTTTTTATCTTTTGAATATATATCTTCTCTTGTATCTTTTTGTGCTAACAAATCTTTTCTAGGGTTTTGTTTTCTTGTGCATGCAGGAAGCAATTAGAACTAGAAGTAAGAAAACAACAGAACCACTACTTGAAGGTCTAGATGAGAGTAGAAGGAGGAGAAGAATCAGAACGTCCAGAGAACTTTTCCCTTCTCCTGAAACTCTCTTACACTCATCACCACAAGGTTCTGTTCATAGCACAGGAAGTATGGAGGGCAATAATGTTAGAAGAACTCTTGCAGATTATACTAATCTTGCTGGACCTCAGCACTTCAATAGCATAGCTAGACCTAGAGTCAATGCTGCCAACATGGAGGTCAAACCAGCCCTGATTCAACTGGTAAAGAGTAATCAATTTCATGGGTTATCTCACGAAAGCCCATATGAGCACCTGACTACCTTTAATGAGATTTGCAATACAGTCAAGATTAATGGGGTGCCAGACGAAGCTATCAAACTTAGCTTGTTTCCTTTCTCATTGGGAGGCAATGCTAAGCTTTGGTTGAACTCTTTTCCAGAAGAAAGCTTCACAGAGTGGGAAGCAGTGGTTACAAAACTCTTGAGCAAATACTTCCCACAATCTAAGGTGACTAAAGGAAAGCAAGAGATATCTTCATTCAAGCAGGGCATGGAGGAATCACTGGGACATGCATGGGATAGGTATAAAAGCTTGTTACGTAAAACTCCTACGCATGGTTTTGAGGATCAAGAAGTAGTCTTAACTTTCCTTGGAGGGCTTGGTTCACAAACCAAGATGATGCTGGATGCCTCAGCTGGAGGCAATATCAAATGGAAGACTCCAGAGGAAGCAACTGAAATTATTGAAAATATGGCTACAAGTGATAATGAGCTTCACAATGAAAGAGGCGCCCAAATTATTGAAAATATGGCTACAAGTGATAATGAGCTTCACAATGAAAGAGGCGCCCCTATGCAACAGAAAGGGGTTCTTCAATTACAAACCCATGATGCTCTGCTAGCACAGAATAAAATTCTAACTCAACAGCTGGAAACTCTGACCAAAACTCTTGCTTCACTACCCAAAGAGTTAAAATCTGCTGCACAGATACAAACCCAGTTGTGCGAATTATGTGGGGGAGATCACATCAATGGCCAATGTGCTTTTCCTGTGGAAGCCGTGGAGGATGTTAATTTCATGGCTAATCAGTTTCCATACCGTCAAGGGAATTATAATCAGGGTTGGAAACCACATCCAAGCATTGGCCAAGGACAAACTGGGCAGGCTAATCAATATAATAAGCAGCAGCAACCAACCATGTGGCAACAATTATCTATGCTTAATGAAAGATCAACAAGGTTGGAAGAAACTCTTCAGCAATTTATACAGAAAACTGAATCTTCTCAAAAGAGCACTGAAGCTGCTATAAAGAATTTGGAGATTCAGATGGGTCAGATTACCAAGCAATTGGAAGAAAGACCACACAGAAACTTTGGGGCTAATACTGAGGTTAACCCCAGAGAAGAGTGCAAAGTGGTCAAGAGTGTAAATGAAGAGATCATTGAGTTAGAAGAAGATGAAACAGAAGAGAGAAGAGAAGAAGAAAGAAAGGACACTTTTCCTTTTCTAACAAATCAGGAGAAACCAATGGATTTCACAGATTTATTCAGAATGGTTGATAATGAAGCTCCTTGGGAACAAATTCTACAGAAAATAGCAGTTTACACAAAATCTGATGAAGGACCCTCTACAAAAAGAAAACGTAGAGATGATGAGGAAGAAAAGTGTATAACTGTTAAGAAAGAGTCATTCCCACCAAAAGCAGCTGATCCAGGTAGTTTTTCTATCCCTTGCACTATAGGGAAGAAAAAGGTAAATAAAGCTCTCCTTGATTTAGGCTCAAGTGTTAACTTGATGCCTTATTCTCTATTGGAGCAAATTGGCCATGTTAAAATAAAACCTGTAAAGGTTAATCTTGTAATGGCTGATGGATCTTCAAAGGAGCCATGTGGGATTGCGGAAGACATTGTAGTTTGCGTTGGCAAACTTCAGTTTTTGGCAGACTTTGTGGTGATGAAGATGGAGAACGAAAAGATACCTTTCATACTGGGAAGACCGTTTATGAAAACGGCCAGGGCTATCATAGATGTTAATGAAGGTATAGTGGTGCTCCAGGACAGAGAGGAGAGAGTGGTGGTGGATGTCTTCAAAGATGAAACACAAGCAAAGGAGGAAGAAGCCAGTTATAAAGCTGCATTTCGAGATGCACCCATAACTAGAGGTAAAAATGAAAATCTTAAGGTTTTTGATAACCATTGTTTGTTTTTTCAGGTACCCAAGGTAGAAGAGATTGGAAAAGGAGAAGTTCCTAGAGACTGGAAGAAAAAAGGACTCCAACTTGGCACACCTGTAAGACTCAAGAACAAGTTGTGGGTTATAAAAGGCTTTAAAGAGAAGGAGAGGATAGAGATAGAGTCTCCATATTCTAGAGAATCCAAAACAGTCCAAAGGAAGCAGTTGAGAAGTTGGTGGAAAGATAACATCAACTATAAAGAAGATGGAACGTGAACTTGATTGGGTCAAGCTAGTGACGTTAAAGAAGCGCTTGCTGGGAGACAACCCAGTGGATTTACAAACTTTTAATTTTGATATTGGTTTTGTAACTTTTAAACTGTGAACATTATTCTGGACATTATTTTGTTGGATTTAGCATCTACTGAAGGATGCTAGGTGGTTAAGTATTTACTGAAGGATACTAAGTTTGTAACACCTACTGATGGGTGTTGGTGAGAAGATTTTGCACCTACTGATGGGTGTTGGTAAGTTTGAAACACCTACTGATGGGTGTTGGTGGATTTTGGGTCAGGCTCGTGACGTTAAACAAGCGCTACCTGGGAGGCAACCCAGTTGATTGATTGTTTTCTGTTTGTTTATTTTAGTTAGGGTTTGCATAAGCATTTTTAACATTGAATTGCAGGGAACCTATGAGGGGTGTGCTAGGAAGGCACGTAGGTCAAGAAAAGAAGGAGAAGGGCACATCACGAAAGTGCCGCTGAGCGGCAATTACCGCTGAGCGGTACTAACGCAGAAGGGCTTAAGTTCCCCTTAGCGGAACCCGAGCCCATTGGGGTATTTTTAAACCCTAAGCTGCGCGTTTTTACATTCTTTCAAGCTCTTCTCTGCACAAACACTTCCACACCTCTTCTCCTAGGTTTTCCACATCTTTCTACTCTTCCCTCTTTAGAAAATTTCTCTTCCACTCACTTTTACACTAGTGTGCCATCAAAGTTTGGGGTTGGAAGAGAGCATTCTAGTTTGGAAGCATTTTCATATCATCTAGCATCTCCACCCAAGTAAGTAAAATGCATTTTGTTCATTCTAGGGTTCTTGAAATTGAATGTGATTGTCAAAGCATGAATATTTAGGGGTTTTGATTTCTATGCATGATTTGATGATATATTTGATGTTTGAACCGATTAAACTACTTGATTATGAACTGGAAAACTGAAAATTGCATTTGGGTGGAGTTAGGACAGTTTCAAAACGAGATTTGCAAAAATCTGCAGGTCACCGCTGAGCGGCATTTACCGTTGAGCGGCACTCTGCCAGATTTGGTTTTTCTGGTTTTTGCGTGTTGGAATGTGGCACTGGTGGCGCTGAGGGGAAATTCTGGCCCTCAGCGGTGGTTTAGCTTCGAAAGGAGTTGTGTTCTGTGTTTTACTAATGATTAATATCATGTTCTGTGGTTTTGGATTTGTGTTTGAATGCAGGAATGGCATCCTCTTCAGGGAAGAGATTGAAAACCATGGCAACCAAGAGGAAGGAAAAGGAACCAGAGCAGCCCCATAATGGCAGGTTCCTCTCTAGGAAACATGAGAAGCACTTTAGGGTGGTTCAGGACAGGAGACTTCTAATGGAGAGAAAGGTTGGAATGATACCTAACTTTTGCTCCTCAATTTGGAGAGCAAGTGTTAGGGAATGATTGGGGCAAGCTAGCCACCTATCCTGCACCTGCCAACATAGCTGTGGTGAAGGAATTCTACACCAATGCTAAGAAGATTGCTGATTATCCAGCTGAGAACTATTTGGGCTATGTTAGAGGCCATGCTATCAGGTATGATCCTGATTCTATCAACAACTTCCTGGATACTGTGTGGGCTGGTGAGCAATGCCAGTTTGCTCTATGCATGGAGGAAGGTGCTGACTTTGAGGATGTGGAGAGAGTACTGTGCATACCTGGAGGACACTTCCAAAGGAATAGATCTGGCTTAGTGGTTAACATTAGGAGGACAGATTTGACTCCTCTTGCAAAGTATTGGATGGAATTTTCTCATGCCAACATTCAGCCATGTTCACATGTGTCAGATATTACTCTCAGCAGGGCACTATTCATCTATTGTGCTATCAGAAATTTGAATGTTAATATTGGGCAGGTGATAGCTGATGAGATTAGTGTGTGTACTAACACCTCAAACAACAAAGCACCACTAGGACATCCTTCTTTGATCACTCACCTTTGCAAGCTAGTTGGGGTGGACACTTCTGTTCCACCATTTGAGAGGCCAAGAAAAGCTATTGATGAGGCCTATTACAGACAGTATTGTGGAGGTGAGGAGACAGCTCAGCCAGTCCCACCACGCCAGGCTCGTAGAGAGAGAGGGCCAGCACAGAGCCGGACATCTGCTGATACACATGAAGCAGAACCATTCCAGATGAGGGACATGTATATGTCTCTTATAGGTGCTCAGTTGCAGTCCATTCACAGAGGGTAGGTGGCCACGGCTGAGATGATAGTGGGGATGTATGATACCCCTCCAGCACACAGGTGGACTATGGATGAATTCCATAATGTGGTAGCTTGGCCAGAAGAACCATTGCATGGAGGAGCTGAAGCAGCTGAAGCTTCAGCTAGAGATATGGAAGAAGATGAAGCTGAGGAGGAGGATGCATTTGATGATGATGATGAGGAGGAGGAAGAGGAAGATACAGAGGATAGCTCAGACTGATGAGGAGCTGAGATAGCATTTACTGATGAATGCTATCATATGATTATGCTTTTGTGGTTTAAGTTTTCTGAACTTATTTGTTTTTGTTTTTAGATTAGGGTTTGATGTACTCTATTGAACACCTGGTTTATTATGATGGTTTGCTATTAACTGTGTTGTTTGATAAGTAATGCTTGATGATGCTTATTGATTGATTGATGTTGAGATGAGGTGCACATTAAAATGCTTATACAGGTGATTCACAAGCTTTGTGAACAAATGCATGATATCATGATTGTGATTGTGAAATTAAGCAGGATGTGTATGTCAAATGTGAATGAGCTTATATGTGAGGTTTTGAGCTCCAGAGTTGTTATTGTTGAATGCTGTTACTTTGGAAGCATGAATGACTTTGCCCAGGTTTTCTATGATTGAATCAATTGCTTGTTTTGCATCAGATGATCAAGGCCGTGTTGTTGAAACCCTTTTTATTGGCCAAATACATAAAGTTAGCCTATTAAAAGAGAACACTTTGTGTTCTATCCTTTGAACCCTTAGCCTTGAACATACACTGAATCCTTGATTGAAAATCTTTACCTTGAGTTAAGTAGAAGATCTTGTGTGGTATTGTTAAATGTTCAAGTTTGGGGTTGTTGGGAAAACATGAAAAGGAAAAGCATTGAGCTAAGAGCTAAAAAGTAAGAATATGCAAAGCAAAGAAAAGAAAAAGAAGTAAAGCTCAATGCAAATGCAAATGCAAAGGCAAACAAAAGTTGGGAATGAATAAGATGATTGTGTTGTTATGATTCTCTTAACTCAAGGATTTTGTGATCCAGAAAAACCAATTTTCTTGTTAGCCCAGCCACATTATAAGCCATTGAAAAGTCCTTTTGATGATGCATACTTGTGAATGTTTTTGATTGTGGTAAAATGAAAGGCAAAGTTGATTCATGTGACATTGTGATAGTAGAGTGAATGAGTGATTACCTCTTATACACTTGAGTGTGAGTGAAACACTTTACCTAGTGAGGAAATATTCCATGAGCACATGAACATCCATGCTTAATTGATTGATCATTCATGAAAAATAGCATTTGTTGGAATTTAAATGACTTTGTGAACACTAAAGCATGTGCACATCTTGATTGAACTCTTGGTCATAAGTTTAATTGAAGTTTTTACTTATCTTGAAAAGAGGATTTTTGAATGAGTGAACTATCATATGAATTGGTTGAAGATTGAGTTACATCTTGTTTGCTTGAGGACAAGCAAAGTTCTAAGTTTGGGGTTGTGATAACAGTTGAAAAACTGTTATTTTCATGCTTAAAATTGATATTAAAAGCAACCTTTATACTTAGAAACTAGCTTGAAATCATACTTTTATTCATATTTTCAGAAATAAGAGAGTTCAAAGTGAATTTAATGGTTTTGTGCAAGATTCCCATGATTTTGTAGGCTAATTGAATGATTTGAAAGAAGAATTGAAATACCGAATGATTGGAGTTCTGAAAAGTCAACCAGAAACCAGAAAAGTCAACCAGTCAACCAGAAAAGTCAACAGTCAACCAGAAAAGTCAACCAGTCAACCAGAATGCTGAAAAACCAACCAGAACGCAGAAAAAGTCTGACCGAGTGGCACTGAGCGGAAAATACCGCTGAGCGGCACTTTTCGGGTGCCGAAATCACCGCTGAGGGGCAAAACAGCAGCTGGGGGGCAAAATGGATCATGCGCTAGTACCGCTCAGCGGTAAAATACCGCTGAGCGGCATTCTAAGTGGGCTTGGACCGGTTTTCTTTTGTTTTTATGGGCTTGGACTTGTTTTATATTATTTTTATGCCCTATTTAAGGACTTGCACGTCCTAGGGTTAGTATCTTTGGCAGAAACGAAGTAAACACTCTCTCTTCCACCCCTTTGAAGGAGGATCTTGGATGCTCAGGCTACCTCTTCACCTTTATTGGGTTTATTCTTTCATTCTTTCATTGTTATTCATCTAGGTTCACCATGAATATGGTGAACTAAACCTTGTATGTTTGTTGGGGAATCAATGTAATCTCTTGAAGCTCTCATATATGGAATCTGTTGAGTACATCTTTTAATTAAGACATATGCTTTCTTTCATCATTAGTTAGGGTTTTTCCTCTTTGCTCAATGCTTGCATAGTTTAACTCATTCCATGCATGATTATTGGTTTTGTCGATACGGACACGTACGGGGAAGTCTAGATCCGGGGAATTTCTCCCAATATTATACTGACAATATTCTATTGGTTGCCTTTAAGCTCCTGCACTCATGAACTAATCATTAGGAATGCTAGGAATTGTATGAACTATTTGATTAGGGAGAAGCCATCTAGAATGGTACATTAGAGAGTGGCATTAACAATGATGATTTGAATGTTGAATTCCTAAAATATATGAGAGTGGATGAGATGAAATTGACCCCCAACAACATATTCATTCATATATTCCATTGAAAGTGTTTATCTTTTGTCTTTGCCATTGATCAAATTTCATGCATACATGTTTATTTTCGTCCTTGCATATTAAACTTTGAATATTTCGTTTGTAAGTCCTAGCTAATCAACAAATCATATAACTAAACTAGGCCGTGAGTCCTTTGGGAAGAACGATACTTGGTCTTACCAAGTTTATTACTTGAACGATTCGGTCATACTTGCCGATTGTGAAACAAGTTTGTGACATCATATTTTGGTGCTTACAAATTTGTCCATCAAAGATCTTTTGGATTTGAGGGCAAATCCTTCTCAAGAGGGAGGGGATGATACAAGAAGGTCTAACACCATAGGACCCATCACAAGAGGAATGGCCAAAAAGCTCCAAGATGAGTATTCTCCCCAAGGTCAAATACTATTTGCTATTTTTGGATGGAAAATTGGAGAACAAGAAGATGTTACAAAATTGCCAAAACATGGACAGGGGTAAAATGGACATTTACACACAAGAAGGGGTGTGCTTATCCTTCTATGGGGTGGCATTAGTAATTTTTCATTTTTCACATGTAAAATGCAATTGTCAACGTGTTTCATAAGGCTTTATAGAAGCCACACATTTAGCACATTGTTCACATTTCAGATCTAAAGAAAACGTGTAAAAGGCTTTGTGATTAATCTATAAAATCTCATAAGCAATGCTTGTAGTGCACTTTTGATGAATTGAGAGAATAGATTTGCTGATGCAATTTCCAGCTTCTTCTCCCACCGAAAGTCACCCCTGTGCTTCCTACCAAATCTCCTCTAGCTTCCTTCCATTGATGAAGGCCGTCTAAGCTAGCACCATTCCCCAAAGCACCTCATCCAAACTCTTTTTCCACATATTCATACTCTGCCACTGCACAATCTAAACTGTTTCACTTTGTTCTTCCGCTGCCTCTGCACCATTTCTCTGGAAGCTCACGGATCTGCAGAATAGCACCAAAGCTGGAGCTATCAAAAAGAGAACACTTTGTGTTCTAACCTTTGAACCCTTAGCCTTGAACATACACTGAAAACCCTTGATTAAAAATCTTTACCTTGAGTTAAGTAGAAGATCTTGTATGGTATTGTTAAATGTTCAAGTTTGGGGTTGTTGGGGAAACATGAAAAAGGAAAAGCATTGAGCTAAGAGCTAAAAAGTAAGAATATGCAAAGAAAAAGATAAAGAAAAGAAAAGAAAAAGAAGTAAAGCTCAATGCGAATGCAAAGGCAAAAGCAAGTTGGGAAAAATAAGAATAATTGTGTTGTTATGATTCTCTTAACTCAAGGATTTTGTGATCCAGAAAAACCAATTTTCTTGTTAGCCCAGCCACATTATAAGCCATTGAAAAGTCCTTGTGATGATGCATGCTTGTGAATGTTTTTGATTGTGGTAAAATGAAAGGCAAAGTTGATTCATGTGACATTGTGATAGTGGAGTGAATGAGTGAAACACTTTACCTCTTATACACTTGTGTGTTGAGTGAAACACTTTACCTAGTGAAAAAATATTCCATAAGCACATGAACATCCATGCTTAATTGATTAATCATTCATGAAAAATAGCATTTGTTGGAACTTAAATGACTTTGTGAACACTAAAGCATGTGCACATCTTGAATGAACTCTTGGTCATAAGTTTGAGTGAAGTTATTACTTATCTTGAAAAAAGAGGATTTTTGAATGTGGTGAACCATTATATGGATTGATGGAAGATTGAGTTACATCTTGTTTGCTTGAGGACAAGCAAAGTTCTAAGTTTGGGGTTGTGATAACAGTTGAAAAACTGTTATTTTCATGCTTAAAACTGATACTAAAAGCAACCTTTAGACTTAAAAACTAGCTTGAAATCATGCTTTTATCTATATTTTCATAAATATGAGAGCTGGACAGGTTTATGCTTGATTTAAGTGTTTTTGTGCAGGTTTTAAGGTGAATTTAGTGAAAAGAGTGAAGAATGAGAGAGATGGAATCAGAAAAGGAAGCAAAGAGTGCAAAAGGAGAAGCCGAAAGCACCGCTCAGCGGCAATTTACCGCTGAGCGGCACTCAGGAGGTTGCAGGAGTCACGCTGAGGGGCAAACTGGCCGCTGAGGGGAAGAAAAGTGAAGCGCAGTCACCGCTGAGCGGCACTTTTTGGGCTTGGGCTTTTGTAATCTTTTGTAACTCTAGAATAGTATATAAGGACTTGCACGTCCTAGGGGTTAGTATCTTTGGCAGAAACAAGGCAAACACTCTCTCTTCTCACCCCTTTGAAGGAGGATCTTGGATGCTCAGGCTACCTCTTCACCTTTATTGGGTTTATTCTTTCATTCTTTCATTGTTCATCTAGGTTCACCATGAATATGGTGAACTAAACCTTGTATGTTTGTTGGGGAATCAATGTAATCTCTTGAAGCTCTCATATATGGAATCTTTGCTTGCATCTTTTAATTAAGACTTATGCTTTCTTTCATCATTAGTTAGGGTTTTTCCTCTTTGCTCAATGCTTGCATAGTTTAACTCATTCCATGCATGATTATTGGTTTTGTGGATACGGGCACGTACGGGGAAGTCTAGATCCGGGGAATTTCTCCCAATATTATACTGACAATATTATATTGGTTGTCGTTAAGCTCCTGCACTTATGAACTAATCATTAGGAATGCTAGGAATTGTATGAACTCGTGATTAGGGAGAAGCCATCTAGAATGGTACTTTAGAGAGTGGCATTAACAATGATGATTTGAATGTTGAATTCCAAAAATATATGAGAGTTGATGAGATGAAATTGACCCCCAACAACATATTCATCCATATATTTCATTGAAAGTGTTTATCTTTAGCTTTTGCCATTGATCAAAACTCATGCATACATGTTTATTTTCTGTCTTGCATATTAAACTCCAATTATTTCGTCCTTAAGTCTTAGCTAATCAACAAACCACATAACTAAACTAGGCCGTGAGTCCTTTGGGAGAACGATACTTGGTCTTACAAAGTTTATTACTTGAACGATTCGGTCATACTTGCGGATTGTGAAACAAGTTTGTGACATCATATTTTGGTGATCATAAATTTGTCCATCAGGAGGAAGTAAAGGAAGTGGAAGAAGTGGAGGAAGTGGTCGAAGTGGACGAACTGGAAGAAGTGGAGGAAGTGGATTAAGTTGAGGAAGTGGACAAAGTGGACGAAGT
The DNA here is from genome assembly GCA_034642375.1 of Vigna nakashimae. Taxonomy (NCBI): domain Eukaryota; kingdom Viridiplantae; phylum Streptophyta; class Magnoliopsida; order Fabales; family Fabaceae; genus Vigna; species Vigna nakashimae. The sequence goes on from CM067765.1 coordinate 33,983,578, forward strand.
GAAGGAAGTGGAGGAGGTGGAGGTAGTGGAGCAAGTTGACGAAGTGGAGGAAGAGGAGGAAGTTGACGAAGTGGACGAAGAGGTCGAAGTGGATGAAGTTGACGAAGTTCACGAAGCGGGCGAAGTGGACGAAGCGGACGAAGTGGAAGAAGTGGACGAAATTGACGAAGTGGAGGAAGTGGACGAAGTGGAGGAAGTGGACGAAGTTGACAAAGTGGAGGAAGTGGATGAAGTGGAGGAAGTGGAGGAAGTGGACAAGCTGGACGAAGTGGAGGAAATTGACGAAGTGGAAGAAGTGGAGGAAGTGGAGGAAGCGGACAAAGTGGAGGAAGTGGACGAAACGGAGGAAATTGACCAAGTGGACGAAGTGGAGGAAGTTGACGAAGAGGAGGTGGACGATGGGGACAAAGTGGAGGAAGTGGAGGATATGGAAGAAGTCGAGGAAGTGGACGAAGTGGACGAAGTTGACGTAGTGGGCGAAGTGGACGAAGCGGTCAAAATGTAAGAAGTGGACGAGGTTGACGAAGTGGAGGAAGTTGACGAAGTTAACGAAATGGAGAAAGTGGAGGAAGTGGACAAAGTTGACGAAGTGGAGGAAGTGGAGGAAGTGGAAGAAGTGGAGGAAGTGGTCGAAGTGGAAGAAGTGGAGGAAGTGGAGGATGTGGAGGAAGTGGACGAAGTTACGGAAGTGGACAAAGTGGGCAAAGTTGAGGAAGTGGAGGAAGTTGATGAAGTGGAGGAAGTGGAGGAAGTGGAGGAAGTGGAAGAAGTGGAGGAAGTGGAGGAAGTGGTCGAAGTGGACGAACTGGAAGAAGTGGAGGAAGTGGAGGAAGTTAAGGAAGTGGACAAAGTGGAAGAAGTGGACGAAGTGAAGGAGGTGTAGGAAGTAGAGGAAGTTGACGAAGTGGACGAAATGGAGGAAGTGGAGGAAGTTGACGAAGTGGACAAAGTGGACGAAGTGGTCCAAGTGGACGAAGTTTATGAAGTTGACGAAGCGGGTGAAGTGGACGAACTAGACGAAGTGGAAGAAGTGGAAGAAATTGACGAAGTGGAGGAAGTGGACGAAGTGGAGAAAGTGGATGAAGTGGAGGAAATTGACGAAGTGGATGAAGTTGAGGGAGTGGAGGAAGTGCACGATGGGGACGAAGTGGAGGAGGTCGAGGAACTGGAGGAAGAGGACGAAGTGGATAAAGTGGTCGAAGTGGACGAAGTGGGCGAGGTGGACGAGGTGAACGAAGCGGACGAAATGGAAGAAGTGGACAAAGTTGACGAAGTGGACGAAGGGGACGAAGTTGATGAAGTGAAGCAAGTGGACGAAGTGGAGGAAGTGGAGGAAGTCGATGAGGTGGAGGAAGTGGAGGAAGTGGGGGAAGTGGACGAACTGGAAGAAGTGAAGGAAGTGGAGAAAGTTAGGAAGTTTAGGAAGTGGACAAAGTGGAAGAAGTGGAGGAAGTGGACGACGTGGACGAAGTAGAGGAAGGGGATGAAGTGGACGAAGTGGACGAAGTGGACGAAGGGGACAAAGTGGAGGAAGTAGAGGAAGTGGGGGAAGTGGAGGAAGAGAACGAAGTGGACGAAGTGGAGGAAATGGAGGAAATGGAGGAAGTTGAGGAAGTGGACAAAGTGGATGAAGGAGAGGAAGTGAAGGAAGTTGGGGAAGGGGACGAAGGGGACGAAGAAGACGAAGTGGAGGAAGAGGAGGAAGAAGAGGAAGAAGACGAAGTGGACTAAGCCGAAGAAGTGGAAGAAGTGGTGGAAGTGGAGGAAGGTGACGAAGTGGACGAAGTTGAGGAAGAGGACGAAGTGGACGAAGTGGAAAAAGTGGAGGAAGTGGAGGAAGTTGACGAAGTCGACAAAGTGGAGGACGTGGTCGAAGTTGGCGAACTGGAAATTGTGGAGGAAGTGGAGGAAGTTGAAGAAGTGGACGAAGTGGATGCAGTTGACGAAGTGGACGAAGTGGAGGGGGTGGACGAAGTGGACGAAATGGAGGAAGTGGACAAAGTGAACGAAATGGAGGAAGTTGACGAAGCGGAGGAATCCGACGAAGTTGACGAAGTGGAGGAAGAAGAGGAAGTGGACGAAGTGGAGGAAGTGGACGACGTGGAGGAAGTAGAGGAAGTGGACGAAGTGGAGAAAGTGGAGGAAGTGGACGAAATGCAGGAAGTGGACAATGTGGACGAAGAGGAGGAAATTGACGAAGTGGAGGAAGTGGAAGAAGTGGACGAGGTGGACGAAGTGGATAAAGTGGTCGAAGTGGACGAAGTGGGCGAAGTGGACGAGGTGGACGAAGCGGACGAAATGGAAGAAGTGGACAAAGTTGACGAAGTGGACGAAGGGGACGAAGTTGATGAAGTGGAGCAAGTGGACGAAGTTGAGGAAGTGGAGGAAGTCGATGAGGTGGAGGAAGTGAAGGAAGTGGACTTGTATGATGAGCCTTAGGTTTTTGATCTCTTAGGAATTGCATGCTAGAGTAGAATAGCTTAGATATGTTCATTTTCGCTGAGCCATTCTCTGTCTCGCCCAGCCTCTGCGTGAAAATACAGTGAACTTGTATGATTTAGTTTAGCTTCATTTCTTTTCTTGTCCGTTTTCCATGAAATTTTTTTTCCTAGTTTCGTCTGGATGTATAGTTTCGTGAACATATTTTAATTTTCTCAAAGTCATTCTGTACTGTTCCCAGTAAATTTTTTTCTCCACTGTGTTCATCCAGTTTTCTGCTGTTGAATTAATACTCCACTGTTTTGCTTTGTTGTTGGCTGTTTGGACATTTTGGTGGCTGGAATTGCTCCCTGGACGTTGCTACACCCTCTCAATACTCTTAAGCAAGGAATCAACACTTCAAATCAATGCTTTGAGGGACTAAACCGTGGCTCTCCAGAGCCTTGTGCAAGTAGACATTTCATCAAACAGCAACAATGCTATTGGAGGTCTTCAACAAGTAGGTGTCCTATTTCCTTTTGTTTGTTTGTTCCAGCTTTAATTTCTTGTCTTGGCTGGAGTGTATGTGTCTTTTCTTGCTTATTAGCTTTGAATTGAGTCATATGTTTGTTCCTCTTTAGGAGTGTTCTAGAGTATTTTTCTGAAATTGCATAGCTAAGAGCATTTTTACATCTCCTTGCTTGTATGATGAATTGAGCTTAATCATCATTGGATTTAAGCGTGTGAACCTTGCTTATATGTTCTGTATTCATAGAGGCATCCATCCATTCTATTTGGCATATTAATCAAACACACTTAATGTGTTAAACTTAGCTTGGCCGAGAACATTCTTGCAAACTGCACCAAAACAACAAAACAAATTTTTGGTAATTGGTGTGCATGCTTGCTGGCCGAGACATCTTCCTTGTGTTTAGTGTGTTTGAGCATTGTTTTCAAGCCTCTTTTCTCATTTAAATACAGAATATATTGGTTTGAGGTTTGCCAAAATTATTTCCAGCATTAATTTGGTCTTGCTCTTCATGTATACTTAGTATGTTGATGTATATTTGCTTCTTGGTTGTGTAAATTTCTTTGTTGTCTTGTTCATTTTGTGCCACTGTTTTGACTCCATTTTCTTGCTGTTTTGTCTTCATAAAATCATTAGAGTGTTGCCTCCTCGTTTTTGTGCCAAGTTTCTTGATTTTTCAGGTTCCATTTTCATCATTTGTCTTGTAGTTTTCATTCTTTCTTTGGCCTCTACCATGTGCTGTCTTGATTTGGCTTCTTTGCATTAAAGTGGATTGTACATCTTTCCATTTGCTTTGGACTTGAGTTGGTGCTCTCAAAGTGGACTTGTGAGACATTTTACTATCTTACAAGAAGGGTGCTGCCCTTTCCTTGTTTTTTGAGACAATTGCTGTGAGTTTTGAACCATTTCATTACTTTATTTGAGTGAAACAGTGACCAGAATTGTGGCTGCTGTATTGCCGTGATTTTTCATTGGTTCTAACCTGTTTTTTTGGTGTTAGTTTTTTTTGTGGTTGTTGCCTTACCATGTTTGCAGGTTCCAGCCGTGCTTCATTTCATGGACGAAATGGACGAAGTGGACGATGTGGACAGACGAAGTGGAAGGAGTGGAGGAAGTGGAGGAAGTTGAAGAAGTTGACAAAGATGACAAAGTAGACGTAGTGGAGGAAGTGGACGAAGTGGAGGAAGTGTAGGAAGTGCACGAAGTGGACGAAGTTGACGAAGTGGAGCAAGTGGAGGAAGTGGACGGAGTTGACGAAGTGGACGAAGTGGGCGAAGTTGACGAAGTGGACGAAGTGGACGAAGAGGACGAAGTGGACAAAGTGGAGGAAGTTGAGGAAGTGGAGGAAGTGGACGAAGTGGACGAAGTTGAAGAAGTGGACGAAGTGGAGGAAGTCGAGGAAGTGGAGGAAGTGGAGGAAGATGACGAAGTTGAAGAAGTGGAAGAAGTGGACGAAGTGTAGGAACTGGACAAAGTAGAGGACGTGGACAAAGTGGATAAAGTTGACGAAGTGGTAGAACTGGAAGAAGTGGAGGAAGTTGAAGAAGTGGACGAAGTTGACGAGGTGGAAGAAGTGGAGGAGTTGAAGGAAGCGGACGGAGTTGACGAAGTGGAGGAAGTGGTAGAAGTGGACGAAGTGGAGGAAGACGAGGAAGTGGACGAAGTGGAGGAAGCGGACGAAGCAGAGGAAGTGGACAAAGTGGAGGAAGTGGAGGAAGTTGACGAAATGGACGAAGTTGACGAAGTGGAGGAAGTTGACGAAATGGAGGATGTGGAGGATGTGGAGGAACTGGAGGAAGTTGAGGAAGCGGAGGAAGTTGACAAAGTGGACGAAGTGGACGATGGGGACGAAGTGGAGGAAGTTGACGAAGTGGAGGAAGTTGATGAAGTGAAGGATGTGGAGGATGTGGAGGAAGTGGAGGAAGTTAAGGAAGCGGAGGAAGTTGACGAAGTGGACGATGGGGACGAAGTGGACGAAGTTGACGAAGTGGAGGAAGAGGACAAAGTGGAGAAAGTGGATGAAGTGGAGGAAATTGACGAAGTGGACGAAGTTGAGGAAGTGGAGGAAGTGGAGGAAGTGGAGGAAGTGGAGGAAGAGGAGGAAGTGGAGGAAGTGGAGGAAGATGACGAAGTTGAAGAAGTGGAAGAAGTGGACGAAGTGCAGGAAGTGGAGGAAGGGTAGGAAGTGGACAAAGTAGATGACGTGGACATAGTGGCTGAAGTTGACGAAGTGGTAGAAGTGGAAGAAGTGGAGGAAGTTGAAGAAGTGGACGAAGTGGAGGAAGTCGAGGAAGTGGAGGAAGATGACGAAGTTGAAGGGGTGGAAGAAGGGGACGAAGTGTAGGAACTGGACAAAGTAGAGGACGTGGACGAAGTGGATGAAGTTGACGAAGTGGTAAAACTGGAAGAAGTGGAGGAAGTTGAAGAAGTGGACGAAATTGACGAGGTGGAAGAAGTGGAGGAAGTGAAGGAAGCGGACGGAGTTGCCGAAGTGGAGGAAGTGGTAGAAGTGGACGAAGTGGAGGAAGACGAGGAAGTGGACGAAGCGGAGGAAGTGGACAAAGTGGACGAAGTGGAGGAAGTTGACGAAATGGACAAAGTTGACGAAGTGGAGGAAGTTGACGAAATGGAGGATGTGGAGAATGTGGAGGAACTGGAGGAAGTTGAGGAAGCGGAGGAAGTTGACGAAGTGGACGATGGGGACGAAGTGGAGGAAGTGGAGGAAGTTGACGAAGTGGAGCAAGTTGACGAAATGGAGGATGTGGAGAATGTGGAGGAACTGGAGGAAGTTGAGGAAGCGGAGGAAGTTGACGAAGTGGACGATGGGGACGAAGTGGACGAAGTGGAGGAAGTGGAGGAAGTTGACGAAGTGGAGGAAGTTGATGAAGTGAAGGATGTGGAGGATGTGGAGGAAGTGGAGGAAGTTGAGGAAGCGGAGGAAGTTGACGAAGTGGACGATGGGGACGAAGTGGACGAAGTTGACGAAGTGGAGGAAGAGGACAAAGTGGAGAAAGTGGATGAAGTGGATGAAGTGGAGGAAGTGGAGGAAGTGGAGGAAGTGGAGGAAGTGGAGGAAGTAGAGGAAGTCGAGGAAGATGACGAAGTTGAAGAAGTGGAAGAAGTGGACCAAGTGCAGGAAGTGGAGGAAGGGTAGGAAGTGGACAAAGTAGAGGACGTGGACATAGTGGATGAAGTTGACGAAGTGGTAGAAGTGGAAGAAGTGGAGGAAGTTGAAGAAGTGGACGAAGTGGAGGAAATGAACGATGAGGACGGAGTTGACGAAGTGGAGGAAGTGGTAGAAGGGACGAAGTGGAGAAAGTCGAGCAAGTGGACGAAGTGGAGGAAGTGGACAAAGTGAAGGAAGATGACGAAGTGGACGAAGTGGACGAAGTGGACGAAGTGGACGAAGTGGATGAAGTGGAGGAAGTTAACGAAGTGGAGGATGTGGAGGAAGTGGAGGAAGTGGAGGAATTTAAGGAAGCGGAGGAAGTTGACGAAGTGGACGACAGGAACGAAGGGGAGGAAGTGGAGGAAGTGGAGGAAGTGGAGGAAGTGGACGAAATTGACGAAGTGGATGAAGTGGACGAAGTTGACGAAGTGGAGGAAGAGGACAAAGTGGAGAAAGTGGGTGAAGTGGAGGAAATTGACGAATTGGACGAAGTTCAGGAAGTGGTGGAAGTGCACGATGGGGACAAAGTGGAGCAAGTCGAGGAACTGGAGGAAGAGGACGAAGAGGATGAAGTGGTCGATGTGGACGAAGTGGGCGAAGTGGACGAAGCGGACGAAATGGAAGAAGTGGGCGAAGTTGACGAAGTGGAGGAAGTGGACGAAGTGGAGGAAGTGGAGGAAGTGGATGAGGTGGAGGAAGTGAAGGAAGTGGAGGAAGTGGACGAAGTGGAGCAAGTGAAGGAAGTTGACGAAGTGGAGGAAGTCGAGGATGTGGAGGAAGTGGAAGAAGTGGAGGAAGTGTAGAAAGTTGAAGAAGTTGAGGAAGTGGACAAAGTGGAGGGACAAGAGGAAGTTGACGAAGTGGAGGAAGTGGAGGAAGTAGAGGAAGTGGAGGAAGTGGAGGAAGTGGACGAAGGGGACAAAGTGGAGGAAGTGGAACAAGTGGAGCAAGTGGAGGAAGAGAACGAAGTGGACAAAGTGGAGGAAATGGAGGAAATGGAGGAAGTGGACGAAGTGGATGAAGCAGAGGAAGCGGAGGAAGTTGAGGAACAGGACGAAGCTGATAACAGTTGAAAAACTGTTATTTTCATGCTTAAAATTGATACTAAAAGCAACCTTTGTACTTAGAAACTAGCTTGAAATCATGCTTTTATCCATATTTTCAGAAATAAGAGAGTTGGACAGGTTTGTGCTTGATTTCAGTGTTTTTGTGCAGGTTTTAAGGTGAATTTAGTGAAAGAAGTGAAGAAGGAGAGAGATGGAATCAAAAAAGAAATCAAACAGTGCAAAAGGAGAAGCCGAGGTCACCGCTCAGCGGCAATTTACCGCTGAGCGGCACTCAGGAGCTCACGGGAGGTCCGCTGAGGGGCAAAATGGCTGCTGAGGGGAAGAAACGAGACGCGCATTCACCGCTGAGCGGTACTTTACCGCTGAGCGGCACACTTATGGGCTTGGGCCTAGATTTTTTGTAATTTTAGAATACTATATAAGCTTTAGGACGTCCTAGGGTTTGTATCTTTGGCAGAAACGAGGCAAACACTCTCTCTTCCACCCTTTGAAGGAGGATCTTGGATGCTCAGGCTACCTCTTCACCTTTTTAGGGTTTATTCTTTCATTCTTTCATTGTTCATCTAGGTTCACCATGAATATGGTGAACTAAACCTTGTATGTTTGTTGGGGAATAAATGTAATCTCTTGAAGCTCTCATATATGGAATTTATGCTTGCATCTTAATCTAAGATTTATGCTTTCTTTCATCATTAGTTAGGGTTTTTCCTCTTTGCTTAATGCTTGCATTGTTTAACTCATTCGATGCATGATTATTGGTTTTGTCGATACGGGCACGTACAGGGAAGTCTAGATCCGGGGAATTTCTCCCAATATTATGTTGGTTGTCGTTAAGCTCCTGCACTTATGAACTGATCATTAGGAATGCTAGGAATTGTATGAACTCGTGAATGTTGAATTCCTAAAATATATGAGAGTGGATAAGATGAAATTGAACCCCCAACAACATATTCATACATAAATTTCATTGAAAGTGTTTATCTTTTGCTTTTTGCCATTGATCAAAACTTCATGCATACATGTTTATTTTCTGTCTTGCATATAAAATCTCAATTATTTCGTTTGTAAGTCTTAGCTAATCAACAAATCACATAACTAAACTAGGCCGTGAGTCCTTTGGGAGAACGATACTTGGTCTTACCAAGTTTATTACTTGAACGATTCGGTCATACTTGCCGATTGTAAAACAAGTTTGTGACATCATATTTTGGTGATCATAAATTTGTCCATCAAGTTTTTGGCGCCGTTGCCGGGAACTCTGGTTTAACTGGTTAATTTGTGTGATTATTGATTATCTTTGACTTTAATTTTGAATTTCTGTTTTTATTTTTCTGTTTTTATTTTATTTTATCTTATTTTATTTGATTAGATTAGATTTTATATTATTTTATTTTATTAGATTAGATTTTATTTTATTTTATTTTATCTTATTAGATTAGATTAGATTTTATTTTATTTTATTCTATCTTATTTTATCTTCTGAATATATATCTTCTCCTATATCTTTTTGTGCTAACAAATATTTTCTAGAGTTTTGTGCCTAATGTTTGCAGGATGCAATTCGAACAAGAATTTAATAGGCACTCAATTCTACCAAAGTAATCTCAACCACTGGTGGGAACATGACTCAAGCATGGATCAATGCCAATTTTGGCAAGCTGCCGGACAATTTGAGAACCAACCACAACAACAATGGCAGCAACAAAGCTTTAAAATCAACAAAGGGAAGCAAGAGATCTCTTCATTTAGACAAGGCATGGAAGAATCACTGGGGCATGCATGGGACAGGTATAAAAGCCTATTACGAAAGACTCCCACGCATGGATTTAACGAAGGAGAAGTAGTCCTAATCTTCCTTGGAGGTCTTGGTTCACAAACCATGATGATGCTTAACGCCTCAGCTGGAGGAAATATCAAATGGAAGACTCCAGAGGAAGCCACAGAAATAATTGAAAACATAACTACTAATAACAATAAGTGGAACAGTGAAAGAGGAGCTCCTATTCAACAAAAAGGAGTTCTACAGTTGCAATCCAATGATGCCTTGATAGCTCAGAACAAGTTAATAACTCAACAATTGGAGAATCTCTCAAAGATACTTGAACAATTGCCACAAGAGTTAAAGACTGTTGCACAGGTACAATCCCAGTTGTGTGAATTGTGTGGAGGTGACCATATCAATGGTCAATGTGCCTTTCCAGTTGAAGCCGTAGAGGATGTAAACTACATGACCAATCAGTACCGTCAAGGGAGCTACAATCAAGGGTGGAAACCACACCCAAGTATTGGTCAGGAACAAAGTGGGCAAGCTGGACAAACTGGGCAATTTAACAAGCAACAGCAACAAACCTTTCTATCAGGAAGTTTGGATGACACCCTTCAACAATTTTTGAAAAATTCTAACGCTACTCAGAAAAGCATTGAAGAATCATGTAAAAGGATGGAGATGCAGCTTCATTCCATTAGTCAGAGATTGAATGATGAGGTTAATACTGAAGTTAACCCTAAGGAGGAAGGGCAAGCCATTATCACTGAAAGTGACAAGATTCTTAATGAGAAAAAAATAGGGGGTGATGAGGAAAAGATAGAGAGAAAAGAAAAAGAAGAATTGAGTGAGAGAAATAAAGATGAAGAGAAAGAAAAAGAAGTGGTTGAGAGAGAAGAGAGGAAGAAAATTTGTGTGAAAATAAAGAAGTTGAGGAGAAAAAGAGAAGAGAAGAAAAAAATAAAAGAAAAGAAAAAGAGAAAATTTGGGGAGAGGAAGCATAAGAAAAAGAAGATGAGAGGAAAGAAGAAGGAATCATATGAAAAATCCCATCCTCATCTAAAGAAGAATCATAGGAAGGAAAAGAAATTTAAGTGCTTTATGGAAATCTTCAAGAAATTGGAGATTAAAGTTCCTATGATTGAGACACTGCAACAGGTTCCTGGTTTGATCAAATTTCTGAAGAAGTTCAGTAGAAAAAAGAAAAAGAAGAAGGAACTTGAACTTTATTGGGTCAAGCTAATGACGTTAAAAGAGCGCTTGCTGGGAGGCAACCCAGTGATTTAAAAACTTTTGATTTGGTTTTGTAACTTTTAATTTGTGGACATTATTTTGTAAATATTTTGTTGGATACAACATCTACTGAAGGATGTTAGGTGGTTATGTATCTACTGAAGGATACTAAGTTTGTAACACCTACTGATGGGTGTTAGTGAGAAAATTTTGCACCTACTGATGGGTGTTGGAAAGTTTGAAGCACCTACTGATGGGTGTTGGTGGATTTTGGGTCAGGCTCGTGACGTTAAACAAGCGCTACCTGGGAGGCAACCCAGTTGATTGATTGTTTTTGTTTGTTTTATTTTAGTTAGGGTTTGCATAAGTATTTTAAGCATTGAATTGCAAGGAACCAGTGAGGGGCATGTCTAGGAGGCACGTAGGATAAGAAAAGAAGGAGAAGAGCACATCACGAAAGTGCCGCTGAGCGGCAACTTACCGCTGAGCGGTACTCTCGCAGATGGGCTTTAGTTTCCCCTTAGCGGGATCCGAGCCCATTACGGTATTTTTATACCCTAAGCTGCATTTTGGTTTTTATTTTCAGGCTCTTCTCTGCACACACACTCCTACATACCTTTTCAAAGGTTCTCTACAATTTTTCCCTCATCCCTCTTTAGAAAATCTCCCTTCCACTCACTTGCTCACTAGTTTTCCATCTAAGTTTGGGGTTGGGAGAGAACATCATTGAAGGGGCTGATTTCTTCATTGTGGTTTACTAATGCTTAACAATGTATCTTTTGGTTTTGTGAATTATGTTTGATGCAGGGATGGCCTCCTCATCGGGAAAAAAGAATCAAGACTATAAGATCCAAGAAGAGGAAGATACAGAGGACAACTCAGATTGATGAGGAGTTGAGATAGCATTTACTGATGAATGCTATCATAACTAGAGCAGGACTTATGCTTTTGTTTGGTTTAAGTTTTCTGAACTTATTTGTTTTTGTTTTTAGATTAGGGTTTGATGTACTCTATTGGAAACCTGGTTTGTGTGATGGTTTGATATTAACTGTGATTGTTTGATAAGTAATGCTTGATGATGCTTATTGATTGATTTATGTTGAGATGATGTGCACATTAAAATGCTTATACAGGTGATTCACAAGCTTTGTGAACAAATGCATGATATCATGATTGTGATTGTGAAATTAAGCAGGATGTGTATGTCAAATGTGAATGAGCTTATATGTGAGGTTTTGAGCTCCAGAGTTGTTATTGATTGAATGCTATTACTTTGGAAACATGAATGATTTTGCCCAGGTTTTCTATGATTAAATCAATTGCTTGTTTTGCATCATGTGATCAAGGCCGTTTGTTGGAACCCTTTTTATTGGCCAATTTCATAAAGTTAGCCCACTAAAAGAGAACACTGTGTGTTCTATCCTTTGAACCCCTAGCCTTGAACATACACTGAAACCCTTGATTAAAAATCTTTACCTTGAGTTAAGTAGAAGATCTTGTATGGTATTGTTAAATGTTCAAGTTTGGGGTTGTTGGGGAAACATGAAAAAGGAAAAGCATTAGGCTAAGAGCTAAAAAGTAAGAATATGCAAAGAAAAAGAAAAAGAAAAGAAAAAGAAGCAAAGCTCAATGCAAATGCAAAGGCAAAAGCAAGTTGGGATGAATAAGAATAATTGTGTTGTTATGATTCTCTTAACTCAAGGATTTTGTGATCCAGAAAAACCAATTTTCTTGTTAGCCCAGCCACATTATAAGCCATTGAAAAGTCCTTGTGATGATGCATGCTTGTGAATGTTTTTGATTGTGGTAAAATGAAAGGCAAAGTTGATTCATGTGACATTGTGATAGTGGAGTGAATGAGTGAAACACTTTACCTCTTATACACTTGTGTGTTGAGTGAAACACTTTACCTAGTGAGGAAATATTCCATAAGCACATGAACATCCATGCTTAATTGATTGATCATTCATGAAAAATAGCATTTGTTGGAATTTAAATGACTTTGTGAACACTAAAGCATGTGCACATCTTGAATGAACTCTTGGTCATAGGTTTGAGTGAAGTTGTTACTTATCTTGAAAAAGAGGATTTTTGAATGAGTGAACCATCATATGAATTGGTTGGAGATTGAGTTACATTTTGTTTGCTTGAGGACAAGCAAAGTTCTAAGTTTGGGGTTGTGATAACAGTTGAAAAACTGTTATTTTCATGCTTAAAATTGATACTAAAAGCAACCTTTGTACTTAGAAACTAGCTTGAAATCATGCTTTTATCCATATTTTCATAAATAAGAGAGCTGGACAGGTTTATGCTTGATTTCAGTGTTTTTGTGCAGGTTTTAAGGTGAATTTAGTGAAAGAAGTGAAGAAGGAGAGAGATGGAATCAGAAAAGAAATCAAAGAGTGCAAAAGGAGAAGCCGAGGTCACTGCTCAGCGGCAATTTACCGCTGAGCGGCACTCAGGAGCTCACGGGAGGTCCGTTGAGGGGCAAAATGGCCGCTGAGGGGAAGAAACGAGACGCGCACTCACCGCTGAGCGGTACTTTACCGCTGAGCGGCACACTTATGGGCTTGGGCCTAGATTTTTTGTAATTTTAGAATAGTATATAAGCTTGAGGACGTCCTAGGGTTTGTATCTTTGGCAGAAACGAGGCAAACACTCTCTCTTCCACCCCTTTGAAGGAGGATCTTGGATGCTCAGGCTACCTCTTCACCTTTTTAGGGTTTATTCTTTCATTCTTTCATTGTTCATCTTGGTTCACCATGAATATGGTGAACTAAACCTTGTATGTTTGTTGGGGAATCAATGTAATCTCTTGAAGCTCTCATATATGGAATTTATGCTTGCATCTTAATCTAAGATTTATGCTTTCTTTCATCATTAGTTAGGGTTTTTCCTCTTTGCTTAATGCTTGCATTGTTTAACTCATTCGATGCATGATTATTGGTTTTGTCGATACGGGCACGTACGGGGATGTCTAGATCCGGGGAATTTCTCCCAATATTATGTTGGTTGTCGTTAAGCTCCTGCACTTATGAACTGATCATTAGGAATGCTAGGAATTGTATGAACTCGTGATTAGGGAGAAGCCTTCTAGAAAGGTACTTTAGAGAGTGGCATTAACAATGATGATTTGAATGTTGAATTCCTAAAATATATGAGAGTGGATAAGATGAAATTGAACCCCCAACAACATATTCATACATAAATTTCATTGAAAGTGTTTATCTTTTGCTTTTTGCCATTGATCAAAACTTCATGCATACATGTTTATTTTCTGTCTTGCATATAAAATCTCAATTATTTCGTTTGTAAGTCTTAGCTAATCAACAAATCACATAACTAAACTAGGCCGTGAGTCCTTTGGGAGAACGATACTTGGTCTTACCAAGTTTATTACTTGAACGATTCGGTCATACTTGCCGATTGTAAAACAAGTTTGTGACATCATATTTTGGTGATCATAAATTTGTCCATCAGAAGCCGACGAAGAAGACGAAGTGGAGGAAGAGGAGGAAGAGGACGAAGTGGACGAAGCGGAAGAAGAGGACGAAGTGGAGGAAGGTGACAAAGTGGACGAAGTTGAGGAAGAGGACGAAGTGGAAAAAGTGGAGGAAATGGAGGAAGTTGGCGAAGTGAACGAATTTGACAAAGTGGACGAAGTGGAGGAGGTGGACGAAGTGGAGGAAATGGAGGAAGTGGACAAAGTCAACGAAATGGAAGACGTTGACGAAGTGGAGGAATTGGACGAAGTTGGCGAAGTGTAGGAAGTGGACGAAGTTGACGAAGTGGAGGAAGTTGAGGAAGTGGAGGAAGTGGACGAAGTGGAGGAAGTGGAGGAAGTAGAGGAAGTGGAGGAAGAGGAGGAAGTAGAAGAATTGGATGAAGTGGAGGAAGTGGAGGAAGTGGAGGAAGTGGACCAAGTGGACGAAGTGCACGGAGTGGAAGGAGTGCAGGAAGTGGAGGAAGTTGAAGAAGTGGACAAAGATGACGAAGTGGACGTAGTGGAGTAAGTGGACAAAGTGGAGGAAGTGTAGGGAGTGAACGAAGTGGACGAAGTGGACGAAGTGGACGAAGTTGACGAAGTGGACGAAGTTGACGAAGTGGAGAAAGTGGTGGAAGTGGACGAAGTTGACGAAGTGGACGAAGTGGAAGAAGTGGACGAAGTTGAAGAAGTGAGGAAGTGGAGGAAGTGGAGGAAGTGGAGGAAGTGGAGGAAATGGAGGAAGTAGAGGAAGTGGAGGAAGTGGAGGAAGATGACGAAGTTGAAGAAGTGGAAGAAGTGGACGAAGTGGAGGAAGTGGACAAAGTAGAGGACGTGGACCAAGTGGATGAAGTTGACGAAGTGGTAGAAGTGGACGAAGTTGAGGAAGTCGTGGAAGTGGACGAAGTGGACGAGGTGGAAGAAGTTGAGGAAATGAAGGAAGCGGACGAAATTGACGAAGTGGAGCAAGTGGTAGAAGTGGATGAAGTTGAGGAAGTCGAGGAAGTGGACGAAATGGAGGAAGTGGACAAAGTAGAGGAAGTGGAGGAAGTGGATAAAGTAGAGGAAGTGGAGGAAGTTGACGAAGTGGACGAAGTGGAGGAAGTTGACGAAGTGGAGGATGTGGAGGAAGTGGAGGAAGTGGAGGAAGTTGAGGAAGCGGAGGAAGTTGACGAAGTGGACGATGGGGACGAAGTGGAGGAAGTGGACAAAGAGGTCAAAATGGATGAAGCGGACGAAGTTGACGACGTGGACGAAGTGGGCGAAATGGAGGAAGTGGAGCAAATGGACGAAGTTGAAGAAGTGGACGAACTGGATGAAGTGGACGAAGAGGTCGAAGTGGACGAAGTGGACGAATTGGACAAAGTTGACGAAGTGGACGAAGTGGAGGAAGTTGAAGAAGTGAATGAAGTTGACGAGGTGGAAGAAGTTGAGGAAGTGGAGGAAATGGACGAAGTGGAAGTTGTGGAGGAAGTGGAGGAAGTTGAAGAAGTGGACGAAGATGTTGAAGTGGATGTAGTGAAGGAAGTGGTGGAAGTGGAGGAAGTTGACGAAGTTGACGAAGTGAACGGAGTGGAAGGAGTCGAAGAAGTGGAGGAAGTGGAGGAAGTGGAGTGATAACAGTTGAAAAACTGTTATTTTCATGCTTGAAATTGATACTAAACGCAACCTTTAGACTTAGAAACTAGCTTGAAATCATGCCTTTTATCCATATTTTCATAAATAAGAGAGCTGGACATGTTTATGCTTGATTTCAGTGTTTTTGTGCAGGTTTTAAGGTGAATTTGGTGCAAAGAGTGAAGAAGGAGAGAAGTGACAATAGAAAAGACAAGAAAGAGTGCAAAAAGAGAAGACGAAGGCACCGCTCAGCGGCAAACTACCGCTGAGCGGCACTCAGGAGGTTGTGGGAGTCACGCTGAGGGGCAAAATGGCCGCTGAGGGGAAGAATTAGTATATAAGGGCTTGCACGTCCTAGAATTAGTATCTTTTGTAACTCTAAATTAGTATATAAGGGCTTGCACGTCCTAGAATTAGTATCTTTGGCAGAAACGAAGTAAACTCTCTCTCTTCCACCCCTTTGAAGGAGGATCTTGGATGCTCTTGCTACATCTTCACCTTTATTGGGTTTATTCTTTCATTCTTTCATTGTTATTCATCTAGGTTCACCATGAATATGGTGAACTAAACCTTGTATGTTTGTTGGGGAATCAATGTAATCTCTTGAAGCTCTCATATATGGATTTGTTGAGTACATCTTTGAAGTAAGACATATGCTTTCTTTCATCATTAGTTAGGGTTTTTCCTCTTTGCTCAATGCTTGCATTGTTTAACTCATTCTAATGCATGATTATTGGTTTTGTCGATACGGACACGTACGGGGAAGTCTAGATCCGGGGAATTTCTCCCAATATTTTACTGACAACATTATATTGGTTGCCTTTAAGCTCCTGCAGTCATGAACTAATCATTAGGAATGCTAGGAATTGTATGAACTATTTGATTAGGGAGAAGCCATCTAGAATGGTACATTAGAGAGTGGCATTAACAATGATGATTTGAATGTTGAATTCCTAAAATATATGAGAGTGGATGAGATGAAATTGACCCCCAACAACATATTCATTCATATAATTCCATTGAAAGTGTTTATCTTTAGTCTTTGCCATTGATCAATTCATGCATACATGTTTAATTTTCGTCTTGCATAATATAATCCAATTATTTCGTCCTTAAGTCTTAGCTAATCAACAAACCACACAACTAAACTAGGCCGTGAGTCCTTTGGGAAGAACGATACTTGGTCTTACCAAGTTTTATTACTTGAACGATTCGGTCATACTTGCCGATTCTGAAACAAGTTTGTGACATCATAATTTGGTGCTTACAAATTTGTCCATCATGGAGGAAGTTGAAGAAGTGGAAAAAGATGACGAAGTGGATGTAGTCGAGGAAGTGGACGAAGTGGAGAAAGTGTAGGAAGTGAACGAAGTGGACGAAGGGGACGAAGGGGACAAAGTAGACGAAGTGGACGAAGGGGACAAAGTGGACAAAGTAGACGAAGTTGAAGAAGTTGAGGAAGTCGAAGAAGTGGAGGAAGTGGACGATGTTGAAGAAGTGCACGAAGTGGAGGAAGTGGAGGAAATGGAGGAAGTGGAGGAAGTGGAGAAAGTGGAGGGAAGTGGAGGAAGATGACGAAGTTGAAGAAGTGGAAGAAGTGGACGAAGTGGAGGAAGTGGATGAAATTGACGAAATGGAGGAAGTTGACGAAGTTGAGGAAGTGGACGAAGTGGAGGAAGTGGACAAGCTGGACGATGTGGAGGAAATTGACGAAGTGGAGGAACTTGAGGAACTGGAGGAAGTGGACAAAGTGGAGGAAGTGGACGAAACGGAGGAAATTGACCAAGTGGACGAAGTGGAGGAAGTTGACGAAGTGGAGGAAGTTGACGAAGAGGAGGTGGACGATGGGGACGAAGTGGAGGAAGTGGAGGATATGGAAGAAGTCGAGGAAGTGGACGAAGTTGACGAAGAGGGCGAAGTGGACGAAGTGGACGAAGCGGTCAAAATGTAAGAAGTGGACGAGGTTGACGAAGTGGAGGAAGTGGAGGAAGTGGTCGAAGTGGACGAAGTGGAAGAAGTGGAGGATGTGGAGGAAGTGGACGAAGTTACGGAAGTGGACAAAGTGGGCAAAGTTGAGGAAGTGGAGGAAGTTGACGAAGTGGAGGAAGTGGAGGAAGTGGACGAAGTGGAGGAAGTGGAAGAAGTGGAGGAAGTGGAGGAAGTGGTCGAAGTGGACGAACTGGAAGAAGTGGAGGAAGTGGAGGAAGTTGAGGAAGTGGACAAAGTGGAAGAAGTGGACGAAGTGGAGGAAGTGGAGGAAGTGGAGGAAGTTGACGAAGTGGACGAAATGAGGAAGTGGAGGAAGTTGACGAAGTGGACAAACCATGTGGACGAAGTTTACGAAGTTGACAAAGCGGGCGAAGTGGACGAACTGGACGAAGTAGATGAAGTGGACGAAATTGACGAAGTGGAGGAAGTGGACGAAGTGGAGAAAGTGGATGAAGTGGACGAAATTGACGAAGTGGATGAAGTTGAGGAAGTGGAGGAAGTGCACGATGGGGACGAAGTGGAGGAAGTCGAGGAACTGGAGGAAGAGCACAAAGTGGATGAAGTGGTCGAAGTGGACGAAGTGGGCGAAGTGGACGAGGTGGACGACGCGGACGAAATGGAAGAAGTGGACGAAGTGGACGAAGGGGACGAAGTTGATGAAGTGGAGCAAGTGGACGAAGTGGACGAAGTGGACGAAGTGGAGGAAGTCGATGAGGTGGAGGAAGTGAAGGAAGTGGAGGAAGTGGAGGAAGTGGACGTACTTGAAGAAGTGAAGGAAGTGAAGAAAGTTGAGGAAGTTTAGGAAGTGGACAAAGTGGAGGAAGTGGACAAAGTGGAGGAAGTGAACGAAGTGGACGAAGTGGAGGAAGTAGAGGAAGTGGATGAAGTGGAGGAAGTTAACGAAGTGGACGAAGTGGATGAAGTGGACGAAGTGGACGAAGTGGACAAAGGGGACAAAGTGGACGAAGTGGAGGAAGTGGGGGAAGTGGACGAAGAGAACGTAGTGGACGAAGTGGAGGAAATGGAGGAAGTGGGCGAAGTGGATGAAGCAGAGGAAGTGAAGGAAGTTGAGGAAGGGGACGAAGCGGACGAAGAAGACGAAGTGGAGGAAGAGGAGGAAGAAGACGAAGTGGACGAACTGGACGAAGCCGAAGAAGTGGAAGAAGTGTTGGAAGTGGAGGAAGGTGACGAAGTGGACGAAGTTGAGGAAGAGGACGAAGTGGAAAAAGTGGAGGAAGTTGACGAAGTGGACGAAGTGGATGCAGTTGACGAAGTGGACGAAGTGGAGGGGGTGGACGAAGTGGAGGAAATGGAGGAAGTGGACGAAGTGAACGAAATGGAGGACGTTGACGAAGTGGAGGAATTGGACGAAGTGACGAAGTGGAGGAAGTGGACGAAGTTGACGAAGTGGACGAAGTGGACGAAGTGGACGAAGTGGACGAAGTGGAGGAAGTAGAGGAAGTGGAGGAAGTGGACGAAGTGGGGGAAGTGGACGAAGTGGACGAAGTGGAGAAGTGGACGAAGTGGAGGATGTGGACGAAATGGACGAAGTGGACAAACGAAGTGGACGGAGTGGAAGGAGTGGAGGAAGTGGAGGAAGTGTAGGAAGTTGAAGAAGTTGACAAAGATGACAAAGTAGACGTAGTGGAGGAAGTGGACGAAGTAGAGGAAGTGTAGGAACTGAACGAAGTGGACGAAGTTGACGAAGTGGAGCAAGTGGAGGAAGTGGACGGAGTTGACGAAGTGGAGGAAGTAGGCGAAGTGGACGAAGTGGACGAAGAGGACGAAGTGGACAAAGTGGAGGAAGTTGAGGAAGTGGAGGAAGTGGACGAAGTTGAAGAAGTGGAGGAGTGGAGGAAGTGGAGGAAGTGGAGGAAGATGACGAAGTTGAAGAAGTGGAAAAAGTGGACGAAGTTTAGGAACTGGACAAAGTAGAGGACGTGGACGAAGTGGATGAAGTTGGCGAAGTGGTAGAACTGGAAGAAGTGGAGGAAGTTGAAGAAGTGGACGAAGTTGACGAGGTGGAAGAAGTGGAGGAAGTGGAGGAAGTGGTAGAAGTGGACGAAGTGGAGGAAGACGAGGAAGTGGACGAAGTGGAGGAAGTGGACGAAGCGGAGGAAGTGGACAAAGTGGAGGAAGTGGAGGAAGTTGGCGAAATGGACGAAGTTGACGAAGTGGAGGAAGTTGACGAAGTGGAGGATGTGGAGGATGTGGAGGAAGTGGAGGAAGTTTTGGAAGCGGAGGAAGTTGACGAAGTGGACGATGGGGACGAAGTGGAGGAAGTGGAGGAAGTAGAGGAAGTTGACGAAGTGGAGGAAGTTGATGAAGTGAAGGATGTGGAGGATGTGGAGGAAGTGGAGGAAGTTGAGGAAGCGGAGGAAGTTGACGAAGTGGACGAAGTGGACGATGGGGACGAAGTGGACGAAGTGGAGGAAGAGGACAAAGTGGAGAAAGTGGATGAAGTGGAGGAAATTGACGAGTGGACGATGTTGAGGAAGTGGAGGAAGTGGAGGAAATGGAGGAAGTGGAGGAAGTGGAGGAAGTAGAGGAAGATGACGAAGTTGAAGAAGTGGATGAAGTGCAGGAAGTGGAGGAAAGGTAGGAAGTGGACAATCTAGAGAACGTGGACGTAGTGGATGAAGTTGACGAAGTGGTAGAAGTGGAAGAAGTGGAGGAAGTTGAAGAAGTGGACGAAGTGGAGGAAATGAACGAAGCGGACGGAGTTGACGAAGTGGTGGAAGTGGTAGAAGTGGACGAAGTGGAGAAAGTCGAGCAAGTGGAGGAAGTGGAGGAAGTGGACAAAGTGGAGGAAGTGGAGGAAGATGACGAAGTGGACGAAGTGGACGAAGTGGATGAAGTGGAGGAAGTGGAGGAAGTGGAGGATGTAGAGCAAGTGGAGGAAGTGGAGGAAGTGGACGAAGTGGACGACAGGAACGAAGGGGACGAAGGGGACGAAGTGGAGGAAGTGGAGGAAGTGGACGAAATTAACGAAGTGGACGAAGTTGACGAAGTGGAGGAAGAGGACAAAGTGGAGAAAGTGGATGAAGTGGAGGAAATTGAAGAAGTGGTCGAAGTTGAGGAAGTGGTGGAAGTGCACGATGGGGACAAAGTGGAGCAAGCCGAGGAACTGGAGGAAGAGGACGAAGAGGATGAAGTGGTCGATGTGGACGAAGTGGGCGAAGTGGATGAAGTGGACGAAGCGAACGAAATGGAAGAAGTGGGAGAAGTTGACGAAGTGGAGGAAGTGGAGGAAGTGGAGGAAATGGAGGAAGTGGATGAGGTGGAGGAAGTGAAGGAAGTGGAGGAAGTGGAGGAAGTGGAGCAAGTGAAGGAAGTTGACGAAGTGGAGGAAGTGGAGGATGTGGAGGAAGTGGAAATAGTGGAGGAAGTGGAGGAAGTGGTCGAAGTGGACGAACTGGAAGAAGTGAAGGGAGTGGAGATGTGGAGGAAGTGGAAGAAGTGGAGGAAGTGGTCGAAGTGGACGAACTGGAAGAAGTGAACGGAGTGGAGGAAGTGGACAAAGAGGTCAAAATGGATGAAGGGGACGAAGTTGACGACGTGGACGAAGTGGGCGAAATGGAGGAAGTGGAGCAAATGGAGGAAGTTGAAGATGTGGACGAACTGGATGAAGTGGACAAAGAGGTCGAAGTGGACGAATTGGACGAAGTTGACGAAGTGGACGAAGTGGAGGAAGTTGAAGAAGTGAATGAAGTTAACGAGGTGGAAGAAGTTGTGGAAGTGGAGGAAATGGACGAAGTGGAAGTTGTGGAGGAAGTTGAAGAAGTGGACGAAGATGTTGAAGTGGATGTAGTGAAGGAAGTGGTGGAAGTGGAGGAAGTTGACAAAGTGGACGAAGTGAACGGAGTGGAAGGAGTGGAAGAAGTGGAGGAAGTGGAGGAAGTGGAGGAAGTTGAAGAAGTGGAAAAAGATGTCGAAGTGGACGTAGTGGAGGAAGTGAACGAAGTGGAGAAAGTGTAGGAAGTTAACGAAGTGGACGAAGTGGACGAAGGGGACAAAGTGGACGAAGTGGAAGAAGTTGAGGAAGTCGAAGAAGTGGAGGAAGTGGACGATGTTGAAGAAGTGGACGAAGTGGAGGAAGTGGACGAAGTGGAGGAAACGGAGGAAGTGGAGGAAGTGGAGGAAGGGGAGGAAGTGGAGGAAGATGACGAAGTTGAAGAAGTGGAAGAAGTGGACGAAGTGGAGGAAGTGGATGAAGTTGACGAAGTGGTAGAAGTGGAGGAAGTGGAGGAAGTTGAAGAAGTGGACAAAGTTGACGAGGTGGAAGAAGTGGAGGAAGTGAAGGAAGCTGACGGAGTTGACAAAATGGAGGAAGTTGTACAAGTGTCGGAAGTGGAGGAAGTGGAGCAAGTGGAGGAAGTTGACGAAGTGGAGGAACTCGACGAAGTGGAGCAAGTGGACGAAGTGGAGCAAGTGGAGGAAATGGAAGAAGTGGATGAAGTGGAGGAAATTGATGAAGTGGACTGATAACAGTTGAAAAACTGTTATTTTTATGCTTAAATTTGATACCAAAAGCAACCTTTAAGACTTAGAAACTAGCTTGAATTCATATTTTTTCTTTAGTTTTGAGAATAAGAGAGTTGAAAGTGAATTTAATGGTTTTGTGCAAGATTCCCTTGATTTTGTAGGCTAATTGAATTATTTGAAAGAAGAATTGAAATACCGAATGATTGGAGTGCTGAAAAGTCAACCAGTCAACCAGAAAAGTCAACCAGTCAACCAGAAAAGTCAACCAGTCAACCAGAATGCTGAAAAACCAACCAGAACGCAGAAAACGTGTGACCGAGTGGCGCTGAGCGGAAAAATACCGCTGAGCGGCACTTTTCGGGTGCCGAAATCACCGCTAAGGGGCAAAACAGCTGTTGGGGGGCAAAATGGATCAACCGCTAGTACCGCTCAGCGGTAAAATACCGTTGAGCGCCATTCTAAATGGGCTTGGACCGGTTTTCTGGCACTTTTATGGGCTTGGGCCTAGATCTTTTGTAATTTTAGAATAGTATATAAGCTTTAGGACGTCCTAGGGTTTGTATCTTTGGCAGAAACGAGGCAAACACTCTCTCTTCCACCCCTTTGAAGGAGGATCTTGGATGCTCAGGCTACCTCTTCACCTTTTTAGGGTTTATTCTTTCATTCTTTCATTGTAATTCATCTAGGTTCACCATGAATATGGTGAACTAAACTCTGTATGTTTGTTGGGGAATCAATGTAATCTTTTGAAGCTCTCATATATGGAATCTGTTTTTACATCTTTTAATTAAGACTTATGCTTTCTTTCATCATTAGTTAGGGTTTTTGCTCTTTGCTTAATGCTTGCATTGTTTAACTCATTCGATGCATGATTATTGGTTTTGTCGATACGGGAACGTACGGGGAAGTCTAGATCCGGGGAATTTCTCCCAATATTATGTTGGTTGTCGTTAAGCTCTTGCACTTATGAACTGATCATTAGGAATGCTAGGAATTGTATGAACTCGTGATTTGAATGTTGAATTCCTAAAATATATGAGAGTGGATAAGATGAAATTGAACCCCCAACAACATATTCATACATAAATTTCATTGAAAGTGTTTATCTTTTGCTTTTTGCCATTGATCAAAACTTCATGCATACATGTTTATTTTCTGTCTTGCATATAAAATCTCAATTATTTCGTTTGTAAGTCTTAGCTAATCAACAAATCACATAACTAAACTAGGCCGTGAGCCCTTTGGGAAGAACGATACTTGGTCTTACCAAGTTTATTACTTGAACGATTCGGTCATACTTGCCGATTGAAAAATAAGTTTGTGACATCATATTTTGGTGCTCATAAATTTGTCCATCAAGTTTTTGGCGCCGTTGCCGGGGATTCTGGTTTAACTGGTTAATTTGTGTGATTATTGATTATCTTTGACTTTAATTTTGAATTTCTGTTTTTATTTTTCTGTTTTGATTTTATTTTATCTTATTTGATTAGATTAGATTAGATTTTATTTTATTTGATTAGATTAGATTTGATTTGATTTTATTTTATTTTATCGTATTAGATTAGATTAGATTAGATTTGATTTGATTTTATTTTATTCTATCTTATTTTATTTTATCTTCTGAATCTTTTATCTTCTGAATATATATATCTTCTCCTATATCTTTTTGTGCTAACAAATATTTTCTAGAGTTTTGTGCCTAATGTTTGCAGGATGCAATTCGAACAAGACTTTAATAGGCACTCAATTCTACCAAAGTAATCTCAACCACTGGTGGGAACATGACTCAAGCATGGATCAAAGCCAATTTTGGCAAGCTGCCGGACAATTTGAGAACCAACCACAACAACAATGGCAGCAACAAAGCTTTAAAATCAACAAAGGGAAGCAAGAGATCTCTTCATTTAGACAAGGCATGGAAGAATCACTGGGGCATGCATGGGACAGGTATAAAAGCCTATTACGAAAGACTCCCACGCATGGATTTAACGAAGGAGAAGTAGTCCTAATCTTCCTTGGAGGTCTTGGTTCACAAACCATGATGATTGATGAATCATTATTTTCTTCACTTCACTTAGTTTATTGTACTAGAATTAATCAGGGAATTTTGCTTAAATGTCCAATATTTTCCGTTTTCACTGATTGTGATTAATTTGATTGGAAATTCTTATTTTAATTAATTTGAATTATCTGAGCTAATTATTTACATTATTGATTGCAGGAAAAATTTTGGAAATATAATTTAGGACATTTGGATGAAAATTCAGACACTGTGTTTGGAAGAAATTGTACTGCATTGATTTATTCTCTAGGGGCCATTGGAAAATTAATTTTGGCAAGGGAGCCACCAAGCAAAAGAAGCTCACGGACAATTCCAAAATGCAAAGTGCTTGTAATGTTATTGCTGAAATAAAATAAAGCACACGGCCCCTCATTAGTTTTGCACATCCAAAGAGCAATTAATTGAAGAAAGTGGGGGCCACCACTTTTGAAGTTTACGTGAATGAAGAGGCTTCATTTATTGAATGGATGGAAGAAAAAGCAACTCCACTTTCACGGCCCACATACAAAGAAGCTTTTGGATTTTAAATTGGAAAATTGAGTGTTGTGGAATGGTATAAGCACACGGTCTCCTGGAGCTGCAAGCAAGAAGAGAGTTGGGACGTGCTAGAGCAGCTGCACCATTAAACTCTTCATTCATCAAGGCCCACTAAAAGAAGGGCAACCCTTGTGCACATGACCATCCAGCAAACAGAAAAGGGGCAGCACGTGAAGCAGAGAAAACGCTCTCCATGCAGCACTCCTCATCACGGTCCAGCTGCCACCTAGGGAGAAAGGGCTTCACGGCCATGGCAGCGAGGAGAACAAGAGTTTTGAAGCAATCCAGCAGCAAAGAAGGAGCTGTCACGGTTGAAGGGAAAGAGCATCACGGTAGTAGGGGTCACGGCTGTTAGAAGAAAAGAGAATGGTTCTTTATTTAAGCAAGGAGCTCGTTGATTTGATGGGAGTAGGTAGTGGGAGCACATGGTGATTTATATTGCTGGAAGCATGTTTTAATGGACCGAGAATGGAGAGGGGAGCATGTTTTAATTTTGGAAGAGAGGTGCACGGGAATTGAGCTGGAGGCACGGCTGGAAGCATGGAAGAGACTCATTGTCCAGCCACCGTGAAGGGAGAAGGAGATGTGGAATGGTCCAGCATGCACAGAGGAAGCTACATCATTCTGGAGTGGGAGCCACAGTTGAAAATATTTTCAATGAAAGAAGAAGCAGCTCACAAGACAAGACATGGAGGGTCCCACCCTATTTCTTTGGCAAATATAGGAGTAGAAGAAAGTCTGCAACCTACAGGGACAGAAGACAAAACTCAACTGGAAACATGGAGGCAGCAGACTAGGCTAGCACACTACCTACGGAGACTTTGTCCAGAGAAGCTACGGGAATTGCTCAGAGAATTTGGCTATAAAAAGGAGGCAGCATGCAGAGAAAAAAACTTATTAGATTAGGAGTAGGAGTTAGCAGTGCAAAGTTTACGTTCTCGCTTTGGTTTTCTCCTCCCCTCTGGGGGAGGTTTTGTGTTTGATTTCAGTTGCACGTTCCATGTATTGCATTTTGTTGATTACAATTTCAATTCTGCGTTTTAATTCCAGTTCTGTTCTGCTATAAAATTCAGTTGAGCATTTTAATTTTGTCAGAATTTTGTTTTCAATTTACATTCTCAAAACGTTATTAAGCTGTTTCTCAATTTTTATTTTCACTACACCCGTTGATTTACGTTTTCAGAAAAAGTTAAATTTTGTTTTTACCATCCTCTAAATTTATTGTCTTCCGTTTTCTACTATTTACTATATTTTCAATATTTACTGCATTTTCGTTTTTCTGCACTGCTATTTTAATTTACCGCACAAAACTTTTACAAACCCCCCCCACTTCGTGTTAAATCTGAGACTGAACCACCAAAATTGGTCCTTGAGAGACGACCTAGGAGTCACTTCCTAGTCTATACTGCATTATTTATATGCAATCAACTTTTGTGAGCGGTGCGACCCGCTCGTCAAAAATGGCGCCGTTGCCGGGGACCAATCAATCAGAGGTTTGGTTTCAGATTTATGTTGTATAAATTTTTGTTCTGCTAATATGTGTGTTTTGTGTGTTTTGTCTTGTATATTTTTGTAGGCGGCAACGACACCTTCAGCAAATTTTGGCAGCGTTGTCACTTCAGTTCCAGGTTTTTGTTTTAGATTTTTACTGTGTTAATATATATTGTGTTAATATATGTTTTGTCTTTTATATTTTTATTGTGTTGTGTTTTGCATTTAGTTGTTATATTTAAAAAAAAAAAAATTGATGTTCTGTCTTGTTTGTGCCTGAAGCATGTTTAATTGTGTTGTGTTTTATCTTGTGTTGTGATGTGATGTTCTATTTTTTGTATGTGTGTCGTATGTATTGTGTCTGTTAATTAAAAAAAAAAGAGAGAAAAAAAAAATTTGTTCTGTCTTGTGTACGTACTGCATGTATAAATGTGTTGTGTTTTATCTGTTTCGTAATTTAGTTTTTAGTTTTTACTTTTTATTTTTCCATGTCTACCAATTGTAGTTATATGAATAGTGCTTATTCTGCAAGTGCCTATAATCATGATTCTCCTTCTGCTTGGTACACTGATTGTAATTCTGCTGAATTCTATGATGAGAATTATGTGGATCATCCTCAAATTCCTGAGAGCGCTCCTCGTGAGCGGGTCCCACCTACAAAGGATGATATTCATTGCGTTCTAAGCGCTGGACTGATATATCTGCTCCCTAAGTTTCATGGTTTTGCCGGAGAATGCCCACATAGACATTTGGAGGAGTTCCACATCATGTGCTCTTCAATGAAGCCTCCACATGTCCCTCTTGATCACATTTTCTTGAGGGCATTTCCGCACTCATTACAAGGAGCAGCTAAGGATTGGCAAGACCCTCTTCCTCTAGGATCCGTTACCGATTGGGGATATCTTGAGCTTCAGTTTCTGAGCAAATTCTCCCCTGAGCAGTATGGATATATCAATGATCCTGGGTGGAATGATCTTAACAACGAATGGTACGATACCCCACAAGATCATTATCTAGAACCACCATTCCAGAGCACTTTTATGCCTCCACCAGTCCAGCAATATGAGAGTCAGCAGTATGATGCTCCTGCTCAAATAGCTCCTCAGCCTTCTACTTCTGAGCCTACAATGAAGGAGTTAATGGAGCAGATGACCATGCAGAATATTCAGTTTGAGCAAATCCAGCAAGAAACTCAAGCTGCCATGAAAAATCTGAGTGATCAGGTCGGGCAAATGACCACTCTTGCACATGAGGAGACAGATGAATATTTTGAGGACCAGGCAAGAATAAGCAATAATCTTGAACCAGGTAGACCACTTTCATTTTCCACCAACATATCTCAATTTGATTGTATTGATGATTGTGATGTTGAGAGGTATGTTGCTAATCATATTGTTGCTGAGTCTGATTTTAATTTTCCCTGTATGCATGATGAGAACCAATTTTTGCTATCACATTCGAATGTTTATTCTCCATGCATTGAACATGAATCCGAGTCTGTTGATATTGTTTCTGAATTTGAAATTGATTCATGTTTTGAGGATATATTTAAGGTTCAGTATGATAATTTAGGATTGGGTGTTATACCTCTGTATTGCACTAACCATGCTGTAGGAGGTACAAATGAATTTGACCAACATGCACCCATGCTGGAAGACAAAGGTGTCGGTATGCACAGCAGTTCGAAGATCAATAGGCACCAGCTGAACCTGCTCATCAACAATCACTGCTTGGATCCAGCTGTGGAAGACATTTCACTGCTCAATCAGATCTGGAGGAT
Source organism: Vigna nakashimae (assembly GCA_034642375.1). Lineage (NCBI taxonomy): Eukaryota > Viridiplantae > Streptophyta > Magnoliopsida > Fabales > Fabaceae > Vigna > Vigna nakashimae. The sequence goes on from CM067765.1 coordinate 34,011,204, forward strand.
GAAACAATTCGTCCTCAAAACGTCCAAGCTGGAATCTAAGTTGGAAGACCTCTCCCTGATGATCCAAAATTGGCAGCTTCCACCATAACCTACGGGAGTTTGCATCTTCTTTCTCTCCCTTTTTCCTACTTTTATTGCACTTGTCCATAATATGTTTCATGTTTTGATTGCTGATGATATGCTTAGAACACATTGAGGACAATGTGTAGTTTAAGTGTGGTTTATTGGGAGAGATTCTAAATTTTATTTGTTTTGTGTGTGAAATTTTTTCTGTTTTGAGTGTTAAATTTTTTCTGTTTTAAATTGTTTTTAGTGTGTTTTGTGTGAAATAAATTTTACATTTTTCTCTTGATTTCTGGATGATGTCTAAGTTGTAGATTTTTCCTCCACTTACTTAATACTTATGGTTTCAAATCCTTGCTTTTCTTTGCTTGGAAAAATGATTATATGTTTAAGAGGTTGAATTGATTGTGACGAATACCCTGTGTGAGATTTGAGCCACTTCATGTTCTTTCTTGTGTGTTATGTCTCTTTATTGCTTGCACATATGCCTTGGCTTGATTCTTTTTTTATATACTTGATTTATATGCATGTTTAGAAATGATAAAGGCATTTTTATTCTTGAGCCTTGTTAGCCAAATAAGCCTACCTTGTTATTATCCTTTGATACCCCTTTTGAGCCTATACTTTCCCCATTTATTTGTTTTGAAGCTCATACACTAGCCCTAAGTGAACAACCATGATTACCTTAACCTTAGGGAAGTCTGGAGCTATAAAACCTGCACAAAAACACTCAAATCAAGTGTAAACCTGTCCAGCTCTCTTATTTATGAAAATATAGATAAAAGGCATGATTTCAAGCTAGTTTCTAAGTCTAAAGGTTGCTTTTAGTATCAATTTTAAGCATGAAAATAACAGTTTTTCAACTGTTATCACTATCTCAGCTCCTCATCAATCTGAGCTGTCCTCTGTATCTTCCTCTTCCTCCTCCTCCTCATCATCATCAAATGCATCCTCCTCCTCAGCTTCATCTTCTTCCATGTCTCGAGCTGAAGCTTCAGCTGCTTCAGCTCCTCCATGCAATGGTTCTTCTGGCCAAGCTACCACATTATGGAATTCATCCATAGTCCACCTGTGTGCTGGAGGGGTATCATACATCCCCACTATCATCTCAGCCGTGGCCACCTGCCCTCTGTGAATGGACTGCAACTGAGCACCTATAAGAGACATATACATGTCTCTCATCTGGAATGGTTTTGCTTCATGTGTATCCGCAGATGTCCGGCTCTGTGCTGGCCCTCTCTCTCTACGAGCCTGGCGTGGTGGAACTGGCTGAGCTACATCCTCACCTCCACAATACTGTCTGTAATAAGCCTCATCAATGGCTTTCCTTGGTCTCTCAAATGGTGGAGCAGAAGTGTCCACCCCAGCTAGCTTGCAAAGGTGAGTGATTAAAGAAGGATGTCCTAGTGGTGCTTTGTTGTTTGAGGTATTAGCGCACAAACTAATTTCATCAGCTATCACCTGCCCAACATTAACATTCAAGTTTCTGATAGCACAGTAGATGAATAGTGCCCTGCTGAGAGTAATATCTGACACATGTGAACATGGCTGAATGTTGGCATGAGAAAATGCCATCCAATACTTTGCAAGAGGAGTCAAATCTGTTCTCCTAATGTTAACCACTGAGCCAGATCTATTCCTTTGGAAGTGTCCTCCAGGTATACACAGTACTCTCTCCACATCCTCAAAATCAGCACCTTCCTCCATGCTAAGAGCAAACTGGCATTGCTCACCAGCCCACACAGTATCCAGGAAGTTGTTGATGGAATCAGGATCATACCTGATAGCATGACCTCTGACATAGCCCAAATAATTCTCAGCTGGATAATCACCAATCTTCTTTGCATTGGTGTAAAATTCCTTCACCACAGCTATGTTGGCAGGTGCTGGATAGGTGGCTAGCTTTCCCCAATCATTCCCTAACACTTGCTCTCCAAATTGAGGAGCAAAGTTAGGTATCATTCCAACCTCTCTCTCCATTAGAAGTCTCCTGTCCTGAACCACCCTAAAGTGCTTCTCATGTTTCCTAGAGAGGAACCTACTAGAGTGGGGTTGCTCTGGTTCCTTTTCCTTCCTCTTGGTTGCCATGGTTTTCAATCTCTTCCCTGAAGAGGATGTCATTCCTGCATTCAAACACAATTACAAAACCACAGAACATGATGTTAATCATTAGTAAACACAGAACACAACTCCTTTCGAAGCTAAACCACCGTTGAGGGCCAGAATTTCGCCTCAGCGCCACCAGTGCCACATTCAAACACGCAACAAACCAGAAAAAGCAAATCTGGCAGAGTGCCGCTCAGCGGTAAATGCCGCTCAGCGGTGATCTGCAGATTTTTGCAAATCTCGTTTTAAAACTGTCCTAACTCCACCGAAATGCAATTTTCAGTTTTCCAGTTCATAATCAAGCAGTTTAATCGGTTCAAACATCAAATATATCATCAAATCATGCATAGAAATCAAAACCCCTAAATATTCATGCTTTGACAATCACATTCAAATTCAAGAACCCTAGAATAAACAAAATGCATTTTACTTACTTGGGTGGAGATACTAGATGCAATGATAATGCTTCCAAGCTAGAATACTCTCTTCCAACCCCAAACTTTGATGGCACACTAGTGTAAAAGTGAGTGGAAAAGAAATTTTCTTAAGAGGGAAGAGTGAAAAGATGTGGAAAACCTAGGAGAAGGTATGTGGGAGTGCTTGTGCAGAGAAGAGCTTGAAAGAATGAAAAATCGCGCAGCTTAGGGTTTAAAAATACCCTAATGGGCTCGGGTTCCGCTAAGGGGAACTTAAGCCCATCTGCGATAGTACCGCTCAGCGGCACTTTTGTGATGTGCCCTTCTCCTTCTTTTCTTGACCTACGTGCCTTCCTAGCATACCCCTCATAGGTTCCCTGTAATTCAATGTTAAAAATGCTTATGCAAACCCTAATTAAAATAAAACAAACAAAAACAATCAATCAACTGGGTTGCCTCCCAGGTAGCGCTTGTTTAACGTCACGAGCCTGACCCAAAATCCACCAACACCCATCAGTAGGTGTTTCAAACTTACCAGCACCCATCAGTAGGTGCAAAATCTTCTCACCAACACCCATCAGTAGGTGTTACAAACTTAGTATCCTTCAGTAGATACTTAACCACCTAGCATCCTTCAGTAGATGCTAGATCCAACAAAATATTCACAAAATAATGTCCACAAATTAAAAGTTACAAAACCAAATCAAAAGTCAAAAGTTTGTAAATCACTGGGTTGCCTCCCAGCAAGCGCTCTTTTAACGTCATTAGCTTGACCCAGTAAAGCTCAAGTTCCTTCTTCTTTTTCTTCTTTCTACTGAACTTCTTCAGAAATTTGATCAAACCAGGAACCTGTTGCAGTGTCTCAATCATAGGAACTTTAATCTCCAATTTCTTGAAGATTTCCATAAAGCACTCAAATTCCTTCTTCCTATGATACTTCTTTGGACGGGGACGAGATTTTTCATATGATTCTTTATTTTTTTCTCTCGCCCTCTTTCTCTTTTCTCCCACTTTCTTTTTTTCTTTTCTTTTTCTACTCACCTTCTCAATCTTCACACAAATTTTCTCTTCTTCTTTCTCTTCTCTCTCTTTTCTCTCTTCTTTTTCCAACTCAACTTTTTCAACATTTACACTCACTAGCTCTTGACACTCTCCCCTGGGGTTAACCTCAGTATTAGCCCCACAATTTCTACTTGGCCTTTCTTCCACCTGTTTGGCGATCTGCCCCATCTGAGTCTCCAAATTTTTGATAGCAGCTTCAGTGCTCTTTTGGGTAGACTCAGTTTTCTGTATGAAATTGTTGAGAGTTTCCTCCATCCTCATGGACCTTTCATTAAGCATAGATAATTGTTGCCATAAGGTGGGTTGCTGGTGCTGCTTATTATATTGACCCGCTTGCCCAGTTTGCCCTTGACCAATGCTTGGGTGTGGTTTCCACCCTTGATTGTAGTTCCCTTGACGGTGTTGATTGGTCATGTAGTTTACATCCTCTATTGCTTCTACTGAAAAGGCACATTGACCATTGATATGGTCGCCTCCACATAATTCGCACAACTGGGATTGTACCTGTGCAGCAGTCTTTAACTCTTTGGGTAGTTGTGCAAGTATCTTTGTGAGATTCTCCCATTGTTGAGTTAGTATATTGTTCTGAGCTAGCAAGGCATCATTGGATTGCATCTGCAGAACTCCTTTTTGTTGCATAGGAGCTCTTCTCTCACTGTGTAGCTCATTATCATTAGTAGCCATGTTTTCAATTATTTCTACGGCTTCCTCTGAAGTTTTCCATTTGATATTTCCTCCTGCTGAGGCGTCAAGCATCATCTTGGTTTGTGAACCAAGACCTTCAAGGAAGATTAGGACTACTTTCACTTCGTCAAATCCATGCGTGGGAATCTTTCTTAATAGGCTTTTATATTTGTCCCATGCATGACCTAATGATTCCTCCATGCCTTGCCTGAAAGATGAGATCTCTTGCTTTCCTTTGTTGACCTTGGAAGAATTGAGTGCCCATATAGTTAAATTCTTGACCGAATTGCATCCTGCAAACATTAGGCACACAACTCTAGAAAATATTTGTTAGCACAAAAAGATATAGGAGAAGATATAGATTCAGAAGATAAAAAGATAAAAGATTCAGAAGATAAAAAGATAAAAGATTTAAAAGATAAAAAGATAAAAGATAAAATAAAATAAAATCTAATCCTAAAAGATAAAAGATAAAATAAAATCTAATCTAAAAATAAAATCTAATCTAACCTAATCTAATCAAATAAAATAAAATAAAATAAAATCTAATCTAATCAAATAAGATAAAATAAAATAAAATAAAAACAGAAAAATAAAAACAGAAATTCAAAATTAAAGTCAAAGATAATCAATAATCACACAAATTAACCAGTTAAACCACGAGTCCCCGGCAGTGGCGCCAAAAACTTGATGGACAAATTTGTAAGCACCAAAATATGATGTCACAAACTTGTTTCACAATCGGCAAGTATGACCGAATCGTTCAAGTAATAAACTTGGTAAGACCAAGTATCGTTCTTCCCAAAGGACTCACGGCCTAGTTTAGTTATGTGATTTGTTGATTAGCTAGGACTTAAGACAGAAAATAAACATGTATGCATGAAGTTTGATCAATGGCAAAGACAAAAGATAAACACTTTCAATGAATTATATGAATGAATATGTTGTTGGGGGTCAATTTCATCTCATCCACTCTCATATATTTTAGGAATTCAACATTCAAATCATCATTGTTAATGCCACTCTCTAATGTACCATTCTAGATGGCTTCTCCCTAATCACGAGTTCATACAATTCCTAGCATTCCTAATGATTAGTTCATGAGTGCAGGAGCTTAACGACAACCAATATAATATTGTCAGTATAATATTGGGAGAAATTCCCCGGATCTAGACTTCCCCGTACGTGCCCGTATCGACAAAACCAATAATCATGCATGGAATGAGTTAAACTATGCAAGCATTGAGCAAAGAGGAAAAACCCTAACTAATGATGAAAGAAAGCATAAGTCTTAATTAAAAGATGTAAGCAACAGATTCCATATATGAGAGCTTCAAGAGATTACATTGATTCCCCAACAAACATACAAGGTTTAGTTCACCATATTCATGGTGAACCTAGATGAATATCAATGAAAGAATGAAAGAATAAACCCAATAAAGGTGAAGAGGTAGCCTGAGCATCCAAGATCCTCCTTCAAAGGGGTGGAAGAGAGAGTGTTTGCCTCGTTTCTGCCAAAGATACCTAATTCTAGGACGTGCAAGCCCTTATATACTAGTCTAGAGTTACAAAAGATTACAAAAGCCCAAGCCCAAAAAGTGCCGCTCAGCGGTAAATACCGCTCAGCGGTGACTGCGCGTCACTTTCTTCTCCTCAGCGGCCATTTTGCCCCTCAGCGTGACTCCCGCAACCTCCTGAGTGCCGCTCAGCGGTAAAATACCGCTAAGCGGTGCCTTCGACTTCTCTTTTTGCACTCTTTCTTGTCTTTTCTAATGTCATCTCTCTCCTTCTTCACTTCTTTCACCAAATTCACCTTAAAACCTGCACAAAAACACTTAAATCAAGCATAAACCTGTCCAGCTCTCTTATTTATGAAAATATAGATAAAAGCATGATTTCAAGCTAGTTTTTAAGTCTAAAGGTTGCTTTTAGTATCACTTTTAAGCATGAAAATAACAGTTTTTCAACTGTTATCACTCATACACCAGCCCTAAGTGAAAAAAAAAACCATTATTACCTTAGCCTTAGGGAATTTTGGAGCTTTGGAATTGTTTTGGGAATAAGTGTGGTCTCCTGGGAGTTTCAGAGGAATTGGCTAGTGAGTCCTCTTCTTATCGTGTTTTTGTAAATATGTGGTGTATCTTGTCTCTTGAAATTGTGTGCTGAATAGAGAAAAGAAAAGAGACAGGATGAAAAAAAAGAGAGCAGAAAAATAGTGAAAAAAAATCTGAATAATTGTGAATAATGGAGTCAAGAAGAGGATGAAATTAGAGGTTGTGGGTGTGTTTGAATGTGTTTACACTTGTTCCCCATTGCCCCTCTGTTCCTTATGGTTTGTAGCTTCTTATCTAGATATATCCTGCCTTGTCCTTGGCCCCATTACAATCATGAAAAGACCTTTTGATTTGAACATGCGTATGTGCTTGAGTGTTGATATTAGAGGCTTGCCAAGTCTATTTGTGTTTGCTTTCTTGAGTGCATTGAGTGACAATTATTTACCTTAAACACTTGAGAGAAACACTGATTGTGTGCATCTGTGAGGCTCTGTTTCTTTTGATTTATCTCTTGAACTGATTGACTGTTTTCCTTGTACTGAACTGTTTGGATGATTCTTTGAGTATCTGCTTTCATTGACTCTGTGTGGGATTCTGCCTATACCTTTTACTGTCCCGATTTTGTGAGAATTGTGCAACTGTGTTCCTGATTTGGAGTCATTGTTGTCTGTCTGTCGAATTTGTGTCACCTTCCTAAAAGTCCTTTCAATTATTCCCTGATCTGCGTCTTGATTTTGCCCAGGAGTGCAAAAGACTAAGTGTAGTCTATTTTTGATGAATCAATATTTTATTGATTTCACTTAGTTTATTGTACCGGATTTAATCAAGGAATTGTGTTTGAATGTAGAGTATTATCCTATTTTTCCTAATTGTGCTAAATTTGATCGGAAATTCTTATTTTAACTAATTTGAATTATCTGAGCTAATTATTTTACAAGGAAAATTTGGAGATACAATTTGGGACATTTGAAGGTTAAATGAGAAATGGCAATTGAGCCCAATGCATCTCAGTCATTTCAATTTTCGCACAATGCTGCGTGAATGTTGTGTCAACTTGTGTGTCCTCGTTTGAGTTCAATTCTTATCCGTTTTCCATGCAATTTTTTTTCATAGTTTCGTCTAGATGTCTATTTTCACGTATAGTTTTTACATTGTTCAAATTAGTTCTGTACTGTTCCCAGTAATTTTTTTACTCCCCTATGTCAGTCCAGTGATTACTGTTTGAGTGTTCTAATATGTTTGCATTGTTTGCTTGCTATTTAGTACTTGTGGTGGCTGGAATTTATCATTGGACAATGCATCTCATGGCCACAAAAAGAAATTAAATGTGGTTCTAGACTCTCAATTGGTTGCAAGGAGATCCAAATTGTTTTGAGTTGAACAAAACTGCACATCCAGAAGATTGAAGAAATGAAGTGCAACTGCCAAATATTTCAATTGTCACCTCCAATTGATATGTTAATTCGTTTTCTTTTCTTTTGGTTTGGAAGAAGTTGTGCCACGGATGGCTCCCTTACTTTTAGTGATTGAAGTAAATTTGCTAAAGACAAAACATATGACACATACATAAGCACATGGCTGGAACGTGATCTGCTGAAAGAAAGAAAAGGAAGCTTTCATTTTTGGAGAAAGGAGCTGGAATGGGAAACGTGTCATGGCTGGAGTCATTTTGGGCTTATTAGAAAATGGTGCATCAATTGCAAAGAGGAGAGCTCATGTACAACAACTTGGAGAGGAAACACGGTCCAACAAATTAAGAAGGAAGCAGCTATCATTTAAAGAGATGGGCTGGAGTGTCACGGCTTGGGCTGCAAATAAGCTCACGGCCCATGGGAAATCAATTTTGGAGCGCTGCTGCCACGTCCACAAAATCCAGCAGCTTTGGTAAGCACGGCCTAGTCCAGCAAAGGAAGAAAGCTTCATTCACGCATCCAACAACGGGTCTAGCTGGCTGGGAAAAGAATTCCACGGCCTAGCTAACATCCAGCAGATTGGAAGTGGTGTGTGCATGGAAAGAAAGGGTGCAAACGGAAGACAACAGCAAGGCAAAGTGGAGGGCTTCACCACGGTCCAGCAGTACTCCACATTCGGAGCATCCAGCACTCATGTTGGTCCAACATCCAACCTTCATACAACAAAAACTGTTATTTTCATTCTTAGAATTGACACAAAAAGCAAACTTTATACTTAGAAACTAGCTTGAAATCATGCTTTTATTCATATTTTCATAAATAAGAGAGCTGGACAGGTTTATGCTTGATTTCAGTGTTTTTGTGCAGGTTTTAAGGTGAATTTAGTGAAAGAAGTGAAGAAGGAGAGAGATGGAATCCGAAAAGACACCAAAAAGTGCAAAAGGAGAAGCCGCAAGTACCGCTCAGCGGTAGTGTACCGCTGAGCGGCACTCAGGAAGTCACGGGAGATCCGCTGAGGGGCAAAATGGCCGCTGAGGGGAAGAAACCAACTCACGCACATACCGCTGAGCGGTACTTTACCGCTGAGCGGCACACTTATGGGCTTGGGCCTGAATTTTCTGTAATTTTATGTTAGTATATAAGCTTTAGGACGTCCTAGGGTTTGGATCTTTGGTAGAAACGAAGCAAACACTCTCTCTTCCACCCCTTTGAAGGAGGATCTTGGATGCTCAGGCTACCTCTTCACCTTTCTAGGGTTTTATCCTTCATTCTTTCATTATTTTTCATCTAGGTTCACCATGAATATGGTGAACTAAACCTTATATGTTTGTTGGGGAATCAATAAAATCTTTTGAAGCTCTCATATATGGAATTTGTGTTTACATCTTAATCTAAGACCTATGCTTTCTTTCATCATTAGTTAGGGTTTTTCCTCTTTGCTCAATGCTTGCTTTATTTAACTCATTCAATGCATGATTATTGGTTTTGTCGATACGGGAACGTACGGGGAAGTCTAGATCCGGGGAATTTCTCCCAATAGTATATTGGTTGCCGTTAAGCTCCTGTGCTAAAACAACTAATTATTAGGAATGCTAGGAATTGAATGAACTCGTAATTAGGGATAGGCCTTCTTGACAAGGTAATTTAGAGAGTGGCATTAACAATGATGACTTGAATGTTGAATTCCTAAAATATATGAGAGTGGATAAGATGAAATTGATCCCCAACAACATATTCATCCATATATTCCATTGAAAGTGCTTGTATTTTGTTTTTCCATTGATCAACCTCATGCATACATGTTTATTTTCGTCTTTTGCACAGTAAACTTCAATTATTTCGTTCTTAAGTCTTAGCTAATCAACAAATCACATAACTAAACTAGGCCGTGAGTCCTTTGGGAGAACGATACTTGGTCTTATCGAGTTTATTACTTGAAACGATTCGGTCATACTTGCCGATTGTTCAACAAGTTTATGGTGTCGTATTTCGGTGTTCATAAATTTGTCATCACCTTCACACAGCAAAATAGGGTCCAGTCGCCACCTATTAGGATTGATTTTTTTTGCTTCAAAGAAAGATGGACGGTGATGTCCAGGAGGTATTAATTTGAGAAGTAGTGCAGCACGGTGAAAGGATTTTTGGCAGCTGCACGATGAAGAAATGGAGGGCTACGGCTGAAGGAATTGTGTTCATGAATGAAGCAGTACAGATTTGGTTTTCTTTTTTTTTTATTTTCTTCACGCATGAACCAAAAATTTGTTTCTAATATTATATATTTGTATTAGAAAGCATCTAGGTGAAGTAGTTTTATTAATCTTTTCACTGTTCATGCAATCTTCTTCTGTGTTGTTTTCGTGATAAGATTCTTCCAAATGATTACAATGTGCTTTTTATTATTTCAATTTGAGCTCATACGTTCCAAGCTTATAGCATTGGATATATTGTCTTATTTATTTATTGCTTTCAAGCTGTGTGTGGTTTATTTTTGGAGCAGGTGATTTTGTTATGGAGGCATTCATTTTGTTTTCTTTTAGAAAAAGTTATGTTTTCAGTTTTAGGACATGTTACGTTTTTATTTACTTATTGTTAATTTCATTTCAGAGGTTTCTTTGAGTTTTAAATGGAGAAATAGGAAAATCACACACGGTGGCATTTACAAAGGATTGACTCATTTTTAGTTGTTTATATTTTTATATGTTGCATTTCACTGTTCATCTTGTTTTCAAGTGTTGTTTCAATTTGGGTTTGTTTTACTCATGCTTTTACTTTGGTGTTTAACGTTTAAGTTCATTTGGTGCATTTCAATTAAGTTGCTTTTACATTTTCTGCGCGTTTACTATTATAGCGTTTTATTTCCAAATTTTGATGAATTCTACATTTTCTAGTTTTGTTACGCTTAGACTGTTCAGTTTGCTCTCACCCTTCGACCTTACTGTTTTTTTTATTTACATTTACTTCAACGCTTTTAATTCGGTTGTGTTAATTTCCATTTTTTTAAGTTTGATCGCATTAAAAAAAAACACTTTCAAACCCCCCTTACATGTTTGACCTGAGACTCGAGCCACATTTGGTCCTTGAGAGACGACCTGGGAGTCACTTCCTAGCACTAAACTGCATTAATTTTGCAATCAACTTTTGTGGGAGGTACGACCCTCTCATCAGTCCACTTCGTCCAATTCGTCTAGTTCATCTACTTCTTCAACTTCCTCCACTTCCTCCATTTCCTCCACTTCCTCCACTTCCTCCACTTCCTCCATTTCCTCCACTTCCTCCACTTTGTCAACTTCGTCCACTTTGTCAACTTCGTCCACTTCCTCCACTTAGTCAACTTCCTCCACTTCCTCCACTTTCTCCATTTCCTCCACTTCCTCCACTTCGTCAATTTCGTCAACTTCGACCACTTCGTTCACTTCGTCAACTTCCTCCATTTCCTACCCTTCCTCCCCTTCCTCCACTTCCTCTACTTCGTCCATTTCGTCTACATCGTCCAGTTCGTTCACTTCCTCCCCTTACTCCACTTATTCACTTCGTCCACTTCCTCCACTTCCCCAACTTCCTCCACTTCCTCCACTTCGTCCCATTCCTCCACTTATTCACTTCGTCCAGTTCCTCCACTCCCTCCACTTCGTGCACTTCGTCCACTTTGTCAACTTCCTCCACTTCCTCCATTTCCTCCACTTTGTCAACTTCGTCCACTTTTTCAACTTCGTCCACTTCCTCCACTTGGTCAACTTCCTCCACTTGCTCCACTTGGTCAACTTCCTCCACTTCGTCCATTTCGTCTACTTCGACCACTTTCTCCACTTCGTCAACTTCCTCCACTTCCTCCACTTCCTATGCTTCCTCCAATTCCTCCACTTCCTCCACTTCCTCTACTTCGTCCATTTCGTCTACATCGTCCAGTTCGTCCACTTCCTCCCCTTCCTCCCTTTCCTCCACTTCATCCACTTCCTCCACTTACTTCACTTCCTCTATTTCCTCCACTTCGTCCACTTTGTCAACTTCGTCCACTTTGTCAACTTCGTCCCCTTAGTCAACTTCCTCCACTTCCTCCACTTCCTCCACTTTCTCCACTTCCTCCACTTCATCCAATTCGTCTATTTCCATCACTACGTCCACTTCCACCACTTCATCAACCTCCTCCACTTCCTCCACTTCCTCCACTTCACCCACTTCGACCACTTCCTCCATTTCCTCCACTTTCTCCACATCCTGCACTAAGTCCACTTCCTTCACTTCCTCCACTTCCTCCCCTTTATCGATTTCCTCCACTTCATCCACTTTGTCCACTTCGTCCACTTCCTCCCCTTCGTCTACTTCCTCCACTTCCTTCACTTCCTCCACTTCCTCCACTTCTTCAACTTCCTCGACTACCTTCATTTCCTCCACTTCGTCCACTTTGTCCACTTCGGCCACTTCTCCCACTCCTCCACTTCCTCCACTTCGTCCACTTCGTCCGCTTCGTCCACTTCGCCCACTTTGTCCACTTCGTCCACTTCGTCCACTTCGTCACATTCGTCCCTCACTACCTTCACTTCGTCCACTTCGGCCAATTCGTCCAGTTCGTCTATTTCCTCCACTTCCTCCATTTCCTCCACTTCGTCCACTTTGTCCATCTCGTCCACTTCCTCCAGTTCATCCACTTCGACCACTTAGTCCACTTCGTTCAATTCGACGAGTTCATTCACTTCCTCCACTTCCTCCATTTCCTCTACTTCGTCCACTTTGTCCACCTCGTCCAATTCCTCCACTTCATCCACTTCGTCGAGTTCATTCACTTCATCCACTTCCTCCACTTCGTCCATTTCATCTACTTCGACAACTTCGTCCACTTCATCCACTTCCTCAAATTCGTCAACTTCCTCCACTTCTTCCACTTCCTCCACTTCCTCCACTTCATCCATTTGCTCCACTTCATCCACTTCGACCACTTCGTCCACTTCCTCCACTAAGTCCACTTCCTCCACCTCCTCCACTTCCTCCACTTCCTCCATTTCCCCCACTTCATCCACTTTGTCCACTTCGTCCACTTCATCCACTTCCTCCACTTCGTCCACTTCGACCGCTTCGTCCAGCTCGTCCAATTTGTACATTTCGTCTACTTCCACCACTTCCTCCACTTCCTCCACTTCCTCCACTTCCTCCGTTTCCTCCACTTCATCCACTTTGTCCACTCCGTCCACTTCGTCCTCTTCGTCCACTTCGACCACTTCGTCCACTTCTTCCAATTCGTCCAGTTTGTCGACTTCCTCCGCTTCCTCCAATTCGTCAACTTCCTCCACGTCCGCCACATCGTCCACTTCCTCCACTTTTTCCACTTCCTCCACTTCCTCCATTTCGTTTACTTCGACAACTTCGTCCACTTCCTCTATTTCGTCAACTTCCTCCACTTCTTCCACTTCCTCCACTTCCTCCACTTCCTCCATTTCCTCCACTTCATCCACTTCGCCCATTTCCTCCACTTCGTCCACTTGCTCCACTTCGTCCATTTCGTCTACTTGACCACTTCCTCTAATTCGACCAGTTCGTCCACTTCCTCTACTTCCTCCACTTCTTCCACTTCTTCCACTTCCTCCACTTCTTCCACTTCCTCCACTTCTTCCACTTCCTCCACTTCCTTCACTTCCTCCAGTTCTTTCACTTCCTCCAGTTCCTCCACCTCCTCCACTTCCTCCACTTTGTCCATTTAGTCAACATCGCCTACTTTGTAAACTTTGTCCACTTCATCCACTTCATCCACTTCGTCCACTTCGTCAACTTCTTCCACTTCGTCCACATCCTCTACTTCGTCCACTTTGTCCACTTCGCCTACTTCCTCCATTTCCTCCACTTCGTCCACTGTCACCAATTCGTCCAATTCGTCCACTTCCTCCACTTCCTCCACTTCCTTCACTTCGTCGACTTCCTCCACTTCCTCCACTTCGCCCACTTCCTCCTTTTCCTCTACTTCTTCCACTTCCTCCACTTCGTCAAATTCGTCCACTTCCTCCACTTCGTCCACTTCCTTCAGTTCCTCCACTTCGTCCACATGCTTCACTTCGTCCACTTCCTCCACTTCGTCTACTTCCACCACTCCGTTCACTTCATCCACTTTGTCCACTTCGTCCAATTCGTCCAGTTCATCCACTTCGCCAACTTCGTCCACTTCCTCCACTTCGTCCACTTCCTCCACTTTGTCCTCTTCGTCCACTTCCTCAACTTCTTCCACTTCATCAACTTTGTCCACTTCCTCCACTTCCTGCACTTCGTCCACCAAGTCCACTTTGTCAACTTCGTCCACTTCGTCCACTTCGTCCACTTCGACCACTTCGTCTACTTTCTCCAATTGCTCAACTTCCTCCACTTCCTCCACTTCCTTCACTTCCTCCACTTGGTCAACTTCCTCCACTTCCTCCACTTTGTCCATTCTGTCCACTAAGTCCACTTTGTCAACTTTGTCCACTTCATCAACTTTGTCCACTTCCTCCACTTCGTCCACTAAGTCCACTTTGTCAACTTCGTCCACTTCGACCACTTCGTCTACTTTGTCCAATTGCTCCACTTCCTCCACTTCGTCAACTTCGTATAGTTCCTCCATTTCCTCCACTTTGTTCACTTCCTCCCATTCGTCCACTTCGTCCCCTTCCTCACTTCCTCCACTTCGTCCATTTTGTCCACTTCAACCACTTCGTCCACTTCGTCCACTTCGTCCAATTCGTCAAGTTCGTCCACTTCCTCCACTTCCTCCACTTCGTCGAATTCGACCCGTTCGTCCACTCCGCCCTCTTCCTCCACTTCCTCCACTTCGTTTACTTCGTCCACTTTGTCCACTAAGTCAACTTCGTCCAGTTCGTCCACTAAGGTCACTAAGTCCACATCGTCCAGTTCGTCCACATCATCCACTTCGTCAACTTCATCCATTTCCTCCACTTCGTCCACTTCCTACACTTCATCCACTTCCTCCACTTCCTCCAATTCCTCTACTTCCTCCACTTCGTCAACTTCCTCCACTTCCTCCACTTCCTCAACTTGCTCCACTTCGTCCACTAAGTCCTCTTCGTCCACTTCCTCCACTTCCTCCACTTTTTTCAACTTCGTCCGCTTCGTCAACTTCGTCCATTTCCTCCACTTTGTCCACTTCCTCCACTTTGTTCACTTCCTCCACTTCGTCCATTTCGTCTAGTTCGACCACTTTCTCTAATTCGTCCAGTTCGTCCAGTTCGTCCACTTCCTCCAGTTCCTTCACTTCCTCCACTTCCTCGACTTTGTCCACTTAGTCAACTTCGTCCACTTCGTCTACTTCGTCCACTTCCTCTACTTCGTCCACTTTGTCCACCTCGCCCACTTCCTTCATTTCCACCACCTCGACCAATTCGTCCACTTCATCCACTTCGTCCACATCGTCAACTTCGTCCACTTCCTCCACTTCCTCGAGTTCCTCCACTTCGTCCACTTTGTCCATTTCGTCTACGTCGACCCCTTTATCCACTTCGTCCAAATCGTCCAGTTCGTTGACTTCATCCACTTCCTCCACTTCCTCCATTTCCTCCACTTCCTCCACTTTGCAACCTCGTCTACTTCGTCCACTTCCTCCATTGCGTCCACTTCCTCCATGTCCTCCACTTCCTCCATTTCGTCAACTTCGTCCAATTTGTCAAATTTGTCCAGTTCGTCCACTTCCTCCACCTCGTCCAATTCGTCAACTTCGTCCACTTCCTCCACTTCCTTCACTTCGTCCACTTCCTCCACTTCAACCACTTCGTCCAATTCGTCCAGTTCGTCAACTTCCTCCACTTTGTCCACTTCCTCCACTTCGTTCACTTCCACCACTTCCTCCACTTCCCTTACTCCCTCCACTTCCTCCAGTTCCTTAACTTCCTCCACTTCGTCAACTTCGTCCACTTCATCCACTTCGTCCACTTTGTCCACATCGTCCACTTTGTTCACTTGGTCAACTTCGTCCACTTCGTCCACCTCGTCCACTTCGTCCACTTCGTCCGCTTCGTCCACTTCGTTCACTTCCTCCACTTCCTCCACTTCCTCCATTTCGTCCACTTTGTCGACTTCCTCCACTTCCTTCACTTCCTTCACTTCCTCCACCTTGTCCACTTAGTCAACTTCGACTACTTCGTAAACTTCATCCATTTTACCACTTCGTCAACTTTGTCCACTTCGTCCACTTCCTCTACTTTGTCCACTTCGTCTACTTCCTCAATTTCCTCCACTTCGTCCACTTCGACCAATTCGTCCATTTCGTCCAATTCGTCCACTTCCTCCACTTCCTCCACTTCCTTCACTTCTTCCACTTCCTCCACTTTGTCAACTTCTTCCACTTCCTCCACTTCATCCACTTCCTCCAGTTCCTCAACTTCGTCCACTTCCTTCACTTCCTCCAGTTCCTCCACTTCCTCCTCTTCCTCCAGTTCCTCCACTTCGTCCCCCTCCTCCACTTCGTCCCCCTCCTCCACTTCATCCACTTCCTTCAGATCCTTCAGTTCCTCTACTTCCTCCACTTCCTCCACTTCCTCCACTTCATCCACTTTGTCCACTTCCTCTACTTCCTCTACTTCTTCCATTTCGTATACTTCGACCACTTCGTCCTGTTCGTCCAATTCGTCAACTTCTTCCACTTCGTCCACTTGCTCCACTTCCTCTACTTCGTTCACTTTGTCCACTTCGCCTACTTGCTCTATTTCCTCCACTTCGTCCACTTCTACCAATTCGTCCACTCCGTCCAATCTGTCTACTTCCTCCACTTGCTCCACTTCCTTCACTTCGTCCACTTCCTCCACTTCATCCACTTCCTCCACTTCCTCCTCTTCCTCCACTTCTTCCACTTCCTCCACTTCGTCCACTTCCTCCACTTCCTCCACTTCCTCCACTTTGTCCCCTTCGTCCACTTCGTCAACTTCATTCACTTCTTCCACTTCCTCCACTTCCTCCAATTCCTCCACTTCGTCCACTTCCTCCACTTTGTCCACTTTGTCTACTACGACCACTTCGTCCAATTCGTCAAGTTCGTCCACTTCATGCACTTCCTCAATTTCGTCGACTTCAACCACTTCGTCCACTTCCTCCTCTTCCTCCACTTCCCCCACTTCCCCAACTTCCTCCACTTCCTCTACTTCCTCCAGTTCCTTCAATTCCACCACTTCCTCCACTTCCTCCACTTCGTTCACTTCGTCAAAATCGTCCACTAAGTCAACTTCGTCCACTAAGTTCACTAAGTCCACATTGTCCAGTTCGTCCACTTCATCCACTTCGTCAACTTCATCCACTTCGTGCACTTCATCCACTAAGTCCACTTCTTGCCCTTTGTCCACTTCCCTCCACTTGGTCAACTTCGTCCCCTTCGTCCGCTTCGTCAACTTCGTCTATTTCCTCCACTTCATCCACTTCCTCCACTTCCTCCACGTTGTCCACTTCCTCCACTTCCTCCACTTCGTCCATTTCGTCTACTTCGACCACTTCCTCTAATTCGTCCAGTTCGTCCACTTCTTCCGCTTCGTCCACTTCCTCCAGTTCCATCACTTCCTCCACTTCCTCAACTTTGTCCACTTAGTCAACTTCGTCTACTTCGTAAACTTCGTCCACTTCATCCACTTCGTCCACTTCGTCCACTTCGTCCACTTCGGCCACTTCCTCCGCTTCCTCTACTTCATCCACTTCATCCACTTCGCCTACTTCCTCTATTTCCTCCACTTCGTCCACTTCGACCAATTCGTCCAATTCGTCCAATTCGTCTACTTCCTCCACTTCCTCCACTTCCTTCACTTCCTCCACTTCCTCCACTTCATACACTTCGTCCACTTCCTCCACTTCCTCCACTTCGTCCATTTCGTCTAGTTCGACCACTTTGACCAAGTTGTCCGGTTTGTCCAGTTCGTCCACTTTCTCCACTTTCTCTACTTCCCCCACTTCCTCCACTTCGTCCACTTAGTCCACTTCATCCACTTCGTCCACATCGTCAACTTCGTCCACTTCTTCCACTTCCTCCAGTTCCTCCACTTCGTCCACTTCGTTCACTTTGTCCATTTCGTCTACGTCGCCCCCTTCATCCACTTCGTCCAATTCGTCCAGTTCGTTGACTTCATCCACTTCCTCCACTTCCTCCAGTTCCTCCACTTCCTCCACTTCCTCCACTTCCTCCATTTCCTCCACTTCCTCCACTTTGCAACCTCGTCCACTTCCTCCCCTACGTCAACTTCCTCCACTTCCTCCATTTCGTCTACTTCGACCAATTCGTCGAATTTGTCCAGTTCGTCCACTTCCTCCACTTCGTCCAATTCATCAACTTCGTCAACTTCCGCCACTTCCTGCACTTCGTCCACTTCCTCCACTTCGACCACTTCGTCCAGTTCGTCAACTTCCTCCACTTCGTTCACTTCCACCACTTCCTCCACTTCCCTTACTTCCTCCACTTCCCCCAGTTCCTCCACTTCCTCCACTTGGTCAACTTCGTCCACTTCATCCACTTTGTCCACTTCCTCCACTTTGTTCACTTGGTCAACTTCGTCCACTTCGTTCACTTCCTCCACTTCCTCCACTTCGTCGACTTCCTCCACTTCCTCCACTTTGCCAACTTCGTCCGCTTCGTCAACTTCGTCCATTTCCTCCACTTCGTCAACTTCCTCCACTCTGTCCACTTCCTCCACTTCATTCACTTCCTCCACTTCGTCCATTTCGTCTACTTCGACCACTTCCGCTAATTCTTCAACTTCGTCAATTTCCTCCACTTCCTCCGCTTCTTCCACCTGCTCCACTTCCACCACTTCCTGAAGTTCCTTCACTTCCTCCTCTTCCTCCACTTTGTCCACTTAGTCAACTTCGTCTACTTCGTAAACCTCGTCCATTTCATTCACTTCGTCCACTTCGTCAACTTCGTCCACTACCTCCACTTCCTCTACTTCGTCTACTTTGTCCACTTCGTCTACTTCCTCCATTTCCTCCACTTCGTCCACTTCGACCAATTCGTCCCCTTCATCAAATTCATCCAATTCATCCACTTCCTCCACTTCCTCCTCTTCCTCCACTTCCTCCACTTGGTCTTCTTTGTCACCTTCGTCCACTTCCTCTACTTCGTCCACTTCCTCCAGTTCCTCCACTTCGTCCACTTCCTCCATTTCATCTACTTCATCTACTTCCACCACTTCGTCCACTTCATCCACTTTGTCCACTTTGTCCAACTCGTCTAGGTCATCCACTTCCTCCACTTCCTCCACTTCCTCCTTTTACTCCATTTCCTTCACTTCATCCACTTCCTTCAGTTCCTCCAGTTCCTCAACTTCCTCCATTTCCTCCACTTCCTCCAATTCCTCCTCTCCCTCTACTTCGACCACTTCGTCCACTTTGTCCAGTTCGTTCAGTTCGTCCACTTCCTCTACTTCCTCCACTTCCTCCACTTCGTCAACTTCGCCAACTCCGTCCACTTTGTCCACTTCCTTCACTTTGTCAACTTCCTCCACTTCCTCCAGTTCATTCATTTCCTCCACTTCCTCCACTTCCTCCTCTTCCTCTACTTCGTCCAATTGGTCCACTTCGACCACTTTGTCCAATTCGTCCACTTCCTCCACTTCGTCCACTTCCTCCACTTCCTTCACTTCCTCCACTTCATCCACTTCATCCTCTTCTTCCACTTCCTCCGCTTCCTCCACTTCCTCCACTTCCTCCGCTTCATCCACTTCATCCACTTCGTCCACATCGTCAACTTCGTCCACTTCCTCCACTTTGTCTATTTCATCTACGTCGACCACTTCATCCACTTCGTCCCACTGCTCCAGTTTGTCCACAACCTCCACTTCCTCTACTTCCTCCACTTCCTCCACTTCCTCCACTTCCCCCACTTTGCAACTTCGTCCACTTCCTCCACTGCGTCCACTTCCTCTACTCCCTCCACATCCCCCACTTCCTCCACTTCGTCCAATTCGTCAACTTCCTCCACTTCCTCCACTTCCTCTACTTCAACCAATTCGTCCAGTTCATCCACTTCCTCCACTTTGTCCACTTCCTCCACTTCGTCCACTTTCACCACTTCCTCCTCTTACTCCACTTCCCTCACTTCCTCCACTTCCTCCAGTTCCTCCACTTCATCCACTTCCTCCACTTCCTCCAATTCCTTCACTTTGTCCACTTCTTCAACTTCCTCTACTTGCTCCACTTCGTCCAATTCGTCCACTTCGTCAACTTCGTCCACTTGCTCCACTTCGTCCACTTCATCCCCTTCCTCCATTTCCTCCACTTCCCCCGCGTGCTCCACTTCGTCCACTTCCTCCACTTTGTCCACTTAGTCCACTTCGTCCACTTCGTCAACTTTGTCAAGTTCTTCCACTTCTTCCATTTCTTCCACTTCCTCCACTTCCTTCACTTCGTCCAATTCGTCCACTTTGCCCACTTCGTCAACTTCGTCCACTTCACCCACTTCGTCAACTTCGCCCATTTCGTCAACATCGTCCATTTCGTCAACTTCGTCCACTTCCTCCAGTTTCTCAACTTCCTCCACTTCCTCCACTTCCTTCCCTTCGTCCACTTCCTCCACTTCCACCACTTCTTCCACTTCGTCCAATTCGTCCATTTCGTCCACTTACTCCATTTCCTCCACTTCCTCCACTTCCCCCACTTTGCAACTTCGTCCACTTCCTCCACTGCGTCCACTTCCTCTACTCCCTCCACATCCCCCACTTCCTCCACTTCGTCCAATTCGTCAACTTCCTCCACTTCCTCCACTTCCTCTACTTCAACCAATTCGTCCAGTTCATCCACTTCCTCCACTTTGTCCACTTCCTCCACTTCGTCCACTTTCACCACTTCCTCCTCTTACTCCACTTCCCTTACTTCCTCCACTTCCTCCAGTTCCTCCACTTCATCCACTTCTTCCACTTCGTCCACTACATCCACTTCGTCCACGTCGTCAACTTCGTCCACTTCCTCCACTACATCTACTTCGTCCACTACATCCACTTCCTCCACTTCATCAACTTCCTCCAGTTCCTCCACTTCGTCAACTTCGTTCACTTCGTCCACTTCTTCTATTTCGTCTACGTCGACCATTTCATCCACTTCGTCCCATTCGTCTAGTTCGTCCACATCCACCACTTCCTTTACTTCCTCCACTTCCTCCACTTCCTCCACTTTCCCCACTTTGCAACTTCGTCCACTTTGTCCACTTCCTCCACTGCGTCCACTTACTCCACTTCCTCCACTTCCTCCACTTCCTGGATTTCCTCCACGTCCTCCACTTCGTCCAGTTCGACCACTTCGTCCAATTCATGCACTTCCTCCACTTCCTCCACTTCCTCCACTTCATCCACTTCGTCCACATCGTCAAGTTCCTCCACTTCCTCCACTTCGTCCACTTCGTCTAGCTCGACCACTTCGTCCAAGTCGTCCAGTTCGTCCAGTTGGTCCACTTCCTCCACTTCGTCCCCTACGGCCACTTCGTGCACGTCGTCCATGTCGTCGACTTCGACCACTTTGTCCACTTCCTCCACTTCCTCGACTTCGTCCCCATCTGCCATTTCGACCACTTCGTCAACTTCGTCCTCTTCGTCAACTTCCTCCACTTCGTCCACTTCCTTTACTTCCTCCACTTCCTCCACTTCGTCCACTTCCTTCACTTCCTCAACTTCCTCCACTTCCCACACTTCCTCCACTTCCTCCACTTTGTCCACCTCGTCAACTTCGTCCACTTCGTCCACTTTGTCCACTTCATCCACTTCCTCCACTTCCTCCACTTCCTTCACTTTGTCCACTTCTTCAACTTCCTCTACTTGCTCCACTTCGTCCAATTCGTCCACTTCGTCAACTTCGTCCACTTGCTCCACTTCGTCCACTTCTTCCCCTTCCTCCATTTCCTCCACTTCCCCCGCGTGCTCCACTTCGTCCACTTCCTCCACTTTGTCCACTTAGTCCACTTCGTCCACTTCGTCAACTTTGTCAAGTTCTTCCACTTCGTCCATTTCTTCCACTTCCTCCACTTCCTTCACTTCGTCCAATTCGTCCACTTTGCCCACTTCGTCAACTTCGTCCACTTCGCCCACTTCGTCAACTTCGCCCATTTCGTCAACTTCGTCCACTTCCTCCAGTTTCTCAACTTCCTCCACTTCCTCCACTTCCTTCACTTCGTCTACTTCCTCCACTTCCACCACTTCTTCCACTTCGTCCACTTCGTCCAATTCGTCCATTTCGTCCACTTACTCCACTTCGTCCACTTCCTCCACTTCCTCCACTTCCTCCTCTTACTCCACTTCGTCCACTTCCTCCACATCGTCCACTTCCTCCACTACGTCCACTTCCTCCACATCGTCAACTTCCTCCACTACATCCACTACGTCCACTTCGTCCACTTCGTCCACTACGGCCACTTCGTCCACTTCATCCATTTCGTCCAATTTTTCCACTTCGTCCATTAAGTCCACTACGTCCACGTCGTCCACTTCGTCCACTTCGTCCACTTCGTCGTCTTCGTCCACGTCGTCTACTTCGTGAACTTCGTCCACTACGTCCACTTCCTCCATTTCCTCCTCTTTGTCCACTTCGTCCACTAAGTCCACTTCGTTCACTTTGTCAACTTCGTCCATTTCGTCGACTTTGTCAACTTCGTCCACTTCGCCCACTTCCTCCACTTCCTCCACTTGTTCCATTTCCTCCACTTTTCCTCCACTTCGTCCAATTCGCCCACTTCAACAACTTCCTCCACTTCGTCCACTTTGTCCACTTCCTCCACTTCCATCACCTCCTCCACTTTGTCAACTTCGTCCATTTCGTCCACTTCCTCCATTTCCTCCACTTTTCCTCAACTTCGTTCAATTCGTCCACTTCGTCAACTTCCTCCACTTCCTCCTCTTACTCCACTTCATCCACGACGTCCACTTCGTCCACCACGTCCACCATGTCCACGATGTCCATTTCGTCAACTTCGTCCACTTCCTTCAGTTCCTCAACATCCTCTACTTCCTTTACTTCGTCCACTTTGTCCACTTCCTCCACTTCCACCACTTCCTCCACCTTGTCCACATCGTCCAATTCGTCCATTTCTTCCACTTCCTCCACTTCCTCCACTCCCTCCACTTCCTCCACTTCCTCCATTTCCTCCACTTTTCCTCAACTTCGTCGAATTAGTCCACTTCGTCAACTTCCTCCACTTCCTCCTCTTACTCCACTTCGTCCACTACGTCCACGACGTCCACTTCGTCCACTTCCTCCACTTCCTCCACTTCCTTCACTTCGTCCACTTTGCCCACTTTGTCCACATCTTCCACTTCCTCCACTTGCTACAATTCGTCAAGTTCGTCCACTTCGTCCACCTCGTCCACTTCTTCAACTTCGTCCGCTTGCTCCACTTCGTCCACTTCTCCCACCACTTCCCCCATTTCCTCCACTTCCCCCACTTCCGCCACTTCCTTCACTTCGTCCAATTCGTCCACTTTGCCCACTTCGTCAACTTCGTCAACTTCGCCCACTTCGTCAACTTCGTCCACTTCCTCCAGTTTCTCACTTCCTCCACATCCTCCACTTCCTTCACTTCGTCCACTTTGTCCACTTCCTCCACTCGCAGCACTTCTTCCACTTCGTCCAATTCGTCCATTTCGTCCACTTAGTCCACTTACTGCCCTTCGTCCACTTCCTCCACTTCCTCCACTTCCTCAACTTCCTCCATTTCCTCCACTTTTCGTCAACTTCGTCGAATTTGACGAATTCGTCCACTTCGTCAACTTCCTCCACTTCCTCCACTTCCTACGCTTACTCCACTTCGTCCACTACGTCCACGACGTCCATTTCGTCCACCACGTCAACGACGTCCACGACGTCCACTTCGTCCACTTCGTGTACTTCGTCCACTTCCTGCACTTCAACCACTTCCTCCACCTCGTGTACTTCGTCCAATTCGTCCATTTCGTCCACTTCGTTAACTTCGTCCACTTCCTTCAGTTCCTCAACATCCTCTACTTCCTTCACTTCGTCCACTTTGTTCACTTCCTCCACTTCCACCACTTCCTCCACCTCGTCCACATCGTCCCATTCGTCCATTCCGTCCACTTCGTCCACTTTGTCCACTTCCTCCACTTCCTCTACTCCCTCCACTTCCTCCACTTCCTCCATTTCCTCCACTTTTCCTCAACTTCGTTCACTTCGTCAACTTCCTCCTCTTACTCCACTTTGTCCACTACGTCCACGACGTCCACTTCCTCCACTTCCTCCACGTCCTCCACTTCCTCCACTTCCATCACTTTGTCCACTTTGTCCATATCTTACACTTCCTCCACTTGCTCCAACTCGACAAGTTCACCCAATTCGTCCACCTCGTCCACTTCGTCAACTTCGTCCACTTGCTCCACTTCGTCCACTTCTTCCACTTCCTCCATTTCCTCCACTTCCCCCACTTCGTCCACTTCGTCCACTTCGTCAACTTTGTCAAGTTCTTCCACTTCGTCCATTTCTTCCACTTCGTCCATTTCTTCCACTTCCTCCACTTCCTTCACTTCGTCCAATTAATTCACTTTGACCACTTCGTCAACTTCGTCCACTTCGCCCACTTCGTCAACTTCGTCCACTTCATCAACTTCCTCCACTTCCTCCACTTCCTTCACTTCGTCCACTTTGTCCACTTCCTCCACTTCCACCACTTCTTCCACTTCGTCCACTTCGTCCAATTCGTCCATTTCGTCCACTTACTCCACTTCGTCCACTTCCTCCACTTCCTCCTCTTACTCCACTTCGTCCACTTCCTCCACATCGTCCACTTCCTCCACTTCCTCCACTTCCTCAACTTCCTCCATTTCCTCCACTTTTCCTCAACTTCGTCGAATTCGACGAATTCGTCCACTTCGTCAACTTCCTCCACTTCCTCCACTTCCTGCGCTTACTCGACTTCGTCCACTACGTCAACCATGTCCACCACGTCCACCACGTCCACGACGTCCACTTCGTCAACTTCGTCCACTTCCTTCAGTTCCTCAACATCCTCTGATTCCTTCACTTCGTCCACTCTGTCCACTTCCTGCACTTCCACCACTTCCTCCACCTCGTCCACTTCGTCCACTTCGTTCACTTCGTCCACTTCGTCCACTTCCTCCATTTCCTACACTTTTCCTCAACTTCGTCGAATTCGTCCACTTCGTCAACTTCCTTCTCTTACTCCACTTCGTCCCCTTCGTCCACTTTGTCCACATCTTCCACTTCCTCCACTTGCTCCAATTCGTCCAGTTCGTCCACTTCGTCCACCTCGTCCACTTCATCAACTTCGTCCACTTGCTCCACTTCGTCCACTTCTTCCACTTCCTCGATTTCCTCCACTTCCCCCACTTCCTCCACTTCGTTTACTTTGTCCACTTTGTCTAATTCGTCCACTTCGTCAACTTATTCCACTCTGTCCACTTCGTTCATTTCGTCCACTTCGTCCATTTCGCCCACTTCCTCCACTTCCTTCACTTCGTCCAATTCGTCCACTTTGCCTACTTCGTCAACTTCGCCCACTTCGTCAACTTCGTCCACTTCCTCTAGAATCTCACTTCCTCCACTTCCTTCACTTCGTCCACTTTGTCCACTTCCTCCACTTTGTCCACTTCCTCCACTTCCACCACTTCCTCCACTTCGTCCACTTCCTCCAATTCGTCCATTTCGTGCACTTCATCCACTTACTGCCCTTCGTCCACTTCCTTCACTTCCTCCACTTCCTCCATTTCCTCCACTTCTCCTCAACTTCGTCGAATTCGACGAATTCATCCACTTCGTCAACTTCCTCCACTTCCTGCGCTTACTCCACTTTGTCCACTATGTCCACGATGTCCACTTCGTCCACCACGTCCACGACGTCTGATGAGAGGGTCGCACCTCCCAACAAACGTTGTGCATAAAAGAATGCAGTATAGTCCTAGGAAGTGACTCCTAGGTCGTCTCTCAAGGACAATTTTGTGGTTCGAGTGTTAGGTCAAACACGTAGTGGGGGGGGGGGTTTGAAAGTGTTTTTGTCATTAGGAATGAACTGAATTAAAACTGGGACTTAACTACAACCAAACATAATTGAAAACACTGAAATGAACGAAGAAAGCATGAAGACCGAACGACCCGAATGAACGGTTCTACCTCGAGACCGAACGATCTCTAAAGCAAGTGACGGAATTGGAAATGCAGGAAGAAAATTAAACCGAACAAAATGGACAACATAGTGAACGGAAACAATAAACTAAATGGTTATATTTGTAAGCAAATTAAAAATTCAGCTTGCGTTAACTTGAAAACACCGATTGGATGCAACAGGTAAATAAAGAAACTCATCTAATGCTATTAAATTGCAACATTCAGCTAACAAGGGAAATGCACATTGTAATCATCTAAAGGAAACACGTCCATCACGGGACAACTAAGAAAAATAATATGAAAATGGCAACGAGTAAGTTAAAGGGTGAGATGCATAACGCTGTAAAATGCAACATCATGAGCCGAAACAAGATTTGCTGATTGCTACCATGCACTTCCATCACCGAACAACACTTAGAAAAAAAAAATAAATGCTTCAACAATAGAAATTAAAATGCAATGAGCCAGCTGCTCCAAATCAAACCATCATAGTACGTGTGCTGCTTCCATTTCTTTCGTGTCCAACCCAGTCATTAAACATCGATCAACAGTTTATATAAAAACCAAATAAAAAAAAAGTAATGAGATTCAGCAGAAGAAAAATAAAAACTTCAGCTCTTCTTTTCATCCATCTAACGCTCAAAACACTAAAGACCAAAATGAGCTGCAGCTGCTCCTAGACCATCCAACCAACTCCTTCCCGTGAACTCCATTCCTTTTCGTATCCTCCCTCCAGCTCTCTCTCACTCACTGCCCTCTCACCGTGCCTTTCTCCATGTCTCAGCTCAACTCCCGTGCCCGTCAACTCTTCCAGCTCAACCGTAACCCTCCATTCTCTCCGACTCTACTCTCCCTAGGTGGCGGCTGGAACCCGTCCTTCAGCCCGTCCTCTCTTTAAAACAAGTGGTGGCTCCTTCTTTTCAGTGCAGGCCGAGACCCTCCATTTTTTCTCTGCTGGGCTTCCTGCTCACGTGCTTCTGGACTGTGTATTTTCTGCGTGCACCGCTGCTCGGAAAATGATGTCCGTGTGTGCACCTCCCTTGACCCCACTTCCATCACCAAATAAAATCAGCACTCCACTTAATTTCCATGGGTCCCTGCTGCCAGCGTGTTTGCTCTCCAAGCTGCTTGCGTTGGACCGTGAATGCTGATGTCCTGGACGTGTGTGTGGAGTGTGCTGGGCCATGGCTTCTTCGTGCACCTCCCAGAATGCTTCTACTGGACCGCTTGCTGGACGCTCCAAGTGTGCTCATGGGCTGCACCTCCTGCTTCTTCCCAATCTCCGCATGAAGCTGCTGGACGTGTGGATTGCTATGTTGTGCACCTCCCTTCCAGCCACGTGCTCTTCTAATTGAATCTAGCTTGGACGCTGTTTGTACTGGACCGTGAGCGTGGACTTCCCTCATCTTCGTGCAGCCCATTTTTCCCTGCACCGCTTGCTCTCCTTGCTGGACCGCTGTTGGATGTGCCATCTGTCCAGCCCCTTACGCGTGGAGTGCTGCTAGATGTCACCCCTTCTTTGCTGCACCCCATGTGGCTGCTTTCTTGTGGGCCGCCTGCACACTACTGGACGTGGATGTTGTTTGCTGGATGCCGTGTGCCAAGCTGCTTTTGTTTCTTTTGGGTGCATATACAAAGATCTCATCTCCACGTGGGCCGTGTGTGTTAAAATTGTTTAGCTAATTCCAAAATGAATGTGCCGTGAGATGCACTTGTAAGGTGGTCCCCATTGGCCTTTTTGTTTAATTTGTTTCATCTAACAAGTCTTGGGACATGCAAAAGTGTGGGGTCCGCGTGTGTTATTTTCACTTCAACAAATTCAGCACACTTGCATTTGGGAGTTGGACGTGAATTGCTTCTTTCCAGCATGTATCTCTTTCAATTTTTCTTCAATTTGATAGAAGCAAAAACTATGTGTCCGTGTGCTTTAGTAGATTCACACTTCCAGGACGTAGCATCCTTCCTCTCATGACCACCAAATGCCAAAATGAAGGTCACTTGATTTATCTTTAAGTCCCAACACATTTCCAAAATTTTCTCTGCAATTAATAATGAAAATAATAAGCTCAAATATTCCAAATTAATTAAAATACAAATTTCTGATCAAATTAAGCACAATTAGGAAAAATGGGAAAATACCGAACATTTAAGCACAATTCCCCGATTAATTCTAGTACAATAAACTAAGTGAAGTGAATAAAATATTGACTCATCAAAATAGACCACACTTAGTCTTTTGCACTCCTGGGAAAAATCAAAACGAAAACCAGGGAACTACTCAAACATCAGGGAGCTGACACAGACTCGACAGACAGACAACAAAGAATCAACAAGGACAAAAACACAGTTGCACAATTCTTACAAAATCTGGACGGTAAAAGGTATAGGAAGAATCCCACACAGAGTCAATGAAAGCAAATACTCAAGAATCGTCCAAACAGTTCAGTACAAGGAAAACATTCAATCAGTTCAAGAGATGAATCAAAAGCAACAGAGTCTCACAGATGCACACAATCGGTGTTTCTCTCAAGTGTTTAAGGTAAGTCAATGTCACTCAATGCACTCAAGAAAGCAATCACAAATAGACTTGGCAAGCCTCTAATATCAACACTCAAGCACATACGCATGTTCAAATCAAAAGGTCTTTTCATGGTTGTAATGGGGCCAAGGACAAGGGAGGATATATCTAGATAAGAAGCTACAAACCATAAGGAACAAAGGAGCTATGGGGAACAAGTGTAAACACATTCAGACACACCCATAACCTCTAATTCCATCCTCTTCTTGACTCCATTATTCACAATTATTCACATTTTTTTTTCTTTCACTATTTTTCTGCTCTCTTTTTTTTTCATCCTGTCTCTTTTCTTTTCTCTCTTTAACACACAACTGTTAGAGACAAAATATAAATCATATTTCCAAAAACAAAACAAGAAGAGGAACCAACTAGCCAATTCATATGAATCCCCAAGAAGACCACACTTATTCCCAAAACACTTCCAAAGCTCCAAAATTCCCTAAGGTTAAGGTAATCATGGTTTTTCACTTAGGGCTAGTGTATGAGCATTCAAAACAAAGAAATGGGGAAAAGTATAGGCTCAAAAAGGGTTTTCAAAGGATTAGAACAAGGTAAGCTTATTTGGCTAGAGAGGCTCAAGAACAAAATTGCCTTTATCACTTCCAAACATGCATATCAATCAAGAATTATCAACAAGAGTCAAGCCAAGGCATATGTGCAAGCAGTCAAGAGACATATCACACACAAGAAAGAACATAAAGTGGCTCAAATTCTCACACAGGGCATTTGTGTCACAATCAATTCAACTCTCAAACATCATGATCATCTTCCAAGCAAAGAAAAGCAAGGAATCCAACATCTCAGAGTATCAATGAAGCGAAGTGAAAGACTAGTCTACAACTTAAACACAGTCCAGAATTGAAGAGAAAAATGCAAAATTGTACACAAGACACGACAAAAATAACCTAGAAAAGAAAAAAATTTAACCAAGAAAACAAAAACTAACAAAGAAAAATAAAAATCTCCCCCAATAGACCACACTTAAACTACACAGTGTCCTCAATGTGTCATAAGCATAAGATCAGAAATCATAACAGTCAACAGATCATGGACAAGTGCAATAAAAGTAGGGAAAGGGGGAGAAGAGAAAAGGAAAACTCCCCTGATCATGGTGGTAGTTGCCAATTTTGGAATTTTAGGGAGATGTCTTCCACCACAGGATCCAACAAGGAAGTTTTGAGGAAGAATTGCTTCATCCTCCAGATTTGATCTAGCAGGGAGATATCATCCACAGCTGGATCTAAGAAGAAGTGATTGTTGATGAGCGGGTTCAGCTGGTGCCTATTGATGTTGAAACTAATGTGTATGTAAGCACCTTTTCCTTCCACTGTGGGTGTATGTTGGTCAAATTCATGTGTACCTCCTGCAACATGGTTAGTGCAATGTGGCTCCAAAGAAATGACATGTAGAGGTACAACACCCAATCCTAATTTATCAATTTGAACTTCAAATACACTCTCAGAACATGAATCACTTTCAAATTTAGAAACAATATCAACAACATGCTCAGATTCATGTTCAATGCATAGATAAGAAGTATTCAGATAGGATAACAAAAGTTGTTTCTCATCATGCAAAGAGTGGAAATGAAAAGCATGCTCATCAACAATATAATCATCAACATAATCCTCAACAACATAATCATCAACATAATCAAATTGAGGTATGTTTACCTCCACTTCCCTGAAGATTGGAAGAGTGGTGGAAGATGATGATGGTCTACCTTTCTCAAAAATGTTGCTCATATCTGCCTGGTCCTCAAAATCTTTCTCGGTCTCCTCAGGTGCAAGAGTGGGCCCATCTGAAGGTGGGAAAGTATGTGGCGCAGTAGTAAGCTCATAATTCTGCTCCCCATCTTCTATGTGGATGACACTAACATCATCAGGAATCAGCACAGTCTGAAATGGTAACTCTGAATCTTGAGACTGTTCCTGATTTAATTGAGTAGTCATCTGCCCTATCTGGTCATTCAAGCTCTGAATGGACGCTCTGGTCTCTTGCTTAAACTGCAGGTTCTGCATGGTCAACTGCTCCAACAACTCCTGCAATGTAGGCTCAGAAATAGAAGGCTGAGGAGCTGTTTCGGCAGAAGCATCATATTGCTGACTCTGGTATTGCTGGACTGGTGGAGGCATACAAGTACTCTGGAATGGTGGTTCTTGACAATGATGCTGTGGAGCATTATACCATCCCAAGGTAGGGTCATTCCATCCAAGACCGTTGCTGTAAGCATATTGCACAAGGGAAAATTTGCTCAGAAACTGATGCTCAAGATATCCCCAATCGGTAACGAATCTCAGAGGAAGAGAGTCTTTCCAATCCTTAGCTGCTCCTTGTAATGAATGCGGAAATGCGCTCAAGAAAATGTAATCAAGAGGGACATCTGGAGGCTTCATTGAAGAGCACATGATGTGGAGCTCCTCCAAATGTCTGTGTGGGCATTCTCCTGCAAAACCATGAAACTTAGGCAGCAAATGTATCAGTCCAGAGGTGAGATCGCAATGAAGATCATCCTCCTTAAGTGAAACCGGCTCACAAAGAGCACTCTCAGAAATTAGAGGATGAGTCATATTGTTCTCAATATAGAAATCAGCAGAATATGAATTACAATCAGAGTAACATGCAGAAGGAGAATCATAATCAGAGGCACTAGCAAAACAAGCAGTATTCACGAAATCAAAATAGGTAGACATGGAAAAAGAAGAATACTAAAAATCACGAAACAAATAAATCACAACACATTTATACATGCAACACGCACACACAAAACAGAACATCACATCACATCACAGCACAACACAAGACAAAACACAACACACACAAACACAGCAAAAAAAACCTAAGACCGAACCATGGGTCCCCGGCAACGGCGCCATTTTGATGAGAGGGTCGCACCTCCCAACAAAAGTTGTGCATAAAAGAATGCAGTATAGTACTAGGAAGTGACTCCTAGGTCGTATCTCAAGGACCAATTTGTGGTTCGAGTCTTAGGTCAAACACGAAGTGGGGGGGGGGGTTTGAAAGTGTTTTTGTCATTAGGAATGAACTGAATTAAAACTGGAACTTAACTACAACCAAACATAATTGAAAACACTGAAATGAACGAACAAAGCATGAAGACCGAACGACCCGAATGAACGGTTCTACCTCGAGACCGAACGATCTCTAAAGCAAGTGACGGAATTGGAAATGCAGGAAGAAAATTAAACCGAACAAAATGGACAACATAGTGAACGGAAACAATAAACTAAATGGTTATATTTGTAAGCAAATTAAAAATTCAGCTTGCGTTAACTTGAAAACACCGATTGGATGCAACAGGTAAATAAAGAAACTCATCTAATGCTATTAAATTGCAACATTCAGCTAACAAGGGAAATGCACATTGTAATCATCTAAAGGAAACACGTCCATCACGGGACAACTAAGAAAAATAAATAAAAAGTGTGAACAGTAAAATAATATGAAAATGGCAACGAGTAAGTTAAAGGGTGAGATGCATAACGCTGTAAAATGCAACATCATGAGCCGAAACAAGATTTGCTGATTGCTGCCATGCACTTCCATCACCGAACAACACTTAGAAAAAAAAATAAATGCTTCAACAATAGAAATTAAAATGCAATGAGCCAGCTGCTCCAAATGAAACCATCATAGTACGTGTGCTGCTTCCATTTCTTTCGTGTCCAACCCAGTCATTAAACATCGATCAACAGTTTATATAAAAACCAAATAAAAAAAAAGTAATGAGATTCAGCAGAAGAAAAATAAAAACTTCAGCTCTTCTTTTCATCCATCTAACGCTCAAAACACTAAAGACCAAAATGAGGTGCAGCTGCTCCTAGACCATCCAACCAACTCCTTCCCGTGAACTCCATTCCTTTTCGTATCCTCCCTCCAGCTCTCTCTCACTCGCTGCCCTCTCACCGTGCCTTTCTCCATGTCTCAGCTTAACTCCCGTGCCCGTCAACTCTTCCAGCTCAACCGTAACCCTCCATTCTCTCCGACTCTACTCTCCCTAGGTGGCGGCTGGAACCTGTCCTTCAGCCCGTCCTCTCTTTAAAACAAGTGGTGGCTCCTTCTTTTCAGTGCAGGCCGAGACCCTCCATTTTTTCTCTGCTGGGCTTCCTGCTCACGTGCTTCTGGACTGTGTATTTTCTGCGTGCACCGCTGCTCGGAAAATGATGTCCGTGTGTGCACCTCCCTTGACCCCACTTCCATCACCAAATAAAATCAGCACTCCACTTAATTTCCATGGGTCCCTGCTGCCAGCGTGTTTGCTCTCCAAGCTGCTTGCGTTGGACCGTGAATGCTGATGTCCTGGACGTGTGTGTGGAGTGTGTTGGGCCATGGCTTCTTCGTGCACCTCCCAGAATGCTTCTACTGGACCGCTTGCTGGACGCTCCAAGTGTGCTCATGGGCTGCACCTCCTGCTTCTTCCCAATCTCCGCATGAAGCTGCTGGACGTGTGGATTGCTATGTTGTGCACCTCCCTTCCAGCCACGTGCTCTTCTAATTGAATCTAGCTTGGACGCTGTTTGTACTTGACCGTGAGCGTGGACTTCCCTCATCTCCGTGCAGCCCATTTTTCCCTGCACCGCTTGCTCTCCTTGCTGGACCGCTGTTGGATGTGCCATCTGTCCAGCCCCTTACGCGTGGAGTGCTGCTAGATGTCACCCCTTCTTTGCTGCACCCCATGTGGCTGCTTTCTTGTGGGCCGCCTGTACACTACTGGACGTGGATGTTGTTTGCTGGATGCCGTGTGCCAAGCTGCTTTTGTTTCTTTTGGGTGCATATACAAAGATCTCATCTCCACGTGGGCCGTGTGTGTTAAAATTGTTTAGCTAATTCCAAAATGAATGTGTCGTGCAGAGGCCTTGGTTTGCTGATATGGCAAATTTCAAAGCTGCAAGAGTCATGCCGGAAGACTTAACTTGGCAACAGAGAAAGAAATTTCTGCATGATGCCAAGCAGTTTGTGTGGGATGATCCATATTTGTTCAAAATTGGAGCAGATAATCTTTTAAGGAGATGTGTTACAAATGAAGAAGCATAACGAATTCTCTGGCATTGTCATGATTCACCTTATGGAGGACATTTTAATGGGGAAAGAACAGCAGCAAAAGTCCTTCAATCAGGGTTTTATTGGCCAACTTTATTTAAAGATGCCCATAATCATGCTAGGAATTGTGATAAATGTCAAAGAGCAGGAACAATCACTAAACGTCATGAGATGCCTTTACAAGGTATTTTAGAGGTTGAGGTTTTTGATTGTTGGGGTATTGACTTTGTTGGACCCTTCCCTCCATCTTTCAACAATGAATATATTTTGGTAGCAGTGGATTATGTGAGTAAATGGGTGGAGGCATTAGATTGTCCTAAAAATGATGCTAGCACGGTAATTAAATTTCTGAAGAGGCAGATATTCTCACGTTTTGGCACTCCAAGAGTGTTGATTAGTGATGGAGGATCTCATTTTTGCAATTATCAGCTAGAGAAAGTACTCAAACACTATGGAGTAAAGCATAAGGTAGCTGCACCTTATCATCCACAAACCAATGGACAAGCTGAGGTGTCTAACAGGGAGATAAAAAGAATCCTGGAAAAAACTGTGACTTCATCAAGAAAGGATTGGTCTCTCAAATTGGATGATGCTCTTTGGGCTTATAGGACAGCAATGAAGACGTCCATGGGATTATCACCATTTCAATTAGTCTATGGGAAAGCATGTCATTTGCCAGTTGAATTGGAGCATAGAGCATTGTGGGCTTTGAAATTCTTGAATTTTGATCCTTATGAAACTCAATGCACACGCAGAAGGCAGATTCTGGAGCTTGAAGAAATGTGATTACATGCATATGATTCATCCAAGGCTTACAAAGACAAAATTAAATTTTATCATGACAGGAAGTTGGTGAATAGAGTTTTTAATCCAGGACAACAGGTACTATTGTTCAATTCAAGATTGAAGATATTTCCTGGGAAGCTGAAGTCAAAATGGACAGGACCATTTGTGATAAAAGAAGTGCATCCGCATGGAGCAATTGAAATATTTAATCCATCTGCTGATGATCCACAGAGAAGTTGGGTGGTAAATGGTCAACGTCTCAAGCCTTATCTAGGGGGAGAGGTGCAACAATGTTCTACAATGATGTTGTTGGTTGATCCTTGAAAAGTTTGGGTCAGGCTCGGGACGTTAAACAAGCGCTTACTGGGAGGCAACCCAGTATTTTGTAAGTATTTTTTGTTTTTAAATTTTTGTTTTTAGATTAGGGTTGATGTACTCTATTGAACACCTGGTTTATTATGATGGTTTGCTATTAACTGTGATTGTGTGATAAGTAATGCTTGATGATGCTTATTGACTGATTGATGATGAGATGATGTGCACATAAAATGCTTATACAGGTGATTCACAAGCTTTGTGAACAAATGCATAATATCATGATTGTGATTGTGAAATTAAGCAGGATGTGTATGTCAAATGTGAATGAGCTTATATGTAAGGTTTTGAGCTCCAGAGTTATTATTGTTTGAATGCTATTACTTTGAAAGCATGAATGATTTTGCCCAGGTTTTCTATGATTGAATCAATTGCTTGTGTTGCATCATGTGATCAAGGCCGTTTTTGTTGAAACCCTTTTTATTGGAAAAATTCATAAAGTTAGCCTACTAAAAGAGAACACTTTGTGTTCTAACCTTTGAACCCTTAGCCTTGAACATACACTGAAAACCCTTGATTGAAAATCTTTACCTTGAGTTAAGTAGAAGATCTTGTATGGTATTGTTAAATGTTCAAGTTTGGGGTTGTTGGGAAAACATGAAAAAGGAAAAGCATTGAGCTAAAAGCTAAAAAGTAAGAATATGCAAAGAAAAAGAAAAAGAAGCAAAGCTCAATGCAAATGCAAAGGCAAAAGAAAGTTGGGAATGAATAAGATGATTGTGTTGATATGATTCTATTAACTCAAGGATTTTGTGATCCAGAAAAACCAATTTTCTTGTTAGCCCAGCCACATTATAAGCCATTGAAAAGTCCTTGTGATGATGCATGCTTGTGAATGTTTTTGATTGTGGTAAAATGAAAGGCAAAGTTGATTCATGTGACATTGTGATAGTGGAGTGAATGAGTGAAACACTTTACCTCTTATACACTTGTGTGTTGAGTGAAACACTTTACCTAGTGAGGAAATATTCTATAAGCACATGAATATCCATGCTTAATTGATTGATCATTCATGAAAAATAGCATTTGTTGGAACTTAAATGACTCTGTGAACGCTAAAGCATGTGCACATCTTGAATGAACTCTTGGTCATAAGTTTGAGTGAAGTTGTTACTTATCTTGAAAAAGAGAATTTTTGAATGAGTGAACCATCATATGAATTGGTTGGAGATTGAGTTACATTTTGTTTGCTTGAGGACAAGCAAAGTTCTAAGTTTGGGGTTGTGATAACAGTTAAAAAACTGTTATTTTAATGCTTAAAATTGATACTAAAAGCAACCTTTAGACTTAAAAACTAGCTTGAAATCATGCTTTTATCTATATTTTCATAAATATGAGAGCTGGACAGGTTTATGCTTGATTTAAGTGTTTTTGTGCAGGTTTTAAGGTGAATTTAGTGAAAAGAGTGAAGAAGGAGAGAGATGGAATCAGAAAAGGAATCAAAGAGTGCAAAAGGAGAAGCCGAAGGCACCGCTCAGCGGCATTTTACCGCTGAGCGGCACTCAGGAGGTCACGGGAGGTCCGCTGAGGGGCAAACTGGCCGCTGAGGGGAAGAAAAGGGCAAACTGGGACGTCGTGGACGTAGTGGACGAAGTGAAGGAAGTGCACAAAGTGGAGTAAGAGGAGGAAGTAGAGGAAGTTGAGGAACTGAAGGAAGTGGACGAAGTGCAGAAAGTGAAGGAAGTGGAGGAAGTGGCCGAAGTGGACGAAGTGAAGGAAGTGGAGGAAGTGGACAAAATGGACGAAGTGAACGAAACGGACGAAGTGGACGAAGTGGAGGAAGTGGACAAAGTGGACGAAGTTGACGAAGTGGACAAAGTGGACAAAGTGGAGGTAGTGGAGGAAGTGGGAGAAGTGGATGAAATGGAGGAAGTGGAAGAAGTGGACGAAGTGGAGCAAGTGGACGAAGTTGACGAAGTGGAGGAAGTGGAGGAAGTGGAGGAAGTGGAGGAAGTGGAGGAAGTGGACAAAATGAACAAAGTGAACGAAACGGACGAAGTGGACGAAGTGCAGGAAGTGGACAAAGTGGACGAAGTTGACGAAGTGGACGAAGTGGACAAAGTGGCTGAAGTGGCCGAAGTGGACGAATAGGATGAAGTGAAGGAAGTGGAGGAAGTGGAGGAAGTGGTCGAAATGGACGAAATGAACGAAGTGGAAGAAGTGGAGGAAGTTGACGAAGTCGGCGAAGTAGGGAAGTTGACGATGTGGGCGAAGTGGACGAAGTTGACAACGTGAAGGAAGTGGACGAATTGGACGAAGTGGATGAAGTTCACGAAGTTGACGAAGTGGACGAAGACGACGAAGTGGACGACGTGGACGTAGTGGACTAAATGGACGAAGTGGACAAAATGGACGAAGTGGACGAAGTGGACGTCGTGGACGTAATGGACGAAGTGGAGTAAGAGGAGCAAGTGAGGAAATGGAGGAAGTTGACGAAGTGGACGAATTCGTCGAATTCGAAGAAGTTGAGGAAGTGGAGGAAGTGGACCAAGTGGAGTAAGTGGACGAAGTGGACGAAATGGACGAATTGGACGAAGTGGAGGAAGTGGTGGAAGTGGAGGAAGAGGACAAAGTGGACGAAGTGAAGGAAGTGGAGGAAGTGGACGAAGTTGAGGAACTGGAGGAAGTGCACGAAGTTGACGAAGTGGGCGGAGTTGACGAAGTGGGCGAAGTGGACAAAGTGGACGAAGTGGAAAAAGTGGACAAAGTTGAGGTAGCGGGGGAAGTGGAGGACATGGAGGAAGTGGAAGAAGTGGACGAAGTGGAGCAAGTAGACGTAATTGACGAAGTGGACGAACTAGACGAGTTGGAGCAAGTGGAGGAAGTTGAAGAAGTGGACAAAGGTGATGAGGTGAAGGAAGTGGAGGAAGTGGAGGAAGTGGACTGATAACAGTTAAAAAACTGTTATTTTCATGCTTAAAATTGATACTAAAAGCAACCTTTAGACTTAAAAACTAGCTTGAAATCATGCTTTTATCTATATTTTCATAAATATGAGAGCTGGACAGGTTTATGCTTGATTTAAGTGTTTTTGTGCAGGTTTTAAGGTGAATTTAGTGAAAAGAGTGAAGAAGGAGAGAGATGGAATCAGAAAAGGAATCAAAGAGTGCAAAAGGAGAAGCCGAAGGCACCGCTCAGCGGCATTTTACCGCTGAGCGGCACTCAGGAGGTCACGGGAGGTCCGCTAAGGGGCAAACTGGCCGCTGAGGGGAAGAAAAGGGACGCGCAGTCACCACTGAGCGGTATTTACCGCTGAGCGGCACTTTTATGGGCTTGGGCTTTTGTAATCTTTTGTAACTCTAGAATAGTATATAAGGACTTGCACGTCCTAGAATTAGTATCTTTGGCAGAAACAAGGCAAACACTCTCTCTTCTCACCCCTTTGAAGGAGGATCTTGGATGCTCAGGCTACCTCTTCACCTTTATTGGGTTTATTCTTTCATTCTTTCATTGTTCATCTAGGTTCACCATGAATATGGTGAACTAAACCTTGTATGTTTGTTGGGGAATCAATGTAATCTCTTGAAGCTCTCATATATGGAATCTTTGCTTGCATCTTTTAATTAAGACTTATGCTTTCTTTCATCATTAGTTAGGGTTTTTCCTCTTTGCTCAATGCTTGCATAGTTTAACTCAT
Source organism: Vigna nakashimae (assembly GCA_034642375.1). Classification (NCBI taxonomy): domain Eukaryota; kingdom Viridiplantae; phylum Streptophyta; class Magnoliopsida; order Fabales; family Fabaceae; genus Vigna; species Vigna nakashimae. The sequence goes on from CM067765.1 coordinate 34,049,495, forward strand.
TCCATGCATGATTATTGGTTTTGTCGATACGGGCACGTACGGGGAAGTCTAGATCCGAGGAATTTCTCCCAATATTATACTGACAATATTATATTGGTTGTCGTTAAGCTCCTGCACTTATGAACTAAACATTAGGAATGCTAGGAATTGTATGAACTCGTGATTAGGGAGAAGCCATCTAGAATGGTACTTTAGAGAGTGGCATTAACAATGATGATTTGAATGTTGAATTCCTAAAATATATGAGAGTGGATGAGATGAAATTGACCCCCAACAACATATTCATCCATATATTTAATTGAAAGTGTTTATCTTTAGCTTTTGCCATTGATCAAAACTCATGCATACATGTTTATTTTCGTCTTTGCATATTAAACTTTAAATATTTCGTTCTTAAGTCTTAGCTAATCAACAAACCACATAACTAAACTAGGCCGTGAGTCCTTTGGGAAGAACGATACTTGGTCTTACCAATTTTATTACTTGAACGATTTGGTCATACTTGCCGATTGTGAAACAAGTTTGTGACATCATATTTTGGTGATCATAAATTTGAGGAACTGAAGTAAGTTGACGAAGTGGAGGAAGTTGAGGAACTGAAGTAAGTTGACGAAGTGGAGGAAGTGGAGGAAGTGGCCGAAGTGGACGAATCGGACGAAGTGAAGGAAGTGGAGGAAGTGGAGGAAGTGGACAAAATGGACGAAGTGAACGAAACGGACGAAGTGGAGGAAGTGGACAAAGTGGACGAAGTTGACGAAGTAGACGAAGTGGACAAAGTGGAGGAAGTGGAGGAAGTGGGAGAAGTGGAGGAAATGGAGGAAGTGGAAGAAGTGGACGAAGTGGAGCAAGTGGACAAAGTTGACGAAGTGGAGGAAGTGGAGGAAGTGGGCAAAGAGGACGAAGTGGATGTCGTGGACGTAAAGGACGAAGTGGAGTAGAGGAGGAAGTGGAGGAAATTGATGAAGTGGACGAATTCGAAGAAGTTGAGGAAAAGTGGAGGAAATGAAAGAAGTGGACGAAGTTGACAAAGTGGACGAATTGGACGAAGTGGACAAAGTGGAGGAAGTGGTGGAAGTGGAGGAAGCGGACAAAGTGGACGAAGTGGAGGAAGTTGACGAAGTGGACGAATTGGATGAAGTGGAGGAAAAGTGGAGGAAATGGAGCAAGCGGAGGAAGTAGAGGAAGTTGACGAAGTGGGCGAAGTGGACGAAGATGACAAAGCCGACGAAATGAACGAAGTGGACAAAGTGAACGAAGTGGACTTAGTGGACGAAGTGGAGGAAATGGAGGAAGTGGACGAAGTGGACGTAGTGGATGAAGTCGACGAAGTTCACGAAGTGGACGACGTGGATGTCGTGGACGTAGTGGAGGAAATGGACGAAGTGGAGTAAGAGGAGGAAGTGGATGAAGTGGAGGAAGTTAACGAAGTGGACGAATTCGACGAAGTTGAGGAAAAGTGGAGGAAATGGAGGAAGTGGAGGAAGTGGAGGAAGTGGAGGAAGTTGAGGAACTGGAGGAAGTGGACGAAGTTGACGAAGTAGGCGAAGTTGACGAAGTTGACGAAGTGGGCGAAATGGACGAAGTTGACGAAGTGGGCAAAGTGGACGAATTGGACGAAGTGAAGGAAGTGAAGGAAGTGGAAGAAGTGGACGAAATAGATGAAGTGGACGAAGTGGACGAAGTGGAAGAACTTGACGAAGTTGACGAAGTGGACGAAGTGAACTAAGTGGACAAAGTGGACGAAGTCGAGCAAGCGGGGCTAGTGGAGGATATGAAGGAAGTGGAAGAAGTGGACGAACTGGTCGAACAGGACGTATTGGACGAAGTGGAGGAAGTGGAAGAAGTTTAAAAAGTGCACAAAGTGGACGAAGTGAAGGAAGTGGAGGAAGTAGAGTTGAGGAAGTGGACATCGTGGATGTAGTGGACGAAGTGGAGTAAGAGGAGGAAGTGGAGGAAGTTGATGAACTGGACGAATTCGACAAAGTTGAGGAAAAGTGGAGGAAATGGAGGAAGTGGAGGAACTGGAGGAACTGGAAGAAGTGGACGATGTGGACGAAATGGCGAATTGGACGAAGTGGAGGAAGTGGTGGAAGTGGAGGAAGTGGATAAAGCGGACGAAGTGAACGAAGTGGAGGAAGTTAAGGAACTGAAGGAAGTGGACGAAGTTGACGAAGTGGACGAAGTGGTGGAAGTGGCCGAAGTGGACGAATAGGACGAAGTGAAGGAAGTGGAGGAAGTGGAGGAAGTAGACGAAATGGACGAAGTGAACAAAATAGACGAAGTGGAGGAAGTGGACGAAGTGGAGGAAGTGGACGAAGTGGACGAAGTGGACAAAGTGGAGGAAGTGGAGGAAGTGGAGGAAGTGGAAGAAGTTGAAAAAGTGCACAAAGTGGACGAAGTGAAGGAAGTGGAGGAAGTAGAGTGGAGGAAGTGGACATCGTGGATGTAGTGGACAAAGTGGAGTAAGAGGAGGAAGTGGAGGAAGTTGATGAACTGGACGAATTCGACGAAGTTGAGGAAAAGTGGAGGAAATGGAGGAAGTGGAGGAAGTGGAGGAATTGGAAGAAGTGGACGATGTGGACGAAATGGCGAATTGGACGAAGTGGAGGAAGTGGTGGAAGTGGAGGAAGTGGACAAAGCGGACGAAGTGAACGAAGTGGAGGAAGTTAAGGAACTGAAGGAAGTGGACGAAGTTGACGAAGTGGACGAAGTGGAGGAAGTGGCCGAAGTGGACGAATAGGACGAAGTGAAGGAAGTGGAGGAAGTGGAGGAAGTAGACGAAATGGACAAAGTGAACGAAATGGACGAAGTGGACGAAGTGGAGGAAATGGACGAAGTTGACGAAGTGGACGAAGTGGACACAGTGGAGGAAGTGGAGGAAGTGGAGGAAGTGGAGGAAATGAAGGAAGTGGAGGAAGTGGAGGAAGTGGACGAAGTGGACGAAGTGGAGGGAGTGGATGTCGTGGATGTAGTGGACAGAGTGGACGTAGTGGAGTAAGTGGAGGAAGTGGAGGAAGTTGACGAAGTGGACGAATTCGATGAAGTTGAGGAAAAGCGGAGGAAATGGAGGAACTGGAGGAAGTGGATGAAGTGGACGAAATGAACGAATTGGACGAAGTGGAGGAATTGGAGGAAGTGGTGGAAGTAGAGGAAGTGGAGGAAGTGGACGAAGTGGAGGAAGTGGACGAAGTTGACGAAGTGGACGAAGTGGAGGAAGTGGAGGCAGTGGAGGAAGTTGAGGGCGTGGACGTCGTGGACGTAGTGGACAGAGTGGACGTAGTGGAGTAAGTGGAGGAAGTGGAGGAAGTTAACGAAGTCGACGAATTCGACGAAGTTGAGGAAAAGTGGAGGAAATGGTGGAAGTGGAGTAAGTGGATGAAGTGGACGAAGTGGATGAAAAGCAAGAATTGGACGAAGTGGAGGAAGTGGTGGAAGTGGAGGAAGTGGACGAAGTGGAGGAACTGGAGGAAGTGGACGAATTGGACGAAGTGGAGGAAAACTGGAGGAAATGGAGGAAATGGAGGAAGTGGAGGAACTGAAGGAAGTGGATGAAATGGAGGAAGTGGAGGAAGTGGAGGAAGGTTACGAAGTGGGCGAAGTGGACGAAGTGAAGGAAGTGGAGGAAGTGATGGAAGTGAAGGAAGTGGACGAAATGGACGATGTGGACGAAGTGGACAAAGTGGACGAAGTGGACAAAGTGGAAGAAGTTGACGATTGGACGAAGTGGACCAAGTTGACTAAGTGGACGATGGGAGGGAGGTGGAGGAAATGGAGGAAGTCGAAGAAGTGGACGAAGTGACGCAAGTGGACGAAGTTGATGAAGTGGATGAACTGGACAGAATCGACGAAGTGGAGGAAAAGTGGAGGAAGTGGAGGCAATGGAGGAAGTAGAGGAAGTGGAGGAAGTTGATGAAATGGAGGAAGTGGAGGAAATAGAGGAAGTTGACGATGTCGGCGAAGTGGACGAAGTCGACAAAGTGGACGAAGTGGACGTCATGGACGTAGTGGACGAAAGAGACGAAGTGGAGTAAGAGGAGGAAGTTGACGAAGTGGACGAATTCGACGAAGTTGAGGAAAAGTGGAGGAAATGGAGGAAGTGGAGGAAGTGGACGAAGTGGACGAAGTGGATGAAATGGACGAATTGGACGAAGTACGTGAGGTGGAGGAAGTGCTGGAAGTGCAGGAAGTGGACAACGTGGACGAAGTGAAGGAAGTGGAGGATGTTGAGGAACTGAAGGAAGTGGACGAAGTTGACGAAGTGGACGTCGTGGACGTTGATGAGTCAATATTTTATTCACTTCACTTAGTTTATTGTACTAGAATTAATCGGGGAATTGTGCTTAAATGTTCGGTATTTTCCCGTTTTTCCTAATTGTGCTTAATTTGATCAGAAATTTGTATTTTAATTAATTTGGAATATTTGAGCTTATTATTTTCATTATTAATTGCAGAGAAAATTTTGGAAATGTGTTGGGACTTAAAGATAAATCAAGTGACCTTCATTTTGGCATTTGGTGGTCATGAGAGGAAGGATGCTACGTCCTGGAAGTGTGAATCTACTAAAGCACACGGACACATAGTTTTTGCTTGTATCAAATTGAAGAAAAATTGAAAGAGATACATGCTGGAAAGAAGCAATTCACGTCCAACTCCCAAATGCAAGTGTGCTGAATTTGTTGAAGTGAAAATAGCACACGCGGACCCCACACTTTTGCATGTCCCAAGACTTGTTAGATGAAACAAATTAAACAAAAAGGCCAATGGGGACCACCTTACAAGTGCATCTCACGGCACATTCATTTTGGAATTAGCTAAACAATTTTAACACACACGGCCCACGTGGAGATGAGATCTTTGTATATGCACTCAGCAAACCAAGGCCTCTGCTGAATATACATGAGTGATTCATCTGAAAAAGATTCCCAGATTTCAGACTCCTTGCTAGTGACCTCATTGTTGACTAACCGTGACAAATGATCAGCAATTAAGTTCTCACTTCCTTTCTTATCACGGATTTCTATATCAAATTCTTGCAATAGTAGTACCCATCTAATCAGACGTGGCTTAGAATCTGGTTTTGTCAACAAGTATTTGAGAGCTGCATGATCTGTATAGACAATCACCTTAGACCCAATAAGATAAGGTCTAAATTTCTCTAGAGCATATACAATGGCAAGAAACTCTTTCTCTGTGGTAGCATAGTTCAATTGAGCATCATTCAGCACCTTGCTAGCATAATAGATTGGATGAAACTTTTGTTCTTTCCTTTGGCCAAGGACAACTCCTATTGCATAATCACTTGCATCACACATTAATTCAAAATTTTGATTCCAATCTGGTGCTACAATTACTGGAGCTGACACTAGCTTCTTCTTCAATATATCAAAAGCTTCCAGGCAATCTTCAGTCATCACAAAAGGAGCATCCTTCATCAAAAGATTACTCAATTGTTTAGCAATTTTTGAGAAATCTTTGATAAATCTTCTATAAAACCCAGCGTGACCAAGAAAACTTCTAATCCCCTTTACATTTGTAGGTGGAGGTAGTTTCTCAATAACTTCTACTTTAGCTTTGTCTACCTCAATTCCTTTAGCAGAGATTTTATGCCCCAATACAATTCCTTCAGTTACCATGAAATGACATTTCTCCCAATTCAAAACCAGATTTGTCTGAACACATCTTTTGAGAACAGTGTTCAAACTAGCTAAACACCTTTGGAAGGAACTTCCAAAAACTGAGAAATCATCCATGAATACTTCAATGCATTTTTCTAAAAGATCTGCAAAGATTGCCTGCATACACCTCTGAAACGTAGCTGGAGCATTACATAATCCAAAAGGCATCTTTCTATATGCAAAGATACCAAAAGGACAAGTAAAAGCCGTATTCTCCTGGTCTTTTGGATCTACCACAATTTGATTATATCCAGAATATCCATCTAGAAAACAATAGAAAGCCTGCCCTGATAACCTTTCTAGCATCTGATCCATGAAGGGAAAAGGAAAATGATCTTTCCTAGTAGCTTTATTCAGTTTCCTATAATCAATGCACATACGCCAGCCAGTAACCGTCCGAGTAGGAATAAGTTCATTCTTATCATTATAAATTACTGTCATCCCACCTTTCTTTGGAACCACCTGTACTGGACTCACCCATTCACTGTCAGAAATTGGATAGATGATACCAGCTTCTAGCAGTTTCAACACTTCTTTTCTGACCACCTCCTTCATGACAGGATTTAACCTTCTCTGCGGTTGAGCACTTGGTTTATAGTCCTCTTCCATAAAAATCTTGTGCATGCAATAAGTTGGGCTTATACCTTTGAGATCTGATATTGACCACCCAATTGCTTCTTTGTTGGCTTTCAGAATTTCTATCAACTGCTCTTCTTCTTGTAAAGAACTCTAGCAGTCTTCATAAAAGGTCTCCCCAGAATAAGAGGAACATCACTAGTTCCTTCCATCTCCATCACAATAAAATCAACTGGAAATACAAATTTGTCGACCTTCACCAGAACATCTTCAACCACTCCATATGGATATTTAAGAGACCTGTCTGCCAATTGAAGAGCCATTCTGGTTGGTTTAATTTCCAACCCCTGAATTGTTCTGCACATGGATAGCGGCATTAGATTAATGCTAGCTCCCAAATCAATCAATGCTCTTCCAACTTTCACATCTCCTATGGTGCATGGAATAGTGAAGCTTCCTGGGTCTTTAAGTTTAGGAGGTAGTTTCTGTATGATTGCACTGCAATTACCCTGTATATTGATAGTTTCCTTCTCAATGTACTTGTGTTTCTTTGTGAGAAGTTCCTTCAAAAATTTTGCATATGCTGGCATCTGTTGCAATGCTTCAGAGAATGGTATAGTAATCTCCAACTTCTTAAACAGTTCCATGAATCTTTCCAACTACTTTTCTTTCTCCTTCCTTGAATAACCCTTTGGATAAGGAAGTGGCTTTTCATACTCTTTTTCTTTCTGTCTCTCTTCTCTCTCTTTTTTCTCTCTCCTCTCTTCTTCTTCTTTTTTCTCTTTCTCTCTCAACTCTTTCTTTCCACTCACATGATTCTTTTTCACTCTCACTCTCATTTTTTTTCTCCTCTCTCTCTTTTTTTCTCTCCTCTAACACTCTACCACTTCTAGTCACAACAGTTTTACAATCCTTTCCAAGATTATCATATTTCATCTCGTCAACTATTCTCTCAACATGAACCTCCATTTTTTTAAATGCAGCATCCACATTATGACAATAAGACTCATTCGTCTTCAAGAATCTTTGGAAAGTCTCTTCAAGCTTTGTTGCTTTCTCAACTGGAGTGAATTGCATCTGCCATTGTTGTTGCGCTTGAACCATTGAAACCTGTTGTATTTCCTGTGGTATTTGAGAAAGTTTCATAGTTACTTCTTCAAGCTGTTGAGAGATAATTTTATTCTGGATAAGCAAAGCCTCATTTGATTGTAACAACTCCCTCTGATTAAGATCTCTTTTTTCAATATTGAGTTCGTTGTCACTAGTAGCCATATTTTCAATAATTTCAGTTGCTTCCTCTGGAGTTTTCAATTTAATATTACCTCCTGCTGAGGCATTCAGCAGCATCTTGGTTTGTGAACCAAGCCCTCCAAGGAAAGTTAAGACTACTTCATGTTCTTCAAAGCCATGCATAGGAGTTTTATGTAACAAGCTTTTATACCTGTCCCATGCATGCCCCAGTGATTCTTCCATGCCTTGTCTAAATGAAGAGATCTCTTGCTTCCCTTTGTTGATTTTAAAGCTTTGTTGCTGCCATTGTTGTTGTGGTTGGTTCTCAAATTGTCCGGCAGCTTGCCAAAATTGGCTTTGATCCATGCTTGAGTCATGTTCCCACCAGTGGTTGAGATTACTTTGGTAGAATTGAGTGCCCATTAAATTCTTGTTCGAATTGCATCCTGCAAACATTAGGCACAAAACTCTACAAAATATTTGTTAGCACAAAAAGATATAAGAGAAGATATATATTCAGAAGATAAAAAGATAAAAGATTCAGAAGATAAGAAGATAAAAGATTTAGAAGATAGAAGATAAAATAAAATAAAATAAAATCTAATCTAAAAATAAAATAAAATCTAATAAGATAAAATAAAAACAAATCTAATCTAATCTAATCAAATAAGATAAAATAAAATCTAATCTAATCTAATCAAATAAGATAAAATAAAATAAAATCTAATCTAATCAAATCAAATCAAATAAAATAAAATCTAATCTAATCAAATAAGATAAAATAAAATAAAATAAAAACAGAAAAATAAAAACAGAAATTCAAAATTAAAGTCAAAGATAATCAATAATCACACAAATTAACCAGTTAAACCACGAGTCCCCGGCAACGGCGCCAAAAACTTGATGGACAAACTTATGATCACCAAAATATGATGTCACAAACTTGTTTCACAATCGGCAAGTATGACCGAATCGTTCAAGTAATAAACTTGGTAAGACCAAGTATCGTTCTTCCCAAAGGACTCACGGCCTAGTTTAGTTATGTGGTTTGTTGATTAGCTAAGACTTAAGAACGAAATATTTAAAGTTTAATATGCAAAGACGAAAATAAACATGTATGCATGAGTTTTGATCAATGGCAAAAGCTAAAGATAAACACTTTCAATTAAATATATGGATGAATATGTTGTTGGGGGTCAATTTCATCTCATCCACTCTCATATATTTTAGGAATTCAACATTCAAATCATCATTGTTAATGCCACTCTCTAAAGTACCATTCTAGATGGCTTCTCCCTAATCACGAGTTCATACAATTCCTAGCATTCCTAATGATTAGTTCATAAGTGCAGGAGCTTAACGACAACCAATATAATATTGTCAGTATAATATTGGGAGAAATTCCTCGGATCTAGACTTCCCCGTACGTGCCCGTATCGACAAAACCAATAATCATGCATGGAATGAGTTAAACTATGCAAGCATTGAGCAAAGAGGAAAAACCCTAACTAATGATGAAAGAAAGCATAAGTCTTAATTAAAAGATGCAAGCAAAGATTCCATATATGAGAGCTTCAAGAGATTACATTGATTCCCCAACAAACATACAAGGTTTAGTTCACCATATTCATGGTGAATGATGAACGGGTCGTACCGCTCACAAAAGTTGTGCACGAAAATATGCAGTATAACTAGGAAGTGACTCCTAGGTCGACTCTCAAGGACCAATTTTGTGGCGGTTCAATCTCAGATTTTTTACACAAAGTGGGGGGGGTTTTGTAGATGTTTTGTGCGGTAAAATAAATTAAAATTAAAAACAACAGTGCAGAAAACGTAAATGACAGGAATGAAGAAAATACAGAAAAACGGTAAATTTGGGAAAATGGTAAAAATGGAATTTAACTTTTTGAAAACATAAATTGGAAACAAAATTTTGACAGAATTAAAATGCAAAGCTAAAATTCACAATAGAACAGAAAATAAAAGTAATTGCATCCCAAATCTAAACGAGAAAACTGTAATCAAATTTTAATGCGTAGATGAAAAATAAAATTCAACAAGATTGATTGGAAAATGCAGAATGGAGATTACTATTAACATTCACTTCTGGACACTGGAAATTGAATCAAACACAAAACCTCCCCAAAGGGGAGGAGAAAACCAGAACGTAACTCTACTCCTAAAATCTCCTAAAATCTAATTTTTTTGCTTCTCTGCATGCTGATGGATTTATATCTAAAATCCTGAACCTACTCCCGTGAGCATCTTTTCTTTGTCTTCCCATGAGCAAATAGGATGAGGGCCCCTCCATTATGTCATCTTCTAGCCGTGATGTGTAGCTTCTTTTCTCAATTCTTCTACTTCCATCAGGACGTGCTGGATTGGACTGTAATATGCAGCGTGAAGAATGGAACCATAAGCTGTGAGCTGCACTTGGATGTAAGTTTGCGCCCCATGCTCTCAAGCTGCTGGATGCTTGTCAAGAAACCGTGTGAGCTTCAATCCCTCAACGTGGTGGCTGCTGCTACTATGGAAGACCGAGAACTTCCTCCTCTCTTGAAAACATGGACGGACGTTGCTGGACTCCTTTGGTGTGTGACCAAGAGCTTTCCCAAGGTGTGTGCTGGACGCTTCTTCTCCTCTTTTCAAGCTTGCTGGATGCTTGGAGGCTGCCTTTGGATGGTGCCTTGCTGTTGGAACACTGCACCTGTGAGTGTTGTTTCTTCTCCAACGTGTTGCTTCTTGTCTCTAGCAAGGTGAACCTTCAATTTGGATGAAAGAAATAAGTGGATGAAGTGATGGATGCTGCAGTTGCTGAACCAAAAACCGTGAGCTCCTTTTCATTTTGCAATTCCCAAGTTTGCTGTGACAGGATGTGCATCGTTCCAGCTCCAAAATAATTCATGTGGTGATGTAAATTGCTTTCAATTCTGATAGCAAAATAAACATCACGTGCAAATACTTCTCTTATGCCAAAAAGAATTTTCCATGGGCCCATGACAAGGTGGTATGGCCGTGAACTTCATTTAGGTGACCCTTGCATTTTGGATCCATGAACATTAGTTTTCAAAGTGGTAGCCCCCTCTTCGATTCTATATAAAACAAAAAAATGTGAGAATTCAACGTGGTCCCTTATTTCCATTCACTTTGTGATTTGTTTAAAGGAAAGATGCCTTCTCCTTAGGTGGTTACAGCTGCTCCATTTTTCTTTTGGTGGGCCGTGTGTATATACTAAGTTATTTAAGAGAAGAAAGAACAAAGCCATTTCATGGTGATGTTGAAAAACGTGAACTCCTTTTGCTTCAACGTGGTCCCATGCCATTTACAAAGTTGATTCCTTATATGGTTTTCAAACCACTTCCACGTGAACTAAGTCACCAAATAGGCCACCAATAAAAAAATAACTTAGCATAACAATTTAGAATGAAATATGCTTCTCCAAAAGAAAATATTTTGTTGGACCGTGATTTCTTTTTAAGCCAGCAACATGTATCTCTCCAAAGCTTAAAACATAATAGATGCAAATTTCTTTTTGTCTCAAATATTATCCAATAATTGTTTCTGTAATCAATAATGAAAATAATAAGCTCAGATAATTCAAATTAATTAAAATAAGAATTTCTGACCAGATTAAGCTCAATCAGTAAAAACGGGAAAATACTGGACAATTAAACATAATTTCCTGATTAATTTTAATACAGTAAACTAAGTGAAGTGAGAAAAATAATGATTCATCAAAATAGACCACACTTAGTCTTTTGCACTCCTGGGCAAAATTAAGACGCAAATCAGGGAATGGTTCAAAGGACTTTCAGGGAAACGACACAAACTCAGCAGACAGAAAAATAAAAACTCGCAAGAAAATAAAAAGAATTTACAGAATTCTCAAGAAGTCTGGACAAAGAAAAGAAGTAGAAATTATCCAACACAAATCAAATAAAGCAGATACTTACAGAAATCATCCAAGCAATTCAAAGCAGGGTAAAATAATCAATCAGCTCAAGAGGTGATTCAAAAATGTCAAAACCTCACAGATGCACTATAGTGTTTCTCTCAAGTGTCTAGGGTAAACATTTCAACTCAATGCACTCAAGAAAGCAAACACAAATTGACTTGGCAAGCTTCTAATATCAACACTCAAAACATATGCACGTTTAGATCAAAAGGTATTTACTGGGTTGTAATGGGGCCAAGGACAGGGGAGGATAAATATGGATAAGTAGCTATAGCTCAGAAGAAATAGAGGAGCACTGGGGAAAAAATGTAAACACAGTGAAATCTCACCCAAACCTCTAATTCAATCCTCTTCTCGACTCCATTATTCACAAAATTATTTTTCAATTTTTCTCTTTTTCTCATCATTTTTTTTTTTATCCTGTCTTCTTTTTTTTTTTTTTTTTTTTTCACAACAGGATATAAATTATCATTTCAAAACATGATGAGGAACCAACTAGCCAATTCATCAGAATTCCCAAGGAGACCACACTTATTCTCAAAATACTTCTATAGCTCCAGACTTTCCTAAGGTTAAGGTAATCATTTGTTTTTCACTTAGGATCAGTGTATGAGCTTCAACACAAAGAAATATATACAGTATAGGCTCAAAGGGGTTATCAATGGATAATAACAGGGTAGGCTTATTTGGCTAAAGAGGCTCAAGAAATAAAATGCCTTTATCATTTCTAAACATGCATATCCATCAAGAATTATCAAAAAGAATCAAGCCAAGGCATATGTGCAAGCAATCAAGAGACATATCACACAAGAAAGAACATAAATTGGCTCAAATCTCACACAGGGTATTCGTCACAATCAAATCAACCTCTTAAACGTTATAATTATCTTCCAAGCAAAGAAAAGCAAGGATTACAATCTATAAGTAGTAAGTAAGTGAAGGAAAAATCTACAACTTAAACATCATCCAGAAATCAAAAGAAAAATGTAAAATTTATTGCACACAAAACACACTAAAAACCACTTAAAACAGAAAAAATTTAACACTCAAAAACAAAAAATTTAACACACAAAATACAAACTTAACAGAAACTAACAGAAAATCAAAATTTCTCCCCAGTAGACCACACTTAAATCACACAATGTCCTCAGTGTGTTACAATCATCAGATTATCAATTTCAGAGCAGCAAATAATATAGACAAGTGCAATAAAAAGTTAGGAAAAATGGGAAGAAATTTTTCAGTAACATCCATCAGTAGATGTTATCAGGGACATCCATCAGCAGATGTCTAAAACACCTAGCACCCATCAGTAGATGCTAATAATTTTTATTATTATTATTTTTTTTTTCATTTTTTTTTTTCTGAAAAAGGAGACCGGTACTGTGACAACAGTCTCGGTGGCAAAGACCGGAACTGTTGCTACAGTGGAAAGCAATCTGGCTATAAATGAGGCATTCCTCCGCGTCCAGCGCCATTTCTGACCCCTCACTCTCTCTCTACTCTCTTCTCTCTGCTCTCTGCTCTCCCTCGAGCGTCTGGATCTGTGAGGAAGCTCTGTCCCCGCGCCTTCTGAAGATCTGAGATCTGCGCAGAGCCCCTGTCCCTGCGTCTTCTGAAGAGTCTGAGTGAGATCCGCGAGGAGCCTCTGCAAGCCTACTTCTCCAGGTAAGTCCTCAGAACTTAGTAACTCCTTCTTTCCTTTCCTTCATGTAATTTCCTTCCTTAACGCTTTCTCTGCTTTTTTTTTTTTTTTTTTTTTTTTTTTACTTTTCCTGCCTTCCAGTCTTTCCCTTTCAGTATTTCCTTTTTCTGCCCTGCTCTCTTTATTTTTCTCTGCTTGTTCTCTTTATTTTTCTCTGCTTGTTCTCTTTCCCTCTCCCTTGTCCGATCTATCTTCTCCTTTTCAATTTTTTTCATATTTTTGAAACTGAAAACTCTTAAACACATAAAACACAACTGTCTAAAAACTTAAGGGGTATATCGGCTAGAAACCAGACGTTAATCTCCCTTCGATTGAAGGTATTGTAGAGACAATCGGGTAGAACAACGCCACGTACCCCACTTAAAACTAAATAAACACATAAACATAATATACAAGAACAATATGGACAAGAACAACCGGACAACTGGACATAGATCCGTTTAGGACCCTTTGCGAGGACCGTGAAACAGATCTGAGACCAAAAACTGAAACATCAAAGCATGACTGGACAAAATAAATCTGAAAGGAAACAAGAACAAATAAAGAAAACACTGAATTAAGAATCTAATGTTTTTATGTTTTTTTTTTTTTTTTTTTTATGTTATGCTTTTTTTTCTTGTTTTTGTTCTTTTTATTTGTATTTATTTTTATTTATGTATTTAAGTATTTGTATATTACGAGAGGAAGGATGAGTGATACGGAATCAGAGAGATATACCAGTCAACGGTGGCGTCCTACCGACGATCAAATCAAGATGATGACCAAAATATTCAACTATGGGGTCACACACCCAAGCAGAGCGCAAGTCGTCGAGATCGCGTCTCGACTAAGGACCTTCGGCGAAGCCACTGAATACAACGTACACTGCTGGTTCAACAACCACGGCAATCGGGTCAAGCGCTGGCAAGCGGAGATAGACCCCACTGGCACTCTCTTTTCACAACTGCCGCTAGAAAACGGAATTCAGAATCTTCCCGAGACCATACTTAAATTACACTGTCCTAAATGTTTTCTAAGCAAAAGATCATCAATTAAAACACTAACAGATAAAGGACAAATGCAATAAAAGTAGGAAAACGGGGAAGAAAGAAAAAGAAAACTCCCCTGGTCAGGGTGGCAGTTGCCAATTTTGGATTTGTAGGGAGATGTTCTTCTCTTTAGGCTCCAGCATGAAATTGTTGAGGACGAACTGCTTCATCCTCCAAATTTGATCAAGCAGTGAAATGTTTTCCACTGCTGGATTTATGCAGTTATTGTTGATGAGCAGGTTCAGCAGGTGCCTATTGTTGTTGAAACTTTGGTGAGCGGTGGCACCTTTGTCTTCCACTGTGGGTGCATATTGGTCAAATTCAATTGTACCTCCTGCAATAGGGTTAGTGCAAAATGGTTCCACAGAAATGTCATGCAGAGGTATAACACCCAATTCCAGTGTAACAAGCTGAACCTCAGATACATCCTCAGAACATGAATCAATTTTAAAATTACATGCATTATCAACCACAGACTCATATTCATGTTCAGTGCATGGAGAATAAACATTTGAATGTGATAGTAAAAAGCAATTATCATCATGCACAGAGGAAAAATTAAAATCAGACTCAGCAACAATATAATCATTAGCATACCGATCATCATCACAATCAACAGAATAATCAAATTGTGGTATGCTTACCTCCACTTCCTTGAAGATTTGTAAAGTAGTGGAGGATGAAGGTGGTCTACCTGGCTCAAAAGTATTGCTTATTCCTGCCTGGGCCTCAAAATCTTCATCAGTCTCCTTAGGTGCAATAGTGGCCATCTGCCCGATCTGATCAGTCAGATTCTGAATTGCCGCTTGAGTTTCCTGCTGAAACTCTATGCTATTTTTCTTGAACTGCATGTTCCCTTTCTGTAACTGAACGTTCTGCATGGTCATCTGCTCCAGTAACTCCTTTATTGTAGGCTCAGAAATCGAAGGCTGAGGAGTAAATTGAGCAGTAGCATCATAGAACTGCATCTGCTGTTCTTGCTGGACTAGTGGAGGCATCAAAGTATTCTGGAATGGTGGTTCTTGATATCGATACTGTGGAGCACTGTACCATCCCAAGGTAGGGTCATTCCCTCCAGGACCGTTGCTGTATCCATCTTGTGCAGGGAAAAATTCGATCAGAAAATTTTGCTCAAGATCTTCCCATCTGGTAATGAGTCCTCGAGGAAGACAATTCAACCAATCCTTAGCTGCTCCTTGTAATGAATGCTGAAACGCCGTCAAGAAAATGTAATCATCTGGGACATTTGGAGGTTTCATTGCAGAACAAATTCTATAGAAATTTTCCAAATGTTCATGTGGGCATTCTCCTGCAAATCCATGAAACTTAGGGAGCAGATATATCAGTCCAGCGCTTAGAACGCAATGAATATCATCCTTTGTAGGTGGGACCGGCTCACTAGGAGCGCTCTCAGTAATTTGAGGATGATCCATATAATTTCCGACATAGAAATCAACAGAATTATAATCAGAGTAACATGCAGAAGGAGAATCATAATTATGGGCATAGACAGAATAAGCATTTTTCACAAATTTAAAATCGGTAGACATGGAAAATAAAAATAAAAATTAAACACTAAAAATTACTAGACAAACAAAATACAACACATTTATACATGCTACAGGCACACACAAAACAGAACATAAAAATAATTTTATTATTTTTTTTTACTTTTTTTTTTAATTAACAGACAAAATACATATGACACGCATACAAAACAAATAGAACATCACAACACAACACAAGATAAAACACAACAAAAATCTAAAACAAGAACCTGGAACTGAAGTGACAACGCCGCTAAAATTTGCTGAAGGTGTCGTTTTCGCCTACAAAAATACAAAACACAAAACACACAAAATACACATATTAACAGAACAAAAATTTACACAACAAGAATCTAAAACCAAACCATTATTGGTTGGTCCCCGGCAACGGCGCCAAAATTTGATACGACTGTCGCGGTCATACAAATTTGATGTGCAGAAATTAATGCAGTATAACTAGGATTTGACTCCTAGGTCGTCTCTCAAGGACCAATTTTTATGTGGTTCGGTCTTAGATTTATCACGAAGTGGGGGGGGGGGGTTGTGATTTGTGGTACGGAAAAATAAATTAAAACTGGAATTAAAATAAGACAGAATTAAAAACACTGAAGTAAATTTTAAAGATAGTAAAATCAACACAGTAAAAGATGGTAAAAACGGAAAGCGATAAATTTAGAAAAGGTAGAATTTAACGGTGTAGGAAAACAATAAACGATAAAATAAAAGAAACGGTAAAATTAACATCTCTTCACTGAAAATCAAATCCATCAAGCTTAAACAAAATCCTGTGGAAATATCAAAGAAATGATCAAACTTGCAAACACTATGACGCATTACATTGCTTCAGAATTAAAATTCTACACTATTACACTGTTTGGAGTGGAAACGAAAATCAGAGAGAGCTCTGGAAGAGAAGACAGGAGACCCCTTCCAGGCCTTAAGGCCGTGTTGCCTCTACACTACACTAAACTCATACTAAAATCTCCTCCTCTGCTGCCATTTTATAACCGTGAATTCTAAACCCGTGAGCAAGGTTTTGTTTTTGTTGCCCCGTTAGCATCTTTCTTCAGCTCTTTGGACGTGCCAAAGTCAATAAAATGGGCCCTCCAAATGGTGTCCGTGAGCCCTGCTTCCTTCAGCAAAGAACAACTTCTTGCTTCTACTGCTACTGGACCGTGAACGTTGGCCTTGACACCTTCTTCCCAAGCTGGATGTTTAACCAGTCTTGTTGCTAGCTGCTGCACCAGCTTCTCTTTTCTCCACGCTTCATCCCTCACACCGTGAGCTTCTTTGCTTTTATGGAGTTTGTGGTACTGCAACAATAAACCGTGAAACCACTTCTCTTTTATTCCAAAGCATAGCCAAAATGAATGTAGTACGTGGGCCATGAAGCTAAAATTCAGAATTTTTCCAAGCAAATAAGTAGTGGATGGACCCCATAGGCAATTACTTCCTTTTCCATGTAGCCACTTCCCTTCCTTCTTTACGTAAAGTGGCTTCTCCAATTGTGAATCATGTTCCAGCCAACAAAACAATGTGGTGGTGGTCCCAACTTTTGTTTCCTTTAGCATTTATATAATTCTTTTCTAGAAGAAGAAGGGGTTGCTATATACTTCAATAAATCAGAACTTTGCATTTTGGAGCTCCTCCACGTATTCTACCTCTTAAAGAAATGAGATTCTTTTTTTTTTATTATTATTGTGGCTTGGTGTGGCCGTATAAGAGTGTTACTCACGTGAAGTCCCTTCTCCAATTTATTAAGCATTGTGCACTTTCCAGAATGAAAGCATCATGTGAACCTGGATGAACATTGATCCATTTCCTGTTAAGCAATTTAGTACCGTGTGCTGCACCATTTTAAGTCCAAACCATTTGCTTAAGAGTGTTTGGAAGGTCTTAGCACCTTACAATGATCAATCCCAGCCACCGCAAGTACCAAACAGCAAGCAAACAATGCAAACAGATTAGAAATCACTCAAATAGTAAGCACATGAGTGACATAGTGGAGTAAAGAAAATACTGGGAACAGCACAAAAATAATTTTAACAAACGATAAGCTATACGTGAAAATAGACATCTAGACGAAACTATGAAAAAACATTTCATAGAAAACGGATAAGAATTGAACTCAAACGAAGACAAACAAGTTGACACAAAATTCACGCAGCAACCAGCGAAAATTGAAATGACTGAAATACATTGGGCTCAATTGCCAATTCTCATTTAACCTTCAAATATCCCAAATTGTATCTCCAAATTTTCCTTGTAAAATAATTATCTCAGATAATTCAAATTAGTTAAAATAAGAATTTCCGATCGAATTAAGCACAATTAAGAAAAATGGGAAAATAATGGACGTTTAAGCACAATTCCCCGATTAATTTTAGCACAATAAACTAAGTGAAGTGAATAAAATATTGACTCATCACCCTCCCCCTTGGAAAGGATTTGTCCTCAAATCTGATGGTGCTTTTGAAGACTTATTTTTGTTAGCTTCATAAGGGTTCCTCCTGGGTCAAATATCCATCTGCAATAAGCATCAAACATATCTCTAATTAGTTTTCTTTGACCCAATAAGATATATAAAAGAATATGTGTAGAAGAAGGTTTCCAAATTTTGAAATTTTTAATTTTAATATAACAAAGAAACCTTTCTTCATTTGAAATTTTATTTGTATCTTGAGTTATTGGTAACCATAAAGGTAACCATAACCCAAGTTGGAACTTCGTGAACTTCGTCCACTTCGTCAACTTCGTGAACTTCATCCACTTCGTCCACATCGTCCACTTCGTCCAATTCGTCCACTTCCTTCACGTTTTCAACTTCGTCCACTTCGCCCACATCGTCAACATCCCCAACTTCGCCAACTTTGTCAACTTCCTCCACTTCCTCCACTTCCTCTATTTCGTCCATTTCGTCAACTTCCACCACTTCCTCCACTTCCTTCACTTTGTCCTATTCGTCCACTTCGGCCACTTCCTCCACTTCGTCCACTTCGTCAACTTTGTCCACTTCCTTCAATTCCTCAACTTCCTCCACTTCCTTTACTTCGTCCACTACGTCCATGTCGTCCACTTCATCCACTTCGTCCACTACGTCTACTTCGTCCCCAACGTCCACTTCGTCCACTTCGCTCACTTCGTCCATTTTGTCGACTTTGTCCACTTCCACTACTTCCTCCACTTTGTCCAGTTCGTCCACTTCATCCACTTCCTCCACTTCCTCCACTTCCTCCACTACCTCCACTTCCTGCACATCGTCCACTTCCTCTACTTCCACCACTTCGTCTACTACGTCCATTTCCCCCACTATGTCCACTTCCTCCACTTCCTCCACTTCCTCCATTTCCTCCACTCTTCCTTCATTTCGTCCAATTCGTCCGCTTCCTCCACTTCCTACACTTTCCCTCAACTTCGTCGAATTCGTCCACTTCGTCAACTCCTCCACTTCCTCCACTTCCTCCACTTACTCCACTTCGTCCACTTCGTCCGTTTCGTCCACTTCGTCCGTTTCGTCCACCTCGTCCACTAGGTCCACTCTGTCCACTTCGTCAACTTCATCCACTTGCCCCACTTCCTCCACTTCCTCCACTTACTCCACTTCGTCCACTTCGTCAACTTCGTCCAATTCGTCCACTTCGTCCACTTCGCCCACTTCGTCAAATTCCTCCACTTCCCCTACTTCCTACATTTCCTCCACTTCCTCCACTCTTTCTCCACTTCGTCCACTTCGTTGCCTTCGTCCACTTCATCAACTTCGTCCACTTGCTCCACTTCGTCCACTTCTTCCACTTCGTCCATTTCCTCTATTTACTCCATTTCCTCCACTTCGTCCACTTCGTCCACTTCGTCCACTTTGTCCACTTTGTCCACTTTGTCCACTTCGTCCACTTCACCCACTTCGCCCACTTCGTCAACTTCGTCCACTTCGCCCACTTCGTCAAATTCGTCCACTTCCTCCACTTCATCCACTTCCCCGACTTCCTTCACTTCCTTCAGTTTGTCCATTTTGTCCACCTTTTCCACTTCCTACACTTCCTCCACTTCGTCCAATTCGTCTTGTTCGTCCACTTCGTCAATCTCCTGCACTTCGTCCACTTCGTCAACTTCCTCCACTTCGTCCACTTCCTCCACTTCGGGCATTTCGTCCACTTCCTCCACTTCGGGCATTTCGTCCACTTCCTCCACTTCGTGCACTTCCTCCACTTCCTCCACTTCCTCCACTTGCTCCACTTCCTTCACTTCGTCCAATTCGTTCACTTCACCCACTTCGTCAACTTCATCCACTTTGCCCACTTCGTCAACTTCGTCCACTTCCTCCACTTCGTCCACTCGGTCCACTTCGTCAACTTCGTCCACTTGGTCCGCTTCCTCCACTACGTCCACTTCGTCCACTTCGTCAACTTCGTCCACATCGTCCACTTCCTCCACTTCGTCCACTTCCTCCACCTCCTTCACATCGTCCTCTTCCTCCACTTCCTCCACTTCCTCCAACTCCTTCACATCGTCCACTTACTCATCTTCACTAGAGGAAGAAGAAGAGTGAGAAGTGTGTGAAGGTGAAGAAGGAGGAGAATCATCGGTGACAACCTCTTCTCCCCTAATGCACATTGCCCTCTTGTTTGGGCATGCAGATGCAATGTGACCATGACCTAAGCACTTAAAACATTTGACTTGACTAGGTCGCGTTGGTGACTTAGGTTTAGAAGAAGAAGGCGCGGGGTTAGTAGAAGATGGCCGAGATTTATGAGGAATCTCTCTAGAAACATCCTTTTCTTTGTCCCTTGATGATGAGGGTTTGTAAAAATTATCTTTTGAAGAAGTGGAAAATTTGTTGCGGTAGGACTCTTTTCTTAAAATTTGTCTCTCTACTTTCATAGCCCGATGTACCACAACATCTAAATCCTCATCATCATGGAGTTCTACAACATCTTGGATGTTTCTATTGAGACCGCTAATAAATCTAGCTATTTTCGCGTGGTCAGTCTCATTAGTGTTAGTATGGTATAAGAGCACTTCGAGCTCACGCGCATATTCCTCCACACTTCGTCTACCCTGAGTAAGCCGTTGGAGCTTAATCAGGAGGTCCCTATGGTAGTATGGAGGTACGAATCGCTGGTACAACAAGCACCGAAAATGTTCCCAAGAGCTCGCGGGTGAGCCCCTGGTAATGTTCATCCTAGTTAGCCATTGCATGGCGTATCCCTCTAAAGCTAAAGTAGCTAACTTTACACGCAAATGTCCATCTACATCATACAAACTAAAAACTTGTTCTACTTTAGCTATCCACTCTAAAAATACACTAGGATCGGTATCTCCCTTGAAACTTGGCAAAGACAACTTTGGCATGGCAAGGTTGGGATCCAAAGCTTTGTCTTCTTGCTTTTTCTTGGATGAACCATGCTCATGACCATGAGATTGCTTCCCTTTAGCCTTTGTGTCCGCGTCTAGCCGCTTGCTCATAGCATCAAGTTGATGTTGCATTTGTTGGAAAGCCTTCATCACATCAAACTTGCTAGAAGGACTTCCATGGGGGCTATCGCCATGAAATGAAGCACGGCTGGAACCTGCAGACATGGTAAGGCAACAACCACAAAAAACTAACACCAAAACAGGTTAGAACCAATGAAAAATCACGGCAATACAGCAGCCACAATTCTGGTCACGGTTTCACTCAAATAAAGCAATGAAATGGTTCAAAACTCACGGCAAGTGTCTCAAAAAAAGGAAAGGGCAGCACCCTTCTTTTAAGATACTAAAATGTCTCACAAGTCCACTTTGAGAGCACCAACTCAAGTCCAAAGCAAATGGAAAGATGTACAATCCACTTTAATGCAAAGAAGCCAAATCAAGACAGCACATGGTAGAGGCCAAAGAAAGAATGAAAACTACAAGACAAATGATGAAAATGGAACCTAAAAAATCAAGAAACTTGGCACAAAAACAAGGAGGCAGTATCTAATGAATGTGAAGAGACAAAACAACAAGAAATTGGAGTCAAAACAGTGGCACAAAATGAACAAGACAGCAAAGAAAATTAACACAACTAAGGAGCAAAATCACATGAACATGCTACGCATACATGAAGAGCAAGACCGAATTAATGCTGGAAATAATTTTGGCAAACCTCAAACCAAAATATTCTGTATTGGAAATGAAAAAGAGGCTCTAAATGAAGCAATCAAACACACCAATCAATGAGAAAACTCTCGGCCAAGCACACCAAACAACAACCAATTTTTTTGTTGATTTTATTTTGATACAGCAAACAGCATTTGGTAAAATGTCTCAGCCAAGCCACTTTAATGAAGAAAATGTGTTTGATTGGAAGCACAATTGTAATGGTTTATAGCCTCTATTTATACAGAACAAATAAGCAAGGTTCACACGCTTAAATCCAATGATGATCAAGCTCAATTCATCATACAAGCAAGGAGATGTAAAAATGCTCTCAGCTATGCAATTTCAGAAAAATACTCTAGAAAACTCCTAAAGAGGAACAAACATATGACTCAATTCAAAGCTAATAAGCAAGAAAAGACACATACAATCCAGCCAAGACAAGAAATTAAATCTGGAACAAACAAACAAAAGGAAATAGGACACCTACTTGTTGAAGACCTCCAATAGCATTGTTGCTGTTTGATGAAATGTCTACTTGCACAAGGCTCTGGACAGCCACGGTTTAGTCCCTCAAAGCATTGATTTGAAGTGTTGATTCCTTCCTTAAGAGTATTGAGAGGGTGTAGCAACGTCCAGGGAGCAATTCCAGCCACCAAAATGTCCAAACAGCCAACAACAAAGCAAAACAGTGGAGTATTAATTCAACAGCAGAAAACTGGATGAACACAGTGGAGAAAAAATTTTACTGGGAATAGCACAAAACGAATTTGAACAAAGTAAAAATTTTAAATGAAACTAGACATCCAGACGAAAATTTGAAAAAAAATTGCATGGAAAACGGACAAGAAATGAAGCTAAACTAAATCATACAAGTTGACTGTATTTTCACGCAGAGCTGGGCGAGACAGAAAAATGTTAAGCGAAAATCAACATATCTAAGCTATTCTACTCTAGCATGCAATTCCTAAGAGATCAAAAACCTAAGGCTCATGATACCACATGATGGGGAAGTGCATACCTAGAGAGAATATACTAAATGACATTTAAGAGAATGGGAAAGAAATTAAAAATGGAAGAGATTAAGACAAGGAAACTTAGGAATTGAAGATGCGCCACTTGAACAAGCTTCCAAGATAAGCATCAAGAGGAGGACCGCCACTTGCTTGAACAAGATAAGGTCTGCTCAAATTTGGGACTTTAGAGACAGAATTCTATCTCAAAGAGGATTGCAAAAGTGCAAATCAACTCAAATTCATTGAATCAAGGTAAGGTATACAAAAAGGAGACCCCTAAGCCTTCTTATATAACCTTTGGAGTGAGCTAAGATGCAAGATCTAGGAGATGTGGGACTTTTGAGGGTGTAGTCCGTCCAGCAGCTGCTGCAGATCTTCTAGGGACTTTTGAGTCCCACATTGCTCAATTCTCTCCACTCCAAAGGGTTTATAAGGCAACTAGTTCTCCTATAGTTCAAAACATGAAAACTAGCTATGCTACTAACTCCTACACGCCTAGAATGCTCACTTTCTGTTCTCTTCTTTTTAAGATCAAGCCATGGATAGTCCCACATTGCTTGTTCTTAAAGAGAAAGAAGAGTTTATAAGCAATTATTCACAAGAACTAAGAGAAAGAAATCAAAAGGCAAATACACGCCCAAAGAGAACCTATTCTACTTTTTTTGATACAAACGTGTAAAGAAGACAAGAAGTAAAATGATTCCCTTTAGTCATGCTTCTTGTCATCCTTTTATTCTCTTCATTACTTGGCCCATCCATGATCACATCACTTCACCCACTTCGTCAACTTCATCCACTTTGCCCACTTCGTCAACTTCGTCCACTTCCTCCACTTCGTCCACTTCCTCCACCTCCTTCACATCGTCCACTTTGTCCACTTCCTCAATTCGCCCACTTTGTCAACTTCCTACACTTCGTCCACTTCCTACACTTGAACTGCTTCCTCCACTTCATCTACTTCATCCACTTCATCCACTTCGTCCACTTCCTCCACTTCCTTCACTTCGTCCACTTTGTCCATTTTGTCCACTTCTTCCACTTCCTCCACTTCGTCCACTTCGTCCACTTCCTCCACTTCCACGACTTTGTCCACTGCGTCCACTTCGTCAACTACGTCCACTTCGTCCATTTCGTACACTTCGTCAATTTCGTCCACCTCATCAACTTTGTCCACTTCCTCCACTTCCTCCACTTCGTCCACTTCCTACACTTCGCCCACTTCGTCAACTTCGACCACTTGCTGCAGTTCCTCAACTTCCTGCACTTCCTCCACTTTTCCTGAACTTCGTCGCATTCATCGAATTCGTCCCCTTCGTCAACTTCTTCCACTTCCTCCACTTATTCCACTTCGTCCTCTTCCCCGACTTCCTTCACTTCCTTCAGTTTGTCCATTTTGTCCACTTTTTCCACTTCCTACACTTCCTCCACTTCGTCCAATTCGTCTTGTTTGTCCACGTCGTCAATCTCCTGCACTTCGTCCACTTCGTCAACTTCCTCCACTTCGTCCACTTCCTCCACTTCGGGCATTTCGTCCACTTCCTCCACTTCGGGCATTTCGTCCACTTCGTCTACTTCCTCCACTTCGTGCACTTCGTCCACTTCCTCCACTTCCTCCACTTGCTCCACTTCCTTCACTTCGTCCAATTCGTTCACTTCACCCACTTCGTCAACTTCATCCACTTTGCCCACTTCGTCAACTTCGTCCACTTCCTCCACTTCGTCCACTTCCTCCACCTCCTTCACATCGTCCACTTTGTCCACTTCCTCAATTCGCCCACTTTGTGAACTTCCTACACTTCGTCCACTTCCTACACTTCAACTGCTTCCTCCACTTCATCTACTTCATCCACTTCGTCCACTTCCTCCACTTCCTTCACTTCGTCCACTTTGTCCATTTTGTCCACTTCTTCCACTTCCTCCACTTCCTCCACTTCGTCCACTTCCTCCACTTCCTCCACTTCGTCCACTTCCTCCACTTCCACGACTTTGTCCACTGCGTCCACTTCGTCAACTACGTCCACTTCGTCCATTTCGTACACTTCGTCAATTTCGTCCACGTCATCAACTTTGTCCACTTCCTCCACTTCCTCCACTTCGTCTACTTCGTCCACTTCCTACACTTCGCCCACTTCGTCAACTTCGACCACTTGCTGCAGTTCCTCAACTTCCTTCACTTCCTCCACTTTTCCTCAACTTCGTCGCATTCATCGAATTCGTCCCCTTCGTCAACTTCTTCCACTTCCTCCACTTATTCCACTTCGTCCACTTCGTCCTCTTCCCCCACATCGTCCACTTCATACACTTTGTCCACTTCGTCCACTTCGTCCACTGCCTCCACTTTGTCTACTTCGTCCACTTCCTCCACTTATTCAAATTCTTCCACTTCGTCCACTTCCTCCACATCCTCCACTTCCTCCACTTCCCCCACTTCCTCCATTTCCTCCTTTTCCGCCCCTATTCCTCCCCTTTGTCCACTTCGTCAACTTGCTCGACTTCCTCCACTTCCTCCACTTCGTCCACTTTGTCCACTTCCACCACTTCGTCCGCTTCCTCAACTTTCTCTACTTCCTCCACTTCCTCCACTTCCCCCACTTCCTCCATTTCCTCCACTTTTCCTCAACCTCGTCGAATTCGTCAAATTCGTCCACTTCATCAACTTCCTCCACTTCCTCCACTTACTCCACTTCGTCCACTTTATCCACTATATCCACTTCGTCCATTATGTCCACTTCGTGCACTAAGTCCACTATGTCCACTTCGTCACTTCTTCCACTTCGTCCACTTTGCCCACTTCGTCCACGTCGTCTACTTCGTCCACATCGTACACTTCGTTCACTTCGTCAACATCGTCCATTTCGTCCACTTCGTCAATTTCGTCCACTTGCTCCACTTCGTCAATTTCGTCCACTTGCTCCACTTCGTCCACTTCTTCCATTTTCTGCATTTCCTCCATTTCCTCCACTTCCTCCACCTCGTCCACTTCTTCCACTTTGTCCACTTCGCCACTCCGTCAACTTCGCCCACTTCGTCAACTTCCTCCACTTCCTCTAGTTCCTCAACTTCCTCCACTTGCTCCACTTCCTTCACTTCGTCCACTTTGTCCACTTCCTCCACTTCCACCACTTCCTCCACTTCATCCACTCGGTCCACTTCGTCAACTTCGTCCACTTGGTCCACTTGGTCCGCTTCCTCCACTACGTCCACTTCGTCCACTTCGTCAACTTCGTCCACATCGTCCACTTCTTCCACTTCGTGAACTTCGTCCACTTCGTCATCTTTATCCACTTGGTCCACTTGGTCCACTTCGTCTACAACGTCCATTTTGTCAACTTCGTTCATTTCGTTCACTTCCTCCACTTCCTCCACTTCCTTCACTTCGTCCACTTTGTCAACTTCTTCCACTTCGTCCACTTCCTCAAATTTGTCCACTTCGTCCGCTTCCTCCACTTCGTCCACTTCGTCAACTTCGTCAATTTGCTCCACTTGCTCCATTTCCTCCACTTCGTCCACTTCGTCCGCTTTGTCCACTTCGTCCACTTTGTCAACTTCGACCACTTCGTCGACTTTGTCCACTGCGTCAACTTTATCCACTTCCTTCACTTCGTCAAATTCTTCCACTTCGCCCACTTAGTCAACTTCGTCCACTTCCACCACTTCCTCCACTTCGTCCAATTCGTCCATTTTGTCCACTTCCTCCACTTCATCCACTTCCTCCACTTTTCATCAACTTCGTCGAATTCATCCACCTCGTCAACTTCCTCCACTTCCTCCACTTACTCCACTTCGTCCACTTTGTCCACTACGTCCACGACGACCACTTCGTCCACCTCATCCATTAAGTCCACTACGTCCACGTCGTCCATTTCATAAACTTCGTCAACTTCGTCCACATCGTCCACTTCGTCCAATTCATCCACTTCGTCTACTTTGTCCAATTCATCCAATTCCTCCACTTCCTTCACTTTGTCCACTTCTTCCACTTCCTCCACTTCCTTCACTTCGTCCAATTCGTACACTTCGTCTGCTTCTTCCACTTCGTCCATTTCGTCCACTTCATACATTAAGTCCACTACGTCCACGCCGTCCACTTCGTCCATTTCGTCCACTTCATCCACTTCGTCAACTTCGTGAACTTCGTCCACTTCGTCCACATCGTCCACTTCGTCAACTTCCTCCACTTGCTCCACTTCCTCCACTTCCTCCACTTACTCCACTTCCACTACAAAAAAGTAGGGCATTACCGTAGGCCAGAAGCCCTCGGAAAATGCCAAAAGCCGTCGATAATGGGTGTTTACCGAAGGCTTATCGACGGCCAAAAATCCTTCGGTAAATACCTTGTCGCTAACAATTACCGAGGGCTTCTGCCCTTCGGTAATTACCGAGGGCCAGGAGCCTTCGGTAATTACCGAGGGCCAAAAGCCCTCGGTAATTACCGAAGGCCAAAAGCCCTCGGTAATTACCGAAGGGCAGAAGCCCTCGGTAATTTCCGAAGGGCAAAAGCCCTCGGTAATGACCATACGAGGGTATTTACCGAAGGGCAGAAGCCTTCGATAATGGCCATACGTGGGCATTTACCGAAGGGCAAAAGCCTTCGGTAAAGTGCATGGCAGGTTTCAGACAAATGGTATTTGTTGTGCAACCCAGACCTGTATAACAAATTTCAATTACAAACAGACCTGCATAACAGTTTTCAAACACATACAAACATGCATAATGTGCATCTCAAAGATGCAATCAATGATCAATATCTAATGCACATCAAATAATCCACAGAACATCCATTAATGTATAGATAATGTATTTATAGTTCAAACATAAAACAATGTAACATAAGGATGTTGTAACATCCAAAGTCTGTAAGTACATCTAACATTGAAATGATATCAACTCAAAATGTTCTAATATCCAAATGTTTGTCTAACAAGTAATAAGAAAATGAAACTAATAATGTACATAACTATCATCAGAATGATTTTCATCATCCTGCTCCTCTATTGATGGCTAGACTGGTGTGGGTTGGACTGATGAGGGTTGGACTGATATGGGCTGCTGAGTGGCAGCAGGTGATAAGGAGGGTCGTAGCTGGGTCGGAGGGATATTTTGTACATCCTGTGAGGTTTCAGGCAAGACTCTCATGACCAGGGCCTTGAAGTTTGTAAACTCTGCTCTGAGATCAGTGATCTCCTGGTCACGTTGCTGGAGTTCCTGCCTGAGGCGAAGAACGACCTCGTCAGGAGTACTGGTGGAAGAAGAAGGCTGGTGCTTCAGAGTACTTCCTTTGGATGCTGTATAGTTTGCAGCAAGCTGTCCCGCACCATACACTCGTCCCTTTTTCTTCCCACCAACGATGTCGATCTAGCATTGTGTCCTACGGATGTCATCATCTGCATTACTGGCATCATCCGGTGTAGGAGCTGACTCATGTTCAGATCTAACCTCTGAAAGTCTCGTAGAAAAGTCTTCCTGTTGAAACATTAAAAGCAATGTCAGGGAATGATAGTATAACAGAAATGAAAAATTAGTAATAGTAATAGTGTTATTTGCTTACATGAGTCTTTCGAGATCTTTCATCAACAAATTGATTAGTTCCCTTCCGAACATGAGTCTGTGCAAAGACCTCATCCACATGGACCGCCCATCCTAGAGCCTGTGCCTGTAACATAATTAAGAATTACAAGCGTACATATGAAATAGAATATACATAACTTATGTATGAAAGAAAAAGTTATGTAATGAGATTATACCATACGAATGGCATGCTTATGAATGGTGATCGACCCACCAGTATGCAGGGTGTCACCCCTTTCAGATGCTCTGTTCCGCTGGGCTTTGGCACACTTATTGCGGAACTCTATTGTATTCTAATGAGCCAGTAAAGAGTTCCAAATTTGGTCACCCAGCCAGGTAGGGCGCTGTCCTGCATTGCGGGCATCCCTAAACATCTCTGACAGCCGATGAGATGCTTTCATGTGGAAATTTCTGTGTATCTGAGTTTCATGTTCAGGTTTCCACTGCACCTTCATCTGTAACATTAAAGAGAACAAACATTGATTACAAAACATACTAAAATAAGACGGACATTAGTGTAATCGATTGCTCACTGATAACAGTTGAAAAACTGTTATTTTCATGCTTAAAACTGATACTAAAAGCAACCTTTAGACTTAAAAACTAGCTTGAAATCATGCTTTTATCTATATTTTCATAAATATGAGAGCTGGACAGGTTTATGCTTGATTTAAGTGTTTTTGTGCAGGTTTTAAGGTGAATTTAGTGAAAAGAGTGAAGAATGAGAGAGATGGAATCAGAAAAGGAAGCAAAGAGTGCAAAAGGAGAAGCCGAAGGCACCGCTCAGCGGCATTTTACCGCTGAGCGGCACTCAGGAGGTC
Source organism: Vigna nakashimae (assembly GCA_034642375.1). NCBI lineage: Eukaryota > Viridiplantae > Streptophyta > Magnoliopsida > Fabales > Fabaceae > Vigna > Vigna nakashimae. Next base: position 34,078,736 of record CM067765.1, read on the forward strand.
ATGGGAGGTCCGCTGAGGGGCAAAACTGGCCGCTGAGGGGAAGAAAAGGGAAGCGTAGTCACCGCTGAGCGCCATTCTTAATAATGGGCTTGGACTTGTTTTCTGGCACTTTTATGGGCTTGGGCTTAGATCTTTTGTAATTCTAAAATAGTATATAAGGACTTGCACGTCCTAGAATTAGTATCTTTGGCAGAAAGAAGGCAAACACTCTCTCTCTCTCTCCCCTTTGAAGGAGGATCTTGGATGCTCAGGCTACCTCTTCACCTTTTTAGGGTTTATTCTTTCATTCTTTCATTGTTATTCATCTAGGTTCACCATGAATATGGTGAACTAAACCTTGTATGTTTGTTGGGGAATCAATGTAATCTCTTGAAGCTCTCATATATGGAATCTATGCTTGCATCTTTTAATTAAGAATTATGATTTCTTTCATCATTAGTTAGGGTTTTTCCTCTTTGCTTAATGCTTGCATGGTTTAACTCATTCGATGCATGATTATTGGTTTTGTCGATACGGGCACGTACGGGGAAGTCTAGATCCGGGGAATTTCTCCCAATATTATATTGGTTGTCGTTAAGCTCCTGAACTTATGAACTGATCATTAGGAATGCTAGGAATTGTATGAACTCGTGATTAGGGAGAAGCCATCTAGAATGGTACTTTAGAGAGTGGCATTAACAATGATGATTTGAATGTTGAATTTGTAAAATATATGAGAGTGGATGAGATGAAATTGACCCCCAACAACATATTCATTCATATATTCCATTGAAAGTGTTTATCTTTTGCTTTTGCCATTGATCAAAAACTCATGCATACATGTTTATTTTATGTCTTGCATATTAAACTCCAAATATTTCGTCCTTAAGTCTTAGCTAATCAACAAACCACACAACTAAACTAGGCCGTGAGTCCTTTGGGAGAACGATACTTGGTCTTACCAAGTTTATTACTTGAACGATTCGGTCATACTTGCCGATTGTGAAACAAGTTTGTGACATCATATTTTGGTGATCATAAATTTGTCCATCAAGTTTTTGGCGCCGTTGCGGGGGACTCGTGGTTTAACTGGTTAATTTGTGTGATTATTGATTATCTTTGACTTTAATTTTAAATTTCTGTTTTTATTTTCTGTTTTTATTTTTCAGTTTTTATTAGATTAGATTAGATTTTATTTTATTTTATTTGATTAGATTAGATTTGATTTGATTTGATTTTTAGACTAGATTTTATTTTATTTTATCTTTTATCTTTTGAATCTTTTATCTTTTTATCTTTTAAATCTTTTATCTTTCTATCTTCTGAATTTTTTATCTTCTTATCTTCTGAATCTTTTATCTTCTGAATATATATCTTCTCCTATATCTTTTTGTGCTAACAAATATTTATTAGAGTTTTGTGCCTAATGTTTGCAGGATGCAATTCGAACAAGAATTTAACGGGCACTCAATTCTACCAAAGTAATCTCAACCACTGGTGGGAACATGACTCAAGCATGGATCAAAGCCAATTTTGGCAAGCTGCCGGACAATTTGAGAACCAACCACAACAACAATGGCAGCAACAAAGCTTTAAAATCAACAAAGGGAAGCAAGAGATCTCTTCACCAGTACTTCTTCCACTTCCTCCACTTCCTGCATTTCCTCCACTTCGTCCAATTCTTCCACTTTGTCCACCTCCTCCACTTCGTCCACATCGTCCACTTCCTTCACTTCCTCCACTTTGTCCAATGGAAGCACTTCACGGTCTGGTCCAATACAGCAGGGAAGGAATCAGGGAAGCACCTTGGTACAACTAGCTGGAAGGAGAAGCACCGTAAAGCATGGTGGTTCACGGGAGAAGGAAGAATCCAGCAGCTGGAAGTTAGAAGAAACATACGGTGGCTGCTAAAAATGGAGAATGGAATTGGTATCATGTGGAGTGTTCACGGCTGTCTCAAAATTGATTGGAAAATAATAGCATGGCCCCATGGACAACTCACGTTGGCACACACACCAAAACCTTACATATTTTGGAATCAAAATGGGGGCCACCACCTAGGATTGGAGAATTTTTCTTTGACTTTGGAAGAGTAAGCCGTGAAGCTGGATGGAAAAAGGGGTGATGGGCAGAAGCACGCAGCAGCTTGGCACAGGGGCCCACGGACAACTTAATCCTCCCAGCTATCTTCACGGTCCAGCAAAGAGTTGAAGCAGCACACATTTTTGATTTGGCTGGAAGTGGTGCACGGTGATTCATTGGAGTACGTTGCAGCAGCTTCATGCAGTACGGTGGAGAGGAGAATGAAGGTGCAGTGGTTCAGAAGCAAACAGGAGAGAGGAAGCCCACACACCCAAAAAAGGAAATTAATTGTTTATTTGGCAATGGGAATGTTTTTGTCTTCTTCCTTTTTAAAATGATGCACGTAGAAAGTGGACTGCAACCTTCCCTTAATTGGATAAAAGTGGAGAGTATGGGCTGCAACCAAGAGGAGATAAAAGGGGAGAGAGTCGTGGAGTTTGGGGTTCAAGCTTCAGTAGTGTAGTGTAGAGTTCCATAGAATAGTGTAGTGTAGGAGTAGAGAGTAGAGGGTTTGGAAGGAGAGAGGCCGTGAGACAACTGCTGGACAACAAAGAGTGATGGACAGTAGGCTGGAAGATACAACGAAGGGGCTGGAACAGTAGGAGCTTGTGACTGAGAATGGAGGGCTACGGTTGAGAGCTGTGGTGCACACACTAGGTTTCAAGTTTATGTTCCTTGTTGTAATGAATTTAAATTCAATGCACCATTTGATTTCATTTTCTGTTACTAAATTTGCAATTCTGTTTTTACGGTTTTGTTTAATGATGTAATTCAAATTTTGTTGCAATTTAATTCATGTTGTTGTTTGTCTACAATTTAAGTTCTACTGTTATTTTTACTATGTTGTTGCTTATTTCACTCTGTCTGGATCATTCACTGTAATTTTATTCTAAGTATTTTGCTGCTGTAATGTTGATTCTGTTTTCATACTTGAAACTTATTGTTTTCCGTATTTATTGTTTTTCTGTGTATTACGTTGTTACTGTTTCTGTATTACTGTAACTGGGATTCTGAATTTATGTATTTTCTGTGTTGCTATTCTTAATTACTGCTGTAATTTATTTTCTATTTTTTCTGTTCACTGTATTACTGTTTAATGTATTTACTGTTTTCCGTATTTTTGTTTTCTGAAATTTTCGTTTTTTGTTCAGATTTGTTTTTATTGTTTACTGTTGCTGTAAATTCGTTTTTACTGTAGTAATTTCGTTTTTACTGTTTTAATTTCGTTTTACTGTACTGTAGTTTATTTCAACGTTTTTAATTCAATTCAATTTTAATTTTCCGCACCAAACTAAAACACTTTCAAAACCCCCCCACTACGCGTTTAGATCTGAGACTGAACCCAATTTGGTCCTTGAGAGACGACCTAGGAGTCACTTCCTAGCACTATACTGCATTCTTTTATGCACAACTTTTGTGAGAGGTGCGACCCTCTCATCATCCACTTCGTCCAGTTCGTCACCTTCGCTAACTTCGTCCACTTCGCCCACATCGTCAACTTCCTCCACTTCGCCCACTTCGTCAACTTCCTCCACTTCCTCCACGTCATTGATAACAGTTGACAAACTGTTATTTTCATGCTTAAAATTGACACAAAAAGCAAACTTTATACTTAGAAACTAGCTTGAAATCATGCTTTTATTCATATTTTCAGAAATAAGAGAGCTGGACAGGTTTATGCTTGATTTCAGTGTTTTTGTGCAGGTTTTAAGGTGAATTCAGTGAAAGAAGTGAAGAAGGAGAGAGATGAAATCAGAAAAGACACCAAAAAGTGCAAAAGGAGAAGCCGCAGGTACCGCTCAGCGGCAGTTTACCGCTGAGCGGCACTCATGAAGTCACGGGAGATCCGCTGAGGGGCAAAATGGCCGCTGAGGGGAAGAAACCAACTCATGCACTTACCGTTGAGCGGCACACTTATGGGCTTGGGCCTAGATTTTCTGTAATTTTAGATTAGTATATAAGCTTTAGGACGTCCTAGGGTTTGTATCTTTGGCAGAAACGAAGCAAACACTCTCTCTTCCACCACTTTGAAGGAGGATCTTGGATGCTCAGGCTACCTCTTCACCTTTCTAGGGTTTTATCCTTCATTCTTTCATTTTTGTTCATCTAGGTTCACCATGAATATGGTGAACTAAACCTTGTATGTTTGTTGGGGAATCAATGTAATCTTTTAAAGCTCTCATATATGGAATTTGTGCTTGCATCTTAATCTAAGACTTATGCTTTCTTTCATCATTAGTTAGGGTTTTTCCTCTTTGCTCAATGCTTGCTTTGTTTAACTCATTCAATGCACGATTATTGGTTTTGTCGATATGGGAACATACGGGGAAGTCTAGATCCGGGGAATTACTCCCAATAATATATTGGTTGTCGTTAAGCTCCTGTGCTAAAAGAACTAATTATTAGGAATGCTAGGAATTGTATGAACTCGTAATTAGGGATAGGCCTTCTTAATAAGGTAAGGCATTAACATTGATGACTTGAATGTTGAATTCCTAAAATATATGAGAGTGGATAAGATGAAATTGACCCCCAACAACATATTCATCCATATATTCCATTGAAAGTGTTTGTATTTTGTTTTAGCCATTGATCAACCTCATGCATACATGTTTATTTTCATCTTTTGCATAGTATAATCCAATTATTTTGTTCTTAAGTCTTAGCTAATCAACGAATCACATAACTAAACTAGGCCGTGAGTCCTTTGGGAGAACGATACTTGGGCTTACCAAGTTTATTACTTGAAACGATTCGGTCATACTTGCCGATTATAAAACAAGTTTGTGACATCATATTTTGGTGATCATAAATTTGTGCATCAGTCATCCATTTCCACCACTTCCTCCACTTCTTCCATTTCCTCCATTTCCTCCACTCTTCCTCCACTTCCTCCACTTCGACCACATCGTCCACTTCCTCTACTTTGTCCACTTCGTCCAGTTCGTTAACTTTGTCCACTTCGTCCACTTCCTCTAGTTCCCCCACTTCCCCCACTTCCTTCACTTCGTCCACTTTGTCGACTTTGTCCGCTTCCTCAACTTCCACCACTTCCTCCACTTCGTCCACCTCGTCCAGTTCGTCCACTTCCTCCACTTCCTGCTCATCGTCCTCTTCCTCCACTTCCTCCCCTTCGTCCACTTCGTCCACTTCGTCCACTTTGTCCACTTCGTCCACTTCGCCCACTCCGTCCACTTCGTCAACTACGTCCACTTACTCCACTTCCTCCACTTCCTCCACTTACTCCACTTCGTCCACTTCGTCAACTTCCTCCACTTCCTCCACTTCGTCCACTTCGTGAAGTTCGTCAACTTCGTCCACTTCGTGAACTTCATCAACTTCGTCCACTTCCTAAACTTCCTCCACATCCTCCACTTCCTCCACTTCCTCCACTTCCCCCACTTCCTCCATTTCCTCCACTTCGTCCATTTCGTCTACTTCGACCACTTCATCCACTTCCTCCACTTCCTCCACTTCCTCCACTTCCTCCACTTCCTCCACTTCATCCACTTTGTCCACATCGTCCACTTCCTCCACTTCCTCTACTTCGTCCACTTCGCCCACTTTGTCAACCTCATCCACTTCCTCCACTTCGTCCAATTCCTCCACTTCCTCCATTTCTTTCAGTATTCCTCCACTTCGTCAACTTCCTCCACCTCCTCAACTTACTCCACTTCGTCCACTTCCTCCACTCTTCCTCCACTTCGTCCACTTCGTCATCTTCCTCCACTTCCTCCACTTCCTCCACTTACTCCACTTTGTCCACTTCCTCCACTTCCTCACACAAAAGTTGATTGCAGAAAAGAATGCAGTATAGTACTAGGAAGTGACTCCTAGGTCGTCTCTCAAGAACCAATTGGGTTCAGTCTCAAATCAAACACGTAGTGGGGGGGTTTTGTGAAAAGTTTGTGAATGCAAGTGATCTAAATCAAAACAGGAACATTAACACGAATGTAAACACAGGATTAAAATCGGTTAGTCACTTAAGCTAACATCAGAACTAAATTAACACAACTGAACATAATAGACAACATTAAAGCGAAAGGTGCTTCAACCAATTTAAAATGCAACATTGAGCTAAATAATTAAATGCACACCGAGAAGACACCAATTTAAAAATTGAATGCACCGCTCCAAATTAAAACTGCATCACCGGGTGCACTTCTTCAAAATTAACAATCGTGCAGCTCTCCATTCCAGGATGTGACAGTGTACCCATCTTGCAATCAAACATCCATTAAACATTCAATGCACAAGTGATCTTCCATGATGATGAGCATTGAAAGATGCCCATGAAAAATTAGCAAAGATCAAATAAAAAGTGCTTCTGACTTAGAACGTGGCAGCTGTATGCTTCTCACTTGAAAACGAAATCAGCCCTTCCATGTGCCATCAATCAACGCTTCCACCCGTGACACCATTCTCCAACTCCGTGCAAAACCCTTTTCTCCATCCTAATTGATTAAACCTTGCTTTTCAAAGTAGAATAAGCACTTCCAATTCTCAAACCCAAAATAAATGACCGAATCCCTATGCTACTCCTATCTAAGTTGTCCATTCATTCTTAAAAGATAAAAGAAATGTATCAAATGGTCGTGGCACCACTCATCCTCTTCCAGCACGTCATTTCTCAAACCAAAAATGAGATGACCTTCTAAAATAAATCTCCAACCATGTCGTGTCCTATCCAGCTAATGAATGCACCGTGCTTCTTCATTCAAAGCAATTGCATTTCTTCACTCCAAATGAAATCACGTGCCTTTCCTCCTCCCAAGACGTGACAACTGCCTTCTACTTCCGTGAATCACCGTGCGTCTAGAAAAAGAAAAAGAAATGCTTCTCCCCTGTCCGCACACGTTGCTCCAGCACACACACACATTGCTCTACGTGCTTCCTTCTCAACTTGACACCACACACCTACTCCTTTCAATCAGTGTTCCAGCAGTTGGCACCGTCACTATCTCCAGTCTCTCTTCCGAATCAATCACCGCATCTCAACACATTCCAGCACAGTGCAGCAGCCATGCTCACTCCAACCAGCCGTGACACCTAATGCACCATTTCCCTCAGCCATGACACCACACGCTTCTTTTCTTACAAGAAATAAATTGGATGCCAGCGTTTTTCAAAAACCAATGAAAGCCCGTGTGTGCACCTCCTAAATTAAATCACTGCTTGCTCTTCTAACAGCTGAATGAAATTACCTTAACATACTAAAAGAAAAGAAAAAAATGTGTTTCTCAATTGCATCCAAAATCCACTTCTCATTCTATGAAAGCGAAAGAACGGCTAGCACTCTCCTTCCAGTAGCCGTGACACCTAGTTCCTTTCTTTCTATCAATCCACGCCCATTTCTCTTTCCAAATAAAAATCCCACACCTCTGCACCGTTTTGATTAACTCAAAAATATAGATAAAACTTTCTAGCCTTGACTGTGACAAGGGAATAAATTCCCACGATGTGACTGATGGACAAATTTATGAGCACCAAAATATGATGTCACAAACTTGTTTCACAATCGGCAAGTATGACCGAATCGTTCAAGTAATAAACTTGGTAAGACCAAGTATTGTTCTTCCCAAAGGACTCACGGCCTAGTTTAGTTATGTGGTTTGTTGATTAGCTAAGACTTAAGAACGAAATATTTAAGGTTTAATATGCAAAGACGAAAATAAACATGTATGCATGAGTTTTGATCAATGGCAAAAGCGAAAGATAAACACTTTCAATGAAATATATGAATGAATATGTTGTTGGGGGTCAATTTCATCTCATCCACTCTCATACATTTTAGGAATTCAACATTCAAATCATCATTGTTAATGCCACTCTCTAATGTACCATTCTAGATGGCTTCTCCCTAATCACGAGTTCATACAATTCCTAGCATTCCTAATGATTAGTTCATGAGTGCAGGAGCTTAACGACAACCAATATAATATTGTCAGTATAATATTGGGAGAAATTCCCCGGATCTAGACTTCCCCGTACGTGCCCGTATCGACAAAACCAATAATCATGCATGGAATGAGTTAAACTATGCAAGCATTGAGCAAAGAGGAAAAACCCTAACTAATGATGAAAGAAAGCATAAGTCTTAATTAAAAGATGTAAGCATAGATTCCATATATGAGAGCTTCAAGAGATTACATTGATTCCCCAACAAACATACAAGGTTTAGTTCACCATATTCATGGTGAACCTAGATGAACAATGAAAGAATGAAAGAATAAACCCAATAAAGGTGAAGAGGTAGCCTGAGCATCCAAGATCCTCCTTCAAAGGGGTGGAAGAGAAAGTGTTTGCCTCGTTTCTGCCAAAGATACTAATTCTAGGACGTGCAAGCCCTTATATACTATTCTAGAGTTACAAAAGATTACAAAAGCCCAAGCCCAAAAAGTGCCGCTCAGCGGTGACTACGCTTCACTTTTCTTCCCCTCAGCGGCCAGTTTGCCCCTCAGCGTGACTCCCGCAACCTCCTGAGTGCCGCTCAGCGGTAAAATGCCGCTGAGCGGTGCCTTCGGCTTCTCCTTTTGTACTCTTTCTTGTCTTTTCTAATGTCATGTCTCTCCTTCTTCACTTCTTTCACCAAATTCACCTTAAAACCTGCACAAAAACACTTAAATCAAGCATAAACCTGTCCAGCTCTCTTATTTCTGAAAATATGGATAAAAGCATGATTTCAAGCTAGTTTCTAAGTCTAAAGGTTGCTTTTAGTGCCAATTTTAAGCATGAAAATAACAGTTTTTCAACTGTTATCACAACCCCAAACTTAGAACTTTGCTTGTCCTCAAGCAAACAAAATGTAACTCAATCTCCAACCAATTCATATGATGGTTCACTCATTCAAAAATTCTCTTTCTCAAGATAAGTAACAACTTCACTCAAACTTATGACCAAGAGTTCATTCAAGATGTGCACATGCTTTAGTATTCACAAAGTTATTTAAGTTCCAACAAATGCTATTTTTCATGAATGATCAATCAATTAAGCATGGATGTTCATGTGCTTATGGAATATTTCCTCACTAGGTAAAGTGTTTCACTCAACACACAAGTGTATAAGAGGTAAAGTGTTTCACTCATTCACTCCACTATCACAATGTCACATGAATCAACTTTGCCTTTCATTTTACCACAATCAAAAACATTCACAAGCATGCATCATCAAAAGGACTTTTCAATGGCTTATAATGTGGCTGGGCTAACAAGAAAATTGGTTTTTCTGGATCACAAAATCCTTGAGTTAAGAGAGTCATAACAACACAATTATTCTTATTTATTCCCAACTTTCTTTTGCCTTTGCATTTGCATTGAGCTTTGCTTCTTTTTCTTTGCTTTTCTTTTTCTTTTTCTTTGCATATTCTTACTTTTTAGCTCTTAGCTCAATGCTTTTCCTTTTTCATGTTTCCCCAATAACCCCAAACTTGAACATTTGTCAATACCACACAAGATCTTCTACTTAACTCAAGGTAAAGATTTTCAATCAAGGGTTTTCAGTGTATGTTCAAGGCTAAGGGTTCAAAGGATAGAACACAAAGTGTTCTCTTTTAGTGGGCTAACTTTATGAATTTGGCCAATAAAAAGGGTTTCAACAAAAACGGCCTTGATCACATGATGCAAAACAAGCAATTGATTTAATCATAGAAAACCTGGGCAAAGTCATTCAAGCTTCCAAAGTAATAACATTCAACAATAACAACTCTGGAGCTCAAAACCTCACATATCAGCTCATTCACATTTGAGATACACATCCTGCTTAATTTCACAATCACAATCATGATATCATGCATTTGTTCACAAAGCTTGTGAATCACCTGTATAAGCATTTTATTGTGCACATCATCTCAACATCAATTAATCATAAGCATCATTCAAGCATTACTTATCACACAATCACAGTTAATAGCAAACCATCATAATAAACCAGGTGTTCAATAGAGTACATCAAACCCTAATCTAAAAACAAAAACAAATAAGTTCAGAAAACTTAAACCACAAAAGCATAATCATATGATAGCATTCATCAGTAAATGCTATCTCAGCTCCTCATCAGTCTGAGTTGTCCTCTGTATCTTCCTCCTCCTCTTCATCATCATTATCATCAAATGCATCCTCCTCCTCAGCTTCATCTTCTTCCATGTCTCGAGCTGAAGCTTCAGCTGCTTCAGCTCCTCCATGCAATGGTTCTTCTGGCCAAGCTACCACATTATGGAATTCATCCATAGTCCACCTGTGGGCTGGAGGTGTATCATACATCCCCACTATCATCTCAGCAGTGGCCACCTGCCCTCTGTGAATGGACTGCAACTGAGCACCTATAAGAGACATATACATGTCCCTCATCTGGAATGGTTCTGCTTCATGTGCTTCAGCAGATGTCCGGCTCTGTGCTGGCCCTCTCTCTCTACGAGCCTGGCTTGGTGGAACTGGCTGAGCTGCCTCCTCACCTCCACAGTACTGTCTGTAATAGGCCTCATCTATAGCTTTTCTTGGCCTCTCAAATGGTGGAACAGAAGTGTCCACCCCAGCTAGCTTGCAAAGGTGAGTGATCAAAGAAGGATGTCCTAGTGGTGCTTTGTTGTTTGAGGTGTTAGCACACACACTAATCTCATCAGCTATCACCTGCCCAATATTAACATTCAAATTTCTGATAGCACAGTAGATGAATAGTGCCCTGCTGAGAGTGATATCTGACACATGTGAACATGGCTGAATGTTGGCATGAGAAAATGCCATCCAATACTTTGCAAGAGGAGTCAAATCTGTCCTCCTAATATTAACCACTGAGCCAGATCTATTCCTTTGGAAGTGTCCTCCAGGTATGCACAACACTCTCTCCACATCCTCAAAATCAGCACCTTCCTCCATGCAAAGAGCAAACTGGCATTGCTCACCAGCCCACACAGTATCCAGGAAGTTGTTGATGGAATCAGGATCATACCTGATAGCATGGCCTCTGACATAGCCCAAATAATTCTCAGCTGGATAATCACCAATCTTCTTTGCATTGGTGTAAAATTCCTTCACCACAGCTATGTTGGCAGGTGCAGGATAAGTGGCTAGCTTTCCCCAATCATTCCCTAACACTTGCTCTCCAAATTGAGGAGCAAAGTTAGGTATCATTCCAACCTTTCTCTCCATCAGAAGTCTCCTGTCCTGAACCACCCTAAAGTGCTTCTCATGTTTCCTAGAGAGGAACCTGCTATTATGGGGTTGCTCTGGTTCCTTTTCCTTCCTCTTGGTTGCCATGGTTTTCAATCTCTTTCCTGAAGAGGATGCCATTCCTGCATTCAAACACAATTACAAAACCACAGAACATGATGTTAATCATTAGTATAACACAGAACACAACTCCTTTCGAAGCTAAACCACCGCTGAGGGCCAGAATTTCCCCTCAGCGCTACCAGTGCCACATTCAACCACGCCACAAACCAGAAAAAACAAATCTGGCAGAGTGCCGCTCAGCGGTAATTGCCGCTCAGCGGTGATCTGCAGATTTTTGCAAATCTCGTTTTAAAATTGTCCTAACTCCACCCAAATGCAATTTTCAGTTTTCCAGTTCATAATCATGCAGTTTAATCGGTTCAAACATCAAATATATCATCAAATCATGCATAGAAATCAAAACCCCTAAATATTCATGCTTTGACAATCACATTCAAATTCAAGAACCCTAGAATGAACAAAATGCATTTTACTTACTTGGGTGGAGATACTAGATGCAATGAGAATGCTTCCAAGCTAGAATATTCTCTTCCAACCCCAAACTTTGATGGCACACTAGTGAAAAAGTGAGTGGAAGAGATATTTTCTTAAGAGGGAAGAGTGAAAAGATGTGGAAGACCTAGGAGAAGGTATGTGGGAGTGCTTGTGCAGAGAAGAGCTTGAAAGAATGAAAATTCGCGCAGCTTAGGGTTTAAAAATACCCCAATGGGCTCGGGTTCCGCTAAGGGGAACTTAAGCCCATCTGCGATAGTACCGCTCAGCGGTAATTGCCGCTCAGCGGTAATTGCCGCTCAGCGGCACTTTCGTGATGTGCCCTTCTCCTTCTTTTCTTGACCTACGTGCCTTCCTAGCATACCCCTTATAGGTTCCCTGCAATTCAATGTTAAAAATGCTTATGCAAACCCTAATTAAAATAAAACAAACAAAAACAATCAATCAACTGGGTTGCCTCCCAGGTAGCGCTTGTTTAACGTCACGAGCCTGACCCAAAATCCACCAACACCCCTCAGTAGGTGTTTCAAACTTACCAGCACCCATCAGTAGGTGCAAAATCTTCTCACCAACACCCATCAGTAGGTGTTACAAACTTAGTATCCTTCAGTAGATACTTTAACTACCTAGCATCCTTCAGTAGATGCTAGATCCAACAAAATAATGTCCAGAATAATGTTCATAGATTAAAAGTTACAAAACCAAAACAAATCAAAAGTTTGTAAATCACTGGGTTGCCTCCCAGCAAGCCCTCCTTTAACGTCACTAGCTTGACCCTGTTAAAGCTCATGTTCCATCTTCTTTATAGTTGATGTTGTCCTTCCACCAACCTTTCAACTGCTTCCTTTGGACTGTTTTGAATTCTCTAGAATATGGAGACTCTATCTCTATCATCTCCTTCTCTTTAAAGCCTTTTATAACCCACAACTTGTTCTTGAGTCTTACAGGTGTGCCAAGTTGGAGTCTTCTTTTCTTCCAGTCTCTAGGAACTTCTTCTCCTTTTCCAATCTCTTCTACCTTGGGTACCTGAAAAAACAAACAATGGTTACCTGGAACTTCAAGATTTTCATCTTTACCTCTAGTCATGGGTGCATCTCGAAATGCATCTTTATAACTAGACTCTTCCTCCTTTGCTTGTATCTCATATTTGAAAACATCCACCACCACTCTCTCCTCTCTGTCCTGGAGCACCACTATACCTTCATTAACATCTATGATAGCCCTGCCCGTTTTCATAAACGGTCTTCCCAGTATGAAAGGTATTTTTTCGGTCTCCATCTTCATCACCACAAAGTCTGCGAAAAACTGAAGTTTGCCAACACAAACTACAATGTCTTCTGCAATCCCACATGGCTCCTTTGAAGATCCATCAGCCATTACTAGATTAACCTTTACAGGTTTTATTTTAACATGGCCAATTTGCTCCAATAGAGAATAAGGCATCAAGTTAACACTTGAGCCTAAATCAAGGAGAGCTTTCTTTACCTTTTTCTTCCCTATAGAACAAGGGATAGAAAAACTACCTGGATCTGCTGCTTTTGGTGGGAATGACTCTTTCTTAACAGTTATACACTTTTCTTCCTCATCATCTCTACGTCTTCTTTTTGTAGAGGTTCCTTCATCAGATTTTGTGTAAACTGCTATTTTCTGTAAAATTTGTTCCCAAGGTGCTTCATTATCAACCATTCTGAATAAATCTGTGAAATCCATTGGTTTCTCCTGATTTGTTGGAAAAGGAAAAATGTCATTTCTTTCTTCTTCTCTTCTCTCTTCTGTTTCTCCTTCTTCTAACTCAATGATCTCTTCATTCACACTCTTGACCACTTTGCACTCTTCTCTAGGGTTAACCTCAGTATTAGCCCCAAAGTTTCTGTTTGGCCTTTCTTCCAATTGCTTGGTAATCTGACCCATTTGAATCTCCAAATTCTTTATAGCAGCTTCAGTGCTCTTTTGAGAAGATTCAGTTTTCTGTATGAATTGCTGAAGAGTTTCTTCCAACCTTGTTGATCTTTCATTAAGCATAGATAATTGTTGCCACAAGGTTGGTTGCTGCTGCTGCTTATTATATTGATTAGCTTGCCCAGTTTGTCCTTGGCCAATGCTTGGATGTGGTTTCCAACCCTGATTATAATTCCCTTGACGGTATGGAAATTGATTAGCCATGAAATTAACATCCTCCACGGCTTCCACAGGAAAAGCACATTGGCCGTTGATGTGATCACCCCCACATAATTCGCACAACTGGGTTTGTACCTGTGCAGCAGATTTTAACTCTTTAGGTAATGAAGCAAGAGTTTTGGTCAGAGTTTCCAGCTGTTGAGTTAGAATTTTATTCTGTGCTAGCAAGGCATCATGGGTTTGTAATTGAAGAACCCCTTTTTGTTGCAAAGGAGCTCCTCTTTCACTGTGCAGCTCATTATCACTAGTAGCCATGTTTTCAATAATTTCAGTTGCTTCCTCTGGAGTCTTCCATTTGATATTGCCTCCAGCTGAGGCATCCAGCATCATCTTGGTTTGTGAACCAAGCCCTCCAAGGAAAGTTAGGACTACTTCTTGATCTTCAAAGCCATGCGTGGGAGTCTTACGTAACAAGCTTTTATACCTGTCCCATGCATGCCCCAGTCATTCTTCCATGCCCTGCTTGAATGAAGAAATCTCTTGCTTTCCTTTAGTCACCTTAGATTGTGGGAAGTATTTGTTTAAAAATTTTGTGACCACTGCTTCCCACTCTGTGAAACTTTCTTCTGGAAAAGAGTTCAACCAAAGCTTAGCATTGCCTCCCAATGAGAAAGGAAACAAGCTAAGTTTGATAGCTTCGTCTGGCACCCCATTAATTTTGACTGTATTGCAAATCTCATTAAAGGTAGTGAGGTGCTCATATGGGCTTTCATGAGATAACCCATTAAATTGATTACTCTTCACCAGTTGAATCAGTGCTGGTTTGACCTCCATGTTGGCTGCATTGACTCTAGGTCTAGCTATGCTATTGAAGTGCTGAGGTCCAGCAAGATTAGTGTAATCTGCAAGAGTTCTTCTAACATTATTGTTCTCCATACTCCCTGTGCTATGAACAGAACCTTGTGGTGATGATTGTAGGAGAGTTTCTGGAGAAGGGAAAAGTTCTCTAGACGTTCTGATTCTTCTCCTCCTTCTACTCTCGTCTAGACCTTCAAGAAGAGGTTCTGTTGTTTTCTTACTTCTAGTTCGAATTGCTTCCTGCATGCACAAGAAAACAAAACCCTAAAAAAGATTTGTTAGCACAAAAAGATATAAGAGAAGATATATATTCAAAAGATAAAAAGATAAAAGATTCAAAAGATAAGAAGATAAAAGATTCAGAAGATAGAAAGATAAAAGATTTAAAAGATAAAAAGATAAAAGATAAAATAAAATAAAATCTAATCTAAAAATAAAATCTAAAAAGATAAAATCAAATCTAATCTAACCTAAAAAAATAAAATCTAACCTAATCTAAAAAGATAAAAAGATAAAATAAAATAAAAACAGAAAAAATAAAAACAGAAATTCAAAATTAAAGTCAAATATAATCAATAATCACACAAATTAACCAGTTAAACCACGAGTCCCCGGCAACGGCGCCAAAAACTTGATGGACAAATTTATGAGCACCAAAATATGATGTCACAAACTTGTTTCACAATCGGCAAGTATGACCGAATCGTTCAAGTAATAAACTTGGTAAGACCAAGTATCGTTCTTCCCAAAGGACTCACGGCCTAGTTTAGTTATGTGGTTTGTTGATTAGCTAAGACTTAAGAACGAAATATTTAAGGTTTAATATGCAAAGACGAAAATAAACATGTATGCATGAGTTTTGATCAATGGCAAAAGCAAAAGATAAACACTTTCAATGAAATATATGAATGAATATGTTGTTGGGGGTCAATTTCATCTCATCCACTCTCATACATTTTAGGAATTCAACATTCAAATCATCATTGTTAATGCCACTCTCTAATGTACCATTCTAGATGGCTTCTCCCTAATCACGAGTTCATACAATTCCTAGCATTCCTAATGATTAGTTCATGAGTGCAGGAGCTTAACGACAACCAATATAATATTGTCAGTATAATATTGGGAGAAATTCCCCGGATCTAGACTTCCCCGTACGTGCCCGTATCGACAAAACCAATAATCATGCATGGAATGAGTTAAACTATGCAAGCATTGAGCAAAGAGGAAAAACCCTAACTAATGATGAAAGAAAGCATAAGTCTTAATTAAAAGATGTAAGCATAGATTCCATATATGACAGCTTCAAGAGATTACATTGATTCCCCAACAAACATACAAGGTTTAGTTCACCATATTCATGGTGAACCTAGATGAACAATGAAAGAATGAAAGAATAAACCCAATAAAGGTGAAGAGGTAGCCTGAGCATCCAAGATCCTCCTTCAAAGGGGTGGAAGAGAAAGTGTTTGCCTCGTTTTTGCCAAAGATACTAATTCTAGGACGTGCAAGCCCTTATATACTATTCTAGAGTTACAAAAGATTACAAAAGCCCAAGCCCAAAAAGTGCCGCTCAGCGGTAAATACCGCTCAGCGGTGACTACGCTTCACTTTTCTTCCCCTCAGCGGCCAGTTTGCCCCTCAGCGTGACTCCTGCAACCTCCTGAGTGCCGCTCAGCGGTAAAATGCCGCTGAGCGGTGCCTTCGGCTTCTCCTTTTGCACTCTTTCTTGTCTTTTCTAATGTCATCTCTCTCCTTCTTCACTTTTTTCACCAAATTCACCTTAAAACCTGCACAAAAACACTTAAATCAAGCATAAACCTGTCCAGCTCTCTTATTTCTGAAAATATGGATAAAAGCATGATTTCAAGCTAGTTTCTAAGTCTAAAGGTTGCTTTTAGTGCCAATTTTAAGCATGAAAATAACAGTTTTTCAACTGTTATCAGTGACCGTGTGCTCTCTTCTCAATCTTCGTGTGATTAAACATACAAATGGAAGCGGCAATGAGAATTCAGCAAAGATGATAAAATCATTCCATTCCTTCAATTCAAAAACAACGTTCCAGCCAAAGAAAAAGTTCGAAACAAAAGCCTAAAACTAAAAACCGAGAGAGTGAGTGGCAAAATGGCCCATGGCGGCTGCTCTCTCTAAGGCCATGTGTCCTCCCTTTAATAGGGGTGGGGTCCACACAATAAAACCCTAGGTCCAAGTCACTAATTTCTAATTTTTGGGTCTAATCTAGTTTACCAAAAATTGACCCAAAATGTAAGAGTTGATACAGAAATTCTAAACTACTGAATTACAATTTAATTAATTCTAAAATGTCTGTGTGGAGAGTCTTGAATTTATTTGGTATTCTTCCTGATGTCCCAAAATGTATTTCCGAAATTTTCCTGCACTTCAAAAATGCACTTAATCACTTCGTCCACTTCCTCTACTTCCTACAATTCCTTCACTTCCTCCACTTTCTTCACTTCCTCCACTTCCTCCACTTCCTCTACTTCCTCCATTTCCACTTCCTCAACTTCGACCACTTCGTCCATTTCGACAACTTCGTCCACTCCGTCTACATTGTCAACTCCCTCCACTTCGTCCGCTTCTTCCACTTCGTCCACTTCGTCAACTTCCTCCGCTTCCTCCACTTCCTCCACTTCGTCCCTTTCGACTACTTCGACCACTTCGTCCACTTCCTCCACTTCCTCCACTTCCTATACTTCCTATACATGAAGACTATACTCAGAGTTAGATGCAGAAGGAGAATCATAATCATAGGCACAGGCAGAATAAGCACTATTCACATAACCAGAATAGGTAGACATGGAAAAAGAAAAATACTAAAAATTATGAAACAAATAAAACACAACAAATTTATACATGCACCACGCACACAGAAAACAGAACATCACAACACAAGACAAAACACAACACACATTGACACAACAAAAACCTAAGACCGAACCATTGGTCCCCGGCAACGGCGCCATTTTGTTGGGAGGGTCGCACCTCTCACAAAAGTTATGCATAAAAGAATGCAGTATAAACTAGGAAGTGACTCCTAGGGCGTCTCTCAAGGACCAAATGTGGTTCAGGTCTTAGGTCAAAACACGTAGTGGGGGGGGTTTGGTAAAAAATGTTTTTGTGATTAGAAACGAACTAAGTTAAAACGGAAACTAGACACAACCGAAAATAATTGAAAGCATTAAAGTAAATGAAAACAACAAACTGAACGGTCCTAAAGCAAGATGTGTGAACTAATATAAATGCACTATAAAAATATGAAAACTCATATAACACTATTGAATCCAACGCATCAACAGAAGCACAATTCAATGAGAGTAAAATAGTTGGAATGAAACGTCAATGCAAAACATAATTAATGAGCACATGTAGCGAGACTAAACTTTAAATGCAAAAGGGTGTTAACCACTTAGGATGCAGTGGACACTTCAACAAAGGCAATTAACCTATTAAAATGCAACTATTGAGGTAAAGAAATAAATTGTTGATTGAAGACATTCACAAACGCAAATCATTCACGGAAGCAATACGCGTGGACAAGCCAAATTAATCACTGATGTCACACCACCAAAATCAATCACACTTTGGAGATCTCCATCCAGGAGGTGGCAGCTCCCAAAATCAAGCACTACATCCTTCAAGCTCAAATTCTCGTGCACCATGTTTCTCCATGAATCAGCACCTCCTCTCCTCTTTAAGTCAATCACCGTGCACCTAATTAAAAAGAAAGAAAACATCGTACGCATCTCTGCTCCACATTCCTATGCACATCTTTTCCATCATTCAAACAACACTTTTAAATCAAACGCGTGCAGTAAATAACATCCCAATCGGTGCAGGCTTAAAACTAATAAAGAAAAAATAAAACCCTTGGACCTAACCCCTCATGGACGTGTGGCTGTATGCTTATATACTTCTCCCATCAATCACCGTGCTACTATTCCAATAATGGAGCATGTGCCGCTGGACCGCTTCCGTGACACCACACTGCTCTCAATGATCAATCACTTTTTGCTTCACTTCTTCAAGCTCTACTCTGGACGTGGCATTGCTGGACAGATGCTTCCCTCAAGAATTTCATGAACCAAAATGAAATTAAAAGGCCAATTGAAAACGTAACAGCGTGAAGAAAATAAATGTTCAAAAACATAGAAGCTCTAAACAACGTTCAACAGCAAAAGCTAATGTAAGTGGCAGCTGGACAAATCCCTTTACTAAATGAAATAAATTGAAAATGTGCTTTCCCATTCCATCATCATCAAGCTGTCACGTGTTGGAAGAAATGAAAATAAAAACATTCAATCACAAGTACTTTTTCCAAAAATCTAAAGGAAGAGTAAAAATGTGTTTCTTTCGTTAACCAATGCCAATTAACGTGAATAACATTTGTCCAGCTCTCCAAAAAAATGTTCAAAGAACAATCATCCTCCTTGTAAAGAGTGGCGGCTGGCTCCTCCTTCATCCCCTGTAACTCCTGGACCTACATATTTTTTAAAACCCCAAAAACCCTCCCTTCTACCTTCTCCTCTAGGTCACGTTCTCCCCAATCTCCCTGAACTATTTCTTTTCTGCTTCTTCTGGACGCTCCTGGAAAGCTGCTGGACTTCAAAGCTGGACACAAGGTTGCTGGGTGCACTCCCTTCCAAGCTGAATTTGTCCGTGGGCCCCTTGCTGGATAAGGTGTGGGCCGTGATGTGCATGTGGCTGCTTTTTTTCTTTGCTATTCAATAAAGCCAAGTTGTTGTATGCCTCTTGAAGGAAACCATGAGCTTCCACTTTCTCAATGTGGTGGCCCCCTTCTCCATCCATCTTCACGGGTTTGCTTTTTTCCTAAGCCAAAGAAAATTTCTCCAATGCAAGGTGGTGGCTCCCTTCTCCATAACATGTGCTGGATGCTTGCCAAATTGAATTGACCATGGATCCTCTCTTCTTTCACGTGGCAGCTACTCCCTCATGTGTGCCAACTCTTCTTTCATTCAAACAATTGCTTCTTTCCATTTTCACATAAGCTTCAAAGTGGTGGCCCCTCTATTATGTGCTTCCTCCAAAACGTATTGCTTAAGGCCGTGAGTGCCTTCCAAGCTGATGGATTCCTTATTTAAGAGTGTTGGGAGGTTTTAGCACTGTCCAATTATCAATTCCTAGCCACCACAAGTACCCAACAGCAAGCAAATGCAAACAGATTAGAAATCACTCAAACAGTAAGCATTGGACTGACATAGGGGAGTAAAAAAAATACTGGGAACAGCACAGAACGAATTTGAACAAAATAAAAAATATACGTGAAAATAGACATCCATACGAAACTATGAAAAAAAATTGCATAGAAAACGGATAAGAATTGAACTCAAACGAAGACACACAAGTTGACGCAACATTCACGCGGCAGCCAGCGAAATTAAAAATGGCTAAGATGCATTGGCTCAATTGCCATTTCTCATTTAGCTTTCAAATGTCACAAAAAGTTATCCAAAATTTTCCCCTAATTAATAATGCAAAATAATAAGCTCAGATAATTCAAATTAGTTAAAATAAGAATTTCCGATCAAATTAAGCACAATTAGGAAAAACAGGAAAATACCGGACGTTTAAGCATAATTCCCCGACTAACTCTAGCACATTAAACTAAGTGAAGTGAGGAAAATATTGGTTCATCAAAATAGACCACACTTAGTCTTTTGCACTCCTGGGCAAAATCAAGACGCAAATCAGGGAATAGTTCAAAGGACTTTTAAGAAGGTGACACAACGTCGACACACAGAAAATAAAGACTCACAAGGAAACAAACAGAATTACACATTCCTCAAGAAATCTGGACAAAGAAAAGAAGTAGACAATATCCAACACAAAATCAATCAGAGTAAGCAGATACTCATGAAATCATCCAAGCAATTCAGTACAAGGAAAACAGTCAATCAGTTCAAGAGATGAATCAAAAGCAACAGAGCCTCACAGATGCACACAATTAGTGTTTCTTTCAAGTGTTTAAGGTAAATCAATGTCACTCAATGCACTCAAGAAAGCAATCACAAATAGATTTGGCAAGCCTCTAATATCAACACTCAAGCACATACGCATGTTCAAATCAAAAGGTCTTTTCATGGTTGTAATGGGGCCAAGGATGATAACAGTTGAAAAACTGTTATTTTCATGCTTAAAAGTGATACTAGAAGCAACCTTTAGACTTAAAAACTAGCTTGAAATCATGCTTTTATCTATATTTTCATAAATAAGAGAGCTGGACAGGTTTATGCTTGATTTAAGTGTTTTTGTGCAGGTTTTAAGGTGAATTTGGTGAAAGAAGTGAAGAAGGAGAGAGATGACATTAGAAAAGACAAGAAAGAGTGCAAAAAGAGAAGTCAAAGGCACCGCTCAGCGGTATTTTACCGCTGAGCGGCACTCAGGAGGTTGCGGGAGTCACGCCGAGGGGCAAAATGGCCGCTGAGGGGAAGAAACGTGACGCGCAGTCACCGCTGAGCGGTATTTACCGCTGAGCGGCACTTTTTGGGCTTGGGCTGTTGTAATCTTTTGTAACTCTAGAATAGTATATAAGGGCTTGCACGTCCTAAGGGTTAGTATCTTTGGCAGAAACGAGGCAAACACTCTCTCTTCCACCCCTTTGAAGGAGGATCTTGGATGCTCAGGCTACCTCTTCACCTTTATTGGGTTTATTCTTTCATTCTTTCATTATTGTTCATCTAGGTTCATCATGAATATGGTGAACTAAACCTTGTATGTTTGTTGGGGAATCAATGTAATCTCTTGAAGCTCTCATATATGGAATCTGTTGCTTACATCTTTTAATTAAGACTTATGCTTTCTTTTATCATTAGTTAGGGTTTTTCCTCTTTGCTCAATGCTTGCATAGTTTAACTCATTCCATGCATGATTATTGGTTTTGTCGATACGGGCACGTACGGGGAAGTCTAGATCCGGGGAATTTCTCCCAATATTATACTGACAATATTATATTGGTTGTCGTTAAACTCCTGCACTCATGAACTAATCATTAGGAATGCTAGGAATTGTATGAACTCGTGATTAGGGAGAAGCCATCTAGAATGGTACATTAGAGAGTGGCATTAACAATGATGACTTGAATGTTGAATTCCTAAAATATATGAGAGTGGATGAGATGAAATTTGTTGGCAAAAATCACCTATGAAGTTTTGATGATGAACAGAGTTGCACAAGTCAAGACAAATTAAGGATTTATGTATTTATAAAGCTTTTGTAATAATCTAAGTTGATGAAGTAGTGCTCACAAATGTATTAGGAATAATTATTGTAATTTACATTTAAATGCTGTTGAAATTCGTCAACATTCTGTTTTAATCGATTAAACCTAGTTTTAATCGATTAAAACCGAGGCTGGCCCTGAAAACCCAAGTGCACTGGAATAATCGATTAAAGTGTATAATAATCGATTAGCTAATCGATTAATCCTGAGAATAATCGATTAACACTGACCGTTGGGGTTTTCAGATTTCAAAAACTAGCCGTTGTACTCATTTTAATCGATTAATACTTATGATAATCGATTAAATGCGTTAGATGGCCAGTTTTCGAAGAATGGAAGGGTATTAGGCTGAGTCTATAAATTGGCTCACTATTTCTCTCAAAATCAACTCTTCCCTTGTGCTCTAGTACTCTGAACTCTTTTGAGAACTCTGTGAATTTGCTGAAGCTAAGGAAACTCTTGTCTGCAAAGTCCTGAAGTGGTACTGCGGTGACGGAGGAATAGCTTGATCATCCTTGGTGTGTCTGAGGAAGTGTTTGGAAGAGAATCATCCTTCGTGAAGCATTCGAAGGAGGTGATCATCCTTTGTGAAGATTCAAAGGAGGTGTAAGTTCATCTCTTGTGGTTTCAAGAGAGGTGGTAATTTCTAAACTGTTACAAATTATTTTTCTGTGTGACTAATATTTGTAATTGTTTTGTGATAGTGAAAAAGGTTTATCTTGTTTGAGATAAGCGACTGGACGTAGGATCCTAGTGATCTGAACCAGGATAAAATACCTGTGCAATTTTTCTCTTTCCCTTACTTTCTTATTTACGTTTAATTATCTGCTTAGTAAGAAATTAAGAGAAAAATATTAAAAAGGCATAATAAAAGGATATAACCAATTCACCCCCCCTCTTGGTTTGTTATCACGCTAATAATTCCGCTGCAGCAATTCTAACAATTGGCATCAGAGCTTGCTTTGATAGTCATTCAAATGGCAGGATCACATCAAACCTTTGTAGAGGGTGCTTCAATCAATAGACCCCCACTATTCACAGGTGAGAACTATGCATTCTGGAAGGTAAGGATGCAAATATTTATTGAATCTATTGATTGTGAAATTTGGGATGTTATTGCATCTGGTGCTTCTGTTCCTACTAACAATATACAGGAACCAAAGCCTCGTGGTCAATGGACCATTGAAGAAAAGAAAAGATTTCAGAATGACGTTAAAGCTCGGAACATTATTGCCTCAGCATTAACTGTTGATGAATTCTATAGGGTTTCTGTCTGCAAAACTGCTCAAGAAATGTGGGATGTGCTCAGAGTGACACATGAAGGAACAAATGACGTAAAGAGGGCAAGAAAGAATTCCCTGATCCAAGAGTATGAAATGTTCAGGATGAAGCAAGGAGAAACAATTTCTGACGTTCAAAAACGCTTCACTAACATTGTCAATCATCTCATTGGACTGGGTAAGTCATTCGATACTGATGAATTAAACATTAAAATTTTGAAGTCTTTAGACAGGTCGTGGCAACCTAAGGTGACTGCAATCTCGGAGTCACAAAACCTCAACACCATGACTATGGCGGCATTATTTGGAAAGTTGAGGGAACATGAATTAGATCTTGGAAGACTTGATGAAGAAGAAGCTAAAGCCAAAACCAACAAGAAGAGTTTGGCGTTAAAATCAGAGGTTGATAGAAGCAAAGGTAAATCGGAAGATGAAGACTCAGACGATGAGGAAAACTTAAGCCTCGTAATCAAAAGATTAAACAAATTTATGAAGTCTAAAGGTAAAGGAAGGTTTAGGTACGAGAAGAAAGATAATCAAGCATCTTCCTCAAATTACCGATGCTACAGCTGTGGAGAAAAGGGGCATCTAAAGGCAGACTGTCCAAATCTAAAGAAAGGTGAAGACAAAAAGGAGAAAAGATTCTTCAAGAAAAAGAAAGCATACATTGCATGGGAAGACGATAATGAATCCATTTCAGATTCAAGCGACTCAGATGAAGAAGCCAACATCTGTTTAATGGCAGATGATGATAATGTCAGCCAAGTAAGTAGCTCACATTATTCTGATAATAATAGTCAAGTTGATGAAGATGAATTGCATGAAACATATGCTGCATTGTTAATTGAATCTGAAAAATTAAATATTTCTCATAAAAAGCTGAAAAAGGATTTTAAAAATTTAAAATCTGAATTTGACAACCTTCTTGAAGAAAATAAAAATTTGAAGTTTATTTCTGAAAATCTAAATAAATTAAATGATGCTTTGAAAACTGAATTTTCAAATTCATCTGAAGAAAACAGAAGTTTGAAAAATAAATTTTTATATCAAGCAGAAGAAATCAGGAATTTGAAAAGTAAAGTGCTATATTATGAAAAAGAAAAATATGTTGCTAATCATGAATGTGAGTCTTGCATACAATTCAAATATTTTTCTGAACAAACAACCTTAGGAGAATGTAGCAAAAATAATGAAAATAAGGTTGTTAAAAATGAGTATGTTCCTAAAATTAAACAAAATAATAGAACCCGTAGGATATGGGTAGAAAAAGGAACATCTCATAGGAACACAAACGTTGCATCATGCTTTTATTGTATGAAAAAGGGTCATCCTTCAAATAAATGTAAAATTAAGCATTATGGTGTTCCAAGTGGTAGATATGTTTGGGTTGCTAAGTAATTTGAATCTAACCCAAAAGGACCCATACAAAGAAGTTGGGTACCTAAAATAGCTTGTTTGTTCCTTTCTTTTGCAGGTAGTACAAAAATCAAGAAAAGTCATGTGGTGTCTTGATAGTGGTTGCTCAAAACACATGACAGGAGACATAACAAAATTTACAAACTTTAGAGAAAAGGAACAAGGCTTTGTTACCTATGGTGACAACAACAAAGGAAGAATTCTTGGAAAAGGGGATATAGGAAGCAAAGACACCTTGATGATCAAAGACGTGCTATATGTAGAAGGACTGAGGCATAACTTAATTAGCATCAGTCAACTGTGCGACAAAGGATTCAAGGTAACTTTTGAGAAGAATTCTTGCACTATTTTTCAGAGTGAATCTTCTGAAATTGCTTTAAAAGGAGTTAGATATAATAATATTTAGGTTTAATAGCCAATTTAGTCTGCACTTTGGTTGAAAAATCTCAATTTAGTCCTTCGTTATAAAAGTGTTTTACATTAGTCCTAACTTTTAAAATAGTGGGTCAAATTGGTCCCTTTCGTTAAATATAAGTTAACGAAATTAATGGATGATGATGTGACACAGCTTAAAGCTGATGTGTTAGATTGGTCCCTCGTTAGCTTTAAGTTGTGTCACATCATCATCCATTAATTTTGTTAACTTATATTTAACAGAAAGGATCAATCTGACCCACTATTTTAAAAGTTAGGACTAATTCAAAACACTTTTATAACGAGGGACTAAATTGAGATTTTTCAACCAAAGTGAGGACTAAATTGGCTATTAAACCTAATATTTATCTAATTGATTTAGAAAACGTATCAAATAAAAATATTTCATGTTTAGTTGTTAAGGAGGAAAACCCATGGTTGTGGCACAGGCGTGCTGCTCATATACATATGCAACAACTTAATAAACTAGTATCTAGAGAACTAGTAATTGGTTTACCAAAATTAAAGTTTGTAAAAGATAAATTATGTGATGCATGTCAAAAGGGGAAACAAGTTAAAAATTCCTTTCATTCAAAAAATATTGTTTCTACTTTAAAACCTTTAGAACTCTTACATTTGGATTTATTTGGTCCGTCAAGGATAAAAAGTTTTGGTGGAAACTATTATGCTTTAGTTATTGTTGATGATTTCTCAAGATATACTTGGACTCTGTTTCTCACTCTTAAGAGTGAAGCTTTTAAAGAATTTAAGAAGTTTGCTATTTTAATTCAAAATGAAAAGGATTTAAGAATAAAAGCTATTAGAAGTGACCATGGTGGTGAATTTCAAAATGAATTATTTGAAAAGTTTTGTGAAGAACATGGTATTTCTCATAACTTTTCTTCGCCTAGAACTCCCCAACAGAATGGAGTAGTAGAAAGAAAGAATAGATCATTAGAGGAACTTGCTTGTACTATGTTAAATGAAAATAATGTTCCTAAACAATTTTGGGCTGATGCTGTAAGTACTGCTTGCTATGTTTTAAACAGAATGTTAATCCGACCAATTTTAAAACGTACTCCTTATGAACTGTTTAAAAATAGAAAACCAAATGTTTCCCATTTGAAAATCTTTGGATGCAAATGCTTTGTTTTAAACAATGGAAAACAGAATTTGGGAAAATTTGATTCAAAAGCTGATGAAGGAATTTTTCTTGGATATTCTTTAACTAGCAAAGCATATAGAGTCTTCAATAGAAATCTGCTTACAATAGAAGAATCCATACATGTTACTTTTGATGAAATTGTGGACCTTGAGGCAAAACCTCTTGAGTCAGAAGAATTTGATGCAGGAACAAGTGAAAATTCATCAAAGGAGACAAATGAAGAAAAGAATAATGACGATCCTCAAGATGAAGATTTAAATAAAATATGGCAACAACCTAGAGGATTATCCTTGGACAACATAATTGGCGATATCACACAAGGGGTAAACACAAGAAGTAATACTGCAAATTATTGTATGAATGTTGCTGTTGTGTCACAGATTGAACCAAAGAACGTTAAAGAAGCCCTTCAAGATGAAAAATGGTGTATCGCAATGCAAGAAGAACTCAACCAGTTTGAAAGAAATCAAGTATCGGAATTAATTCCCAGAAAAGACACTCATCAAGTAATTGGAACTAAATGGGTGTTCAGAAACAAACTGGATGAAGAAGGAAACATAACCAAGAATAAAGCTAGGCTTGTCGCAAAAGGATATAGTCAAGAAGAAGGTATAGATTGTGATGAGACATACGCTCCAGTTGCCAGGTTAGAGGCAATACGCCTACTTCTTGCTTATGCATCTATGATGAAATTTAAATTATTTCAAATGGATGTTAAAAGTGCTTTTCTAAATGGTTATATCAAAGAAGATGTATTTGTTGAACAACCACCTGGTTTTGAAGATTTTAAAAACCCAAATCACATCTACAAATTAAAGAAAGCACTATATGGCTTAAAACATGCACCTAGATCATGGTATGAACGTCTGAGCAATTTTCTAGTAGAAAATAGTTTCAACAGAGGAAAAATTGATTCAACTTTATTTATTAAAAAGAATGGAAAACATTTTCTACTTGTTCAAATATATGTAGATGACATTATTTTTGGTTCATCTAACGCATCTCTCTGCGAGAAATTTGCTAAGTCCATGCAGGGAGAATTTGAGATGTCAATGATAGGAGAACTAACCTTCTTCCTCGGACTTCAAATCAAACAAATGGAGGAAGGAACCTTTATATCTCAAACCAAGTATTGCAGGGAAATTCTTAAAAAGTTTGAGATGGACAATGCCAAAGAAGCATCAACCCCCATGGGGACATCCTGCTATTTAGACAAAGATGAGACAGGTAAAGAGGTAATCCAGACCAAATACAGAGGTATGATTGGCTCTTTATTATATCTCACTGCTAGTAGACCTGACATCATGCAAAGTGTATGTGTGTGTGCTAGGTTTCAGTCAAGCCCTAGGGAGTCTCATCTCACTGCTGTCAAACGTATTTTTAAATATCTTAAGGGGACAACATCCTTTGGGTTATGGTATCCTTCAGGCGCTGAACCTAGTCTTGTAGGATTTTCTGATGCTGATTATGGAGGCTGTAAAATAGATAGGAAAAGCACCAGTGGAACCTGTCACTTTTTCGGTAGCTCCTTAGTCTCTTGGCACTCTAAGAAACAAGCATGTGTAGCCTTGTCAACCACTGAAGCTGAATATATTGCTGCGGGTAGTTGTTGTGCACAGATCTTATGGATGAAACAGCAATTAGTAGACTACGGTATTCATTTGGATCATATTCCGCTTAAGTGTGATAATACCAGTGCCATAAAACTCACCAAAAATCCCATCATGCATTCTAGAACCAAGCATATAGAAATTAGGCATCATTTTATTAGAGACCATGTCCAAAAAGGTGATTGTGAAATAGAGTTTATAGATTCTAAGCATCAATTAGCAGACATTTTCACCAAAGCTTTGCCTAAGGATAGATTTTTTGAGCTTAGGAGAGATCTTGGAATATTAGAAATAGTAAAATAGGCATATTTGAAATTAATCTGGCATTTTTCGCTGTTTAACGCATTTAATCTGCTGATAAATCGATTAAAAACGCTGACTCCAGATTTGCGACTGGATTAATCGATTAATCCAAGTATTAATCGATTACATAATCGATTAAAACTTACTTTAATCGATTAAAAACGCTCCAGGAAATTTTTTAAAACTTTGTTTTCGAAATCTAGTCGTTGCCAACGGCCATAAACGACCATATTTTCCAAATCTAACCGTTGGAGCACGTTTTTAAGCCTATATATACACCCTTTGGTCCCCATTCTCCTTACTTGCACCCACCTTAAGCCTATTTCTTCTACTTTCTCTCTTCTTTCACCCAAATCCTTGCCTTTCCTCTATTTTCAATGGCTGAATCTTCAAGAAGGAGGAGACGAAGAACCAGTGCTGTGTCAGAGAATCCAGTTCAAACAAGAGATGCTACCGTAGAAGGGTGGCTCTCCGATGAAGCGGACCAACTGTCTTTCTCACGCTTCTGGAAGGAAAGGAAGCTGATCAAACAGAAGTTCATTGATCTATCATGGTATATATCTTACAACTTTTCCTTCCCAAATCTCATCATTGAACAAGGAGTTCAACACCTTATGGAACTCCGTGGAAGGTATTATCCGGATCTCGTTCGCACTTTCTATTTCAATCTAAAGATCCGGGATGGGGTGTTCCAAACAAGAGTAAAAGGAGTAGACATTGTCTTGGACAATGACATTTGGATTAATGTTGCAAAGGTCCCTGTATTAGAGCATTCTCAAACTATCCCAGATGACTTTGCACAATTCAACAAGATTGTGGTCTACCAATCCTTTCTCCGCAATCCTCGTCTGCACAATGCGCGTCTTTTCCTTGCAGGTGGACTCAAGATGGAAGAACGTCTCATGCACTATCTCATTGTCTGGATTTTGTGCCCCAGAGGATCCAACCATGCCCAATGCTCTGAAACTGATCTAATCATCATGTACGGTATTCTTCAGAGCATTCCTCTCAATTGGCCTCATTTGATTAAGACAATCATGTACAAGGCCAAGAGGTTAGATGTAGCCCCTCTTCCATATCCTCTCCTAGTTTCCCAAATCTGTGAGTACAAAGGAGTGGATATCACCAATGAAAACCATGAGACTGTCCTCCCTGATCACAAGGTTGGAGATAATTCCCTAAGACAAATGGGTTTTATCAAACAGGGACAATCTTACATACACCCTGAGGATGCTATTGAGGGCAATGAAGATGAAGCTGAAGATATTCCAATGCCTGATCCCACAAATATTGCTGGCCCATCTCAAGTCCATCAGGAATATAGTCTAGAAAGTCTTTCTAGACAAATGACTGAGATGACTCGCCTTCAAACTGAGATGATGAACATCCAAAACATTCGCCATGAAGAAATTTGTACTCATCTCAGAAATTTAGACACTAGGGTTTCAGGTTTAGAGCAACATTTGTTTAGTGAAAGTGATGAATTCTAGTGCTTACTTGCTTGTCTTGTTTGTTTGCTTTTATGATCATGTGCATCCTAATTAATAAAAAGTGTTGTTTTCTTTTTTCAATATGCCTTATCTCTTTTTATTTAGGGGGAGCACCCATTTTTTCTCTTCTGATCAAAAAAAGGGGGAGAAAACAAGCTTAAAATTATTATTTTCTATTAATCTCTCTCTTTATGAGTTGTGACTGTTTCAGATTATTAAAAAGCTTGGACTCAGAGGAATTTTTTGATCATCATCAAAAAGGGGGAGAATGTTGGCAAAAATCACCTATGAAGTTTTGATGATGAACAGAGTTGCACAAGTCAAGACAAATTAAGGATTTATGTATTTATAAAGCTTTTGTAATAATCTAAGTTGATGAAGTAGCGCTCACAAATGTATTAGGAATAATTATTGTAATTTACATTTAAATGCTGTTGAAATTCGTCAACATTCTGTTTTAATCGATTAAACCTAGTTTTAATCGATTAAAACCGAGGCTGGCCCTGAAAACCCAAGTGCACTGGAATAATCGATTAAAGTGTATAATAATCGATTAGCTAATCGATTAATCCTGAGAATAATCGATTAACACTGACCGTTGGGGTTTTCAGATTTCAAAAACTAGCCGTTGTACTCATTTTAATCGATTAATACTTATGATAATCGATTAAATGCGTTAGATGGCCAGTTTTCGAAGAATGGAAGGGTATTAGGCTGAGTCTATAAATTGGCTCACTATTTCTCTCAAAATCAACTCTTCCCTTGTGCTCTAGTACTCTGAACTCTTTTGAGAACTCTGTGAATTTGCTGAAGCTAAGGAAACTCTTGTCTGCAAAGTCCTGAAGTGGTACTGCGGTGACGGAGGAATAGCTTGATCATCCTTGGTGTGTCTGAGGAAGTGTTTGGAAGAGAATCATCCTTCGTGAAGCATTCGAAGGAGGTGATCATCCTTTGTGAAGATTCAAAGGAGGTGTAAGTTCATCTCTTGTGGTTTCAAGAGAGGTGGTAATTTCTAAACTGTTACAAATTATTTTTCTGTGTGACTAATATTTGTAATTGTTTTGTGATAGTGAAAAAGGTTTATCTTGTTTGAGATAAGCGACTGGACGTAGGATCCTAGTGATCTGAACCAGGATAAAATACCTGTGCAATTTTTCTCTTTCCCTTACTTTCTTATTTACGTTTAATTATCTGCTTAGTAAGAAATTAAGAGAAAAATATTAAAAAGGCATAATAAAAGGATATAACCAATTCACCCCCCCTCTTGGTTTGTTATCACGCTAATAATTCCGCTGCAGCAATTCTAACAAAATTGACCCCCAACAACATATTCATCCATATATTTCATTGAAAGTGTTTATCTTTTGTCTTTGCCATTGATCAAAATTCATGCATACATGTTTATTTTCTGTCTTGCATATAAAATCCAATTATTTCGTTCTTAAGTCTTAGCTAATCAACAAACCACACAACTAAACTAGGCCGTGAGTCCTTTGGGAAGAACGATACTTGGTCTTACCAAGTTTATTACTTGAACGATTCGGTCATACTTGCCGATTGTGAAACAAGTTTGTGACATCATATTTTGGTGCTCATAAATTTGTCCATCAAAGGACATGGGAGGATAACATATGGATGAGAAGCTATAAGCCAAAAGAAATAGAGGAGCAATGGGGAACAAGTGTAAACACAGTCAAATCACACCCAAAACCTCTAATTCAATCCTCTTCTTGACTCCATTATTCACAAATTTATTTATTTTTTTCTCATTTTTCTCATCATTTTTTCATCCTGTCTCTTTTTTTTTTTCTTTTCTCACTCTTTAGGACACAACTGGAAGAGACAAGATACACAACATATTTACAAACAGAAAACAAAAAAAGGAACCAACCAGCCAATTCATCACAAACCCCCAGGAGACCACACTTGTTCCCAAAACACTTCCAAAGCTCCAAAATTCCCTAAGGTTAAGGTAATCATGGTTTGTTTCACTTAGGGCTAGTGTATGAGCTTCAAAACAAAGAAATGGGGAAAGTATAGGCTCAAAAGTGTTTATCAAAGGATTAGAACAAGGTGAGCTTATTTGGCTAAAGAGGCTCAAGAACAAAATTGCCTTCATCACTTCCAAACATGCATATCAATCAAGAATTATCAACAAGAGTCAAGCCAAGGCATATGTGCAAGCAATCAAGAGACATATCACACACAAGAAAGAACATAAAGTGGCTCAAATTCTCACACAGGGCATTTGTGTCACAATCAATTCAACTCTCAAACATCATGATCATCTTCCAAGCAAAGAAAAACAAGGATTTCAAACAAATCAGAGTATCAATGAAGTGAAAGACACATCTACAACCTAAACAAAGTCCAGAAATCAAGAGAAACATGTAAAACTGTACACAAGACACGACAAAAATAACCTAGAAAAGAAAAAATTTAACAAAGAAAACAAAAGCTATCAAAGTAAAATCAGAATCTCCCCCAATAAATAGACCACACTTAAACTACACAGTGTCCTCAATGTGTCATAAGCATAAGATCGAAAATCAAAACAGTGAACAGATCATGGACAAGTGCAATAAAAGTAGGGAAAGGGGGAGAAGAGAGAAAGGAAACTCCCCTGATCATGGTGGCAGTTGCCAATTTTGGACTTTCAGGGAGATGTCTTCCACCACAGGATCCAGCAAGGAAGTTTTGAGGAAGAATTGCTTCATCCTCCAGATTTGATCTAGCAGGGAGATATCATCCACAACTGGATCTAAGAAGCAAAGACTGTTGATGAGCGGGTTCAGCAGGTGCCTACTGATGTTGAAGCTTTTGTGAGTGTTAGCACCTTTGTTTTCCACTGTGGGTGCATGTTGGTCAAATTCTTGTGTACCTCCTGCAATAAGGTTAGTGCACTGTGGCTCCAAAGAAATGACATGCAGAGGTACAACACCCAATCCTAATTTATCAATCTGAACTTCAAATATACTATCAGAACATGAATCACTTTCAAATTTAGAAACAATATCAACAACATGCTCAGATTCATGTTCAATGCATAGATAAGAAGTATTCAGATAGGATGACAAAAGTTGTTTCTCATCATGCAAAGAGTGGAAATGAAAAGCATGCTCATCAACAATATAATCATCAACATACCCCTCAACAACATAATCATCAACATAATCAAATTGAGGTATGTTTACCTCCACTTCCCTGAAGATTGGAAGAGTGGTGGAAGCTAATGATGGTCTACCTTTCTCAAAAATGTTGCTCATATATGCCTGGTCCTCAAAATCTTTCTCGGTCTCCTCAGGTGCAAGAGTGGGACCATCTGAAGGTGGGAAAGTATGTGGCGCAGTAGTAAGCTCATAACTCTGCTCCCCATCTTCTATGTGGATGACACTAACATCATCAGGAATCAGCACAGTCTGAAATGATGACTCTGAATCTTGAGACTGTTCCTGATTTAATTGAGTAGCCATCTGCCCTATCTGGTCATTCAAGCCCTGAATGGACGCTCTGGTCTCTTGCTGAAACTGCAGGTTCTGCATGGTCAACTTCCAACAACTCCTGCAATGTAGGCTCAGAAATAGAAGGCTGAGGAGCTGTTTCGGCAGAAGCATCATATTGCTGACTCTGATATTGCTGGACAAGTGGAGGCAGGAAAGTACTCTGGAATGGTGGTTCTTGATATTGATGTTGTGGAGCATTGTACCATCCCAAGGTAGGGTCATTCCATCCAAGACCGTTGTCGTATCCGTCTTGCACATGGGAGAATTTGCTCAGAAATTTATGCTCAAGATCTTCCCATCTGGTAATGGATCCTGGAGGAAGAGAGTCTTTCCAATCTTTTGCTGCTCTTTCTAATGAGTGCGGGAATGCCCTTAAGAAAACTAGATCGTCCGGGACATTTGGAAGTTTCATTAAAGAGCAAATTCGATAAAACCTATCCAAATGTTCATGTGGGCATTCATCTGCAAGACCATAAAACTTGGGCAACAAATTCATCAGTCCAGTGGTGAGAACTAAATGATCACCATCCTCATTAGGTGGAACCGGCTCCCAAAGAGAGCTCTCAGAAGTTGGAGGATGGGTCATATTGTTCTCAGCATAAAAGTTAGCAGAATTACAATCAGAGTAACATGCAGAAGGAGAATCATAATCAGAGGCACAAGCAAAAGAAGCAGTATTCACATAATCAAAATAGGTAGACATAGAAAAAGAAAAATACTAAAAATTACGAAACAAATAAAACACAACACATTTATACATGCACCACGCACACACAAAACAGAACATCACATCACACCACACAAGACAAAACACAACACACAAGACAAAACACAACACACACTGACAAAAACGCACATAACAGAAAACAACAAAAGACCCAAAACCAAACCTTTGGTCCCCGGCAGCGGCGCCATTTTGATGAGAGGGTCGCACCTCTCACAAAAGTTGTGCATAAAAGAATGCAGTACAGTTACTAGGAAGTGACTCCTAGGTCGTCTCTCAAGGACCAAATTTGGTTCAAGTCTCAGGTCAAACACGCAGTGGGGGGTTTTGAAAGTGTTTTTGTGATTATAAGTGAACTAAATTAAAATTGGAAATTAAGTACAGCCAAACATACTTGAAAACATTGGAAATGAATGAACAAAGCATGAAGATCGAAAGGTCCTACAGATGACCGAACGGTTCTACATTGAGACCGAACGGTCTCTAAAGCAAGTGAGGAAATTAAAAAAAAAAACAGAAGATAAAGAAGCCGAACAAAATAGATAGCATAGTGAACGGAAACAATAAATTGAATGGTCCTAAAACAAGATAACAATAATTGTAAAGTGCTTCGACTAATTAAGATGCAACGGTTAAGCTAAAAATGAAATGCTCATTGTATTAAACAACAAAAAATAAAATAAAATGAACTAATAGCATTGAAACGCATTAACAATACTAAAAGGAAAGAAAACATAAACAGTAAAAGACATAATGTAGATTAGAAAAATGCTGAATGCAAATTAATATATAAAATATAAAAATGTAACTCATGTGTGAAACCCAAAATAACATCCTGTAAGACCCTAGATAATTATCTCTGCAAAACACCTGTCCAATCAGATTTAATGCAATTAAACCACTCTGCCGTGCATTGAAAGACGCACCCACGTTATTACTTAGACCATTAAAATCCATTCACATTCTCTGCCACCCGTCCGCCAAGTGTCACGCTGGAACCTTCTGAGTCTGCAGTGGAAAACAGGTGTCCACATGAGAGTGCACGTCCGGTTGACCTTGGGAAGAAAACAAATTTTTCTTAAAATACTTCTCCCACTCTCTGCAAACACCTTCTTCTCCACCAAGACTCTGACCTTTCTTCTTCTCCAACTTCTCTATAGAAACCCTTCTACTTCTCTCTATTATTACTCATTCCTTTCTACTCCGATCAACTTTCAGAGACCGTAGGGACGTTCACGGACCAGTGAGCTTCATTTTGAACCAAACCCCTTCCGATTCTGTAACCGGTAAGTTTCCAAACCATACGCTCGTTCTGGAGTTCCTGCGAACCCTATTTCAGTTGCATGCAAGGATATAAACTGAGTTCTCTGAGTTTTCTTTGGTTAGACTTAGTTAAGGAGCGTAAGAAAGATCTTGGAGAGTAGAAAGCCATAGTTGGGCAAATTCAAGTTATACTGTTAGACGTACACTGCTATCCAGGTAAGGGAAGCTTATATGTTTAATTTATACTTGTGTGTTGTATGAAAGAATGTTATGAAGATATGTATGTGGGCTGTTTGAGTATGCATGAACGAATACTGATTGTATGGATGAATATGAATTCTTATTTGGTTGATCCGCATGTTGGTTTGATACGTATGGAAGATGGATGATTAATGTAATGTATGAGTTATTAATGTGATAAATTCTATAAGATCTGTAGATTAATATTGGATGTGAAGTTATGAAGTATGAATCTTATGAAAAATGTAAAGTTAAGATAGTTGGAAAAATCTGAATATGATAATTCTCTCTATGATAAATTACGTTCGTCATCGTACGGTCTTATACCGTTCGGTTTCCCTGACAAAGACTTAGAGTAGAATTCTTTCATTTGGAAAGAGTTCGGTTTGAGAACGAGCGCCTTCATTGAATTACTATGTTTGAGCGTTCGACTCAGCATAGAGTTGTAGTACGCTTTAAATTAAATAATATTGAATTAAGAAACGTTCGGTCTTATACCGAGCGTTCGTCCTAAATAGCGCTCGGTCTTATACCATGCGTTCGTTCTAAATAGCGCTCGGTCTTATACCAAGCGTTCGTCCTAAATAGCGCTCGGTCTTATACCAAGCGTTCGTCCTAAAGAGCGCTCGTCATATTGAACAACCACTTGGATAAAATAGCGTTCGTTCCAACATTTCAATATTTATCCTCTTACGTTCGTTCAAATACTGGCATCAGTCTTTCATATGTAAAATTCTTCACAGAAAAATTCTAAGTGTTATTGACCATCCTTGGTACATTAAATCTGGTCCAAGATCTATATTATGAAATTTTTCTAAGTATCATTATACCTTCAATAAGAGTCCGTTCATTTAACTGACCAAACAGAGAGTCACGTTCGTCCATCCAGTACTTTATTTGGACGTTCGTCCTAATTCTTCAAAGGACTGAACGTTCGTCCTTTTATGCTCTTAAAGTTAAAGATGAGAATGATGATAAATTATAATAAATTACAGTGCGAACACTATATTGAGTGATTTTGTGATGATGGATTTTGGACGAGCGTTCCAGGGAGGAACGTCTCATATATGTTAAATATTAAATTTGGTAAAGTATGACTGTGGATAAGTTAAGACTCGCTGTCCATCCTGATGTTCCGTGATACTCATCTTCATGTAGAGGAGGGTAGTCATGCGTGGGAACGGCAGGAGGTCCTTAGTCCATAAGTTAACATGGGCGACGTAAGAACGAATTAACCTCGAGTGGCAGCTGTGAGAGTATATCAGTTACTACACCACTCGGGTGCAAGGACGCTTGTAACTACACAGATCATACAGTCCGGACGGTCGTCTTACTTATATATATATATATATATATATATATATATATATATATATATATATATATATATATATATAAAGTTACATGATGTTACATGTTAGACTATGTGCTTGTGTGGAATGATATGTTCATTGTATGTGTTGTTTGTATGAATTAAATTATATAAGCTTACCCTTTCGTTTTTCCTTGTGTTGTCCACTGTTATGTACGTTCGTCCTGTCTTGCAATGATCATCCGTGTGGATGTGAGTAGAAGGTGAGGCCACTCTGGAGGACGTCATTCAAGAAGAAAACTTAGTTGAAGTGGAAGTGAAAGCGGAGCAGTAGGACGTCCGTCTTTCATTTTGATTAGACGTTCGTTTCGTTTTGTTCTTCTGTTTTGGACGTTCGGTTATTTCTTTTGTAAAACCGTTCGTTCTAGTTTATTTCCTGTTTTTGTGTTACGCTCGTTATTTTGTATCCAAGCCGTTCGGCTTTTGAACCTTAATCTATTAATGTAAAGACTCCATGGTTTTACTGTTAATTGTAATTAATTCTGATTTATGGTAATTACTATATTTTGGGATGTTATACATCCCAACGCTTCTTCCAAATAAGCAGACCACTTCATGCTTCTCAGAAGAAATTGAAAGTGCAAATGATAGCTCTCCTAATATTTTTTTACCGTGCTGCATCACCAAAATAAAATCACGTGCACTCCAAATTGAAATTGAAATCAGCGTGTGAATCTAAAGAAAGAAAAAAAAAAACTAGTTATGCGCGTTCCTGCCCTATGAAATAAGCACTTCCATTCTTTAAAAGCAAATAAAAAAAACAAATTCTCCTCCTAATAATGCTAGACGTGACAGCCGCTGGACCATCCATAATTAAAAGCCAAATGAATTTAGCACCTTTCCAAGGCAATTGAATAAGCACTTCTCTTAATTCCTAAATATAAAACTTTCACCGCTTATGCATAAAGGAAGAAAATTGTATCACTTTTTCTCTCAAAGAAAATGAAGGTGCTTCTCCCATGCCATCATCGTTAAGCCATCAACGTGTTGGAATCAAAGGAAGACAACAAACATTCAATAAAAAGTATTGAACCAAAATTACAGCAGCATCCTCCGTGTGCTTTAATCAATGAAAGGAAAAATTGTGTTGCACCTGGTTCCCCATTCTTAATCACCGTGCTATTCTCCATACTTCCAGCTCAACTCCCGTGCTGCTGCTAAGAGCCATCCCAGAGAGTGGCGGCTGGATCCTCACGTCCCCCCTAAAAGAAACCGAGACCGAGAGTGTGTGTGTCCCAAAAATGTGTGGCGGCTACTTACTTCCTGCTTCCCCTAACCCTGAAGCCTTCGGATGTGTGCTACTGGGCTGCTTCCGTGTGCACCTCCCAAGATGCTATCCGTCATCACCTATCACCTTTTGCTTCTGCTGGAACACTTCTTTGCTGGACACTGCTGGAAAATGAAAAATAATGTTGGGCCGTGGGCTTCTCAATGTGTCATGCTTTTTTTTTCTTCTTTGCTATTCAATAAAGCCAAGCTGTTGTATGCCTTGTTTAAGAGTGTTGGGAGATTTTAGCACTGTCCAATTATCAATTCCTAGCCACCACAAGTACCCAACAACAAGCAAATGCAAACAGATTAGAAATCACTCAAACAGTAAGCATTGGACTGACATAGGGGAGTAAAAAAAATACTGGGAACAGCACAGAACGAATTTGAACAAAATAAAAACTATACGTGAAAATAGACATCCATACGAAACTATGAAAAAACATTTCATAGAAAACGGATAAGAATTGAACTCAAACGAAGACACACAAGTTGACGCAACATTCACGCGGCAGCCAGCGAAAATAAAAATGGCTAAGATGCATTGGCTCAATTGCCATTTCTCATTTAGCTTTCAAATGTCACAAAAAGTTATCCAAAATTTTCCCCTAAATAATAATGCAAAATAATAAGCTCAGATAATTCAAATTAGTTAAAATAAGAATTTCCGATCAAATTAAGCACAATTAGGAAAAACAGGAAAATACCGGACGTTTAAGCATAATTCCCCGACTAATTCTAGCACATTAAACTAAGTGAAGTGAGGAAAATATTGGTTCATCACTCCACTTCGTCCACTTCGGCCACTTCGTCCACTTCGTCTAATTCGATCACTTCATCCACTTCGTCCAAGTCGTCTAGTTTGTCCACTTCCTGCACTTGCTTCACTAAGTCCACTTCGTCCACTTCTTCCACTT
Organism: Vigna nakashimae; assembly: GCA_034642375.1. NCBI lineage: Eukaryota > Viridiplantae > Streptophyta > Magnoliopsida > Fabales > Fabaceae > Vigna > Vigna nakashimae. The sequence continues at coordinate 34,117,716 of CM067765.1, forward strand.
CGTGTAGTTCCTCCACTTCCTCCACTTCGTCCACCTCCTCCACTTCCTCCACCTCCTCCAGTTCCTGAACTTCCTCCACTCCCTCTGCTTCCTCGACTTTCTCCACTTCGTCCACTAAGTCCACTTTGTCAACTTCGTCCACTTCCTCCACTCCCTCCACTTCCTCCACTTCGGCCACTTTGTCCATTTCGTCTGCTTCAACCACTTTGTCCAATTCGTCTATAGTTCGTCCACTTCCTCCACTTCCTCCAGTTCCTACACTTCCTCTCAAGTTCCTCCAATTCCTCCTCCACTTCGTCCACTAAGTCCACTAAGTCCACTTCGTCCACTTCGTCCACTTTGTTAGCAAAATGATCAAGATGAAGTTTTGATGATGTCCAAATCAAGTCAAGAGAAATCAAGATTCAAGATGTTATGAAGACTTATATTGTGATGGAAAGCTTTTGTAATACTCTTAGAAATATGTATAGGACTTAGATTAGAAAAAGAAAAGTGTTTTGTAAAATTACTATAGTAAATCATTGCAACAAAACACTATAGTACTATTCACATGAATAGTAACACTATTCACGTGAATAGTGACGGTTAACGGTAAGAGTATCGCACTTAACACGGACGTTGGGGAAACTAGTCGTTGAAGAAACTAGCCGTTTATGACCGTTGGACAAACTAGCCGTTTATGGCCGTTGGACAAACTAGCCGTTTATGGCCGTTGGAGAAACTAGCCGTTAATTTTGTCTTTTAGTGAATGGAAGAGTCTTTGGATGAGTCTATAAATAGACTCTCATTTTCTCTCAAGAAGAATAAACAGAGACACAGAAACTCTTCCCTTGTGCTCAAATACTCAGAATTCTTTGAGACTTGTGTGTTCTTGTTCGGCTTGTGAAACTCTTGTCTGTGGAGCTGGTGAAGTGCTGCTACGGTGACAGAGGAAATAGCCGGTTCATCCTTGGTGTGTCTGAGGAGGTGTTCGGAAGAGGTTCATCCTTCGTGAAGTATTCGAAGGAGGTGTTCATCCTTCGTGAAGTATTCGGAGGAGGTGTTCATCCTTTGTGAAGACTCAAAGGAGGTGTAGTTTCATCTCTTGTGGTATCAAGAGAGGTGTTTTCTAAACTCTTACAAATTGTATCTTTGTGATTGTAGTTTGTAATTGTTTTGTGTTAGTGAAACTGTTTATCTTGTTTTGAGATAAGCGACTGGACGTAGGATTGGTAAGATCCGAACCAGGATAAAATCATCTGTGCAAATTTCTCTCAACCTTACTCTTGCTTTATTTGTCTTTATTAATTGCTAAGTAAGTTTAATTGAGTAGAAATTAAAAGGCACACGTTATTATTAAAAACCCCTCTTGGTTTGTTATTCCACGCTAACCATTCCGCTGCAGCCGCTCTGACACACTTCGGTCACTTCGGCCACTTCGTCCACTTCGTCCACTCCGTCCACTTCGTCCACTTCGTCCACTTCGTCTAATTCGACCACTTCGTTCACTTCGTCCACTTTGTCCAGTTCGTCAGCTTGCTCCACTAAGTCCACTTCGTCCAGTTCGTCTAGTTCCTACTCTTCCTCCACTTCCTCCACCTCCTCCAGTTCCTCAACTTCCTCTACTCCCTCCACTTCCTCCACTTCCTCCACTTCGTCCACTACGTCTACTTCGTCCACTTTGTCAACTTCTTCCACTTCCTCCACTTCGTCCACTTCCTCCACTCCCTCCACTTCGTCCACTTCGTCCATTTCGTCTACTTCAACCACTTCGTCCAGTTCGACTAGTTCGTCCACTTCCTCCAATTCCTCCACTTCCTTTCCAGTTCCTCCACTTCCTCTGCTCCCTCCACTTTGTCCACTTTGTCCACTTCGTCAACTTCCTCCACTTCCTCTACTTCGTTCACTTGGTCCAATTCGTCCACTTCCTTCACTTCCTCCACTTCGACCAGTTCGTCCAGTTCGTCAACTTCGTGCACTTCGTCCACTTCCTCCACTTCCTCAACTTTCTCAACTTCTACCACTTCCTCCAATTCCTCCACTTTGTCCACTAAGTCCACATCGTCCACTTTATCCACTTCGTCAACTTCCTCCACTTCGTCCAGTTTGTCCTCTTCCTCCACTTCCTCCACTTCTTTGTCAACTTCGTACACTTCGTCCACTTCCTCAACTTCCTCCACTTCCTTCACTTCCTCTTGTTCGTCCACTTCCTCCACTTCGTTCACTCCGTCAATTTTGTCGACTCCGACCACTTCCTCCAATTCGTGTAGTTCGTCCACTTCCTCAACTTCCTCCACTCCCTCCACCTCCTCCACTTCCTTCACTTTTTACACTTCGTCCACTATGTCCATTTTGTCAACTTCGTCCACTTCGTCAACTTTGTCCACTTCCTCCAGTTCCTCCACTTCGTCCACTTTGTCAACTTCGTCCACTTCAAACACTTCGTCTACTTTGTCCAATTCCTCCACTTCCTCCACTTCCTTCACTTCGTCGACTTCGTCCACTTCCTCCACTTCATCCACGTCCTCAAATTCCTCCACTTCCTCCACTTCGTCCACTTCGTCCATTTCGTCTACTTCGACCACTTCGTCCACTTCGTCCAATTCGTCGAGTTCGTCCACTTCCTCCACTTCCTCCACTTCGTCCACTTCGACCACTTCTTCCACTTCGTCTACGTCCTCCTCTTCCTCCACTTCCTTAACTTCCTCCAGTTCCTTCACTTCCTCCACTTCGTCCACTTCCCCCACTTCGTCAACTTCATGCACTTCGTCCACTTTGTCCACTTCCCCCACTTCCTCCACTTCATCTACTTCGACCACTTCGTCCTGTTCGGTTGCTTCGTCCAGTTCGGTTGCTTAGTGCAGTTCGTCCACTTCCTCCACTCCCACCAGTTCCTCCACTTCCTCCACTTTGTCAACTTCCTCCATTTCGCCGATTTTGTCAACTTCGTCCACTTCGTCCACTTCGTTCACTTCCTCTATTTCCTCTACTTCGTCTACTTGGTTCACTTCATCCACTTCCTTCACTTCGTCCACTTCGACCACTTCGTCCACTTCCTCCACTTCCTCCACTTCCTCCACTTCCTTCACTTCCTCCACTTCCTCCACTTCAACCACTTCCTCCACTTCCTCTACTTTGTCCACTTCTTCCACTTCCACCACATCCTCCACTTCCTCCACTTCGCCACTTCGTCCACTTCATCCACTTCGTCCACATCGTCAACTTCGTCCACTTGCTCCAGTTCCTCCACTTCGTCCACTTAGTCCATTTCATCTATGTCGACCACTTCATCCACTTCATCCAATTCGTCCAGTTCTTCCACTTCGTCCCCTTCCTCCACTTCCTCCATTTCCTCCACTTCCTCCACTTTGCAACCTCGTCCACTTCGTCGACTTCCTCCACTGCGTCCATTTCCTCCACTTCCTCCATTTCGTCTACTTCGACCCATTCGTCGAATTTGTCTAGTACGTCCACTTCGTCCAATTCGTCAACTTCCTCCACATCCTCCACTTCCTTCACTTCGTCCACTTTCTCCACTTCGACCACTTCGTCCAATTTGTACAGTTCGTCCACTACGTCCACTTCGACAACTTCGTCCAATTCGTCTGCTTCCTCCACTTCGTCCACTTCGTCAACTTCGTCCACTTCGTCGACTTCCTCCACTTTGTCCATTTCGTCTAATTCGACCACTTCGTCCAATTCGTCCAGTTCGTCCACTTCCTCCACTTCGTCGACTTCGTCCACTTCAGCAACTTCGTCCACTTCGGCCACTTTGTCCATTTCGTCTAAGTCGACCACTTCGTCCAACTCGTCCACTTCCTCGACTTCCTCCTCTTCCTCCACTTCCTCCACTTCCTTCACTTCCTATACTTCCTCCACTTCCTCCACTTTCACCACTTCCTACACTTCTTCCACTTCCTCCACCTCCTCAACATCCTCCACTTCCTCCCCTTCCTCCACTTCCTCCACTTCCTCCAGTTGCTCTACTTCCTCCACTTCCTCCACTTTGTCAACTTCGTCCACTTTGTGCACTTCCTCCACTTTGTCCACTTTCTCCACTTCGTCAACTTCGTCCACTTTGTGCACTTCCTCCACTTTGTCCACTTTCTCCACTTCGTCCACTTCGTCCACTTCTTTCACTTCCTCCACTTCGTTCACTTCCTCCACTTCCTCCACTTGGTCTAATTCGTCCACTTCCTTCACTTCCTCCACTTCGACCACTTCGTCCAATTCGTCCACTTCCTCCCCTTCTTCCACTTCGTCCACATCGTCCACTTCTTCCACTTCGGAAACTTCGTCCACGTCGTCCATTTCGTGTACTTCGACCAGTTCGTCCAGTTCGTCCAGTTTGTCCAGTTCGTTGATGGACAAATTTATGAGCACCAAAATATGATGTCACAAACTTGTTTCACAATCGGCAAGTATGACCGAATCGTTCAAGTAATAAACTTGGTAAGACCAAGTATCGTTCTTCCCAAGGGACTCACGGCCTAGTTTAGTTATGTGATTTGTTGATTAGCTAGGACTTACAAACGAAATATTTAAATTTTAATATGCAAGACAGAAAATAAACATGTATGCATGAAGTTTGATCAATGGCAAAGACAAAAGATAAACACTTTCAATGAAATATATGAATGAATATGTTGTTGGGGGTCAATTTCATCTCATCCACTCTCATACATTTTAGGAATTCAACATTCAAATCATCATTGTTAATGCCACTCTCTAAAGTACCATTCTAGATGGCTTCTCCCTAATCACGAGTTCATACAATTCCTAGCATTCCTAATGATTAGTTCATAAGTGCAGGAGCTTAACGACAACCAATATAATATTGTCAGTATAATATTGGGAGAAATTCCCCGGATCTAGACTTCCCCGTACGTGCCCGTATCGACAAAACCAATAATCATGCATGGAATGAGTTAAACTATGCAAGCATTGAGCAAAGAGGAAAAACCCTAACTAATGATGAAAGAAAGCATAAGTCTTAATTAAAAGATGCAAGCAAAGATTCCATATATGAGAGCTTCAAGAGATTACATTGATTCTTTAACAAACATACAAGGTTTAGTTCACCATATTCATGGTGAACCTATATGAACAATGAAAGAATGAAAGAATAAACCCAATAAAGGTGAAGAGGTAGCCTGAGCATCCAAGATCCTCCTTCAAAGGGGTGGAAGAGAGAGTGTTTGCCTCGTTTCTGCCAAAGATACTAATTCTAGGACGTGCAAGTCCTTATATACTATTCTAGAATTACAAAAGATCAAAAGCCCAAGCCCATTAAAGTGCCGCTCAGCGGTAAAATACCGCTCAACGGTGACTGCGCGTCACGTTTCTTCCCCTCAGCGGCCATTTTGCCCCTCAGCGTGACTCCCGCAACCTCCTGAGTGCCGCTCAGCGGTAAATTGCCGCTGAGCGGTGCCTTCGGCTTCTCCTTTTTGCACTTTTTCTTGTCTTTTCTAATGTCATCTCTCTCCTTCTTCACTTCTTTCACCAAATTCACCTTAAAACCTGCACAAAAACACTTAAATCAAGCATAAACCTGTCCAGCTCTCTTATTTATGAAAATATAGATAAAAGCATGATTTCAAGCTAGTTTTTAAGTCTAAAGGTTGCTTTTAGTATCAATTTTAAGTATGAAAATAACAGTTTTTCAACTGTTATCATTCGTCGCCTTCCTCCACTTCCTCAACTTCGTCCACTTCCTCCACATCCTCCACTTCCTCCACATCCTCCACTTCCTCCACTTTCTCGACTTCCTCCACTTCCTCCACTTCATCCACTTCCTCCACTTCGTCCACATCCTCCACTTCGTCCACTTCGTCAACTTCCTCCACTTCCTCCATTTCGTCCACCAAGTCCACCTCATCCACTTCAAGCACTTCGTCCACTTCGTCCAGTGTGTCCACTTCCTCCACTTCCTCAACTTCCTCCACTTCCTCCACTTCCTCCAATTCGTCCAGTTCGTCCACTAAGTTCACTAAGTCCACATCATCCAAATCGTCCAGTTCATCCACTTTGTCAACTTCCTCCACTTCGTCCACTTCGTCCACTTCCTGCACTTCGTCCACTTCCTCCACTTCCTTCAATTCCTCCAATTCCTCCACTTCCTCAACTTCTTCAACTTCCTCCACTTCCTCCACTACCTCAACTTGCTCGATTTCGTCCACTAAGTCGTCTTCGTCCAGTTCGTCCACTTCCTCCACTTTTTCAACTTCGTCCCCTTCGGCCGCTTCATCCACTTCGTCCATTTACTCCACTTCGTCCACTTTGTCCACTTCGTCCACTTCCTCCACTTGCTCCACTTCGTCCACTTCCTCCACTTGCTCCACTTCGTCCATTTCGTCTACTTGACCACTTCCTCTAATTCGTCCAGTTCGTCCACTTCCTCCACTTCCTCCACTTCTTCCACTTCTTCCACTTCCTCCACTTCCTTCACTTCCTCCAGTTCCCTCACTTCCTCCACTTCCTCCAGTTCCTTCACTTCCTCCACTTCGTCCAATTCGTCAACTTCGTCCACTTCCTTCACTTCGTCCACTTCCTCCACTTCGACCACTTCGTCCAATTTGTCCAGTTCGTCCACTTGGTCTACTTCCTCCACTTCGTCCACTTCGTCAACTTCGTCCACTTCGTTGACTTCCTCCACTTTGTCCATTTCGTCTAATTCAACCACTTCGTCCAATTCGTCCAGTTCGTCCACTTCCTCCACTTCCTCCCCTTCCTCCACTTCGTTGACTTCGTCCACTTCGGCCACTTCGTCCACTTCGGCCACTTTGTCCATTTCGTCTAAGTCGACCACTTCGTCCAACTCGTCCACTTCCTCCACTTCCTATACTTCCTCCACTTCCTCCACTTCCACCACTTCCTACACTTCTTCCACTTCCTCCACCTCCTCAACGTCCTCCACTTCCTCCCCTTCCTCCACTTCCTCTACTTCCTCCAGTTCCTCTACTTCCTCCACTTCCTCCACTTCATCAACTTCGTCCACTTTTTGCACTTCCTCCACTTTGTCCACTTTCTCCACTTCGTCCACTTCGTCAAGTTCATCCACTTCTTTCACTTCCTCCACTTCCTCCACTTGGTCCAATTCGTCCACTTCCTTTTCTTTCTCCACTTCGACCACTTCGTCCAATTCGTCCACTTCCTCCCCTTCTTCCACTTCGTCTACATCGTCCACTTCGGAAACTTCGTCCCCGTCGTCCATTTCGTGTACTTCGACCAGTTCGTCCAGTTTGTCTAGTTCGTCCCCTTCCTCAACTTCCTCCACTTCCTCCACTTCCTCCACTTTCTCGACTTCCTCCACTTCCTCCACTTCATCCACTTCCTCCACTTCCTCCACTAAGTCCACATCCTCCACTTCTCCACTTCGTCAACTTCCTCCACTTCCTCCACGTCGTCCACCAAGTCCACTTCATGCACTTTGTCCACTTCGTCCAGTTTGTCCACTTCCTCCACTTCCTCCACTTTGTCAACTTCGTCCACTTCGACCACTTTGCCTACTTTGTCCAATTCCTCCACTTCCTCCACTTCGTCAAGTTCCTCCACTTCCTCCACTTCCTCCAATTCGTCCACTTCGTCCACTTCGTCCACTAAGTTCACTAAGTCCACATCATCCAAATCTTCCACTTCATCCACTTTGTCAACTTCATCCACTTCCTCCACTTCGTCCACTAAGTCCACTTCCTGCACTTCGTCCACTTCCTCCACTTCCTTCAATTCCTCCACTTCCTCAACTTCCTCAACTTCCTCAACTTCCTCCACTACCTCAACTTGCTCGACTTCGTCCACTAAGTCCTCTTCGTCCAGTTCGTCCACTTCCTCCACTTTTTCAACTTCGTCCCCTTCGGCCGCTTCGTCAACTTCGTCCATTTACTCCACTTTGTCCACTTTGTCCACTTCGTCCACTTCCTCCACTTCGTCCATTTCGTCTACTTGACCACTTCCTCTAATTCGTCCAGTTCGTCCACTTCCTGCATTTCCTCCACTTCTTCCATTTCCTCCACTTCCTTCACTTCCTCCAGTTCCTTCACTTCCTCCACTTCCTCCACTTTGTCCACTTAGTCAACATCGTCTACTTCGTAAACTTCGTCCACTTCATCCACTTCATCCACTTCGTCCACTTTGTCCACTTCCTCTACTTCATCCACTTCGTCTACTTCGTCCACTTTGTCAACTTCATCCACCTCCTCCACTTCGTCCACTAAGTCCACTTCGTTCACTTCCTGCAATTGGTCCACTTCCTCCAATTCCTCCACTTCCTCCACTTCCTCCACTTCCTCAACTTGCTCCACGTCGTCCACCAAGTCCCTTTCGTCCACTTCCTCTAGTTTTTCAACTTCGTCCCTTTCGGCCGCTTCGTCAACTTCGTCCATTTCCTCCACTTTGCCCACTTCGCCTACTTCCTCCATTTCCTCCACTTCGTCCACTGTCACCAATTCGTCCAATTCGTCCACTTCCTCCACTTCCTTCACTTCGTCGACTTCCTCCACTTCCTCCACTTCGCCCACTTCCTCCTTTTCCTCTACTTCTTCCACTTCCTCCACTTCGTCAAATTCGTCCACTTCCTCCAGTTCCTCCACTTCGTCCACATCCTTCACTTCGTCCACTTCCTCCACTTCGTCTACTTCCACCACTCCGTTCACTTCATCCACTTTGTCCACTTCGTCCAATTCGTCCAGTTCATCCACTTCGTCAACTTCGTCCACTTCGTCCACTTTGTCCACTCCGTCCACTAAGTCCACTTTGTCAACTTCGTCCACTTCATCAACTTTGTCCACTTCCTCCACTTCCTGCACTTCGTCCACTAAGTCCACTTTGTGAACTTCGTCCACTTCGACCACTTCGTCTACTTTGTCCAATTGCTCCACTTCCTCCACTTCGTCCACTTCCTCCACCTCCTCCACTTCGTCCACTTCCTCCACTTCGTCAACTTCGTATAGTTCCTCCATTTCCTCCACTTTGTTCACTTCCTTCCATTCGTCCACTTCGTCCCCTTCCTCACTTCCTCCACTTCGTCCATTTCGTCCACCTCGACACTTCGTCCACTTCGTCCAATTCGTCAAGTTCGTCCACTTCCTCCACTTCCTCCACATCCTCCACTTCGTCGACTTCGACCAGTTCGTCCACTCCGCCCTCTTCCTCCACTTCCTCCACTTCCTCTAGTTCCTTCACTTCCTCCACTTCCTCCACTTCGTTTACTTCGTCCACTTCGTGCACTAAGTCAACTTCGTCTAGTTCGTCCACTAAGGTCACTAAGTCCACATCGTCCAGTTCGTCCACATCATCCACTTCGTCAACTTCATCCATTTCCTCCACTTCGTCCAGTTCCTGCACTTCGTCCACTTCGTCCACTTCCTCCAATTCCTCTATGTCCTCCACTTCCTCCACTTCGTCAACTTCCTCAACTTCCTCCACTTCCTCCACTTCCTCAACTTGCTCCACTTCGTCCACTAAGTCCTCTTCGTCCACTTCCTCCACTTCCTCCACTTTTTCAACTTTGTCCCCTTCGTCCGCTTCGTCAACTTCGTCCATGTCCTCCACTTCGTCCACTTCCTCCACTTTGTTCACTTCCTCCACTTCCTCCACCTCGTCCACTTCGTCCATTTCGTCTAGTTCGACCACTTCCTCTAATTCGTCCAGTTCGTCCAGTTCATCCACTTCCTCCACTTACTCCAGTTCCTTCACTTCCTCCACTTCCTCGACTTTGTCCACTTAGTCAACTTCGTCCACTTCGTCTACTTCATCCACTTCCTCTACTTCGTCCACTTTGTCCACCTCGCCTACTTCCTTGATTTCCACCACTTCGACCAATTCGTCCACTTCATCCACTTCGTCCACATCGTCAACTTCGTCCACTTCCTCCACTTTCTCAAGTTCCTCCACTTCGTCCACTTTGTCCATTTCGTCTACGTCGACCCCTTCATCCACTTCATCCAAATCGTCCAGTTCGTTGACTTCCTCCACTTCCTCCACTTCCTCCACTTCGTCAACTTCCTCCACTTCCTCCACTTCCTCCAATTCGTCCACTTCGTCCAGTTCGTCCACTAAGTTCACTAAGTCGACATCATCCAAATCATCCACTTCATCCACTTTGTCAACTTCATCCACTTCCTCCAATACGTCCACTAAGTCCACTTCGTCCACTTCCTGCACTTCGTCCACTTCCTCCACTTCCTTCAATTCCTCCACTTCCTCCACTTCCTCAACTTCCTCAACTTCCTCCACTTCCTCCACTACCTCAACTTGCTCGACTTCGTCGAATAAGTCCTCTTCGTCCAGTTCGTCCACTTCCTCCACTTTTTCAACTTCGTCCCCTTCGGCAGCTTCGTCAACTTTGTCCATTTACTCCACTTCGTCCACTTTGTCCACTTCCTCCACTTCGTCCACTTCCTCCACTTGCTCCACTTCGTCCATTTCGTCTACTTGACCACTTCCTCTAATTCGTCCAGTTCGTCCACTTCCTCCACTTCCTCCACTTCTTCCACTTCCTCCACTTCCTTCACTTCCTCCAGTTCCTTCACTTCCTCCACTTCCTCCACTTTTTCCACTTAGTCAACATCGTCTACTTCGTAAACTTCGTCCACTTCATCCACTTCGTCCACGTTGTCCACTTCCTCTACTTCATCCACTTCGTCTACTTCGTCCACTTTGTCAACTTCATCCACTTCCTCCACTTCCTCCACTAAGTCCACTTCGTCCACTTCCTGCAATTCGTCCACTTCCTCCAATTCCTCCACTTCCTCCACTTCCTCAACTTCCTCCACTTCCTCCACTTCCTCAACTTGCTCCACGTCGTCCACCAAGTCCCTTTTGTCCACTTCCTCCACTTTCTTTTAAATGGCATACACGGAGAATGGAGGTGTTGGAGCTGCCACCTAGGATGATGTGCACTGATTTTATATTCCAGCAGTAGTTATAGATAACTTTAGATAATGCAAAGGTGAGGAGTGGATAAGTGCTGCACAATTATCAAGGCACGGTGATTAATAATAGAGAAAGGTGCAGGGATGCTATTGCTTTAGAGGAAGAGGTGCACACGGTGGATTACTTGGAAGCATTGTTGTGCACGAGATTTATTGGAGAGTTACGTTCAGCCAGGAGGGAGAAGTGATGCGTCCAGCAGCAAGGATATGGTTTTCTTTCTTTAAAGGGCAGTAGCAACAGTGATTGAGATTGGATGGAAGGGTGCACGAAAGTGGATCCCCTTTTTCTTAGCATACATCCCAATTGAGGCGTGATTGACTTTTGGTGCATTCAAATTACCAACTTCCGTAAACTTTTATTTTTTTTTTTGCTTAATTATGTGCGTATGAGTTGGTGCCTACTTGCGTTTATGGAATTGTCAGTTTGATACCTTTCAGTTTGTTGCATGTTTAATTTGTTCTAAGCAATTTTCATTTTAATGTTTTTAGTCATATTAGGTTGTGTTTGATTTTAAAGTTTAGATTTAGTTTAATTGCATTCACAAAATTTTCAAAACCCCACCCCCTTCATTACGTGTTGATCTGAGATTGAACCCAAATTGGTCCTTGAGAGACGACCTAGGAGTCACTTCCTAGCTTATACTGCATTAATTTATGCACAACTTTTGTTGGGAGGTGCGACCCTCTCATCAAAATGGCGCCGTTGCCGGGGACCAATGGTTCGGTCTTAGGTTTTTGTTGTGTTTGTGTGTTGTGTTTTGTCTTGTGTTGTGATGTGATGTGATGTGATGTTCTGTTTTGTGTGTGCGTGTTGCATGTATAAATGTGTTGTGTTTTGTTTGTTTCGTGATTTTTAGTATTCTTCTTTTTCCATGTCTACCTATTTTGATTTTGTGAATACTGCTTATTTTGCTAGTGCCTCTGATTATGATTCCCCTTCTGCATGTTACTCTGATTTTAATTCTGCTGATTTTTATGCTGAGAACAATATGACCCATCCTCCAACTTCTGAGAGCTCTCTTTGGGAGCCGGTTCCACCTAATGAGGATGGTGATCATTTAGTTCTCACCACTGGACTGATGAATTTGTTGCCCAAGTTTTATGGTCTTGCAGATGAATGCCCACATGAACATTTGGATAGGCTTTATCGAATTTGCTCTTTAATGAAACTTCCAAATGTCCCGGACAATCTAGTTTTCTTCAGGGCATTCCCGCACTCATTAGAAAGAGCAGCAAAAGATTGGAAGGACTCTCTTCCTCCAGGATCCATTACCAGATGGGAAGATCTTGAGCATCAGTTTCTGAGCAAATTTTCCCCTGTGCAATATGCTTACAGCAACGGTCTTGGATGGAATGACCCTACCTTGGGATGGTATGATGATCCACAGCATCAATATCAAGAACCACCATTCCAGAGTACTTTTATGCCTCCACCAGTCCAGCAATACGAGAGTCAGCAGTATAGTGCTCCTGTCGAAATAGCTCCTCAGCCTTTTACTTCTGAGCCTACATTGAAGGAGTTGTTGGAGCAGTTGACCATGCAGAACCTGCAGTTTCAGCAAGAGACCAGAGCGACCATTCAGAGCTTGAATGACCAGATAGGGCAGATGGCTACTCAACTCAATCAGGAACAATCTCAAGATTTAGAGGAATCACCATTTCAGACTGTTCTGATTCCTGATGATGTTAGTGTCATCCACATAGAAGATGGGGAGCAGAGTTATGAGCTTACTACTACGCCACATACTTTCCCACCTTCAGATGTCTCTACTCTTGCACATGCGGAGACTTATGAAGATTTTGAGGATCAGGCAGGTATAAGCAGCAATTTTGAGCCAGGTAGACCATTTTCATCCTCCACCACTATTCCAATCTTCAGGAAAGTGGAGGTAAGCATACCTTAGTCTGATTATGTCAGTCATGATTATGTTGCTCATGATTATGCTGTTGAGAGGTATGTTGATGATCATATTGTTGCTGAGCATGTTTTTAATTCTCCCTCTGTGCATGATGAGAACCACTTTTTGATATCACATCCAAATGTTTATTCTCAATGCACTGAACATGAATCTGAGTCTATTATTGATATTACTTTTAATGTGGAAATTGATTCATGTTTTGAGGATGTATCTGAGGTTCAGCCTGTTACACTGGGATTGGGTGTTATACCCCTGCATGAAATTTCTGTAGAGCCACATTGCACTAACCCTATTGCAGGAGGTACAAATGAATTTGACCAACATGCACCCACAGTGGAAAACAAAGGTGCTAACACTCATAAAAGCTTCAACATCAGTAGGCACCTGCTGAACCCGCTCATCAACAGTCTTTGCTTCTTAGATCCAGTTGTGGATGATATCTCCCTGCTAGATCAAATCTGGAGGATGAAGCAATTCTTCCTCAAAACTTCCTTGCTGGATCCTGTGGTGGAAGACATCTCCCTGAAAGTCCCTACTTTTATTGCACTTGTCCATGATCTGTTGACTGTTATTATTTCTGATCTTATGCTTATGACACATTGAGGACACTGTGTAGTTTAAGTGTGGTCTATTGGGGGAGATTTTTATTTTTCTTTGTTAGTTTTTGTTTTCTTGGTTAAATTTTTTCTTTTCTAGGTAGTTTTTGTTGTGTCTTGTGTACAGTTTTGCATGCTTTTCGTAAATTCTGGATTGTGGTCAGGTTGTCAGTTTTCCTTCACATCATTGATACTCTGAGATGTTGGATTCCTTGCTTTTCTTTGCTTGGAAGATGATCATGATGTTTGAGAGTTGAATTGATTGTGACACAAATGCCCTGTGTGAGAATTTGAGCCACTTGATGTTCTTTCTTGTGTGTGATATGTCTCTTGATTGCTTGCACATATGCCTTGGTTTGACTCTTGTTGATAACTCTTGATTGATATGCATGTTTGGAAGTGATAAAGGCAGTTTTGTTTTTGAGCCTCTCTAGCCAAATAAGCTTACCTTGTTCTAATCCTTTGAAAACCCTTTTTGAGCCTATACTTTCCCCCATTTCTTTGTTTTGAATGCTCATACACTAGCCCTAAGTGAAAAACCATGATTACCTTAACCTTAGGGAATTTTGGAGCTTTGGAAGTGTTTTGGGAACAAGTGTGGTCTCCTTGGGGATTCTGATGAGTTGGCTAGTTAGTTCCTCTTCTTGTTTTGTTTTTGTAAATATGTGGTGTATCTTGTCTCTTGAAATTGTGTGCTTAATAGAGAAAAGAAAAGAGACAGGATGGAAAAAAAAAGAGAGCAGAAAAATAGTGAAAAAAAAATGTGAATAATTGTGAATAATGGAGTCAAGAAGAGGATGGAATTAGAGGTTGTGGGTGTGTTTGAATGTGTTTACACTTGTTCCCCATTGCTCCTCTGTTCCTTATGGTTTGTAGCTTTATATCCAGATATATCCTCCCTTGTCCTTGGCCCCATTACAACCATGAAAAGACCTTTTGATTTGAACATGCATATGTGTTTGAGTGTTGATATTAGAGGCTTGCCAAGTCTGTTGTTGTTTGCTTTCTTGAGTGCATTGAGTGACATTGATTTACCTTAAACACTTGAGAGAAACACTGATTGTGTGCATCTGTGAGGCTCTGTTGCTGTTGATTCATCTCTTGAACTGATTGACTGCTTTCCTTGTACGGAATTGTTTGGATGATTCTTTGAGTATCTGCTTTTGTTGACTCGGTATTGGATTCTGCCTATACCTTTTACTGTCCAGATTTTGTGAGAACTGTGCAACTGTGTTTCTGTTTTGGAGTCTTTGTTGTCTGTCTTTCGAGTCTGTGTCATCTCCCTGATGTTTGAGTAGTTCCCTCATTTTCGTTTTAGTTTTGCCCAGGAGTGCAAAAGACTAAGTGTGGTCTATTTTGATGAGTCGTTATTTCTTGAATTAGATTTAGTTTATTGCACTTAAATAAACCAGGGAATTGTGTTTAATTGTTTGTTATTTCCCAGTTTTCCGAATTCCGCTTAATTTGGTCGGAAATTTGTAATTGTGCTAATTTGAATTTTCTGAGCTGATTAAGTGCAATTTTGAAATGCAGGAAAATTTCGGAAATACATTTTGGGACATCAGGAAGAATGCCAAATAAATTCAAGACTCTCCAGACAGACATTTTTGAATTAATTAAATTGTAATTCAGTAGTTTAAAATTTCTGTATCAACTCTTACATTTTGGGTCAATTTTTGGTAAATTAGAGTAGACCCAAAAATTAAAAGTTAGCGATTTAGACCTAGGTTTTTCTTTTGTGTGGATCCCACCCTTATTAAAGGTGACCCACGGCTCTTGAAAAGCCCTAGCCGTCACATATTTTGGGACCACGGTTTTTAGTTCCTTTTCTCTCGGTTTTGTTTTTTTTGGCTTTGGCTTTGGCTTTGAACGTATTGTGAATGTGAGAGCTGGGGAAGGTATTCACGTTGGAAATGGATGAAAGAATTTCATTTTAATCTGGCTGATTTACTCATTGGCATTTTCATTTCTTTGGTTCAAGCAATATTTTTTTTTTGAGAAACGTTGAACGTTGGGTAGACTTGGGATAGCTCTCGTTTTTTTTATTATTCCAGTGGCTCCCTTCCTTTCTCGTTTTGCATCCTTGGAGAAGAATGAATGTTGAAACGGTGATTGGTGATGGAGAGAAGCAGCACGCAATGGATGCACACGGTCCTGTGCAGAACCAGGGAGTAGATTAAATCATTTTATTTTTGCTGGACGGAAAGCACACAAGTAGCCACCTTGGAAGCAAATTTAGAAGAGAAGTAGAACGGAGAAGAGAATGGTGTGTGTCACGGCATGGAGAGCTGTCACGGAGTTGGAATGAGCCGAGGAGGATCCATTTTTATTTAGAGAAAGTTGGTGTACGTTGAAGGAGCTGGAAGCAAGGTGCTGCACGTAGATTTAGGAGCTGGAGGTGCCACGCTGGCTGGAAGAAAAATGGTGCTGGAATGTGCTGTTACGCTGGAAGAGAATGCAAAGGTGATGGAATGGGAGGCTGCACTGGAACGTGGAGCTAAAAGAAAATGAAATGGTGTGCGTGGGAAGTGGATGCAAGAAGAATGAAAGAGCTGTGTGATGCACATGTTGAGGTGGAAGAGTGAAACGGTGATGGCTGGAAGCACACGGACAGAGTAGAAGCACGTTGAGAGAGTGCTGTCACAAATGCACATGCGGAAGAAGCATGATGAATCAACATTCTGGAGTTCTCTTTCTTTCTTTTAAATGGCATACACGGAGAATGGAGGTGTTGGAGCTGCCACCTAGGATGATGTGCACTGATTTTATATTCCAGCAGTAGTTATAGATAACTTTAGATAATGCAAAGGTGAGGAGTGGACAAGTGCTGCACAATTATCAAGGATATGGTTTTCTTTCTTTAAAGGGCAGTAGCAACAGTGATTGAGATTGGATGGAAGGGTGCACGGAAGTGGATCCCCTTTTTCTTAGCATACATCCCAATTGAGGCGTGATTGACTTTTGGTGCCTTCAAATTACCAACTTCCGTAAACGTTTTTTTTTTTTTGCTTAATTATGTGCGTATGAGTTGGTGCCTACTTGCGTTTATGGAATTGTCAGTTTGATCCCTTTCGGTTTGTTGCATGTTTAATTTATTCTAAGCAATTTTCATTTTAATGTTTTTAGTCATATTAGGTTGTGTTTGATTTTAAAGTTTAGATTTAGTTTAATTGCATTCACAAAATTTTCAAACCCCCCCCCCCTTCATTACGTGTTGATCTGAGATTGAACCCAAATTGGTCCTTGAGAGACGACCTAGGAGTCACTTCCTAGCTTATACTGCATTAATTTATCCACAACTTTTGTTGGGAAGTGCGACCCTCTCATCAGCCGCTTCGTCAACTTCGTCCATTTCCTCCACTTTGTCCACTTCGCCTACTTCCTCCATTTCCTCCACTTCGTCCACTGTCACTAATTCGTCCAATTCGTCCACTTCCTCCACTTCGTCCACTTCCTTCACTTCGTCGACTTCGTCCACTTCCTCCACTTCGCCTACTTCCTCCTTTTCCTCTACTTCTTCCACTTCCTCCACTTCGTCAAATTCGTCCACTTCCTCCAGTTCCTCCACTTCGTCCACATCCTTCACTTCGTCCACTTCCTCCACTTCGTCTACTTCCACCACTCCGTTCACTTCATCCACTTTGTCCACTTCGTCCAATTCGTCCAGTTCATCCACTTCGTCAACTTCGTCCCAAAATGTATTTCCGAAATTTTCCTGCACTTCAAAAATGCACTTAATCAGCTCAGAAAATCCAAATTAGCACAATTACAATTTTTCGACCAAATTAAGCAGAATTCGGAAAACGGGGAAATAACAAACAATTAAACACAATTCCCTGGTTTATTTAAGTGCAATAAACTAAATATAATTCAAGAAATAACGACTCATCACTCCACTTGCTCCACTTCCTTCACTTCGTCCACTTCCTTCACTTCATCCACTTCCTCCACTTCCTCCTCTTCCTCCACTTCTTCCACTTCCTCCACTTCCTCCACTTCCTCCACTTTGTCCCCTTCGTCCACTTCGTCAACTTCGTCCAGTTCTTCCACTTCCTCCACTTCCTCCAATTCCTCCACTTCCTCCACTTCCTCCACTTTGTCCACTTCGTCTACTACGACCACTTCGTCCAATTCGTCAAGTTCGTCCACTTCCTCAACTTCGTCGACTTCGACCACTTCCTCCTTTTCCTCCACTTTCTCTTCTCCTTCTTTTCTCCCACTTTCTTTTTTTCTTTTCTTTTTCTACTCACCTTCTCAATCTTCACACAAATTTTCTCTTCTTCTTTCTCTTCTCTCTCTTTTCTCTCTTCTTTTTCCAACTCAACTTTTTCAACATTTACACTCACTAGCTCTTGACACTCTTCCCTGGGGTTAACCTCAGTATTAGCCCCACAATTTCTACTTGGCCTTTCTTCCATCTGTTTGATGATCTGCCCCATCTGAATCTCCAAATTTTTGATAGCAGCTTCAGTGCTCTTTTGGGAAGACTCAGTTTTCTGTATGAAATTGTTGAGAATTTCCTCCAACCTCATGGACCTGTGCAGCAGTCTTCAATTCTTTGGGTAGTTGTGCAAGTATCTTTGTGAGATTCTCCAATTGTTGAGTTAGTATATTGTTCTGAGCTATCAAGGCATCATTGGATTGCATCTGCAGAACTCCTTTTTGTTGAATAGGAGCTCCTCTTTCAATGTTCCACTTATTGTCATTAGTAGTCATGCTTTCAATTATTTCTGTGGCTTCCTCTGGAGTCTTCCATTTGATATTGCCTCCTGCGGAGGCATCCAGCATCATCTTGGTTTGTGAACCAAGCCCTCCAAGGAAGATTAAGACTACTTCTCCTTCGTTAAATCCATGCGTGGGAGTCTTTCTTAATAGGCTCTTATATCTGTCCCATGCATGACCTAATGATTCCTCCATGCCTTGCCTGAAAGATGAGATCTCTTGCTTTCCTTTGTTGACCTTGGAAGAATTGAGTGCCCATATAGTTAAATTCTTGACCGAATTGCATCCTGCAAACATTAGGCACAAAACTCTAGAAAATATCTGTTAGCACAAAACGATATAGAAGAAGATATATATTCAGAAGATAAAAAGATAAAAGATTCAGAAGATAAGAAGATAAGAAGATAAAAAGATAAAAGATTCAGAAGATAAAAGATAAAATAAAATAAAATAAAATCTAATCTAAAAATAAAATCTAATCTAATCTAATCAAATAAAATAAAATCTAATCTAATCAAATAAAATAAAATAAAATCAAATCTAATAAAATCAAATCAAATAAAATCTAATCTAATCAAATAAAATAAAATAAAATAAAATCAAATAAGATACACACTGTAAAATAACAGAAAAAAAAATAAAAAAAATAAAAAATTCGAAATTTAAATTAAAAATAAAAAAAAAATAAGTCAAAGATAATCAATAATCACACAAATTAACCAGTTAAACCACGAGTCCCCGGCAACGGCGCCAAAAACTTGATGAACAAATTTGTAAGCACCAAAATATGATGTCACAAACTTGTTTCACAATCGGCAAGTATGACCGAATCGTTCAAGTAATAAAACTTGGTAAGACCAAGTATCGTTCTTCCCAAAGGACTCACGACCTAGTTTAGTTGTGTGGTTTGTTGATTAGCTAAGACTTAAGGACGAAATAATTGGATTATATTATGCAAGACGAAAATTAAACATGTATGCATGAATTGATCAATGGCAAAGACTAAAGATAAACACTTTCAATGGAATTATATGAATGAATATGTTGTTGGGGGGTCAATTTCATCTCATCCACTCTCATATATTTTAGGAATTAAACATTCAAATCATCATTGTTAATGCCACTCTCTAATGTACCATTCTAGATGGCTTCTCCCTAATCAAATAGTTCATACAATTCCTAGCATTCCTAATGATTAGTTCATGACTGCAGGAGCTTAAAGGCAACCAATATAATGTTGTCAGTAAAATATTGGGAGAAATTCCCCGGATCTAGACTTCCCCGTACGTGTCCGTATCGACAAAACCAATAATCATGCATTAGAATGAGTTAAACAATGCAAGCATTGAGCAAAGAGGAAAAACCCTAACTAATGATGAAAGAAAGCATATGTCTTACTTCAAAGATGTACTCAATAAATCCATATATGAGAGCTTCAAGAGATTACATTGATTCCCCAACAAACATACAAGGTTTAGTTCACCATCGTCATGGTGAACCTAGATGAATAACAATGAAAGAATGAAAGAATAAACCCAATAAAGGTGAAGAGGTAGCCTGAGCATCCAAGATCCTCCTTCAAAGGGGTGGAAGAGAGAGTGTTTGCCTCGTTTCTGCCAAAGATGTCTAACTATAGGACGTGCAAGCCCTTATATACTAATTTAGAGTTACAAAAGATTACAAAAGCCCAAGCCCAAAAGTGCCGCTCAGCGGTATTTACCGCTCAGCGGTAGTTGCACGTCCTTTTCTTCCCCTCAGCGGCCATTTTGCCCCTCAGCGTGACTCCCGCAACCTCCTGAGTGCCGCTCAGCGGTAGTTTGCCGCTGAGCGGTGCCTTCGTCTTCTCTTTTTGCACTCTTTCTTGTCTTTTCTATTGTCACTTCTCTCCTTCTTCACTCTTTGCACCAAATTCACCTTAAAACCTGCACAAAAACACTGAAATCAAGCATAAACCTGTCCAGCTCTCTTATTTATGAAAATATGGATAAAAGGCATGATTTCAAGCTAGTTTCTAAGTCTAAAGGTTGCTTTTAGTATCAATTTCAAGCATGAAAATAACAGTTTTTCAACTGTTATCAACTTCTCCCACTTCCCCAACTTCCTCCACTTCCTCTACTTCCTCCAGTTCCTTCAATTCCTCCACTTCCTCCACTTCGTCAAAATCGTCCACTAAGTCAACTTTGTACCCTAAGTTCACTAAGTCCACATCGTCTAGTTCGTCCACTTCATCCACTTCGTCAACTTCATCCACTTCGTCAACTTTGTCCACTTCTTCTACTTCCTCTACTTTGTCCACTTCGTCTACTTCCTCAATTTCCTCCACTTCGTCCACTTCGACCAATTCGTCCAATTCGTCAACTTCGTGCACTTCGTCCACTTGCTCCACTTCCTCTACTTCGTTCACTTTGTGATGAAGTTGCTCCAGCAGAGGTGTGGAAGGAAGGCAGGGAAATGAAGAATTGGATCATGAGCAGTGTTGAAGATGGATCCCGAGAGGTAGCTGGCAGTGGAATGAAGTGTGTTTTTAACAGCAGTGGCATAGTGAAATCAGTGGATGCAGAGATGGAGGAAGAGCTCTATGGTGAGTGGATTATCTAACTCAGAAAGCCTTCACTGGAAGGAAGCTAGAAGGAGAAGGAAAGCTCAATAAGAGGTGACTTTTGGCAGAGTTCTAGTTGCTGGAAAAATGCATCAGCATAGTAAAACTCCATATATTCAAAAGTGAGCTACAAGCTTTGCTTATGAGATTTTATAGATCAATCTCAAAGCTTAAGCAAGCCTTTACACGTTTCTTTTTAGATCTGAAATGCTAACCATGTGCTAAATGTGTGGCTTCTAGAAAGCCTTATGAAACACGTGAATTTTACATGTGGAGAGAAAAATTTACTAATGCCACCCCTTAGAAGGATACGCACACCCCTTCTTGTGTGGAAATGTCCATTTTACCCTTCTCCATGTTTTGGCCAATTTGTAACATCTTCTTGTTCTCCAATTTTCCATCCAAAAATAGCAAATAGTATTTGACCTTGGGGAGAATACTCATCTTGGAGCTTTTTGGCCATCCCTCTTGTGATGGGTCCTATGGTGCTAGACCTTCTTGTATCATCCTCTCCCTCTTGAGAAGGATTTGTCCTCAAATCCAAAAGGTCTTCATCTTCACTATCAAATCCTGAAAAAGGTTTAAGATCAGATACATTGAAAGTAGCATGAACACCATATTCAGGAGGAAGATCAAGTTGATATGCATTGTTATTGATCCTCCTTATCACTCTAAAAGGTCCATCTCCTCTAGGATTGAGTTTCTCTTTGAGTAGCTCAAAAGCTTTTTGTTGTTTATCCCCCCAATGGAATGTAACATCTTTTTTCACCAACTCATTGAGGGGTGAAGCAAGACTAGAGAAGTTAGGAACAAATCTTCTGTAAAAGCTTGCCAACCCATGGAAGCTCCTTACTTCTCCTACATTCTTTGGAGGAGGCCAATCTTGGATGGCCTTTATTTTTTCTGGGTCCACATGAACCCCATTTTTGGTGACCACAAATCCAAGAAATATGACACTATCAACACAAAAAGTACACTTGTCAAAGTTTGCAAACAATTTGTGTGTTCTAAGAATTGTTAGAACAACTCTCAAATGATTTTCATGGGTTTGCAAATTTTGACTATATACCAAAATATCATCAAAGTACACAACTACAAACTTCCCAATGCAATCCCTAAGAACATGATTCATAAGTCGCATGAATGTGCTTGGAGCATTTGTAAGACCAAAAGGCATAACTAGCCATTCGTATAATCCAAACTTGGTCTTAAAGGCAGTTTTCCATTCATCACCTTCTTTAATTCTTATTTGGTGATAGCCACTTTTTAAATCTACCTTTGAAAATATTTGTGCTCCATGCAATTCATCCAACATATCATCAAGCCTAGGAATGGGATGTCTATACTTGATTGTGATGTTGTTGATAGCTCTACAATCACAACACATGCGCCACTTCCCATCTTTTTTTGGGACAAGCAACACTGGTACAGCACATGGACTTAGACTCTTTTGAACTAAGCCTTTATCTAGCAACTCTTGGACTTGTGTCTCAATCTCCTTAGTTTCTTGGGGGTTGGTCCTATAGTTGGCCTATTAGGAAGAACTGCCCCTGGAATGAAATCAATTTGATGTTCTATTCCTCTTATGGGTGGAAGCCCTTTTGGAATTTCTTGTGGGAATAAATCATCAAATTCTTTCAAAAGTTTTTGAATGGATGGAGAAAGAGTTGAAGTCTTTGAATCACTAGATGTGCATGTAAGTGTCCCTTGACAAAGAAGAAGATATGAAGGTTGCTCAACTTGAAGTGTATTGATTAAAGTCTTTTTGTTTAAAAGGACTTCATGTTGAGTGACCTTAGGTGGCACACTTGTTTCTATACCCTCCTTTCTTTTTGATTTTTTCTTTTGAGCATGTTCTTGCTTTCTTAAAGACTTTATTTGTGCTTGATCCTTAGCCACTTGGGTAGGAGTCAAAGGATGAAGCACAAACTTCTTGTCTTTTTGATGGATAGTGATGGTATTGGTTAGACCATGATGTATAGTTTGATGATCAAATTGCCATGGTCTCCCCAATAACACATGACATGCTTCCATGGGAACTATATCACATAAAACTTCATCTTTGAAGTTCCCAATGGAAAATGCCAACTTCACTTGATTCTTGACTATTATATCCCCATCTTCATTTAGCCAATGAAGTTTATAAGGTTTTGGATGGGGTATAATATCAAGCTTCAACTTCTCAACCAACCTTGTACTACAACAATTGCAACAAGATCCACTATCAACAATGAGAGAACAATGATTTTCTTGAATTTTACATCTTGTGTGAAAGATGTTCTCTCTTTGTGATATGTGTTCAAGACTTGGTTGGTTGCTAAGTATTCTTCTCACCATGAGAAGTTGCCCATTATCAGCATATATTTCCTCTTCCCTCTCTTCTTCCTCACTCTCACTTGTACTAGTTGGGGTGTCACTTTCACTACTATAAATGTCCCTGCCTTTCAAAATAATGTTTCTTTTTGTAGGACATTGAGTAGCTACATGACCCCTTCCTAGACATTTGAAGCATTTGATTTCACTTGTTCTGGTGTGTGAGGGTGTTTCTTTCTTGGGTCTCTCTTCTATTTTGGCTAGAGGTTTAAATGGCTCTTTTTCTTTAAAAATTTTCTTTTCAAAAGTAGGTTGAACTTGAATTCTTTTAGAAGAAGATTTTCTCAAGTTTTGTTGTTCTACCTTTATACACATTTGAACAAGATCATTCAAATCTCTATAAGGTAGAAGTTCAACCCTATCTCTTATGTCAAAATTGAGCCCACTTAAAAATCTAGCTAAAGTGATTTCTGGACCCTCCACTATGCCTGCCCTCATCATATACACTCCATCTTTTGTCTATACTCCTCAACTGTCATGGACCTTTGTTGTAACCTTTGGAGTTTATCCATGAGTTCTCTATTGTAGTAGGAGGGAATGTGTCTCCTCCTAAGGGCAGACTTGAGATCGTTCCAATAGTGGATGGGAGGGGCTTGATGTCTAAGCCTCTGTTTGACCAAAGCAGTCCACCAGTACATTGCATACCCTTGAAAGCTTAGGGTAGCTAGAGAGACCTTCCTCTCTTCAATCACTTGGTGGCATTCAAATAATTGTTCCACCTTCATCTCCCAATCAAGATAAGCCTCTACATTGTCCTTCCCATGGAAGTGAGGCAACACAATATTGACTTCTTTAGGGGGTGGGGGTGCATGAGAATTTCTCCTATGCCTTCTAGAAGTAGAAGGCTGATGAGGGTAATAATCACCCAGACTCATAGACATCCCTCCCTCTTGAGAGTTGTCACTCTGACTTCCCCTAGACTTACTTTTTCTTCATTCTCAACTCATCTTGAATAACAGCATTTTGAAGCTCTCTATTGACTTTCTCTTCATTCATTTCTCTTCTTATTTCCTTGAATTCATTAACTAAAGTTTGAAGAGAAAAATGTTCTTTTTCACTATCACTTATCCTAGGAGAATGCTTTCTAGACATTATGATGGACTTAAATGTTATTCTTGAAGTAAAGACTAGAGATTTTCACTTGAAGCAATATTCCAGGTAAGGGAGGTGATTCACTAGGAATGCTTAAGTACCAAGCCTTATCCTTGCCAAATATGCTTCTTGCTACTTACTAAAGTCCTTAGATCAAAATCACTCTTAAATCCACCTAAGTCTTAAAGACAACAAAGAAATCACAAAGTAAAGAAAAGACACAACCTAACTCTAAATTCGGACCCCTAAGAGAGCTTCCTATTCGCACAAGATATATGCTATCTAGTCAAGAATGGAACAAGTAATTAAAGTGAGGTCTCCTAGGTGAGGCTTAGACTTTGGATCTAAGACACACTCACCGTCTACCAATTTTAAAGTGATGAGACTTTTAGTCAAGTTAGCAAATGAGGGAAGAACACTTATGAGCTCTTCCACTTCACTTGCTTGAAATGGCCAACTTACACAATTGAAAAAGAAAGTAAACACCAAAAATATAAGGGAAACAACAAAATTTGGGAAAACAAGGATGTGGTTGAATGTGGCAGCTTTGGTTGCTCTCAAACAAGTAATGAATCAGCTTGGATTCATGCAATTCTCTCAGCTGTAAGTGAATTATGCTGCTGTTGCAGCAACCAGTTTGATGCAGACCAGTGAAGAATTTGGGTCTGCTGCACCAAAAAAATCAGCCTCAAGGTTGATCTTTCCTTGCT
This sequence comes from Vigna nakashimae, assembly GCA_034642375.1. Taxonomy (NCBI): domain Eukaryota; kingdom Viridiplantae; phylum Streptophyta; class Magnoliopsida; order Fabales; family Fabaceae; genus Vigna; species Vigna nakashimae. The sequence continues at coordinate 34,142,637 of CM067765.1, forward strand.
CCAATCCACTCCCTAATATGCTACCAGTGTTGTAGGACCACCTGAGATAATTCTGCACCCAACAAAGAGCTCATACAGACCACCAACAATCAATTATTAAGCCAGAAAATCAACACTGCTGCTGCCAGAAACTGTTAAACCAGAATGCACAACTGTAGTTTTATCAAACAGCTTATGTGCAGGATTTTCAAACAGCTTAAATCAATCAATTAATCGGTTTCCAATGAATGGTGGCACTCAAAATGAACTTAGGAAAGGATCTAGAGTAGATTTGAAAAGCAAGAAACAAAGATAAGTTGCAGCTTTGATCAATTTCGAAACCAAATGTAAACTAGGCAAAGTGTTTGATAAAATGCCTAGAAGAAAGCTGAAAAAAAATGTGCATCAGATTTTAACTTTTGCTTCGCACTGGTTCACACAGCTTTTTACAATGCAGTTTATGGTAAGATTTGAATTGTGCACTTCTTTTACTTCAATTGAACCAAGCTTTTGCTACCAGTTCTGAACTAAATTTGATGCAGTAATCCAATCAAGCTTTCAAATTAAAATTCTGCAACTATACCAGAAAAAGATGCTTAAAAAATTGGTGGTTTGAATGGTCATTTTGCACAAACAAATCTGGACTCTTAATTTTATGATTTGAGCAAATTTGTTTTACCAAATATGACTTGTGCAAACTGCCAGCAGAGGCTAAATGCTTTTAAATCAAAATTTGACTATGGCAGTTGCTCTTTCACACCAAATTTGGCCAATTCACCATCCAATTTTTAGCAAAAGAATCAAACTGATATGTAATCAATTAAAATGACTCTAGGACAGCAAATCAGACTAAAACAAGACTCTAGGAATTGCATTTAAGAGATGTCCAGAAAGAACTCTAAACTGGACAGATTCAAAAATCAGAAAAATTTTAGAAACATCAATCAAAGATAGGTGCAGTTCGGTCAAGCTGCTTGAATGAGTTATGGATTCTGCAGAATGGTGCAACCAGATTGATTGTCTTGGACAATTCCTTGTTTATATGGTATGCACACATCACATTACAGTCATTCCAACATCACCAAATTTTTTTAACTTCACAGGTGCATTTCAGAAAACACATTTTAAATCAGATTCAAAACAGATTTAAATTCTGCATTAACTAGAACTGCACTGTGATGGAATTCAAGATGCACTAAGCTCATTCATCATTGCTCATCTCATGTGCTTCTATTGAAAATCCAATCAAACACAGCAGATTTATCCAAAAACCAGTTTCAACTCAGAAATTTGACAAAATAAACAACAACACAGTACTAGACATGACAGAATTAGATTTCAAAATTAAAAGACTCAAAGCAAAGAATTGACCGATTAAAATGATGAACAATAAAGCAATTAAAAGCTGGAAACAACAAATTTCTCAATTGAAATCTACTGGAACTGTAAAAACAATGTAACAGTACACAGAAAACAGAAAACAAGAATGGAAATGTTGACAGAATGCAGCAATGAAAACAGATACTTAGCTGGAGCGTGATGCAGAACCAAGGCTCTGAATACCACTTGATGAAGTTGCTCCAGCAGAGGTGTGGAAGGAAGGCAGGGAAATGAAGAATTGGATCATGAGCAGTGTTGAAGATGGATCCCGAGAGGTAGCTGGCAGCGGAATGAAGTGTGTTTTTAACAGCAGTGGCATAGTGAAATCAGTGGATACAGAGATGGAGGAAGAGCTCTATGGTGAGTGGATTATCTAACTCAGAAAGCCTTCACTGGAAGGAAGCTAGAAGGAGAAGGAAAGCTCAATAAGAGGTGACTTTTGGCAGAGTTCTGGTTGCTGGAAAAATGCATCAGCATAGTAAAACTCCATATATTCAAAAGTGAGCTACAAGCTTTGCTTATGAGATTTTATAGATCAATCTCAAAGCTTAAGCAAGCCTTTACACGTTTCTTTTTAGATCTGAAATGCTAACCATGTGCTAAATGTGTGGCTTCTAGAAAGCCTTATGAAACACGTGAATTTTACATGTGGAGAGAAAAATTTACTAATGCCACCCCTTAGAGGGATAAGCACACCCCTTCTTGTGTGGAAATGTCCATTTTACCCTTCTCCATGTTTTGGCCAATTTGTAACATCTTCTTGTTCTCCAATTTTCCATCCAAAAATAGCAAATAGTATTTGACCTTGGGGAGAATACTCATCTTGGAGCTTTTTGGCCATCCCTCTTGTGATGGGTCCTATGGTGCTAGACCTTCTTGTATCACTTTGTCCACTTCGCCTACTTCCTCCATTTCCTCCACTTCGACCAATTCGTCCACTCCGTCCAATCTGTCCACTTAATCCACTTCCTTCACTTCGTCCACTTCCTCGACTTCATCCACTTCCTCCACTTCCTCCTTTTCCTCCACTTCTTCCACTTCCTCCCCTTCCTCCACTTCGTCCACTTCTTCCACTTCCTCCACTTTGTCCCCTTCGTCCACTTCGTCAACTTCGTCCACTTCTTCCACTTCCTCCAATTCCTCTACTTCATCCATTTTCTCCACTTTGTCCACTTCGTCTACTACGACCACTTCGTCCAATTCGTCAAGTTCGTCCACTTCCTCCACTTCCTCAACTTCGTCGACTTCGACCACTTCGTCCACTTCCTCCTCTTCCTCCACTTCCCCCACTTCCCCAACTTCCTCCACTTCCTCTACTTCCTCCAGTTCCTTCAATTCCCCCACTTCCTCCACTTCGTTCACTTCGTCAAAATCGTCCACTAAGTCCACTTCGTCCATTAAGTTCACTAAGTCCACATCGTCCAGTTCGTCCACTTCGTCAACTTCATCCACTTCGTCAACTTCATCCACTTCGTGCACTTCGTCCACTAAGTCCACTTCTTGCCCTTTGTCCACTTCCTCCACTTTTACAACTTCGTCCCCTTCGTCCGCTTCGTCAACTTCGTCCATTTCCTCCACTTCATCCACTTCCTCCACTTTGTCCACTTCCTCCACTTCGTCCATTTCGTCTACTTCGACCACTTCCTCTAATTCGTCCAGTTCGTCCACTTCCTCCACTTCTTCCACTTCGTCACTTCCTCCAGTTCCATCACTTCCTCCACTTCCTCCACTTCCTCGACTTTGTCCACTTAGTCAACTTCGTCTACTTCGTAAACTTCGTCCACTTCGTCCACTTCGTCCACTTCGTCAACTTTTTTCACTTCGGCCACGTCCTCCGCTTCCTCTACTTCATCCACTTTCTCCACTTTGCCTACTTCCTCTATTTCCTCCACTTCGTCCACTTCGACCAATTCGTCCAATTCGTCTACTTCCTCCACTTCCTCCACTTCCTTCACTTCCTCCACTTTGTCCACTTCGTCCAATTCCTCCACTTCGTCCATTTCGTCTAGTTCGACCACTTCCTCCAAGTCGTCCAGTTTGTCCAGTTTGTACACTTCCTCCACTTCGTCCACTTCCCCCACTTCCTCCACTTCGTCCACTTAGTCCACTTCGTCCACATCGTCAACTTCGTCCACTTCTTCCACTTCCTCCAGTTCCTCCCCTTCGTCCACTTCGTCCATTTCATCTATGTCGCCCCCTTCATCCACTTCGTCCAATTCGTCCGGTTCGTTGACTTCATCCACTTCCTCCATTTCCTCCACTTCCTCCAATTTGCAACCTCGTCCACTTCCTCCACTGCGTCAACTTCCTCCACTTCCTCCATTTCATCTACTTCGACCAATTCGTCGAATTTGTCGAGTTCGTCCACTTCCTCCACTTCGTCCAATTCGTCAACTTCCGCCACTTCCTGCACTTCGTCCACTTCCTCCACTTCGACCACTTCGTCCATTTCGTCCAGTTCGTCAACTTCCTCCACTTTGTCCACTTCCTCCACTTCGTTCACTTCCACCACTTCCTCCACTTCCCTTACTTCCTCCACTTCCTCCGGTTCCTGATATGCGGGGACCAAGGCTAATTAGTTATGTAAGTGAAGATGAAGACCCTATGGATTTGAGGGCAAATCCCTCTCAAGAGGGAGGGGATGATACCAGAAGGCCTAGCACCATTGGGCCTATCACAAGAGGGATGATAAGGAAGCTACAAGATGAGTACTCTCCCAAAGGCCAAACCCTCTTTGCTATCTTTGGATGGAAGATTGGAGACCTAGAAGATGCTTTTAAGATGCCAAGACATGGAGAAGGGTAAAAGTGGACTTTGGCACATGGGGGGGTGGGGTGTGTGCATAGTAGCCTAAGGGGTAGTATTAGCTTATTTTAATTCCACTTATGCGCCTATGTAATAAGCCACGTGAATAATATGGTTTCTAGAAAGCCATCACACTTTGCACATGTGGGTGAGGTGGCACTTGATCCGTATTTTGTGGATCTCCTTACCTCACATGCATTGCATTGCATTGACTTGAGATTTAGCTATATAATCTCCTGGGATAAGCATGTATTTCACTTTTGGAAATTTATAGAAGATGAATTTTGCACTTTGCAATTTCCTCTCATCCGAAAGTCCTCTCTATTTGCTTGCTCTTCCATTGCTATCTTCTTCCATTGTGGAAGCCGCCTGAGATAGCCTACCATTCCCTCAAGCCAACTTCCACTTCATCTCACCCTAATCACTTCAATCCGCTGCCAACATCTCATACAATCCAGCCAAAACCGAGAGCCTTCTCTGCTACAATTTCTCCAGCACTGAACAATGCTTTCTGTTACTGTTCCATTGATTCTTTGGGTGCAGCAGAGCTGGTTGCTTCGTCCAATCTCACGGATCTGCTCCTATGCATCCTCCTTGATGCATCAAGTGGTATCATGAGCCTAGGTTCAAGTTAGAACCGTGAGATAAGTCCAGATTTCTTCCATTTCTTTGCTGTCAAAATTTCCTGGTTGTTCTTGATGTTTTCTGAAAATTCTGCACTTTTTTTCATAATCATTGCTGTGTTTAGGATCTACTCTTAATTTCATTGGCTACTAGCTGTCTTTGCTTGAGTTTTCCTTCATTTTATTCGGCTGTTATTGATTGTTTGAGTCTATTTTACCATTTAAACATCATTTCCGGTTTTGTCTTAAGTCTTGTTAGTTACTTTGCTGTTTTTGTTATCAAATCTGGTTTTTCAACCAAGTTTTACCAAAAATCTGAGTTGTTTGAATGTGGCTACACCAATTAAGAGCAATGAATACTTCAGAAATGGGCTCAGGTGTTTAGATCTACCATTCAAACTCAAATTTGTGCTGGTTGTTCAAATCTGACAGAATTTCAGTTTCTGTTTTTTTTTGTTGTTGCATTGCCACTGTTCTTATGGTCATTTACTGTTCTATTGAACAGCAGTTGATTGATCCATTGTCTAAACCATTTGGAAGATGAAATGAGTTGACTCCAAATAGTTTGTCATGTGGCAAGAGTGTCCAAGCATTTGGTCAAGATGCATGTGTTTTCCTTGAGTAAATTCTGCCTAATTGTGTGTGGTTAGTATTAGATCATTGCTAACCATCCTCAACACTGAATTTCTGCATTTGTGCAAATTTCAAATACCATTTCTAACTCCTCTTTGTTGTTTTCAAATCAGAATTGCTTTTGAATCAAAATTTGACCATGCTAGTTGTTAAATTTAGCTGAAATCTGGTACTGCAGTAGTGACTTTCTGTTTTATATAGTTTTGATGCATCCAATTAGTTCCAACAAGTCATAAATCATCATCAAAACATGTTTGAATCATTGGAAAATAATTAGGCGCAGTACTATTCATTTTGTATATTTTCCTGCATTGAAAATTGACTCTGCCGAGAAACTGTGCTGGTTTTTGTCAATTTCTGCACTGCATTACTTTGCTTGATTCATCACGTTTAGATGCAGTAAAAGCCATGGTCCATTTAAAATATCAAGATAACAATTCAAAAGAGATATTACATACGTTAAAAGGCACTTAGGACCATTGCATCATCAGTTTCGAAAGTTTGAAGTGTATAGTATTGTTGCTGTTAAAATCTGGTGCAGAAATCTGGTGCAACTCATTCAGGCATTTCATCAAACAGTTTCGTCAATTTTCAATGCATAGCCAATTCGTGTGTGATTCTGATCTAAAGTCTTTTCTTGTGTTTTAAATCTGATCTAGAACCATTCTTAGGATCTATTTGAGGTGCCACCGTGTTTGAAACCCCTTTCATTGCTTGATTTTCGATTTTTTTTCTACATTCTGCACACCAACTGTTTAAAAAAATTTCCTGGTGTTGTTGTCTTTTGGTTGTGAAAAATTACAGCACTTGAGGTGATATTTTCAGTGGTTAATTGGATTGTTGGGTAGGTGGTTTATACCTCAGAAGGTGTATCACAATTGGAAGCATCAAAGAAGGTTCAATGAAGAGGAGCAAAGACAAGAAGATGGTACTTTGGATGGGAAACCCGTGACAATTCTGCACTTCCAAAGTGTGCTGCAGCAAGTGCCGAGACAGCAACCAACAGAATTGTTGCTGCAGAGTTGCGTTCTTGAGTGATCACTTGCAGTTGAGAGGATTGGTGTGAATTAAGCATAGTTCACTCTTTGTTTTGAGAAGCCAAAGCTGCACACATCTTTTCCTTAGCCAATTCGCCTTTTTTTTTCTTTTCTTACAATTTACCAAATTTCTTTTGTAATTTCCTTTGGTTTCTTTGGTTGTAAGTTCCAAATCCAAGCAAGTGAGGTGCTAGAGTTCACAAGTGCTCTTCCCTCATTTGTAACTAGACTCAAAGAAGTCTCACAACCTAAAATTGAGTAGTCGGTGAGTGTGTCTTGGATCCAAAGTCTAAGCCTCACCTAGGAGACCTCACCTTAATTGCTTTTCCAATTCTCGCCTAGATAGCATATATCTTGTGCGAATAGGAAGCTCTCTTAGGGGTCCGAATTTAGAGTTTAGGTTGTGTCCTTTCTTTGCTTTGTGTTTTTCTTTGTTGTCTTTAAGACTTAAGTGGATTTAAGAGTGATTTTAGTTTAAAGGATAACTAGTAGTAACCTAAGACATTTCTGGCAAGGTAAGACTTGGTACTTAAGCAGTCTTCATGACTCACCTCTCTTACCTGGGACTTGTCTAAGTGTGAATCTTGTAAATCTTTTACACTAGAAAAACTTTTAGAAACAAAGATGTCTTATAGGTCTTCTAGGAATTTTAATTTTGATAAGCAACTTAGTTACAAAGGCATCAAAAAAGAACATGATAAAGCTAGAAGGAAGTCTTGTTCATCTTATGAATTTGATAGGATTAAAGATGATTTGTATAAACAAGCTAGTGAAAATATTCCATTCTTTGGTGATGATATTGGTGCATTAACATACCTAGCTTGGGAAAAGGAAATTAATGACATGCATTCATTCATGGTGAGAAAAAGTAAATATGAATCCTTCTATTCTAGAGATAATGAATCTTATATTCTTAATCTTTACACTTCTAGTTTTAAAAAGCATGCAAGAGAGTGGTGGGATGATAGGCAATACCATGTTACGATGGGTAGAAAATATCCCATTCATGATTGGAATGAATTGAAAGCTTGTATGAGAAGAAAGTTTGTGCCTCGAGAAAATGAAAGAAGCTTAGAACTTATGAGAGAGCTTATTAGAGAAGGTGAGTCATTCATTCAAAATTTAAGTGGGTTCTCCCGTAGGGAAAGTGAGTTTCTAGAAAAACTTAGGAGGCTATGGGAAGAGACAAGCAAACATAGAATTGAGAGATTAAAAAGAGAAAAACAAAAGCAAGAAGTAAGAGAGAAAAGAGAAATAGAGAGAAGAGAAAAAGAGAGAAGAGAAGAGGAAGAACGAAATAAAAGAAAAGAGGAAGAGAGAAAGAGAAGAGAAGAAGAGAAAAGAAGAGAGCAAGAGAGAAGAGAAGAGGAAGAAAACGAGAGAAGAAAAGAGGAAGAAAGAGAGAGAAGAGATGAGGAAGAAAGAGAAGAAGAGAAAGAAGAGAGAAAGAGAGAAAAGAAACACTTAGAAGCGAAAAGGAAGAAGTTGAAAGGATAGAAATGGAAGAAAAGAAACCAAAGCAACTAAGGGCAACATCTCCTCCTACATTAGAAGTTAAACTCTTAAGGGGAGGTTTTCTATCCTCTCACTTTTATCCATTTATATTTGAATTTTCCAAATTTCACTTTTCTTTCAAAGAATTGGCCACTCCATCTTTAAAAATGTTATCACTTTCAACACATGCAAAGTTCCAACTTGGGTTATGGTTACCTTTATGGTTACCAATAACTCAAGATACAAATAAAATTTCAAATGAAGAAAGGTTTCTTTGTTATATTAAAATTAAAAATTTCAAAATTTGGAAACCTTCTTCTACACATATTCTTTTATATATCTTATTGGGTCAATGAAAACTAATTAGAGATATGTTTGATGCTTATTGCAGATGGATATTTGACCCAGGAGGAACCCTTATGAAGCTAACAAAAATAGGTCTTCAAAAGCACCATCAGATTTGAGGACAAATCCTTTCCAAGGGGGAGGGGATGATACGCGGGGACCAAGGCTAATTAGTTATGTAAGTGAAGATGAAGACCCTATGGATTTGAGGGCAAATCCCTCTCAAGAGGGAGGGGATGATACCAGAAGGCCTAGCACCATTGGGCCTATCACAAGAGGGATGATAAGGAAGCTACAAGATGAGTACTCTCCCAAAGGCCAAACCCTCTTTGCTATCTTTGGATGGAAGATTGGAGACCTAGAAGATGCTTTTAAGATGCCAAGACATGGAGAAGGGTAAAAGTGGACTTTGGCACATGGGGGGGTGGGGTGTGCGCATAGTAGCCTAAGGGGTAGTATTAGCTTATTTTAATTCCACTTATGCGCCTATGTAATAAGCCACGTGAATAATATGGTTTCTAGAAAGCCATCACACTTTGCACATGTGGGTGAGGTGGCACTTGATCCGTATTTTGTGGATCTCCTTACCTCACATGCATTGCATTGCATTGACTTGAGATTTAGCTATATAATCTCCTGGGATAAGCATGTATTTCACTTTTGGAAATTTATAGAAGATGAATTTTGCACTTTGCAATTTCCTCTCATCCGAAAGTCCTCTCTATTTGCTTGCTCTTCCATTGCTATCTTCTTCCATTGTGGAAGCCGCCTGAGATAGCCTACCATTCCCTCAAGCCAACTTCCACTTCATCTCACCCTAATCACTTCAATCCGCTGCCAACATCTCATACAATCCAGCCAAAACCGAGAGCCTTCTCTGCTACAATTTCTCCAGCACTGAACAATGCTTTCTGTTACTGTTCCATTGATTCTTTGGGTGCAGCAGAGCTGGTTGCTTCCTCCAATCTCACGGATCTGCTCCTATGCATCCTCCTTGATGCATCAATTCCTCCACTTCCTCCACTTCGTCAACTTCGTCCACTTCATCCACTTTGTCCACTTTCGTTCACTTGGTCAACTTCGTCCACTTCGTCCACTTCGTTCACTTCCTCCACTTCCTCCACTTCGTCGACTTCCTCCACTTCCTCCACTTTGCCAACTTCGTCCGCTTCATCAACTTCATCAATTTCCTCCACTTCGTCAACTTCCTCCACTTTGTCCACTTCCTCCACTTCGTTCACTTCCTCCACTTCGTCCATTTCGTCTACTTCGACCACTTCCTCTAATTCTTCAACTTCGTCCATTTCCTCCACTTCCTCCGCTTCTTCCACCTCCTCCACTTCCACCACTTCCTGAAGTTCCTTCACATCCTCCTCTTCCTCCACTTTGTCCACTTAGTCAACTTCGTCTACTTTGTAAACCTCGTCCATTTCATTCACTTCGTCCACTTCGTCAACTTCGTCCACTACCTCCATTTCCTTTACTTCGTCTACTTTGTCCACTTCGTCTACTTCCTCCATTTCCTCCACTTCGTCCACTTCGACCAATTCGTCCCCTTCATCCAATTCATCCAATTCCTCCACCTCCTTCACTTCCTCCACTTCCTCCACTTGGTCTTCTTCGTCAACTTTGTCCACTTCCTCTACTTCGTCCACTTCCTCCAGCTCCTCCACTTCGTCCACTTCGTCCACTTCCTCCATTTCATCTACTTCATCTACTTCTACCACTTCGTCCACTTCATCCACTTTGTCCACTTCGTCCAATTCGTACAGGTCATCCACTTCCTCCAGTTCCTTCAGTTCCTTCAGTTCCTTCAGTTCCTTCAGTTCCTCAACTTCCTCCACTTCGTCCACTTCCTCCACTTCCTCCAATTCCTCCTCTTCCTCTACTTCGACCACTTCGTCCTCTTCATCCACTTCGTCCACTTCCTCTACTTCCTCCAGTTCCTCTAGTTCCTCCACTTCGTCAACTTCGCCAACTTCGTCCACTCCCTCCACTTTGTCCACTTCCTCCACTTTGTCAACTTTGTCCACTTCCTCCACTTCCTCCACTTCATTCACTTCCTCTACTTCCTCCACTTCCTCTACTTCGTCCACTTGGTCCACTTCGACCACTTCGTCCAATTCGTCCACTTCCTCCACTTCCTCCACTTCCTCCACTTCCTTCACTTCCTCCACTTCATCCCCTTCGTCCACTTCCTCCACTTCCTCTGCTTCCTCCACTTCCTCCACTTCCTCCGCTTCATCCACTTCATCCACTTCGTCCACATCGTCAACTTCGTCCACTTCCTCCACTTCGTCTATTTCGTCTACGTCGACCACTTCATCCACTTCGTCCCACTGCTCGAGTTCGTCCACATCCTCCACTTCCTCTACTTCCTCCACTTCCTCCGCTTCCTCCACTTCCCCCACTTTGCAACTTCGTCCACTTCCTCCACTGCGTCCACTTCCTCCACTCCCTCCACATCCCCCACTTCCTCCACTTCGTCCAATTTGTCAACTTCCTCCACTTCCTCCACTTCCTCCACTTCCTCCACTTCCTCTACTTCAACCTCTTCGTCCAATTCGTCTAGTTCATCCACTTCTTCCACTTTGTCCACTTCCTCCACTTCGTCCACTTTCACCACTTCCTCCTCTTCCTCCAACTCCCTCACTTCCTCCACTTCCTCCATTTCCTCCACTTCCTCCACTTCTTTCACTTCGTCCACTACATCCACTTCGTCCACGTCGTCAACTTCGTCCACTTCCTCCACCACATCTACTTCGTCCACTACATCCACTTCCTCCACTTCGTCAACTTCCTCCAGTTCCTCCACTTCGTCCACTTCGTCCACTTCGTCCACTTCTTCTATTTCGTCTACGTCGACCACTTCATCCACTTCGTCCCATTTGTTTAGTTCGTCCGCATCCTCCACTTCCTCTACTTCCTCCACTTCCTCCACTTCTACCACTTCCTCCACTGCGTCCACTTCCTCCACTTCCTCCACTTCGTCCACTTCCTGGATTTCCTCCACGTCCTCCACTTCGTCCAGTTCGACCACTTCGTCCAATTCACGCACTTCCTCCACTTCCTTCACGTCCTTCACTTCCTCCACTTCCTCCACTTTCTCCACTTCATCCACTTCGTCCACATCGTCAAGTTCCTCCACTTCCTCCACTTCGTCCACTTCGTCTAGCTCGACCACTTCGTCCAAGTCGTCTAGTTCGTCCAGTTCGTCCACTTCCTCCACTTCGTCCCCTACGGCCACTTCGTCCACGTCGTCCATGTCGTCGACTTCGACCACTTTGTCCACTTCCTCCACTTCCTCCACTTTGTCCCCATCTGCCATTTCGACCACTTCGTCAACTTCGTCCTCTTTGTCCACTTCCTCCACTTCGTCCACTTCCTTTACTTCCTCCACTTCCTCCACTTCCTCCACTTCCTTCACTTCCTCAACTTCCTCCACTTCCTACACTTCCTCCACTTCCTCCACTTTGTCCACCTCGTCAACTTCGTCCACTTTGTCCACTTCATTCACTTCCTCTACTTCCTCCACTTCCTCCACTTCCTCCACTTTGTCCACTTCTTCCACTTCCTCCACTTGCTCCACTTCGTCCAATTCGTCCACTTCGTCAATGATAACAGTTGAAAAACTGTTATTTTCATGCTTAAAATTGACACTAAAAGCAACCTTTATTCTTAGAAACTAGCTTGAAATCATGCTTTTATTCATATTTTCAGAAATAAGAGAGCTGGACAGGTTTATGCTTGATTTCAGTGTTTTTGTGCAGGTTTTAAGGTGAATTTAGTGAAAGAAGTGAAGAAGGAGAGAGATGGAATCAGAAAAGAAATCAAAGAGTGCAAAAGGAGAAGCCGAAGTCACCGCTCAGCGGCAGTTTACCGCTGAGCGGCACTCAGGAAGTCACAGGAGGTCCGCTGAGGGGCAAAATGGCCGCTGAGGGGAAGAAACGAGACGCGCACTCACCGCTGAGCGGTACTTTACCGCTGAGCGGCACACTTATGGGCTTGGGCCTAGATTCTTTGTAATTTTAGAATAGTATATAAGCTTTAGGACGTCCTAGGGTTTGTATCTTTGGCAGAAACGAGGCAAACACTCTCTCTTCCACCCCTTTGAAGGAGGATCTTGGATGCTCAGGCTACCTCTTCACCTTTTTAGGGTTTATTCTTTCATTCTTTCATTGTAATTCATCTAGGTTCACCATGAATATGGTGAACTAAACTCTGTATGTTTGTTGGGGAATCAACGTAATCTTTTGAAGCTCTCATATATGGAATTTATGCTTGCATCTTTTAATTAAGACTTATGCTTTCTTTCATCATTAGTTAGGGTTTTTCCTCTTTGCTTAATGCTTGCATTGTTTAACTCATTCGATGCATGATTATTGGTTTTGTCGATACGGGAACGTACGGGGAAGTCTAGATCCGGGGAATTTCTCCCAATATTATGTTGGTTGTCGTTAAGCTCCTAAACTTATGAACTGATCATTAGGAATGCTAGGAATTGTATGAACTCGTGATTAGGGAGAAGCCTTCTAGAAAGGTACTTTAGAGAGTGGCATTAACAATGATGATTTGAATGTTGAATTCCTAAAATATATGAGAGTGGATAAGATGAAATTCCCCAACAACATATTCATTCATATATTTCATTGAAAGTGTTTATCTTTTGCTTTTGCCATTGATCAAAAACTCATGCATACATGTTTATTTTCTGTCTTGCATATTAAACTCCAAATATTTCGTTCTTAAGTCTTAGCTAATCAACAAACCACACAACTAAACTAGGCCGTGAGTCCTTTGGGAGAACGATACTTGGTCTTACCAAGTTTATTACTTGAACGATTCGGTCATACTTGCCGATTGTGAAACAAGTTTGTGACATCATATTTTGGTGATCATAAATTTGTCCATCAGTCAACTTCGTCCACTTGCTCCACTTCGTCCACTTCTTCCCCTTCCTCCATTTCCTCCACTTCCCTCGCGTGCTCCACTTCGTCCACTTCCTCCACTTAGTCCACTTCGTCCACTTCGTCAACTTCGTCAAGTTCTTCCACTTCGTCCATTTCTTCCACTTCGTCCACTTCCTCCGCTTCCTTCACTTCGTCCACTTTGCCCACTTTGTCAATTTCATCCACTTCGCCCACTTCGTCAACCTCGCCCATTTCGTCAACTTCGTCCACTTCCTCCAGTTCCTCAACTTCCTCCACTTCCTCCAGTTCCATCACTTCCTCCACTTTGTCCACTTCCTCCACTTCCACCACTTCCTCCACTTCGTCCACTTCGTCCAATTCGTCCATTTCGTCCACTTACTCCACTTCGTCCACTTCGTCTACTTCGTCTGTAAGACTTGTGTAAAATAAAAATATATTTTTTATTTTACTATATTTATGATAAGAAAGGAAACATAGTTTAATACTTAGTTTTGGATGTATTTAGCATTGTGTTTCCTCTTTTTTGCGTGATTTGAGGTTGTGAACGTGACAGTAGTTGACAAAAGGTGCTGCAAGATTTTCTATGATTTGTTTTGTTTTGTTTTGCTTGGTTTTGGACAGATTGTAGAGTTATTAAGTAAAAGAAACCTATGGTTAGGTTTAGTAGGGGCATATTAAATGTGAGTTGTGACTTAGATGAGAACCCTACCATTTTTCTTATATAAACTCTAATCTATGTGAGAGAGTGGGGGAATATACATACTATGCTAAATCATAGGTTCGGAGTGTAGTTTTGAATTGTGGGAAGCACTGTTGCTACGCAAGGAAAGGAAGCCATCTTTGGTCTTTGCTTTGAACCTCAAAGGGTTGTGGAAACTCACTGGAACTAGAGGTAAGGGGAGAACCTGGGAATATATTAATTGTGTGGAATGGGTTTATAGTTGTATCTAAGTTTATATGGATGCATGGGACTTTACGTGTTGTGTGGCATGAAGGGTAGTTTATCCATGTTTATTTTGGAAACTTATAATTGTTTTAAGGTATGCATGCTTTGGTTTCATGGGGTTGCTAAGTGGATGATTATTCCTTTCGTTATGCTTAAATCCATGGTTGTATATATTTTCCTTGAACTCTTTACTTTGCAATAAATGGGAGAGGGGTTGTTGAGGAACACATTCCCACACTCTTTAACCAAGAGTGTTGTGGGTAGGTGGTTTGGGTTTTCTCTTCCAGTTAGAGGAAGAGAATGATAGTGTGTGTTTTTGTCTTGTATTTGTGTGCAAAGTAAGAAGAAGTGAAAAATAAGGGAATAGGGGTTGTTTAGTTGTATAGGTTTTACGTAAGGTGGAATAATGAGAGTTTGGTTCTTTTGAAAAACAGAGGAAAAGAGAGAGAGGTGAAGAGTTAGCATGGTGACTTTAAGAAAAATCAAGAGAGAATTAAGTGTGCATGAGGATGGTTACAGGTTTGGATAGTGAAAATAAATAAAGAAGTAAATAAAAGTGAGAAGGGTAGAGATTTACGTAAATTTGAGAGAGAGTGAGAAAGTGCAGAAAGGAAGTTTTTGGGTTTACTGTGTTTGAAATGAAGGAAGGAGTATATTGATGAGAAGGAAGTACTGGAAGGACAATATTTTTAATGAGTTGTGAGGAAGAAGTGAGAAAATACTTTTACTGATGCCTTAGCTTTTGATGACAAAAAGATTAAATTGAGAAGTGAGAAAACTCTTTGGTTATAGGGAAGTGTGTATTATGTTGTGGTGCATGCCTCTGTAAGTTTTCTTTTATGGGACCTATAATAATAAATGATGGAAAGAGAAAACTCTTTGGTTTTATTTTATTTCATTCTATCTTATTTTATCTTATCCTCTGAATCTTTTATCTTCTGAATCTATATCTTCTCTTATATCTTTTTGTGCTAACAAATATTTTCTAGAGTTTTGTGCCTAATGTTTGCAGGATGCAATTCGGTCAAGAATTTAACTATATGGGCACTCAATTCTTCCAAGGTCAACAAAGGAAAGCAAGAGATCTCATCTTTCAGGCAAGGCATGGAGGAATCACTAGGTCATGCATGGGACAGATATAAAAGCCTATTAAGAAAGATTCCCACGCATGGATTTGACGAAGTGGAAGTAGTCCTAATCTTCCTTGAAGGTCTTGGTTCACAAACCAAGATGATGCTTGACGCCTCAGCAGGAGGAAATATCAAATGGAAAACTTCAGAGGAAGCCGCAGAAATAATTGAAAACATGGCTACTAATGATAATGAGCTACACAGTGAGAGAGGAGCTCCTATGCAACAAAAAGGAGTTCTGCAGATGCAATCCAATGATGCGTTGCTAGCTCAGAACAAGATACTAACTCAACAATTGGAGAATCTCACAAAGATACTTGCACAACTACCCAAAGAGTTGAAGACTGCTGCACAGGTACAATCCCAGTTGTGCGAATTATGTGGAGGCGACCATATCAATGGTCAATGTGCCTTTTCAGTAGAAGCAATAGAGGATGTAAACTACATGACCAATCAACACCGTCAAGGGAACTACAATCAAGGGTGGAAACCACACCCAAGCATTGGTCAAGGGCAAACTGGGCAAGCTGGTCAATTTAATAAGCAGCAGCAGCAACCCACCTTATGGCAACAGTTTTCTATGCTTAATGAAAGGTCAATAAGGATGGAAGAAACTCTTTATCAGTTTATACAGAAAACTGAATCCACTCAAAAGAGCACTGATGCTGCTATTAAGAATTTGGAGATTCAAATGGGGCAGATCACCAAGCAGGTGGAAGAAAGGCAAAATGAAAATTTTGGGGCTAATACTGAAGTTAACCCCAGAGAGGAATGTGAAGTGCTAGTGAGTGCAAATGTTGAAAAAGTTGAGTTGGAAAGAGAAGAGAGAAAAGAGAGAGAAGAGAAAGAAGAAAAGAAAATTTGTGTGAAAATAAAGAAATTGAGAAGAAAAAGAGAAGGGAAGAAAAAATTAAGAGAAAAAAAAAAGAGAAAATTTGGGGAGAGGAAGCATAAGAAAAAGAAGATGAGAGGAAAGAAGAAGGAATCAAATGAAAAATCCCATCCTCATCTAAAGAAGAATCGTAGGAAGGAAAAGAAATTTAAGTGCTTTATGGAAATCTTCAAGAAATTGGAGATTAAAGTTCCTATGATTGAGACACTGCAATAGGTTCCTGGTTTGATCAAATTTCTGAAGAAGTTCAGTAGAAAAAAGAAAAAGAAGAAGGAACTTGAGCTTTACTGGGTCAAGCTAATGACGTTAAAAAGCGCTTGCTGGGAGGCAACCCAGTGGATTTAAAAACTTTTGATTTGGTTTTGTAACTTTTAATTTGTGGACATTATTTTGTAAATATTTTGTTGGATCCAGCATCTACTGAAGGATGCTAGGTGGTTAAGCATCTACTGAAGGATGCTAGGTGGTTAAGTATCTACTGAAGGATACTAAGTTTGTAACACCTACTGATGGGTGTTGGTGAGAAAATTTTGCACCTACTGATGGGTGCTGGTAAGTTTGAAACACCTACTGATGGGTGTTGGTGGATTTTGGGTCAGGCTCGTGACGTTAAACAAGCGCTACCTGGGAGGCAACCCAGTTGATTGAATATTTCTATTTGTTTATTTTAGTTAGGGTTTGCATAAGCATTTTTAAACATTGAATTGCAGGGAACCAATGAGGGGCATGTAGGGAAGGCACGTAGGTTAAGAAAAGAAGGAGAGGAGCACATCACGAAAGTGCCGCTGAGCGGTATTTTGCCGCTGAGCGGTACTCTCGCAGAATGGGCTTTAGTTCCCCTTAGCGGGACCCGAGCCCATTAGGGTATTTTTATACCTCAAGCTGCGTTTTAGGGTTTCTTTCCAGGCTTTTCTCTGCACAAACACTTCCACACACCTTCTCATAGGTTTTCCACATCTTTTCACTCTTCCCTCTTAAGAAAATATCTCTTCCACTCACTTTTTCACTAGTGTGCCATCAAAGTTTGGGGTTGGAAGAGAGCATTCTAGCTTGGAAGCATTCTCATTACATCTAGTATCTCCACCCAAGTAAGTAAAATGCATTTTGTTCATTCTAGGGTTTTTGAATGTGATTGTCAAAGCATGAAAATTTAGGGGTTTTGATTTCTATGCATGATTTGATGATATATTTGATGTTTGAACCGATTAAACTGCATGATTATGAACTACAAAACTGAAAATTGCATTTGGGTGGAGCTAGGAAAGCTTTAAAACAGGTTTTTCAAAAATCTGCAGAGTTACCGCTGAAGGGTAAACTGCCGCTGAGCGGCACTCTGCCAGATTTGATTTTTCTGGTTTGTTGTGATCTGGAATGTGGTACTGGTGGCGCTGAGGGGAAATTCTGGCCCTCAGCGGTGGTTTAGCTTCGAAAGGAGTTGTGTTCTGTGTTTTACTAATGATTAACATCATGTTCTGTGGTTTTGTATTTGTGTTTGAATGCAGGAATGGCATCCTCTTCAGGAAAAAGATTGAAAACCATGGCAACCAAGAGAAAGGAAAAGTAACCAGAGCAACCCCAATCTAGCAGGTTCCTCTCTAGGAAACATGAGAAGCACTTTAGGGTGGTTCAGGACAGGAGACTTCTGATGGAGAGAAAGGTTGGAATGATACCTAACTTTGCTCCTCAATTTGGAGAGCAAGTGTTAGGGAATGATTGGGGAAAGCTAGCCACTTATCCTGCACCTGCCAACATAGCTGTGGTAAAGGAATTTTACACCAATGCAAAGAAGATTGGTGATTATCCAGCTGAGAATTATTTGGGCTATGTCAGAGGCCATGCTATCAGGTATGATCCTGATTCTATCAACAACTTCCTGGATACTATGTGGGCTGGTGAGCAATGCCAGTTTGCTCTTTGCATGGAGGAAGGTGCTGATTATGAGGATGTGGAGAGAGTGCTGTGTATACCTGGAGGACACTTCCAAAGAAATAGATCTGGCTCAGTGGTTAACATTAGGAGGACGGATTTGACTCCTCTTGCAAAGTATTGGATGGCATTTTCTCATGCCAACATTCAGCCATGTCCACATCTGTCAGATATTACTCTCAGCAGGGCACTATTCATTTACTGTGCTATCAGAAACTTAAATGTTAATATTGGGCAGGTTATAGCTGATGATATTAGTGTGTGCGCTAATACTTCAAACAACAAAGCACCACTAGGACATCCTTCTTTGATCACTCACCTTTGCAAGCTAGCTGGGGTAGACACTTCTGTTCCACCATTTGAGAGGCCAAGAAAAGCTATTGATGAGGCTTATTACAGACAGTACTGTGGAGGTGAGGATGTAGCTCAGCCAGTTCCACCACGCCGGGCTCGTAGAGAGAGAGGGCCAGCACAGAGCCGGACATCTACTGATACACATGAAGCAGAACCATTCCAGATGAGGGACATGTATATGTCTCTTATAGGTGCTCAGTTGCAGTCCATTCACAGAGGGCAGGTGGCCACTGCTGAGATGATAGTGGGGATGTATGATACACCTCCAGCCCACAGGTGGACTATGGATGAATTCCATAATGTAGTAGCTTGGCCAGAAGAACCAGTGCATGGAGGAGGAGCTGGAGCAGTTGAAGCTTCAACTAGAGATATGGAAGAAGATGAAGCTGATGAGGAGGATGCATTTGAGGATGATGAAGATGAGGAGGAAGAGGAAGATACAGAGGACAGCTCAGACTGATGAGGAGCTGAGATAACATTTACTGATGAATGCTATCATATGATTATGCTTTTGTGGTTTAAGTTTTCTGAACTTATTTGTTTTTGTTTTTAGATTAGGGTTGATGTACTCTATTGAACACCTGGTTTCTTATGATGGTTTGCTATTAACTGTGATTGTTTGATAAGTAATGCTTGAATGATGCTTATGATTAATTGATGTTGAGATGATGTGCACATTATAATGCTTATACAGGTGATTCACAAGCTTTGTGAACAAATGCATGATATCATGATTGTGATTGTGAAATTAAGCAGGATGTGTATGTCAAATGTGAATGAGCTGATATGTGAGATTTTGAGCTCCAGAGTTGTTATTGTTGAATGCTATTACTTTGAAAGCATGAATGACTTTGCCCAGGTTTTCTATGATTGAATCAAATGCTTGTTTTGCATCATGTGATCAAGGTCGTTTGTTGGAACCCTTTTTATTGGCCAAATTCATAAAGTTAGCCCACTAAAAGAGAACACGTTGTGTTCTATCCTTTGAACCCTTAGCCTTGAACATACACTGAAACCTTTGATTGAAAAAATCTTTACCTTGAGTTAAGTAGAAGATCTTGTGTGGTATTGTTAAATGTTCAAGTTTGGGGTTGTTGGGAAAACATGAAAAGCATCGAGCTAAGAGCTAAAAAGTAAGAATATGCAAAGAAAAAGAAAAAGAAAAGAAAAGAAAAAGAAGTAAAGCTCAATGCAAATGCAAAGGCAAGTTGGGAATGAATAAGAATAATTGTGTTGTTATGATTCTCTTAACTCAAGGATTTTGTGATCCAGAAAAACCAATTTTCTTGTTAGCCCAGCCACATTATAAGCCATTGAAAAGTCCTTGTGATGATGCATGCTTGTGAATGTTTTTGATTGTGGTAAAATGAAAGGCAAAGTTGATTCATGTAATATTGTGATAGTGGAGTGAAGGAGTGAAACACTTTACCTCTTATACACTTGTGTGTTGAGTGAAACACTTTACCTAGTGAGGAAATATTCCATGAGCACATGAACATCCATGCTTAATTGATTGATCATTCATGAAAAATAGCATTTGTTGGAATTTAAATGACTTTATGAACACTAAAGCATGTGCACATCTTGAATGAACTCTTGGCCATAAGTTTGAGTGAAGTTGTTACTTATCTTGAAAAAGAGGATTTTTGAATGAGTGAACCATCATATGAATTGGTTGGAGATTGAGTTACATCTTGTTTGCTTGAGGACAAGCAAAGTTCTAAGTTTGGGGTTGTGATAACAGTTGAAAAATTGTTATTTTCATGCTTAAAATTGACACTAAAAGCAACCTTTATACTTAGAAACTAGCTTGAAATCATGCTTTTATCCATATTTTCAGAAATAAGAGAGCTGGACAGGTTTACGCTTGATTTCAGTGTTTTTGTGCAGGTTTTAAGGTGAATTTAGTGAAAGAAGTGAAGAAGGAGAGAGATGGAATCAGAAAAGAAATCAAAGAGTGCAAAAGGAGAAGCCGAAGTCACCGCTCAGCGGTAGTTTACCGCTGAGCGGCACTCAGGAAGTCACGGGAGGTCTGCTGAGGGGCAAAATGGCCGCTAAGGGCAAGAAACGAGGCAAACACTCTCTCTTCCACCCCTTTGAAGGAGGATCTTGGATGCTCAGGCTACCTCTTCACCTTTTTAGGGTTTATTCTTTCATTCTTTCATTGTAATTCATCTAGATTCACCATGAATATGGTGAACTAAACTCTGTATGTTTGTTGGGGAATCAACGTAATCTTTTGAAGCTCTCATATATGGAATTTATGCTTGCATCTTTTAATTAAGACTTATGCTTTCTTTCATCATTAGTTAGGGTTTTTCCTCTTTGCTTAATGCTTGCATTGTTTAACTCATTCGATGCATGATTATTGGTTTTGTCGATACGCGAACGTACGGGGAAGTCTAGATCCGGGGAATTTCACCCAATATTATGTTGGTTGTCGTTAAGATCCTGAACTTATGAACTGATCATTAGGAATGCTAGGAATTGTATGAACTCGTGATTAGGGAGAAGCCTTCTAGAAAGGTACTTTAGAGAGTGGCATTAACAATGATGATTTGAATGTTGAATTCCTAAAATATATGAGAGTGGATAAGATGAAATTCCCCAACAACATATTCATTCATATATTTCATTGAAAGTGTTTATCTTTTGCTTTTGCCATTGATCAAAAACTCATGCATACATGTTTATTTTCTGTCTTGCATATTAAACTCCAAATATTTCGTTCTTAAGTCTTAGCTAATCAACAAACCACACAACTAAACTAGGCCGTGAGTCCTTTGGGAGAACGATACTTGGTCTTACCAAGTTTATTACTTGAATGATTCGGTCATACTTGCCGATTGTGAAACAAGTTTGTGACATCATATTTTGGTGATCATAAATTTGTCCATCAGTCAACTTCGTCCACTTGCTCCACTTCGTCCACTTCTTCCCCTTCCTCCATTTCCTCCACTTCCCTCGCGTGCTCCACTTCGTCCACTTCCTCCACTTAGTCCACTTCGTCCACTTCGTCAACTTCGTCAAGTTCTTCCACTTCGTCCATTTCTTCCACTTCGTCCACTTCCTCCGCTTCCTTCACTTCGTCCATTTTGCCCACTTCGTCAATTTCATCCACTTCGCCCACTTCGTCAACCTCGCCCATTTCGTCAACTTCGTCCACTTCCTCCAGTTCCTCAACTTCCTCCACTTCCTCCACTTCCATCACTTCCTCCACTTTGTCCACTTCCTCCACTTCCACCACTTCCTCCACTTCGTCCACTTCGTCCAATTCGTCCATTTCGTCCACTTACTCCACTTCGTCCACTTCGTCTACTTCGTCTGTAAGACTTGTGTAAAATAAAAATATATTTTTTATTTTACTATATTTATGATAAGAAAGGAAACATAGTTTAATACTTAGTTTTGGATGTATTTAGCATTGTGTTTCCTCTTTTTTGCATGATTTGAGGTTGTGAACGTGACAGTAGTTGACAAAAGGTGCTGCAAGATTTTCTATGATTTGTTTTGTTTTGTTGTGCTTGGTTTTGGACAGATTGTAGAGTTATTAAGTAAAAGAAACCTATGGTTAGGTTTAGTAGGGGCATATTAAACGTGAGTTGTGACTTAGATGAGAACCCTACCATTTTTCTTATATAAACTCTAATCTATGTGAGAGAGTGGGGGAATATACATACTATGCTAAATCATAGGTTCGGAGTGTAGTTTTGAATTGTGGGAAGCACTGTTGCTACGCAAGGAAAGGAAGCCATCTTTGGTCTTTGCTTTGAACCTCAAAGGGTTGTGGAAACTCACTGGAACTAGAGGTAAGGGGAGAACCTGGGAATATATTAATTGTGTGGAATGGGTTTATAGTTGTATCTAAGTTTATATGGATGCATGGGACTTTACGTGTTGTGTGGCATGAAGGGTAGTTTATCCATGTTTATTTTGGAAACTTATAATTGTTTTAAGGTATGCATGCTTTGGTTTCATGGGGTTGCTAAGTGGATGATTATTCCTTTCGTTATGCTTAAATCCATGGTTGTATATATTTTCCTTGAACTCTTTACTTTGCAATAAATGGGAGAGGGGTTGTTGAGGAACACATTCCCACACTCTTTAACCAAGAGTGTTGTGGGTAGGTGGTTTGAGTTTTCTCTTCCAGTTAGAGGAAGAGAATGATAGTGTGTGTTTTTGTCTTGTATTTGTGTGCAAAGTAAGAAGAAGTGAAAAATAAGGGAATAGGGGTTGTTTAGTTGTATAGGTTTTACGTAAGGTGGAATAATGAGAGTTTGGTTCTTTTGAAAAACAGAGGAAAAGAGAGAGAGGTGAAGAGTTAGCATGGTGACTTTAAGAAAAATCAAGAGAGAATTAAGTGTGCATGAGGATGGTTACAGGTTTGGATAGTGAAAATAAATAAAGAAGTAAATAAAAGTGAGAAGGGTAGAGATTTACGTAAATTTGAGAGAGAGTGAGAAAGTGCAGAGAGGAAGTTTTTGGGTTTACTGTGTTTGAAATGAAGGAAGGAGTATATTGATGAGAAGGAAGTACTGGAAGGACAATATTTTTAATGAGTTGTGAGGAAGAAGTGAGAAAATACTTTTACTGATGCCTTAGCTTTTGATGACAAAAAGATTAAATTGAGAAGTGAGAAAACTCTTTGGTTATAGGGAAGTGTGTATTATGTTGTGGTGCATGCCTCTGTAAGTTTTCTTTTATGGGACCTATAATAATAAATGATGGAAAGAGAAAGTTCTTTATTTGTTGGAAAGAGAGTGTTGGTATTAAGCTATTAGGCATTAACGTGAAATGGGAAGGAGTGGACGAAATAATGAATAATATTATATGTACAAAAGGACAAAAAGGTGGGACCGTAAGGTTGGAAGATGAAATGTTATTATAAAGAAAAAGAAAAGAAAAGTTGGATGGTGTGAGAAGTAGTTTACGTAAGGTAGTAAAATGGAAAGAGTTTTAATATAAGGTGGGGTCCAATTATAAAAGATGGGTGGATTTATGTGTTATATGGGTATGTAGTAAAATAGGGGTGCATATAGTATAGAATGGACTATATATGTTTTGGTTTGACTTTCAGATATGTGGACATTTTTTAGAATTATTATTTATTTTAAAAAGGAGTGTTGTTATATGAAAAAGGGGTACAAAAATTGTTGGTTAATCTCTTTGCTGTTATTTTAAACAATTATTGAGAATTATTGGTTTATTTATACATGTTATTGAGAATATGTATGAATTCGTGATTAAGCACGTTTATTCTGTTGGAGGAGGTACATACACTATGTTATTTACTTGTAACTCCGTCTGTCTTTTGAGCATTTTTGCTAGTCTCGCGTGAGACTGAGATTCGAGTGTCACCTTCTTCTGCGCGAGAAGGTGAATGTCTCGTCCAATGACTTCGGCTCGTGTTGAGTATAGTGCATCGTTACGCGTAGTATCGATGTTTTTACTCGTTAGTCCTTGAGGAGTCGGGGAGATAGGTCTGAAGTCGCGATGGAAGACGACTCGGGTCGCCTGTTATTGAGAGCAGGTTATGACGACGAATTACAAGTAAACGACATTGTTTATGAAAGACTAGTCTGCAATATCATGTGTGTCGATTTATATTAAATCATGGAAATTATATAGTTTATATGTAATGTGTTTATGATGTGATATTTATGGTTTCTCACCCTGAAATGTTGTGGTTGTGGTTTCCACCTACGATGATCGTACTTGTACGGGAGTAGATGGTATTGCAGATAAAGCTGGATTGGAATAGCTCTTCGAGAGAGAGACGGGAATAAAACTTATTGGGATTTTTATAATGTTTTCTTATTTATGTTCGTTTGATTTTGTTATTTTAAGAAAGGCTTAATTACCTACTTAGTCCCCATGTTAGGAAGTAATTTTCTGTTTAGTACCCGGTTTTAAAAATGTAGGCATTTGGTACCTATGTTTTGAAATTTGTATCAATTCAATCCTATCCAGTTAACGGCGTTATAATTGATGCGAGAAATTAAGGACGTTGATGAAGATGCATTCAAACATTTGATAGCTATTCTACCCAGGCTATCATTAACGTCCTTAATTTCTCGCATCAATTATAACGCCGTTAACTGGATAGGATTGAATTGATACAAATTTCAAAACATAGGTACCAAATGCCTACATTTTTAAAACTGGGTACTAAACAGAAAATTACCTCCTAACATGGGGACTAAGTAGGTAATTAAGCCTTTAAGAAACAATTAAGATTCGGTTTGTTGTAATGTATGAACTTATGATGTGTGTATGGTTTGTTTATGTGTGGTATATTTAAAAAAAAAAAAACACACTTTAATAAGATTCATGCTTCAAGGTTATTATTATTATTATTATTATTATTATTATTATATCCTATAAGGGGTGTTACATCGTCCACTTCCTCCACTTCCTCCTCTTACTCCACTTCGTCCACTTCCTCCACATCGTCCACTTCCCCCACTAAGTCCACTTCCTCCACATCGTCCACTTCCTCCACTACGTCCACTACAGCCACTTCGTACACTTCGGCCACTTCGTCCACTTCATCCATTTTTTCCAATTTTTCCACTTCGTCCATTAAGTCCACTACGTCCACGTCGTCCACTTCGTCGTCTTCGTCCACGTCGTCTACTTCGTGAACTTCGTCCACTTTGTCCACTACGTCCACTTCATCCACTTCCTCCATTTCCTCCATTTCCTCCTCTTCGTCCACTTCGTCCACTAAGTCCACTTCGTTCACTTTGTCAACTTCGTTCATTTCGTCGACTTTGTCAACTTCGTCCACTTTGCCAACTTCGTCAACTTCCTCCACTTCCTCCATTTCATCCACTTCCTCCACTTCCTCCACTTGTTCCATTTCCTCAATTTCCTCCACTTTTCCTCCACTTCGTCCAATTCGTCCACTTCAACAACTTCCTCCACTTCGTCCACTTTGTCCACTTCCACCACTTCCTCCACTTTGTCAACTTCGTCCAATTCGTCCATTTAATCCACTTCCTCCATTTCCTCCACTTTTCCTCAACTTCGTCCAATTCGTCCACTTCGTCAACTTCCTCCACTTCCTCCTCTTACTCCACTTTGTTCCTAACGTTCGCTTTGTCCACTTTGTAAACTTCCTCCACTTCCTGCTCTTACTCGACTTCGTCCACTACGTCCACCACTGATAACAGTTGAAAAACTGTTATTTTCATGCTTAAAATTGATACTAAAAGCAACCTTTATACTTAAAAACTAGCTTGAAATCATGCTTTTATCTATATTTTCAGAAATAAGAGAGCTGGACAGGTTTATGCTTGATTTAAGTGTTTTTGTGCAGGTTTTAAGGTTAATTTAGTGAAAGAAGTGAAGAAGGAGAGAGATGGAATCAGAAAAGGAATCAAAGAGTGCAAAAGGAGAAGCCGAAAGCACCGCTCAGCGGCATTTTACCGCTGAGCGGCACTCAGGAGGTCACGGGAGGTCCGCTGAGGGGCAAACTGGCCGCTGAGGGGAAGAAAAGGGAAGCGTAGTCACCGCTGAGCGGTATTTACCGCTGAGCGCCATTCTTAATAATGGGCTTGGACTCGTTTTCTGGCACTTTTATGGGCTTGGGCTTAGATCTTTTTTAATTCTAAAATAGTATATAAGGACTTGCACGTCCTAGAGTTAGTATCTTTGGCAGAAACGAGGCAAACACTCTCTCTTCCACCCCTTTGAAGGAGGATCTTGGATGCTCAGGCTACCTCTTCACCTTTTTAGGGTTTATTCTTTCATTCTTTCATTGTTCATCTAGGTTCACCATGAATATGGTGAACTAAACCTTGTATGTTTGTTGGGGAATCAATGTAATCTCTTGAAGCTCTCATATATGGAATCTATGCTTGCATCTTTTAATTAAGATTTATGTTTTCTTTCATCATTAGTTAGGGTTTTTCCTCTTTGCTTAATGCTTGCATGGTTTAACTCATTCGATGCATGATTATTGGTTTTGTCGATACGGGCACGTACGGGGAAGTCTAGATCCGGGGAATTTCTCCCAATATTATATTGGTTGTCGTTAAGCTCCTGCACTTATGAACTGATCATTAGGAATGCTAGGAATTGTATGAACTCGTGATTAGGGAGAAGCCATCTAGAATGGTACTTTAGAGAGTGGCATTAACAATGATGATTTGAATGTTGAATTCCTAAAATATATGAGAGTGGATGAGATGAAATTGACCCCCAACAACATATTCATTCATATATTTCATTGAAAGTGTTTATCTTTTGCTTTTGCCATTGATTAAAAACTCATGCATACATGTTTATTTTCTGTCTTGCATATTAAACTCCAAATATTTCGTTGTTAAGTCTTAGCTAATCAACAAACCACACAACTAAACTAGGCCGTGAGTCCTTTGGGAGAACGATACTTGGTCTTACCAAGTTTATTACTTGAACGATTCGGTCATACTTGCCGATTGTGAAACAAGTTTGTGACATCATATTTTGGTGATCATAAATTTGTCCATCAAGTTTTTGGCGCCGTTGCCGGGGACTCGTGGTTTAACTGGTTAATTTGTGTGATTATTGATTATCTTTGACTTTAATTTTAAATTTCTGTTTTTATTTTCTGTTTTTATTTTTTCGGTTTTTATTATATTAGATTAGATTTTATTTTATTTTATTTGATTAGATTAGATTTGATTTTATTTTATTTTTAGATTAGATTTTATTTTATTTTATTTTATCTTCTATCTTTTAAATCTTTTATCTTTTTATCTTCTGAATCTTTTATCTTTCTATCTTCTGAATCTTTTATCTTCTTATCTTCTGAATCTTTTATCTTTTTATCTTTTGAATATATATCTTCTCTTATATCTTTCTGTGCTAACAAATATTTTCTAGAGTTTTGTGCCTAATGTTTGCAGGATGCAATTCGAACAAGAATTTAATAGGCACTCAATTCTACTAAGGTAATTTCAATCACTGGTGGGATCTCACTCAAGCATGGATAATGATCAATTTTGGCAAGCTGTCGAACAATTTAAGAATCTACCACCACAACAAAGGCAGAAAAAACCCTCTCTATCAGGAAGAAGGATAACGTTGGAGGAGGCAGTTCAACAGTACATACAGATACCTTATTGTCATCACAAAACCAGTCAAGCTGCCGAAGAATTTGATAGGCCGCCACCACAACAATGGCAGCAACAACCCTCTCCATCAGTAAATTTGGATGACACCCTTCAACAATTTTTGAAAAATTCCGACTCTACTCAGAAAAGCATTCAAGAATCATGTAAAAGGTTAGAGATGCACCTTCGTTTCATTAGTCCAAAATTGAATGTTAAGGTTAATACTGATGTTAACCTTAAGGAGGAAGGTCAAACCATTGTCACTGAAAGTGACAAGATTTTTGCTGAGAAAAAAATAGAGAGAGATGAGGAAAAGATAGAGAGAGAAGACAAAGAAGAGTTGAGTGAGAAAGTTAAAGATGATGAAAAAGAAAAAGAAGTGGTTGAGAGAGAAGAGAGGAAGAAAATTTGTGTGAAAATAAAGAAGTTGAGAAGAAAAAGAGAAGGGAAGAAAAAAATAAGAGAAAAGAAAAAGAGAAAATTTGGGGAGAGGAAGCATAAGAAAAAGAAGATGAGAGGAAAGAAGAAGGAATCATATGAAAAATCCCATCCTCATCTAAAGAAGAATCATAGGAAGGAAAAGAAATTTAAGTGCTTTATGGAAATCTTCAAGATATTGGAGATTAAAGTTCCTATGATTGAGACACTGCAACAGGTTCCTGGTTTGATCAAATTTCTGAAGAAGTTCAGTAGGAAGAAGAAAAAGAAGATGGAACATGAGCTTTATTGGGTCAAGCTAATGACGTTAAAAGAGCGCTTGCTGGGAGGCAACCCAGTGGATTTAAAAACTTTTGATTTGGTTTTGTAACTTTTAATTTGTGGACATTATTTTGTAAATATTTTATTGGATACAACATCTACTGAAGGATGCTAGGTGGTTAAGTATCTACTGAAGGATACTAAGTTTGTAACACCTACTAATGGGTGTTGGTGAGAAGATTGTGCACCTACTGATGGGTGCTGGTAAGTTTGAAACACCTACTGATGGGTGTTGGTGGATTTTGGGTCAGGCTCGTGACGTTAAACAAGCGCTACCTGGGAGGCAACCCAGTTGATTGATTGTTTTCTGTTTGTTTATTTAGTTAGGGTTTGCATAAGCATTTTTAACATTGAAATGCAGGGAACCAGTGAGGGGTATGTCTAGGAGGCACGTAGGTCAAGAAAAGAAGGAGAGGAGCACTTCACGAAAGTGCCGCTGAGCGGCAATTACCGCTGAGCGGTACTCTCGCAGATGGGCTTTAGTTTCCCTTAGCGGAACCCGAGCCCATTAGGGTATTTTTAAACCCTAAGCTGCGCAATTTTTCAGTCTTTCAAGCTCTTCTCTGCACAAGCACTTCCACATATCTTCTCTTAGGTTTTCCACATCTTTTCACTCTTCCCTCTTAAGGAAATATCTCTTCCACTCACTTTTACACTAGTGTGCCATCAAAGTTTGGGGTTGGAAGAGAGCATTCTAACTTGGAAGCATTCTCATTGCATCTAGTATCTCCACCCAAGTAAGTAAAGTGCATTTTGTTCATTCTAGGGTTCTTGAATTTGAAAGTGATTGTCAAAGCATGAAAATTTAGGGGTTTTGATTTCTATGCATGATTTGATGATATATTTGATGTTTGAACCGATTAAACTGCATGATTATGAACTGGAAAACTGAAAATTGCATATGGGTGGAGTTAGGAAAGTTTTAAAACAGATTTTTCAAAAATCTGCAGAGTTATCGCTAAGCGGCATTTACCGCTGAGCGGCACTCTGCCAGATTTGATTTTTCTGGTTTGTTGCGTGTTGGATTGTGGCACTGGTGGCGCTGAGGGGAAATTCTGGCCCTCAGCGGTGGTTTAGCTTCGAAAGGAGTTGTGTTCTGTGATTTACTAATGATTAACATCATGTTCTGTGGTTTTGTATTTGTGTTTGAATGCAGGAATGACATCCTCTTCAGGAAAGAGATTGAAAACCATGGCAACCAAGAGAAAGGAAAAGGAACCAGAGCAACCCCATAATAGCAGGTTCCTCTCTAAGAAACATGAGAAGCACTTTAGGGTGGTTCAGGACAGGAGACTTCTGATGGAGAGAAAGGTTGGAATGATACCTAACTTTGCTCCTCAATTTGGAGAGCAAGTGTTAGGGAATGATTGGGGAAAGCTAGCCACTTATCCTGCACCTGCCAACATAGCTGTGGTAAAGGAATTTTACACCAATGCAAAGAAGATTGGTGATTATCCAGCTGAGAATTATTTGGGCTATGTCAGAGGCCATGCTATCAGGTATGATCCTGATGCTATCAACAACTTCCTGGATACTGTGTGGGCTGGTGAGCAATGCCAGTTTGCTCTTTGCATGGAGGAAGGTGCTGATTATGAGGATGTGGAGAGAGTGATGTGTATACCTGGAGGACACTTCCAAAGGAATAGATTTGGCGCAGTGGTTAACATTAGGAGGACAAATTTGACTCCTCTTGCAAAGTATTGGATGGCATTTTCTCATGCCAACATTCAGCCATGTTCACATGTGTCAGATATCACTCTCAGCAGGGCACTATTCATCTACTGTGCTATCAGAAATTTGAATGTTAATATTGGGCAGGTGATAGCTGATGAGATTAGTGTGTGTGCTAACACCTCAAACAACACAGCACCGCTAGGACATCCTTCTTTGATCACTCACCTTTGCAAGCTAGCTGGGGTGGACACTTCTGTTCCACCATTTGAGAGGCCAAGAAAAGCTATTGATGAGGCTTATTACAGACAGTACTGTGGAGGTTAGGATGCAGCTCAGCCAGTTCCACCACGCCAGGCTCGTAGAGAGAGAGGGCCAGCATAGAGCCGGACATCTGCTGATACACATGAAGCAGAACCATTCCAGATGAGGGACATGTATATGTCTCTTATAGGTGCTCAGTTGCAGTCCATTCACAGAGGGCAGGTGGCCACTGCTGAGATGATAGTAGGGATGTATGATACACCTCCAGCCCACAGGTGGACTATGGATGAATTCTATAATGTAGTAGCTTGGCCAGAAGAACTAGCACATGAAGGAGGAGCTGGAGCAGCTGAAGCTTTAGCTAGAGATATGGAAGAAGATGAAGCTGAGGAGGAGGATGCATTTGAAGATGATGATGATGAGGAGGAAGAGGAAGATACAGAGGACAGCTTAGACTGATGAGGAGCTGAGATAGCATTTACTGATGAATGCTATCATATGATTATGCTTTTGTGGTTTAAGTTTTCTGAACTTATTTGTTTTTGTTTTTAGATTAGGGTTGATGTACTCTATTGACACCTGGTTTATTATGATGGTTTGCTATTAACTGTGATTGTTTGATAAGTAATGCTTGAATGATGCTTATGATTAATTGATGTTGAGATGATGTGCACATTAAAATGCTTATACAGGTGATTCACAAGCTTTGTGAACAAATGCATGATATCATGATTGTGATTGTGAAATTAAGCAGGATGTGTATGTCAAATGTGAATGAGCTTATATGTGAGGTTTTGAGCTCCAGAGTTGCTATTGTTGAATGCTATTACTTTGAAAGCATGAATGATTTTGCCCAGGTTTTCTATGATTGAATCAATTGCTTGTTTTGCATCATATGATCAAGGCCATTTTTTGGAACCCTTTTTATTGGCCAAATTCATAAAGTTAGCCCACTAAAAGAGAACACTTTGTGTTCTATCCTTTGAACCCTTAGCCTTGAACATACACTGAAAACCCTTGATTGAAAATCTTTACCTTGAGTTAAGTAGAAGATCTTGTATGGTATTGTTAAATGTTCAAGTTTGGGGTTGTTGGGGAAACATGAAAAAGGAAAAGCATTAGGCTAAGAGCTAAAAAGTAAGAATATGCAAAGAAAAAGAAAAAGAAAAGAAAAAGATGCAAAGCTCAATGCAAATGCAAAGGCAAAAGCAAGTTGGGATGAATAAGAATAATTGTGTTGTTATGATTCTCTTAACTCAAGGATTTTGTGATCCAGAAAAACCAATTTTCTTGTTAGCCCAGCCACATTATAAGCCATTGAAAAGTCCTTGTGATGATGCATGCTTGTGAATGTTTTTGATTGTGGTAAAATGAAAGGCAAAGTTGATTCATGTGACATTGTGATAGTGGAGTGAATGAGTGAAACACTTTACCTCTTATACACTTGTGTGTTGAGTGAAACACTTTACCTAGTGAGGAAATATTCCATAAGCACATGAACATCCATGCTTCATTGATTGATCATTCATGAAAAATAGCATTTGTTGGAACTTAAATGATTTGGTGAACACTAAAGCATGTGCACATCTTAATTGAACTCTTGGTCATAAGTTTGAGTGAAGTTGTTACTTATCTTGAAAAAGAGGATTTTTGAATGAGTGAACCATCATATGAATTGGTTGGAGATTGAGTTACATTTTGTTTGCTTGAGGACAAGCAAAGTTCTAAGTTTGGGGTTGTGATAACAGTTCAAAAACTGTTATTTTCATGCTTAAAATTGATACTAAAAGCAACCTTTATACTTAAAAACTAGCTTGAAATCATGCTTTTATCTATATTTTCAGAAATAAGAGAGCTGGACAGGTTTATGCTTGATTTAAGTGTTTTTGTGCAGGTTTTAAGGTGAATTTAGTGAAAGAAGTGAAGAAGGAGAGAGATGGAATCAGAAAAGGAATCAAAGAGTGCAAAAGGAGAAGCCGAAAGCACCACTCAGCGGCATTTTACCGCTGAGCGGCACTCAGGAGGTCACGGGAGGTCCGCTGAGGGGCAAACTGGCCACTGAGGGGAAGAAAAGGGAAGCGTAGTCACCGCTGAGCGGTATTTACCGCTGAGCGCCATTCTTAATAATGGGCTTGGACTCGTTTTCTGGCACTTTTATGGGCTTGGGCTTAGATCTTTTGTAATTCTAAAATAGTATATAAGGACTTGCACGTCCTAGAGTTAGTATCTTTGGCAGAAACGAGGCAAACACTCTCTCTTCCACCCCTTTGAAGGAGGATCTTGGATGCTCAGGCTACCTCTTCACCTTTTTAGGGTTTATTCTTTCATTCTTTCACTGTTCATCTAGGTTCACCATGAATATGGTGAACTAAACCTTGTATGTTTGTTGGGGAATCAATGTAATCTCTTGAAGCTCTCATATATGGAATCTATGCTTGCATCTTTTAATTAAGATTTATGCTTTCTTTCATCATTAGTTAGGGTTTTTCCTCTTTGCTTAATGCTTGCATGGTTTAACTCATTCGATGCATGATTATTGGTTTTGTCGATACGGGCACGTACGGGGAAGTCTAGATCCGGGGAATTTCTCCCAATATTATATTGGTTGTCGTTAAGCTCCTGCACTTATGAACTGATCATTAGGAATGCTATGAATTGTATGAACTCGTGATTAGGGAGAAGCCATCTAGAATGGTACTTTAGAGAGTGGCATTAACAATGATGATTTGAATGTTGAATTCCTAAAATATATGAGAGTGGATGAGATGAAATTGACCCCCAACAACATATTCATTCATATATTTCATTGAAAGTGTTTATCTTTTGCTTTTGCCATTGATCAAAAACTCATGCATACATGTTTATTTTCTATCTTGCATATTAAACTCCAAATATTTCGTTCTTAAGTCTTAGCTAATCAACAAACCACACAACTAAACTAGGCCGTGAGTCCTTGATGACCCAAACTTATTAGCCGTTGCTAGGACTCGGGTTCAATCCCCAAATCCCCGGCAACGGCGCCAAAAGCTTGATGGACAAATTTGTAAGCACCAAAATATGATGTCACAAACTTGTTTCACAATCGGCAAGTATGACCGAATCGTTCAAGTAATAAAACTTGGTAAGACCAAGTATCGTTCTTCCCAAAGGACTCACGGCCTAGTTTAGTTATGTGATTTGTTGATTAGCTAGGACTTAGAAACGAAATATTCAAAGTTTAATATGCAAGACAGAAAATAAACATGTATGCATGAATTGATCAATGGCAAAGACAAAAGATAAACACTTCCAATGAATTATATAAATGAATATGTTGTTGAGGTTCAATTTCATCTCATCCACTCTCATATATTTTAGGAATTCAACATTCAAATCATCATTGTTAATGCCACTCTCTAATGTACCATTCTAGATGGCTTCTCCCTAATCAAATAGTTCATACAATTCCTAGCATTCCTAATGATTAGTTCATTACAGCAGGAGCTTAAAGGCAACCAATATAATGTTGTCAGTAAAATATTGGGAGAAATTCCCCGGATCTAGACTTCCCCATACGTGTCCGTATCGACAAAACCAATAATCATGCATTAGAATGAGTTAAACAATGCAAGCATTGAGCAAAGAGGAAAAACCCTAACTAATGATGAAAGAAAGCATATGTCTTAATTCAAAGATGTACTCAACAAATCCATATATGAGAGCTTCAAGAGATTACATTGATTCCCCAACAAACATACAAGGTTTAGTTCACCATCGTCATGGTGAACCTAGATGAATAACAATGAAAGAATGAAAGAATAAACCCAATAAAGGTGAAGAGGTAGCCTGAGCATCCAAGATCCTCCTTCAAAGGGGTGGAAGAGAGAGTGTTTGCCTCGTTTCTGCCAAAGATACTCAACTAAAGGACGTGCAAGCCCTTATATACTAATTTAGAGTTACAAAAGATTACAAAAGCCCAAGCCCAAAGAGTACCGCTCAGCGGTATTTACCGCTCAGCGGTAGTTGCGCGTCACAATTCTTCCCCTCAGCGGCCATTTGCCCCTCAGCGTGACTCCCGCAACCTCCTGAGTGCCGCTCAGCGGTAGTTTGCCGCTGAGCGGTGCCTTCGTCTTCTCTTTTTGCACTCTTTCTTGTCTTTTCTAATGTCACTTCTCTCCTTCTTCACTCTTTGCACCAAATTCACCCTAAAACCTGCACAAAAACACTCAAATCAAGTGTAAACCTGTCCAGCTCTCTTATTTCTAAAAATAAAGATAAAAGGTGTGATTTCAAGCTAGTTTCTAAGTCTAAAGGTTGCTTTTAGTATCAATTTTAAGCATGAAAATAACAGTTTTTCAACTGTTATCACAACCCCAAACTTAGAACTTTGCTTGTCCTCAAGCAAACAAGATGTAACTCTATCTCCAACCAATTTATATGATGGTTCACTCATTCAAAATCCTCTTTTCAAGATAAGTAACAACTTCACTCAAACTTATGACCAAGAGTTCAATCAAGATATGCACATGCTTTAGTGTTCACAAAGTCATTTAAGTTCCAACAAATGCTATTTTTCATGAATGATCAATCAATTAAGCATGGATGTTCATGTGTTCATGGAATATTTCCTCACCAGGTAAAGTGTTTCACTCAACACACAAGTGTATAAGAGGTAAGTGTTTCACTCATTCACTCTACTATCACAATGTCACATGAATCAACTTTGCCTTTCATTTTACCACAATCAAAAACATTCACAAGCATGCATCATCACAAGGACTTTTCAATGGCTTATAATGTGGCTGGGCTAACAAGAAAATTGGTTTTTCTGGATCACAAAATCCTTGAGTTAAGAGAATCATAACAACACAATTATTCTTATTCATTCCCAACTTTTGTTTGCCTTTTCATTTGCATTGAGCTTTACTTCTTTTCTTTTCTTTTCTTTTGCATATTCTTTCTTTTTAGCTCTTAGCTCAATGCTTTTCCTTTTTCATGATTTCCCAATAACCCCAAACTTGAACATTTATCAATACCACACAAGATATTCTACTTAACTCAAGGTAAAGATTTTCAATCAAGGGTTCAGTGTATATTCAAGGCTATGGGTTCAAAGGATAGAACATAAAGTGTTCTCTTTTAGTAGGCTAACTTTATGAATTTGGCCAGTAAAAAGGGTTTCAACAAACACGGCCTTTGATCATATGATGCAAAACAAGTAATTGATTTAATCATAGAAAACCTGGGCAAGGTCATTCAAGCTTCCAAAGTAATAGCATTCAACAATAACAACTCTGGAGCTCAAAACCTCACATATAAGCTCATTCACATTTGACATACACATCCTGCTTAATTTCACAATCACAATCATGATATCTTGCATTTGTTCACAAAGCTTGTGAATCACCTGTATAAGCATTTTAATGTGCACATCATCTCAACATCAATCAGTCAATAAGCATCATCAAGCATTACTTATCACATAAACACAGTTAATAGCAAACCATCATAAGAAACCGGGTGTTCAATAGAGTACATCAAACCCTATTCTAAAAACAAAAACAAATAAGATACTCACAAAACACTGGGTTGCCTCCCAGTAAGCGCTTGTTTAACGTCCCGAGCCTGACCCAAACTTTCAAGGATCAACCAGCAACATCATTGTAGAACATTGTTGCACCTCTCCCCCCAGATAAGGCTTGAGACGTTGACCATTTACCACCCAACTTCTCTGTGGATTATCAGATGGATTAAATATTTCAATTGCCCCATGCGGATGCACTTCTTTTATCACAAATGGTCCTGTCCATTTTGACTTCAGCTTCCCAGGAAATATCTTCAATCTTGAATTGAACAATAGTACTTGTTGTCCTGGATTGAAAACTCTATTCACCAACTTCCTGTCATGATAAAATTTAATTTTTTCTTTGTAAGCCCTGGATGAATCATATGCATGTAACCGCATTTCTTCAAGCTCCAAAATCTGCCTCCTGCGTGTGCATTGAGTGTCATAAGGATCAAAATTCAAGAATTTCAAAGCCCATAATGCTCTATGCTCCAATTCAACTGGCAAATGGCATGCTTTCCCATAGACTAATTGAAATGGTGATAATCCCATGGACGTCTTCATTGCTGTTCGATAAGCCCAAAGAGCATCATCCAATTTGAGAGACCAATCCTTTCTTGATGAAGTCACAGTTTTTTCCAGGATTCTTTTTATCTCCCTGTTAGATACCTCCGCTTGTCCATTAGTTTGTGGATGATAAGGTGCAGCTACCTTATGCTTCACTCCATAGTGTTTGAGTACTTTCTCTAGCTGATAATTGCAAAAATGAGATCCTCCATCACTAATCAACACTCTTGGAGTGCCAAAACGTGAGAATATCTGCCTCTTCAGGAATTTAATTACCGTGCTAGCATCATTTTTAGGACAAGCTAATGCTTCCACCCATTTACTCACATAATCCACTGCTACCAGAATATATTCATTATTGAAAGATGGAGGGAAGGGTCCAACGAAGTCAATACCCCAACAATCAAAAACCTCAACCTCTAAAATACCTTGTAAAGGCATCTCATGACGTTTAGTGATTGTCCCTGCTCTCTGACATTTATCACAATTCCTAGCATGATTATGGGCATCTTTAAATAACGTTGGCCAATAAAACCCTGATTGAAGGACTTTTGCTGCTGTTCTTTCCCCATTAAAATGTCCTCCATAAGGTGAATCATGACAATGCCAGAGAATTCCTTCTGCTTCTTCATTTGTAACACATCTCCTGAGAAGATTATCTGCTCCAATTTTGAACAAATATGGATCATCCCACACAAACTGCTTGGCATCATGCAGAAATTTCTTTCTCTGTTGCCAAGTTAAGTCTTCCGGCATGACTCTCGCAGCTTTGAAATTTGCCATATCAGCAAACCATGGCCTCTGCTGAATATACATGAGTGATTCATCTGAAAAAGATTCCCAGATTTCAGACTCCTTGCTAGTGACCTCATTGTTGACTAACCGTGACAAATGATCAGCAATTAAGTTCTCACTTCCTTTCTTATCACGGATTTCTACATCAAACTCTTGAAAAAGTAGTACCCATCTAATCAGACGTGGCTTAGAATCTGGTTTTGTCAACAAATATTTGATAGCTGCATGATCCGTATAGACAATCACCTTAGACCCAATAAGATAAGGTCTAAATTTCTCTAGAGCATATACAATGGCAAGAAACTCCTTCTCTGTGGTAGCATAATTCAATTGAGCATCATTCAGCACCTTGCTAGCATAGTAAATTGGATGAAATTTTTGTTCTTTCCTTTGACCAAGGACAACTCCTATTGCATAATCACTTGCATCACACATCAATTCAAAATTTTGATTCCAATCTGGTGCTACAATTACTGGAGCTGACACTAACTTCTGCTTCAATATATCAAAGGCTTTCAGACAGTCTTCATTCATCACAAAAGGAGCATCCTTCATCAAAAGATTACTCAATGGTTTAGCAATTTTTGAGAAATCTTTGATGAATCTTCTATAAAACCCAGCATGACCAAGAAAACTCCTAATCCCCCTTACATTTGTTGGTGGGGGCAGTTTCTCAATGACTTCTACTTTGGCTTTATCCACCTCAATTCCTTTAGCAGAAATTTTATGCCCCAGTACAATCCCTTCAGTTACCATGAAATGACATTTCTCCCAATTCAAAACCAGATTTGTCTGAACACATCTTTTGAGGACAGTGTTCAAATTAGCTAAACATCTTTGGAAAGAATTTCCAAAAACTGAGAAGTCATCCATGAATACTTCAATGCATTTTTCTAAAAGATCAGAAAAAATTGCCTGCATACACCTCTGAAACGTAGCTGGAGCATTACATAATCCAAAAGGCATCTTTCTATATGCAAAGATACCAAAAGGACAAGTAAAAGCCGTCTTTTCCTGGTCTTTTGGATCTACCACAATTTGATTATATCCAGAATATCCATCTAGAAAACAATAGAAAGCCTGCCCTGATAACCTTTCTAGCATCTGATCCATGAAGGGAAGAGGAAAATGATCTTTCCTAGTAGCTTTATTCAGTTTCCTATAATCAATGCACATACGCCAGCCAGTAACTGTCCGAGTAGGAATCAGCTCATTCTTATCATTATAAATTACTGTCATCCCACCTTTCTTTGGCACCACCTGTACTGGACTCACCCATTCACTGTCAGAGATTGGATAGATGATACCAGCTTCTAGCAGTTTCAACACTTCTTTTCTGACCACCTCCTTCATGACAGGATTTAACCTTCTCTGTGGTTGAGCACTTGGTTTATAGTCCTCTTCCATAAAAATCCTGTGCATGCAATAAGTTGGGCTTATACCTTTGAGATCTGATATTGACCACCCAATTGCTTCTTTGTTGGCTTTCAGAATTTCTATCAACTGCTCTTCTTCTTGTAAAGATAAAGAGTTATTGATGATGACTGGCTTTGTTTCACCCTGTTCTAAAAACACATATTTCAGATGTGGTGGCAATCTTTTCAATTCTGATGACTGTGCTTTGATTGTTTCTTCCTTATCAATTGTTTCAAATGTTGGATCTTCCTCTGGATTCTTTTTCAATGTTTCCAAGTCCATCAGTCATTCATCAATCAATTTTTCTTCTTCCTCATCCAAATCTTCACATGCATCAATGAGAGTTTTTTCCAATGGAGAAATATTACGCACCATTCTTTCCTGAACCATACAAACTTCATCAAGTTCATCAAATTGAAAACATGCTTTGTCATCATTTGGATATGTCATGGCCTTGGATACATCAAAAGTGACCTCTTCATCATCAACTCTCAGTTTAAGCTTACCATTCTCTACATCAATCAGAACTCTAGCAGTCTTCATAAAAGGTCTCCCCAGAATAAGAGGAACATCACTAGTTCCTTCCATCTCCATCACAATAAAATCCACTGGGAATACAAATTTGTCGACCTTCACTAGAACATCTTCAACCACTCCATATGGATATTTAAGAGACCTGTCTGCCAATTGAAGAGCCATTCTGGTTGGTTTAATTTCCAGCCCCTGAATTGTTCTGCACATGGCTAGCGGCATTAGATTAATGCTAGCTCCCAAATCAATCAATGCTCTTCCAACTTTCACATCTCCTATGGTGCATGGAATAGTGAAGCTTCCTGGGTCTTTAAGTTTAGGAGGTAATTTCTGTATGATTGCACTGCAATTGCCCTGTATATTGATAGTTTCCTTCTCAATGTACTTGTGTTTCTTTGTGAGAAGTTCCTTCAAAAATTTTGCATATGCTGGCATCTGTTGCAATGCTTCAGAGAATGGTATAGTAATCTCCAGCTTCTTAAACAGTTCCATGAATCTTTCCAACTGCTTTTCTTTCTCCTTTCTTGAATAACCCTTTGGATAAGGAAGTGGCTTTTCATACTCTTTTTCTCTCTCTCTCTCTTCTCTCTCATTTTTTTCTCTCCTCTCCTCTTCTTCTTTTCTCTTTTTCTCTCTCTCAACTCTTTCTTTCCACTCACATGATTCTTTTTCACTCTCACTCTCATTTTTTTCTTTCTCTCTCTCTTTTTGTCTCTCCTCTAACACTCTACCACTTCTGGTCACAACAGTTTTACAATCCTTTCCCAGGTTATCATGTTTAATCACGTCAACAATTCTCTCAACATGACTCTCCATTTTTTTAAATGCAACATCCACATTATGACAATAGGACGCATTTGCCTTCAAGAATCTCTGTAAAGTCTCTTCAAGCTTTGTTGCTTTCTCAACTGAAGTAAATTGCATCTGCCATTTTTGTTGCTCTTGAACCATTGAGACCTGTTGTATTTCCTGTGGTATTTGAGAAAGTTTCATGGTTACTTCCTCAATCTGTTGCGAGAGAATTCTATTTTGGACAAGCAAAGCCTCATTTAATTTTGACAACTCCTTCTGATTAGAATCTCCTTTTTCAATATTGAGTTCTTTGTCACTAGTAGCCATATTTTCAATAATTTCAGTTGCTTCCTCTGGAGTCTTCCATTTGATATTACCTCCTGCTGAGGCATTCAGCATCATCTTGGTTTGTGAACCAAGCCCTCCAAGGAAAATTAGGACTACTTCATGTTCTTTAAAGCCATGCATGGGAGTTTTTCGTAACAAGCTTTTATATCTGTCCCATGCATGCCCCAGTGATTCTTCCATGTCCTGCTTGAATGAAGATATCTCTTGCTTTCCTTTAGTCACCTTAGATTGTGGGAAGTATTTGTTTAGAAACTTTGTAACCACTGCTTCCCACTCTGTGAAACTTTCTTCTGGAAAAGAGTTCAACCAAAGCTTAGCATTGCCTCCCAATGAGAAAGGAAACAAGCTAAGTTTGATTGCTTCGTCTGGCACCCCATTAATCTTGACTGTATTGCAAATCTCATTAAAGGTAGTCAGGTGCTCATATGGGCTTTCATGTGATAACCCATTAAATTGATTACTCTTCACCAGTTGAATCAGTGCTGGTTTGACCTCCATGTTGGCTGCATTGACTCTAGGTCTAGCTATGCTGTTGAAGTGCTGAGGTCCAGCAAGATTAGTGTAATCTGCAAGAGTTCTTCTAACATTATTGCCCTCCATACTTCCTGTGCTATGAACAGAACCTTGTGGTGATGTTTGCAAGAGAGTTTCAGGAGAAGGGAAAAGTTCTCTAGACGTTCTGATTCTTCTCCTCCTTCTACTCTCTTCTAGACCTTCAAGAAGTGGTTCTGTTGTTTTCTTACTTCTAGTGCGAATTGCTTCCTGCATGCACAAGAAACAAAACCCTAGAACAGATTTGTTAGCACAAAAAGATATAAGAGAAGATATATATTCAAAAGATAAAAAGATAAAAGATTCAGAAGATAAGAAGATAAAAGATTCAAAAGATAAAAAGATAAAAGATAAAATAAAATTTAAAAATAACATCTAATCTAAAAAGATAAAATCTAAAAATAAAATCTATACTAACCAAATAAAATAAAATCTAATCTAATCTAATCTAAAAAGATAAAACAGAAAAAGATAAAAAACAGAAAATAAAAACAGAAATTTAAAATTAAAGTCAAAGATAATCAATAATCACACAAATTAACCAGTTAAACCACGAGTCCCCGGCAACGGCGCCAAAAACTTGATGACCCAAACTTATTAGCCGTTGCTAGGACTCGGGTTCAATCCCCAAATCCCCGGCAACGGCGCCAAAAGCTTGATGGACAAATTTGTAAGCACCAAAATATGATGTCACAAACTTGTTTCACAATCGGCAAGTATGACCGAATCGTTCAAGTAATAAAACTTGGTAAGACCAAGTATCGTTCTTCCCAAAGGACTCACGGCCTAGTTTAGTTATGTGATTTGTTGATTAGCTAGGACTTAGAAACGAAATATTCAAAGTTTAATATGCAAGACAGAAAATAAACATGTATGCATGAATTGATCAATGGCAAAGACAAAAGATAAACACTTCCAATGAATTATATAAATGAATATGTTGTTGAGGTTCAATTTCATCTCATCCACTCTCATATATTTTAGGAATTCAACATTCAAATCATCATTGTTAATGCCACTCTCTAATGTACCATTCTAGATGGCTTCTCCCTAATCAAATAGTTCATACAATTCCTAGCATTCCTAATGATTAGTTCATTACAGCAGGAGCTTAAAGGCAACCAATATAATGTTGTCAGTAAAATATTGGGAGAAATTCCCCGGATCTAGACTTCCCCGTACGTGTCCGTATCGACAAAACCAATAATCATGCATTAGAATGAGTTAAACAATGCAAGCATTGAGCAAAGAGGAAAAACCCTAACTAATGATGAAAGAAAGCATATGTCTTAATTCAAAGATGTACTCAACAAATCCATATATGAGAGCTTCAAGAGATTACATTGATTCCCCAACAAACATACAAGGTTTAGTTCACCATCGTCATGGTGAACCTAGATGAATAACAATGAAAGAATGAAAGAATAAACCCAATAAAGGTGAAGAGGTAGCCTGAGCATCCAAGATCCTCCTTCAAAGGGGTGGAAGAGAGAGTGTTTGCCTCGTTTCTGCCAAAGATACTCAACTAAAGGACGTGCAAGCCCTTATATACTAATTTAGAGTTACAAAAGATTACAAAAGCCCAAGCCCAAAGAGTACCGCTCAGCGGTATTTACCGCTCAGCGGTAGTTGCGCGTCACAATTCTTCCCCTCAGCGGCCATTTGCCCCTCAGCGTGACTCCCGCAACCTCCTGAGTGCCGCTCAGCGGTAGTTTGCCGCTGAGCGGTGCCTTCGTCTTCTCTTTTTGCACTCTTTCTTGTCTTTTCTAATGTCACTTCTCTCCTTCTTCACTCTTTGCACCAAATTCACCCTAAAACCTGCACAAAAACACTCAAATCAAGTGTAAACCTGTCCAGCTCTCTTATTTCTGAAAATAAAGATAAAAGGTGTGATTTCAAGCTAGTTTCTAAGTCTAAAGGTTGCTTTTAGTATCAATTTTAAGCATGAAAATAACAGTTTTTCAACTGTTATCAGTCCTTTGGGAGAACGATACTTGGTCTTACCAAGTTTATTACTTGAACGATTCGGTCATACTTGCCGATTGTGAAACAAGTTTGTGACATCATATTTTGGTGATCATAAATTTGTCCATCAACCACGTCCACCACGTCCACGATGTCCACTTCGTCAACTTCGTCCACTTCCTTCAGTTCCTCAACATCCTCTACTTCCTTCACTTCGTCCACTTTGTCCACTTCCTCCACCTCGTCCACATCGTCCAATTCGTCCATTTCGTCCACTTCCTCCACTTCCTCCACTCCCTCCACTTCCTCCATTTCCTCCACTTTTCCTCAACTTCGTCGAATTAGTCCACTTCGTCAACTTCCTCCACTTCCTCCTCTTACCCCACTTCGTCCACTACGTCCACGACGTCCACTTCCTCCACTTCCTCCACTTCCTTCACTTCGCCCACTTTGTCCACATCTTCCACTTCCTCCACTTGCTCCAATTCGTCAAGTTTGTCCAGTTCGTCCAGTTCGTCCACCACGTCCACTTCGTCAACTTCGTCCGCTTGCTCCACTTCGTCCACTTCTCCCACCACTTCCCCCATTTCCGCCACTTCCCCCACTTCCTCCACTTCGTCCACTTCGTCCACTTTGTCCACTTTGTCCAATTCGTCCACTTCGTCCACTTCGTCCACTTCGTCCACTTCGTCAACTTCTTCCACTTCGTCCACTTCGTCCACTTCGTTCATTTCGTCCACTTCGTCCATTTCGCACACTTCCTCCACTTCCTTCACATTGTCCAATTCGTCCACTTTTCCCACTTCGTCAACTACGTCAACTTCGCCCACTTCGTCAACTTTGTCCACTTCCTCCAGTTTCTCACTTCCTCCACTTCCTCCACTTCCTTCACTTCCTCCACTTTGTCCACTTCCTCCACTTCCAGCACTTCTTCCACTTCGTCCAATTCGTCCAATTCGTCCATTTCGTCCACTTAGTCCACTTACTGCCCTTCGTCCACTTCCTCCACTTCCTCAACTTCCTCCATTTCCTCCACTTTTCCTCAACTTCATCGAATTCGACGAATTCGTCCACTTCGTCAACTTCCTCCACTTCCTCCGCTTCCTGCGCTTACTCCACTTCGTCCACGATGTCCACTTCGTCCACCACGTCCACGACGTCCACTTCGTCCACTAAGTACACTTCGTCCACTTTGTCCACTTCCAACACTTCGTCCAATTCGTCCATTTCGTCCACTTCGTCAACTTCGTCCACTTCCTTCAGTTCCTCAACATCCTCTACTTCCTTCACTTTGTCCACTTTGTCCACTTCCTCCACTTCCACCACTTCCTCCACCTCGTCCACATCGTCCCATTCGTCCATTTCGTCCACTTCGTCCAATTCCTCCACTTCCTCCACTTCCTCCATTTCCTCCACTTTTCCTCAACTTCGTCGAATTCGTTCACTTCGTCAACTTCCTCCGCTTCCTCCTCTTACTCCACTTCGTCCACGACGTCCACTTCCTCCTCTTCCTCCACTTCCTCCACTTCCTTCACTTCGTCCACTTTGTCCATATCTTACACTTCCTCCATTTGCTCCAATTCGTCAAGTTCGTCCACTTCGTCCACCTCGTCCACTTCGTCAACTTCGTCCACTTGCTCTACTTCGTCCACTTCTTCCACTTCCTTCATTTCCTCCACTTCCCCCACTTCGTCCACTTTGTCCACTTTGTCAAATTCGTCCACTTCGTCAACTTCTTCCACTTCGTCCACTTCGTTCATTTCATCCACTTCGTCCATTTCGTCCACTTCCTCCACTTCCTTCACTTCGTCCAATTCGTCCACTTTGCCCACTTCGTCAACTTCGCCCGCTTCGTCAACTTCGTCCACTTCGTCCACCTCCTCCAGTTTCTCACTTCCTCCACTTGCTCCACTTCCTTCACTTCGTCCACTTTCTCC
Organism: Vigna nakashimae; assembly: GCA_034642375.1. NCBI lineage: Eukaryota > Viridiplantae > Streptophyta > Magnoliopsida > Fabales > Fabaceae > Vigna > Vigna nakashimae. The sequence continues at coordinate 34,187,355 of CM067765.1, forward strand.
ACTTCCTCCACTTCCAGCACTTCTTCCACTTCGTCCACTTCGTCCAATTCGTCCATTTCGTCCACTTCGTCCACTTACTGCCCTTCGTCCACTTCCTTCACTTCCTCCACTTCCTTAACTTCCTCCATTTCCTCCACTTTTCCTCAACTTCGTCGAATTCGACGAATTCGACCACTTCGTCAACTTCCTCCACTTACTCCACTTCCTCCACTTCCTCCACTACGTCCACGACGTCCCCTTCGTGCACTTCGTCCACTTCGTCCACTTCCTCCACTTTGTGTATTAAGTCCACGACGTCCACGTCGTCCACCTCGTCGTCTTCGTCCACTTCGTCAACTTCGTCAACTTCATCCACTACGTCCACTTCGTCCACTTCCTCCTTTTCCTCCTTTTCCTCCATTTCCTCCACTTCGTCCACTTCGTCCACTAAGTCCACTTCGTTCAGTTTGTCCACTTCGTTCATTTCGTCGGCTTTGTCAACTTCGTCCACTTCGTCCACCTCCTCCAGTTTCTCACTTCCTCCACTTCCTTCACCTCATACACTTTGTCCACTTCTTCCACTTCCTCCACTTGCTCCAATTCGTCCAGTTCGTCCACTTCGTCCACTTCGTCAACTTCGTCTACTTGCTCCACTTCGTTCACTTCTTCCACTTCCCCCACTACCTCAACTTCGTCCACTTCGTCCACTTTGTCCACTTCGTCCACTTTGTCCACTTCGCCCACTTCGTCAACTCCGCCCACTTCCTCCACTTCGTCAACTTCCTTCAGTTCCTCAACTTCCTCCACTTCCTCCTCTTACTCCACTTCGTTCACTTCCTTCACTTCGTCCACTACGTCCACGACATCCCCTTCATCCACTTCGTCAACTTCGTCCACTTCGTCCACTTCGGCCACTTCCTCCACTTCCTCCACTTTGTCCACTTCGTCAATTAAGTCCACTACGTCCACGTCGTCCACTTCGTCGTCTTCGTCCATGTCGTCCACTTCGTGAACTTCGTCGACTAAGTCCACTTCGTTCACTTTGTCAACTTCATTCATTACGTCGACTTTGTCGACTTCGTCCACTTCGCCCACTTCGTCAACTTCCTCTACTTCATCCATTTCATCCACTTCCTCCACTTCCTCGACTTCCTCAATTTCCTCCACTTCCACCATTTTTCGTCCAGTTCGTCCACTTCGTTAACTTCCTCCACTTCGTCCACTTTGTCCCCTTCCTCCACTTCCACCACTTCCTCCACTTTGTCCACTTCGTCCAATTCATCCACTTCCTCCATTTCCTTCACCTTTCCTCAACTTCGTCGAATTCGTCCACTTCTTCAACCTCGTCCTCTTCCTCCTCTTACTCCACTTCGTCCTTTACATCCACAATGTCCACTTCGTCTACTTTGTCCACTTCCTCCACTTCCTCCACTTCCTTCACCTCATCCACTTTGTCCACTTCTTCCACTTCCTCCACTTGCTCCAATTCGTCCAGTTCGTCCACTTCGTCCACTTCGTCAACTTCGTCCACTTCGTCAACTTCGTCTACTTGCTCCACTTCGTCCACTTCTTCCACTTCCCCCACTACCTCAACTTCGTCCACTTCGTCCACTTTGTCCACTTCGTCCACTTTGTCCACTTCGCCCACTTCGTCAACTCCGCCCACTTCGTCAACTTCGTGCACTTCCTCCAGTTCCTCAACTTCCTCTACTTCCTCCACTTCCTTCACTTCGTCCACTTTGTCCTCTTCATCCACTTCCACCACTTCCTCCACTTCGTCCAATTCGTCCATTTCGTCCACTTACTCCACTTCGTCCACGTCCTCAGCTTCCTCAACTTCGTCGAATTCGACGAATTCGTCCACTTCGTCGACTTCCTCCATTTCCTCCACTTGCTCCTCTTACTCCACTTCGTCCACTACGTCCACTTGGTCCACTTTGTCTACTTCGTCCATTTTGTCCACTTCGTCCATTAAGTCCACTACGTCCACGTCGTCCACTTCGTCATCTTCATCCACTTCGTCAACTTCGTGAACTTCATCCACATCGTCCACTTCGTCCAATTCGTCCACTTCCTTCACGTTGTCAACTTCGTCCACTTCGCCCACATCGTCAACTTCCCCAACTTCGCCGACTTCGTCAACTTCCTCCACTTCGTCCTATTCGTCCACTTCGGCCACTTCCTCCACTTCGTCCACTTCGTCAACTTCGTCCACTTCCTTCAGTTCCTCAACTTCCTTCACTTCCTTCACTTCGTCCGCTTTGTCGACTTCCTCCACTTCCACCACTTCCTCCACTTCGTCCAATTCGCCATTTCGTCCACATCGTCCACTTCTTCCAGTTCCTCCACTTCCTCCACTTTTCCTCAACTTCGTCGAATTCGTCCAGTTCATCAACTTCCTCCACTACCTCCTCTTACTCCACTTCGTCCACTACGTCCTCGACGTCCACTTCCTCCACTCTACTTCCTCCACTTCCTCCACTTCCTTCACTTCGTCCACTTTGGCCACTTTTTCAACTTCTTCCACTTCCTCCACTTCCTCCATTTCGTCCAATACGTCCAGTTCGACCAGTTCGTCCACTTCGTCCACTTCGTCCACTTTGTCAACTTCGTCAACTTGCTCCACTTCGTCCACTTCTTCCACTTCCTCCATATCCTCCACTTGCCCCGCTTGCTCGACTTCGTCCACTTCCTCCACTTTGTCCACTTAGTCCAATTCGTCCACTTCGTCAACTTCGTCAAGTTCTTCCACTTTGTCAACTTCGTCCACTTCGTGCACTTCGTCTATTTCGTCCACTTCTTCCACTTCCTCCACTTCCTCCACTTCCTTCACTTCGTCCAATTCGTCCACTTTGCCCACTTCGTCAACTTCATCCATTTCGCCCAATTCTTCAACTTCGCCTACTTCGTCCACTTCCTCCAGTTCCTCAACTTCCTCCACTTCCTCCACTTCCCCCATTTGCTCCATTTTTCCTCAACTTCGTCGAATTCGTCGAATTCATCCACTTCGTCAACTTCCTCCACTTCATCCACTTCCTCCTCTTACTCCACTTCGTCCACTTCCTTCACTACGTCCACGACGTCTCCTTCGTGCACTTCCTCCACTTCGTCCACATTTTTTTTCCTCTTCCCTCTTGAGAAAATCTCCCTTCCACTCACTTTCTCAATAATTTTTCATATAAGTTTGGGGTTGGGAGAGAGCATCATTGAAAGGGGCTGATTTCTTCAGTGTGGTTTGCTGATGAGTCGTTATTTCTTGAATTATATTTAGTTTATTGCACTTAAATAAACCAGGGAATTGTGTTTAATTATTTGTTATTTCCCCGTTTTCCAAATTCTGCTTAATTTGGTCGGAATGTGCTAATTTGGATTTTCTGAGCTGATTAAGTGCATTTTTGAAGTGCAGGAAAATTTGAAAATACATTTTGGGACATCAGGAAGAATGCCAAATAAATTCAAGACTCTCCACACAGACATTTTAGAATTAATTAAATTGTAACTCAGTAGTTTAGAATTTCTGTATCAACTCTTATATTTTGGGTCAATTTTTGGTAAATTAGATTAGACCCAAAAATTAGAAGTTAGTGACTTGGACCTAGGGTTTTATTGTGTGGACCCCATCCCTATTAAAGGGAGGACACACGTCCTTAGAGAGGGCGCAGCCGCCACACATTTTGGCACTTTTTACTCTCTCGGTCTAGGTTTTTTTTGGGGGGAAAATGAAAGAGAAGTGTGCAACATTTTTTTTTTGAAAGGAAATGAATGAAAACTCCATGTTAATTTGAAGTTCCATTTACTCATTAGCTATTTTATTTTAGTTTATGAAATTTATGGAAGGAAGCACACGGTGTATTCATTTTCTGGGAAGAAGAGGACGGTGATTTTAATTTTTTTGCGAAAAAGCAATTCATTCAGGAGCTGGAGCGATGCACACACGGTCACGGTTGACGCTGATTTAATCTTGGAATGTGCTCACGCTTTGACGTCTGGAAGAAGTGCTCACATGGTGATAGGATTCTGGGGCATTCATTTGCTCTCTTTTGGAAAAATTCAGAGGGATGATTCAGAGATGAAGAGCTTGTGATGGGAAAGAGAATGGAGCAGTGCTGAATGAGAGGATTCATTAGGTGTCACGGTTGGAATGAAGAGGTGATGGGAGTAGGTGGTGTGCTGAAACGTGGAGACGAGAAGAAGGCACGGTGAGTGAGAATGTGCTTGAACAAATGCAGCAACACGTTAGGTAGGGAGGTGGCACAATGTTTTCATAAGTGGAAGAAGTGAAATGGTGTGCACGGAAGTGGAGCAGAGGCAGCTACCAGCGGTGCACAAGGAGAATGGTTTTTTTTTATTTGTGAAATGAGAAGCTGATTTGAAAGGGAAAGAATGGTGTGCACGGGAAAAGTGAGCTGGAAGCACTCAAGCAAGCATTAGGTGTCTCGGCTGGAATGGTGTCCAAGGGAATGGGAGAAGAGAAACATCACGTCATAGAATAGGTGGAGAGAAAGCTCACGGTGCAGCACATCATAGGATTGGAATAATGAGGATTGACTTTTATGTCTTTCATTGAATGAAAATGGTACCGTGATTAAGCATTTCAATTACTTTGCTTTTCAATTGAAGAATGAGAATGAAGAAGTAGAGTAAGTGAATTGTGTGGTGCACGGTGATGGCTGGAAGAGTGGCCCACGGCTATTGGATGCATTTCTTTTATTTTTTTTAAGAATGAAAGGATAACTTAGGAGTAGCAAGGTATGGTGATAACTGTTTCTTCTCGAGAAATGGAGAAGTGATTGTAAGAAGGTGCTGATTCATTGGAACAGTATGTGACGGGAAGGTTGAGCTGAAAAGGAGGGTGCTTCATCACGGATTCCATTTGTAGTAGCAATTCCAATTTACATTTGGCTTGAGGAGAGAATGTGGGTCATGGTTAATGGTAGAAAAGTTTAATTTTCTTTTATTTCTTTTGCCTTGGAATATTTTATATTGTATGTTTAAATGCTTTTCTTCTTTTTGGTGGTGAATGTGTAGGATAGATGACAATATTGTGCATTTAATGTTTTAGTGTAACTGTTGCATTTTTACAGCTTGAATTGTGTTTGGATATTTATCTGTTGTAGTTTCATTTTAATGCTTTTATTTATATTCGGTTGTGTTTAATTTTCATTTTTTTAGTTCAATTGCATCCACAAAAACATTTTCAAAACCCCCCCACTGCGTGTTTGACCTGAGACTTGAACCAAATTTGGTCCTTGAGAGACGACCTAGGAGTCACTTCCTAGCTTATACTGCATTAATTTTATGCACAACTTTTGTGAGAGGTGCGACCCTCTCATCATTTACTAATGCTTAACAATGTATCTTTTGGTTTTGTGAATTATGTTTGATGCAGGGATGGCCTCCTCATCACGCTAAATAAATCAAGACTATAAGATCCAAGAAGAAGGAGAGGAAGAAGATACAGATGATAGCTCAGATTGATGAGGAGATTGAGATAGCATTTACTGATGAATGCTATCATAACTAGAGCAGAACTTATGGTTTTGTTGGTTTAAGTTTTCTGAACTTATTTACTTTTGTTTTAGATTAGGGTTGATGTACTCTATTGGAAACCTGGTTTGTTATGATGGTTTGCTATTAACTATGATTGTGTGATAAGTAATGCTGAATGATGATTATTGATTGACTGATGTTGAGATGATGTGCACATAAAATGCTTATACAGGTGATTCACAAGCTTTGTGAACAAATGCATGATATTATGATTGTGGTTGTGAGATTAAGCAGGATTTGTATGTCAAATGTGAATGAGCTTATATGTGAGGTTTTGAGCTCCAGAGTTGTTATTGATTGAATGCTATTACTTTGAAAGCATGAATGATTTTGCCCAGGTTTTCTATGATTGAATCAATTGCTTGTTTTGCATCATATGATCAAGGCCGTTTGTTGGAACCCTTTTTATTGGCCAAATTCATAAAGTTAGCCTACTAAAAGAGAACATTTTGTGTTCTATCCTTTAAACCCTTAGCCTTGAACATAAATTTAAAACCCTTGTTGAAATGCTTTACCTTGAGTTAAGTAGAAAATCTTGTGTAGTATTGTTAAATGTTCAAGTTTGGGGTTGTTGGGAAATCATGAAAAAGAAAAAGGAAAAGCATTGAGCTAAGAGCTAAGAAATAAAAATGTGAAAAGAAAAGAAAAAGAGAAAGAAAAGAAAAGAAAAAGCAAAGCTCATTGCAAAGGCAAGTTGGGAAAAATAAGAATGATTGTGTTGTTATGATTCTCTTAACTCAAGGATTTTTGTGATCCAGAAAAACCAATTTTCTTGTTAGCCCAGCCACATTATAAGCCATTGAAAAGTCCTTGTGATGATGCATGCTTGTGAATGTTTTTGATTGTGGTAAAATGAAAGGCAAAGTTGATTCATGTGACATTGTGATAGTAGAGTGAATGAGTGATTACCTCTTAAACACTTGTGTGTGAGTGAAACACTGTACCTAGTGAGGAAATATTCCATGAACACATGAACATCCATGCTTAATTGATTGATCATTCATGAAAAATAGCATTTGTTGGAATTTAAATGATTTTGTGAACACTAAAGCATGTGCACATCTTGATTGAACTCTTGGTCATAAGTTTGATTGAAGCTTTTACTTATCTTGAAAAAGAGGATTTTTGAATGAGTGAACCATCATATGAATTGGTTGAAGATTGAGTTACATTTTGTTTGCTTGAGGACAAGCAAAGTTCTAAGTTTGGGGTTGTGATAACAATTGAAAAAATGTTATTTTCATGCTTAAAATTGACACAAAAAGCAACCTTTACACTTAGAAACTAGCTTGAAATCATGCTTTTATCCATATTTTCATAATTAAGAGAGCTGGACAGGTTTATGCTTGATTTCAGTGTTTTTGTGCAGGTTTTAAGGTGAATTTAGTGAAAGAAGTGAAGAAGAAGAGAGATGGAATCAGAAAAGACATCAAAAAGTGCAAAAGGAGAAGCCGAAAATACCGCTCAGCGGCACTCAAGAGCTCACGGGAAATCCGCTGAGGTGCAAAATGGTCGCTGAGGGGAAGAAACGACTCATGCACTTACCGCTGAGCGGTACTTTACCGCTGAGTGATGAACAAATTTATGATCACCAAAATATGATGTCACAAACTTGTTTTACAATCGGCAAGTATGACCGAATCGTTTCAAAAACACTGAAATCAAGCATAAACCTGTCCATCTCTCTTATTGCTATTCTTAATTACCAAGTTTATTACTTGAAACGATTCGGTCATACTTGCCGATTGTAAAACAAGTTTGTGACATCATATTTTGGTGATCATAAATTTGTGCATCAGTCATCCACTTCCACCACTTCCTCCACTTCTTCCATTTCCTCCATTTCCTCCACTCTTCCTCCACTTCCTCCACTTCGACCACATCGTCCACTTCCTCCACTTTGTCCACTTTGTTCACTTTTTCCACTTCATCCAGTTCGTCAACTTTGTCCACTACCTCTAGTTCCCCCACTTCCACCAGTTCCTTCACTTCGTCCACTTTGTCGACTTTGTCCGCTTCCTCAACTTCCACCACTTCCTCCACTTCGTCCACCTCGTCCAGTTCGTCAATTTCCTCCACTTCCTGCTCATCGTCCTCTTCCTCCACTTCGTCCACTTCGTCCACTTCGTCCACTTTGTCCACTTCGTCCACTTCGTCCACTTCGTCAACTACGTCCACTTCCTCCACTTCCTCCATTTCCTCCACTTACTCTACTTCGTCCACTTCGTCAACTTCCTCCACTTCCTCCACTTCGTCCAGTTCGTGAAGTTCGTCAATTTCGCCCACTTCGTGAACTTCATCAACTTCGTCCACTTCCTAAACTTCCTCCACATCCTCCACTTCCTCCACTTCGTCCACTTCCCCCACTTCCTCCATTTCCTCCACTTCGTCCATTTCGTCTACTTCGACCATTCATCCACTTCCTCCACTTCCTCCACTTCCTCCACTTCATCCACTTTGTCCACATCGTCCACTTCCTCCACTTCCTCTACTTCGTCCACTTCGCCCACTTTGTCAACTTCGTCCACTTCCTCCACCTCATCCACTTCCTCCACTTCGTCCAATTCCTCCACTTCCTCCATTTCCTTCAGTATTCCTCCACTTCGTCCAATTCGTCCACTTCGTAAACTTCCTCCACCTCCTCAACTTACTCCACTTCGTCCACTTCCTCCACTTCCTCCACTCTTCCTCCACTTCGTCCAATTTGTCCACTTCGTCAACTTCCTCCACTTCCTCCACTTCCTCCACTTTGTCCACTTCCTCCACTTCCTCCACTTGGTCCACTTCCTCCACTTCCTCTACTTCGTCCACTTACTCCACTTCGTGCACTTGGTTCACTTCGTCCACTACGTCCACTTCGTCCACTTTGTCCACTTTGTCCACTTCTACTATTTCGTCAACTTCGTCTACTTCTTCCACTTCCTCCACTTCGTCCAATTCGTTCAGTTCGTCCACTTCGTCCACTTTGTCTACTTTGTCAACTTCGTCCACTTCGCCCACTTCGTCAACTTCGCCTACTTCGTCAACTTCGTCCACTTCGCCCACTTCGTCAACTTCGTCCACTTCCTCCACTTCCTCCACTTCCTCCACTTCATCCACTTCGTCTACTTCGCCCAGTTCACCAACTTCTTCCACTTCGCCCACTTTGTCAACTTCGTCCACTGCCTCCACCTCATCCACTTCCTCCACTTCGTCCAATTCCTCCACTTCCTCCATTTCCTCCATTATGCCTCCAGTTTGTCCAATTCGTCCACTTCGTCAACTTCCTCCACTTCCTCAACTTACTCCACTTTGTCCACTTTCGTCCACTTCGTGAACTTCATCAACTTCGTCCACTTCCTAAACTTCCTCCACATCCTCCACTTCCTCCACTTCCTCCACCTCGTCCACTTCCCCCACTTCCTCCATTTCCTCCACTTCGTCCATTTCGTCTACATCGACCACTTCATCCACTTCCTCCACTTCCTCCACTTCCTCAACTTCCTCCACTTCATCCACTTTGTCCACATCGTCCACTTCCTCCACTTCCTCTACTTCGTCCACTTCGCCCACTTTGTCAACTTCATCCACTTCCTCCACCTCATCCACTTCCTCCACTTCGTCCACTTCCTCCATTTCCTTTAGTATACCTCCACTTCGTCCAATTCGTCCACTTCGTCAACTTCCTCCACTTCCTCAACTTACTCCACTTCGTCCACTTCCTTCGCTTCCTCCACTCTTCCTCCACTTCGTCCAATTCATCCAATTCGTCAACTTCCTCCACTTCCTCCACTTACTTCACTTACTCCACCTTGTCCACTTCCTCCACTTCCTCCACTTGGTCCACTTCCTCCACTTCCTCTACTTCGTCCACTTACTCCACTTCGTGCACTTGGTTCACTTCGTCCACTACGTCCACTTCGTCCACTTTGCCACTTCGTCCACTTCTACCATTTCGTCAACTTCGTCTACTTCTTCCACTTCCTCCACTTTGTCCAATTCGTTCAGTTCATCCACTTCGTCCACCTGCTCCACTTTGTCACTTTGTCAACTTCGTCCACTTTGCCCACTTCGTCAACTTCGTCGACTTCGCCCACTTCATCAACTTCGTCCACTTCCTCCACTTCCTCCACTTCCCCCAGTTCGTCAACTTCATCCACTTCGCCCACTTTGTCAACTTCGTCCACTTCCTCCACCTCATCCACTTCCTCCACTTGGTTCAATTCCTCCACTTCCTCCATTTCCTCCATTATGCCTCCACTTCGTCCAATTCGTCCACATCGTCAACTTCCTCCACTTCCTCAACTTACTACACTTCGTCCACTTTGTCCACTTTCTCCACTACAAGAAATATTGAAATTATATACGGATTATTATATACGGATTTAAATCCGTATATAATTTAACTATTTTATATGGATATTACATACGGATTTTAAAAAAAATTATATACAGATATTATATACGGATTTTCCGTATATAAATTGTATACATAGAGTTGGCTTGTGGCAGCGGGAAAATTTCAGAAGATACCTGGAATTCCATTATCCGTATGTAAGTAGAATGAAGTATATTATATACGGATTTCAAAAATAATTTTTAAAAAAAATGTATTTTCATTAATTAGAAGCTGAAACCTATCATTCATCCCTGTCGAACCGTGGAGCTACTGTCTCTGAAACCTCGAGCTATCTCTCTCGTCGAACCCACGAGTCCTTTCTCTCTCGAACCCTGGAGCTGTCGCCGTCCCTCTCTCGAGCCGTCTTCGCTCTCCCTCTCCCTCTCTCAAGCCTTCTTCACAGTCCCTGTCCGTCGTTCTCTGTTTCGGTGTCCTCTTTCTCTGTCGAAGTGTCCGTCGTGTTCCGGCGTTCACCAAACAATCTCCTTGTTCGTCGGGTGTCGTAGTTGGATGCTGAAGGAGTATATTCATCTGGTAAGTAAACCCTAATCCTAATGCTTAGTAATCGATGAAATCGTTAATCGCGAACCGTAATCTTTTTCGTTGTTTGTTTTATTTGACACATTTGTGCTTGGTCTCGCAAGCCGTGGTTGGAGTGTTAGGAAGCATTGATTGAGGCTAGTGTTTGGCGGTTTAAGAAGATTGTCAGTGGTATGTAGGACTGAGACATATACCATTTGATTATGAAGGCCCTTAGTGAAGGAACCAAAGGTGAGTGAGTTCCTTTGCCTTTTGAAGTTTCTTAGATGCAGAAAAAATTGTTTGTACTGTGTTCTTTTGCTTCATTTGCTTAATAATATGTTGTTATGGGTTTTGCTTCTTCTGCCAGATTTAGATCCATCGTGGTGATATAACCGCCTTTGGTTATTTGCCTGTATAGAGAAATTGAATGCTTTTCTAATGTTTATGATGCAATGTGTTTGTAATTAATGAGTGTATTAAATTTTTTTTATAATAAAAATTATATGCTTTGGCCTGCACTGGATTGTGTAGTTCGCTGTTGATGGGGATCCGTTAATTACTCCGTTTGATTCTTTGTGATGCGTGTGCATGAGGTGTCATATGTGTTAAGATGCTGATGGGCAGGAATGTGGTCAAGATATTTCCAGTGCTTTGTTAAATATTGCCAGTGCCTATGGTTGTCATGAATCCTGACTAACAAGCTCTCCCAAAAATTGGAGTTTCTTGAGATATATTAGTTGATTCGAAATAAAAAGAAACTGCATAACTCTATATGACTAATACAACTTCCAAGCACATGCACATAATGCTATCTGTCGCCTCCAATGACCAACCAACCTTGATAGTGGATATTTCAAAGTCATTGGAGTTGTCTACCAAAATTCAATTTGTGTTATCTTTAATAATAAAATAAATACCATACAACACTAGTATGAACTGTTGTTGAAAAAACTGTAACAATAGAAGGGGTGAGCACAATACCTTCCTCTGATTCAGTCTTTGACTCAGCCATTATAACCTCAAATATCTCAATAGCATTGATTATGGCATGATTACCTTCCTTTGGCTTCAATTTTATTGTTAGAGTCCTCCCATTAACAGAAACATTAGTATTAAGCACAAGGGCGGTATAAATATCCCCACTCAATTCTACAATGTCAACATGTTTGAATGCAAGATCACCATTTATTTCAATATCAAAAATCCTTTGCCCCACAGTAGTCACTGAATAATCAATCTCTGCAAAATGTAACCAAACAGAATAGTTTCTGTTGGGATCCACCTCTAATGTATATGTTAAATCAGGCTGATTATTAGTACTAACAAGCGCTGACTGGTAAAGAGTTTCTGGATAGAAGTTTGGCGGATGTGAAGCATGTTTGATTCTAGGTTCAACAGATCTAGGTTGACTAGACTCTGAATCCTCACCAAAAGTTTTAATGCTTTGGCAAAACCTGTCCCCTCCCCAGGGATCCCCTGCATAATCTACGTCTAAAGAAGAAGAACCTGTCATTCTCCTCCACTTTTTCTATCAATATTTCAATCTCATTCCTAAAGAAGAACCTCTCGACAGTGTTGATGGTGATGCAACAGTGTTTTCAACATCAACAGCAAACAAAGAAACTTACATGCTTAAAAGAAGATGTTATCTTTCTTCTAATTTCCCTGTAACATTTGAAGCAAAACATTACTTGTCTATGTGCTGGATGCTGCTGTCTTACGGCCTCTCCCTTTCTTTTGTGTGGATGCTGAATCGTGTGAGCTCTTGGACTTGCTGTGTGCTTCTTCAAAATGGAAGGTGTATGTGTTGAAAAGTGGTTGGTCAAGGGGCCGTGAACTCTTCAGACCATCCAGCATTTTTGTGCATGTGAATGTGGGGTGGAGCTGCCTGTCAATTAACTATGTGCTCTCCACTTTCTTCCTTGGTCTGTCCTATATGTGGGTGGCTTCCTTGTCATCATGTACTTTGTTTCAGCCAAGAAAAGAGGTCATTTCCTTTCCATTAATTCCACACTGCCCCCTTCTTCTTTCACGTATCAAGTCTCTCATTTCTCCAATAATATAGGGCTTTCCATGTCACAAAGGGTCCTCCACTTATTGTTTTCAGCCGTGTGTTTTTGTCTCCTCCCATGTGCACTTTTGAATTAAAAAAACAAATGAATGCCCATCATTCACTTGCTGCACCTCCACTTGTATAAATATTTTATATTGAGTCATATGAAGTGTCGTGTGCTTGCTGCACAATCCATATGCTTTCTCACTTTCCGTACAGCCCATGTGAGCTTCCAAATTCATTTTTAATGCTAGTGCTATTTTTGGTGGTGGCCGTGTGTGTTACAAAATGTGGCAGCTGCATTCCATCTCCAAATTAAAATTCGAACATGCATTCTTCATGCCCCACTTCTCCACTTGAAGCTTCTTATTTCTTCATTCTTTATTCTTTACATCATCCTTTCTCCATGTGCTGAACTCCTATACTTCCACATGTGCATGACCAATTTTGGCTCCCAAGGTCGTGCTCTCCATATTGATGCTTATGGGCTGCCTTCTGAACAAGTGATTCTTTCATGTCATCATGCATCATGCCTTACTTCCCACTTTCACGTGGTACTGGATGGTGGACTGGTTTGATCAATGCGCACCCATTAGTTAAACTTTAATTTCTACTATATACAGGTCTAGGTTATGAAAAAGAAAGTTTTCATGTATATATTAGTCTTGAAAGTAAAGTGTAAATACATAGTAGACCTATTTTAGTTTATGTAATTTCTTTGAAGCTTACTGGAATAAAAAATAGCAGAGAAAAAACTTACCTTACTAGTAGTGTTTATTTTAAATGTTAATCATTTGATGTCATGAATTAACTTCTCTTTTTTGTTTTGTATAGTTATTCCTTGCTTGTTAACTGTAATAGATCCTTATAGCTCATGCTATATAATCTTTGGTGATAACGAATTCTCATTTACACTATCAATTTCATTTCATAAAAATATTTTTAAAATGGGAATAAAATCAACAAGTTTTAGTTTTAGATGATAAATTATTCGGGGAAAAGAATATACACAGAAACGATAATATGATAATATAAAAAAATTGAAAAAATATTACTCACATTTTCAGAAACCTTTGGTTTTAATTATCCAGTAATGTGATTTGATTCTGAATAAGATGAATACAATGAGTATAGGGGCAGGTATTGATGGTTTTGAATTTTCATGTAACATACATACACTTACATGCTTCTTTAAATATAGTACATTGCTCTGCTTGAGTTTCAGAGTTTTGATGTTCAATTGCTTTGTCCATATATTGGTTTGTACTTTTCTTTAAGATTAATCAATGGTTGTTTTGCACAAGCTTATAGCATATGGTGATGTATTTATTAATGTAGCTGTTTTCCTTTCATCTTTGGTCACCTTTTATTTTTGGCATTTTTTTTTGTTTAAAACTGTCAAAATGGTTAAACTGCTATTAAACCATTAAAACATTTAAAAATAAGTTTCTAAAGACTGCTAAGTAAATAAGAACACAGATGAGATCAATAGCTAAATAGGAAAAAAGAAATCCTCTTGAACAAATGGCTAAATCTGAAATACAAGTTTGATTTGATGATTGTCTAGGTGGGCTTTGAGATGATTGATGCATTTGCTGAGTCTTAGGGGATTCCTATGAACACTTCGTATTCGAAAGCCATTTGTTGAAAAAGGTATGCCCGCTGCCTTGCTTAGATATTTCTATTTTCGGAAAAGGTTTGTTCCTTATTATTTAATCTCGACATTGTAAAGAGAATCCTCATGTGTGTACAAAACATAAGGAAGAGGAGTTGAATTGATTTATTGGTTAGGTTTAGAATGAGAAGTAGTGGGAAGGAAAATATTTATAGAAAAGAGGTAAACACCAAGTGATATGGATTTGGATTGAAAATGATGAGTTAGGTATAATGGAGATAATTCTTACAGTTAGAGTAGTGTTATGATAAAGATACGTTGGTGTGTTTAGTTCCCATCTTTATCTTCTTTTTCTCTCATCCCATCAAACTATAAAAAATAAATAAATAAAAATTAATACAATGTATTATATGATATTTGAAAGCAAAGAATTTGATGGGAGTGAAAGAAGAAACCAAAAATAAAGTAATCCAAGCTTCTGTTGGATCATTATTAACATTGCAGATAGAGTTGACGCCACAGGTTGCAAAATATTCACACTGACCTAGTGGATGACTGTTTACATTATCCCAACTTTGTTTTTTGGTTGACCATAGAGAACGCTCTGTACCCCCTCTTGGATTGAGCTTAAGCATTGTTGTAGTAAGCACTGAACTGTTTAACGTTTCATATCCATAAGAAATCCCTTTGTTAGTGAACTCAAGAGAGAAATTCAAGAATCTGTGCTTTCTGTCCCAAGAAACACCACTGAAAAGATAGCCATTCCAAGGCCCTGTGCTGTAAAAAATTGTAGTTCCATTCGTAGTAACTTTTTGAGGAAAGCCCTTTGTATCGATCTTATAAGAAAAGTCACCTTCAGCTGGATCATCATTGTCCCTCCAAGACGTGAGATACTGATATGGACCAGTAACAAAATCACTTTTCAGTTTCATGCCTGCAAGGAAAGTGTGTCCAGGATAATCAAAGCTTTCCCACAAGAAGTTCTCTGAGCTCTCTCCATCTCTGACAACAAGGTTTCCTGAATCTAAAAGTTGCATAACTGGTTTCACTGCAATTTTTAATGAGTTGGAGGACCACACTCTTCCTCTGGAGCCATCAAGAACGACAACATGTCCTTGATGAGTTAGTTTAAGAACTGCTGTTGAGTTTTGTGCTGCGACATTCGTGTTGGCAACCCACACAATAATCCTAGGTGATATGCCCTTGTACCATATACCAAAATATTGTCTTCTTGAGTTTCCAAAGTCAAAAAATCCAGCTTCAAAGGTTCCTGCAGAATAAACAAGGGTCTCATGATATTTTAAGGACTGATTTGGAGTGATAGTAGAGGAAGTGGGCAATGAACAAAACAAAGTAATGTAAATGATTAGCGTGAGAATTTGTAGGCTCTCCATTGTGTGTGTGTATGTTTGTTATGGTTACTGCTACCATCATCCTCTTAATCAAATATTCTATATTACACTCAAACTGGTTAGTCAACTCTGCCATTTTGTCCACGCATTAAGTCACTAAAGTATTGATCATAGAAATAGATGTTTTGGCACTCACGTAAAAGTGTATTACTTCTATTTCATATCTATGTAAATTAACTACGAACAATTGACTTTCCCATTTTCCCTGCAACTTCCCACCTCAGTATCTTCTTCAGACTTAAATCTGATGTGAATTCTGTTGCAAAAATTAAATCTGGTGCAACACGTCTAAAACTGTTTCAGCAGTTTTTCTTTGATTCTGGAGCTTGGTATAACATTGTATAATGTTGTTGAATGTGTCTTAAGGTATAACAAACCAGAATAAGCACTAAAATGCGTATGCATAGTGTGGTTGCTCAAAATCCTTAACCATTCACCATTTCAGCTTGACATTCTAGCTGTTCACCGTGCTAATCTATTTGAATTGGTGTAATCTGAATTTGGTCATGCTAAGCACATTACATCTAGCTTAGATATGTGTTTATACACTTCTTTGAGTCATTGCATTTGCTGTCGAGTCTTTGATTCCATGAAAAGCAAAATTTGGTTGGTTCATTGATGGTTTTGCTGCATAATTGAGCCATAGCATGCATGAAATTCGGAATCTGCTGTTTTTGTGTGTTTGGACAGTTTGAACAAGTCTAAATGGATGATAAAAAGTTGGTAATACTGTTCATTTGGTCAAAATTGAAGTTATATGCAGATTGGATACTTAAACCATCCATTTTGAGTTAAAATTGGAAGTGGACCAGTGAATTTGAGTAGTAAGCATTAATTCAGCTGTTTAAGAGTTTAAACATGTTTAATATCATGAATAAAAGTTGTTTGAACATTCATCCAAGCTGCTGAAACACTGCTACTCATTTTGGGTTCCAAAACCATCATTTTAGTTCATTTTTTTTTTTTGCAGTTTTTGATTTTTTTATAGCAACTGTTTTGGTAATTATGGTTTAAATTACATTGTTGGATTGTGAAAAAGCTGGTTCAATGTTTAAAAATGAAAATACATGATCAAAAGAAGAAGAATGAAGTGTTTAAAAGCTGTTAGAACCAACCAATCCAGATCACAAGTCTTGAAAAACAAAGCTGAAACTCAATGAGGCATTTTATCAAACACTTTTGAAAATTATCAAACAGTTTGTATTGGAAGAATTTCTGAACTGTGGTTGTGTTTTTCTTGCTTTCTTCATCCATTCTAGTGCCTTTGATAAGTTCCTTTTGTGTACCTTTCATTGGTGTGTTGTTCCAAATTGTTGTGTGTATTTTGTTTGGCATCCTAAGTTTCAAAACAGCAGCATACTTTGGTGCAAACAGCAGCATAGTTTGGTGCAGATTTTTAAACTGATTGGTGTGATTTTGCTGAGTTTTGGACTGTATGTGCAAGCTGTTTGGGGCATGCAGCATCAGAATCCTTCTCCTTCTTTGGTAGCCTCCTAGGAAGTGGTTTGAGCATTGAAAGTGGAGCAAGAAGGAAGACTCAATAGCAGCTAAACATCACTGTCCAGCAAGTTGTTAATTCTGTTAAAGCAGTAACTTTCATCTCCAATTCAATTAGCTTAATACAGCAGCAAGAAGACAAAGTTTTCATTAAATTCTTGGCCTCAATCCAAATCAATACCCATTGTCCGAGTCCAGGTCTAGTGGTTGTGTTTTGACTCATTAAGCACATTTTAGGCTACCTAGACTAGCTAGAATTAGGAATTTTATTCTGCTTTAGTTTTTTGATATCTTATCTTTATTTGAGACTAGGAGAAAACCCATTTGATGTTAACACTAGTTTTGACTAGTTTGCTCTCAAATTTGGTATCACCACTGATTTTAAGTTTCTCTTATTCCAGTACTGTTTTGAGAATTTTATTATCTTTCTTTAATGATGTATGAACCCCCAATTACCCCATTCCATGCATTTTACATGTTTTGAATCATTAAGCACATTTTAGCCTACCTAGTGATGGTAACCCCTTTAGGGTCTACCCATCCAAAGAAGTATCAACTAACACTAAGACTAAAGAAAGGGAAGTAGAATAAAGATTACTAAAGCTATTTCCTTATCTAAGTCTTAGATAGATTCTCTTTAACTAAATTCCATTTACATTGTTTTGTAGGACATTAATAAGGTTGGAAGGTGCCTAGGAAAGTTGCCAAGCAAAGAGGCCAAGAAGAAAGTATTGTGCAACCAACCGTGTAGCACCTTTGGAAGAGTAAATTCAACATTTTCCATGTCCATTATGCAGCCACCAAGATTGTCCATGTGAAACATGCAACCAGCCACATTTTACATGTTTCTCACGTGGAACACAAGCCAAACCATCAACTTCTTCACATGAGCACATTTTCCATGTGCAACACACGGCCAACAACATTCTGCACATTTTCATTTAGCTTATGCACATTGTAAATATGCAGAATACATTCCACATTCTCAAGCTTCTCTTCCTATAAAAGAGAGCTTAATTCATTGTAAAAGTTAACTTGAATTGATATAGTGAAATGCTGTTGGATTGTTTCCAGCCACTACTTCTTCAAGTTCTTTGCATTGTGCCACTTTAGCACACTTATCCTCTAGCTTCCTTCCCTCTTGGAAGGCCGTCTGAGCTAGAACCTCTGCCTACACACTCCAAAACCGCACCAGACAATTCATCAAACACCTTCCGTGCGCCTCCAACTACATCTCCGTTTTCCAATTCCGCTGCCACCTCTGGTCTGAGAAGTTGCTCATTCTTGAAGAGTGAAGCTGCTTCCATCACCTAGAGTTAAGAATTTTATTCTGTATTAATTTTTTTTATATATTCTTTGTTTTAAACTTTGTTTTAAACTTTTATTATTTATGAATGATATTATATCAAGTGCATTATATTAGGTAGGTTTTTTATACATATTATATTAAAGAGATTTTAGAAGGATATTTTATTATTTATTGTTAAAGATATTATATTATGTAGGTTACAAACGTATTGAAATTGACTGCCCCTCTATTACTTTATTATAATTTGATATGTGATGTTGTTTCTTTTGTAGTTGCACTCGGTACCTGCAATCCAGTATAGAACAAGTCATTTTGACAATCAACCAAAGCTCCTAGTAAGACCTAAAACTTCAAATAATCGTCCAATTGCAAATGTATGCTTATGCAACTGTATGTAACATATTAGGAGGGTTATTTAGTTCTTTAAATGTTGATATTTTAATTAAAATTATTTAGCTAAACAATTAAACACATCAAGCACTATCTACTATAATTTAATATTTCTTTAGCTATGGTAGGTTATAGTGAAAGTTTTAGCTAAACTTGTAGGTTGGCCAATATCCTTCTATCTTGAAAGCTTAAAACAATATTGTACATACTGATTAATATAAAACAATAACATTGTACATGGTGATTTACATGTACAAAACAAGTATTAAGATAGAGACATGTTGAAAAACATTCTAAGATATTGTGCAGAGAAGAGGACCTAAATTAATTTATGTTATTGTTTAGGAAGCCATTTGATAGGGCACGTGTCCTAATATGGAGACGTGTATTAACCATTGGCTAATTGTTTTGTAATCGATTTATGTACAGAACATGGATGATGCTCAACCAAATCGTTCATGGATGTACGATAGGTGTCATAGAGGAAGAGGTGCTTTGAAAGAGTCTTTTGTATTGGGTGTTGAAGAGTTTATAACTAAAGCTTGTGAACAAGAACGTTATCATAGAGATGGGGGTCTTCGATGTCCATGTTTGAAGTGCGATTGTACAAATATTCTGCACGAAAGAGTTGTGAAGGTTCACCTTTACAAGAACGGTTTCAAGCCTAAGTATTTCATTTGGGAGGATCATGGGGAAATAATGCCAGAAGATCATGTACAGAATCATGACAGTTCGATGGCTGTAGAGACGGAAGATGGTCAAATTAACCAATTTCAAACAATGGAAGACATGGTTCATGATGCTCTTAGGCAAAATGAGTCGTGGCAAGCATCTTCTTCTAATAACATTGAAGAGGCGCCAAATGAAGAAACACAAAGGTTTTTTAATTTTTTGTTGGATGCAAACCAGCCGTTGTATGGAGGAGCATCAGATTCAAAATTATCAATGTGTGTCAGACTATTAGCTTGCAAGTCAAATTGGAATATTCCTAACCAATGCATAGATTTTATTGCAAAAATGGTTATGGATGCAACACCCATCAAATCAGGTTTGCCTAAAACATACTACGATGCAAAAAAGTGTGTATCGAAGTTGGGATTACAATCGCAGAGGATTGATTGTTGCGTGGATGGTTGCATGCTCTTCTATGATAATGAATATGGTAAGAATGATGGCGCATTGCTTGAATGCAAATTTTATGGAAAGCCAAGATATCAACCACGTAACATGGGAGCAACTACTAGGAAACCAGTTCCTATGAAATCAATGTTCTATTTGCCCCAGACTACAAAGAATGTATGCCTCAACACAAACTGCAGGACAAATGACATGGCACTATCAGAACATGTCGACGAATGGTGTTTTGCGTCATCCGTGCGATGGAGAGGCTTGGAAGCACTTTGATAGAGTATATCCTGACTTTGGTATCGAGCCACGCAATGTTCGACTCGGTTTATGCTCTGACGGTTTTAACCCATATGTACAGGCATCAAATATACCATATTCATGTTGGCCAGTTATTGTCACTCCTTATAATCTTCCTCCAGAAATGTGCATGTCTAAACCTTACATGTTCTTAACATGTCTCATTCCCGGGCCATTCAATCCAAAGGTTGGCATAGATGTGTACTTAGAGCCCTTGATAGACGAATTGAAGAAGCTATGGACGGGTGTGGTAACATATGATATTTCAAGGAAACAAAACTTTATTTTGAGGGCCATGCTAATGTGGACAATTAATGATTTTCCTGCTTATGGTATGTTGTCCGGCTGGAGCACTCATGGTAAACTGGCATGCCCACATTGCATGGAGCATACAAAGGCTTTTAGATTATATCATGGGGCAAAAAATTCATGGTTTGACTCTCATCGGAGGTTTTTACCGAAAGACCATGCTTTTAGGAGGAATAGGAATGCTTTCAAGAAGGGGGAAGTGGAGATTGATGACGCACCACCATATCTTACAGGACCAGAAGTTTGGAATAGAATCAATGGTTATCCTAAAATAACTGAAAATGGTGCGGCAAGAATTGATGGATACGGTGAGTGGCATAATTGGACGAAAAAAAGCATCTTTTGGGATCTACCCTATTGGAAGGATAATTTGTTAAGGCATAATCTTGACTTCATGCACATTGAAAAAAATTTCTTTGACAACATCTTTAATACTGTGATGAATGTTGCGGGGAAGACAAAAGACAATGACAAGGCCCGAATGGATATAGGTTTGTACTGTAGACGAAAAGATTTGGAGCTAAAAAGTCATAACAATGGAAACATGTATAAGCCAAAAGCAAATTATACACTGTCAACAGACCAAATAAAACAAGTCTGTCATTGGGTAAAAGGTCTTAGGATGCCTGATGGATATTCTTCTAACTTGTCAAGGTGTGTCGATGTGAATAGGTGATGGACAAATTTATGAGCACCAAAATATGATGTCACAAACTTGTTTCACAATCGGCAAGTATGACCGAATCGTTCAAGTAATAAACTTGGTAAGACCAAGTATCGTTCTTCCCAAAGGACTCACGGCCTAGTTTAGTTATGTGATTTGTTGATTAGCTAGGACTTACAAACAAAATATTTAGATTTTAATATGCAAGACAGAAAATAAACATGTATGCATGAAGTTTGATCAATGGCAAAGACAAAAGATAAACACTTTCAATGAAATATATGAATGAATATGTTGTTGGGGGTCAATTTCATCTCATCCACTCTCATATATTTTAGGAATTCAACATTCAAATCATCATTGTTAATGCCGCTCTCTAATGTACCATTCTAGATGGCTTCTCCCTAATCACGAGTTCATACAATTCCTAGCATTCCTAATGATTAGTTCATGAGTGCAGGAGCTTAACGACAACCAATATAATATTGTCAGTATAATATTGGGAGAAATTCCCCGGATCTAGACTTCCCCGTACGTGCCCGTATCGACAAAACCAATAATCATGCATGGAATGAGTTAAACTATGCAAGCATTGAGCAAAGAGGAAAAACCCTAACTAATGATGAAAGAAAGCATAAGTCTTAATTAAAAGATGTAAGCAAAGATTCCATATATGAGAGCTTCAAGAGATTACATTGATTCCCCAACAAACATACAAGGTTTAGTTCACCATATTCATGGTGAACCTAGATGAATAATAATGAAAGAATGAAAGAATAAACCCTAAAGAGGTGAAGAGGTAGCCTGAGCATCCAAGATCCTCCTTCAAAGGGGTGGAAGAGAGAGTGTTTGCCTCGTTTCTGCCAAAGATATCTAATTCTAGGACGTGCAAGCCCTTATATACTAGTCTAGAGTTACAAAAGATTACAAAAGCCCAAGCCCAAAAAGTGCCGCTCAGCGGTGACTGCGCGTCACTTTCTTCCCCTCAGCGGCCATTTTGCCCCTCAGCGTGACTCCCGCAACCTCCTGAGTGCCGCTCAGCGGTAAAATGACGCTGAGTGGTGCCTTTGTCTTCTCTTTTTGCACTCTTTCTTGTCTTTTCTAATGTCACCTCTCTCCTTCTTTACTCTTTTCACTAAATTCACCTTAAAACCTGCACAAAAACACTGAAATCAAGCATAAACCTGTCCAGCTCTCTTATTTCTGAAAATATAGATAAACACATGATTTCAAGCTAGTTTTTAAGTCTAAAGGTTGCTTTTAGTATCAATTTCAAGCATGAAAATAACAGTTTTTCAACTGTTATCAATAGGGGAAAGCTCATTGGGATGAAAAGTCATGATTGCCATGTGTTTATGGAATGCTTACTTCCTATAGCGTTTAGTTCTTTACCCGCTCATGTTCTGAATCCCATTACAGAGATAAGTCATTTCTTTAGAGATTTGTGTTCTACAACATTGAACAAGGATGACCTGGCGAAGATGGAAGAAAACATTCCCATCATTCTGTGCAAGATGGAGAGAATATTTCCTCCCTCATTCTTTGATTCTATGGAACATCTCCCTATCCATCTTCCATATGAGGCACGACTTGGTGGACCAGTCCACTATAGGTGGATGTACCCATTTGAAAGGTACCCATGTGACATGTTATTGTTCAATTTACCAGGCATAATTCAAAAACCCTAACACATCAATTTCAAATTTGTAGGTTCATGGGATATGCTAAACGTTCAGTAAAGAATAAGGCTAGGGTTGAATGATCTATTTGCGCATCATACTTACACAGAGAAACAACTCATTTTTGTTCCCACTATTTCAAAAACTTCATGTTAACACCACAAAGCAATAGAAATGAAGTAGACATTGAAATAGAAAGCTTTACGACAACATTATCAGTGTTTAACCAACCTGGCCATCATTCTGGAAGGGGTTCAACACATTGGTTAAGTGATGAAGAATTGAGATCAGCTCATGTTCATGTATTGATCAATTGCAATGAAGTTGAACCTTACCTTCAGTAAGCCTCCAAAATAAATTATATTTCCCAATTCTTTCATTTGATATAATTAATTTTCTTTGACCTAATCTGGACGTACATGTCGACAGCTCATTCTTACATGTCTATCAACTATCTGAGTCAAACAGTTCGCCGTACGTACATGCTAATTTCCCATTGTGGTTTAGGCAAAAAGTACGACTTCCTATCAATCTTACACATTCATTTCTTCCTTAATTTTTTAAGATAACCTTGTTGAATAGTTTCATATCATGAATGGTTGTAGGTTCATAACGATCCTTTAAGTGTGAGAAACCAACATCTTAGAGATTTATCACTTGGTCCTTTAAGGTGTGTAAAGGAATGGCACACCTTCTTTGCTAATGGATACAAATTTCATACCCATGCATGGAGTCAGGGCAAGAGGACAATAAATAGTGGGTTTCATGTTAAAGGGCTAACAGAAGGAGGTCAAGATGATTTTTATGGTGTCATTAAACACATCTATGAGTTGGAATACAATTCAACAACCACTGAAAAGAAAATTGTATTATTTTATTGTGATTGGTTTGATCCATCAAGAGTAGGTACAAGGGTGGATTCAAAGTATGGCATTGTGGATATTCGAATGGATAAAAGATATGTGTTGTTTGATCCTTTTATCATTGCACATAATGTACAACAAGTGTATTATGTACCATATCCTACATCACGCACGGACAAACGAGGTTGGTGTGTTGCGATAAAAATGAAGCCTAGAGGTCGCATTGATTCTAATGATGTAGAAGCCAATGTGCCATACCAAGTGGAGGAAATGTCACATGTTAATGACATCATTGAAGTTGAAGAAGTGGTCCGATTACAAGATGTAGAAGCTGGTCTTGAAGAAGTTGACCCTAACAATATTTCATCATTTCAAGGACAAATAGATGAAGATACAACGGAATCAGAAGAATACAATGCAGAAGGACAGGGTGAAGATGACAATGAAGATGAATTTCATAGTTCTAGCACTGAATAGAGTTAGGGTGTATTGGTCCTTATTTTTGTCGCTTTATTATAATGCTGTCCACAATCTTAAGAGTTAGGGTGTATATTGCTCATTATTTATTTAACTTTATTAATTTAGAAAGTGTTTGATAGAAACAGTAAAACAGTAAAAACCAAAAAAAAATTGAAATTACAGCAGTAAATAATAACAGTACAAACAGTAAGATACAGAAAATAAAATTACAGTAAATGATCAACATGCAAGAAAAGGTCCCTCATGGACTAAATGCTCATGAAATTTTAAGAAGAAGAAAGTTGATGACTTCTTACCAATCAAGGTTGCTTTTCACGTATCTACTTCCCACTAAATTACTTCTTCATCTTCCTTCATTTATATAGATTAGAAAGGTCCATTACCCTTGAATTTATCACTGCCACTAAACGATCAAATTCATCTCTACATGAGGAGATCAAAGATTGTTAGGCATGGTAGATCCATAGTCCATGGAATACCAAAAAAAAATACTTCCTTCACTAAGGGAATTAGGAGCACCATCAATCACAATAAATACATATTGGAGAAGCAAGTATTTCGCAAGAGATACAGTCCTAACCATAAGCAAGTCTCAAGTTAGTATAAAAATTTTACATGCCACCAATCACCACTACCATAGCTGTGTTCGTTCCAAACAATAACAGTCAACAAAGACTACTAATAAATCCACCATTGTCCACCACGCCACTAACCAGTCCACTGACATCAGTGCCTTTACAAGAGTATAACTGATATGCCACAACACAAATAATGGTAAATATGGAATTTTGCTTCACAGGCCAACAATTAAAAATGTATAAAACTCTTATAATTCATGAATATGATCCGGATCAAACATGAATATATACTTGTAGCTTCAAGCTGCAATCAAATCAAGAGGTAAATTAAGTTTTATTAATGTTCTTCCACATGCTGTTTACTGATTATTGTTGATTACAATAACTAAAAAAAATCTTATAATAACATCACTGTATCTTAAAGTATTTTAGAGTTTCTTAGATCATCTTTTATATTTCATGATTTGCTTCCTTGTTTAATAAAGATCAGGAATCTAATATCAGTTTTTTTATTGGCATTAAGGCTCTCTGTTTAGTATTACATCAAAAGCATATGATTTTAAAATTATTGACTTCCAAAATCTCACACTTCCTCATACCCCACATAAAACCTGTATAATTTGAACATGGTCATCAAAACCATCTTCCATGACCTAGTCCATCAATGCCAATGCTGATTTTCAGCGACTGTCATTTGTCATCCTCTACCATGTGTTTTTGAAATAACCATTCTCCCTCACAGTTTTGAATGGCAGCAAGCCCTGCAATGTGCTGTAGATGACCTGCCAGTGATGTAACCTTGCCATGATACCTGCACAATTTACACTCACACATGACCAATATTTCACTGTTCCAAAATCTATACCCCTCTGATGAATCATTATTTTCTTCACTTCACTTAGTTTATTGTACTAGAATTAATTGGGGAATTGTGTTTAAATGTTCGATATTATTCCATTTTCGTTAATTGTGCATAATTTGATCAGAAATTCTTATTTTAATTAATTTGAATTATCTGAGCTTATTATTTTCATTAATGATTGCAGGAATATTTTGGATTACATTTTAGGACATTCAGAAGAGCATGCAATTGTACACTGTGCTTTTTAACTAGGAGAAGCTAGTCCACTGATTTATTTGAGTGTTGAAGTGGAATATTGGCACAATTTGGAGCTCATTTCATGAAGAAGCATGATGATTTGAGCATTACTGTTGAATGAAAATTAAAAGAAGGGTCACACTTGTGTTGCAAACTCACGTTAACATGTGCCTTGTCACGGATGTTTAAGTTGAATTCACCAAAGAATAAAATGAAGGGCCCTCATTGTTTTGCTAAGTTAACATTCATTGAACAGCTTGTTATAATTACTACCAAACTAAAAGCACACGGCCTTGAGGCCTGGAAGGGGTCATGTTTCCTTCTCTTCCAGGAGCTCTCTCTCAGTTTCCATTTTCAACAGGGCATAATGTAGAATTTTATTTTTTTTGAGCGTGTAGCTGAGTAGTAGTGTGTTACAGTGTTTTTGATCAGTTTAGTCGTTTTATTTTTACATGTATTATTCAAGAATTTCATTTTAAGTGTTGAATCTTTGATAAATTTTATTTTCAATTAAGTGTTTTATTTTTGTTATCTCTTTTATTTTACCGTTTACTATTTTCTATACCGTTAAATTTTGTCATCGTATTTTACTGTTCATGTTATTTTCAACGTCATTTTTACCGTTCAGTTTTTACAGTGTTTAAAATTTATTTTAGTGTTTTTAAATTCAGTTGTGTTTTAATTCCAGTTTTAATTTATTTTTCCGTATCAAACTAAAAAAATCACAAACCCCCCCCAACTTCGTGTTAAATCTGAGACTGAACCTAATATTGGTCCTTGAGAGACGACCTAGGAGTCACTTCCTAGACTATACTGCATTATTTTCGTGCAATCAACACTTTTGTGAGCGGTGCGACCCGTTCGTCAAAAATGGCGCCGCTGCCGGGGACCAACCAAAGACGGTTTGGTTTTAGATTCTTGTTGTGTAAATTTTTGTTCTGTTAATATGTGTATTTTGTGTGTTTTGTGTTCTCTATTTTTGTAGGCGACAACGACACCTTCAGCAAATTTTGGCGGCGTTGTCACTTCAGTTCCAGGTTCTTGTTTTAGATTTTTGTTGTGTTTTTCGATTATGTTATGTTAATATATGTTTTGTCTTTTATATTTTATTGTGCTGTGTTCTGTATTTAGTTGCTATATTTAAAAAAAAAAAATATTTTACTATTGATGTTCTGTCTTGTGTGTGCTTGTAGCATGTATAAATGTGTTTAGTTTATCTGTTTCGTAATTTTTAGTTTTTAGTTTTTATTTTTATTTTCCATGTCTACCTATTTTAATTTTGTGAATAGTGCTTATTCTACAAGTGCCTGTAATTATGATTCTCTTTCTGCATATTACTCTGATTCTTGTGCTGATTTTAATACTGAGAAAAATATGGATCATCCTCAATTTCCTGAGAGCTCCCTTTGGGAGCCGGTTCCACCAGTTCAGCAATATCAGAGTCAGCAGTATGATGCTCCTGCCCAAGTAGCTTATCAGCCTTCAACTTCTGAACCTACATTGAAGGAGTTATTGGAGCAGATGACCATGCAGAACATGCAGTTTCAGAAAGGGAACATGCAGTTCAAGCAAGAGAGCATGGAAACTCAAGCTGCCATTCAGAAGCTGACTGATCAGATCGGGCAGATGGCCACTCAACACTTTCAAGATGATAGTGGCATCAACATAGAAGATGGGGAGCAAAGCTATGAGTTTACTACTACACCCACTTTCCTACCTTTCTATGATCCCACTCTTGCACCTGAGACTGTTGATGATTATTTTAAGGACCAGGCAGGTACGAGTAACACTGTTGAGACAGGTAGACCATTTTTATCTTCCACCGTGGAGGTAAACGTACCTCAACTTGAATGTGCAGTTGATGAATTGGAAATTCATGAGAAAATTTATTCTGAGCAAAAACATGTTTATTCTGAAACTGAGATTACAAGCTCT
This sequence comes from Vigna nakashimae, assembly GCA_034642375.1. Taxonomy (NCBI): domain Eukaryota; kingdom Viridiplantae; phylum Streptophyta; class Magnoliopsida; order Fabales; family Fabaceae; genus Vigna; species Vigna nakashimae. Next base: position 34,215,092 of record CM067765.1, read on the forward strand.
TTACCAGATCTACCTATACATTCAATTGCTTGTGATTTGTTGCACAATGATTCTACAGGTTTTAGGTTTGAAACTGATACAGACTTGATTGACAATTCTGAAGTTTTTGATTCAGTATTAGTCTCTGAAACCATTGGTATAAATGTTGTGTTGAATGAACATGATTACAGTGATGAAATTTCCATTGATAATAGCTTTGCACTGAATTTGGATTTTGTTGATGATGCATATGTCAATATTGATTTTGAGACAGGAATTTTGCAATCGCATAACTTGATAGAGTTAGAACAAAACGTTGATCTGACTCAGTTTTCTGAGAATTGTGAATGTGATTGTGAATCTGATTCTTGCCCGATTTGTATTGAAATTGATTATGTGTTACAAACAGATTCTAAATTCATAACAAATGCTATTGATTATGAGTTTGATGACCAGGTTACAAAAGTAAATGAGAATACAGGTACTGACATAGAGGAAATAATGATAGATGAAGGAAAGTATACTGCTTTTTCTCTTATTACTCCGGTGTCACAGACTCAACAACTGCTGGTGGACAGAAGGCTCCAGATTTTGTTGATTCAACAACTTGCTCGGAGAAGTGGCGTGGCTACAAAGATTTGTCCTGATTCAAGTGAGAGGGCAGTACTGGGCGAGCTGCTCCTGAAGACATCTTCGCCGGATCCTGAGGTGGAAGATATCTCACTGATTGTCCAGAATTGGCAACTGCCACCATGACCAGGGAGCACTCTTTTTCCTCATTATGTACATATTATTTAGCTTTTCTGGTGTGTTTTCATGGTTGTGTTTATTTCATTTTTAAAAATTGTGAGCATGAATTAAAAAAAAAAAAATATTTTGTGATAAAATTTTTTTGTTTAAAAGCGTGCCAAATCTGTATTCTGATATGTATAATTATTTTTTTTTTCTTTTCTTAGTTTTCACATTGTTATCCTTATAAAAAAAAAAATTGTTTTGCATATTCCTTGATTTTATTTCGACCCTCAGTATCTTATTGTTTCTTACCAATAATTCATTAAAAAAAAATTTTCACTTCAGATCTCATTTATTTTCCTTATTTTCCTTCACTGTAAATACAATTTCTTAGTTGTTTTCATTCAGATCTTTGATTGAAAATTTTGTTTAGACTAAGAGAGATTTCATTCATCAATGCAAAAAATTACAGTAATGGAAAAATGGAGATTGAGCAGATCTGAAAATAAAATTTGCAGTAGATTCATATGTGAAAATAAGGTTGTTCAGGGGTCGATCATGTCTGATCGTTAATATTACACACCATAATAAATAAAAACAAAAACAACATAAAAAAAAAAAAATTAAATTAAAAACATAAAAAACATAAGTGTTCATATTACAGTCCTCATTAATATTCTGGCCACACTCGGCCAGCAAAAACATAATAATAAAAAAATAAAAACATAAAACCTAAAACATTAATAATGAAAGAACTCTCGAGCTGGTTGTGGTGGTCTAAGGGAGAGCTCCGTTGAGGGAGCTCTGGTTCGAAAAGTCACGAGCGGAGGCTTTGGTGGAGGAATTTCTCGTTCATTTCTGTCGTCATCGATGATGATCGGAACGGGAAACAGATTCAGCAGCCTCGGTGCCCTCATTATCACCCAGTTGTTTTCTTTCAAACAAAAAAATAAAAAATAAAAAAATAAAAAAATAAAAAAACATGTGTTAATAATAGAAGAGGAAGTGAAAAAATTTCAATGGAGGTATGATGAGAGTTCTTACCGTACATGTACAGCGGCAGTTGTGAAAAGAGAGTGCCTGTGGGGTCTATCTCCGCTTGCCAGCGCCTGACCCGATTGCCATGGTTGTTAAACCAGCAGTGCACGTTGTATTCAGTGGCTTCGCCGAAGGTCCTTAGTCGAGACGCGATCTCGACGACTTGCGCTCGGCTTGGGTGTGTGACCCCATAGTTGTAGATTTTGGTCATCATCGTGATCTGATCATCTGTAGGACGCCATCGTTGACTGGTATATCTCTCTGATTCCATATCACTCATCCTTCCTTTCGTAATATACAAATACTTAAATAAAAAATAAATAAATATAAAAAGAACAAAAACAAGAAAAAAAAAGCATAACATAAAAAAAAAAAAAAAAAAAAAAAAAAACATAAAAACATTAGATTCTTAATTCAGTGTTTTCTTTATTTGTTCTTGTTTCCTTTTAGATTTATTTTGTCCAGTCTGTATTTGATGTTTCAGTGTCTGGTCTCAGATCTGTTTCACGGTCCTTGCAAAAGGGTCCTAAACGGATCTACGTCCAGTGTCCTTGTCCATATTGTTCTTGTATATTCAGTTTCTGTGTTTTAGTTTTAAGTGGGGTACGTGGCGTTGTTCTACCCGATTGTCTCTGCCATACCTTCAAACGAAGGGAGATTAACGTCTGGTTTCCAGCCGATATACCCCTTAAGTTTTTAGACAGTTGTGTTTTATGTGTTTAAGTGTTTTTCAGTTTCAAAAATATGAAAAAAAAATGAAAAGGGAAAGGGAGAGCAAAATAGAGAAAGCTGAAAATAAAGAAGGAACAAAAAGCAGGAAAAGAAGAAAAATGAAAGATCTGGAAAGCAGGAAAAGGTAAAGCTTAAGAGCAGAAAGCTTAAACAGCAGAAAGAAGAAGATCAAAGGTGTAGAGGACTTACCTGGAGTAGTAGGGCTTACAAAAGCTTGACGCAGATCTTAGATGCTCCGAAGGCACACAGGCAGAGGCTCCTCACAGATCTCACTCAGACTCTTTAGAAGGGGAAGGGGCAGAACTTCCTCGCAGATCCAGACGCTCGAGAGAGAGAAGAGAGCAGAGAGCAGAGAGTTGAGAGAGCAGAGAGTTGAGAGAGCATAGGAGAGAGCAGAGAGAGTAGAGAGAGTTGAGAGAGAAGCAGAGAGGAGAGAGTGAGAGTCAGGAAATGGCGCTCAGACGCGGAGGAGTGGCTCATTTGTAGCCAAAGCTTTGCCACTGTAGCAACAGTTCCGGTCTTTGCCACCGAGACTGTTGTCACAGTACCGGTCTCCTTTTTCAAAAAAAAAAATATAATAAATAAAAAAATAATAATAAAAATTTATTAATTAGCATCTACTGATGGGTGCTAGGTGTTTTAGACATCTGCTGATGGATGTCACTGATAACATCTACTGATGGATGTTACTGAAAAATTTCTTCCCATTTTTCCTAACTTTTTATTGCACTTGTCTATATTTTTTGACTGCTCTGAAATTGATAATCTGATGATTGTAACACACTGAGGACATTGTGTGATTTAAGTGTGGTCTACTGGGGAGAAATTCTGATTTTTTCTGTTAGTTTCTGTTAGTATGTTTTTTGTGTGTTAAATTTTTTGTTTTTGAGTGTTAATTTTTTTTTTCTGTTTTTAAGTTATTTTTATCGAGTTTTGTGTGCAATAAATTTTACATTTTTTCTTTTGATTTTTGGATGATGTTTAAGTTGTAGATTTTTCCTTCACTTACTTAATACTTATGGTTTGAAATCCTTGCTTTTCTCTGCTTGGAAGATGATTATAATGTTTAAGAGGTTGATTTGATTGTAACGAACATCCTGTGTGAGATTTGAGCCACTTTGTTTTTCTTTCTTGTGTGTGACATGTATCTTGATTGCTTGCACAAATGCCTTGGCTTGATTCTTTTTGATATACTTGATTGATATGCATGTTCAGATGTGATAAAGGCATTTTTGTTCTTGAGCCTCTTTAGCCAAATAAGCCTACCTTGTTATTATCCTTTGATAACCCCTTTGAGCCTATACTGTATATATTTCTTTGTGTTGAAGCTCATACACTGATCCTAAGTGAAAAACAAATGATGACCTTATCCTTAGGAAAGTCTGGAGCTATAGAAGTATTTTGTGAATAAGTGTGGTCTCCTTGGGAATTCTGATGAATTGGCTAGTTGGTTCCTCATCATGTTTTGAAATGATAATATATATCCTGTTGGGTGATTAAAAAAAAAAAAAAAAAAAAAAAACAGGATAAATGATGAAAAAAAAAAAAAAAAAAATTTGAAAAATAATTTTGTGAATAATGGAGTCGAGAAGAGGATTGAATTAGAGGTTTGGTTGAGATTTCACTGTGTTTACATTTTTTCCTAGTGCACCTCTATTTCTTCTGAGCTATAGCTACTTGTCCAAATTTATCCTCCCCTGTCCTTGGCCCCATTACAACCCAGTAAAGACCTTTTGATCTGAACGTGCATATGTTTTTAAGTATTGATAATTAGAAACTTGCCAAGTCTGCTTGTGTTTGCTTTCTTGAGTACATTGAGTGACAGTGATTTACCTTAAACACTTGAGAGAAACACTGTTAGTGCATCTGTGAGGTTATGTTATTTTTGAATCACCTCTTGAGCTGAGTAATCATTTTGCTGTGTATTGAATTGCTTGGAAGATTTCTGTAAGTATCTGCTTAATTTGATTTGTGTTGGATAATTTCTACTTCTTTTCTCTGTCCAGACTTCTTGAGAATTCTGTAAATTCTTTTTATTTTTCTTGCGAGTCTTTAGTTTCTGTCTGCTGAGTTGGTATTACCTCCCTAAAAGTCCTTTGTAATTTTTCCTTGATTTGTGTCTTAATTTTGCCCAGGAGTGCAAAAGACTAAGTGTGGTCTATTTTGATGAATCATTATTTTCTTCACTTCACTTAGTTTATTGTACTAGAATTAATTGGGGAATTGTGTTTAAATGTTCGATATTATTCCATTTTCGTTAATTGTGCATAATTTGATCAGAAATTCTTATTTTAATTAATTTGAATTATCTGAGCTTATTATTTTCATTAATGATTGCAGGAATATTTTGGATTACATTTTAGGACATTCAGAAGAGCATGCAATTGTACACTGTGCTTTTTAACTAGGAGAAGCTAGTCCACTGATTTATTTGAGTGTTGAAGTGGAATATTGGCACAATTTGGAGCTCATTTCACGAAGAAGCATGATGATTTGAGCATTACTGTTGAATGAAAATTAAAAGAAGGGTCACACTTGTGTTGCAAACTCACGTTAACATGTGCCTTGTCACGGATGTTTAAGTTGAATTCACCAAAGAATAAAATGAAGGGCCCTCATTGTTTTGCTAAGTTAACATTCATTGAACAGCTTGTTATAATTACTACCAAACTAAAAGCACACGGCCTTGAGGCCTGGAAGGGGTCATGTTTCCTTCTCTTCCAGGAGCTCTCTCTCAGTTTCCATTTTCAACAGGGCATAATGTAGAATTTTATTTTTTTTGAGCGTGTAGCTGAGTAGTAGTGTGTTACAGTGTTTTTGATCAGTTTAGTCGTTTTATTTTTACATGTATTATTCAAGAATTTCATTTTAAGTGTTGAATCTTTGATAAATTTTATTTTCAATTAAGTGTTTTATTTTTGTTATCTCTTTTATTTTACCGTTTACTATTTTCTATACCGTTAAATTTTGTCATCGTATTTTACTGTTCATGTTATTTTCAACGTCATTTTTACCGTTCAGTTTTTACAGTGTTTAAAATTTATTTTAGTGTTTTTAAATTCAGTTGTGTTTTAATTCCAGTTTTAATTTATTTTTCCGTATCAAACTAAAAAAATCACAAACCCCCCCCAACTTCGTGTTAAATCTGAGACTGAACCTAATATTGGTCCTTGAGAGACGACCTAGGAGTCACTTCCTAGACTATACTGCATTATTTTCGTGCAATCAACACTTTTGTGAGCGGTGCGACTCGTTCATCACCCTCCTTCCATCAGCCACCATCTTGCTTGGTGTGTGATCTGTTCTTCTCACTTAAGATCTAGTCTCACTTAATATGCATTGAAATAATCGTCCATACATGGATGACATCTTATTGATTTTTGCATTTGAAGATTTTATCTGCAAGATATAGTTCACATTTCATATTAGATTAATTAAATAATCGTGTATAGTAACCAGTTTTCCTTTAGGAAAGAGAGAATTGCATAGCTCAATTAGTATTTTCAGCTATCCTCCCCAATCCTTATGACAATCATTTTTCTATTTGAAGGGGAAAGTATTGCTACTGTTTTACTTAATCATTTAATCAACTAAATGGAATGTTTAGTAATGTAGTTGGGAAAATACACACAACTAGAAATATTAATTTAAAAAAAAACTGTAAACACCACTATAGAAGTCTTTTTCCACTAGATGGGGTGAGCTACAATAGCTGAAACCACTTGGACTCGTGTTTAGAATTACTATTTAAATGTTTTGGATATTAGTTGTAACTTTTGAAAACTGGACCAAGGTATGACTTAAGCTGACCTGGTTACTGATTCAGTAATTCAATCATTAATCTAGTTGGGAAAACTGGTTAGGCATAAATGTTAAAATGAAAATCACAAAAATCAGCTGCATTTTCAGATTTGATTTAAACCAACTGGACTTACCAGTTTCTATCTGATTCAAATTGGCTTGTCTTTGTCTTCCTTGATATTACCTAGTTCCCTGAGCATTGACCATCTTAGACTGAAAAGAAGTTAGTATTAGGCATACCACATCTGCGAGAAATAGGCATGTCAAATGCAGTGAGACTAGAATATGTTCTGAAATAATTTATTCACGGACTTTCTGTATTTTGGTATCTGTTTGCATTACTTATTCTGGATTGTTCATTATTCAAGTAGATATAGTTCACAATTTAACTCCCTTGTAAAATAACCAGCCTCTACTAAACATAAATAAATATCTACATAACAATAATAATTGAAGGTTAAATTAAAGCTTTAACCTGCGCAAATGCTTGGCGTGTGATCTGTTCTTCTCACTTAAGATCTGTTTTCAGTTGTCTTGGCTTGATTCTTGCCATTCTTTTTGTGGTTATCTCTGATTTTGGCAGTTAGGCTCTTTTTGGATGTTTGCTTTTGTGACACTGACTTTTCCATTGTATTGTATAAAAATATATATTATGTTCAAGAATATGGAATCAGGTGGTTCTGGCCCTCCTAATCCACCTTCAGGAAATCCCGATAAGGGGAAGGGGAAGAAATCTTATGTAGTGAAGTTGATGACACGTTTCAATAATGAAATTGGTTCAACCAGTCAGCCAACTACACCTACCTCTACCTCCACTGCTAGATCTGTTCCACCTCCATTAGTTGTTCCTACCTTCACTCCCACTCCACATCAAGTTCCTACATCTACACCCACTCCATACCAAGTGCCTCCTCATGGAATGGCTTCACTCTCTCCCAATGTTGGTTCTAACCCATCAACTCCCACAAATATTGCACCATCACCTGGTACAGACGATGCAAATCCACATTCCAGTTCAGCCGCCAATTATGTCGAAGAATGTTCCAATAGTCGTCCAATGATTACACCTGTTGGAGGAGGGTAAGAAAAAAATTAACTCAATTAATATATACACAAATCATTGTTGTATTACTCTAATGTTTGAGTTCAAATTTGGTTTAGGTTTTATCCTACAAAAACTGCATCGAAGGCAATCACAGCCACCATTAAGCAACAGTTTGATGAGCCATGGCTAACATGGGGCTCAATCCCTAAGTCAACCAGAGATGTCTTCTTCGAACGTTTTAAGGTACATAAAATATTCTCTGTATGTGTACATAAAATATGTTAGCTTAGCTTCTATGAGTAGCTCACTCTATATTTATTGAGAAGGTAAATAACACAATAAGAAACATTTCATATTTTGCTTAAAATCATTTAGTATGAAATTTATTTTTCAACATATAAGTCGAAATTCAAGATTTGAAACAAGTGACATTTGACTTCGAAGACCCACATCGAAAACATGAGGATCCCAAATAAATCAAAAACAGCGCTCATCATCTGAAAGTGCCTATCTTTAAACAAAATTTGATCGGCGACAGAATCTGTGGTTCCTTGAATTATATAGGCATCAGTTTTCTATAGAAATTTTCAGGCAGAATTAATCCGAGTTTGGATCCCCTTTTTTTAAGTTATACCACTAAAGTAACCCCAAAATAAACTACTATTTCATGCATCCATCATTAAAAGTGCTAACTCCTGAAAATGAAAAAGGAAGACTTAGAAAAGTGCTAATCATTCTTTGTCTATTTGTGTTACAGAATCTCTCATTGAGTAACAATAACTTAGTTTTTACGATTTCATTGAGCACACAACCCTATCCATCCCTTACTTGATTTATAATATTTTGCTAATTGATAAATATATCTCTACTTTATCTTCATAAATCAAGTCTATATATTAACAGATTTCTTGCTCAACTTATTCAAGTATACTAATATTAACGGTCCCCTAGGTGATCGGTTGGTTATTGTTTTTTGTATCTTATAATTGTTAACTACACTATAATATTATAATTTGTGGAACTTTTTGGTTTCATATTGGATATTTTGAACATAAATTCTTTTCTTGTGATTTTAACACTTACAAACCTCTGTATTTTAACATTTTGGTTCATCAATCCTATTACACTGAGCAATTATTCTCTGTATGTGTAAATCAAACCTATTATTCAAATCTATTATTTTTAATATAACAGAGAAAGGTTTCATGGAAGCCTGAAGATGAGGAAAAGGTAAAAAAGAATTATCACACCAAGGCATCTCATAGACTCTCAGAGATGTATAAAAAAGCTAGAACTATTGGAAAAAAACCTAATTGGCTGGGAGACGATACTTGGAATGCTCTTTTGGAAAAGTGGAACATGCCACTTTATAGACAAAAGTGTGAAACAGCAAAGAAGAATCGGACATCTGAAAAGGGTGGTTGTTTGCACACTGGAGGGTCTATAAGCGTGCATGAGCATGCTATTCGTTTGGTATGTAACTTGTACATTTTTTTTCTTATGTTTGTAATCATAAACTTTAAAAGTATTTATTACCAACTCATTTTGTTTGCAGTCACAGGAGCTTGGTCGGTCTGTGCATGTTGATGAAATATTTCAGCAGACACATATTCGTCAATCAACAGGGGAATTTGTCGACGAAAGGTCTAGGCGGACCCATGTAAGTTTGTACTAACTGTATCCCATTATAAAATTTCGGTTTTTAAACCTCATGGTTATTATTAATATTTATTCATTTAACAGGAACAATTTGTTGCAAAATTTTCTCAAATAAGATCTGAGACTGCATCTGTTGGTGTGTCATCATCTTCTCCTCTAGACCCTGCGGAGGAGGAAAGATTGAGAAACCGATGTTGGTTAGAGGTTGCTGGTGGAAGATACAAGGGACGCGTATATGGCATTGGAAATGTCAGTTCCCAAGATGACTGTGTCGATAGTTACATCCAACAGACACAGGCATCTTCTTCTGCTCAACAACAAAATTTACAAGAAATTGTTAATCTCAAATCGCAGTTACAAGAATATGGTCAGCAGCTTCAAAAGTTTGAAGGCTTTATTGGCGTCCTCTTGCCATTCCTTCCGCCTTCAGCAGCCGTAGCTGCACAAGACTTTTTAAACCTTCAAAATCCTCAACTTCAAAATGAAGTACCCAATGATGTCCAACCAGAACAGCAACCTCCAGAAGAGCAACCACCACACCAACAACCGACAGATGAACAAGCAGAAGATGGAAATGATTATATGCATTATTAGGCATTTTATAGAACTTATTTCCATTATTGTTGAACTTATTTAGAAGCACAATCACAATCCATTTATGAACTTATCTAATGTTTATTCTTGCACTTATATTGATGTCAACAATATTTATGTATTTATATACAATGTTTCCTTTATGGATTAAGTATATCTGAAAAGCTTTATGGATTTATATATGTGAATGTGCAATGTATAATGTCCAGGATTGCTTATATCAATCGTGAATGTTCACTATAATGTCCAGGTCTGTTTGTATATTGTGTATGGGAAACTGCCATGTATAGAATATGTATTTAGCTCTGCCTAAAGCATTATATACGGATATATCCGTATATACTGTCCTTATATAAGTTATATACGGAAATTACATAGGGATATTATACACGGATTTTACATAGGGATATTATATACGGCTTTTACATACGGATATTATATACGGATTTTACATAGGGATATTATATACGGATTTTACATACGGATATTATATACGGATTTTACATACGGATATTATATACGGAACTTACATACGGATAAATCCGTATATAATATCCGTATGTAAAATCCGTATATAATATCTGTATGTAAAATCCGTATATAATATCCGTATGTAAAATCCGTATATAATATCCGTATGTAAAATCCGTATATAACTTATATACGGATTTATCCGTATATAACCCTATCTACGACGGTATTATATACGGATTTTTGCCCGTATGTAATCCGTATATAACCAAGTTTTATATACGGATTTTAGGTGTTATATACGGATTTTGGCTGTATGTAATGAACTTTTTTCTTGTAGTGCTCCTCTTCCTCGACTCTTCCTCCACTTCGTCGAATTCGTCCACTTCGTCAACTTCCTCCACTTTCTCCATTTACTCCACTTTGTCCACTTCCTCCACTTCCTCCACTTGGTTCATCCACTTCCTCCTCTTCGTCCACTTCCTCCACTTCGTCCACCTCGTCACCTTCGTCCACTTCCTCCACTTCGTCCACCTCGTCACCTTTTTCCACTTCGTCCACTTTGTGCTCTTCGTCCACTTCCTCCACTTCGTCAACTTGGTCAACTTCGTCCACTTCCTCCACTTCCTCCACTTCTTCCACTTCGTCCACTTTGTCCACTTCGTCCTCTACGTCAACTTCGTTCACTTCGTCCTCTTTGACCAGTTTGTCCACTTCCTCCACTTTGTCCACTTCCTCCCTTTCCTCTTTCTCCACTTCGTCCCCTTAGTCCCCTTCGTCCACTTCGTCCACTTCGCCAACTTCCTCCACTACCTCCACTTCCTCCACTTCGTCAACTTCCTCCACTTCGTCAACTTCCTCCACTTCGTCCACTTCGTCAAGTTCCTCCAGTTCGTCAACTTCGTCTACTTTCTCGACTTCCTCCACTTCGTCCACTTCTTCAACTTCGTCATCTTCCTCCACTTCCTCCACTTCCTCCATTTCCTCCACTTCCTCCACTTCCTCTACTTCGTCCCCTTTGTCCCCTTCGTCCACTTCGTCTACTTCGTCAACTTCCTCCACTTCCTTCACTTCCACCACTTCGTCAACTTCCTCCACTTCGTCAACTTCCTCCACTTGGTCAACTTCGTTCACTATGTGCACTTCATCCACTTCCTCCTCTTCGTCCACTTCCTCCACTTCGTCAACGTCGTCCACTTCCTCCACTTTTTCCACTTAGTCCACTTCGTCCTCTTCGTCAACTTTTTCCACTTCGTCCTCTTCGACCAGTTCCTTCACTTCCTTCACTTCCTCCACTACCCCCACTGCCTTCACTTTTTCCACTTCGTCCACTTCGTTCACGTCGTCCACTTCGTCCACTTCGTTCACGTCGTCCACGTCGTCCAACTCCGTCCACTTCCTCCAATTCGTCAACTTCTTCCTTTTCCTCCGATTCGTCCACTTCATCCACTTCGTCAACTTCCTCCACTTCCTCCACTTCGCCAACTTCCTGCACTTCGTCCACTTCCTCCACTTCCTCCACTTCATCCACTTCCTCCATTTCGTACCCCTCGTCACCTTCGTCAACTTCGTCCATTTCCGCCACTTCCTCCTCTTCGTCCACTTCCTCCACTTCCTCCACTTCTTCCACTTCGTCCTCTTCGTAAACTTCGTCTACTTCGTCCTCTTCGACCAGTTCCTCCACTTCCTCCACTGCCTTCACTTTTACCACTTCGTTCACTTCGTCCACTTCCTTCACTTTGTCAACTTCATCCACTTCCTCCACATCGTCCACTTCCTCCACTTCTTCCACTTCGTCCACATCCTCCACTTCTTCCACTTCGTCCACATCCTCCACTTCTTCCACGTCGTCAACTTCCTCCACTTCGTCCACTACCTCCAGTTCCTCCACTTCGGCCACTTCTTCAACTTCGTCATCTTCCTCCACTTCCTCCATTTCATCTACTTCCTCCACTTCCTCCACTGCCTCCACTGCCTTCACTTTTTCCACTTCGTCCACTTTGTCAGCTTCCTCCACTTCGTCAACTTCGTCCACTTCTTCCACTTCCTCCACTTCCTCCACGTCGTCCACGTCGTCCACTTCCTCCACTTCCTCCACTTCTTCCACTTCCTCCACTTCGTCCACTACCTCCAGTTCCTCCACTTCGGCCACATCTTCCACTTCTTCAACTTCGTCATCTTCCTCCACTTCCTCCACTTCGTCCATTTCCTTCACTTCCTCCACTTCCTCCACTTCCTCCACTTCGTCCCCTTCGTCCACTTCTTCAACTTCCTCCACTTCCTGCACTTCGTTAACTTCCTCCTCTTCGTCAACTTCCTCCACTTCGTCCACTTCGTCAATTTCGTCCACTTCCTCCACTTCCTCCACTTCGTCAACTTTCTCCACTTCCTCCACTTCATCCACTTCCTCGAGTTCCTCAACTTCGTGCACTTCTACCACTTCCTCCACTTCATCCACTTCGTCACCTCCGTCCGCTTCCTACACTTCCACCACTTCTTCCACCTCGTCAACTTCGTCCACTTTGTCCACATCGTCCACTTCCTCCACTTCCTCCATTTCGTTCACTTCTTCCACTTCCTCCACTTCCTCCACTTCGTCCACTTTGTCAACTTCCTCCACTTCCTCCACTTCTTCCACCCTCCCCACTTCCTCCATTTCTTTAATTCGTCCACTTCGACAACTTCGTCCACTTTCTCGACTTCCTCTCCTTCCTCCACTTCCTCCACTTCCCGAACTTCGTGAACTTCCTCCACTTCGTCCACTTCCTTCACTTCGTCCATATCCTCCACTTCTTCATGGGCGTCCACTTCGTCCACTTCCTCCACTTCGTCCACTACCTCCGCCTCCTCCACTTTGTCCACTTCGTCCTCTACGTCAACTTCGTTCACTTCGTCCTCTTTGACCACTTTGTCCACTTCCTCCACTTCGTCCACTTCCTCCCCTTCCTCTTTCTCCACTTCGTCCCTTTAGTCCCCTTCGTCCACTTCACCAACTTCCTCCACTTCCTCCACTTCCTCCACTTCGTCCACTTCGCCAACTTCCTGCACTTCGTCCACTTTCTCGACTTCCTCCACTTCATCCACTTCCTCCATTTCGTAGCCCTCGTCACCTTCGTCAACTTCGTCCATTTCCGCCACTTCCTCCTCTTTGTCCACTTCCTCCACTTCCTCCACCTCTTCCACTTCGTCCTCTTCGTAAACTTCGTCTACTTCGTCCTCTTCGACCAGTTCCTCCACTTCCTCCACTGCCTTCACCTTTACCACTTCGTCCACTTCCTTCACTTTGTCAACTTCATCCACTTCCTCCACATCGTCCACTTCCTCCACTTCCTCCACTTCTTCCACTTCGTCCACATGCTCCACTTCTTCCACTTCGTCCACTTCCTCCACTTCTTCCACGTCGTCCACTTCCTCCACTTCGTCCACTACCTCCAGTTCCTCCACTTCGGCCACTTCTTCAACTTCGTCATCTTCCTCCACTTCCTCCATTTCATCTACTTCCTCCACTTCCTCCATTGCCTCCACTGCCTTCACTTTTTCCACTTCGTCCACTTCGTCAGCTTCCTCCACTTCGTCAACTTCGTCCACTTCTTCCACTTCCTCCACTTCCTCCACGTCGTCCACGTCGTCCACTTCCTCCACTTCCTCCACTTCTTCCACTTCCTCCACTTCGTCCACTACCTCCAGTTCCTCCACTTCGGCCACATCTTCCACTTCTTCAACTTCGTCATCTTCCTCCACTTCCTCCACTTCGTCCATTTCCTTCACTTCCTCCACTTCGTCCCCTTCGTCCACTTCTTCAACTTCCTCCACTTCCTGCACTTCGTTAACTTCCTCCACTTCGTCAACTTCCTCCACTTCGTCCACTTCGTCAATTTCGTCCACTTCCTCCACTTCCTCCACTTCGTCAACTTCCTCCACTTCCTCCACTTCATCCACTTCCTCGAGTTCCTCGACTCCGTCCACTTCTACCACTTCCTCCACTTCATCCACTTCGTCACCTCCGTCCGCTTCCTACACTTCCACCACTTCTTCCACCTCGTGAACTTCGTCCACTTTGTCCACATCGTCCACTTCCTCCACTTCCTTCATTTCGTTCACTTCTTCCACTTCCTCCACTTCGTCCACTTCGTCCACTTTGTCAACTTCCTCCACTTCCTCCACTTCTTCCACCTCCTCCACTTCCTCCACTTCTTTACTTCGTCCACTTTCTCGACTTCCTCTCCTTCCTCCACTTCCTCCACTTCTTCCAGTTCCCGAACTTCGTGAACTTCCTCCACTTCGTCCACTTCCTTCACTTCGTCCATATCCTCCACTTCTTCCAAGGCGTCCACTTCGTCCACTTCCTCCACTTCGTCCACTACCTCCGCCTCCTCCACTTTGTCCACTTCGTCCTTTACGTCAACTTCGTTCACTTCGTCCTCTTTGACCAGTTTGTCCACTTCCTCCACTTCGTCCCGTTAGTCCCCTTCGTCCACTTCGCCCACTTCGCCAACTTCCTCCACTTCCTCCACTTCGTCAACTTCCTCCACTTCGTCAACTTCCTCCACTTCGTCCACTTCGTCAAGTTCCTCCAGTTTGTCAACTTCGTCCACTTTCTCGACTTCCTCCACTTCGTCCACTTCTTCAACTTCGTCATCTTCCTCCACTTCCTCCACTTCCTCCATTTCCTCCACTTCCTCCACTTCGTCCCCTTTGTCCCCTTCGTCCACTTCGTCTACTTGGTCAACTTCCTCCACTTCCACCACTTCGTCAACTTCCTCCACTTCGTCAACTTCGTTCACTTTGTGCACTTCATCCACTTCCTCCACTTCGTCAACTTCGTCCACTTCCTCCACTTTTTCCACTTCGTCCACTTCGTCCTCTTCGTCAACTTCTTCCACTTCGTCCTCTTCGACCAGTTCCTTCACTTCCTTCACTTCCTCCACTACCCCCACTGCCTTCACCTTTTCCACTTCGTCCACTTCCTCCACTTCGTTCACGTCGTCCACGTCGTCCACTTCGTCAACTTCGTCCACTTTGTCCACTTCGTCAACTTCCTCAACTCCGTCCACTTCCTCCAATTCGTCAACTTCTTCCTTTTCCTCCGATTCGTCCACTTCATCCACTTCGTCAACTTCCTCCACTTCCTCCACTTCGCCAACTTCCTGCACTTCGTCCACTTCCTCCACTTCGTCCACTTCCTCCATTTCGTACCCCTCGTCACCTTCGTCAACTTCGTCCATTTCCGCCACTTCCTCCTCTTCGTCCACTTCCTCCACTTCCTCCACTTCTTCCACTTCGTCCTCTTCGTAAACTTCGTCTACTTCGTCCTCTTCGACCAGTTCCTTCACTTCCTCCACTGCCTTTACTTTTACCACTTCGTTCACTTCGTCCACTTCCTCCACTTTGTCAACTTCATCCACTTCCTCCACATCGTCCACTTCCTCCACTTCCTCCACTTCCTCCACTTCTTCCACTTCGTCCACATCCTCCACTTCGTCCACTTCGTCCACATCCTCCACTTCTTCCACGTCGTCCACTTCCTCCACTTCGTCCACTACCTCCAGTTCCTCCACTTCGGCCACTTCTTCAACTTCGTCATCTTCCTCCACTTCCTCCATTTCATCTACTTCCTCCACTTCCTCCACTGCCTCCATTGCCTTCACTTTTTCCACTTCGTCCACTTCGTCAGCTTCCTCCACTTCCTAAACTTCGTCCACTTCTTCCACTTCCTCCACTTTCTCCACGTCGTCCACGTCGTCCACGTCGTCCACTTCCTCCACTTCCTCCACTTCTTCCACTTCCTCCACTTCGTCCACTACCTCCAGTTCCTCCACTTCGGCCACATCTTCCACTTCTTCAACTTCGTCATCTTCCTCCACTTCCTCCACTTCGTCCATTTCCTTCACTTCCTCCACTTCCTCCACTTCGTCCCCTTCGTCCACTTCTTAAACTTCCTCCACTTCCTGCACTTCGTTAACTTCCTCCACTTCGTCAACTTCCTCCACTTCCTCCACTTCGTCAATTTCGTCCACTTCCTCCACTTCGTCAACTTCCTCCACTTCCTCCACTTCATCCACTTCCTCGAGTTCCTCGACTTCGTCCACTTCTACCACTTCCTCCACTTCATCCACTTCGTCACCTCCGTCCGCTTCCTACACTTCCACCACTTCTTCCACCTCGTCAACTTCGTCCACTTTGTCCACATCGTCCACTTCCTCCATTTCGTTCACTTCTTCCACTTCCTCTACTTCCTCCACTTCGTCCACTTTGTCAACTTCCTCCACTTCCTCCACTACTTCCACCCCCCCACTTCCTCCACTTCTTTAATTCGTCCACTTCGACAACTTCGTCCACTTTCTCGACTTCCTCTCCTTCCTCCACTTCCTCCACTTCTTCCACTTCCCGAACTTCGTGAACGTCCTCCACTTCCTCCACTTCCTTCACTTCGTCCATATCCTTGATAACAGTTGAAAAACTGTTATTTTCATGCTTAAAATTGATACTAAAAGCAACCTTTATACTTAGAGACTAGCTTGAAATCATACTTTTATTCATATTTTCAGAAATAAGAGAGTTGGTCAGGTTTATGCTTGATTTCAGTGTTTTTGTGCAGGTTTTAAGGTGAATTTGGTGAAAGAAGTGAAGAACGAGAGAGATGAAATCAGAAAAGACATTAAAAAATGCAAAAGGAGAAGCCGAAGTCACCGCTCAGCGGCAGTTTACCGTTGAGCGGCACTCAGGAGCTTACGGGAGATCCGCTGAGGGGCAAAATGGCTGCTGAGGGGAAGAAACGACTCACGCACTTACCGCTGAGCGGTACTTTACCGCTGAGCGGCACACTTATGGGCTTGGACCTAGATTTTTTGTAATTTTAGAATAGTATATAAGCTTTAGGACGTCCTAGGGTTTGTATCTTTGGCAGAAACGAGGCAAACACTTTCTCTTCCACCCCTTTGAAGGAGGATCTTGGATGCTCAGGCTACCTCTTCACCTTTTTAGGGTTTATTCTTTCATTCTTTCATTGTAATTCATCTAGGTTCACCATGAATATGGTGAACTAAACTCTGTATGTTTGTTGGGGAATCAATGTAATCTTTTGAAGCTCTCATATGTGGAATCTGTTTTTGCATCTTTTAATTAAGACTTATGCTTTCTTTCATCATTAGTTAGTTTTTCCTCTTTGCTTAATGCTTGCATTGTTTAACTCATTCGATGCATGATTATTGGTTTTGTCGATTGATGGACAAATTTGTAAGCACCAAATTATGATGTCACAAACTTGTTTCACAATCGGCAAGTATGACCGAATCGTTCAAGTAATAAAACTTGGTAAGACCAAGTATCGTTCTTCCCAAAGGACTCACGGCCTAGTTTAGTTGTGTGGTTTGTTGATTAGCTAAGACTTAAGGACGAAATAATTGGATTATATTATGCAAGACGAAAATTAAACATGTATGCATGAATTGATCAACGGCAAAGACTAAAGATAAACACTTTCAATGGAATTATATGAATGAATATGTTGTTGGGGGTCAATTTCATCTCATCCACTCTCATATATTTTAGGAATTCAACATTCAAATCATCATTGTTAATGCCACTCTCTAATGTACCATTCTAGATGGCTTCTCCCTAATCAAATAGTTCATACAATTCCTAGCATTCCTAATGATTAGTTCATGACTGCAGGAGCTTAAAGGCAACCAATATAATGTTGTGAGTAAAATATTGGGAGAAATTCCCCGGATCTAGACTTCCCCGTACGTGTTCGTATCGACAAAACCAATAATCATGCATTAGAATGAGTTAAACAATGCAAGCATTGAGCAAAGAGGAAAAACCCTAACTAATGATGAAAGAAAGCATATGTCTTACTTCAAAGATGTACTCAACAAATCCATATATGAGAGCTTCAAGAGATTACATTGATTCCCCAACAAACATACAAGGTTTAGTTCACCATATTCATGGTGAACCTAGATGAATAACAATGAAAGAATGAAAGAATAAACCCAATAAAGGTGAAGATGTAGCAAGAGCATCCAAGATCCTCCTTCAAAGGGGTGGAAGAGAGAGAGTTTACTTCGTTTCTGCCAAAGATACTAATTCTAGGACGTGTAAGTCCTTATATACTATTTTAGAATTACAAAAGATCTAAGCCCAAGCCCATAAAAGTGCCAGAAAACGAGTCCAAGCCCATTATTAAGATTGGCGCTCAGCGGTAAATACCGCTCAGCGGTGACTGCGCTTCCCATTTCTTCCCCTCAGCGGCCAGTTTGCCCCTCAGCGGACCTCCCGTGACCTCCTGAGTGCCGCTCAGCGGTAAAATGCCGCTGAGCGGTGCTTTCGGCTTCTCCTTTTGCACTCTTTAATCTCTTTTCTGATTCCATCTCTCTCCTTCTTCACTTCTTTCACTAAATTCACCTTAAAACCTGCACAAAAACACTTAAATCAAGCATAAACCTGTCCAGCTCTCTTATTTCTGAAAATATAGATAAAAGCATGATTTCAAGCTAGTTTTTAAGTCTAAAGGTTGCTTTTAGTATCAATTTTAAGCATGAAAATAACAGTTTTTTAACTGTTATCACAACCCCAAACTTAGAACTTTGCTTGTCCTCAAGCAAACAAGATGTAACTCAATCTCCAACCAATTCATATGATAGTTCACTCATTCAAAAATCCTCTTTTTCAAGATAAGTAACAACTTCACTCAAACTTATGACCAAGAGTTCAATCAAGATGTGCACATGCTTTAGTGTTCACAAAGTCATTTAAGTTCCAACAAATGCTATTTTTCATGAATGATCAATCAATTAAGCATGGATGTTCATGTGCTTATGGAATATTTCCTCACCAGGTAAAGTGTTTCACTCAACACACAAGTGTATAAGAGGTAAAGTGTTTCACTCATTCACTCTATTATCACAATGTCACATGAATCAACTTTGCCTTTCATTTTACCACAATCAAAAACATTCACAAGCATGCATCATCACAAGGGCTTTTCAATGGCTTATAATGTGGCTGGGCTAACAAGAAAATTGGTTTTTCTGGATCACAAAATCCTTGAGTTAAGAGAATCATAACAACACAATTATTCTTATTCTTCCCAACTTTCTTTTGCCTTTGCATTTGCATTGAGCTTTACTTCTTTTTCTTTTCTTTTCTTTTTCTTCTTCTTTGCATATTCTTACTTTTTTTAGCTCTTAGCTCAATGCTTTTCCTTTTTCATGTTTCCCCAATAACCCCAAACTTGAACATTTAACAATACCACACAAGATCTTCTACTTAACTCAAGGTAAAGATTTTCAATCAAGGGTTTCAGTGTATATTCAAGGCTAAGGGTTCAAAGGATAGAACACAACGTGTTCTCTTTTAGTAGGCTAACTTTATGAATTTGGCCAATAAAAAGGGTTCCAACAAACGGCCTTGATCACATGATTCAAAACAAGCAATTTATTCAATCATAGAAAACCTGGGCAAAGTCATTCATGCTTCCAAAGTAATAACATTCAACAATAATAACTCTGGAGCTCAAAACCTCACATATAAGCTCATTCACATTTGACATACACATCCTGCTTAATTTCACAATCACAATCATGATATCATGCATTTGTTCACAAAGCTTGTGAATCACCTGTATAAGCATTTTAATGTGCACATCATCTCAACATCAATCAATCAATAAGCATCATCAAGCATTACTTATCACACAATCACAATTAATAGCAAACCATCATAAGGAACCAGGTGTTCAATAGAGTACATCAACCCTAATCTAATAAACAAAAACAAATAAGTTCAGAAAACTTAAACCACAAAAACATAAAACATATGATAGCATTCATCAGTAAATGCTATCTCAGCTCCTCATCAGTCTGAGCTGTCCTCTGTATCTTCCTCCTCCTCTTCATCATCATCATCATCAAAAGCATCTTCCTCCTCAGCTTCATCTTCTTCCATGTCTCTAGCTGAAGCTTCAGCTGCTTCAGCTCCTCCATGCAATGGTTCTTCTGGCCAAGCTACGACATTATGGAATTCATCCATAGTCCACCTGTGTGCTGGAGGGGTATCATACATCCCCACTATCATCTCAGCCGTGGCCACCTGCCCTCTGTGGATGGACTGCAACTGAGCACCTATAAGAGACATATACATGTCCCTCATCTAGAATGGTTCTGCCTCATGAGTATCAGCAGATGTCCTGCTCTGTGCTGGCCCTCTCTCTTTACGAGCCTGGCGTGGTGGAACTGGCTGAGCTGCATCCTCACCTCCACAGTACTGTCTGTAATAGGCCTCATCAATAGCTTTTCTTGGCCTCTCAAATGGTGGAACAGAAGTGTCCACCCCAGCTTGCTTGCAAAGGTGAGTGATCAAAGAAGGATGTCCTAGTGGTGCTTTGTTATTTGAGGTGTTAGCACACACACTAATCTCATCAGCTATCACCTGCCCAATATTAACATTCAAATTCCTGATAGCACAGTAGATGAATAGTGCCCTGCTGAGAGTGATATCTGATACATGTGAGCATGGCTGAATATTGGCATGAGAAAATGCCATCCAATACTTTGCAAGAGGAGTCAAATCTGTCCTCCTAATGTTAACCACTGCTCCAGATCTATTCCTTTGAAAGTGTCCTCCAGGTATGCACAACACTCTCTCCACATCCTCAAAGTCAGCACCTTCCTCCATGCTAAGAGCAAACTGGCATTGCTCACCAGCCCACACAGTATCCAGAAAGTTGTTGATAGAATCAGGATCATACCTGATAGCATGGCCTCTGACATAGCCCAAATAATTCTCAGCTGGATAGTCACCAATCTTCTTTGCATTGGTGTAGAATTCCTTGACTACAGCTATGTTGGCAGGTGCTGGATACGTGGCTAGCTTTCCCCAATCATTACCTAACACTTGCTCTCCAAATTGAGGAGCAAAGTTAGGTATCATTCCAACCTTTCTCTCCATTAGAAGTCTTCTGTCCTGAACCACCCTAAAGTGCTTCTCATGTTTCCTAGAGAGGAACCTGCCATTATGGGGCTGCTCTGGTTCCTTTTCCTTTCTCTTGGTTGTGATAACAGTTGAAAAACTGTTATTTTCATGCTTAATATTGATACTAAAAGCAACCTTTAGACTTAAAAACTAGCTTGAAATCATGCAGTTTATCTATATTTTCATAAATAAGAGAGCTGGACAGGTTTATGCTTGATTTAAGTGTTTTTGTGCAGGTTTTGAGGTGAATTTAGTGAAAAGAGTGAAGAAGGAGAAAGATGACATTAGAAAAGACAAGAAACAGTGCAAAAAGAGAAGTCGAAGGCACCGCTCAGCGGCAAACTACCGCTGAGCGGCACTCAGGAGGTTGCGGGAGTCACGCTGAGGGGCAAAATGGCCGCTGAGGGGAAGAAAAGGACGCGCAACTACCGCTGAGCGGTACTCTTTGGGCTTGGGCTTTTGTAATCTTTTGTAACTCTAAATTAGTATATAAGGGCTTGCACGTCCTATAGTTAGGTATCTTTGGCAGAAACGAGGCAAACACTCTCTCTTTCACCCCTTTGAAGGAGGATCTTGGATGCTCAGGCTACCTCTTCACCTTTATTGGGTTTATTCTTTCATTCTTTCATTGTTATTCATCTAGGTTCACCATGACGATGGTGAACTAAACCTTGTATGTTTGTTGGGGAATCAATGTAATCTCTTGAAGCTCTCATATATGGATTTGTTGAGTACATCTTTGAAGTAAGACATATGCTTTCTTTCATCATTAGTTAGGGTTTTTCCTCTTTGCTCAGTGCTTGCATTGTTTAACTCATTCTAATGCATGATTATTGGTTTTGTCGATACGGACACGTACGGGGAAGTCTAGATCCGGGGAATTTCTCCCAATATTTTACTGACAACATTATATTGGTTGCCTTTAAGCTCCTGCAGTCATGAACTAATCATTAGGAATGCTAGGAATCGTATGAACTATTTGATTAGGGAGAAGCCATCTAGAATGGTACATTAGAGAGTGGCATTAACAATGATGATTTGAATGTTGAATTCCTAAAATATATGAGAGTGGATGAGATGAAATTGACCCCCAACAACATATTCATTCATATAATTCCATTGAAAGTGTTTATCTTTAGTCTTTGCCATTGATCAATTCATGCATACATGTTTATTTTCGTCCTTGCATATTAAACTTTGAATATTTCGTTTATAAGTCCTAGCTAATCAACAAACCACACAACTAAACTAGGCCGTGAGTCCTTTGGGAAGAACGATACTTGGTCTTACCAAGTTTATTACTTGAACGATTCGGTCATACTTGCCGATTGTGAAACAAGTTTGTGACATCATATTTTGGTGCTTACAAATTTGTCCATCAAGTTTTTGGCGCCGTTGCCGGGGATTCGTGGTTTAACTGGTTAATTTGTGTGATTATTGATTATCTTTGACTTTAATTTTGAATTTCTGTTTTTATTTTTCTGTTTTTATCTTTTTATCTTTTTAGGATTAGGTTAGATTTTATATTTTTATCTTTTTATCTTTTTAGATTTGATTAGATTAGATTTTATTTTGTTAGGTTAGATTTTATTAGATCTTTATCTTTTAGATTTTATTTTTAGGTTAGATTTTATTTTATCTTTTTAGAATAGATTTTATTTTATCTTTTATCTTTCTATCTTCTAAATCTTTTATCTTCTTATCTTCTGAATCTTTTATCTTTTCATCTTTTGAATATATATCCTCTTTTATATCTTTTTGTGCTAACAAATCTTTTCTAGGGTTTTGTTTTCTTGTGCATGCAGGAAGCAATTAGAACTAGAAGTAAGAAAACAACAGAACCACTACTTGAAGGCCTAGACGAGAGTAGAAGGAGGAGAAGAATCAGAACGTCCAGAGAACTTTTCCCTTCTCCTGAAACTCTCTTACATTCATCATCACAAGGTTCTGTTCATAGCACAGGGAGTATGGAGGGCAATAATGTTAGAAGAACTCTTGCAGATTACACTAATCTTGCTGGACCTCAGCACTTCAATAGCATAGCTAGACCTAGAGTCAATGCTGCCAACATGGAGGTCAAACCAGCACTGATTCAACTGGTAAAGAGTAATCAATTTAATGGGTTATCTCACGAAAGCCCATATGAGCACCTGACTACCTTTAATGAGATCTGCAACATGGTCAAGATAAATGGGGTGCCAGACGATGCAATCAAACTTAGCTTGTTTCCTTTCTCATTGGGAGGCAATGCTAAGCTTTGGTTGAACTCTTTTCCAGAAGAAAGTTTCATGGAGTGGGAAGCAGTGGTTACAAAGTTTCTAAATAAATACTTCCCACAATCTAAGGTGACTAAAGGAAAGCAAGAGATATCTTCATTCAAGCAGGGCATGGAGGAATCACTGGGACATGCATGGGATAGGTATAAAAGCTTATTACGTAAAACTCCCACGCATGGCTTTGAGGATCAAGAAGTAGTCCTAACTTTCCTTGGAGGGCTTGGTTCACAAACCAAGATGATGCTGGATGCCTCAGCTGGAGGCAATATCAAATGGAAGACTCCAGAGGAAGCAACGGAAATTATTGAAAATATGGCTACAAGTGATAATGAGCTTCACAATGAAAGAGGCGCCCCTATGCAACAGAAAGGGGTTCTTACATTACAAACCCATGATGCTCTGCTAGCCCAGAATAAAATTCTGACTCAACAGCTGGAGACTATGACCAAAACTCTTGCTTCACTACCTAAAGAGTTAAAATCTGCTGCACAGGTACAAACCCAGTTGTGCGAATTATGTGGGGGAGATCACATCAATGGCCAATGTGCTTTTCCTGTGGAAGCAGTGGAGGATGTTAATTTCATGGCTAATCAGTTTCCATACCGTCAAGGGAATTATAATCAGGGTTGGAAACCACATCCAAGTATTGGCCAAGGACCAACTGGGCAGGCTAATCAATATAATAAGCAGCAGCAAGAACCAACCATGTGGCAACAATTATCTATGCTTAATGAAAGATCAACACGGTTGGAAGAAACTCTTCAGCAATTCATACAGAAAACTGAATCTTCTCAAAAGAGCACTGAAGCTGCTATAAAGAATTTGGAGATTCAGATGGGTCAGATTACCAAGCAATTGGAAGAAAGACCACACAGAAACTTTGGGGCTAATACTGAAGTTAACCCTAGAGAAGAGTGCAAAGTGGTCAAGAGTGTGAATGAAGAGATTGTTGAGTTAGAAGAAGATGAAACAGAAGAGAGAAGAGAAGAAGAAAGAAAGGACACTTTTCCTTTTCTAACAAATCAGGAGAAACCAATGGATTTCACAGATTTATTCAGAATGGTTGATAATGAAGCTCCTTGGGAACAAATTCTACAGAAAATAGCAGTTTACACAAAATCTGAAGAAGGAACCTCTACAAAAAGAAGACGTAGAGATGATGAGGGAGAAAAATGTGTAACTGTTAAGAAAGAATCATTCCCACCAAAAGGAGCTGATCCAGGTAGTTTTTCTATCCCTTGCACTATAGGGAAGAAAAAGGTAAAGAAAGCTCTCCTTGACTTAGGCTCAAGTGTTAACTTGATGCCTTATTCTCTATTGGAGCAAATTGGCCATGTTAAAATAAAACCTGTAAAGGTTAATCTTGTAATGGCTGATGGATCTTCAAAGGAGCCATGTGGGATTGCGGAAGACATTGTAGTTTGCGTTGGCAAACTTCAGTTTTTGGCAGACTTTGTGGTGATGAAGATGGAGAACGAAAAGATACCTTTCATACTGGGAAGACCGTTTATGAAAACGGCCAGGGCTATCATAGATGTTAATGAAGGTATAGTGGTGCTCCAAGACAGAGAAGAGAGAGTGGTGGTGGATGTTTTCAAAGATGAGATACAAGCAAAGGAGGAGGAAGCCAGTTATAAAGCTGCATTTCGAGATGCACCCATAACTAAAGGTAACAATGAAAATCTTAAAGTTTCTGATAACCATTGTTTGTATTTTCAGGTACCCAAGGTAGAAGAGAATGGAAAAGGAGAGGAAGTTCCTAGGGACTGGAAGAAAAGAGGACTCCAACTTGGCACACCTGTAAGACTCAAGAACAAGTTGTGGGTTATAAAAGGTTTTAAAGAGAAGGAGATGATAGAGATAGAGTCTCCATATTCTAGAGAATCCAAAACAGTCCTAAGGAAGCAGTTGATAAGTTGGTGGAAAGACAGCATCAACTATAAAGAAGATGGAACGTGAACTTTATTGGGTCAAGCTAGTGACGTTAAAGAAGCGCTTGCTGGGAGGCAACCCAGTGGATTTACAAACTTTTGTTTTGATTTTGTAATTTTTAAATTGTGAACATTATTCTGGACATTATTTTGTTGGATTTAGCATCTACTGAAGGATGCTAGGTGGTTAAGTATCTACTGAAGGATACTAAGTTTGTAACACCTACTGATGGGTGTTGGTGAGAAGATTTTGCACCTACTGATGGGTGCTGGTAAGTTTGAAACACCTACTGATGGGTGTTGGTGGATTTTGGGTCAGGCTCGTGACGTTAAACAAGCGCTACCTGGGAGGCAACCCAGTTGATTGATTGTTTTTGTTTGTTTTATTTTAATTAGGGTTTGCATAAGCATTTTTAACATTGAATTGCAGGGAACCTATGAGGGGTATGCTAGGAAGGCACGTAGGTCAAGAAAAGAAGGAGAAGGGCACATCACGAAAGTGCCGCTGAGCGGCAATTACCGCTGAGCGGTACTATCGCAGATGGGCTTAAGTTCCCCTTAGCGGAACCCGAGCCCATTAGGGTATTTTTATACCCTAAGCTGCATTTTGGTTTTTATTTTCAGGCTCTTCTCTGCACACACACTCCTACATACCTTTTCAAAGGTTCTCTACAATTTTTTTCCTCATCCCTCTTTAGAAAATCTCCTTTCCACTCACTTGCTCACTAGTTTTCCATCTAAGTTTGGGGTTGGGAGAGAGCATCATTGAAGGGGCTGATTTCTTCATTGTGGTTTACTAATGCTTAACAATGTATCTTTTGGTTTTTTGAATTATGTTTGATGCAGGGATGGCCTCCTCATCAGGCAAAAAGAATCAAGACTATAAGATCCAAGAAGAGGAAGATACAGAGGACAGCTCAGACTGATGAGGAGCTGAGATAGCATTTACTGATGAATGCTATCATATGATTATGCTTTTGTGGTTTAAGTTTTCTGAACTTATTTGTTTTTGTTTTTAGATTAGGGTTTGATGTACTCTATTGAATACCTGGTTTATTATGATGGTTTGCCATGAACTGTGATTGTGTGATAAGTAATGCTTGATGATGCTTATTGATTAATTGATGTTGAGATAGATGTGCACATTACAATGCTTATACAGGTGATTCACAAGCTTTGTGAACAAATGCATAATATCATGATTGTGATTGTGAAATTAAGCAGGATGTGTATGTCAAATGTGAATGAGCTTATATGTGAGGTTTTGAGCTCCAGAGTTGTTATTGTTGAATGCTATTACTTTGGAAGCTTGAATGACTTTGCCCAGGTTTTCTATGATTGAATCAATTGCTTGTTTTGCATCATGTGATCAAGGCCA
This sequence comes from Vigna nakashimae, assembly GCA_034642375.1. NCBI lineage: Eukaryota > Viridiplantae > Streptophyta > Magnoliopsida > Fabales > Fabaceae > Vigna > Vigna nakashimae. Next base: position 34,241,705 of record CM067765.1, read on the forward strand.
TTTGTTGGAACCCTTTTTATTGGCCAAATTCATAAAGTTAGCCTACTAAAAGAAAACACTTTGTGTTCTATCCTTTGAACCCTTAGCCTTGAATATATACTGAAAACCCTTGATTGAAAATCTTTACCTTGAGTTAAGTAGAAGATCTTGTGTGGTATTGATAAATGTTCAAGTTTGGGGTTGTTGGGAAAAAGGAAAAGCATTGAGCTAAGAGCTATAAAGTAAGAATATGCAAAGAAAAAGAAAAGAAAAGAAAAAGAAGCAAAGCTCAATGCAAATGCAAATGAAAAGGCAAACAAAAGTTGGGAAGAATAAGAATAATTGTGTTGTTATGATTCTCTTAACTCAAGGATTTTGTGATCCAGAAAAACCAATTTTCTTGTTAGCCCAGCCACATTATAAGCCATTGAAAAGTCCTTGTGATGATGCATGCTTGTGAATGTTTTTGATTGTGGTAAAATGAAAGGCAAAGTTGATTCATGTGACATTGTGATAGTAGAGTGAATGAGTGAAACACTTTACCTCTTATACACTTGTGTGTTGAGTGAAACACTTTACCTGGTGAGGAAATATTCCATGAACACATGAACATCCATGCTTAATTGATTGATCATTCATGAAAAATAGTATTTGTTGGAACTTAAATGATTTTGTGAATACTAAGCATGTGCACATCTTGATTGAACTCTTGGTCATAAGTTTGAGTGAAGTTATTACTTATCTTGAAAAAGAGGAATTTTTGAATGAGTGAACCATCATATGAATTGGTTGAAGATTGAGTTACATCTTGTTTGCTTGAGGACAAGCAAAGTTCTAAGTTTGGGGTTGTGATAACAGTTGAAAAACTGTTATTTTCATGCTTAATATTGATACTAAAAGCAACCTTTAGACTTAAAAACTAGCTTGAAATCATGCAGTTTATCTATATTTTCATAAATAAGAGAGCTGGACAGGTTTATGCTTGATTTAAGTGTTTTTGTGCAGGTTTTGAGGTGAATTTAGTGAAAAGAGTGAAGAAGGAGAGAGATGACATTAGAAAAGACAAGAAAGAGTGCAAAAAGAGAAGTCGAAGGCACCGCTCAGCGGTAAACTACCGCTGAGCGGCACTCAGGAGGTTGCGGGAGTCACGCTGAGGGCCAAAATGGCCGCTGAGGGGAAGAAAAGGACGCGCAACTACCGCTGAGCGGTACTCTTTGGGCTTGGGCTTTTGTAATCTTTTGTAACTCTAAATTAGTATATAAGGGCTTGCACGTCCTATAGTTAGGTATCTTTGGCAGAAACGAGGCAAACACTCTCTCTTTCACCCCTTTGAAGGAGGATCTTGGATGCTCAGGCTACCTCTTCACCTTTATTGGGTTTATTCTTTCATTCTTTCATTGTTATTCATCTAGGTTCACCATGACGATGGTGAACTAAACCTTGTATGTTTGTTGGGGAATCAATGTAATCTCTTGAAGCTCTCATATATGGATTTGTTGAGTACATCTTTGAAGTAAGACATATGCTTTCTTTCATCATTAGTTAGGGTTTTTCCTCTTTGCTCAGTGCTTGCATTGTTTAACTCATTCTAATGCATGATTATTGGTTTTGTCGATACGGACACGTACGGGGAAGTCTAGATCCGGGGAATTTCTCCCAATATTTTACTGACAACATTATATTGGTTGCCTTTAAGCTCCTGCAGTCATGAACTAATCATTAGGAATGCTAGGAATCGTATGAACTATTTGATTAGGGAGAAGCCATCTAGAATGGTACATTAGAGAGTGGCATTAACAATGATGATTTGAATGTTGAATTCCTAAAATATATGAGAGTGGATGAGATGAAATTGACCCCCAACAACATATTCATTCATATAATTCCATTGAAAGTGTTTATCTTTAGTCTTTGCCATTGATCAATTCATGCATACATGTTTATTTTCGTCCTTGCATATTAAACTTTGAATATTTCGTTTATAAGTCCTAGCTAATCAACAAACCACACAACTAAACTAGGCCGTGAGTCCTTTGGGAAGAACGATACTTGGTCTTACCAAGTTTATTACTTGAACGATTCGGTCATACTTGCCGATTGTGAAACAAGTTTGTGACATCATATTTTGGTGCTTACAAATTTGTCCATCAGGTTGCCATGGTTTTCAATCTCTTTCCTGAAGAGGATGCCATTCCTGCATTCAAACACAAATCCAAAACCACAGAACATGATATTAATCATTAGTAAAACACAGAACACAACTCCTTTCGAAGCTAAACCACCGCTGAGGGCCAGAATTTCCCCTCAGCGCCACCAGTGCCATAATACAACACGCAAAAACCAGAAAAAACCAAATCTGGCAGAGTGCCGCTCAGCGGTAAATACCGCTCAGCGGTGACCTGCAGATTTTTGCAAATCTCGTTTTGAAACTGTCCTAACTCCACCCAAATGCAATTTTCAGTTTTCCAGTTCATAATCAAGCAGTTTAATCGGTTCAAACATCAAATATATCATCAAATCATGCATAGAAATTAAAAGCCCTAAATATTCATGCTTTGACAATCACATTCAATTTTAAGAACCCTAGAATGAACAAAATGCATTTTACTTACTTGGGTGGAGATACTAGATGATATGAGAATGCTTCCAAACTAGAATGCTCTCTTCCAACCCCAAACTTTGATGGCACACTAGTGAAAAAGTGAGTGGAAGAGAAATTTTTCTAAGAGGGAAGAGTAAAAAGATGTGGGAAACCTAAGAGAAGATATGTGAAAGTGTTTGTGCAGAGAAGGGCTTGAAAGAATGTAAAAACGCGCAGCTTAGGGTTTAAAAATACCCCAATGGGCTCGGGTTCCGCTAAGGGGAACTTAAGCCCATCTGCGTTAGTACCGCTCAGCGGTAATTGCCGCTCAGCGGCACTTTCGTGATGTGTCCTTCTCCTTCTTTTCTTGACCTACGTGCCTTCCTAGCATACCCCTCATAGGTTCCCTGCAATTCAATGTTAAAAATGCTTATGCAAACCCTAACTAAAATAAACAAACAGAAAACAATCAATCAACTGGGTTGCCTCCCAGATAGCGCTTGTTTAACGTCACGAGCCTGACCCAAAATCCACCAACACCCATCAGTAGGTGTTTCAAACTTACCAGCACCCATCAGTAGGTGCAAAATCTTCTCACCAACACCCATCAGTAGGTGTTACAAACTTAGTATCCTTCAGTAGATACTTAACCACCTAGCATCCTTCAGTAGATGCTAAATCCAACAAAATAATGTCCAGAATAATGTTCACAAATTAAAAATTACAAAACCAAAATCAAAAGTTTTTAAATCCACTGGGTTGCCTCCCAGCAAGCGCTTCTTTAACGTCACTAGCTTGACCCAGTAAAGCCCCAGTTCCTTCTTCTTTTTCTTCTTTCTACTGAACTTCTTCAGAAATTTGATCAAACCAGGAACTTGTTGCAGTGTCTCAATCATAGGAACTTTAATCTCCAATTTCTTGAAGATTTCCATAAAGCACTTAAATTTCTTTTCCTTCCTATGATTCTTCTTTAGATGAGGATGGGATTTTTCATATGATTCCTTCTTCTTTCCTCTCATCTTCTTTTTCTTATGCTTCCTCTCCCCAAATTTTCTCTTTTTCTTTTCTCTTATTTTTGTCTTCCCTTCTCTTTTTCTTCTCAACTTCTTTATTTTCACACAAATTTTCTTCCTCTCTTCTCTCTCAACCACTTCTTTTTCTTCTTCATCATCTTTATCTTTCTCACTCAACTCTTCTTTTTCTTCTCTCTCTATCTTTTCCTCATCGCCCCCTAATTTTTCCTCATCAAGAATCTTGTCACTTTCAGTGATAATGACTTGCCCTTCCTCCTTAAGGTTAACTTCAGTATTAACATCATCATTCAATCTCTGATTGATGTAACGAAGTTGCATCTCCATTCTTTTACATGATTCTTCAATGCTTTTCTGAGTGGAGTCGGAATTTTTCAAAAATCGTTGAAGGGTGTCCTCCAACCTATCCAAACTTCCTGATAGAAAGGGTTGTTGTTGCCACTGTTGTTGTGGTTGGTTCTCAAATTGTCCAGCAGCTTGCCAAAATTGGCTTTGATCCATGCTTGAGTGAGGTTCCCACCAGTGGTTGAGATTACTTTGGTAGAATTGAGTGCCCATATGGTTAAATTCTTGACCAAATTGCATCCTGCAAACATTAGGCACAAAACTCTAGAAAATATTTGTTAGCACAAAAAGATATAAGAGAAGATATATATTCAAAAGATGAAAAGATAAAAGATTCAGAAGATAAAAGATTTAGAAGATAGAAAATAAAAAAAAATAAAATCTATTCTAAAAATATAAAATAAAATCTAACATAATCTAAAAGATAAAGATAAAATAAAATCTAATAAAATCTAACCTAACAAAATAAAATAAAATCTAATCTAATCTAATCTAAAAAGATAAAACAGAAAAAGATAAAAACAGAAAATAAAAACAGAAATTTAAAATTAAAGTCAAAGATAATCAATAATCACACAAATTAACCAGTTAAACCACGAGTCCCCGGCAACGGCGCCAAAAACTTGATGGACAAATTTGTAAGCACCAAATTATGATGTCACAAACTTGTTTCACAATCGGCAAGTATGACCGAATCGTTCAAGTAATAAAACTTGGTAAGACCAAGTATCGTTCTTCCCAAAGGACTCACGGCCTAGTTTAGTTGTGTGGTTTGTTGATTAGCTACGACTTAAGGACGAAATAATTGGATTATATTATGCAAGACGAAAATTAAACATGTATGCATGAATTGATCAATGGCAAAGACTAAAGATAAACACTTTCAATGGAATTATATGAATGAATATGTTGTTGGGGGTCAATTTCATCTCATCCACTCTCATATATTTTAGGAATTCAACATTCAAATCATCATTGTTAATGCCACTCTCTAATGTACCATTCTAGATGGCTTCTCCCTAATCAAATAGTTCATACAATTCCTAGCATTCCTAATGATTAGTTCATGACTGCAGGAGCTTAAAGGCAACCAATATAATGTTGTCAGTAAAATATTGGGAGAAATTCCCCGGATCTAGACTTCCCCGTACGTGTCCGTATCGACAAAACCAATAATCATGCATTAGAATGAGTTAAACAATGCAAGCATTGAGCAAAGAGGAAAAACCCTAACTAATGATGAAAGAAAGGATATGTCTTACTTCAAAGATGTACTCAACAAATCCATATATGAGAGCTTCAAGAGATTACATTGATTCCCCAACAAACATACAAGGTTTAGTTCACCATATTCATGGTGAACCTAGATGAATAACAATGAAAGAATGAAAGAATAAACCCAATAAAGGTGAAGATGTAGCAAGAGCATCCAAGATCCTCCTTCAAAGGGGTGGAAGAGAGAGAGTTTACTTCGTTTCTGCCAAAGATACTAATTCTAGGACGTGTAAGTCCTTATATACTATTTTAGAATTACAAAAGATCTAAGCCCAAGCCCATAAAAGTGCCAGAAAACGAGTCCAAGCCCATTATTAAGATTGGCGCTCAGCGGTAAATACCGCTCAGCGGTGACTGCGCTTCCCATTTCTTCCCCTCAGCGGCCAGTTTGCCCCTCAGCGGACCTCCCGTGACCTCCTGAGTGCCGCTCAGCGGTAAAATACCGCTGAGCGGTGCCTTCATCTTCTCTTTTTGCACTCTTTCTTGTCTTTTCTAATGTCACCTCTCTCCTTCTTCACTCTTTTCACTAAATTCACCTTAAAACCTGCACAAAAACACTTAAATCAAGCATAAACCTGTCCAGCTCTCTTATTTCTGAAAATATAGATAAAAGCATGATTTCAAGCTAGTTTTTAAGTCTAAAGGTTGCTTTTAGTATCAATTTTAAGCATGAAAATAACAGTTTTTCAACTGTTATCATCGATACGGGAACGTACGGGGAAGTCTAGATCCGGGGAATTTCTCCCAATATTATGTTGGTTGTCGTTAAGCTCCTGCACTTATGAACTGATCATTAGGAATGCTAGGAATTGTATGAACTCGTGATTAGAGAGAAGCCTTCTAGAAAGGTACTTTAGAGAGTGGCATTAACAATGATGATTTGAATGTTGAATTCCTAAAATATATGAGAGTGGATAAGATGAAATTGAACCCCCAACAACATATTCATACATAAATTTCATTGAAAGTGTTTATCTTTTGCTTTTTGCCATTGATCAAAACTTCATGCATACATGTTTATTTTCTGTCTTGCATATAAAATCTCAATTATTTCGTTTGTAAGTCTTAGCTAATCAACAAATCACATAACTAAACTAGGCCGTGAGTCCTTTGGGAAGAACGATACTTGGTCCTACCAAGTTTATTACTTGAACGATTCGGTCATACTTGCCGATTGAAAAACAAGTTTGTGACATCATATTTTGGTGCTCATAAATTTGTCCATCAATCCTCCACTTCTTCCAAGGCGTCCACTTCCTCCACTTCGTCCACTACCTCCGCCTCCTCCACTTCGGCCACTTTGTCGACTTCCTCCACTTTATCTACTTCGTCCACTTCCTCCACTTCGTCTACTTCGTCTGCTTCGTCTGCTTTGTGTGCTTCATCCACTTCGTCCACTTCGTCAACTTCGTCCTCTTCCTCCACTTCCTCCACTTCGTCAACTTCGTCCACTTCGTCTACTTCCTCGATTTCCTCCACTTCATCCTCTTCCCCCACTTCCTCCACTTGCTCCACTTCGTCCCCTTTGTCCACTTCGTCTACTTCGTCCACTTCGTCAACTTCGTCCACATCCTAAACTTGCTCCACTTCGTCCACTTCCTCCACTACGTCCACTTCGTCATCTTCGTCCACTTCTTCAACTTCGTCCACTACCTCCACTTCCTCCACTCCTTCCACTTCATCCACTTCCTCCACTTCCTCCACTTCGTCAACATCGTCCACTTCGTCCACTTCCTACACTTCGTCCACTTCGTCCACTTCGTCCACTTCCTCCACTATGTCCAGTTCGTCATCTTCGTCCACTTCTTCAACTTCCTCCACTTCCTCCACTACTTCCATTTTGTCCACTTTGTCCACTTCGGCCACTTCATCCACTTCGTCCACTTTGTCCACTTCGTTCACTTCGTCCACTTCGCCCACTTCGCCCACTTCGTCCACTTCCTCCATTTCCTCCACTTCCTCCATTTCGTCCACTTCCTCCACATCGTCCACTTCGCCCACTTTGCCCAATTCGTCCACTTCGACCACTTCGTCCACTTGCTCAACATCTTCCATTTCCTCCACTTCGTCCACTTCCTCCACTTCGTCCCCATCGTCCACTTCCTCTTCGTCAATTTCCTCCACTTCCTCCACTTGGTCAATTTCATCCATTTCGTCCACTTTGTCCACGTCCTCCACATCGTCCACTTCCTCAACTTCCTCCACTTCCTCCACTTCCTCCACTTCGTCAACTTCGTCCGCTTCGTCCACTTCGCCCACTTCGTCAACTTTCTCCACTTCCTCCACTTATTCCACTTCATCAATGATAACAGTTGAAAAACTGTTATTTTCATGCTTAAAATTGATACTAAAAGCAACCTTTAGACTTAGAAACTAGCTTGAAATCATGCCTTTTATCCATATTTTCAGAAATAAGAGAGCTGGACAGGTTTATGCTTGATTTAAGTGTTTTTGTGCAGGTTTTAAGGTGAATTTAGTGAAAAGAGTGAAGAAGGAGAGAGATGACATTAGAAAAGACAAGAAAGAGTGCAAAAAGAGAAGTCGAAGGCACCGCGCAGCGGCATTTTACCGCTGAGCGGCACTCAGGAGGTTGCGGGAGTCACGCTGAGGGGCAAACTGGCCGCTGAGGGGAAGAAAAATGACGCGCAATTACCGCTGAGCGGCAATTTTTGGGCTTGGGCTTTTGTAATCTTTTGTAACTCTAGATTAGTATATAAGGGCTTGCACGTCCTAGAATTAGGTATCTTTGGCAGAAACGAGGCAAACACTCTCTCTTCCACCCCTTTGAAGGAGGATCTTGGATGCTCAGGCTACCTCTTCACCTTTATTGGGTTTATTCTTTCATTCTTTCATTGTTATTCATCTAGGTTCACCATGAATATGGTGAACTAAACCTTGTATGTTTGTTAGGGAATCAATGTAATCTCTTGAAGCTCTCATATATGGATTTGTTGAGTACATCTTTTAATTAAGACATATGCTTTCTTTCATCATTAGTTAGGGTTTTTCCTCTTTGCTCAATGCTTGCATAGTTTAACTCATTCCATGCATGATTATTGGTTTTGTCGATACGGACACGTACGGGGAAGTCTAGATCCGGGGAATTTCTCCCAATATTATACTGACAATATTATATTGGTTGTCGTTAAGCTCCTGCACTCATGAACTAATCATTAGGAATGCTAGGAATTGTATGAACTCGTGATTAGGGAGAAGCCATCTAGAATGGTACATTAGAGAGTGGCATTAACAATGATGATTTGAATGTTGAATTCCTATATTCATTCATATATTTTGTCTTTGCCATTGATCAAACTTCATGCATACATGTTTATTTTATGTCTTGCATATTAAACTTTGAATATTTCGTTTGTAAGTCCAAGCTAATCAACAAATCACATAACTAAACTAGGCCGTAAGTCCTTTGGGAAGAACGATACTTGGTCTTACCAAGTTTATTACTTGAACGATTCGGTCATACTTGCCGATTGTGAAACAAGTTTGTGACATCATATTTTGGTGCTTACAAATTTGTACATCAAGTTTTTTGGCGCCGTTGCCGGGGATTTGGGGATTGAACCCGAGTCCTAGCAACGGCTAATAAGTTTGGGTCATCAAGTTTTTGGCGCCGTTGCCGGGGACTCTGGTTTAACTGGTTAATTTGTGTGATTATTGATTATCTTTGACTTTAATTTTAAATTTCTGTTTTTATTTTCTGTTTTATCTTTTTCTGTTTTATCTTTTTAGATTAGATTAGATTAGATTTGATTTTATTTGGTTAGGTTAGATTTTATTAGATTTTATTTTATCTTTATCTTTTAGATTAGGTTAGATTTTATTTTATTTTATCTTTTAGGATTAGATTTTATTTTATTTTATCTTTTATTTTTTTATCTTTTAAATCTTTGATCTTTCTATCTTCTAAATCTTTTATCTTCTTATCTTCTGAATCTTTTATCTTTTTATCTTTTGAATATATATCTTCTCTTATATCCTTTTGTGCTAACAAATCTTTTCTAGGGTTTTGTTTTCTTGTGCATGCAGGAAGCAATTCGAACTAGGAGTAAGAAAACAACAGAACCACTTCTTGAAGGTCTAGAAGAGAGTAGAAGGAGGAGAAGAATCAGAACGTCTAGAGAACTTTTCCCTTCTCCAGAAACTCTCTTGCAATCATCACCACAAGGTTCTGTTCATAGCACAGGAAGTATGGAGGGCAATAATGTTAGAAGAACTCTTGCAGATTACACTAATCTTGCTGGACCTCAGCACTTTAATAGCATAGCTAGACCTAGAGTCAATGCAGCCAACATGGAGGTCAAACCAGCACTGATTCAACTGGTGAAGAGTAATCAATTTAATGGGTTATCTCACGAAAGCCCATATGAGCACCTGACTACCTTTAATGAGATTTGCAATACAGTCAAGATTAATGGGGTGCCAGACGAAGGAATCAAACTTAGCTTGTTTCCTTTCTCATTGGGAGGCAATGCTAGTGGTCACAAAATTCTTAAACAAATACTTCCCACAATCTAAGGTGACTAAAGGAAAGCAAGAGATTTCTTCATTCAAGCAGGGCATGGAAGAATCACTGGGACATGCATGGGACAGGTATAAAAGCTTGTTACGTAAAACTCCTGTGCATGGTTTCAAAGAAGAAGAAGTAGTCCTAATTTTCCTTGGAGGGCTTGGTTCACACACCAAGATGATGCTGAATGCCTCAGCAGGAGGCAATATCAAATGGAAGACTCCAGAGGAAGCAACTGAAATTATTGAAAATATGGCTACTAGTGACAACGAACTCAATATTGACACAGGAGATCTTAATCAGAAGGAGTTGTCAAAATTAAATGAGGCTCTGCTTGTCCAAAATAGAACACTCTCTCAACAGCTTGAGGAAGTAACCATGAAACTTTCTCAAATACCACAGGAAATACAACAGGTGTCAATGGTTCAAGCGCAACAACAACAATGGCAGATGCAATTCACTCCAGTTGAGAAAGCAACAAAGCTTGAAGAGACTTTCCAGAGATTCTTGAAGACAAATGCGTCCTATTGTCATAATGTGGATGCTGCATTTAAAAAAATGGAGGGTCATGTTGAGAGAATAGTTGATGAGATTAAACATGATAATCTTGGAAAGGAATGTAAAACTGTTGTGACTAGAAGTGGTAGAGTGTTAGAGGAGAGACAAAAAGAGAGAAAGGAGAAAGAAAATGAGAGTGAGAGTGAAAAAGAAACATATGAGTGGAAAGAAAGAGTTGTGAGAGAGAAAAAGAGAAAAGAAGAAGAGGAGAGGAGAGAAAAAAATGAGAGAGAAGAGAGACAGAGAGAAAAAGAGTATGAAAAGCCACTTCCTTATCCAAAGGGTTATTCAAGGAAGGAGAAAGAAAAGCAGTTGGAAAGATTCATGGAACTGTTTAAGAAGCTGGAGATTACTATACCATTCTCTGAAGCATTGCAACAGATGCCAGCATATGCAAAATTTTTGAAGGAACTTCTCACAAAGAAACACAAGTACACTGAGAAGGAAACTATCAATATACAGGGAAATTCCAGTGCAATCATACAGAAAGTACCTCCTAAACTTAAAGATCCAGGAAGCTTCACTATTCCATGCACCATAGGAGATGTAAAAGTTGGAAGAGCATTGATTGATTTGGGAGCTAGCATTAATCTAATGCCGCTATCCATGTGCAGAACAATTTAGGGGTTGGAAATTAAACCAACCAGAATGGCTCTTCAATTAGCAGACAGGTCTCTTAAATATCCATATGGCGTGGTTGAAGATGTTCTGGTAAAGGTCGACAAATTTGTATTTCCAGTTGATTTTATTGTGATGGAGATGGAAGGAACTAGTGATGTTCCTCTTATTCTTGGGAGACCTTTTATGAAGACTGCTAGAGTTCTGATTGATGTAGAGAATGGTAAGCTTAAACTGAGAGTTGATGATGAAGAGGTCACTTTTGATGTATCCAAGGCCATGACATATCCAAATGATGATAAAGCATGCTTTCAATTTGATGAACTTGATGAAGTTTGTATGGTCCAAGAAAGAATGGTGCGTAATATCTCTCCATTGGAAAAAACTCTCATTGATGCATGTGAAGATTTGGATGAAGAAGAGAAATTGATTGATGAATGTCTGATGGACTTGGAAACATTGAAAAAGAGTCCAGATGAAGATCCAATATTTGAAACAATTGATAAGGAAGAAACAATCAAAGCACAGTCGCCAGAATTAAAAAGATTGCCACCACATCTGAAATATGTGTTTTTAGAAGAGGGTGAAACAAAGCCAGTCATCATCAATAACTCTTTATCTTTACAAGAAGAAGAGCAGTTGATAGAAATTCTGAAAGCTAACAAAGAAGCAATTGGGTGGTCAATATCAGATCTCAAAGGTATAAGCCCAACTTATTGCATGCACAAGATTTTTATGGAAGAGGACTATAAACCAAGTGCTCAACCGCAGAGAAGGTTAAATCCTGTCATGAAGGAGGTGGTCAGAAAAGAAGTGTTTAAACTGCTAGAAGCTGGTATCATCTATCCAATTTCTGACAGTGAATGGGTGAGTCCAGTACAGGTGGTTCCAAAGAAAGGTGGGATGACAGTAATTTATAATGATAAGAATGAGCTTATTCCTACTCGGACAGTTACTGGCTGGCGTATGTGCATTGATTACAAGAAGCTGAATAAAGCTACTAGGTGATGGACAAATTTGTAAGCACCAAAATATGATGTCACAAACTTGTTTCACAATCGGCAAGTATGACCGAATCGTTCAAGTAATAAACTTGGTAAGACCAAGTATCGTTCTTCCCAAAGGACTCACGGCCTAGTTTAGTTATGTGATTTGTTGATTAGCTAGGACTTATAAACGAAATATTCAAAGTTTAATATGCAAGACAGAAAATAAACATGTATGCATGAAGTTTGATCAATGGCAAAGACAAAAGATAAATACTTTCAATGAATTATATGAATGAATATGTTGTTGGGGGTCAATTTCATCTCATCCACTCTCATATATTTTAGGAATTCAACATTCAAATCATCATTGTTAATGCACCTCTCTAATGTACCATTCTAGATGGCTTCTCCCTAATCAAATAGTTCATACAATTCCTAGCATTCCTAATGATTAGTTCATGAGTGCAGGAGCTTAAAGGCAACCAATAAAATATTGTCAGTATAATATTGGGAGAAATTCCCCGGATCTAGACTTCCCCGTACGTGTCCGTATCGACAAAACCAATAATCATGCATTAGAATGAGTTAAACAATGCAAGCATTGAGCAAAGAGGAAAAACCCTAACTAATGATGAAAGAAAGCATATGTCTTACTTAAAAGATGTACTCAACAAATCCATATATGAGAGCTTCAAGAGATTACATTGATTCCCCAACAAACATACAAGGTTTAGTTCACCATATTCATGGTGAACCTAGATGAAAAACAATGAAAGAATGAAAGAATAAACCCAATAAAGGTGAAGAGGTAGCCTGAGCATCCAAGATCCTCCTTCAAAGGGGTGGAAGAGAGAGTGTTTACTTCGTTTCTGCCAAAGATACTAATCCCAAGGACGTGCAAGCCCTTATATACTAATCTAGAGTTACAAAAGATTACAAAAGCCCAAGCCCAAAAAGTGCCGCTCAGCGGTATTTACCGCTCAGCGGTGATTGCGCGTCTTCTTTCTTCCCCTCAGCGGCCATTTTGCCCCTCAGCGGTTCCAACGCCACCTCTTGAGTGCCGCTCAGCGGTAGTTTGCCGCTGAGCGGTGCCTTCGTCTTCTCTTTTTGCACTCTTTCTTGTCTTTTCTAATGTCACTTCTCTCCTTCTTCACTCTTTTCACTAAATTCACCTTAAAACCTGCACAAAAACACTCAAATCAAGCATAAACCTGTCCAGCTCTCTTATTTATGAAAATATAGATAAACTGCATGATTTCAAGCTAGTTTTTAAGTCTAAAGGTTACTTTTAGTATCACTTTTAAGCATGAAAATAACAGTTTTTCAACTGTTATCACAACCCCAAACTTAGAACTTTGCTTGTCCTCAAGCAAACAAAATGTAACTCCATCTCCAACCAATTCATATGATGGTTCACTCATTTAAAATCCTCTTTCCAAGATAAGTAACAACTTCACTCAAACTTATGACCAAGAGTTCAATCAAGATGTGCACATGCTTTAGTGTTCACAAAGTCATTTAAGTTCCAACAAATGCTATTTTTCATGAATGATCAATCAATTAAGCATAGATGTTCATGTGCTTATGGAATATTTCCTCACTAGGTAAAGTGTTTCACTCAACACACAAGTGTATAAGAGGTAAAGTGTTTCACTCATTCACTCCACTATCACAGTGTCACATGAATCAACTTTGCCTTTCATTTTACCACAATCAAAAACATTCACAAGCATGCATCATCACAAGGACTTTTCAATGGCTTATAATGTGGCTGGGCTAACAAGAAAATTGGTTTTTCTGGACACAAAATCCTTGAGTTAAGAGAATCATAACAACACAATTATTCTTATTCATTCCCAACTTGCCTTTTGCCTTTGCATTTGCATTGAGCTTTGCTTCTTTTTCTTTTCTTTTCTTATTCTTTGCATATTCTTACTTTTTAGCTCTTAGCTCAATGCTTTTCCTTTTTCATGTTTTTCCCAACAACCCCAAACGTGAACATTTGTCAATACCACACAAGATCTTCTACTTAACTCAAGGTAAAGATTTTCAATCAAGGGTTCAGTGTATATTCAAGGCTAAGGGTTCAAAGGATAGAACACAAAGTGTTCTCTTTTAGTAGGCTAACTTTATAAATTTGGCCAATAAAAAAGGTTTAACAAAGATGGCCTTGATCATATGATGCAAAACAAGCAATTGATTCAATCGTAGAAAACCTGGGCAAAGTCATTCAAGCTTCCAAAGTAATAGCATTCAACAATAACAGCTCTGGAGCTCAAAACCTCACATATAAGCTCATTCACATTTGACATACACATCCTGCTTAATTTCACAATCACAATCATGATATCATGCATTTGTTCACAAAGCCTGTGAATCACCTGTATAAGCATTTAATGTGCACATCATCTCAACATCAATCAATCAATAAGCATCATTAAGCATTACTTATCAAACAGTCACAGTTAATAGCAAACCATCATAACAAACCAGATGTTCAATAGAGTACATCAAACTCTAATCTAAAAACAAAAATAAATAAGTCCAGAAAACTTAAACCACAAAAGCATAATCATATGATAGCATTCATCAGTAAATGCTATCTCAGCTCCTCATCAGTCTGAGCTGTCCTCTGTATCCTCCTCCTCCTCTTCATCATCATCATCATCAAAAGCATCCTCCTCCTCAGCTTCATCTTCTTCCATGTCTCGAGCTGAAGCTTTAGCTGCTTCAGCTCCTCCATGCAATGGTTCTTCTGGCCAAGCTACCACATTATGGAATTCATCCATAGTCCACCTGTGTGCTGGAGGGGTATCATACATCCCTACTATCATCTCAGCCGTGGCCACCTGCCCTCTGTGGATGGACTGCAACTGAGCACCTATAAGAGACATATACATGTCCCTCATCTGGAATGGCTCTGCTTCATGAGTATCAGCAGATGTCCGGCTCTGTGCTGGCCCTCTCTCTCTACGAGCCTGGCGTGGTGGAACTGGCTGAGCTGCCTCCTCACCTCCACAGTACTGTCTGTAATAGGCCTCATCTATAGCTTTTCTTGGCCTCTCAAATGGTGGAACAGAAGTGTCCACCCCAGCTAGCTTGCAAAGGTGAGTGATCAAGGAAGGATGTCCTAGTGGTGCTTTGTTATTAGAGGTGTTAGCACACACACTAATCTCATCAGCTATCACCTGCCCAATATTAACATTCAAGTTTCTGATAGCACAGTAGATGAATAGTGCCCTGCTGAGAGTGATATCTGACACATGTGAACATGGCTGAATGTTGGCATGAGAAAATGCCATCCAATACTTTGCAAGAGGAGTCAAATCTGTCCTCCTAATGTTAACCACTGAGCCAGATCTATTCCTTTGGAAGTGTCCTCCAGGTATACACAGTACTCTCTCAACATCCTCAAAGTCAGCACCTTCCTCCATGCTAAGAGCAAACTGGCATTGCTCACCAGCCCACACAGTATCCAGGAAGTTGTTGATAGAATCAGGATCATACCTGATAGCATGGCCTCTGACATAGCCCAAATAATTCTCAGCTGGATAGTCACCAATCTTCTTTGCATTGGTGTAGAATTCCTTAACTACAGCTATGTTGGCAGGTGCTGGATAAGTGGCTAGCTTTCCCCAATCATTCCCTAACACTTGCTCTCCAAATTGAGGAGCAAAGTTAGGTATCATTCCAACCTTTCTCTCCATTAGAAGTCTCCTGTCCTGAACCACCCTAAAGTGCTTCTCCTGTTTCCTAGAGAGGAACCTGCCATTATGGGGCTGCTCTGGTTCCTTTTCCCTCCTCTTGGTTGCCATGGTTTTCAATCTCTTTCCTGAAGAGGATGCCATCCCTGCATTCAAAACACAAATCCAAAACCACAGAACATGATGTTAATCATTAGTAAACACAGAACACAACTCCTTTCGAAGCTAAACCACCGCTGAGGGCCAGAATTTCCCCTCAGCGCCACCAGTGCCACATTCAAACACGCAAAAAGCCAGAAAAAGCAAATCTGGCAGAGTGCCGCTCAGCGGTAATTGCCGCTCAGCGGTGATCTGCAGATTTTTGCAAATCTCGTTTTAAAGCTTTCCTAACTCCACCCAAATGCAATTTTCAGTTTTCCGGTTCATAATCAAGCAGTTTAATCGGTTCAAACATCAAATATATCATCAAATCATGCATCAAAACCAAAATCCCTAAATATTCATGCTTTGACAATCCTATTCAATTTCAAGAACCCTAGAATGAACAAAATGCATTTTACTTACTTAGGTGGAGATACTAGATGATATGAGAATGCTTCCAAACTAGAATGCTCTCTTCCAACCCCAAACTTTGATGGCACACTAGTGAAAAAGTGAGTGGAAGAGAAATTTTTCTAAGAGGGAAGAGTAAAAAGATATGGGAAACCTAAGAGAAGATATGTGGAAGTGTTTGTGCAGAGAAGGGCTTGAAAGAATGTAAAAACGCGCAGCTTAGGGTTTAAAAATACCCCAATGGGCTCGGGTTCCGCTAAGGGGAACTTAAGCCCATCTGCGATAGTACCGCTCAGCGGTAAATGCCGCTCAGCGGCACTTTCGTGATGTGCCCTTCTCCTTCTTTTCTTGACCTACGTGCCTTCCTAGCATACCCCTCATAAGTTCCCTGCAATTCAATGTTAAAAATGCTTATGCAAACCCTAATTAAAATAAAACAATTAAAAACAATCAATCAACTGGGTTGCCTCCCAGGTAGCGCTTGTTTAACGTCACGAGCCTGACCCAAATCCACCAACACCCCTCAGTAGGTGTTTCAAACTTACCAGCACCCATCAGTAGGTGCAAAATCTTCTCACCAACACCCATCAGTAGGTGTTACAAACTTAGTATCCTTCAGTAGATACTTAACCACCTAGCATCCTTCAGTAGATGCTAGATCCAACAAAATAATGTTCAGAATAATGTTCACAAATTAAAAATTACAAAACCAAATCAAATCAAAAGTTTGTAAATCCACTGGGTTGCCTCCCAGCAAGCGCTTCTTTAACGTCACTAGCTTGACCCTGTTAAAGCTCATGTTCCATCTTCTTTATGGTTGATGTTGTCCTTCCACCAACCTTTCAACTGCTTCCTTTGGACTGTCTTAGATTCTCTAGAATATGGAGACTCTATCTCTATCATCTCCTCTTCTTTAAAGCCTTTTATAACCCACAACTTGTTCTTGAGTCTTACAGGTGTGCCAAGTTGGAGTCCTCTTTTCTTCCAGTCTCTAGGAACTTCTTCTCCTTTTCCAATTTCCTCTACCTTGGGTACCTGAAAATACAAACAATGGTTATCAGAAACCTTAAGATTTTCATTTTTACCTCTAGTTATGGGTGCATCTCGAAATGCAGCTTTATAACTGGCCTCTTCCTCCTTTGCTTGTATCTCATCTTTGAACACATCCACCACCACTCTCTCCTCTCTGTCCTGGAGCACCACTATACCCTCATTAACATCTATGATAGCCCTGGCCGTTTTCATAAACGGTCTTCCCAGTATGAAGGGTATCTTTTTGTTCTCCATCTTCATCACCACAAAGTCTGCCAAAAACTGAAGTTTGCCAACACAAACTACAATGTCTTCTGCAATCCCACATGGCTCCTTTGAAGATCCATCAGCCATTACAAGATTAACCTTTACAGGTTTTATTTTAACATGGCCAATTTGCTCCAATAGAGAATAAGGCATCAAGTTAACACTTGAGCCTAAATCAAGGAGAGCTTTCTTTACCTTTTTCTTCCCTATAGTGCAAGGGATAGAAAAACTACCTGGATCTGCTGCTTTTGGTGGGAATGATTCTTTCTTAACAGTTACACACTTTTCTTCCTCATCATCTCTACGTTTTCTTTTTGTAGAGGTTCCTTCTTCAGATTTTGTGTAAACTGCTATTTTCTGTAGAATTTGTTCCCAAGGAGCTTCATTATCAACCATTCTGAATAAATCTGTGAAATCCATTGGTTTCTCCTGATTTGTTGGAAAAGGCAAAATGTCCTTTCTTTCTTCTTCTCTTCTCTCTTCTGTTTCATCTTCTTCTAACTCAATAATCTCTTCATTCACACTCTTGACCACTTTGCACTCTTCTCTAGGGTTAACCTCAGTATTAGCCCCAAAGTTTCTGTGTGGTCTTTCTTCCAATTGCTTGGTAATCTGACCCATCTGAATCTCCAAATTCTTTATAGCAGCTTCAGTGCTCTTTTGAGAAGATTCAGTTTTTTGTATGAATTGCTGAAGAGTTTCTTCCAACCTTGTAGATCTTTCATTGAGCATAGATAATTGTTGCCACATGGTTGGTTGTTGCTGCTGCTTATTATATTGATTAGCCTGCCCAGTTGGTCCTTGGCCAATACTTGGATGTGGTTTCCAACCCTGATTATAATTCCCTTGACGGTATGGAAACTGATTAGCCATGAAATTAACATCCTCCACGGCTTCCACAGGAAAAACACATTGGCCATTGATGTGATCACCCCCACATAATTCGTACAACTGGGTTTGTACCTGTGCAGCAGATTTTAACTCTTTAGGTAATGAAGCAAGAGTTTTGGTCAGAGTTTCCAGCTGTTGAGTTAGAATTTTATTTTGGGCTAGCAAGGCATCATGGGTTTGTAGTTGAAGAACCCCTTTCTGTTGCATAGGGGCGCCTCTTTCATTGTGCAGCTCATTATCACTTGTAGCCATATTTTCAATGATTTCAGTTGCTTCCTCTGGAGTCTTCCATTTGATATTGCCTCCAGCTGAGGCATCCAGCATCATCTTGGTTTGTGAACCAAGCCCTCCAAGGAAAGTTAGGACTACTTCTTGATCTTCAAAGCCATGCGTGGGAGTTTTACGTAATAAGCTTTTGTACCTGTCCCATGCATGTCCCAGTGATTCTTCCATGCCCTGCTTGAATGAAGAAATCTCTTGCTTCCCTTTAGTCACTTTAGATTGTGGGAAGAATTTGTTTAAGAATTTTGTGACCACTGCTTCCCACTCTGTGAAACTTTCTTCTGGAAAAGAGTTCAACCAAAGCTTAGCATTGCCTCCCAATGAGAAAGGAAACAAGCTAAGTTTGATTGCTTCGTCTGGCACCCCATTAATCTTGACTGTATTGCAAATCTCATTAAAGGTAGTCAGGTGCTCATATGGGCTTTCGTGAGATAACCCATTAAATTGATTACTCTTCACCAGTTGAATCAGTGCTGGTTTGACCTCCATGTTGGCTGCATTGACTCTAGGTCTAGCTATGCTGTTGAAGTGCTGAGGTCCAGCAAGATTAGTGTAATCTGCAAGAGTTCTTCTAACATTATTGCCCTCCATACTTCCTGTGCTATGAACAGAACCTTGTGGTGATGATTGCAAGAGAGTTTCTGGAGAAGGGAAAAGTTCTCTAGACGTTCTGATTCTTCTCCTCCTTCTACTCTCTTCTAGACCTTCAAGAAGTGGTTCTGTTGTTTTCTTACTTCTAGTTCGAATTGCTTCCTGCATGCACAAGAAAACAAAACCCTAGAAAATATTTGTTAGCACAAAAAGATATAAAAGAAGATATATATAAAAAGATAAAAAGATAAAAGATTCAGAAGATAAGAAGATAAAAAATTTAGAAGATAGAAAGATAAAAGATAAAATAAAATAAAATCTACTCCTAAAAGATAAAATAAAATCTAAACTAATCTAAAAGATAAAGATAAAATAAAATCTAATAAAATCTAACCTAACCAAATAAAATCAAATCTAATAAAATCTAATCTAAAAAGATAAAAAGATAACAAAAAAAATAAAAACAGAAAATAAAAACAGAAATTTAAAATTAAAGTCAAAGATAATCAATAATCACACAAATTAACCAGTTAAACCACGAATCCCCGGCAACGGCGCCAAAAACTTGATGGACAAATTTGTAAGCACCAAAATATGATGTCACAAACTTGTTTCACAATCGGCAAGTATGACCGAATCGTTCAAGTAATAAACTTGGTAAGACCAAGTATCGTTCTTCCCAAAGGACTCACGGCCTAGTTTAGTTATGTAATTTGTTGATTAGCTAGGACTTATAAACGAAATATTCAAAGTTTAATATGCAAGACAGAAAATAAACATGTATGCATGAAGTTTGATCAATGGCAAAGACAAAAGATAAACACTTTCAATGAATTATATGAATGAATATGTTGTTGGGGGTCAATTTCATCTCATCCACTCTCATATATTTTAGGAATTCAACATTCAAATCATCATTGTTAATGCCACTCTCTAATGTACCATTCTAGATGGCTTCTCCCTAATCAAATAGTTCATACAATTCCTAGCATTCCTAATGATTAGTTCATGAGTGCAGGAGCTTAAAGGCAACCAATAAAATATTGGGAGAAATTCCCCGGATCTAGACTTCCCCGTACGTGTCCGTATCGACAAAACCAATAATCATGCATTAGAATGAGTTAAACAATGCAAGCATTGAGCAAAGAGGAAAAACCCTAACTAATGATGAAAGAAAGCATATGTCTTACTTAAAAGATGTACTCAACAAATCCATATATGAGAGCTTCAAGAGATTACATTGATTCCCCAACAAACATACAAGGTTTAGTTCACCATATTCATGGTGAACCTAGATGAATAACAATGAAAGAATGAAAGAATAAACCCAATAAAGGTGAAGAGGTAGCCTGAGCATCCAAGATCCTCCTTCAAAGGGGTGGAAGAGAGAGTGTTTACTTCGTTTCTGCCAAAGATACTAATCCCAAGGACGTGCAAGCCCTTATATACTAATTTAGAGTTACAAAAGATTATAAAAGCCCAAGCCCAAAAAGTGCCGCTCAGCGGTGATTGCGCGTCTTCTTTCTTCCCCTCAGCGGCCATTTTGCCCCTCAGCGGTTCCAACGCCACCTCTTGAGTGCCGCTCAGCGGTAGTTTGCCGCTAAGCGGTGCCTTCGTCTTCTCTTTTTGCACTCTTTCTTGTCTTTTCTAATGTCACTTCTCTCCTTCTTCACTCTTTTCACTAAATTCACCTTAAAACCTGCACAAAAACACTCAAATCAAGCATAAACCTGTCCAGCTCTCTTATTTATGAAAATATAGATAAACTGCATGATTTCAAGCTAGTTTTTAAGTCTAAAGGTTGCTTTTAGTATCACTTTTAAGCATGAAAATAACAGTTTTTCAACTGTTATCACTAGGAAAGATCATTTTCCTCTTCCTTTCATGGATCAGATGCTAGAAAGGTTATCAGGGCAGGCTTTCTATTGTTTTCTAGATGGATATTCTGGATATAATCAAATTGTGGTAGATCCAAAAGACCAGGAGAAGACGGCTTTTACTTGTCCTTTTGGTATCTTTGCATATAGAAAGATGCCTTTTGGATTATGTAATGCTCCAGCTACGTTTCAGAGGTGTATGCAGACAATCTTTGCTGATCTTTTAGAAAAATGCATTGAAGTATTCATGGATGACTTCTCGGTTTTTGGAAATTCTTTCCAAAGATGTTTAGCTAATTTGAACACTGTCCTCAAAAGATGTGTTCAGACAAATCTGGTTTTGAATTGGGAGAAATGTCATTTCATGGTAACTGAAGGGATTGTATTGGGGCATAAAATTTCTGCTAAAGGAATTGAGGTGGATAAAGCCAAAGTAGAAGTCATTGAGAAACTGCCCCCACCGACAAATGTAAGGGGGATTAGGAGTTTTCTTGGTCATGCTGGGTTCTATAGAAGATTCATCAAAGATTTCTCAAAAATTGCTAAACCATTGAGTAATCTTTTGATGAAGGATGCTCCTTTTGTGATGAATGAAGACTGTCTGAAAGCTTTTGATATATTGAAGCAGAAGCTAGTGTCAGCTCCAGTAATTGTAGCACCAGATTGGAATCAAAATTTTGAATTGATGTGTGATGCAAGTGATTATGCAATAGGAGTTGTCCTTGGCCAAAGGAAAGAACAAAAGTTTCATCCAATTTATTATGCTAGCAAGGTGTTGAATGATGCTCAATTGAATTATGCTACCACAGAGAAAGAGTTTCTTGCCATTGTATATGCTCTAGAGAAATTTAGACCTTATCTTATTGGGTCTAAGGTGATTGTCTACACAGATCATGCAGCTATCAAATATTTGTTGACAAAACCAGATTCTAAGCCACGTTTGATTAGATGGGTATTACTGTTGCAAGAATTTGATGTAGAAATCCGTGATAAGAAAGGAAGTGAGAACTTAATTGCTGATCATTTGTCACGGTTAGTCAACAATGAGGTCACTAGCAGGGAGTCTGAAATCTGGGAATCTTTTTCAGATGAATCACTCATGTATATTCAGCAGAGGCCCTGGTTTGCTGATATGGCAAATTTCAAAGCTGCAAGAGTCATGCCGGAAGACTTAACTTGGCAACAGAGAAAGAAATTTCTGCATGATGCCAAGCAGTTTGTGTGGGACGATCCATATTTGTTCAAAATTGGAGCAGATAATCTTCTAAGGAGATGTGTTACAAATGAAGAAGCAGAAGGAATTCTTTGGCATTGTCATGATTCACCTTATGGAGGACATTTTAATGGAGAAAGAACAGCAACAAAAGTCCTTCAATCAGGGTTTTATTGGCCAACTTTATTTAAAGATGCCCATAATCATGCTAGGAATTGTGATAAATGTCAAAGAGCAGGGACAATCACTAAACGTCATGAGATGCCTTTACAAGGTATTTTAGAGGTTGAGGTTTTTGATTGTTGGGGTATTGACTTTGTTGGACCCTTCCCTCCATCTTTCAACAATGAATATATTCTGGTAGCAGTGGATTATGTGAGTAAATGGGTGGAAGCAATAGCTTGTCCTAAAAATGATGCTAGCACGGTAATTAAATTCCTGAAGAGGCAAATATTCTCACGTTTTGGCACTCCAAGAGTGTTGATTAGTGATGGAGGATCTCATTTTTGCAATTATTAGCTAGAGAAAGTACTCAAACACTATGGAGTAAAGCATAAGGTAGCTGCACCTTATCATCCACAAACCAATGGACAAGCTGAGGTGTCTAACAGGGAGATAAAAAGAATCCTGGAAAAAACTGTGACTTCATCAAGAAAGGATTGGTCTCTCAAATTGGATGATGCTCTTTGGGCTTATAGGACAGCAGTGAAGACGTCCATGGGATTATCACCATTTCAATTAGTCTATGGGAAAGCATGTCATTTGCCAGTTGAATTGGAGCATAGAGCATTATGGGCTTTGAAATTCTTGAATTTTGATCCTTATGAAACTCAATGCACACGCAGAAGGCAGATTTTGGAGCTTGAAGAAATGCGGTTACATGCATATGAGTCATCCAAGGCTTACAAAGACAAAATGAAATTTTATCATGACAAGAAGTTGGTGAATAGAGTTTTCAATCCAGGACAACAGGTATTATTGTTCAATTCAAGATTGAAGATATTTCCTGGGAAGCTGAAGTCAAAATGGACAGGACCATTTGTGATAAAAGAAGTGCATCCGCATGGAGCAATTGAAATGTTTAATCCATCTGCTGATGATCCACAGAGAAGTTGGGTGGTAAATGGTCAACGTCTCAAGCCTTATCTAGGGGGAGAGGTGCAACAATGTTCTACAATGATGTTGTTGGTTGATCCTTGAAAAGTTTGGGTCAGGCTCGGGACGTTAAACAAGCGCTTACTGGGAGGCAACCCAGTGTTTTGTAAGTAATTTTTGTTTTTAGATTAGGATTTGATGTACTCTATTGAACACCTGGTTTGTTATGATGGTTTGCTATTAACTGTGATTGTGTGATAAGTAATGCTTGATGATGCTTATTGATTGATTGATGTTGAGATGATGTGCACATAAAATGCTTATACAGGTGATTCACAAGCTTTGTGAACAAATGCATGATATCATGATTGTGATTGTGAAATTAAGCAGGATGTGTATGTCAAATGTGAATGAGCTTATATGTGAGGTTTTGAGCTCCAGAGTTGTTATTGTTGAATGCTATTACTTTGGAAACATGAATGATTTTGCCCAGGTTTTCTATGATTGAATCAATTGTTTGTTTTGCATCATGTGATCAAGGCCGTTTGTTGGAACCCTTTTTATTGGCCAAATTTATAAAGTTAGCCTACTAAAAGAGAACACTTTGTGTTCTATCCTTTGAACCCTTAGCCTTGAACATATACTGAAAACCCTTGATTGAAAATCTTTACCTTGAGTTAAGTAGAAGATCTTGTATGGTATTGTTAAATGTTCAAGTTTGGGGTTGTTGGGAAAACATGAAAAAGGAAAAGCATTGAGCTAAGAGCTTAAAAAGTAAGAATAGGAAAAGAAAAAGAAAAAGAGAAGAAAAGAAAAAGAAGCAAATCTCAATGCAAATGCAAAGGCAAAAGAAAGTTGGGAATGAATAAGAATAATTGTGTTGTTATGATTCTCTTAACTCAAGGATTTTGTGATCCAGAAAAACCAATTTTCTTGTTAGCCCAGCCACATTATAAGCCATTGAAAAGTCCTTGTGATGATGCATGCTTGTGAATGTTTTTGATTGTGGTAAAATGAAAGGCAAAGTTGATTCATGTGTCATTGTGATAGTGGAGTGAATGAGTGAAACACTTTACCTCTTATACACTTGTGTGTTGAGTGAAACACTTTACCTAGTGAGGAAATATTCCATAAGCACATGAACATCCATGCTTAATTGATTGATCATTCATGAAAAATAGCATTTGTTGGAACTTAAATGATTTTGTGAACACTAAAGCATGTGCACATCTTGATTGAACTCTTGGTCATAAGTTTGAGTGAAGTTGTTACTTATCTTGAAAAGAGGATTTTGAATGAGTGAACCATCATATGAATTGGTTGGAGATGGAGTTACATTTTGTTTGCTTGAGGACAAGCAAAGTTCTAAGTTTGGGGTTGTGATAACAGTTGAAAACCTGTTATTTTCATGCTTAAAATTGATACTAAAAGCAACCTTTAGACTTAGAAACTAGCTTGAAATCATGCCTTTTATCCATATTTTCAGAAATAAGAGAGCTGGACAGGTTTATGCTTGATTTAAGTGTTTTTGTGCAGGTTTTAAGGTGAATTTAGTGAAAAGAGTGAAGAAGGAGAGAGATGACATGAGAAAAGACAAGAAAGAGTGCAAAAAGAGAAGTCGAAGGCACCGCTCAGCGGCATTTTACCGCTGAGCGGCACTCAGGAGGTTGCGGGAGTCACGCTGCGGGGCAAACTGGCCGCTGAGGGGAAGAAAAATGACGCGCAATTACCGCTGAGCGGCAATTTTTGGGCTTGGGATTTTGTAATCTTTTGTAACTCTAGATTAGTATATAAGGGCTTGCACGTCCTAGAATTAGGTATCTTTGGCAGAAACGAGGCAAACACTCTCTCTTCCACCCCTTTGAAGGAGGATCTTGGATGCTCAGGCTACCTCTTCACCTTTATTGGGTTTATTCTTTCATTCTTTCATTGTTATTCATCTAGGTTTGTTGGGGAATCAATGTAATCTCTTGAAGCTCTCATATATGGAATTTGTTGAATACATCTTTTACTTAAGACATATGCTTTCTTTCATCATTAGTTAGGGTTTTTCCTCTTTGCTCAATGCTTGCATAGTTTAACTCATTCCATGCATGATTATTGGTTTTGTCGATACGGACACGTACGGGGAAGTCTAGATCCGGGGAATTTCTCCCAATATTATACTGACAATATTATATTGGTTGCCTTTAAGCTCCTGCGCTCATGAACTAATCATTAGGAATGCTAGGAATTGTATGAACTCGTGATTAGGGAGAAGCCATCTAGAATGGTACATTAGAGAGTGGCATTAAAAATGATGATTTGAATGTTGAATTCCTAAAATATATGAGAGTGGATGAGATGAAATTGACCCCCAACAACATATTCATTCATATATTTTGTCTTTGCCATTGATCAAACTTCATGCATACATGTTTATTTTATGTGTTGCATATTAAACTTTGAATATTTCGTTTGTAAGTCCTAGCTAATCAACAAATCACATAACTAAACTAGGCCGTAAGTCCTTTGGGAAGAACGATACTTGGTCTTACCAAGTTTATTACTTGAACGATTCGGTCATACTTGCCGATTGTGAAACAAGTTTGTGACATCATATTTTGGTGCGTACAAATTTGTACATCAAGTTTTTTGGCGCCGTTGCCGGGGATTTGGGGATTGAACCCGAGTCCTAGCAACGGCTAATAAGTTTGGGTCATCAATCAACTTCCTCCACTTCCTCCACTTCCACCATTTCCTCTACTTCCTCCACTTTGTCCACTTCCTTAACTTCCTCCACTTCCTTCAATTCTTCCAGTTCATCCACTTCGACCACTTCCTCCACTTCTTCCACTTCCTCCACTTCGTCAATTTCCTCCACTCCGTCCACTTTGTCCGCTTCCTCCACTTCGTCCACTTCCTCCACTTCGTCCACTTCCTCAACCTCCTCCACTTCCTCCACTTCTTCCAGTTCGTCCACTTCGACCACTTCCTCAACTTCTTCAACTTCCTCCACTTCGTTAATTTCCTCCACTTCGTCCACAGTGTCCACTTCCTCCACTTCCTCCACTTCCTCCACTTTCTCCATTTCCTCCACTTCCTCCACTTCGTCCCCTTTGTCCCCTTCGTCCACTTTGTCCACTTCGTCAACTTCCTCCACTTCCTTCACTTCCACCACTTCGTCAACTTCCTCCACTTCGTCAACTTCCTCAACTTCGTCAACTTCGTCCACTTTGTCCACTTCATCCACTTCCTCCTCTTCGTCCACTTCCTCCACTTCGTCAACTTCATCCACTTCCTCCACTTCTTCCACTTCGTCCTCTTCGTCAACTTCTTCCACTTCGTCCTCTTCGACCAGTTCCTCCACTTCGTTCACTTCCTCCACTACCCCCACTGCCTTTACTTTTTCCACTTCGTCCACTTCCTCCACTTCGTCAACTTCCTCCACTTCGTTCACGTCGTCCACGTCGTCCACTTCGTCAACTTCCTCCACTTTGTCCACTTCGTCAACTTCCTCAACTCCGTCCACTTCCTCCAATTCGTCAACTTCCTCCTTTTCCTCCGCTTCGTCTACTTCATCCACTTCGTCAACTTCCTCCACTTCGCCAACTTCCTGCACTTCGTCCACTTCGTCCACTTCGTCCACTTCCTCCACTTCGTCCACTTCCTCCATTTCGTACCCCTCGTCACCTTCGTCAACTTCGTCGATTTCCGCCACTTCCTCTTCTTCGTCCACTTCCTCCACTTCCTCCATTTCCTCCACTTCTTCCACTTCGTCCACTTCGTCCACTTCGTCCTCTTCGTAAACTTCGTCTACTTCGTCCTCTTCGACCAGTTCCTCCACTTCCTCCACTGCCTTCACTTTTACCACTTCGTTCACTTCGACCACTTCCTCCACTTTGTCAACTTCATCCACTTCCTCCACATCGTCCACATCGTCCACTTCCTCCACTTCCTTCACTTCTTCCACTTCCTCCACATCCTCCACTTCGTCAACATCCTCCACTTCTTCCACGTCGTCCACTTCTTCCACTTTGTCCACTACCTCCAGTTCCTCCACTTCGGCCACTTCTTCCACTTCTTCAACTTCGTCATCTTCCTCCACTTCCTCCAC
This sequence comes from Vigna nakashimae, assembly GCA_034642375.1. Classification (NCBI taxonomy): domain Eukaryota; kingdom Viridiplantae; phylum Streptophyta; class Magnoliopsida; order Fabales; family Fabaceae; genus Vigna; species Vigna nakashimae. The sequence goes on from CM067765.1 coordinate 34,269,206, forward strand.
TTCCTCCATTTCCTCCACTTCCTCCACTTCCTCCACTTCCTCCACTTCCTCCACTGCCTCCACTGCCTTCACTTTTTCCACTTCGTCCACTTTGTCAGCTTCCTCCACTTCATCAACTTCGTCCACTTCCTCCACTTCCTCCACGTCGTCCACGTCGTCCACTTCCTCCACTTCGTCAATTACCTCCAGTTCCTCCACTTCGGCCACATCTTCCACTTCTTCAACTTCGTCATCTTCCTCCACTTCCTCCACTTTGTCCATTTCCTTCACTTCCTCCACTTGGTCCCCTTCGTCCCCTTCGTCCACTTCGTCCACTTCTTCAACTTCCTCCATTTCCTCTACTTCCTGCACTTCGTTAACTTCCTCCACTTCATCAACTTCCTCCACTTCGTCCACTTCTTCAATTTCGTCCACTTCCTCCACTTCCTCCACTTCGTCAACTTCCTCAACTTCCTCCACTTCATCCACTTCCTCGAGTTCCTCGACTTCGTCCACTTCTACCACTTCCTTCACTTCATCCACTTCGTCACCTCCGTCCGCTTCCTACACTTCCACCACTTCTTCCACCTCGTCAACTTCGTCCACTTTGTCCACATCGTCCACTTCCTCCACTTCCTCCATTTCGTTCACTTCTTCCACTTCCTCCACTTCCTCCACTTCGTCCACTTTGTCAACTTCCTCCACTTCCTCCACATCTTCCACCTCGTCCACTTCCTCCACTTCTTTACTTCGTCCACTTCGACAACTTCGTCCACTTTCTCGACTTCCTCTCCTTCCTCCACTTCCTCCACTTCTTCCACTTCTCGAACTTCGTGAACTTCCTCCACTTCGTCCACTTCCTTCACTTCGTCCATATCCTCCACTTCTTCAAAGTCGTCCACTTCCTCCACTTCGTCCACTACCTCCGCCTCCTCCACTTCGGCCACTTCGTCGACTTCCTCCACTTTATCTACTTCGTCCAATTCCTCCACTTCGTCTACTTCGTCTGCTTCGTCCACTTCGTCCACTTCGTCAACTTCGTCCTCTTCCTCCACTTCGTCCACTTCCTCCACTTCGTCAACTTCGTCCACTTCGTCTACTTCATCGATTTCCTCCACTTCATCCTCTTCCCCCACTTCCTCCACTTGCTCCACTTCGTCTCCTTTGTCACTTCGTCTACTTCGTCCACTTCGTCCACTTCGTCCACTTCGTTAACTTCGTCCACATCCTAAACTTCCTCCACTTCTTCCACTTCCTCTACTACGTCCACTTCGTCATCTTCGTCCACTTCTTCAACTTCGTCTACTACCTCCACTTCCTCCATTCCTTCCACTTCGTCCACTTCCTCCTCCACTTCGTCACCATCGTCCACTTCTTCCACTTCCTACACTTCGTCCACTTCGTCGACTTCCTCCACTATGTCCAGTTCGTCATCTTTGTCCACTTCTTCAACTTCCTCCACTTCCTCCACTACTTCCATTTTGTCCACTTTGTCCACTTCGTCCACTTCGGCCACTTCAGCCACTTCATCCACTTCGTCCACTTTGTCCACTTCGTCGACTTTGTCTACTTCGTCCACTTCGCTCACTTCGTCCACTTCCTCCACTTCGTCCACTTCCTCCACATCGTCCACTTCGCCCACTTCGTCAACTTCGTCCACTTCGACCACTTCGTCCACTTGCTCGACATCTTCCATTTCCTCCACTTCGTCCACTTCCTCCACTTCGTCCACTTCCTCCACTTTGTCCCCATCGTCCACTTCCTCTTCGTCAATTTCCTCCACTTCCCCCACTTGGTCAATTTCATCCATTTCGTCCACTTTGTCCACGTCCTCCACTTCGTCCACTTCCTCAACTTCGTCCTCTTCCTCCACTTCCTCCACTTCCTCCACTTCCTTCCACTTCGTCAACTTTCTCCACTTTCTCCACTTCCTCCACTTCCTCCACTTCCTCCACTTCTTCCACTTCATCAACTTCCTCCACTTCCTCCACTTCCACCATTTCCTCCACTTCCTCCACTTTGTCCACTTCCTTAACTTCCTCCACTTCCTTCACTTCTTGTAGTTCGTCCACTTCGACCACTTCCTCCACTTCTTCCACTTCCTCCACTTCGTCAATTTCCTGCACTCCGTCCACTTTGTCCGCTTCCTCCACTTCATCCTCTTCCTCCACTTCGTCCACTTCCTCCACTTCGTCCACTTCCTCAACCTTCTCCACTTGCTCCACTTCTTCCAGTTCGTCCACTTCGACCACTTCCTCAACTTCTTCAACTTCCTCCACTTCATTAATTTCCTCCACTTCGTCCACAGTTCGTCCACTTCCTCCACTTCCTCCACTTCCTCCACTTCCTCCACTTCGTCCCCTTTGTCCCCTTCGTCCACTTCGTCAACTTCCTCCACTTCCTTCACTTCCACCACTTCGTCAACTTCCTCCACTTCGTCAACTTCGTCCACTTTGTCAACTTCATTCAATTCCTCCTCTTCGTCCACTTCCTCCACTTCGTCAACTTCGTCCACTTCCTCCACTTCTTCTACTTCGTCCACTTCGTCCTCTTCGTTAACTTCTTCCACTTCGTCCTCTTCGACCAGTTCCTCCACTTCCTTCACTTCCTCCACTACTCCCACTGCCTTCACTTTTTCCACTTCGTCCACTTCCTCCACTTCGTCCACTTCCTCCACTTCGTTCACGTCGTCCACGTCGTCCACTTCGTCAACTTCGTCCACTTTGTCCACTTCGTCAACTTCCTCAACTTCGTCCACTTCCTCCAATTCGTCAACTTCCTCCTTTTCCTCCGCTTCGTCCACTTCATCCACTTCGTCAACTTCCTCCACTTCGCCAACTTCCTGCACTTCGTCCACTTCGTCCACTTCCACCATTTCGTACCCCTCGTCACCTTCATACACTTCGTCCATTTCCGCCACTTCCTCCTCTTCGTCCTCTTCCTCCACTTCCTCCACTTCTTCCACTTCCTCCACTTTGTCCACTACCTTAAGTTCCTCCACTTCGGCCACATCTTCCACTTCTTCAACTTTGTCATCTTCCTTCACTTCCTCCACTTCGTCCATTTCCTTCACTTCCTTCACTTCCTCCACTTCCTCCACTTCCTCCACTATGTCCAGTTCGTCATCTTCGTCCACTTCTTCAACTTCCTCCACTTCCTCCACTACTTCCATTTTGTCCACTTTGTCCACTTCGGCCACTTCGGCCACTTCATCCACTTCGTCCACTTTGTCCACTTCGTCCACTTCGCCCACTTCGTCCACTTCCTCCATTTCCTCCACTTCCTCCACTTCGTCCACTTCCTCCACATCGTCCACTTCGTCAACTTCGTCCACTTCGACCACTTCGTCCACTTGCTCGTTATCTTCCACTTCCTCCACTTCGTCCACTTCCTCCACTTCGTCCCCATCGTCCACTTCCTCTTCGTCAATTTCCTCCACTTCCTCCACTTGGTCAATTTCATCCATTTCGTCCACTTTGTCCACGTCCTCCACTTCCTCCACTTCGTCCACTTCCTCAACTTCGTACCCTTCCTCCACTTCCTCCACTTCGTCAACTTCGTTCACTTCTTCCACTTCGTCCGCTTCGTCCACTTCGCCCACTTCGTCAACTTTCTCCACTTCCTCCACTTCCTCTACTTCTTCCACTTCTTCAACTTCCTCCACTTCCTCCACTTCCACCATTTCCTCCACTTCCTCCACTTTGTCCACTTCCTTAACTTCCTCCACTTCCTTCACTTCTTCCAGTTCGTCCACTTCGACCACTTCCTCCACTTCTTCCACTTCCTCCACTTCGTCAATTTCCTCCACTCCGTCCACTTTGTCGGCTTCCTCCACTTTGTCCACTTCCTCCACTTCCTCCACTTCGTCCAGTTCCTCAACCTCCTCTACTTCCTCCACTTCTTCCAATTCGTCCGCTTCGACCACTTCCTCAACTTCTTCAACTTCCATCACTTCGTTAATTTCCTCCACGTCGTACACAGTGTCCACTTCGTCCACTTCCTCCACTTCCTCCACTTCCTCCACTTCCTCCACTTCTTCTACTTCCTCCACTTCGTCCACTTCCTCTAGTTCCTCCACTTCCTCTTTTTCCTCCACTTCATCAACTTCGTCAACTTCCTCCATTTCGTTCACTTTGTCCACTTCCTCCATTTCCTCCACTTCGTCCACCTCCTCCACTTCGTCAACTTCGTGCAATTCGTCCACTTCGTCAACTTCCTCCACTTCCTCTACTCTTCGACTTCGTCCACTTAGTCGTCTTCCTCAATTAACTACACTTCATCCACTTCGTCAACTTCCTCCACTTCGTCCACTTCTTCCACTTCGTCCTCTTCTTCCTCTTCCTCCTCTTCATCCACCTCGTCTTCTTCGTCCGCTTCGTTAACTTCCTCCACTTCTTCCACTTCGTCCACTTCGTTCACTTCACCTACTTCATCCACTTTGTACTCTTCCTCAACTTCCTCCACTTCCTCCGCTACATCCACTTCGTCCATTTCCTCAACTTCCACCACTTCCTCCACTTCCTCTACATCGTCCACTTCGTCCTCTTCCTCCACTTCCTTCGTCCATTTCGTCCACTTCATCAACTTCCTCCACTTCCTCCACTTGGTCAACTTGCTGCACTTCCTCCACTGCGTCCCCTTTGTCCACTTCCTCAACTCCCTCCACTTTCTCCACTTCCTCCACTTCTTCCAGTTCGTCCACTTCGACCACTTCCTCCACTTCTTCCACTTTCTCCACATCCTCCACTTCCTTCTCTTCTTCAACTTCGTCCACTTCCTTCACTTGCTCCACTTCCTCCACTTCCTCCACCTCATCCACTACCTCCACTTCCTCATATTCGTCCAGTTCCTCCACGTCGTCAACTTCGTCTGCTTCCTCCACTTCGTAAACATCGTCCACTTCTTCCATTTCGTCCACTTCGTCCACTTCACCCACTTCGTCCACTTTGCCCACTTCGTCCACTTCGTCCACTTCGCACACTTCGTCCACTTCGCCCACTTCGCCCACTTCGTCCACTTTGTCCACTTCATCCACTTCGCCCGCTTCGTCCACTTCCTCCACTTCCTCCACTTCGACAGCTTCCCCCACTTCCTCCACTTCCTCCACTTCTTCCGCTTCGTCCACTTCGTCCTCTTCCTCCACTTCGTCTTCTTCGTCCGCGTCGTCATCTTCCTCCACTTCTTCCTTTTCGTCCACTTCGTCCTCTACCTCGACTTCCGCCATTTCCTCCGCTTCGTCCACTTCGTCCTCTTCCTTCACAACCTCTGTTTCCTCCACTTCCTCCACTTCGTCCAATTCGTCCTGATACGCGGGGACCAAGGCTAAGTAGTTTAGTGTAGTATTTCTTTTACTTTTATTAAAAACATGTGTAAAAGGTGTTAGGCATGTGCTAGATAGGAGGGACTTTTAGTCCTATATATAGACATGCCACCACCTCTTGTAAGGTACTTTTGAGAATATTGAATTAAACTTTCTGTTGAGAGAACTCCAGAATTTAATTCCCTTGAAAGTCAAAACTAGAGAATCCCCAAGGATCTCCTCTAGCCACCTTCCCTTCACACCATCCATTCTCTCATTTTCCATCATCAGTTTCTCGCTCATCCGTTTCCTCGCAGATACCTTTATTCTCGTCGCATCATCAATCTTACCAGCCACGTTTCATTCTCGCCTTTCCTCGCACATGGACCACAAACCTAATATCTCGCTCTCACAATTTCCTCATGAACGAAGCCTCCGAGTCCATTTTCTCATGATATTCTTCACCTCAGAATCTCAAACTCCTCATGTCCGCCACCGATCCATATCTCAGATTTGCCTTGTCCTTGCTTTTTAACACCTTCGCACCGATTTAACCTTTGTTTGGTGCCATATCCTTGCTTTCGCCATCGTTTTTCTTCCATTCACCAAGTGAAATCATGACTGCTTTCCATTTCATCGATTTAATCGTTGAATCTTTCTTATCCACCGATTAAATCCTTCCTTGCCTTCAACCCTAGAGTTTTCACCGATTAATCCCCCAAAACCTAGGGTTCTCGAGTAAATCTGCTTCTTCAGCTCGATCAAGTCCAGATTTCACGACGTCTCCGGATTCAGCTCAAGCCGTCAGTTATCAAGTGGTATTCAGAGCCTAGGTTAGGCGCGTTCGCTTGAGCTAAGTATCTCGTTTCTCTCTGATCTGAGTTACTCTTCGTCGATTCTCAAATTTTTTTCTGTCTCGATCTGTTCTCTGTTCTTGAGATTCAATCTGTGCGTTTGGTTCTTTCAAATTATTCGTGTTGTTCATTATGATTCCTTCTTTGTCTTGTGTTGATTCATGTGTTTTTGGTCTTGATCTGTTCATTAGATTTCTGCTTGATTCATGTTCTGGTTTAACGCTGTGCGTTTAACTTCTTTCATTTTTGCATTTTTGTTTCGTTCATTGTTTCTGTTTTGAGTTTTGTTTCATTTGATTCAGTCGTGTTTTTGTTTTGTCTCGAGTCTCTAATTCAAATCGTGTTGATTTGTTTAGCTTACGCGTTGTTCATCATTTCTTTTACTGTCTTGGTTGATTTCAATTCAATTGTGATTTTGTGTATCTGTTTGAGTTATTCAAATAGGTTTCCAATTTCTATATTGTGTGTTGCGTCGTTCTGTGCTTTTGAGTCTTATATCATTTTATTCAGTGAATCCAATTTGTTTGAGTTTTCTTTATTTTCTAAATCCATTTCTGTTTTGTCTATGTCATGTTGCTTTGTTTTTAATTGTCAATTAAATCTAAGTTTAACTGATTCAATTGAGTTTTTGTAAGATCTGTCCATCATCATAAGCAATGATATTCAATTGAATGAGCTTGATGACAGACTTCAACAGCAGTTTTAATGTCATTTCATTTCTCTGAAGCTGTCTTGAGTTTTTGATGTTGTCCATTACATATAGTTGTATTGCACTTTTGAAATTCTGTGAGCAAAAAGTTGAATCTGCTTGTGGATAGCAAATGCACACCAATTAAGCTATGAAATGTTGCATTGAGCTTAGGTGCAAGATGCTTACAGTAGCATCAGTCTCTCTTTTGGCCAGCCACACCGAACTGGTTTTTCTTTGAAGTCTGTTTTAATGTTCTTGACTGTGTGTCTATTCAGCTTAGTATTAGATCATTACTAAGTTCTAACATCAGTACATCCTAGAGTCATTGTGTCTGAGTGCTTTAATTTCTTTTCTGCAGAATTAAATTTGATTTGACTTGTGTTACTGCACCTTTGTGTCAAAGTTGTTCTGGCTTAAGATTTGTAAGTAGTTGATGATTAATCCACAAAAATCTGCATCACATCAGCAGTACTTGTAATCTTGTACAAAACAACCACTAAATCTGTGATTTGAATTTGAACCAAGCAGTAACACTTGTAATTGGAGTTGATTCTACTGATTTCATTGTAAAACAGTGCATAAGGCTGAAATTAACAATGTTAGATGCTGCACTACAATTCTGAAATAAAGTGAATCAGTTTGAACATTTGTTTACAAAAGTTTTGCAATTTGTTCTTCATCTTTTTTATTACTTTTGAAATCTACTCTAGAACTGATCTTAGGTTCATTTTTGAGTGCTTTCCTTTTTGATAGCTTTGTTTCTGGCTTGTCTTTGTTGGTTATCTTGTTTTGTCTGCAATGCATGTGAAATCTATTCTGCCAATCTTTAATTGAAGCTTTTAATTGCTTATTTCATCTGGTCCAGAGTTTCCTTAGTTAGAGTCTGTTCTGCTGTTTGAGTGGTTGTCCTGTTTGTCCATCACTTTTGCCTTAGCCTAATCATTTCCCTGATTTGAGAAATCTGATTACATTTTGCTTTTGGGATTTGAAAGAAGGTAAGTGTGAATGGTAGCATTATAGGTGGTGGTGATCCACAGGATTCTCTGGCTTAGACTGAAAATTTCATTTGAGTGTCTTAAAATGTTTTAAGAGAGAAATCTGGGTGCTGTGAGCTTAGTTAGGCTAATTTGGCCTAAATTCCTTGACATTTGTATGAGAGAATCAGTTTTACTTAACTATGTGTTGACGGTTTACTTGTGCAGGAAAGTGAGATTGATTAAGATAACCCATTGGACCAAGAGAGGAAGTTTTCTTGCATTGAATCTGATTATTGCATTCTGTTCCATTCATTTTAGATTTTAAGTCGTTTACTGAAATCATTGGTATATTAATTGTTTGGAATGTGAATGCTGAATCTTATTTGATAATACATATGGGAATTTGGTAGATGCATAAGAATTGCAAATAAGGTGCTGATTGTTTTATGAGCATTTCTGGAAGTGCAACAACACTATTGTAAAACTGCCAATTTCTGATTAGCCTCACATTACTCTTTGTCAATTGATTTGATTACATTGGTCCACTGATTTCTGAATTAGTTTAGGACATTGTTCTTGAATAGTTTGGTCCATTGTTCCTGCCCAGTGTAATTCATTGATTTGCTGCAAAGGCTGCTTTTGTCATAATCAATTGTGCATCAAATTGTTTTTAATTGCCAATGCATCCTCCAGTTTTAAAAAGTGATTAAAGCACCTAAATTCCAGTTCTGACTTGGTGATTGAATTAATTAGGTGGTTAGTTTCTGCATTGAATTACATCCAATCTGAATTTAATTCACTGTTCATTTGCACTTGCTGGATTCTGTTGCTGGATTTTGTTGGATTTATGTGTGCAGAGCTGATGTGAATGAATCCTTACTTGAGCAGAATATTACTGAAGAAACCAGAGGCAGAAACACTTCTTGTGGGAGTGTTGAACTGAAGGGAGTTATTTACTTTAATTGCTTCTGATTGTTTACATTGCTGTGGTTTAAAATTGTTCATTATGGACTGCATGAACTGCTGATTTAGTGTGAATTTTCTGTGTAGTTTGGGAAAAGCAATATTGATGGTACTGTAGCATATTGCAAATTGTGAGCTGTTTCAGTGAAGACAGTAGCAACCATCTGAACTAAAGGGAGTTTCTTTTATCTCAAACTGTTTTTTTTATATGCTTAAATTGTTTAGTAGGTCTGCAATCGTTAGGATTAAAGTTGTTTAATTGTTGATTTGGTTGGAATTCAGTTTGTGCAGGAGTTTAATTGAACAGTAGCATAATTCTGAGTGGAAAGCTTGGAAAGCTTGTGCAGCCAAGAGAAAGGGAAGTTCTTACTGCCCTATATCTTCTTTTGCAATCTGTTTTAACCAAGTGAATACTCACAACAGTTTTGTGCATTTGTGATTATAGGATTGACCAGAAGATAGATTGGCCAAGTTATCCAGCAACAAGAAATTGAAGCAACAGGAGTGTACGTATTTTTGGCACAAGGACTGGCATCAAAAGTGGATTGTAGCTGACCCAGACCAGACCGTGGCAGCTGTTTGAATCTTTTGTAATTGTTTTCTTCATTTCTATGTGTAATAGGTTTTTTGTGTTAGTTTTCTTAATTGCATTGTAAAAGGCCATTCAAAGTCCAAGTGTCTTGGAAGAGTCCTTGGTGCTGTTTCAACTCTTGGCAAAACTTTTCTTGTGTGTGTTTAAATTTTTAGTGTCATACGTTTAGGGTGATTTAGGCTAAAAGGGATTAAACTCTAAGCCTTGTCACATTAGAGTCCGAAAAGTCTCGTTTTTTTTAGTGTCTAATTGTTGTGATTGTTTGTGAGTTGTGTCCTTTGATTTTAAAAGTGATTTTAGTTTAAAGGGTAACTAGTAGTAACCTAAGACATTTCTGGCAAGGCAAGACTTGGTACTTAAGCAGTCTTCATGACTCACCTCTCTTACCTGGGACTTGTCTAAGTGTGAATCTTGTATATCTTTTACACTAGAAAAACTTTTAGAAACAAAGATGTTTTGTTATTCATACAAGTCTTCTAGGAATTTTAATTTTGATAAGCAACTTAGTTACAAAGGAATCAAAAGAGAACATGATAAAGCTAGAAGGAAGTCTTGTTCATCTTATGAATTTGATAGTCATTCATTCAAAATTTAAGTGGGTTCTCTCGTAGGTGATGGACAAATTTGTAAGCACCAAATTATGATGTCACAAACTTGTTTCACAATCGGCAAGTATGACCGAATCGTTCAAGTAATAAACTTGGTAAGACCAAGTATCGTTCTTCCCAAAGGACTCATGGCCTAGTTTAGTTATGTGATTTGTTGATTAGCTAGGACTTACAAACAAAATATTTAGAGTTTAAGATGCAAGACAGAAAATAAACATGTATGCATGAAGTTTGATCAATGGCAAAGACAAAAGATAAACACATATGAATGAATATGTTGTTGGGGGTCAATTTCATCTCATCCACTCTCATATATTTTAGGAATTCAACATTCAAGTCATCATTGTTAATGCCACTCTCTAATGTACCATTCTAGATGGCTTCTCCCTAATCACGAGTTCATACAATTCCTAGCATTCCTAATGATTAGTTCATGAGTGCAGGAGCTTAACGACAACCAATATAATATTGTCAGTAAAATATTGGGAGAAATTCCCCGGATCTAGACTTCCCCGTACGTGCCCGTATCGACAAAACCAATAATCATGCATGGAATGAGTTAAACTATGCAAGCATTGAGCAAAGAGGAAAAACCCTAACTAATGATGAAAGAAAGCATAAGTCTTAATTAAAAGATGTAATCAACAGATTCCATATATGAGAGCTTCAAGAGATTACATTGATTCCCCAACAAACATACAAGGTTTAGTTCACCATATTCATGGTGAACCTAGATGAATAACAATGAAAGAATGAAAGAATAAACCTAATAAAGGTGAAGAGGTAGCCTGAGCATCCAAGATCCTCCTTCAAAGGGGTGGAAAAGAGAGTGTTTGCCTCGTTTCTGCCAAAGATACTAATTCTAGGGACGTGCAAGCCCTTAAATACTATTCTAGAGTTACAAAAGATTACAAAAGCCCAAGCCCAAAAAGTGCCGCTCAGCGGTAAATACCGCTCAGCGGTGACTGCGCGTCACATTTCTTCCCCTCAGCGGCCAATTTGCCCCACAGCGTGACTCCCGCAACCTCCTGAGTGCCGCTCAGCGGTAAAATACCGCTGAGCGGTGCCTTCATCTTCTCTTTTTGCACTCTTTCTTGTCTTTTCTAATGTCACCTCTCTCCTTCTTCACTCTTTTCACTAAATTCACCTTAAAACCTGCACAAAAACACTTAAATCAAGCATAAACCTGTCCAGCTCTCTTATTTATGAAAATATAGATAAAAGCATGATTTCAAGCTAGTTTTTAAGTCTAAAGGTTGCTTTTAGTATCACTTTTAAGCATGAAAATAACAGTTTTTCAACTGTTATCACAACCCCAAACTTAGAACTTTGCTTGTCCTCAAGCAAACAAAATGTAACTCAATCTCCAACCAATTCATATGATGGTTCACTTATTCAAAAATCCTCTTTTTCAAGATAAGTAATAACTTCACTCGAACTTATGACCAAGAGTTCAACCAAGATGTGCACATGCTTTAGTGTTCACAAAGTCATTTATGTTTCAACAAATGCTATTTTTCATGAATGATCAATCAATTAAGCATGGATGTTCATGTGCTTATGGAATATTTCCTCACTAAGTAAAGTGTTTCACTCAACACACAAGTGTATAAGAGGTAAAGTGTTTCACTCATTCACTCCACTATCACAATGTCACATGAATCAACTTTGCCTTTCATTTTACCACAATCAAAAACATTCACAAGCATGCATCATCACAAGGACTTTTCAATGGCTTATAATGTGGCTGGGCTAACAAGAAAATTGGTTTTTCTGGATCACAAAATCCTTGAGTTAAGAGAATCATAACAACACAATTATTCTTATTCTTCCCAACTTGCCTTTTGCCTTTGCATTTGCATTGAGCTTTACTTCTTTTTCTTTTCTTTTCTTTTTCTTTGCATATTCTTACTTTTTTAGCTCTTAGCTCAATGCTTTTCCTTTTTCATGTTTTCCCAATAACCCCAAACTTGAACATTTAACAATACCACACAAGATCTTCTACTTAACGCAAGGTAAAGATTTTCAATCAAGGGTTTCAGTGTATGTTCAAGGCTAAGGGTTCAAAGGTTAGAACACAAAGTGTTCTCTTTTAGTAGGCTAACTTTATGAATTTGGCCAATAAAAAGGGTTTCACCAAAAACGGCCTTGATCATATGATGCAAAACAAGAAATTGCTTCAATCATAGAAAACCTGGGCAAAGTCATTCATGCTTTCATAGTAATAGCATTCAATCATACCAAAAACTCTGGAGCTCAAAACCTCACATATAAGCTCATTCACATTTGACATACACATCCTGCTTAATTTCACAATCACAATCATGATATCATGCATTTGTTCACAAAGCTTGTGAATCACCTGTATAAGCATTTTAATGTGCACATCATCTCATCATCAATCAGTCAATAAGCATCATCAAGCATTACTTATCACACAATCAAAGTTAATAGCAAACCATCATAATAAACCAGGTGTTCAATAGAGTACATCAAACCCTAATCTAAAAACAAAAACAAATAAGTTCAGAAAACTTAAACCACAAAAGCATAATCATATGATAGCATTCATCAGTAAATGTTATCTCAGCTCCTCATCAGTCTGAGCTGTCCTCTGTATCTTCCTCTTCCTCCTCATCATCATCATCAAATGCATCCTCCTCCTCAGCTTCATCTTCTTCCATGTCTCGGGCTGAAGCTTCAGCTGCTTCAGCTGCTTCAGCTCCTCCATGCAATGGTTCTTCTGGCCAAGCTACCACATTATGGAATTCATCCATAGTCCACCTGTGTGCTGGAGGGGTATCATACATCCCCACTATCATCTCAGCCGTGGCCACCTGCCCTCAGTGAATGGACTGCAACTGAGCACCTATAAGAGACATATACATGTCCCTCATCTGGAATGGTTCTGCTTCATGTGTATCAGCAGATGTCCTGCTCTGTGCTGGCCCTCTCTCTCTACGAGCCTGGCGTGGTGGAACTGGCTGGGCTGCCTCCTCACCTCCACAGTACTTTCTGTAATAGGCCTCATCTATAGCTTTTCTTGGCCTCTCAAATGGTGGAACAGAAGTGTCCACCCCAGCTAGCTTGCAGAGGTGAGTGATCAAAGAAGGATGTCCTAGTGGTGCTTTGTTGTTTGAGGTGTTAGCACACACACTAATCTCATCAGCTATCACCTGCCCAATATTAACATTCAAGTTTCTGATAGCACAGTAGATGAATAGTGCCCTGCTGAGAGTAATATCTGACACATGTGAACATGGCTGAATGTTGGCATGAGAAAATGCCATCCAATACTTTGCAAGAGGAGTCAAATCTGTCCTCCTAATGTTAACCACTGAGCCAGATCTATTCCTTTGGAAGTGTCCTCCAGGTATGCACAACACTCTCTCAACATCCTCAAAGTCAGCACCTTCCTCCATGCTAAGAGCAAACTGGCATTGCTCACCAGCCCACACAGTATCCAGGAAGTTGTTGATGGAATCAGGATCATACAGTCTCTCAAGGACCAAATTGGGTTCAGTCTCAGGTCTAAACACGTAGTGGGGGGGGGGGGTTTGAAAGATATTTGTGATTGGAAATAAACTAAATTAAAACTGGGAATTAAACACAACCGAACATGAATAAAAACATTAAAATGGGAATTAGAACAGATAAATACCCAAACATCATTCAAGCTGTAAACATGCAACGGTTACACTAAAACATTAAATACACAATTTTGTCATTTATCCTACGCATTCACAACCAAAGAGAAGAAAATCAACTCAACATGATATAAAATATTTTAAGCAAACAAAGTAAAAGAAAATAAATTTTTCTCTACCATAGACCGTGACCCAATTCCATTTTTCCAATAAACAATGAAAACCAAGATGCATTGGAATCCATCTCCCGTGACAAGGTTAATGTGTACTGCTCCAGAAAAGTAAATAAAAGGAAATCACCGTGCACCACTTTTGTGCTTCTTCCCAGGCTAAATGTAACAACTCTTCTTCTTAAAGCCAAAATAAAAAGGTGCTTCCTTTCTTCAATTCAGCCAGCCGTGACAAGGGGAATAATTTCCCATGATGTGACCTTGTGCGTGTGCCAACTTCTTCTGTGATGCTGCTCCTCTTCAATTCATCCAAGCTGTGAGCTTCTCTTCCTTGCTCCACATCACGGACAACACTTATTTCTTCATTCATTCTCGGACAACGTGCACACCAACTCTGGACCATTCATTCAGCTTACTATTATTCTTAAAGAAAATTTAATACTCCATCCGTGCACAGCTTCTCTTCCACACGTCTCATTACATGCTTCCTCCAAATTAAACGTCCACACGTCCCATCAATAGCGTTTTTCTCTTACAAAAAAAAAATGAAGGCTAAATGTGATAAACAAAATCCATCCGCGTGTCCTCCCTGCTGTCTTGACATGACGTGCACACCAACATTTCATTCTCCATGCTTCCAAATTTCATTCCGTGACACACACCTTCAATGCTTCCAAATTTCATTCCGTACGCTCCCTGCATTCCAACACCGTTCACACCATTTTTTTCCCACTCGGTTGTAGCTGCTCCAATGGAATGAATTGCTTTATCTTAAAACAATAAAAGCATTGTGTGCTCCCTTTTTAGAACGTGACACCACTGCCCTCAATACTCAATCACCGTTTGCTTCACTTCTTCCAGCTCTACTCTGGACGTGGCAATGCTGGACCGAAGCTTCCCTCAAGAATTTCATGAACCAAAATAAGATTAAATGGCAAATGGAAAGCGTAACAGCATGAAGAAAATGCTCAAAAACATAGAAGGTCCAAACAACGTTAAACAACAAAAGCTAATATAGGCGGCTGGACAAATCCCTTTAACTAAATGAAATAAATTTTTGAAAATGTGCTCTCCCATTCCATGAAAAATTGCGTAAACATCATTCTCCCCCAGGAACACAAGCCGAGGGAAAAGAAACTAAAAACAGTGGCCAAAACCAAGTGCAAGTGGCGGCTGTTCCTTAGGCCGTGAGTTCCCTTTTTAATAAGGGTGGGGTCCACACAAAAACCCTAAGATGCCAAGCCATCTTTCTCTACTATTTGGGTCTAATCTAGTTTACCAAAAATTATCCCAAAATGTAAAAGTTAATACAGAAATTCTAAACTACCGAATTACAATTTAATTAATTCTAAAATGTCTGTCTGGAGAGTCTTGAATTTATTCGGCATTCTTCCTGATGTCCCAAAATGTATTTCCGAAATTTTCCTGCACTTCAAAAATGCACTTAATCAGCTCAGAAAACCCAAATTAGCACAATTACAAATTTCCGACCAAATTAAGCAAAATTCGGAAAACGGGGAAATAACAAACAATTAAACACAATTCCCTGGTTTATTTAAGTGCAATAAACTAAATATAATTCAAGAAATAATGACTCATCATTCCCTAACACTTGCTCTCCAAATTGAGGAGCAAAGTTAGGTATCATTCCAACCTTTCTCTCCATTAGAAGTCTCCTGTCCTGAACCACCCTAAAGTGCTTCTCATGTTTCCTAGAGAGGAACCTGCCATTATGGGGCTGCTCTGGTTCCTTTTCCTTCCTCTTGGTTGCCATGGTTTTCAATCTCTTTCCTGAAGAGGATGCCATTCCTGCATTCAAACATAAATACAAAACCACAGAACATGATGTTAATCATTAGTAAACACAGAACACAACTCCTTTCGAAGCTAAACCACCGCTGAGGGCCAAAATTTCCCCTCAGCGCCACCAGTGCCACATTCCAACACGCAAAAACCAGAAAAAACCAAGTCTGGCAGAATGCCGCTCAGCGGTAAATGCCGCTCAGCGGTAAATGCCGCTCAGCGGTAAATGCCGCTCAGCGGTAACTCTGCAGATTTTTGAAAAATCTGTTTTAAAGTTTCCTAACTCCACCCAAATGTAATTTTCAGTTTTCCAGTTCATAATCAAGCAGTTTAATCGGTTCAAACATCAAATATATCATCAAATCATGCATAGAAATCAAAACCCCTAAATATTCATGCTTTGACAATCACATTCAAATTCAAGAACCCTAGAATGAACAAAATGCATTTTACTTACTTGGGTGGAGATGCTAGATGATATGAGAATGCTTCCAAACTAGAATGCTCTCTTCCAACCCCAAACTTTGATGGCACACTAGTGTAAAAGTGAGTGGAAGAGAAATTTGCTTAAGAGGGAAGAGTGAAAAGATGTGGAAAACCTAGGAGAAGGTGTGTGGAAGTGTTTGTGCAGAGAAAAGTCTGGAAATAAACCCTAAAACGCAGCTTGGGGTATAAAAATACCCTAATGGGCTCGGGTTCCGCTAAGGGGAACTTAAGCCCATCTGCGATAGTACCGCTCAGCGGTAATTGCCGCTTAGCGGCACTTTCGTGATGTGCCCTTCTCCTTCTTTTCTTGACCTACGTGCCTTCCTAGCATACCCCTCATAGGTTCCCTGCAATTCAATGTTAAAAATGCTTATGCAAACCCTAATTAAAATAAAACAAACAAAAACAATCAATCAACTGGGTTGCCTCCCAGGTAGCGCTTGTTTAACGTCACGAGCCTGACCCAAAATCCACCAACACCCATCAGTAGGTGTTTCAAACTTACCAGCACCCATCAGTAGGTGCAAAATCTTCTCACCAACACCCATCAGTAGGTGTTACAAACTTAGTATCCTTCAGTAGATACTTAACCACCTAGCATCCTTCAGTAGATACTGGATCCAACAAAATATTCACCAAATAATGTCCACAAATTAAAAGTTACACAACCAAAATCAAAATCAAAAGTTTGTAAATCCACTAGGTTGCCTCCCAGCAAGCGCTCTTTTAACGTCATTAGCTTGACCCAATAAAGCCCCAGTTCCTTCTTCTTTTTCTTCTTTCTACTGAACTTCTTCAGAAATTTGATCAAACCAGGAACTTGTTGCAGTGTCTCAATCATAGGAACTTTAATCTCCAATTTCTTGAAGATTTCCATAAAGCACTTAAATTTCTTTTCCTTCCTACGATACTTCTTTGGATGGGGACGAGATTTTTCATATGATTCTTTATTTTTTTCTCTCGTCCTCTTTCTCTTTTCTCCCACTTTCTTTTTTTCTTTTCTTTTTCTACTCACCTTCTCAATCTTCACACAAATTTTCTCTTCTTCTTTCTCTTCTCTCTCTTTTCTCTCTTCTTTTTCCAACTCAACTTTTTCAACATTTACACTCACTAGCTCTTGACACTCTTCCCTGGGGTTAACCTCAGTATTAGCCCCACAATTTCTACTTGGCCTTTCTTCCATCTGTTTGATGATCTGCCCCATCTGAATCTCCAAATTTTTGATAGCAGCTTCAGTGCTCTTTTGGGAAGACTCAGTTTTCTGTATGAAATTGTTGAGAATTTCCTCCAGCCTCATGGACCTTTTATTAAGCATAGAAAACTGTTGCCATAAGGTGGGTTGCTGCTGCTGCTTATTAAATTGACCAGCTTGCCCAGTTTGCCCTTGACCAATGCTTGGGTGTGATTTCCACCCTTGATTGTAGTTCCCTTGACAGTATGGAACTTGATTAGCCATGAAGTTAACATCCTCCACGGCTTCCACAGGAAAAGCACATTGGCCATTAATGTGATCACCACCACATAATTCGCACAACTGGGTTTGTACCTGTGCAGCAGATTTTAACTCTTCGGGTAATGAAGCAAGAGTTTTGGTCAGAGTTTCCAGCTGTTGAGTTAGAATTTTATTCTATGCTAGCAAGGCATCATGGGTTTGTAATTGAAGAACCCCTTTTTGTTGCATAGAAGCTCCTCTTTCACTGTGCAGCTCATTACCACTAGTAGCCATGTTTTCAATAATTTCTGTGGCTTCCTCTGGAGTCTTCCATTTGATATTGCCTCCAGCTGAGGCGTCAAGCATCATCATGGTTTATGAACCAAGACCTCCAAGGAAGATTAGGACTACTTCTCCTTCGTTAAATCCATGCGTGGGAGTCTTTCTTAATAGGCTTTTATATCTGTCCCATGCATGACCTAGTGATTCCTCCATGCCTTGCCTGAAAGATGAGATCTCTTGCTTTCCTTTGTTGTCCTTGGAAGAATTGAGTGCCCATATAGTTAAATTCTTGACCGAATTGCATTCTGCAAACATTAGGCACAAAACTCTAGAAAATATTTGTTAGCACAAAAAGATATAAGAGAAGATATATATTCAAAAGATAAAAAGATAAAAGATTCAGAAGATAAGAAGATAAAAGATTTAGAAGATAGAAAATAAAATAAAATAAAATCTATTCTAAAAAGATAAAATAAAATCTAACCTAATCTAAAAGATAAAGATAAAATAAAATCTAATAAAATCTAACCTAACAAAATAAAATCAAATCTAATCTAATCTAATCTAAAAAGATAAAAATAAAAAAAATAAAATCTAACCTAATCTAAAAAGATAAAAAGATAAAATAAAATAAAAACAGAAATTCAAAATTAAAGTCAAAGATAATCAATAATCACACAAATTAACCAGTTAAACCACGAGTCCCCGGCAACGGCGCCAAAAACTTGATGGACAAATTTGTAAGCACCAAATTATGATGTCACAAACTTGTTTCACAATCGGCAAGTATGACCGAATCGTTCAAGTAATAAACTTGGTAAGACCAAGTATCGTTCTTCCCAAAGGACTCACGGCCTAGTTTAGTTATGTGATTTGTTGATAAGCTAGGACTTACAAACAAAATATTTAGAGTTTAAAATGCAAGACAGAAAATAAACATGTATGCATGAAGTTTGATCAATGGCAAAGACAAAAGATAAACACTTTCAATGGAATATATGAATGAATATGTTGTTGGGGGTCAATTTCATCTCATCCACTCTCATATATTTTAGGAATTCAACATTCAAGTCATCATTGTTAATGCCACTCTCTAATGTACCATTCTAGATGGCTTCTCCCTAATCACGAGTTCATACAATTCCTAGCATTCCTAATGATTAGTTCATGAGTGCAGGAGCTTAACGACAACCAATATAATATTGTCAGTAAAATATTGGGAGAAATTCCCCGGATCTAGACTTCCCCGTACGTGCCCGTATCGACAAAACCAATAATCATGCATGGAATGAGTTAAACTATGCAAGCATTGAGCAAAGAGGAAAAACCCTAACTAATGATGAAAGAAAGCATAAGTCTTAATTAAAAGATGTAATCAACAGATTCCATATATGAGAGCTTCAAGAGATTACATTGATTCCCCAACAAACATACAAGGTTTAGTTCACCATATTCATGGTGAACCTAGATGAATAACAATGAAAGAATGAAAGAATAAACCCAATAAAGGTGAAGAGGTAGCCTGAGCATCCAGGATCCTCCTTCAAAGGGGTGGAAAAGAGAGTGTTTGCCTCGTTTCTGCCAAAGATACTAATTCTAGGGACGTGCAAGCCCTTAAATACTATTCTAGAGTTACAAAAGATTACAAAAGCCCAAGCCCAAAAAGTGTCGCTCAGCGGTGACTGCGCGTCACATTTCTTCCCCTCAGCGGCCAATTTGCCCCTCAGCGTGACTCCCGCAACCTCCTGAGTGCCGCTCAGCGGTAAAATACCGCTGAGCGGTGCCTTCGTCTTCTCTTTTTGCACTCTTTCTTGTCTTTTCTAATGTCACCTCTCTCCTTCTTCACTCTTTTCACTAAATTCACCTTAAAACCTGCACAAAAACACTTAAATCAAGCATAAACCTGTCCAGCTCTCTTATTTATGAAAATATAGATAAAAGCATGATTTCAAGCTAGTTTTTAAGTCTAAAGGTTGCTTTTAGTATCACTTTTAAGCATGAAAATAACAGTTTTTCAACTGTTATCAGTAGGGAAAGTGAGTTTCTAGAAAAACTTAAGAGGCTATGGGAAGAGACAAGCAAACATAGAATTGAGAGGTTAAAAAGAGAAAAACAAAAGCAAGAAGTAAGAGAGAAAAGAGAAATAGAGAGAAGAGAAAAAGAGAGAAGAGAAGAGGAAGAACGAAATAAAAGAAAAGAGGAAGAGAAAGAGAAGAGAAGAGGAAGAAAACAAGAGAAGAGATGAGGAAGAAAGAGAAGAAGAGAAAAGAAGAGAGAAAGAGAGAAAAGAAACACTTAGAAGGGAAAAGGAAGAAGTTGAAAGGATAGAAATGGAAGAAAAGAAATCAAAGCAACTAAGGACAACATCTCCTCCTACATTAGAAGTCAAACTCTTAAGGGGAGGTTTTCTATCCTCTCACTCTTATCCATTTATATTTGAATTTTCCAAATTTCACTTTTCTTTCAAAGAATTGACCACTCCATCTTTAAAAATGTTATCACTTTCAACACATGCAAAATTCCAACTTGGGTTATGGTTACCTTTATGGTTACCAATAACTCAAGATACAAATAAAATTTCAAATGAAGAAAGGTTTCTTTGTTATATTAAATTTAAAAATTTCAAAATTTGGAAACCTTCTTCTACACATATTCTTTTATATATCTTATTGGGTCAAAGAAAACTAATTAGAGATATGTTTGATGCTTATGCAGATGGATATTTGACCCAGGAGGAACCCTTATGAAGCTAACAAAAAT
Source organism: Vigna nakashimae (assembly GCA_034642375.1). Taxonomy (NCBI): domain Eukaryota; kingdom Viridiplantae; phylum Streptophyta; class Magnoliopsida; order Fabales; family Fabaceae; genus Vigna; species Vigna nakashimae. The sequence goes on from CM067765.1 coordinate 34,289,749, forward strand.
AAGTCTTCAAAAGCACCATCAGATTTGAGGACAAATCCTTTCCAAGGGGGAGGGGATGATACGCGGGGACCAAGGCTAAGTAGTTTAGTGTAGTATTTCTTTTACTTTTATTAAAAACATGTGTAAAAGGTGTTAGGCATGTGCTAGATAGGAGTGACTTTTAGTCCTATATATAGACATGCCACCATTTCTTGTAAGGTACTTTTGAGAATATTGAATTAAACTTTCTGTTGAGAGAACTCCAAAATTTAATTCCCTTGAAAGTCAAAACTAGAGAATCCCAGAGGATCTCCTCTAGCCACCTTCCCTTCACACCATCCATTCTCTCATTTTCCATCATCAGTTTCTCGCTCATCCGTTTCCTCGCAGATACCTTTATTCTCGTCGCATCATCAATCTTACCAGCCACGTTTCATTCTCGCCTTTCCTCGCACGTGGACCACAAACCTCATACTCTCACAATTTCCTCATGAACGAAGGCTCCGAGTCCATTTTCTCATGATATTCTTCACCTCAGAATCTCAAACTCCTCACGTCCGCCACCGATCCATATCTCAGATTTGCCTTGTCCTTGCTTTTTAACACCTTCGCACCGATTTAACCTTTGTTTGGTGCCATATCCTTGCTTCCGCCATCGTTTTTCTTCCATTCAGCAAGTGAAATCATGACTGCTTTCCATTTCATCGATTTAATCGTTGAATCTTTCTTATCCACCGATTAAATCCTTCCTTGCCTTCAACCCTAGAGTTTTCACCGATTAATCCCTGATGAGTCGATATTTTCTACACTTCACTTAGTTTATTGTACTAGAATTAATAAGGGAATTGTGCTTAAATGTCCAGTGTTTTCCCATTTTGCTTGATTGTGCTTAATTCGATCAGAAATTCTTATTTTAATTAATTTGAATTATCTGAGCTAATTATTTTACAAGGAAAATTTGGAAATACAATTTGGGACATTTGAAGGTTAAATAAGAAATGGAAATAGAGCCCAATGTATTTCAGCCATTTCAGTTTTCGCTGGTTGCTGCGTGAATTTTGTGTCAACTTGTTTGTCCCCGTTCAGGTTCAATTCTTATCCGTTTTCCATGCAATTTTTTTTCATAGTTTCGTATGGATGTCTATTTTCACGTATAGTTTTTCGTTTGTTCAAATTCGTTCTATGTTGTTCCCAGTATTTATTTTACTCTCCTATGTCAGTCCAGTGATTACTGTTTAAGTGATTTCTAATCTGTTTGCATTGTTTGCTTGTTGTTTGGTACATGTGGTGGCTGGAATTGATCGTTGAACGGTGCTAAGACCTCCCAACAATCTTAAGCAAGTTCTTCATTTATTAAATTTTAAGAATGATTTGGAACTCCTATACACTTCACGGCCTTCTTATGTAACAAAAGATGAATGAAGAAAATTATTCAAGGTGTTAATGGGCTACCACATCACGTTTTATTGAGAAGCATTTGTGTGATGGTTGGCAAATTCCACGTAGAAGAGTAGCACATTGAAGTGGAATCAAAAGAGTGGGAGCCACTTGGAGAATTCTCATTTGGCAAGTCAACAATGGAATGACAAAGGGACCACCACATTTACTCTTGCTTCAACGTGGTTTTTCAATGGAAAGAAAAGAAAAGATGGTGGAAAAAGAGGAAAGTGGTGTCATGGCCCACTTGGTAGCACATTGCATAAGGAAATTGGAGAAGTGTTATGCTAATTCACATACACAACACACGGCCAATTGGAATTAAAGTGGGAGCCGCCACCTATTGAATGATTTCTTTTCTTTGGCTTAGGAGAAAGAAACCCATGCAACTGCCACCTAAGGAGGAAGGCATGTTTCACATATCATAAAGTGGAGCTCACGGTTTTGGAAGATAATAAGAAGACATGGCCCCGCTTGGAAAAGAAAAGAAAGCCTTTTTACCTTGGAGAAAGAAGCAACACGTTAAGGAATCAAATTCTCATTCTTTTTCTATGTAAGCAAACAACAACACGGCCTAGGACCCATATGGACAAGATAAATTGGCAAAGCATTCAGCACTTGAATTAGAAGAGGGACCACCTTGCAAGTGCAGCCCACGGTTTTGTATACACAAGACAAATTCATTTTCAAAATAGCAAAACACAATTGGAATGAAAGAGGGGCACACTTCTTGAAGTCTCATGGTTCTTTTAATTTAGGAGAATACTGGTGTTGTTTTGAAGAAAGCATCCAACAGCTGCCACCTACGTATTACACACATATATTTCTCATTTTGAAGAGTACAACTTCCGTCCAGCTTGGGAGACTCTCACGGTATTTTGGCAGCAGCTCAAGGTGCAGCAAAGAGAGCCAACACACGGTCTTGGAAGAAGGGGAAGCATCCATTAAAGAGGACAATCCAGCTGGGAGAAGAGGTGGAGATCACGGTTTGTTGGAAGCAAGAAGAAGTGCAGCAACTAGCCCAGCAAAATGGAGAGAGCTGAAACGTGTTGGAGCAGCTGCAACGCATGGTCCAGCAAGAAGAGTAACACTTGGTCCAGCTTGGGAGTGTCACGGCCTAGGAGAGAAGCAAGCCCAGCAGCAGCAAGCTTGAGAGGAGTAACCATATTCACGGCTGCAAGGAAATTCACGTGATTCATTGGCTGGAAACATGAAGTGCATTCACGGACATGGCAGCAAGGAAGGAAGCTTCTAGCTAGGAGGAGCACCGTAGAGTTATGTTGATTCACGGGAGAAAAGAAGAAAAAGAAGTGGCACCCATGGTGTTGGATTTTTTTGATGAATGTGAAGAAAAGGACAAGCTTAGGTGAAGAAAGTCTTCAACCAGGACCGTAAAGTTGCTCAGCTATTGGTGGAAAATTCAGAGAAGTGGTTATAAATGGAGCAACACATCAGTAGATTTTAGGGGGTGTATTAGAGTTTCAGGAGAGTTTTCATTAGAATAGGAAGCAGACGGCCTGGGAGAGACTCTCTCTTCCAGTAGCTTTAGGTCCTTCCTCATTTTCAGAAAAAGATGTAGAATTTAATTTCTGTACTGTGTTAGTTTGTTCATTTTATTTTTATCCGTCCAGGAATTTTAATTTAATGTTGAATGTTTAATAAATTTGATTTTCAAGGTGGTTTTGTTTTTACCGTCTATTTTATTTTACCGTTTACTGTTTTCTATGCCGTTAAATTTTGTCATCGTGTTTTACTCTTCATATTATTTTCAACGTCATTTTTACGATTTATTTTTACTGATGTTTTTGGGTAAAGTTCAAACACTGCATAATTTTCCTTTTTGTGATTTTACTATCTTTTACCGTTTGGTTTTATAGTCGTTAAAATTCATTTCAACGTTTTTCAAATTCAGTTATGTTAATTTCCAATTTTAAATTTTATTTACCGTACAAAACATCCACAAACCCCCCCCCCACTTCGTGAGTAATCTAAGACTGAACCACCAAAAAAAATTGGTCCTTGAGAGACGACCTATGAGTCACTTCCTAGTATTATACTGCATATTTTCGTGCAATCAACACTTTTGTGAACGGTGCGACCCGTTCATCAAAAATGACGCCGTTGCCGGGGACCAACCAAAGACGGTTTGGTTTTAGATTCTTGTTGTGTAAATTTTTGTTCTGTTAATATGTGTATTTTGTGTGTTTTGTGTTCTCTATTTTTGTAGGCGACAACGACACCTTCAGCAAATTTTGGCGGCGTTGTCACTCCAGTTCCAGGTTTTTCGTTTTAGATTTTTGCTGTGTTTTTCGATTATGTTGTGTTAATATATGTTTTGTCTTTTATATTTTATTGTGCAGTGTTCTGTATTTAGTTGCTATATTTAAAAAAAAAAAAAAAAAATTTTTTTTTTTACTATTGATGTTCTGTCTTGTGTGTGCTTGTAGCATGTATAAATGTGTTTAGTTTATCTGTTTCGTAATTTTTAGTTTTTAGTTTTTATTTTTATTTTCCATGTCTACCTATTTTAATTTTGTGAATAGTGCTTATTCTACAAGTGCCTGTAATTATGATTCTCTTTCTGCATATTACTCTGATTCTTGTGCTGATTTTAATACTGAGAAAAATATGGATCATCCTCAAATTCCTGAGAGCTCCCTTTGGGAGCCGGTTCCACCAGTTCAGCAATATCAGAGTCAGCAGTATGATGCTCCTGCCCAAGTAGCTTCTCAGCCTTCAACTTCTGAACCTACATTGAAGGAGTTACTAGAGCAGATGACAATGCAGAACATTCAGTTTCAGAAAGGGAACATGCAGTTCAAGCAAGAGAGCATGGAGTTCCAGCAGGAAACTCAAGCTGCCATTCAGAATCTGACTGATCAGATCAGGCAGATGGCCACTCTTGCACCTGAGGAGACTGATGAATATTTTGAGGACCAGGCAGGTACAAGCAGCTATTTTGAACCAGGTAGACCACTTTCATTTTCCACCAACATACCTCAATTTGATGATTATGCTGTTGAGAGGTATGTTGATAATTATATTGTTGCTGAGCATGATTTTAATTTTCCCTCTATGCATGACGAGAATAATTTTGTGTTATCAGATCTGAATATTTGTTCTCCATGCACTGAACATGAATCTGAACCTGTTATAGATATTGTTTCTACATTTCAAACTGATTCATGTTATGAGGTTGTATCTAAGGCTCAGTATGATGAATTGGGATTGGGTGTTATACCTCTGCATGACATTTCTGTGGAACCAATTTGCACTAACCATACTGCAGGAGGTACGTATAAATTTGATGAGCAGACACCCACAATTGAAGACAGAGGTGCAAGCACCCAGAACGATTTCAACACCAACAGGCACCTATTGAATCTAGTCATCAACAATAATTGTTTGGATCCAGCCGTGGAAGACATTTCACTGCTTGATCAAATCTGAAGGATGAAGCAGTTCGTCCTCAACAATTTCATACTGGATCCTGAAGCGAAGAACATCTCCCTACAAATCCAAAATTGGCAACTGCCACCCTGACCAGGGAAGTTTTCTTTTTCTTTCTTCCCAGTTTTCATATTTTTAGTGCACTTGTCCTTTATCTGTTTGTTGTTTTAGTTTATGATCTTATGCTTAGAAAACATTTAGGACAGTGTAGTTTAAGTGTGGTCTCGGGAAGATTCTGAATTTTGTTTTCTTTTATGTTTATTTTTCCTTTTATTTTTCTTTATTAGTTTTCCAGTTATTATTTAAAAAAAAAAAAAAAAAATTTATTTGTGATAATTTTTTTTAAGTGTGCAAAAAAATTTTTCTTTTCAAATTTAATTGTTATGAGATGTACATATATTTATTTTTCATATATTTAAAAAAAAATAATGTGTTTTGTGTTTTATTTGCTTCGTGATTTTTAGTGTTTTTACTAAATATATATATATATAAAAAAAAAAAAAATCAAAAATTCAAAAAAAAATTGTTTTGCGTAGTTCTTGATTTTATTTCGACCCTCAGTTTCTTACCAATATTTCATTAAACATTTTCACTTCAGATCTCATTTATTTTCCTTATTTACCTTCACTGTAAATACAATTTCTTAGTTGTTTTCATACAGATCTTTGATTGCAAATTTTTAGACTAAGAAAATATTTCATTCATAATAGCAAAATTACAGTAATGGAAAATAGGAGCTTGAACAGATCTGAAAATGAAATTGCAGTAGATATATAAATAAGGTTGTTCAGGGGTCGATCATGTCTGATCGTTAATATTACACACCATAATAAATAAAAACAAAAACAACATAAAAAAAAAAAAAAATTAAAAACATAAAAAAAACATAAGTGTTCATATTACAGTCCTTAATTCTGGCCACACTCGGCCAACAAAAACATAAAAATAAAAAATAACATAAAACTTTAAAAATGAAAGAACTCTCGAGCTGGTTGTGGTGGTCTAAGGGAGAGCTCCGTTGAGGGAGCTCTGGTTCGAAAAGTCACGAGCGGAGGCTTTGGTGGAGGAATTTCTCGTTCATTTCTGTCGTCATCGATAATGATCGGAACTGGAAACAGATTCAGCAGCCTCGGTGCCCTCATTATCACCCAGTTGTTTTCTTTCAAACAAAAAAAAAAATAATAATAATAATAAAAAATAAAAAAAACATGTGTTAATAATAGAAGAGGAAGTGAAAAAATTTCAATGGAGGTATGATGAGAGTTCTTACCGTACATATACAGCGGCAGTTGTGAAAAGAGAGTGCCTGTGGGGTCTATCTCCGCTTGCCAGCGCCTGACCCGATTGCCATGGTTGTTAAACCAGCAGTGCACGTTGTATTCAGTGGCTTCGCCGAAGGTCCTTAGTCGAGACGCGATCTCGACGACTTGCGCTCGGCTTGGGTGTGTGACCCCATAGTTGTAGATTTTGGTCATCATCGTGATCTGATCATCTGTAGGACGCCATCGTTGACTGGTATATCTCTCTGATTCCATATCACTCATCCTTCCTCTCGTAATATACAAATACATAAATAAAAAATAAATACATATAAAAAGAACAAAAACAAGAAAAAAAAAGCATAATATAAAAAAAAAAAACATAAAAACATTAGATTCTTAATTCAGTGTTTTCTTTATTTGTTCTTGTTTCCTTTCAGATTTATTTTATCCAGTCATGCTTTAATGTTTCAGTTTTTGGTCTCAGATCTGTTTCACGGTCCTTGCAAAGGGTCCTAAACGGATCTACGTCCAGTGTCCTTGTCCATATTGTTCTTGTATATTCAGTTTCTGTGTTTTAGTTTTAAGTGGGGTACGTGGCGTTGTTCTACCCGATTGTCTCTGCCATACCTTCAAACGAAGGGAGATTAACGTCTGGTTTCCAGCCGATATACCCCTTAAGTTTTAAGACAATTGTGTTTTATGTGTTTTAAGTGTTTAGCAGGTGAAGAAGAAAGCGAATAAGAGCTGAAAATAAAGAAGGAACTGAAGGCTTAAATGAAAGCAGGAAAAGAGGGAAAGCAGGCAAGAGATCAAAGCAGAAAGAAGATGGAAAAATAAAGGAAAGCATGGCAGAAAAGAAAGGAAAAAAATACAGGAAATACTGAAAGGGAAAGACTGGAAGGCAGGGAAAGTAAAAAACAGCAGAAAAAGCCGAAAGAAAGGAGATCCAAGGTGCAGATGACTTACCCGGAGTAGTAGGGCTTACAGAAGCTTGACGCAGATCTCAGAAACTTCGAAGGCGCTGAGGTAGAGGCTCCTCACAGATCTCAGATTCTTCAGATGGCACGGTGGCAGAGCTTCCTCGCAGATCCAGACGCTCGAGAGAGTAGAGAGAGAAGAGAGCAGAGAAGAGAGCAGAGAAAGGAGTAGAGAGAGAGTGAGGGATCAAAAATGGCGCTGGACGCGGAGGAGTGCCTCATTTATAGCCAGATTGCTTTCCACTGTAGCAACAGTTCCGGTCTTTGCCACCGAGACTGTTGTCACAGTACCGGTATCCTTTTTCAAAAAAAAAAAAATAAAATAAAATAAAATAAAATAAAAAAAATAATAATAATAATAATAAAAATTATTAGCATCTACTGATGGGTGCTAGGTGTTTAAGACATCTGCTGATGGATGTCCCTGATAACATCTGCTGATGGATGTTACTGAAAAATTTCTTCCCATTTTTCCTAACTTTTTATTGCACTTGTCTATATTATTTGCTGCTCTGAAATTGAAAATTTGATGATTGTAACACACTGAGGACATTGTGTGATTTAAGTGTGGTCTACTGGGGAGAAATTCTGATTTTTCTGTTAGTTCTGTTAGTATTTATTTCGTGTGTTAAATTTTTTGTTTTTAAGTGTTAAATTTTTTCTGTTTTAAGTTGTTTTAGTGTGTTTTGTGTGGAATAAATTTTACATTTTTCTCTTGATTTCTGGATGATGTTTAAGTTGTAGATTTTTCCTTCACTTACTTAATACTTATGGTTTGAAATCCTTTCTTTTCTCTGCTTGGAAGATGATTATAATGTTTAAGAGGTTGATTTGATTGTAACAAATACCCTGTGTGAGAATTTGAGCCACTTAATTTTCTTTCTTGTGTGATATGTATCTTGAATGCTTGCACATATGCCTTGGCTTGATTCTTTTTGATATAATTGATTGATATGCATGTTCAGACGTGATAAAGGCATTTTTGTTCTTGAGCCTCTTTAGCCAAATAAGCCTACCTTGTTATTATCCTTTGATAACCCCTTTGAGCCTATACTGTATATATTTCTTTGTGTTGAAGCTCATACACTGATCCTAAGTGAAAAACAAATGATTACCTTAACCTTAGGAAAGTCTGGAGCTATAGAAGTATTTTGAGAATAAGTGTGGTCTCTTTGGGAATTCTGATGAATTGGCTAGTTGGTTCCTCATCATGTTTTGAAATGATAATTTATATCCTGTTGTGAAAAAAAAAAAAAAAAAGAGACAGGATGAAAAAAAAATGATGAGAAAAAGAGAAAAATTGAAAAATAATTTTGTAAATAATGGAGTCGAGAAGAGGATTGAATTAGAGGTTTGGGTGAGATTTCACTGTGTTTACATTTTTTCCCTAGTGCACCTCTATTTCTTCTGAGCTATAGCTACTTATCCAAATTTATCCTCCCCTGTCCTTGGCCCCATTACAACCCAGTAAAGACCTTTTGATCTGAAGATGCATATATTTTAAGTGTTGATATTAGAAGATTGCCAAGTCTGTTTGTGTTTGCTTTCTTGAATGCATTGAGTGACATTGATTTACCTTAAACACTTGAGAGAAACACTATGAGTGCATCTGTGAGGTTTTGTTATTTTTTAAATCACCTCTTAAACTGATTAATTATTTTTACCATATTTTGAATTGCTTGGATTAATTTCTGTAAGTATATGCTTTTCTCGATTACGTGTTGGACATTTTCTACTTCTTTTCTCTGTCCAGACTTCTTGAGAACTCTGTAAATTCTTTTTATTTTTCTTGCGAGTTTTTATTTTCTGTCTGCTGAGTTTTTGTGTCATACACCTAAAAATCCTTTGAACCATTCCCTGATTTGCGTCTTGATTTTGCCCAGGAGTGCAAAAGACTAAGTGTGGTCTATTTTGATGAGTCGATATTTTCTACACTTCACTTAGTTTATTGTACTAGAATTAATAAGGGAATTGTGCTTAAATGTCCAGTGTTTTCCCATTTTGCTTGATTGTGCTTAATTCGATCAGAAATTCTTATTTTAATTAATTTGAATTATCTGAGCTAATTATTTTACAAGGAAAATTTGGAAATACAATTTGGGACATTTGAAGGTTAAATAAGAAATGGAAATAGAGCCCAATGTATTTCAGCCATTTCAGTTTTCGCTGGTTGCTGCGTGAATTTTGTGTCAACTTGTTTGTCCCCGTTCAGGTTCAATTCTTATCCGTTTTCCATGCAATTTTTTTTCATAGTTTCGTATGGATGTCTATTTTCACGTATAGTTTTTCGTTTGTTCAAATTCGTTCTATGTTGTTCCCAGTATTTATTTTACTCTCCTATGTCAGTCCAGTGATTACTGTTTAAGTGATTTCTAATCTGTTTGCATTGTTTGCTTGTTGTTTGGTACATGTGGTGGCTGGAATTGATCGTTGAACGGTGCTAAGACCTCCCAACAATCTTAAGCAAGTTCTTCATTTATTAAATTTTAAGAATGATTTGGAACTCCTATACACTTCACGGCCTTCTTATGTAACAAAAGATGAATGAAGAAAATTATTCAAGGTGTTAATGGGCTACCACATCACGTTTTATTGAGAAGCATTTGTGTGATGGTTGGCAAATTCCACGTAGAAGAGTAGCACATTGAAGTGGAATCAAAAGAGTGGGAGCCACTTGGAGAATTCTCATTTGGCAAGTCAACAATGGAATGACAAAGGGACCACCACATTTACTCTTGCTTCAACGTGGTTTTTCAATGGAAAGAAAAGAAAAGATGGTGGAAAAAGAGGAAAGTGGTGTCATGGCCCACTTGGTAGCACATTGCATAAGGAAATTGGAGAAGTGTTATGCTAATTCACATACACAACACACGGCCAATTGGAATTAAAGTGGGAGCCGCCACCTATTGAATGATTTCTTTTCTTTGGCTTAGGAGAAAGAAACCCATGCAACTGCCACCTAAGGAGGAAGGCATGTTTCACATATCATAAAGTGGAGCTCACGGTTTTGGAAGATAATAAGAAGACATGGCCCCGCTTGGAAAAGAAAAGAAAGCCTTTTTACCTTGGAGAAAGAAGCAACACGTTAAGGAATCAAATTCTCATTCTTTTTCTATGTAAGCAAACAACAACACGGCCTAGGACCCATATGGACAAGATAAATTGGCAAAGCATTCAGCACTTGAATTAGAAGAGGGACCACCTTGCAAGTGCAGCCCACGGTTTTGTATACACAAGACAAATTCATTTTCAAAATAGCAAAACACAATTGGAATGAAAGAGGGGCACACTTCTTGAAGTCTCATGGTTCTTTTAATTTAGGAGAATACTGGTGTTGTTTTGAAGAAAGCATCCAACAGCTGCCACCTACGTATTACACACATATATTTCTCATTTTGAAGAGTACAACTTCCGTCCAGCTTGGGAGACTCTCACGGTATTTTGGCAGCAGCTCAAGGTGCAGCAAAGAGAGCCAACACACGGTCTTGGAAGAAGGGGAAGCATCCATTAAAGAGGACAATCCAGCTGGGAGAAGAGGTGGAGATCACGGTTTGTTGGAAGCAAGAAGAAGTGCAGCAACTAGCCCAGCAAAATGGAGAGAGCTGAAACGTGTTGGAGCAGCTGCAACGCATGGTCCAGCAAGAAGAGTAACACTTGGTCCAGCTTGGGAGTGTCACGGCCTAGGAGAGAAGCAAGCCCAGCAGCAGCAAGCTTGAGAGGAGTAACCATATTCACGGCTGCAAGGAAATTCACGTGATTCATTGGCTGGAAACATGAAGTGCATTCACGGACATGGCAGCAAGGAAGGAAGCTTCTAGCTAGGAGGAGCACCGTAGAGTTATGTTGATTCACGGGAGAAAAGAAGAAAAAGAAGTGGCACCCATGGTGTTGGATTTTTTTGATGAATGTGAAGAAAAGGACAAGCTTAGGTGAAGAAAGTCTTCAACCAGGACCGTAAAGTTGCTCAGCTATTGGTGGAAAATTCAGAGAAGTGGTTATAAATGGAGCAACACATCAGTAGATTTTAGGGGGTGTATTAGAGTTTCAGGAGAGTTTTCATTAGAATAGGAAGCAGACGGCCTGGGAGAGACTCTCTCTTCCAGTAGCTTTAGGTCCTTCCTCATTTTCAGAAAAAGATGTAGAATTTAATTTCTGTACTGTGTTAGTTTGTTCATTTTATTTTTATCCGTCCAGGAATTTTAATTTAATGTTGAATGTTTAATAAATTTGATTTTCAAGGTGGTTTTGTTTTTACCGTCTATTTTATTTTACCGTTTACTGTTTTCTATGCCGTTAAATTTTGTCATCGTGTTTTACTCTTCATATTATTTTCAACGTCATTTTTACGATTTATTTTTACTGATGTTTTTGGGTAAAGTTCAAACACTGCATAATTTTCCTTTTTGTGATTTTACTATCTTTTACCGTTTGGTTTTATAGTCGTTAAAATTCATTTCAACGTTTTTCAAATTCAGTTATGTTAATTTCCAATTTTAAATTTTATTTACCGTACAAAACATCCACAAACCCCCCCCCCCACTTCGTGAGTAATCTAAGACTGAACCACCAAAAAAAATTGGTCCTTGAGAGACGACCTAGGAGTCACTTCCTAGTATTATACTGCATATTTTCGTGCAATCAACACTTTTGTGAACGGTGCGACCCGTTCATCAAAAATGACGCCGTTGCCGGGGACCAACCAAAGACGGTTTGGTTTTAGATTCTTGTTGTGTAAATTTTTGTTCTGTTAATATGTGTATTTTGTGTGTTTTGTGTTCTCTATTTTTGTAGGCGACAACGACACCTTCAGCAAATTTTGGCGGCGTTGTCACTCCAGTTCCAGGTTTTTCGTTTTAGATTTTTGCTGTGTTTTTCGATTATGTTGTGTTAATATATGTTTTGTCTTTTATATTTTATTGTGCAGTGTTCTGTATTTAGTTGCTATATTTAAAAAAAAAAAAAAAAAATTTTTTTTTTTACTATTGATGTTCTGTCTTGTGTGTGCTTGTAGCATGTATAAATGTGTTTAGTTTATCTGTTTCGTAATTTTTAGTTTTTAGTTTTTATTTTTATTTTCCATGTCTACCTATTTTAATTTTGTGAATAGTGCTTATTCTACAAGTGCCTGTAATTATGATTCTCTTTCTGCATATTACTCTGATTCTTGTGCTGATTTTAATACTGAGAAAAATATGGATCATCCTCAAATTCCTGAGAGCTCCCTTTGGGAGCCGGTTCCACCAGTTCAGCAATATCAGAGTCAGCAGTATGATGCTCCTGCCCAAGTAGCTTCTCAGCCTTCAACTTCTGAACCTACATTGAAGGAGTTACTAGAGCAGATGACAATGCAGAACATTCAGTTTCAGAAAGGGAACATGCAGTTCAAGCAAGAGAGCATGGAGTTCCAGCAGGAAACTCAAGCTGCCATTCAGAATCTGACTGATCAGATCAGGCAGATGGCCACTCTTGCACCTGAGGAGACTGATGAATATTTTGAGGACCAGGCAGGTACAAGCAGCTATTTTGAACCAGGTAGACCACTTTCATTTTCCACCAACATACCTCAATTTGATGATTATGCTGTTGAGAGGTATGTTGATAATTATATTGTTGCTGAGCATGATTTTAATTTTCCCTCTATGCATGACGAGAATAATTTTGTGTTATCAGATCTGAATATTTGTTCTCCATGCACTGAACATGAATCTGAACCTGTTATAGATATTGTTTCTACATTTCAAACTGATTCATGTTATGAGGTTGTATCTAAGGCTCAGTATGATGAATTGGGATTGGGTGTTATACCTCTGCATGACATTTCTGTGGAACCAATTTGCACTAACCATACTGCAGGAGGTACGTATAAATTTGATGAGCAGACACCCACAATTGAAGACAGAGGTGCAAGCACCCAGAACGATTTCAACACCAACAGGCACCTATTGAATCTAGTCATCAACAATAATTGTTTGGATCCAGCCGTGGAAGACATTTCACTGCTTGATCAAATCTGAAGGATGAAGCAGTTCGTCCTCAACAATTTCATACTGGATCCTGAAGCGAAGAACATCTCCCTACAAATCCAAAATTGGCAACTGCCACCCTGACCAGGGAAGTTTTCTTTTTCTTTCTTCCCAGTTTTCATATTTTTAGTGCACTTGTCCTTTATCTGTTTGTTGTTTTAGTTTATGATCTTATGCTTAGAAAACATTTAGGACAGTGTAGTTTAAGTGTGGTCTCGGGAAGATTCTGAATTTTGTTTTCTTTTATGTTTATTTTTCCTTTTATTTTTCTTTATTAGTTTTCCAGTTATTATTTAAAAAAAAAAAAAAAAATTTATTTGTGATAATTTTTTTTAAGTGTGCAAAAAAATTTTTCTTTTCAAATTTAATTGTTATGAGATGTACATATATTTATTTTTCATATATTTAAAAAAAAATAATGTGTTTTGTGTTTTATTTGCTTCGTGATTTTTAGTGTTTTTACTAAATATATATATATATATAAAAAAAAAAAAAAAAAATCAAAAATTCAAAAAAAAATTGTTTTGCGTAGTTCTTGATTTTATTTCGACCCTCAGTTTCTTACCAATATTTCATTAAACATTTTCACTTCAGATCTCATTTATTTTCCTTATTTACCTTCACTGTAAATACAATTTCTTAGTTGTTTTCATACAGATCTTTGATTGCAAATTTTTAGACTAAGAAAATATTTCATTCATAATAGCAAAATTACAGTAATGGAAAATAGGAGCTTGAACAGATCTGAAAATGAAATTGCAGTAGATATATAAATAAGGTTGTTCAGGGGTCGATCATGTCTGATCGTTAATATTACACACCATAATAAATAAAAACAAAAACAACATAAAAAAAAAAAAATTAAAAACATAAAAAAAACATAAGTGTTCATATTACAGTCCTTAATTCTGGCCACACTCGGCCAACAAAAACATAAAAATAAAAAATAACATAAAACTTTAAAAATGAAAGAACTCTCGAGCTGGTTGTGGTGGTCTAAGGGAGAGCTCCGTTGAGGGAGCTCTGGTTCGAAAAGTCACGAGCGGAGGCTTTGGTGGAGGAATTTCTCGTTCATTTCTGTCGTCATCGATAATGATCGGAACTGGAAACAGATTCAGCAGCCTCGGTGCCCTCATTATCACCCAGTTGTTTTCTTTCAAACAAAAAAAAAAAAATAATAATAATAATAAAAAATAAAAAAAACATGTGTTAATAATAGAAGAGGAAGTGAAAAAATTTCAATGGAGGTATGATGAGAGTTCTTACCGTACATATACAGCGGCAGTTGTGAAAAGAGAGTGCCTGTGGGGTCTATCTCCGCTTGCCAGCGCCTGACCCGATTGCCATGGTTGTTAAACCAGCAGTGCACGTTGTATTCAGTGGCTTCGCCGAAGGTCCTTAGTCGAGACGCGATCTCGACGACTTGCGCTCGGCTTGGGTGTGTGACCCCATAGTTGTAGATTTTGGTCATCATCGTGATCTGATCATCTGTAGGACGCCATCGTTGACTGGTATATCTCTCTGATTCCATATCACTCATCCTTCCTCTCGTAATATACAAATACATAAATAAAAAATAAATACATATAAAAAGAACAAAAACAAGAAAAAAAAAGCATAATATAAAAAAAAAAAACATAAAAACATTAGATTCTTAATTCAGTGTTTTCTTTATTTGTTCTTGTTTCCTTTCAGATTTATTTTATCCAGTCATGCTTTAATGTTTCAGTTTTTGGTCTCAGATCTGTTTCACGGTCCTTGCAAAGGGTCCTAAACGGATCTACGTCCAGTGTCCTTGTCCATATTGTTCTTGTATATTCAGTTTCTGTGTTTTAGTTTTAAGTGGGGTACGTGGCGTTGTTCTACCCGATTGTCTCTGCCATACCTTCAAACGAAGGGAGATTAACGTCTGGTTTCCAGCCGATATACCCCTTAAGTTTTAAGACAATTGTGTTTTATGTGTTTTAAGTGTTTAGCAGGTGAAGAAGAAAGCGAATAAGAGCTGAAAATAAAGAAGGAACTGAAGGCTTAAATGAAAGCAGGAAAAGAGGGAAAGCAGGCAAGAGATCAAAGCAGAAAGAAGATGGAAAAATAAAGGAAAGCATGGCAGAAAAGAAAGGAAAAAAATACAGGAAATACTGAAAGGGAAAGACTGGAAGGCAGGGAAAGTAAAAAACAGCAGAAAAAGCCGAAAGAAAGGAGATCCAAGGTGCAGATGACTTACCCGGAGTAGTAGGGCTTACAGAAGCTTGACGCAGATCTCAGAAACTTCGAAGGCGCTGAGGTAGAGGCTCCTCACAGATCTCAGATTCTTCAGATGGCACGGTGGCAGAGCTTCCTCGCAGATCCAGACGCTCGAGAGAGTAGAGAGAGAAGAGAGCAGAGAAGAGAGCAGAGAAAGGAGTAGAGAGAGAGTGAGGGATCAAAAATGGCGCTGGACGCGGAGGAGTGCCTCATTTATAGCCAGATTGCTTTCCACTGTAGCAACAGTTCCGGTCTTTGCCACCGAGACTGTTGTCACAGTACCGGTATCCTTTTTCAAAAAAAAAAAAAATAAAATAAAATAAAATAAAATAAAAAAAATAATAATAATAATAATAAAAATTATTAGCATCTACTGATGGGTGCTAGGTGTTTAAGACATCTGCTGATGGATGTCCCTGATAACATCTGCTGATGGATGTTACTGAAAAATTTCTTCCCATTTTTCCTAACTTTTTATTGCACTTGTCTATATTATTTGCTGCTCTGAAATTGAAAATCTGATGATTGTAACACACTGAGGACATTGTGTGATTTAAGTGTGGTCTACTGGGGAGAAATTCTGATTTTTCTGTTAGTTCTGTTAGTATTTATTTCGTGTGTTAAATTTTTTGTTTTTAAGTGTTAAATTTTTTCTGTTTTAAGTTGTTTTAGTGTGTTTTGTGTGGAATAAATTTTACATTTTTCTCTTGATTTCTGGATGATGTTTAAGTTGTAGATTTTTCCTTCACTTACTTAATACTTATGGTTTGAAATCCTTTCTTTTCTCTGCTTGGAAGATGATTATAATGTTTAAGAGGTTGATTTGATTGTAACAAATACCCTGTGTGAGAATTTGAGCCACTTAATTTTCTTTCTTGTGTGATATGTATCTTGAATGCTTGCACATATGCCTTGGCTTGATTCTTTTTGATATAATTGATTGATATGCATGTTCAGACGTGATAAAGGCATTTTTGTTCTTGAGCCTCTTTAGCCAAATAAGCCTACCTTGTTATTATCCTTTGATAACCCCTTTGAGCCTATACTGTATATATTTCTTTGTGTTGAAGCTCATACACTGATCCTAAGTGAAAAACAAATGATTACCTTAACCTTAGGAAAGTCTGGAGCTATAGAAGTATTTTGAGAATAAGTGTGGTCTCTTTGGGAATTCTGATGAATTGGCTAGTTGGTTCCTCATCATGTTTTGAAATGATAATTTATATCCTGTTGTGAAAAAAAAAAAAAAAAAAAAAGAGACAGGATGAAAAAAAAATGATGAGAAAAAGAGAAAAATTGAAAAATAATTTTGTAAATAATGGAGTCGAGAAGAGGATTGAATTAGAGGTTTGGGTGAGATTTCACTGTGTTTACATTTTTTCCCTAGTGCACCTCTATTTCTTCTGAGCTATAGCTACTTATCCAAATTTATCCTCCCCTGTCCTTGGCCCCATTACAACCCAGTAAAGACCTTTTGATCTGAAGATGCATATATTTTAAGTGTTGATATTAGAAGATTGCCAAGTCTGTTTGTGTTTGCTTTCTTGAATGCATTGAGTGACATTGATTTACCTTAAACACTTGAGAGAAACACTATGAGTGCATCTGTGAGGTTTTGTTATTTTTTAAATCACCTCTTAAACTGATTAATTATTTTTACCATATTTTGAATTGCTTGGATTAATTTCTGTAAGTATATGCTTTTCTCGATTACGTGTTGGACATTTTCTACTTCTTTTCTCTGTCCAGACTTCTTGAGAACTCTGTAAATTCTTTTTATTTTTCTTGCGAGTTTTTATTTTCTGTCTGCTGAGTTTTTGTGTCATACACCTAAAAATCCTTTGAACCATTCCCTGATTTGCGTCTTGATTTTGCCCAGGAGTGCAAAAGACTAAGTGTGGTCTATTTTGATGAGTCGATATTTTCTACACTTCACTTAGTTTATTGTACTAGAATTAATAAGGGAATTGTGCTTAAATGTCCAGTGTTTTCCCATTTTGCTTGATTGTGCTTAATTCGATCAGAAATTCTTATTTTAATTAATTTGAATTATCTGAGCTAATTATTTTACAAGGAAAATTTGGAAATACAATTTGGGACATTTGAAGGTTAAATAAGAAATGGAAATAGAGCCCAATGTATTTCAGCCATTTCAGTTTTCGCTGGTTGCTGCGTGAATTTTGTGTCAACTTGTTTGTCCCCGTTCAGGTTCAATTCTTATCCGTTTTCCATGCAATTTTTTTTCATAGTTTCGTATGGATGTCTATTTTCACGTATAGTTTTTCGTTTGTTCAAATTCGTTCTATGTTGTTCCCAGTATTTATTTTACTCTCCTATGTCAGTCCAGTGATTACTGTTTAAGTGATTTCTAATCTGTTTGCATTGTTTGCTTGTTGTTTGGTACATGTGGTGGCTGGAATTGATCGTTGAACGGTGCTAAGACCTCCCAACAATCTTAAGCAAGTTCTTCATTTATTAAATTTTAAGAATGATTTGGAACTCCTATACACTTCACGGCCTTCTTATGTAACAAAAGATGAATGAAGAAAATTATTCAAGGTGTTAATGGGCTACCACATCACGTTTTATTGAGAAGCATTTGTGTGATGGTTGGCAAATTCCACGTAGAAGAGTAGCACATTGAAGTGGAATCAAAAGAGTGGGAGCCACTTGGAGAATTCTCATTTGGCAAGTCAACAATGGAATGACAAAGGGACCACCACATTTACTCTTGCTTCAACGTGGTTTTTCAATGGAAAGAAAAGAAAAGATGGTGGAAAAAGAGGAAAGTGGTGTCATGGCCCACTTGGTAGCACATTGCATAAGGAAATTGGAGAAGTGTTATGCTAATTCACATACACAACACACGGCCAATTGGAATTAAAGTGGGAGCCGCCACCTATTGAATGATTTCTTTTCTTTGGCTTAGGAGAAAGAAACCCATGCAACTGCCACCTAAGGAGGAAGGCATGTTTCACATATCATAAAGTGGAGCTCACGGTTTTGGAAGATAATAAGAAGACATGGCCCCGCTTGGAAAAGAAAAGAAAGCCTTTTTACCTTGGAGAAAGAAGCAACACGTTAAGGAATCAAATTCTCATTCTTTTTCTATGTAAGCAAACAACAACACGGCCTAGGACCCATATGGACAAGATAAATTGGCAAAGCATTCAGCACTTGAATTAGAAGAGGGACCACCTTGCAAGTGCAGCCCACGGTTTTGTATACACAAGACAAATTCATTTTCAAAATAGCAAAACACAATTGGAATGAAAGAGGGGCACACTTCTTGAAGTCTCATGGTTCTTTTAATTTAGGAGAATACTGGTGTTGTTTTGAAGAAAGCATCCAACAGCTGCCACCTACGTATTACACACATATATTTCTCATTTTGAAGAGTACAACTTCCGTCCAGCTTGGGAGACTCTCACGGTATTTTGGCAGCAGCTCAAGGTGCAGCAAAGAGAGCCATCACACGGTCTTGGAAGAAGGGGAAGCATCCATTAAAGAGGACAATCCAGCTGGGAGAAGAGGTGGAGATCACGGTTTGTTGGAAGCAAGAAGAAGTGCAGCAACTAGCCCAGCAAAATGGAGAGAGCTGAAACGTGTTGGAGCAGCTGCAACGCATGGTCCAGCAAGAAGAGTAACACTTGGTCCAGCTTGGGAGTGTCACGGCCTAGGAGAGAAGCAAGCCCAGCAGCAGCAAGCTTGAGAGGAGTAACCATATTCACGGCTGCAAGGAAATTCACGTGATTCATTGGCTGGAAACATGAAGTGCATTCACGGACATGGCAGCAAGGAAGGAAGCTTCTAGCTAGGAGGAGCACCGTAGAGTTATGTTGATTCACGGGAGAAAAGAAGAAAAAGAAGTGGCACCCATGGTGTTGGATTTTTTTGATGAATGTGAAGAAAAGGACAAGCTTAGGTGAAGAAAGTCTTCAACCAGGACCGTAAAGTTGCTCAGCTATTGGTGGAAAATTCAGAGAAGTGGTTATAAATGGAGCAACACATCAGTAGATTTTAGGGGGTGTATTAGAGTTTCAGGAGAGTTTTCATTAGAATAGGAAGCAGACGGCCTGGGAGAGACTCTCTCTTCCAGTAGCTTTAGGTCCTTCCTCATTTTCAGAAAAAGATGTAGAATTTAATTTCTGTACTGTGTTAGTTTGTTCATTTTATTTTTATCCGTCCAGGAATTTTAATTTAATGTTGAATGTTTAATAAATTTGATTTTCAAGGTGGTTTTGTTTTTACCGTCTATTTTATTTTACCGTTTACTGTTTTCTATGCCGTTAAATTTTGTCATCGTGTTTTACTCTTCATATTATTTTCAACGTCATTTTTACGATTTATTTTTACTGATGTTTTTGGGTAAAGTTCAAACACTGCATAATTTTCCTTTTTGTGATTTTACTATCTTTTACCGTTTGGTTTTATAGTCGTTAAAATTCATTTCAACGTTTTTCAAATTCAGTTATGTTAATTTCCAATTTTAAATTTTATTTACCGTACAAAACATCCACAAACCCCCCCCCCCACTTCGTGAGTAATCTAAGACTGAACCACCAAAAAAAATTGGTCCTTGAGAGACGACCTAGGAGTCACTTCCTAGTATTATACTGCATATTTTCGTGCAATCAACACTTTTGTGAACGGTGCGACCCGTTCATCAACCCAAAACCTAGGGTTCTCGAGTAAATCTGCTTCTTCCGCTGCTTCCCGGTTCTTCAGCTCGATGAAGTCCAGATTTCACGACGTCTCCGGATTCAGCTCAAGCCGCCAGTTATCACGTCCTCTTCATCGACTTGATCCACTTGCTCCATTTCCTCCACTTTGTCCCCTTCGTCAACTTCGTCAACTTCCTCCACTTCCTCCACTTCTTCAACTTCCTCCACTTCCTCCACTTTATCCACTTCTTCAACTTCCACAACTTTCTCCACTTCCTCCACTTCTTCCAGTTCGTCCACTTCGATCACTTCCTCCACTTCTTCCAATTCTTCCACATCCTCCACTTCCTCCAGTTCGTCAACTTCCTCCACTCCTTCCAGTTCGTCCACTTCCTCCACTTCGTCAACATCCTCCACTTCCTCCACTTTGTCCACTTCCTCAACTTACTCAACTTTCTCCACTTCCTCCACTTCATCCAGTTCGTCCACTTCGATCACTTCCTCCACTTCCTCCACTTCTTCTACTTCTCCACATCCTCCACTTCCTCCACTTCGTCAACTTCGTCCACTTCCTTCACTTGCTCTACTTCGTCCACTTCCTCCACTTCCTCCACTTCCTCCACCTCATCCACTTCCTCCACTTCGTCCACTTCGTCCACTTCCTCCACTTCCTCCACTTCGTCAACTTCGTCCGCTTCCTCCACTTCGTCGACTTCCTCTACTTTGTCAACTTCCTCTACTTCGTCCTCTTCCTCCACTTGCTCTACTTCCTCCACTTACTCCACTTTGTCCACTTCGTCTACTTCGTCAACTTGCTCCACTTGCTCCACTTCCTCTACTTCCTCCATTTCCTCCACTTCGTCAACTTGCTCCACTTCGTCCACTTTGTCCACTTCCTCAACTTTCTCCACTTTCTCCACTTCCTCCACTTCTTCCAGTTCGTCCACTTCGACCACTTCCTCCACATCCTCCACTTCGTCAACTTCCTCCACTTCCTCCACTTTGTCCAATTCCTCAACTTCCTCAACTTTCTGCACTTCCTCCACTTCGTCGACTTCGTCCACTTCCTTCACTTGCTCCACTTTGTCCACTTCCTCCACTTCCTCCACCTCATCCATTTCCTCCACTTCGTCAACTTCGTCCGCTTCCTCCACTTCATCGACTTCCTCCACTTCGTCAACTTCCTCTACTTCGTGCACTTCATCCTCTTCCATCCCTTGCTCCACTACTTCCACTTCCTCCAATTTGTCCACTTCGTCGAGTTCGTCAACTTCCTCCACATCCTCCACTTCCTCCACTTCCTCCACTTCCTCCACTTCCTCCACTTCGTCAACTTGCTCCACTTCCTCTACTTCGTCCACTTTGTCCACTTCCTCAACTTTCTCCACTTTCTACACTTCCTCCACCTCTTCCAGTTCGTCCACTTCGACCACTTCCTCAACTTTCTCCACTTTCTACACTTCCTCCTCTTCCTCAACTTCCTCCACTTCGTCCACTTCGTCAACTTCCTCCACTTCTTCCACTTCCTCCACTTCGTCCTCTTCCTCCACTTCGTCTTCTTCGTCCGCTTCGTCAACTTCCTCCAGTTCTTCCACTTCGTCCTCTTCCTCAACTTCCTCCACTTCCTCCGCTACATCCACTTCGTCCACTTCCTCCATTTCCTCCACTTCCTCCACTTCGTCCTCTTCCTCCACTTGCTCCACTTCCTCTACTTCCTCCACTTTGTCCCCTTCGTCCACTTCGTCCAATTCGTCAACTTCCTCCACTTCCTCCACTTCCTCTACTGCCTCCTCTTCCTCCACTTCCTCCACTTCGTCACCTTCCTCCACTTCCTCCACTTCCTCCACTTCGTGCACTTCATCAACTTCCTCCACTTCCTCCACTTCGTTAACTTCCTCCACTTCCTCCACTTTGTCCACTTCTTCAACTTCCACAACTTCCTCCACTTCCTCCACTTCTTCCACTTCCTCCACATCCTCCACTTCCTCCACTTCGTCAACTTCCACCAGTTCTTCCAGTTCGTCCACTTCCTCCACTTCGTCAATGATGGACAAATTTGTAAGCACCAAAATATGATGTCACAAACTTGTTTCACAATCGGCAAGTATGACCGAATCGTTCAAGTAATAAACTTGGTAAGACCAAGTATCGTTCTTCCCAAAGGACTCACGGCCTAGTTTAGTTATGTGATTTGTTGATTAGCTAGGACTTACAAACGAAATATTTAAAGTTTAATATGCAGAGACGAAAATAAACATGTATGCATGAATTTGATCAATGGCAAAGACAGAAGATAAACACTTTCAATGAATTATATGAATGAATATGTTGTTGGGGGTCAATTTCATCTCATCCACTCTCATATATTTTAGGAATTCAACATTCAAATCCTCATTGTTAATGCCACTCTCTAATGTACCATTCTAGATGGCTTCTCCCTAATCAAATAGTTCATACAATTCCTAGCATTCCTAATGATTAGTTCATGAGTGCAGGAGCTTAAAGGCAACCAATAAAATATTGTCAGTATAATATTGGGAGAAATTCCCCGGATCTAGACTTCCCCGTACGTGTCCGTATCGACAAAACCAATAATCATGCATTATAATGAGTTAAACAATGCAAGCATTGAGCAAAGAGGAAAAACCCTAACTAATGATGAAACAAAGCATATGTCTTACTTAAAAGATGTATTCAACAAATTCCATATATGAGAGCTTCAAGAGATTACAGTGATTCCCCAACAAACATACAAGGTTTAGTTCACCATATTCATGGTGAACCTAGATGAATAACAATGAAAGAATGAGAGAATAAACCCAATAAAGGTGAAGAGATAGCCTGAGCATCCAAGATCCTCCTTCAAAGGGGTGGAAGAGAGAGTGTTTACTTCGTTTCTGCCAAAGATACTAATCCCAAGGACGTGCAAGCCCTTATATACTAATTTAGAGTTACAAAAGATTACAAAAGCCCAAGCCCAAAAAGTGCCGCTCAGCGGTGATTGCGCGTCTTCTTTCTTCCCCTCAGCGGCCATTTTGCCCCTCAGCGGTTCCAACGCCACCTCTTGAGTGCCGCTCAGCGGTAGTTTGCCGCTGAGCGGTGCCTTCGTCTTCTCTTTTTGCACTCTTTCTTGTCTTTTCTAATGTCACTTCTCTCCTTCTTTACTCTTTTCACTAAATTCACCTTAAAACCTGCACAAAAACACTGAAATCAAGCATAAACCTGTCCAACTCTCTTATTTCTGAAAATATAGATAAAAAGCATGATTTCAAGCTAATTTCTAAGTCTAAAGGTTGCTTTTAGTATCAATTTAAGCATGAAAATAACAGTTTTTCAACTGTTATCACAACCCCAAACTTAGAACTTTGCTTGTCCTCAAGCAAACAAAATGTAACTCCATCTCCAACCAATTCATATGATGGTTCACTCATTCAAAATCCTCTTTTCAAGATAAGTAACAACTTCACTCAAACTTAAGACCAAGAGTTCAATCAAGATGTGCACATGCTTTAGTGTTCACAAAGTCATTTAAACTCCAACAAATGCCATTTTCATGAATGATAAATCAATTAAGCATGGATGTTCATGTGCTTATGGAATATTTTCTCACTAGGTAAAGTGTTTCACTCAACACACAAGTGTATAAGAGGTAAAGTGTTTCACTCATTCCCTCTACTATCACAATGTCACATGAATCAACATTGCCTTTCATTTTACCACAATCAAAAACATTCACAAGCATGCATCATCACAAGGACTTTTCAATGGCTTATAATGTGGCTGGGCTAACAAGAAAATTGGTTTTTCTGGATCACAAAATCCTTGAGTTAAGAGAATCATAACAACACAATTATTCTTATTCATTCCCAACTTGCCTTTGCATTTGCATTGAGCTTTACTTCTTTTTCTTTGCTTTTCTTTTTCTTTGCATATTCTTACTTTTTAGCTCTTAGCTCAATGCTTTTCCTTTTTCATGTTTCCCCAATAACCCCAAACTTGAACATTTAACAATACCACACAAGATCTTCTACTTAACTCAAGGTAAAGTTTTTCAATCAAGGGTTTTCAGTGTATATTCAAGGCTATGGGTTCAAAGGATAGAACACAAAGTGTTCTCTTTTAGTAGGCTAACTTTATGAATTTGGCCAATAAAAAGGGTTCCAACAAATGGCCTTGATCACATGATGCAAAACAAGCAATTGATTCAATCATAGAAAACCTGGGCAAAATCATTCATGCTTTCAAAGTAATAGCATTCAACAATCAACTCTGGAGCTCAAAACCTCACATATAAGCTCATTCACATTTGACATACACATCCTGCTTAATTTCACAATCACAATCATGATATCATGCATTTGTTCACAAAGCTTGTGAATCACCTGTATAAGCATTTTATTGTGCACATCATCTCAACATCAATCAATCAATAAGCATCATCAAGCATTACTTATCACACAATCACAGTTAATAGCAAACCATCATAACAAACCAGGTGTTCAATAGAGTACATCAAACCCTAATCTAAAAACAAAAACAAATAAGTTCAGAAAACTTAAACCACACAAGCATAATCATATGATAGCATTCATCAGTAAATGCTATCTCAGCTCCTCATCAGTCTGAGCTGTCCTCTGTATCTTCCTCTTCCTCTTCATCATCATCATCATCATCAAAAGCATCCTCCT
The DNA here is from genome assembly GCA_034642375.1 of Vigna nakashimae. Lineage (NCBI taxonomy): Eukaryota > Viridiplantae > Streptophyta > Magnoliopsida > Fabales > Fabaceae > Vigna > Vigna nakashimae. The sequence goes on from CM067765.1 coordinate 34,314,473, forward strand.
CCTCAGCTTCATCTTCTTCCATATCTCTGGCTGAAGCTTCAGCTGCTTCAGCTCCTCCATGCAATGGTTCTTCTGGCCAAGCTACCACGTTATGGAATTCATCCATAGTCCATCTGTGTGCTGGAGGGGTATCATACATCCCCACTATCATCTCAGCCGTGGCCACCTGCCCTCTGTGGATGGACTGCAACTGAGCACCTATAAGAGACATATACATGTCTCTCATCTGGAATGGTTCTGCCTCATGAGTATCAGCAGATGTTCTGCTCTGTGCTGGCCCTCTCTCTCTACGAGCCTGGCGTGGTGGAACTGGCTGAGCTGCCTCCTCACCTCCACAGTACTGTCTGTAATAGGCCTCATCTATAGCTTTTCTTGGCCTCTCAAATGGTGGAACAGAAGTGTCCACCCCAGCTTGCTTGCAAAGGTGAGTGATCAAAGAAGGATGTCCCAGTGGTGCTTTGTTGTTTGAGGTGTTAGCACACACACTAATCTCATCAGCTATCACCTGCCCAATATTAACATTCAAATTTCTGATAGCACAGTAGATGAATAGTGCCCTGCTGAGAGTGATATCTGACACATGTGAGCATGGCTGAATGTTAGCATGAGAAAATGCCATCCAATACTTTGCAAGAGGAGTCAAATCTGTCCTCCTAATGTTAACCACTGCTCCAGATCTATTCCTTTGAAAGTGTCCTCCAGGTATGCACAACACTCTCTCAACATCCTCAAAATCAGCACCTTCCTCCATGCTAAGAGCAAACTGGCATTGCTCACCAGCCCACACACTATCCAGGAAGTTGTTGATGGAATCAGGATCATACCTGATGGCATGGCCTCTGACATAGCCCAAATAATTCTCAGCTGGATAATCACCAATCTTCTTTGCATTGGTGTAGAATTCCTTCACCACAGCTATGTTGGCAGGTGCTGGATAAGTGGCTAGCTTTCCCCAATCATTCCCTAACACTTGCTCTCCAAATTGAGGAGCAAAGTTAGGTATCATTCCAACCTTTCTCTCCATTAGAAATCTCCTGTCCTGAACCACCCTGAAGTGCTTCTCATGTTTCCTAGAGAGGAACCTGCCATTATGGGGCTGCTCTGGTTCCTTTTCCTTCCTCTTGGTTGCCATGGTTTTCAATCTCTTTCCTGAAGAGGATGCCATTCCTGCATTCAAACACAACTCCAAAACCACAGAACATGATATTAATCATTAGTAAACACAGAACAAAACTCCTTTCGAAGCTAAACCACCGCTGAGGGCCAGAATTTCCCCTCAGCGCCACCAGTACCACAATCCAACACGCAAAAAGCCAGAAAAAAACCAAGTCTGGCAGAGTGCCGCTCAGCGGTAAATGCCGCTCAGTGGTGACCTGCAGATTTTTGCAAAACTCGTTTTAAAGCCTTCCTAACTCCACCCAAATGCAATTTTCAGTTTTCCAGTTCATAATCAAGCAGTTTAATCGGTTCAAACATCAAATATATCATCAAATCATGCATAGAAATCAAAACCCCTAAATATTCATGCTTTGACAATCACATTCAAATTCAAGAACCCTAGAATGACAAAATGCATTTTACTTACTTGGGTGGAGATACTAGATGCTATGAGAATGCTTCCAAGCTAAAATACTCTCTTCCAACCCCAAACTTTGATGGCACACTAATGTAAAAGTGAGTGGAAGAGAAATTTTCTAAAGATGGAAGAGTAGAAAGATGTGGAAAACCTAAGAGAGGGTATGTGGGATTCTTTGTGCAGAGAAGAGCTTGAAAGAATGTAAAATCGCGCAGCTTAGGGTTTAAAAATACCCCAATGGGCTCGGGTTCCGCTAAGGGGAACTTAAGCCCATCTGCGATAGTACCGCTCAGCGGTAAATGCCGCTCAGCGGCACTTTCGTGATGTGCCCTTCTCCTTCTTTTCTTGACTTACGTGCCTTCCTAGCATACCTCTCATAGGTTCCCTGCAATTCAATGTTAAAAATGCTTATGCAAATCCTAATTAAAATAAAACAATCAAAAACAATCAATCAACTGGGTTGCCTCCCAGGTAGCGCTTGTTTAACGTCACGAGCCTGACCCAAAATCCACCAACACCCCTCAGTAGGTGTTTCAAACTTACCAGCACCCATCAGTAGGTGCAAAATCGTCTCACCAACACCCATCAGTAGGTGTTAAAACCTAGTATCCTTCAGTAGATACTTAACCACCTAGCATCCTTCAGTAAATGCTAGATCCAACAAAATAATGTTCAGAATAATGTTCACAGATTAAAAATTACAAAACCAAAATCAAAATTAAAAGTTTGTCAATCACTGGGTTGCCTCCCAGCAAGCGCTTCTTTAACGTCACTAGCTTGACCCAATAAAGTTCACATTCCATCTTCTTTATGGTTGATGTTGTCCTTCCACCAACCTTTCAACTGCTTCCTTTGGACTGTCTTAGATTCTCTAGAATATGGAGACTCTATCTCTATCATCTCCTTTTCTTTAAAGCCTTTTATAACCCACAACTTGTTCTTGAGTCTTACAGGTGTGCCAAGTTGGAGTCCTCTTTTCTTCTAGTCTCTAGGAACTTCTTCTCCTTTTCCAATCTCTTCTACCTTGGGTACCTGAAAATACAAACAATGGTTATCAGAAACCTTAAGATTTTCATTTTTACCTCTAGTTATGGGTGCATCTCGAAATGTAGCTTTATAACTGGCTTCCTCCTCCTTTGCTTGTATCTCATCTTTGAAAACATCCACCACCACTCTCTCCTCTCTGTCTTGAAGCACCACTATACCTTCATTAACATCTATGATAGCCCTGGCCGTTTTCATAAACGGTCTTCCCAGTATGAAAGGTATCTTTTCGTTCTCCATCTTCATCACCACAAAGTCTGCCAAAAACTAAAGTTTGCCAACACAAACTACAATGTCTTCTGCAATCCCACATGGCTCCTTTGAAGATCCATCAGCCATTACCAGATTAACCTTTACAGGTTTTATTTTAACATGGCCAATTTGCTCCAATAGAGAATAAGGCATCAAGTTAACACTTGAGCCTAAGTCAAGGAGAGCTTTCTTTACCTTTTTCTTCCCTATAGTGCAAGGGATAGAAAAACTACCTGGATCTGCTGCTTTTGGTGGGAATGATTCTTTCTTAACAGTTACACACTTTTCTTCCTCATCATCTCTACGTCTTCTTTTTGTAGAGGTCCCTTCATCGGTTTTTGTGTAAACTGCTATTTTCTGTAGAATTTGTTCCCAAGGAGCTTCATTATCAACCATTCTAAATAAATCTGTGAAATCCATTGGTTTCTCCTGATTTGTTAGAAAAGGAAAAGTGTCCTTTCTTTCTTCTTCTCTTCTCTCTTCTGTTTCATCTTCTTCTAACTCAATAATCTCTTCATTCACACTCTTGACCACTTTGCACTCTTCTCTAGGGTTAACCTCAGTATTAGCCCCAAAGTTTCTGTGTGGTCTTTCTTCCAATTGCTTAGTAATCTGACCCATCTGAATCTCCAAATTCTTTATAGCAGCTTCAGTGCTCTTTTGAGAAGATTCAGTTTTCTGTATGAATTGCTGAAGAGTTTCTTCCAACCTTGTTGATCTTTCATTAAGCATAGATAATTGTTGCCACATGGTTGGTTGCTGCTGTTGCTGCTTATTATATTGATTAGCCTGCCCAGTTTGTCCTTGGCCAATGCTTGGATGTGGTTTCCAACCCTGATTATAATTCCCTTGACGATATGGAAACTGATTAGCCATGAAATTAACATCCTCCACGGCTTCCACAGGAAAAGCACATTGGCCATTGATGTGATCTCCCCCACATAATTCGCACAACTGGGTTTGTACCTGTGCAGCAGATTTTAACTCTTTAGGTAATGAAGCAAGAGTTTTGGTCAGAGTTTCCAGCTGTTGAGTTAGAATTTTATTGTGGGCTAGCAAGGCATCATGGGTTTGTAATTGAAGAACCCCTTTCTGTTGCATAGGGGCGCCTCTTTCATTGTGCAGCTCATTATCACTTGTAGCCATATTTTCAATAATTTCAGTTGCTTCCTCTGGAGTCTTCCATTTGATATTGCCTCCAGCTGAGGCATCCAGCATCATCTTGGTTTGTGAACCAAGCCCTCCAAGGAAAGTTAGGACTACTTCTTGATCTTAAAAGCCATGCGTGGGAGTTTTACGTAATAAGCTTTTATACCTGTCCCATGCATGTCCTAGTGATTCCTCCATGCCCTGCTTGAATGAAGATATCTCTTGCTTTCCCTTAGTCACCTTAGATTGTGGGAAGTATTTGTTTAGAAACTTTGTAACCACTGCTTCCCACTCTGTGAAACTTTCTTCTGGAAAAGAGTTCAACCAAAGCTTAGCATTGCCTCCCAATGAGAAAGGAAACAAGCTAAGTTTGATTGCTTCGTCTGGCACCCCATTAATCTTGACTGTATTGCAAATCTCATTAAAGGTAGTCAGGTGCTCATATGGGCTTTCGTGAGATAACCCATTAAATTGATTACTCTTCACCAGTTGAATCAATGCTGGTTTGACCTCCATGTTGGCTGCATTAACTCTAGGTCGAGCTATGCTATTGAAGTGCTGAGGTCCAGCAAGATTAGTGTAGTCTGCAAGAGTTCTTCTAACATTATTGCCCTCCATACTTCCTGTGCTATGAACAGAACTTTATGGTGATGATTGCAAGAGAGTTTCTGGAGAAGGGAAAAGTTCTCTAGACGTTCTGATTCTTCTCCTCCTTCTACTCTCTTCTAGACCTTCAAGAAGTGGTTCTGTTGTTTTCTTACTTCTAGTTCGAATTGCTTCCTGCATACACAAGAAAACAACCCTAGAAAAGATTTGTTAGCACAAAAAGATATAAGAAAAGATATATAATAAAAGATTCAGAAGATAAGAAGATAAAAGATTTAGAAGATAGAAAATAAAATAAAATAAAATCTAATAAAATCTAACCTAAAAAATAAAATCTAACCTAATCTAAAAGATAAAATAAAATCTAATCTAAAAGATAAAAAGATAAAAAGATAAAATAAAATCTAATAAAATCTAACCTAATAAAATCTAATCCTAAAAGATAACAGAAAAAGATAGAAACAGAAAATAAAAACAAAAATTTAAAATTAAAGTCAAAGATAATCAATAATCACACAAATTAACCAGTTAAACCACGAGTCTCCGGCAACGGCGCCAAAAACTTGATGGACAAATTTGTAAGCACCAAAATATGATGTCACAAACTTGTTTCACAATCGGCAAGTATGACCGAATCGTTCAAGTAATAAACTTGGTAAGACCAAGTATCGTTCTTCCCAAAGGACTCACGGCCTAGTTTAGTTATGTGATTTGTTGATTAGCTAGGACTTACAAACGAAATATTTAAAGTTTAATATGCAGAGACGAAAATAAACATGTATGCATGAATTTGATCAATGGCAAAGACAGAAGATAAACACTTTCAATGAATTATATGAATGAATATGTTGTTGGGGGTCAATTTCATCTCATCCACTCTCATATATTTTAGGAATTCAACATTCAAATCCTCATTGTTAATGCCACTCTCTAATGTACCATTCTAGATGGCTTCTCCCTAATCAAATAGTTCATACAATTCCTAGCATTCCTAATGATTAGTTCATGAGTGCAGGAGCTTAAAGGCAACCAATAAAATATTGTCAGTATAATATTGGGAGAAATTCCCCGGATCTAGACTTCCCCGTACGTGTCCGTATCGACAAAACCAATAATCATGCATTATAATGAGTTAAACAATGCAAGCATTGAGCAAAGAGGAAAAACCCTAACTAATGATGAAACAAAGCATATGTCTTACTTAAAAGATGTATTCAACAAATTCCATATATGAGAGCTTCAAGAGATTACAGTGATTCCCCAACAAACATACAAGGTTTAGTTCACCATATTCATGGTGAACCTAGATGAATAACAATGAAAGAATGAGAGAATAAACCCAATAAAGGTGAAGAGATAGCCTGAGCATCCAAGATCCTCCTTCAAAGGGGTGGAAGAGAGAGTGTTTACTTCGTTTCTGCCAAAGATACTAATCCCAAGGACGTGCAAGCCCTTATATACTAATTTAGAGTTACAAAAGATTACAAAAGCCCAAGCCCAAAAAGTGCCGCTCAGCGGTGATTGCGCGTCTTCTTTCTTCCCCTCAGCGGCCATTTTGCCCCTCAGCGGTTCCAACGCCACCTCTTGAGTGCCGCTCAGCGGTAGTTTGCCGCTGAGCGGTGCCTTCGTCTTCTCTTTTTGCACTCTTTCTTGTCTTTTCTAATGTCACTTCTCTCCTTCTTTACTCTTTTCACTAAATTCACCTTAAAACCTGCACAAAAACACTGAAATCAAGCATAAACCTGTCCAACTCTCTTATTTCTGAAAATATAGATAAAAAGCATGATTTCAAGCTAATTTCTAAGTCTAAAGGTTGCTTTTAGTATCAATTTAAGCATGAAAATAACAGTTTTTCAACTGTTATCACAACCCCAAACTTAGAACTTTGCTTGTCCTCAAGCAAACAAAATGTAACTCCATCTCCAACCAATTCATATGATGGTTCACTCATTCAAAATCCTCTTTTCAAGATAAGTAACAACTTCACTCAAACTTAAGACCAAGAGTTCAATCAAGATGTGCACATGCTTTAGTGTTCACAAAGTCATTTAAACTCCAACAAATGCCATTTTCATGAATGATAAATCAATTAAGCATGGATGTTCATGTGCTTATGGAATATTTTCTCACTAGGTAAAGTGTTTCACTCAACACACAAGTGTATAAGAGGTAAAGTGTTTCACTCATTCCCTCTACTATCACAATGTCACATGAATCAACATTGCCTTTCATTTTACCACAATCAAAAACATTCACAAGCATGCATCATCACAAGGACTTTTCAATGGCTTATAATGTGGCTGGGCTAACAAGAAAATTGGTTTTTCTGGATCACAAAATCCTTGAGTTAAGAGAATCATAACAACACAATTATTCTTATTCATTCCCAACTTGCCTTTGCATTTGCATTGAGCTTTACTTCTTTTTCTTTGCTTTTCTTTTTCTTTGCATATTCTTACTTTTTAGCTCTTAGCTCAATGCTTTTCCTTTTTCATGTTTCCCCAATAACCCCAAACTTGAACATTTAACAATACCACACAAGATCTTCTACTTAACTCAAGGTAAAGTTTTTCAATCAAGGGTTTTCAGTGTATATTCAAGGCTATGGGTTCAAAGGATAGAACACAAAGTGTTCTCTTTTAGTAGGCTAACTTTATGAATTTGGCCAATAAAAAGGGTTCCAACAAATGGCCTTGATCACATGATGCAAAACAAGCAATTGATTCAATCATAGAAAACCTGGGCAAAATCATTCATGCTTTCAAAGTAATAGCATTCAACAATCAACTCTGGAGCTCAAAACCTCACATATAAGCTCATTCACATTTGACATACACATCCTGCTTAATTTCACAATCACAATCATGATATCATGCATTTGTTCACAAAGCTTGTGAATCACCTGTATAAGCATTTTATTGTGCACATCATCTCAACATCAATCAATCAATAAGCATCATCAAGCATTACTTATCACACAATCACAGTTAATAGCAAACCATCATAACAAACCAGGTGTTCAATAGAGTACATCAAACCCTAATCTAAAAACAAAAACAAATAAGTTCAGAAAACTTAAACCACACAAGCATAATCATATGATAGCATTCATCAGTAAATGCTATCTCAGCTCCTCATCAGTCTGAGCTGTCCTCTGTATCTTCCTCTTCCTCTTCATCATCATCATCATCATCAAAAGCATCCTCCTCCTCAGCTTCATCTTCTTCCATATCTCTGGCTGAAGCTTCAGCTGCTTCAGCTCCTCCATGCAATGGTTCTTCTGGCCAAGCTACCACGTTATGGAATTCATCCATAGTCCATCTGTGTGCTGGAGGGGTATCATACATCCCCACTATCATCTCAGCCGTGGCCACCTGCCCTCTGTGGATGGACTGCAACTGAGCACCTATAAGAGACATATACATGTCTCTCATCTGGAATGGTTCTGCCTCATGAGTATCAGCAGATGTTCTGCTCTGTGCTGGCCCTCTCTCTACGAGCCTGGCGTGGTGGAACTGGCTGAGCTGCCTCCTCACCTCCACAGTACTGTCTGTAATAGGCCTCATCTATAGCTTTTCTTGGCCTCTCAAATGGTGGAACAGAAGTGTCCACCCCAGCTTGCTTGCAAAGGTGAGTGATCAAAGAAGGATGTTCCAGTGGTGCTTTGTTGTTTGAGGTGTTAGCACACACACTAATCTCATCAGCTATCACCTGCCCAATATTAACATTCAAATTTCTGATAGCACAGTAGATGAATAGTGCCCTGCTGAGAGTGATATCTGACACATGTGAGCATGGCTGAATGTTAGCATGAGAAAATGCCATCCAATACTTTGCAAGAGGAGTCAAATCTGTCCTCCTAATGTTAACCACTGCTCCAGATCTATTCCTTTGAAAGTGTCCTCCAGGTATGCACAACACTCTCTCAACATCCTCAAAATCAGCACCTTCCTCCATGCTAAGAGCAAACTGGCATTGCTCACCAGCCCACACACTATCCAGGAAGTTGTTGATGGAATCAGGATCATACCTGATGGCATGGCCTCTGACATAGCCCAAATAATTCTCAGCTGGATAATCACCAATCTTCTTTGCATTGGTGTAGAATTCCTTCACCACAGCTATGTTGGCAGGTGCTGGATAAGTGGCTAGCTTTCCCCAATCATTCCCTAACACTTGCTCTCCAAATTGAGGAGCAAAGTTAGGTATCATTCCAACCTTTCTCTCCATTAGAAATCTCCTGTCCTGAACCACCCTGAAGTGCTTCTCATGTTTCCTAGAGAGGAACCTGCCATTATGGGGCTGCTCTGGTTCCTTTTCCTTCCTCTTGGTTGCCATGGTTTTCAATCTCTTTCCTGAAGAGGATGCCATTCCTGCATTCAAACACAACTCCAAAACCACAGAACATGATATTAATCATTAGTAAACACAGAACAAAACTCCTTTCGAAGCTAAACCACCGCTGAGGGCCAGAATTTCCCCTCAGCGCCACCAGTACCACAATCCAACACGCAAAAGCCAGAAAAAAACCAAGTCTGGCAGAGTGCCGCTCAGCGGAAAATGCTGCTCAGTGGTGACCTGCAGATTTTTGCAAAACTCGTTTTAAAGCCTTCCTAACTCCACCCAAATGCAATTTTCAGTTTTCCAGTTCATAATCAAGCAGTTTAATCGGTTCAAACATCAAATATATCATCAAATCATGCATAGAAATCAAAACCCCTAAATATTCATGCTTTGACAATCACATTCAAATTCAAGAACCCTAGAATGACAAAATGCATTTTACTTACTTGGGTGGAGATACTAGATGCTATGAGAATGCTTCCAAGCTAAAATACTCTCTTCCAACCCCAAACTTTGATGGCACACTAATGTAAAAGTGAGTGGAAGAGAAATTTTCTAAAGATGGAAGAGTAGAAAGATGTGGAAAACCTAAGAGAGGGTATGTGGGATTCTTTGTGCAGAGAAGAGCTTGAAAGAATGTAAAATCGCGCAGCTTAGGGTTTAAAAATACCCCAATGGGCTCGGGTTCCGCTAAGGGGAACTTAAGCCCATCTGCGATAGTACCGCTCAGCGGTAAATGCCGCTCAGCGGCACTTTTGTGATGTGCCCTTCTCCTTCTTTTCTTGACTTACGTGCCTTCCTAGCATACCTCTCATAGGTTCCCTGCAATTCAATGTTAAAAATGCTTATGCAAATCCTAATTAAAATAAAACAATCAAAAACAATCAATCAACTGGGTTGCCTCCCAGGTAGCGCTTGTTTAACGTCACGAGCCTGACCCAAAATCCACCAACACCCCTCAGTAGGTGTTTCAAACTTACCAGCACCCATCAGTAGGTGCAAAATCGTCTCACCAACACCCATCAGTAGGTGTTAAAACCTAGTATCCTTCAGTAGATACTTAACCACCTAGCATCCTTCAGTAAATGCTAGATCCAACAAAATAATGTTCAGAATAATGTTCACAGATTAAAAATTACAAAACCAAAATCAAAATTAAAAGTTTGTCAATCACTGGGTTGCCTCCCAGCAAGCGCTTCTTTAACGTCACTAGCTTGACCCAATAAAGTTCACATTCCATCTTCTTTATGGTTGATGTTGTCCTTCCACCAACCTTTCAACTGCTTCCTTTGGACTGTCTTAGATTCTCTAGAATATGGAGACTCTATCTCTATCATCTCCTTTTCTTTAAAGCCTTTTATAACCCACAACTTGTTCTTGAGTCTTACAGGTGTGCCAAGTTGGAGTCCTCTTTTCTTCTAGTCTCTAGGAACTTCTTCTCCTTTTCCAATCTCTTCTACCTTGGGTACCTGAAAATACAAACAATGGTTATCAGAAACCTTAAGATTTTCATTTTTACCTCTAGTTATGGGTGCATCTCGAAATGTAGCTTTATAACTGGCTTCCTCCTCCTTTGCTTGTATCTCATCTTTGAAAACATCCACCACCACTCTCTCCTCTCTGTCTTGAAGCACCACTATACCTTCATTAACATCTATGATAGCCCTGGCCGTTTTCATAAACGGTCTTCCCAGTATGAAAGGTATCTTTTCGTTCTCCATCTTCATCACCACAAAGTCTGCCAAAAACTAAAGTTTGCCAACACAAACTACAATGTCTTCTGCAATCCCACATGGCTCCTTTGAAGATCCATCAGCCATTACCAGATTAACCTTTACAGGTTTTATTTTAACATGGCCAATTTGCTCCAATAGAGAATAAGGCATCAAGTTAACACTTGAGCCTAAGTCAAGGAGAGCTTTCTTTACCTTTTTCTTCCCTATAGTGCAAGGGATAGAAAAACTACCTGGATCTGCTGCTTTTGGTGGGAATGATTCTTTCTTAACAGTTACACACTTTTCTTCCTCATCATCTCTACGTCTTCTTTTTGTAGAGGTCCCTTCATCGGTTTTTGTGTAAACTGCTATTTTCTGTAGAATTTGTTCCCAAGGAGCTTCATTATCAACCATTCTAAATAAATCTGTGAAATCCATTGGTTTCTCCTGATTTGTTAGAAAAGGAAAAGTGTCCTTTCTTTCTTCTTCTCTTCTCTCTTCTGTTTCATCTTCTTCTAACTCAATAATCTCTTCATTCACACTCTTGACCACTTTGCACTCTTCTCTAGGGTTAACCTCAGTATTAGCCCCAAAGTTTCTGTGTGGTCTTTCTTCCAATTGCTTAGTAATCTGACCCATCTGAATCTCCAAATTCTTTATAGCAGCTTCAGTGCTCTTTTGAGAAGATTCAGTTTTCTGTATGAATTGCTGAAGAGTTTCTTCCAACCTTGTTGATCTTTCATTAAGCATAGATAATTGTTGCCACATGGTTGGTTGCTGCTGCTGCTGCTTATTATATTGATTAGCCTGCCCAGTTTGTCCTTGGCCAATGCTTGGATGTGGTTTCCAACCCTGATTATAATTCCCTTGACGATATGGAAACTGATTAGCCATGAAATTAACATCCTCCACGGCTTCCACAGGAAAAGCACATTGGCCATTGATGTGATCTCCCCCACATAATTCGCACAACTGGGTTTGTACCTGTGCAGCAGATTTTAACTCTTTAGGTAATGAAGCAAGAGTTTTGGTCAGAGTTTCCAGCTGTTGAGTTAGAATTTTATTTTGGGCTAGCAAGGCATCATGGGTTTGTAATTGAAGAACCCCTTTCTGTTGCATAAGGGCGCCTCTTTCATTGTGCAGCTCATTATCACTTGTAGCCATATTTTCAATAATTTCAGTTGCTTCCTCTGGAGTCTTCCATTTGATATTGCCTCCAGCTGAGGCATCCAGCATCATCTTGGTTTGTGAACCAAGCCCTCCAAGGAAAGTTAGGACTACTTCTTGATCTTAAAAGCCATGCGTGGGAGTTTTACGTAATAAGCTTTTATACCTGTCCCATGCATGTCCTAGTGATTCCTCCATGCCCTGCTTGAATGAAGATATCTCTTGCTTTCCCTTAGTCACCTTAGATTGTGGGAAGTATTTGTTTAGAAACTTTGTAACCACTGCTTCCCACTCTGTGAAACTTTCTTCTGGAAAAGAGTTCAACCAAAGCTTAGCATTGCCTCCCAATGAGAAAGGAAACAAGCTAAGTTTGATTGCTTCGTCTGGCACCCCATTAATCTTGACTGTATTGCAAATCTCATTAAAGGTAGTCAGGTGCTCATATGGGCTTTCGTGAGATAACCCATTAAATTGATTACTCTTCACCAGTTGAATCAATGCTGGTTTGACCTCCATGTTGGCTGCATTAACTCTAGGTCGAGCTATGCTATTGAAGTGTTGAGGTCCAGCAAGATTAGTGTAGTCTGCAAGAGTTCTTCTAACATTATTGCCCTCCATACTTCCTGTGCTATGAACAGAACTTTATGGTGATGATTGCAAGAGAGTTTCTGGAGAAGGGAAAAGTTCTCTAGACGTTCTGATTCTTCTCCTCCTTCTACTCTCTTCTAGACCTTCAAGAAGTGGTTCTGTTGTTTTCTTACTTCTAGTTCGAATTGCTTCCTGCATACACAAGAAAACAACCCTAGAAAAGATTTGTTAGCACAAAAAGATATAAGAAAAGATATATAATAAAAGATTCAGAAGATAAGAAGATAAAAGATTTAGAAGATAGAAAATAAAATAAAATAAAATCTAATAAAATCTAACCTAAAAAATAAAATCTAACCTAATCTAAAAGATAAAATAAAATCTAATCTAAAAGATAAAAAGATAAAAAGATAAAATAAAATCTAATAAAATCTAACCTAATAAAATCTAATCCTAAAAGATAACAGAAAAAGATAGAAACAGAAAATAAAAACAAAAATTTAAAATTAAAGTCAAAGATAATCAATAATCACACAAATTAACCAGTTAAACCACGAGTCCCCGGCAACGGCGCCAAAAACTTGATGGACAAATTTGTAAGCACCAAAATATGATGTCACAAACTTGTTTCACAATCGGCAAGTATGACCGAATCGTTCAAGTAATAAACTTGGTAAGACCAAGTATCGTTCTTCCCAAAGGACTCACGGCCTAGTTTAGTTATGTGATTTGTTGATTAGCTAGGACTTACAAACGAAATATTTAAAGTTTAATATGCAGAGACGAAAATAAACATGTATGCATGAATTTGATCAATGGCAAAGACAGAAGATAAACACTTTCAATGAATTATATGAATGAATATGTTGTTGGGGGTCAATTTCATCTCATCCACTCTCATATATTTTAGGAATTCAACATTCAAATCATCATTGTTAATGCCACTCTCTAATGTACCATTCTAGATGGCTTCTCCCTAATCAAATAGTTCATACAATTCCTAGCATTCCTAATGATTAGTTCATGAGTGCAGGAGCTTAAAGGCAACCAATAAAATATTGTCAGTATAATATTGGGAGAAATTCCCCGGATCTAGACTTCCCCGTACGTGTCCGTATCGACAAAACCAATAATCATGCATTAGAATGAGTTAAACAATGCAAGCATTGAGCAAAGAGGAACAACCCTAACTAATGATGAAAGAAAGCATATGTCTTACTTAAAAGATGTATTCAACAAATTCCATATATGAGAGCTTCAAGAGATTACATTGATTCCCCAACAAACATACAAGGTTTAGTTCACCATATTCATGGTGAACCTAGATGAATAACAATGAAAGAATGAGAGAATAAACCCAATAAAGGTGAAGAGATAGCCTGAGCATCCAAGATCCTCCTTCAAAGGGGTGGAAGAGAGAGTGTTTACTTCGTTTCTGCCAAAGATACTAATCCCAAGGACGTGCAAGCCCTTATATACTAATTTAGAGTTACAAAAGATTACAAAAGCCCAAGCCCAAAAAGTGCCGCTCAGCGGTATTTACCGCTCAGCGGTGATTGCGCGTCTTCTTTCTTCCCCTCAGCGGCCATTTTGCCCCTCAGCGGTTCCAACGCCACCTCTTGAGTGCCGCTCAGCGGTAGTTTGCCGCTGAGCGGTGCCTTCGTCTTCTCTTTTTGCACTCTTTCTTGTCTTTTCTAATGTCACTTCTCTCCTTCTTTACTCTTTTCACTAAATTCACCTTAAAACCTGCACAAAAACACTGAAATCAAGCATAAACCTGTCCAGCTCTCATATTTATGAAAATATAGATAAAAGCATGATTTCAAGCTAGTTTTTAAGTCTAAAGGTTGCTTTTAGTATCAATTTTAAGCATGAAAATAACAGTTTTTCAACTGTTATCACAACCCCAAACTTAGAACTTTGCTTGTCCTCAAGCAAACAAAATGTAACTCAATCTCCAACCAATTCATATGATGGTTCACTCATTCAAAAATTCTCTTTTTCAAGATAAGTAACAACTTCACTCAAACTTACGACCAAGAGTTCATTCAAGATGTGCACATGCTTTAGTGTTCACAAAGTCATTTAAGTTCCAACAAATGCTATTTTTCATGAATGATCAATCAATTAAGCATGGATGTTCATGTGCTTATGGAATATTTCCTCACTAGGTAAAGTGTTTCACTCAACACACAAGTGTATAAGAGGTAAAGTGTTTCACTTATTCACTCCACTATCACAATGTCACATGAATCAACTTTGCCTTTCATTTTACCACAATCAAAAACATTCACAAGCATGCATCATCACAAGGACTTTTCAATGGCTTATAATGTGGCTGGGCTAACAAGAAAATTGGTTTTTCTGGATCACAAAATCCTTGAGTTAAGAGAATCATAACAACACAATTATTCTTATTTATTCCCAACTTTCTTTTGCCTTTTCATTTGCATTGAGCTTTGCTTCTTTGCTTTTCTTTTTCTTTTTCTTTGCATATTCTTACTCTTTAGCTCTTAGCTCAATGCTTTTCCTTTTTCATGTTTTCCCAACAACCCCAAACTTGAACATTTAACAATACCACACAAGATCTTCCACTTAACTCAAGGTAAAGATTTTCAATCAAGGGTTTTCAGTGTATATTCAAGGCTAAGGGTTCAAAGGATAGAACACAAAGTGTTGTCTTTTAGTAGGCTAACTTTATGAATTTGGCCAATAAAAAGGGTTCCAACAAACGGCCTTGATCATATGATGCAAAACAAGCAATTGATTCAATCATAGAAAACCTGGGCAAAATCATTCATGCTTCCAAAGTAATAGCATTCAACAATAACAACTCTGGAGCTCAAAACCTCACATATAAGCTCATTCACATTTGACATACACATCCTGCTTAATTTCACAATCACAATCATGATATTATGCATTTGTTCACAAAGCTTGTGAATCACCTGTATAAGCATTTTAATGTGCACATCATCTCAACATCAATCAGTCCATAAGCATCATCAAGCATTACTTATCAAACAATCACAGTTAATAGCAAACCATCATAAGGAACCAGGTGTTCAATAGAGTACATCAAACCCTAATCTAAAAACAAAAACAAATAAGTCCAGAAAACTTAAACCATAAAAGCATAATCATATGATAACATTCATCAGTAAATGCTATCTCAGCTCCTCATCAATCTGAGCTGTCCTCTGTATCTTCCTCCTCCTCTTCATCATCATCATCATCAAATGCATCCTCCTCCTCAGCTTCATCTTCTTCCATATCTCTAGCTGAAGCTTCAGCTGCTTCAGCTCCTCCATGCAATGGTTCTTCTGGCCAAGCTACCACATTATGGAACTCATCCATAGTCCACCTGTGTGCTGGAGGTGTATCATACATCCCCACTATCATCTCAGCCGTGGCCACCTGCCCTCTGTGAATGGACTGCAACTGAGCACCTATAAGAGACATATACATGTCCCTCATCTGGAATGGTTCTGCTTCATGTGTATCAGCAGATGTCCTGCTCTGTGCTGGCCCTCTCTCTCTACGAGCCTGGCGTGGTGAAACTGGCTGAGCTGCCTCCTCACCTCCACAGTACTGTCTATAATAGGCCTCATCTATAGCTTTTCTTGGCCTCTCAAATGGTGGAACAGAAGTGTCCACCCCAGCTAGCTTGCAAAGGTGAGTGATCAAAGAAGGATGTCCTAGTGGTGCTTTGTTGTTTGAGGTGTTAGCACACACACTAATCTCATCAGCTATCACCTGCCCAATATTAACATTCAAGTTTCTGATAGCACAGTAGATGAATAGTGCCCTGCTGAGAGTGATATCTGACACATGTGAACATGGCTGAATGTTGGCATGAGAAAATGCCATCCAATACTTTGCAAGAGGAGTCAAATCTATCCTCCTAATGTTAACCATTGCGCCAGATCTATTCCTTTGGAAGTGTCCTCCTGGTATACACAACACTCTCTCCACATCCTCAAAATCAGCACCTTCCTCCATGCTAAGAGCAAACTGGCATTGCTCACCAGCCCACACAGTATCCAGAAAGTTGTTGATAGAATCAGGATCATACCTGATAGCATGGCCTCTGACATAGCCCAAATAATTCTCAGCTGGATAGTCACCAATCTTCTTTGCATTGGTGTAGAATTCCTTGACTACAGCTATGTTGGCAGGTGCAGGATAAGTGGCTAGCTTCCCCCAATCATTACCTAACACTTGCTCTCCAAATTGAGGAGCAAAGTTAGGTATCATTCCAACTTTTCTCTCCATCAGAAGTCTTCTGTCCTGAACCACCCTAAAGTGCTTCTCATGTTTCCTGGAGAGGAACCTGCTAGAGTGGGGTTGCTCTGGTTCCTTTTCCTTCCTCTTGGTTGCCATGGTTTTCAATCTCTTTCCTGAAGAGGATGTCATTCCTGCATTCAAACACAAATCCAAAACCACAGAACATGATGTTAATCATTAGTAAACACAGAACAAAACTCCTTTCGAAGCTAAACCACCGCTGAGGGCCAGAATTTCCCCTCAGCGCCACCAGTGCCACAATCCAACACGCAAAAACCAGAAAAATCCAAGTCTGGCAGAGTGCCGCTCAGCGGTAAATGCCGCTCAGCGGTGATCTGCAGATTTTTGTAAATCTCGTTTTAAAACTGTCCTAACTCCACCCAAATGCAATTTTCAGTTTTCCAGTTCATAATCAAGCAATTTAATCGGTTCAAACATCAAATATATCATCAAATCATGCATAGAAATCAAAACCCCTAAATATTCATGCTTTGACAATCACATTCAAATTCAAGAACCCTAGAATGAACAAAATGCATTTTACTTACTTGAGTGGAGATACTAGATGCAATGAGAATGCTTCCAAGCTAAAATACTCTCTTCCAACCCCAAACTTTGGTGGCACACTAGTGTAAAAGTGAGTGGAAGAGAAATTTTCTAAAGAGGGAAGAATAGAAAGATGTGGAAAACCTAAGAGAGGGTATGTGGGAGTCTTTGTGCAGAGAAAAGCTTGAAAGAATGTAAAATCGCGCAGCTTAGGGTTTAAAAATACCCTAATGGGCTCGGGTTCCGCTAAGGGGAACTTAAGCCCATCTGCGATAGTACCGCTCAGTGGTAAATGCCGCTCAGCGGCACTTTCGTGATGTGCCCTTCTCCTTCTTTTCTTGACCTACGTGCCTTCCTAGCATACCCCTCATAGGTTCCCTGCAATTCAATGTTAAAAATGCTTATGCAAACCCTAACTAAAATAAATAAACAGAAAACAATCAATCAACTGGGTTGCCTCCCAGGTAGCGCTTGTTTAACGTCACGAGCTTGACCCAAAATCCACCAACACCCCTCAGTAGGTGTTTCAAACTTACCAGCACCCATCAGTAGGTGCAAAAATTTCTCACCAACACCCATCAGTAGGTGTTACAAACTTAGTATCCTTCAGTAGATACTTAACCACCTAGCATCCTTCAGTAGATGCTAGATCCAACAAAATAATGTCCAGAATAATGTTCACAGATTAAAAGTTACAAAACCAAATGATACGACTGTCGCGGTCATACAAATTTTATGTGCAAAGAAATTAATGCAGTATAATACTAGGAAGTGACTCCTAGGTCGTCTCACAAGGACCAATATTGCGGTTCAGTCTCAGATCACACACGAAAAGGGGGGGGTTTTGATGATTGTTTTGGTTGCGGTAATAAAATTAAAACGGACTAGAAATTAAATAAAGCAAAATTAAAAACGATGAAATAAAATGCAGTACAGTAAAAACCCAATGGTAAAAGACATCAGAATAAAATAAACGCGGGAACATTAAACGTATAAATAAAACGTTAAACATTAAACACAAAAATAAAAGCATAATTAAAAACAATACGTAAAATTTAAAACTAAAATGGTAAAAACGAAATTAAAACAGTAAAACAAATTTAAAACAGTAAAAATGAAAATACAGTAACATAAAACAGTGAGAATAAATCTGGAACAGTAAAAACGAAAATACAGAAAAACACAAAATACAGAAAACAATAGATACATAAAACAGTAAAAACAGTAAAACATTAAATACAAAAAAAAATGAAATTACATGCAGTAAATAATAATAGTAAAAACAAAAATTACAGAATTACAAAATCAGAAAAACAGTAACAGGAAAATACAGAAAACAGTAAAAACAGAAAACAGTAAATTTCAAAAAACAGTAAAAACAGAATCAAAATTACTGCAGTAAAATACATAAAATAAAATTACATTAAATGATAAACATGCAAAAATAAAGAAAGAACCGCTGAAATTAAATTGCAGAAATACATAATACAGAAATTAAAATACAACAGAAATTAAATTACAGCAGTAAAATAAAATAGTAAAACAGAATTTAATTTCAGAAATAGAAAATGAAACCAAACTTTGCATTGAATTTAAATTGTGCATGAGATTATTACAACAAAGAAATTAAATTTGGAACCTAATGTGCACACTATTCAACCATAGCCTTCCATCTGTACCGTGATTTTCATCTGTTCCAGTCCCTTAACTGTCCGTTCCAGCTGCTGCTACTGTCTTATTCCTTTGCTGAAAACCTCTTCCACGGCTTCCCCTACACTCCAAACTCTGAACCTCCCCTCCACACGTCTTCCCCCTCCCTTTTATACACAAAAACTCTCTTTTTATTTTCCTTAGAAGCATGCCAAAAGAAAAACAAGAGGGGCCCTCATCATTTGTCTCCACACGTTTTCTCTTCTACTCTGGACCGTCAGCCTCCCATGTCACCATACACCAAATTTTGTTAAAAGAAAGAATGGTGTGGCTACTCACAATAGTTCATGAAGTTTTTGTCTTTTAGCATTAATATTTCTTTTTAACTTTCTTATCACCACATTTTTGTGCAAGCAAGGGACCCTCCATTTTGATATTGCTCTTGAAAATAACTCTTCATGAATGCCCATCCGTAGCCGCTGCACCCCGTGACTTCACCTTCTCCCATTTAATCTACTTCTCCATTTCCCAAACAAAAGAAATCTCCAAAAGCTTATCTACTTTTCTTCCACTAGCCGTGACACCTATGCATCATTCTCCAAGCCAATTGAATTGATTTCTTCTCTCAAAGTGGCTGCCCCAAGTGTTGCTTCCTTTTGAATGTTGCTGCATTTTACGTTAAAGCCATGTGCTCTTAAAACTCAAGAAATGAAAGACTTGTTTCCTTTTTCCCGTGAATGTTTGTGCAATCTTGGATGTTGCCAAATTAATTTCTACATGAAATACACTTCCTTGCAACCAATGAAAAGGCCTAAACCCCCATTTAATTTTGTGGCCGTGTACTTCAATGAAAGATAAATCCTTCCTTAAGAGTGTTTGGAGGTCTTAGCACCATCCAATGATCAATTCCAGCCACCACAAGTACCAAACAACAAGCAAACAATGCAAACAGATTGGAAGTCACTCAAACAGTAATCACTGGACTGACATAGGGGAGTAAAACAAATACTGGGAACAGTACAGAACGAATTTGAACAAAATAAAAACTATACGTGAAAATAGACATCCAGACGAAACTATGAAAAAAAATTGCATGGAAAACGGATAAGAATTGATCTCGAACGAAGACACACAAGTTGACACAACATTCACGCAGCAACCAGCGCGAAAATTCAAATGGTTGAAATGAATTTGGCTCAATTTTCATTTCATTTAGCCTTCAAATGTCCCAAAAAGTTATCCAAAATTTTCCCGTAATTAATAATGCAAAATAATAAGCTCAGATAATTCAAATTAATTAAAATAAGAATTTCTGATCGATTTAAGCACAATTAAGAAAAATAGGAAAATACTGGACATTTAAGCACAATTCCCCGATTAATTCTAGTACAATAAACTAAGTGAAGTGTAGAAAATATGGACTCATCAAAATAGACCACACTTAGTCTTTTGCACTCCTGGGCAAAATCAAGACGCAAATCAGGGAATACGACATCAAAGGACTTTTAGGAAGGTTACACAAATTCAGCAGACAGAAAAACAAAGACTCACGAGAAAATTAAACAGAATTTACAAAGTTCTCAAGAAGTCTGGACAGAGAAAAGAAGTAGATAATATCCAACACAAAATCAAGAATAGCATATACTTACAGAAATCATCCAAGCAATTCAATACATAGCAAAATGATTAATCAGTTCAAGAGGTGATTCAAGAATAACAAAACCTCACAGATGCACTCACAGTGTTTCTCTCAAGTGTCTACGGTAAATAATAATATCAGCTCGATGTACTCAAGAAAACAAACACAAGTAGACTTGGCAAGCTTCTAATTATCAATACTTAAAACATATGCATGTTCAGATCAAAAGGTCTTTACTGGGTTGTAATGGGGCCAAGGACAGGGGAGGATAAAATTGGATAAGTAGCTATAGCTCAGAAGAAATAGAGGTGCATTAGGAAAAAAATGTAAACACAGTGAAATCTCACCCAAACCTCTAATTCAATCCTCTTCTCAACTCCATTATTCACAGGATTATTTTTCAATTTTCTCTCTTTTTTTTTTTTTTTTTTTTTTTTTCACAACAGGATATAAATTATCATTTCAAAACATGATGAGGAACCAACTAGCCAATTCATCAGAATTCCCAAGGAGACCACACTTATTCTCAAAATACTTCTATAGCTCCAGACTTTCCTAAGGTTAAGGTAATCATTTGTTTTTCACTTAGGATCAGTGTATGAGCTTCAACACAAAGAAATATATATAGTATAGGCTCAAAGGGGTTACCAAAGGATAATAACAAGGTAGGCTTATTTGGCTAGAGAGGTTCAAGAATAAAATTGCCTTTATCACTTCTAAACATGCATATAAATCAAGTATATCATAAAGAATCAAGCCAAGGCATATGTGCAAGAAATCAAGAGTCATATCACACAAGAAAGAACATTAAGTGGCTCAAATCTCACACAGGGTATCTGTGTTATAATCAATTCAACCTCTTGAACACATAATCATCTTTCCAAGCAGAGAAAAGCAAGGATTACAAACTATAAGTATTAAGTGAAGGAAAAATCTACAACTTAGACCTCATCCAGAAATCAAGAGAAAAATGTAAAATTTATTGCACTCAAGACACACTAAAAACCACTTAAAACAGAAAAAATTTAACACTCAAAAACAAAAAATTTAACACACAAAATACAAACTTAACAGAAACTAACAGAAAATCAAAATTTCTCCCCAGTAGACCATACTTAAATCACACAATGTCCTCAGTGTGTTACAATCATCAGATTGTCATTTTCAGAGCAGTCAAATAATATAGACAAGTGCAATAAAAAGTTAGGAAAAATGGGAAGAAATTTTTCAGTAACATCCATCAGTAGATGTTATCAGGGACATCCATCAGCAGATGTCTAAAACACCTAGCATCCATCAGTAGATGCTAATAATTTTTATTATTAGTATTATTATTATTATTATTATTTTTTTTTTTTTTTTTTTTTTTGAATAAGGAGAACGGTAATGTGACAATAGTTTCGGTACGAATGACCGGCACTGTTGCTACAGTGGCAGAAATTTAGGCTATAAATGGCCCGCTCCTCCGCGTCCAGCGCCATTTCCTGACTTCCACTCTCTCTGCTCTTCTCTTCTCTTTCTACCCTCTGCTCTCTCTCGACTCTCTCTGCTCTCACAACTCTCTCGAGCGTCTGGATTTCTGCAGGGAGCCTCTCCTCTGAGCATCTGGAGCTGTGCGGAACCTCTGCCACCGTGCCATCTGAAGAGTCTGAGATCCGCGAGGAGCTTCTCTGCCAGTTCTACTACTCCAGGTAAGTCCTCTGCTCCTGGATCTGCCTTTCTTTCTGCTAGCTTTACTTTCTTTCCGTCCTTTACTGCTTTTCCTGCTTTCCTGTTTTTTTATGCATTCCTCTTGCCTGCTCTCCCTCTTTATTTCCTGCTTTCCAGATCTTTCATTTTGCTTTTTCCTGCCTTCCTTTAAGCTCTCTGCTCCTTTTATTTTTCTTTCTTAACTACAACAAAAACAAGAACACACTGTCTTAAACTAAGGGGTATATAGGCTGGAAACCAGACGTTAATCTCCCTTCGATTGAAGGTATTGCAGAGACAATCGGGTAGAACAACGCCACGTACCCCACTTAAAAATAAAACACAGAAACTGAATATACATGAACAATATGGACAAGGACAACTGGACGTAGATCCGTTTAGGACCCTTTGCAAGGACCGTGAAACAGATCTGAGACCAGACACAAAAACAATCAAAGACAGACAGGAATAAATAAATCTAAAAGGAAACAAGAACAAACAATTAAAGAAAATACTGAACTAAGAATCTAATATATTTTTATGTTTTTTTTTTTTTTTTTTTTTTTTTTTTGTTTTTGTTCTTTTATTATGTTTTTGTGCTTTTTATATGTATTTATTTTTTATTTATGTATTTGTATATTACGAGAGGAAGGATGAGTGAAACGGAATCAGAGAGATATACCAGTCAACGGTGGCGTCCAACCGATGATCAGATCACGATGATGACCAAAATATTCAACTATGGGGTCACACACCCAAGCCGAGCGCAAGTCGTCGAGATCGCGTCTCGACTAAGGGCTTTCGGCGAAGCCACTGAATACAACGTACACTGCTGGTTCAACAACCACGGCAATCGGGTCAAGCACTGGCAAGCGGAGATAGACCCCACTGGCACTCTCTTTTCACAACTGCCGCTGTACATGTATGGTAAGACCTCTGATCACACCTCCATTTTTATTGAAATTTTTCACTTCCTCTTCTATAATTAACACAAGTTATTTATTATTTATTTTTTATTTTTTTGTTTGAAAGAAAAAAACTGGGTGATTATGAGGGCACCGAGGCTGCTGAATTTGTTTCCAGTTCCGATCATTATCGATGACGACAGAAATGAACGAGAAATTCCTCCACCAAAGCCTCCGCTCGTGACTTTTCGAACCAGAGCTCCCTCAACGGAGCTCTCCCTTAGACCACCACAACCAGCTCGAGAGTTCTTCCACTTTTAAAGTTTTGTTTATTTATTTTTTTTATGTTTTTATTGGCCGAGTGTGGCCAGAATATGGACAAGGCATGTAATATGAACACTTATGTTTTTTATGTTTTTAATTTTTTTTATGTTGTTTTTGTTTTTGTTTGGTTTGTAATATTAACGATCACTAAAGATCGACCCCCCGAACATCTTTTATTACGCTTATGTTTGTTTTTTTTTTTATTTTTTTATTTGTTGGACTGTAATCCTAAACGATCACTAATGATCGACTACTGCCCTTACTATCTTATTATATTTTTGTTTTTTTTTTTTATTATCTATAATTAACAGAGTAAGACAGCATGTTATCGGTGAACTTGGTTATTTCAATAAAAGCACTCAGAAAGTTTCAGCTCAAATTACACCTATCTGCCTTTTACTACAATTTTGCTCTCTGTTGATTTTTTTATGTTTTAACAAAAACTAAATAAATAAATAAAAACAAAACACATATTAACGAAACAAAATACCAAATAACGAACACAAAATATCAAAGCAGAAAGAACACAAATGTCAAAAACAGCAGACAAAACATATATTTACAAAACATACATTAACAAAATAACATACTTGAAACACAACACAAATTTTTATTTTTATTTTTATTTTTATTATTTTTTTTTTTTTTTTTTTTTTTTGAATTTTAGAATTTTTTTTTTATTATTAGTACAAACACTAAAAATCACGAAGCAAATAAAACACAGAACACATTTTTTTAAATTGTTTTTTTTTTTTTTTTTAAAATAATAATAATAATTCGAAAACTAAAAAGAAAAGGAAAAAAAAACTTAAAAGAAAAACAAAAATCAGAATCTTCCCGAGACCACACTTAAGCTACACTGTCCTAAATGTTTTCTAAGCATAAGATCATAAACTAAAACAACAAACAGATAAAGGACAAGTGCACTAAAAATATGAAAACTGGGAAGAAAGAAAAAGAAAACTTCCCTGGTCAGGGTGGCAGTTGCCAATTTTGGATTTGTAGGGAGATGTTCTTCGCTTCAGGATCCAGTATGAAATTGTTGAGGACGAACTGCTTCATCCTCCAGATTTGATCAAGCAGTGAAATGTCCTCCACCGCCGGATCTAAGCAGCAAATATTGTTACTGAGCGGATTCAGTAGGTGCTTGTTGATCTTTGAACTGTCAGTGTCAGCACCTTTGTTTTCCACTGTGGGTGTATGTTGATCAAATTTATACGTACCTCCTGCAACATGGTTAGTGCAATGTGGTTCCGCAGAAATTTCATGCAGGGGTATGACACCCAATTCTAGTGTAATAGGCTGAACCTCAGATAAATCCTCATAACATGAATCGGTTTCAAATGTAGAAATAATATCTTTAACAGGCTCAGATTCATGTTCAGAGGGAGAATTAAAAACATGCTCAGCAACAATATGATTACAAGCATACCTATCATCAGCATAATCTTTAATAACACAGTCAACAGAATAATCAATTTGCGGTATGCTTACCTCCACTTCCTTGAAGATTGGTAAAGTAGTGGAGGATGAAGGTGGTCTACCTGGTTCAGGATTACTGCTTACTTCTGCCGGGTCCCCAAAATTTTCATCAGTCTCCTCAGGTACAAGAGTGGCCATCTGCCTGATCTGATCACTCAGATTCTGTATGGCAGCTTGAGTTTCCTGCTGGAACTCCATGCTCTCTTGCTTGAACTGCATGTTCCCTTTCTGAAACTGAATGTTCTGCATTGTCATCTGCTCTAGTAACTCCTTTAATGTAGGTTCAGAAGTAGAAGGCTGAGGAGTTATTTGAATAGGAGAATCATACTGTTGACTCTCATATTGTGGAACTGGCTCCCAAAGAGAGCTCTCAGAAATTGGATGATGGAACATATTGTTCTCATCATAAAAATCAGCAGATTTAAAATCAAAGTAATATGCAGAATAAGAATCATAATCACAGACATTGGCAGAATAAGCATTATTCACAACATTAAAATAGGTAGACATGGAAAAATAAAAAGTAAAAACTAAAAACTAAAAATTACGAATCAGATAAAACAAAACACATTTATACATGCTACAAGCACACACAAGACAGAACATCAATAGTAAAAATTTTTAATTAATTTTTTTTTTTTTTAATAACAACTAAATACAGAACATAGCACAATTAAACACATATATACACAATATATATTAACACAGTAAAAATCTAAAACAAAAACCTGGATCTGAAGTGACAACGCCGCCAAAATTTGTTGAAGGTGTCGTTGTCTCCTACAAAAATACAACAGACAGAACACACAAAACACACATATTAACAGAACAAAAATTTACACAACAAGAATCTAAAACCAAACCGTCTTTGGTCCCCGGCAACGGCGCCATTTTGATACGACTGTCGCGGTCATACAAATTTTATGTGCAAAGAAATTAATGCAGTATAATACTAGGAAGTGACTCCTAGGTCGTCTCACAAGGACCAATATTGCGGTTCAGTCTCAGATCACACACGAAAAGGGGGGGGTTTTGATGATTGTTTTGGTTGCGGTAATAAAATTAAAACGGACTAGAAATTAAATAAAGCAAAATTAAAAACGATGAAATAAAATGCAGTACAGTAAAAACCCAATGGTAAAAGACATCAGAATAAAATAAACGCGGGAACATTAAACGTATAAATAAAACGTTAAACATTAAACACAAAAATAAAAGCATAATTAAAAACAATACGTAAAATTTAAAACTAAAATGGTAAAAACGAAATTAAAACAGTAAAACAAATTTAAAACAGTAAAAATGAAAATACAGTAACATAAAACAGTGAGAATAAATCTGGAACAGTAAAAACGAAAATACAGAAAAACACAAAATACAGAAAACAATAGATACATAAAACAGTAAAAACAGTAAAACATTAAATACAAAAAAAAATGAAATTACATGCAGTAAATAATAATAGTAAAAACAAAAATTACAGAATTACAAAATCAGAAAAACAGTAACAGGAAAATACAGAAAACAGTAAAAACAGAAAACAGTAAATTTCAAAAAACAGTAAAAACAGAATCAAAATTACTGCAGTAAAATACATAAAATAAAATTACATTAAATGATAAACATGCAAAAATAAAGAAAGAACCGCTGAAATTAAATTGCAGAAATACATAATACAGAAATTAAAATACAACAGAAATTAAATTACAGCAGTAAAATAAAATAGTAAAACAGAATTTAATTTCAGAAATAGAAAATGAAACCAAACTTTGCATTGAATTTAAATTGTGCATGAGATTATTACAACAAAGAAATTAAATTTGGAACCTAATGTGCACACTATTCAACCATAGCCTTCCATCTGTACCGTGATTTTCATCTGTTCCAGTCCCTTAACTGTCCGTTCCAGCTGCTGCTACTGTCTTATTCCTTTGCTGAAAACCTCTTCCACGGCTTCCCCTACACTCCAAACTCTGAACCTCCCCTCCACACGTCTTCCCCCTCCCTTTTATACACAAAAACTCTCTTTTTATTTTCCTTAGAAGCATGCCAAAAGAAAAACAAGAGGGGCCCTCATCATTTGTCTCCACACGTTTTCTCTTCTACTCTGGACCGTCAGCCTCCCATGTCACCATACACCAAATTTTGTTAAAAGAAAGAATGGTGTGGCTACTCACAATAGTTCATGAAGTTTTTGTCTTTTAGCATTAATATTTCTTTTTAACTTTCTTATCACCACATTTTTGTGCAAGCAAGGGACACTCCATTTTGATATTGCTCTTGAAAATAACTCTTCATGAATGCCCATCCGTAGCCGCTGCACCCCGTGACTTCACCTTCTCCCATTTAATCTACTTCTCCATTTCCCAAACAAAAGAAATCTCCAAAAGCTTATCTACTTTTCTTCCACTAGCCGTGACACCTATGCATCATTCTCCAAGCCAATTGAATTGATTTCTTCTCTCAAAGTGGCTGCCCCAAGTGTTGCTTCCTTTTGAATGTTGCTGCATTTTACGTTAAAGCCATGTGCTCTTAAAACTCAAGAAATGAAAGACTTGTTTCCTTTTTCCCGTGAATGTTTGTGCAATCTTGGATGTTGCCAAATTAATTTCTACATGAAATACACTTCCTTGCAACCAATGAAAAGGCCTAAACCCCCATTTAATTTTGTGGCCGTGTACTTCAATGAAAGATAAATCCTTCCTTAAGAGTGTTTGGAGGTCTTAGCACCATCCAATGATCAATTCCAGCCACCACAAGTACCAAACAACAAGCAAACAATGCAAACAGATTGGAAGTCACTCAAACAGTAATCACTGGACTGACATAGGGGAGTAAAACAAATACTGGGAACAGTACAGAACGAATTTGAACAAAATAAAAACTATACGTGAAAATAGACATCCAGACGAAACTATGAAAAAAAATTGCATGGAAAACGGATAAGAATTGATCTCGAACGAAGACACACAAGTTGACACAACATTCACGCAGCAACCAGCGCGAAAATTCAAATGGTTGAAATGAATTTGGCTCAATTTTCATTTCATTTAGCCTTCAAATGTCCCAAAAAGTTATCCAAAATTTTCCCGTAATTAATAATGCAAAATAATAAGCTCAGATAATTCAAATTAATTAAAATAAGAATTTCTGATCGATTTAAGCACAATTAAGAAAAATAGGAAAATACTGGACATTTAAGCACAATTCCCCGATTAATTCTAGTACAATAAACTAAGTGAAGTGTAGAAAATATGGACTCATCACCAAAACAAATCAAAAGTTTGTAAATCTACTGGGTTGCCTCCCAGCAAGCGCTTCTTTAACGTCACTAGCTTGACCCAGTAAAGCCCAAGTTCCTTCTTCTTTTTCTTCTTTCAACTGAACTTCTTCAGAAATTTGATCAAACCAGGAACCTGTTGCAGTGTCTCAATCATAGGAACTTTAATCTCCAATTTCTTGAAGGTTTCTATAAAGCACTTAAATTTCTTTTCCTTCCTATGATTCTTTTTTAGATGAGGCTGGGATTTTTCATATGATTCCTTTTTCTTTCCTCTCATCTTCTTTTTCTTACGCTTCCTCTCCCCAAATTTTCTCTTTTTCTTTTCTCTTATTTTTTTCGTCCCTTCTCTTTTTCTTCCCAACTTCTTTATTTTCACACAAATTTTCTTCCTCTCTTCTCTCTCAACCACTTCTTTTTCTTTCTCATTATCTTTATCTTTCTCACTCAACTCTTCTTTCTCTTTTCTCTCTACCCTTTCCTCATCTCCCTCTAATTTTTTCTCATCAAGAATCTTATCACTTTCAGTGATAATGACTTGCCCTTTCCCTTCCTTAAGGTTAACTTCAGTATTAACATCATCATTCAATCTCTGATTGATGTAACGAAGTTGCATCTCCATTCTTTTACATGATTCTTCAATGCTTTTCTGAGTAGAGTCGGAATTTTTCAAAAATCGTTGAAGGGTGTCCTCCAACCTATCCAAACTTCCTGATAGAAAGGGTTGTTGCTGCCACTGTTGATAAAAGATAAAAAGAAAGATAAAAGATAAAAGATTTAAAAGATAAAAAGATAAAAGATAAAATAAAATAAAATCTAATCCTAAAAGATAACAGATAAAATAAAATCTAATCTAATCTAACCTAAAAAGATAAGAAAAAATAAAATCTAACCTAATCTAAAAGATAAAATCAAAACAGAAAAAATAAAAACAGAAATTTAAAATTATAGTCAAAGATAATCAATAATCACACAAATTAACCAGTTAAACCACGAGTCCCCGGCAACGGCGCCAAAAACTTGATGGACAAATTTATGATCACCAAAATATGATGTCACAAACTTGTTTCACAATCGGCAAGTATGACCGAATCGTTCAAGTAATAAACTTGGTAAGACCAAGTATCGTTCTTCCCAAAGGACTCACGGCCTAGTTTAGTTATGTGATTTGTTGATTAGCTAGGACTTACAAACGAAAGATTTAAATTTTAATATGCAAGACAGAAAATAAACATGTATGCATGAAGTTTGATCAATGGCAAAAGCAAAAGATAAACACTTTCAATGAATTATATGGATGAATATGTTGTTGGGGGTCAATTTCATCTCATCCACTCTCATATATTTTAGGAATTCAACATTCAAATCATCATTGTTAATGCCACTCTCTAATGTACCATTCTAGATGGCTTCTCCCTAATCACGAGTTCATACAATTCCTAGCATTCCTAATGATTAGTTCATGAGTGCAGGAGCTTAACGACAACCAATATAATATTGTCAGTAAAATATTGGGAGAAATTCCCCGGATCTAGACTTCCCCGTACGTTCCCGTATCGACAAAACCAATAATCATGCATGGAATGAGTTAAACTATGCAAGCATTGAGCAAAGAGGAAAAACCCTAACTAATGATGAAAGAAAGCATATGTCTTAATTAAAAGATGTACTCAACAAATCCATATATGAGAGCTTCAAGAGATTACATTCATTCCCCAACAAACATACAAGGTTTAGTTCACCATATTCATGGTGAACCTAGATGAATAACAATGAAAGAATGAAAGAATAAACCCAATAAAGGTGAAGAGGTAGCCTGAGCATCCAAGATCCTCCTTCAAAGGGGTGGAAGAGAGAGTGTTTGCCTCGTTTCTGCCAAAGATACCTAATTCTAGGACGTGCAAGCCCTTATATACTAATCTAGAGTTACAAAAGATTACAAAAGCCCAAGCCCAAAAAGTGCCGTTCAGCGGTAAATACCGCTCAGCGGTGGTTGCGCGTCCTTTTCTTCCCCTCAGCGGCCAGTTTGCCCCTCAGCGTGACTCCCGCAACCTTCTGAGTGCCGCTCAGCGGTAAAATGCCGCTGAGCGGTGCCTTTGACTTCTCTTTTTGCACTCTTTCTTGTCTTTTCTAATCTCATCTCTCTCCTTCTTCACTTCTTTCACCAAATTCACCTTAAAACCTGCTCAAAAACACTTAAATCAAGCATAAACCTGTCCAGCTCTCATATTTATGAAAATATAGATAAAAGCATGATTTCAAGCTAGTTTTTAAGTCTAAAGGTTGCTTTTAGTATCAATTTTAAGCATGAAAATAACAGTTTTTCAACTGTTATCACTCAACTTTCTCCACTTCCTCCAGTTCTTCCAGTTCGTCCACTTCGATCACTTCCTCCACTTCCTCAACTTCTTCCACTTCCTCCACATCCTCCACTTCCTCCACTTCGTCAACTTTGTCCATTTCCTTCACTTGCTCCACTTCGTCCACTTCCTCCACCTGATCCACTTCCTCCACTTCCTCCACTTCCTCCACTTCCTCCACCTCGTGAACTTCGTCCGCTTCCTCCACTTCGTCGACTTCCTCTACTTTGTCAACTTCCTCTACTTCGTCCACTTCGTCCACTTCGTCCTCTTCCTCCACTTGCTCCACTTCCTCCACTTCCTCTATTTTGTCCTCTTCGTCCTCTTCCTCGACTTCCTCCACTTCCTCCACTTTGTCCACTTCCTCAACTTCCTCAACTTTCTCCACTACCTCCACTTCCTCCACTTCGTCAACTTCATCCACTTCCTTCACTTGCTCCACTTCCTCCACTTCCTCCACCTCATCCACTTCCTCCACTTCCTCCACTTCGTCAACTTCGTCCGCTTCCTCCACTTCATCGACTTCCTCCACTTCGTCAAATTCCTCTACTTCGTGCACTTCATCCTCTTCCTCCACTCGCTCCACTTCTTCGACTTCCTCCAATTTGTCCACTTCGTCCAGTTCGTCAACTTCCTCCACATCCTCCATTTCCTCCACTTCCTCCACTTCGTCAACTTGCTCCACTTCCTCCACTTCGTCCACTTTGTCCACTTCCTCAACTTTCTCCACTTTCTACACTTCCTCCACCTCTTCCAGTTCGTCCACTTCGACCACATCCTCCACTTCCTCAACTTCGTTAACTTCATCCACTTCCTTCACTTCCTCAACTTCTTCCACTTCCTCCACACGGTCCATGTCCTCTACTTCCTCCACTTCCTCTACTTCCTCCACTTCGTCCACTTCCTCCACTATTTCAACTTCGTCCACTTCGTCCACTTCGTCCACTTCGTCCACTTCGTCCACTTCGTCAACTTCGTCCGCTTCTTCCATTTTTCTCGCTTCGTCCACTTTGTCCACTTCGTCCAATTCCACCACTTCGTCGACTTCCTCCACTTCCTCAACTTCCTCAACTTCCTCCACTTCCTCTACTTCCTCCACTTCCTCCTCTTCCTCAACTTCCTCCACTTCGTCCACTTCGTCAACTTGATGGAAGACCATCTAAGATGCACATTGGACCTCTTACTAGAGCAATGGCAAAGAGGATTCAAGAGGAAGAAGGACCACATACTATTTTGCTTCTATGGAAGGTTACTTATAAAAATCCTTCTTCTCTTAACTAAAGCACTTATACTTTGTTTTGTAGGAATTAATAAATCTTGGAGACTATGATTGAGCCATCCAAGAAGTTAAATCAATAGAATCAAGCAAAGGAGCCAAAAAGGAGGTGCTTACGACATGCACCAACATTTTCCACGTGAATTGGCTGATGTGGAAGGAAGCACACACCTTGCTGGATGAGCTGGACAGAGGCATGGACTTTGCTTGATCAAAATAAATCTGAATAATTTGAATTTAGGAGGGAATTAGAATTAGAAATTAGGCTCCTCTTCACCTATAAATAAGAGGGCCTTTTCCTTGTATTGATTCACTTTTGAGCTTAATGATATGCTGCAGAAATTGTTTTCCAGCTTTTGTGCTCTTAAGTCACCTTTGAATTACTACTTCTCCTCCTTTCCTCAAGCTTCCTTCCTCTGTAGGAAGGCCCTCTGAGCTGTGAGGCTTCACCCATACACCTTTCCTCCATTAAAACATCTCAAACACTACATCATTTCATCCATCCGCTGCACCATTATTCATTATTGGTTTCCTCTGGTTTGGAACCTCTTCCTCCACGTTTCCAGCTGGGAATTGGTCTCCATCAAGTGGTATCATGAGCTTAGGTCATCCATGCACCAGGAGCTAAGCTATTCCTCCATCTTTGCACTCCATTTCTATATTCTGTTGTGATCTCTGTTTCAGTTTTCCAGTTCTGTTTTGAGTAATTTTGTTTCTGTTTTGTGCTTTTCCAGTTATTAATTTTGTGTTTCCTGTTGCATTCTTTGTGTTTCCAGTATTCATACATGTTTGTTACTCATTTTAAACGGTGAATCATTCTTGTTTATGTCTCTTCCAGCTTTAATTTTCAATTCCAGTTATGTTTTAGTCTTGTGCAGTCCATATTTGCAGTTTTAATTCTGTTTCACTTTGGTTTTCTGTTCTGCTGGGTTTCATTTTGGTTTATTTGAGTTTAGAGTGCTGGAAAAGCTTTAAATCAACCAAATAAGGCAATGAGAACATGTTCTAGCCTTGGTGATGGAAGCAAAAGCACTAGAAACTAATTCTGGTTTCAAATCTGCTCAGGAAATTCAAATCTGGTTTTAAAATTTGAAATCTGTTTCAGCTGATTTTATTTGATTCTGTTGCTTGGTAAAAATTTGTTTGCTGTTATTGGAAGTGGCTAAAGGTGTGGCAGACCATTAAAAGCAAGGAAATGCATCTAGCATAGCTTGGTTGCCTTAAAAACCAGTAGCCTTTGCTATCCAGTTTGTTTTGTTTTTCTGTTCTAGCTTTTCACCGTGCTACCATTCTTTGCTTAGTCCAGTCTGAGTTTATTCATACTAAGCACTTTAATCCTAGCTTAGTTCAGTATAATAACATTCTCTAGAGTCATTGTGTGTGCTGTCCAACCTTATATCCACAAGGTTCTTAAATCTGGTGCTGTTTTGGTGGAAATTTGTTGCATAAATAGGCTATAGCAAGGGTGAATTGTTGAGTCTTGCTATTTCTGTGCATTTACAACATTTGAACAAGTTTAAATTGTCATTCCAAAGTTGTTTGCACTGTTCATTTGGTCATTTTCTAGCCTATATGCAGATTTGCTTTTTTAAACCTTAAAATTGCCTTTAAAATGGAAGTGCACCAGTGAATTCACATTGCAATCTGTTTTCTAGCTGTTTCAATGTTTAAACATCTTTAAAATGATGATACAAAGTTGTTTGATGCATCAATTGAACTGCTGAATCACTTCCAATCAATTTTGGGTTTAAAACCACCATTTCAAGCCATTTTTTCTGGTGCAGAAATCATTTTCCAGCAACTGTTTTGGTCATTCTTGTTCAAATTCATTTCTGGATTGTAGTAAGAGCTGGTTCATTACTTTAAATTGAAAATAAATGATCAAAATAAGTCAGAGCAAGTGTTAAAAAGCCTGTTGAATCGTGCAATCCAGTTTTTGGCAGTTAAAAACCCCAAAACACCAAATCTGGTTTTCATTGGGGCATTTTAACAAACACTTTGGTAAAATATCAAACAATTTGGTCTGGATGAGTTTGTGATCTGCTATTTCTGTTTTTGTTGCTTTCTTAATTTGTTCTAGTACCATTATTAGGTTCCTTTTGAGTGCTTTCTGTTATTCCATCCCTGTCCTCATTTGATTTCCCATTCTTGGCTTCCAAATTGTCAAACATTCAAAACAAAATCTGGTTTGAAATTCTGGTGCAGTTTGCTAATTCTGTTTGGTGTGTTTGACTGGAATCTTGAGGTGCTGTGGTAACTATTGTGAGGAATCCAGAAGCAGAAACCTTTCCCTACTGAGGCACCATATTAGGAAGTGAAAAGGGGGCTGAAGTGGGAACAAAAAGGGAGCTTTTGAGCAGCTGCAACTCTGCTGTTCCAGCAGCTAAAAATACACCAGAAAAGCTTGAAGTGCAACCTGTTTTGGAGTAGCAATCTGCAGCAGCAAGAGAGTGAAGCTTACATTAGTTTTAGGCCTTCTTTTAAGTTTGTTTACACCACATATCACGGAACCTTTGTTGTTTAAAGTTGATTTTCATTTCTTGGCTAAGTGACTTGGGAAAATGCTCTTGAAGCAATTCCAAGATCACATTTAAACATTGTAATAGTGCAATTTCGTTTTCTTAGTGTGGAAGTGTGTCAAGGGGCTCCAAGTGTCACTTGCACTTTCACTTAGGGCCGTCTAGCATTTACATTCTTGCATCTTTATTGCTTTCTTTAATTTCTTGCTTAATCTTTTTGTTTTTAAGTCTCCGTGGTATATATAGGATTGCATAGCATTTAGTCAACCTTTCTTTGGTTATAGGTCCATAACATTTGAAAAGAATTTGAAGAATTTCTAATTAGAAACTTAGGTAAAAGATAACTCTAAGGAAACTCTGGCTAAGGAAGAACTTGGTTTTTAAGCTTGTCCATTAGTGACTCACCTCTTCTTCTTGGGGGCTACTTCCTCAACTTCCTCCACTTCTTCCACTTCTTCCACTTCCTCCACTTCCTTCACTTCCTCGATTTCCTCCACTTCATCCACTTTCGACCACTTCGTTCACTTCCTCCACTATGTCCACTTCCTCCAGTTCCTTCACTTCATCCACTTTGTCCACTTTGTCCACTTCGTCCACTTCGTCTACTTTGTACAATTTGTACAGCTAATATGCCCAACGTTCCTGCCGCAATATGATGAGAAGCTATCCCCCCCGGAACAAAAGGATCAAAACCTTCCACACCCCACGCGGGATTTACGGATTGTATCCTTCCAGTTAGTCCATAAGGATCAGACACCCATATTCCGGGACCATACAATCCTGTTACATGAAATGCGCCAAAACCAAAACAAGC
This sequence comes from Vigna nakashimae, assembly GCA_034642375.1. Lineage (NCBI taxonomy): Eukaryota > Viridiplantae > Streptophyta > Magnoliopsida > Fabales > Fabaceae > Vigna > Vigna nakashimae. The sequence continues at coordinate 34,349,685 of CM067765.1, forward strand.
CACCCCTGCAAGAAATAAATGAATTCCAAAAATTTTTGGCAAATCCAAAGAAGGTTTTCCAGTACGTTCATCACAAAAGATTTCTAGATCCCAATAAACCCAATGCCAAATAGCCGCTAAAAAGCACAAGCCTGAAAACACAATATGTGCTCCGGCCACACCTTCGTAACTCCAAATACCCGGATTCGTTATAGCCCCTCCTGTGATATTCCAACCGCCCCACGAATTAGTTATTCCTAAACGAGTCATGAAAGGTATAACGAACATACCCTGTCTCCACATTGGATCAAGAACAGGGTCAGAGGGATCAAAAACTGCTAATTCATATAGAGCCATCGAACCGGCCCAACCAGCAACTAGAGCTGTGTGCATTATATGAACAGAAAGCAAACGGCCCGGATCATTTAAAACAACAGTATGAACACGATACCAAGGTAAACCCATGAAAAAATACCCCTTCAACAAAAAATAGACACTATGTAACTTTATTGCACTGGAAAAAAATGAATATAGCCTTTCAGTATATTCTCTTGGAAAATAGAACAATCATATTTGTAGAAATCAAAGAAACAGATTTATTCTATACCGGATAAGTAACAATACGCAATGGTGGGGAGACGAGAGGGGTTGACAACTTTCTCTATGACTATTTAAATAAGTAAATGCAGACATATTCGCTTATCACCCCAATGACCCATTTGTAACAACTTGACTTTTTTTAGTATTCTTTTTTCTAAAAAAAAAGCAATATTAATATAAAATAAAGTCAATCATTTTTAACACGATAAGCTAATTCTTACGTTTCCACACTAAAGTGAGATATATGACTTTATTATTTGTCCATTTTATGCCCATTGGTGTTCCAAGAGTACCCTTTCGACTCCCCGGGGATAGAGATGCAGTTTGGATTGATATATAGTGCGACTTGTCAGATATAGTAGGTTATATGGGATTTACCCGTTTTCTCCCCCGATCGAGATATCCCCTCTTTCACCCCCAAAAGAGAATGATTCAATAATAAAGATAAAAAAATGGGGAGCGTGAAGTGTAATGAAGTACTATTCTATCGATTTTTTCATTTTTAGAGAAAATTTCCAGATTATTACTCGAAATTATGAATAATTTATGGTTGGCTTAATTGGACCAATAAAAAAAAGTACCCAGGCTCTGTGTAGAAAAAACCAATTGGTAATATTTCTATGATCACTACTTCTATGATATCCATATATTGTATTTTACAGAAAGAAAACATTACTCAATTCAGCAAAGGAAGAAGTTCTAACAAAAATACATAGTTTTGGAATATTTGTTCTATATGTGCAAATCCAAATCGGGCAGATCTTGACTCAGAGTAGAAAAGAAACCTAAAAGAATTGAAAAAGTCCATTCAGAAACAAGAAAATTACATTGTGATTCGGCTTCGATCTCGATGAAAGCAATACATCAATGAGAAGATAGTTCACTAAATTAAGTATATTCTTCTTTTTTTTTTTAGTTCGAAGAAATCCATTATAAAAAGAGAAAGATTCAAATCGACACATTGATTCCTTTTTTGCTTATAGAATTTTTGATGAACTGTATGCATCAAAAGGTGCATGTACGGCTTTTAAGGAAAAAATGGAATCCTAATCAATCGACTTTATCGAGAAAGATTACTTTTTTTAGGTCAAGATGTTGATAGTGAAATATCGAATCAACTTATTAGTCTTATGATCTATCTGAGCATAGAGAAAGAGAATAAAGAATTGTCTCTGTTTATAAACTCTCCGGGGGGGTGGGTAATACCTGGAATAGCTATTTATGATACTATGCAATTTGTACAACCAGATGTACAGACAGTATGTCTGGGATTAGCTGCTTCAATGGGATCCTTTCTTTTGGCAGGAGGCACAATTACCAAACGTCTTGCATTTCCTCACGCTTGGCGCCAATGATTCTTTTTTTTGAGAATATCTAGAATAGATATCTATCTATCTATATATACTATACCTTCGCCATAAAAACCAAAGTAATAATAGCATGGTATTTTGAATTCCATATGCAATTTTTTTGAATCATTTAATTATATATAGAAAGAGTAGTATGAAAAAGAGGGTATTTCCAATTTTATCTGATCTATAAGGAACCTAGTTTCATTTGAGTGTCGCATACTTTTTTGTTTTTTTTTTCATACCAGAAAGCTTGTAACAATTTTTATTTGAATCAGAAGAAAACATAACATAAAAAAAAAACAAAAAAAGAAACTTTTGGATTGTTGAATACCAAAATGATATAAAAAACAACGGAACCATCGTAGTATTTAAAAATAGATTAATAAAAAAAAAGAAAGTTGGTTATTCTATTGTTTCTTATTTAAGGATCCGGATCCAAAAGACCTAGGAGATTTTGTACTTATTTTTTCTTTGATAGAAAAAAATAAATTTTGAAATGTAGAAACAAAATTCATCGAAGAAAATACTCTATCCATAGAGGAAAAAATGAATTGCATAGGTACAAAAGCCGTATGCATCAATACACAGAAACTGCTTGTACGGTTATTGAATATTCTTTTTGCCCTTTTCTTAGTTGTCTTCTTTATATATCTTGGGAATAAAGACAATCTTTAGCAATCTATCAATATAGTAAAAAGAATTCTAAAAATATTTATCAAGATAAGGGAAATACTACTTAAGTGATATAATCAGGGTAATGATCCACCAACCTGCTAGTTCTTTTTATGAGGCACAAGCGGGAGAATTTGTCCTGGAAGCAGAAGAGCTACTGAAACTGCGTGAAACTATCACAAGGGTTTATGGACAAAGAACGGGCAAACCTTTATGGGTTATATCGGACGACATGGAAAGGGATGTTTTTATGTCAGCAGCAGAAGCCCAAGCTCATGGAATTGTAGATCTTGTAGCAGTTTAATAAAAAATTGGCGGCAAAGGTTATTCTAATTAAATACAGGATTGGAAATTTAATTTTTTACGCTTCTTACTTTACATTTTCAAATAAAATCTCTAAGAGTTAATCTATTAATATACTATAAATAATATAGGCTATAAGGAATATAGAATATAAGTAATTCACGGTTAGGATAGATCTAAACCTGCTCATTATACAAAAATATAGATATATATAGTACAACTTACCATGCCAACTATGAAACAACTTATTAGAAACACAAGACAGCCAATCCGAAACGTCACAAAATCCCCAGCTCTTCGGGGATGCCCTCAACGCCGAGGAACGTGTACTAGGGTGTATGTGCGACTCGTTCAGCTTAAATACTAAGAAAAAAACAAATTCAAAAATTTTTCAGTATTAGTAATCGGTTAAGATAGTGTGAATGCAAAAACTACATTCACACTATCTTAACTTAATATATAATTCTTATATATATAATTATATAATTCTTTACATTCTTCTATCTTGTATCAAATTTATGGTTCCGATTGGTGCAAAACCAATAATACTAATTTGCAATTTCATATGAGAAGGACTTTCCCATCGGTAACAAAAAAAAGTTACCCGTTAAGCGGAGAAAATACTATTTCAATTCAAAATAAAGTATGTCCTTAATGAATGAATTTTGATGGATTTTTTAAGAATAGAATAAGAGGGTCAGCTACCCAGCAAATTTTCATAATTAAATACCGTTACTATACAATTAGATTTCGTTGTGAAAAAACCTACTTACTCAATATTGTTGCATGGGTAGAGCCACAGAGTGTGAACTGTACAAGTTAACACTAACATTGATTAAATGAATCAAAAACGAAAAGAAAAAGGCTCCGGTGTATAGAGAGGACCTGGTCATTTCTAAAAAAAATCATAGAAACGAAGGAACCCACCAATTAATTATAAAAATATGTGTCCTATTTCATTTACTATTTTTATTTTATTTGATATCTAGTATCAATACAATTTATGATTTTGAGGTTCAATTTTTAATATAAAAAATCGTGGTTGGGGCGGTTAGAGTAGCAAGAGCCGTTGGAATTTTTTTTTATACATCGGAAGAATCTATTTTTGTTATTAATAGACTAGGAAGATAAAAAGAATAACTGAAAAATTAAAAAGTTATTCCTGAAAATATCATTTATTCAATGACCAGAATTAAACGAGGATATATAGCTCACAAACGGAGGACAAAAATTCGTTTCTTCATATCAAGTTTTCGCGGAGCTCATTCAAGACTTACTCGAACTATTACTCAACAGAAATTGAAAGCTTTGGTTTCGGCTCATCGTGATAGAGATAGGAAAAAAAGAGATTTTCGTGGTTTATGGATTAGTCGAATAAATGCAGTAATTCGCGAGAATCAAAAAGTATCTTATATTTATAGTAATTTAATTAATAGTTAAATATGTTTTTGGTCCCTTAACTTTCAGCAAAAATTGGAATTAGTCCCTCTTCGAAACTTTGGACTAATTTAGTCCCCAAACTTTAGAAATGTGTGAATTTAGTCCTTTTAACCAAATTTTGTTAACTTTATTTGATATTTCAAACGCATTTCTCAGTGAACATTGAAGCAAAAATGTGTCAAACGGTGTAAACAACTCAAATGCTATCATGAAGCGCACTTGAAACATCAAATAAACCTAACAAAATTTACTTAAAAGGACTAAATTAACACATTTCTAAAGTTTGGGGACTAAATTAGGCCAATGTTTTGAAGAGTGACTAATTCCAATTTTCGCTGATTTAATTAATAGTCTATACACGAAGCAATTGCTTCTTAATCGTAAAATAGTTGCACAAATTGCTATCTTAAAAGAGAATTGTCTTTTTATGATTGCCGATAATATCATAAAAACTTAAAACCCCTTATTTACTCCAGGAAGGTATAGACTTGAAATTTGTTTATTTTGATAGCTTTAGCATATGCTAAAGCTATCAAAATAAACAACCATGCTTCAAAAATTATTCTTCGTTACCTATTATCTTTTTTATTACAAAAAAAAAAAATCAAATGGAATTATCCTAATTTTGAACAAAACATCAATCCATGTTTAATTCGAATCTAAATTCAAATTGGATTTCGAATTTTTAATTTCTATTTTTTTTTCTTAAAGTATTCATTTTAGCAGTCGACTCGCTTTTTTCAAATTGTTTTTCGTTATTAAGAAAAGGTAACGAAGATAAAATACGAGCTTGTTTTATAGCAATTGTAATTAATCGTTGTTGTTTTAAGGTCAATCTATTTACACGTCTAGATAATATTTTTCCTTGTTCACTAATAAATCGACAAATTAAACCCATGTTTTTATAATCAATTCGGTCCCCCGATTGAATCGGGGGCAAACGTCTACGAAAAGATCGCTTGGATTTAAAAAAGAGTCGCTTAGATTTTTCCATAGTTTATTTATTCCTATTCCAAAAATAACATTGATTTCAAGAAATATAATTATAATAAAGGATTGGTTTTTTTTTATTGTTCTTTAGCATATGTTGTTATATAACGACGGGGACATCGACATCATTTTATCAATTCCAATCAACTAGGCAGGTGTATTGTGTTGATTCTTGTTAGTAATCTATCTAGAAATACTGCTTGATTCCTTATTTAGACTCTTTTTATCACAACCAGTACCTTCCAAAATAACACTTACTCGGATATCTTTACCCTTGGACATGACCCTCCTTTGGGTTTTTAATTAACTGATAACTCTTTTCGGATTCGAATCTAAGAAAAAGATGAAAACAACTAAGATAAAAAAGAAGAATTCGAAAAATGATGAAAGATTTCGTTCCAATTTAATTGAATCTAGTACAAAAAAGATAGTACAAAAAGAATACATGGATCTGGAACTATATTTCGTTTCAAATTGCCAGTATTTTAGTTTTTTTTTAAGTCTTTTTTATGATATTGTTGCCCCAACCTATCCATTGGATTTCTGCTTTCACTTTATTTTTCATAGGAATTGAATTATTAATTCAATTCCATTGAAGCCTGGACCAGATCCCGAGTTTCACTCCGAATTTGAATGAGGCCAATTTAATCTTTCTTCTTTCTCTTTCCTAAAAAAAAAGAAGAAAAAAGAAGAGTAGGTTAATTACACATATTTAATATATCATTGGACTTTTAATCTTCTTCACCCCTTCCCGTGTCAATAACTAAAATGAAAAAAAGGGGAATATCAATGCATCTGGAAAAAAACGATTGATCTCTATCAATAGACCCGCCAAAGCCCCGAACCATAAAGTACTTACTACTGGTGCCACGGAAAGATATGTTTTTAGATCTCGCATTTCAAATCCTCCTTTCTTTTTATTTTTGAAGTATTTTATTTTTTTCTCTGTTGATATATATCAACAGAGAAAAATGTGGAAAACAAGACAAAGATTCTTTACAATAACACTATAAACAACTCGAAAAGGGATGTAGCGCAGCTTGGTAGCGCGTTTGTTTTGGGTACAAAATGTCACGGGTTCAAATCCTGTCATCCCTATCCCTAACTATTACTTATTCTATGATATTCCGTATTCTATGATATTCCATATTCTATGAGATGAGCAATAAACCGGGAACCTTTGAAGACGAATTCCAATTGAACATACATACTGAATATCTATATGCAAAATGGATTTGGATCATAGTAGAAAAGAATTTATGAAAAAAAGCGCTCTTAGTTCAGTTCGGCAGAACGCGGGTCTCCAAAACCCGATGTCGTAGGTTCAAATCCTACAGAGCGTGATTCTAGTATTGTTCGCCTGATAATTACACTGAAATAATTTAACATTCAAAAGAAAGTCTTATTTTTATCCTTGTCGATTAGGATGAAACTAAATAAATAGGGAATCACAAAAAAAGAGACATTTATTAATCAAAGATTCAACTGATCACCTCGTCGATATTGTAAATATGCAGTTACAAATAATCCAGCCAAAGTAATAGGAATTAAACCTAACACGATTCCAAATAGAAAAACTTCAATCATTTTTATTTGTTCGAAAAGTAAAAAGAAAGGTAATATCTAGCCTTAAACAGAAATCTGTATTGATCATGAATCTCAACGATCGAGAATTGTAAATTGACATAGTAAGGAATTATAGAATGTCTTATACCAAAATTGACTATTCCTCTAAAAATTAAAAATCAAATAAGTCGTATTTTACTAAGACCAATAAACAGAGACGAGGTTATTATTAAAACCGATAGTAAAAAACCGAAATAACTAGTGATAGTGGGCATATAGAAACTAAATGAAATATTTTCGTTCTTTTTATACATATGTTTATAAAGCACTTCCCTAAATTTCCATTTTTGAGAGAAAAAAGAAGATAAAAAATCCTACTTCAAAGATACAATTCAAAATTGGCGATTCATCAATAAATCATTAGAGACGAATAAAAAGAAATAGAGTAACATAATTTATCGATAAATTCCTCATCTGTTACATCTACCCATCCTGTAATTTCAAATCAACAGACTTTTTAATCAACTCAGGAATTAAGTAAACCTGCTCTAATGAAAATATTGAGTATTATTCTATAGATATCCAATAGAATTCTCTTTCTATTAGAAAAAGAAAAGAAAAATGAAGAATATTCAAACAAAGAATAATAACTTTGTTATTTCATTTTATTTCACTTTGAATTAATGTAGAAGAAAATCGAAAAAAAAGATCTTCAACAACCACAAAAAATAGATTTATTGATTTGGCACTAATTGAATTATTAAAATATAAAATCTACTTTATGAATTATCAGAAACCCTTTTCTCATATTCGGATTTGAATGGATCTTTAGTTTCTAATCCAAAACTAATAATCTGAAATGTTAAGAACCTTCATTTTATACTATTACTATAAAAATTGAATATCAAAAAAATTTTTATATACCCAAACTTTGCAAAATTTTCTATCGAATTTTTGACTACATAGAGACAATCAATGAAAAAAGACGAAAAAAATCTAGTACTAAATTTTTACACTGATTGTGAAATTTCATTGCTCTGTTAGAAGAAGGATAGCTATACTGATTCGGTATACTCAAAAGACACCGTTGGTACAAAATGGACGATCTAACAAGGATTATATTTCAGTAAATTTCGCCTTACTGATCTTGTCTTTTATGGACTCGACCCCCCCTTTTTGACTGTACAAGAATATGTGGAGTTCAAGATGTCTGGAAGCACAGGAGAACGTTCTTTTGCTGATATTATTACCAGTATCCGATACTGGATTATTCATAGCATTACTATACCCTCCCTATTCATTGCAGGTTGGTTATTTGTCAGTACAGGTCTAGCTTATGATGTATTTGGAAGTCCCCGCCCAAACGAGTATTTTACAGAGAACCGACAAGGAATTCCATTAATAACTGGCCGTTTTGATCCTTTGGAACAACTTGATGAATTTAGTAGATCTTTTTAGGAGGCTCCAATGACTATAGATAGGACCTATCCAATTTTTACAGTACGATGGCTAGCTGTTCACGGACTAGCGGTACCCACTGTTTCTTTTTTGGGATCAATATCAGCAATGCAGTTCATCCAACGATAAACCTAATTTGAATTATAGAGCTATGACACAATCAAACCCAAATGAACAAAATGTGGAATTGAATCGTACCAGTCTCTACTGGGGGTTATTACTTATTTTTGTACTTGCTGTTTTATTTTCAAATTATTTCTTCAATTAATTAGAATTAATAGATAGAATTAATAGAAAAAATAGGAATAGTAAATAATATATATATATATATATATATAATTAATTCTTTTATCCCATTCGGAAGGATATCATTTCATAATTATCTATGACTGTTTGTTAATGTCTTTAGCATGACTGACTACGTGATTAAATGTGGAGGAAAGTGGGATAAATGGCCGATACTACTGGAAGAATTCCTCTTTGGATAATAGGTACTGTAACTGGTATTACTGTGATCGGTTTAATTGGTATTTTCTTTTATGGTTCATATTCCGGATTGGGCTCATCTCTCTAGTAATCGTATTCTATTTTGGTTTTTGAAATGAAAGTATAAGAACTGAACAGGGATCCACTCTTTCTTTGACGAATGCAAGTGGATCCCCCTTGAGTTCTTAAGAATTCTACTTTTTTTTTTCATATAAATGACTACTTCTTCCGATGTTTCAAAAAATTCCATTTTATTCTTTTTTTTTTGTTCACTACATATTATATACAATAAAAGATTATCTGGCAGAAAGATTCTAAGTTGGAAAAAATAGAAACTAAGATTTAGGATTTTTCAGGAGGGGTTTAAAAAAGATTATTTTATTGATATTTTTAGAATCTTTCTATTTCAACACAAACAAGAAGGAATTGGAATCGGACTCTAGGAAAGGAAAAAAAAGAAAAAACAAAGAATCGCCTTTAGAGTAACTTTTCCATATTTGAATTTATATATATATATCTTTTTGATATTATACAGATATTATACAGAATAGAATTACAAAAATTATCAAAAAAATTGAGTTCTTTTTACGAGTTTAATATGTTGATAAATACGCGGAACTAAAAATTCATTTCGAACAATTGAACCTTCTCAAATTGTTTCTTCTTAAGAACTAAAAAGATTTGTGCTAAAATAATAGATGCCAAAAAGAACAAGAGACCTTGAACACGTAATGGATCTTGTAGTACTATTTCCGCATCCCCCTGACCAAATCCACCGACATTAGGATTACTTGTCAATGGCTGATCAAGTTTGATAGATTCACCTTCTGAAACAAGAAGTTCTGGTCCTGGAGGTATAATATCAATCACTTCACGCTCATCCAATGCATCTACTATAGTGATTTCGTATCCCCCTTTTTCTTTTCGTATTATTTTTTTGACTATACCTGCTGCTGTAGCATTATAAACATTATTATTACTCTTGCTCCCGTCAAGATAAATCTGGCCCCTTCCCCTGTTCCCGCCTACGTATATCGGATATTTTAAGAAATGAATATCTCTTTTACTAGCGGGATCCGGGGAAAGAATAGGAAACGTGATTTCATTATATTTCTGACCAGGAACAGGGCCTACTACAAGAATATTTTTTTTTGTAGGGCGATAGTTTTGAAAAGACAGATTGCCTATCTTCTCTTTAATCTCAGGCGAAATACGATCGGGGGGTGCCAATTCAAAACCTTCCGGTAAAATAAGAACAGCCCCCACATTCAAAGTTCCCTTTTTACCATTAGCTAGAACTTGTTTCACTTGCATATCATAAGGAATTCGAACAACTGCTTCAAATACAGTATCAGGAAGTACCGCTTGTGGAACCTCAATATCCACGGGCTTATTAGCTAAATGGCAATTGGCACAGACAATACGACCGGTTGCTTCTCGGGGATTTTCATAACCCTGCTGTGCAAAAATTGGATATGCATTTGAAAGGGGTGCTCGAATTATTATATATATCATGACCGATATAGAAATGGATCGGGTAATCCCTTCCTTTATACAAGAAAAAGCATTTCTAGTTTGCATGGTCTAATCATTGATCCTTAAAATTTCTACAATAAGATTAGGTAGGTCACTCGCATAGTTCCCTATCCAAGGTGGGAACCCCGTTTTTATTGAACTTTTTTTTGAAGAGGGGAAAAAGAAAAATTCTCTTTTTTTAGATAAAAACTTGAAATTTATTCAAGTAAATCGGTTTTTCTGTCAATCATTCATTGAATGATAAATCACTACAAGTGATGGAGATATGCGATTTAAATAACGGAAAATCCAATATTTTAAAATTGTATCTAAAATGACTGGAAAAGTGGACACAAGACCGGATATAATTTGATCATTTTGAGCAAATCCAAAATCTTTATAAACGAAACCAATAATGAGTTCCCACCCATGGGTTGAATGGAATCCTATACATAAATCAGTTAATAAAAGAATAGAAAATGCTTTTATTGTGTCACTTAAATTATATATAAATTCTCGAACCAAAGAGTTAATAAGAACAAGTTCTTTATTACCAAGAATAGAATAACCGCTTAGAATAAAGAAACAAATTATATTTGTGGAGAAGTGCAAAATCGTATTCATACGATCTTCGTTGTGCGTTTTGATTAATTGGATTGTTTCTTTATAAATTCCAGTACGAAGGTTTTGTAGATATGTTTTCGGACATTCCTTTAACATGTCATCTAAGAAAAAAAGTTCCTCTAATTCTATGAATTTGTTGAGAATACTCTTTTCTTTAATATCATTCAAGAAAATTTCGGATTGACTAGTATTCCACCAATTCATAAACCAAGATTCCAGACTTTTCTTAAATGTGAAAGAGATACACCAGGGCAAAAAGACTATAGATGTAAGATATAGAAGGGGAATGCTTTTTTTTTTTTTCATTTTTCGTCTTTAATGAACTTAACTTCATCTCATTCGTCAACTCTATATGATAATAACTTTTCTATCAAGTATAAGCTTCATTACAAGTTATAGAGCTTCTAGATAAATCTAGATTGTATTTTATCTTTTTTTTTTACTTAAACTTCGGAAGTTAGCCTTGGCCTTCTTTAATTTAGAAAAAAGAATACATAAATCCAATACGAAATCGAAAGAATTCACAGTCAATTCCAATCCAATGAAGAAAAAAAGATTGTTTCGAAAGGATATTAATTGCTAACATTCGAAGAAAAAAGGATTCCTTTTTAGAAATACACCAAGGAGCACTTCGAGTTATGACTATAATATTCAGATTTCGAAATCAAATAATGTCCCATCTATAAAAATTGAAATATTTTGAAAACAAAAAAGTTTTTTTTTTCAAAATATTTCAATCGGTACACTAAATAAATAGGACAATTCTGAAACTTTTTGTGCAATTTTATTTCTAGTTCAGTCCAATTTTCATCAATACAGAAGCGGTACACCTAAAAAAAAAGCTAATTCGCCAGCTCTATTTGCAATTTCTGGTGGAGTCAAATTATCTTCAATACGAGTCAAGGGAATAAACCCCTGTTCTATTGTTTCCATATAAACGATACTCTCATAAGTAAGAGTACGAGTAAAAATACCTCGTTCTTGAACTCCTGTTATTATTCTGATAGATTGAATATCGTTCATAGGTATTTTTTTAATAATACGACGATTTTTTCCAGGAAATCCCCAACGAATAAAACATACTTCTTTTTTCTTTTTTTTATCGAAGATATCAAAACCACCGCCTATATCCCACAAAATAATCCACCACAAAAAAAAACTAATAAAGAGACCCCCAATTCCATAAAAAGCCATCGTGGCCCCTTGTGGAATAAATGGAAATTGACTAATTTCCTCAGAAAAAAGGAAAAGATCCATACCGAGATAACTGGAAATTGCAACCAACAATAACCCCAAAGAACCTAACAAAATGATAAAGGCTGAAAAGATATTGCTTATTTTTCGAGACCCTGTTATAGAATAGATCAATACTTCTTTTGATCTTTTTTTAAAAATATTCATTACCCCCTCTTTTTATTTTTAAGAATAATAATTGTGGAATAAAAAACCCCAGAATTTTACTTGTTTCTAAAGTAATTTTCATCAACAGGCGCTACTGAAATGTAAACCTTTAGGGGGAATTCATTCAATTGCTTCCAGCTCTCAAAAAAATATCTAGAATATTTTTCCCTACTGACCGCCGTATCTAAAAAATCTTGTTTTTTTGAACATGAAGAAATAAAGAAGCCATTGCAATTGCCGGAAATACTAGACCCACTAAAGGAACAAAAATGGAAGGAAAGTTTATCATAAATAAGGGTACCTCGATTGACTATTTGTACTATATCTATTTTTATTTTTGTCGATTTTGATTCTTATTTTTATGAAAAAAGACAGTATATAATCACTAGAATTCCTATATCTTTATACTTAGTATATAGGAATTCTAGTGATTATAGCTAAGCCGATATATATCATAATATACCCTTTTCTTATTCTTAGTATTTTTTTATTATTCTTTTATTTTATTATTTTGATCCTGTATGTTTTTATTTTTTATTTCAATTCCATAATTTCTTTCATTTTTAGTCTAATTTCTTTCATTTTTAGTCAAAGAAAAGAAATTATGGAATTGAAATAACTCAGTTACAACTCCCTTTAAAAGATTACGCGGTACGATTGAATCAATTAAACCCTTATGGAATAAATATTCAGCTACTTGTGAATCTTCGGGCACTTTCTTTTTCAATGTTTGTTCAATTACTCTTTTACCAGCAAATGCAATATAAGTGTTTGGTTCGGCAATAATGATATCCCCCAACATGCCAAAACTAGCTGTCACTCCACCGGTAGTAGGAGATGTAAGTATCGATACATAGAATAATTTTTGAATTTTTTGATAATAATATAAAGCAGAAGAAATTTTAGCCATTTGCATCAAGCTCAAACTTCCTTCTTGCATACGCGCTCCTCCGGACGAACATACGAGAATAAGAGGTAAAAGTTGATTAGTAGCATATTCTACCAAACGGGTGATTTTCTCACCTACTACGGATCCCATGCTACCTCCCATAAACTTAAAATCCATAATACCAATTGCTACAGGAATACCATTTACTTGACCTGTCCCTGTTTGAACAGCCTCAGTTAATCCTGTTTTTCTTTGATAAGAATCAATACGATCTTTATAAGGTTCTTCTTCTGAATGAAATTCAATGGGATCCAGAGAAACCATGTCTTCATCCATAGGATTCCAAGTACCCGAATCAATCGAAAATTCGATTCTATCTGAACTGTCCATTTTCAAATGATATCTACAGTATTCACAAATATTCATTTTTGATTTCCAAAATTTTTGATAATTTAATTCATAACAATTTTCGCATTCAATCCACAAATGCGTCAATTTTTCACTTTCATGGAGATTCTTATAATTTTCTCCTAGAGTGGAATCACTATAATTGGTATCATTCGTACTAGTTATTAAACTAAAACTATAATTCTCACTTTCACTACCATTTCTGCCCTTACCAAAAAAGTAGCTATAAAAAGAACTGTCATTGTATTTGTCTATATCAACAAAAATGCAACTATCAACACAGATTTGAGAATGAAAATAACTATCAATGCAACTATTAATATAATTGTTCCAACTAAAAGGAGTATCATACATGGAATGATCGTAATCACTCTTAATAACAGTATTCAGATAGCTAGAAAAAAAATTTTCTTGTTCACTTAGAAAAGAATGATTGTGGTTAATCTCCAAAGTTTTCTTTTCAATATCTAAATATATGGAATAACTGTTCCTCTTATTATCCCTAACTAAAAAAGTTTTATCAGATAGGAAATCCTGTATGTTATCAGCACCTACTAAATAATCAAAAGAATTATAACTAGAATTATGACGATCATCCCACCTCTGAATTTTTTTATCTATATCAGTTAAAATTTTGGGTTCTTCGCTTAGACTGGTATTCTCAATAGGACCAAGACTCTCCATTGATTTACTTAATTCACACCTGTATTCGAACTTCCTATTAAGTAACCTAGAATTGAACCACCATTTTTCCATAGAGTTTTTTCCTGTATTTCCATAAAAATAAAAAAAATGTATAGTCATTGGATGAAAAATCAAATAATAGAAATATTCAATTTTGAATATCATGTATTTACTATCAAAAAAAAGTATATAAATCAAATAACTAGGATTAGTCACTGAAAAAAAGAAAGAGCGAGTCAGTATTAAAAAGAAATGATAATAAAATAATAAGAAATATGAAATAAAAAAATCACCTCATATCATAGGGGGTAATCTATTGAAAAGTCCAATTACTATATTTAGTTACTCTTTTTTTCCTATATTCTCTCTTTTATATACAATTTTTCATTTTTTTTTTAAAGATTCATTCAAATTTCATGAATTGTCTGACTATATAAAATTGCATTCTATGATTCTATATAAACAACAAGAAATAAAAAAATGAAGTATGAATATAACAAGAGAGCGGGGAGTTTTGTAAATATATATACAAATAATCTACACCCCCTTTTTGATTTCATTCATTGAATTTCGTTTGTTGATTCGAGCTAAGTTCTATAAAAACACCTGCCTTTTTTTAAATATGCTGAACAGTTCCTGTAGGTTAAGCGCCCCTTGTCAAAGAAATGAAAGAATAACAGGAATATTTAACAGGAATATTGAAATAGGTTTCATTCTTTATAGGATCCACTTTCTGAAGATCTCTTCCCTCTCTTTGGGGTCGAACATTCCTTGCAACAATTCGATAAACAGCCCTTTGGGATAGATATAGATACCCCCCCTAGAAACGTATAGGAAGTTTTATCCTCGTACGGCTCGATAATATCAAAAATTCTATGTATTTCGAAAATTATGATGTAAAATAGAGCAATAAAATCATCAAATCCATTAAACAAGGACTGAAGTATTTTTCTTTCGTATTTTCTTTCTGAAAATAAAACTCTTCCTATTTTTACCTCCATAACTCAATTTGAATAATTCTAAAAAAACTAAAAAGAAAACCAAGCCTTTAGCAGCTATTTCATTTATTGAGTGGTCTCTACTCCCCTTTCTTGCCCGTGTTTCGTTTCTTTATCATTCATTTCTTTTTTATAAAATTTTTGATAATAGAATTGATGATACAATTTGAAAATGGTATTTCCTTAATTCCCCGATTTTTTAGATTTTCTTTGAATCTTGGGGTTTAGAGATTACTCCGGGAATCTTCAATTTTTTAAAAAAAGGGGAGCAACATACCTTTTTTTCTCTGAAAGAATTATACAAAAAGTTAATTCCTGCGGATAAACTTTTTGATCAAAAAGCAGTTTGACTAATTTCAACCATTTTTTTTTGAACCTTGCGGAAATAAGATCCTTTCTATTTTTAGAAAAAAAATATACTTATGAACTTTTTAGAATTTATTCAATTTTAGATACTTGTTCCCGAGAAATGAATAAATTCGAGCCCCATCATGTACTATTTACATCATTAATCCCTTTCCTGTCCCCAAAACAAAAAAAGGGGGGGTCTAGTGGAACAGAAAAAAGGATGTCAAGTCAAGAGCATGTTCATTTAGAAAATACTAGAAAAAATGGCGGATATCAGAATCCACCCCTAATTGAATCATGTTAGCAAAATGATGAAGATGAAGTTTTGATGATGTCCAAATCAAGTCAAGAAGAAATCAAGATTCAAAATGTTATGAAGACTTGTATTGCTATGGAAAGCTTTTGTAATACTCTTAGAAATATGTATAGGACTTAGATTATAAAAAGAAAAGTGTTTTGTAAAATTACTGTAGCAAAATACTGTAGCAAATTACTGTAGCGCATACTGTAGCAATGTACTGTAGCAATGTACTGTAGCTAATCGATTAACAGAGGGTGTTAATCGATTAGCGTTAATCGATTAACAGGGGCTGTTAATCGATTAACACAGTGACCGTTTGAAAAACTAGCCGTTTTTAGAGCCGTTGGACTATCCGTTGGAGTGTTAATCGATTAACCACTGTAGCTAATCGATTAACACAGTGAGAAAGGCTGAAAACGAAAAATGGAAGAGTCTTTGGATGAGTCTATAAATAGACTCTCATTTCCTCTCAAGAAAAATCCAGAGACACAGAAACTCTTCCCTTGTGCTCAAATACTCAGAAATTCTTGAGACTTGTGTGTTCTTGTTCGGCTTGTGAAACTCTTGTCTGTGGAGCTGGTGAAGTGCTGCTACGGTGACAGAGGAAATAGCCGGTTCATCCTTGGTGTGTCTAAGGAGGTGTTCGGAAGAGAATCATCCTTCGTGAAGTATTCGGAGGAGGTGTTCATCCTTTGTGAAGACTCAAAGGAGGTGTAGTTTCATCTCTTGTGGTATCAAGAGAGGTGGTTTCTAAACTTTTACAAATTGTATCTTTGTGATTGTAATTTGTAATTGTTTTGTGTTAGTGAAACTGTTTATCTTGTTTTGAGATAAGCGACTGGACGTAGGATTGGTAAGATCCGAACCAGGATAAAATCATCTGTGCAAATTTCTCTCAACCTTACTCTATTTAAGTGTTATTATTAATTGCTAAGTAAGTTTAATTGAGTAGAAATTAAAAGGCACACGTTAGTATTAAAAACCCCTCTTGGTTTGTTATCCCACGCTAACCATTCCGCTGCAGCCGCTCTGACAATTGGTATCAGAGCTTGCTTTGATAGTCATTCAAATGGCGGGATCGCATCAAACATTCGCAGAGGGTGCTTCTATCAATAGACCACCACTATTCACAGGTGAAAATTACGCATTTTGGAAGGTCAGAATGCAAATATTTATGGAATCTATTGATGTAGATATTTGGGATGTTGTTGCATTTGGTCCTTTTGTTCCAACTAACAATATGCAGGAACCAAAGTCCCGTGACCAATGGACCATTGAAGAAAAGAGAAGATCTCAGAATGATGTAAAAGCCCGGAATATCATTGCGTCAGCATTGACTGTTGATGAGTTCTACAGGGTCTCTGTCTGCAAAAACGCTAAAGAAATGTGGGAAACTTTAAGAGTAACTCATGAAGGCGGAGATGAAATTGGGTGTGCTAAATCTAATACTTTAATCATGGAAGAGAATAATTCAAGCTCTTCATCAAGCACAACATCAAGTATGGGTGATTCTAATGAGCAAGCATATATCTGTTTAGTAGTGAACGACGACACTGGAAGCCAAGTAAGTACCTCTAGCGATTCTGATGATTCTGATCATATTGATGAAGATGAATTACATGAAATTTATAGAGAATTATTGATAGAATCAGAAAAACTAGATCTTGCTCATAAGAAATTGAAAAAGGATTTTAAAGAATTACAAAAGAAATATGAAAAATCCTTAGAAGAAATAGAAACTTTAAATAGTAAAATTTCAAATGTAGAAAATGATACAAATATATCTGCTGAGTGTAAATTTTGTGATGAACATAAATTGAAAGTTGATAACGTTGAAAAATCAATAGCAGATGAAAATAAAGAATTAAAATCAAATTTTAAAAATATTTTTGAAGAAAATAAAATTTTATTTTATGAAAAAGGTAAATATACTAGTAGTGATGAATGTGCATCTTGTGTTAATTATAAGAAACTACTAGATGAAACAACCTTTGGAGAATGTAGTAAAAATAATGAAAATAAGGTTGTTAAAAATAAGTATGTTCCTAGAATTAAAAATAAACATAATCATAGAACCCATAGAACTTGGGTAGAAAAAGGAACAACTTATAGGAACACAAACTTTGTATCATGCTTTTATTGTATGAAAAAGGGTCATACTTCAAATAAATGTAAAATTAAGCATTATGGTGTTCCAAGTGGTAGATATATTTGGGTTGTAAAATGATTTCAAATTTTTAAATTAACCCAAAGGACCCATACAAAATAGTTGGGTACCTATTGTTTAAAATTTAGAATTTCTTTAAAACAATTTTGTTTTAAATATTTGAAAAGAAAAATTAAGAAATTTTTATTCCAAGGTAGATGGAATTTTTTTTTTTTTAAGCATATATAGTTTTCAAACGGAAAACATTTGAAATAGAAGAATGTGTGCATGTTGTCTTTGATGAAATTGTAGACCTTGAGGCAAAACCTCTTGAGTCATTTGAATTACATGCAGGAAATGATGAAGATTTGTAGAAGATAACAAATGAAGCAAAGAATGATGACAATCCTCAAGATGAAGATCTCAACAATGTTTTATAAGCTCTTTCTCCTAAAAATATTTGCTTTAAATATCCTATTCTGCATGTTTGAATGAATCTTTAAATTTGAAATATTTTTAGCTCATATGCATACATGCTTTTATTAAGGGGGAGTATTATCTTAGGGGGAGAACATCAAACACAACTTTTTAATTATGATCAAAAAGGGGGAGAAAATGTTTAAAGCTTATTTGCTTATTTGTGTTTATTCCCTAATGCACTTTTTCTTCCATAAGTTGTGTTTTAAATACAGACTATTACCAAAAGCTTTAAATCAAGGAGTTTTTGATCATCATCAAAAAGGGGGAGATTGTTAGCAAAATGATGAAGATGAAGTTTTGATGATGTCCAAATCAAGTCAAGAAGAAATCAAGATTCAAAATGTTATGAAGACTTGTATTGCTATGGAAAGCTTTTGTAATACTCTTAGAAATATGTATAGGACTTAGATTATAAAAAGAAAAGTGTTTTGTAAAATTACTGTAGCAAAATACTGTAGCAAAATACTGTAGCGCATACTGTAGCAATGTACTGTAGCAATGTACTGTAGCTAATCGATTAACAGAGGGTGTTAATCGATTAGCGTTAATCGATTAACAGGGGCTGTTAATCGATTAACACAGTGACCGTTTGAAAAACTAGCCGTTTTTAGAGCCGTTGGACTATCCGTTGGAGTGTTAATCGATTAACCACTGTAGCTAATCGATTAACACAGTGAGAAAGGCTGAAAACGAAAAATGGAAGAGTCTTTGGATGAGTCTATAAATAGACTCTCATTTCCTCTCAAGAAAAATCCAGAGACACAGAAACTCTTCCCTTGTGCTCAAATACTCAGAAATTCTTGAGACTTGTGTGTTCTTGTTCGGCTTGTGAAACTCTTGTCTGTGGAGCTGGTGAAGTGCTGCTACGGTGACAGAGGAAATAGCCGGTTCATCCTTGGTGTGTCTAAGGAGGTGTTCGGAAGAGAATCATCCTTCGTGAAGTATTCGGAGGAGGTGTTCATCCTTTGTGAAGACTCAAAGGAGGTGTAGTTTCATCTCTTGTGGTATCAAGAGAGGTGGTTTCTAAACTTTTACAAATTGTATCTTTGTGATTGTAATTTGTAATTGTTTTGTGTTAGTGAAACTGTTTATCTTGTTTTGAGATAAGCGACTGGACGTAGGATTGGTAAGATCCGAACCAGGATAAAATCATCTGTGCAAATTTCTCTCAACCTTACTCTATTTAAGTGTTATTATTAATTGCTAAGTAAGTTTAATTGAGTAGAAATTAAAAGGCACACGTTAGTATTAAAAACCCCTCTTGGTTTGTTATCCCACGCTAACCATTCCGCTGCAGCCGCTCTGACAATTGGTATCAGAGCTTGCTTTGATAGTCATTCAAATGGCGGGATCGCATCAAACATTCGCAGAGGGTGCTTCTATCAATAGACCACCACTATTCACAGGTGAAAATTACGCATTTTGGAAGGTCAGAATGCAAATATTTATGGAATCTATTGATGTAGATATTTGGGATGTTGTTGCATTTGGTCCTTTTGTTCCAACTAACAATATGCAGGAACCAAAGTCCCGTGACCAATGGACCATTGAAGAAAAGAGAAGATCTCAGAATGATGTAAAAGCCCGGAATATCATTGCGTCAGCATTGACTGTTGATGAGTTCTACAGGGTCTCTGTCTGCAAAAACGCTAAAGAAATGTGTGAAACTTTAAGAGTAACTCATGAAGGCGGAGATGAAATTGGGTGTGCTAAATCTAATACTTTAATCATGGAAGAGAATAATTCAAGCTCTTCATCAAGCACAACATCAAGTATGGGTGATTCTAATGAGCAAGCATATATCTGTTTAGTAGTGAACGACGACACTGGAAGCCAAGTAAGTACCTCTAGCGATTCTGATGATTCTGATCATATTGATGAAGATGAATTACATGAAATTTATAGAGAATTATTGATAGAATCAGAAAAACTAGATCTTGCTCATAAGAAATTGAAAAAGGATTTTAAAGAATTACAAAAGAAATATGAAAAATTACTGTAGCGCATACTGTAGCAATGTACTGTAGCAATGTACTGTAGCTAATCGATTAACAGAGGGTGTTAATCGATTAGCGTTAATCGATTAACAGGGGCTGTTAATCGATTAACACAGTGACCGTTTGAAAAACTAGCCGTTTTTTGAGCCGTTGGACTATCCGTTGGAGTGTTAATCGATTAACCACTGTAGCTAATCGATTAACACAGTGAGAAAGGCTGAAAACGAAAAATGGAAGAGTCTTTGGATGAGTCTATAAATAGACTCTCATTTCCTCTCAAGAAAAATCCAGAGACACAGAAACTCTTCCCTTGTGCTCAAATACTCAGAAATTCTTGAGACTTGTGTGTTCTTGTTCGGCTTGTGAAACTCTTGTCTGTGGAGCTGGTGAAGTGCTGCTATGGTGACAGAGGAAATAGTCGGTTCATCCTTGGTGTGTCTAAGAAGGTGTTCGGAAGAGAATCATCCTTCGTGAAGTATTCGGAGGAGGTGTTCATCCTTTGTGAAGACTCAAAGGAGGTGTAGTTTCATCTCTTGTGGTATCAAGAGAGGTGGTTTCTAAACTTTTACAAATTGTATCTTTGTGATTGTAATTTGTAATTGTTTTGTGTTAGTGAAACTGTTTATCTTGTTTTGAGATAAGCGACTGGACGTAGGATTGGTAAGATCCGAACCAGGATAAAATCATCTGTGCAAATTTCTCTCAACCTTACTCTATTTAAGTGTTATTATTAATTGCTAAGTAAGTTTAATTGAGTAGAAATTAAAAGGCACACGTTAGTATTAAAAACCCCTCTTGGTTTGTTATCCCACGCTAACCATTCTGCTGCAGCCGCTCTGACAGAATCATGTCTTTCAAGCCGCACGTTGCTTTTTATTTTTCGTTTCAAACGAAGTTTTACTCTCACATTCCCTTAGCTTAGATACAGTATGTAATTATCGAATCGTGAATAGTCATTGATTCATTCGCTACATAAGAATCTATCCTTTTTTTTGACGTTTCGGTTTTTCTTATATATAATGAAAACCTTTTTCTTTGAAAAGTAAAGACATAAATGAAAATGAACTTGATATTCTAGCAATAGATTTTATACGCTATTCTATTTTTTATAATTTGTAAAGTAGAAAAATGGTAATTTTTTTTTTCAAAAAAAGGCAGGGTCCCTTTTAATTATGAGATACAATCTGTATTCAAATATGATATACATCATAAATAGATATGCTCTGGGACGGAAGGATTCGAACCTCCGAATAGCGGGACCAAAACCCGTTGCCTTACCGCTTGGCCACGCCCCATTTTCCATTTTTCATTAATAAAGACTATTATTAATATTGGTTATTCGTCAATAACAGTTCAAAAATTTCTATATAAAAAAAATGGGTGACTAGTCTTTTCTATGCATATCTACATAGCTATCTATATCTATAAATGGATATAGATAGATAGGATAAAACTAAATTTATTGATCATTACATACAATTCAATTAAGATATTATATAGAAGGAAGTATGATTTCTTCAATTTTTGTTTTCAGAATGAAAAATATTTTGAAACTGGATAAGTTCAAATAAAAGAAGGATTCTCGAGGTTCTTATCTTATTTGATTCAATTTTTTACTTTTATTCATAACTCTTTATTTTCATTTTTATTGTATTATGTATATAATGCAATAAAATTGAAAATTATAATGAAAATAAAAAAAAACAAAAATAACTTTTATTTTATTAAAGAACAAAATGTTTGTTATGCTTAATATCTTTAGTTGGATCTGTATTTGTATTCCCTCCGTCCTTTATTCCAGTAGTTTTTTGTTGGAGAAATTGCCCGAAGCCTACGCTTTCTTGAATCCAATTGTGGATATTATGCCAGTAATACCCTTACTCTTTTTTCTTTTAGCTTTTGTTTGGCAAGCTGCTGTAAGTTTTCGATGAGATTTTGAATTTGAATAATGTCTTAAAAAAATTCAGAATTTATCAGAAAACTAAAATTCGAACATTTTAACAATTTATAAGATCAGATAAGTCTTACAGTGTGAATTCTGGATTCCAATATTGAAATTTTTTAATATATAGGAAAAAATAGGGACCTTCTCATCATTTACGTTTTTTGAATTGAAAAAACCTAATCCGATTATTCGATTGGAACCCCTCACCAATAGAATACCTAGATTACAGAAAAAAAGGATTTTTGGTCAAAAGAATTATTGATAATTTGTAATAAAATAATCGACTCTTACTATCAATTCATTTTCGAAACTCATATATCTATCCTCATATCCTAAAAAAACTTCCTTTTTGAGAAACTTAGTATCTTAGTATTAAAAGAAACAAAATATGTTGTAATATAAGAGAATCTATTCTCTTTCTTTGTCGTTTTTTAATTATCTTGGAGATTTCATAATGCTTACTCTAAAACTTTTTGTTTATACGGTAGTGATCTTTTTCGTTTCTCTTTTCATCTTCGGATTCCTATCTAACGATCCAGGACGTAATCCAGGACGTGAAGAATAGAATAAGAAAAAAGTGGATTCTGTGTTTTCTTGCTTGTGTGGAATTTTGAAATATTTTTAGGATTTTCTCTATTTTAACATCTTTCACTAGTAAAAAAAACAAGTTCAAAAAAAAATACCAAATTATCAACGGAAAGAGAGGGATTCGAACCCTCGGTACAAGAATTTGTACAACGGATTAGCAATCCGACGCTATAGTCCACTCAGCCATCTCTCCCCAATTGAAAAAAAAAAAGAATTACTTTGTTTATGTTATATCACATAAACAAGAAGAAAAAAAAGGGAGCTTCAAAAAAAAAAGAGACTTGCTTTTTATTATTATTATATATCTATTTGAGTTTTCTTTTTTTATTTTATTTTTCTACAGCCAATGAGCCCGGCCAGTACCTAGTCGGGCTCTTTTTCTTTTATTCCCATGAATATTAAAAAAAAATTCTTTATTTGAATTTTTTTGATTCGAAAAAAAAAATATTTGTAAAAATATTTGTAATTAAAAAAAATAAGAGATACGGATAGATTCCTATTAGATAAAACCAAAATAAGATAATAAAAAAATGTTCTCTTTTCTGACTCCCTCTCTTTTTTCTGGTAACGTAAATTGTATATATATATATAACCTTCAGCAAAATCAAAAAATGAAAATTACCCCGTTTTTCAAATTTCATTAGAAGATTCTCTAATGAAACATGTCAATACTCGACATATTAGAATATTATGGCCCCCTATTTCTTTATTTTGTCTGATTGCTTTGTTCAACAAAAGATACAATAATGATATTGTAGCGGGTATAGTTTAGTGGTAAAAGTGCGATTCGTTTCAAGGACCCCTTCAAAGTTAAGGGATCCCCCGTTTGATTCATATCCCGATCAAAAACTTTATTTTTTAGAATTAAAGGGACTCCTTTATACCCCTCGATGAATGATTTGCGGTATAATATACATTATTGTAATTTGGATACAAGAAGAATCAAATCAAATTTGACAAATTGAGTTCTCAAATTATGAAACATAAGTTTTTTGAATTGGATCTAGAATCCGAATTTTTTTAGTATTACTAAAGGATCTATGGAGAGAAATATACAAAGTTTCTTTCTAATCGTAACTAAATCTTCCATTTTTTTTGCATAGTAGAAATTGAAGCAAAATAGCTATTAAACGATTCTTTTAGTTTACTAGAGACATCAACATTTTTTTAGCTCGACGGAAATTTTCTTCTTTTCCTAAAGATTTTATGAAATAGAAATAGAGAACGAAGTAACTAGAAAAAAAACATAGATTGTTAGAATATTGCTCTTCTAGAGGGATCATCTAAAAAGCAAGATATTTTAAACCTATTCATACAAAAAGGCTGACATAGATGTTATGGGTCAATTTTTTTTATTGTCCATCTCTTCATTCCGTAAAGGAGCCGAATGAAACAAAAGTTTCACGTTCGGTTTTGAATTAGAGACGTTAAATCAAAATCATGAATCAACGTCGACTATAACCCTTAGCCTTCCAAGCTAACGATGCGGGTTCGATTCCCGCTACCCGCTTATATTTTATTCTATTTCAATCTATCTTTTTTCTTCTAGAATGAATCTATAATTCTTAAAGAATTTGTAAATTCTTCATTTTCATTTCTTAATTGAGTTTTAGTTATATATATTCAATTATATTCAATTGATTTATCTTTTTTCTTTTATTCGAATTATTTGATTTATTTTTATAATTTCTAGAATTCTTTGTTTATATTTGATTCTTTAATCTTTTTTAGTTAATAAGGTTTAGTTAAAAAGGTTAAAGAATCCAATATAAAATAGAAGCGTCCATTGTCTAATGGATAGGACAGAGGTCTTCTAAACCTTAGGTATAGGTTCAAATCCTATTGGACGCAAGTTGTTTGCATATCTATATGCAATTTCAACCTTGTCCTTATATTTTTTTTTATTTATTACATTTTGATTCGAATTCATTATATATAATATTCAAATGAAATAAAAAGATATGAAAAGAAAAGATATGAAAAGCTACTAATTCTAAAAATTGGAAAATTGAATTACAAAATTATTTAATGATTCATCAATTTTTTTCTACTTGTTCCTGGAATAAAAAGAGTTCCATCTGTTCTTTAATAGCGTCCTTTAAAAGGGCTTCTGCTTCGCCAGTGAATGTCTTGGTAGAAGATATGATTTCTTTGAATTGAGGTTTATTCGTCTTTAAGTAAGCACGTAACTCAACAAGAAATTTCCTTACCTGTCCAATTTCTAATGAATCAAGATAACCATTCGTTCCGGTATAAATAGTTACTATCTGTTCTTCCACAGTAAGAGGAGCTGATTGGGATTGTTTAAGCAACTCGCGCAATCGTTGACCTCTTGCTAATTGATTTTGAGTAGCTTTATCTAGATCAGAAGCGAATTGTGCAAAAGCTTCTAATTCTGCGAATTGTGCTAATTCCAATTTTAATTTACCAGCTACTTGTTTCATGGCTTTTATTTGAGCCGCCGATCCAACTCTGGAAACTGAAATACCGACATTAATAGCGGGTCTTATTCCAGCATTGAATAGATCGGCCGATAAGAATATTTGGCCATCTGTAATGGAAATTACATTCGTAGGAATATAAGCTGAAACATCTCCTGATTGAGTTTCAACTATTGGTAAAGCAGTCATACTTCCTTCGCCTAACTGAGAACTTAATTTAGCGGCTCTTTCCAAAAGACGCGAATGTAAATAAAAAACATCCCCTGGATAAGCTTCGCGACCTGGTGGTCTTCGTAATAGAAGAGACATTTGCCTATAAGCCTGTGCTTGTTTGGAGAGATCGTCATAAATGATTAAAGTGTGACGTTCGCGGTACATAAAATATTCAGCCAGAGCTGCTCCTGTATAAGGCGCGAGGTATTGTAATGTAGCTGGAGAATCCGCTGTTTCAGCTACTACAATAGTGTATTCCATTGCTCCTCTTTCTTGTAAAGTAGTCACCACTTGAGCCACAGAAGATGCTTTTTGACCAACAGCTACATAAACACATATTACATTTTGTCCCTGTTGATTGAGAATTGTATCTGTGGCTACTGTTGTTTTACCTGTTTGTCTGTCTCCAATAATTAATTCTCGCTGGCCCCGTCCTATGGGGATCATCGAATCAATAGCAATAAGTCCTGTTTGGAGAGGCTCATATACCGAACGTCTTGAAATAATACCGGGAGCGGGAGATTCTATTAATCGAGATTCCGAAGCTGAAATTTCTCCTCGACCGTCAATTGGTTTAGCCAGGGCATTTATAACACGACTCAAATAAGCTTCACTTACAGGTATCTGAGCAATTCTTCCTGTTGCTTTTACTGAACTTCCCTCTTGTATCAGCAAACCATCACCCATTAATACAACACCAACATTTTTTGATTCCAAATTCAAAGCAATGCCTATAGTACCTTCTTCAAATTCCACCAATTCACCCGCCATTACTTCATCAAGACCATAAATACGAGCAATACCATCGCCTACTTGAAGTACGGTACCTGTATTTACAATTTTTACTTCTGTATTATATTGCTCAATGCGTTCACGGATAATTTTACTAATTTCATCTGCACGAATGGTTACCATGAAAATATCTTAAGTTTATTTTTTATAAGAAAAAAATGATGCCTATACTCTATTTTATAATAGAAAGCCTAATCAGTTATTTTTTTATTTCATCATCCTAAACATGCCAATATTAGCACTGACAGTACGTAAATGTAACTCGTTGTTCAAGCAACTATTTAGAGTTCCTAGAGCTCCCTGTAAGGCTTGTTGTAAAACCCGCTGTCGAACTTGATTAATAACTCTTTGTTGTTCAAAATCAATGGCTTCGTTTTTGTAATTTTCTAATTGTTCCAAAGTCGTATAAATTGAATTAATTAAATTCAATTTTTCTCGTTTGATCTCAGAATAGCCATTCACCCGAAACAGATCTGCTTCTGTTTCAACTTTCCTTAAGCGAGCCTGGGCTTTTTCGAGCTGTTCAATGGCGTTTTCCTGTAATTCTTCTGAGTTTCGAATAGTTTTCCAGATTTTCTGTTTTCGATTATCTAATAAATCACGTAATGAAAGTAGACTCTCTTTCCATCCATTTCAAAATGTCTATGATCTCTTCCCGAACCAAACATGAATCTTTCGATTCATTTGGCTCTCACACTCAATTACTTATCGGAAATTTACCAATTTTTTATGTAATGAGCCTATCCTCTCTTCTCTATTCAAAGTGAAAACAATTACCAATATAAGACCAGAATATTCGGAGGACTCTTTTGACCAAACAAATCTATGTCAATAAAGTTGTTTTTTTATTCAAATCCAAAGACTTCTTTTGAATTTATACATAGGTCATCCATCGATTACGCATCGTACAAAGGGGAGGTTTAAATTCACCCGTTTTTGATTTCTCGTCCTAAATAGGATTCAAGCCATTTTTTTTTTATCGACATGAGTGTTTTATATCGAAAAAAATATAATAATTGTTTTGAAACCATTTCCTTTCTGTATTAACATAGTGGTAGAAAGAGTACTACACTGCGTATAGACTTCAAACTATTTTTAACCATGGTAATAGTCCAAAATTTTTGGTTAATAGAGAATCAAAGTGGATTACCAATAAAACGCGAAATGCTATGGTTCTTTAAGATTTTTCTTAAATTATTCAAAAAAGAAAATGAATTCAGAAGTAATTCGCGGGATTCTGCACATTTTCTTAATTATAACTAAACTAAAAAATGCAGTTTGGTTAAATCCAATTTATTCTTTGAAATAAACAACTCGCACACACTCCCTTTCCAAAAAAAACCAGTAGACCTAACACTACACTAAGATTTATTGGATTTGTTGCTAAAATATCGGTATTAAACACGAAACTTCCGGCGGATGGCCAGGAGCCCAAACAAAGGAAAGAATCGGTTATATTTTTCATATGATCTCATCTCCTCTTATGAATAGACTAATTATCTTTCTAATATTCCTATTAGATAGATAATATAATAATCTAATTGGAATATATAATTATAGAATTTGATATAATTTGGATTGGTCAATCAATTGGAAGATTCCCTAAAAGAATGATACTTCTTAGAATTAGATACCAGTTCATTTATCAATTGCAAAATCTATCTAGTTTGAACACTTTCAAAAAATTATCTTAAAATAAATAAAGAAAAGAGGGGTTCATTGGACTAAACAAAAAGAAGAAAGAGGGTGAATAAGTATGTGAATACCTTTCAATTAGTCCTTCCCCTGTGTTCTTATCCGAACGGATAAAGAATTGTAGGAGTGAAATATTAATATAATTCGAAAAAGGAAGTCCACATATGTATTTCTATCTTTTTAGGATTAAACAAAAGGATTAGCAAATAAAAGTGCTAATGCTACAACCAGCCCGTAAATTGTTAAAGCTTCCATAAAAGCCAGACTAAGTAATAAAGTACCCCGTATTTTTCCCTCTGCCTCTGGTTGTCGTGCAATCCCCTCTACAGCTTGCCCTGCGGCAGTGCCTTGACCAACCCCAGGTCCAATAGAAGCAAGCCCTACGGCCAATCCAGCAGCAATAACAGAAGCGGCAGAAATAATTGGATTCATGAGAATTTCCTCGTAACCTACATATAAAAGAAAGAAATAGTTAATGATATAATCGACTAAGAAATTTTGACTTCATTTTTAAATTACCAAGACTTTTTCAGCTAAAGTAATTAATCAAAATAAGAATTACTTCGAGATTTCTTTTTTCGTCTCGAACTACATAGTTTTTGGGGTGAATCTTTATAATCTTTGTTCTTTTCTTACCTTAAATTTGGAATCATTCTTTGAATTCTTCGTTTTTTTATACAATTTATTTAGTTATTTCCTTTTCAATTCACAATTAGAGCTGAAACGCAAGGACTTTGCTTTTCTATCCCTATAGAAATTGATAATAATAGCGAGGCCTTTTGAGATAGAAAAGATTTGTTATTTCAGATATATGGTTAGTTCGTAGAAATTTAGTTCATCTATAATATGATATCACATATACATAGGTTTCTTCTATGCTGTAAACTAATTTTATTTGTGTTTTAGATTCAATCGAAATTGAAATTCATTCTTTTATTTGAAACCTCAAAAACAAAGAAAGAGTTCTCTTATAGTGATCAGATTCTATGCACTCAACTTGACCCCCTCACTTCTATTTTTTTTATCATTTTTTTGAAGCTCCCCTTCCCTCTTTTCTTATTCTCTTATCCCATATGGATACAATCAATCTAAAAAAATTCATTAGATTTCATTAATGTTGAAAAGAAATATTGGAAATTGGGTGATCTAAATGTTTTTAATTCTCTTTTGATCAATCATTGAATTGAATGTGAATCAAACGAGAATCTACTATTATTCTATATAGTATCTTTTTATCACACGTCGTAAACGTAAATATCATACAGAATTCGAATTCTAGCTATTCCTTTTTTTCGAATATCCAAACTAATATATACTAATCGAATAGATCTATCTATATCTATCTATATATCTATAGATAGATGTTTACTTTGTAGATTCTATTGAGCCACAATATATGTGTGGCAAGCTAAACAAAAAAGACTATTTTTTAGAAAACTAGTCAATGATGGCCTTCAATGGATTCACCTATATAAGCCGCAGCTAAAGTAGCAAAAATGAGAGCTTGAATACCGCTTGTGAATAATCCAAGGAACATGACAGGTATAGGAACTACTAAAGGTACTAAAGAAACAAGAACAACAACTACTAATTCATCAGCTAATATATTTCCGAAAAGTCGAAAACTAAGGGATAAGGGTTTTGTGAAATCTTCTAATATGTTAATCGGTAAAAGGATTGGAGTTGGTTGGATGTATTTACTAAAATAAGCTAATCCTTTTTTTGAAAGACCCGCATAGAAATATGCAACTGATGTAAGTAAAGCTAATGCAACGGTAGTATTTATATCATTTGTGGGTGCAGCTAACTCCCCATGAGGTAATTGGATGATTTTCCAAGGTAAAAGAGCCCCTGACCAATTAGAAACAAAAATAAATAGAAACAAAGTTCCAATAAAAGGAACCCACGGACCATATTCTTCTCCAATCTGAGTTTTGCTCACGTCTCGAATGAATTCAAGAACATATTCAAATAAATTCTGACCGAAAGTGGGAATGGTTTGCAGATTTCGAATAACTAGAATGGCTGAAACCAATAAGATAGCAATTACAACCCAAGAAGTAATAAGTACTTGGGCATGTACTAGGAAACCCCCTATTTGCCAATAGAAATGTTGACCTACTTCCACAGCAGATATATCGTATAATCTTTTTAATGTGTTGATAGAGCATAATAAAACATTCATATTGTCCTGTCCTCTAAAAAAAGAAGTTGAAAAAAGGGAATTATTTTTATTCAAACATCTCCTTTCCCTTTTGATTTGTCTACTTTCATTTTTGATTTTGAATACCGATACTAATTACATAAAATTTTTGTTTGTTTTCTATTTTATTTTTAATTTTTGTGCAATTTCTTACTAGTATAGTAAGCGATTCCATAAATCTATGAACCCCTCGAAGCAAATTAAAGAATTTTTTATCTTATTATTAATCAAGAATTTCTTATATATCTAGACCGACCCTCACAAATTGCAAAAACTAATTTGTTAAGAATTAATCGAATTGAGGCTATAGCATCATCATTAGCTGGAATTGAAATATCAGCGAGGTCCGGGTCACTATTTGTATCAATTAAACAAATTGTTGGAATTTCCAAAGTTATACATTCTCGAAGAGCCGTATATTCTTCTTGTTGATCGACGATTATTACAATATCAGGTAAACCCTTCATATATTGAATGCCGCCAAGATATGTTTCCAATTGAGCTAATTGTCTCTTCAATAGAGCGGCATCTTTTTTTGGAAAACTATGGAATCTCCCCGTCTTTTGTTGCATTCTCAAGTCCCTGAACTTTTGAAGTCGTGTTTTTGTAGTATACCAATTCGTTAACATACCGCCGAGCCATTTTTTATTAACATAATGACACCGAGCTCTTATTGCAGCCCGCGCTACTGAATCAGCTGCTTTTTTTTTTGTACCAACAATTAAGAATTGTTTTCCCCCACTTGCTGCATCAAAAACTAAATCACAAGATTCTGATAAAAACCGAGCAGTTCTAATAAGATTTGTAATATGAATACCCTTACGTTTTGCAGATATATAAGGTGACATTTTAGGATTCCATTTTCTAGTACCGTGGCCAAAATGAACTCCAGCTTCCATCATCTCTTCCAAAATTATGTTCCAATATCTTTTTGTCATTTAGAATTATCCCCACACTTTTCTTTCATTTCCAAATAGAAATTAGATCAATTTTTTGAAATGAAAGAAAGAGACCCAGTATACTGAAATAGAAAAAAATAAGTGTTCCGAAGGAACCTGCTCTTCTACTGAAAATTTGCCGTTGATAAAAAAAAGATCGGGCCCTTTTTTCTATTTCATTTAATATGATTCTTTTATTTATTATGTTTCTTTTATTATACAAAATATATACAAAATAAAGTGACCGGAAATGAATACGACCTTAAGAATCATTATTTTAGTAATTCTTAAATCCTAGATTCTTTTTATGTATCACATAAATTCTTTTTTTTGTTTCCGAGGTAATCTTGTTATATTGCCTTTGCTTTGAACGGTATATTATTCTTTTGAATCCAGTACCAACTGGCATCATTCCCCCTAAAACAACGTTCTCTTTCAGACCTTTCAACCAATCTATGCGACCCCGGAGAGCGGCTTTTGATAAAACTCTAGCAGTTTCTTGAAAACTTGCTTCAGATATGAAACTTTGAGTATTCAAAGATGTTTTTGTTATCCCCAATAATAGAACTCGATAGCAGATCGACTCTTCTAAGGAACGCCCAGCTCGTTCGGCCCGCAACAATCCAATTAGTTCACCAGGCAAAAAAACATTAGACATTCCATCTTCTGAAACCAATACTTTTGATGTTATTTGACGCACAATAATTTCTATATGTCTATTATGAATGTGAACTCCCTGGGATCGATAAACTTTTTGAATTTGATTAACCAAAGAAATACGACTTTGCGCTATAGTTAGCTCAGCACTAATGAAGAATCCCCAAGGAATGCCAAGAATTCTTGTTATACGCCCATTCCAAGTATCCACTCTCTTTTCTAGGTTTATGGATATTGAATCAATCGAACGAACTTCTAATACCTGTTCTACTTTTGGAAGACCTTGTGTTATATCACCTGATCTCGATTTTTGATATATAAATGTAACTAATATATCTCCTTCAGAAAGTATTTCTCCATAATGACCATGAACAGTTGTTCCAGGAGTCGCCAAATAAGGGTTAGCCGATCTTATTCCTACAGAATCCATTTGAACAGTTAGAATTTGACCCGATTTAAGGTGTGGTTCATTTTTCGTTTGAACTATACATACATTTTCGCAAATAAATTGACCAAGACTTATTATGGGAAACGTTTTTTTTTCACAAGAATTCTGATGGAAAAAATGCCAATTCAAATAGAATGGATTTAAAAGGATGTTACTAGATAGATCAGATTTATAAATTATCTCGTTTTCGTCTATTAAATAATATTTTAATACTTGAAAAGTTTTTTTTAATTTGTCAAGTTGCCAATTTTTATTTATCGAGATCTGATTTTGAGTAATTAAAAGGTAAAAATAAAAATTGGCAACTTGAAGGGCTATTCCTAAAGGACCTAACGAATTTTGAATTGGATTCATTTCTTCTTTTATCCCATTGTAATATTTTCCATCGTGGAATGATCGTATTTGAAAACAATTCGATGATGACAAAATTATCAAAGATCGGCATTTCTCATTTCTATTCAACAACATATGAATAGTTCCATGATTTTGACTAAGTGATTGTTGAACTTTTTCCCTCGGATCCATAGAAAAAAATGGATTGATGTTGGTCCAGTCCAACTCATTATCCAAGATAAATCTTGAACCGAGCGGATCTTTCCTTTTTCTTATATATGAAATATGGGATTTTACTAAGTCCATTTTTAAGAAATATCTAACCAAACCTTTTATACTTAGTTCAACAAAAGAAGCATGCCCTTTTTCGATAGAAGACAATTTTTTGTCTTCATCCCAATTTAAGACTAAACAAGTCCGAACTAATTGAATACTTGTATTAGAATTCGAAATTCCCCGAATTGATTTTCCATTTCCAGAAAGAATATAATTAATAACTTGAAGTTCCAGATTATCTCTTTCTTGTAACATATCTTGGGAAAAAAATTGGATTAAATTGATCCTATCTGCTATTTCATATAAAATTACCGGTCGAACCAAAACAAAAGACTTTTTTTTCATAATTGTGATCCATTGGGCATAGATCCAATTTTTCATTTTTTTTTTTGATCCTTTTGAATTTTTTTTTACCGTTCTCGGTGGTATCAACATGGCACTGTGTCGGGATATCTTATCCATTTCTCCGGGAAAATAGATATTCCCGGAAAATATTTTTAATTGAATCTTTTTTTTTTTCTTCTCCAATCGAACCAACCCGCTTACTTGACTTCTTATATTTACAGTGATTGGTGTATCTACTTCAATAATACTATTGTTCCGTACCATTATGGAAGAAAATTCTGGTAAAATATACACTTCTTCGGGAATGAAAAAAAATTGATCTACTTTAATTTGGTATTTTGTCTTCAATTCTTTAATTCCTGGATACTCGATTAAAAAATCCTCTTTTTTAAAAATGTAATTTATATCAATAGTCCTATATTTAGTAATACCCGAGCTCTGTGTTCGGTATTGAGGATCATCGAAATAAGCAAAAATACTATTTCTACGAAAAATACCATGGATTGGTATTTCAATCGAGATACTGGAAGCTAACATTAGTGCTTTGTCTTGTTCTTGAATCGATTGGAATTGAAATGGAATAATGAATCGATTTCTCCGCCTCTTTGCTAATAAATCCGTAGTATCGTGAAAAATAGCAGGATGTGTAAAATGACAATGATCTTTACATATGATTTGATTATTTTTTGAATAATCTGAAATCCTTCTTTCTTTTTTATAAGAAGGATTGAAACGAAACAATTTATGTCTTACTTTATTATTACTTGCTAAAAGGTTACAAATATCTCTTTCTCCTGTAGAAAGATAATGAATGTTCAATTGATCTTGATCTTTTCGGGTTGAAAAAGAGACTGAAGCGGATCTGTCTGATTTTCCTGATAAAATCCATAAATGACTTGTTTTTGGTAAGATATGGACATTACTATATTTAAATTCTGATGCATGATACACATCCGTACTCCAATGCATTTCTCCTTCTAAGTCAGAATAAACATGTTTTCGAACTTTTTCTTTTAAATTCAAAGTATATGTTCCTGCGAGAATCTCGGCAATCACTTGTTCTGATTTTACATATTGATTATTTTGAACTAATAGAAAACTTTTTGGTGGAATAGTAACATTATGTATAATGTCACCATTTTCAATACTAACATACAAGTCTATATAACATAGAAAAGCAGTATCTACAGGACCTAAATTATCAATCGGCTCTCCAAGCACGTTGAAAATTCGTCCTAGAGTTGCTCCGCCTACTGGAACACTTAGGGGAGTTCCTGTGTCAATAACTTCCATTCCTCTCTTTAGACCATCTGTAGCACTCATAGCTACAACTCTAACTCGATTATTTCCTAATAATTGTTGTACTTCACAAGTCACATTAATTTGTTGACCAACAGTATCTCGACCCGTAACTACCAGAGCATTGTAAATATTAGGCATCTGCCCCGGGGGAAAGGCTACATCTAGTACCGGACCGATTATTTGGTCAATATGTCCCAGATTTTTTTTTTCAATCGAAGAAATTTCAGGACCGGAAGTAGTAGGATTTATTCGCATATCAAAAGCCAATTTTTTTTCCGAAAAAGTTTTTAAATCAAAAAGAAATGTTCGATAAGAAAGCAAGTTGATCGGTTAATTCAAAAAGAAATAAGAAATGGAAGTTAGTACTCCATTTTTTTGGTACTATTCAATCAATCCTCTTTAATTGTTTACTTACTTATTCAAATTCAATTATTGAATTCTTAAGCTTACTGCAGTTATTTTTAAAATTTCAATTGGATAAAATCTTTCGAAAGTCTTTTCTTTTTTTCTATCATTCTAGATAATATCATCTATATTCTGTATGGAATTCGAACCTGTACCTTAATTTAGAATTCATTTTTTTTATCATTGGCTTTCGTATTTCCTCAGTAGACAATTTTTTAGACTTACCCTCTTTTTCCCTATTTTTTTTTTACCTCTTTGTTTCTTTTCCGGGGAGAAAGCTGCCTATTTTTACATCTAGGATTTACATAGACAACATATATCACTGTCAAGATTCAGAATAAATTATTATTATTATTTAGATTAGATCTTTCGATTTGAAAATTAAAAAATAAGAGATTTCAAATTGAAAAAAAAAAAGATTGGGTTGCGCCATACATAGAAAAGAGTATACAATAATGATGTATTTGACAAATCAAATACCATCGTTTAATTTAATAATAACATAACGAACCTTTGGGATTAATTGATAATATTAGTTGGTTTTTGTAAAAGATTTCATTAACTCCTAAGTCATATCGAGTAGACCTTATTGTTTCAAGAATTCTTAATTCATGAGTTGTAGGGAGGGATTTATGTCACCACAAACAGAGACTAAAGCAAGTGTTGGGTTCAAAGCTGGTGTTAAAGATTATAAATTGACTTATTATACTCCTGACTATGAAACCAAAGATACTGATATCTTGGCAGCATTCCGAGTAACTCCTCAACCTGGAGTTCCACCTGAAGAAGCAGGTGCTGCGGTAGCCGCCGAATCTTCTACTGGTACATGGACAACTGTGTGGACCGATGGGCTTACCAGTCTTGATCGTTACAAAGGACGATGCTATCACATCGAACCTGTTGCTGGGTGATGAATCATTATTTTCTTCACTTCACTTAGCTTATTGTACTAGATTTAATTAGGGAATTGTGCATAATTGTCCAGTATTTTCCCATTTTACTGAATTAAGCTTAATTTGGTCAGAAATTCTTATTTTAATTAATTTGAATTATCTGAGACTAATATTTTGCATTATAATTTGTAGGGAAAACTCTGAAAATATTCTAGGACATTTGGGAGAAGATTAATTTGCACAATGTATTATTGACTTAGAAGAAGCTTTGCTGCATTGATTTAATTTGTGTGTTGGACAGTGGAAAATTAAAGAATCACACGGACCTTTTCAAATTTGCTAGAAGGAAGACTTGGAGTTGGTTTAAGTGTAGCAAAAATTATTTAATGATGGGATGCTTTCACGGTTGGAAGAGGAAAAGGAGTACCGTGTGTTTAATGCTTATGCAGTTACTCCTTAAAATAAAGTCTAGAGGATGGAACGTTTGGCATCAATATAGCAATGGAATTCTCTTATTTATTTGAGAAAGGAGAAAGGAATTACAAATGCACGGTTACATCCAAATTGTAGCAGCAAACAAATAGAATAAAAGTGGGGTCTCCACTAAGAAAAGGAATATTGTTGGAAAGCATGACACAACATGAAAAGAGGGGCCACAAAAACACATTTTATTCTTATGGCTAATTTATTTTGTTGTGTGCGTGACTGCACGTGAAAGCACTATGCTTTGAAAACAATACACACCATACGGACTTTCATGAATATTGGAGAACCATATTTCATTCTCATATGTGCCAAATTATTTTTGTGGTCCAGTTGGAAGCTCACGTCCAAAATGCCAAATACTACAAGCTGAATTATTAAGGGGACCACCACTTAGAAGCTTAACATTTCAGAATCAACCATTTGGAGGGACCCTTAATTAATTTCATTGAAGATAATCTCTAAGGAAGCAGCAGCGGCAGCATGTGGGGAAGAAGCTTCACGCCAGCAGCTAGCAACTGGAAAGAAGCTCGCGGGTTTTGTCCAATTCTTTGGCAGAAGCACGTTGATGTCTAGCTTGGCAGCAAGGGAGAGTGTTCCAGCAGTCTTCATTGTCCAGCAAACGGTCCAGCTCCAAGAAGACACGGTGCAGCTGCTGACTTCATTTTTGAAAAGCAACAAGTAGAGTCACGGCTGGATGGAGAACAGCTCCACGGCCCACAACAGTCGACGTCCACCATGGTAGCAGAGAAGCACTTCCAGCTTGAGCAAAGAGAGGAAGGCTACGGACGGTGGGTGTGCTGGAATGGAGAAGACTGTCACGGCCCTGGTCCAGTGTTGGAAACGGAAGAGAAGATTGAAGCTTGGAGAGCTCATTCCAGCAGCTTGGAGTCACGTGAATTAGTCGTAAATGAAGCTGTGAGGAGATTGAAGGAAAAGTTGCATTCCAGCTGAAGCAATGGAGTTTTCACAGCTTGGTTTGGCAATGTTTCCAGCAGCCACAAGCAAAGAAGGAGTTGAGAAAAAGAAAGCACAAAGTCACGTCCAGGAGAGGATAGGTGCTGCATGAAGAATGGATTGAGCAAAGCTTGTTACGTTTAGAGGAAGAGAAGCACATAATTGAGGAAGGTGAGCACACGAAGGAGCTGGACCGAGAGAAGAATAGAACGGAAGAAAGAAAGAAAGCATGAAGGATTCACGGTCCAGCAAGGTTCACATCCAGCCAATTGGGAGATTAGGAGTAAAGCTCTTGGTCACGGATTAGAAGAATGGAGATGGACGTTCCAGCAGAAGCACAGCAGCAATGTGGGATTCACGTTCAGCACTGGAGCATTCACGTGAAGAAGAAGACAAGGATTAGGGACCCAACCTTTGGTAAAAGCACACGGCACAAACAAATGGAGGGCCTCCCACCTTATTCTATTTGTCACGGGAGCAAGCTAACAGGAGAGGAAGGCAGCATGAAGAATGAATAAAAGAAGAGCACCTCCAATATAAAAAGGGGTAGGAATTCCAGTAGAAAGAAAGCACACGGCCTTAAGGCCTGGAAGGGGTCTCCTGTCTTCTCTTCCAGAGCTCTCTCTGATTTTCTTTTCCATTCCAAACAGTGTAATAGTGTAGAATTTTAATTCTGAAGCAATGTAATGCGTCGTAGTGTTTGCAAGTTTGATCATTTCTTTGATATTTCCACATGATTTTGTTTAAGCTTGATGGATTTGATTTTCAGTGAAGAGATTTTAATTTTACCGTTTCTTTTATTTTATCGTTTATTGTTTTCCTACACCGTTAAATTCTACCTTTTCTAAATATTTACTGTTCCGTTTTTACCGTTTTTCACTGTTTAGTTTTTATTGTCTTTTAAATTTATTTTAGTGTTTTTAATTCAATGTTTAAATCCCAGTTTTAATTTATTTTAATTTTTCCGCTGTTTTATTTAATTTCCAATTTCCAATTTTATTTTATTGCATTCACAAAAACACCATTAAAACCCCCCCACTACGTGTTTGATCTGAAACTGAACCATAAATTGGTCCTCGAGAGACGACCTAGGAGTCACCTCCTAGTAAACTATACTGCATTAATTTCGTGCAATCAACTTTTGTGAGCGGTGCGACCCGTTCATCACTGGGGAAGAAAATCAATATATTGCTTACGTAGCTTATCCCTTAGACCTTTTTGAAGAAGGTTCTGTTACTAACATGTTTACTTCTATTGTCGGTAATGTATTTGGGTTCAAGGCACTGCGTGCTCTACGTCTGGAGGATTTGCGAATCCCAACCGCTTATATTAAAACTTTCCAAGGTCCGCCTCATGGCATCCAAGTTGAGAGAGATAAATTGAACAAGTATGGTCGTCCCCTATTAGGATGTACTATTAAACCTAAATTGGGGTTATCCGCTAAGAATTATGGTAGAGCTGTTTATGAATGTCTTCGTGGGGGACTTGATTTTACCAAAGATGATGAAAATGTTAATTCCCAACCATTTATGCGTTGGAGAGACCGTTTCTTATTTTGTGCTGAAGCGATTTATAAATCACAGGCTGAAACAGGTGAAATCAAAGGGCATTACTTGAATGCAACTGCGGGTACATGCGAAGAAATGATGAAAAGAGCTATATTTGCCAGAGAATTAGGTGTTCCTATCATAATGCATGATTATTTAACAGGGGGATTCACTGCAAATACTAGCTTGGCTCATTATTGCCGAGATAATGGTCTACTTCTTCATATACATCGTGCAATGCATGCAGTTATCGACAGACAAAAGAATCATGGTATGCACTTTCGTGTATTAGCTAAAGCATTACGTTTGTCTGGTGGAGATCATGTCCACTCCGGTACCGTAGTAGGTAAACTTGAAGGGGAAAGAGAAATCACTTTAGGTTTTGTTGACTTACTGCGTGATGATTTTGTTGAAAAAGATCGAAGTCGTGGTATTTATTTCACTCAGGATTGGGTTTCTCTACCAGGTGTTCTGCCTGTTGCTTCGGGAGGTATTCACGTTTGGCATATGCCTGCTCTGACCGAAATCTTTGGAGATGATTCCGTACTTCAATTTGGCGGAGGAACTTTAGGACACCCTTGGGGAAATGCACCAGGTGCTGTAGCTAATCGAGTAGCTCTTGAAGCATGTGTGAAGGCTCGAAATGAAGGACGTGATCTTGCTCGTGAAGGTAATGAAATTATCCGTGAGGCTAGCAAATGGAGTCCTGAATTAGCTGCTGCTTGCGAAGTATGGAAGGAGATCAAATTTGAATACGAAGCAATGGATACTTTGGATTAATTGCAATTAAACTCGGCACAATCTTTTCCTAAAAGAAGGATTGAGCCGAATATAAAGATACTTAATTATTCAATAGATTTCTATCTTTCGTATTGGAATAGAAGCATAGTAAGTAGACGATATTTTACGAAAAAAGTGATTACAATTTATAAGGGAAACTGGCTATTGCCCTTTTCGATGTGAATTTCACATAATAGGGAGGTTGCTCCATTTCTATATGAAATTTATTCTATATTAATCTATATTCAATTTTTATTTTCCTATTGATTTCTATATTTTTATAATTTGATACGTTTTTTTAGATTAGAATATCATTTTAGAAAATAGATATATTTCTATTGAAAGAATTTTTCTTATAAGTAATTCTAACATAATACTAATAATCGTAATCGAATTAATAAGATTTTCAATCTTATTAATTCGATTTGATTTATTCGATTGTATTTTTTTTCAATACTAATATTGACAACACTGTATCAAATAAATATAATCCGATCGTGAATAAATTGATCACCTTACTTACGTTAAATAGGCGTTATTACTTCATCAAATGGTAGGTTCATTGGTTTTCTTTCTGCGATACAAACAAGAAAAACTTTTTGAATTAATAAGTAAGTGAATTGAAAGGTAAACACGAATATATATATATACGAAAATCATAGATCTATATATACGAATATATATAGTCTTATATATATAATATAATGGATAACTATAACATAGTATTTCAATAGGTGGTATATCTTTTTTTAGTTTTTTAGACAATTCAATTTTGTAATTTTATTTTTTTTTATTGCGATTGGGTATAAACATCCACCTTATTTTTTAAATTGTAGTGGGGTTGCTAACTCAATGGTAGAGTACTCGGCTTTTAAGAGCGACTCTTTTTTTTACACATTTCTATGAAGCAATCGATTCGTCGATACTATCGGTAGAGCTTGTAAAACCACGACTGATCCAGAAAGGAATGACTGGAAAAAGTAGCATGTCGTATCAATGAAGAATTCTAAAAATATTTCATTCTTATAGGATCCAGCTCAAATTTTTGTTTGAATTTTTGGCTCGTAAAAAAAAAATTCAGTTGGGTTTGATTAATAAAGGGATAGAACTTGGTGGTTCTAATTATAATAGGAAAACCAAAAGCATCGAGCTTTCGTTTATTTTTTATTTGGATCATTACCCCATCTAATTGTACGTTAAAAATAGGTTAGTGCTTGTTGTGGGAAAAGCTTTTCTGGTGAATGGGTTATTTTTTTATGAGTCCTAACTATATAGCTATTTTCCATTATCTTTTGGTATTTTGGGGTAGCGATAAATGTGTAAAAGAAAGAGTATATTGATAAAGATATTTTTTCCAAAATCAAAAGAGCGATTAGGTAAAAAAAATAAAGGATTCTTAATTAGCTCGTTATCCTAGAACAAAAATTAGGCGAAAAATCGATTAGAGAGAGTCCGTGAATGGGTTTTACTTGTTTTCTAGGTATATTTTTATACCTATAATTTTCTGTTTTGACCATATCGCACTATGTATCATTTGATAATCCAATGAATCTCTGATTCTTTGTTTGACCAAATAGACTTTTTTAATGGAGCAATATAAAGCATATTTAGAACTCCATAGATCTCGATACCAGGACATCCTATACCCACTTTTTTTTCGGGAATCTATTTATGGACTAGCTTATCGTCATGAGTCCTTTTTTATAGAAAATGTAGATTATAACAATAATTTTAGTTTACTAATTGTAAAACGTTTAAGTACTCGAATGTATCAACAGACTCATTTCATTCTTTTTGTTAACGATTCTAAAAAAAATACTTTTGTGGGTTATAACTATCATTTTTATTCTCAAATAATATTAGAAGGTTTTGGTATCGTCGTGGAGATTCTATTTTCTCTACAATTATTTAGCTCTTCCTTAAGGGGATTAGAAATCGTAAAATCTTATACAAATTTGCAATCAATTCATTCGATTTTTCCCTTTTTCGAAGATAAACTGATATATTTAAATCATAAGTCAGATATACGAATACCCTATCCTATCCATCTCGAAATCTTGGTTCAAATTCTTCGATATTCGATAAAAGATGTATCTTTCTTTCATTTAATAAGGTTGTTTTTTTATTACTATTCTAATTGGAATAGTCTTTTTCCTCCAAAAAAATGGATTTTTACTTTTTTTTCAAAAAGGAATCGAAGAATTTTCTTGTTCCTATATAATTTATATGTATGGGAATATGAATCTATCTTTCTTTTTCTACGTAACAAATCCTCTCAGTTACAGTTAAAACATTTTCGCGTTTTTTTTGAGCGAATTTTTTTCTATGAAAAAATAAAACATCTTGTAGAAGTATCTACTAAGAATTGTTCATATACTTTATTCTTCTTTAAGGATACTTTCATCCATTATGTTAGATATCAAGGAAAATATATTCTGGTTTTAAAGAATACTCCTTTTTTGATAAATAAATGGAAATACTATTTTATATATTTATGGCAATGTCATTTTGATATTTGGGCTGGACTAGAAACGATCTATATAAACGAATTATCTCAGTATTCATTTCACTTTTTAGGCTATTTTTTAAGTATTCCACTAAATCTTTCAGTAGTACGAAGTCAAATGTTGCAAAATTCATTTCTAATTCAAATTGTTATCAAAAAACTTGATACAATAGTTCCCATTATTCCTCTAATGAGATCATTGGCTAAAACAAAATTTTGTAATGTAATGGGTCATCCTATTAGTAAGCCGGTTTGGGCCAATTTATCTGATTTTGATATTCTTGACCGGTTTTTGCGCATATGCAGAAATTTTTCTCATTATTACAATGGATCTGCAAAAAAAAAGAGTTTCTATCAAATAAAATATATACTTCGGTTTTCTTGTATAAAAACTTTGGCTCGTAAGCACAAAAGTACTGTGCGCATTTATTTGAAAAAATTAAGTTCAGAAAAATTATTGGAAGAATTTTTTACAGAAGAAGATCTTTTTTCTTTGATTTTTCCAAGAACTTCTTTTACTTTGCGTAGGTTTTATATAGGTCGGATTTGGTATTTGGATATTCTTTTCAGAAACGATTTCGTCAATTATTTATAAGTTAAAATAGGTTATGATATTTTTTAAATCGGTGTAAATTGAAAAAACGAACTTCCTTCTTTTTATTAAATGAGGATAAAAAAATCATTTTTTTTAGTCTTCTATATCTATAGGATTTTGAAATGCTCATGTAGTCAGAGTCAAGATTCGGGGTTAATAAATTGAATATTATATTTCACTTTCTTAGAGTCTTTTGCTAGGCAAGTAATTCAGGTTTAGATGTATACATAGGGAAAGCCGTGTGCAATGAAAACTGCAAACACGGCTTGGGGAGGGATTTTTTCTTGTTTTATTCTATTGTTGAATTTTATTAAAGAATAAAATATCTACTTCATCCGACTAGTTCCGGGTTCAAGTCCCGGGCAACTCATTCTAATTTGTAGATCGATGTTGTATTATATCTATATTTCTATAAATAGAACGATATATAAAAAATAAACTTTTTTTATGAATCAATGAAATGGGATAATAAAGGTAAATTCGGATAAACCGAAATGAAGAATAACATACTAATTAATAAGAACATACTATGGATATTTGATGAACCAATATTTTCTTCACTTCACTTAGTTTATTGTACTAAAATTAATCAGGAAATTGTGCTTAATTGTCCAGTATTTTTCCTATTTTTCCTAATTGTGCTTAATTCGATCAGAAATTCTTATTTTAACTAATTTGAATTATCTGAGCTTATTATTTTGCATTATTAATTATGGGAAAATTTTGGATATCTTTTTGGGACATTTGAAGGCTAAATGAAATGAAAATTGAGCCAAATTCATTTCAACCATTTGAATTTTCGCGCTGGTTGCTGCGTGAATGTTGTGTCAACTTGTGTGTCTTCGTTCGAGATCAATTCTTATCCGTTTTCCATGCAATTTTTTTTCATAGTTTCGTCTGGATGTCTATTTTCACGTATAGTTTTTATTTTGTTCAAATTCATTATGTGTTGTTCCCAGTATTTTTTTTACTCCCCTATGTCAGTCTTGTGTTTACTGTTTGAGTGACTTCTAAATTGTTTGCTTGTTGTTTGATACTTGTGATAGCTGGAATTGATCATTGGAGGTGCACTTACAGTAGACATGCATTTGGAAACATTCACATAAGCACAACTTTCATGGGAAGCAAGTCCTTCATTTATTCAATTTTAAGAAGCATAAAATGGCTTATAAAAATGCACCACACGGCCATTCATTTTTTTGTTGCAGC
This sequence comes from Vigna nakashimae, assembly GCA_034642375.1. Lineage (NCBI taxonomy): Eukaryota > Viridiplantae > Streptophyta > Magnoliopsida > Fabales > Fabaceae > Vigna > Vigna nakashimae. Next base: position 34,393,873 of record CM067765.1, read on the forward strand.
AAGCATTACATGTATTGAATGGAAAAGAGAAGGGGACCATCACTTAGTGGAGCTCACGGTTTTGAAAGGAAACAATGCATAGAAATGTAATTCTTGGAAATGGCTACCACATGGTTGAAAGTCCACATGGGATAACTTCAAAATGAAATGCTGATTTTGTTTAAAGTAGAATAACAAGGGGGACCACATTCCTTGAGAAGTCACGGCCATGGGAGAGAATTGCAACATGAATTGGTTTTGTTTATTTTGTCCAAAGGAGACAACACATTATGCATTCATTTTGGCATCACATGATGGAATAAAAGATGAAGGGGACCACCACCTATGAAGGCCACGGCTGCATTCTTTCTAGAGAAGAATTTTGCAAAGCTAGACAACACATGGGAGCCACCACTTCACGTTAATCACTTTGGCTTGGTGTGCAGAATTTTTGACATGCTTTCTCCACTCAAGGCTCACGGTTTATGGATCCTTCCACCACTTATGAAAGGTTACGTTTTTTTTAGAAGCTTGGAGTGCAGATTTATTTTAACTCTCCATCTCTTCCAACCCACACAAGTTTCGGTTCTAGATTTTCAATGGGAAGAGAAGCTCACGGTTGGTCCAGCACAGTAGCTTGGTTGCAGATCCAGAAAGATGTGCAGCAGTGTCCAGCCATTGGAAGAAAGAAGGAGGAGCACCCATCCACGTTGAGGGTCTCTCTCTCTGATTTTTATTCCAGCAACAAAAGCTAGACTGGTGTGCACGTTATCACGGTTGATTCCAGCAGCAGAGAGTTGCGTTCCAGTAGCAAAATGAAGAGCATCCAGCTTGGAACAGACACCAAGAGGGAGGAAGGCACAGAGGTTTGGCATCCAGAGGAAGAAACGTTGAAATGAGAAGGAGAAAGCTTGAGGTGTTGGCACGGCTAGAGAGGAGCTCACGGTTTACATGGTCCAGCAGTGAAGGAAGGAGCACGTCCAACTCACATCCAAGGGAAGTGGCTCACGGTTTTTACAACACCAGCAGCTGCATGGTGATTGATTAAGGGGATGCCGTGAGTGAAGCTTTGGTAAGAATGGTTCAGCAATTTGGGAGAATGGAGAAGCTACAGCCGGCTGCAAATTGAAGAAGAAGACAAACAAAAGAGGGACCATTCTATTTCTTTGGCAATATTAGGAGTGAAAGGAAGTCTTCAACCTACTGCAAGACAAAACGAAACATGAAGGCAGTTCACGGGAGGAGACTATGCTACGGGAGTTGGTCAGAGTATTGGTTATAAAAGGAAGGCAGCATGCAGAGTAGATTTTAGTAGAGTTTGAGATTAGAATTAGGAGTAGGAAACACTCTCGGTTCCTCTCTTCCAGAGGCTCTGAGTTTTCATTAACAGTGCAAAAATGTAGCTTTTATTTCTGAAACGTGTGTTACAGTTTTCTCGTTTTATTGCTTATCTTTACTGTCTTGGAATTTTAATTTAAGAGTTTAATGTTTGATAAATTTCATTTTCAGTCAAGTGATTTTATTTTATTGTCTCTTTATTTTACCGTTTACTGTTTTCTGAACTGTTAAATTCAGTCAATGTGTTTGTCCATTCGGTTTATTTTCAACGTCGTTTTTACTGTTCATTTTCACCGATGCTTTGGGTAAATTTTATTTACACGGCTGTTACATTTTCTGCATGTTTACTATTACAATGTTTTCATTTCAAGCACTGATGAATTTTACATTTTCTGGTTTTACAGTCTTTTACCGTTCAGTTTTTACCACCGTTAAAATTTATTTCAGTGTTTTTAATTTTGTCGTATTTAAATTCCAGTTTTAATTTATTTTTCCGCACAAAACCAAAATTCACAACCCCCCCACTCTGTGTTTGATCTGAGACTGAACCACAAATTGGTCCTCGAGAGACGACCTAGGAGTCAAATCCTAGTAAACTATACTGCATTATTTTCGTGCACTCAACTTTTGTGAGCGGTGCGACCCGTATCATCAAAAATGGCGCCGTTGCCGGGGACCAATCAATAACGGTTCGGTTTCAGATTTTGTTATGTAAATTTTTGTTCTGTTAATATGTGTATTTTGTGTGTTTTGTGTTTTGTATTTTTGTAGGCGACAACGACACCTTCAGCAAATTTTGGCGGCATTGTCACTTCAGTTCAGGTTTTTGTTTTAGATTTTTACTGTGTTAATATATATTGTGTATATATGTGTTTAATTGTGCTATGTTCTGTATTTAGTTGTTATTAAAAAAAAAATTGAAAATTAAAAAAAAAAAAAATTAATTAAAAATTTTTACTATTGATGTTCTGTCTTGTGTGTGCTTGTAGCATGTATAAATGTGTTTTGTTTTATCTGATTCGTAATTTTTAGTTTTTAGTTTTTACTTTTTATTTTTCCATGTCTACCTATTTTAATGTTGTGAATAATGCTTATTCTGCCAATGTCTGTGATTATGATTCTTATTCTGCATATTACTTTGATTTTAAATCTGCTGATTTTTATGATGAGAACAATATGTTCCATCATCCAATTTCTGAGAGCTCTCTTTGGGAGCCAGTTCCACAATATGAGAGTCAGCAGTATGATTCTCCTATTCAAATAACTCCTCAGCCTTCTACTTCTGAACCTACATTAAAGGAGTTACTAGAGCAGATGACAATGCAGAACATTCAGTTTCAGAAAGGGAACATGCAGTTCAAGCAAGAGAGCATGGAGTTCCAGCAGGAAACTCAAGCTGCCATACAGAATCTGAGTGATCAGATCAGGCAGATGGCCACTCTTGCACCTGAGGAGACTGATGAAAATTTTGGGGACCCGGCAGAAGTAAGCAGTAATCCTGAACCAGGTAGACCACCTTCACCTTCCCACACTCTAGAAATCTTCAAGGAAGAGGAGGTAAGCATACCTCAATTTGATTATATTGATGACTATGTTGTTGAGAGGTATGCTGATGACTATATTGTTGCTGAGCATGATTTTAATTTTTCCTCTGTGCATGATGAGGACCGCTTTTTACTATCACATTCAAATATTTGTTCTCCATGCACTGAACATGAATCTGAACCTGTTATAGATATTGTTTCTACATTTGAAACGGATTCATGTTATGAGGTTGTATCTAAGGCTCGGTATGATGAATTGGGATTGGGTGTTATACCTCTGCATGATATTTCTGTGGAACCATTTTGCACTAACCATATTGCAGGAGGTACATATAAATTTGATCAGCATGCACCCACAGTGGAAGACAAAGGTGCCACCGCTCACCAAAGTTTCAACAACAATAGGCACCTGCTGAACCTGCTCATCAACAATAACTGCATAAATCCAGCAGTGGAAAACATTTCACTGCTTGATCAAATTTGGAGGATGAAACAGTTCGTCCTCAAAACTTCCTTGCTGGATTCTGAAGACATCTCCCTGAAAGTCCAAAATTGGCAGCTTCCACCATAACCTGCGGGAGTTTGCATTTTCTTTCTCTCCCTTTTTCCTTACTTTTATTGCACTTGTCCATAATATGTTTCCTGTTTTGATTGCTGATGTATGCTTAGAACACATTGAGGACATTGTGTGATTTAAGTGTGGTCTACTGGGGAGAAATTTTGATTTTTCTGTTAGTCTCTCTTAGTATGTATTTTGTGTGTTAAATTTTTTGTTTTTGAGTGTTAAATTTTTCTGTTTTTAAGTTATTTTTATCGAGTTTTGTGTGCAATAAATTTTACATTTTTCTCCTGATTTCTGGATTTTGTCTAAGTTGTAGATTTTTCCTTCACTTACTTAATACTTATAGATTGCAATCCTTGCTTTTCTCTGCTTGAAAAGATGATTATGTGTTCAAGAGGTTGAATTGATTATAACACGGATACCCTGTGTGAGATTTGAGCCACTTAATGTTCTTTCTTGTGTGATATGACTCTTGATTTCTTGCACATATGCCTTGGCTTGATTCTTATTGATATACTTGATTTATATGCATGTTTAGAGGTGATAAAGGCAATTTTATTCTTGAGCCTCTTTAGCCAAATAAGCCTACCTTGTTATTATCCTTGGATAACCCCTTTGAGCCTATACTGTATATATTTCTTTGTGTTGAAGCTCATACACTGATCCTAAGTGAAAAACAAATGATTACCTTAACCTTAGGAAAGTCTGGAGCTATAGAAGTATTTTGTGAATAAGTGTGGTCTCCTTGGGAATTCTGATAAATTGGCTAGTTGGTTCCTCATCATGTTATGGAAGTATGATTTATATCCTGTTGTGTGATAAAGAGAGAAAAGAAAAGAGACAGGATGGAAAAAAAAAATTTGATGAGAAAAAGAGAAAATATTGAAAAATAATTCTGTGAATAATGGAGTCGAGAAGAGGATTGAATTAGAGGTTTGGGTGAGATTTCACTGTGTTTACACTTTTTCCCCATTGCTCCTCTATTTTCTTCTGTGCTATAGCTACTTATCCAAAATTATCCTCCCCTGTCCTTGGCCCCATTACAACCCAGTAAAGACCTTTTGATCTAAACGTGCTTATGTTTTAAGTGTTGATATTAGAAACTTGCCAAGTCTACTTGTGTTTGTTTTCTTGAGTACATTGAGTTGAAATTATTTACCCTAAACACTTGAGAGAAACACTATTAGTGCATCTGTGAGGTTATGTTATTTTTAAATCACCTCTTGAGCTGATTAATCATTTTGTCATACTGTGAATTGCTTGGATGATTCTGTAAGTATGTGCTTTTCTTGATTTTGTGTTGGAAAATTTCTACTTCTTTCATCGGTCCATAATTCTTGAGAATTCTGTAAATTCTTTTTATTTTTCTTGAGTCTTTGTTTTCTGCGTGCTGAGTGTGTGTCACCTTCCTAGAAGTCCTTTGAACTATTCCCTGATTTGCGTCTTAATTTTGCCCAGGAGTGCAAAAGACTAAGTGTGGTCTATTTTGATGAACCAATATTTTCTTCACTTCACTTAGTTTATTGTACTAAAATTAATCAGGAAATTGTGCTTAATTGTCCAGTATTTTTCCTATTTTTCCTAATTGTGCTTAATTCGATCAGAAATTCTTATTTTAACTAATTTGAATTATCTGAGCTTATTATTTTGCATTATTAATTATGGGAAAATTTTGGATATCTTTTTGGGACATTTGAAGGCTAAATGAAATGAAAATTGAGCCAAATTCATTTCAACCATTTGAATTTTCGCGCTGGTTGCTGCGTGAATGTTGTGTCAACTTGTGTGTCTTCGTTCGAGATCAATTCTTATCCGTTTTCCATGCAATATTTTTTCATAGTTTCGTCTGGATGTCTATTTTCACGTATAGTTTTTATTTTGTTCAAATTCATTATGTGTTGTTCCCAGTATTTTTTTTACTCCCCTATGTCAGTCTTGTGTTTACTGTTTGAGTGACTTCTAAATTGTTTGCTTGTTGTTTGATACTTGTGATAGCTGGAATTGATCATTGGAGGTGCACTTACAGTAGACATGCATTTGGAAACATTCACATAAGCACAACTTTCATGGGAAGCAAGTCCTTCATTTATTCAATTTTAAGAAGCATAAAATGGCTTATAAAAATGCACCACACGACCATTCATTTTTTTGTTGCAGCAAGCATTACATGTATTGAATGGAAAAGAGAAGGGGACCATCACTTAGTGGAGCTCACGGTTTTGAAAGGAAACAATGCATAGAAATGTAATTCTTGGAAATGGCTACCACATGGTTGAAAGTCCACATGGGATAACTTCAAAATGAAATGCTGATTTTGTTTAAAGTAGAATAACAAGGGGGACCACATTCCTTGAGAAGTCACGGCCATGGGAGAGAATTGCAACATGAATTGGTTTTGTTTATTTTGTCCAAAGGAGACAACACATTATGCATTCATTTTGGCATCACATGATGGAATAAAAGATGAAGGGGACCACCACCTATGAAGGCCACGGCTGCATTCTTTCTAGAGAAGAATTTTGCAAAGCTAGACAACACATGGGAGCCACCACTTCACGTTAATCACTTTGGCTTGGTGTGCAGAATTTTTGACATGCTTTCTCCACTCAAGGCTCACGGTTTATGGATCCTTCCACCACTTATGAAAGGTTACGTTTTTTTTTAGAAGCTTGGAGTGCAGATTTATTTTAACTCTCCATCTCTTCCAACCCACACAAGTTTCGGTTCTAGATTTTCAATGGGAAGAGAAGCTCACGGTTGGTCCAGCACAGTAGCTTGGTTGCAGATCCAGAAAGATGTGCAGCAGTGTCCAGCCATTGGAAGAAAGAAGGAGGAGCACCCATCCACGTTGAGGGTCTCTCTCTCTGATTTGTATTCCAGCAACAAAAGCTAGACTGGTGTGCACGTTATCACGGTTGATTCCAGCAGCAGAGAGTTGCGTTCCAGTAGCAAAATGAAGAGCATCCAGCTTGGAACAGACACCAAGAGGGAGGAAGGCACAGAGGTTTGGCATCCAGAGGAAGAAACGTTGAAATGAGAAGGAGAAAGCTTGAGGTGTTGGCACGGCTAGAGAGGAGCTCACGGTTTACATGGTCCAGCAGTGAAGGAAGGAGCACGTCCAACTCACATCCAAGGGAAGTGGCTCACGGTTTTTACAACACCAGCAGCTGCATGGTGATTGATTAAGGGGATGCCGTGAGTGAAGCTTTGGTAAGAATGGTTCAGCAATTTGGGAGAATGGAGAAGCTACAGCCGGCTGCAAATTGAAGAAGAAGACAAACAAAAGAGGGACCATTCTATTTCTTTGGCAATATTAGGAGTGAAAGGAAGTCTTCAACCTACTGCAAGACAAAACGAAACATGAAGGCAGTTCACGGGAGGAGACTATGCTACGGGAGTTGGTCAGAGTATTGGTTATAAAAGGAAGGCAGCATGCAGAGTAGATTTTAGTAGAGTTTGAGATTAGAATTAGGAGTAGGAAACACTCTCGGTTCCTCTCTTCCAGAGGCTCTGAGTTTTCATTAACAGTGCAAAAATGTAGCTTTTATTTCTGAAACGTGTGTTACAGTTTTCTCGTTTTATTGCTTATCTTTACTGTCTTGGAATTTTAATTTAAGAGTTTAATGTTTGATAAATTTCATTTTCAGTCAAGTGATTTTATTTTATTGTCTCTTTATTTTACCGTTTACTGTTTTCTGAACTGTTAAATTCAGTCAATGTGTTTGTCCATTCGGTTTATTTTCAACGTCGTGTTTACTGTTCATTTTAACCGATGCTTTGGGTAAATTTTATTTAAACGGCTGTTACATTTTCTGCATGTTTACTATTACAATGTTTTCATTTCAAGCACTGATGAATTTTACATTTTCTGGTTTTACAGTCTTTTACCGTTCAGTTTTTACCACCGTTAAAATTTATTTCAGTGTTTTTAATTTTGTCGTATTTAAATTCCAGTTTTAATTTATTTTTCCGCACAAAACCAAAATTCACAACCCCCCCCACTCTGTGTTTGATCTGAGACTGAACCACAAATTGGTCCTCGAGAGACGACCTAGGAGTCAAATCCTAGTAAACTATACTGCATTATTTTCGTGCACTCAACTTTTGTGAGCGGTGCGACCCGTATCATCAATATTCATATTGGTTGACACTGGTATAGAAGTCATGTTATACTGTTGAATAACAAGTCCTCAAATTCTCGCATTAGAGATAATTTTTGTTTTCATGTTTAGTCGGTTATGCTTGAATTCCAATTTTTAATTTATCCGCAACCTAAAACATTTTCAAACCCCCCCCCCCCCCCACTACGTGTTGATCCGAGACTGAACCCAATTTGGTCCTTGAGAGACGACCTAGGAGTCACTTCCTAGTACTGTACTGCATTCTTTTATGCACAATTTTTGTGGGAGGTACGACCCTGTCGTCAGCTATCATGTGGTAATCAGAGCTCAGGTTCCTCCATGCTTCGCAAGCTAAGTATCTCTCTCCATTGATTCGCGTCTCTGATTTGAGTTTAAGTTTCTTGCGTTGTTATGAAATTCACGAGTTGTTTCGATTCTGTCTTGATCTTATTCATTCTTGTTGAATCTCTTTAATATTCGTGTTTTTCATTATGATTCGTTCTCTGTCTTGTGTTGATTCATGTGTTTTGGTGTTGATCTGTTCATTAGGTTCTGGTTGAGTCTATTTGTGTGTGCCAGCTTTTCTTTGAGTCTTTTCCTCATTTTAATCGGTCCATTTGTTCATTTGAGTCATTTTCATTGATGAATCATATTCTGTCATGTTTACAACTATGTTTAATTGCTTAAAATGTCACAAATTCTGTGTTCAAAGTTGTATTTGATTTTTTTCTGAGATTTTGGATTATATGATCAGTGGCTGTACACCATATGAGCTATGATACAGTCATTGTGAGCTCGGGTGCATGCAAAAGTGACCTTAATCTCAGATTTAAGTGTTGTTGATGTGTATTCTGATTTGCGTTTATTGTCATGGCCAATACATATTATTTCGATGATAAAAGGCTTGAATGAGTTCGTATCAGGTGCACACCACTTAAGCCATAAATTGCTGAAGCAAATAGCTTGGTGGCATCTTGTGAAAACTCCAACAGTATCAAAGTTGCAGTTGACCGATCTGCATTGTCTTGTTTGAGTCTAGTTTTTTTTCTATTTTAAAATATGTTCTAGCATATAGATCTTGTTGGAAATCTTGCATTAACTTCCTCGTGTCGTGTTCAAGCTTCAAATTGCTGTTTTAAAGTCAGTTTCATCAATAATTTGTCAATTGACTCAACAAAACTTAAAACTGGTGGTGTGGTTAAGCTGTTTGATTGCATAATTGGCTATTGCAAGTTGATGAGAGGGTCGCACCTCACACAAAAGTTGATTGCAAAACTAATGCAGTATAAGCTAGGAAGTGACTCCTAGGTCATCTCTCAAGGACCAATTGTGGTTCAGTCAATAGGTCAAACACGTAGTGGGGGGTTTTGAAAGTGTTTTTGTGATTCAAAAATAAACTAAATTAAAATTGGAAATTAAATACAACCGAATATAATTGACAACATTAAAGTGAGTATTAAAATTTAAAAAAATAGAAAAAAAAAACTTAGCGGCATTTAAATATTCCCACATTCCAGCTAAAGCAATTGGAGCAGTGAAATAAATTGTTGAAGAAATGGACATCCATAAACCACGATTGCAAAGCATTAAATCACGTGCAGCAAGAATTAAAATTCAATGCACGTCTTCATGAACCAATTGAATATGAACTTTTAGCTTAACATTAAATGCATTTCATCACAAAAATCAATGAATTAAAAATACGTAAGAAATAAAGTGATTTAAATAAACATGCTGCTTCTTGAATGCATATATATAATATAATTTATACTTATTGAATTCAAACGTGAAAGTGAAGAAGATGAGAATGAAATGAGCTAGTTGCTTCAACCTAAATCCACTTTAATATATAAGGTACGAAAATAAAATGACTCAAGCGTGAAAAAGTAAAAACCAAACACCTCTTCCTTGCTCCACATCACGGACAACACTCTATTTCTTCATTCATTCTCGGACACCGTGCACACCAACTCTGGACCATCCATTTGTTGTCCGTGTGCTTCCAAAAATCCTAGACTCTTCTCCTCTAAACGTAACAAGCCTTGCTCCATCCATTCTCTGTGACACGTTCGATGCTACGTGCTCTAGGTCTCCACTCTCAATCTCCGTGTGCTTAAACATACTTCTTCCATCCCATCATCACCAACCCGTCAGCTCTTCATTTCTTCCGTTCAAGAACAACATTCAGCCAAAAGTAAAGTTCAAAAATCCAAAAATAAATGGCCTCCAAACTAAGGACCGAGAGAGTCAAAATGGCAAGTGGCCAGTAGCGGCTGTGAACGTTCTTCAAAATAAAAACATTCAAAAACTTCAAAAGATGTTCAAAGCAAAAGCCTCTAAAATCCCATCCGAGAAAGTGGCGGCTAATTTCTTAAACCCAAAAGAAAAAAATAAAAGCTCCACACTTCCTCATGTTCGTCTCTCCCCTCATGAACCAGCACCGCTGCTGCATCCAGCTCAACGTGCAGCAGCTCCTACATCTCCAATCCAATAGAACGTGTAAGTGGCGGCCTCCCTTCGCTCGTCCAACCAAGAAGAAAGTAACGAGTACAATGTCTCCCCCCAAAACTCAAAGACCGAGAGCGTAAAACAAAAACGTGTGGCAAGTGGCGGCTGGACTGCACCAAAGTAAAAGTCACCCTTCCTTCCAAATAAAAAAAATGTGATGTAGGTCTTCCCGTGTGTGTTTTTTAATTTGCTGGCTGCACCTCCTACTTCGCTACTGCCAGCCTTCCTGTGAGGCCCCTTGTTGTCCGCGTAAAAATGAGAAAAGAATCCTCCAGAGAAAGAAGCATCCTTCACGTGCTGGACCCGAGGGCTTCTTCACGTGTGCTCCTTTAGGCCGTGTGAGCTTTCATCCAAGCTAAATAAAACCCAAGGACGTGGACGTGCCACTTCCTCCCAGGCCATGTGTGTCCTTCTTCTTTGGACACCCCCTGCTTACGTGTGCTGCTGTGTGCACCCCTGGAAATGAAATCCACACCTCCTCTCTCATCTTAGTTTAAAGTATATTTAATGTGGTATTTTCTTTTGACCTCCAAATATCCCAAATATTATCCAACAATTTCCCTACAATTAATAATGCAAATAATTAGCTCAAATAATTCAAATTAATTAAAATAAGAATTTTTGGTCAAATTAAGCATAATTAGCAAAAACGGAAAAATACCGGACATTTAAGCACAATTCCCTGATTAAATCTGGTACAATAAACTAAGTGAAATCAATAAAATATTGACTCATCACAAGTTCAATTGTCGAATTACTATGTTCCAATTTTAATGCAAAACAGGTTTGTTTTGATGTTTTAAAGATGTTGAGATAGTTTAATTCGAGTTATATCAGCCTTTGTGCATCTTTCACCTTTTGAAACCACTATTTTAAGTCAATTTTTTTTTATGAAGCAAGTATAGTGCAGTATTAACATTTTAATTTGTGCATTTATGATTCAGTTGGATTGTAGTAAGAGCTAGGGTCTGTTGAATGAAATCAAAACAAGTCAGAAAGAATATCTATACAAGTTTAGAAAGCGTTCAGACCTTGTGCAATCCAACTAAGACAAGCTCCAAATCAGAAACTGAAAACATTATCAGTTATGAACTAATTTTGTTGGGGTATTTTATCAAACGTTTTTGTAAAATTCAGTACTGGAGTCACTTAACTGTTTCTGATCTAACTTGCTTGTTTTTTTTTTCTTGCTTTCTTAATCCCCTCTAGAGCAATTCTTAGGTTCATTTTTGAGTGCTTTCCTTCTTGATAGCTTTGCTTCTTGTTTGTCTTTGTTGGTTATCTAGTTTTGTCTCTCACATGTTAATCATGTTCTGCTGAATCCTAATTGGATCTTTTCTTTGCTTTATTAATCTGATCTCAAGTCAGTTGCTCTGCTGTTTTTGTCATTCCATTACCTTGTGATTTGTTTTGTCCTTCACTTTACCTTGTTTAGCCTAGCCAATTTTCATGATTGAGAAATCTGATTCCATCCTGGTTTTTGGGATTTGAAAGAAGGTAAGTGTGAATGGTAGCATATTAGGTGGTGGTGATCCACAGGATTCTCTGGCCTAGACTGAAAATTTCTCTTTTAAACTTTTCATTTGAGTGTTTAAATTTTTAAAGAGAAACCTCAGTGTTGTGAGCTTAGTAAGGCTAATTTAGCCTAAAATTCCTTGGCATTTGCAAGAGAGTTCAGTTTCAATTAACCATTTGTTGACTATGTTCATTGTGCAGGAAAAGAAGTTGGAGTAATTAGAATGGAGCAGCTGTGATTTGTTGCAACTGCAACTGAAATCATTGTTGTTTTCATTGATTATTGATTTCCTGATGATGCTATTTGTACTTGTGAATGTTTAAACTGTCATTGCACTCATTTTAGTTTCAAACATTGCCTGCTGAATTCATTGATATACTCACTGTTTTGAAAATGAATTGTTGATTTCATGGTTTAATTGGGCATGTTGAATGTTGATTATGATTTGATAAAGACGTATAATGTGTTGATTGTTTTATGAGCATTTTTGGAAGTGCAACAACACTGTTTTAAAACTGCCAATTTCTGATTTTGCCTCACATTACTCTTTGTCCATTTATTTGATTAGCATGCTCCAATGATGTCTGAATTAGTTTAGGACATTGTTCTTGACTAGTTTGGTCAATTGTTTCTGCCCAGTGTAATTCACTAATTTTTCTGAAAAGGCTGCTCTTGTCATAATCAGCTGTGCATTAAATTGTTTTTAATTGCCAATGCATCCTCCATTCTTAATCTTTACACTTCTAGTTTTAAAAAGCATGCAAGAGAGTGGTGGGATGATAGGCAATACCATGTTACGATGGGTAGAAAATATCCCATTCATGATTGGAATGAATTGAAAGCTTGTATGAGAAGAAAGTTTGTGCCTCGAGAAATTGAAAGAAACATAAAACTTATGAGAGAGCTGATTAGAGAAGGTGAGTCATTCATTCAAAATTTAAGTGGGTTCTTCCGTAGGGAAAGTGAGTTTCTAGAAAAACTTAGGAGGCTATGGGAAGAGACAAGCAAATATAGAATTGAGAGATTAAAAAGAGAAAAACAAAAGCAAGAAGTAAGAGAGAAAAGAGAAAAAGAGAGAAGAGAAAAGGAAAGAAAAGAAGAGGAAGAACGAAATAGAAGAGAAGAGGAAGAAAGAGAGAGAAGAGAAGAAGAGAAAAGAAGAGAGCAAGAGAAAAGAGAAGAAGAAGAAAACAAGAGAAGAAAAGAGGAAGAAAGAGAAAGAAGAGAAGAAGAGGAAAGAAGAGAGAAAAAGAGAAAAGAAGCACAAAGAAGAGAAAAGGCAGAAGTTGAAAGAATAGAAATGGAAGAAAAGAAAAGGCAACTAAAGGCGACATCTCCTCCTATCCTAGAAGCTAGATTCTTAAGGGGAGGTTTTCTATTCTCTCACTTTTCTCCATTTATATTTGAATTTTCCAAATTTCACTTTTCTTTCAAAGAATTGGCCACTCCATCTTTAAAAATGTTATCACTTTCAACACATGCAAAGTTCCAACTTGGGTTATGGTTACCTTTATGGTTACCAATAACTCAAGATACAAATAAAATTTCAAATGAAGAAAGGTTTCTTTGTTATATTAAAATTAAAAATTTCAAAATTTGGAAACCTTCTTCTACACATATTCTTTTATATATCTTATTGGTCAAAGAAAACTAATTAGAGATATGTTTGATGCTTATTGCAGATGGATATTTGACCTAGGAGGAACCCTTATGAAGCTAAAAAAAATAAGTCTTCAAAAGCACCATCATATTTGAGGACAAATGCTTTCCAAGGGGGAGGTAATGATGACTTGGGCCCAAACCCAATTAGTTTAGTGTAGTATTTCTTTTACTTTTATTAAAAGCATGTGTAAAAGGTGTTAGGCATGTGCTAGATAGGAGGGACTTTTAGTCCTATATATAGACATGCCACCACCTCTTGTAAGAGACTTTTGAGAATAATGAATTAAACTTTCTGTAGAGAGAACTCCAGAATTTAATTCCCTTCAAAGTCAAGGCTAGAGAATCCCAAAGGATCTCCTCTAGCCACCTTCCATTCACGCTTCATCTTTCATTTTTCCATTTACACTCCAGAACTCTCTTACCTCCACGTAACCATTGGTTTCTCCACTCTGCCTTAGCAGCGTGAATTGATTACGCCATCGTTGCCACGCGAGCTTATTCCTCGCGAGTTTCCATCAGCACAACACTACATCTTCATTTCGCGAATCTTCATCTACTTCACTCTTGAGAGAGAGCTCTTATACCACGAACCACATTGTCATCGCAGAACCTCACCTTTCTCGCCGATTAAAATCACCTCTCCACCATTCAAATCTGCTTCCGCTTCAAACCCTAAGTTTTCTACCGAACAAACCTCGAATCTATGTATTGTTCATGGCTGTTCATCTTCGTCTCCAAATCCTAGGGTTCTTGAATAAATCTGTTTCTTCCGCTGTTTCCCGGATCTTCATCTCGATCGAATCCAGATTTCACGTCGTCTTCCTATTCAGTTCAAGCCGTCAGCTATCATCCACTTCGTCAACTTCCTCCACTTCCTCCACTTCGTGCACTTCGTCAACTTCCTCCACTTCTTCCAGTTTGTCCACTTCCTCCACTTCGTCAACTTCCTCCACTTCCTCCACTTTGTCCACTTCCTCAACTTCCTCAACTTTCTCCACTTCCTCTACTTCTTACCAGTTCGTCCACTTCGATCACTTCCTCCACTTCCTCCACTTCTTCCACTTCCTCCACATCCTCCACTTCCTCCACTTCGTCAACTTCGTCCACTTCCTTCACTAGCTCCACTTCGTCCACTTCGTCCACTTCCTCCACTTCCTCCACCTCATCCACTTCCTCCACTTCCTCCACTTCCTCCACCTCGTCAACTTCGTCCGCCTCCTCCACTTCGTCGACTTCCTCTACTTTGTCCACTTCCTCTACTTCGTCCACTTCGTACTCTTCCTCCACTTCCTCCACTTTGTCCTCTTCGTCCTCTTCCTGCACTTCTCCCACTTCCTCCACTTTGTCCACTTCCTCAACTTCCTCAACTTTCTCCACTTTCTCCACTTCGTCCACTTCCTCCACTTCGTCAACTTCGTCCACTTCCTTCACTTGCTCCACTTCGTCCACTTCGTCCACTTCCTCCACTTCCTCCACCTCATCCACTTCCTCCACTTCCTCCACTTCGTCAACTTCGTCCGCTTCCTCCACTTCGTCGACTTCCTCCACTTCGTCAACTTCCTCTACTTCGTGCACTTCATCCTCTTCCTCCACTTGCTCCACTTCTTCCACTTCCTCCAATTTGACCACTTCGTCCACTTCGTCCACTTCCTCCACTTTCTCCACTTCCTCCACTTCTTCCACTTCATCCACTTTTACCACTTCATCCACTTCTTAAACTTTCTCCACATCCTCCACTTCCTCAACTTTGTTAACTTCGTTCACTTCCTTCACATCCTCCACTTCGTCCACTTCCTCCACTTAGTCCACGTCCTCTACTTCCTCCACTTCCTCTACTTCGTCCACTTCCTCCAGGATTTCAACTTCGTCCACTTCTTCCATTTTGTCCGCTTCGTCCACTTCGTCCAATTCCACCACTTCATCCACTTCCTCCACTTCCTTCACTTCCTCAACTTCCTCCACTTCCTCCACTTCCTCCACTTCCTCCTCTTCCTCAACTTCCTCCATTTCGTCCACTT
The DNA here is from genome assembly GCA_034642375.1 of Vigna nakashimae. NCBI lineage: Eukaryota > Viridiplantae > Streptophyta > Magnoliopsida > Fabales > Fabaceae > Vigna > Vigna nakashimae. The sequence continues at coordinate 34,409,121 of CM067765.1, forward strand.
CGTCAACTTCCTCCACTTCCTCCACTTCTTCCACTTCTTCCACTTCGTCCACTTCGTCCTCTTCCTCCACTTCGTCTTCTTCGTCCGCTTCCTCAACTTCCTCCACTTTGTCCACTTGCTCCACTTCTTCCAGTTCGTCCACTTCGACCACTTCCTCCACTTCTTCCACTTCATCCACATCCTCCACTTCCCCCACTTCGTCCACTTCCTTCGCTTGCTCCACTTCGTCCACTTCCTCCACTTCATCCACCTCGTCCACTTCATCCACTTCCTCCACTTCGTCCACTTCCTCCACTTCGTCAACTTTGTCCACTTCCTCCACTTCGTCAACTTCGTCCACTACTTCCATTTCGTCGGCTTCGTCCACCTCATCCAATTCGTCCACTTCCTCCACTTCCTTGACTTCCTCCACTTCCTCCACTTCTTCCACTTCGTCCCCATCGTCCACTTCTTCCACTTCCTGAACTTCGTCCACTTCGGCCACTTCTTCCACTTCCTCCACTTCCTCCACATCCACCACTTCGTCAACTTCGTCCAGTTCCACAATTTCGTTCCGCTTCGTCAAGTTCCTCCACTTCCTCCACTTCCTCCACTTCGTCAACTTCCTCCAATTCCTCCACTTCCTCCACTTTGTCAACTTCCTCCACTTCCTCTACTTGGTCCACTTTGTCCACTTCCACAACTTCCTCCAGTTCTTCTAGTTCGTAAACTTCGAGCACTTCCTCTACTTCCTCCACTTGGCCAATTTCCTCCATTTCGTCCACTTCCTCCACTCTGTCCACTTCATCCACTTCCTCCACATCCTCCACTTCCTCCACTTCCTTCACTTCATCCACTTTGTCCACTTCCTCCACTTCGTCAACTTCGTCCACTTCTTCCACTTCGTCCACTTTCTGCACTTCACCCACTTCGCCAACTTCGTCCACTTCAACCTCTTCGACCTCTTCGTCCAGTTCGTCTACTTCGTCAACTTTCTCCACTTCGTCCACATCTTCCAATTCATGAACTTCCTCCACTTCCTCCATTTCCTCCACTTCCTCCACTTTGTCCACTTGCTCAACTTCCTCCAGTTCTTCAAGTTCGTCCACTTCGACCACTTCCTCCCCTTCTTCCACTTTCTCCACTTCGTCAATTTCCTCCACTTCGTCCACATTGTCCACTTCGTCCATTTCCCCCTCTTCGTCCACTTCCTCCACTTCCTCCACTTCGTCCACTTCCTCCACTTCCTCTACTTCCTCCACTTCCGCCACTTCCTCCTCTTCGTCCACTTCCTCCACTTTGTCAACTTCGTCCACTTCGTCCAATTCCTCCGCTTCGTCAACTTCCTCCATTTGGTTCACTTTTCCACTTCCTCCATTTCGCGAATCTTCATCTACTTCACTCTCGAGAGAGAGCTCTTACACCACGAACCACATTGTCATCGCAGAGCCTCACCTTTCTCGCCGATTAAAATCACCTCTCCACCATTCAAATCTGCTTCCGCTTCAAACCCTAAGTTTTCTACCGAACAAACCTCGAATCTATGTATTGTTCATGGCTGTTCATCTTCGACTCCAAATCCTAGGGTTCTTGAATAAATCTGTTTCTTCCGCTGTTTCCCGGATCTTCATCTCGATCGAATCTAGATTTCACGTCGTCTTCCTATTCAGTTCAAGCCGTCAGCTATCATCCACTTCGTCAACTTCCTCCACTTCCTCCACTTCGTGCACTTCGTCAACTTCCTCCACTTCTTCCAGTTCGTCCACTTCCTCCACTTCGTCCACTTCCTCCACTTCCTCCACTTTGTCCACTTCCTCAACTTCCTCAACTTTCTCCACTTCCTCCACTTCTTCCAGTTCGTCCACTTCGATCACTTCCTCCACTTCCTCCACTTCTTCCAGTTCGTCCACTTCGATCACTTCCTCCACTTCTTCCTTTTCCTCCACATCCTCCACTTCCTCCACTTCGTCAACTTCGTCCACTTCCTTCACTTGCTCCACTTCGTCCACTTCGTCCACTTCCTCCACCTCATCCACTTCCTCCACTTCCTCCACCTCGTCAACTTCGTCCGCTTCCTCCACTTCGTCGACTTCCTCTACTTTGTCAACTTGCTCTACTTCATCCACTTCGTACTCTTCCTCCACTTCCTCCACTTCGTCAACTTCGTCCACTTCCTTCCCTTGCTCCACTTCGTCCACTTCCTCCACTTACTCCACTTCCTCCACCTCATCCACTTCCTCCACTTCCTCCACTTCGTCAACTTCGTCCGCTTCCTCCACTTCGTCGACTTCCTCCACTTCGTCAACTTCCTGTACTTCGTGCACTTCATCCTCTTCCTCAACTTGCTCCCCTTCTTCCACTTCCTCCAATTTGTCCTCTTCGTCAACTTCCTCCACTTCCTCCCCTTCGTCAACTTCCTCCACATCCTCCACTTCCTCAACTTTCTCCACTTCCTCCACCTCTTCTAGTTCGTCCACTTCGACCACTTCCTCCACATCCTCCACTTCGTCAACTTCCTCCACTTCCTCCACTTTTTCCACTTCCTCCACTTTTTCCACTTCCTCAACTTCCTCAACTTTCTCCACTTCCTCCACTTCCTCCACTTCGTCCACTTCCTTCACTTGCTCCACTTCGTCCACTTCCTCCACTTCCTCCACCTCATCCACTTCCTCCACTTCCTCCACTTCGTCAACTTCGTCCGCTTCTTCCACTTCGTCGACTTCCTCCACTTCGTCAACTTCCTCTACTTCGTGCACTTCATCCTCTTCCTCCACTTGCTCCACTTCTTCCACTTCCTCCAATTTGTCCACTTGCTCCACTTGCTCCACTTCCTCCACTTCGTCAACTTGCTCCAGTTCCTCCACTTCGTCCACTTCCTCAACTTTCTCCACTTCCTCAACTTCTTCCAGTTCGTCCACTTCGACCCCTTCCTCCACTTCTTAAACTTTCTCCACATCCTCCACTTCCTCAACTTCGTTAACTTCGTTCACTTCCTTCACTTCCTCCACTTCGTCCACTTAGTCCACGATCTCGACTTCCGCCACTTCCTCTACTTCCTCCATTTCGTCCACTTCCTCCACAATTTCAACTTCATCCACTTCTTCAATTCTGTCCGCTTCGTCCACTTTGTCCACTTCGTCCACTTCCACCATTTCATCCACTTCCTCCACTTCCTCCACTTCCTCAACTTCCTCCACTTCCTCCACTTCCTCCACTTCCTCCACTTCCTCCTCTTCCTCAACTTCCTCCACTTCGTCCACTTCGTCAACTTCCTCCACTTCCTCCACTTCCTCCACTTCCTCCACTTCCTCCACTTCCTCCACTTCCTACACTTCCTGTACTTCGTCAACTTCGTCCAATTCCTCCACTTCATCACTTCCTCCACTTTCGTCAACTTCTTCCACTTCATCCGCTTCGTCTACTTCACCCACTTCGTCAACTTCGTCAAGTTCGTCTACTTCAACCACTTCCTCAACTTCGTCCACTTCCTCGACTTCCTCCACTTCGTCTTATCGTCCACTTCCTACACTTCGTCAACTTCCTCCACTTCCTCCACTTTGTCCACTTCCTCGACTTCGTCAACTTCCTCTACTTCCTCCACTTCCTTTACATGCTCCACTTCCTCCACTTCTTCCACTTCCTCCACTTCCTCCACTTCTACCACTTGCTCCACTTCGTCAACTCCGTCAGCTTCCTTCACTTCCTCCACTTCTTCCACCTCGTCAACTTCGTCCACTTCTTCAACTTCCTCCACTTCCTCCACTTCTACCACTTCATCCACTTCGTCAACTTCATCCACATCGTCCACGTCCTCTACTTTGTCCACTTCCCACACTTCCTCCACCTCCTCCACTTCTTCCACTTCTTCCACTTCTTCAAGTTCATCATCTTCCTCCACTTGCTCCATTTCCTCCACTTCCTCCACTTCCTCCACTTCATCAACATCGTCCACTTCCTCCACTTCCTCAACTTGCTCCACTTCGTCTACTTTGTCCCCTTGGTCCACTTCGTCCATTTCGTCCACTTCGTCCACTATGTCAACTTCGTCCATTTCGTCCACTTCGTCAACTTCGTCCGCTTCGTCCACTTCGTTCACTTCCTGCAGTTCGTCCACTTCTTCAACTTCGTCTACTTCTTCCACTTCCTCCACTTCCTCCACTTCTTCAACTTCGTCCACTTCCTCCACTTCCTCCACTTCCTCCACTTCCTCGACTTCGTCCACTTCGTCAACTTCGTCCACTTCCTCCACTTCGTCAACTTCGTCTACTTCGTTCACTTCCTACACTTCCTCCACTTCGTCCCTTTCCTCCACTACGTCCACTTCGTCATCTTTGTCCACTTCTTCAATTTCCTCTACTTCCTCCACTTCTTCCACTTCGTCGATTTCGTCCATTTCGTCCACTATGTCAACTTCGTCCATTTCGTCCACTTCGTCCGCTTCGTCCACTTCGTTCACTTCCTGCAGTTCGTCCACTTCTTCAACTTCGTCTACTTCTTCCACTTCCTCCACTTCGTCCACTTCTTCAACTTCGTCCACTTCCTCGACTTCGTCCACTTCGTCAACTTCGTCCACTTCCTCCACTTCGTCAACTTCGTTCACTTCCTACACTTCCTCCACTTTGTCCCCTTCCTCCACTACGTCCACTTCGTCATCTTTGTCCACTTCTTCAACTTCCCCCACTTCCTCCACTTCCTCCACTTCTTCAACTTCGTCCACTTCGTCCACTTTCTCCACTTTGTCCACTTTTTCAACTTCGTCCACTTCCTCCACTTCTTCAACTTCGTCCACTTTTTCTCTTCTTCCACTTCCTCCAGTTCCTCCACTTCCTCCTCTTCGTCCACTTCCTCAACTTCGTCCACTTCCTCCACTTCTTCCACTTCGTCCACTTCGTCCTCTTCGTCCTCTTCGTCAACTTCGTCCACTTCGTTCTCTTCGACCAGTTCGTCCACTTTCTCCATTTCCTCCACTTGCTCAACTTCTACCACCTCGTCAACTTCGTTCACTTCGTCAACTTCCTCCACTTCCTCCACTTCTACCACTTTGTCCACTTTGTCAAGTTCGTCAACTTCGTCCACTTCATCCACTTCGTCAACTTCCCCCACTTCGTTCACTTCACAAACTTCCTCCACTTCCTCCACCTCGTCACCTTCGTCCACTTCGTCCACTTGGTGCTCTTCGTCCACTTCCTCCACTTCGTCAACTTCATCCACTTCCTCCACTTCCTCCACTTCCTCCACTTCCTCCACTTCCTCCTCATCGTCCACTTCCTCTACTTCGTCAACTTCGTCATCTTCGTCCACTTCATCCACTTCCTCCACTTCTTCCACTGCGTCCTCTTCATCAACTTCATCCACTTCGTCCTCTTCGACCAGTTCCTTCACTTCCTCCACAGGCTTCACTTTTTCCATTTCGTCCACTTCGTTCACTTCCTCTACTTCGTCCACTTCCTCCATGAAAAAAGACAGTATATAATCACTAGAATTCCTATATCTTTATACTTAGTATATAGGAATTCTAGTGATTATAGCTAAGCCGAAGTTGAGGAAGTGGAGGAAGTGGAGAAAGTGGAGGAAGTAGAGGAATTGGAGGAAGTTGACCAAGTGGACGAAGTTGACAAAGTGGACGAAGTTGACAAAGTGGACGAAGTGGAGGAAATGGAGGAAGTGGAGGAAGTGGAGGAAGTGGAGGAAGGAGATGAACTGTATGAATTGGACGAAGTGGACGAAGTGGTCGAAGTAGACGAAATGGACGAAGTTGAGGAAGTGGAGGAACTGGAGAAAGTGGAGGAAGTGGACGAAGTGGAGCAAGTAGACGAACTGGACGAATTGAACGAAGTGGAGGAAATGGAGAAAGTGGATGAAGTAGAGGAAATGGAGGATGTGGAGGAAGTGAACTTAATGGAGGAAGTGAATGAAGTGGTCGAAGTTGATGAAGTGGAGGAAATCGAGGAAGTGGAGGAAGTGAAGGAAGTGGAAGAAGTGGACGAAGTGGTCGATGTAGACGAAGTTGACAAAGTGGACGAAGTTGACGAAGTGGAGGAAATGGAGGAAGTGGAGGAAGTTGGGGAAGTGGACGAAGTGGAGGAAGGGGAGGAAGTGGAGGAAGTGGACGAACTGGACGAAGTAGACGAAATGGACGAAGTAGAGGAAGTGGAGGACGTGGAGAAAGTGAAGGAAGTAGCGGAAGTGGAGGAAGTGGACGAAGTTGACAAAGTGGATGAAGTGGACCAAATGGAGGAAATGGAGGAAGTGGAGGAAGTGGAGAAAGTGGGGGAAGTGGACGAAGTGGAGGAAGGGGAGGAAGTGGAGGAAGTGGACGAACTGGACGAAGTAGACGAAATGTACGAAGTAGAGGAAGTGGAGGACGTGGAGGAAGTGGAGGAAGTTGACGAAGTGCAGGAAGTGGAGGAAGTGGAGGAAGTGGAGCAAGTGTAGGAAGTGGAGGAAGTGTAGGAAGTGGAGGAAGTGGAGGATGTGGAGGAATTGGAGGAAGTTTACGAAGTGGAGCAAGTGGACGAAGTGGTCGAAGTAGACGAAATGGACAAAGTTGAGAAAGTGGAGGAAGTGGAGAAAGTGAAGGAAGTGGAGGAGGTGGAGAAAGTGAAGGAAGTGGAGGAAGTGGAGGAAGTTGACCAACTGGGCGAAGTGGACGAAGTTTACAAAGTGGACGAAGTTGACGAAGTGGAGGAATGGAGGAAGTGGAGGAAGTGGAGGAAGTTGGGGAAGTGTAGGAAGTGGAGGAAGGGGAGTGATGAACGGGTCGCACCGCTCACAAAAGTTGATTGCACGAAATTAATGCAGTATAATACTAGGAAGTGACTCCTAGGTCGTCTCTCAAGGACCAATTTTTGTGGTTCGGTCTTAGATTTAACACGAAGTGGGGGGGGTTTTGTGATTTTTGTGTGCGGAAATTGAAATTAAAAGTGAAAATTAAACACAACTGAATTTAAAAACACTGAAATAAATTTTAACAGCGGTAAAAACAAACGGTAAAAGATGGTAAAAATGGAAAACGGAAAATTAAACATTGTTTGAATTTAAAATGCTGGAACAATAAACATGCAGAAATCATAACAACAGTGTAAATAAAATTTACCCAAAGCAACAATGAAAATGAACAGTAAAAACGATTTTTGAAAATAGCATGAACAATAAAATACAATGACAGAATTTAATGGTGCAAAAAAATCATAAACGGTAAAATTCAACGGATAAAATAAAAACACTTAACATGAAAATGAAATTCATCAAGGATTAAACATTTGAAAATAATATTACAAAATAAACTAACAAATTGTCTGTGATAAACTACACGCTCAGAAATGAAATTATACATTACACTGTTTGGAAAATAGAAACTAAGAGAGCTTGCTGGAAAATGGAAAGAGGCCAGAGCCTCTTCTAGCCGTGAGTGGTTCCTAAACTACTTCTAAAATCTACTGCAAATTCTACTCAAATTCTAATCATGTTCTTCCTTCTCTGCTGCTCCATTTTATAAGCAATTCTCTCACCAATCTCCTCCCGTGAGCATCTCCCTGTTTGTTCAGAATCCTTCCCGTGAGAAAATAGGGTGAGGGCCCTCCATGTTTGTCTTCTTCTTCAGCTGTGTACATTCCAACACTCTTCTCCCTTCTCAACGTGACTGCTGGACGTGAAACCATCCAGGCCGTGCCCCCACTCCTCTCAACATGCTGGCTTTGGAGCTTTCCATCTGAGACGTGGTAACTGCTAGAGCTTCTGGACCAGGCCGTGAGTGTGAAGCTTCTTCCGTGTGCTTCTTCTTCTTTGCAGAATTTGCTTGCTGGATCAGTTGTGACAGCACCTCCAAATGTGCGGACCAGCTACTGGAATTGCCCTCTTCAATGTGTTGGCTGTGAAGACCTTCCCAAGCCGTGTCTCCTCTTGCTGCCAAGACCGTGACATCCTCACATGTCCAGCCCCTAAGATGTAAGCTGCTGCCATGGCCATGAACTGCTGCCCTCTCTTTTTCCCACTCATCCGTTTGCACTTCAAAGCTTTCTGTATAAACAAAAACAGCAACTCCAGCGTGGTGGCTTTCTTCCAGGACGTGTAGACCGCTTCTACTCAATCACCATGCTCTCCTTTGCAGCACCGTGCACACCAACTATGGGTCGCTTGGACGTGTTCTTTCTCCACTGCTGGACCGAGAATCCCCTCTTTCCTGGTTGGTGCTGCTGTTGCTGGTGGCTGCCATGGGCGTTTCCTCCAAGCTGGATGAAGGTGGAGCTGCTTCTCCAATTGCTGGACTCTAGAGCTGGTTTGTGTTCTTTGCTCAAGCACCGTGTGTGTTTTCCAGCAAAGTGAAATGGCATTTTCTAGCAGTGGCAGACAGCACCGTATGCTCCTTGTTTGGACGTGTCCTCTCAGTGGCTTTGCCGGATGGACCAAGTTCATTCTTCAGTTGCACTTTTCGTGGATACCAATTCCACTTTTCCAATTTTTGTTTTGTGCAAGGCCGTGTGCTTTAGTTCTTTGAAGGAAAAGAAGATTCCCTTTTTGTGTAGCATGCAATTGTCGTGTGATGTGTTTGCTACAAGACAAAGAATTAAATTGATTGTTCTCACGTGCAGCCCATATAGCATTTGGAACAGTTTTTCTTTTCAGAATTTGGAAGTATGGCTGTCTTTGTCTCATACCAATTTATCATTTTAAATTCCAAAAGATGTGAGCCGTGTGGTGTGTTCCAAATAAGACTTTCATTGCAACAATTTCCACTTTCACGTGGACCCTTGCCAAATTTCTTTACCCATTCCTTTTATTCTCATTTAGCACTCTCATTTTGGAAATCCTCCCATCATGGCCGTGATGTATCAAGAAATGTGGTCCCTGCTTTCTAATAATTGGCCGTGAAACCACTTACATTATCTCAATTAAAATAGCACCTCATCATTTTGCAATTCCATGTGAACGTGCTTGGTTGGTTGCCACATATTAGATGTGATGAACTCCCTTACTCCGTGCACACCAAATTAATTACCTTCCATCTTCAACTTCCAGCCGCGCATACCACAAGACCCGTGCTATTATTCTTCCAAATGTCCCAATAATATTTACAGAATTTTCCCTGCACTCAATAATGTAAATTATTAGTCTCAGATAATTCAAATTAAGTGAAATAAGAATTTCTGATCAAATTAAGCACAATCAATAAAAACGGGAAAATACTAGACAATTAAGCACAATTTCCTGATTAAATCTAGTACAATAAGCTAGGTGAAGTGAAGAAAATAATGATTCATCAAAATAGACCACACTTAGTCTTTTGCACTCCTGGGCAAAATTAAGACACAAATCAGGGAATGGTTCAAAGGACTTTCAGAGGACGTGACACAAATGCAGCATACAGAAAATAAAGACTAAAGAGAAAATAAACAGAATTTACAAAGTTCTCAAGAAGTCTGGACAGAGAAAAGAAGTAGAAATTATCCAACACAAAATCAAGAAAAACAGATACTTACAGAAATCATCCAAGCAATTCAATACATAGCAAAATGATTAATTAGTTCAAGAGGTGATTCAAAAATAACAAAACCTCACAGATGCACTACAGTGTTTCTCTCAAGTGTCTAGGGTAAATAATAATATCAGCTCGATGTACTCAAGAAAACAAACACAAGTAGACTTGGCAAGCTTCTAATTATCAATACTTAAAACATATGCATGTTCAGATCAAAAGGTCTTTACTGGGTTGTAATGGGGCCAAGGACAGGGGAGGATAAATTTGGATAAGTAGCTATAGCTCAGAAGAAATAGAGGTGCAGTAGGAAAAAATGTAAACACAGGGAAATCTCACCCAAACCTCTAATTCAATCCTCTTCTCGACTCCATTATTCACAAAATTATTTTTCAATTTTTCTCTTTTTCTCATCATTTTTTTTTATCCTGTCTTTTTTTTTTTTTTATCACACAACAGGATATAAATTATCATTTCAAAACATGATGAGGAACCAACTAGCCAATTCATCAGAATTCCCAAGGAGACCACACTTATTCACAAAATACTTTTATAGCTCCAGACTTTCCTAAGGTTAAGGTAATCATTGTTTTTCACTTAGGTTCAGTGTATGAGCTTCAACACAAAGAAATATATACAGTATAGGCTCAAAGGGGTTATCAAAGGATAATAACAAGGTAGGCTTATTTGGCTAAAGAGGCTCAAGAATAAAATTGCCTTTATCACTTCCAAAAATGCATATAAATCAAGTATATCAAAAAGAATCAAGCCAAGGCATATGTGCAAGCAGTCAAGATACATATCACACAAGAAAGAAAATTAATTGGCTCAAATTCTCACACAGGGTATTCGTTACAATCAAATCAACCTCTTAAACACATAATCATCTTTCCAGGCAGAGAAAAGCAAGGATTTCAAACCATAAGTATTAATGAAGTGAAGGAAAAATCTACAACTTAAACATCATCCAGAAATCAAGAAAAAAATGTAAAATTTATTGCACACAAAACTCGATAAAAATAACTTAAAACAGAAAAAATTAACACTCAAAAACAAAAAAAAATTTAACACACAAAATACAATCTAACAGAAAAATCAGAAAAATCAGAATTTCTTCCCAGTAGACCACACTTAAATCACACAATGTCCTCAGTGTGTCACAATCATCAGATTATCAATTTCAGAGCAGCAAATAATATAGACAAGTGCAATAAAAGTAGAAAAAAAATGGGAAGAAATTTTTCAGTAACATCCATCAGCAGATGTTATCAGGGACATCCATCAGCAGATGTCTTAAACACCTAGCACCCATCAGTAGATGCTAATATTTTTTATTATTTTTATTTATTTATTTTATTTTTTATTTTTATTTTATTTTATTTTATTTTATTTTATTTTATTTTTTTTTTCTTAAAAAGGAGACCGGTACTGTGACAACAGTCTCGGTGGCAAAGACCGGAACTGTTGCTACAGTGAAAAGAAATCTGGCTATAAATGAGGCACTCCCCCGCGTCCAGCGCCATTTCCTGACCTAGTCTCTCTCTCTAATCCTCTCTTCGCTCTACTCTCTCTGCTCTCTCTCTACCCTCTCTTCTCTCGAGCGTCTGGATCTCTGCAGGGAGCCTCTGCCACCGTGCCAACTGAAGAGTCTGAGATCCGTGAGGAGCTTCTCTGCCAGCTCTACTTCTCCAGGTAAGTCCTCTGCACCTCCCTTCTTTCCTTCTTTCTTATCTTTCTGCTTGCTTTTTTTTTTGCTTTTATTACCATCCTGCTTTCCTGCTTTCCATTTTTTTCTTCTCTGACCTCTTGCCTGCTGTCCCTCTTTTCCATTTTCCTGCTTTCCTTTATTTTTCTTCTGCTTTTTATGCTTCTTTCTTCTCCTTTTCCTTTTTTCCAGATCTTTCATTTTTTTTTCTTTTTTTTTTCTGCTTTCATTTAAGCCTTCAGTTCCTTCTTTATTTTCAGCTCTTATTCGCTTTCTTCTTCACCTGCTAAACACTTAAAACACATAAAACACAATTGTCTAAAAACTTAAGGGGTATATCGGCTGGAAACCAGACGTTAATCTCCCTTCGATTGAAGGTATTGCAGAGACAATCGGGTAGAACAACGCCACGTACCCCACTTAAAACTAAATAAACACATAAACATAATATACAAGAACAATATGGACAAGAACAACCGGACAACTGGACGTAGATCCGTTTAGGCCCCTTTTGCAAGGACCGTGAAACAGATCTGAGACCAAACACAGAAATATCAAAGACTGACAGGACAAAATAAATCTAAAAGGAAACAAACACAAATAAAGAAAACACAGAACTAAGAATCTAATTTTTTTATGTTTTTTTTTTTTTTTATGTTATGCTTTTTTTTTCTTGTTTTTGTTCTTTTTATATGTATTTATTTTTTATTTATGTATTTGCATATTACGAGAGGAAGGATGAGTGATATGGAATCAGAGAGATATACCAGTCAACGATGGCGTCCTACAGATGATCAGATCACGATGATGACCAAAATCTACAACTATGGGGTCACACACCCAAGCCGAGCGCAAGTCGTCGAGATCGCGTCTCGACTAAGGACCTTCGGCGAAGCCACTGAATACAACGTGCATTGCTGGTTTAACAACCATGGCAATCGGGTCAGGCGCTGGCAAGCGGAGATAGACCCCACAGGCACTCTCTTTTCACAACTGCCTCTATACATGTACGGTAAGAACTCTCATCATACCTTCATTGAAATTTTTTTCACTTCCTCTTCTATTATTAACACATGCTTTTTATTTTTTTATTTTTTTATTTTTTATTTTTTTGTTTGAAAGAAAACAACTGGGTGATAATGAGGGCACCGAGGCTGCTGAATTTGTTTCCAGTTCCGATCATTATCGATGACGACAGAAATGAACGAGAAATTCCTCCACCAAAGCCTCCGCTCGTGACTTTTCGAACCAGAGCTCCCTCAACGGAGCTCTCCCTTAGACCACCACAACCAGCTCGTGAATTCTTTCAGTTTTAAAGTTTTGTTTTTTTTTTTTTATGTTTTTATTGGCCGAGTGTGGCCAGAATATGGGCTGTAATATGAACACTTATATTTTTGTTGTTTTTATTTTTATGATGTTTTTGTTTTTTTATTTGGTTTGTAATATTAACGATCACTAAAGATCGACCCCCTGAACAACCTTATTTTCACATATATCTATTGCAATTTCATTTTCAGATATGTTAAATCTCCAATTTTCCATTACTGTAATTTTTGCTCTTATGACCGAATGAAATCTTTCTTAGTCAAATTTTTCAATCAATAATCTGTATGCACACAACTAAGAAATTATATTTACAGTGAAGGAAAATAAGGAAAAATAAGATCTGAAGTGAAAAATATTTATTGGTATAAAATAATAAGATACTGAGGGTCGAAATAAAATCAAGGAATACGCAAAACAATTTTTGAATTTTTGATTTTTCGAATTTTTTCTTTTTAGTAAAAACACTAAAAATCACGAAGCAAATAAAACACAGAACACATTTTTTTTTTAAATATATGAAAAATAAATATATGTACATCTCATAACAATTAAATTTGAAAAGAAAAATTTTTTTGCACACTTAAAAAAATAATTATCACAAATAAATTTGTTTTTTTTTTTTTTTTTAAATAATAACTGGAAAACTAATAAAGAAAAATAAAAGGAAAAATAAACATAAAAGAAAACGAAATTCAGAATCTTCCCGAGACCATACTTAAATTACACTGTCCTAAATGTTTTCTAAGCAAAAGATCATCAATTAAAACACTAACAGATAAAGGACAAATGCAATAAAAGTAGGAAAACGGGGAAGAAAGAAAAAGAAAACTCCCCTGGTCAGGGTGGCAGTTGCCAATTTTGGATTTGTAGGGAGATGTTCTTCTCTTTAGGCTCCAGCATGAAATTGTTGAGGACGAACTGCTTCATCCTCCAGATTTGATCAAGCAGTGAAATGTCTTCCATTGCTGGATCTAAGCAAAAAAAATTGTTACTAAGCAGATTCAGTAGGTGCCTTTTGATCTTCAAACTATCAGTGTCAGCACCTTTGTTTTCCACTGTGGGTGTATGTTGATCAAATTTATACGTACCTCCTGCAACATGATTAGTGCAATGTGGCACTGCAGAAATTTCATGCAGAGGTATAACACCCCATCCCAATTCATCATACTGAGCCTTAGATAAATCCTCATAACATGAATCAATTTCTAAATTGCATGCAATATTAATCATAGACTCAGATTCATGTTCAGTGCATGAAGAATAACCATTCGAATGTGATAGTAAAAAGCGGTTCTCATCATGCACAGAGGAAAAATTAAAATCAGACTCAGCAAGAATATAGTCATTAGCATACCGATCATCATCACAATCAACATAATAATCAAATTGTGGTATGCTTACCTCCTCTTCCTTGAAGATTTCTAGAGTGTGGGAAGGTGAAGGTGGTCTACCTGGTTCAGGATTACTGCTTACTTCTGCCGGGTCCCCAAAATTTTCATCAGTCTCCTCAGGTGCAAGAGTGGCCATCTGCCTGATCTGATCAGTCAGCTTCTGAATGGCAGCTTGAGTTTCCATGCTCTCTTGCTTGAACTGCATGTTCCCTTTCTGAAACTGAATATTCTGCATTGTCATCTGCTCTAGTAACTCCTTTAAAGTAGGTTCAGAAGTAGAAGGCTGAGGAGTTATTTGAATAGGAGAATCATACTGCTGACTCTCATATTGTGGAACTGGCTCCCAAAGAGAGCTCTCAGAAATTGGATGATGGAACATATTGTTCTCATCATAAAAATCAGCAGATTTAAAATCAAAGTAATATGCAGAATAAGAATCATAATCACAGACATTGGCAGAATAAGCATTATTCACAACATTAAAATAGGTAGACATCGAAAAATAAAAATAAAACAAATAAAAAGTAAATACTAAAAATTACGAAACAGATAATTCACAACACATTTATACATGCTACAGGAACACACAAAACAACACATACATTTTTTTTTTTTAAATTTTTTTTTTTTAATTTTTTTTTTTAATTAACAAACAAAATACATATGACACGCATACAGAAAATAGAACATCACATCATAACGCAAGATAAAACACAACAATTAAACATATATATACACAATATATATTAACACAGTACAAATCTTAAAACAAAAACCTGGAACTGAAGTGACAACGCCGCCAAAATTTGCTGAAGGTGTCGTTGTCGCCTACAGAAATATACAAGACAAAACACACAAAACAAACATATTAACAGAACAAAACTTTATACAACAAAAATCTAAAACCAAACCTCCATTGGTTGGTCCCCGGCAACGGCGCCATTTTTGACAAACGGGTCGCACCGCTCACAAAAGTTGATTGCACGAAATTAATGCAGTATAATACTAGGAAGTGACTCCTAGGTCGTCTCTCAAGGACCAATTTTTGTGGTTCGGTCTTAGATTTAACACGAAGTGGGGGGGGGTTTTGTGATTTTTGTGTGCGGAAATTGAAATTAAAAGTGAAAATTAAACACAACTGAATTTAAAAACACTGAAATAAATTTTAACAGCGGTAAAAACAAACGGTAAAAGATGGTAAAAATGGAAAACGGAAAATTAAACATTGTTTGAATTTAAAATGCTGGAACAATAAACATGCAGAAATCATAACAACAGTGTAAATAAAATTTACCCAAAGCAACAGTGAAAATGAACAGTAAAAACGATTTTTGAAAATAGCATGAACAGTAAAATACAATGACAGAATTTAATGGTGCAAAAAAATCATAAACGGTAAAATTCAACGGATAAAATAAAAACACTTAACATGAAAATGAAATTCATCAAGGATTAAACATTTGAAAATAATATTACAAAATAAACTAACAAACTGTTTGTGATAAACTACACGCTCAGAAATGAAATTATACATTACACTGTTTGGAAAATAGAAACTAAGAGAGCTTGCTGGAAAATGGAAAGAGGCCAGAGCCTCTTCTAGCCGTGAGTGGTTCCTAAACTACTTCTAAAATCTACTGCAAATTCTACTCAAATTCTAATCATGTTCTTCCTTCTCTGCTGCTCCATTTTATAAGCAATTCTCTCACCAATCTCCTCCCGTGAGCATCTCCCTGTTTGTTCAGAATCCTTCCCGTGAGAAAATAGGGTGAGGGCCCTCCATGTTTGTCTTCTTCTTCAGCTGTGTACATTCCAGCACTCTTCTCCCTTCTCAACGTGACTGCTGGACGTGAAACCATCCAGGCCGTGCCCCCACTCCTCTCAACATTCTGGCTTTGGAGCTTTCCATCTGAGACGTGGTAACTGCTAGAGCTTCTGGACCAGGCCGTGAGTGTGAAGCTTCTTCCGTGTGCTTCTTCTTCTTTGCAGAATTTGCTTGCTGGATCAGTTGTGACAGCACCTCCAAATGTGCGGACCAGCTACTGGAATTGCCCTCTTCAATGTGTTGGCTGTGAAGACCTTCCCAAGCCGTGTCTCCTCTTGCTGCCAAGACCGTGACATCCTCACATGTCCAGCCCCTAAGATGTAAGCTGTTGCCATGGCCATGAACTGCTGCCCTCTCTTTTTCCCACTCATCCGTTTGCACTTCAAAGCTTTCTGTATAAACAAAAACAGCAACTCCAGCGTGGTGGCTTTCTTCCAGGACGTGCAGACCGCTTCTACTCAATCACCATGCTCTCCTTTGCAGCACCGTGCACACCAACTATGGGTCGCTTGGACGTGTTCTTTCTCCACTGCTGGACCGAGAATCCCCTCTTTCCTGGTTGGTGCTGCTGTTGCTGGTGGCTGCCATGGGCGTTTCCTCCAAGCTGGATGAAGGTGGAGCTGCTTCTCCAATTGCTGGACTCTAGAGCTGGTTTGTGTTCTTTGCTCAAGCACCGTGTGTGTTTTCCAGCAAAGTGAAATGGCATTTTCTAGCAGTGGCAGACAGCACCGTATGCTCCTTGTTTGGACGTGTCCTCTCAGTGGCTTTGCCGGATGGACCAAGTTCATTCTTCAGTTGCACTTTTCGTGGATACCAATTCCACTTTTCCAATTTTTGTTTTGTGCAAGGCCGTGTGCTTTAGTTCTTTGAAGGAAAAGAAGATTCCCTTTTTGTGTAGCATGCAATTGTCGTGTGATGTGTTTGCTACAAGACAAAGAATTAAATTGATTGTTCTCACGTGCAGCCCATATAGCATTTGGAACAGTTTTTCTTTTCAGAATTTGGAAGTATGGCTGTCTTTGTCTCATACCAATTTATCATTTTAAATTCCAAAAGATGTGAGCCGTGTGGTGTGTTCCAAATAAGACTTTCATTGCAACAATTTCCACTTTCACGTGGACCCTTGCCAAATTTCTTTACCCATTCCTTTTATTCTCATTTAGCACTCTCATTTTGGAAATCCTCCCATCATGGCCGTGATGTATCAAGAAATGTGGTCCCTGCTTTCTAATAATTGGCCGTGAAACCACTTACATTATCTCAATTAAAATAGCACCTCATCATTTTGCAATTCCATGTGAACGTGCTTGGTTGGTTGCCACATATTAGATGTGATGAACTCCCTTACTCCGTGCACACCAAATTAATTACCTTCCATCTTCAACTTCTAGCCGCGCATACCACAAGACCCGTGCTATTATTCTTCCAAATGTCCCAATAATATTTACAGAATTTTCCCTGCACTCAATAATGTAAATTATTAGTCTCAGATAATTCAAATTAAGTGAAATAAGAATTTCTGATCAAATTAAGCACAATCAATAAAAACGGGAAAATACTAGACAATTAAGCACAATTTCCTGATTAAATCTAGTACAATAAGCTAAGGGAAGTGAAGAAAATAATGATTCATCAGGGAGGAAGTGGACGAACTGGACGAAGTAGACGAAATGGATGAAGTATAGGAAGTGGAGGACGTGGTGGAACGGGAGGAAGTGGCGGAAGTGGAGGAAGTTGACGAAGTGGAGGAAGTGGAGGAAGTGGAGGAAGTGTAGGAAGTGTAGGAAGTGGAGGAAGTGGAGGAAGTTGACAAGGTGGATGAAGTGGACAAAGTGGAGGAAATGGAGGAAGTGGAGGAAGTGGGTGAATTGGAGGAAGTGGACGAAGTGGAGGAAGTGGAGGAAGTGGACGAACTGGACAAAGTAGACGAAATGTACGAAGTAGAGGAAGTGGAGGAAGTGGAGGAAGTGGAGGAAGTGGAGGAAGTGGAGGAAGTGGAGGAAGTGGAGGAAGTTGACGAAGTGGAGGAAGTGGAGGAAGTGGAGGAAGTTGACGAAGTGGAGGAAGTGGACGAAGTGGTCGAAGTAGACGAAATGGACGAAGTTGAGGAAATGGAGGAAGTGGAGAAAGTGGAGGAAGTAGAGGAATTGGAGGAAGTTGACCAAGTGGACGAAGTTGACAAAGTGGACGAAGTTGACAAAGTGGACGAAGTGGAGGAAATGGAGGAAGTGGAGGAAGTGGAGGAAGTGGAGGAAGGAGATGAACTGTATGAATTGGACGAAGTGGTCGAAGTAGACGAAATGGACGAAGTTGAGGAAGTGGAGGAACTGGAGAAAGTGGAGGAAGTGGACGAAGTGGAGCAAGTAGACGAACTGGACGAATTGAACGAAGTGGAGGAAATGGAGAAAGTGGATGAAGTGGAGGAAATGGAGGATGTGGAGGAAGTGAACTTAATGGAGGAAGTGAACGAAGTGGTCGAAGTTGATGAAGTGGAGGAAATCGAGGAAGTGGAGGAAGTGAAGGAAGTGGAAGAAGTGGACGAAGTGGTCGATGTAGACGAAGTTGACAAAGTGGACGAAGTTGATGAAGTGGAGGAAATGGAGGAAGTGGAGGAAGTTGGGGAAGTGGACGAAGTGGAGGAAGGGGAGGAAGTGGAGGAAGTGGACGAACTGGACGAAGTAGACGAAATGGACGAAGTAGAGGAAGTGGAGGACGTGGAGAAAGTGAAGGAAGTAGCGGAAGTGGAGGAAGTGGACGAAGTTGACAAAGTGGATGAAGTGGACCAAATGGAGGAAATGGAGGAAGTGGAGGAAGTGGAGAAAGTGGGGGAAGTGGACGAAGTGGAGGAAGGGGAGGAAGTGGAGGAAGTGGACGAACTGGACGAAGTAGACGAAATGTACGAAGTAGAGGAAGTGGAGCACGTGGAGGAAGTGGAGGAAGTTGACGAAGTGCAGGAAGTGGAGGAAGTGGAGCAAGTAGAGCAAGTGTAGGAATTGGAGGAAGTGTAGGAAGTGGAGGATGTGGAGGAATTGGAGGAAGTTTACGAAGTGGAGCAAGTGGACGAAGTGGTCGAAGTAGACGAAATGGACAAAGTTGAGAAAGTGGAGGAAGTGGAGAAAGTGAAGGAAGTGGAGGAAGTGGAGAAAGTGAAGGAAGTGGAGGAAGTGGAGGAAGTTGACCAACTGGGCGAAGTGGACGAAGTTTACAAAGTGGACGAAGTTGACGAAGTGGAGGAAATGGAGGAAGTGGAGGAAGTGGAGGAAGTTGGGGAAGTGTAGGAAGTGGAGGAAGGGGAGGAAGTGGACGAACTGGACGAAGTAGACGAAATGGATGAAGTAGAGGAAGTGGAGGACGTGGAGGAACGGGAGGAAGTGGCGGAAGTGGAGGAAGTTGACGAAGTGGAGGAAGTGGAGGAAGTGGAGGAAGTGTAGGAAGTGTAGGAAGTGGAGGAAGTTGAGGAAGTTGACAAGGTGGATGAAGTGGACAAAGTGGAGGAAATGGAGGAAGTGGAGGAAGTGGGTGAATTGGAGGAAGTGGACGAAGTGGAGGAAGTGGAGGAAGTGGACGAACTGGACAAAGTAGACGAAATGTACGAAGTGGAGGAAGTGGAGGAAGTGGAGGAAGTGGAGGAAGTGGAGGAAGTGGAGGAAGTTGACGAAGTGGAGGAAGTGGAGGAAGTGGAGAAAGTGGAGGAAGTTGACGAAGTGGAGGAAGTGGACGAAGTGGTCGAAGTAGACGAAATGGACGAAGTTGAGGAAATGGAGGAAGTGGAGAAAGTGGAGGAAGTGGACGAAGTTGACGAAGTGGAGGAATTGGATAAAGTTGACAAAGTGGAGGAAGTGGAGGAAATGGAGGGAGTGGAGGAAGTGGAGGAAGTAGATGAACTGTACAAATTGTATAAAGTAGACGAAGTGGTCGAAGTGGACGAAGTGGACGAAGTGGACAAAGTGGATGAAGTGGAGGAACTGGACGAAGTAGACGAAATGTACGAAGTAGAGGAAGTGGAGGACGTGGAGGAAGTGGAGGAAGTTGACGAAGTGCAGGAAGTGGAGGAAGTGGAGCAAGTGTAGGATGTGCAGGAAGTGTAGGAAGTGGAGGAAGTGGAGGATGTGGAGGAATTGGAGGAAGTTTACGAAGTGGAGCGAGTGGACGAAGTGGTCGAAGTAGACGAAATGGACAAAGTTGAGAAAGTGGAGGAAGTGGAGAAAGTGAAGGAAGTGGAGGAAGTGGAGAAAGTGAAGGAAGTGGAGGAAGTGGAGGAAGTTGACCAACTGGGCAAAGTGGACGAAGTTCACAAAGTGGACGAAGTTGACGAAGTGGAGGAAATGGAGGAAGTGGAGGAAGTGGAGGAAGTTGGGGAAGTGTAGGAAGTGGAGGAAGGGGAGGAAGTGGACGAATTGGACGAAGTAGACGAAATGGATGAAGTAGAGGAAGTGAAGGACGTGGAGGAAGGGGAGGAGGTGGCGGAAGTGGAGGAAGTTGACGAAGTGGAGGAATTGGAGGAAGTGTAGGAAGTGTAGGAAGTGGAGGAAGTGGAGGAAGTGGAGGAAGTTGACAAGGTGGATGAAATGGACAAAGTGGAGGAAGTGGAGGAAGTGGACGATGTGGAGGAAGTGGAGGAAGTGGACGAACTGGACAAAGTAGACGAAATGTACGAAGTGGAGGAAGTGGAGGAAGTGGAGGAAGTGGAGGAAGTGGAGGAAGTTGACGAAGTGGAGGAAGTGGACGAAGTGGTCGAAGTAGACGAAATGGACGAAGTTGAGGAAATGAAGGAAGTGGAGAAAGTGGAGGAAGTGGAGGAAGTCGAGGAAGTGGAGGAATTGGATAAAGTTGACAAAGTGGAGGAAGTGGAGGAAATGGACGGTGTGGAGGAAGTCGAGGAAGTAGATGAACTGTACAAATTGTACAAAGTAGACGAAGTGGACGAAGTGGACGAAGTGGACAAAGTGGATGAAGTGGAGGAACTGGACGAAGTAGACGAAATGTACGAAGTAGAGGAAGTGGAGGACGTGGAGGAAGTGGAGGAAGTTGACGAAGTGCAGGAAGTGGAGGAAGTGGAGCAAGTGTAGGATGTGGAGGAAGTGTAGGAAGTGGAGGAAGTGGAGGATGTGGAGGAATTGGAGGAAATTTACGAAGTGGAGCAAGTGGACGAAGTGGTCGAAGTAGACGAAATGGACAAAGTTGAGAAAGTGGAGGAAGTGGAGAAAGTGAAGGAAGTGGAGGAAGTGGAGAAAGTGAAGGAAGTGGAGGAAGTGGAGAAAGTGAAGGAAGTGGAGGAAGTGGAGGAAGTTGACCAACTGGGCAAAGTGGACGAAGTTCACAAAGTGGACGAAGTTGACGAAGTGGAGGAAATGGAGGAAGTGGAGAAAGTGGAGGAAGTTGGGGAAGTGTAGGAAGTGGATGAAGGGGAGGAAGTGGACGAATTGGACGAAGTAGACGAAATGGATGAAGTAGAGGAAGTGAAGGACGTGGAGGAAGGGGAGGAGGTGGCGGAAGTGGAGGAAGTTGACGAAGTGGAGGAATTGGAGGAAGTGTAGGAAGTGTAGGAAGTGGAGGAAGTGGAGGAAGTGGAGGAAGTTGACAAGGTGGATGAAATGGACAAAGTGGAGGAAGTGGAGGAAGTGGACGATGTGGAGGAAGTGGAGGAAGTGGAGGAAGTTGACGAAGTGGAGGAAGTGGACGACGTGGTCGAAGTAGACGAAATGGACGAAGTTGAGGAAATGAAGGAAGTGGAGAAAGTGGAGGAAGTGGAGGAAGTGGAGGAAGTGGAGGAAGTGGAGGAATTGGATAAAGTTGACAAAGTGGAGGAAGTGGAGGAAATGGACGGTGTGGAGGAAGTCGAGGAAGTAGATGAACTGTACAAATTGTACAAAGTAGACGAAGTGGACGAAGTGGACGAAGTGGTCAAAGTGGATGAAGTGGAGGAACTGGACGAAGTAGACGAAATGTACGAAGTAGAGGAAGTGGAGGACGTGGAGGAAGTGGAGGAAGTTGACGAAGTGCAGGAAGTGGAGGAAGTGGAGCAAGTGTAGGATGTGGAGGAAGTGTAGGAAGTGGAGGAAGTGGAGGATGTGGAGGAATTGGAGGAAATTTACGAAGTGGAGCAAGTGGACGAAGTGGTCGAAGTAGACGAAATGGACAAAGTTGAGAAAGTGGAGGAAGTGGAGAAAGTGAAGGAAGTGGAGGAAGTGGAGAAAGTGAAGGAAGTGGAGGAAGTGGAGAAAGTTAAGGAAGTGGAGGAAGTGGAGGAAGTTGACCAACTGGGCAAAGTGGACGAAGTTCACAAAGTGGACGAAGTTGACGAAGTGGAGGAAATGGAGGAAGTGGAGGAAGTGGAGGAAGTTGGGGAAGTGTAGGAAGTGGAGGAAGGGGAGGAAGTGGACGAACTGGATGAAGTAGATGAAATGGATGAAGTAGAGGAAGTGGAGGACGTGGAGGAAGGGGAGGAAGTGGCGGAAGTGGAGGAAGTTGACGAAGTGGAGGAATTGGAGGAAGTGGAGGAAGTGTAGGAAGTGTAGGAAGTGGAGGAAGTGGAGGAAGTGGAGGAAGTTGACAAGGTGGATAAAGTGGACAAAGTGGAGGAAGTGGAGGAAGTGGAGGAAGTGGAGGAAGTGGAGGAAGTGGACGAACTGGACAAAGTACACGAAATGTACGAAGTAGAGGAAGTGGAGGAAGTGGAGGAAGTGGAGGAAGTGGAGGAAGTTGACGAAGTGGAGGAAGTGGACGAAGTGGTCGAAGTAGACGAAATGGACGAAGTTGAGGAAATGGAGGAAGTGGAGAAAGTGGAGGAAGTGGAGGAAGTGGAGGAAGTGGAGGAAGTGGACGAAGTTGACGAAGTGGAGGAATTGGATAAAGTTGACAAAGTGGAGGAAGTGGAGGAAATGAAGGGAGTGGAGGAAGTCGAGGAAGTAGATGAACTGTACAAATTGTACAAAGTAGACGAAGTGGTCGAAGTGGACAAAGTGGATGAAGTGGAGGAACTGGAGGAAGTGGACTTAGTGGAGGAAGTGAACGAAATGGTCGAAGTGGATGAAGTGGAGGAAATCGCGGAAGTGAAGGAAGTGGAGGAAGTGGAAGAAGTGGAGGAAGTTGAGGAAGTGGACAAAGTGGAGGAAGTGGAAAAACTGGACGAAGTAGACGAAGTGGTCGAAGTGGACGAACTGGACGAAGTGGAGGAAGTGGAGGAAATGAACGAAGTGGAGGAAGGGGAGGAAGTGGAGGAAGTAGAGGAAGTGGACAAAGTAGAGGAAGTGGAAAAACTGGACGAAGTAGACGAAGTGGTCGAAGTGGACGAACTGGACGAAGTGCACGAAGTGGAGGAAGTGGACAAAGTGGACAACAAGGACGAAGTTGACGAAGTGGACTAAGTGGACGAAGTGGACGAAGATGATAAAGTGGAGGAAGTGGACGAAGTGCACGAAGTGGAGGATGTGGAGGAAGTTGACGAAGCAGACGAGGGGGACGAAGTTGACAAAGTGGACGTAGTTGACGAAGTGGAGGAAGTGGAGGAAGTAGAGGAAGTGGAGGAAGTTGACGAAGTGGAGGAAGTGGATGAAGTGGTCGAAGTAGACGAAATGGACGAAGTTGAGGAAGTGGAGGAAGTGGAGAGAGTGGAGGAAGTGGACAAAGTGGAGGAAGTAGAAGAACTGGACGAATTTGACGAAGTGGTCGAAGTGGACGAAGTGGATGAAGTGGACAAAGTGGATGAGGTAGAGGAAATTGAGGAAGTGGAGGAAGAGGACTTAGTGGAGGAAGTGGAGGAAGTGAACGAACTGATCGAAGTGGATGAAGTGGAGGAAATCGAGGTAGTGGAGGAAGTGGAAGAAGTGGAGGAAGTAGAGGAAATGTAGGAAGCGAAGAATGTTGACGAAGTGGAGGAAGTGGAGGAACTGGAGGAAGTGGAAGAAGTTGACGAAGTCGAGGAAGTGGACGAAGTGGTCGAAGTAGACGAAATGGACGAAGTTGAGGAAGTAGAGGAAGTGGAGAAAGTGGAGGAAGTAGAGGAATTGGAGGAAGTTTACAAAGTGGACGAAGTGGAGGAAATGGAGGAAGTGGAGGAAGGAGATGAACTGTATGAATTGGACGAAGTGGACGAAGTGGTCGAAGTAAACGAAATGGACGAAGTTGAGGAAGTGGAGGAACTGGAGAAAGTGGAGGAAGTGGACGAAGTGGAGCAAGTAGACGAACTGGACGAATTGGACGAAGTGGAGGAAATGGAGAAAGTGGATGAAGTGGAGGAAATGGAGGATGTGGAGGAAGTGAACTTAGTGGAAGAAGTGGAGGAAATCGAGGAAGTGGAGGAAGTGGAAGAAGTGGACAAAGTGGTCGATGTAGACGAAGTTGAAAAAGTGGACGAGGTTGACGAAGTGGAGGAAATGGAGGAAGTGGAGGAAGTGGACAAAGTTGGGGAAGTGGACGAAGTGGAGGAAGGGGAGGAAGTGGAGGAAGTGGACGAACTGGACGAAGTAGACGAAATAGACGAAGTAGAGGAAGTGGAGGACGTGGAGAAAGTGGAGGAAGTAGCGGAAGTGGAGGAAGTGGACGAAGTGGACAAAGTGGATGAAGTGGAGGAAGTGGAGGAAGTGGAGGAAGTGGGGGAAGTGGACGAAGTGGAGGAACGGGAGGAAGTGGAGGAAGTGGACGAACTGGACGAAGTAGACGAAATGTACGAAGTAGAGGAAGTGGAGGACGTGGAGGAAGTGGAGGAAGTTGACGAAGTGCAGGAAGTGGAGGAAGTGGAGGAAGTGGAGGAAGTGTAGGAAGTGGAGGAAGTGGAGGATGTGGAGGAATTGGAGGAAGTTTACGAAGTGGAGCAAGTGGACGAAGTGGTCGAAGTAGACGAAATGGACGAAGTTGAGAAAGTGGAGGAAGTGGAGAAAGTGAAGGAAGTGGAGAAAGTGAAGGAAGTGGAGGAAGTGGAGGAAGTTGACCAAGTGGGCGAAGTGGACAAAGTTGACAAAGTGGACGAAGTTGACGAAGTGGAGGAAGTGGAGGAAGTGGAGGAAGTTGGGGAAGTGGAGGAAGTGGAGGAAGTGGAGGAAGGGGAGGAAGTGGACGAACTGGACGAAGTAGATGAAATGGACGAAGTATAGGAAGTGGAGGACGTGGAGGAAGGGGAGGAAGTGGCGGAAGTGGAGGAAGTTGACGAAGTGGAGGAAGTGGAGGAAGTGTAGGAAGTGGAGGAAGTGGAGGAAGTGGAGGAAGGTGACAAGGTGGATGAAGTGGACAAAGTGGAGGAAATGGAGGAAGTTGAGGAAGTGGGTGAATTGGAGGAAGTGGACGAAGTGGAGGAAGGGGAGGAAATGGAGGAAGTGGACGAACTGGACAAAGTAGACGTAATGTACGAAGTGGAGGAAGTGGAGGAAGTGGAGGAAGTGGAGGAAGTTGACGAAGTGGAGGAAGTGGAGAAAGTGGAGGAAGTTGACGAAGTGGAGGAAGTGGACGAAGTGGTCGAAGTAGACGAAATGGACGAAGTTGAGGAAATGGAGGAAGTGGAGGAAGTGGAAGGGAATTGGATAAAGTTGACAAAGTTGAGGAAGTGGAGGAAATGGAGGGAGTGGAGGAAGTGGAGGAAGTAGATGAACTGTACAAATTGTACAAAGTAGACGAAGTGGTCGAAGTGGACGAAGCGGACGAAGTGGACAAAGTGGATGAAGTGGAGGAACTGGAGGAAGTGGACTTAGTGGAGGAAGTGAACGAAGTGGTCGAAGTGGATGAAGTGGAGGAAATCGAGGAAGTAAAGGAAGTGGAGGAAGTGGAAGAAGTGGAGGAAGTTGAGGAAGTGGACAAAGTGGAGGAAGTGGAAAAACTGGACGAAGTAGTGATCACCAAAAAATGATGTCACAAACTTGTTTCACAATCGGCAAGTATGACCGAATCGTTCAAGTAATAAACTTGGTAAGACCAAGTATCGTTCTCCCAAAGGACTCACGGCCTAGTTTAGTTGTGTGGTTTGTTGATTAGCTAAGACTTAAGAAGGAAATATTTGGAGTTTAATATGCAAGACGGAAAATAAACATGTATGCATGAGTTTTGATCAATGGCAAAAGCAAAAGATAAACACTTTCAATGAAATATATGAATGAATATGTTGTTGGGGGTCAATTTCATCTCATCCACTCTCATATATTTTAGGAATTCAACATTCAAATCATCATTGTTAATGCCACTCTCTAATGTACCATTCTAGATGGCTTCTCCCTAATCACGAGTTCATACAATTCCTAGCATTCCTAATGATCAGTTCATAAGTGCAGGAGCTTAACGACAACCAATATACTATTGGGAGAAATTCCCCGGATCTAGACTTCCCCGTATGTGCCCATATCGACAAAACCAATAATCATGCATCGAATGAGTTAAACCATGCAAGCATTAAGCAAAGAGGAAAAACCCTAACTAATGATGAAAGAAAGCATAAATCTTAATTAAAAGATGCAAGCATAGATTCCATATATGAGAGCTTCAAGAGATTACATTGATTCCCCAACAAACATACAAGGTTTAGTTCACCATATTCATGGTGAACCTAGATGAATAACAATGAAAGAATGAAAGAATAAACCCTAAAAAGGTGAAGAGGTAGCCTGAGCATCCAAGATCCTCCTTCAAAGGGGTCGAAGAGAGAGTGTTTGCCTCGTTTCTGCCAAAGATACTAATTCTAGGACGTGCAAGTCCTTATATACTATTTTAGAATTACAAAAGATCTAAGCCCAAGCCCATAAAAGTGCCAGAAAACAAGTCCAAGCCCATTATTAAGAATGGCGCTCAGCGGTAAATACCGCTCAGCGGTGACTACGCTTCCCTTTTCTTCCCCTCAGCGGCCAGTTTGCCCCTCAGCGGACCTCCCATGACCTCCTGAGTGCCGCTCAGCGGTAAAATGCCGCTGAGCGGTGCCTTCGGCTTCTCCTTTTGCACTCTTTGCTTCCTTTTCTGATTCCATCTCTCTCATTCTTCACTCTTTTCACTCAATTCACCTTAAAACCTGCACAAAAACACTTAAATCAAGCATAAACCTGTCCAGCTCTCATATTTATGAAAATATAGATAAAAGCATGATTTCAAGCTAGTTTTTAAGTCTAAAGGTTGCTTTTAGTATCAGTTTTAAGCATGAAAATAACAGTTTTTCAACTGTTATCAAGTAGACGAAGTGGTCGAAGTGGACGAAGTTGAGGCAATGGAGGAAGTGGAGAAAGTGGAGGAAGTGGAGGTAGTGGACCAAGTGGACGAAGTTGACAAAGTGGACGAAGTGGAGGAATTGGATAAAGTTGAGAAAGTGGAGGAAGTGGAGGAAATGGAGGGAGTGGAGGAAGTAGATGAACTGTACAAATTGTACAAAGTAGACGAAGTGGTCGAAGTGGACGAAGGGGACGAAGTGGACAAAGTGGATGAAGTGGAGCAATTGGACGAAGTGGAGGAAGTGGACTTAGTGGAGGAAGTGAACGAAGTGGTCGAAGTGGATGAAGTGGAGAAAATCGAGGAAGTGAAGAAAGTGGAGGAAGTGGAAGAAGTGGAGGAAGTTGACGAAGTGGTGGAAGTGGACGAAGTGGACGAAGTGGTCGAAGTAGATGAAGTTGACAAAGTGGACGAAGTTGAGGAAATGGAGGAAGTGGAGAAAGTGGAGGAAGTTAGGGAGGTCGAGGAAGTGGACGAAGTAGAGGAAGGGGAGGAAGTGGAGGAAGTGGACGAACTGGACGAAGTAGACGAAATGTACGAAGTAGAGGAAGTGGAGGAACTGGAGGAAGTGGAGGAACAGGAGGAAGTGGAGGAACTGGAGGAAGTTGACGAAGTGGAGGTAGTGGAGGAAGTTGAGGAACTGGAGGAAGTTCACGAAGTGGAGGAAGTGGACGAAGTGGTCGAAGTAGAGGAAATGGACGAAGTTGAGGAAGTGGAGGAAGTGGAGAAAGTGCAGGAAGTGGATGAAGTGGAGGAAGTTGACAAAGTGGACGAAGTGGAGGAAAAGGAGGAAGTGGAGGAAGTGGAGGAAGTGGAGGAAGTAGATGAACTGTACGAATTGGACGAAGTGGTCGAAGTGGACAAAGTGGATGAAGTGGAGGAAATTGAGGAAGTGGACTTAGTGGAGGAAGTGAAGGAAGTTAACAAAGTGGTCGAAGTGGAGGAAGTTGACGAAGTAGAAGTGGAGGAAGTGGAAGAAGTGGAGGAAGTTGACGAAGTGGTGGAAGTGGAGGAAGTGGTCCAAGTAGACGAGGTTGAAAAAGTGGACGAAGTTGACGAAGTGGAGGAAATGGAGGAAGTGGACGAAGTTGGGGAAGTGGACGAAGTGGACGAAGTGGAGGAAGGGGAGCAAGTGGAGGAAGTGGACGAAGTAGACGGAATGGACGAAGTAGAGGAAGTGATGGAGGTGGAGGAGGTGGAGGAGGTGGAGGAAGTCGCGGAAGTAGAGGAAGTTAACGAAGTGGAGGAAGTGGAGGAAGTGTAGGAAATGGAGGAAGTGAAGGAAGTGGAGGAAGTGGAGGAGGTGGAGGAAATGAACGGGTCGCACCGCTCACAAAAATTGTTTGCACGAAAATATGCAGTATAGACTAGGAAGTGACTCCTAGGTCGTCTCACAAGGACCAATATTGCGGTTCAGTCTCAGATCACACACAAAAAGGGGGGGTTTTGATGGTTGTTTTGGTTTTTTATGCAGTAAAATTAAATTAAACTGAAAATTAACTTTAAAACAGTAAATGTGAAAACGATGAAGTAAAATTCAAAACATTAAAAAAAAAACGGTAAAAGATATAAAATTAACGCGGGAACATTAAACGTGAACAAAACGTAAAACATTAAACGCAAAAATAGGGGCATCAGTAAAAACAAAACCCTAAAATTTAAAATAGTGAAAATGGTAAAAACGAAATTAAAATAGTAAAACAATTTTAAAACAGTAAAAATGAAATTGCTACAGTGAAAACGAAAATACAGTAACACAAAACAGTGAAATTAAATCTGGACAGAAAACTTAAAAATACAGAAAATTAAAATACAGAAAAACACAAAATACAGAGAACAGTAAAAACAGTAAAACAGTAAAAATACTAAAATAGTAAAAATGAAAATACAGTAACATGAATTAGTAAAAATAAATCTGGAATAGTAAAAATGAAAATACATAAAAACATAAAATACAGAAAAAGATAAATACAGAAAACAGTAAAAACAGTAAAAATAGAATCAAAATCACTGCAGTAAAATACAGAAAATAAAATTACAGTAAATGATCAACATGCAAAAATAAAGAACAACATAAATTAAATTACCGAAAACAACAACTGAAATTAAATTACCACAGAAATTAAATTACGGCAGTAAAAAGAAACAGTAAAACAATTCTAGAAATTTTAACAACAGGAAATAAAAATAGTGCATTGGATTAAAATTATAGAAGAGTTTATTACAACAAAAGAAGAGGAAAACTAAATTAGAAATTCCACATTACAGCAAAGAAGATGAATCAGTGCATCAACCGTAACCTTCCATCTCTGTACTGTGTTTCTTCACTACTGTTCCAGCCCCCTGCTGCATTGTCCAGCCCCTTACTGCAGCTGCTAGAACCTCCCCTGGTCAGGGTGGCAGTTGCCAATTTTGGACTTGTAGGGAGAGGTTTTCCACTTCATGATCCAGCACGGAAGTTTTGAGGAGGAACTGCTTCATCCTCCAGATTTGATCTCGCAATGAAATGTCTTCCATCGCTGGATCTAAGCAGAAAAAATTGTTGATGATTGGGTTCAACAGGTGCCAATTGATTTTCAAACCGTTTTGTAAGCTTGCACCTTTGTCTTCAATTGTGGGTGTTTGTTGATGCAATACATGTACACCTCCTGCAACATGGTTAGTGCAATGTGGTTCCAAAGAAATGTTATGCAGAGGTATAACACCCAAATTATCATACTGAGCTTTAGATAAATCCTCATAACATGAATCAATTTCTAAATTGCATGCAATATTAATCATAGACTCAGATTCATGTTCAGTGCATGAAGAATAACCATTCGAATGTGATAGTAAAAAGCGGTTCTCATCATGCACAGAGGAAAAATTAAAATCAGACTCAGCAAGAATATAGTCATTAGCATACCGATCATCATCACAATCAACATAATAATCAAATTGTGGTATGCTTACCTCCTCTTCCTTGAAGATTTCTAGAGTGTGGGAAGGTGAAGGTGGTCTACCTGGTTCAGGATTACTGCTTACTTCTGCCGGGTCCCCAAAATTTTCATCAGTCTCCTCAGGTGCAAGAGTGGCCATTTGCCTGATCTGATCACTCAGATTCTGTATGGCAGCTTGAGTTTCCTGCTGGAACTCCATGCTCTCTTGCTTGAACTGCATGTTCCCTTTCTGAAACTGAATGTTCTGCATGGTCATCTGCTCCAATAACTCCTTCAATGTAGGTTCAGAAGTTGAAGGCTGAGGAGTTATTTGAATAGAAGAATCATACTGCTGACTCTCATATTGTGGAACTGGCTCCCAAAGAGAGCTCTCAGAAATTGGATGATGGAACATATTGTTCTCATCATAAAAATCAGCAGATTTAAAATCAAAGTAATATGCAGAATAAGAATCATAATCACAGACATTGGCAGAATAAGCATTATTCACAACATTAAAATAGGTAGACATGGAAAAATAAAAAGTAAAAACTAAAAACTAAAAATTACGAATCAGATAAAACAAAACACATTTATACATGCTACAAGCACACACAAGACAGAACATCAATAGTAAAAATTTTTAATTAATTTTTTTTTGTAATTATAAATTTTTTTTAATAACAACTAAATACAGAACATAGCACAATTAAACACATATATACACAATATATATTAACACAGTAAAAATCTAAAACAAAAACCTGGATCTGAAGTGACAACGCCGCCAAAATTTGCTGAAGGTGTCGTTGTCGCCTACAAAAATATACAAGACAAAACACACAAAACACACATATTAACAGAACAAAAATTTACACAACAAGAATCTAAAACCAAACCGTTATTGATGAACCAATTTTTTGATAAAAAAAAAAAAAACATAAAAAAATTTTCTGTTGTGATAAAATATTTTGTTTTAAGCGTGCCAAATCTTTATTCCGATATGTATATTTATTTCTTAGTTTTCCAGTTGTTATCCCTTAAAAAAAAAAAAAAAAAAAATCAAAAATTCAAAAATTGTTTTGCGTAGTCCTTGATTTTATTTCGACCCTCAGTTTCTTACCAATAAAAATTTTCACTTCAGATCTCATTTTTTTTCCTTATTTTCCTTCACTGTAAATACAATTTCTTAGTTGTTTTCATACAGATCTTTGTTTGCAATTTTTTTAGACTAAGAAAATATTTCATTCATCAATGCAAAAATTACAGTAATGGAGAAAAAGGATTGAACAGATCTGAAAATAAAATTGCAGTTGATATATGAAATTTAAGTTGTTCGGGGGTCGATCATTTCTGATCGTTAATATTACAAACCAAATAAAAAACAAAAACAACATAAAAAAAAATTAAAAACAACAAAAATATAAGTGTTCATATTACAGCCCATATTCTGGCCACACTCAGCCAATAAAAACATAAAAAAAAAATAAATAAACAAAACTTTAAAACTCAAAGAATTCACGAGCTGGTTGTGGTGGTCTAAGGGAGAGCTCCGTTGAGGGAGCTCTGGTTCGAAAAGTCACGAGCGGAGGCTTTGGTGGAGGAATTTCTCGTTCATTTCTGTCGTCATCGATAATGATCGGAACTGGAAACAAATTCAGCAGCCTCGGTGCCCTCATTATCACCCAGTTGTTTTCTTTCAAACAAAAAATAAAAAATAAAAAAATAAAAAAATAAAAAACATGTGTTAATAATAGAAGAGGAAGTGAAAAAAAAAATTTCGATTGAGGTATGATGAGAGTTCTTACCGTACATGTATAGCGGCAGTTGTGAAAAGAGAGTGCCTGTGGGGTCTATCTCCGCTTGCCAGCGCCTGACCCGATTGCCATGGTTGTTAAACCAGCAGTGCACGTTGTATTCAGTGGCTTCGCCGAAGGTCCTTAGTCGAGACGCGATCTCGACGACTTGCGCTCGGCTTGGGTGTGTGACCCCATAGTTGTAGATTTTGGTCATCATCGTGATCTGATCATCTGTAGGACGCCATCGTTGACTGGTATATCTCTCTGATTCCATATCACTCATCCTTCCTCTCGTAATATACAAATACATAAATAAAAAATAAATACATATAAAAAGAACAAAAACAAGAAAAAAGAAAAAAAAAAAAAAAAAAAAAAGAGAGAAGCATAAAAAACATTAGATTCTTAATTCAGTGTTTTCTTTATTTGTTCTTGTTTCCTTTCAGATTTATTTTGTCCAGTCATGCTTTAATGTTTCAGGTTTTGGTCTCAGATCTGTTTCACGGTCCTCGCAAAGGGTCCTAAACGGATCTATGTCCCGTTGTCCGGTTGTTCTTCTCCATATTGTTCTTGTATATTATGTTTATGTGTTTATTTAGTTTTTAAGTGGGGTACGTGGCGTTGTTCTACCCGATTGTCTCTGCAATACCTTCAATCGAAGGGAGATTAACGTCTGGTTTCCAGCCTATATACCCCTTAGTTTAAGACAGTGTGTTCTTGTTTTTGTTGTAGTTAAGAAAGAAAAATAAAAGGAGCAGAGAGCTTAAAGGAAGGCAGGAAAAAGCAAAATGAAAGATCTAAAAGCTTTAAAGAGAAGCAGAACATGGAAAGCATAGAAGGAAGAAATAGAGATCCAAGGTGCAGAGAACTTACCCGGAGTAGTAGGGCTTACAGAAGCTTGACACAGATCTCAGACGCTCCGAAGGCACGCAGACAGAGCTCCTCGCAGATCTCAGACTCTTCAGATGGCACGGTGGCAGAGGCTCCGCGCAGATCCAGACGCTCGAGAGAGTAGAGAGAGACGAGAGCAGAGAAGAGAGCAGAGAGCAGATAGAAGAGAGAGTTGAGAGAGCAGAGGAGTAGAGAGAGAGTGAGGGATCAGAAATGGCGCTGGACGCGGAGGAGTGCCTCATTTATAGCTGAATTGTTTCCACTGTAGCAACAGTTCCGGTCGTTGCTACCGAGACTGTTGCCACAGTGCCGGTCTTTGCCACCGAGACTGTTGTCACAGTACTGGTCTCCTTTTTAAGAAAAAAAAAATAAATAAATAAATAAAAAAATATAATAAAAATTAATTAGCATCTACTGATGGGTGCTACGTGATTTAGACATCTGCTGATGGATGTCCCTGATAACATCTACTGATGGATGTTACTGAAAAATTTCTTCCCATTTTTCCTAACTTTTTATTGCACTTGTCTATATTATTTGCTGCTCTGAAATTGATAATCTGATGATTGTGACACACTGAGGACATTGTGTGATTTAAGTGTGGTCTACTGGGAGAGATTCTGATTTTTCTGTTAAATAGTATTTTGTGTGTTAAATTTTTGTTTTTGAGTGTTAAATTTTTTTTTCTGTAAAGTTATTTTTATCGAGTTTTGTGTGCAATAAATTTTACATTTTTCTCTTGATTTCTGGATGATGTCTAAAGTTGTAGATTTTTCCTTCACTTCATTAATACTTATGGTTTAAAATCCTTGTTTTTCTCTGCTTGGAAGATGATTATAATGTTTAAGAGGTTGATTTGATTGTAACGAATGCCCTGTGTGAGAATTTGAGCCACTTAATTTTCTTTCTTGTGTGATATGTATCTTGATTGCTTGCACATAGGCCTTGGCTTGATTCTTTTTGATATACTTGATTGATATGCATGTTCAGACGTGATAAAGGCATTTTTGTTCTTGAGCCTCTTTAGCCAAATAAGCCTACCTTGTTATTATCCTTTGATAACCCCTTTGAGCCTATACTGTATATATTTCTTTGTGTTGAAGCTCATACACTGATCCTAAGTGAAAAACAAATGATTACCTTAACCTTAGGAAAGTCTGGAGCTATAGAAGTATTTTGTGAATAAGTGTGGTCTCCTTGGGAATTCTGATGAATTGGCTAGTTGGTTCCTCATCATGTTTTGAAATGATAATTTATATCCTGTTGTGTGATAAAAAAAAAAAATACAGGATAAAAAAAAATGATGAGAAAAAAAAAAAAGAAAAAAAAATTGAAAAATAATTTTGTGAATAATGGAGTCGAGAAAAGGATTGAATTAGAGGTTTGGGTGAGATTTCACTGTGTTTACATTTTTTCCTAGTGCACCTTTATTTCTTCTGAGCTATAGCTACTTATCCAAATTTATCCTCCCCTGTCCTTGGCCCCATTACAACCCAGTAAAGACCTTTTGATCTAAACGTGCATATGTTTTGAGTGTTGATATTAGAAGCTTGCCAAGTCTACATGTGTTTGCTTTCTTGAGTGCATTGAGTGACATTGATTTACCTTAAACACTTGAGAGAAACACTGTAGTGCATCTGTGAGGTTTCGTTATTTTTGAATCACCTCTTGAACTGATTAATCATTTTGCTACGTATTGAATTGCTTGGATGATTTCTGTAAGTATGTGCTTTTCCATGATTTAGTGTTGGATATTGTCTACATCTTTTCTCTGTCCAGACTTCTTGAGAACTGTGTAAAATCTGTTTATTTTCTTTCGAGTCTTTATTTTCTGTGTGCTATGTTTGTGTTGTACCCTTGAATGTCCTTTGATCTGTTCCCTGATTTGCGTCTTGATTTTGCCCAGGAGTGCAAAAGACTAAGTGTGGTCTATTTTGATGAGTCGATATTTTATTCATTTCACTTAGTTTATTGTGCTAGAATTAATCAGGAAATTGTGCTAAAATGTCCGGTATTTTCCCGTTTTTGCTAATTGTACTTAATTGGACCAGAAATTCTTATTATAATTAATTTGAATTATTTGAGTTCATTATTTGCATTAGTAATTGCAGGAACAATTTTGGAAATATAATTAGGGGCATTTGAAGATTAATTGAAAATGGAAATTTGAAGTTGTGCACGGTTCATAGATGCTCACAGCTGTATTTGTAATTTGGAAAGGAAAATGGTATCATGGATGTGAAGTAACGTGGAAGCAGATGCAGCAATACAAAGCTCTTGGTTTTATTTTTTTTAAAAATGTAAGGAAGTGCACACTATTACGGTTTATAGCTCTCGGGAGATAACAAAATGTGAATTTTATTTTGGAGAAAACTGAGCTAATGCGGCATCCCACAATTTAAAAGCAAATAGTGCTCCAAAATTCCTTCACGTGAAAGGGGATACACGTCCTTAAGCATTAATTGTCTTCTAGCATCTCACGGCCACAATTGGTTGTAGGCTTTTTGATTGGCTAAAAGCATGTCATTCATTTGGAAACGTCCACATAAGAAATGTCCAGAGTATACAAGGTTTTTGTTTTTATTCTTTTAACAAGAAAGTGGATCACTCACGGTTACACAAGAGGAGGGCCCCTTAGTTACTTTTTAGGACATGGAGAAAAGTTATGGTATAGAATGGGTGGTGTGCACGGTTATTAAAGAAAGAAGAAATAGGTGGAGTGATCTTGAAAAAAAACACTCACGACTGAAGCAAAATGGAGGGCCCCTTAATTGAAGAAAGTCTTGAAACAAATTTGTCTACAACAACACACTCCACGGCCCAAAGCGGAAGCATCCAACAACACTTGGAGGAGAAGAAGTCTCGGTCCAGAGCCGGTGCAGCCGCCACCATGGTGGGAGACCTTGGTCCTTAAAGCGTTCAACAACCTTCTATATCCAGCAGGCTTTTGTGGATTCACGCAGAGAAGAGGAGAAGAAACTCCTAGCAGCCACTTTGAGAGGAAGCAAGCTCACTGGCAGCAGCTGCACACTCCACGTCCACCAGTGTCCAACAACTCTCGGATTTCCCAGTCCAGTAGTTTAGAGCTTCACGGTGATGGAGCTTAAGCAAGCAACATGCAGCAAAGTGGAACCAAGCAGTTGAAGATGCGGTGATTAATGGAGCTAGTTCAGCAGTGGAGAGAGTGCTCGGTCCAAGGAGAATCACGGTCCAACACCAACACTCCAAGTGTCCAATAGATTGAAAAGGGAAAGTCTAGCAAATACCCAACAATAAGAAGTAAGAGGAAGACAAAACAAGGTGGAGAATGGAACGGTGAGCACACTCGAAGGAAATTCACGGGCTGGAAAGAAGAGGGTCCAACCTTATTTTCAATTGACACGGTCACGAGAAAGGAGCTGCTAGAGACAAAATGAAAGAACAAATTAATGTAAAAGTAGGCTGAAGGATACACGTGAGTTGTCCAAATTTTTGGCTATAAGAGGAGGGAGTTCCAGAGAGCAGAGGGAGGAGTTTTGGGAGGCCTTGGAAGGGCTCTTGCCTCATTTCTCTTCCAATGGTTCTTCCTTAGTTTTATTTTCAGCAGTGTAATTTCAAGAGAGTTAGGAGGAAAAACACGTTCTGGCTTTGGTTTTCTCCTCCCCTCTCGGGGAGGTTTTGTGTTTCTTTAATTTCCAGTTTCAATTTGAATATTAATCATAATTTTCATTCTGCATTTCTCAATTGATTTCTCAATGTTGTTGAATTCTATTTTCATCTACGTATTACAGTTCATTTACAATTCTGTTTTTAATTTTAGATTTTGGATACAATTACTTTCATTTTCTGTTGAATTTTAGCTTTGCATTTCTGTCAAAATTTCATTTCCAATTTATAAAGTTAAATTCCATTTTTACCGTTTTCTCAAATTTACCGTTTTTCTGTATTTTCTTCATTCCTGTCATTTACATTTTCTGCACTGTTGTTTTTAATTTTAATTTATTTTACCGCACAAAACATCTACAACACCCCCCCCCACTTCGTGTCAAATCTAAGACCGAACCACAAAAATTGGTCCTTGAGAGACGACCTAGGAGTCACTTCCTAGTATTATACTGCATTAATTTCTGTGCACATAAAATTTGTATGACCGCGACAGTCGTATCAAATTTTGCTTCCAAGGCCTCCCAAAACTCCTCCCTCTGCTCTCTGGAACTCCCTCCTCTTATAGCCAAAAATTTGGACAACTCACGTGTATCCTTCAGCCTACTTTTACATTAATTTGTTCTTTCATTTTGTCTCTAGCAGCTCCTTTCTCGTGACCGTGTCAATTGAAAATAAGGTTGGACCCTCTTCTTTCCAGCCCGTGAATTTCCTTCGAGTGTGCTCACCGTTCCATTCTCCACCTTGTTTTGTCTTCCTCTTACTTCTCATTGTTGGGTATTTGCTAGACTTTCCCTTTTCAATCTATTGGACACTTGGAGTGTTGGTGTTGGACCGTGATTCTCCTTGGACCGAGCACTCTCTCCACTGCTGAACTAGCTCCATTAATCACCGCATCTTCAACTGCTTGCTTCCACTTTGCTGCATGTTGCTTGCTTAAGCTCCATCACCGTGAAGCTCTAAACTACTGGACTGGGAAATCCGAGAGTTGTTGGACACTGGTGGACGTGGAGTGTGCAGCTGCTGCCAGTGAGCTTGCTTCCTCTCAAAGTGGCTGCTAGGAGTTTCTTCTCCTCTTCTCTGCGTGAATCCACAAAAGCCTGCTGGATATAGAAGGTTGTTGAACGCTTTAAGGACCAAGGTCTCCCACCATGGTGGCGGCTGCACCGGCTCTGGACCGAGACTTCTTCTCCTCCAAGTGTTGTTGGATGCTTCCGCTTTGGGCCGTGGAGTGTGTTGTTGTAGAC
Organism: Vigna nakashimae; assembly: GCA_034642375.1. Lineage (NCBI taxonomy): Eukaryota > Viridiplantae > Streptophyta > Magnoliopsida > Fabales > Fabaceae > Vigna > Vigna nakashimae. The sequence goes on from CM067765.1 coordinate 34,446,494, forward strand.
AAATTTGTTTCAAGACTTTCTTCAATTAAGGGGCCCTCCATTTTGCTTCAGTCGTGAGTGTTTTTTTTCAAGATCACTCCACCTATTTCTTCTTTCTTTAATAACCGTGCACACCACCCATTCTATACCATAACTTTTCTCCATGTCCTAAAAAGTAACTAAGGGGCCCTCCTCTTGTGTAACCGTGAGTGATCCACTTTCTTGTTAAAAGAATAAAAACAAAAACCTTGTATACTCTGGACATTTCTTATGTGGACGTTTCCAAATGAATGACATGCTTTTAGCCAATCAAAAAGCCTACAACCAATTGTGGCCGTGAGATGCTAGAAGACAATTAATGCTTAAGGACGTGTATCCCCTTTCACGTGAAGGAATTTTGGAGCACTATTTGCTTTTAAATTGTGGGATGCCGCATTAGCTCAGTTTTCTCCAAAATAAAATTCACATTTTGTTATCTCCCGAGAGCTATAAACCGTAATAGTGTGCACTTCCTTACATTTTTAAAAAAAATAAAACCAAGAGCTTTGTATTGCTGCATCTGCTTCCACGTTACTTCACATCCATGATACCATTTTCCTTTCCAAATTACAAATACAGCTGTGAGCATCTATGAACCGTGCACAACTTCAAATTTCCATTTTCAATTAATCTTCAAATGCCCCTAATTATATTTCCAAAATTGTTCCTGCAATTACTAATGCAAATAATGAACTCAAATAATTCAAATTAATTATAATAAGAATTTCTGGTCCAATTAAGTACAATTAGCAAAAACGGGAAAATACCGGACATTTTAGCACAATTTCCTGATTAATTCTAGCACAATAAACTAAGTGAAATGAATAAAATATCGACTCATCAGACGACGTGGACGAAGTAGACGAAATAGATGGAGTGCAGGAAGTGGAGGAAGTGGAGGAAGTGGAGGAAGTTGACCAAGTGTACGAAGTGGACGAAGTGGACAAATTCGACGAAGTTGACAAAGTTTACGAAGTGGAGGAAATGAAGGAAGTGGCGGAAGTGGAGGAAGTGGAGGAAGTGGAGGAAGTGTTGGAAGTGTTGGAAGTTGACAAAGTGGAGGAAATGGACCAAGTTCACAAAGTGGATGAAGGGGACGAAGTGGAGGAAGTGGAGGAAGTGGGGGAAGTGGAGGAAGTGGACGAAGTGGAGGAAGGGGAGGAAGTGGAGGAAGTGGACAAACTGGACGAAGTAGATGATGACAAATTTATGAACACCGAAATACGGCGCCACAAACTTGATGACAAATTTATGAACAGCGGAAAACGGCGCCACAAACGTGTTTTACAATTGGCAAGTGTGACCGAATCGTTTCAAGTAATAAACTCGGTAAGACCAAGTATCGTTCTCCCAAAGGACTCACGGCCTAGTTTAGTTATGTGATTTGTTGATTATTTAAGACTTAAAAACAAAATAATTGGAGTTTAATATGCAAAAGACAGAAAATAAACATGTATGTATGAAGTTGATCAATGGCTAAAACAAAATACAAACACTTCAATGGAATATATGGATGAGTATGTTGTTGGGGTTATCAATTTCATCTTTTCCACTCTCATATACTTTAGGAATTCAACATTCTTTTCATCAATTGTTAATGCCACTCTCTAAATCACCTTGCAAGAAGGCCTATCCTTAATTACGAGTTCATACAATTCCTAGCATTCCTAGTAATTAGTTCTTAAGTGCAGGAGCTTAACGACAACAATTATACTATTGGGAGAAATTCCCCAGATCTAGATTTCCCCGTACGTTCCCCGTATCGACAAAATCAATAATCATGCATTGAATGAGTTAAACAAAGCAAGCATTGGGCAAAGTGGAAAAACCCTAACTAATGATGAAAGAAAGCATAAGTCTTAAATATAAGATGTAAAAACAAATTCCATACATGAGAGTTTCACAAGACTACATTGATTCCCCAACAACAATACAAGGTTTAGTTCACCATATTCATGGTGAAACTAGATGAATAATAATGGAAAAATGAACGATAAAACCCTAGAAAGGTGAAGAGGTAGCCTGAGCATCCAAGATCCTCCTTCAAAGGGGTTGAAGACAGAGTATTTCCTTCGTTTCTGCCAAAGATACAAATCCTAGGACTTCCTAAAGCTTATATACTATTCTAAAATTATAGAAAATTTAGACCCAAGCCCATAAGAGTGTCGCTCAGTGGTAAAGTGCCGCTCAGCGGTAAGTGCCTGAGTTGGTTTCTTCCCCTCAGCGGATCCACCGTTGAGCGGCAGTTGCGGCTTCTCCTTTTGCTCTTTTTGATATCTTTTCTGATTCCATCTCTCTCCTTGTTCACTTCTTTCACCAAATTCAACTTAAAAGCTGCACAAAAACACTAAAATCAAGCATAAACCTGTCCAGCTCTCTTATTTCTGAAAATATGACAAAAAGCATGATTTCAAGCTAGTTTATAAGTGTTAAAGGTTGCTTTCAGTATCAATTTTAAGCATGAAAATAACAGTTTTTCAACTGTTATCAGCAGACGAAATGTACGAAGTAGAAGAAATGGAGGAAATGGAGGAAGTTGACGAAGTGGAGGAAGTGGCGGAAGTGGAGGAAGTGGAGGAAGTGTAAGTGGAGGAAGTGGAGGAAGTGGTGAAAGTGGAGGAAGTGGAGGAAGGGGAGGATGTTGACCAAGTGGACGAAGTTGACAAAGTGGACAAACTTGACAAAGTGGACGAAGTGGAGGAAATGGAGGAAGTGGAGGAAGTGAACGAAGTGGAGGAAGGGCAGGAAGTGGAGGAAGTAGAGGAAGTGGACGAAGTGAAGGAAGTGGAGGAACTGGACGAAGTGGTCGAAGTGGACGAAGTGGAGAAAGTGCACGAAGTGGAGGAAGCGGACAAAGTGGAGGAAGTTCATGAAGTGGACTAAGTGGTCGAAGTGGACGAAGTTGACAAAGTGGAGGAAGTGGATGAAGTGGACGAAGTGCACGAAGTGGAGGATGTGGACGAAGTTAAGGAAGTGGAGGAAGTTGACGAAGTGGAGGAAGTTGACGAAGCATACGAAGTTGACAAAGTGGACGTAGTTGACGAAGTGGACAAAGTGGACGAAATGGACGAAGTGGAGGAACTTCACGAAGTGGAGGAATGATAACAGTTGAAAAACTGTTATTTTCATGCTTAAAATTGACACTAAAAGCAACCTTTATACTTAGAAACTAGCTTGAAATCATGCTTTTATCCATATTTTCATAAATAAGAGAGCTGGACAGGTTTATGCTTGATTTCAGTGTTTTTGTGCAGGTTTTAAGGTGAATTTGGTGAAAGAAGTGAAGAAGGAGAGAGATGAAATCAGAAAAGACATTAAAGAGTGCAAAAGGAGAAGCCGAAGTCACCGCTCAGCGGCACTTTACCGCTGAACGGCACTCAGTAAGTCACGAGAGGTCCGCTGAGGGGCAAAATGGCCGCTGAGGGGAAGAAACGAGACGCGCACTCACCGCTGAGCGGTACTTTACCGCTGAGCGACACACTTATGGGCTTGGGCCTGAATTTTCTATAATTTTAGAATAGTATATAAGCTTTAGGACGTCCTAGGGTTTGTATCTTTGGCAGAAACGGGGCAAACACTTTCTCTTCCACCCCTTTGAAGGAGGATCTTGGATGCTCAGGCTACCTCTTCACCTTTTTAGGGTTTATTCTTTCATTCTTTCATTGTAATTCATCTAGGTTCACCATGAATATGGTTTACTAAACTCTGTATGTTTGTTGGGGAATCAATGTAATCTTTTGAAGCTCTCATATGTGGAATCTGTTTTTACATCTTTTAATTAAGACTTATGCTTTCTTTCATCATTAGTTAGGGTTTTTCCTCTTTGCTTAATGCTTGCATTGTTTAACTCATTCGATGCATGATTATTGGTTTTGTCGATACGGGAACGTACGGGGAAATCTAGATCCGGGGAATTTCTCCCAATATTATGTTGGTTGTCGTTAAGCTCCTGCACTTATGAACTGATCATTAGGAATGCTAAGAATTGTATGAACTCGTGATTAGGGAGAAGCCTTCTAGAAAGGTAATTTAGAGAGTGGCATTAACAATGATGATTTGAATGTTGAATTCCTAAAATATATGAGAGTGGATAAGATGAAATTGAACCCCCAACAACATATTCATACATAAATTTCATTGAAAGTGTTTATCTTTTGCTTTTTGCCATTGATCAAAACTTCATGCATACATGTTTATTTTCTGTTTTGCATATTAAACTTCACTTATTTCGTTCTTAAGTCTTAGCTAATGAACGAATCACATAACTAAACTAGGCCGTGAGTCCTTTGGGAGAACGATACTTGGTCTTACCAAGTTTATTACTTGAACGATTCGGTCATACTTGCCGATTGTAAAACAAGTTTGTGACATCATATTTTGGTGATCATAAATTTGTCCATCAAGTTTTTGGCGCCGCTGCCGGGGACTCGTGGTTTAACTGGTTAATTTGTGTCATTATTGATTATCTTTGACTTGTTTTTGAATTTTTAATTTAAATTTCGAATTTTTATTTTCTGTTTATATTTTTCAGTTCGTATTTTATTTTATTTTATTTTATTTTTTATTTCTGTTTTTATTTTTTCTTCTTATCTCTGATCTTATATCTTCTTTTATATCTTTTTGTGCTAACAATTATTTTTAGGGTTTTGTGCCTAATGTTTGCAGGATGCAATTCGAACAAGAATTTAATAGGCACTCAATTCTACCAAAGTAATCTCAACCACTGGTGGGAACATGACTCAAGCATGGATCAAAGCCAATTTTGGCAAGCTGCTGGACAATTTGAGAACCAACCACAACAACAATGGCAGCAACAAAGCTTTAAAATCAACAAAGGGAAGCAAGAGATCTCTTCATTTAGACAAGGCATGGAAGAATCACTGGGGCATGCATGGGACAGGTATAAAAGCCTATTACGAAAGACTCCCACGCATGGATTTAACGAAGGAGAAGTAGTCCTAATCTTCCTTGGAGGTCTTGGTTCACAAACCATGATGATGCTTAACGCCTCAGCTGGAGGCAATATCAAATGGAAGACTCCAGAGGAAGCCACAGAAATAATTGAAAACATGACTACTAATAACAATAAGTGGAACAGTGAAAGAAGAGCTCCTATTCAACAAAAAGGAGTTCTACAGTTGCAATCCAATGATGCCTTGATAGCTCAGAACAAGTTAATAACTCAACAATTGGAGAATCTCTCAAAGATACTTGAACAATTGCCACAAGAGTTAAAGACTGTTGCACAGGTACAATCCCAGTTGTGCGAATTGTGTGGAGGTGACCATATCAATGGTCAATGTGCCTTTCCAGTTGAAGCCGTAGAGGATGTAAATTACATGACCAATCAGTACCGTCAAGGGAGTTACAATCAAGGGTGGAAACCACACCCAAGTATTGGTCAGGAACAAAGTGGGCAAGCTGGACAAACTGGGCAATTTAACAAGCAACAGCAACAAACCTTTCTATCAGGAAGTTTGGATGACACCCTTCAACAATTTTTGAAAAATTCTAACGCTACTCAGAAAAGCATTGAAGAATCATGTAAAAGGATGGAGATGCAGCTTCATTCCATTAGTCAGAGATTGAATGATGAGGTTAATACTGAAGTTAACCCTAAGGAGGAAGGGCAAGTCATTATCACTGAAAGTGACAAGATTCTTGATGAGGAAAAATTAGAGGGAGATGAGGAAAGGGTAGAGAGAAAAGAGAAAGAAGAGTTGAGTGAGAAAGATAAAGATGAAGAAAAAGAAAAAGAAGTGGTTGAGAGAGAAGAGAGGAAGAAAATTTGTGTGAAAATAAAGAAGTTGAGAAGAAAAAGAGAAGGGAAGAAAAAAATAAGAGAAAAGAAAAAGAGAAAATTTGGGGAGAGGAAGCATAAGAAAAAGAAGATGAGAGGAAAGAAGAAGGAATCATATGAAAAATCCCATCCTCATCTAAAGAAGAATCATAGGAAGGAAAAGAAATTTAAGTGCTTTATGGAAATCTTCAAGAAATTGGAGATTAAACTTCCTATGATTGAGACACTGCAACAGGTTCCTGGTTTGATTAAATTTCTAAAGAAGTTCAGTAGAAAGAAGAAGAAAAAGAAGAAGGAACTTGAGCTTTACTGGGTCAAGCTAATGACGTTAAAAGAGCGCTTACTGGGAGGCAACCCAGTGATTTAAAAACTTTTGATTTTGATTTTGGTTTTGTAACTTTTAATCTGTGGACATTATTTTTGTAAATATTTTGTTGGATATAGCATCTACTGAAGGATGCTAGGTGGTTAAGTATCTACTGAAGGATACTAAGTGTGTAACACCTACTGATGGGTGTTGGTGAGAAAATTTTGCACCTACTGATGGGTGTTTGTAAGTTTTTAACACCTACTGATGGGTGTTGGTGAGATTTTAAACACCTACTGATGGGTGTTGGTGGATTTTGGGTAAGGCTCGTGACGTTAAACAAGCGCTACCTGGGAGGCAACCCAGTTGATTGAATATTTCTGTTTGTTTATTTTAGTTAGGGTTTGCATAAGCATTTTTAAACATTGAATTGCAGGGAACCAATGAGGGGCATGTATGGGAGGCACGTAGGTTAAGAAAAGAAGGAGAGGAGCACATCACGAAAGTGCCGCTGAGCGGTATTTTACCGCTGAGCGGTACTCTCGCAGAATGGGCTTTAGTCCCCCTTAGCGGGACCCGAGCCCATTAGGGTATTTTTATACCTCAAGCTGCGTTTTAGGGTTTCTTTCCAGGCTTTTCTCTGCACAAACACTTCCACACACCTTCTCCTAGGTTTTCCACATCTTTTCACTCTTCCCTCTTAAGAAAATATCTCTTCCACTCACTTTTTCACTAGTGTGCCATCAAAGTTTGGGGTTGGAAGAGAGCATTCTAGCTTGGAAGCATTCTCATTGCATCTAGTATCTCCACCCAAGTAAGTAAAAAGCATTTTGTTCATTTTAGGGTTCTTGAATTTGAATGTGATTGTCAAAGTATGAATATTTAGGGGTTTTGATTTCTATGCATGATTTGATGATATATTTGATGTTTGAACCGATTAAACTGCATGATTATGAACTGGAAAACTGAAAATTGCATTTGGGTGGAGTTAGGAAAGCTTTAAAACAGGTTTTTCAAAAATCTGCAGAGTTACCGCTGAGGGGTAAACTGCCGCTGAGCGGCACTCTGCCAGATTTGATTTTTCTGGTTTTTTGTGATCTGGAATGTGGTACTGGTAGGCGCTGAGGGGAAATTCTGGCCCTCAGCGGTGGTTTAGCTTCGAAAGGAGTTGTGTTCTGTGTTTTACTAATGATTAACATCATGTTCTGTGGTTTTGTTTGTGTTTTGAATGTAGGAATGGCATCGTCATCAGGAAAAAGATTGATAACCATGGCAACCAAGAGAAAGGAAAAGGAACCAGAGCAACCCCAATCTAGCAGGTTCCTCTCTAGGAAACATGAGAAGCACTTTAGGGTGGTTCAGGATAGGAGACTTCTGATGGAGAGAAAGGTTGGAATGATACCTAATTTTGCTCCTTAATTTGGAGAGCAAGTGTTAGGGAATGACTGGGGAAAGCTAGCCACATATCCTGCACCTGCCAACATAGCTGTGGTAAAGGAATTTTACACCAATGCAAAGAAGATTGGTGATTATCCAGCTGAGAATTATTTGGGCTATGTCAGAGGCCATGCTATCAGGTATGATCCTGATTCTATCAACAACTTCCTGGATACTGTGTGGGCTGGTGAGCAATGCCAGTTTGCTCTTTGCATGGAGGAAGGTGCTGATTATGAGGATATGGAGAGAGTGTTGTGTATACCTGGAGGACACTTCCAAAGAAATAGATCTGGCTCAGTGGTTAACATTAGGAGGACGGATTTGACTCCTCTTGCAAAGTATTGGATGGCGTTTTCTCATGCCAACATTCAGCCATGTTCACATGTGTCAGATATTACTCTCAGCAGGGCACTATTCATCTACTGTGCTATCAGAAATTTGAATGTTAATATTGGGCAGGTGATAGCTGATGAAATTAGTGTATGTGCTAACACCTCAAACAACAAAGCACCACTAGGACATCCTTCTTTGATCACTCACCTTTGCAAGCTAGCTGGGGTGGACACTTTTGTCCCACCATTTGAGAGGCCAAGAAAAGCTATTGATGAGGCTTATTACAGACAGTACTGTGGAGGTGAGGATGCAGCTCAGCCAGTTCCACCACGCCGGGCTCGTAGAGAGAGAAGGTCAGCACAGAGCCAGACATCTGCTGATACACATGAAGCAGAACCATTCCAGATGAGGGACATGTATATGTCTCTTATAGGTGCTCAGTTGCAGTCCATTCACACAGGGCAGGTGGCCACTGCTGAGATGATAGTGGGGATGTATGATACACCTCCAGCCCACAGGTGGACTATGGATGAATTCCATAATGTAGTAGCTTGGCCTGAAGAACCAGTGCATGGAGGGGGAGCTGGAGCAGCTGAAGCTTCAGCTAGAGATATGGAAGAAGACGAAGCTGATGAGGAGGATGCATTTGAAGATGATGAAGATGAGGAGGAAGAGGAAGATACAGAGGACAGCTCAGACTGATGAGGAGCTGAGATAGCATTTACTGATGAATGCTATCATATGATTATGCTTTTGTGGTTTAAGTTTTCTGAACTTATTTGTTTTTGCTTTTAGATTAGGGTTGATGTACTCTATTGAACACCTGGTTTGTTATGATGGTTTGCTATTAACTGTGATTGTGTGATAAGTAATGCTTGATGATGCTTATTGATTGATTGATGTTGAGATGATGTGCACATTAAAATGCTTATACAGGTGATTCACAAGCTTTGTGAACAAATGCATGATATTATGATTGTGATTGTGAAATTAAGCAGGATGTGTATGTCAAATGTGAATCAACTTATATGTGAGGTTTTGAGCTCCAGAGTTTTTGGTATGATTGAATGCTATTACTTTGAAAGCATGAATGACTTCGCCCAGGTTTTCTATGATTGAATCAATTGCTTGTTTTGCATCATGTGATCAAGGCCGTTTGTTTGAACCCTTTTTATTGGCCAAATTCATAAAGTTAGCCCACTAAAAGAGAACACTTTGTGTTCTATCCTTTGAACCCTTAGCCTTGAACATACACTGAAACCTTTGATTGAAAAATCTTTACCTTGAGTTAAGTAGAAGATCTTGTGTGGTATTGTTAAATGTTCAAGTTTGGGGTTGTTGGGAAAACATGAAAAAGGAAAAGCATTGAGCTAAGAGCTAAAAAAGTAAGAATATGCAAAGAAAAAGAAAAAGAAAAGAAAAGAAAAAGAAGCAAAGCTCAATGCAAATGCAAAGGCAAAAGAAAGTTGGGAATGAATAAGATGATTGTGTTATTATGATTCTCTTAACTCAAGGATTTTGTGATCCAGAAAAACCAATTTTCTTGTTAGCCCAGCCACATTATAAGCCATTGAAAAGTCCTTGTGATGATGCATGCTTGTGAATGTTTTTGATTGTGGTAAAACGAAAGGCAAAGTTGATTCATGTGACATTGCGATAGTAGAGTGAATGAGTGATTACCTCTTATACACTTGAGTGTGAGTGAAACACTTTACCTAGTGAGGAAATATTCCATGAGCACATGAACATCCATGCTTAATTGATTGATCATTCATGAAAAATAACATTTGTTGGAATTTAAATGACTTAGTGAACACTAAAGCATGTGCACATCTTGATTGAACTCTTGGTCATAAGTTTAATTGAAGTTTTTACTTATCTTGAAAAGAGGATTTTTGAATGAGTGAACCATCATATGAATTGGTTGAAGATTGAGTTAAATATTGTTTGCTTGAGGACAAGCAAAGTTCTAAGTTTGGGGTTGTGATAACAGTTGAAAAACTGTTATTTTCATGCTTAAAATTGACACTAAAAGCAACCTTTATACTTAGAAACTAGCTTGAAATCATGCTTTTATCCATATTTTCATAAATAAGAGAGCTGGACAGGTTTATGCTTGATTTTAGTGTTTTTGTGCAGGTTTTAAGGTGAATTTGGTGAAAGAAGTGAAGAAGGAGAGAGATGAAATCAGAAAAGACATTAAAGAGTGCAAAAGGAGAAGCCGAAGTGACCGCTCAGCGGCACTTTACCGCTGAGCGGCACTCAGTAAGTCACGAGAGGTCCGCTGAGGGGCAAAATGGCCGTTGAGGGGAAGAAACGAGACGCGCACTCACCGCTGAGCGGCACACTTATGGGCTTGGGCCTGAATTTTCCATAATTTTAGTATAGTATATTAGCTTTAGGACGTCCTAGGGTTTGTATCTTTGGCAGAAACGGGGCAAACACTTTCTCTTCCACCCCTTTGAAGGAGGATCTTGGATGCTCAGGCTACCTCTTCACCTTTTTAGGGTTTATTCTTTCATTCTTTCATTGTAATTCATCTAGGTTCACCATGAATATGGTGAACTAAACTCTGTATGTTTGTTGGGGAATCAATGTAATCTTTTGAAGCTCTCATATGTGGAATCTGTTTTTACATCTTTTAATTAAGACTTATGCTTTCTTTCATCATTAGTTAGGGTTTTTCCTCTTTGCTTAATGCTTGCATTGTTTAACTCATTCGATGCATGATTATTGGTTTTGTCGATACGGGAACGTACGGGGAAATCTAGATCCGGGGAATTTCTCCCAATATTATGTTGGTTGTCGTTAAGCTCCTCCACTTATGAACTGATCATTAGGAATGCTAAGAATTGTATGAACTCGTGATTAGGGAGAAGCCTTCTAGAAAGGTAATTTAGAGAGTGGCATTAACAATGATGATTTGAATGTTGAATTCCTAAAATATATGAGAGTGGATAAGATGAAATTGAACCCCCAACAACATATTCATACATAAATTTCATTGAAAGTGTTTATCTTTTGCTTTTTGCCATTGATCAAATCTTCATGCATACATGTTTATTTTCTGTTTTGCATATTAAACTTCACTTATTTCGTTCTTAAGTCTTAGCTAATCAACGAATCACATAACTAAACTAGGCCGTGAGTCCTTTGGGAGAACGATACTTGGTCTTACCAAGTTTATTACTTGAACGATTCGGTCATACTTGCCGATTGTAAAACAAGTTTGTGACATCATATTTTGGTGATCATAAATTTGTCCATCAAGGAACTAGAGGAAGTGGACGAAGTGGGGGAAGTTGACGAAGTGGACGAAGTTCACAAAGTGGAGGAAGTGGAGGAAGGGGAGGAAGTGGACGAAGTGGAGGAAGTGGAGGAAGTGGACGAAGTAGAGGAAGTGGACGAAGTGGAGGAAGTGGAAGAAGCGGACAAAGTGGAGGAAGTGGATGAACTGGACGCAGTGGAGGATTTGGACAAAGTGGAGGAAGTGGAGGAAGTGGACCAAGTGGACCAAGTGGACCAAGTGGACGAAGTTGACAAAGTGGACGAAGTGGAGGAATTGGATAAAGTTGACAAAGTGGAGGAAGTGGAGGAAATGGAGAGAGTGGAGGAAGTGGAGGAAGTAGATGAACTGTACAAATTGTACAAAGTAGACGAAGTGGTCGAAGTGGACGAAGTGGACGAAGTGGACAAAGTGGATGAAGTGGAGGAATTGGAGGAAGTGGAGGAAGTGGACTTAGTGGAGGAAGTGAACGAAGTGGTCGAAGTGGAGGAAATCGAGGAAGTGAAGGAAGTAGAGGAAGTGGAAGAAGTGGAGGAAGTTGACGAAGTGGTGGAAGTGGAGGAAGTGGACGAAGTGGTCGATGTAGATGAAGTTGACAAAGTGGACGAAGTTGAGGAAATGGAGGAAGTGGAGAAAGTGGAGGAAGTTGGGGAGGTTGAGGAAGTGGACGGAGTAGAGGAAGGGGAGGAAGTGGAGGAAGTGGACGAACTGGACGAAGTAGACGAAATGTACGAAGTAGAGGAAGTGGAGGAACTGGAGGAAGTGGAGGAACTGGAGGAAGTTGACGAAGTGGAGGAACTGGAGGAACTGGAGGAAGTGTAGGAAGTGGACGAAGTTGAGGAACTGGAGGAAGTTCACGAAGTGGAGGAAGTTGAGGAAGTGGTCGAAGTAGAGGAAATGGACGAAGTTGAGGAAGTGGAGGAAGTGGAGAAAGTGCAGGAAGTGGAGGAAGTGGAGGAAGTTGACAAAGTGGACGAAGTTGACAAAGTGGAGGAAAAGGAGGAAGTGGAGGAAGTGGAGGAAGTAGATGAACTGTACGAATTGGACGAAGTGGTCAAAGTGGACGAAGTGGACAAAGTGGATGAAGTGGAGGAAATTGAGGAAGTGGACTTAGTGGAGGAAGTGAACAAAGTGGTCGAAGTGGAGGAAGTTGACGAAGTGGAAGTGGTGGAAGTGGAAGAAGTGGAGGAAGTTGTCGAAGTGGTGGAAGTGGAGGAAGTGGACGAAGTGGTCCAAGTAGACGAGGTTGAAAAAGTGGACGAAGTTGACGAAGTGGAGGAAATGGAGGAAGTGGACGAAGTGCAGGAAGGGGAGCAAGTGGAGGAAGTGGACGAAGTAGACGAAATGGATGAAGTAGAGGAAGTGATGGACGTGGAGGAGGTGGAGGAAGTCGCGGAAGTAGAGGAAGTTGACGAAGTGGACGAAGTGGAGGAAGTGGAGGAAGTGTAGGAAGTGGAGGAAGTGGAGGAAGTGGAGGACGTGGAGGAGGTGGAGGAAATGGACGACGTGGACGAAGTAGACGAAATAGATGAAGTGTAGGAAGTGGAGGAAGTGGAGGAAGTGGAGGAAGTTGACCAAGTGTACGAAGTGGACAAAGTGGACAAAGTGGACAAAGTGGACGAAGTTGACAAAGTTTACGAAGTGGAGGAAATGAAGGAAGTGGCGGAAGTGGAGGAAGTGGAGGAAGTGGAGGAAGTAGACGAACTAGACGAATTGGACGAAGTGGTCGAAGTGGACGAAGTGGACAAAGTGGATGAAGTGGACGAAATGGGGGAAGTGGAGGAAGTGGACTTAGTGGAGGAAGTGGAGGAAGTGAACGAAGTGGTCGAAGTGGATGAAGTGGAGGAAATCGAGGTAGTGGAGGAAGTGGAAGGAGTGGAGGAAGTTGACGAAGTGGTGGAAATGGAGGAAGTGGTCAAAGTAGACGAAATGGAGGAAGTGGAGGAAGTGGAGAAGGTGGAGGAAGTGGAGGAAGTGTTGGAAGTTGACAAAGTGGAGGAAATGGACCAAGTTCACAAAGTGGATGAAGGGGACGAAGTGGAGGAAGTGGAGCAAGTGTAGGAAGTGGAAGAAGTGAAGGAAGTGGGGGAAGCGGAGGAAGTGGACGAAGTGGAGGAAGGGGAGGAAGTGGAGGAAGTGGACAAACTGGACGAAGTAGATGATGACAAATTTATGAACACCGAAATACGGCGCCACAAACTTGATGACAAATTTATGAACAGCGGAAAACGGCGCCACAAACTTGTTTTACAATTGGCAAGTGTGACCGAATCGTTTCAAGTAATAAACTCGGTAAGACCAAGTATCGTTCTCCCAAAGGACTCACGGCCTAGTTTAGTTATGTGATTTGTTGATTATTTAAGACTTAAAAACAAAATAATTGGACTTTAATATGCAAAAGACAGAAAATAAACATGTATGCATGAAGTTGATCAATGGCTAAAACAAAATACAAACACTTCAATGGAATATATGGATGAGTATGTTGTTGGGGTTATCAATTTCATCTTTTCCACTCTCATATACTTTAGGAATTCAACATTCTTTTCATCAATTGTTAATGCCACTCTCTAAATCACCTTGCAAGAAGGCCTATCCTTAATTACGAGTTCATACAATTCCTAGCATTCCTAGTAATTAGTTCTTAAGTGCAGGAGCTTAACGGCAACCAATATACTATTGGGAGAAATTCCCCGGATCTAGATTTCCCCGTACGTTCCCCGTATCGACAAAATCAATAATCATGCATTGAATGAGTTAAACAAAGCAAGCATTGAGCAAAGTGGAAAAACCCTAACTAATGATGAAGGAAAGCATAGGTCTTAAATATAAGATGTAAAAACAAATTCCATATATGAGAGTTTCACAAGACTACATTGATTCCCAAACAACAATACAAGGTTTAGTTCACCATATTCATGGTGAAACTAGATGAATAATAATGGAAAAATGAAAGATAAAACCCTAGAAAGGTGAAGAGGTAGCCTGAGCATCCAAGATCCTCCTTCAAAGGGGTTGAAGACAGAGTATTTCCTTCGTTTCTGCCAAAGATACAAATCCTAGGACTTCCTAAAGCTTATATACTATTCTAAAATTATAGAAAATTTAGACCCAAGCCCATAAGAGTGTCGCTCAGCGGTAAAGTGCCGCTCAGCGGTAAGTGCCTGAGTTGGTTTCTTCCCCTCAGCGGATCCACCGTGATCTCTTGAGTGCCGCTCAGCGGTAAACTGCCGCTGAGCGGCAGTTGCGGCTTCTCCTTTTGCTCTTTTTGATATCTTTTCTGATTCCATCTCTCTCCTTGTTCACTTCTTTCACCAAATTCAACTTAAAAGCTGCACAAAAACACTAAAATCAAGCATAAACCTGTCCAGCTCTCTTATTTCTGAAAATATGACAAAAAGCATGATTTCAAGCTAGTTTATAAGTGTTAAAGGTTGCTTTCAGTATCAATTTTAAGCATGAAAATAACAGTTTTTCAACTGTTATCAGCAGACGAAATGTACGAAGTAGAAGAAATGGAGGAAATGGGGGAAGTTGAAGAAGTGGAGGAAGTGGCGAAAGTGGAGGAAGTGGAGGAAGTGTAAGTGGAGGAAGTGTAAGTGGAGGAAGTGGAGGAAGTGGTGAAAGTGGAGGAAGTGGAGGATGGGGAGGATGTTGACCAAGTGGACGAAGTTGACAAAGTGGACAAACTTGACAAAGTGGACGAAGTGGAGGAAATGGAGGAAGTGGAGGAAGTGAACGAAGTGGAGGAAGGGCAGGAAGTGGAGGAAGTAGAGGAAGTGGACGAAGTGAAGGAAGTGGAGGAACTGGACGAAGTGGTCGAAGTGGACGAAGTGGAGAAAGTGCACGAAGTGGAGGAAGCGGACAAAGTGGAGGAAGTTGATGAAGTGGACTAAGTGGTCGAAGTGGATGAAGTTGACAAAGTGGAGGAAGTGGATGAAGTGCACAAAGTGGAGGATTTGGAGGATGTGGAGGAAGTTGAAGAAGTGGAGGAAGTTGACGAAGGAGACAAGGTTGACAAAGTGGACGAAGTGGACGTAGTTGACGAAGTGGACAAAGTGGATGAAGTTGACGAAATGGACGAAGTGGAGGAACTTCACGAAGTGGAGGAACTAGAGGAAGTGGACGAAGTGGGGGAAGTTGACGAAGTGGACGAAGTTCACAAAGTGGAGGAAGTGGAGGAAGGGGAGGAAGTGGACGAAGTGGAGGAAGTGGAGGAAGTGGAGGAAGTGGACGAAGTGGAGGAAGTGGACGAAGTGGAGGAAGTGGAAGAAGCGGACAAAGTGGAGGAAGTGGATGAACTGGACGCAGTGGAGGATTTGGACGAAGTGGAGGAAGTGGAGGAAGTGGACGAAGTGGAGCAAGTGGGGGAAGTGGAGCAAGTGGACGAGCTGGACGATGTGCACGAAGTGTAGGAAGTGGATGAAGTGGACGAAATGGACAAGGTGGAGGAGATACTCAAGTGTATAAGAGGTAATCACTCATTCACTCTACTATCACAATGTCACATGAATCAACTTTGCCTTTCATTTTACCACAATCAAAAACATTCACAAGCATGCATCATCACAAGGACTTTTCAATGGCTTATAATGTGGCTGGGCTAACAAGAAAATTGGTTTTTCTGGATCACAAAATCCTTGAGTTAAGAGAATCATAACAACACAATCATTCTTATTCATTCCCAACTTTCTTTTGCCTTTGCATTGAGTTTTGCTTCTTTTTCTTTTCTTTTCTTTTTCTTTGCATATTCTTACTTTTTAGCTCTTAGCTCAATGCTTTTCCTTTTTCATGTTTTCCAAATAACCCCAAACTTGAACATTTAATAATACCACACAAGATCTTCTACTTAACTCAAGGTAAAGATTTTCAATCAAGGGTTTCAGTGTATGTTTAAGACTAAGGGTTCAAAGGATAAAACACAAAGTGTTCTCTTTTAGTGGGCTAACTTTATGAATTTGGCCAATAAAAAGGGTTCCAACAAACGACCTTGATCATATGATGCAAAACAAGCAATTGATTTAATCATAGAAAACCTGGGCAAAATCATTCATGTTTCCAAAGTTAGCATTCAACAATAAACAATTCTAGAGCTCAAAACCTCACATATAAGCTCATTCACATTTGACATACACATCCTGCTTATTCTCACAATCACAATCATAATATCCTGCATTTGTTCACAAAACTTGTGAAACACCTGTATAAGCATTTTATGTGCACATCATCTCAACATCAATCAATCAATAAGCATCATCAAGCATTACTTATCAAACAATCACAGTTAATATCAAACCATCACAAGAAACCAGGTGTCCAATAGAGTACATCAAACCCTAATCTAAAAACAGAAAACAAATAAGTTCAGAAAAACTTAAACCAACAAAAGCATAAGCATATGATAGCATTCATCAGTAAATGCTATCTCAGCTCCTCATCAGTCTGAGTTGTCCTCTGTATCTTCCTCTTCCTCCTCATCTTCATCATCTTCAAATGCCTCATCATCATCAGCTTCATCTTCTTCCATCTCTCTAGCTGAAGCTTCAGCTGCTCCAGCTCCTCCTCCATGCACTGGCTCCTCTGGCCAAGCTACCACATTATGGAATTCATCCATAGACCACCTGTGGGCTGGAGGTGTATCATACATCCCTACAATCATCTTAGTAGTAGCCACCTGCCCTCTGTGAATGGACTGCAACTGAGCACCTATAAGAGACATATACATGTCCCTCATCTGGAATGGTTCTGCTTCATGTGTCTCAGCAGATGTCTGGCTCTGTGCTGGCCCTCTCTCTCTACGAGCACAGCGTGGTGGAACTGGCTGAGCTGCCTCCTCACCTCCACAGTACTGTCTGTAATAGGCCTCATGATAACAGTTGAAAAACTGTTATTTTCATGCTTAAATTGATACTAAAAGCAACCTTTAGACTTATAAATTAGCTTGAAATCATGCTTTTTATCTATATTTTCAGAAATAAGAGAGCTGGACAGGTTTATGCTTGATTTCAGTGTTTTTGTGCAGGTTTTAAGGTGAATTTAGTGAAAAGAGTAAAGAAGGAGAGAAGTGATGATGAATCAATATTTTCTACACTCCATTTAGTTTATTGTACTAGAATTAATTAGGGAATTGTGCTTAATTATCCAATATTTTCCCGTTTTTCCTAATTGTGCTGAATTTGATCAAAAATTCTTATTTTACTTAATTTGAATTATCTGAGCTAATTATTATTGATTACAGGAAAATTTTGGAAATAGAAATTAGGACATTTGAAAGATGTAAAGATCCTGGAGACTTCAAGAAAAATTGCAGTTTGGTTTGGTTGAAACAAAGCACCTTCAATAATTGCAGTTTGGTTTGGTTGAAACAAAGCACCTTCAATTCATTTTCTTTTGGATGAAAACAACTTAATTCTTTGTTGATCTCTTAATTTCTCACAGCATGTACAAATGGAAAGCAAGTGGAAAGTAACATCATGTAAAGTGACAATGTCACGGCTGGAATGTTAACACTTGGAAAAATGTGAGATTGATATTCAAAAATAAAAGTGTACATGGTGGGATGAATGGAAAAATGGAAATGTAGAAATGATGGATAGTATTCAGCAGCAAAGAAGTGACATGCGGTACATCATTCAGGGGAATCTTCAAAGTTTTTGGTTTTATTATTTTATATGGAGAAGGTGACAATGTCTCGGCTGCACATCAAGAAGAGGAGACCCTTTCTTGCTTTTATTTAATGCCTCATGGAACCACAAAATTCTGAAAGTGCTCCACCAATACAGACATCATTCACGTAATTGGAAACTCACATTACACGGCCCCATGCATGCCACCTAAGGAGTAAGGCATCTTTCACACATTAGCTCATGGTTACATGTCCTATGCCTATGGAAAATTCATTTTAGAAAACCATTCAGCAATTACACATAATTGGGATCAAAAGGGACCACCACTTTGAAAACTTACGTGAAAGAGAAAATGGTTTGCATAGTTGAAAGCTATAAAGAATTTCATTCTACTAGTGTGCTTGTGACGTGTTGGGTCCAGCAGCAAAGTACATGGGCATAGGACAAAACCACTTTGAAAGCTTACATCCAAGGACCTCCAAATTTCTTTGTTTTTGATTGTTAATTAATGAAAACAACTTGCAGCAAATTCACTCACGATTTTCTCCATTCATCATATTATATGAATTAATAAGAAGGGGCCACCACGGTTGAAGCAAATTTCCAGTGAAAGCAGAAGAGTGTCTCGGCACAAGTGAAGAAGAGGACAAGTTGAGGTGGAAATTTGAGGGCCCCCTCATGCTTTGGCACGTTAGCAAGAAATTGGAAAGCTTACTACAATAACATTGGACAACAGCTGGTTTCTCAACACAGTAAGCTTACGTCCAAAAGCAGCTGATCACGGCTTGGATGAAGAAGCACACGATATTGAAGCATGCAGTGTATTACTGTAATTTTTATTTTCATTGTCCAGGAATTTAATTTCAAGTATTGAATCTTTGATAAATTTCATTTTCAGTCAAGTGCTTTTATTTTTACCGGCTCTTTTATTTTATTGTTTAATGTTTTCTGTACCGTTAAAATTCTGTCAATGTGTTTTACTGTTCCACATTTTTATTTCCTGATGAATTTTACATTTTACCATCTTTTACTGTTAAGTTTTTATTGTCTTTAAAATTTATTTCAGTGTTTTTGATTTTGTTTTATTTAATTTCTAGTTTTAATTTACTTTAATTTTCCGCACAAAAACCATTCACAAACCCCCCCACTTCGTGTTAAATCTAAGACCGAACCACAAATATTGGTCCTTGAGAGACGACCTAGGAGTCACTTCCTAGTTATACTGTACTGCATTCTTATTTGCAATCAACTTTTGTGAGCGGTGCGACCCGTTCATCAAAATGGCGCCGCTGCCGGGGACCAACCAATGGAGGTTTGGTTTTAGATTTTTGTTGTATAAAGTTTTGTTCTGTTAATATGTGTCTTTTGTGTGTTTTGTGTTTTGTATTTTTGTAGGCGACAACGACACCTTCAGCAAATTTTGGCAGCGTTGTCACTTCAGTTCCAGGTTCTTGTTTTAGATTTTTTGTTGTGTTTTTCGATTATGTTGTGTTAATATATGTTTTGTCTTTTATATTTTATTGTGTTGTGTTCTGTATTTAGTTATTATTTAAAAAAAATTGTTTTATCTTGTTTTTGCTTGTAGCATGTTTAATTGTGTTGTGTTTTATCTTGTGTTGTGATGTTCTATTTGTTTTGTATGCGTGTCATATGTATTTTGTCTGTTAATTAAAAAAAAAAAAATTCTGTCTTGTGTATGTATTGCATGTATAAATGTGTTGTGTTTTATCTGTTTTATAATTTTTAGTTTTTAGTTTTTTACTTTTTATTTTCCATGTCTACCTATTTTGATGATGTGAATAATGCTTATTCTGCGAGTACCTATAATCATGATTCTCCTTCTGCTTGGTACTCTGAATTTAATTCTGCTGAATTTTATGATGAGAATTATATGGATCATCCTCAAATTCCTGAGAGCACTCCTAGGGAGCCGGTTCCACCTACAGAGGATGATTTATATTACGTTCTAAGCACTGGACTGACATATTTGCTGCCTAAGTTTCATGGTTTTGCAGGGGAATGCCCACATAGACATTTGGAGGAGTTCCACATGGTGTGCTCTTCAATGAAGCCTCCAGATGTTCCTCTTGATCACATTTTCTTGAGCGCATTTCCGCATTCATTACAAGGAGCAGCTAAGGATTGGCAAGACTCTCTTCCTCTAGGATCCGTTACCGATTGGGGATATCTTGAGCTTCAGTTTCTGAACAAATTCTCCCCTGAGCAGTATGGATATATCAATGATCCTGGATGGAATGACCCTAGCTTGGGATGGTTCGATGCTCAACAGAAATATCAGGAAGCACCATCTCAGGATACTTTTATGCCTCCACCAGTCCAGCAATACGAGAATCAGCAGTTTGATGCTCCTGTCCAAATAACTCCTCAGCCTTCTACTTCTGAACCTACATTAAAGGAGTTACTGGAGCAAATGACCAAGCAGAGAATTCAGTTTGAGCAAGAGTGCATGAAGATCCAGCAGGAAACTCAAGCTGCCATGCAGAATCTGAGTGATCAGGTTGGGCAGATGACCACTCTTGCACCTGAGGAGACCAATGAAAATTTTGAGGAACAGGCAGATACGAGCAGTACTTCTGAGACAGGTAGACCACCTTCATCTTCCCACTCTCTAGCAATCTTCAAGGAAGAAGAGGTAAGCATACCTCAATTTGATTATATTGATGATTATACTGTTGTGGGGTATGTTGAAGATTATACTGTTGATGAGCATGTTTTGAATTCGCACTCTCTGCATGATGATAACCAAATTTTGATATCAAATCCGTATCTTTATTCTTCATGCACTAAACATGAATCTGAGTCTGTGGTTGATATTGTTTCTGAATTTAAAAGTGATTCATGTTCTGAGAGTATAATAGAGGTTCAGTATGATAATCTGGGTGTTTTACCCCTGCATGAAATTTCTGTGGAACCACATTGCACTAACCATGTTGCAGGAGGTACGTATAAACTTGATGAGCAGACACCCACAATTGAAGACAAAGGTGCGAGTATCCATAACTGTTTCAAAACCAATAGGCACCTGCTGAACCTGCTCATCAACAATCACTGCTTAGATCCAGCTGTGGAAGATATTTCACTGCTAGATCAAATTTGGAGGATGAAGCAGTTCGTCCTCAAAACGTCCAAGCTGGAATTTAAGTTGGAAGACATCTCCCTGACGATCCAAAATTGGCAGCTTCCACCATAACCTACGGGAGTTTGCATTTTCTTTCTCTCCCTTTTTCCTACCTTTATTGCACTTGTCCATGATATGTCTACTGTTTTGATTGCTGATGTATGCTTAGAACACATTGAGGACAATGTGTAATTTAAGTGTGGTCTATTGGGAGAGACTATGATTTTTCTTTGTTTTGTGTGTTAAATTTTTTGTTTTTGAGTGTTAAATTTTTTTTGTTTTAAGTTATTTTTATCGAGTTTTGTGTGCAATAAATTTTACATTTTTCTCTTGATTTCTGGAGTTTGTCTAAGTTGTAGATTTTTCCTTCACTTACTTAATACTTATGGTTTGAAATCCTTGCTTTTCTCTGCTTGGAAGATGATTATAATGTTTGAGAGGTTGAATTAATTATGACACAAATACCCTGTGTGAGAATTTGAGCCACTTAATTTTCTTTCTTGTGTGATATGTATCTTGATTGCTTGCACATATGCCTTGGCTTGATTCTTTTTGATATACTTGATTTATATGCATTTTTGGAAGTGATAAAGGCAATTTTATTCTTGAGCCTCTTTAGCCAAATAACTTGTTATTATCCTTTGATAACCCCTTTGAGCCTATACTGTATATATTTATTTGTGTTGAAGCTCATACACTGATCCTAAGTGAAAAACAAATGATTACCTTAACCTTAGGAAAGTCTGGAGCTATAGAAGTATTTTGAGAATAAGTGTGGTCTCCTTGGGAATTCTGATGAATTGGCTAGTTGGTTCCTCATCATGTTTTGAAATGATAATTTATATCCTGTTGTGAAAAAAAAAAAGACAGGATGAGAAAAAAATTTGATGAGAAAAAGAAAAAATTGAAAAATAATTTTGTGAATAATGGAGTCGAGAAGAGGATGGAATTAGAGGTTTGGGTGAGATTTCACTGTGTTTACATTTTTTTTCCCAGTGCTCCTCTATTTCTTCTGAGCTATAGCTACTTATCCATATTTATCCTCCCCTGTCCTTGGCCCCATTACAACCCAGTAAAGACCTTTTGATCTAAACGTGCATATGTTTTGAGTGTTGATATTAGAAGCTTGCCAAGTCAACTTGTGTTTGCTTTCTTGAGTGCATTGAGTTGAAATGTTTACCCTAAACACTTGAGAGAAACACTGTGAGTGCATCTGTGAGGTTTTGTTATTTTTAAATCACCTCTTGAGCTGAATAATTATTTTACCAAGTTTTAAATTGTTTGGAAGATTTCTGTAAGTATCTGCTTTTCAGTGATTCTGTGATTGGATATGGTCTACATCTTTTCTTTGTCTAGATTTCTTGAGAAATTTGTAAATTCTGTTTATTTTCTCTTGAGTCTTTGTTTTCTACGTGTTGAGTGTGTGTCACCTTCCTAAAAGTCCTTTGAACTATTCCCTGATTGGCGTCTTGATTTTGCCCAGGAGTGCAAAAGACTAAGTGTGGTCTATTTTGATGAATCAATATTTTCTACACTCCATTTAGTTTATTGTACTAGAATTAATTAGGGAATTGTGCTTAATTATCCAATATTTTCCCGTTTTTCCTAATTGTGCTGAATTTGATCAAAAATTCTTATTTTACTTAATTTGAATTATCTGAGCTAATTATTATTGATTACAGGAAAATTTTGGAAATAGAAATTAGGACATTTGAAAGATGTAAAGATCCTGGAGACTTCAAGAAAAATTGCAGTTTGGTTTGGTTGAAACAAAGCACCTTCAATTCATTTTCTTTTGGAAGAAAACAACTTAATTCTTTGTTGATCTCTTAATTTCTCACAGCATGTACAAATGGAAAGCAAGTGGAAAGTAACATCATGTAAAGTGACAATGTCACGGCTGGAATGTTAACACTTGGAAAAATGTGAGATTGATATTCAAAAATAAAAGTGTACATGGTGGGATGAATGGAAAAATGGAAATGTAGAAATGATGGATAGTATTCAGCAGCAAAGAAGTGACATGCGGTACATCATTCAGGGGAATCTTCAAAGTTTTTGGTTTTATTATTTTATATGGAGAAGGTGACAATGTCTCGGCTGCACATCAAGAAGCGGAGACCCTTTCTTGCTTTTATTTAATGCCTCATGGAACCACAAAATTCTGAAAGTGCTCCACCAATACAGACATCATTCACGTAATTGGAAACTCACATTACACGGCCCCATGCATGCCACCTAAGGAGTAAGGCATCTTTCACACATTAGCTCATGGTTACATGTCCTATGCCTATGGAAAATTCATTTTAGAAAACCATTCAGCAATTACACATAATTGGGATCAAAAGGGACCACCACTTTGAAAACTTACGTGAAAGAGAAAATGGTTTGCATAGTTGAAAGCTATAAAGAATTTCATTCTACTAGTGTGCTTGTGACGTGTTGGGTCCAGCAGCAAAGTACATGGGCATAGGACAAAACCACTTTGAAAGCTTACATCCAAGGACCTCCAAATTTCTTTGTTTTTGATTGTTAATTAATGAAAACAACTTGCAGCAAATTCACTCACGATTTTCTCCATTCATCATATTATATGAATTAATAAGAAGGGGCCACCACGGTTGAAGCAAATTTCCAGTGAAAGCAGAAGAGTGTCTCGGCACAAGTGAAGAAGAGGACAAGTTGAGGTGGAAATTTGAGGGCCCCCTCATGCTTTGGCACGTTAGCAAGAAATTGGAAAGCTTACTACAATAACATTGGACAACAGCTGGTTTCTCAACACAGTAAGCTTACGTCCAAAAGCAGCTGATCACGGCTTGGATGAAGAAGCACACGATATTGAAGCATGCAGTGTATTACTGTAATTTTTATTTTCATTGTCCAGGAATTTAATTTCAAGTATTGAATCTTTGATAAATTTCATTTTCAGTCAAGTGCTTTTATTTTTACCGGCTCTTTTATTTTATTGTTTAATGTTTTCTGCACCGTTAAAATTCTGTCAATGTGTTTTACTGTTCCACATTTTTATTTCCTGATGAATTTTACATTTTACCATCTTTTACTGTTAAGTTTTTATTGTCTTTAAAATTTATTTCAGTGTTTTTGATTTTGTTTTATTTAATTTCTAGTTTTAATTTACTTTAATTTTCCGCACAAAAACCATTCACAAACCCCCCCACTTCGTGTTAAATCTAAGACCGAACCACAAATATTGGTCCTTGAGAGACGACCTAGGAGTCACTTCCTAGTTATACTGTACTGCATTCTTATTTGCAATCAACTTTTGTGAGCGGTGCGACCCGTTCATCAAGTGACATTAGAAAAGACAAGAAAGAGTGCAAAAAGAGAAGACGAAGGCACCGCTCAGCGGCAAACTACCGCTGAGCGGCACTCAAGAGGTGGCGTTGGAACCGCTGAGGGGCAAAATGGCCGCTGAGGGGAAGAAAGAAGACGCGCAATCACCGCTGAGCGGTAAATACCGCTGAGCGGCACTTTTTGGGCTTGGGCTTTTGTAATCTTTTGTAACTCTAAATTAGTATATAAGGGCTTGCACGTCCTTGGGATTAGTATCTTTGGCAGAAACGAAGTAAACACTCTCTCTTCCACCCCTTTGAAGGAGGATCTTGGATGCTCAGGCTATCTCTTCACCTTTATTGGGTTTATTCTCTCATTCTTTCATTGTTATTCATCTAGGTTCACCATGAATATGGTGAACTAAACCTTGTATGTTTGTTGGGGAATCAATGTAATCTCTTGAAGCTCTCATATATGGAATTTGTTGAATACATCTTTTAAGTAAGACATATGCTTTCTTTCATCATTAGTTAGGGTTTTTCCTCTTTGCTCAATGCTTGCATTGTTTAACTCATTCTAATGCATGATTATTGGTTTTGTCGATACGGACACGTACGGGGAAGTCTAGATCCGGGGAATTTCTCCCAATATTATACTGACAATATTTTATTGGTTGCCTTTAAGCTCCTGCACTCATGAACTAATCATTAGGAATGCTAGGAATTGTATGAACTATTTGATTAGGGAGAAGCCATCTAGAATGGTACATTAGAGAGTGGCATTAACAATGATGATTTGAATGTTGAATTCCTAAAATATATGAGAGTGGATGAGATGAAATTGACCCCCAACAACATATTCATTCATATAATTCATTGAAAGTGTTTATCTTCTGTCTTTGCCATTGATCAAATTCATGCATACATGTTTATTTTCGTCTCTGCATATTAAACTTTAAATATTTCGTTTGTAAGTCCTAGCTAATCAACAAATCACATAACTAAACTAGGCCGTGAGTCCTTTGGGAAGAACGATACTTGGTCTTACCAAGTTTATTACTTGAACGATTCGGTCATACTTGCCGATTGTGAAACAAGTTTGTGACATCATATTTTGGTGCTTACAAATTTGTCCATCACCTCATCAATAGCTTTTCTTGGCCTTTCAAATGGTGGAACAGAAGTATCCACCCCAGCTAGCTTGCAAAGGTGAGTAATCAAGGAAGGATGTCTTAGTGGTGCTTTGTTGTTTGAGGTGTTGGCGCACACACTAATTTCATCAACTATCACCTGCCTAATGTTAACATTTAAATTTTTGATAACACAGTAGATGAATAGTGCCCTGCTGAGAGTAATATCTGACACATGTGAACATGGCTGAATGTTGGCATGAGAAAATGCCATCCAATACTTTGCAAGAGGAGTCAAATCTGTCCTCCTAATGTTAACCACTGAGCCAGATCTATTCCTTTGGAAGTGTCCTCCAGGTATACACAATACTCTCTCCACATCCTCATAATCAGCACCTTCCTCCATGCAAAGAGCAAACTGGCACTGCTCACCAGCCCACACAGTGTCCAGGAAGTTATTGATAGAATCAGGATCATACCTGATAGCATGGCCTCTAACATAGCCCAAATAATTCTCAACTGGATAATCACCAATCTTCTTTGCATTGGTGTAAAATTCCTTTACCGCAACTATGTTGGCAGGTGCAGGATATGTGGCTAGCTTTCCCCAGTCATTCCCTAACACTTGCTCTCCAAATTGAGGAGCAAAGTTAGGTATCATTCCAAACTTTCTCTCCATCAGAAGTCTCCTGTCCTGAACCACCCTAAAGTGCTTCTCATGTTTCCTAGAGAGGAACCTGCTAGAGTGGGGTTGCTCTGGTTCCTTTTCCTTTCTCTTGGTTGCCATGGTTTTCAATCTCTTTCCTGAAGAGGATGCCATTCCTGCATTCAAACACAAATACAAAACCACAGAACATGATGTTAATCATTAGTAAAACACAGAACACAGCTCCTTTCGAAGCTAAACCACCGCTGAGGGCCAGAATTTCCCCTCAGCGCCACCAATGCCACATTCCAGATTACAAAAAAAAAAATAGAAAAACCAAATCTGGCAGAGTGCCGCTCAGTGGCATTTTACCCCTCAGCGGTAACTCTGCAGATTTTTGAAAATCTTGTTTTAAAGCTGTCCTAACTCCACCCAAATGCAATTTTCAGTTTTCCAGTTCATACTCATGCAGTTTAATCGGTTCAAACATCAAATATATTATCAAATCATGCATAGACATCAAAACCCCTAAATATTCATGCTTTGACAATCACATTCAAATTCAAGAACCCTAGAATGAACAAAATGCATTTTACTTACTTGTGTGGAGATACTAAATGCAATGAGAATGCTTCCAAGCTAGAATGCTCTCTTCCAACCCCAAACTTTGATGGCACACTAGTGAAAAAGTGAGTGGAAGAGAAATTTTCTTAAGAGGGAAGAGTGAAAAGATGTGGAAAAACTTGGAGAAGGTATGTAGGAGTGTTTGTGCAGAGAAGGGTCTGAAAGTATGAGAAATTGCACAGCTTAGGTTTAAAAATACCCTAATGGGCTCGGGTCCCGCTAAGGGGAACTAAAGCCCATCTGCGAGAGTACCTCTCAGCGGTAAGTTACCGCTCAGCGGCACTTTCGTGATGTGCTCTTCTTCTTCTTTTCTTAACCTACGTGCCTCCCAGACATGCCCCTCACTGGTTCCCTACAATTCAATGTTTAAAATGCTTATGCAAACCCTAAATAAAACAAACAAAAACAATCAATCAACTAGGTTGCCTCCCAGGTAGCGCTTGTTTAACGTCACGAGCCTGACCCAAAATCCACCAACACCCATCAGTAGGTGTTTAAAATCTCACCAACACCCATCAGTAGGTGCTTCAAACTTACCAACACCCATCAGTAGGTGTTACCACTTAGCATCCTTCAGTAGATGCTATATCCAACTAGCATCCTTCAGTAGATGCTATGTCCAGCAAAATATTTACACAATAATGTTCAACAGATTTAAAAATTACAAACCAAAGTAAAATTTAAAAGTTCTGAAATCACTGGGTTGCCTCCCAGCAAGCGCTCTTTTAACGTCATTAGCTTGACCCAGTAAAGCTAAAGTTCCTTCTTTATAGTTGATGTTGTCATCCCACCAACTCCTCAGTTGTTTCCTGTGAACTATTTTGGTCCTTCTAGAATGTGGAGACTCTATCTCTATCATCTCCTTCTCTTTAAAGCCCTTCACAACCCACAACTTGTTTTTGATTCTCACAGGTGTACCAAGTTGGGGTCTTCTTTTCTCCCAGTCATCAGGAATTTCTTCTCCTCTTCCAATCTTTTCTTCCTTGTGCACCTGAAACAACAAACAATGGTTACCTGCAACCTTGGACTTTTCATCTTTATGGCTAGTCATGTGTGCATCTTGAAATGCAGCTTTATAACTAGCTTCCTCCTCCTGTGCTTGCGTCTCATCTTTAAAGACGTCTACAACCACTCTCTCCTCTCTGTCCTGGAGCACTACTATACCTTCATTTACATCAATGATAGCTCTGGCCGTTTTCATAAACGGTCTTCCCCGTATGATAGGTATCTTCTCTGTCTCCATCTTCATCACCACAAAGGCTGCCAAGAACTGAAGTTTGCCAACACAAACTATAATGTCTTATGCAATCCCACATGGCTCCTTTGAAGATCCATCGGCCATTACTAGATTAACCTTTACAGGTTTCACTTTAACATTGCCGATTTGCTCTAGTAAAGAGTAAGGTATCAAGTTAACACTTGAACCTAATCAAGGAGAGCTTTCTTCATCCTTTTCTTCCCTATGCTACAAGGGATAGAAAAACTGCCTGGGTCTGTTGCTTTAGGAGGGAATGACTCTTTTTTAACAGTTATACACTCCTTTGCTTCATCATCTCTACGTCTTTTCTTTGTAGAGATGTTTTCATCATATTTTGTGTAAACTGTGATTTGCTGTAGAATCTGCTCCAAAGGTGCATCATTATCCACCATTTTGAATAATTCTGTGAAGTCCAGTTGTTTCCCTTGATGGATTGGAAAAGGAAAAGTGTTATTGCTCTCTATTTCTCTTCTCTCTATTTCTCTTCTCTCTTCTGTATCTAACTCAACTTTCTCATCATCAACATTCTCTACCACCTTGCACTCTTCTCTGGGGTTAACCTCAGTATTAGCCCCAAAATTTCTATTTGGCCTTTCTTCCACCTGTTTGGTAATCTGCCCCATCTGAGTCTCCAAATTTTTGATAGCAGCTTCAGTGCTCTTCTGTGTAGACTCAGTCTTCTGTATGAAATTGTTGAGAGTTTCCTCCATCCTCATGGACCTTTCATTAAGCATAGATAACTGTTGCCATAAGGTGGGTTGCTGCTGCTGCTTATTATATTGACCAGCTTGCCCAGTTTGCCCTTGACCAATACTTGGGTGTGGTTTCCACCCCTGATTGTAGCTTCCTTGACGGTATTGATTGGTCATGTAGTTTACATCCTCTACGGCTTCCACTGGAAAGATACAAACCCTAGAACGTCCTAAAGCTTATATACTATTCAAAAATTACAGAGAATTCAGGCCCAAGCCCATAAGTGTGCCGCTCAGCGGTAAAGTACCGCTCAGCGGTGAGTGCGCATCTCGTTTCTTCCCCTCAGCGGCCATTTTGCCCCTCAGCGGATCTCCCGTAAGCTCCTGAGTGCCGCTCAGCGGTTAACTGCCGCTCAGCGGTGACTTCGGCTTCTCCTTTTTGCACTCTTTGATTTCTTTTCTGATTCCATCTCTCTCCTTCTTCACTTCTTTCACTAAATTCACCTTAAAACCTGCACAAAAACACTGGAATCAAGCATAAACCTGTCCAACTCTCTTATTTATGAAAATATGGATAAAAGCATGATTTCAAGCTAGTTTCTAAGTATAAAGGTTGCTTTTAGTGTCAATTTTAAGCATGAAAATAACAGTTTTTAAACTGTTATCAGGAGGAAGTGGAGGGAGGATGTGGAGGAAGTGAAGGAAGTGGAGGAGGTGGAGGAAGAGGAGGAAGTGGAGGAAGTGAAGGAAGTGGAGGAAATGGAGGAAGTGGAGGAAGTGGAGGAATTGGAGGAAGTCGACGAAGTGGAGGAAGTTGACGAAGTGGACAAACTTGACATAGTGGACGAAGTGGATATAGTTGACGAAGTGGACGAAGTGTACAAAGTGGTTGATGTGGATGAAGTGGAGGAAGTGGAAAAACTGCACGATGTGGAAAAATTGGAGGAAGTGGACGAACTGGATGAATTGGACGAACTAGACGAAATGGAGAAAGTGAAGGAAGTGGACGAACTGGACGAACTCGACAAAGTGGTTGAAGTGGACGATGTGGAGGAAGTGAAGGAGGTGGACGAAGTGGAAAAAGTGGACGAAGTGGAGGAAATGGAGGAAGTGGAGGAAGTTGAGGAATTGGAGGAATTGGAGGAAGTGGAGGAAGTCGACTGATGAGTCGTTATTTCTTGAATTATATTTAGTTTATTGCACTTAAATAAACCAGGGAATTGTGTTTAATTGTCTGTCATTTCCCCGTTTTCCGAATTCTGCTTAATTTGGTCAGAAATTTGTAATTGTGCTAATTTGGGTTTTCTGAGCTGATTAAGTGCATTTCTGGTTGCAGGGAAGTTGTGGAAACATCATCTGGAGCATTGGGATATTGAGTGACACACTCAAAGGCTCAACATTTAGTCATTTAGATTCTAATTAAAGTTGTAATTTCGTTTTCTAGAAGCCCTTAATTAGAATTAGGTGGTTTGGACCCTTTTAGGGGCAATTTTGTAAAAAAATATTTTTTGTAGGACATATGCCTTTTAGGTTAGGGTTTTTAATTTTGTGTGTGGACCCTACCCT
Organism: Vigna nakashimae; assembly: GCA_034642375.1. NCBI lineage: Eukaryota > Viridiplantae > Streptophyta > Magnoliopsida > Fabales > Fabaceae > Vigna > Vigna nakashimae. The sequence continues at coordinate 34,476,649 of CM067765.1, forward strand.
TATTTAAAAAAAGGGACACACGGCCCTTGGGCAGCCGCCACCCACTCTCTCAAAAACTCTCGGTCCAGGTGCCCGTGAGGTGGAGCTGGAAATGGAGAATTAATTTGGCTTGTGCATGGTGTAGGCGTGTTGTGCTGGAAGAAGGGAAGCTGCAGTAGGTGTCTCGGTGGTAGGGGCCATGCTGGAAGAAAAGAGAATGGCTTTTGATTTATGCAATGAAGAAGTAGATTAGGTAGAAGAGTGATTCACGTGAATGTGAACCATAGTGTGCACGGTGATGGAGCACTTTCAAGAGGCTAGAAAGTTTTATTCTCTTTAGTTAATCATTGAAGGAAGATGGTGCAGAGGTGTGGAATTTTTATTTGGGAAAAGAAGTAGGATACGTTGGAGATGTGGTGTCACGGTTAAGGAGGTAGTTCTTTATAAGCATTTGCAATGTTTAATTTCTTTTGGTAGATGAATGGGTCATAAGTTTTATTTTCTTTCATTTCCTTTGCTTTAAAATATTTTATATCATATTTTGAACTCATTTTCTGTATTTTGGATGTTTCGGATTGATTTTACTATTTCAAGTTGCTGTAATTTCATTTTAATGTATCAGTTTCGTTTTTACTATCTTAATCTAGTTTTACTATTTTGAATTTTATTTAAAACGCTTTTTTATTTATTCGCAACCAAACCATCAACCCCCCCCCCCCACTACGTGTTTGATCTGAGACTGAACCACAATTTGGTCCTTGAGAGACGACCTAGGAGTCACTTCCTAGTCTATACTACATTCTTTTATGCACAACTTTTGTGGGAGGTGCGACCCTCTCATCATGGACGAAGTGGACGAATTGGACGAATTGGAGATATTGGATGAAGTGGAGGAAGTTGACGAAGTGGACGAAGTTGACGAAGTGGAGGAAGTGAAGGAAGTGGATGAAATGGAGGAACTTCACATAGTGGACGAAGTTGATGAAGTTGATGAAGTGGACGAAGTTGACGCAGTGGACAAAGTTGAGGAAGTGTACGAAGTTGATGAAATGGAGGAAGTGGACGAAGTTGACCAAGTGGAGGAAGTGGACGAAGTGGAGGAACTAGAGGAAGTGGACGATGTGGAGGAAGTGGAGGAAGTGGAAAAAGTGTACGAAGTGGAGGAAATGGAGGAAGTTGAGGAAGTGGTTGAATTGGACGAAATAGACGAAATGGACGAAGTGGACAAAGTGGAGGAAGTGGAGGAAGTATAGGAAGTTGAGGAAGTTGACGAAGGAGACGAAGTGGACGAAGTGGAGCTAGTTGAGGAAGTGGAGGAAGTGGAGGAAGTTGACGAAGTGGAGGAAGTCGACAAAGTGGACGTAGTTGACGAAGTGGAGGGAGGATGTGGAGGAAGTGGATGAAGTGGAGGAAGTGGACGTAGTGGAGGAAGTGGACAAAGTGGAGGAAGTGGACAAAGTAGAGGGAGTGGATGAAGAGGAGGAAGTTGACGAAGCAGACGAAGTGGACAAAGTTGACAAAGTGGACGAAGTGGATGTAGTTGACGAAGTGGACGAAGTGGACAAAGTCGACGAAGTGGCGGAAGTGGATGAAGTGGACAAAGTTGAGGAAGTTCACGAACTGGAAGAACTAGACGAAGTGGTCGAAATAGACGAAGTGGAGGAAGAGGACGAAGTGGAAAAAGTGCACGATGTGGAGGAAATGGAGGAAGTGGAGGAAGTGGTTGAACTGGACGAATTGGACAAAGTCGACAAATTGGACGAAGTGGAGGAAGTGGAGGAAGTTGAGGAAGTTGACGAAGCAGACTAAGTGGACAAAGTGGAGGAATTGGACGAAGTGGAGGAAGTTCAGGAAGTGGACGAGGTTGAGGAAGTGGACGAATATGAAAAGGGGACAACGTGGACGTAGTTGATGAAGTGGACGAAGTGGATGAAGTGGACGAAGTGGACGAATTGGAGGAAGTTGACGAACTGCACGAACTCGACGGAGTGGTCGAAGTGGACGATGTGGATGAAGTGAAGGAGGTGGTCGAAGTAGAAAAAGTGGAGGAAGTGGAGGAAGTGGATGAAGTAGAGGAAGTGGACGAAGCAGACGAAGTGGACGAAGTGGACGAAGTGGACGAAGTGGACGAAGTTGAGGAAGTTCAGGAAGTGGACGAGGTGGAGGAAGTTGACGAAGTGGAGGAAGTGGAGGAAGTTGACAATGTGGACAAAGTGGACGTAGTTGATGAAGTGGACGAAGTGGACGAAGTGGATGAAGTCGACGAAGTGGACGAAGTGGAGGAAGTTGACGAACTGGACGAACTCGACGAAGTGGTCGAAGTGGCCGTTGTGGATGAAGTGAAGGAGGTGGACGAAGTAGATAAAGTGGACGAAGTGAAGGAAATGGAGGACGTGGAGGAAGTGGACAAACTGGACGAATTGGACGAAGTGGACGAAGTGGAGGTATTGGAGCAAGTAGAGGGACTTGACGAAGTGGATGAAGTGGAGGAAATGAAGGAAGTGTAGGAAATGGAGGAAGTTCACGAAGCGTACGAAGTTCAAAAAGTGGAGGAAGTGGAGGAAGTAGACGAAGTTGACGAAGTGGACGAAGTGGACAAAGTGGATGAAGTGGAAGAAGTGTACGAAGTTGCGAAATGGACAAAGTTGACGAAGTGGAGGAACTGGACGAAGTGGACGAAGTAGAGCAAGTGGAGGAAGTTGACAAAGTGGACGATGTGGAGGAAGTAGAGGAAGTGGACGAAGTGGAAAAAGTGCACGAGGTGGAGGTAATGGTGGAAGTGGAGGAAGTGGTTGAACTAGACGAATTGGACGAAATACACGAAATGGACGAAGTGGAGGAAGTGGAGGAAGTGGAGGAAGTTGAGGAAGTTGACCAAGCAGACGAAGTGGACGAAGTGAACGAAGTTGAGGAAGTGGACGAAGTGGAGGAAGTTGACAAAGTGGACGAGTTTGAGGAAGTTGACGAAGTGGACAAAGTGGACGAAGTGTACGAAGTGGACGAAGTGGAGGAAGTGGAGGAAGTGGAGGAAATGGAGGAAGTGGACGAAGTGGACGAAGTTGACGAAGTGGGCGAAGTGGACGAAGTCGCCGAAGTGGACGAAGTCGATGTAGTGGACGAAGCTGACGAACTGGACGGAGTGGAGTAAGTGGAGGAAGTGGAGGAAGTTGATGAAGTGGACGGATTCGACGAATTCAACGAAGTTGAGGAAAAGTGGAGTAAATGGAGGAAGTGGAGGAAGTGGACGAAGTGAAGTAAGTGGAGGAAGTGGAGGAAGTGGAGGAAGCTGACGAAGTGGAGGAGTTGGACGAAGTGGACGAAGAGTGGAGGAAATGGTGGAAATGGAGAAAGTGGGGGAAGTGGAGGAAGTGAAGGAAGTGGAGGAAGTGGCTGATAACAGTTGAAAAACTGTTATTTTCATGCTTAAAACTGATACTAAAAGCAACCTTTAGACTTAAAAACTAGCTTGAAATCATGCTTTTATCTATATTTTCATAAATATGAGAGCTGGACAGGTTTATGCTTGATTTAAGTGTTTTTGTGCAGGTTTTAAGATGAATTTAGTGAAAAGAGTGAAGAATGAGAGAGATGGAATCAGAAAAGGAAGCAAAGAGTGCAAAAGGAGAAGCCGAAAGCACCGCTCAGCGGCATTTTACCGCTGAGCGGCAGTCAGAAGGTCACGGGAGGTCCGCTGAGGGGCAAACTGGCTGAGCGGTATTTACCGCTGAGCGGTATTTACCGCTGAGCGCCATTCTTAATAATGGGCTTGGACTTGTTTTCTGGCACTTTTATGGGCTTGGGCTTAGATCTTTTGTAATTCTAAAATAGTATATAAGGACTTGCACGTCCTAGAATTAGTATCTTTGGCAGAAACGAGGCAAACACTCTCTCTTCCACCCCTTTGAAGGAGGATCTTGGATGCTCAGGCTACCTCTTCACCTTTTTAGGGTTTATTCTTTCATTCTTTCATTGTTATTCATCTAGGTTCACCATGAATATGGTGAACTAAACCTTGTATGTTTGTTGGGGAATCAATGTAATCTCTTGAAGCTCTCATATATGGAATCTATGCTTGCATCTTTTAATTAAGATTTATGCTTTCTTTCATCATTAGTTAGGGTTTTTCCTCTTTGCTTAATGCTTGCATGGTTTAACTCATTCGATGCATGATTATTGGTTTTGTCGATACGGGCACGTACGGGGAAGTCTAGATCCGGGGAATTTCTCCCAATATTATATTGGTTGTCGTTAACCTCCTGCACTTATGAACTGATCATTAGGAATGCTAGGAATTGTATGAACTCGTGATTAGGGAGAAGCCATCTAGAATGGTACTTTAGAGAGTGGCATTAACAATGATGATTTGAATGTGGAATTCCTAAAATATAGGAGAGTGGATGAGATGAAATTGACCCCCAACAACATATTCATTCATATATTTCATTGAAAGTGTTTATCTTTTGCTTTTGCCATTGATCAAAACTCATGCATACATGTTTATTTTCGTCTTTGCATATTAAACTTCAAATATTTCGTTCTTAAGTCTTAGCTAATCAACAAACCACATAACTAAACTAGGCCGTGAGTCCTTTGGGAAGAACGATACTTGGTCTTACCAAGTTTATTACTTGAACGATTCGGTCATACTTGCCGATTGTGAAACAAGTTTGTGACATCATATTTTGGTGATGATAAATTTGTCCATCAGTGGCGGAAGTGGAGGAAGTGGAGGAAGGGTAGGAAGTGGAGGAAGTAGACGAAGTGGAGGAAGTGTAGGAAGTGGAGGAACTGGACGAAGTGCAGGAAGGGAACAAAGTGGAAGAAGTGAAGGAAGTGGACAAAGTGGACGAACTGGACGAATTGGACGAAGTGGAGGAAGTGGTGGAAGTAGAGGAAGTGGAGAAAGTGGACTTTGTGGACGAAGTGAATGAAGAGGAGGAAGTGGGGAAAGTAGAGGAAGTGGACGAAAAGAAGGAAGTGGACGAACTAGACGAAGTGGGCCAAGTGGACGAAGTTGAGAAAGTGGACGATATGGACGAAGTTGACAAAGGGGAGTAAGTGGAAGAAGTGGACGAAGTGGCAAAAGTGGACGAAGTGGATGAAGTGGAGGAAAAGTGGAGGAAATGGAGGAAGTGGACGAAGTCGTGGAAATGGAGGAAGTGGAGGAAGTTGACAAAGTGGGCGAAGTGGAGGAACTGGACAATTTGGAGTAAATGGAGGAAGTGAAGGAAGTGGAGGAAGTTGACTAGTGGACCAAGTGGAGGAAGTGGAGGAAGTTGAGGAAGTTGACCAAGCATACGAAGTGGACGAAGTGGACGAAGTTGAGGAAGTGGACGAAGTGGAGGAAGTTGACAAAGTGGACGAGTTCGAGAAAGTTGACGAAGTGGACAAAGTGGACGAAGTGGAGGAAGTGGAGGAAATGGAGGAAGTGGACGAAGTTGACGAAGTGGGCGAAGTGGACGAAGTCGCCGAAGTGGACGAAGTCGATGTAGTGACGAAGCTGACGAACTGGACGAAGTGGAGTAAGTGGAGGAAGTGGAGGAAGTTGATGAAGTGGACGAATTCGACGAAGTTGAGGAAAAGTGGAGGAAATGGAGGAAGTGGAGCAAGTGGAGGAAGTGGAGGAAGTGAAGTAAGTGGAGGAAGTGGAGGAAGTTGACGAAGTGGAGGACTTGGACGAAGTGGACGAAGAGTGGAGGAAATGGTGGAAATGGAGAAAGTGGGGGAAGTGGAGGAAGTGAAGGAAGTGGAGGAAGTGGAGGAAGTGTAGGAAGTGGAGGAAGTGGAGGAAGTAGACGAAGTGGAGGAAGGGTAGGAAGTGGAGGAAATGGACGAAGTGCAGGAAGGGAACAAAGTGGAAGAAGTGAAGGAAGTGGACAAAGTGGACGAACTGGACGAATTGGACGAATTGGACGAAGTGGAGGAAGTGGTGGAAGTAGAGGAAGTGGAGAAAGTGGACTTTGTGGACGAAGTGAATGAAGAGGAGGAAGTGGGGAAAGTAGAGGAAGTGGACGAAGTGAAGGAAGTGGACGAACTAGACGAAGTGGGCGAAGTGGACGAAGTTGACAAAGTGGACGAAATGGACGAAGTTGACAAAGGGGAGTAAGTGGAAGAAGTGGACAAAGTGGACGAAGTGGCGAAAGTGGACGAAGTGGATGACGTGGAGGAAAAATGGAGGAAATGGAGGAAGTGGACGAAGTCGTGGAAATGGAGGAAGTGGAGGAAGTTGACAAAGTGGGCGAAGTGGAGGAACTGGACAATTTGGAGTAAGTGGAGGAAGTGAAGGAAGTGGAGGAAGTTGACTAGTGGACCAAGTGGAGGAAGTGGAGGAAGTTGAGGAAGTTGACCAAGCATACTAAGTGGACGAAGTGGACGAAGTTGATGAAGTGGACGAAGTGGAGGAAGTTGACAAAGTGGACGCGTTCGAGGAAGTTGACGAAGTGGACAAAGTGGACGAAGTGGAGGAAGTGGAGGAAATGGAGGAAGTGGATGAAGTTGACGAAGTGGGCGAAGTGGACGAAGTCGCCGAAGTGGACGAAGTCGATGTAGTGACGAAGCTGACGAACTGGACGGAGTGGAGTAAGTGGAGGAAGTTGATGAAGTGGACGAATTCGACGAAGTTGAGGAAAAGTGGAGGAAATGGAGGAAGTGGAGCAAGTGGAGGAAGTGGACGAAGTGAAGTAAGTGGAGGAAGTGGAGGAAGTTGACGAAGTGGAGGAGTTGGACTAAGTGGACGAAGAGTGGAGGAAATGGTGGAAATGGAGAAAGTGGGGGAAGTGGAGGAAGTGAAGGAAGTGGAGGAAGTGGCGGAAGTGGAGGAAGTGGAGGAAGTGGAGGAAGTGGAGGAAGTAGACGAAGTGGAGGAAGTGTAGGAAGTGGAGGAAATGGACGAAGTGCAGGAAGGGAACAAAGTGGACGAAGTGAAGGAAGTGGAGAAAGTGGACGAACTTGACGAACTGGACGAATTGGACGAAGTGGAGGAAGTGGTGGAAGTAAAGGAAGTGGAGAAAGTGGACTTTGTGGACGAAGTGAATGAAGAGGAGGAAGTGGGGAAAGTAGAGGAAGTGGACGAAGTGAAGGAAGTGGACGAACTAGACGAAGTGGGCGAAGTGGACGAAGATGACAAAGTGGACGAAATGGACGAAGTTGACAAAGGGGAGTAAGTGGAAGAAGTGGACGAAGTGGAGGAAGTGGCGAAAGTGGACGAAGTGGAGGAAAAGTGGAGGAAATGGAGGAAGTGGAGGAAGTTGACAAAGTGGGCGAAGTGGAGGAACTGGACAATTTGGAGTAAGTGGAGGAAGTGAAGGAAGTGGAGGAAGTTGACTAGTGGACCAAGTGGAGGAAGTGGAGGAAGTTGAGGAAGTTGACCAAGCATACGAAGTGGACGAAGTTGAGGAAGTGGACGAAGTGGAGGAAGTTGACAAAGTGGACGAGTTCGAGGAAGTTGACGAAGTGGACAAAGTGGACGGAGTGTACGAAGTGGACGAAGTGGAGGAAGTGGAGGAAATTGAGGAAGTGGACGAAGTTGACGAAGTGGGCGAAGTGGACGAAGTCGCCGAAGTGGACGAAGTCGATGTAGTGGACGAAGCTGACGAACTGGACGGAATGGAGTAAGTGGAGGAAGTGGAGGAAGTTGATGAAGTGGACGAATTCGACGAAGTTGAGGAAAAGTGGTGGAAATGGAGGAAGTGGAGCAAGTGGAGGAAGTGGACGAAGTGAAGTAAGTGGAGGAAGTGGAGGAAGTTGACGAAGTGGAGGAGTTGGACGAAGTGGACGAAGAGTGGAGGAAATGGTGGAAATGGAGAAAGTGGGGGAAGTGGAGGAAGTGAGGGAAGTGAAGGAAGTGGCAGAAGTGGAGGAAGTGGAGGAAGTGTAGGAAGTGAAGGAAGTGGAGGAAGTAGACGAAGTGGAGGAAGTGTAGGAAGTGGAGGAACTGGACGAAGTGCAGGAAGGGAACAAAGTGGAAGAAGTGAAGGAAGTGGACAAAGTGGACGAACTGGACGAATTGGACGAATTGGACGAAGTGGAGGAAGTGGTGGAAGTAGAGGAAGTGGAGAAAGTGGACTTTGTGGACGAAGTGAATGAAGAGGAGGAAGTGGGGAAAGTAGAGGAAGTGGACGAAGTGAAGGAAGTGGACGAACTAGACGAAGTGGGCGAAGTGGACGAAGTTGACAAAGTGGACGAAATGGACGAAGTTGACAAAGGGGAGTAAGTGCAAGAAGTGGACGAAGTGGAGGAAGTGGCGAAAGTGGACGAAGTGGATGAAGTGGAGGAAAAGTGGAGGAAATGGAGGAAGTGGACGAAGTCGTGGAAATGGAGGAATGGAGGAAGTTGACAAAGTGGGCGAAGTGGAGGATTTGGACAATTTGGAGTAAGTGGAGGAAGTGAAGGAAGTGGAGGAAGTTGACTAGTGGACCAAGTGGAGGAAGTGGAGGAAGTTGAGGAAGTTGACCAAGCATACGAAGTGGACGAAGTGGACGAAGTTAGGGAAGTGGACGAAGTGGAGGAAGTTGACAAAGTGGACGAGTTCGAGGAAGTTGACGAAGTGGACAAAGTGGACGAAGTGTACGAAGTGGACGAACTGGAGGAAGTGGAGGAAATGGAGGAAGTGGACGAAGTTGACGAAGTGGGCGAAGTGGACGAAGTCGCCGAAGTGGACGAAGTCGATGTAGTGGACGAAGTTGACGAACTGGACGAAGTGGAGTAAGTGGAGGAAGTTGATGAAGTGGACGAATTCGACGAAGTTGATGAAAAGTGGAGGAAATGGAGGAAGTGGAGCAAGTGGAGGAAGTGGACAAAGTGAAGTAAGTGGAGGAAGTGGAGGAAGTTGACGAAGTGGAGGAGTTGGACGAAGAGTGGAGGAAATGGTGGAAATAGAGAAAGTGGGGGAAGTGGAGGAAGTGAAGGAAGTGGAGGAAGTGTAGGAAGTGGAGGAAGTGGAGGAAGTAGACGAAGTGGAGGAAGTGTAGGAAGTGGAGGAACTGGACGAAGTGCAGGAAGGGAACAAAGTGGAAGAAGTGAAGGAAGTGGACAAAGTGGACGAACTGGACGAATTGGACAAATTGGACGAAGTGGAGGAAGTGGTGGAAGTAGAGGAAGTGGAGAAAGTGGACTTTGTGGACGAAGTGAATGAAGAGGAGGAAGTCGGGAAAGTAGAGGAAGTGGACGAAGTGAAGGAAGTGGACGAACTAGACGAAGTGGGCGAAGTGGACGAAGTTGACAAAGTGGACGAAATGGACGAAGTTGACAAAGGGGAGTAAGTGGAAGAAGTGGACGAAGTGGAGGAAGTGGCGAAAGTGGACGAAGTGGATGAAGTGGAGGAAAAGTGGAGGAAATGGAGGAAGTGGACGAAGTCGTGGAAATGGAGGAATGGAGGAAGTTGACAAAGTGGGCGAAGTGGAGGAACTGGACAATTTGGAGTAAGTGGAGGAAGTGAAGGAAGTGGAGGAAGTTGACTAGTGGACCAAGTGGAGGAAGTGGAGGAAGTTGAGGAAGTTGACCAAGCATACGATGTGGACGAAGTGGACGAAGTTGAGGAAGTGGACGAAGTGGAGGAAGTTGACAAAGTGGACGAGTTCGAGGAAGTTGACGAAGTGGACAAAGTGGACGAAGTGTACGAAGTGGACGAAGTGGAGGAAGTGGAGGAAATGGAGGAAGTGGACGAAGTTGACGAAGTGGGCGAAGTGGACGAAGTCGCCGAAGTGGACGAAGTCGATGTAGTGGACGAAGTTGACGAACTGGACGGAGTGGAGTAAGTGGAGGAAGTGGAGGAAGTTGATGAAGTGGACGAATTCGACGAAGTTGATGAAAAGTGGAGGAAATGGAGGAAGTGGAGCAAGTGGAGGAAGTGGACGAAGTGAAGTAAGTGGAGGAAGTGGAGGAAGTTGACGAAGTGTAGGAGTTGGACGAAGTGGACGAAGAGTGGAGGAAATGGTGGAAATGGAGAAAGTGGGAGAAGTGGAGGAAGTGAAGGAAGTGGAGGAAGTGGCGGAAGTGGAGGAAGTGGAGGAAGTGTAGGAAGTGGAGGAAGTGGAGGAAGTAGACGAAGTGGAGGAAGTGTAGGAAGTGGAGGAACTGGACGAAGTGCAGGAAGGGAACAAAGTGGAAGAAGTGAAGGAAGTGGACAAAGTGGACGAACTGGACGAATTGGACGAATTGGACGAAGTGGAGGAAGTGGTGGAAGTAGAGGAAGTGGAGAAAGTGGACTTTGTGGACGAAGTGAATGAAGAGGAGGAAGTGGGGAAAGTAGAGGAAGTGGACGAAGTGAAGGAAGTGGACGAACTAGACGAAGTGGGCGAAGTGGACGAAGTTGACAAAGTGGACGAAATGGACGAAGTTGACAAAGGGGAGTAAGTGGAAGAAGTGGACGAAGTGGAGGAAGTGGTAAAAGTGGACGAAGTGGATGAAGTGGAGGAAAAGTGGAGGAAATGGAGGAAGTGGACGAAGTCGTGGAAATGGAGGAAGTGGAGGAAGTTGACAAAGTGGGCGAAGTGGAGGAACTGGACAATTTGGAGTAAGTGGAGGAAGTGAAGCAAGTGGAGGAAGTTGACTAGTGGACCAACTAGAGGAAAAGTGGATGAAATGGAGCAAATGGAGGAAGTGGAGGAAGTGGAGGAAATTGAGGAAGTGGAGGACATGGAGGAAGTGGACGAAGTGGACGAAGTCGACGAAAAGGAGGAAGTGGACGAAGTGGACATAGTGCAGGAAGTGGACGAATTGGACGAAGTGAATGAAGTGGAGGAAGAGGACGAAGTGCAGGAAGTGGACGAAAAGGAGGAAGTGGACGAAGTCGACGAAAAGGAGGAAGTGGTGGAAGTGGACGAAGTGGACATAGTGCAGGAAGTGGACGAATTGGACGAAGTGAATGAAGTGGAGGAAGAGGACGAAGTGGACGAAGTCGACAAAATGGACGAAGTGGAGGAAGTGGACGAAGTGGAGTAAGTCGACGAAGTGGAGGAAGTCGACGAAGTGGACGAAGTGAAGTAACTGGAAGAAGTTGACGAGGTTTACGAAGTGGAAGAAGTGGCCAAAATGGACGAAGTGGACGACGTGGACGAACTGGACGAAGTGGAGGAAGTGGACAAAGTGACAAGGTGGACGTGGTGGACGAAGTGGACGTAGTGGACAAAGTGGGCGAAGTGGACGAAGTGGACAAAGTGGAGTAAGTGGAGGAAGTGGAGGAAGTGGAGGTAGTGGCGGCAGTGGACGAAGTTGACGAAGTGAGCAAAGTGGAGGAAAAGTGGAGGAAATGCAGGAAATGGAGGAAGTGGAGGAAATCGAGGAAGTGGAGGAAGTCGAGGAAATGGAGGAAGTGGACGAAGTGGAAGAATTGGAGGAAGTGGAGGAAGTGGAGGAAGAGGACGAAGTGGACAAACTGGACGAATTAGACGAGGAAGTGGAGGAAGTGGACGAAGTGCAGGATGTGGAGGAAGTGGACGAAGTTGTCGAAGTGGAGGAAGTTAACGAAGTGGACGAAGTGGAGGAAGTGAAGGAAATGGATGAACTAGACGAATTGGACGAAGTGGACAAAGTGGTCGAAGTGGACGAATTGGAGGAAGTGGAGAAAGTGGACCAAGTGGAGGAAATGGAGGAAATGGAACAAATCGAGGAAATGGAGGAAGTGGAGGAAGTCGAGGATGTGGATGAAGTGGACAGAGTGGACGAAGTAGTCGAAATGGACGAAGTTGACGAAGTGGTCGAAGTAGATGAAATGGAGGAAGTGGAGGAAATGGAGGAAGTGGAAAAAGTGGAGGATGTGTCCGAAGTGGACAAAGTGTAGCAAGTAGACGAACTGGACGAACTGGACGATGTGGTCGAAGTGGACGAATAGGAGGAAGTGGAGGAAGTAGACGAGGTGGACAAAGTGGACCAAGTGGAGGAAATGGAGGAAGTAGAGGAGGTGGATGAAGTGCACCGAAGTTGAGGAAGTGGACCAATAGGAGGAAGTGGAGGAAGTGGATAAACTAGACGAATTGGACGAAGTGGACAAAGTGCTCGCAATGGACGAATAGGAGGAAGTGGAGGAAGTCAACGAGGTAGACAGAGTAGACCAAGTGGAGGAAATGGAGGAAGTGGAGCAAGTGGAGGAAGTGGACGAAGGGGAGGAAGTGGATGAACTGGACGAATTGGATGAAGTGGACAAAGTGGTCAAAATGGAAGAAATGGAGCAAGTGGAGGAACTGGAGGAAGTGGACAGAGTGGACGAAGTTGTCGAAATGGACGAAGTGGACGAAGTGTAGGAAGTGGAGGAAGTTGACAAACCGGACCAACTCGACAAAGTGGTCGAAGTGGACAATGTGGAGGAAGTAGAGGAAGTGGACGAAGTGGAAAAAGTGCACGAAGTGGAGGTAATGGAGGATGTGGAGGAAGTGGTAGAACTGGACGAATTGGACGAAATAGACGAAATGGACGAAGTGGACGAAGTGGAGGAACTGGAGGAAGTTGAGGAAGTTAACCAAGCAGACGAAGTGGATGACGTGGACAAAGTGGAGGAAGTGGACAAAGTGGAGGAAGTTGAGGAAGTGGACGAAGTGGAGGAAGTTGACGAGTTGGAGGAAGTTAACGAAGTGGACAAAGTGGACGAAGTGGAGGAAGTGGAGGAAATGAAGGAAGTGGACGAAGTGGACGAAGTGGAGCAAGTGGACGAAGTTGTCGAAGTGGGAGAAGTGGACGAAGTTGACAAAGTGGACAAAATGGACGAAGTTGACAAAGTGGGCGAAGTGGAGGAAGTGGAAGAAGTTGACGAAGTTGACGAAGTGGAAGAAGTGGACGAAGTGGACGAAATGGACAAAGTGTACGAAGTGGACAAAGTGGAGGAAGTGGACGAACTGGACGAATTGGACGAAGTGGTCGAAGTGGACGAATAGGAGGAAGTTGAAGAACTGGACGAGGTGGACAAAGTGGACCAAGTGGAGGAAATGGAGGAAGTGGAGGAGGTGGAGAAAGTGGAGGAAGTGGACCGAAGTTGAGGAAGTGGACGAATAGGAGGAAGTGGAGGAAGTGGATGAACTAGACGAATATGACGAAGTGGACAAAGTGGTCGCAGTGGACGAATAGGAGGAAGTGGAGGAAGTGGATGCTAGACGAATATGACGAAGTGGACAAAGTGGTCGCAGTGGATGAATAGGAGGAAGTAGAGGAAGTGGACGAGGTGGACAGAGTAGATCAAGTGGAGGAAATGGAGGAAGTGGAGCAAGTGGAGGAAGTGGAGGAAGTGGACGAAGTGGACGAAGTGTAGGAAGTGGATGAACTGGACGAATTGGATGAAGTGGACAAAGTGGTCGAATTGGAGGAAATGGAGCAAGTGGAGGAACTAGAGGAAGTGGAGTAAGTGGACAGAGTGGACGAAGTTGTCGAAATAGACGAAGTGGAGGAAGTGGAGGAAGTTGAAAAACTGGACGAACTCGACGAAGTGGTCGAAGTGGACGATGTGGAGGAAGTAGAGGAAGTCGACGAAGTGGAAAAAGTGCATGAAGTGGAGGTAATGGAGGAAGTGGAGGAAGGGAAAAACTGTTATTTTCATGCTTAAAATTGATACTAAAAGCAACCTTTATACTTAGAAACTAGCTTGAAATCATGCTTTTATCCATATTTTCAGAATTAAGAGAGCTGGACAGGTTTATGCTTGATTTCAGTGTTTTTGTGCAGGTTTTAAGGAATTTAGTGAAAGAAGTGAAGAAGGAGAGAGATGGAATCAGAAAAGAAATCAAAGAGTGCAAAAGGAGAAGCCGAAGGCACCGCTCAGCGGCATTTTACCGCTGAGCGGCACTCAGGAGGTCACGGGAGGTCCGCTGAGGGGCAAAATGGCCGCTGAGGGGAAGAAAAGAGACGCGCACTCACCGCTGAGCGGTACTTTACCGCTGAGCGGCACACTTATGGGCTTGGGCCTAGATTTTTTGTAATTTTAGAATAGTATATAAGCTTTAGGACGTCCTAGGGTTTGTATCTTTGGCAGAAACGAGGAAAACACTCTCTCTTCCACCCCTTTGAAGGAGGATCTTGGATGCTCAGGCTACCTCTTCACCTTTATAGGGTTTATTCTTTCATTCTTTCATTGTTATTCATCTAGGTTCACCATGAATATGGTGAACTAAACCTTGTATGTTTGTTGGGGAATCAATGTAATCTCTTGAAGCTCTCATATATGGAATTTATGCTTGCATCTTAATCTAAGATTTATGCTTTCTTTCATCATTAGTTAGGGTTTTTCCTCTTTGCTTAATGCTTGCATTGTTTAACTCATTCGATGCATGATTATTGGTTTTGTCGATACGGGCACGTACGGGGAAGTCTAGATCCGGGGAATTTCTCCCAATATTATGTTGGTTGTCGTTAAGCTCCTGAACTTATGAACTGATCATTAGGAATGCTAGGAATTGTATGAACTCGTGATTAGGGAGAAGCCTTCTAGAAAGGTACATTAGAGAGTGGCATTAACAATGATGATTTGAATGTTGAATTCCTAAAATATATGAGAGTGGATAAGATGAAATTGACCCCCAACAACATATTCATCCATATATTTCATTGAAAGTGTTTATCTTTTGCTTTATGCCATTGATCAAAACTTCATGCATACATGTTTATTTTCTGTCTTGCATATTAAACTCCAATTATTTCGTTCTTAAGTCTTAGCTAATCAACAAACCACACAACTAAACTAGGCCGAGAGTCCTTTGGGAAGAACGATACTTGGTCCAACCAAGTTTATTACTTGAACGATTCGGTCATACTTGCCGATTGAAAAACAATTTTGTGACATCATATTTTGGTGATCATAAATTTGTCCATCAACCAAGCAGACGAAGTGGAGGAAGTGGACGAAGTGGAGGAAGTGGAGGAAGTTGACGAAGTGGACGAGTTGGAGGAAGCTGACGAAGTGGACAAGGTGGACAAAGTGGAGGAAGTGGAGGAAATGGACGAAGTGGAGCAAGTGGACGATGTTGACGAAGTGGGAGAAATGGACGATGTTGACAATGTGGACGCAATGGACGAAGTTGACAAAGTGGACGAAGTGGAGGAAGTGGAAGAAGTTGACGAAGTGGAAGAAGTGGACGAAGTGGATGAAATGGACGAAGTGGAGGAGGTGGACGAACTGGACGAATTGGACGAAGTGGATGAATAGGACGAAGTGGAGGAAGTGGACGAGGTGGACAGAGTAGACCAAGTGGAGGAAGTGGACAGAGTGGACGAAGTTGTCGAAATGGACGAAGTGGAGGAAGTTGACAAACTGGACGAACTCGACGAAGTGGTCAAAGTGGACGATATGGAGGAAGTAGAGGAAGTGGACGAAGTGGAAAAAGTGCACGAAGTGGAGGTAATGGAGAAAGTGGTTGAACTGGACGAATTGGACGAAATAGACGAAATGGACGAAGTGGATGAAGTCGAGGAAGTGGAGGAAGTGGAGGAAATGGAGGAAGTGGTCGGAGTGGACGAGGTGGAGGAAGTGGATGAAGTGGACGAAGTGGGCAAAGTGGACGAAGTTGACGAAGTGGACGAAGTGGACGAAAGGCACGAAGTGGACGAAGTGGAGGAAGTGTACGAAGAGGAGGAAATGGAGGAAGTGGAAGAACTGGACGAAGTGGAGCAAGTGGACGAAGTTGACGAAGTGGACGAAGTGGATGAAATGGACGAAGTGGACAATGTTGACGAAGTGGACAATGTTGATGAAGTGGACGAAGTGAACGATTTGGACGAAGTGGACGAAGTTGACGACGTGGACGGAGTTGACGAAGTTGACGACGTGGACGAAGTAGATGAAGTGACGAAGTGGACGTAGTGGACTTGGTGCACGAAGTGGATGAAGTCGACGAAGTGGACGAAGTAGATGTAGTGGATGAAGTGGACGAAGTCGATTTAGTGAACGAAGTGGACGAACTGGACGGAGTGGAGTAAGTGGAGGAAGTTGATGAAGTGGACGAATTCGACGAAGTTGAGGAAAAGTGGAGGAAATGGAGTAAGTGGAGCAAGTGGAGCAAGTGGAGGAAAAGGACGAAGTGGAGTAAGTGGAGAAAGTGAAGGAAGTTGACAAAGTGGACGAGTTGGACGAAGTGGACGAAGTGGAGGAAGAGTGGAGGAAATGGAGGAAGTGGGTGAAGTGGAGGAAGTAGACGAAGTGGACGAAGTGTAGGAAGTGGAGGAAGTGGACGAAGTGCAGGAAGGGGACAAAGTGGAAGAAGTGGAGGAAGTGGACAAAGTGGACGAACTGGACGAATTGGACGAAGTGGAGGAAGTGGTGGAAGTGGAGGAAGTGGACAAAGTAGACTTTGTGGACGAAGTGAAGGAGGAGGAGGAAGTGGGGAAAGTAGAGGAAGTGGACGAAGTGAAGGAAGTGGACGAAGTTGACGAAGTGGACGAAGTGGGCGAAGGGGACGAAGTTGACAAAGTGGACGAAATGGACGAAGTTGACAAAGAGGAGTAAGTGGAAGAAGTAGAGGAAGTGGAGGAAGTGGCGGAAGAGGACGAAGTGAACGAAGTTGACGAAGTGGACGAAGTGGAGGAAGTCGAGGAAAAGTGGAGGAAATGGAAGAAGTTGACGAAGTTGAGGAAATGGAGGAAGTAGAGGAAGTTGACGAAGTGGGCGAAGTGGAGGAACTGGACAATGTGTAGTAAGTAGAGGAAGTTGACGTAGTGGACCAAGTGGAGAAAAGTGGATGAAATGGAGGAAATGGAGGAAGTTGAGGAAGTTGAGGAAATGGAGGAAGTGGTGGAAGTGGATGAAGTGGACGAAGTGGAGGAAGTGGACGAAGTGGAGGAAGTGGACGAAGTGGACGAAAAGGAGGAAGTGGAGGAAGTGGAGGATGTGGACGAAGTGGAGGAAGTGGACGAAGTCGACGAAATGGAGGAAGTGGACATAGTGCAAGAAGTGGACGAAGTGGACGACTTTGACGAAGTGGACGAAGTGAATGAAGTGGAGGAAGCGGAGGAAGTGGACGAAGTCGACAAAATGGACGAAGTGGAGGAAGTGAACGAAGTGGAGGAAGTGGACGAAGTGGAGGAAGTGGAAGAAGTTGACGAAGTTGACGAAGTGGAAGAAGTGGACGAAGTGGACGAAAAGGACGAAGTGGACAAGGTTGACGAGGTGGACGAAGTGGACGTAGTGAACGAAGTGGGCGAAGTGGATGAAGTGGACAAAGTGGACAAAGTGGAGTAAGTGGAGGAAGTGGAGGAAGTGGAGGAAGTGGAGGAAGTGGAGGAAGTGGTGGCAGTGGATGAATTGGACAAAGTTGACGAAGTGGAGGAAAAGTGGAGGAGGAAATGGAGGAAGTGGACGAAGTTGACGAAGTGGAGGAAGTGGACGAAGTGGAAGAATTGGATGAAGTGGAGGAAGTGGAGGAAGAGGACGAAGTGGACAAACTGGACGAATTGGACGAATTGGTTGAAGTGCACGAAGTGGAGGAAGTGGAGGAAGTGGGCGAAGTTGACGAAGTGGAGGAAATGGAGGAAATGGATGAACTAGACGAATTGGACGAAGTGGACAAAGTGATCGAAGTGGAGGAAGTGTAGGAAGTGGACCGAAGTTGAGGAAGTGGACGAATAGGAGGAAGTGGACGAATAGGAGGAAGTGGACGAATAGGAGGAAGTGGATGAACTAGACGAATTGGACAGAGTGGACAAAGTGGTCGCAGTGGACGAATAGGAGGAAGTGGACGAGGTGGACAGAGTAGACCAAGTGGAGGAAATGGAGGAAGTGGAGCAATTGGAGGAAGTAGACGAAGTGTAGGAATTGGATGAACTGGACGAATTCGATGAAGTGGACAAAGTGGTCGAAGTGGAGGAAATGGAGCAAGTGGAGGAAGTGGAGGAAGTGGATAGAGTGGACGAAGTTGTCGAAATGGACGAAGTTGACGAAGTGGTCGAAGTAAACGAAATGGACAAAGTGGACGAAGTGGAGGAAGTGGCGGAAATGGAGGAAGTGGTG
This sequence comes from Vigna nakashimae, assembly GCA_034642375.1. Classification (NCBI taxonomy): domain Eukaryota; kingdom Viridiplantae; phylum Streptophyta; class Magnoliopsida; order Fabales; family Fabaceae; genus Vigna; species Vigna nakashimae. Next base: position 34,494,548 of record CM067765.1, read on the forward strand.
GAAGTGGTGGAAGTGGAAGAAGTGGAGGAAGTGTAGGAAGTGGAAGAAGTGGAGGAAGTGGAGGAAGTGGAGGAAGTGGATGAAGTGGTTGAAGTGGACGAAGTGGACGAAGTGGGGGAATAAGACGAAGTGGTCGAAGTAGACGAAATGGACGAATTTGACGAAGTGGACAAAGTGGATGAAGTGGAGGAAGTGGAGTAGGTGGAGGAAGTGGACGAAGTGGACAAAGTGGATGAAGTGGAGGAAGTGGAGTAGGTGGAGGAAGTGGACGAAGTTCACGAAGTGGACAAAGTGGACGAAGTGGAGGAAGTTCACGAAGTGGAGGAAGTGGTGGAAGTGGAGGAACTGGACGAAGTGGAGGAAGGGGAGGAAGTGGAGGAAGTGTAGGAAGTGGATGAACTAGACGAATTGGATGAAGTGGACAAAGTGGTCGAATTGGGCGAAGTGAAAGAAGTGGACGTAGTGGACAAAGTGGACCAAGTGGAGGAAATTGAGGAAGTGGAGGAAGTGGAGGGAGTGGACTGATAACAGTTGAAAAATTGTTATTTTCATGCTTAAAAGTGATACTAAAAGCAACCTTTAGACTTAAAAACTAGCTTGAAATCATGCTTTTATCTATATTTTCATAAATAAGAGAGCTGGACAGGTTTATGCTTGATTTAAGTGTTTTTGTGTAGGTTTTAAGGTGAATTTGGTGAAAGAAGTGAAGAAGGAGAGAGATGACATTAGAAAAGACAAGAAAGAGTGCAAAAAGAGAAGTCAAAGGCACCGCTCAGCGGTATTCTACCGCTGAGCGGCACTCAGGAGGTTGCGGGAGTCACGCTGAGGGGCAAAATGGTCGCTGAGGGGAAGAAAGTGACGCGCAGTCACCGCTGAGCGGTATTTACCGCTGAGCGGCACTTTTTGGGCTTGGGCTTTTGTAATCTTTTGTAACTCTAGACTAGTATATAAGGGCTTGCACGTCCTAGAATTAGGTATCTTTGGTAGAAACGAGGCAAACACTCTCTCTTCCACCCCTTTGAAGGAGGATCTTGGATGCTCAGGCTACCTCTTCACCTTTATTGGGTTTATTCTTTCATTCTTCCATTGTTATTCATCTAGGTTCACCATGAATATGGTGAACTAAACCTTGTATGTTTGTTGGGGAATCAATGTAATCTCTTGAAGCTCTCATATATGGAATCTGTTGCTTACATCTTTTAATTAAGACTTATGCTTTCTTTCATCATTAGTTAGGGATTTTCCTCTTTGCTCAATGCTTGCATAGTTTAACTCATTCCATGCATGATTATTGGTTTTGTCGATACGGGCACGTACGGGGAAGTCTAGATCCGGGGAATGTCTCCCAATATTATACTGAGAATATTATATTGGTTGTCGTTAAGCTCCTGCACTCATGAACTAATCATTAGGAATGCTAGGAATTGTATGAACTCGTGATTAGGGAGAAGCCATCTAGAATGGTACATTAGAGAGTGGCATTAACAATGATGATTTGAATGTTGAATTCCTAAAATATATGAGAGTGGATGAGATGAAATTGACCCCCAACAACATATTCATTCATATATTTCATTGAAAGTGTTTATCTTTTGTCTTTGCCATTGATCAAACTTCATGCATACATGTTTATTTTCTGTCTTGCATATTAAAATCTAAATATTTCGTTTGTAAGTCCTAGCTAATCAACAAATCACATAACTAAACTAGGCCGTGAGTCCTTTGGGAAGAACGATACTTGGTCTTACCAAGTTTATTACTTGAACGATTCGGTCATACTTGCCGATTGTGAAACAAGTTTGTGACATCATATTTTGGTGCTTACAAATTTGTCCATCAAGTTTTTGGCGCCGTTGCCGGGGACTCGTGGTTTAACTGGTTAATTTGTGTGATTATTGATTATCTTTGACTTTAATTTTGAATTTCTGTTTTTATTTTTTCTGTTTTTATTTTATTTTATCTTTTTATCTTTTTAGATTAGGTTATATTTTATTTTTTATCTTTTTAGGTTAGATTAGATTCTCTTTTATCTTTTTAGATTAGATTAGGTTAGATTTTATTTTATTTTGTTAGGTTAGATTTTATTAGATTTTATTTTATCTTTATCTTTTAGATTAGGTTAGATTTTATTTTATCTTTTTAGAATAGATTTTATTTTATTTTATTTTCTATCTTCTAAATCTTTTATCTTCTTATCTTCTGAATCTTTTATCTTTTTATCTTCGAATATATATCTTCTTTTATATCTTTTTGTGCTAACAAATTTTTTCTAGGGTTTTGTTTTCTTGTGCATGCAGGAAGCAATTCGAACTAGGAGTAAGAAAACAACAGAACCACTTCTTGAAGGTCTAGAAGAGAGTAGAAGGAGGAGAAGAATCAGAACGTCTAGAGAACTTTTCCCTTCTCCAGAAACTCTCTTGCAATCATCACCACAAGGTTCTGTTCATAGCACAGGAAGTATGGAGGGCAATAATGTTAGAAGAACTCTTGCAGATTACACTAATCTTGCTGGACCTCAGCACTTCAATAGCATAGCTAGACCTAGAGTCAATGCAGCCAACATGGAGGTCAAACCAGCACTGATTCAACTGGTGAAGAGTAATCAATTTAATGGGTTATCTCACGAAAGCCCATATGAGCACCTGACTACCTTTAATGAGATTTGCAATACAGTCAAGATTAATGGGGTGCCAGACGAAGCTATCAAACTTAGCTTGTTTCCTTTCTCATTGGGAGGCAATGCTAAGCTTTGGTTGAACTCTTTTCCAGAAGAAAGTTTCACAGAGTGGGAAGCAGTGGTTACAAAATTCTTAAACAAATACTTCCCACAATCTAAGGTGACTAAAGGAAAGCAAGAGATATCTTCATTCAAGCAGGGCATGGAAGAATCACTGGGACATGCATGGGACAGGTATAAAAGCTTGTTACGTAAAACTCCCACGCATGGCTTTGAAGATCAAGAAGTAGTCCTAACTTTCCTTGGAGGGCTTGGTTCACAAACCAAGATGATGCTGGATGCCTCAGCTGGAGGCAATATCAAATGGAAGACTCCAGAGGAAGCAACTGAAATTATTGAAAACATGGCTACAAGTGATAATGAGCTGCACAGTGAGAGAGGAACTCCTATGCAACAAAAAGGGGTTCTTCAATTACAAACCCATGATGCCTTGCTAGCCCAGAATAAAATTCTAACTCAACAGCTGGAAACTCTGACCAAAACTCTTGCTTCATTACCCAAAGAGTTAAAATCTACTGCACAGGTACAAACCCAGTTGTGCGAATTATGTGGGGGTGATCACATCAATGGCCAATGTGCTTTTCCTGTGGAAGCCGTGGAGGATGTTAATTTCATGGCAAATCAATTTCCATACCGTCAAGGGAATTATAATCAGGGTTGGAAACTACATCCAAGCATTGGTCAAGGACAAACTGGGCAAGCTAATCAATATAATAAGCAGCAGCAGCAACCAACCTTGTGGCAACAGTTATCTATGCTTAATGAAAGATCAACAAGGTTGGAAGAAACTCTTCAGCAATTCATTCAGAAAACTGAATCTTCTCAAAAGAGCACTGAAGCTGCTATAAAGAATTTGGAGATTCAAATGGGTCAGATTACTAAGCAATTGGAAGAAAGACCACACAGAAACTTTGGGGCTAATACTGAGGTTAACCCTAGAGAAGAGTGCAAAGTGGTCAAGAGTGTGAATGAAGAGATTATTGAGTTAGAAGAAGGAGAAATAGAAGAGAGAAGAGAAGAAGAAAGAAAGGACATTTTACCTTTTCCAACAAATCAGGAGAAACCAATGGATTTCACAGATTTATTCAGAATGGTTGATAATGAAGCACCTTGGGAACAAATTTTACAGAAAATAGCAGTTTACACAAAATCTGATGAAGGAACCTCTACAAAAAGAAGACGTAGAGATGATGAGGAAGAAAAGTGTATAACTGTTAAGAAAGAGTCATTCCCACCAAAAGCAGCAGATCCAGGTAGTTTTTCTATCCCTTGCACTATAGGGAAGAAAAAGGTAAAGAAAGCTCTCCTTGATTTACGCTCAAGTGTTAACTTGATGCCTTATTCTCTATTGGAGCAAATTGGCCATGTTAAAATAAAACCTGTAAAGGTTAATCTAGTAATGGCTGATGGATCTTCAAAGGAGCCATGTGGGATTGCAGAAGACATTGTAGTTTGTGTTGGCAAACTTCAGTTTTTGGCAGACTTTGTGGTGATGAAAATGGAGACCGAAAAAATACCTTTCATACTGGGAAGACCGTTTATGAAAACGGCCAGGGCTATCATAGATGTTAATGAAGGTATAGTGGTGCTCCAGGACAGAGAGGAGAGAGTGGTGGTGGATGTTTTCAAAGATGAGATACAAGCAAAGGAGGAAGAGTCTAGTTATAAAGCTGCATTTCGAGATGCACCCATGACTAGAGGTAAAGATGAAAATCTTGAAGTTTCAGATAACCATTGCTTGTTTTTTCAGGTACCCAAGGTAGAAGAGATTGGAAAAGGAGAAGAAGTTCCTAGAGACTGGAAGAAAAGAAGACCCCAACTTGGCACACCTGTAAGACTCAAGAACAAGTTGTGGGTTATAAAAGGCTTTAAAGAGAAGGAGATGATAGAGATAGAGTCTCCATATTCTAGAGAATCCAAAACAGTCCAAAGGAAGCAGGTTAAAGGTTGGTGGAAGGACAACATCAACCATAAAGAAGATGGAACATGAGCTTTAACAGGGTCAAGCTAGTGACGTTAAAGAAGCGCTTGCTGGGAGGCAACCCAGTAGATTTACAAACTTTTGATTTGGTTTTGTAACTTTTAATTTGTGAACATTATTCTGGACATTATTTTGTTGGATCTAGCATCTACTGAAGGATGCTAGGTGGTTAAGTATCTACTGAAGGATACTAGGTTTGTAACACCTACTGATGGGTGTTGGTGAGAAGAATTTGCACCTACTGATGGGTGCTGGTAAGTTTGAAACACCTACTGATGGGTGTTGGTGGATTTTGGGTCAGGCTCGTGACGTTAAACAAGCGCTACCTGGGAGGCAACCCAGTTGATTGATTGTTTTTGTTTGTTTTATTTTAATTAGGGTTTGCATAAGCATTTTTAACATTGAATTTCAGGGAACCTATGAGGGGTATGCTAGGAAGGCACGTAGGTCAAGAAAAGAAGGAGAGGAGCACTTCACGAAAGTGCCGCTGAGCGGCATTTACCGCTGAGCGGTACCATCGCAGAATGGGCTCTAGTTCCCCTTAGCGGGACCCGAGCCCATTAGGGTATTTTTATACCCCAAGCTGCGTTTTAGGGTTTATTTCCAGGCTTCTCTCTGCACAAACACTTCCACACCTCTCCTCCTAGGTTTTCCACATCTTTTCACTCTTCCCTCTTTAGAAAATCTCTCTTTCACTCACTTTTTCACTAGTGTGCCATCAAAGTTTGGGGTTGGAAGAGAGTATTTTAGCTTGGAAGCATTCTCATTGCATCTAGTATCTCCACCCAAGTAAGTAAAATGCATTTTGTCATTCTAGGGTTCTTGAATTTGAATGTGATTGTCAAAGCATGAATATTTAGGGGTTTTGATTTCTATGCATTGTTTGATGATATATTTGATGTTTGAACCGATTAAACTGCTTGATTATGAACTGGAAAACTGAAAATTGCATTTGGGTGGAGTTAGGAAAGCTTTAAAACGAGATTTGCAAAAATCTGCAGATCACCGCTGAGCGGCAATTACCGCTGAGCGGCACTCTGCCAGACTTGGTTTTTTCTGTTTTTTTTGCGTGTTGGATTGTGGCACTGGTGGCGCTGAGGGGAAATTCTGGCCCTCAGCGGTGGTTTAGCTTCAAAAGGAGTTGTGTTCTGTGTTTGACTAATGATTAATATCATGTTCTGTGGTTGTGCTTGTGTTTTGAATGTAGGAATGGCATCCTCATCAGGGAAAAGATTGAAAACCATGGCAACCAAGAGGAAGGATAAGGAACCAGAGCAACCCCACTCTAGCAGGTTCCTCTCTAGGAAACATGAGAAGCACTTTAGGGTGGTTCAGGACAGGAGACTTCTGATGGAGAGAAAGGTTGGAATGATACCTAACTTTGCTCCTCAATTTGGAGAGCAAGTGTTAGGGAATGATTGGGGAAAGCTAGCCACTTATCCAGCACCTGCCAACATAGCTGTGGTGAAGGAATTTTACACCAATGCAAAGAAGATTGGTGATTATCCAGCTGAGAATTATTTGGGCTATGTCAGAGGCCATGCTATCAGGTATGATCCTGATTCCATCAACAACTTCCTGGATACTGTGTGGGCTGGTGAGCAATGCCAGTTTGCTCTTAGCATGGAGGAAGGTGCTGATTTTGAGGATGTGGAGAGAGTACTGTGTATACCTGGAGGACACTTCCAAAGGAATAGATCTGGCTTAGTGGTTAACATTAGGAGGACAGATTTGACTCCTCTTGCAAAGTATTGGATGGCATTTTCTCATGCCAACATTCAGCCATGTTCACATGTGTCAGATATTACTCTCAGCAGGGCACTATTCATCTACTGTGCTATCAGAAACTTGAATGTTAATGTTGGGCAGGTGATAGCTGATGAAATTAGTGTGTGCGCTAATACCTCAAACAACAAAGCACCACTAGGACATCCTTCTTTGATCACTCACCTTTGCAAGCTAGCTGGGGTGGACACTTCTGCTCCACCATTTGAGAGGCCAAGAAAAGCTATTGATGAGGCCTATTACAGACAGTACTGTGGAGGTGAGGATGCAGCTCAGCCAGTTCCACCACGCCAGGCTCGTAGAGAGAGAAGGCCAGCACAGAGCAGGACATCTGCTGAAGCACATGAAGCAGAACCATTCCAGATGAGGGACATGTATATGTCTCTTATAGGTGCTCAGTTGCAGTCCATTCACAGAGGGCAGGTGGCCACGACTGAGATGATAGTGGGGATGTATGATACCCCTCCAGCACACAGGTGGACTATGGATGAATTCCATAATGTGGTAGCTTGGCCAGAAGAACCATTGCATGGAGGAGGAGCTGAAGCAGCTGAAGCTTCAGCTCAAGACATGGAAGAAGATGAAGCTGAGGAGGAGGATGCATTTGATGATGATGATGGGGAAGAAGAGGAAGATACAGAGGACAGCTCAGACTGATGAGGAGCTGAGATAGCATTTACTGATGAATGCTATCATATGATTATGCTTTTGTGGTTTAAGTTTTCTGAACTTATTTGTTTTTGTTTTTAGATTAGGGTTTGATGTACTCTATTGAACACCTAGTTTATTATGATGGTTTGCTAGTAACTGTGATTGTTTGATAAGTAATGCTTGATGATGCTTATTGATTGATTGATGTTGAGATGATGTGCACATTAAAATGCTTATACAGGTGATTCACAAGCTTTGTGAACAAATGCATGATATCATGATTGTGATTGTGAAATTAAGCAGGATGTGTATGTCAAATGTGAATGAGCTTATATGTGAGGTTTTGAGCTCCAGAGTTGTTATTGTTGAATGCTATTACTTTGAAAGCATGAATGATTTTGCCCAGGTTTTCTATGATTGAATCAATTGCTTGTTTTGCATCATATGATCAAGGCCGTTTGTTGGAACCCTTTTTATTGGCCAAATTCATAAAGTTAGCCTACTAAAAGAGAACACTTTGTGTTCTATCCTTTGAACCCTTAGCCTTGAACATACACTGAAAACCCTTGATTGAAAATCTTTACCTTGAGTTAAGTAGAAGATCTTGTGTGGTATTGACAAATGTTCAAGTTTGGGGTTGTTGGGAAAACATGAAAAAGGAAAAGCATTGAGCTAAGAGCTAAAAAGTAAGAATATGCAAAGAAAAAGAAAAAGAAGAGGAAAAGAAGTAAAGCTCAATGCAAATGCAAAGGCAAGTTGGGAATGAATAAGAATAATTGTGTTGTTATGATTCTCTTAACTCAAGGATTTTGTGATCCAGAAAAACCAATTTTCTTGTTAGCCTAGCCACATTATAAGCCATTGAAAAGTCCTTGTGATGATGCATGCTTGTGAATGTTTTTGATTGTAGTAAAATGAAAGGCAAAGTTGATTCATGTGACATTGTGATAGTGGAGTGATTGAGTGAAACACTTTACCTCTTATACACTTGTGTGTTGAGTGAAACACTTTACCTAGTGAGGAAATATTCCATAAGCACATGAACATCCATGCTTAATTGATTAATCATTCATGAGAAATAGCATTTGTTGGAACTTGAATGACTTTGTGAACACTAAAGCATGTGCACATCCTGAATGAACTCTTGGTCATAAGTTTGAGTGAAGTTATTACTTATCTTGAAAAAGAGAATTTTGAATGAGTGAACCATCATATGAATTGGTTGGAGATTGAGTTACATCTTGTTTGCTTGAGGACAAGCAAAGTTCTAAGTTTGGGGTTGTGATAACAGTTGAAAAACTGTTATTTTCATGCTTAAAAGTGATACTAAAAGCAACCTTTAGACTTAAAAACTAGCTTGAAATCATGCTTTTATCTATATTTTCATAAATAAGAGAGCTGGACAGGTTTATGCTTGATTTAAGTGTTTTTGTGTAGGTTTTAAGGTGAATTTGGTGAAAGAAGTGAAGAAGGAGAGAGATGACATTAGAAAAGACAAGAAAGAGTGCAAAAAGAGAAGTCAAAGGCACCGCTCAGCGGTATTCTACCGCTGAGCGGCACTCAGGAGGTTGCGGGAGTCACGCTGAGGGGCAAAATGGCCGCTGAGGGGAAGAAAGTGACGCGCAGTCACCGTTGAGCGGCACTTTTTGGGCTTGGGCTTTTGTAATCTTTTGTAACTCTAGACTAGTATATAAGGGCTTGCACGTCCTAGAATTAGGTATCTTTGGCAGAAACGAGGCAAACACTCTCTCTTCCACCCCTTTGAAGGAGGATCTTGGATGCTCAGGCTACCTCTTCACCTTTATTGGGTTTATTCTTTCATTCTTCCATTGTTATTCATCTAGGTTCACCATGAATATGGTGAACTAAACCTTGTATGTTTGTTGGGGAATCAATGTAATCTCTTGAAGCTCTCATATATGGAATCTGTTGCTTACATCTTTTAATTAAGACTTATGCTTTCTTTCATCATTAGTTAGGGATTTTCCTCTTTGCTCAATGCTTGCATAGTTTAACTCATTCCATGCATGATTATTGGTTTTGTCGATACGGGCACGTACGGGGAAGTCTAGATCCGGGGAATTTCTCCCAATATTATACTGACAATATTATATTGGTTGTCGTTAAGCTTCTGCACTCATGAACTAATCATTAGGAATGCTAGGAATTGTATGAACTCGTGATTAGGGAGAAGCCATCTAGAATGGTACATTAGAGAGTGGCATTAACAATGATGATTTGAATGTTGAATTCCTAAAATATATGAGAGTGGATGAGATGAAATTGACCCCCAACAACATATTCATTCATATATTTCATTGAAAGTGTTTATCTTTTGTCTTTGCCATTGATCAAACTTCATGCATACATGTTTATTTTCTGTCTTGCATATTAAAATCTAAATATTTCGTTTGTAAGTCCTAGCTAATCAACAAATCACATAACTAAACTAGGCCGTGAGTCCTTTGGGAAGAACGATACTTGGTCTTACCAAGTTTATTACTTGAACGATTCGGTCATACTTGCCGATTGTGAAACAAGTTTGTGACATCATATTTTGGTGCTTACAAATTTGTCCATCATGGACGAAGTTGTCGAAATGGACGAAGTGGACGAGGTGGTCGATGTAGACGAAATGGATGAAGTGGATGAAGTGTAGGAAGTGAAGGAAGTGGAGGAAGTGGAGGAAGTGGACAAAGTGGAGGAAGTGGAGGAAGTGGACGAATTTGACGAAGTGGTCGAAGTGGCCGAGGTGGACGAAGTGGACGAAGTAAACAAAGTGGATGAAGTGGAAGTTATGGTGGAAGTGGAGGAAGTGGACAAAGTGCAGGAGGTGGACGAAGTGGTCGAAGTACACGAAATGGACGAAGGGGACGAAGTGGAGGAAGTGAAGGAAATCTAGGAAGTGGAGAATGTAGAGGAAGTGGAGGAAGTGGAGGAAGTTGACGAAGTGGACGAAGTGCAGGAAGTGGAGGAAGTGGCGGAAGTGGACGAAGTGGAGGACGTGGACGAAGTGGAGGAAGGGGAGGAAGTGGAGGAAGTGGAGGAAGTGGACGAAATGGAGGAAGTGGACGAAGTGGATGAATAGGACAACCTGGACGAAGTTTAGGAAGTGGAGGAAGTGGAGGAAGTGGAAGAAGTGGACGAACTGGACAACCTGGACGAATTGGACGAAGTGGTCGAAGTGCACGAAGTGGAGGAAGTTGACAAAGTGGAGGAAGTAGAGGAAGTAGAGGAAGTGGACGAAATGGAGGAAGTGGTCGAAGTAGACGAAATGGACAAAGTGGACAAAGTGGAGGAAGTTGACGAAGTGGAGGAAGTGAAGGAAGTGGACGAAGGGGAGGAAGTGGAGGAAGTGGAGGAAGTGGAGGAAGTGGATGAACTAGACAAATTGGATGAAATAGACGAAGTGGTCGAAGTGGGCGAAGTATAGGAAGTGGACAAGGTGGACCAAGTGGAGGAAATGCAGGAAGTGGAGGAAGTGGACAGAGTGGACGAAGTTGTCGAAATGGACGAAGTGGACGAAGTTGACGTAGTGGTCGAAATAGACGAAATGGACGAAGTGGACGAAGTGGACGAAGTGGAGGAAGTGGGGCACTACAAGAAAATAGCCAGATGTATACGTATAATTATATACAGATTAAATCGGTATGTAATAAACGTATTATATACAGATATTTTATACGGATATTGGGAAACCCGTTATATACGGATAAATTCGTATATAATTGAAGAAATCGTTATATACGGAAAATCCGTATATAAGTGCCGTATGTAATTTTGGCGCTTTTGTGCAGGATGCTTCATAGGGATTGATCCGTATCTAATATGCATAAGTAAGCTGACAAAAATTTACCTGCTGATATTATATACGGATGTTGGAAAAAAAAATTAAAAATTCAATTGAAAGGTCCAAAATTTCCCCCCTCTCACTCTCGAAAAAAATACATTCTCGAAAAAAGAATTAAAAATTTCTGCACTGAACTTTCATTCCAGAACCTGTCCCTCTTCGCGAACCTTCATTCTCGCACCTCTTCTGCACTGAACTTCTACACTGTCAGTCCCGCACCTCTTCTGTTCTCCCTCTCTGTCTTCGACTCCTTTCTTTCGCATCAGTGTTTGGTCGTGTGTTTTGCCATCGCGAGTTGTGTGGATTCAGATTTCATCTGTCGAACGCGGTGAGTAAGCCAAGCTTTGAGGTTAATTTCTATTTTGATTTTCTCTTTTTGTTGTTACATTGACCTATTTTTGGTCATTACTGTTTGGAGGTTTGATATCGCGACTTTGGAAACCCTAGGTTGGTTTCTTCGAACTGGAAGCTCGAGTTGTAGTTGCCTCCTACTCGTTGTAAGTTTGAATCGCTTAGATTCGAGGTTTATTTCAGTTTTCTTTTCTCTGGGTGTTGTTACATTGACCTATTTTCGGTCGTTGTTGTTTGGAGGTTTGAAATCGCAATTTTGGAAACCCTAGGTTGGTTTCTTGGAAGTGGAAGAGATAAGCTCCAGCTGCAATTGCCTTCTGCACTTGGTAAGTCTGAATTTCTTAGATTGCGATTTGTTTTTATTGGCTGTTGTCAACACCCAATTTCGTCCGGGTAAGTAAATATTTAAAACATAATAAAAAATAAGAGAATAATAACATAACACACCATGCATCACCAACTCCAACGAGAATTCATGAATCCGATGTAAATTATTTCAAAAAGTACATTAGTGAAAAAGTTCAGAATTAAAAAAAAAAAGGGGGTGGATGAGGATCTCACCCGAATTTCCACCCATATATCAATACATCAAGCACACATTACCATGGCGTAGAATGCAGGGAAGTACAAAAGGCCAAAAGGTATAGAAAGTAAAAATAAACAACGGCGAAACTTCCACGACATCCTTATAAGACTCGAGCAAACTCCAAAGCTATGGAAGATTAGGAAGAGGAACGTGAAACTGTAAAGGCCGATATTAGTCAGCTAAAGGATCAAGTTGGTCAAATTTTAGAAGCGTTGAAAGCCATGAAAACCGCATGAGAGACTTCATTTGCAAAGGCTGATAATAATGCTCACACTTCAATACATGACGTTGTGGACACACAATTCACGTTTCCAATGTATGGTTTGCCACTAGGTTACACACCACCCATTGGAGATCACTCAATGGCGGAGCACACTTCTTTGGCATTTTCCATAACTAATAGTGTACTAGCGCTCAAGGGCCTATCCACACGATGCAGACGAAGACATAGAGGAAGCGAAAAGTAAACTTAAAGTGTTGGAAGTCAGGCTAAAGGCCATAGAGGGGTTTGAAAGTTACGGATTTTGGTGACATGGTGAAGTTGAGTTTGGCCCCAAGAGTGACAATTCCACACAAGTTCAAGGTGGCAGCATTCTTGAAGTACAAGGGTAACACATGCCTCAAGAACCACTTGACCATGAATTTCCAAAAAATGGTTGCTTACGCTATGACGAAAAATTACTTATCCATTTCTTGCAAGCTTGGCCGAAGGAGCATGAATTGGTTACAATTACACCACATGGGAAAGAAAGAGGAGGAGTCTTTTACCATAGAGAGAATTGGCAGCATAGGTGGAGTCACCTCTATACAATAAGAAGATAGTTGCAATGTTTATGAGCACACTACAACCCTTTCATGAGCACATGATTGAAAGTGTGACTCCCAATTTCGTTGATATCATCATCATAGACCGAAATAATCGAGATTGGGCTGAAGATTGGGAAAATTACATCTTCGACCACTATTCCAAACATTTGTTTTAAACCGAAAAAAAAAGGAAAGAGGAGTGCATGAAACATCAGCAATACCCAAGTAGGGAGGTCATGCCCCCACTCATAACTATCACCAAAGCCCAGTTTTCATTCTGGCGCCAAAGAACTCAAAAAAATAAAAAACAAAAAAAGGAAGCCCAGTTTTCATCCTGGCACTAAAGCCCAGTTTTCATCCTGGCACCAAAGCCCAGCTTTCATCCTGGCACCAAAGCCCAGTTTTCATTCTGGCATTAAAGCCCAATTTTCATCCTGGCACCAAAGCCCAGTTTTCATCCTGGCACCTAAGTCCAGTTTTCATCCTGGCACCAAAGCCCAGTTTTCATCCTGGCACTAAAGCCCAGTTTTCATCCTGGCACCAAAGCCCAGCTTTCATCCTGGCACCAAAGCCCAGTTTTCATTCTGGCACTAAAGCCCAGTTTTCATCCTGGCACCAAAGCCCAGTTTTCATCCTGGCACCAAAGCCCAGTTTTCATCCTGGCACCAAAGCCCAGTTTTCATTCTGGCACCAAAGAATTTAAAAAAAAAAACCCAGTTTTCATCATGGCACCAAAGCCTAGTTTTCATTCTAGCACCAAAGATTTCAAAAAAAAAAAAAAAAAAAAACAAGGTGATACTCCCTCCACAGTGAGATTAATAGGGCAAGTACACCTCTTAAGCGAAATCAAAGGTGATACTCCCTCTACAGCGAGATTAATAGGGCAAGTACACCTCTTAAGCGAAATCAAAGGTGATACTCCCTCCACAGCGAGATTAATAGGGCAAGTACACCTCTTAAGCGAAATCAAAGGTGATACTCCCTCCACAGCGAGATTAATAGGGCAAGTACACCTCTTAAGCGAAATCAAAGGTGATACTCCCTCCACAACGAGATTAATAGGGCAAGTACACCTCTTAAGCGAAATCAAAGGTGATACTCCCTCCACAGCGAGATTAATAGGGCAAGTACACCTCTTAAGCGAAATCAAAGGTGATACCCCCTCCACAGCGAGATTCATAGGGCAAGTACACCTCTTAAGCGAAATCAAAGGTGATACCCCCTCCACAGTGAGATTCATAGGGCAAGTACACCTCTCAAGCGAAATCAAAGGTGGTACCCCCTCCACAAGGTTCGTGCGCCTCACCCTTTAATTTTACGAGGTTCATGCGCCTCACCATCAAATTACAAGGTGTCATGGCTCTTCAGCAAGGCCCACAAGGTTGCTACATGCTCTACCAGGTATGCTCCGAGGTAATCTCTTTCCTTTTCCTTGGACCCAAACAAAATTAGTGTCTTTATCTTTATTTAGCTTTTACAAGGATAATAGAAAAACCTTAAGGTTCATGTTATCCAGCAAAATCCAAATAAAGAGGGGCAGCTGTCAACACCCAATTTCGTCCGGGTAAGTAAATATTTAAAAAATAATAAAAAATAAGAGAATAATAATTAATGGTGGGTAAAAAGGGATAAAATAATAACTTTAATATCAAATACAATATTTTTGAAATGTTAGTTTAATATGGTAATAATTCGAATTAATATTTTGCTAATAATTATAAGCAATAACGAAAATAGTATATTAATATAATTTGTTGCATCAGTTGCTTTTAAAGAGGAAAATATGATTTTCTGAAAATAATGATAATCAATGTTTTGAATATTATTTAATTTTGTTTTCTGGAAACCATGACATTTCTTTCTTTTTTTACTAGAGCAATTCTTTCCCTATTTTGTTTTATTATCAATTAATTCACAATTAAGGCAAGATTTCCATAATATTGCAATGTGTGTATATATAAATACACACTCTGCCATAGAGAGGGGGATCTGGAAAAAAAAGATAGAGGAAAGATCTTAAAAAAATAGAGAGAGAGCAAGAGTACTGAAGAATATAGAGAAAAGTAAGTTCTCAGGTTGGAGGAACTCTGCCAAAAGAGATCATGAAAGAAGGAAAAAGCTAAAAAGGTATGTCATCTCTACACCATTATTTTCCTCTTTTCATTGTACTCTCTTAAGTTTTCTTAAAAATATTTTTTTCTTTCTACACACAATTAATGTTTTTTTTAAAATCAAAATTTCTTTTTATAAGTATGTGTCGGCCTATGGTTGGTTTCTTTCTTTTTTCCCACCATTTTTCAAACAAATAAAAAAATACAAAATCTTCAAAAACCAAAAAGAATGTCAATCTTGTTTAAACCAAATCTTTTTCAAATTCATTGTTTTCAAAAACATCCAAATCAATCAATAATAATTTTCAAACAAACTCACAAACCTTTTTCTACATAAAGAACTACGTGATCCCTGATTGTCCATTATAAATGGATGTACGTAGGACCAAGGTCAATTCTTGTCGGGTTCATAAAACAAAAAATATTTTTTTGTTTCTTAATAGTTTGTTTAATTTTATTTTTATTATTTTTGTTTAGGGAAAATTAAACATTTTTGCAAAACCACGTCAACTTTATATATTTAATTAAAGGTACTGCCTTTGGGCAGGCGCGATAGGGTGCTAATACCTTCCTTATGCGTAACCGATTCCCGAACCTGAAAATCTCTTTTCGTAGACCATGTCTTATTTTTTGGTTTTCCATAGTTTTTCCATATAAATTATGGTGGCGACTCCAAAACCTTTTTCCCAAGCTCGTTTGTTTTTCGGGTTGCCGTCCCGTCGCGATTCCGGTTGCGACAGCTGTTATTGAAAGGTGATAAAAGGTCATATATACTACTTTAGTATATCTTGAATCAACACTTCCTGTGCTAATTAGTTATTTTTAGACCATTATTAGTGTAGTGTCTTAAATTGATAGATTTCACTCACTTAGTTTAGTAGTAGTTTAAATTGTTTGGCTTTTCATTCTAAATTTAATTTGAATTTCACCAAAACAAGTACTTCTTAGTTGTGTTAGATGAACATTAAAAACTGTTTTAGACAACTTAGTGGATTTTTAGATTACCCTTAGATAGATTTTCTTCCATCACATGTGCCAAGCTCCTACTGTTCTAGCTCTCTGTTCCAGCCATATCCACTGTCCAGCTGCTGGACTTCTTTCCCCACAACAGCTCCTCTGAAGGTCTCTCCACTACAACTACACTACACTACTGTACAATTTTTTTAGTGAAAAACTACATTGCACTACATTGAAATCACACTAAGAGCTACTGGAATTCTACTCACGCTACCCTACACTCCATTTCTCTATGTTCAATCACCATTCTATTCTCACCAAAATTCACTTCTACTTTTCAGAAACGTACAAGTCCTTCTCTTCTTCTCAAAACCGAGAGTTCTTTCTCAAATTTGACAATTTTTTGGGTTCTTTTCTTTTAAGTGATGGCATCCTACTTCTATAAAAGGTAAATCACCTCTTGAACGTGCTACTCTACTTCTAAAATAAAGGCTAGAGGAGATTGTATAAATGTGCAGAAAACTAAATGAAGATGCAGTGGGATTTCAACAAAAGGAATAAACATCAACCAATTCATTCATCATGAAAAACATTTTACAGTTCTCTTGAAGTAAAAACATTCAAAAGTAAAGGAACAAACAAGTGGTGACTGGCTTCCTCTTGGCCGTATGCTTCTCCTTCCAGTCTCCACACCAGTTTGCTTTTCTCCTTCCAGCTCTCTGAAGGTGGTATTTTTCTACTTAGGATTATTTCTAAATTTTCTTCTGTCAAGCCTCTCACTGCTGCACCATTTCTTCGTTCATTCTCTAGCCATGTTGTATGCACTCTTACGTTTTTCTCTCATAGAAGAAGAAGATGAAATGATGGAACACTCAGAACTGTTGAGAGCCCCCCCAAATTCCGAGAGGAGAGACTCCCCTTCTTCTGGCCGTGTGCTGTCTCCTTATTGTCCTCTTTTTCCTCTCCCAAGAAAAACAATCTCTCCTTCTCCCTAGAATCCATGGACCGAGAGATGTTCTTCAGCAAGCATGCAACCCCCCTTCCAATCAACAAGTGGCAGCTGGACTTCCAAATTCTTCTTGGACCAAACCAATGCTTCTTGTGTTTGCTGCTGGTCGTGTGATGTTGTGCTTCTCCAAATTCTGAATTTGCTCTCTCTTCCTAAAACGTTCCCGCCAAGAGTAAGTGTGCCCCTTTTTTTATTCCTTTTGTTGACTTGCCAATGTTGCAAACCGTGTGGGATGTGGCCAGCTGGAAACTCCTTAATTTTGTTGAGCTTTGCCAAGTCATCCTTTCAACAAAAAACCGTGAGAAGCTCTTGTAATGGTGGCCCCCCTTTTTCTACTTTGTTGTCTCCCATTTCTTCCATTTGTTTTTGTCTTATGCGTGAGAAATGTTGCTGGCCATGAGGTGCAAATGTGTTATGCTGTGTGGTGTTGTCTTTCTAAGCCACTTTGATTTCTTCTTCAACAAATGGTGGTGGCCCCTACTTCTTTTATGTTGTCTCCCACTTAAAAGAAAGAAGACTCCTCATTTGTGTGATGGTAGCCGTGAGTTAGCTTGGTGTTTTTCCTCATTTCCACTTGCTTCCAAAGACCATGCACCTACATGAGAACATGTGTTTCCCACTTCAATTTAATCCCTTCCAATTTCGTGCATGTGTTGGTCGTGAATGCTTGAACAATGGCAGCAGCTTTCTTAGAAAAAAAATCGTGAGCTCCCTTGAGTCCATGTGGTCTTCTTTCAAATTATTTATAGGTGAAGAGGAGCCTAATTTCTGATTTAATTCCCTCCTAAATTCAAATTATTTAGCATAGAAGGCACATTCATTTTGATCCAGCAAGGTCCATGCCTCATTCCAGCTCAGCCAGCAAGGTGCATGCTTCATTCCAAATCAGCCAAGTCACGTGGATTGGTCTTCTCTTGGGTGAAAAATGCTGGTGCATTTCCCATTCCGCAAGCACCTCCCTTTTTGGCTCCTTTGCTTGGCTCTATTGATTTAACTTCTTGGATGGCTCAATCATGGTCTCCAAGATTTATTAGTTCCTACAAAACAAAGTATAAGTATATTAAAGAAAATCCTACTAAGACTTAGAGAAGAAAAAATAAAGAAAGAGTCTTTAATAATCCTTCTTCACTTCCCTTTCTTAGCCTTAGCTTAAGTTGATACTCCTTTGAATGGAATGCCCTAAATGGAAGAGTGTTGGCTATTTTAATGGTCTTCACAAAGCTCTCCAAAACAGTTTTTGAAAATCTGCTGCACAAGCTATAAGACACCCTTCAAGTGAAAACCTGCACTGTTATATCAAACCAGCAAGAATATCTACTAGATGAACATGCATTATGTATGTCCGAAAGTACGCAAGGGAAACCACACCCGTGATTGTAGAACGCGTTTCCCAGTACATATGATAAGACTGAGAAAGATGGATTGGCATGCCATTTTTTGCATTCTGCATGTTTAAATTCGGTGTTGGAAAATGAACGTGTCACTACAAAAAAAACCTTATTTAGAGGGGGTTATTTTAGGGAGGTTATAAAAAACCCCCTCAAATTAATATACTTTAAGATGTTTAATTTAAATTATCTAGACAATATTTGTGGGGGTTTTAATTCCTTTCAACAGAGGTTTATAACCTCTTCAAATAAAAATATATTTTTATTCATCATTTTCTAATTCTTTTACATTTTTCCCTCTAAAAATTTTAGACAAAGTTTCATTTTAACAATTCTAAAATTTTATTCCCTCCAGATCTAAAACTCATCTCTGCCTAAACCCTCCAGATCTAAAACCCATCTCTGCCTAAACCCATTATTTTTCTAAAAGTTATTTTTCTTCTAAAAATCTTATGACAATTTCTCCCTTCATTTCACCACCTGAACCCTAGTTTCTCCCTTCATTCCATCCGCTCTCTCCCTCTTCTTTCATTTCTCCTTTAGATTGACCAGTGTTTTCCTTTTTCTTTCAGATTCGTAGTCGACGGACAGAGCTGCAACGATGGTTCTACAGACCGGCAGACAACGGAGCTCATAACGTCACGGTCGATAGGTACATCGTTCTACAACCCTTTGTGCTTTTATTTGGTGCAACATTTTAGTGGGATATCTTCTTCTCAGTCTCAATCATGTTTTTCATGAACGAGTAAATTGAGTTCTTGGTTAAGAGTAATCAGATTTTATTGGAAGGAAAGATAGGCATACCACTCTCATTATTAATTTCACTATTTCAATACTTGTGTAAGTTAATTAATTATTTAATTAGTGTTAGTGTATATATGCTAGCACGAAATAGAAATAATTGTAATTTGAAAAGTTTTTTCACTTGTAGCCTGGATGTATGGATTGAAAGCAATTCAAGAATTTACATTATTATGTTTCTTGAATTGGTTTTTCTTATGTGCTTTAATCGCATTTAATTAGCATTGAATAAATTGAATCCTGCCGTTATGTGATTCGAAAGATAAAGAGGATTGCAGCTTCGAAAGATAAAGCGGATTGCACCTGTTAGGATGATAATGTGGATTGAATGCAATAACAGTTTGTGTTGGAAAATCAATTTTCTATTATGCAAAGTTGTTAATCTCCAAATTGTAAGTGTTCTTTATTCCTTAACTTGCAATTGAAAATTTCATAATATTGGATAACAGGGCAATTTCTTCTATGAAGTTGTGTTAGAGTTTGCAGTTGAGAACCAGTGGAAACATGCTCTTTTAAGCATTGTGTCGCATCTCACTTGAAGGTTCTTAAAAACACTCAAGATTGTTAATGACAGCTGGTAGTTAAGGGAATAGTTAGAAACTCTAACATAGTTGGCAGTAACATTACTGGTATGTATATGTATTTATAGTCCAAGTAATTTTTAATTTTCAATTCACTTGTAATTGTTTTGTTGCCTCTCTATGACATGTGAATCCTTAGAAGGACTATGTGAACAAGATCTTTATCATAAATAAAAATATTTTTTATTTGTGCAATAATGGAAACTTTTTAAGGGAAGACATATAATATGACAAAGATCACTTTCGCATCTAAGATTTCATTTCCAGCCCAAGTAAGCAACCAATTCCACCAGTTCAGTTGCATGATAAGATGTTTATGCACTGTAATATACTTCTCAAAGTTGATTATAGGTTAGAAAGTCAATGCAGCTGTAGACACCAGTGGTGGATAACTATAGGAGTTAAAAAAATTGTAAATTGTCTGCAGTACTCAAAAATAACTATTAATTAGAAAGTCAATTATTGGGATTTTTAATAAGTTTAAATTTTTATATTGTTAGTGTAAAGTTAATAGTTAGCGGTCAATTATGGTCAATGGTAAATCATTATTAGTTTTAAATCTCTTGTACAACAGTACATGTTGTGTATAAATATAAGTTGTACAGAACATTCAAGTATGATATTCATTTAATAAAATTTAGTTCAATTCAATATATGTTTCACACATTTTCTCTCGCTCTAGTGCTTCAACATGATATTTAGAGTGTCTTCTACATTGTTTCACTCTCTTGAACTTTGCTTGTGCTTCACATGTTTCATTTCTCAGTTTCAGGTTAAGAAGAAGTTACCTTTTCTGAATTGTGACTCTTTATTATCTCGTTCTCTCATTTGGAAAGGTAATAAGATCCTAACTCATTCATATGTGCAATGTATTTGGCTGGATGGCATAGATTATCATTCATATGTGCTATTGTTATTTCAGAATTGATTTTCTTGAATCTGATTGCATGAGATGAACTTGTAAATTTTACAAAGTTAATTATCAGTTATTAGATCATTGACAGATATGTGTTAGTGTAGTTTAGGTACTTACAAAGTTACATTGACAGATCATTGACAGATCATTGCTGTTTTGTTTCACATTTTTTCCTTAGTTTACTACCAGAAAGCCATTTAACATTTAAATAATGAAGAATCATTTCTAAGCATGAGTCTACGAGACCTGTGAGAGTGTGCAGAGTGATATTAAGCCAAATGCAAACTAATAAGTGGGCTTGAAACAAGATACACGACTACAGTCTTGAGCAAATTTCCTCCCCAACCCCCAATACCCTAATAAATACTATATACAGCTCAATTTGTTAAAATCAAGCTGTGGAAACTCACAACAGAATCTAATAACATATCCATATTATTTAAATGATACAAATAATAGTTACATCAAAGAAAAATGGGTGAGAAGGAGGGGACAACAGAGTACAAATATAACAAGTCTCTACTTCAAAATCAAACAATCAGTAGGGATAATTTTAAGACCACCTTAAAAGGATCATATCTGTCTCTTGCATATTTGACCACAGAAAAAATGTCACACATAGATATAATAGTAAGAATATAGATAATTTAGAGCAATACAATATAAAATAAAGGAAAAGAAAGCAGCAAGGTCTTCACCTAGATTTGAAACCGGGTCTTCAATTGCACATCATTAGGATCCTTTACATACACTCTACGGGGATCGATACTAATAACCACTGCCTGCAAATTGAAAATCAACAATTGAGTACAATACTTCTAGTTTTTATGATGTGATTATGTCCAAGATAGTTGATTACCTATAGCTGCATCAAATACATTATTACTGCTCATTTTACATGAAGACATGTAGCATAAAATATTTAAAATTTACTATTTCCTATCTTACAAGTTAGAACATGATTTTCAAAACTTTAGTAATTTATCATATTCTAAAGACAGGTTCAAAATAAAATTATTCCGAACATCTATACAACAGAATAGAACTCACTAGGCATAGGCATTGTGATCATGTATATTATACTCAATGTATTACATTACCATTATAATTAGGAGAAACTAGATGTAAAAGCCAGATTAGTTAAATATCTCCTCTGTGAATAATATATCATTATTGATATAAACACTGCTACTATTCGTTTCAAAATTTGATCAGCAATTTAATACATTACATTGAAAAACATGATAAGCATTCAGAAAAATTATGCTATAAAATGGGGTAAAAAGAGGCCTACAGTTATATGTATGTTCAGGGATTCTATAGTACACACAGGAACATGCATAGGAACAAACATGAAATCAGCTGTTGACTAACCTGATTCCCGTAAACTCTTGATATCTGCTCCAAGCTAGTCTTTCCAGTTTCTACCTAAATGTGACAACCATAGAAACTAGAATTAGAATAACAATACTGGAAGTTAATTAGAATGACATATATATCAAACTTTTTTGCCTAATGCATTTCTTTCTTTTAATATTTGTCATAAATATGTAGCCATGCTAAAGGTCAAGCGATTCCGAAATCTACAAAAATCATCACCTCAACCTGAATCGTTATACATAAGATTGAGTTTTTAGAACATGTTTATTCTATTTGATAGAAGATGTTTATTCTATTTGATTGATAGAACATGTTTATTCTATTTGATTGATTTTTTATATATTATTTTCAAAATGTGAGCACATATAATTGAGTTTATTTTATTAATATTTTTTATATTATTTCAGCAAGCTCGTGATGCAAATGAGTCAGAATCTCCTTTGGGAACAAGACAATCATATGATGGAAGTAACCTTTAGGAAGTTTATGATATTGTTTTAGGATAAAACTATACTTAGTTTATTATGAATTGGGTAACATTTCTTTCTTTGTAACTATTTCTGCAATGGGATTACATTGACTTCTAGCCTATCCTTCTGTAACATACAATTGTTTCTCAATTTATTTTTCTAAATTCCTTCCTACTCAGGGGTTTAAGTTCTATGGTATCAATTTTTTATTTAGGGGAATCATATTTGTTTGGTATTTAATAATTTAAAAAAAATTAAATTTACTTAATTTTGAAATTAAAAAAAAAAGAAGAAAAGAAAGAAATTGGTGAAAATAGGTAGTTATTATATGTTTTAATAATCATTAAACAAAAAATGATATTATATATTTTAATAATTATCAAATAAAAAAACTGACAAAAAATATAAAAAACTTTTGTGATCAAAAAGTTGAAAACAAAGGAGGTTAAAACCCCCCACAAATTAATAGTCAGTAATAGAGGAGGTTTTTACCCTCCGCAGAAAAACCTCCGCAAATTGAACGTGATACCAGGGGTCGCAAAAAACCCCCGCAGATAGTTTGTGGCGACTCAAACTGCGGCGGTTTGAAAAATCCCCGAAATTTATTTTGCGGAGGGTGAAAACCCCCACAAATCGAAAAAAAAAACCTCCTCTAAATAACCTTTTTTTTGTAGTGTGTGTTTGTTGTGGATTTTCTGAAAACATTATATATGTTTTTATTTATTTATTTTTATAGAGAATTATGTGTATGTGTTGTGATTTGTTAAGGTCTTGTACAAGTTTGAATGAATCATTCCTGCTCGTCGTGATGTTGAAGTAATTCCAAATGCATCAAGTCGCAAGTAGTCCCCACTGGAAGCCTTTGTAAAAGAAATAACTTTTTGAAAGGTCATAGTTTCAGGAATGCTATTCCTTCTAGCTTGATTCTTCCTGCTGTAATTTATCTAAGTGTCCATAAAGATTCCAAAGCAATCATAATGTGCCTCTGTTTGCCATAGTGGTGCTTTATTTGGGTACTTTTATGATATGCAAGAAACCTAACTAGCAACTACCTTGGAGGCACACTTAGATATAGTGAATATAAATTGATGTGAAATCCCTCTAATTAGGTGGGTTGAAGTTATTCAAAAGAGAAGAGTTAACAATTATTATTTCTATGGTTAGGCTAATGATATATTTGATGCCTATGTCACATCCACATAATTTTTAATAAAAATGTGTTATATCAAGTCCTTCAAAAACATGTTCCTTCTTTCACTAAATTTTTTAAAAACATGTTTTCTTTTTCATTTTTAAATGGATGAAATGTTCAGTTGTTACTATTTGAAATTTATCCTAATCATTAAAATACCCGAAAAAGAAGTAATTGGAATTGTCAAACATAGATGTTTCTAAAGTTGGTGTATAACTAGTTCGGTTTATGTCACGTTATCGTAAATACAACACTGGCTAACCTAGTGCATTTTAAATAAAACTATTATATTTTAAAAATTGTACTAGTTTACTTTTAAATTATTCCTACAATTTTTTTCTCTCTTTTATTTTATGTCATTTTGAACAAAGAATCAATTTCTAACTATACTGATCTAACTTGAACCATGCTCTTCTTGTACGGATACATATGTTGTTCATGATTCTGTTGGTATAAACTGTTAGATACAGTTCATGGGTAAGAGCTTTCCTTCTTCAAAATTGTCCAATGGACAAGAGAAAGGAGTTCTCCATACACAAGCACGTGAAAGAGTGAAGAAACTGAAAGAACAAATCCAATTGGATAGTTCCATTTTTGCATTTAGTTTCGAGCTAGTTAATAACTATTTTGAACAACTAGGATAGCCTGACTTTTAAATTGCTTAATTTTTCATAAGCCTTTGTTGGAAGAAAAACATTATAATATATAATCAAATCATGTATGGTTGACTTCATGATAGTTAAGTTTCGAAACCTATGAGACTTCAAGATTAATGTTAAGTATTGAATGAGTACCAAAAAAGTCAAAAGAAATGGACAATGAGAACCCTCTAGTTACATGGCACAAACGATGTGCCTATAATATGTCTAATCATGTCGTTGATGACTTTAAAGAAAGACAGATTACAAGCCTGATCAACTTAATTGATTTAGACAGATCAAGCATCTTTCCCACTTTTAGAATTTTATTAATTATAATCACTATTTTATGTAGTTAAAGGAGTCACTTTTTGAAATACTAAGAAAGATCTTAGGAACTGTCTAACTCAATCTCACCTATGCATTCAAATACAATCAAAAGTACAATTTTTAAGGAAAAAAATTATTCGAAAAAACACGCGAAAAGTGAATGAGAACCTCATATCCATTCCTGACATAGTTTTGGGTATTAAATAGGAGCTACTATGCATATCTACAAGGATAGAGTTAAAAAGAGTTGTCTATATGTTTGCTAGATGTATGCCCTGTTTGCTGTTCCATATAACAACAGTTGTTCTTTCCTAAACCTCATAAAAAGAAGAAATTAAACACAACTTTCTCTTCCATTCATATGTTTAATTTTACAACAGAAGTAGGCACTCAAATGGATCCTAAGAAAGGTGCTAGAACAGATTAAGAAAGCAAGAAAACTCAAAATGCAGGTTGAAAGACAATTAGCACGAAACTGTTTGATAAAAACAGAAGGTGTTGCATGAAATGCCTTAAAGAAACCCAGATTTTGTGTTTTTGGGTTTGGACTAGGCTGCACGGTTCATAATCCCTTTTAACACTTTGCTTTACTTCTTTTAACCATTTAATTATATTTTTAATCACTGAACCAGGTATTACTGCAAGCCAAATTGGATTTCAAAGTACATTCATCAAAACAGATTCAGCTTTCAACACTGCACCAGAAAATTGGCTTGGTTTTGGTGGTTTGAAACTCAAATTTGCACAGAAGTGGCTTCAACTCGAAATGAATCACTTCAGCAACTTTAATTAGTGATTTGAAACGTGTTAAAACTCTGAAATGAGTTAAAAACAGATTGTTACTCAAATTGACCTTGCCACTTCCTAATATAACTCAAAATATGATGGTTTAAGACACAACTCTGCACTTAGGCCAAGATATTACTAATTGAAATCTGCTAGCAACTTTTAAACACCATTTTAAACTTGTTCAAGCTATCAAATAGCTCAGAATTAGCCGAAATCAAAATCAGACTTTGTTATGGCCAATTTATGCAGAAAAATACCCCAACAATCCACCAAAAACACTAGTTTTGACTAGTTTGCTCTCAAATTTGGTATCACCACTGATTTAACATTTCTCTTATTACAGTACTGTTTTGAGCATTTTATTATCTTTCTTTAATGATGTCTGAACGCCTAATTACCCCATTCCATGCATTTTACATGTTTTGACTCATTAAGCACATTTTAGCCTACCTAGAGTTAAGAATTTTTTAGTTGACTGCCCCTCTATTACTTTATTATAAATTGATATGTGATGTTCTTTCTTTTGTAGTTGCACTCGGTACCAGCAATCCAGTATAGAACAAGTCATTTTGACAATTAACCAAAGCTCCTAGTAAGACCTAAACCTTCAAATAATTGTCCTTTTGCAAATGTATGCTTATGCAACTGTATGTAACATATTAGGAGGGTTATTTAGTTCTTTAAATGTTGATTTTTTAATTAAAATTATTTAGCTAAACAATTAAACACATCAAGCACTATCTACTGTAATTTGATATTTCTTTAACTATGCTAGGTTGTAGTGAAAGTTTTAGCTCAACTTGTAGGTTGGCCAATATCCTTCTATCTTGAAAGCTTAAAACAATATTGTACATAGTGATTAATAGAAAACAATAACATTGTACATAGTGATTTACATGTACAAAACAAGTATTAAGATAGAGACATGTTGAAAAACATTCTAAGATATTGTGCAGAGAAGAGGACCTAAATTAATTTAGGTTATTGTTTAGGAAGCCATTTGATAGGGCACGTGTCCTAATATGGAGACGTGTATTAACCATTGGCTAGTTGTTTTGTAATCAATTTATGTACAGAACATGGATGATGCTCAACCAAATCGTTCATGGATGTACGATAGGTGTCATAGAGGAAGAGGTGCTTTGAAAGAGTCTTTTGTATTGGGTGTTGAAGAGTTTATAAGTAAAGCTTGTGAACAAGAACGTTATCGTAGAGACGGGGGTCTTCGATGTCCATGTTTAAAGTGCGATTGTACAAAGATTCTGCACGAAAGAGTTATAAAGGTTCACATTTACAAGAACGGTTTCAAGCCTAATTATTTCATTTGCCTAAGAGCCACTTTGATAAAGTATTTCATTTGGGAGGATCATGGGGAAAGAATGCTAGAAGATGATGTACAGAATCATGAAAGTTGGATGGCTGTAGAGACGGAACGTGGTCAAATTAACCAATTTCAAACAATGGAAGACATGGTGCATGATGCTCTTAGGCAAAATGAGTCGTGTCAAGCATCTACTTCTAATAACATTGAAGAGGCTCCGAATGAAGAAACACAAAGGTTTTTTAATTCTTTATTGGATGCAAACCAACCGTTGTATGAAGGAGCATCAGATTCGAAATTATCAATGTGTGTCAGACTATTAGCTTGCAAGTCAAATTGGAATATTCCTAACCAATGCATAGATTTTATTGCAAAAATGGTTATGGATGCAACACCCATCAAATCAGGTTTGCCTAAAACATACTACGATGCAAAAAAATGTGTATCAAAGTTGGGATTACAATCGCAGAGGATTGATTGTTGCGTGGATGGTTGCATGCTCTTCTATGATAATGAATATGGTAAGAATGATGGCGCATTGCTTGAATGCAAATTTTGTGGAAAGCCAAGATATCAACCACGTAACACGGGAGCAACTACTAGCAAACAAGTTCCTATGAAATCAATGTTCTATTTGCCATTAATTCCCAGACTACAAAGAATGTATGCCTCAACACAAACTGCAGGACAAATGACATGGCACTATCAGAACATGTCGACGAATGGTGTTTTGCGTCATCCATGCGATGGAGAGGCTTGGAAGCACTTTGATAGAGTATATCCTGACTTTGGTATTGAGCCACGCAATGTTCGACTCAGTTTATGCTCTGACGGTTTTAACCCATATGTACAGGCATCAAATATACCATATTCATGTTGGCCAGTTATTGTAACTCTTTATAATCTTCCTCCAGAAATGTGCATGTCTAAACCTTACATGTTCTTAACATGTCTCATTCCCGGGCCATTCAATCCAAAGGTTGGCATAGATGTGTACTTAGAGCCCTTGATAGACGAATTGAAGAAGCTGTGGACGAGTGTGATAACATATGATATTTCAAGGAAACAAAACTTTATTTTGAGGGCCATGCTAATGTGGACAATTAATGATTTTCCTGCTTATGGTATGTTGTCCGGTTGGAGCACTCATGGTAAACTGGCATGCCCACATTGCATGGAGCATGCAAAGGCTTTTAGATTATATCATGGGGCAAAATATTCATGGTTTGACTCTCATCGGAGGTTTTTACCGAAAGACCATGCTTTTAGGAGGAATAGGAATGCTTTCAAGAAGGGGGAAGTGGAGATGGATGACGCACCACCATATCTTACAGGACCAGAAGTTTGGAATAGAATCAATGGTTATCCTAAAATAACTGAAAATGGTGCACCAAGAATTGATGGATACAGTGAGTGGCATAATTGGACGAAAAAAAGCATCTTTTGGGATCTACCCTATTGGAAGGATAATTTGTTAAGGCATAATCTTGACTTCATGCACATTGAAAAAAATTTCTTTGACAACATCTTTAATACTGTGATGAATGTTGCGGGGAAGACAAAAGACAATGACAAGGCCCGAATGGATATAGGTTTGTACTGTAGACGAAAAGATTTGGAGCTAAAAAGTCATAGCAATGGAAACATGTATAAGCCAAAAGCAAATTATACACTATCAACAGACCAAATAAAACAAGTCTGTCATTGGGTAAAAGGTCTTAGGATGCCTGATGGATATTCTTCTAACTTGTCAAGGTGTGTTGATGTGAATAGGGGAAAGCTCATTGGGATGAAAAGTCATGATTGCCATGTGTTTATGGAATGCTTACTTCCTATAGCGTTTAGTTCTTTACCGTCTCATGTTCTGAATCCCATTACAGAGATAAGTCATTTCTTTAGAGATTTGTGTTCTACAACATTGAACAAGGATGACCTGGCGAAGATGGAAGAAAACATTCCCATCATTTTGTGCAAGATGGAGAGAATATTTCCTCCCTCATTCTTTGATTCTATGTAACATCTCCCTATCCATCTTCCATATGAGGCACGACTTGAGGGACCAGTCCACTATAGGTGGATGTACCCATTTGAAAGGTACCCATATGACATGTTATTGTTCAATTTACCAGGCATAATTCAAAAACCCTAACACATCAATTTCAAATTTGTAGGTTCATGGGATATGCTAAACGTTCAATAAAGAATAAGGCTAGGGTTGAAGGATCTATTTGCGCATCATACTTGCATAGAGAAACAACTCATTTTTGTTCCCACTATTTTAAAAACTTCATGTTAGCACCACAAAGCAATAGAAATGAAGTAGACATTGAAATAGAAAGCTTTACGACAACATTATCAGTGTTTAACCAACCTGGCCGTCATTCTGGAAGGGAATCAACACATTGGTTAAGTGATGAAGAATTGAGATCAGCTCATGTTCATGTATTGATCAATTGCAATGAAGTTGAACCTTACCTTCAGTAAGCCTCCAAAATAAATTATATTTCCCAATTCTTTCATTTGATATAATTAATTTTCTTTGATCTAATCTGGACGTACATGTCGACAACTCATTCTTACATGTCTATCAACTATCTGAGTCAAACAGTTCGACGTACGTACATGCTAATTTCCCATTGTGGTTCAGGCAAAAAGTACGACTTCCTATCAATCTTACACATTCATTTCTTCCTTAATTTTTTAAGATTACATTGTTGAATAGTTTCATATCATGAATGGTTGTAGGTTCATAACGATCCTTTAAGTGTGAGAAACCAACATCTTAGAGATTTATCACTTGGTCCTTTAAGGTGTGTAAAGGAATGGCACACCTTCTTCGCTAATGGATACAAATTTCATACCCATGCATGGAGTCAGGGCAAGAGGACAATAAATAGTGGGGTTCATGTTAAAGGGCTAACAGAAGGAGGTCAAGATGATTTTTATGGTGTCATTAAACACATCTATGAGTTGGAATACAATTCAACAACCACTGAAAAGAAAATTGTATTATTTTATTGTGATTGGTTTGATCCATCGAGAGTAGGTACAGGGGTGGATTCAAAGTATGGCATTGTGGATATTCGAATGGATAAAAGATATGTGTTGTTTGATCCTTTTATCATTGCACATAATGTACAACAAGTGTATTATGTACCATATCCTACATCACGCACGGACAAACGAGGTTGGTGTGTTGCGATAAAAACGAAGCCTAGAGGTCGCATTGATTCTAATGATGTAGAAGCCGATGTGCCATACCAAGTGGAGGAAATGTTACATGTTAATGACATCATTGAAGTTGAAGAAGTAGTCTGATTACAAGATGTAGAAGCTGGTCTTGAAGAAGTTGACCCTAACAATATTTCATCATTTCAAGGGCAAATAGATGAAGATACAACGGAATTAGAAGAATACAATGCAGAAGGACAGGGTGAAGATGACAATGAAGATGAATTTCATAGTTCTAGCACTGAATAGAGTTAGGGTGTATTGCTCCTTATTTTTGTCGCTTTATTATAATGTTGTCCACAATCTTAAGACTTATCAATGTAACTCTTTTGTTAAACATTTACTAATAGAGTTTTATTGGAAAGCCAAAAGCCATAAAAAAATGCAGTATAGTCTAGGATTTGACTCCTAGGTCGTCTCTCAGGGACCAATATTGTGCGGTTCAGTTTTAAGTCAATTACGAATTGGGGGGAGTTTTGACAGTTTGTTTTTGTGTTTTTATATGCAGAAAAAAATGTAAATGTTGAAAGCAGTAAATTAACAAACCGTAAAAATAAAACAGTAAATAGTAAAAACGAAATTTAACAGTAAAAATGAAATTACAGCAACATAAAACAGTAAAAATAAATCTGGAACAGTAAAAACGAAAATACAGAAAAACATAAAATACAAAAAACTGTAAATACAGAAAACAGCAAAAAGAGTAAAACAGTAAAAACAAAAAAGAAAAATGAAATTACAGCAGTAAATAATAACATTAAAAACAGTAAGTACAGAATTTTCAAAATCAATAAAACAGTAACAACAAAATACAGAAAATGAAAATACAGAAAACGGTAAATTTGGAAAACAGTAAAAACAGAATCAAAATCACTGCAGTAAAACAAAATCAAAGATGAATTAAAAGAGAAGGAGCCTTGACAATTTCCATAAGTTACCAATTGCTTTGTTTTTATTTTTTACTTACAACTTTTATAATAAAATCATGAATCAATACTTCATTACTTACCTCAAAACAGCCGTGAACATTCAACCTTAAACCATAAAAGGATTCAACCAAAAACTTACCAAAAACAAGCAAATGAAAGAAGAAGAATAACACTTACACATCCGTTGGTTTTTCAGCACTAAGTGAATAATAGAATGAAACACTTCCAAATTGAAATTACAATGCTTCTAAAATTACAACAACAACTTACAAACTCAAAATACAAATTAATACAAAGATGAAAACAGTAGATGAATGAAAGCTTAAATGGAAAAGTGTACAAAACCAAAGGTGAAGGCACCAAGAACTTCAAGCTACATCATCCTTCATTCTTTCTAGCAATCATGGTTTTTTTCATCCAACTCCAAAACTCTTTTTTTTTTAGCTCACGGCCCTCTCCCCCAACTAAGAATAGAATGGTGTCTTTCTTCTCCACTCAAAATGATGATGAATGCCTTAGTGGATGGAGCCCTCTAGGTAATGGAGCACTTCCACTAGCTGCCCTTTTCTGCTGAACCAAGAATTGTTGCAGCTGGAAAGTGAAGTTGTTAATGAAGTTGTTGCTGCTGGAAAGTGAAGCTCTCTTGCTTGTGTTAAATCCATTGGCTTCCATGGGTGTGATGGCTGCTGAGAGTTATGATTCCTTTGGTGCTCCACTTCCCTTTCCATGAGCATGTGCTAATAAAATAAAGGAAGCAAGACTCCATTCAATGTTGGAACATGATATTAATTTTTTTAACTACTTTTTCTTCCTTCATTTATATAGATTATTTAATTTAGTTTCTATATTATTAACATTTTCAATTAAATTTTTGAAATAACATTAATAAGTCTATTTCTAAATTTTCTTTTCTTTTATTGTATGAAAATATATATTATGTTCAAGAATATGGCATCAGGTGCTTCTGGCCCTCCTAATCCACCTTCAGGAAATCTTGATAAGGGGAAGGGGAAGAAATCTTATGTAGTGAAGTTGATGACACGTTTCAATAATGAAATTGGTTCAACCAGTCAGCCAACTACACCTACCTCTACCTCCACTGCTAGATCTGTTCCACCTCCATTAGTTGTTCCTGCCTTCACTCCCACTCCACATCAAGTTCCTACATCTACACCCACTCCATACCAAGTGCCTCCTCATGGAATGGCTTCACTCTCTCCCAATGTTGGTTCTAACCCATCAACTCCCACAAATATTGCACCATCACCTGGTACAGACGATGCAAATCCACATTCCAATTCAGCCGCCAATTATGTGGAAGAATGTTCCAATAGTCGTCCAATGATTACACCTGTTGGAGGAGGGTAAGGAAAAAATTAACTCAATTAATATATAGACAAATCATTGTTGTATTACTCTAATGTTTGAGTTCAATTTTGGTTTAGGTTTTATCCTACAAAAACTGCATCGAAGGCAATCACAGCCACCATCAAGCAACAGTTTGATGAGCCATGGCTAACATGGGGCTCAATCCCTAAGTCAACCAGAGATGTCTTCTTCGAACGTTTTAAGGTACACACTTTTCAATCCCAATCCTATTACACTAAGAAATTATTCTCTGTATGTGTAAATCAAACCTATTATTCAAACCTATTATTTTTAATATAACAGAGAAAGGTTTCATGGAAGCCTGAAGATGAGGAAAAGGTAAAAAAGAATTATCACACCAAGGCATCTCATAGACTCTCAGAGATGTATAAAAAAGCTAGAACTATTGGAAAAAAACCTGATTGGCTGGGGGACGATACTTGGAATGCGCTTTTGGAAAAGTGGAACATGCCACTTTATAGACAAAAGTGTGAAACGACAAAGAAGAATCGGACATCTGAAAAGGGTGGTTGTTTGAACACTGGAGGGTCTATAAGCGTGCATGAGCATGCTATTCGCTTGGTATGTAACTTGTACATTTTTTTTCTTATATTTGTAATCATAAACTTTACAAATATTTATTAACAACTCATTTTGTTTGCAGTCACAGGAGCTTGGTCGGTCTGTGCATGTTGATGAAATATTTCAGCAGACACATATTCGTCAATCAATAAGGGAATTTGTGGACGAAAGGTCTAGGCGGACCCATGTAAGTTTATACTAACTGTATCCCATTATAAAATTTCGGTTTTTAAACCTCATGTTTAATATTAATATTTATTCATTTAACAGGAACAATTTGTTGCAAAATTTTCTCAAATAAGATTTGAGACTGCATCTGTTGGTGTCTCAGCATCTTCTCCTCTAGACCCTGCGGAGGAGGAAAGATTGAGAAACCGATGTTGGTTAGAGGTTGCTGGTGGAAAATACAAGGGACACGTATATGGCATTGGGAATGTCACTTCCCAAGATGACTGTGTCGATAGTTACATCCAACAGACACAAGCATCTTCTGCTCAACAACAAAATTTAGAAGAAATTGTTAATCTGAAATCGCAGTTACAACAATATGGTCAGCAGCTTCAAAAGTTTGAAGGCTTTATTGGCGTCCTCCTGCCATTCCTTCCGCCTTCAGCAGCCGCAGCTGCACAAGACTTTTTAAACCTTCAAAATCCTCAAGTTCAAAATGAAGTACCCAATGATGTCCAACCAGAACAGCAACCTCCAGAATAGCAACCACCACACCAGCAACCAACAGATGAACAACCAGAAGATGGAAATTATTATATGCATTATTAGGCATTTTATAGAACTTATTTCCATTATTGTTGAACTTATTTAGAACCACAATCACAATCCGTTTATGAACTTACCTGATGTTTATTCTTGCACTTATATTGATGTCAACAATATTTATGTATTCATATACAATGTTTCCTTTATGGATTAAGTGTATTTGAAAAGCTTTATGGATTTATATGTCAATGTGCAATGTATAATGTCCAGGATTGCTTATATCAATTGTGAATGTTCACTATAATGTCCAGGTCTGTTTGTATATTGTGTATGGGAAACTACCATATACAGAGTATATATTTAGCTCTGCTTAAACCATTATATACGGATATATCCGTATATAATGTCCGTATATAAGTTACGGAAATTATATACGGACATTATATACGGAAATTATTGATGGACAAATTTATGAGCACCAAAATATGATGTCACAAACTTGTGTTACAATCGGCAAGTATGACCGAATCGTTCAAGTAATAAACTCGGTAAGACCAAGTATCATTCTCCCAAAGGACTCACGGCCTAGTTTAGTTATGTGATTTGTTGATTAGCTAAGACTTACAAACGAAATAATTGAGATTTTATATGCAAGACAGAAAATAAACATGTATGCATGAAGTTTTGATCAATGGCAAAAAGCAAAAGATAAACACTTTCAATGAAATTTATGTATGAATATGTTGTTGGGGGTTCAATTTCATCTCATCCACTCTCATATATTTTAGGAATTCAACATTCAAATCATCATTGTTAATGCCACTCTCTAAAGTACCTTTCTAGAAGGCTTCTCCCTAATCACGAGTTCACACAATTCCTAGCATTCCTAATGATCAGTTCATAAGTGCAGGAGCTTAACGACAACCAACATAATATTGGGAGAAATTCCCCGGATCTAGACTTCCCCGTACGTTCCCGTATCGACAAAACCAATAATCATGCATCGAATGAGTTAAACAATGCAAGCATTAAGCAAAGAGGAAAAACCCTAACTAAAGATGAAAGAAAGCATAAGTCTTAATTAAAAGATGTAAAAACAGATTCCATATATGAGAGCTTCAAAAGATTACATTGATTCCCCAACAAACATACAGAGTTTAGTTCACCATATACATGGTGAACCTAGATGAATTGCAATGAAAGAATGAAAGAATAAACCCTAAAAAGGTGAAGAGGTAGCCTGAGCATCCAAGATCCTCCTTCAAAGGGGTGGAAGAGAAAGTGTTTGCCTCGTTTCTGCCAAAGATACAAACCCTAGGACGTCCTAAAGCTTATATACTATTCTAAAATTATAGAAAATTCAGGCCCAAGCCCATAAGTGTGCCGCTCAGCGGTAAAGTACCGCTCAGCGGTGAGTGCGCGTCTCGTTTCTTCCCCTCAGCGGCCATTTTGCCCCTCAGCGGACCTCTCGTGACTTACTGAGTGCCGCTCAGCGGTAAAGTGCCGCTCAGCGGTGACTTCGGCTTCTCCTTTTGCACTCTTTGATTTCTTTTCTGATTTCATCTCTCTCCTTCTTCACTTCTTTCACTAAATTCACCTTAAAACCTGCACAAAAACACTGAAATCAAGCATAAACCTGTCCAGCTCTCTTATTTATGAAAATATGGATAAAAGCATGATTTCAAGCTAGTTTCTAAGTATAAAGGTTGCTTTTAGTATCAATTTTAAGCATGAAAATAACAGTTTTTCAACTGTTATCACAACCCCAAACTTAGAACTTTGCTTGTCCTCAAGCAAACAAGATGTAACTCAATCTCCAACCAATTCATATGATGGTTCACTCATTCAAAAATCCTCTTTTCAAGATAAGTAAAAACTTCAATTAAACTTATGACCAAGAGTTCAAACAAGATGTGCACATGCTTTAGTGTTCACAAAGTCATTTAAATTCCAACAACTGCTATTTTTTATGAATGATCAATCAATTAAGCATGGATGTTCATGTGCTCATGGAATATTTCCTCACTAGGTAAAGTGTTTCACTCACACTCAAGTGTATAAGAGGTAATCACTCATTCACTCTACTATCACAATGTCACATGAATCAACTTTGCCTTTCATTTTACCACAATCAAAAACATTCACAAGCATGCATCATCACAAGGACTTTTCAATGGCTTATAATGTGGCTGGGCTAACAAGAAAATTGGTTTTTCTGGATCACAAAATCCTTGAGTTAAGAGAATCATAATAACACAATCATCTTATTCATTCCCAACTTTCTTTTGCCTTTGCATTTGCATTGAGCTTTACTTCTTTTTCTTTTCTTTTCTTTTTCTTTGCATATTCTTACTTTTTAGCTCTTAGCTCAATGCTTTTCATGTTTTCCCAACAACCCCAAACTTGAAAATTTACCAATACCACACAAGATCTTCTACTTAACTCAAGGTAAAGATTTTTCAATCAAAGGTTTTAGTGTATGCTCAAGGCTAAGGGTTCAAAGGATAGAACACAACGTGTTCTCTTTTAGTGGGCTAACTTTATGAATTTGGCCAATTAAAAAGGGTTTCAACAAACGGCCTTGATCACATGATGCAGAACAAGCAATTGATTCAATCATAGAAAACCTGGGCAAAGTCATTCATGCTTTCAAAGTAATAGCATTCAACAATAACAACTCTGGAGCTCAAAATCTCACATAAGCATCATTCAAGCATTACTTATCAAACAATCATAGTTAATAGCAAACCATCATAAGAAACCAGGTGTTCAATAGAGTACATCAACCCTAATCTAAAAACAAAAACAAATAAGTTCAGAAAACTTAAACCACAAAAGCATAATCATATGATAGCATTCATCAGTAAATGCTATCTCAGCTCCTCATCAGTCTGAGCTGTCCTCTGTATCTTCCTCTTCCTCCTCATCTTCATCATCTTCAAATGCATCCTCCTCATCAGCTTCGTCTTCTTCCATATCTCTAGCTGAAGCTTCAGCTGCTCCAGCTCCCCCTCTATGCACTGGTTCTTCTGGCCAAGCTACTACACTATGGAATTCATCCATAGTCCACCTGTGGGCTGGAGGTGTATCATACATCCCCACTATCATCTCAGTAGTGGCCACCTGCCCTCTGTGAATGGACTGCAATTGAGCACCTATAAGAGACATATACATGTCCCTCATCTGGAATGGTTCTGTTTCATGTGTATCAGCAGATGTCTGGCTCTGTGCTGGCCTTCTCTCTCTACGAGCCCGGCGTGGTGGAACTGGCTGAGCTGCATCCTCACCTCCACAGTACTGTCTGTAATAAGCCTGATCAATAGCTTTTCTTGGCCTCTCAAATGGTGGAACAGAAGTGTCCACCCCAGCTAGCTTGCAAAGGTGAGTGATCAAAGAAGGTTGTCCTAGTGGTGCTTTGTTGTTTGAAGTATTAGTGCACACACTAATCTCATCAGCTATCACCTGCCCAATATTAACATTTAAGTTTCTGATAGCACAGTAGATGAATAGTGCCCTGCTGAGAGTAATATCTGACACATGTGAACATGGCTGAATGTTGGCATGAGAAAATGCCATCCAATACTTTGCCAGAGGAGTCAAATCTGTCCTCCTAATGTTAACCACTGAGCCAGATCTATTTCTTTGGAAGTGTCCTCCAGGTATACACAGCACTCTCTCCACATCCTCATAATCAGCACCTTCCTCCATGCAAAGAGCAAACTGGCATTGCCCACCAGCCCACACAGTATCCAGGAAGTTGTTGATATAATTAGGATCATATCTGATAGCATGGCCTCTAACATAGCCCAAATAATTCTCAGCTGGATAATCACCAATCTTCTTTGCATTGGTGTAAAATTCCTTTACCACAGCTATGTTGGCAGGTGCAGGATATGTGGCTAGCTTTCCCAAGTCATTCCCTAACACTTG
This sequence comes from Vigna nakashimae, assembly GCA_034642375.1. Classification (NCBI taxonomy): domain Eukaryota; kingdom Viridiplantae; phylum Streptophyta; class Magnoliopsida; order Fabales; family Fabaceae; genus Vigna; species Vigna nakashimae. The sequence continues at coordinate 34,531,933 of CM067765.1, forward strand.
CTCTCCAAATTGAGGAGCAAAGTTAGGTATCATTCCAACCTTTCTCTCCATCAGAAGTCTCCTGTCCTGAACCACCCTAAAGTGCTTCTCATGTTTCCTAGAGAAGAACCTGCTAGATTGGGGTTGCTCTGGTTCCTTTTCCTTTCTCTTGGTTGCCATGGTTTTCAATCTCTTTCCTGAAGAGGATGCCATTCCTGCATTCAAACACAAATACAAAACCACAGAACATGATGTTAATCATTAGTAAACACAGAACACAACTCCTTTCGAAGCTAAACCACCGCTGAGGGCCAGAATTTCCCCTCAGCGCCACCAGTACCACATTCCAGATCACAAAAAACCAGAAAAATCAAATCTGGCAGAGTGCCGCTCAGCGGCAGTTTACCCCTCAGCGGTAACTCTGCAAATTTTTGAAGAACCTGTTTTAAAGCTTTCCTAACTCCACCCAAATGCAATTTTCAGTTTTCCAGTTCATAATCATGCAGTTTAATCGGTTCAAACATCAAATATATCATCAAATCATGCATAGAAATCAAAACCCCTAAATATTCATACTTTGACAATCACATTCAAATTCAAGAACCCTAAAATGAACAAAATGCTTTTTACTTACTTGGGTGGAGATACTGGATGCAATGAGAATGCTTCCAAGCTAGAATGCTCTCTTCCAACCCCAAACTTTGATGGTACACTAGTGAAAAAGTGAGTGGAAGAGATATTTTCTTAAGAGGGAAGAGTGAAAAGATGTGGAAAACCTAGGAGAAGGTGTGTGGAAGTGTTTGTGCAGAGAAAAGCCTGGAAAGAAACCCTAAAACGCAGCTTGAGGTATAAAAATACCCTAATGGGCTCGGGTCCCGCTAAGGGGAACTAAAGCCCATTCTGTGAGAGTACCGCTCAGCGGCACTTTCGTGATGTGCTCCTCTCCTTCTTTTCTTAACCTACGTGCCTCCCATACATGCCCCTCATTGGTTCCCTGCAATTCAATGTTAAAAATGCTTATGCAAACCCTAACTAAAATAAACAAACAGAAAACAATCAATTAACTGGGTTGCCTCCCAGGTAGCGCTTGTTTAACGTCACGAGCCTGACCCAAAATCCACCAACACCCATCAGTAGGTGTAACAAACTTACCAACATCCTTCAGTAGGTACAAAATTTTCTTACCAACACCCATCAGTAGGTGTTACAAACTGAGTATCCTTCAGTAGATACTTAACCACCTAGCATCCTTCAGTAGATGCTATATCCAACAAAATATTTACAAAAATAATGTCCACAGATTAAAAGTTAAAAAAACAAAATCAAAATCAAAAGTTTTTAAATCACTGGGTTGCCTCCCAGCAAGCGCTCTTTTAACGTCATTAGCTTGACCCAATAAAGTTCAAGTTCCATCTTCTTTATAGTTGATGTTGTCATTCCACCAACTTCTCAACTGTTTCCTTTGAACTGTTTTGGTTCTTCTAGAATATGGAGACTCTATCTCTATCATCTCCTTCTCTTTAAAGCCCTTCACAACCCACAACTTGTTCTTGATTCTTACAGGTGTGCCATGTTGGAGTCTTCTTTTCTTCCAGTCTCTAGGAATTTCTTCTCCTCTTCCAATCTCTTCTTCCTTGGGTACCTGAAACAACAAACAATGGTTACCTGAAACCTCAAGATTTTCATCTTTACGTCTAGTCAAGGGTGCATCTCGAAATGCAGCTTTATAACTAGCTTCTTCCTCCTTTGCTTGCGTCTCATCTTTGAAGACATCCACCACCACTCTCTCCTCTCTGTCCTGGAGCACCACTATACCTTCATTTACATCTATGATAGCCCTGGCCGTTTTCATAAACGGTCTTCCAAGTATGATAGGTATCTTCTCGGTCTCCATCTTCATCACCACAAAGTCTGCCAAAAACTGAAGTTTGCCAACACAAACTATAATGTCCTCTGCAATCCCACATGGCTCCTTTGAAGATCCATCGGCCATTACTAGATTAACCTTTACAGGTTTCATTTTAACATTGCCAATTTGCTCCAATAAAGAATAAGGTATCAAGTTAACACTTGAACCTAAATCAAGGAGAGCTTTCTTTACCTTTTTCTTCCCTATAGTACAAGGGATAGAAAAACTACCTGGATCTGATGCTTTAGGAGGGAATGACTCTTTCTTAACAGTTATACACTTTTTTTCCTCATCATCTCTACGTCTCTTCTTTGTAGAGATTTCTTCATCAGATTTTGTGTAAACTGCAATTTTCTGTAGAATCTGTTCCCAAGGTGCTTCATTATCCACCATTCTGAATAATTCTGTGAAGTCCATTTGTTTCTCTTGATTTATTGGAAAAGGAAAAGTGTTTTTTCTTTCTATTTCTCTTCTTTCTTCTGTTTCTCCTTCTTCTAACTCAATTATCTCTTCATTCACACTCTTTACCACTTTGCACTCTTCTCTGGGGTTAACCTCAGTATTAGCCCCAAAATTTCTATTTGGCCTTTCTTCCAATTGCTTGGTAATCTGACCCATTTGAATCTCCAAATTCTTTATAGCAGCTTCAGTGCTCTTTTGAGAAGATTCAGTTTTCTGTATGAATTGCTGAAGAGTTTCTTCCAACCTTGTTGATCTTTCATTAAGCATAGATAACTGTTGCCAAAAGGTTGGTTGCTGCTGCTTATTATATTGATTAGCTTGCCCAGTTTGTCCTTGACCAATGCTTGGATGTGGTTTCCACCCTTGATTATAATTCCCTTGACGGTATGGAAATTGATTAGCCATGAAATTAACATCCTCCACGGCTTCCACTGGAAAAGCACATTGACCATTGATATGATCACCTCCACATAATTCGCACAACTGGGTTTGTACCTGTGCAGCAGATTTCAACTCTTTAGGTAATTGAGCAAGAGTTTTAGTCAGAGTCTCCAGCTGTTGAGTTAGAATTTTATTTTGAGCTAGCAAGGCATCATGTGTTTGTAATTGAAGAACCCCTTTTTGTTGCATAGGAGCTCCTCTCTCACTGTGCAGCTCATTATCACTAGTAGCCATGTTTTCTATAATTTCTGTGGCTTCCTCTGGAGTTTTCCATTTAATATTGCCTCCTGCTGAGGCGTCCAGCATCATCTTGGTTTGTGAACCAAGCCATCCAAGAAAAGTTAAGACTACTTCTTGATCTTCAAAACCATGCGTGGGAGTTTTACGTAACAAGCTTTTATACCTGTCCCATGCATGCCCTAGTGATTCTTCCATGCCCTCCTTAAATGAAGAAATCTCTTGCTTGCCTTTTGTCACCTTAGATTGTGGGAAGTACTTGTTTAAAAATTTTGTGACCACTGCTTCCCACTCTGTGAAACTTTCTTCTGGGAAAGAATTCAACCAAAGCTTAGCATTGCCTCCCAATGAGAAAGGAAACAAGCTAAGTTTGATAGCTTCGTCTGGCACCCCATTAATCTTGACTGTGTTGCAAATCTCATTAAAGGTAGTGAGGTGCTCATATGGGCTTTCATGAGATAACCCATTAAATTGGTTGCTTTTCACCAGTTGAATCAGTGCTGGTTTGACCTCCATATTAGCTGCATTGACTCTAGGTCTAGCTATGCTGTTAAAGTGCTGAGGCCCAGCTATATTGGTGTAGTCTGCAAGAGTTCTTCTAACATTGTTGTTCTCCATATTTTCTGTGCTATGAACAGAACCTTGTGGTGATGATTGTAAGAGAGTTTCTGGAGAAGGGAAAAATTCTCTAGATGTTTGGATTCTTCTCCTCCGTCTACTCTCGTCTAGACCTTCAAGAAGAGGTTCTGTTGTTTTCTTGCTCCTAGTTCGAATTGCCTCCTGCATACACAAGAAAACAAAACCCTAGAAAATATTTGTTAGCACAAAAAGATATAGGAGAAGATATATATTCAGAAGATAAAAGATTCAGAAGATAAAATAAAATAAGATAGAATAAAATAAAATAAAATAAAATAAAATCAAATCTAATCTAATCTGGTCAAATAAAATAAAATAAAATAAAATAAAAACAGAAAAATAAAAACAGAAATTCAAAATTAAAGTCAAAGATAATCAATAATCACACAAATTAACCAGTTAAACCAGAGTCCCCGGCAACGGCGCCAAAAACTTGATGGACAAATTTATGAGCACCAAAATATGATGTCACAAACTTGTGTTACAATCGGCAAGTATGACCGAATCGTTCAAGTAATAAACTCGGTAAGACCAAGTATCGTTCTCCCAAAGGACTCACGGCCTAGTTTAGTTATGTGATTTGTTGATTAGCTAAGACTTACAAACGAAATAATTGAGATTTTATATGCAAGACAGAAAATAAACATGTATGCATGAAGTTTTGATCAATGGCAAAAAGCAAAAGATAAACACTTTCAATGAAATTTATGTATGAATATGTTGTTGGGGGTTCAATTTCATCTCATCCACTCTCATATATTTTAGGAATTCAACATTCAAATCATCATTGTTAATGCCACTCTCTAAAGTACCTTTCTAGAAGGCTTCTCCCTAATCACGAGTTCATACAATTCCTAGCATTCCTAATGATCAGTTCATAAGTGCAGGAGCTTAACGACAACCAACATAATATTGGGAGAAATTCCCCGGATCTAGACTTCCCCGTACGTTCCCGTATCGACAAAACCAATAATCATGCATCGAATGAGTTAAACAATGCAAGCATTAAGCAAAGAGGAAAAACCCTAACTAATGATGAAAGAAAGCATAAGTCTTAATTAAAAGATGTAAAAACAGATTCCATATATGAGAGCTTCAAAAGATTACATTGATTCCCCAACAAACATACAGAGTTTAGTTCACCATATTCATGGTGAACCTAGATGAATTGCAATGAAAGAATAAACCCTAAAAAGGTGAAGAGGTAGCCTGAGCATCCAAGATCCTCCTTCAAAGGGGTGGAAGAGAAAGTGTTTGCCTCGTTTCTGCCAAAGATACAAACCCTAGGACGTCCTAAAGCTTATATACTATTCTAAAATTATAGAAAATTCAGGCCCAAGCCCATAAGTGTGCCGCTCAGCGGTAAAGTACCGCTCAGCGGTGAGTGCGCGTCTCGTTTCTTCCCCTCAGCGGCCATTTTGCCCCTCAGCGGACCTCTCGTGACTTACTGAGTGCCGCTCAACGGTAAAGTGCCGCTGAGCGGTGACTTCGGCTTCTCCTTTTGCACTCTTTGATTTCTTTTCTGATTCCATCTCTCTTCTTCTTCACTTCTTTCACTAAATTCACCTTAAAACCTGCACAAAAACACTGAAATCAAGCATAAACCTGTCCAGCTCTCTTATTTTTGAAAATATGGATAAAAGCATGATTTCAAGCTAGTTTCTAAGTATAAAGGTTGCTTTTAGTATCAATTTTAAGCATGAAAATAACAGTTTTTCAACTGTTATCAATTATATACAGAAATTATATACAAAAATATATACGGAAATTATATACGGAAATTATATACGGAAATTATATACGGATAAAGTGGAGGAAGTGGAGGAAGTGGACGAAGTGGAGGAAGTCGATGAAGTAGACGAAATGGACGAAGTTGTCGAATTGGACGAAGTGGACAAAGTTGGGGTAGTTGACGAAGTGGACAAAGTGGACAAAGTGGATGAAGTGGAGGAAGTGGACTAAGTGGAGGAAGTGGAGGAAGTGGAGGAAGTGGTCGCAGTAGACGAAATGGATGAAGTGGAGGAAGTGGAGGAAGTGGAGAAAGTGGAGGAAGTGGACGAGGTGGACAAAGTGGACGAGGTGGACGAAGTGACAAAGTGGACGGAGTGGACGAAGTCGTTGGAGTGGTCGAAGTCCACAAAGTGGATGAAGTGGACAAAGTGGAGCAACTGAAGCAAGTCGAGGAAGTAGTCGAAGTGCACGAAGTGGAGGAACTGGAGGAAGTGGAATAAGTGGAGGAAGTGGAGGAAGTGGACGAGGTTGACAAAATGGACAAAGTTAACGAAGTGGACGAAGCGGAGGAAGTGGACGAAGTAGAGGAAGTGGTTGAAGTAGACGAAATGGACGAAGTGGAGGAAGTGGAGGAAGAGGTCGAAGCAGACGAAATTGACGAAGTGGAGGAAGTGGAGCAAGGGGACGAAGTAGAGGAAGTCGACGAAGTGGAGGAAGTGGACGAATTGGACGAAGTGGACAAAGTGGACAAAGTGGTCAAAGTGCACGAAGTGGAGAAAGTGGTCGAAGTAGACGAAATGGATGAAGTGGACGAAGTGGAGGAAGTGGAGGAAGTTGACGAAGTGTACGAAATTGACGAAGTTGACAAAGTGGAGGAAGTGGACGAAGTGGTCGAAGTCCACGAGGTGGAGGAAGTGGACGAAGTGTTTGAACTAGACGAATTGGACAAAGTGGTCGAAGTGGACGAAGTGGATGAAGTGGACAAAGCAGACAAAGTGGATGAAGTGGAGGAAGTGGAGGAAGTGGAGGAAATGGAGGAAGTGGAGGAAGTGGAGGAAATGGAGGAAGTTGTCGAAATGGATGAAGTGGACGAAGTTGACGAAGTCGTCAAAGTAGAAGAAATGGAAGAAGTGGAGGAAGTGGAGGAAGTGGACGAAGCGGACGAAGTGGTTGAAGTAGACGAAGTGGTCGAAGTAGAGGAAGTGAAGGAAGTGGAGGAGGTGGAGGAAGTGGAGGAAGTGGAGGAAGTGAAGGAAGTGGAGGAAGTGGACAAAATGGAGGACGTGGACGAAGTGGAGGAAAAGAAGGAAGTGGAGGAATTTGAGGAAGTGGACGAAGTGGAGCAAGTAGAAGAAGTGGACGAAGTGGATGAACTGGACAAATATGACGAAGTGGTTGAAGTAGACGAAATGGACGAAGGGGACGAAGTGTAGGAAATGGAGGAAGCGGAGGAAGTGGAGGAAGTTGACCAAGTGGACAAACTCGACGAATTGGACGAAGTGGTCGAAGTGCACGAAGTGGAGGAAGTGGAATAAGTGGAGGAAGTGGACGAGGTTGACGAAGTGGACGAAGTTAACGAAGTGGACGAAGCGGAGGAAGTGGACGAAGTAGAGGAAGTGGTTGAAGTAGACGAAATGGACGAAGTGGAGGAAGTGGTCGAAGCAGACGAAATTGATGAAGTGGAGGAAGTGGAGCAAGTGGAGCAAGGGGTCGAAGTGGAGGAAGTCGACGAAGTGGAGGAAGTGGACAAAGTGGTCAAAGTGCACGAAGTGGAGGAAGTGGACATAGTGGACGAAGAGGAGGAAGTGGTCGAAGTAGACGAAATGGATGAAGTGGACGAAGTGGAGGAAGTGGAGGAAGTTGACGAAGTGTACGAAATTGACAAAGTGCAGGAAGTGGACGAAGTGGAGAAAATCGATGAAGTAGACGAAATGGACGAAGTGGATGAAGTTGTCGGATTGGACGAAGTGGACGAAGTTGAGGAAGTGGACGAAGTGGATGAAGTGGACAAAGGGGACAAAGTGGATGAAGTGGAGGAAGTGGAGGAAGTGGTCGCAGTAGACGAAATGGAGGAAATGGAGGAAGTGGAAGAAGTGGACAAAGTGGACGAGGTGGACGAAGTGACAAAGTGGACGAAGTGGTCGAAGTCCACGAAGTGGAGGAAGTGGACAAAGTGGAGCAACTGAAGGAAGTGGAGCAAGTGGACGAAGTGTTTGAACTAGACGAATTGGACGAAGTGGACAAAGTGGTCGAAGTGGAAGAAGTGGACGAAGTGGACAAAGTGGAGGAAGTGGAGGAAATGGAGGAAGTGGAGGAAGTGGAGGAAGTGGACGAAGTTGTCGAAATGGACGAAGTTGACGAAGTCGTCGAAGTAGACGAAATGGACGAAGTGGAGGAAGTGGGGGAGCTGGAGGAAGTGAAGGAAGTGGAGGAAGTGGACGAAGTGGAGGAAATGGTCAGTGGATGAAGTGGAGGAAGTCGACGAAGTCGACAAAGTGGACGAAGTGGCAAAGAGGAGGAAGTAGGCGAACTGGGCGAATTGGACAAGGTGATCGAAGTGGAGGAAGTGGACGAAGTGCACAAAGTGAATGAAGCGGAGGAAATGGAGCAAGTGGAGCAAATGGAAGAAGTGGAGGAAGTGGACGAAGTGGAGGAGGTGGAGGAAGTGGACGAAGTGGAGGAAGTGGAGGAAGTGGACGAAGGGGATGAAGTGGAAGAAATGGAGGAAGTGGAGCAAGTGGCGAAGTGGACGAAGTGGTCGAAGTACAAGTGGAAGAAGTGGGGAAGTGGAGGCAATGGACAAAGTGTATGAAGCGGAGGAAATGGACGAAGTGGACGTAGTGGTCGAAGTAGATGAAATGGGCGAAGTGGAGGAAGTGGACAAAGTGGATGAAGTGGATGAAATGGAGGAAGTGGAGGAAGTGGAGGAAGTTGAAGAAGTGGAGGAAGTGTAGGAAGTGGAGGAAGTGGACGAAGTGGTCGATGTAGACGAAATGGACCAAGTGGTGGAAGTAGAGGAAGTGGACGAAGTGGACAAAGTGGATGAATTGGAGGAAATAGAAGAAGTGGACCAAGTGGAGGAAGTGGAGGAAGTGTAGGAAGTGGAGGACGTGGAAGAAGTGCAGGAAGGGCATGAAGTAGAGGAAGTGGATGAAGTGGAGGAAGTGGACGAAGCGTTGGAAGTGAAGGAAGTGGACGAAGTGGACAAACTGGTCGAATTGGACGAAGTGGTCGAAGTGGTCGAAGTGCACGAACTGGAGGAAGTGGAGGAAGTGGAGGAAGTGGAGGAAGTGAATGAAGTGGAGGAAGTGGAGGAAGTTGGCGAAGTGGAGGAAGTTAACGAAGTGGAGGAAGTGGAGGAAGTGGATGATTTAGATGAATTGGACGAAGTGGTCAAAGTGGTCGAAGTAGACGAAGTGGAGGAAGTGGACAAAGTGGAAGAAGTGGACAAAGTGGAGAAAGTGGAGAAAGTGGAGGAAGTGGATGTAGGGGATGAAGAGGACGAAGTTGACGAAGTGGACGAAGTGGAGAAAGTTGAGGAAGTGAAGGAACTATAGGAAGTGGACGAAGTGGAGGAAGTGGAGGAAGTGGAGGAAGTGGACAAAGTGGACGAAAAGGACAAAGTGGAGGAAGTAGACGAACAGGACGAATTGGACGAAGTGGTCGAAGTGGACGAAGTGGACGAAGTTGACGAAGTTGACGAAGTTGACGAAGTTGACGAAGTGGAGGAAGTGGACGGAGTGGACAAAATGGAGGAACTGAAGGAAGTGGAGGAAATGGAGGAAGTAGAGGAAGTGGAGGAAGTGGATGAAGTGGTCCAAGTAGACGAAATGGACGAAGTGGAGGAAGTGAAGGAAGTGGAGGAAGTGGAGAAAGTGGAGGAAGTGGACAAAGTGGAGGAAGTAGAGGAAATGGAGGAAGTGGACAAAGTGGACGAACTGGACGAATATGACGAAGTTGTTGAAGTAGACGAACTGGACGAAGTGGACGGAGAGTAGGAAGTGGACGAAGTAGACAAAGTGGAGGAAGTGGACGAAATGGACAACCTAGACGAATTGGACGAAGTGATAGAAGTGCATGAAGTGGAGGAAGCTGACAAAGTGGAGGAAGTGGACGAAGTGGAGGACATGGACAAAGTTGACGAAGTGGAGAAAGATAACGAAGGGGATGAAGTGGACGGAGTGGATGAAGTAGACGGAGCGGACGAAGTGGACGAAGTTGATGAAATGGACAAAGTTGAGGAAGTTTAGGAAGTGGATGAACTAGACGAATTGGACGAAGTGGACGGGAAGTGGTGGAAGTGGACGAAGTGGACAAAGTGGAGGAAATGCAGGAAATGGAGGAAGTGGAGGAAGTGGTTAAACTAGACGCATTGGACGAAGTGGAGGAAGTGGACGAAGTGAAGGAAGTGGAGAAAGTGGAGGAAGTAGAGGAAGTGGAGGAAGTTGACAAAGTGCAAGAAGGTGACGAAGTTGACAAAGTTGACGAAGTGGAGGATGTGGACGAACTGGAAGGAAGTTGACAAAGTGGAGGAAGTGGACGAAGTGCAGGAAGTGGACGAAGTGGAGGAAGTGGGGGTAATGGAGGAATTTGACGAAGTAGACAAAGTTGACAAAGTTGACAAAGTGGAGGAAGTGGAGGAAGTGGACAAAGTAGAGGAAGTGGAGGAAGTGGAGGAAGTGGTAGAAGTGGAGGAAATTGACAAAGTGGACAAAGTGGATGAAGTGGAGGAAGTGGAGGAAGTGGAGGAAGTGGAGGAAATGGAGGAAGTATTCGAAGTAGACAAAATCGACGAAGTGGAGGAAGTTGAGGAAGTGGAGAAAGTGGAGGAAGTGGAGGAAGTTGACGAAGTGGACGAAGTGGACGAAGTGGACGAAGTGGACGAAGTGGAGGAAGTCGAGGAAGTCGAGGAAATGGACGAAGTTGACGAAGTGGACGAAGTTGACGAAGTTGACGAAGTTGACAAAGTGGAAGAAGTGGACGAAGTGGAGGAAGTGGACAAAGTGGAGGAAGTGGAGGAAGTGGTAGAAGTGGAGGAAATTGACCAAGAGGACAAAGTGGATGAAGTGGAGGAAGTGGACGAAGTGGAGGAAGTGGAGGAAGTGCAGGAAGTGGAGGAAGTATTCGAAGTAGACGAAATCGACGAAGTGGAGGAAGTTGAGGAAGTGGAGAAAGTGGAGGAAGTGGAGGAAGTTGACGAAGTGAACGAAGTGGAGGAAGTCGAGGTAGTCGAGGTAGTCGAGGAAGTGGACGAAGTTGACGAAGTGGACGAAGTTGACGAAGTGGACGAAGTTGACGAAGTGGACGAAGTTGACGAAGTGGAGGAAGTGGAAGAAGTGTAGGAAGTGGACGAAGTGGAGGAAGTAGATGAAGTGGACGAAGTTGTCGAAATGGACGATGTGGACGAAGTTGAGGAAGCGGAGGAAGTAGAGGAAGTGGACGAAGTGGAGGAAGTGAACCAAGTGGATAATGTAGAGGAACTGGAGGAACTGGAGGAATTCGAGGAAGTGGAGGAAGTGAGGGAAGTTGACTAAGTGGTCGAAATAGACGAAATGGACGAAGTGGACGAAGTGGAGAAAGTGGTGGAAGTGGACGAAGTTGACGAAGAGGACGAAGTGGAGGAAGTGGAGGAAGTGGAGGAAGTGGACGAAGTGGACGAAGTGGACGAAGTAGACGAAATGGACGAAGTCGACGAAGTGAAGGAAGTGGAGGAAGTGGAGAAAGTGGAGGAAGTGGAGGAAGTGGACGAAGTGGAGGAAGTGGAGGAAATGGACAAAGTGAATGAAGTAGAGGAAGTGGAGGAAGTGCTCGAAGTTGACGAAATGGACAAAGTGGAGGAAGTGGAGGAAGTGGAGAAAGTGGAGGAAGTGGAGGAATTGGAGGAAGTGGAGGAAGTGGACGAAGTGGACAAAGTGGACGAAGAGGGTGAAGTGGACGAAGTTGAGGAAGGGGTGGAAGTGCACGAATTGGACGAAGTGGACAAAGTGGACGAAGTAGACAAAGTGGACGAAGAGGGTGAAGTGGAGGAAGTGGACCAAGTGAACGTAGTGGACAGAGTGGACGAAGTGGGTGAAGTGGAGGAAGTGGACGTAGTGGACAAAGTTGTCAAAGTGGACGAAGTGGATGAAGTGAAGGGAGTGGAGGAAGTGGAGAAAATGGGGGAAATGGAGGAAGTGGAGGAGGTTGATGAAGTGGACAAAGTAGAGGAAGTGGAGGAGGTGGGGGAAGTGGACGAAGTGGAGGCGTGGACGAAGTGGAGGAAGGGGAGGAAGTGGAGGAAGTGGACGAAGTGAAGGAAGTGGAGGAAGTGGACGAAGTGGAGAAAATGGGGGAAGTGGAGGAAGTTGACGAAGTCGACGAAGTGGAGGAAGTGGAGGAAGTGGGGGAAGTGGACAAAGTGGAGGACGTGGACGAAGTGGAGGAAGGGGAGGAATGGAGGAAGTGGACGAAGTGGATGAAATGGAGCAAGTGGACGAATATGACAAAGTGGTTGAAGTAGACGAAATGGATGAAGTGGACGAAGTGTAGGAAGTGGACAAACTGGAGGAAGTGGACGAAGTTGTCGAAATGGACGAAGTGGAGGATGTGGTTGAAGTGGATGAAATGGACGAAGTGGAGGAAGTGGAGGAACTGGAGGAACTGTAGGAAGTGTTTGAAGCAGACGAAATGGCGGAAGTGGAAGAAGTGGAGGAAGTTGACGAAGTGGATGAATTTGACAAAGTGGAGGAAGTGGAGGAAGAGGACGAGGTGGACGATGTGGAGCAAGTCGACGAAATGGAGGAAGTTGACGAAGTAGACAAAGTGGTCAAAGTGCACGAAGTGGAGGAAGTGGACGAAGGGGAGGAAGTTGACGAAGTGGACTAAGTCAAGGAAGTAGATGAAGTGGACGAAGTAGACGAAGTTGTCGAAATGGACGAAGTGGAAGAAGTTGAGGAAGTTGAGGAAGTCGAGGAAGTGGAGGAAGTGGTGGAAATGGACATAGTTGACAAAGTGGATGAAGTGTAGGAAGTGGAGGAAGTGGAGGAAATGGAGGAAGTGGAGGAAGTGGAGGAAGTGGTCGAAGTTGACGAAATGGACAAAGTGGAGGAAGTGGAGGAAGAGGAGGAAGTGGAGAAAGTGGAGGAAGTGGAGGAAGTGGAGGAAGTGGACGAAGTGGACGAAGTGTACGAAGTGTACGAAGTGGACGAAGTGTACGAAGTGTACGAAGTGGAGGAAGTGTACGAAGTGGAGGAAGTGGACGAAGTGTACAAAGTGGAGGAAGTGGAGAAAGTGGACGAATTGGAAGAAGGGGAGAAAGTGGACAAAGTGGACGAAGTGGGTGAAGTGGACGAAGTGGACGAAGTTGTCGAAATGGACGAAGTGGACAAAGTTGAGGAAGTGGAGGAAGTGGACGAATTAGACGAATTGGACAAAGTGGTCGAAGAGGACGAAGTGGAGGAAGTGGAGGAAGTGGACAAAGTGGATGAAGTGGAGGAAGTGGAGGAAGTGAAGGAAGTTGTCGAGATGGACGAAGTGGACGAAGTTGAGAAAGTGGAGGAAATGGAGGAAGTGGACGAAGTGGAGGAAGTGGAGGAAATGGACAAAGTGGATGAAGTGGAGGAAGTGGAGGAAGTGGAGGAAATGGAGGAAGTGTAGGAAGTGGAGGAAGTGGTCGAAGTTGACGAAGTGGAGGAACTGGAGGAAGTGGACGCAGTGGAGGAAGGAGAGGAAGTGGATGAAGTGGACGAAGTTGTCGAAATGGACGAAGTGGACGAAGTTGAGGAAGTGGACGAATTAGACGAATTGGCTAAAGTGGTCGAAGTGGAGGAAGTGGACCAAGTGGATGAAGTGGAGGAACTCTAGGAAGTGGACGAAGTGGATGAAGTGGACGAATATGACGAAGTGGTTGAAGTAGACGAAATGGACGAAGTGGACGAGGTGTAGGAAGTGGATTGAGTGGAGGAAATGGACGAAGTGGACAATCTGGACGAATTGGACGAAGTGGTCGAAGTGGACGAAGTGGAGGAAGTGGTTGAAGTGGAGGAAGTGGACGAAGTTGTCGAAATGGACGAAGTGGAGGAAGTGGAGGAAGTGGTTGAAGAAGACGAAATGGACGAAGTGGAGGAAATGGAGGAAGTGGTCGAAGTAGACGAAATGGACGAAGTGGACGAGGTGTAGGAAGTGGATTGAGTGGAGGAAATGGACGAAGTGGACAATCTGGACGAATTGGACGAAGTGGTCGAAGTGGAGGAAGTGGAGGAAGTGGTTGAAGTGGAGGAAGTGGACGAAGTTGTCGAAATGGACGAAGTGGAGGAAGTGGAGGAAGTGGTTGAAGAAGACGAAATGGACGAAGTGGAGGAAATGGAGGAAGTGGTCGAAGTAGACGAAATGGACGAAGTGGAGGAATTGGAGGAAGTGGAGGAAGTTGACGAAGTGGATGTAGTTGACGAATTTGACAAGGTGGATGAAGTGGAGGAAGTGGAGGAAGGGGACGAAGTGGACGAAGTGGACAAAGTGAACGAATTCGACGAAGTAGACAAAGTGGTCGAAGTGGAGGAAGTGGAGGAGGTGGAGGAAGTTGACGAAGTGGACAAAGTGCAGGAACCATATGAAGTGGCGAGGTGGACGAAGTTGTTGAAATGGACGAAGTGGACGAAGTTGAGGAAGTGGAGGAAGCTGAGGAAGTGGAGGAAGTGGAGGAAATGGACAAAGTGGACAAAGTGGAGGAAGTGGAGGAAGTGGAGGAAGAGGTCGAAGTAGACGAAATGGACAAAGTGGAGGAAGTGGAGGAAGGGGAGAAAGTGGAGAAAGTGGAGAAAGTAGAGGAAGTGGAGGAAGTGGAGGAAGTGGACGAAGTGGATGAAGTGGAGGAAGTGGACGAAGTGGAGGAAGGGGAGGAAGTGGACGAAGTGGACAAAGTGGACGAAGAGGACGACGTGGACAAAGTGGACGAAATGGACGAATTTGGTGAAGTGGAGGAAGTGAACGAAGTAGACGAAGTTCTCGAAATGGACGAAGTTGAGGAAGTGGACGAATTGGACGAACTGGTCAAAGTGGTCGAAGAGGTCGAAGTGGAAGAAGTAGAGGAAGAGGAGGAAGGGGAGGAAGTGGACAAAGTGGACGAATGGGACGAACTGAAGGAAGTGAACGAAGTGGACAAAGTGGTCGACGTAGATGAAATGGATGAAGTGGAGGAAGTGGAGGAAGCGAACAAAGTATATGAAATGGGGGAAACGGAGAAAGTTGATCAAGTGGAGGAAGTGGAAGAAGTGGACGAAGTGGAGGAAGGGGAGGAAGTCAACGAAGTGGACGAAGTGATCGAATTGGACGTAGTAGACAAAGTGGTCAAAGTGCACGAAGTGGAGGATGTGGAGGAAGTTGACGAAGTGGACGAAGTGCAGGAACTAGATGAAGTGAGGAAGTGGACGAAGTTGTCAAAATGGACGAAGTGGACGAAGTTGAGTAAGTGGAGGAAGTGGAGGAAGTGGAGCAACTGGAGGAAGTGGAGGAAATGGACAAAGTGGACAAAGTGGAGGAAGTGGAAGAAGAGGTCGAAGTAGACGAAATGGACAAAGTGGAGGAAGTGGAGGAAGTGGAGAAAGTTGAGAAAGTTGAGGAAGTGGAGGAAGTGGACGAAGTGGGTTAGGTGGACGAAGTGGACGAAGTGAAGGAAGGGCAGGAAGTGGACGAAGTGGACAAAGTGGACGAAGGGGACGAAGTGGACAAAGTGGACGAAATGGACGAAGTGGGTGAGGTGGAGGAAGTGGACGAAGTAGACGAAGTTCTCGAAATGGACGAAGTGGACGAAGTTGAGGAAGTGGAGGAAGTGGACGAATTAGACGAATTGGACGAAGTGGTCAAAGTGGAAGAAGTAGAGGAACTGGAGGAAGGGGAGGAAGTGGCCAAGTGGATGAAGTGGAGGAACTGGAGGAAGTGCAGGGAGTGAACGAAGAGGACAAAGTGGACGAATTGGACAAAGTGGACGAAGTGCACAAAGTGGTCAAAGTGCACGAAGTGGAGGAAGTGGACGAAGTGGAGGAAGTGGTCGAAGTAGACGAAATGGACGAAGTGGACGAGGTGGACAAAGTGGAGGAAGTGGAGGAAGTGGAAGAAGTGGACGAAGTTGAGGAAGTGGAGGAAGTGGACGAAGTGGACGAAGTGGAGGAAGGATGTGGACGAAGTTGTCGAAATGGACGAAGTTGAGGAAGTGAAGGAAGTGGAGAAGGTGGAGGAAGTGGACAAAGTCGACAAAGTGGATGAAGTGGAGGAACTAGAGGAAGTGGAGTAAGTGGAGTAAGTGGAGGATGTGGAGGAAGTGGACGAAGTGGTCGAAGTAGACGACATAGACAAAGTGGAGGAAGTGGAGGAACTGGAGGAAGTGGAGAAAGTGGACGAAGTGGATGGAGTGGAGGAAGGGGAGGAAGGGGAGGAAGTGGAGTTAGTGGAGGAAGTGGACAAAGTGGACGAAGTGGAAGAAGTAGACGAAGTTGTCAAAGTGCATGAAGTGGAGGAGGTGGAGGAAGTGGACAAAGTGGAGGAAGTGGTCGAAGTAGACGAAATGGACGAAGTGGACGAGGTGGAGGAAGTGGAGGAAGTGGAGGAAGTGGAAGAAGTGAAGGAAGTGGAGGAAGTGGAGGAAGTTGACGGAGTGGACGAAGTTAAGGAAGTGGAGGAAGTGGACGAAGTGGAGGAAGTGGACGAAGTGGAGGAAGTGGAGGAAGTGGACGAAGTTGACGAAGTGGAGGAAGTGGAGGAAGTGAAGGAAGTGGACAAAGTGGAGGAAGTGGACAAAGTGGATGAAGTGGAGGAACTGAAGGAAGTGGAGGAAATAGAGAAAGTGGAGGAAGTGGAGGAAGTGGAGGAAGTTGACGAAGTGGATGAAGTTGAGGAAGTGGCGGAAATGGACGAAGTGGAGGACGTGGACGAAGTGTAGGAAGGGGAGGAAGTGGTGGAAGTAGAGGAAGTGGACGAAATGGAGGAAGTGGACGAAGTTGAAAAATATGACGAATTGTTGAAGTAGACGAAATGCACAAAGTGTAGGAAGTGGAGGAAGTGAAGGAAGTGGACCAACTGGACGAATTGGACGAAGTGGTCGATGTGCGCGAAGTGGAGGAAATGGACAAACTGGAGGAAGTCGAGGAAGTCGAGGAAGTGGACGAAATTGTCGAAATGGACGAAGTGGAGGAAGTGGACGAAGTGGACGAAGTTGTCGAAATGGACGAAGTTGAGGAAGTGGAGGAAGTGGACGAAGTGAAGGAAGTGGAGAAAGTGGAGGAAGTGGACAAAGTGGATGAAGTGGAGGAACTGAAGGAAGTGGAGGAAATGGAGAAAGTGGAGGAAGTGGAGTTACTGGAGGTAGTGGACGAAGTGGACGAAGTGGAAGAAGTAGACCAAGTTGTCAAAGTGCATGAAGTGGAGGAGGTGGTGGAAGTGGACAAAGTGGAGGAAGTGGTCGAAGTAGACGAAATGGACGAAGTGGACGAGGTGGACGAAGTGGAGGAAGTGGAGGAAGTGGAAGAAGTGAAGGAAGTGGAGGAAGTGGAGGAAGTTGACGGAATGGACGAAGTTAAGGAAGTGGAGGAAGTGGAGGAAGTGGAAGAAGTGAAGGAAGTGGAGGAAGTGGAGGAAGTTGACGGAATGGACGAAGTTAAGGAAGTGGAGGAAGTGGACGAAGTGGAGGAAGTGGACGAAGTGGACGAAGTTGTCGAAATGGACGAAGTTGAGGAAGTGGACGAAGTGAAGGAAGTGGACAAAGTGGAGGAAGTGGACAAAGTGGATGAAGTGGAGGAACTGAAGGAAGTGGAGGAAATGGAGAAAGTGGAGGAAGTGGAGGAAGTTGACGAAGTGGATGAAGTGAAGGAAGTGGCGGAAATGGACGAAGTGGAGGACGTGGACGAAGTGTAGGAAGGGGAGGAAGTGGTGGAAGTGGAGGAAGTGGACGAAATGGAGGAAGTGGACGAAGTTGAAAAATATGACGAATTGTTGAAGTAGACGAAATGGACAAAGTGTAGGAAGTGGAGGAAGTGGAGGAAGTGAAGGAAGTGGACCAACTGGACGAATTGGACGAAGTGGTCGATGTGCGCGAAGTGGAGGAAATGGACAAACTTGAGGAAGTCGAGGAAGTCGAGGAAGTGGACGAAATTGTCGAAATGGACGAAGTGGAGGAAGTGGACGAAGTGGACGAAGTTGTCGAAATGGACGAAGTTGAGGAAGTGGAGGAAGTGGACGAAGTGAAGGAAGTGGAGAAAGTGGAGGAAGTGGACAAAGTGGATGAAGTGGAGGAACTGAAGGAAGTGGACGAAATGGAGAAAGTGGAGGAAGTGGAGGAAGTGGAGGAAGTTGACGAAGTGGATGAAGTGGAGGAAGTGGCGGAAGTGGACGAAGTGGAGGACGTGGACGAAGTGTAGGAAGGGGAGGAAGTGGTGGAAGTGGAGGAAGTGGACGAAATGGAAAAATATGACGAATTGTTGAAGTAGACGAAATGGACAAAGTGTAGGAAGTGGAGGAAGTGGAGGAAGTGAAGGAAGTGGACCAACTGGACGAATTGGACGAAGTGGTCGATCTGCGCGAAGTGGAGGAAATGGACAAACTGGAGAAAGTCGAGGAAGTCGAGGAAGTGGACAAAATTGTCGAAATGGACGAAGTGGAGGAAGTGGTTTAAGTAGACGAAATGGACGAAGTGGAGGAAGTGGAGCAATTGGAGGAAGTTGACGAAGTGGATGAAGTTTACCAATTTGACAAAGTGGAGGAAGTGGAGGAAGTGGAGGAAGTGAACCAAGTGTAGGAAGTGGAGGAAGGGGACGAAGTGGAGGAAGTGAAGGAAGTGGAGGAAGTGCAGGAAGAGGACGAAATGGATGAAGTGGATGAAGTGGACAAAGTGGTCAAAGTGCACGAAGTGGAGGAAGTGGAGGAAGTGGTCGAAGTAGACGAAATGGACGAAATGGAGGAAGTGTAGGAAGTTGACGAAGTGGACGAAGTTGAAGAAGTTGACAAAGTGGAGGAAGTGGACGAAGTGGACGAAGTGGAGGAAGTGGATAAAGTGGGGGTAATCGATGAAGTGAACGAAGGGGAGGAAGTAGATGAAGTGGACGAACTTGTCGAAATGGACGAAGTGGACAAAGTTCAGGAAGTGGAGGAAGTGGACAGAGTGGAGGAAGTGGATGAAGTTGAGGAAGTAGAGGAAGTGGACGAAGTGGTCGAAGTAGACGAAATGGAAGAAGCGGAAGAAGTAGAGGAAGTGGAGAAAGTGGAGGAAGTGAACGAAGTTGAGGAAATGGACGAAGTGGTCGAACTGGACGAAGTGGAGGAAGTGGACGAATTGACGAAGTGGACGAAGATGAGGAAGTGGACGAATTAGACGATTTGGACAAAGTGGTCGAAGTGGAGGAAGTGCAGGAAGTGGAGGAAGTGGAGGAAGTGCAGGAAGTGGACAAAGTGGATGAAGTGGACGAAGTGGTCGAATTAGACGAAATGGACGAAGTGTAGGAAAAGGAAGAAGTGGAGGAAGTGGAGGAAGTGGACAAAGTTGAGGAAGTAGATGAACTGGACGAATTGGACAAAGTGGTCGAAGTAGAGGAGGTGCAAGAAGTGGACGAAGTGGAAAAAGTGGATGAAGTGGACGAAATGGAGGAAGTGGAGGAAGTGGATGAAGTCGACAAAGTGGAGGAAGTGGACAAAGTGGAGGAATTGGAGGAAGTGGTGGAAGTGGATGAAGTGGACGAATTGGACGAAGTTGTCGAAGTGGAGGAAGTGGACGAATTGGATGAATTGGAGGAAGTGGTCGAAGTGGACGAAGTGGAGGAAGTGGACAAAGTGGATGAAGTGGAAGAAATGGAGGAAGTGGAGAAAATGGAGGAACTGGACGAAGCGGACGAAGTGGAGAAAGTGGAGGAAGTGGTCGAAGTAGACGAAATAGAGGAAGTGGAGGAAGGGGAGGAAGTGGACGAAGTGGACAAAGTGGAAAAAGTGAAGGAAATGGAGGAAGTGGAGGAAGTGGAGGAAGTGGAGGAAGTGAATGAAGTGGAGGAAATGGAGGAAGTGGAGCAAGTGGAGCAAGTGGGCGAAGTGGAGGAAGTGGACGAAGTGGACGAAGTGGACGAAGTGGTCGAAGTAGACGAAATGGACGAAGTGGTGGAAGTGGAGGTAGTGGAGGAAGTGGAAAAAGTGAAGTGGAGGAAATAGAAGAAGTAGAGCAAGTGGAGGAAGTGGACGAAGTGGTCGAAGTAGACGAAATGGGAAAAGTGGACAAAGTGGACGAAGTGAAGGAAATGGAGGAAGTGGAGAAAGTGCAGGAAGTGGAGGACGTGGAGGAAGTGGAGGAAGTGGACGAAGTGGACGAATTGGACGAAGTGGTCGAAGTGCATGAAGTGGAGGAAGTGGACGAAGTGGACAAAGTGGATGAAGTGGAGGAAATGGAGGAAGTGCAGCAAGTGGAAGAAGTGGAGGAAGAAGAGGAAATGGACGAAGTTGAGGAAGTGGAGGAAGGTGACGAAGTAGTCGAAGTAGACGAAATGGACGAAGTGGAGGCAATGAAGGAAGTGGAGGAAGTGGAGAAAGTGGAGGAAGTGGAGGAAGTGAAGGAAGTGGAGGAAGTGAGGAAGTGGAGGAAGCTGACGTAGTGGTCGAAGTGGACGAGGTGGAGGAAGTGGCGGTAGTGGACGAAGAGGAGGACGTGGACGAAGTGGAGGAAGGGTAGGAAGGGGAGAAAGTGGACGAAGTGGACAAAGTGGACGAAATGGAGGAAGTGGACGAAGTGGATGAATATGACGAAGTGGTTGAAGTAGACGAAATGGACGAAGTGGAGGAAGTGAACGAAGTTGGCAAAGTGGACAAAGTGGATAAAGTGGAGGAACTGGAGGAAGTAGAGGAAGTGGACGAAGTGGAAGAAGTAGACGCAATGGACGAAGTGGACGAAGTGGAGGAAGTGGACGAAGTGGACGAAGTGGTGGAAGTTGACGAAGTGGACGAAGTGGAGGCAGTGGAGGAGGTGGAGGAAGTGGACGAAGTGGAGGAAGTGGAGGAAGTAGACGGAGTAGACGGGTGGACGAAGTGGACGAAGTTGACGAAGTGGAGGAAGTGGAGGAAGTGGATGAAGTGGAGGAAGTCGAGGAAGTGGACGAAGTTGTGGAAATGGATGAAGTGGAGGAAGTGGTGGAAGGGGTCGAAGTAGACGAAATGGACGAAGTGGAGGAAGTGGAGGAAGTGGAGGAAGTGGAGGAAGGGGAGGAAGAGGACAAAGTAGAGGAAGTGGTCGAAATAGACGAAATGGACGAAGTGGAGGAAGTGGAGGAAGAGGAGGAAGCGGAGGAAGTGGAGGAAGTGGATGAAGTTGAAGAATTTGACAAAGTGGAGGAAATGGAGGAAGTGGACGAAGGGGACGAAGTGGAGGAAGTCGATGAAGTGGACAAAGTGGAGCAAAGTGGACGAAGGGGACGAAGTGGACAAAGTGGACGAAATGGACGAAGTGGGTGAGGTGGAGGAAGTGGACGAAGTAGACGAAGTTCTCGAAATGGACGAAGTGGACGAAGTTGAGGAAGTGGAGGAAGTGGACGAATTAGACGAATTGGACGAAGTGGTCAAAGTGGAAGAAGTAGAGGAACTGGAGGAAGGGGAGGAAGTGGCCAAGTGGATGAAGTGGAGGAACTGGAGGAAGTGCAGGAAGTGAACGAAGAGGACAAAGTGGACGAATTGGACAAAGTGGACGAAGTGCACAAAGTGGTCAAAGTGCACGAAGTGGAGGAAGTGGACGAAGTGGAGGAAGTGGTCGAAGTAGACGAAATGGACGAAGTGGACGAGGTGGACAAAGTGGAGGAAGTGGAGGAAGTGGAAGAAGTGGACGAAGTTGAGGAAGTGGAGGAAGTGGACGAAGTGGACAAAGTGGAGGAAGGATGTGGACGAAGTTGTCGAAATGGACGAAGTTGAGGAAGTGAAGGAAGTGGAGAAGGTGGAGGAAGTGGACAAAGTCGACAAAGTGGATGAAGTGGAGGAACTAGAGGAAGTGGAGTAAGTGGAGTAAGTGGAGGAAGTGGAGGATGTGGAGGAAGTGGACGAAGTGGTCGAAGTAGACGACATAGACAAAGTGGAGGAAGTGGAGGAACTGGAGGAAGTGGAGAAAGTGGACGAAGTGGATGGAGTGGAGGAAGGGGAGGAAGGGGAGGTGATGACCCAAACTTATTAGCCGTTGCTAGGACTCGGGTTCAATCCCCAAATCCCCGGCAACGGCGCCAAAAACTTGATGACCCAAACTTATTAGCCGTTGCTAGGACTCGGGTTCAATCCCCAAATCCCCGGCAACGGCGCCAAAAACTTGATGACCCAAACTTATTAGCCGTTGCTAGGACTCGGGTTCAATCCCCAAATCCCCGGCAACGGCGCCAAAAGCTTGATGGACAAATTTGTAAGCACCAAAATATGATGTCACAAACTTGTTTCACAATCGGCAAGTATGACCGAATCGTTCAAGTAATAAAACTTGGTAAGACCAAGTATCGTTCTTCCCAAAGGACTCACGGCCTAGTTTAGTTATGTGATTTGTTGATTAGCTAGGACTTAGAAACGAAATATTCAAAGTTTAATATGCAAGACAGAAAATAAACATGTATGCATGAATTGATCAATGGCAAAGACAAAAGATAAACACTTCCAATGAATTATATAAATGAATATGTTGTTGGGGTTCAATTTCATCTCATCCACTCTCATATATTTTAGGAATTCAACATTCAAATCATCATTGTTAATGCCACTCTCTAATGTACCATTCTAGATGGCTTCTCCCTAATCAAATAGTTCATACAATTCCTAGCATTCCTAATGATTAGTTCATTACAGCAGGAGCTTAAAGGCAACCAATATAATGTTGTCAGTAAAATATTGGGAGAAATTCCCCGGATCTAGACTTCCCCGTACGTGTCCGTATCGACAAAACCAATAATCATGCATTAGAATGAGTTAAACAATGCAAGCATTGAGCAAAGAGGAAAAACCCTAACTAATGATGAAAGAAAGCATATGTCTTAATTCAAAGATGTACTCAACAAATCCATATATGAGAGCTTCAAGAGATTACATTGATTCCCCAACAAACATACAAGGTTTAGTTCACCATCGTCATGGTGAACCTAGATGAATAACAATGAAAGAATGAAAGAATAAACCCAATAAAGGTGAAGAGGTAGCCTGAGCATCCAAGATCCTCCTTCAAAGGGGTGAAAGAGAGAGTGTTTGCCTCGTTTCTGCCAAAGATACTAAACTAAAGGACGTGCAAGCCCTTATATACTAATTTAGAGTTACAAAAGATTACAAAAGCCCAAGCCCAAAGAGTACCGCTCAGCGGTATTTACCGCTCAGCGGTAGTTGCGCGTCACAATTCTTCCCCTCAGCGGCCATTTGCCCCTCAGCGTGACTCCCGCAACCTCCTGAGTGCCGCTCAGCGGTAGTTTGCCGCTGAGCGGTGCCTTCGTCTTCTATTTTTGCACTCTTTCTTGTCTTTTCTAATGTCACTTCTCTCCTTCTTCACTCTTTTCACTAAATTCACCTTAAAAGCTGCACAAAAACACTCAAATCAAGTGTAAACCTGTCCAGCTCTCTTATTTATGAAAATATAGATAAACTACATGATTTCAAGCTAGTTTTTAAGTCTAAAGGTTGCTTTTAGTATCAAATTTAAGTATGAAAATAACAGTTTTTCAACTGTTATCACAACCCCAAACTTAGAACTTTGCTTGTCCTCAAGCAAACAAAATGTAACTCCATCTCCAACCAATTCATATGATAGTTCACTCATTCAAAAATCCTTTTTTTTTTCAAGATAAGTAATAACTTCACTCAAACTTATGACCAAGAGTTCAATCAAGATGTGCACATGCTTTAGTGTTCACAAAGTCATTTAAGTTCCAACAAATGCTATTTCTCATGAATGATCAATCAATTAAGCAAGGATGTTCATGTGCTTATGGAATATTTCCTCACTAGGTAAAGTGTTTCACTCAACACACAAGTGTATAAGAGGTAAAGTGTCTCACTCATTCACTCTACTATCACAATGTCACATGAATCAACTTTGCCTTTCATTTAACCACAATCAAAAACATTCACAAGTATGCATCATCACAAGGACTTTTCAATGGCTTATAATGTGGCTAGGCTAACAAGAAAATTGGTTTTTCTGGATCACAAAATCCTTGAGTTAAGAGATTCATAATAATACAATTATTCTTATTCATTCCCAACTTTTGTTTGCCTTTTCATTTGCATTGAGCTTTACTTCTTTTCTTTTCTTTTTCTTTGCATATTCTTACTTTTTAGCTCTTGGCTCAATGCTTTTCCTTTTTCATGTTTTCCCAATAACCCCAAACTTGAACATTTAACAATACCACACAAGATCTTCTACTTAACTCAAGGTAAAGATTTTCAATCAAGGGTTCAGTGTATGTTTAAGGTTATGGGTTCAAAGGATAGAACACAAAGTGTTCTCTTTTAGTAGGCTAACTTTATGAATTTGGCCAATAAAAAGGGTTCCAACAAACGGCCTTGATCATATGATGTAAAACAAGCAATTGCTTCAATCATAGAAAACCTGGGCAAAATCATTCATGCTT
This sequence comes from Vigna nakashimae, assembly GCA_034642375.1. Lineage (NCBI taxonomy): Eukaryota > Viridiplantae > Streptophyta > Magnoliopsida > Fabales > Fabaceae > Vigna > Vigna nakashimae. The sequence goes on from CM067765.1 coordinate 34,555,909, forward strand.
TCAAAATAATAGCATTCAACAATAACAACTCTGGAGCTCAAAACCTCACATATAAGCTCATTCACATTTGACATACACATCCTGCTTAATTTCACAATCACAATCATGATATCATGCATTTGTTCACAAAGCTTGTGAATCACCTGTATAAGCATTTATTGTGCACATCATCTCAACATCAATCAATCAATAAGCATCATCAAGCATTACTTATCACACAATCACAGTTAATAGCAAACCATCATAAGAAACCAGGTGTTCAATAGAGTACATTAAACCCTAATCTAAAAACAAAAACAAATAAGTTCAGAAAACTTAAACCACAAAAGCATAATCTTATGATAGCATTCATCAGTAAATGCTATCTCAGCTCCTCATCAGTCTGAGCTGTCATCTGTATCTTCTTCCTCTCCTTCTTCTTGGATCTTATAGTCTTGATTCTTTTAGCATGATGAGGAGGCCATCCCTGCATCAAACTTAATTCACAAAACCAAAAGATACATTGTTAAGCATTAGTAAACCACAATGAAGAAATCAATCCCCTTCAATGATGCTCTCTCCCAACCCCAAACTTAGATGGAAAACTAGTGAGAACGTGAGTAGAAGGGAGATTTTCTCAAGAGGGAAGAGGGAAAAGATGTGGAGAACCTTGGAAAAGGTATGTAGGAGTGTGTGTGCAGAGAAGAGCCTGAAAATAGAAGCTTATGCGCAGCTTAGGATATAAAAATACCCTAATGGGCTCGAGTCTCGCTAAGGGGAAACTAAAGCCCATCTGCGAGAGTACCGCTCAGCGGTATATGCCGCTCAGCGGCACTTGCGAGAATTGCTCTTCTCCTTCTTTTCTTGACCTACGTGCCTCCTAGACATACCCCTTACTGGTTCCCTGCAATTCAATGTTAAAAATGCTTATGCAAACCCTAACTAAAATAAACAAACAGAAAACAATCAATCAACTGGGTTGCCTCCCAGGTAGCGCTTGTTTAACGTCACGAGCCTGACCCAAAAAAGCTCACGTTCCATCTTCTTTAAAGTTGATGTTATCCTTCCACCAACTTATCAACTGCTTCCTTAGGACTGTTTTGGATTCTCTGGAATATGGAGACTCTATCTCTATCATCTCCTTCTCTTTAAAACCTTTTACAACCCACAACTTGTTCTTGAATCTTACAGGTGTGCCAAGTTGGAGTCCTCTTTCCTTCCAGTCTCTAAGAACTTCCTTTCCTTTTCCACTTTCATCTACCTTGGGTACCTGAAAATACAAACAATGGTTATCAGAAACTTTAAAATTTTCATGTTTACCTCTAGTTATGGGTGCATCTTGAAATGCAGCTTTATAACTGGCCTCTTCCTCCTTTGCTTGTATCTCATCTTTAAACACATTCACCACCACTCTCTCCTCTCTGTCCTGGAGCACCACTATACCTTCATTAACATCTATAATAACCCTGGCCGTTTTCATAAACGGTCTTCCCAGTATGAAAGGTATCTTTTCGGTCTCCATCTTCATCACCACAAAGTCTGCCAAGAACTGAAGTTTGCCAACACAAACTACAATGTCTTCTGCAATCCCACATGGCTCCTTTGAAGATCCATCAGCCATTACCAGATTAACCTTTACAGGTTTTATTTTCACATGGCCAATTTGCTCCAATAGAGAGTAAGGCATCAAGTTAACACTTGAGCCTAAGTCAAGGAGAGCTTTCTTCACCTTTTTCTTCCCTATAGTGCAAGGGATAGAAAAACTACCTGGATCAGCAGCTTTTGGTGGGAATGATTCTTTCTTAACAGTTACACACTTTTCATCATCATCATCTCTACGTTTTCTTTTTGTAGAGGTTCCCTCATCAGATTTTGTGTACACTGCTATTTTCTGTAAGATTTGTTCCCAAGGAGCTTCATTATCAACCATTCTGAATAAGTCTGTGAAATCCATTGGTTTCTCCTGATTTGTTAGAAAAGGAAAAGTATCCTTTCTTTCTTCTTCTCTTCTCTCTTCTGTTTCATCTTCTTCTGACTCAATACTCTCTTCATTTATACTCTTGACCACTTTGCATTCTTCTCTAGGGTTAACCTCAGTATTAGCCCCAAAGTTTCTGTGTGGTCTTTCTTCCAACTGCTTAGTGATCTGACCCATCTGAATCTCCAAGTTCTTTATAGCAGCTTCAGTGCTCTTTTGGGAGGATTCAGTTTTCTGAATAAATTGTTGAAGAGTTTCTTCCAACCTTGTAGATCTTTCATTGAGCATAGAAATTTGTTGCCACATGGTTGGTTGCTGCTGCTGTTGCTTATTAAATTGATTAACCTGCCCAGTTTGTCCTTGGCCAATACTTGGATGTGGTTTCCAACCCTGATTATAATTACCTTGACGGTATGGAAACTGATTAGCCATGAAGTTAACATCCTCCACGGCTTCCACAGGAAAAGCACATTGGCCATTGATGTGATCTCCTCCACATAGTTCGCACAACTGGGTTTGTACCTGTGCAGCAGATTTTAACTCTTTTGGTAATGAAGCAAGAGTTTTGGTCAGAGTCTCCAGCTGTTGAGTCAGAATTTTATTTTGGGCTAGCAGAGCATCATGGGTTTGTAATTGAAGAACCCCTTTCTGTTGCATAGGGGCGCCTCTTTCATTGTGAAGCTCATTACCACTTGTAGCCATATTTTCAATAATCTCAGTGGCTTCCTCTGGAGTCTTCCATTTGATATTGCCCCCAGCTGAGGCATCTAGCATCATCTTGGTTTGTGAACCAAGCCCTCCAAGGAAAGTTAGGACTACTTCTTGATCCTCAAAGCCATGCGTGGGAGTTTTACGTAATAAGCTTTTGTACCTGTCCCATGCATGTCCCAGTGATTCCTCCATGCCCTGCTTGAATGAAGATATCTCTTGCTTGCCTTTAGTTACTTTAGATTGTGGGAAGTATTTGTTTAGAAACTTTGTAACCACTGCTTCCCACTCTGTGAAACTTTCTTCTGGAAAAGAGTTTAACCAAAGCTTAGCATTGCCTCCCAATGAGAAAGGAAACAAGCTAAGTTTGATTGCTTCGTCTGGCACCCCATTAATCTTGACTGTATTGCAAATCTCATTAAAGGTAGTCAGGTGCTCATATGGGCTTTCATGTGATAACCCATTAAATTGATTACTCTTCACCAGTTGAATCAGTGCTGGTTTGACCTCCATGTTGGCTGCATTGACTCTAGGTCTAGCTATGCTGTTGAAGTGCTGAGGTCCAGCAAGATTAGTGTAATCTGCAAGAGTTCTTCTAACATTATTGCCCTCCATACTTCCTGTGCTATGAACAGAACCTTGTGGTGATGTTTGCAAGAGAGTTTCAGGAGAAGGGAAAAGTTCTCTAGACGTTCTGATTCTTCTCCTCCTTCTACTCTCTTCTAGACCTTCAAGAAGTGGTTCTGTTGTTTTCTTACTTCTAGTGCGAATTGCTTCCTGCATGCACAAGAAACAAAACCCTAGAACAGATTTGTTAGCACAAAAAGATATAAGAGAAGATATATATTCAAAAGATAAAAAGATAAAAGATTCAGAAGATAAGAAGATAAAAGATTCAAAAGATAAAAAGATAAAAGATAAAATAAAATTTAAAAATAACATCTAATCTAAAAAGATAAAATCTAAAAATAAAATCTAACCTAATAAAATAAAATCTAATCCTAAAAGATAAAATAAAATAAAATCTAAACTAACCAAATAAAATAAAATCTAATCTAATCTAATCTAAAAAGATAAAACAGAAAAAGATAAAAAACAGAAAATAAAAACATAAATTTAAAATTAAAGTCAAAGATAATCAATAATCACACAAATTAACCAGTTAAACCACGAGTCCCCGGCAACGGCGCCAAAAACTTGATGACCCAAACTTATTAGCCGTTGCTAGGACTCGGGTTCAATCCCCAAATCCCCGGCAACGGCGCCAAAAACTTGATGACCCAAACTTATTAGCCGTTGCTAGGACTCGGGTTCAATCCCCAAATCCCCGGCAACGGCGCCAAAAACTTGATGACCCAAACTTATTAGCCGTTGCTAGGACTCGGGTTCAATCCCCAAATCCCCGGCAACGGCGCCAAAAGCTTGATGGACAAATTTGTAAGCACCAAAATATGATGTCACAAACTTGTTTCACAATCGGCAAGTATGACCGAATCGTTCAAGTAATAAAACTTGGTAAGACCAAGTATCGTTCTTCCCAAAGGACTCACGGCCTAGTTTAGTTATGTGATTTGTTGATTAGCTAGGACTTAGAAACGAAATATTCAAAGTTTAATATGCAAGACAGAAAATAAACATGTATGCATGAATTGATCAATGGCAAAGACAAAAGATAAACACTTCCAATGAATTATATAAATGAATATGTTGTTGGGGTTCAATTTCATCTCATCCACCCTCATATATTTTAGGAATTCAACATTCAAATCATCATTGTTAATGCCACTCTCTAATGTACCATTCTAGATGGCTTCTCCCTAATCAAATAGTTCATACAATTCCTAGCATTCCTAATGATTAGTTCATTACAGCAGGAGCTTAAAGGCAACCAATATAATGTTGTCAGTAAAATATTGGGAGAAATTCCCCGGATCTAGACTTCCCCGTACGTGTCCGTATCGACAAAACCAATAATCATGCATTAGAATGAGTTAAACAATGCAAGCATTGAGCAAAGAGGAAAAACCCTAACTAATGATGAAAGAAAGCATATGTCTTAATTCAAAGATGTACTCAACAAATCCATATATGAGAGCTTCAAGAGATTACATTGATTCCCCAACAAACATACAAGGTTTAGTTCACCATCGTCATGGTGAACCTAGATGAATAACAATGAAAGAATGAAAGAATAAACCCAATAAAGGTGAAGAGGTAGCCTGAGCATCCAAGATCCTCCTTCAAAGGGGTGAAAGAGAGAGTGTTTGCCTCGTTTCTGCCAAAGATACTAAACTAAAGGACGTGCAAGCCCTTATATACTAATTTAGAGTTACAAAAGATTACAAAAGCCCAAGCCCAAAGAGTACCGCTCAGCGGTATTTACCGCTCAGCGGTAGTTGCGCGTCACAATTCTTCCCCTCAGCGGCCATTTGCCCCTCAGCGTGACTCCCGCAACCTCCTGAGTGCCGCTCAGCGGTAGTTTACCGCTGAGCGGTGCCTTCGTCTTCTATTTTTGCACTCTTTCTTGTCTTTTCTAATGTCACTTCTCTCCTTCTTCACTCTTTTCACTAAATTCACCTTAAAAGCTGCACAAAAACACTCAAATCAAGTGTAAACCTGTCCAGCTCTCTTATTTATGAAAATATAGATAAACTACATGATTTCAAGCTAGTTTTTAAGTCTAAAGGTTGCTTTTAGTATCAAATTTAAGTATGAAAATAACAGTTTTTCAACTGTTATCAGGAGGAAGGGGAGGAAGTGGAGTTACTGGAGGTAGTGGACGAAGTGGACGAAGTGGAAGAAGTAGACGAAGTTGTCAAAGTGCATGAAGTGGAGGAGGTGGTGGAAGTGGACAAAGTGGAGGAAGTGGTCGAAGTAGACGAAATGGACGAAGTGGACGAGGTGGACGAAGTGGAGGAAGTGGAGGAAGTGGAAGAAGTGAAGGAAGTGGAGGAAGTGGAGGAAGTTGACGGAATGGACGAAGTTAAGGAAGTGGAGGAAGTGGACGAAGTGGAGGAAGTGGACGAAGTGGACGAAGTTGTCGAAATGGACGAAGTTGAGGAAGTGGACGAAGTGAAGGAAGTGGACAAAGTGGAGGAAGTGGACAAAGTGGATGAAGTGGAGGAACTGAAGGAAGTGGAGGAAATGGAGAAAGTGGAGGAAGTGGAGGAAGTTGACGAAGTGGATGAAGTGGAGGAAGTGGCGGAAATGGACGAAGTGGAGGACGTGGACGAAGTGTAGGAAGGGGAGGAAGTGGTGGAAGTGGAGGAAGTGGACGAAATGGAGGAAGTGGACGAAGTTGAAAAATATGACGAATTGTTGAAGTAGACGAAATGGACAAAGTGTAGGAAGTGGAGGAAGTGGAGGAAGTGAAGGAAGTGGACCAACTGGACGAATTGGACGAAGTGGTCGATGTGCGCGAAGTGGAGGAAATGGACAAACTTGAGGAAGTCGAGGAAGTCGAGGAAGTGGACGAAATTGTCGAAATGGACGAAGTGGAGGAAGTGGACGAAGTGGACGAAGTTGTCGAAATGGACGAAGTTGAGGAAGTGGAGGAAGTGGACGAAGTGAAGGAAGTGGAGGAAGTGGAGGAAGTGGACAAAGTGGATGAAGTGGAGGAACTGAAGGAAGTGGAGGAAATGGAGAAAGTGGAGGAAGTGGAGGAAGTGGAGGAAGTTGACGAAGTGGATGAAGTGGAGGAAGTGGCGGAAGTGGACGAAGTGGACGAAATGGAAAAATATGACGAATTGTTGAAGTAGACGAAATGGACAAAGTGTAGGAAGTGGAGGAAGTGGAGGAAGTGAAGGAAGTGGACCAACTGGACGAATTGGACGAAGTGGTCGATGTGCGCGAAGTGGAGGAAATGGACAAACTGGAGAAAGTCGAGGAAGTCGAGGAAGTGGACGAAATTGTCGAAATGGACGAAGTGGAGGAAGTGGTTTAAGTAGACGAAATGGACGAAGTGGAGGAAGTGGAGCAATTCGAGGAAGTTGACGAAGTGGATGAAGTTGACCAATTTGACAAAGTGGAGGAAGTGGAGGAAGTGAACCAAGTGTAGGAAGTGGAGGAAGGGGACGAAGTGGAGGAAGTGAAGGAAGTGGAGGAAGTGCAGGAAGAGGACGAAATGGATGAAGTGGATGAAGTGGACAAAGTGGTCAAAGTGCACGAAGTGGAGGAAGTGGAGGAAGTGGAGGAAGTGGAGGAAGTGGTCGAAGTAGACGAAATGGACGAAATGGAGGAAGTGTAGGAAGTTGACGAAGTGGACGAAGTTGAAGAAGTTGACAAAGTGGAGGAAGTGGACGAAGTGGACGAAGTGGAGGAAGTGCATAAAGTGGGGGTAATCGATGAAGTGAACGAAGGGGAGGAAGTAGATGAAGTGGACGAACTTGTCGAAATGGACGAAGTGGACAAAGTTCAGGAAGTGGAGGAAGTGGACAGAGTGGAGGAAGTGGATGAAGTTGAGGAAGTAGAGGAAGTGGACGAAGTGGTCGAAGTAGACGAAATGGACGAAGCGGAAGAAGTAGAGGAAGTGGAGAAAGTGGAGGAAGTGAACGAAGTTGAGGAAATGGACGAAGTGGTCGAACTGGACGAAGTGGAGGAAGTGGACGAATTGACGAAGTGGACGAAGATGAGGAAGTGGACGAATTAGACGATTTGGACAAAGTGGTCGAAGTGGAGGAAGTGCAGGAAGTGGAGGAAGTGGAGGAAGTGCAGGAAGTGGACAAAGTGGATGAAGTGGACGAAGTGGTCGAATTAGACGAAATGGACGAAGTGTAGGAAAAGGAAGAAGTGGAGGAAGTGGAGGAAGTGGACAAAGTTGAGGAAGTAGATGAACTGGACGAATTGGACAAAGTGGTCGAAGTAGAGGAGGTGCAAGAAGTGGACGAAGTGGAAAAAGTGGACGAAATGGAGGAAGTGGAGGAAGTGGATGAAGTCGACAAAGTGGAGGAAGTGGACAAAGTGGAGGAATTGGAGGAAGTGGTGGAAGTGGATGAAGTGGACGAATTGGACGAAGTTGTCGAAGTGGAGGAAGTGGACATAGTGGAGGAAGTGGACGAATTGGATGAATTGGAGGAAGTGGTCGAAGTGGACGAAGTGGAGGAAGTGGACAAAGTGGATGAAGTGGAAGAAATGGAGGAAGTGGAGAAAATGGAGGAACTGGACGAAGCGGACGAAGTGGAGAAAGTGGAGGAAGTGGTCGAAGTAGACAAAATAGAGGAAGTGGAGGAAGGGGAGGAAGTGGACGAAGTGGACAAAGTGGAAAAAGTGAAGGAAATGGAGGAAGTGGAGGAAGTGGAGGAAGTGAATGAAGTGGAGGAAATGGAGGAAGTGGAGCAAGTGGAGCAAGTGGGCGAAGTGGAGGAAGTGGACGAAGTGGACGAAGTGGTCGAAGTAGACGAAATGGACGAAGTGGTGGAAGTGGAGGTAGTGGAGGAAGTGGAAAAAGTGAAGTGGAGGAAATAGAAAAAGTAGAGCAAGTGGAGGAAGTGGACGAAGTGGTCGAAGTAGACGAAATGGGAAAAGTGGACAAAGTGGACGAAGTGAAGGAAATGGAGGAAGTGGAGAAAGTGCAGGAAGTGGAGGACGTGGAGGAAGTGGACGAAGTGGACGAATTGGACGAAGTGGTCGAAGTGCATGAAGTGGAGGAAGTGGACGAAGTGGACAAAGTGGATGAAGTGGAGGAAATGGAGGAAGTGCAGCAAGTGGAAGAAGTGGAGGAAGAAGAGGAAGTGGACGAAGTTGAGGAAGTGGAGGAAGGTGACGAAGTAGTCGAAGTAGACGAAATGGAAGAAGTGGAGGCAATGAAGGAAGTGGAGGAAGTGGAGAAAGTGGAGGAAGTGGAGGAAGTGAAGGAAGTGGAGGAAGTGAGGAAGTGGAGGAAGCTGACGTAGTGGACGAAGTGGACGAGGTGGAGGAAGTGGCGGTAGTGGACGAAGAGGAGGACGTGGACGAAGTGGAGGAAGGGTAGGAAGGGGAGAAAGTGGACGAAGTGGACAAAGTGGACGAAATGGAGGAAGTGGACGAAGTGGATGAATATGACGAAGTGGTTGAAGTAGACGAAATGGACGAAGTGGAGGAAGTGAACGAAGTTGGCGAAGTGGACAAAGTGGATAAAGTGGAGGAACTGGAGGAAGTAGAGGAAGTGGACGAAGTGGAAGAAGTAGACGCAATGGACGAAGTGGACGAAGTGGAGGAAGTGGAGGAAGTGGACGAAGTGGTGGAAGTTGACGAAGTGGACGAAGTGGAGGCAGTAGAGGAGGTGGAGGAAGTGGACGAAGTGGAGGAAGTGGAGGAAGTAGACGGAGTAGACGGGTGGACGAAGTGGACGAAGTTGACGAAGTGGAGGAAGTGGATGAAGTGGAGGAAGTCGAGGAAGTGGACGAAGTTGTGGAAATGGATGAAGTGGAGGAAGTGGTGGAAGGGGTCGAAGTAGACGAAATGGACGAAGTGGAGGAAGTGGAGGAAGTGGAGGAAGGGGAGGAAGAGGACAAAGTAGAGGAAGTGGTCGAAATAGACGAAATGGACGAAGTGGAGGAAGTGGAGGAAGAGGAGGAAGCGGAGGAAGTGGAGGAAGTGGACGAAGTGGATGAAGTTGAAGAATTTGACAAAGTGGAGGAAATGGAGGAAGTGGACGAAGGGGACGAAGTGGAGGAAGTCGATGAAGTGGACGAAGTGATAGCTGACGGCTTGAGCTGAATCCGGAGATGTCGTGAAATCCGGACTTGATCGAGTTGAAGAGCCGAGAAGCAGCGGAAGAAGCAGATTGAATCGAGAATCCTCAGATTCTGCCAAGGAGAAACAGGTCAGGCAGCGGAAGAACTAGGCTTGGAGGTTTGTTGGTGGAAACTTAGGGTTTGATGCGGAAGCGGATTTGGAACGGTGGAGAAGGGATTTTAGTCGGCGAGAAGGTAACTAATCGGTGGAAAATGATTTTCGTGAGAGGTGTGATGGGAGATTGTGAGGAAAATGGTTGAGGATGCGCGCTGGAAGAAAGACGAACGCGAGAGTAATGGTTTATTCTCTCGAATGATTGAGAGAAAAATGATGAGTAGCGTTGCGTGGCGTAAGATGGATGCTACGGAGGAGAGAGAATCTGAGAATGGAAAATGAGAGAATGGATATTGTGAATGGAAGGTGGCTAGAGGAGATCCTTTGGGATTCTCTAGCTTTGACTTTCAAGGAAATTAAATTCTGGAGTTCTCTCAACAGAAAGTTTAATTCATTATTCTCAAAAGTACCTTACAAGAGGTGGTGGCATGTCTATATATAGGACTAAAAGTCCCTCCTATCTAACACATGCCTAACACCTTTTACACATGTTTTTAATAAAAGTAAAAGAAATTATACTAAACTAATTGGCCTTGGGCCCCGCGTATCATCCCCTCCCCCTTGGAAAGGATTTGTCCTCAAATCTGATGGTGCTTTTGAAGACTTATTTTTGTTAGCTTCATAAGGGTTCCTCCTGGGTCAAATATCCATCTGCAATAAGCATTAAACATATCTCTAATTAGTTTTCTTTGACCCAATAAGATATATATAAGAATATGTGTAGAAGAAAGTTTCCAAATTTTGAAATTTTTAAATTTAATATAACAAAGAAACCTTTCTTCATTTGAAATTTTATTTGTATCTTGAGTTATTGGTAACCATAAAGGTAACCATAACCCAAGTTGGAATTTTGCATGTGTTGAAAGTGATAACATTGTTAAAGATGGAGTGGTCAATTCTTTGAAAGAAAAGTGAAATTTGGAAAATTCAAATATAAATGGATAAGAGTGAGAGGATAGAAAACCTCCCCTTAAGAGTTTGACTTCTAATGTAGGAGGAGATGTTGTCCTTAGTTGCTTTGATTTCTTTTCTTCCATTTCTATCCTTTCAACTTCTTCCTTTTCTCTTTTAAGTGTTTCTTTTCTCTCTTTCTCTCTTCTTTTCTCTTCTTCTCTTTCTTCCTCTTCTCTTCTCTTTCTCTCTTCCTCTTTTCTTTTATTTCGTTCTTCCTCTTCTCTTCTCTCTTTTTCTCTTCTCTCTATTTCTCTTTTCTCTCTTACTTCTTGCTTTTGTTTTTCTCTTTTTAACCTCTCAATTCTATGTTTGCTTGTCTCTTCCCATAGCCTCTTAAGTTTTTCTAGAAACTCACCTTCCCTACGGGAGAACCCACTTAAATTTTGAATGAATGACTTACCTTCTCTAATAAGCTCTCTCATAAGTTCTAAGTTTCTTTCAACTCTTGGCACAACTTTTCTTGTTTGTGTTTAAATTTTAGTGTCTTACGTTTAGGGTGATTTAGGCTAAAAGGGATTAAACTCTAAGCCTTGTCATATTAGAGTCCGAAAAGTCTCGTCTATTAGTGTTTAATTGTTGTGATTGTTTGTAAGTTGTGTCCTTTGATTTTAAAAGTGATTTTAGTTTAAAGGGTAACTAGTAGTAACCTAAGACATTTCTGGCAAGGCAAGACTTGGTACTTAAGCAGTCTTCATGACTCACCTCTCTTACCTGGGACTTGTCTAAGTGTGAATCTTGTATATCTTTTACACTAGAAAAACTTTTAGAAACAAAGATGTTTTGTTATTCATACAAGTCTTCTAGGAATTTTAATTTTGATAAGCAACTTAGTTACAAAGGAATCAAAAGAGAACATGATAAAGCTAGAAGGAAGTCTTGTTCATCTTATGAATTTGATAGGATTGAAGATGATTTGTATAAAAAAGCTAGTGAAAATATTCCATTCTTTGGTGATGATATTGGTGCATTAACATACCTAGCTTGGGAAAAGGAAATTAATGACATGCATTCATTCATGGTAAAAAAAAGTAAATATGAATCCTTCTATTCTAGAGATGATGAATCTTATATTCTTAGTCTTTACACTTCTAGTTTTAAAAAGCATGCAAGAGAGTGGTGGGATGATAGGCAATATCATGTTAAGATAGGTAGAAAATATCCCATTCATGATTGGAATGAATTGAAAGCTTGTATGAAAAGAAAGTTTGTGCCTCGAGAAATTGAAAGAAACTTAGAACTTATGAGAGAGCTTGAGCTGACGGCTTGAGCTGAATCCGGAGATGTCGTGAAATCCGGACTTGATCGAGTTGAAGAGCCGAGAAGCAGCGGAAGAAGCAGATTGAATCGAGAATCCTCAGATTCTGCCAAGGAGAAACAGGTCAGGCAGCGGAAGAACTAGGCTTGGAGGTTTGTTGGTGGAAACTTAGGGTTTGATGCGGAAGCGGATTTGGAACGGTGGAGAAGGGATTTTAGTCGGCGAGAAGGTAACTAATCGGTGGAAAATGATTTTCGTGAGAGGTGTGATGGGAGATTGTGAGGAAAATGGTTGAGGATGCGCGCTGGAAGAAAGACGAACGCGAGAGTAATGGTTTATTCTCTCGAATGATTGAGAGAAAAATGATGAGTAGCGTTGCGTGGCGTAAGATGGATGCTACGGAGGAGAGAGAATCTGAGAATGGAAAATGAGAGAATGGATATTGTGAATGGAAGGTGGCTAGAGGAGATCCTTTGGGATTCTCTAGCTTTGACTTTCAAGGAAATTAAATTCTGGAGTTCTCTCAACAGAAAGTTTAATTCATTATTCTCAAAAGTACCTTACAAGAGGTGGTGGCATGTATATATATAGGACTAAAAGTCCCTCCTATCTAACACATGCCTAACACCTTTTACACATGTTTTTAATAAAAGTAAAAGAAATTATACTAAACTAATTGGCCTTGGGCCCCGCGTATCACGAAGTGGAGCAAGTGGACGAAGTGGTGGAAGTGGTCGAAGTAGACAGAATGAACGAAGTGGAGGAAGTGGAGGAAGTGGAAGAAGTGAAGGAAGTGGAGGAATGGAGGAAGTTGACGAAGTGGACGAAGTTTACAAAGTGGAGGAAGTGGAGGAAGTGGACAAAGTGGACGAAGTGGAAGAAGTGGGGGAAGTAGACGAAGTGGACGAAGTGGACGAAGTGGACGAAGTGAACGAAGTGGACGAAATCGACGAATTGGAGGAAGTGGAGGAAGTTGACGAAGTGGATGAAGTTGACGAATTTGACAAAGAGGAGGAAGTGGAGGAAGTGGAGGAAGTGGAAGAAGTGGAGGGAGTGGACGTAGTGGACCAAGTGAACGAACTAGACAAAGTAGACGAACTCGACGAAGTGGACAAATTGGTGGAAATGGAGGAAGTTGACGAAGTCGATTAAGTTTACGAATTTGACAAAGTGGAGGAAGTGGAAGAAGTGGAGGAAGTCGACGTAGTGTACCAATTGGACAAAGTGGACGAAGTGGATGAAGTGGACGAAGTGGACGAAGTGCACGAAGTTTTCGAAATGGACGTAGTGGACGAAGTTGAGGTAGTGGAGGAACTGGAGGAATTGGACGAAATGGATGAAGTGGTCGAGGTGGACGAAGTGGAGGAAGTGGAGGAAATTGGGGAAGTGGAGGAAGTGGATAAGGTGGAGGAAGTGGTCGAAGTCAACGAAATGGAGGAAGTGAAGCAAGTGGACAAAGTGGACGAAGTGGACGAAGTGGACGAAGTGGAACAAGTGGACGAAGCGGACAAAGTGGACGAAATTGATGAAGTGGACGAACTAGACCAAGTAGACGAAATGGACCAAGTGGAGGAAGTGGATGAACTAGACGAATTGGACAAAGTGGTCGAAGTGGAGGAAGTGGATGAACTGGACGAAGAGGACAAAGTGGACGAAGTAGAGGAATTGGAGGAAGTGGAGGAAGTGGAAGAAGTTGACGAAGTGGTCGAAGTAGACGCAATGGACGAAGTGGACGAAGTGGAGGAAGTGCAGGAAGTGGAGGAAGTTGACGAAGTGCACGAAGTTGACGATGTTGACATAGTGGACGAAGTGGAGGAAGTGGATGAAGTGGACGAATTAGAGGAGGGGGAGGAAGTGGATGAAGTGGAGGAAGTGGATGAAGTGGAGGAAGTGGAGGAAATGGAAGCAGTGGAGGAAGTGGCGGAAGTGGACGAAGTGGAGGAAGTTGACGAAGTGGAGGCAGTGGAGGAGGTGGAGGAAGTGGACGAAGTGGAGAAGGTGGAGGAAGTGGACGGAGTAGACGGGGTGGACGAAGAGGACGAAGTTGACGAAATTGACGAAGTGGAGGAACTCAAGGAAGGGGATGAACTAGACGAATTGGACGAAGGGGACAAAGTGGTCGAAGTGGAGGAAGTTGACGATGTGGACGAATTTCACGAAGTTTGCAAAGTCAACGAAGTGGAGGAAGTGCACGAAGTGGAGGAAGAAGAGGAAGTGGACGAAGTGGAGGAAGTGAAGGAAGTGGAGGAAGTGAAGGAAGTCGAAGAAGTGGAGGAAGTGGGTGAACTAGAGGAAGTGGACGGAGTGGTCAAAGTAGACGAAATGCGCGAAGTGGAGGAAATGGAGGAAGTGGAGGAAGTGGACGGAGTGGACGAAGTTGACGAAATGGACGAAGTGGACGAAGTTGAGGAAGTGGAGGAAGTGGACGAAGTTGAGGAAGTGGAGGAAGTGGAGGAAGAGGAAGAAGTGGAGGAAGTGGAGGAAGTGGACGGAGTGGAGGAAGTAGAGGAAGTGGACAAAGTGAAGGAAGTAGAGGAAACGAACGAAGCAGACAAAGTGCACGAAGTGGACAAAGTGCAGCAAGTAGAAGAAGTGGACGAAGTGGACAAAGTTGATGAAGTGGACGAAGTCGACAAAGTGGATGAAGTGGAAGAAATGGAGGAAGCGGCGCAAGTGGAGGAAGCGGACGAAGTTGTCGAAGTAGACGAAATGGACGAAGTGGACGAAGTGAACAAAGTGGAGGAAGTGGAGAAAGTGGAGGAACTGGAGGAAGTGGACGAAGGGGAGGAAGTGGACGACGTGGTGGAAGTGAAGGAAGTAGAGGAGAGGGACGAAGTGGAGGAAGTGGAGGAAGTGTAGGAATTGGACGAAGTGGAGATAGTGGAGGAAGTGGACAAAGTTAACGAAGTAGAAGAAGTGGAGAAAGTGGAGGAAGTGGACAAAGGGGAGGAAGTAGACGAAGTGGAGGAAGTGGACCAATTGGACAAAGTGGACGAAGTGGAGGAGGTGGAGGAAGTGGAGGTAGTGGACAAAGTTATGAAGTGGAGGAACTGGAGGAAGTGGAGGAAGTGGATGAAGTAGACGAATTGGAGGAAATAGACAAAGTGGTCGAAGTGGGGGAAGTGGACGAACTGGACGAAGTGGACAAAGAGGACGAAGTAGAGGAAATGGAGGAAGTGAAGGAAGTGGAAGAAGTTGACGAAGTGGTCGAAGTAGACGCAATGGATGAAGTGGACGAAATCGACGAAGTGGACGAATTGGAGGAAGTGGAGGAAGTTGACGAAGTGGATGAAGTTGACGAATTTGACAAAGTGGAGGAAGTGGAAGAAGTGGAGGGAGTGGACGTAGTGGACCAAGTGAACGAACTAGACAAAGTGGACGAACTCGACGAAGTGGACAAATTGGTGGAAGTGGAGGAAGTTGACGAAGTCGATTAAGTTTACGAATTTGACAAAGTGGAGGAAGTGGAAGAAGTGGAGGAAGTGGAGGAAGTGGAGGAAATTGGGGAAGTGGAGGAAGTGGATAAGGTGGACGTAGTGTACCAATTGGACAAAGTGGACGAAGTGGATGAAGTGGACGAAGTGGACAAAGTGCACAAAGTTTTCGAAATGGACGTAGTGGACGAAGTTGAGGTAGTGGAGGAGGTGGAGGAATTGGACGAAATGGATGAAGTGGTCGAGGCATTAGTAAAAAACAGACCTTCTAACACGCTATATATGCCTCAGTTAACACGGAACCGAAGCGCCAGGGGTCTACTACCTCGGGTCACAAAAAAACCGAGGCCTAAATCATTACTGCCTCGGTTACATTCAGAACCGAGGCCGAAACCTTTGCCACGTAGCCTGCTTCTCTGCTACTCTCTCTGACAAACTTTTTAAATTCATCTTACTACCTCGGTTACATATAGAACCGAGGCCGAAACCTTTGCCACGTAGCCTGCTTCTCTGCTACTCCTCTGCACAACGTCTGATTGACAGGAATACTGCTTCGGTTATTGGCAGAACCGAGGCAGAAAGCTTAAGCTATGGCATCGTTTGGGTGCAACCGAGGCATATAGTGATTATATTTTTTATTTTTTTTTATTTTCTGCTAGTATAGGCACCGGTTGTTGTTAAAAACCGAAGCAGTATACCTTTAGTACCTCGGTTTTCTTGCTAACCGAGGCAATATATCCTGTTTATCAGTCCCTCTCCCGCGACGGTTCCATTCTTCTCGCGCAAACTCTCGCCTCTCGTTCTCCGTCATCGTCGCCCCACCACGCCGTTCAGTCCCCACCACACCTCCGGTGTTCTCACGCAAGAAGGAGCATCGCAGTGCTTCCTGGCCAGCTTCTCGGCAACGGCGTGGCCAGCTTCTCGTCTCCGGTCTTCTCCTGCAACAGCGTTGGTGCCTCGTCGCTGCCTCGCCACCGCGCTCCGTCTGCCTCGCCGCCGTGCTCCGTCTGCAACGTCGCCGGCGTGCTGTCTCCCCACCACTGCAGCAGCGCTCCGTCCCCATAGCCAGCACGCTCCCTACTGTGTCCACTACACCGCCGTGGTCTCTCCCCATTGTCGCCATTCTCTACAAAAATTGGTAATTTTTATTGGGATTCATATTGATTTTGTGTTGTTATATTATTATCTAAATAATTTATGTGTTTGTATGACTAAGAATTAGTTAGATGGATTGATTATGCATTTGTTTGAAAAATGGTGTTTGGAAAATAGAAATTTTTTATAGTAATGTTTGTATATGTATGTTGATAGGAATAACTTATGAACAGAACTTAGAAGAAAGGAATTGAAAAAATGGACGTGAAGTTAGTTAAAAAAGTGAAGATTGAGTATTTTAAAAAGAATTGATTCAAAGAGTGTAACTCAAGGTAGTTAACAAAATATAAGACATAAAAAAATAACAAGATAGATAGATTTTGAGAAATGACGTTATTTACTCTTGGTTGAATATATTGTTTGCTTGAATATATTGCATGTTGCATATGTTATTATTTGTTTGGTTGAATATATATTGTTGTTGTAATTTAGCCTTAGTTTCCCGTTTGAGATTCAATACAAAAATTATTTACTATCTCCAGACTTTTTGAACAAATGTACTTTTTACAAATGAAAATAGAGGAGATGGTAATAATAATTTACAAGTATTGAATCTTGAATTGTCCGGTTGGACAGTTTAAGAAGAGTAATAACTTTTTCATAGTTTATTATAACATATCAATTTTAATATACATGTCTTAAATTTCATGAAAATTTGTCGTTGTGTTTTGTATTGATCTTCGGGTGCATATTTGATTGTGACTTATAATCACTTTCATTTCGTGTAACCTGAAGACCAATGCGAAATGCTGGCAAAATTTCGTGAAATTTAAGATATGTTGTTTAAAATTGATATGTTTAATAAACTAAAAAAAGTGAATCTTCTTGAATGGGATAGGGTCAAACCTTGAATACAAACACGATCAAAGTGATCATTCAAGATTATTGAAATTGTGTAAACAATTTCAGTAAACATGCGTACGGATAGAGGGTGGATTAATTTACCCCGCATCAGCACTGAGTACGAGAGAGGGGTAGAAGACTTTATAGAGTTTGCGCAACGTAATGCGAGTACAAGTGGTGATGATGAAGTCAAGTTCAGATGTCCGTGTGTGAACTGTTTAAATGGGAGGAAGTTGAACGCAACTGATATTAGGGAACATCTTATCTGTGATGGTTTCATACGAAGTTATACAACATGGATATGGCACGGCGAATGAACAGACTTTCCAACTGTCTCTCCAACTGAAAATGTTTATGATTCCACAATGGATATGGTAGATGAAGCAGAACAAGACAACTTAGAGGACATGATCCGCGATGTTGGCGCAGAAGCTTTTGCCCAAGCGCATGTGTATGAAACGATGTCCACTGATGCGGAGACTCCTTTGTATACGGGTTCAACTAAGTTCACACGGTTGTCAGCGGTGTTAAGGCTCATGAATTTAAAGGCGAGCAATGGATGGAGTGATAAGAGTTTTACAGAATTGTTGTCGTTGTTGAATGAAATGCTGCCAGATGGAAATACGTTACCTAATCGTAATTATGATGCCAAAAAAATTCTTTGTCCGATGGGTATGGAATATAAACGGATACATGCATGTCCGAATGATTGCATATTATATAGGAATGAGAATGAAGTTTTGATAAAGTGTCCAAAATGTGGGTTATCACGATACAAGTCGAAAAACGGTGAAGAAGGTGGCATCTCAGAAAAGAATGGTTCTGCTTTGAAAGTAGTTTGGTACCTTCCACTAGTTGCCAGACTTAAGCGTTTGTTTGCGAATCCCAAAGACGCTAAAAACCTAAGATGGCATGCAGATGAGAGAACAACTGATGGGATGCTTCGTCATCCGGCTGATTCCAAGCAATGGAAAATTATTGATCAAGAATTCCCCCAATTTGGTGGAGAATGTAGAAATCTTAGGTTTGGCTTAGCTACTGATGGAATGAATCCATTTGGTAATTTAAGTACCAATCACAGTTGTTGGCCCGTTATCCTGATAATTTACAACTTATCTCCTGGATTGTGCATGAAAAGAAAGTACATGATGTTGTCAATGTTGATATCTGGTCCAAAGCAGCCTGGAAATGACATCGATGTTTATCTAAGGCCACTAGTTGAAGACTTGAAGTTGTTGTGGGTTGATGGGGTTGAAATATTTGATGCCTTTGCTTCAGAAACTTTCATGATGCATGCCATGTTATTTTGCACCATTAATGACTTCCCAGCTTATGGTAATTTGTCGGGGTACAGTGTGAAGGGTCATAAAGCATGTCCTATTTGTGAAGAAAACACTGCAGCTCAACAATTAAAACACGGAAGGAAGACAGTGTATATGCGTCATCGGCGATTTTTACAATCTAATCATCCATATCGAAGGTTAAAGAAAGCATTCAATGGAGAACAAGAGAAAGACAATGCACCCATTCCACTTACTGGACTTGAAGTTGTTGAGAAAGTTAATAAAGTACATCATCAATTTGGGAAAACGTCGAAGAAGTCTTCTGTAGCGACCCCTTGGAAGAAGAAATCAATATTCTTTGATCTTCCATATTGGTCAAAGTTAGATGTTAGACATTGCATAGATGTCATGCATGTTGAGAAAAATGTTTGTGATAGCTTGATTGGTACACTACTAAACATCCAGGGAAAAACAAAAGATGGAGTGAATGCGCGTTTGGATTTGGTTGACATGAAGATCCGAGAAGAATTGGCACCAAGAGAGATTGGTAAACGTACTTATTTGCCCCCTGCATGTTACACAATGTCCAAACAAGAGAAGATAAGTTTTTGTCTTTGTTTAAAGAGTATCAAGGTACCACAAGGATACTCTTCAAATATCAAGAGCTTAGTGTCAATGCAGGACTTAAAGCTTGTTGGACTGAAGTCTCACGATTGCCACGTCTTAATGCAACAGTTGTTACCAGTGGCAATTCGTGGAATTTTGCCCAAAAAAGTTAGGCTGACGATAACTCGATTGTGCTCATTTTTCTCTTCAATTTGTAGTAAAGTCATCGATCCTACAAAGTTAGATGAACTTCAAAACGAAATTATCATCATCTTGTGTCAACTAGAAATGTTTTTCCCTCCATCCTTTTTTGACATCATGGTGCATTTACTTGTTCATTTGGTCAGAGAAATAAAGTTGTGTGGACCAGTATACTTAAGATGGATGTACCCTATTGAGCGTTATATGAAGATTTTGAAAGGGTACGTCAAAAATCAATATCATCCAGAAGGTTCGATGATTGAAAGATATATTGCTGAAGAAAGTATTGAGTTTTGCTCTGAGTATATGGCTAAAGCAAATCCGATAGGAGTCCCTCGGACATCATGGTTGAGTAGATATTCTACAAGTAAAAGCATCCGAGGTGTGAATGTGGTGACGAAAAGTCGTGAAGAATTGATGCAAGCACATCTATACATATTAAACAACACAGATGAAGTGATCCCATTTTTGGAAGCTCACAAAGCCGTTGTAAGGGAAAGGTATCCACGACAATCAGAGAAATGGCAGTTGATGGAGCATAACAGAACATTCTTGTCCTGGTTCAAATCTGAAGTTTCGAAAGAATCACGGTCCTCTGAGACTTTGTTCTGGTTAGCAAATGGCTTGAAGTTTGATGTTGTATGTTGTACAGGATATGAAATTAATAATTGCACATTCTATACGAAAACTTTGGATGATAAAAGCACAGTTCAAAATAGTGGCGTCAGTCTAGAAGCTGAGTCGCTACAGTTTTCCACATCCAAAGATCAAAATCCTGTAGTTGGTTCCATGAGATACTATGGTAGAATTGAAGAGATATTTGAAGTTGATTACACTAAGTTTTCCGTTGCACTATCTTCAAATGTAAGTGGGTAGACAATAAGAGTGGTGTCAAAATAGATGAATCTGGTATGACACTTGTTGATTTTCGAAAGGTTGGTTATAGAGACGAACCGTTCATCATGGCATATCAAGCAAGTCAGGTTTTTTATGTCAAAGATCCTGCATCTGACCATTGGTATGTTGCTCTCCAAGGAAAAAGGCAAATTGAAGATAAAGAAGAGAATTTAAGTAATATTCATATCGCTGACAACCATCCATTTAAAACGACAATAAATTTGGATGACGACCCTCTAATTGATGATATACAAGCAATACGAGAATATCACAATGAGGGAATATATATATGACCAATCCATATGATTATGTATGAATTTCATGTTTGTTTAAATTTTTATGGCTTTTGTTAAGTAATATATGTAAGTGTTTTATTTATATTTCATCTTATTTATTGTGACAGATATATGGCTGAGTCACCTCATTTGTCGGGCGATGAAGTCCCCACCACTTCTAGACGGACGAGAGGAGCAACGAGGTTACGATAGCTTATACTTAGAAGAAATGCAGGTGAGAGGACACCTGTCATTATTGACGTGGTCACTGGAGTTGCATCTGGCCCAAATGCAGATGTATTTAGGTCTTACCTTGGAGTATTGGCACGTGATCGTATCTCTATACTTACTCCATCGTTTGACCATGTTTCTGAGGCTGATCGGAATCTCATCTGGCAAGATCTATTGGTAAGTTAAGCAATATTGCTCAATCTTCTATATTCAGTATATTGATAAATCTGTATTTATATGAGGTTATTACTTTCTTTGTTGCAGATAACATTTGATATGCCAAACGTCGAGAGCTTAAGGAATAGGTGTTTATCTGCAATTGCAGAATGCTTTCGAGGGTTTAAGACAAAATTGACGTCTAGATATATATTTGGACCAAAAAGTGATGAAAATCCATGTTCCAAATATTCAGCAATTGACGAAGAAACATGGCGTCAGTTTGTAGAGCTTTGTTCTTCTGAGGCGTGGCAGGTAACTGTAGTAAAATCATTCAATTTATCCTTCATAATTATTTACCATGACAATTGTTTAATTTTGTCACAGGAAAAAAGGTCAAAAGCACAGGGAATAAGCGCTCAGAATAAAAATCCACACCTCCTGTCTCGTGGTGGATATAGGAAGCTTGAAGAGAAAATAATGAAGCAGAAGTCAAATAGTAGACTTCCACTTTCTGAGGGTGATGACCCTCTTCCTCCTCCTTCACCACCATCTCGGCACGACAAGTGGAAGTTAGCCCGTATGAGACCATCGGGCTCCTACACTTCCGAGTCTGCCAGAGAAATATCTGAAAGAATTGTAAGATGTCATTTCTTATTATATTACATTAATTTTGTTATATATCTAACATGTATATTAAAAATCCATTGAACTTTTGTTATGTGACAGGACTCCTTGGTTGAGCAGAGCTCCCAAGGTCAATTCACACAAGAAGGTCGTCAAGATATTCTTGCCACAGCTATTGGACGACCTGAGCACCCAGGACGGGTGCGTGCTGCTGGGACTGGCATAGGCATACGACATTTTTTTGGGTCTTCCTCGCGTCCATATTCATATGAAAAGATGAAGGACGAAATAAGAAAAGAGATGACGCAGGAGATCACAAAGAAAGTTCGAGCAGAGTTATATGATGAAGTTGCTGAAATGGTTGCGCGCCAGTTCCAGCAGCATTATGAGGATTATGGCAATCGTCCTCCACCATCTCCTGTAGCGGAACATGCTGTGCCCCCTACAGGTAAGGTTATTTATTTTTGCTTACTAATTTACTTTTTGCATAAACTAACATTTAATTTGACAGGTAGAAGCGGTAAAGGAAGTTGCTCAGCTGCCGGTGCCCCAGGGGACGACTTGGATGACACTCGTCCATGTGAGTTATATATTCTCTCTGATACTGGGACCATGCTAGTGGCTCGTGGTACAGTGTATGAGACAGCCACTGTAGTGCATGGGGTACAGCTTGCAGAAGATGAGGTCAAGGTCACGGTCGATGAAGTTGTCATAGCGGATGCCGTTCTTCCTGTGCCTACAGATGAGTTCTTCACTGTGGAAGAAGCATTTAGGTCCTTTGTCGCCTGGCCTAGACATTTGGTTGGTCATGTATCTAATCCCCCGGTAAACACTCGTACTATATACTTCTCAATTTTAATATTTACTTCTTATTGACGTTATAACAACCATTTTTGCATTTAACAGCAGATAGGTCAAGAGGGAAGTCCTAGACCGAAGAAGACTCATTTATCTGAGGATGACCCTCTTGGTGCGTTAGACGAGCTTGCGAAACTCATATCAGAGGTGCCGATGAATGTACATTGGGATTCTACTACATTTGGAAGAGAATCTCATATCCCATTGTACTTGCATCAGCAAGATGTTAAGGAGCTTGCGTCGGGAGAGATGAAATTAATATTACACTCATTCAGCTGTGGATGATGTAAGTTTATGAAAACTTTTATATATATTGGTATTTTATGAACTTACTTACATCATATTATTTCTTCATTTTAGGTATCTGTTTGATGTTAGTAACAAGAAGGGGTTCAACGATGTATCTTGCTTCCCTTTGTTGATTTTAAAGCTTTGTTGCTGCCATTGTTGTTGTGGTTGGTTCTCAAATTGTCCGGCAGCTTGCCAAAATTGGCTTTGATCCATGCTTGAGTCATGTTCCCACCAGTGGTTGAGATTACTTTGGTAGAATTGAGTGCCTATTAAATTCTTGTTCGAATTGCATCCTGCAAACATTAGGCACAAAACTCTAGAAAATATTTGTTAGCACAAAAAGATATAAGAGAAAAGATATATATTCAAAAGAAAAAAAGATAAAAGATTCAGAAGATAGAAGATAAAAGATTTAGAAGATAGAAAGATAAAAGATTTAAAAGATAGAAGATAAAAATAAAATAAAATCTAATCTAAAAATAAAATAAAATCTAATCTAATAAAATAAAATAAAATAAAATCTAATCTAATCAAATAAGATAAAATAAAATAAAATCTAATCTAATCAAATCAAATAAGATAAAATAAAATAAAAACAGAAAAATAAAAACAGAAAACAGAAAAATAAAATAAAATCAAATAAAATACAAACTGTAAAATATAAACAGAAAAAAAATAAAAAATAAAAAAAATTCGAAATTTAAATTAAAAATAAAAAAAAATAAGTCAAAGATAATCAATAATCACACAAATTAACCAGTTAAACCAGAGTCCCCGGCAACGGCGCCAAAAACTTGATGGACAAATTTGTAAGCACCAAAATATGATGTTACAAACTTGTTTCACAATCGGCAAGTATGACCGAATCGTTCAAGTAATAAACTTGGTAAGACCAAGTATCGTTCTTCCCAAAGGACTCACGGCCTAGTTTAGTTATGTGATTTGTTGATTAGCTAGGACTTATAAACGAAATATTCAAAGTTTAATATGCAAGGACGAAAATAAACATGTATGCATGAAATTGATCAATGGCAAAGACAAAAGATAAACACTTTCAATGAAATATATGAATGAATATGTTGTTGGGGGTCAATTTCATCTCATCCACTCTCATATATTTTAGGAATTCAACATTCAAATCATCATTGTTAATGCCACTCTCTAATGTACCATTCTAGATGGCTTCTCCCTAATCAAATAGTTCATACAATTCCTAGCATTCCTAATGATTAGTTCATGAGTGCAGGAGCTTAAAGGCAACCAATAAAATATTGTCAGTATAATATTGGGAGAAATTCCCCGGATCTAGACTTCCCCGTACGTGTCCGTATCGACAAAACCAATAATCATGCATTAGAATGAGTTAAACAATGCAAGCATTGAGCAAAGAGGAAAAACCCTAACTAATGATGAAAGAAAGCATATGTCTTACTTAAAAGATGTACTCAACAAATTCCATATATGAGAGCTTCAAGAGATTACATTGATTCCCCAACAAACATACAAAGTTTAGTTCACCATATTCATGGTGAACCTAGATGAACAATGAAAGAATGAAAGAATAAACCCAATAAAGGTGAAGAGGTAGCCTGAGCATCCAAGATCCTCCTTCAAAGGGGTGGAAGAGAGAGTGTTTACTTCGTTTCTGCCAAAGATTAATTCTAGGACGTGCAAGTCCTTATATACTATTTTAGAATTACTAAAGATCTAAGCCCAAGCCCATAAAAGTGCTAGAAAACAAGTCCAAGCCCATTATTAAGAATGGCGCTCAGCGGTAAATACCGCTCAGCGGTAACTGCGCTTCCCTTTTCTTCCCCTCAGCGGCCAGTTTGCCCCTCAGCGGACCTCCGTGACCTCCTGAGTGCCGCTCAGCGGTAAAATGCCGCTGAGCGGTGCCTTCGGCTTCTCCTTTTGCACTCTTTGATTCCTTTTCTGATTCCATCTCTCTCCTTCTTCACTCTTTTCACTAAATTCACCTTAAAACCTGCACAAAAACACTTAAATCAAGCATAAACCTGTCCAACTCTCTTATTTCTGAAAATATGGATAAAAGCATGATTTCAAGCTAGTTTTTAAGTCTAAAGGTTGCTTTTAGTATCACTTTTAAGCATGAAAATAACAGTTTTTCAACTGTTATCACAACCCCAAACTTAGAACTTTGCTTGTCCTCAAGCAAACAAGATGTAACTCAATCTTCAACCAATTCATATGATGGTTCACTCATTCAAAAATCCTCTTTTTCAAGATAAGTAACAACTTCACTCAAACTTATGACCAAGAGTTCAATCAAGATGTGCACATGCTTTAGTGTTCACAAAGTCATTTAAGTTCCAACAAATGCTATTTTTCATGAATGATCAATCAATTAAGCATGGATGTTCATGTGCTTATGGAATATTTCCTCACTAGGTAAAGTGTTTCACTCAACACACAAGTGTATAAGAGGTAAAGTGTTTCACTCATTCACTCTACTATCACAATGTCACATGAATCAACTTTGCCTTTCATTTTACCACAATCAAAAACATTCACAAGCATGCATCATCACAAGGACTTTTCAATGGCTTATAATGTGGCTGGGTTAACAAGAAAATTGGTTTTTCTGGATCACAAAATCCTTGAGTTAAGAGAATCATAACAACACAATTATTCTTATTCTTCCCAACTTTCTTTTGCCTTTGCATTTGCATTCGCATTGAGTTTTACTTCTTTTTCTTTTCTTTTCTTTTTCTTTGCATATTCTTACTTTTTAGCTCTTAGCTCAATGCTTTTCCTTTTTCATGATTTCCCAACAACCCCAAACTTGAACATTTATCAATACCACACAATATCTTCTACTTAACTCAAGGTAAAGATTTTCAATCAAGGGTTTTCAGTGTATGTTCAAGGCTAAGGGTTCAAAGGATAGAACACAAAGTGTTCTCTTTTAGTGGGCTAATTTTATGAATTTGGCCAATAAAAAGGGTTCCAACAAACGACCTTGATCACATGATGCAAAACAAGCAATTGATTCAATCATAGAAAACCTGGGCAAAATCATTCATGCTTTCAAAGTAATAGCATTCAACAATAACAACTCTGGAGCCCAAAACCTCACATATAAGCTCATTCACATTTGACATACACATCCTGCTTAATTTCACAATCACAATCATGATATCATGCATTTGTTCACAAAGCTTGTGAATCACCTGTATAAGCATTTTAATGTGCACATCATCTCAACATCAATCAATCAATAAGCATCATCAAGCATTACTTATCACACAATCACAATTAATAACAAACCATCATAAGAAACCAGGTGTTCAATAGAGTACATCAAACCCTAATCTAAAAACAAAAACAAATAAGTTCAGAAAACTTAAACCACAAAAGCATAATCATATGATAGCATTCATCAGTAAATGCTATCTCAGCTCCTTATCAGTCTGAGCTATCATCTGTATCCTCCTCTTCTTGGATCCTATAGTCTTGATTCCTTTTGCCCGATGAGGAGGCCATCCCTGCATCAAACATAATTCACAAAACCAAAAGATACATTGTTAAGCATTAGTAAACCACACTGAAGAAATCATCCCCTTCAATGATGCTCTCTCCCAACCCCAAACTTAGATGGAAAACTAGTGAGAAAGTGAGTGAAAGGGAGATTTTCTTAAGAGGGAAGAGGGAAAAGATGTGGAGAACCTTGGAAAAGGTATGTGGGAGTGTGTGTGCAGAGAAGAGCCTGAAAATAGAAGCTTATGCGCAGCTTAGGGTATAAAAATACCCTAATGGGCTCGGGTCCCGCTAAGGGGAACTAAAGCCCATTCTGCGAGAGTACCGCTCAGCGGCACTTTCGTGAAGTGCTCCTCTCCTTCTTTTCTTGACCTACGTGCCTCCTAGACATATCCCTCACTGGTTACCTGCAATTCAATGTTAAAAATGCTTATGCAAACCCTAATTAAAATAAACAAACAGAAAACAATCAATCAACTGGGTTGCCTCCCAGGTAGCGCTTGTTTAACGTCACGAGCCTGACCCAAAATCCACCAACACCCATCAGTAGGTGTTTCAACTTACCAGCACCCATCCGTAGGTGCAAAATCTTCTCACCAACACCCATCAGTAGGTGTTACAAACTTAGTATCCTTCAGTAGATACTTAACCCCCTAGCATCCTTCAGTAGATGCTAGATCCAACAAAATATTAACAAAATAATGTCCACAAATTAAAAGTTACACGACCAAAATCAAAATCAAAAGTTTGTAAATCCACTGGGTTGCCTCCCAGCAAGCGCTCTTTTAACGTCATTAGCTTGACCCAGTAAAGCTTAAGTTCCTTCTTCTTTTTCTTCTTTCTACTGAACTTCTTCAGAAATTTGATCAAACCAGGAACCTGTTGCAGTGTCCCAATCATAAGAACTTTAATCTCCAATTTCTTGAAGATTTCCATAAAGCACTCAAATTCCTTCTTCCTATGATACTTCTTTGGATGGGGACGAGGTTTTTCATATGATTCTTTATTTTTTTCTCTCGTCCTCTTTCTCTTTTCTCCCACTTTCTTTTTTTCTTTTCTTTTTCTACTCACCTTCTCAATCTTCACACAAAGTTTCTCTTCTTCTTTCTCTTCTCTCTCTTTTCTCTCTTCTTTTTCCAACTCAACTTTTTCAACATTTACACTCACTAGCTCTTGACACTCTCCCCTGGGGTTAACCTCAGTATTAACCCCAAAATCCGTGTCAGGCCTTTCTTCCAACTGCTTGGTAATCTGCCCCATTTGAATCTTCAAGTTCTTAATAGCAGCTTCAGTGCTCTTTTGAGAAGATTCAGTTTTCTGTATAAATTGCTGAAGAATTTCCTCCATCCTCATGGACCTTTCATTAAGCATAGATAACTGTTGCCATAAGGTGGGTTGCTGCTGCTGCTTATTATATTGACCCGCTTGCCCAGTTTGCCCTTGACCAATGCTTGGGTGTGGTTTCCACCCCTGATTGTAGCTCCCTTGATGATACTGATTGGTCATTGATGAATCATTATTTTCTTCACTTCACTTAGCTTATTGTATCGATTTTAATCAGGGAATTGTGCTATAATGTCCAGTATTATCCCGTTTTATTGAATTGAGTTTAATCCGATCGGAAATTCTTATATTAATTAATTTGAATTATCTGAGACTAATTATTTACATTATTTAGTGCAGGGAAAATTCTGAAAATATTCTAGGACATTTTAAAGAAATTTCATTTGCACACTGTGTTGATTTAATTTGTGTGTTTGAAATGGAAAATTTGATTTGGAACTCCTGTACACTTCACGGCCAAGAGAAGTCCAAGAAAGTGCTGAATTTGTAATGTTATTGCTGAAATAAATTGATAGCACACGGCCCCTTCATTTTGCAAATCCAAAGAGCAATTAATGGAAGAAAGTGGAGTCATGGCCATGCGTAGAATTGGAGAAAAGCGGGACAGATTTATGGGCACACGTGAATCTTTGTTAATGTTGGAAATGTGAAAGAGGTCCCTGCCACCCACATGTGAAATACACTTATTACTAAAAAAATGATAATGCTCCATGTACTATGTGATCTACACGAGAAAGTGATATTTATTCAAGTCTTCCACCACAATTATTGCTTCCAATCAATATAATCACACGGCCCACAAGAAAGTAACAACACCAGTGAGGTGCTTGTCACCTTTCTCCTGGCTGGCTGCACGTAATAGATGAGGGCAGCAGCACATGAAGATGTTGTTTTAATCTTGGTCCAGCAAAATGAAGAATGGGCAGCAGCAATAACACTACACGGTGCACCAGTAGCGGCTTCAACGTTCAACCAGCAGTAGAAGCCACCTTGCACGTCCAACACGTTCCAGCCAGTAGCAATCCAATCCAAGAGTTTGAGGCGGAAGTGGAAGCAAGAAGATGCAACAGCCGTGAGCATGGAGCTGGAACGGTGTATTCACTGTCACGGGAGTAAGCTTAAATCACGGCTTGCAAGGGAAGGAAGCACACTGCTGGCTGGAAAAGAGAAAGGAAGCTTTCATTTCAAAGTGGTCCAACGTCCATGCAGCAACACACGCCAGGGAGAAGAATGAAGGGCAGATTCACGGTGGCAGTAGTGTGGCATCCAGCAGTGGAAGGAATGCTTTGTCCAAGAAGCCACCACAGTCCAAGAGTAAGGGGCCTTCACTTTGGTGTAATACATCCAGGAAGCCAACAGCTGCACGCGCACACATCATGCCAGCAGCAATGAAGAGGAAAAGAGACAAGCTTGGATGCATGTGAGCTGACTCACGTCCAAAGGAGAAAGGATTTACGGCGTTGTTCCAGTAAGCAAGTCCAGTTGGAATTAGAGAGGCATCTTTGTTTTTCTTTGTGCACAAAAAGGAAGAGGTCCAATACGTGAATGAAGTTGTAACAAGAGAAGAGAAGCCCACATTGAGTCATGGCAGCAGAAAACAAAAGAAAACACAGCAACTTTGGTGTACACCTAGGGGAGTTTGAGAAGATGAACCGAGAATAGAGGGGCCTACCTAAATATGAAAGAAGTTATTAGTGGGAGAATAATTTAAAAAGTGTGTTAATGGGAGACACTCACGGATGGAAGGCCACATAGAGACAAACATCTCTAATTACTTGGATGGAAAAGGTGTGTGTCGTGTGTGTATAAAGAGAGGGCCGATAGTTGCAGCAGGGGGTATTACGACCTGGGAGAGGTCTTCTCTTCCAGGAGCTTCATTCTTCATTCTACCATTCCAGTAGATAGTTTTAGGTTCTCGGCACAACATTTTAGTTTTCTTTCTTTCTTTTTCCAGTACCTCTCGGTCCTTATTCCTCAATCAGCAAAAATTGTAGAAGTTCATTTCTGTAATGTTTGTTTGTTAATTTTATCGAAGATTTTTATTTTGTAGTGCGAGTCTTTAATTAATTTTATTTTCAGTTAAATGTTTTTATCTGTTAAATTTATCGTTCAGTATTTTCTGTACTGTTAAATTCAGTCATTGCTTTTTACCGTTCAGTTTATTTTCAACGTCATTTTTACGGTTTATTTTCTATCAACGTATTTTCACTGATGTTTTTATTTATGCGTTTAATTTTACCGTTCAGTTTTTACCATCTTTTACCATTCATTTTTTACCATAGTTAAAATTTATTTCAACATTTTTTAATTCAGTTTTATTTAATTTCCTGTCCATTTTAATTTTGCCGCATTCAACCAAAATCACCAACAAACCACCCCCCAACTTCGTGTGTAAATCTGAGACTGAACCGCCACAATATTGGTCCTTGAGAGACGACCTAGGAGTCACATCCTAGAAAATATACTGCATTCTTTATCTGTATCAAATTTGTATGACCGCGACAGTCGTATCAAATTTTGGCGCCGTTGCCGGGGACCAATAACAGTTCGGTTTTGGGTCTTTTGTTATTTTCTGTTATGTGTGTTTTTGTGTACATGTGATATATGTTTTAGTTTTTGTTTTGTTAAAATTTGTTGTTATGTTTTATCTTGTGTTGTGATGTAATTTTTTGTTTTGTGCATGCATGTCGTATGAGTTTTGTTATTTAAAAAAAAAAAAAAATATTAGTTTTCCCTCCATGTTATGTTTCTGTATATTTCTTTCTATACAATCTTTGTTTGAAGAGGAAGTCCAAGTCTGAGAGAGGTTTCGAACTAGACTAGAGGAGATGACAGATTCTCAAGACTGGATGTATGATCTAGTCAAGTGTCTTCCCAAATTCTTTGGGTTGGCACATGAAGATCCATACAGGCACCTCAAGGAGTTTAGTTTGGTGTGTTTATCTATGAGGCCTGCTGGTGTTTCAAAGGAGACAGTGTTGATAAAAATGTTTCCCATGTCCCTGCAAGATGAAGCAAGAGACTGGTTCATATACCAGTATCCTTTTAATAGTTGGCAGGAAACACAACAAAAATTCTTCGACAAGTTCTTTCCAGCAGCAAAGGTGACCAGCATTAGGATGAAGATCACTGCCATTGAGCAGTTTCAAGAAGAAAACCTAGCAGATTATTGGGAGAGGTTTAACAGGCTCTGCACAACTTGTCCAAACCACCAATTTCCAGAGCATTTGCTCTTGACTTATTTTTATGAAGGGCTCCTGGACAATGAAAGGATACTTGTGGATGCAGCTATTGGTGGATGTTGGATGGATATAACCCCAACAGAAGCGAGGAAGTTGCTCTGCAAGCTGGCTGGTGAAAGTCCAATTGAGGTAGCAAAGGAAGAACCTGAGCAGCATGTTTTGGATTCTGACACTGATAGCCCTGAGGATGCAGCTGATAACTTGGAGTTTGGTAAGAAACTTCTGAGTGAGCAAAAACAGGTTTATTCTGAACCTGAGATTCCAACTTTACCTGATTTCCCTACACATTCAAATGCATGTGATTTGACGCACACTGATTTTATAGGGTTTATGACTGATACTGATACAAATTTGATTGACCATTCTAAAATTTTTAATTCAGTGTCAGCCATTGAACCCATTGGTCAAAGTCGCTTCAATATTGATTTTGAAAGAGAAACTGTGCAATCTGATGATTTTATAGAGTTAGGACTAAACTTTGATTTAACACAGTTTTCTGAAAATTTTGAATGTGATTGCGAATCTGGTTCTTGCTCCATTTGTGCTGAAATTGATTATGCATTACAGCCAAACTCTAAGTTTATTACAGATGCTATTAATTGTGAGTTTGATGATAAGGATGCAGAATTCAAAAAGAATGCAGGTGCTGACATTAAGGAATGCATGATTAATGAAGAAGAGTATACTGCTACTTCTTTGAGCGAGCCAGAGATAGCTATTCCGGTGTCACACACTCAACAAATGCTAGTGGAAGGAGAGATACTGCTGAAACAAATTGCTACGAGAAAAATACTGATGAAGCAGTTCTTCCTCAAATTTCCTTTGCTGGATCCTAAGGCGAAGAACATCTCCCTGCTCGTCCAAGTTTGGCAACTGCCACCATAACCAGGGGAGTTTTTCCTGTTCATTCTTCCCTTAATTTTCTTGGTTTGCGAATTAGGGGAGAATTCTGATTTTCTTAGTTTATGATTTTTTTATAAAATAAAATAAAAATAAAATAAAATAAAAATAAAATAAAATAAAAATAAAATAAAAAATAAAACATTTTGTGTTCTGTTTTAGGTCTGTTATTTTGTTAATTTATATTTTGTAAATATGTGTTTTGTTTGCTATTTTTGAAATATGTGTTTTATTTGGTTTGATATTTTGATTCAGTATTAGGTATTTTGTTTCGTTAATATGTGTTCTGTTTTTATTTATTTATTTAGTTTTTTTTTTGTTATAATAATAATAATAAAAAAAAAAATCAGAGAGTAAAGTTGCAGTAATAGGGCAGAGAGGTGTAGTTTGAGCAGATACTAATCTGAGTGCATTTATTAATAATAAAAAAAAAAGCAAATATAACAAAAATACATAAAAACATAATAAAACACGGGCAGTGATCGATCAGTAATGATCGTTAAGGATTACAGTCCAACAAAAAAAAAAAAATAATAATAACAAAAATAAAATACATAAAAAGCATAACAAAGATGTTCGGGGTTCGATCATTTCTGATCGTTAATATTACAGACCACAACAAAAACATAAAAAAAAAAAATATTAATAATGAAAGAATTCTCGAGCTGGTTGTGGTGGTCTAAGGGAGAGCTCCGTTGAGGGAGTTCTGGTTCGGAATACAGGAGGCTTTGGTGGAGGAATTTCTCGTTCATTTCTGTCATCATCGATAATGATCGGAACTGGAAACAAATCCAGCAGCCTCGGTGCCCTCATTATCACCCAGTTGTTTTCTTTCAAACAAAAAATAAAAAATAAAAAAATAAAAAATAAAAAACTTGTGTTAATAATAGAAGAGGAATGGAAAATTCAATGGAGGTGTGATCAGAGGTCTTACCGTACATGTATAGCGGCAGTTGTGAAAAGAGAGTGCCTGTGGGGTCTATCTCCGCTTGCCAGCGCCTGACCCGATTGCCATGGTTGTTAAACCAGCAGTGCACGTTATATTCGGTGGCATCTGCGAAGGTCCTTAGTCGAGACGCGATCTCGACGACTTGCGCTCGGCTTGGGTGTGTGACCCCATAATTGTAGATTTTGGTCATCATCGTGATCTGATCATCTGTAGGACGCCATCGTTGACTGGTATATCTCTCTGATTCCATATCAATCATCCTTCCTCTACTAGTATTCTAAAACATAAAAAAAAAAAAAAAAGAGAAAAAAATAATAATAATAAAAAGAACAAAAACATAAAAAAAAAAAAAAGCATAACATAAAAAAAAAAAAACATAAAAACATTAGATTCTTAATTCAGTGTTTTCTTTATTTGTTCTTGTTTCCTTTCAGATTTATTTTGTCCAGTCATGCTTTGATGTTTCAGTTTTTGGTCTCAGATCTGTTTCACGGTCCTCGCAAAGGGTCCTAAACGGATCTATGTCCAGTTGTCCTGTTGTCCTTGTTCTTGTATATTATGTTTATGTGTTTATTTAGTTTTAAGTGGGGTACGTGGCGTTGTTCTACCCGATTGTCTCTGCAATACCTTCAATCGAAGGGAGATTAACGTCTGGTTTCCAGCCTATATACCCCTTAAGTTTTAAGACAATTGTGTTTTATGTGTTTTAAGTGTTTAGCAGGTGAAAAATAAAGCGAATAAGAGCTGAAAATAAAGAAGGAACTGAAAGCAGGAAAAAGAAAAAAAATGATAGATCTGAAAGCTGTAAAAGGAGAAGAACTAAAAAGCAAAGAAAAGAGCAGAAAGCTTAAACGGCAGAAAGAAGGAGATCCAAGGTGCAGATGACTTACCCGGAGTAGTAGGGCTTACAGAAGCTTGACGCAGATCTTAGACGCTCCGAAGGCACACAGGCAGAGGCTCCTCACGGATCTCACTCAGACTCTTCAGAAGGCCGGGGACAGAGCTTCCTCGCAGAGGTTCCAGATGCTCAGGTTGAGAGTGAGGAGAGCGGAGAGAGAAGTGAGAAGTAGAGAGAGAGAGAGCAGAGCAGTCAGAAATGCCGCTCGGGAGCCGAAGTTGGCCTATTAATAGCCAAAATTCTGCCACTGTAGCAACAGTTCCGGTCTTTGCCACCGAGACTGTTGTCACAGTACCGGTATCCTTTTTCAAAAAAAAAAAAAATAAAATAAAATAAAAAAAAATAAAATAAAATAAAATAAAATAAAATAAAATAAAAATATAAAAAATAAAATAATATTAACATCTGCTGATGGATGTTTCTGAAAATTTCTTCCCATTTTTCCTAACTTTTTATTGCACTTGTCTATATTATTTGCTGCTCTGAAATTGATAATCTGATGATTGTGACACACTGAGGACATTGTGTGATTTAAGTGTGGTCTACTAGGGAGAAATTCTGATTTTTCTGTTAGTTTCTGTTTTGTGTGTTAAATTTTTTGTTTTTGAGTGTTAAATTTTTTCTGTTTTAAGTTATTTTTATCAAGTTTTGTGTGCAATAAATTTTACATTCTTCTCCTGATTTCTGGATGATGTCTAAGTTCTAGATTTTTCCTTCACTTCATTAATACTTATGGTTTAAAATCCTTGCTTTTCTCTGCGTGGAAAGATGATTATGTGTTTAAGAGGTTGATTTGACTGTGACAAACACCCTGTGTGAGAATTTGAGCCACTTAATTTTCTTTCTTGTGTGATTGTATCTTGATTGCTTGCACATATGCCTTGGCTTGATTCTTTTTGATATACTTGATTTATATGCATTTTTGGAAGTGATAAAGGCAATTTTATTCTTCAGCCTCTTTAGCCAAATTAGCCTACCTTGTTATTATCCTTTGATAACCCCTTTGAGCCTATACTGTATATATTTCTTTGTGTTGAAGCTCATACACTGATCCTAAGTGAAAAACAAATGATTACCTTAACCTTAGGAAAGTCTGGAGCTATAGAAGTATTTTGAGAATAAGTGTGGTCTCCTTGGGAATTCTGATGAATTGGCTAGTTGGTTCCTCATCATGTTTTGAAATGATAATATATATCCTGTTGTGTGATAAAAAAAAAAAAAAAAAAAAAAAAAAAAAAAAAAAGACAGGATGGAAAAAATTTGATGAGAAAAAGAGAAAAATTGAAAAATAATTTTGTGAATAATGGAGTCGGGAAGAGGATTGAATTAGAGGTTTGGGTGAGATTTCATTGTGTTTACATTTTTTTCCCTAGTGCACCTCTATTTCTTCTGAGCTATAACTACTTATCCAAATTTATCCTCCCCTGTCCTTGGCCCCATTACAACCCAATAAAGACCTTTTGATCTGAACATGCATATGTTTTAAGTATTGATAATTAGAAGCTTGCCAAGTCTACTTGTGTTTGTTTTCTTGAGTACATCGAGCTGATATTATTATTTACCCTAGACACTTGAGAGAAACACTGTGAGTGCATGACGAACGGGTCGCACCGCTCACAAAAATTGTGCATAAAAGAAATGCAGTATAATTACTAGGAAGTGACTCCTAGGTCGTCTCTCAAGGACCAATTTATGTGCCGGTTCAGTCTCAGATTTTCTTACACGAAGTGGGGGGGGTTTGTGAATTTTTTTGTGTGGTAAAATAAAATAAAATGAACTGGAATTTAAATAAGACAACAAAATTTAAAAACACTGAAATAAATTTTAACAACGGTAAAAATAAGCGGTAAAAGATGGTAAAAAACAGAACAGTAAATATGCAGAAACGGTAAAAACATTGTAATTAAAATTTACCAAAAGCATCAGTAGAAATAAAGGGTAAAAACAACGTCTGAAAATAAGATGAATAGAAAAATACATTGACAGAATTTTAACGTTTCAGAAAATAGTAAACGGTAAAAATAGAAACACTTGACTGAAAATAAAATTCATCAAAGATTAACACTTGAAATAAAACCTTTAACAGTGAAGGTAAAAAAATTAAATGAACAGATCCAAATACGATGACAAACTTCTACTCTACTACACGATTCAGAAATAAAATTACATTTTCACTGTTTGAATTGGAATTTCAGAGCCTCTGGAAGAGAGGCCGAGAGTGCTTCCTATCCTACTCCTAAAATCTAATTTCTGATGATTGAAACTGCTGCTGTTCTACTCATTTTATAGCCACTCCTCTGACACCCCGTGACTTCTTCCTTTCCCGTGACCGTCTCCCTAGCTTCATGATTTCTTTCTTCAATAGCCAAAATCAGCAAAAGGTGGGCCCTTCATTTGTCTTCTTCTTCAATTTCATGTTGGCCGAAAATACCACTTCCAGCCTCCCTTCAATCTCCTTACAGCTGCTTGCTTGGGCCACTTTGCTGATGAAAACCGTGAGCTTTTCTCATGTTTCAACACTCCATACGTTCCTTTTCTTTATCACCGTGCCTTGGCTGGATTTGCTGGTCCTCAAATGAGCGTCCTCTTCATTCCATGAGCTTTATTTCTTCCAGCTTTGCTTTGGACATTACTTGCTGGATGCTTACCAAATTTAATGAGCCGTGTGCAGCTGCTGGAAGGCCACTTGAATCAGCTGGGAACATGAAGTCCAGCTTTGTTGGGATGAGCGTGCTGCAGCCTTGTGCAGGCCGTGAACTTCTCCCTCAAGGATGTGGCTTCCCTTCTTCAATCCTCTCCATTCCACGTTTCTCTCCTTTCACACCAGCTCCTTTCTTCTCTTCCAATGGCTGGACACTCTTTATGCATGCTTCATCTTCTACCAGAGCCGTGTGCTACTGCTTCTCCTTGCTGGATGTACTGCTGGAGCGTGATCTTCCATGAGTGCACTTCTCCAAGATGGACCAGCTGCTGCTTCATACGGTTTCCCTCCATGCGTGATAGCACTTCTTCTTTGCTCCTAGATATCATCCAAGCCGTGGAATGTCACTCCAAGTCTGCTGCTTCTTCACGTGGGGTGTCTCCAATTGGTCATGAATTTTGCAAGCCATCAATTAAGAACCATGAGTGGTGGCCCCCTTTTTTCAATCAAGCTTCACTTATTTAATTGTTGGATGGCAAGTGAAGAATTGTTCCAGACGTAGAATGTGAGTTGAAATGCCACTGTGTTGCTTATTTTAAGTGCATGTTCCAGCCAAGACAAAAACTGAATGCTTTTCTCCAAATTGGAAACCTCGTAGCAAGAAAGGGTGTGGTGGATCCCACTATTATTCCAACTTAGATGCATTTTTCATGGGCACTAGGCCGTGAGCAAAGTGGTATGGCCGTATGGTGTTACAATTCCAATCCAAATTGGTTTCTCTTTCAACAATTGGTGGTGGCCCCTACATGTTGTCTCCCACTTAAAGATAAACAATTCAATTGCTTGCCTTGAATGCTTCTTCACGTGCTCCCCACTTTTATCTATGCTTTTCAATTTGGATTTTTGGACACATTCATTCAAATGCTCCTTTACGTGAATCTTTGCCAACCATTCATACAAATGTTTCTCAATAAAACCGTGATGGCCAAAACTTTTGTCCCATGTGTCCTTTGCTTGAGCTATAAAATGTGTCATTATGAGTGTTGAATTCTTGAGTGTTGGGAGGTCTTAGCACCTTCCAATGATTAATTCCAGCCACCACAACTAAAAAAAACAAGCAAACAATGCAAACAAATTAGAAGCCACTTAAACAGTATGAACTTGACTGACACAGGGGAGTAAAACAATTACTGGGAACAACACATAACGAATTTGAACAAAGTAAAAATTATACATGCAAATAGACATCCGTACGAAACTATGAAAAAAAACGGCATGCAAAACGGATAAGAATTGAATTCGAACGAAGACACACAAGTTGACACAACATTCACGCAGCACTGGGATGACATAGGAGAGTAAACAAATTACTGGGAACGGTACAGATCGAATTTGAACAAAGTAAAAACTATACATGAAACTAAACATCTAGACGAAACTATGAAAAAAAATTGAATGGAAAACGGATACGAATTGAACTCGAACGAGGACAAACAAGTTGACACAAAATTCACACAGCAACCAGCGAAAATTGAAGTGGCTGAAATGCATTGGGCTCAATTGTCATTTCTCATTTAGCCTTCAAATGTCCCAAAAAGATATCCAAAATTTTCCCATAATTAATAATGCAAAATAATAAGTTCAGATAATTCAAATTAGTTAAAATAAGAATTTCTGATCGAATTAAGCACAATTAGGAAAAATAGGAAAATAACGGACGATTAAGCACAATTCCCTGATTAATTCTAGTACAATAAACTAAGTGAAGTGAAGAAAATATTGACTCATCAAAATAGACCACACTTAGTCTTTTGCACTCCTGGGCAAAATCAAGATGCAAATCAGGGAATACGACATCAAAGGACTGACACAGATGCAACATACATAAAATAAAAACTCGCAAGAAAAATAAACAGAATTTACACAGTTCTCAAGAATTCTGGATAGAGAAAAGAAGTAGAAAATATCCGATACAAAATCAAATAAAGCAGATACTTACAGAAATCATCCAAGCAATTCAATACACAGAAAAATAATCAATCAGCTTAAGAGGTGATTCAAAAATAACAAAACCTCACAGATGCACTCACAGTGTTTCTCTCAAGTGTCTAGGGTAAATAATTTCAACTCAATGTACTCAAGAAAACAAACACAAGTAGACTTGGCAAGTTTCTAATTATCAATACTTAAAACATATGCATATTCAGATCAAAAGGTCTTTACATGGTTGTAATGGGGCCAAGGACAGGGGAGGATAAATATGGATAAGTAGTTACAGCTCAGAAGAAAATAGAGGACAAATGGGGAACAAGAGTAAATACAGTCAAATCTCACCCAAACCTCTAATTCAATCCTCTTCTCGACTCCATTGTTTACAAAATTATTTTTCATTTTTCTCATCATTTTTTTTTCATCCTGTCTCTCTTTTTTTTCTTTATCACACAACAGGATATAAATCACCATTTCAAAACATGATGAGGAACCAACTAGCCAATTTCATCAGAATTCCCAAGGAGACCACACTTTTTCATAAAACACTTATATAGCTCCAGACTTTCCTAAGGTTAAGGTAATCATTATTTTTCACTTAGGGTCAGTGTATGAGCTTCAACACAAAGAAATGGGGAAAGTATAGGCTCAAAGGGGTTATCAAAGGATAATAACAGGGTAGGCTTATTTGGCTAAAGAGGCTCAAGAACAAAAATTGCCTTTATCACGTCTGAACATGCATATCAATCAAGTATATCAAAAAAAATCAAGCCAAGGCATATGTGCAAGCATTCAAGATACATATCACACACAAGAAAGAAAATTAAGTGGCTCAAATCTCACTCAGGGTGTTTGTCACAATCAAATCAACCTCTCAAACGTATAATTATCTTTCCAAGCAGAGAAAAACAAGGATTTTAAACCATAAGTATTAATGAAGTGAAGGAAAAATCTACAACTTAGACATCATCCAGAAATCAAGAGAAAAATGTAAAATTTATTGCACACAAAACTGGATAAAAATAACTTAAAAGAGAAAAAATTTAACACTCAAAAACAAAAAATTTAACACACAAAATACAATCTAACAGAAAAATCAGAAAAATCAGAATTTCTTCCCAGTAGACCACACTTAAATCACACAATGTCCTCAGTGTGTTACAATCATCAGATGATCAACTTCAGAGCAGTCAAATAATATAGAGAAGTGCAATAAAATGTTAGGAAATGGGAAGAAATTTTCAGTAACATCCATCAGTAGATGTTTTCAGTGACATCCATCAGTAGATGTCTAAATCACGTAGCACCCATCAGTAGATGCTAATAATTTTTTTCATTTTATTATTATTTGTTTTTTTTTATTTTTTATTTTTTATTTTATTTTAATTGAAAAAGGAGAAGACCGGTACTGTGGCAACAGTCTCGGTGGCAAAGACCGGAACTGTTGCTACAGTGGCAGAGCTATCTGGCTATAAAAGGGCACTTCCTCAGCCTCGAGTGACCTTTCTGAACGCTCATTCTCTCTCTACTTCTCTTCTCTCTCAACTCTCTCTGCTCTCTCTCTTCTCTCTCTACTCCTCTCTTCTCTCTCTCTTCTCTCTCCCACTCTCTCCTCTGAGCATCTGGATCTGCGCGGAGCCTCTGCCACCGTGCCATCTGAAGAGTTTGAGATCTGCGAGGAGCTCTGTCTGCGTGCCTTCTGAAGAGTTTGAGATCTGTGTCAAGCTTCTGTAAGGCCTACTTCCCCAGGTAAGTTCTCTGCACCTTTCTTCTATGCTTGCTTGTTCTGCTTCTCCATTTTTCTTTCCTTTTCTTTCCTTTAATTTCTCTTTAAGCTTTCTGTTCTTCGTTCCCTCTCCTTTTACTGCTTTCCAGATCTTTAATTTAAGCCTTCAGTTCCTTCTTTATTTTCAGCTCTTATTCGCTTTCTTCTTCACCTGCTAAACACTTAAAACACATAAAACACAACTGTCTAAAAACTTAAGGGGTATATCGGCTGGAAACCAGACGTTAATCTCCCTTCGTTTGAAGGTATGGCAGAGACAATCGGGTAGAACAACGCCACGTACCCCACTTAAAACTAAAACACAGAAACTGAATATACAAGAACAATATGGACAAGGACACTGGACGTAGATCCGTTTAGGACCCTTTTGCAAGGACCGTGAAACAGATCTGAGACCAAAAACTGAAACATCAAATACAGACTGGACAAAATAAATCTAAAAGGAAACAAGAACAAATAAAGAAAACAGAGAACTAATCTAATTTTTTTATGCTTCTCTTTTTTTTTTTAGTTCTTTTTATTTTATTTTTTTTATTTTTTTTTTATGTTTATTTTTTTTATGTTTTTGTTCTTTTTTTTATTTTTTATTTAAGTATTTGTATATTACGAGAGGAAGGATGAGTGATATGGAATCAGAGAGATATACCAGTCAACGATGGCGTCCTACAGATGATCAGATCACGATGATGACCAAAATCTACAACTATGGGGTCACACACCCAAGCCGAGCGCAAGTCGTCGAGATCGCGTCTCGACTAAGGACCTTCGGCGAAGCCACTGAATACAACGTGCACTGCTGGTTTAACAACCATGGCAATCGGGTCAGGCGCTGGCAAGCGGAGATAGACCCCACAGGCACTCTCTTTTCACAACTGCCGCTGTATATGTACGGTAAGAACTCTCATCATACCTCCATTGAAATTTTTTCACTTCCTCTTCTATTATTAACACATGTTTTTTTATTTTTTTATTTTTTTATTTTTTATTTTTTTTGTTTGAAAGAAAACAACTGGGTGATAATGAGGGCACCGAGGCTGCTGAATTTGTTTCCAGTTCCGATCATTATCGATGACGACAGAAATGAACGAGAAATTCCTCCACCAAAGCCTCCGCTCGTGACTTTTCGAACCAGAGCTCCCTCAACGGAGCTCTCCCTTAGACCACCACAACCAGCTCGTGAATTCTTCCACTTTTAAAGTTTTATGTTTTTTTTTTTTTTTTTTTTTATGTTTTTGATGGCCGAGTGTGGCCAGAATTTGAACAAGTACTGTAATAAGGACACTTAATTTTTTTATGTTTTTAATTTTTTTTATGTTTTAAGTTTTTTTTTTTTTTTTTTTTTTTTTTTTTTTATTTGGACTGTAATATTAACGATCAATAATGATCGAACCTCGGACATCTTTATTTTATTTTTATGAATTTGAACAATTTTTTTTTTTTTTTTTTAATTCATGCTCACAATTTAAAAATGAAATAAACACAACCATGAAAACACATCAGAAAAGCTAAATAATATGTACATAATGAGGAAAAAGAGTGCTCCCTGGTCATGGTGGCAGTTGCCAATTCTGGACTATCAGTGAGATATCTTCCACCTCAGGATCCGGCGAAGATATCTTCAGGAGCAGCTCGCCCAGTACTGCCCTCTCACTCAAATCAAGACTTTTCTTCCTTCTTCTCCGAGCAAGTTGTTGAATCAACAAAATCAGGAGCCTTCTGTCCACCAGCAGTTGTTGAGTCTGTGACACCGGAGTAATAAGAGAAATAGCAGTATACTTTCCTTCATCTATCATTGTTTCCTCTATGTCAGTACTTGTATTCTCATTTACTTTTGTAACCTGGTCATCAAACTCATAATCAATAGCATCTGTTATGAATTTAGAATCTGTTTGTAACACATAATCAATTTCAATACAAATCGGGCAAGAACCAGATTCACAATCACATTCACAATTCTCAGAAAACTGAGTCAGATCAATGTTTTGTTCTAACTCTATCATGTTATGCGACTGCAAAATTCCTGTCTCAAAATCAATATTGACATATGCATCATCAACAAAATCCACATTCAGTGCAAAGCTATTATCAATGGAAATTTCATCACTGTAATCATGTTCATTCAACACAACATTTATACCAATGGTTTCAGAGACTAATACTGAATCAAAAACTTTAGAATTGTCAATCAAGTCTGTATCAGTTTCAATCCTAAAACCTGTAGAATCATTGTGCAACAAATCACAAGCAATTGAATGTATAGGCAGATCTGGTAAAGAGCTTGTAATCACAGTTTCAGAATAAACATGTTTTTGCTCAGAATAAATTTTCTCATGAATTTCCAATTCATCAACTGCACATTCAAGTTGAGGTACGTTTACCTCCACGGTGGAAGATAAAAATGGTCTACCTGTCTCAACAGTGTTACTCGTACCTGCCTGGTCCTTAAAATAATCATCAACAGTCTCAGGTGCAAGAGTGGGATCATAGAAAGGTAGGAAAGTGGGTGTAGTAGTAAACTCATAGCTTTGCTCCCCATCTTCTATGTTGATGCCACTATCATCTTGAAAGTGTTGAGTGGCCATCTGCCCGATCTGATCAGTCAGC
Organism: Vigna nakashimae; assembly: GCA_034642375.1. Lineage (NCBI taxonomy): Eukaryota > Viridiplantae > Streptophyta > Magnoliopsida > Fabales > Fabaceae > Vigna > Vigna nakashimae. The sequence continues at coordinate 34,598,319 of CM067765.1, forward strand.
TTCTGAATGGCAGCTTGAGTTTCCATGCTCTCTTGCTTGAACTGCATGTTCCCTTTCTGAAACTGAATGTTCTGCATGGTCATCTGCTCCAATAACTCCTTCAATGTAGGTTCAGAAGTTGAAGGCTGAGAAGCTACTTGGGCAGGAGCATCATACTGCTGACTCTGATATTGCTGAACTGGTGGAACCGGCTCCCAAAGGGAGCTCTCAGGAATTTGAGGATGATCCATATTTTTCTCGGTATTAAAATCAGCACAAGAATCAGAGTAATATGCAGAAAGAGAATCATAATTACAGGCACTTGTAGAATAAGCACTATTCACAAAATTAAAATAGGTAGACATGGAAAATAAAAATAAAAACTAAAAACTAAAAATTACGAAACAGATAAACTAAACACATTTATACATGCTACAAGCACACACAAGACAGAACATCAATAGTAAAAAAAAAAAAAAAAATTAAATTTATTTTTTTTTAAATATAGCAACTAAATACAGAACACAGCACAATAAAATATAAAAGACAAAACATATATTAACACAACATAATCGAAAAACACAGCAAAAATCTAAAACGAAAAACCTGGAACTGAAGTGACAACACCGCCAAAATTTCCTGAAGGTGTCGTTGTCTCCTACAAAAATACAACAGACAGAACACACAAAACACACATATTAACAGAACAAAAATTAACAGAACAAAAATCTAAAACTGAACCATTATTGGTCCCCGGCAACGGCGCCATTTTTTTGACGAACGGGTCGCACCGCTCACAAAAATTGTGCATAAAAGAAATGCAGTATAATTACTAGGAAGTGACTCCTAGGTCGTCTCTCAAGGACCAATTTATGTGCCGGTTCAGTCTCAGATTTTCTTACACGAAGTGGGGGGGGGTTTGTGAATTTTTTTGTGTGGTAAAATAAAATAAAATGAACTGGAATTTAAATAAGACAACAAAATTTAAAAACACTGAAATAAATTTTAACAACGGTAAAAATAAGCGGTAAAAGATGGTAAAAAACAGAACAGTAAATATGCAGAAACGGTAAAAACATTGTAATTAAAATTTACCAAAAGCATCAGTAGAAATAAAGGGTAAAAACAACGTCTGAAAATAAGATGAATAGAAAAATACATTGACAGAATTTTAACGTTTCAGAAAATAGTAAACGGTAAAAATAGAAACACTTGACTGAAAATAAAATTCATCAAAGATTAACACTTGAAATAAAACCTTTAACAGTGAAGGTAAAAAAATTAAATGAACAGATCCAAATACGATGACAAACTTCTACTCTACTACACGATTCAGAAATAAAATTACATTTTCACTGTTTGAATTGGAATTTCAGAGCCTCTGGAAGAGAGGCCGAGAGTGCTTCCTATCCTACTCCTAAAATCTAATTTCTGATGATTGAAACTGCTGCTGTTCTACTCATTTTATAGCCACTCCTCTGACACCCCGTGACTTCTTCCTTTCCCGTGACCGTCTCCCTAGCTTCATGATTTCTTTCTTCAATAGCCAAAATCAGCAAAAGGTGGGCCCTTCATTTGTCTTCTTCTTCAATTTCATGTTGGCCGAAAATACCACTTCCAGCCTCCCTTCAATCTCCTTACAGCTGCTTGCTTGGGCCACTTTGCTGATGAAAACCGTGAGCTTTTCTCATGTTTCAACACTCCATACGTTCCTTTTCTTTATCACCGTGCCTTGGCTGGATTTGCTGGTCCTCAAATGAGCGTCCTCTTCATTCCATGAGCTTTATTTCTTCCAACTTTGCTTTGGACATTACTTGCTGGATGCTTACCAAATTTAATGAGCCGTGTGCAGCTGCTGGAAGGCCACTTGAATCAGCTGGGAACATGAAGTCCAGCTTTGTTGGGATGAGCGTGCTGCAGCCTTGTGCAGGCCGTGAACTTCTCCCTCAAGGATGTGGCTTCCCTTCTTCAATCCTCTCCATTCCACGTTTCTCTCCTTTCACACCAGCTCCTTTCTTCTCTTCCAATGGCTGGACACTCTTTATGCATGCTTCATCTTCTACCAGAGCCGTGTGCTACTGCTTCTCCTTGCTGGATGTACTGCTGGAGCGTGATCTTCCATGAGTGCACTTCTCCAAGATGGACCAGCTGCTGCTTCATACGGTTTCCCTCCATGCGTGATAGCACTTCTTCTTTGCTCCTAGATATCATCCAAGCCGTGGAATGTCACTCCAAGTCTGCTGCTTCTTCACGTGGGGTGTCTCCAATTGGTCATGAATTTTGCAAGCCATCAATTAAGAACCATGAGTGGTGGCCCCCTTTTTTCAATCAAGCTTCACTTATTTAATTGTTGGATGGCAAGTGAAGAATTGTTCCAGACGTAGAATGTGAGTTGAAATGCCACTGTGTTGCTTATTTTAAGTGCATGTTCCAGCCAAGACAAAAACTGAATGCTTTTCTCCAAATTGGAAACCTCGTAGCAAGAAAGGGTGTGGTGGATCCCACTATTATTCCAACTTAGATGCATTTTTCATGGGCACTAGGCCGTGAGCAAAGTGGTATGGCCGTATGGTGTTACAATTCCAATCCAAATTGGTTTCTCTTTCAACAATTGGTGGTGGCCCCTACATGTTGTCTCCCACTTAAAGATAAACAATTCAATTGCTTGCCTTGAATGCTTCTTCACGTGCTCCCCACTTTTATCTATGCTTTTCAATTTGGATTTTTGGACACATTCATTCAAATGCTCCTTTACGTGAATCTTTGCCAACCATTCATACAAATGTTTCTCAATAAAACCGTGATGGCCAAAACTTTTGTCCCATGTGTCCTTTGCTTGAGCTATAAAATGTGTCATTATGAGTGTTGAATTCTTGAGTGTTGGGAGGTCTTAGCACCTTCCAATGATTAATTCCAGCCACCACAACTAAAAAAAACAAGCAAACAATGCAAACAAATTAGAAGCCACTTAAACAGTATGAACTTGACTGACACAGGGGAGTAAAACAATTACTGGGAACAACACATAACGAATTTGAACAAAGTAAAAATTATACATGAAAATAGACATCCGTACGAAACTATGAAAAAAAACTGCATGCAAAACGGATAAGAATTGAATTCGAACGAAGACACACAAGTTGACACAACATTCACGCAGCACTGGGATGACATAGGAGAGTAAACAAATTACTGGGAACGGTACAGATCGAATTTGAACAAAGTAAAAACTATACATGAAACTAAACATCTAGACGAAACTATGAAAAAAAATTGAATGGAAAACGGATACGAATTGAACTCGAACGAGGACAAACAAGTTGACACAAAATTCACACAGCAACCAGCGAAAATTGAAGTGGCTGAAATGCATTGGGCTCAATTGTCATTTCTCATTTAGCCTTCAAATGTCCCAAAAAGATATCCAAAATTTTCCCATAATTAATAATGCAAAATAATAAGTTCAGATAATTCAAATTAGTTAAAATAAGAATTTCTGATCGAATTAAGCACAATTAGGAAAAATAGGAAAATAACGGACGATTAAGCACAATTCCCTGATTAATTCTAGTACAATAAACTAAGTGAAGTGAAGAAAATATTGACTCATCAGTGCATATGTGAGGTTTTGTTATTTTTGAATCACCTCTTGAACTGATTAATCATTTTGCTATGTATTGAATTGCTTGGATGATTTCTGTAAGTATCTACTTCCCATGATTTGTGGTGGATAATTTCTACTACTTTTCTCTGTCCAGACTTCTTGAGAACTTTGTAAATTCTGTTTATTTATCTCTTAGTCTTTATTTTCTGTATGCTGCATTTGTGTCACGTCCTCTGAATGTCCTTTGAACTATTCCATGATTTGTGTCTTAATTTTGCCCAGGAGTGCAAAAGACTAAGTGTGGTCTATTTTGATGAATCATTATTTTCTTCACTTCACTTAGCTTATTGTATCGATTTTAATCAGGGAATTGTGCTATAATGTCCAGTATTATCCCGTTTTATTGAATTGAGTTTAATCCGATCGGAAATTCTTATTTTAATTAATTTGAATTATCTGAGACTAATTATTTACATTATTTAGTGCAGGGAAAATTCTGAAAATATTCTAGGACATTTTAAAGAAATTTCATTTGCACACTGTGTTGATTTAATTTGTGTGTTTGAAATGGAAAATTTGATTTGGAACTCCTGTACACTTCACGGCCAAGAGAAGTCCAAGAAAGTGCTGAATTTGTAATGTTATTGCTGAAATAAATTGATAGCACACGGCCCCTTCATTTTGCAAATCCAAAGAGCAATTAATGGAAGAAAGTGGAGTCATGGCCATGCGTAGAATTGGAGAAAAGCGGGACAGATTTATGGGCACACGTGAATCTTTGTTAATGTTGGAAATGTGAAAGAGGTCCCTGCCACCCACATGTGAAATACACTTATTACTAAAAAAATGATAATGCTCCATGTACTATGTGATCTACACGAGAAAGTGATATTTATTCAAGTCTTCCACCACAATTATTGCTTCCAATCAATATAATCACACGGCCCACAAGAAAGTAACAACACCAGTGAGGTGCTTGTCACCTTTCTCCTGGCTGGCTGCACGTAATAGATGAGGGCAGCAGCACATGAAGATGTTGTTTTAATCTTGGTCCAGCAAAATGAAGAATGGGCAGCAGCAATAACACTACACGGTGCACCAGTAGCGGCTTCAACGTTCAACCAGCAGTAGAAGCCACCTTGCACGTCCAACACGTTCCAGCCAGTAGCAATCCAATCCAAGAGTTTGAGGCGGAAGTGGAAGCAAGAAGATGCAACAGCCGTGAGCATGGAGCTGGAACGGTGTATTCACTGTCACGGGAGTAAGCTTAAATCACGGCTTGCAAGGGAAGGAAGCACACTGCTGGCTGGAAAAGAGAAAGGAAGCTTTCATTTCAAAGTGGTCCAACGTCCATGCAGCAACACACGCCAGGGAGAAGAATGAAGGGCAGATTCACGGTGGCAGTAGTGTGGCATCCAGCAGTGGAAGGAATGCTTTGTCCAAGAAGCCACCACAGTCCAAGAGTAAGGGGCCTTCACTTTGGTGTAATACATCCAGGAAGCCAACAGCTGCACGCGCACACATCATGCCAGCAGCAATGAAGAGGAAAAGAGACAAGCTTGGATGCATGTGAGCTGACTCACGTCCAAAGGAGAAAGGATTTACGGCGTTGTTCCAGTAAGCAAGTCCAGTTGGAATTAGAGAGGCATCTTTGTTTTTCTTTGTGCACAAAAAGGAAGAGGTCCAATACGTGAATGAAGTTGTAACAAGAGAAGAGAAGCCCACATTGAGTCATGGCAGCAGAAAACAAAAGAAAACACAGCAACTTTGGTGTACACCTAGGGGAGTTTGAGAAGATGAACCGAGAATAGAGGGGCCTACCTAAATATGAAAGAAGTTATTAGTGGGAGAATAATTTAAAAAGTGTGTTAATGGGAGACACTCACGGATGGAAGGCCACATAGAGACAAACATCTCTAATTACTTGGATGGAAAAGGTGTGTGTCGTGTGTGTATAAAGAGAGGGCCGATAGTTGCAGCAGGGGGTATTACGACCTGGGAGAGGTCTTCTCTTCCAGGAGCTTCATTCTTCATTCTACCATTCCAGTAGATAGTTTTAGGTTCTCGGCACAACATTTTAGTTTTCTTTCTTTCTTTTTCCAGTACCTCTCGGTCCTTATTCCTCAATCAGCAAAAATTGTAGAAGTTCATTTCTGTAATGTTTGTTTGTTAATTTTATCGAAGATTTTTATTTTGTAGTGCGAGTCTTTAATTAATTTTATTTTCAGTTAAATGTTTTTATCTGTTAAATTTATCGTTCAGTATTTTCTGTACTGTTAAATTCAGTCATTGCTTTTTACCGTTCAGTTTATTTTCAACGTCATTTTTACGGTTTATTTTCTATCAACGTATTTTCACTGATGTTTTTATTTATGCGTTTAATTTTACCGTTCAGTTTTTACCATCTTTTACCATTCATTTTTTACCATAGTTAAAATTTATTTCAACATTTTTTAATTCAGTTTTATTTAATTTCCTGTCCATTTTAATTTTGCCGCATTCAACCAAAATCACCAACAAACCACCCCCCAACTTCGTGTGTAAATCTGAGACTGAACCGCCACAATATTGGTCCTTGAGAGACGACCTAGGAGTCACATCCTAGAAAATATACTGCATTCTTTATCTGTATCAAATTTGTATGACCGCGACAGTCGTATCAGTCATGTAGTTTACATCCTCTACGGCTTCAACTGGAAAGGCACATTGACCATTGATATGGTCGCCTCCACACAATTCGCACAACTGAGATTGTACCTGTGCAACAGTCTTCAACTCTTTGGGTAGTTGTGCAAGTATCTTGGTGAGATTCTCCAATTGTTGAGTTATTAACTTGTTCTGAGCTATCAAGGCATCATTGGATTGCAACTGTAGAACTCCTTTTTGTTGAATAGGAGCTCCTCTTTCACTGTTCCACTTATTGTCATTAGTAGTCATGCTTTCAATTATTTCTGTGGCTTCCTCTGGAGTCTTCCATTTGATATTGCCTCCAGCTGAGGCGTCAAGCATCATCATGGTTTGTGAACCAAGACCTCCAAGGAAGATTAGGACTACTTCTCCTTCGTTAAATCCATGCGTGGGAGTCTTTCTTAATAGGCTTTTGTACCTGTCCCATGCATGCCCCAGTGATTCTTCCATGCCTTGTCTAAATGAAGAGATCTCTTGCTTCCCTTTGTTGATTTTAAAGCTTTGTTGCTGCCATTGTTGTTGTGGTTGGTTCTCAAATTGTCCGGCAGCTTGCCAAAATTGGCTTTGATCCATGCTTGAGTCATGTTCCCACCAGTGGTTGAGATTACTTTGGTAGAATTGAGTGCCTATTAAATTCTTGTTCGAATTGCATCCTGCAAACATTAGGCACAAAACTCTAGAAAATATTTGTTAGCACAAAAAGATATAAGAGAAAAGATATATATTCAAAAGATAAAAAGATAAAAGATTCAGAAGATAGAAGATAAAAGATTTAGAAGATAGAAAGATAAAAGATTTAAAAGATAGAAGATAAAAATAAAATAAAATCTAATCTAAAAATAAAATCAAATCTAATCTAATCAAATAAAATAAAATAAAATCTAATCTAATCAAATAAGATAAAATCAAATCAAATCAAATCTAATCAAACCAAATAAGATAAAATAAAATAAAAACAGAAAAATTTACTACTAGTCAAAGAAGCACATTCATCACTACTAGTAAATTTACCTTTTTCAAAAAATAAAACTTTATTTTTCAAATCTTTATTTTCTTCAAAAATATTTTCAAAATTTAATTTTAAATTTTTATTTTCTTCAAGAATATTTTCAAAGTCTGATTTCAAATTTTTATTTTCTTCAGAAATATTTTCAAAATCTAATTTTAAATTTTTGAAATCCTTTTTCAGTTTCTTATGAGCTTTATCTAATTTTTCAGATTCTACTATTAAAGCAGCATAAGTTTCATGCAATTCATCTTCACTAATTTGACTATAATTATCAGAATCGCTAGATGTACTTACTTGGCTTCCAGCGTCGTCGTTCACCACTAAACAGATGTTTGCTTCTTCATCAGATTCGCTCAAATCGAAAATTGTTTCGTTGTCATCGTCCCATGCGATGTAGGCTTTCTTTTTCTTGAAGTTTTTCTTTTCCTTTAATTCTTCACTTTTCTTTTGATTTGGGTAGTCTGCTTTTAAGTGCCCCTTTTCTCCGCAACCATAACATTTATACTGTGAGGAAGATCCTTGATTTTCTTTCTTTTCGAATTTTAATCTTCCTTTGTCTTTTGATTTCATGAACCTGTTGAGCCTTTTTATCATGAGTCTTAAATTTTCTTCATCTTCTGAATCTTCATCTTCCATTTTGCTCTTGCTCCTTTCTACCTCAGATTTCAAGGCTAGACTCTTTTTCTTGGTTTTTGCTTTTGCTTCTTCTTCATCTAGTCTTCCGAGGTCAAGTTCATGTTCCCTCAACTTTCCAAAAAGTGCCGCCATAGTCATGGTGTTGAGATTTTGTGACTCCGAGATTGCAGTCACCTTTGGTTGCCACGACCTGTCTAAAGACTTCAAGATTTTAATGTTAAGTTCATCGGTATCAAATGACTTACCCAGTCCAATGAGATGATTGACAATGTTGGTGAAGCGTTTTTGAACGTCGGAAATTGTTTCTCCTTGCTTCATCCGGAACATTTCATACTCTTGAATTAGGGAGTTCTTTCTTGCCCTCTTTACGTCATCTGTTCCTTCATGTGTCACTCTGAGTACGTCCCACATTTCTTGAGCAGTTTTGCAGACAGAAACCCTGTAAAACTCATCAACAGTCAATGCTGATGCAATGATATTCCGAGCTTTTACGTCATTCTGAAATCTTTTCTTTTCTTCAATGGTCCATTGACCACGGGGCTTTGGTTCCTGTATATTGTTAGTAGGAACAGAAGAACCAGACCCAATAACATCCCAAATTTCACAATCAATAGATTCAATAAATATTTGCATTCTTACCTTCCAGAATGCATAGTTCTCACCTGTGAATAGTGGGGGTCTATGGATTGATGCACCCTCTGCAAAGGTTTGATGTGATCCTGCCATTTGAATGACTATCAAAGCAAGCTCTGATGCCAATTGTTAGAATCGCTGCAGCGGAATTGTTAGCGTGGAATAACAAACCAAGAGGGTTTTTAATACGAACGTGTGCCTTTTAATTTCTACTCAATTAAACTTACCAAGCAAATAATAAAGACAAATAAAGAGAGTAAGGTTGAGAGAAATTGCACAGGTGATTTTATCCTGGTTCGGATCTTACCAATCCTACGTCCAGTCGCTTATCTCAAACAAGATAAACCTTTTTCACTAACACAAAACAATTACAAATTACAATCACAAAGAAACACAATTTGTAAAAGTTTAGAAACCACCTCTCTTGATACCACAAGAGATGAACCTACACCTCCTTTGAGTCTTCACAAAGGATGAACACCTCCTCCGAATACTTCACGAAGGATGATTCTCTTCCGAACACCTCCTTAGACACACCAAGGATGAACCGGCTATTTCCTTTGTCACCGTAGCAGCACTTCACCAGCTCCACAGACAAGAGTTTCACAAGCCGAATAAGAGCACACAAGTCTCAATGATTTATGAGTACTAGAGCACAAGGGAAGAGTTATTTTTGAGATGGAGAGTGAGCCAATTTATAGACTCAGCCTAATACCCTTCCATTCTTCGAAAACGGGCCATCTAACGCATTTAATCGATTAACATAAATATTAATCGATTAATAATGAGTACAACGACTAGTTTTTCAAATCTGAAATCCCCAACGGTCAGCTTTAATCGATTAAAATGTATTTTAATCGATTAGCTAATAGATTAAAACAAGTTTTAATCTATTAAAACAGAAAAGGTTGAGTTTTCAGCTTTTACTCGTTTTAATCGATTAATACTTGTTTTAATCGATTAAAACAGTGCGATTTTGACTCTGGACATTAATTATATAATATAAAATTACATGGAATCAAAACCACTAAAAATCTAAGTCCTAGACACTAAACTACAATTATTACAAAAGCTTTCCATAGCAATACAAGTCTTCATAACATCTTGAATCTTGATTTTACTTGACTTGATTTGGACATCATCAAAACTTCATCTTCATCATTTTGCTAACAGAAAGCTCTTCTTGATTTAGGTTCAAGTGTTAACTTGATACCTTACTCTTTACTGGAGCAAATCGGCAATGTTAATGTGAAACCTGTAAAGGTTAATCTAGTAATGGTCGATGGATCTTCAAAGGAGCCATGTGGGATTGCAGAGGACATTATAGTTTGTGTTGGCAAACTTCAGTTCTTGGCAGACTTTGTGGTGATGAAGATGGAGATAGAGAAGATACCTATCATACTTGGAAGACCGTTTATTAAAACGGCCAGAGCTATCATTGATGTAAATGAAGGTATAGTAGTGCTCCAGGACAGGGAGGAGAGAGTGGTTGTAGACGTCTTTAAAGATGAGACGCAAACACAGGAGGAAGAAGCTAGTTATAAAGTTGCATTTCAAGATGCACCCATGACTAGCCATAAAGATGAAAATCTCAAGGTTGCAGGTAACCATTATTTGTTGTTTCAGGTACACAAGGAAGAAAAGATTGGAAGAGGAGGAGAAATTCCTGATGACTGGGAGAAAAGAAGACCCCAACTTGGCGCACCTGTGAGAATCAAGAACAAGTTGTGGGTTGTGAAGGGCTTTAAGGAGAAGGAGATGATAGAGATAAAATCTCCATGTCTTAGAAGAATCAAAACAGTTCACAGGAAACAGCTGAGGAGTTGGTGGGATGACAACATCAACTATAAAGAAGGAACTTGAGCTTACTGGGTCAAGCTAATGACGTTAAAAGAGCGCTTGCTGGGAGGCAACCCAGTTGATTTTAAGAACTTTTTAATTTTACTTTGGTTTGTAATCTTTAAATCTGTTGAACATTATATTGTTGAACATAGCATCTACTGAAGGATGCTAAGTTGTAACACCTACTGATGGGTGTTGGTAAGTTTGAAGCACCTACTGATGGGTGTTGGTGAGATTTTAAACACCTATTGATGGGTGTTGGTGGATTTTGGGTCAGGCTCGTGACGTTAAACAGGCGCTACCTGGGAGGCAACCCAGTTGATTGATTGTTTTTGTTTGTTTTATTTTAGTTAGGGTTTGCATAAGTATTTTAAACATTGAATTACAGGGAATCAGTGAGGGGCATGTCTAGGAGGCACGTAGGTTAAGAAAAGAAGGAGAAGGGCACTTCACGAAAGTGCCGCTGAGCGGTAACTTACCGCTGAGCAGTACTCTCGCAGATGGGCTTTAGTTCCCCTTAGCGGGACCCGAGCCCATTAGGGTATTTTTATACCCTAAGCTGCGCATTTGCTCATACTTTCAGACTCTTCTCTGCACAAACACTCCTACATACCTTTTCCAAGGTTTTCCACATCTTTTCACTCTTCCCTCTTAAGAAAACTTCTCTTCCACTCACTTTTTCACTAGTGTGCCATCAAAGTTTGGGGTTGGAAGAGAGCATTTTAGCTTGGAAGCATTCTCATTGCATCTAGTATCTCCACCCAAGTAAGTAAAATGCATTTTGTTCATTCTAGGGTTCTTGATTTTGAATGTTTGAATGTGATTGTCAAAGCATGAAGATTTAGGGGTTTTGATTTCTATGCATGATTTGATGATATAATTGATGTTTGAACCGATTAAACTGCATGATTTTGAATTGGAAAACTGAAAATTGCATTTGGGTGGAGTTAGGTGATAACAGTTGAAAAACTGTTATTTTCATGCTTAATATTGATACTAAAAGCAACCTTTAGACTTAAAAACTAGCTTGAAATCATGCTTTTATCTATATTTTCAGAAATAAGAGAGCTGGACAGGTTTATGCTTGATTTAAGTGTTTTTGTGCAGGTTTTAAGGTGAATTTGGTGAAAGAAGTGAAGAAGGAGAGAGATGACATTAGAAAAGACAAGAAAAGAGTGCAAAAAGAGAAGACGAAGGCACCGCTCAGCGGCATTTTACCGCTGAGCGGCACTCAGGAGGTTGCGGGAGTCACGCTGAGGGGCAAACTGGCCGCTGAGGGGAAGAAATGTGACGCGCAGTCACCGCTGAGCGGTATTTACCGCTGAGCGGCACTTTTTGGGCTTGGGCTTTTGTAATCTTTTGTAACTCTAGACTAGTATATAAGGGCTTGCACGTCCTAGAATTAGGTATCTTTGGCAGAAACGAGGCAAACACTCTCTTTTCCACCCCTTTGAAGGAGGATCGTGGATGCTCAGGCTACCTCTTCACCTTTATTGGGTTTATTCTTTCATTCTTTCATTGTTATTCATCTAGGTTCACCATGAATATGGTGAACTAAACCTTGTATGTTTGTTGGGGAATCAATGTAATCTCTTGAAGCTCTCATATATGGAATCTGTTGATTACATCTTTTAATTAAGACTTATGCTTTCTTTCATCATTAGTTAGGGTTTTTCCTCTTTGCTCAATGCTTGCATAGTTTAACTCATTCCATGCATGATTATTGGTTTTGTCGATACGGGCATGTACGGGGAAGTCTAGATCCGGGGAATTTCTCCCAATATTTTACTGACAATATTATATTGGTTGTCGTTAAGCTCCTGCACTCATGAACTAATCATTAGGAATGCTAGGAATTGTATGAACTCGTGATTAGGGAGAAGCCATCTAGAATGGTACATTAGAGAGTGGCATTAACAATGATGACTTGAATGTTGAATTCCTAAAATATATGAGAGTGGATGAGATGAAATTGACCCCCAACAACATATTCATTCATATATTCCATTGAAAGTGTTTATCTTTTTTCTTTGCCATTGATCAAACTTCATGCATACATGTTTATTTTCTGTCTTGCATTTTAAACTCTAAATATTTTGTTTGTAAGTCCTAGCTAATCAACAAATCACATAACTAAACTAGGCCGTGAGTCCTTTGGGAAGAACGATACTTGGTCTTACCAAGTTTATTACTTGAACGATTCGGTCATACTTGCCGATTGTGAAACAAGTTTGTGACATCATAATTTGGTGCTTACAAATTTGTCCATCATTAGGACAGCTTGAAAAGAGGTTTTTCAAAATTCTACAGAGTTACCGCTCAGGGGTAAACTGCCGCTGAGCGGCACTCTGCCAGACTTGAGTTTTTATGGTTTTATGCGTTCTGGAATGTGGCACTAGTGGCGCTGAGGGGAAATTCTGGCCCTCAGCGGTGGTTTAGCTTCGAAAGGAGTTGTGTTCTGTGCGTACTAATGATTAACATCATGTTCTGTGGTTTTGTATTTATGTTTGAATGCAGGAATGGCATCCTCTTCAGGAAAGAGATTGAAAACCATGGCAACCAAGAGAAAGGAAAAGGAACCAGAGCAACCCCACTCTAGCAGGTTCCTCTCTAGGAAACATGAGAAGCACTTTAGGGTGGTTCAGGACAGGAGACTTCTGATGGAGAGAAAGGTTGGAATGATACCTAACTTTGCTCCTCAATTTGGAGAGCAAGTGTTAGAGAATGACTGGGGAAAGCTAGCCACCTATCCTGCACCTGCCAACATAGTTGTGGTAAAGGAATTCTACACCAATGCAAAGAAGATTGGTGATTATCCAGCTGAGAATTATTTAGGCTATGTCAGAGGCCATGCTATCAGGTATGATCCTGATTCTATCAATAACTTCCTGGACACTGTGTGGGCTAGTGAGCAGTGCTAGTTTGCTCTTTGAATGGAGGAAGGTGCTGATTATGAGGATGTGGAGAGAGTACTATGTATACCAGGAGGACACTTCCAAAGGAATAGATCTGGCTCAGTGGTTAATATTAGGAGGACAGATTTGACTCCTCTTGCAAAGTATTGGATGGCATTTTCTCATGCTAACATTCAGCCATGTTCACATGTGTCAGATATTACTCTCAATGGGGCACTATTCATCTACTGTGCTATCAGAAACTTAAATGTTAACATTGGGCAGGTGATAGCTGATGAGATTAGTGTGTGCGCCAATACCTCAAACAACAAAGCACCACTAGGACATCCCTCCTTCATTACTCACCTTTGCAAGCTAGCTGGGGTGGATACTTCTGTTCCACCATTTGAAAGGCCAAGAAAAGCCATTAATGAGGCTTATTACAGACAGTATTGTGGAGGTGAGGAGGCAGCTCAGCCAGTTCCACCACGCCGTGCTCGTAGAGAGAGAGGGCCAGCACAGAGCCAGACATCTGCTGAGACTCATGAAGCAGAACCATTCCAGATGAGGGACATGTACATGTCTCTTATAGGTGCTCAGTTGCAGTCCATTCACAGAGGGCAGGTGGCTACTGCTAAGATGATTGTGGAGATGTATGATACACCTCCGGCCCACAGGTGGAATATGGATGAATTCCATATTGTGGTAGCTTGGCCAGAGGAGCCAGTGCATGAAGGAGGAGCTAGAGCAGCTGAAGCTTCAGTTAGAGAGATGGAAGAAGATGAAGCTGATGATGATGATGCATTTGAAGATGATGAAGATGAGGAGGAAGAGGAAGATACAGAGGACAACTAAGATTGATGAGGAGCTGAGATAGCATTTACTGATGAATGCTATCATATGCTTATGCTTTTGTTGGTTTAAGTTTTCTGAACTTATTTGTTTTTGTTTTTAGATTAGGGTGTGATGTACTCTATTGGAAACCTGGTTTGTGTGATGGTTTGCTATTAATTGTGATTGTTTGATAAGTAATACTTGATGATGCTTATTGATTGATTGATGTTGAGATAGATGTGCACATAAAATGCTTATACAGGTGATTCACATGCTTTGTGAACAAATGCAGGATATCATGATTGTGATTGTGAAATTAAGCAGGATGTGTATGTCAAATGTGAATGAGCTTATATGTGAGGTTTTGAGCTCCAGAGTTGTTATTGTTGAATGCTATTACTTTGGAAACATGAATGATTTTGCCCAGGTTTTCTATGATTGAATCAATTGATTGTTTTGCATCATATGATCAAGGCCATTTGTTGGAACCCTTTTTATTGGCCAAATTCATAAAGTTAGCCCACTAAAAGAGAACACTGTGTGTTCTATCCTTTGAACCCTTAGCCTTGAACATACACTGAAAACCCTAAAATCTTTACCTTGAGTTAAGTAGAAGATCTTGTGTGGTATTGTTAAATGTTCAAGTTTGGGGTTGTTGGGAAAACATGAAAAAGGAAAAGCATTGAGCTAAGAGCTAAAAAGTAAGAATATGCAAAGAAAAAGAAAAAGAATAGAAAAGAAAAAGAAGCAAAGCTCAATGCAAATGCAAAGGCAAGTTGGGAAGAATAAGAAAAATTGTTGATTATAATTCTCTTAACTCAAGGATTTTGTGATCCAGAAAAACCAATTTTCTTGTTAGCCCAGCCACATTATAAGCCATTGAAAAGTCCTTGTGATGATGCATGCTTGTGAATGTTTTTGATTGTGGTAAAATGAAAGGCAAAGTTGATTCATGTGATATTGTGATAGTAGAGTGAATGAGTGATTACCTCTTATACACTTGTGTGTGAGTGAAACACTTTACCTAGTGAGGAAATATTCCATGAGCACATGAACATCCATGCGTAATTGATTGATCATTCATGAAAAATAACATTTGTTGAATATTAACTGACTTTGTGAAACATTAAAGCATGTGCAACTCTTGATTGAACTCTTGGTTATAAGTTTGATTGAAGTTTTTACTTATCTTGAAAAAGAGGATTTTTGAATGACTGAACTATCACATGAATTGGTTGAAGATTGAGTTACATCTTGTTTGCTGAGGACAAGCAAAGTTCTAAGTTTGGGGTTGTGATAACAGTTGAAAAACTGTTATTTTCATGCTTAAAATTGATACAAAAAGCAACCTTTATACTTAGAAACTAGCTTGAAATCATGCTTTTATCCATATTTTCATAAATAAGAGAGCTGGACAGGTTTATGCTTGATTTCAGTGTTTTTGTGTAGGTTTTAAGGTGAATTTAGTGAAAGAAGTGAAGAAGGAGAGAGATGAAATCAGAAAAGACATCAAAAAGTGCAAAAGGAGAAGCCGAAAGTATCGCTCAGCGGCAGTTTACCGCTGAGCGGCAATCAGGAAGTCACGGGAGGTCCGTTGAGGGGCAAAATGGCCGCTGAGGGGAAGAAACGAGACGCGCACTCACCGCTGAGCGGTATTTTACCGCTGAGCGGCACACTTATGGGCTTGGGCCTAGATTTTCTGTAATTTTAGAATAGTATATAAGCTTTAGGACGTCCTAGGGTTTGTATCTTTGGCAGAAACGAAGCAAACACTCTCTCTTCCACCCCATTGAAGGAGGATCTTGGATGCTCAGGCTACCTCTTCACCTTTCTAGGGTTTTATCCTTCATTCTTTCATTATTGTTCATCTAGGTTCACCATGAATATGGTGAACTAAACCTTGTATCTTTGTTGGGGAATCAATGTAATCTTTTGAAGCTCTCATATATGGAATTTGTGCTTGCATCTTAATCTAAGATTTATGCTTTCTTTCATCATTAATTAGGGTTTTTCCTCTTTGCTTAATGCTTGCTTTGTTTAACTCATTCAATGCATGATTATTGATTTTGTCGATACGGGAACGTACGGGGAAGTCTAGATCCGGGGAATCTCTCCCAATATTATATTGGTTGTCGTTAAGCTCCTGTGCTAAGAGAACTAATTATTAGGAATGCTAGGAATCGTATGAACTCTTAATTAGGGATAGGCCTTCTTGACAAGGTAATTTAGAGAGTGGCATTAACAATGATGATTTGAATGTTGAATTCCTAAAATATATGAGACTGGATGAGATGAAATTGACCCCCAACAACATATTCATCCATATATTTCATTGAAAGTATTTGTCTTTTACTTTTGCATTGATCAAAACCTCATGCATACATATTTATTTTCGTCTTTTGCATAGTAAAATCCAATTATTTCGTTCTTAAGTCTTAGCTAATCAATAAACCACACAACTAAACAAGGCCGTGAGTCCTTTGGGAGAACGATACTTGGTCTTACCAAGTTTATTACTTGAATGATTCGGTCATACTTGCCGATTGTAAAACAAGTTTGTGACATCATATTTTGCTGATCATAAATTTGTCCATCAATGGACGAGGTTGACAAAGTGGACAAAGTGGACAAAGTGGACAAAGTTGACGAAGTGGACGAAGTTGACGAAGTGTAGCAAGTGGACGATGTGGAGGAAGTGGACGAAGTGGACGAAGTGGAGGAAGTGGACGAAGGGGACAAAGCGGACGAAGAGGACGAACCTGACGAATGGGACGAAGTGGAGGAAGAGGACAAAATGGAGAAAGTGGAGGAAATGGAGGAAGTGGACAAGGTGGAGCAAGTGGAGGAAGTTGACGAAGTGGACGAAGTGGACCAAGTGGTCGAAATGGACAAAGTGGACGAACTAGACGTAGTGGACAAAGTGGAGGAAGTGCTGCAATTGGACGAAAAGTGGATGAAATGGAGGAAATAGAGGTGGAAGTGGAGGAAGTTGAGGAAGTGAAGCAATTGGAGGAAGTGGAGGAAGTGGACGAGGTTGACAAAGTGGATGAAGTGGACATAGTGGACGAAGTGGAGGAAAAGTGGAGGAAATGGAGGAAATGGAGGAAGTGGAGGAAGTGGACGAAGTGGAGAAAGTGGACGAAGTTGACGAAGTGGGCGAAGTGGATGAAGTTGACGAAGTGGACGAAGTGGACATAGTGGACGAAGCTGATGAAGTGGACGAAATGGACGACGTGGACGAAGTGGAGGAAGTGGTGGAACTGGAGGAAGTGGACAAAGTGAAGGAACTGGAGCAAGTGGGGGAAGTAGACAAAGTGGGCGAAATGGACGAAGTGGACGAAGTTAACAAAGTGGATGAAGTGGACGAAGTTGACGAAGTGGGCGAAGTGGACGACATGGACAAAGTGGAGGAAGTGGAGGAAATGGAGGAAATGGAGGAAATAGAGGAAGTGGACGTAGTGGACGAAGTGGACGAAGTGGACGAGGTGGACGAGGTGGACGAGGTGGATGAAGTGGACGAAGTGGACGTAGTTGACGTAGTGGACAAAGTGGGCGAAGTGGATGAAGTGGAGGAAGTGCAGGAAGTGGACGAAGTTAACGAAGTGGGCAAAGCGGACGAAGTGGACGAATTGGACGAAGTGGAGGAAGTGGACGAAGTGGGGGAAGTGGACGAAATGGACAAAGTGAAGTAAGTGGAAGAAGTGGAGGAAGTGGAGCAAGTTGACGAAGTGGATGAATTCGTCGAAGTTAAGGAAGAGAGTGGAGGAAGTGGAGGAAGCGGACAAAGTGGAGGAAGTGGACGAAGTGGAGGAAGCGGACGAAGTGGACGAAGTGGAGGAAGTTGAAGAAGTAGACAAAGTGGAGGAAGTGGAGGAAGTGGATGAATTGGAGGAAGTAGACGAAGCGGACGAAGTGGACGAAGTTGACGAAGTGGAAGAAGTGGAGGAAGTAGAGGAAGTGGAGGAAGTGGAGGAAGTAGAGGAAGTGAAGGAAGTGGAGAAAGTGGAGGAAGTGGACGAAATGGACGAAATGGACGAAGTGGAGGAAGTGGACGAAGTGGAGGAAGTGCAGGAAGTTGATGAAGTGAATAAAGTGGACGAAGCGGGCGAAGTGGGCAAAGTGGAGGAAGTGGACGAATTGAACGAAGTGGAGGAGGTGGACGAAGTGGGCAAAGTGGACAATGCGGACAAAGTGAAGGAAGTGGAGGAAGTGGCGGAAGTGGAGGAAGTGGACGAAGTTGACGAAGTGGGCGAAGTAGACGAAGTTGGCAAAGTGGACGAAGTGGACGAGGTTGACGAAGTGGACGATGTTGACGAAGTGGACGAAGTTGACGAAGTGGAGGAAGTGGAGGAAGTACAGGAAGTGGAGGAAGTTGAGGAAGTTGAGGAAGTAGAGGAAGTGAAGGAAGTGGAGAAAGTGGAGGAAGTGGACGAAATGGACGAAGTGGAGGAAGTGGCCAAGTGGAGGAAGGGCAGAAAGTTGACGAAGTGGACGAAGCGGGCGAAGTGGCGAAGTGGACGAAGTGGACGAAGTTGACGAAGTGGAGGAAGTGGAGGAAGTACAGGAAGTGGAGGAAGTTGAGGAAGTTGAGGAAGTAAAGGAAGTGAAGGAAGTGGAGAAAGTGGAGGAAGTGAAGGAAGTGGACGAAGTGGAGGAAGTGGACAAGTGGAGGAAGTGCAGAAAGTTGACGAAGTGGACGAAGCGGGCGAAGTGGGCGAAGTGGACGAAGTGGACGAATTGGATGAAGTAGACGAGGTGGACGAAGTGGAAGAAATGGACAAAGTGGACAATGCGGACAAAGTGAAGGAAATGGAGGAAGTGGCGGAAGTGGAGGAAGTGGAAGTGGACGAAGTTGACGAAGTGGGCGAAGTGGACGAAGTTGGCAAAGTGGACGAAGTGCACGAAGTCGACGATGTTAACGAAGTGGACGAAGTGGACGAAGTGGATGAAGTGGATAAAGTAGACGAGGTGGACGAATTGGAGGAAGTGGAGGAAGTGGAGGAAATGGAGGAGGTAAAGCAAGTGGACGAAGTTGAGGAAGTGAACGATGTTGAACAAGTGGACGAATCGGACGATATCGACTTTGTGGGCGAAGTGGACGAGGTGGACGAAGTTGACGAAGTAGGCGAAGTGGATGAGGTGGACGAAGTTGACGAAGTGGGCGAAGTGGACGAAGTTGACAAAGTGGACGTAATGGACGAAGTGGATGAAGTGGAGGAAGTTGACGAAGTGGACATAGTCGACGAAGTGGACCAAGTGGACCAAGTGGACAAAGTGGAGGAAGTAGAGGAGGTGGAGGAAGTGGAGGAAATGGAGGAAGTGGACGAAGTGGAGCATGTGGACGAAGTGGACGATGTGGAAGAAGTGGAGAAGTGGACGAAGTGGAGGAAGTGGAGGAAGTGGACGAAGAGGACGAAGTTGAGGAAGTAGAGGAAGTTGATGAATTGGACAAACTGGACGAAGTGGAGGAAGTGGAGGAAGTGGTCGAAGTGGACGTAGGGGACGAAGCTGACGAAGAGGACGAAGCTGACGAAAGGGACGAAGTGAACGAAAGGGACGAAATGGAGGAAGAGGAAGAAGTGGAGGAAGTGGAGGAAATGGAAGAAGTGGAGGAAATGGAGGAAGTGGACAAGGTGGAGCAAGTGGAGGAAGTTGACGAAGTGGACGAAGTGGACGAAGTGGACAAAATGGAAGAAGTGGACGTAGTGGAAGAAGTGGACGAAGTGGAGTAAGTGGAGGAAGTGGACGAACTGGTCGAAGTGGAGGAAGTGGAGGAAGTCGACGAAGCGGACAAAGCGGACGAAGTGAACGAAGTGGACAAAATGGAGGAAGAGGAGGAAGTGGAGGATGTGGACGAAGTGAAGGAGGTGGAGAAAGTGGAGGAAGTGGACAAAGTGCAGCAAGTTGACGAAGTTGACGAAGCGGCCGAAGTGGACAAAGTTGACAAAGTGGACGAAGTGGACGAACTGGACTTAGTGGACGAAGTGGACAAAGTGGACTAGGTGGACAAAATGAACGAAGTGGAGGAAGTTGAGAAAATGGGGAAATGGTGGAAGTGGACGAAGTGGACGAAGTGGGCGAACTGGATGAAGTTGACGTAGTGGATGAAGTAGACGAAGTGGAGAAAGTGGACGAAGTGGACAAAGAGGACGAAGTGGACGAACAGGACGAAGTGGACGAAGTTAACGAAGTGGATGAAGTTGACGAAGTTGACGAAATGGACGAAGTGGACGAAGTGGACGACGTGGACGAAGTGGACGAAGTTGACGAAGTGGACGAAGTTGACGAAGTAGACGAAGTGGACAAAGTGGAGGAAGTGGAGGGAGTGGAGGAAGTTCAGGAACTGAAGGAAGTGAAGGAAGTGGAGGAAGTGGACGAAGTAGACTTAGTGGAGGAAGTGGACAAAGTAGACGAAATGGACGAGGTGGACGATATCGACTTTGTGGACTTAGTGGATGAAGTGGAGGAAGTGGAGCAAGTGGACGAAGTGGACAAAGCGGACGAAGTGAAGGAAGCAGAGGAAGTTGAGGAAGTGGACAAAGTGGTTGAAGTGGACGAAGTGGTCGAAGTGGACGAAGTAAAGGAAGTGGAGGAATAGGAGGAAGTGGACGAAGTTCACGAAGTGGACGAAGTTGACTAAGTGGACGAAGTGGAGAAAGTGGTCAAAGTCGAAGAAGTGGACAAATTGGACGAATTTGACGAATTGGATGAAGTGGTCGAAGTAGACGAAATGGACAAAGTTGACGAAGTGGAGGAAGTGGAGGAAGAGGAGGAAGTGGAGGAAGTGGAGGCAATGGAGGAAGTTGACAAAGTGGACGAAGTGGAGAAAGTGGTCAAAGTCGAAGAAGTGGACGAACTGGACGAACAGGACGAATTGGACGAAGTGATTGAAGTAGACGAAATGGACAAAGTGGAGAAAGTGGAGGAAGTTGACAAAGTGGACGAACTAGACGAAAAGTGGAGGAAATGGAGGAAATGGAGAGTGTGGAGGAAGTGGAGGAAGTGGACGAAGTGGACAAAGTGAACGAAGTGGAGGAAGTGGAGCAAGTGGACGACGATGACAAAATGGACCAAGTGGACAAAGTTGACAAAGTGGACAAAGTGGACGAAGTGAAGGAGTTGGAGGAAGTGGAGGAAGTAGAGGAAGTGGACGAAGTTGACGAAGTGGGCGAAGTGGACGAAGTTAACCAAGTGGGCGAAGTGGACGAAGTTGACGAAGTGGACCAATTGGACGAAGTGGACTAAGTGGACGAAGGGGACGAAGTGGACGAAGAGGACGAAGTGGACTAAGTGGAGGAAGTGGACCAAGTGGACGAATTGAACGAAGTGCACGAAGTGGACGAAGTGGAGGATATAGAGGAAGTGGAGGAAGAGGAGGAAGTGGGGGAAGTGGAGGAAGTGGACGAAGTTGACGAAGTGGGCGAAGTGGATGAAGTTGACGAAGTGGACGAAGTTGATCATGTGGACGAAGTGGACGAAGGTGATGAAGTGGACGAAGTGGAATAAATGAAGAAAGTGGACGAAGTGGAGGAAGTGCAGGAAGTGGACGAAGCGGAGGAAGTGGAGGAAGTGGAGTAAGTGGAGGAAGTGGAGCAAGTGGAGGAAGTTGACGAAGTGGACGAATTGGACGAAGTTGAGGAAAAGTGGACGAAATGAAGGAAGTGAAGGAAGTGGAGGAAGTGGAGGAAGTGGAGTAAGTGGAGGAAGTAAAGGAAATGCAGGAAGTGGACGAAGTGCAGGATGTGGACGAAGTTGACGAAGTGGACGAACTGGACGTGGGGGACGAAATTGACGAAGAGGACGAAGAGGACGAAGTTCACGAAGTAGACGACGTGGACGTAGTGGAACTAGTTGACGAAGTGGACGAAATGAAAGAAATAGACGAAGTGGATGAACTGGATGAAGTTGACGAAGTGGTCGTAGTGGACTAAGTGGACAAAGAGGAGGAAGTGGAGGAAGTGGAGGAAGTTGAGGAAGTGGAGGAAGGGGACGAAGTTGACGAAGTGGACGAAGTTGACAAAGTGGGTGAAGTGGAGAAAGTGGTCAAAGTCGACAAAGTGGACGAATTGGACGAAGCGAATGAAGTGGACTAAGTGGACGAAGCGAACGAAGTGGACGAAGTGGACTTAGTGGCCGAAGTGGAAGAAGTGGACAAAGTGGAGGGAGTGGAGGAAGTTCAGGAACTGGAGGAAGTGGACGAAGTGAAGGAAGTGGACGAAGATGACGAAGTGGACGAAGTTGACAAAGTGGACGAAGTGGAAGAAGTGGACGAAGTGGAGGAAGTGAAGGAAGTGGACGCAGTGGTGGAAGTGGACGCAGTGGTGGAAGTAGGCTAAGTAAACAAGGTAGAGGAAGTGGAGTAAGTGGGGGAAGTTGACGAACTAGATGAAGTGGACGAAGTTCACAAAGAGGAGGAAGTGGCGAAGTGGAGGAAGTGGACGAAGTTAAGGAACTGGAGGAGGTGGAGGAAGTGGAAAAAGTGGAGGAAGTGGAGGAAGTGGACGAACTGGAGGAAGTGGAAGAAGTGGACGAAGTGGAGGAAGTGGGGGAAGTGGAGGAAGTGGAGGAAGTGGAGGAAGTGGAGGAAGTGGCGGAAGTGAAGGAAGTGCACGAAGTGGACGTATTGGACGAAGTGAAGGAAGTGGACGAACTGGACGAAGTGATCGAAGAGTTGGAAGTGAACAAAGTGGAGGAAGTGGACAAGGTGGAGGAAGTGGAGGAAGTGGACGAAATGGACGAAGTAAAGGAAGTGGAGGAAGAGGAGGAAGTGGACGAAGTGGACGAAGTTGACGAAGTGGACGAAGTTGACAAAGTAGACGAAATGGAGAAAGTGAACAAAGTGGAGGAAGTGGACGATGTGGACTTAGTGGACGGAGTGGACCTAGTGGACCAAGCGGAGGAAATGGAGGAAGTGAAGGAAGTGGATGAACTGGACGAATTGGACGAAGTGGTCGAAGTGGAGGAAATGGACGAAGTGGACGAATTGGACGAAGTGGTCGAAGTAGAGGAAATGGACGAAGTTGAGGAAGTGGAGGAAGTGATGGAACTGAAGGAAGTGGAGGAAGTGGAGGAAGTGGATGAAGTGGATGAGGTGGAGGAAGTGGAGGAAGTGGAGGGGGTAGAGGAAGTGGAGGAAGAGGAGGAAGTGGACGAAGTTGACAAAATGGACGAAGTGGAGGAAGTGAACAAAGTGGAGGAAGTGGACGATGTGGACTTAGTGGACGGAGTGGACTTAGTGGAGGAATTGGAGGAAGTGGAGGAAGTGAAGGAAGCGGAGGAAGGGGAGGAAGTGGAGGAAGTGGATGAAGTTGAGGAAGTGGACGTAGTGGACGATGTGGAAAAAGTTGACAAAGAGTAGGAAGTGAAGGAAGTGGAGGAACTGGAGAAAGTGAAGGAAGTGGAGGAAGTGGATGAACTAGACGAATTGGACGAAGTGGTCGAAGTAGACGAAATAGACAAAGTGGAGGAAGTGGAGGAAGTGGAGGAGGTGGAGGAAGTGGAGGAAGTGGAGGAGGTGGAGGAAGTGGAGGAAGTGGAGGAAATGGAGGAAGTAGACAAAATGGTCGAAGTGGACGAAATCGACTTAGTGGACATAGTGGATGAAGTGGGGGAAGTGGAGGAAATGGAGGAAGTGGACGTAGTGAACAATGTGGAGGAAGGGGAGGAAGTGGAGGAAATGGAGGAAGTAGACGTAGTGGACGAAATTGACTTAGTGGACTTAGTGGATGAAGTGGGGGGGAAGTGGAGGAAGTGGACGTAGTGGACAATGTGGAGGAAGTGGACGAAGTGGAGGAAGCGGAGGAAGTGAAGCAAGCGGAGGAAGTTGAGGAAGTGGACGTAGTGGACGATATGGAGGAAGTGGAGGAAGCGAAGGAAGTGAAGGAAGCGGAGGAAGTTGAGGAAGTTGAGGAAGTGGACGTAGTGGACGATGTGGAGGAAGTGGAGGAAGTGGACAAAGTGGAGGAAGCGGAGGAAGTGAAGGAACCGGAGGAAGTTGAGGAAGTGGAGGAAGTGGACGAATTGGAGAAAGTGGAGGAAGTGGACGAATTGGACGAAGTTGACAAAGTGGAGAAAGTCATCAAAGTGGACGAAGTGGAGGAGGTGGAGGAAGTGGAGGAAGGGGACGAAATGGAAAAAATATACAAAGTGGACGAAATCGACTTAGTGGACTTAGTGGACTTAGTGGATGAAGTGGGGGAAGTGGAGGAAGTGGACGAACTGGACGAAGTGGTCGAAGTGGAGGAAGTGAACAAAGTGGAGGAAGTGGAGGAAGTGAAGGAAGTTGACGTAGTGGATCATGTGAACTTAGTAGACGGGTGGACTTAGTGGACGAAGTGGAGGAAGTGAAGGAAGTGGAGGAAGTGGAGGAAGTGGAGGAAGCGGAGGAAGAGGAGGAAGTGAAGGAAGCGGAGGAAGTTGAGGAAGTGGACAAAGTGGATGAACTGGACGAAGTGGACGAAATGGACGAATTGGACGAAGTGGTTGAAGTAGACGAGATGGACGACATGGACGAAGTGACTGAAGTGGAGGAACTGGAGGACGTGGAGGAAGTGCACGAAGTGGACGAAATGGAAGAAGTTGATGATGATCGAAGTTGACGAAGTTGACGAAGTCGATGAAATTCACAAAGTGGAGTAAGTGGAGTAAGTGGAGGAAGTGGAGGAACTGGAGGAAGTGGAGGAAGTGGGGGAAGTGGACGAACTGGACGAAGTGGAGGAAGTGGAGGAAGTGGAGGAAGTAGACGAAATGGCGGAAGTGGAGGAAGTGAATGAAGATGACGAAGTGGAGGAAGTGGACGAAGGATGGAGGAAGTGGACGAAGTGGACGAAGTGGAGGGAGTGGAGGAAGTGGACGAACTGGACAAAGTGGACGTACTTGACGAAGTGAACGATCTGGACGAAGTGGTCAAAGTGGAGGAAGTGGACGATGTGCACAAAGTGGAGGAAGTGGACGAAGTGGTCGTACTAGACGAAATGGACAAAGTGGCCGAAGTGGAGGAACTGGAGGAAGTGGAGGAACTGGAGAGGAAGTAGAGGAAGTGGAGGAAGTGGACGAGCTAGATGCACTGGACGAAGTGGAGGAAGTGAAGGAAGTGGACGAAGTGGACGATGTGGAGGAAGTGGACGAAGTGGACTTAGTGGACGAAGCGGACGAAGTGGCCGAAGTGGACGAAGTGGAGGGAGTGTAGGAAGTGGAGGAAATGGAGCAAGTGGAGGAAGTGGAGGAGGTGGAAGAAGAGGAGGAACTAGACTAACTGGACGAAGTGGACTTAGTGGAGGAAGTGGAGGAAGAGGAGCAAGTGGACGAACTGGACGAATTGGACGAAGTGGTCGAATTAGACGAAATGGACAAAATGGACGAAGTGGACGAAGTGTACGAAGTGGCCGAAGTGGACGAAGTGGAGGAAGTGGAGGAAGTGGAGGGAGCGGAGGGAGCGGAGGAAGTGGAGGAACTGGAGAGGAAGTGGAGGAAGTGGACAAAGTGGACGAGGTGGAGGAAGTGGACTTAGTGGACGAAGCAGACGAAGTGGAGGAAGTGGACGAAATGGACGAAGTGGTCTTAGTGGACGAAGTGGAGGAAGTTGATGAAGTGTACGAAGTGGAGGAAGTGGACAAAGTTGACGAAATGGACGAATTTTAGGAAGTGGAGGAAGTGGATGAACTGGACGAATTAGTTGAAGTGGTCGAAGTGGACAAAGTGGACGAAGGGGCCCCATAGTGTATGAGACAAATGGATAGATTTTCATTAGGGTCATATTCTATGGTTACAATTCAACCATGTATATTTTTTTCATTCCGTCGAAAATCAATTTGACGGTATAGACGATTATGACCTGCCCCTCTATGCCCTCCATTAATTATTCCTCTGGCATTACGACCTTTACCACAACGATGTTGTCCATAAATCGAATGATTTCGTGGAGAAAGTGGAGGAAGTGGAGGAGTTGGACGAAGTGGTCGAAGTGGAGGAAGTGGAGGAAATGGAGGAAGTAAAGGAGGTGGAGTAAATGGAGGAAGTTGATCAAGTGGACGAGGTGGACGAAGTGGTCGAAGTGGACGAAGTTGACAAAGTAGGCGAAGTGGACGACGTGGAGGAAGTGGAGGAAGTGGAGGAAGTGGAAGAAGTGGATGAAGTGAAGTGGATGAAGTGGAGGTACTGGACGAATTGGACGAAGTGGACAAAGTGGTCGAAGTGGACAAAGTCGAGGAAGTGCACAAAGTGGACGAAGTGGAGGAAATGGAGGAAGTGGACGAAGTGGACGAAGTGGTCGAAATAGACGAAATGGACGGAGTGGAGGAAGTTGAGGAAGTGGACGAAGTGGAGGACGTGGAGGAAGTGGAGGAAGTGGAGGAAGTTGACGAAGTGGACAAAGTTGACGAAGTTGACAAAGTGGAGGAAGTGGAGGAAGTGGAGGAAGTAGAGGAAGTGGAGGAACTGGACGAATTGGACAAGGTGGACAAAGTGGTTGAAGTGGACGAAGTGGAGGAAGTGGACGAAGTGGAGGAAGTGGACAAAGTGGAGGAAGTGATCAAAGTGGAGGAAGTGGACAAAGTGGAGGAAGTAGATGAAATGGACGAAGTGGAGGAAGTTGAGGAAGTGGAGGAAGTGGACGATGTGGAGAAAGTGGAGGAAGTTGACGAAGTGAACGAAGTGGACGAAGTTCACAAAGTGGAGGATGTGGAGGAAGTCGAGGAACTGGACGAATTGGAGTAAGTGGACGAAGTGGTCAAAGTGGACAAAGTGGATGAAGTGGACAAACTAGACGAAGTGGAGGAAATGGAGGAAGTGGAGGAAGTGGAAGAAGTTGAGGAAGTAGACGAAGTGGATGAAGTCAACGAAGTGGAAGAAGTGGATGAAGTGGAGGAAGTGGAGGAGGTGGACAAAGTGGTCGCAGGAGACGAAGTGGAGGAAGTGGGCGAAGTGGACGAAGTGGACAACGTGGACGAAGTGGAGGAAATGGAGGAAGTGGAGGAAGTGATCGAAGTGGAGGAACTGGACGAAGTGGTCGAAGTAGACGAAATGGACGAAGTGGAGGAAGTGGAGGAAGTTGACGAAGTGAATGAAGTGGAAGAAGTTGACAACGTGGAGGAAGTGGAGGAAGTGGTTGAAGTGGAGGAAGTGGAGGAAGTGGAGGAGGTGCAGGAAGTGGAGGAAGTGGAGGAATTAGACGAAGTGGACGAAATGGACGAAGTGGTCGAAGTGAAACAAGTGGAGGAAGTCGAGCAAGTGGAGGAAGTGGACAAAGTGGATGAAGTAGAGGAAATGGAGGAAGTGGAGGAAGTGGAGGATGTGGACGAAGTTGAGGAAGTGGAGGAAGTGAACGAAGAGGTCGAAGTCGACGAAATTGACGAAGTGGACGAAGTGGAGGAAATGGAGGAAGTGGAGGAATTGGAGAGAGTGGAGGAAGTGGAGGAAGTTGAGGAAGTTGAGGAAGTGGAGGAAGTGGAGGAAGTGGAGGAAGTTGATGAGGTGGACGAAGTGGTCGAAGTGGACGAAGTTGACAAAGTGGACGAAGTGGACGAAGTGAAGGAAGTGGAGGAAGTGGAAGAAGTGGATGAAGTGGAGGAACTGGAGGAAGTGGAGGAACTGGACAAAGTGGAGGAAGTGGAGGAACTGGATGAAGTGATCGAAGTAGTCGAAGTGGATGAAGTTATCGAAGTAGTCGAAGTGAACGAAGTGGAGGACGTGGAGGAAGTGGAGGAAGTTGACAAAGTGGATGAAGTGGACGAAGTGGACGAAGTGGACGAAGTGGAGAGAGTGGACGGAGTGGACGAAGTTGTCGAAATGGACGAAACGGACGAAGTTGACCTTGTGGACAAAGTGGATGAAGTGGTGAAACTGGAGGAAGTGGAGGAGGTGGACAAAGTGGACAAGGTGGACAAAGTGGTGGAAGTCAACGAAGAGGAGGAAGTGGAGGAAGTGGATGAAGTGGACGAACTTGACGAATTGGACGAAGTAGACGAAGTAGACGAAGTGGACGAAGTGGTCGAGGTAGACGAAATGGACGAAGTGGATGAAGTGGAGGAACTGGAGGAAGTTGACGAAGTGGAAAAAGTTGACGAAGTGGAGGAAGTGGAGGAGGTGGAGGAAGTGGACGAAGTGGAGCAAGTGGACAGAGTGAAGGAATGGGAGGAAGTGGAGGAAGTGAAGGAATTGGACGAAGTAGATGAAGTGGTCAAAGTGGACGAAGTTGAGGAAAAGTGGAGGAAGTGGAGGAAGTGCAGGAAGTTGACGAAGTGGACTAAGTGGGTGAAGTGGACGATGTGGATGAAGTGGATGAAGTGGACGAAGTTGATGAAATGGAAGAAGTGGACGAAGTGGACAAGGTGGACAAAGTGGACGAAGTGGACGAAGTGAAGGAGGTGGAGGAAATGGACGAAGTGGAGGAAGTGGAGGAAGTGGCGGAAGTGGACGAAGTGGAGGAAGTTGACGAATTCGACGAAGTGGACGAAGTTGAGGAAAAGTGGAGGAAGTGGAGGAAGTGGAGGAAGGGGCAGTGGAGTAAGTGGAGGAAGTGGAGGAAGTGGACGAAGTTGACAAAGTGGACGAAATGGATGAGATGGACGACGTGGACGATGTTGACAAAATGGACGAAGTGGACGAAGTTGACGACGTGGACAAAGTGGATGATGTGGACGAAAGGGACGAAGTGGACGAGGTGGACAAAGTGGACGAAGTATTGGAAGTTGACGACGTGGATGAAGTGGTCGACGTAGACGAAATGGACGAAGTGGATGAAGTGGAGGAACTGGAGGAAGTTGACGAAGTGGAGGAAGTGGAAAAAGTTGACGAAGTGGAGGAAGTGGACGACGTGGAGGAAGTGGTTTATGGACAAAGTGGATGAACTGGACGAATTGGATGAAGTGTAGGAAGTGGAGGAAGTGGAGGAAGTGGTGGAAGTTGACGAACGAGATGAAGTGGACGAAGTTCACAAAGAGGAGGAAGTGGCGAAGTGGAGGAAGTGGACGAAGTTAAGGAACTGGAGGAGGTGGAGGAAGTGGAAAAAGTGGAGGAAGTGGAGGAAGTGGACGAACTGGAGGAAGTGGAAGAAGTGGACGAAGTGGAGGAAGTGGGGGAAGTGGAGGAAGTGGAGGAAGTGGAGGAAGTGGAGGAAGTGGCGGAAGTGAAGGAAGTGCACGAAGTGGACGTATTGGACGAAGTGAAGGAAGTGGACGAACTGGACGAAGTGATCGAAGAGTTGGAAGTGAACAAAGTGGAGGAAGTGGACAAGGTGGAGGAAGTGGAGGAAGTGGACGAAATGGACGAAGTAAAGGAAGTGGAGGAAGAGGAGGAAGTGGACGAAGTGGACGAAGTTGACGAAGTGGACGAAGTTGACAAAGTAGACGAAATGGAGAAAGTGAACAAAGTGGAGGAAGTGGACGATGTGGACTTAGTGGACGGAGTGGACCTAGTGGACCAAGCGGAGGAAATGGAGGAAGTGAAGGAAGTGGATGAACTGGACGAATTGGACGAAGTGGTCGAAGTGGAGGAAATGGACGAAGTGGACGAATTGGACGAAGTGGTCGAAGTAGAGGAAATGGACGAAGTTGAGGAAGTGGAGGAAGTGATGGAACTGAAGGAAGTGGAGGAAGTGGAGGAAGTGGATGAAGTGGATGAGGTGGAGGAAGTGGAGGAAGTGGAGGGGGTAGAGGAAGTGGAGGAAGAGGAGGAAGTGGACGAAGTTGACAAAATGGACGAAGTGGAGGAAGTGAACAAAGTGGAGGAAGTGGACGATGTGGACTTAGTGGACGGAGTGGACTTAGTGGAGGAATTGGAGGAAGTGGAGGAAGTGAAGGAAGCGGAGGAAGGGGAGGAAGTGGAGGAAGTGGATGAAGTTGAGGAAGTGGACGTAGTGGACGATGTGGAAAAAGTTGACAAAGAGTAGGAAGTGAAGGAAGTGGAGGAACTGGAGAAAGTGAAGGAAGTGGAGGAAGTGGATGAACTAGACGAATTGGACGAAGTGGTCGAAGTAGACGAAATAGACAAAGTGGAGGAAGTGGAGGAAGTGGAGGAGGTGGAGGAAGTGGAGGAAGTGGAGGAGGTGGAGGAAGTGGAGGAAGTGGAGGAAATGGAGGAAGTAGACAAAATGGTCGAAGTGGACGAAATCGACTTAGTGGACATAGTGGATGAAGTGGGGGAAGTGGAGGAAATGGAGGAAGTGGACGTAGTGAACAATGTGGAGGAAGGGGAGGAAGTGGAGGAAGTGGAGGAAGTAGACGTAGTGGACGAAATTGACTTAGTGGACTTAGTGGATGAAGTGGGGGGGAAGTGGAGGAAGTGGACGTAGTGGACAATGTGGAGGAAGTGGACGAAGTGGAGGAAGCGGAGGAAGTGAAGCAAGCGGAGGAAGTTGAGGAAGTGGACGTAGTGGACGATATGGAGGAAGTGGAGGAAGCGAAGGAAGTGAAGGAAGCGGAGGAAGTTGAGGAAGTGGACGTAGTGGACGATGTGGAGGAAGTGGAGGAAGTGGACAAAGTGGAGGAAGCGGAGGAAGTGAAGGAACCAGAGGAAGTTGAGGAAGTGGAGGAAGTGGACGAATTGGAGAAAGTGGAGGAAGTGGACGAATTGGACGAAGTTGACAAAGTGGAGAAAGTCATCAAAGTGGACGAAGTGGAGGAGGTGGAGGAAGTGGAGGAAGGGGACGAAATGGAAAAAATATACAAAGTGGACGAAATCGACTTAGTGGACTTAGTGGACTTAGTGGACTTAGTGGATGAAGTGGGGGAAGTGGAGGAAGTGGACGAACTGGACGAAGTGGTCGAAGTGGAGGAAGTGAACAAAGTGGAGGAAGTGGAGGAAGTGAAGGAAGTTGACGTAGTGGATCATGTGGACTTAGTAGACGGGTGGACTTAGTGGACGAAGTGGAGGAAGTGAAGGAAGTGGAGGAAGTGGAGGAAGTGGAGGAAGCGGAGGAAGAGGAGGAAGTGAAGGAAGCGGAGGAAGTTGAGGAAGTGGACAAAGTGGATGAACTGGACGAAGTGGACGAATTGGACGAAGTGGTTGAAGTAGACGAGATGGACGACATGGACGAAGTGACTGAAGTGGAGGAACTGGAGGACGTGGAGGAAGTGCACGAAGTGGACGAAATGGAAGAAGTTGATGATGATCGAAGTTGACGAAGTTGACGAAGTCGATGAAATTCACAAAGTGGAGTAAGTGGAGTAAGTGGAGGAAGTGGAGGAACTGGAGGAAGTGGAGGAAGTGGGGGAAGTGGACGAACTGGACGAAGTGGAGGAAGTGGAGGAAGTGGAGGAAGTAGACGAAATGGCGGAAGTGGAGGAAGTGAATGAAGATGACGAAGTGGAGGAAGTGGACGAACTGGACTTAGTGGACGAAGTGGACGAAGTGGAGGGAGTGGAGGAAGTGGACGAACTGGACAAAGTGGACGTACTTGACGAAGTGAACGATCTGGACGAAGTGGTCAAAGTGGAGGAAGTGGACGATGTGCACAAAGTGGAGGAAGTGGACGAAGTGGTCGTACTAGACGAAATGGACAAAGTGGCCGAAGTGGAGGAACTGGAGGAAGTGGAGGAACTGGAGAGGAAGTAGAGGAAGTGGAGGAAGTGGACGAGCTAGATGCACTGGACGAAGTGGAGGAAGTGAAGGAAGTGGACGAAGTGGACGATGTGGAGGAAGTGGACGAAGTGGACTTAGTGGACGAAGCGGACGAAGTGGCCGAAGTGGACGAAGTGGAGGGAGTGTAGGAAGTGGAGGAAATGGAGCAAGTGGAGGAAGTGGAGGAGGTGGAAGAAGAGGAGGAACTAGACTAACTGGACGAAGTGGACTTAGTGGAGGAAGTGGAGGAAGAGGAGCAAGTGGACGAACTGGACGAATTGGACGAAGTGGTCGAATTAGACGAAATGGACAAAATGGACGAAGTGGACGAAGTGTACGAAGTGGCCGAAGTGGAGGAAGTGGAGGAAGTGGAGGAAGTGGAGGGAGCGGAGGAAGTGGAGGAACTGGAGAGGAAGTGGAGGAAGTGGACAAAGTGGACGAGGTGGAGGAAGTGGACTTAGTGGACGAAGCAGACGAAGTGGAGGAAATGGACGAAATGGACGAAGTGGTCTTAGTGGTCGAAGTGGAGGAAGTTGATGAAGTGTACGAAGTGGAGGAAGTGGACAAAGTTGACGAAATGGACGAATTTTAGGAAGTAGAGGAAGTGGATGAACTGGACGAATTAGTTGAAGTGGTCGAAGTGGACAAAGTAGACAAAGTGGACGAAGGGGCCCCATAGTGTATGAGACAAATGGATAGATTTTCATTAGGGTCATATTCTATGGTTACAATTCAACCATGTATATTTTTTTCATTCCGTCGAAAATCAATTTGACGGTATAGACGATTATGACCTGCCCCTCTATGCCCTCCATTAATTATTCCTCTGGCATTACGACCTTTACCACAACGATGTTGTCCATAAATCGAATGATTTCGTGGAGAAAGTGGAGGAAGTGGAGGAGTTGGACGAAGTGGTCGAAGTGGAGGAAGTGGAGGAAATGGAGGAAGTAAAGGAGGTGGAGTAAATGGAGGAAGTTGATCAAGTGGACGAGGTGGACGAAGTGGTCGAAGTGGACGAAGTTGACAAAGTAGGCGAAGTGGACGACGTGGAGGAAGTGGAGGAAGTGGAGGAAGTGGAAGAAGTGGATGAAGTGAAGTGGATGAAGTGGAGGTACTGGACGAATTGGACGAAGTGGACAAAGTGGTCGAAGTGGACAAAGTCGAGGAAGTGCACAAAGTGGACGAAGTGGAGGAAATGGAGGAAGTGGACGAAGTGGACGAAGTGGTCGAAATAGACGAAATGGACGGAGTGGAGGAAGTTGAGGAAGTGGACGAAGTGGAGGACGTGGAGTAATTGGAGGAAGTGGAGGAAGTTGACGAAGTGAACAAAGTGGACGAAGTTGACAAAGTGGACGAAGTAGAGGAAGTGGAGGAAGTAGAGGAAGTGGAGGAACTGGACGAATTGGACAAGGTGGACAAAGTGGTTGAAGTGGACGAAGTGGAGGAAGTGGACGAAGTGGAGGAAGTGGACAAAGTGGAGGAAGTGATCAAAGTGGAGGAAGTGGACAAAGTGGAGGAAGTAGATGAAATGGACGAAGTGGAGGAAGTTGAGGAAGTGGAGGAAGTGGACGAAGTGGAGGAAGTGGAGGAAGTTGACGAAGTGAACGAAGTGGACGAAGTTCACAAAGTGGAGGATGTGGAGGAAGTCGAGGAACTGGACGAATTGGAGTAAGTGGACGAAGTGGTCAAAGTGGACAAAGTGGATGAAGTGGACAAACTAGACGAAGTGGAGGAAATGGAGGAAGTGGAGGAAGTGGAAGAAGTTGAGGAAGTAGACGAAGTGGATGAAGTCAACGAAGTGGAAGAAGTGGATGAAGTGGAGGAAGTGGAGGAGGTGGACAAAGTGGTCGCAGGAGACGAAGTGGAGGAAGTGGGCGAAGTGGACGAAGTGGACAACGTGGACGAAGTGGAGGAAATGGAGGAAGTGGAGGAAGTGATCGAAGTGGAGGAACTGGACGAAGTGGTCGAAGTAGACGAAATGGACGAAGTGGAGGAAGTGGAGGAATTTGACGA
Organism: Vigna nakashimae; assembly: GCA_034642375.1. Classification (NCBI taxonomy): domain Eukaryota; kingdom Viridiplantae; phylum Streptophyta; class Magnoliopsida; order Fabales; family Fabaceae; genus Vigna; species Vigna nakashimae. Next base: position 34,632,010 of record CM067765.1, read on the forward strand.
AGTGAATGAAGTGGAAGAAGTTGACAACGTGGAGGAAGTGGTTGAAGTGGAGGAAGTGGAGGAAGTGGAGGAGGTGCAGGAAGTGGAGGAAGTGGAGGAATTAGACGAAGTGGACGAAATGGACGAAGTGGTCGAAGTGAAACAAGTGGAGGAAGTCGAGCAAGTGGAGGAAGTGGACAAAGTGGATGAAGTAGAGGAAATGGAGGAAGTGGAGGAAGTGGAGGATGTGGACGAAGTTGAGGAAGTGGAGGAAGTGAACGAAGAGGTCGAAGTCGACGAAATTGACGAAGTGGACGAAGTGGAGGAAATGGAGGAAGTGGAGGAATTGGAGAGAGTGGAGGAAGTGGAGGAAGTTGAGGATGTTGAGGAAGTGGAGGAAGTGGAGGAAGTGGAGGAAGTTGATGAGGTGGACGAAGTGGTCGAAGTGGACGAAGTTGACAAAGTGGACGAAGTGAAGGAAGTGGAGGAAGTGGAAGAAGTGGATGAAGTGGAGGAACTGGAGGAAGTGGAGGAACTGGACAAAGTGGAGGAAGTGGAGGAACTGGATGAAGTGATCGAAGTAGTCGAAGTGGATGAAGTTATCGAAGTAGTCGAAGTGAACGAAGTGGAGGACGTGGAGGAAGTGGAGGAAGTTGACAAAGTGGATGAAGTGGACGAAGTGGACGAAGTGGAGAGAGTGGACGGAGTGGACGAAGTTGTCGAAATGGACGAAACGGACGAAGTTGACCTTGTGGACAAAGTGGATGAAGTGGTGAAACTGGAGGAAGTGGAGGAAGTGGAGGAGGTGGACAAAGTGGACAAGGTGGACAAAGTGGTGGAAGTCAACGAAGAGGAGGAAGTGGAGGAAGTGGATGAAGTGGACGAACTTGACGAATTGGACGAAGTAGACGAAGTAGACGAAGTGGACGAAGTGGTCGAAGTAGACGAAATGGACGAAGTGGATGAAGTGGAGGAACTGGAGGAAGTTGACGAAGTGGAAAAAGTTGACGAAGTGGAGGAAGTGGAGGAGGTGGAGGAAGTGGACGAAGTGGAGCAAGTGGACAGAGTGAAGGAATGGGAGGAAGTGGAGGAAGTGAAGGAATTGGACGAAGTAGATGAAGTGGTCAAAGTGGACGAAGTTGAGGAAAAGTGGAGGAAGTGGAGGAAGTGCAGGAAGTTGACGAAGTGGACTAAGTGGGTGAAGTGGACGATGTGGATGAAGTGGACGAAGTGGACGAAGTTGATGAAATGGAAGAAGTGGACGAAGTGGACAAGGTGGACAAAGTGGACGAAGTGGACGAAGTGAAGGAGGTGGAGGAAATGGACGAAGTGGAGGAAGTGGAGGAACTGGAGGAAGTTGACGAAGTGGACGAATTCGACGAAGTGGACGAAGTTGAGGAAAAGTGGAGGAAGTGGAGGAAGTGGAGGAAGGGGCAGTGGAGTAAGTGGAGGAAGTGGAGGAAGTGGACGAAGTTGACAAAGTGGACGAAATGGATGAGATGGACGACGTGGACGATGTTGACAAAATGGACGAAGTGGACGAAGTTGACGACGTGGACAAAGTGGATGATGTGGACGAAAGGGACGAAGTGGACGAGGTGGACAAAGTGGACGAAGTATTGGAAGTTGACGACGTGGATGAAGTGGTCGACGTAGACGAAATGGACGAAGTGGATGAAGTGGAGGAACTGGAGGAAGTTGACGAAGTGGAGGAAGTGGAAAAAGTTGACGAAGTGGAGGAAGTGGACGACGTGGAGCAAGTGGTTTATGGACAAAGTGGATGAACTGGACGAATTGGATGAAGTGTAGGAAGTGGAGGAAGTGGAGGAAGTGGAGGAAGTGGGCGAAGTTGACGAAATGGAGGAAGTGCAAGAAGTGGAGGAAGTGGTCGAAGTGGGGGAAGTGGAGGAAGTGGTCGAAGTGGACGAAGTTGACAAAGTGGAGGAAGTAGAGGAAGTGGACGACGTGGACGAAGTGTTCGAATTGGACGAATTGGAGGATTTGGAGGAAGTGGTTGAAGTGGACGGGATGGACGAAGTGACGAAGTTGACGAAATGGACGAAGTAGACAAAGTGGACGAAATGGACAAGGTGGAGGAAGTGGAGGAAGTGGAGGAAGTGGACGAAGTGGACGAATGGACGAAGTGAAGGAAGTGGAGGAAGTGGACGTAGTGGAAAAGGTGAACAAAGTGGAGCAAATGAAGGAAGTGGAGGGAGTGGAGGAAGTGGACGAAGTGGACGAAGTGGAGGAAGTAGAGGAAGTAGAGGAAGTGGAGGAAGTGGTCGAAATGGACGAAGTGGAGGAAATGGAGGAAGTGGATGAACTTGACATATTGGACGAAGTGGACAAACTGGTCGAAGTGGACGAAGTGGACGAAGTGGAGGAAGTGGCCGAAGTGGACGAAGTGGTCGAGGTAGACGAAATGCACGAAGTGGAGGAAGTGGAGGAAATGGAGGAAGGCGAGCAAGTTGACGAAATGGACGAAGTGAACGACATTGACAAAGTGGAGGAAGTAATAGAAGCACCGGAGGAGTTCGGACCGACGGAAGCAGCAGAAGTCCGGTCTGGATCCTCGAAGCTTCTCCGATGAGTGATGACGCAGCGGAATGGAGAGGAAACGCGATATTGAAGGGAGAATTGAGGTCGAACATCGAAAACCCTAGGATCTAAGTTTGGATCTGTGGAAATCCAAGAGGCACGAAGGAAGCCCTAGGAGTGGGAGAGATTCGATTTGGACCGGTTAAACGGTGGTAAATGGAGATTGAACAGTGGAAAGTGGTCGTGAAGCAGATACGACGATGTGGTGCGGTGGATCTAGCAGACGTGAGAAGTTGAGATTCGGAGGGAACGACTCTCCTGAGGAAAAGGATTCGGAGGCTTCGCTGATGAGGAAAATATGGTTTGGTGAGTGAAGTTTCGAGAATGTGGCTGGAAGAAGATGTGGCGCTGATGTGCGTGCAAGGTGACAAGTAATGCGTCAGCGTGATAAGTGAGAGAAAACGAGGGAATAAGCACGGTGGAATGGAAAATGAAAGTGAGAGAAGTGCTTGGAAGGTGGCTAGAGGAGATCCTTTGGGATTCTCTAACCTTGACTTTCAAGGTAGAATTGCTCTGGAGTGTTCTCAACAGAATAACAATTCATTATGCTCAAAAGTACCTTACAAGAGGTGGTGGCATGTCTATATATAGGACTAAAAACCCCCTCCTATCTAGCACATGCCTAACACCTTTTACACATGGTTTTAATAAAAGTAAAAGAAATTATACTAAACTAATTGGCCTTGGGCCCCGCGTATCATCCCCTCCCCCTTGGAAAGGATTTGTCCTCAAATCTGATGGTGCTTTTGAAGACTTATTTTTGTTAGCTTCATAAGGGTTCCTCCTGGGTCAAATATCCATCTGCAATAAGCATCAAACATATCTCTAATTAGTTTTCTTTGACCCAATAAGATATATAAAAGAATATATGTAGAAGAAGGTTTCCAAATTTTTAAATTTTTAAATTTTTAAATTTAATATAACAAAGAAACCTTTCTTCATTTGAAATTTTATTTGTATCTTGAGTTATTGGTAACCATAAAGGTAACCATAACCCAAGTTGGAATTTTGCATGTGTTGAAAGTGATAACATTTTTAAAGATGGAGTGGTCAATTCTTTGAAAGAAAAGTGAAATTTGGAAAATTCAAATATAAATGGATAAGAGTGAGAGGATAGAAAACCTCCCCTTAAGAGTTTGACTTCTAATGTAGGAGGAGATGTTGTCTTTAGTTGCTTTGATTTCTTTTCTTCCATTTCTATCCTGTCAACTTCTTCCTTTTCTCTTCTAAGTGTTTCTTTTCTCTCTTTCTCTCTTCTTTTCTCTTCTTCTCTTTCTTCCTCATCTCTTCTCTTGTTTTCTTCTTCTTCTCTTCTCTTTCTCTCTTCCTCTTTTCTTTTATTTCGTTCTTCCTCTTCTCTTCTCTCTTTTTCTCTTCTCTCTATTTCTCTTTTCTCTCTTACTTCTTGCTTTTGTTTTTCTCTTTTTAACCTCTCAATTCTATGTTTTCTTGTCTCTTCCCATAGCCTCTTAAGTTTTTCTATAAACTCACTTTCCCTACGAGAGAACCCACTTAAATTTTGAATGAATGACTCACCTTTTCTAATAAGCTCTCTCATAAGTTCTAAGTTTCTTTCAATTTCTCGAGGCACAAACTTTCTTCTCATACAAGCTTTCAATTCATTCCAATCATTAATGGGATATTTTCTACCTATCTTAACATGATATTGCCTATCATCCCACCACTCTCTTGCATGCTTTTTAAAACTAGAAGTGTAAAGATTAAGAATATAAGATTCATCATCTCTAGAATAGAAGGATTCATATTTACTTTTTCTCACCATGAATGAATGCATGTCATTAATTTCCTTTTCCCAAGCTAGGTATGTTAATGCACCAATATCATCACCAAAGAATGGAATATTTTCACTAGCTTTTTTATACAAATCATCTTCAATCCTATCAAATTCATAAGATGAACAAGACTTCCTTCTAGCTTTATCATGTTCTCTTTTGATGTCTTTGTAACTAAGTTGCTTATCAAAATTAAAATTCCTAGAAGACGTATATGAATAACAAAACATCTTTGTTTCTAAAAGTTTTTCTAGTGTAAAGATATACAAGATTCACACTTAGACAAGTCCCAGGTAAGAGAGGTGAGTCATGAAGACTGCTTAAGTACCAAGTCTTGCCTTGCCAGAAATGTCTTAGGTTACTACTAGTTATCTTTTAAACAAAATTCACTTCTAAAATCAAAGAACACAACTCACAAACAATCACAACAATTAAACACTAAAAGACTATACTCTTCGGACTCTAGTGTGAAAAGGCTTAGAGTTTAATCCCTTTTAGCCTAAATCACCCCTAAACGTAGAACACAAAATCAAAGAAACAAAACACTAAGGAAACCAGCGGACTCTAATGACCCTACGAGATACACAAATCAAATCAATATATACTCCTATGGTGAAGCTTGTAGCTTTGGCTAACAAGACACATTCACCTGTCTAGCTATGCTAAAAAATAAAAGCAAATAAAGTTGCCAAGAGTTTCAAAGAGCACCAAGGACTCTTCCTAAACACTTAGACTTTATAAAAGACCCTTTTACAAAACAAAAACTAAAGCTAACAGTGGGCAAACACAAACCCAGTACAAATACAAACAAAAATTGAAATCCTATGCTACGGTGCTCTTGGTGCCCACATTCACGTGATCCACTTTGCTTCGTGTCAATCTCAGTCCTGTCCAATTAGAGATGTTGCTGCTGCCACGATCTGACCCAAACACCTTGTTCCAATGAAGATCCACGTGCTCAACTTAGTACTGCTGCTATCAAATCTTCTTGATTTCTATTGATCAAGTTCTACAAACACATATGCACAAACTGATGTGAGGATTCACTTAATTAAAACAAATGGCAGACAAAGTGATGGATGCTTATCCATGCTTGAATGACCTGGCCTTGCAGACAAAGCAGATGCAGCGGATGAAAAACAGTATTGATGCAGTGGATGAAAAACAGCAGAGTTGATGCAGTGGCAATTGAGTGAGATTGATTGATGGTTGGTGTATTTGAGTGGACTAAGTATGTGTGGGAACCTCACAGCTCAGAAGGCCTTCCTACAATGGAAGGAAGCTAGAGGAAAGGGAAGAGAAAGTAGAGAGAATAAATGACTCAAGAGCAATAGGGCTGGGAATTAAATTCAGCAGCATTTTACTAAGCTCAAAAGTAACCCAATACAAAGAAAAGGCCCTCTTATTTATAGGTGAAGAGGAGCCTAAATTCTGTTTGTAATTCCCTCCTAAAATTCAAATTATTCAGATTTTGATCAAGCAAAATCCATGCCTCATTCCAGCTCATCCAGCAAGGTGTGTGCTTCCTTCCAAATCAGCCAACATTCACGTGGAAAATGCTGGTGCATGCCGTAAGCACCTCCTTTGCTTTTTGGCTCCTTTGCTTGGTTCTTTCTTGGATGGCTCAATCATATTCTCCAAGATTTATTAATTCCTACAAAACAAAATATAAGTGCTTTAGTTAAGAGAAGAAGGACTTTTATAAGTAACCTTCCATAGAAGCAAAAAAGTATGTGGTCCTTCTTCCTCTTGAATTCTCTTTGCCATTGCTCTAGTAAGAGGTCCAATGTGCATCTTAGATGGTCTTCCATCAGACCCTCCCTCTTGAAAAAGATCTGTCCTCGGATCTGCTTCATCCTGTTGATGATCTCCTGTGAAAGGAATTAAATCGCAGATGTTAAAAGTAGGACTGACACCATAACTTTCAGGAAGGTCTAATATGTATGCATTATCATTTATCCTTTTGACCACCTTGAATGGACCATCTCCTCTTGGACTAAGTTTGGATTTCCTTTGAGAGGGAAATCTTTCTTTTCTCAAATGAAGCCAAACTAAGTCTCATTTTTCAAAAACTATTTTCTTTCTCCCTTTGTTGTTGTATTCTGCATATTTTTGAGTTTGTTTTTCAATTTGGATTTTAACTTTCTCATGTAACTTCTTGATAAACTCCGCTTTAGAAGCACCTTCTTTATGAAGAAAAGAAGATGATTCTGGAAGAGGTAGTAAATCAAGAGGTGTGATAGGGTTAAAACCATAAACAACCTCAAAAGGAGAAAGATTAATAGTCTTATGGACTACTCTATTATAAGCAAATTCAATATGAGGTAGATGTTCATCCCAAGATTTGTTATTTCCTCTTAATATTACCCTTAATAGTGTAGATAGAGATCTATTTACTACTTCAGTTTGCCCATCAGTTTGTGGGTGACATGTAGTAGAAAATAGAAGTTTAGTTCCAAGCTTTTCCCATAAAGTTTTCCAAAAATGGCTTAGAAACTTCACATCTCTATCAGACACTATAGTTTTGGGTAAGCCATGCAATCTCACTATTTCTTTAAAGAAGAGTCTAGAGATATAGCTAGCATCATCTACTTTGTGGCAGGGTATAAAATGAGCCATTTTACTAAAACGATCTACTACCACAAATATAGAATCATACCCCCTTTGAGTTCTTGGCAATCCTAAGACAAAGTCCATGCTTATGTCCTCCCAAGGGGTATTAGCTATAGGAAGAGGTGTATAGAGTCCATGAGGCATAATTTTGGACTTAGCTTGTAAACAAGCTATACATTTAGAACAATGCCTTTGAACATCTATTCTCATGTGTGGCCAATAAAATTTACTTTTCAAAATGTTTAGAGTTTTATCAACTCCATGATGGCCCATGAGTCCTCCTCCATGACTCTCTTTGATAAGAAGTTTTCTAATGGATCCTTGGGGTATACAAAGTTTTCCTTTATTAAAAAGATACCCCTCAGAAAGATAGAATCCATCAAAAGGCTTCTTAAGACATGATGAATAAGTGGATGCAAATGTTTCATCATTTTCATATAACTCTTTTATGTCATCAAATCCTAATATTTGAGATCCTAGGGTTACTAATAATGCATGTCTTCTAGATAAAGCATCCGCAACAACATTAGTACTCCCCTTTTTGTGTTTGATGACATAAGGAAATTGCTCAAGATATTCCACCCACTTTGCATGTCTTTTGTTTAGCTTTGCTTGCCCTTTAATGTACTTGAGAGATTCATGGTCAGTGTGTATGATGAATTCTCTAGTTACCAAGTAATGCTCCCAAGTTTTCAAAGCTCTAATGAGGGCATACAACTCTTTGTCATAGGTAGGATAGTTTAAGGTAGGCCCCCTAAGTTTTTCACTAAAGTAAGCTACGGGATGTCCTCCTTGTATTAAAACAGCTCCTATTCCTACCCCAGATGCATCACATTCTAGTTCAAAGGCTTTGGAAAAATCAGGCAAAACTAGAATAGGTGCATGTGTTAACTTGTGTTTCAAAGTCTCAAAAGACAACTCTTGCTTATCACCCCAAATAAAAGGCATATCTTTCTTGACTAGCTCATTTAAAGGAGCAGCTATGGTAGAGAAGTCTTTCACAAATCTTCTATAAAAACTTGCTAACCCATGAAAACTTCTCACCTCTCCTACATTTTTAGGGGTTGGCCATTCTTGTATAGCCTTGATCTTCTCTGGATCAACATGTACACCTTCTTTTCCCACTTTGAATCCAAGGAAAATCACACTTTCCTGACAAAAAGTACATTTGTCAAAGTTGGCAAAGAGATGATGTTCTCTAAGAAGAAGCAAGACTTTTCTGACATGGTTAAGGTGTTCTTGAAGGCCTTTACTATAGATTAAGATATCATCAAAGTAGACCACTACAAATCTGCCTATGCATTCCCTAAGCACATGATTCATTAATCTCATGAATGTACTTGGAGCATTGGTCAAACCAAAGGGCATGACTAACCATTCATACAAACCAAACTTGGTCTTGAAAGCAGTTTTCCATTCATCTCCTTCATGAATTCTTATTTGATGGTATCCACTTTTAAGATCAATTTTGGTGAAGAGATTTGCTCCATGTAATTCATCCAACATGTCATCTAGCCTAGGAATGGGATGCCTATACTTGACAGTTATGTTGTTGATGGCCCTACAATCTGTACACATTCTCCAAGACCCATCCTTTTTAGGGACCAACAACACAGGCACAACACAAGGACTTAAACTCTTTTGGATCCACCCTTTGTTCAACAAGTCATTAACTTGTTTCTCTATTTCTTTTGTTTCCATAGGGTTGGTTCTATAGGCTGGCCTATTGGGTAGGCTTGCCCCAGGCACCAAATCTATTTGATGTTCTATTCCCCTCAAAGGTGGTAATCCACTTGGTACCTCTTTGGGAAATATATCATCAAATTCCTTTAAAAGTTTTTGTAACCCCTTTGGTAGAGAACCAAGTTCATGAGTGATTGAAACAAATGCCTATTTGCAATAAAGAAGGAAATGAGGTTGTCCAAGAAAAAGATTTTTGGAAATATTCAAGGTTTGAGGTTGGATAACTTCATGGGCTGAGGCATGGGTTACCAAATTCTTTCTTTCTTTCTTATTTTCTTTTTTTCTTTTCTCCATCCAACTTCTTTTTAAGAATTATTTGGTCCTCTCTTACTTGTGAAGGTGTAAGAGGACACAAAATAATTTTCTTTCCCTTGTGTTGAATGGTGATTTTGTTGGTGACTCCATCATGTAAGGCTTGTTTATCATATTGCCAAGGTCTTCCAAGTAATATGTGCCCAGCTTCCATTGGTACTATATCACAAACAATTTGATCTTCATATTTGCCAATGGAAATAGGTACACTTACTTGTTCTTTAACTACTATTCCATCATCCTCTTTTATCCATTGAAGTTTGTAAGGTTTAGGATGAGGAGTAGTGGTTAAACCAAGCTTCTCTACCATTCTAGAACTACAACAGTTGCAACAAGAGCCACTATCCACTATCATTGAACATGTCTTTTCTAAAACTTTGCATCTTGTGTGGAATAGGTTCTCTCTTTGTGACTGTTCTAATTCTACATGTTTACTTTCTAGGAGTCTCCTTACCATAAGTAAGTCACCATCACAAGGTAAAGCTTCTTCTTCTTCAGAAATGGATGTTTCAGACTCACTATATGAAGAACCCTCACTTTCACTCTCATGTTCAAGGATGTAAGTTGACCTTCTATTGCGGCACTCAGATGCATAGTGTCCTTTTTCCCCACATCTAAAGCACTTAGTCTCCTTACTCTTATGATCTCTTGAAGGTTCTTTGACTTTTTTCTTTTCCTCTCTCTCTCTCTGTCTTCATATCTTGGCTTGGTTTGACTACCCTCCCTCTTATACTCTTTCTTATGGTAAGAACTATGAGGGTAATCTTTCTTGGTGGAGCTTTTCCTCTTTAGTTGTTGCTCAATCCTCACACAAAGTTGGACTAACTCATTGAGATCATTGTAGGGTATAAGTTCAACCCTATCTCTTATGTCATAGTTGAGTCCACTTTGAAACCTAGCTATTGTTATCCTAGGTTCTTCTCTTATCCCAGCTCTCAACATGAGTAACTCCATTTTTTGTCTATATTCCTCAACACTCATGTTCCTTTGTTGGAGTTTATGGAGTTTATCCATTATCTCCCTATCATAGTAGGCTGGTACATGCCTCCTCCTCAAGGCAGCTCTCATTTCATTCCAATACCTAATGGGAGGTAAGTGTCTTAGCCTATGGTCCTTGACTAAGGCTGTCCACCAAATTAAGGCATAACCTTGAAAGCTTAGAGAAGCCATGGTGACTCTCCTTTCATCATCTATTTGGTGGCACTCAAACAATTGCTCAACTTTCATTTCCCACTCTAGGTATTCTTCTACATCATCTTTTCCATGGAAGGAAGGAAGATCAATCTTAGGCTCTCTTGGGTAATGCTCTCTAACTCTATGTTGTCTTCTAGGAGGCATTTGGTAGTGGTCATCATTGTGATGACTACTATTTTGCTCAATTTCACTTGGAGAAGATGATGATTCTTCTCTTCTCCTATGGGATGACCTCTCTTTCTTTTTATCTTGATTAATCAAAAGTTGACTAATCATATCTTTGAGCTCACTGATCTCTTTATCCCTTTGTTCAAATCTTTGCTCAAATTCTTCCCTTAAAGACATTTCACTATTGGGTTTCAAACTTCCTTGAACACTTGATTGACTCATTCTTGTCAAAGGAAAAGGTTTTCACAAAGTTTTCAAAATATTTGACAAGTAATGAGTGGAAAGATTTTCACAAGCTTTCTTTGTTTTTGGTGAAAAATTTCTAAAGAGATTCTAGAGGCAAAAGATGTTTCTAAGTAGCTCCCAGGAAGAAGAGGTGAGTCACAAATGGACAAGCTTAGAAACCAAGTTCTTCCTTAGCCAGAGTTTCCTTAGAATATTCTTTTACTTTAGTTTCTAAGTAGAAATTCTTCAAATTCTTTTTAAATGTTATGAACCTACAAACCAAAGAAAGGTTTACTATATGCTATGCTATCCTAAATACCACGGAGACCTAAAAACAAAAGGATTACTCAAGACATTTAAGGAAAGCAATAAAGATGCAAGAATGTAAATGCTAGACGGCCCTAAGTGAAAGTGCAAGTGACACTTGGAGCCCCTTGACACACTTCCACACTAAGAAAACGAAATTGGACTATTACAATGTTCAATTGTGAACTTGGAATTGCTTCAAGAGCATTTTTCCAAGTCACTTGGCTCAAAAACAGCAAAGAAAAAAAATACAATTTCAAACAGCAAATTCCGTGATATTTGGTGTAAATAAACTTGAAATGAGGCCTAGAAGTAATGTAAGCTTTGTCTTCTTGCTGCTGCAGAAAGCTACTGAAAATGAAGGTGTGAGTTGCTCTTTTTCCAGGGTTGAAATGCTGCTGTAACAGAGTTTTTCAGCTGCTGGACAGTGGTGTTTGGGCTGCTGTTGAGTCTTCCTTCTTGCTCCACTTTCAATGCTCAAACCACTTCCTAGGAGGCTACCAAAGTAGGAGAAGGATTCTGGTGCTGGATGCCCCAAACAGCTTGCACATACACTCCAAAACTCAGCAAAATCACACCAAACAGATTAAAAATCTGCACCAAATTTCTGCACACTGCACCAGTATAGGCTGCTGTATTGAACACTTTAGATGCCAAAAAATAGACACAAGCAATTGGACAACACACAAATGAAAGTAGGTACACAAGATGAACTTAGCAAAGGCACTAGAATGGATGAAGAAAGCAAGAAAAAAAACACAAGCACAGCTCAGAAATTATTCCAAATGCAAACTGTTTGATAATTTTCAGAAGTGTTTGATAAAATGCCCCAATGAATTTCAGATTTTTGTTTTTGATTTTTTTTCAGGGCATGTAATCTGGATTGGTTGGTTCTAACAGCTTCTTAACACTTGATACTTCTTCTTTTGATCATGTATTTTCATTTTTAAACATTGAACCAGCTTTTTCACAATCCACCAATGAATTTTACACTAAAATTACCAAAACAGTGGCTGGAAAACAGAAACTGCACTAGAAAAATTAACTAAAATGGTGGTTTTGGAACCCAAAATGAGTAGCAGTGTTTCAGCAGCTTGGATGAATGTTCAAACAACTTTTATTCATGATATTAAACATGTTTAAACTCTTAAACAGCTGAATTAATGCTTACTACTCAAATTCACTGGTCCACTTCCAATTTTAACTCAAAATTGATGGTTTAAGTATCCAATTTGCATATAACTTCAATTTTGACCAAATGAACAGTATTAGCAACTTTTAATCATCCATTTAGACTTGTTCAAACTGTCCAAACGCACAGAAATAGCAGGATTCGAAAATCACCCTTGCTATGGCCAAATTATGCAGCAAAAACCATCAATGAACCAACCAAATTTAGCTTTTCATGGAATCAAAAACTGGACAGCAAAGGAAATGACTCTAAGAAGTGTAAAAACACAGATCTAAGCTAGATTGAATGTGCTTAGCATGACCAAACTCAGTTTATACAATTCAAAGAAACTTAGCACGGTGAAAAGCTTGGATTAAAACTGCAACAGTGATTTGAAACCAGATTTCAAGCAACTCAACCACTCATTTTTCAATTCTGTGATTATTAGGAGTTGCTATCACTTCAAACACATGTAAAAATAGTAAACAAACTTGTACAAAGCTTGAAAATAAAGAAATCTGGACTGCATCAGCTGATATCAAATTAATCCAGAAATGATGTTTTATGCAGATTTTTCTACTGGAATCAATATTTGCAATGCTAATTGGCTCAAATGATCAAAGCTGGACATGTTGCCATTGCTTTATATGATCAACATAGAGCTAGCAATTGCTCAGGACACACTTAAAACGAAAATGAAAGCTAGAACAGAATCAAATACTTGATGACAGAGTTGAAAAACTGCACAACAGGACATGACCATGACATTACTGGAAAATGAAAAATAAAGGTGGAAATGACTCAAACAAATAAAATTCACCGTTTAAAATGAAAGATGGACATAAGACACTGTAAGAACAAAGAATTAAAGGCTGGAACAGAATTACAGAAGTAGAATTAAAACTGAAACAGAAATAGAAAACAGAAACAGAAACAGAGATGGAATTCAGCAGAATTAAATTGCAGAATGAGAAGAAATGCTTAGCTCCTTGGTGCGTGGAGAACCTAAGCTCTGGATACCACTTGATGGATGCTTATCCATGCTTGAATGACCTGGCCTTGCAGACAAAGCAGATGCAGCGGATGAAAAACAGTATTGATGCAGTGGATGAAAAACAGTAGAGTTGATGCAGTGGCAATTGAGTGAGATTGATTGATGGTTGGTGTATTTGAGTGGACTAAGTATGTGTGGGAACCTCACAGCTCAGAAGGCCTTCCTACAATGGAAGGAAGCTAGAGGAAAGGGAAGAGAAAGTAGAGAGAATAAATGACTCAAGAGCAATAGGGCTGGAAATTAAATTCAGCAGCATTTTACTAAGCTCAAAAGTAACCCAATACAAAGAAAAGGCCCTCTTATTTATAGGTGAAGAGGAGCCTAAATTCTGTTTGTAATTCCCTCCTAAAATTCAAATTATTCAGATTTTGATCAAGCAAAATCCATGCCTCATTCCAGCTCATCCAGCAAGGTGTGTGCTTCCTTCCAAATCAGCCAACATTCACGTGGAAAATGCTGGTGCATGCCGTAAGCACCTCCTTTGCTTTTTGGCTCCTTTGCTTGGTTCTTTCTTGGATGGCTCAATCATATTCTCCAAGATTTATTAATTCCTACAAAACAAAATATAAGTGCTTTAGTTAAGAGAAGAAGGATTTTTATAAGTAACCTTCCATAGAAGCAAAAAAGTATGTGGTCCTTCTTCCTCTTGAATTCTCTTTGCCATTGCTCTAGTAAGAGGTCCAATGTGCATCTTAGATGGTCTTCCATCACAAAGATATAGGGTAGTAAACTTCCCTTTCTCTCGGTACAGTTGATGCAGATTCCTTTTGCTCTCAACTTGAAATCTGCTGCACGAAGGATTCACAAAAAAATCAACAACCACACCAATTCTTAACAATTACATGACACACAGACAGTTTGAAACAAATCAACGATTAATCTAAAACTCTCTTTAGTGCGGGTGGCTGCTTCTAGCCTATTACCATTCACGAGATACTATGGTTTCAAGGCTATACTGCATGTTCTGATCATACCACAAACCAGTTTAGACAAGCACATATGAAAGGCAGTTCAATCAGAACTTAAATTGAAGTGCAGAAACCACTTCTTACAACTGATACAATGCAGTGGCAAAGGAAAACAAGTGGATTCACAATTGAATATGACAGAATAGTTCAAGGAAACAACTCCTGCTCAACGAAAAATTTTCTCAACTAATGATTTACTCACATCAGCTCTGCACACACAAAAACTCTCCCTACAACAGCCAACACATATGCAGGAAAAATGGACATTTAAACCAAATTCAAATGGATATAATTCTATACTGAAACCATATTGATTTAATAAACCATCCAAGTTAATTAAAACCTGCTCATTTCAATTACAATGCAGCAATTCTTAGAAACCCATTCAGAATTTACATTGGCTAATCCTAGTCTGCAACAAATGTCATACCAGATTCCACACTTCAAGAATTGTTAAACAATGGCAACTATAACAGGGCTATTTAAACAAAAAAAAAACAGAAACAATTTTAAGGTAAAATACTCCCTTTAGTTCAACACTTCCATGTGAAGTGTTTCTGCCTCTGTTTATTTAAGCTAAAATCTGTTGAAGCCGTAAAATCTCAATGAAGGTTCTGGTATGCTCAACGGCTTCACTGCAGCAGGCGTTTGTAAATCACTCTTGATCCAGCACCACCTGTAAATGGAAATGAAGACAAAAACTATGCAATCTAGTTGGTTAGCACAATTCAGATTCAAAAATTGGACTCATTTCATCACTTGAAACTACAACACACTCAACAAGAATATTTGGCTTTCAGATGCAGCCACACAAAGCTCACAAAAAATCAATCTCTCTTAAAGCTTAAAGCACTCAAAAGAAATTTTCAGTCTAAGCCAGAGAATCCTGTGGATCACCACCACCTAATATGCTACCATTCACACTTACCTTCTTTCAAATCCCCAAAAACCAGGATGGAATCAGATTTCTCAATCAGGAGAATGGCGAGGATAAATAAGGTAATGGAATGACAAAAGACAGCAGAACACAGACTTGAGATCAGATTAGTAAAGCAAAGAAAAAAAAATCCAATTATGATTCAGCAGAACATGATTCACATGGGAGAGACTGATGGACAAATTTATGATCACCAAAATATGATGTCACAAACTTGTTTCACAATCGGCAAGTATGACCGAATCGTTCAAGTAATAAACTTGGTAAGACCAAGTATCGTTCTCCCAAAGGACTCACGGCCTAGTTTAGTTGTGTGGTTTGTTGATTAGCTAAGACTTAAGAACGAAATATTTGGAATTTAATATGCAAGACAAAAAATAAACATGTATGCATGAGGTTTTGATCAATGGCAAAAAGCAAAAGATAAACACTTTCAATGAAATTTATGTATGAATATGTTGTTGGGGGTCAATTTCATCTCATCCACTCTCATATATTTTAGGAATTCAACATTCAAATCATCATTGTTAATGCCACTCTCTAAAGTACCTTTCTAGAAGGCTTCTCCCTAATCACGAGTTCATACAATTCCTAGCATTCCTAATGATCAGTTCATAAGTTCAGGAGCTTAACGACAACCAATATAATATTGGGAGAAATTCCCCGGATCTAGACTTCCCCGTACGTGCCCGTATCGACAAAACCAATAATCATGCATCGAATGAGTTAAACAATGCAAGCATTAAGCAAAGAGGAAAAACCCTAACTAATGATGAAAGAAAGCATAAATCTTAATTAAAAGATGCAAGCATAAATTCCATATATGAGAGCTTCAAGAGATTACATTGATTCCCCAACAAACATACAAGGTTTAGTTCACCATATTCATGGTGAACCTAGATGAATAACAATGAAAGAATGAAAGAATAAACCCTAAAAAGGTGAAGAGGTAGCCTGAGCATCCAAGATCCTCCTTCAAAGGGGTGGAAGAGAGAGTGTTTGCCTTGTTTCTGCCAAAGATCCAAACCCTAGGACGTCCTAAAGCTTATATACTATTCTAAAATTACATAAAATCTAGGCCCAAGCCCATAAGTGTGCCGCTCAGCGGTAACGTACCGCTCAGCGGTAACGTACCGCTCAGCGGTGAGTGCGCGTCTCGTTTCTTCCCCTCAGCGGCCATTTTGCCCCTCAGCGGACCTCCCGTGAGCTCCTGAGTACCGCTCAGCGGTAAAATGCCGCTGAGCGGTGACCTCGGCTTCTCCTTTTGCACTCTTTGATTTCTTTTCTGATTTCATCTCTCTCCTTCTTCACTTCTTTCACTAAATTCACCTTAAAACCTGCACAAAAACACTGAAATCAAGCATAAACCTGTCCAGCTCTCTTATTTCTGAAAATATGGATAAAAGCATGATTTCAAGCTAGTTTCTAAGTATAAAGGTTGCTTTTAGTATCAATTTTAAGCATGAAAATAACAGTTTTTCAACTGTTATCACAACCCCAAACTTAGAACTTTGCTTGTCCTCAAGCAAACAAGATGTAACTCAATCTCCAACCAATTCATATGATGGTTCACTCATTCAAAAATCCTCTTTTTCAAGATAAGTAACAACTTCACTCAAACTTATGACCAAGAGTTCATTCAAGATGTGCACATGCTTTAGTGTTCACAAAGTCATTTAAATTCCAACAAATGCTATTTGTAATGAATGATCAATCAATTAAGCATGGATGTTCATGTGCTTATGGAATATTTCCTCACTAGGTATAGTGTTTCACTCAACACACAAGTGTATAAGAGGTAAAGTGTTTCACTCATTCACTCCACTATCACAATGTCACATGAGTCAACTTTGCCTTTCATTTTACCACAATCAAAAACATTCACAAGCATGCATCATCACAAGGACTTTTCAATGGCTTATAATGTGGCTGGGCTAACAAGAAAATTGGTTTGTCTGGATCACAAAATCCTTGAGTTAAGAGAATCATAACAACACAATTATTCTTATTCATTCCCAACTTTCTTTTGCATTTGCATTGAGCTTTGCTTCTTTTTCTTTTCTTTTCTTTTTCTTTTTCTTTGCATATTCTTACTTTTTAGCTCTTAGCTCAATGCTTTTCCTCTTTCATGTTTTCCCAACAACCCTAAACTTGAACATTTGTCAATACCACACAAGATCTTCTACTTAACTCAAGGTAAAGATTTTTAATCAAGGGTTTCAGTGTATGTTCAAGGCTAAGGGTTCAAAGGATAGAACACACAGTGTTTTCTTTTGGTGGGCTAACTTTATGAATTTGGCCAATAAAAAGGGTTCCAACAAACGGCCTTGATCACATGATGCAAAACAAGCAATTGATTCAATCATAGAAAACCTGGGCAAAATCATTCATGCTTTCAAAGTAATAGCATTCAACAACTCTGGAGCTCAAAACCTCACATATAAGCTCATTCACATTTGACATACACATCCTGCTTAATTTCACAATCACAATCATGATATCATGCATTTGTTCACAAAGCTTGTGAATCACCTTATAAGCATTTTAATGTGCACATCATCTCAACATCAATCAATCAATAAGCATCATCAAGCATTACTTATCACACAATAACAGTTAATAGCAAACCATCATAAGAAACCAGGTGTTCAATAGAGTACATCAACCCTAATCTAAAAACAAAAACAAATAAGTTCAGAAAACTTAAACCACGAAAGCATAATCATATGATAGCATTCATCAGTAAATGCTATCTCAGCTCCTCATCAGTCTGAGCTGTCCTCTGTATCTTCCTCTTCCTCCTCATCTTCATCATCTTCAAATGCATCCTCCTCATCAGCTTCATCTTCTTCCATATCTCTAGCTGAAGCTTCAGCTGCTTCAGCTCCTCCTCCATGCAATGGTTCTTCTGGCCAAGCTACTACATTATGGAATTCATCCATAGTCCACCTATGGGCTGGAGGTGTGTCATACATTCCCACTATCATCTCAGCCGTGGCCACCTGCCCTCTGTGAATGGACTGCAACTGAGCACCTATAAGAGACATATACATGTCCCTCATCTGGAATGGTTCTGCTTCATGTGTATCAGCAGATGTCCGGCTCTGTGCTGGCCCTCTCTCTCTACGAGCCCGGCGTGGTGGAACTGGCTGAGCTGCATCCTCACCTCCACAGTATTGTCTGTAATAAGCCTCATCAATAGCTTTTCTTGGCCTCTCAAATGGTGGACAAGAAGTGTCCACCCCAGCTAGCTTGCAAAGGTGAGTGATCAAAGAAGGATGTCCTAGTGGTGCTTTGTTGTTTGAGGTGTTAGCACATACACTAATTTCATCAGCTATCACCTGTCCAATATTAACATTCAAGTTTCTGATAGCACAGTAGATGAATAGTGCCCTGCTGAGAGTAATATCTGACACATGTGAACATGGCTGAATGTTGGCATGAGAAAATGCCATCCAATACTTTGCAAGAGGAGTCAAATCCGTCCTCCTAATGTTAACCACTGAGCCAGATCTATTTCTTTGGAAGTGTCCTCCAGGTATACACAGCACTCTCTCCACATCCTCATAATCAGCACCTTCCTCCATGCAAAGAGCAAACTGGCATTGCTCACCAGCCCACACAGTATCCAGGAAGTTGTTGATAGAATCAGGATCATACCTGATAGCATGGCCTCTGACATAGCCCAAATAATTCTCAGCTGGATAATCACCAATCTTCTTTGCATTGGTGTAAAATTCCTTTACCACAGCTATGTTGGCAGGTGCAGGATAAGTGGCTAGCTTTCCCCAATCATTCCCTAACACTTGCTCTCCAAATTGAGGAGCAAAGTTAGGTATCATTCCAACCTTTCTCTCCATCAGAAGTCTCCTGTCCTGAACCACCCTAAAGTTCTTCTCATGTTTCCTAGAGAGGAACCTGCTAGATTGGGGTTGCTCTAGTTCCTTTTCCTTTCTCTTGGTTGCCATGGTTTTCAATCTTTTTCCTGATGAGGATGCCATTCCTACATTCAAAACACAAACAAAACCACAGAACATGATGTTAATCCTTAGTAAAACACAGAACACAACTCCTTTCGAAGCTAAACCACCGCTGAGGGCCAGAATTTCCCCTCAGCGCCACCAGTGCCACATTCCAACACGCAAAAATTCAGAAGAACCAAATCTGGCAGAGTGCCGCTCAGCGGCAGTTTACCCCTCAGCGGTAACTCTGCAGATTTTTGAAAAATCTGTTTTAAAGCTTTCCTAACTCCACCCAAATGCAATTTTCAGTTTTCCAGTTCATAATCATGCAGTTTAATCGGTTCAAACATCAAATATATCATCAAATCATGCATAGAAATCAAAACCCCTAAATATTCATACTTTGACAATCACATTCAAATTCAAGAACCCTAAAATGAACAAAATGCTTTTTACTTACTTGGGTGGAGATACTAGATGCAATGAGAATGCTTCCAAGCTAGAATGCTCTCTTCCAACCCCAAACTTTGATGGCACACTAGTGAAAAAGTGAGTGGAAGAGATATTTTCTTAAGAGGGAAGAGTGAAAAGATGTGGAAAACCTAGGAGAAGGTATGTGGGAGTGTTTGTGCAGAGAAGAGCCTGAAAGTATGAGAAATTGCGCAGCTTAGGGTATAAAAATACCCTAATGGGCTCGGGTTCCGCTAAGGGGAACTAAAGCCCATTCTGCGAGAGTACCGCTCAGCGGTAAGTTGCCGCTCAGTGGCACTTTCGTGATGTGCTCTTCTCCTTCTTTTCTTGACCTACGTGCCTCCTAGACATACCCCTCACTGGTTCCCTGCAATTCAATGTTAAAAATGCTTATGCAAACCCTAACTAAAATAAACAAACAAAAAACAATCAATCAACTGGGTTGCCTCCCAGGTAGCGCTTGTTTAACGTCACGAGCCTGACCCAAAATCCACCAACACCCATCAGTAGGTGTAACAAACTTACCAACACCCATCAGTAGGTGTTACAAACTGAGTATCCTTTAGTAGATACTTAACCACCTAGCATCCTTCAGTAGATGCTATATCCAACAAAATATTTACAAAAAAAATAAAATAATGTCCACAGATTAAAAATTACAAAACCAAAATCAAAATCAAAAGTTTTTAAATCACTGGGTTGCCTCCCAGCAAGCGCTCTTTTAATGTCATTAGCTTGACCCAGTAAAGGTCAAGTTCCATCTTCTTTATAGTTGATGTTGTCATTCCACCAACTTCTCAACTGCTTCCTTTGAACTGTTTTGGTTCTTCTAGAATATGGAGACTCTATCTCTATCATCTCCTTCTCTTTAAAGCCCTTCACAACCCACAACTTGTTCTTGATTCTTACAGGTGTGCCAAGTTGGAGTCTTCTTATCTTCCAGTCTCTAGGAATTTCTTCTCCTCTTCCAATCTCTTCTTCCTTGGGTACCTGAAACAACAAACAATGGTTACCTGAAACCTCAAGATTTTCATCTTTACCTCTAGTTATGGGTGCATCTCGAAATGCAGCTTTATAACTAGCTTCTTCCTCCTTTGCTTGCGTCTCATCTTTGAAGACATCCACCACCACTCTCTCCTCTCTATCCTGGAGCACCACTATACCTTCATTTACATCTATGATAGCCCTGGCCGTTTTCATAAACGGTCTTCCAAGTATGATAGGTATTTTCTCGGTTTCCATCTTCATCACCACAAAGTCTGCCAAAAACTGAAGTTTGCCAACACAAACTACAATGTCTTCTGCAATCCCACATGGCTCCTTTGAAGATCCATCGGGCATTACTAGATTAACCTTTACAGGTTTCATTTTAACATTGCCAATTTGCTCCAATAAAGAATAAGGCATGAAGTTAACACTTGAACCTAAATCAAGGAGAGCTTTCTTTACCTTTTTCTTCCCTATAGTACAAGGGATAGAAAAACTACCTGGTGGTACGACTGTCGCGGTCATACAAATTTGATGTGCACATAAATTAATGCAGTATATGACTAGGAAGTGACTCCTAGGTCGTCTCTCAAGGACCAATTTGTTTGGGATTCAATCTCAGATTTTTTTACACAAAGTGGGGGGGTTTTGTAGATTGTTTTGGTTGCGGTAATATTAAAAGCATTAAAATAAAATTCAAAACAGTAAAACAAAATTTAAAAACAATAAAACGAAATTTAAAACAGTAATTATGAAATTACAGCAGCATAAAACAGTAAAAATAAATCTGAAACAGTAAAAACGAAAATACAGAAAAATAGAAAATACAGAAAATAGTAAATACAGAAATAGTAAAAATAGAAACCAGTAAATTTTAGAAAACAGTAAAAACGAAATTGCTACAGTAAAAACGAAATACAGTAACTTAAAACATTAAAAATAATTCTGGAACAGTAAAAACGAAATACAGAAAAACATAGAATACAGAAAAACAAAATACAGAAAACAGTAAAAACAGGAAACAATAAATTTTTGGAAAATGAAATTATAGCAGCACATAATTGCAGTAAAAACAGTAAATACAGAATTACAAAATCAAGAAAACAGTAAAAACATTGTAATTAAAATTTACCAAAAGCATTAGTAAAAATAAACGATAAAAACAACGTCTGAAAATAAGATGAACAGGAAAATACATTGACCGGATTTTAACGTTTTAGAAACAATAAACGGTAAAAATAGAAGCACTTGACTGGAAATAAAATTCATCAAACATTCAACACTTTAATTAAAATTCTGGACAGTACAACTGAAAATAAACAGGCAAAGGTGACACAGTTTCAGAAATTAAAACTACATTTTGACACTGTTTGAAATGGAAATTCAGAACCTCTGGAAGAGAGGAACCGAGACTCTACACTACTCCTAAACTCATCTAAATTCTGATGATAAATCCTCATGAGTTTTCCTTCTCCTGCTGCTCTTTTATATTGCCAATTTGTATGAACCCGTGAGCCTCTCTTTTGCCAATTTGTCTTCTTCAATCACTTTTTAGGGACATTTCCACCCAAGCACTCTTCTCCCTTTTCACGTGAATATGCTAAGACAGTGACATTCTTTTCATTCCCGTGAAGCTCCCTTGGACGTGCTGGAATGGTGCTGTGCAGCTGGACGGGTGGAGCTGCTGTGTTTGGCTTCTTGTTGCTGGCTTCCGTGGTGGCTGTTATACCGTGAAGCTTCTTTGCTGGAAGCAACAACCCGCTGGATGAAGCTGTGTGAAGGCTGGCCGTGGAGTGTTTCTGGCCGTGTTCTTCTCTGGGTTGTGGATGTGGTTGTGTTGGCCTCCCATGGCTGCAACCTCGCTGCACTTGCTGGACTCCACTTCAACAACATGTGTGCATCTTCTCTTCAAGTTTCCAGCCATCACCGTGCCATTCTTCCACTCAGCTGGACCTTTTCTATTTTCCCGACATTGTCTTACATGTGGATTAATTTATTTATTTTTTAAGGCATCTTCGAAATTTGGTGATGGCCGTATGGGGTGTGTCCCTTCTTTTATGTGTGTAGCAGCAACTTAAGTGGAAATTATGTGCTGACCACTTTCTTCATTCCATACCATTGTGTCCGTTTGGTGGTTCTCCACTCTCCATGTGCTGCTAGCTTCTTTGTGGGTGGGACCCTTTCTTACTTCCATCAATCACGTGTACATCTGGACATTCACTCATGGGCACCATCCTTTCCTGCTGGTCGGAACTGGACCGAGGACTTCCTCCATGGTGGCGGCTGCACCTGCTCCAAGCCGAGACACCGTGCAGCTCTCTCTTCCACCGGTGGCTGCTCACTCTTCTTCCTTCATCACCACGTGCTACCATGTCCATTGCTTTGCTGCCATGTGCGTCTCAAGCTGCTGGAAACGTGTTGGCTAATGGCTGGAACGTGTTAGAGCTGGAGCGTGAAGTGCTGGAGCTGCTGCCAACCTTCCTTGCTGCACCCACGTGAGTTGTGTGCTTTCTGTGTGAAGCTTCTAGAATGCAAACAAAGAGAGAGACCCACTTGGGTGGCTGCTTCAACACGTTCCAGCTTTCTCCCCTTCTTGCCGCTCGCGTGTGCACTTCTTTCTCCATGCTGGATGGCTTCAACAAGGTGCTGAACCGTGGTGGCTGGATGTGTCTCCACTTCAGGCGCCCCCTTCTTCCCAAACCAGCTGGATGCGTCTAGGAAGAGTGAAGGTGCTGGACTGCTTGCTTCTTCAAGCTCTGAAGATGCCGTTGCCAAGCCAAGAAGACCGTGAACTTTCAAGTTGTGTGGAGTGGAATAGCACCGTAAACAATTCTGCACATTGAAACCAAAGTGAATGCAATTTCTTTTGTGTGGGGCCGTGACACCATTTCCTTTCAAAACAAAACCATTAATAAAATTCAGCATGTTGGAGCTACTTGACGTGAACTTCCACTTAAATTGGTGGCTCCCACTTTTGATTCCAAGATATGTATTTAATCAATGCTTTTCCAAAATGGCTTTTCCATGTGCCCTACGTGAATACTTGCCAAAATGAATTGACATGTGGTATTTGAATATGCGTGACCTTTCACCAGAGGCTGGTTGGACCTTACTCCAATTCAAATGCAGCTGTGAGTGTAGAAGAATTTAATGCCCAAAATCGTGACATTACTGCAAGTCTCCTAAAAACAATTGAAATTCACATCTCTTAGCATTTTAGCTTAAAATATAATTGATGTCACATTTTAACTCTCCAAATATTATCAACAATTTTTCCCTGCAATTACTAATGCAAATAATTAGCTCAGATAATTCAAATTTAAGTAAAATAAGAATTTCTGATCGAATTAAGCACAATCAAGAAAAATGGGAAAATAGTGGACAATTAAGCATAATTTCCCGATTAATTATAGCACATTAAACTAAGTGAAGTGAACAAAATATCGACTCATCAAAATAGACCACACTTAGTCTTTTGCACTCCTGGGCAAAATCAAGACTCAAATTAGGGAATGGTTCAAAGGACATCAAAGGACTGACACAGACGCAGCATACAGAAAATAAAAACTCGCAACAAAAATAAACATAATTTACACAGTTTCTCAAGAATTCTAGACAGAGAAAAGAAGCAGAAAATATCCAACACAAAATCAAATAAAGCAGATACTTACAGAAATCTTCCAAGCAATTCAATACACAGTAAAATGATTACTCAGCTCAAGAGGTGATTCAAAAATAACATAACCTCACAGATGCACTAACAGTGTTTCTCTCAAGTGTTTAAGGTAAATCACTATCACTCAATGTACTCAAGAAAACAAACACAAGCAGACTTGGCAATCTTCTAATATCAACACTTAAAACATATGCATGTTCAGATCTAAAGGTCTTTACTGGGTTGTAATGGGGCCAAGGACAGGGGAGGATAAATTTGGATAAGTAGCTATAGCTCAGAAGAAATAGAGGTGCACTAGGGAAAAATGTAAACACAGTGAAATCTCACCCAAACCTCTAATTCAATCCTCTTCTCGACTCCATTATTCACAAAAATTATTTTTCAATTTTCTCTTTTTCTCATCAAAATTTTTTTTTTTTCATCCTGTCTTCTTTTTTTTTTTTTTTTTTTTTCACACAACAGGATATAAATTATCATTTCAAAACATGATGAGGAACCAACTAGCCAATTTATCAGAATTCCCAAGGAGACCACACTTATGCACAAAATACTTTTATAGCTCCAGACTTTCCTAAGGTTAAGGTAATCATTTGTTTTTCACTTAGGATCAGTGTATGAGCTTCAACACAAAGAAATATATATAGTATAGGCTCAAAGGGGTTACCAAAGGATAATAACAAGGTAGGCTTATTTGGCTAAAGAGGCTCAAGAACAAAAATGCCTTTATCACGTCTGAACATGCATATCAATCAAGTATATCAAAAAGAATCAAGCCAAGGCATATGTGCAAGCATTCAAGATACATATCACACAAGAAAGAAAATTAAGTGGCTCAAATCTCACACAGGGCATTCGTTACAATCAAATCAACCTCTTAAACATTATAATCATCTTCCAAGCAGAGAAAAGCAAGGATTTCAAACCATAAGTATTAAGTAAGTGAAGGAAAAATCTACAACTTAGACAAAATCCAGAAATCAGGAGAAAAATGTAAAATTTATTGCACACAAAACACACTAAAAACAACTTAAAACAAAAAATTTAACACTCAAAATCAAAAAATTTAACACACAAAATACATACTAAAAGAAACTAACAGAAATAACAGAAAAATCAGAATTTCTTCCCAGTAGACCACACTTAAACTACACATTGTCCTCAATGTGTTCTAAGCATACATCAGCAATCAAAACCGGAAACATATTATGGATAAGTGCAATAAAAGGTAGAGAAATGGGAAGAAATTTTCAGTAACATCCATCAGTAGATGTTATCATTGACATCCATCAGCAGATGTCTAAAACACCTAGCACCCATCAGTAGATGCTAATAATTTTTTTCATTTTATTTTTTTTTTATTTTTTTATTTTTTATTTTATTATTTATTATTTTTTTTTTTTTTTTTTTTTCTGAAAAAGGATACCGGTACTGTGACAACAGTCTCGGTGGGAATGACCGGAACTGTTGCTACAGTGGAAAGCTTTGGCTATAAAAGGCTGCTCCTCCGCGTCCAGCGCCATTTCTGAACGCTCAATCTCTCTCTACTCCTCTCAACTCTCTCTCTGCTCTCTCTCTCTGCTCTCTCAACTCTCTCTGCTCTCTCAACTCTCTCTGCTCTCTCAACTCTCTCGAGCGTCTGGATCTCTGCAGGGAGCCTCTCCTCTGAGCATCTGGAGCTGTGTGGAACCTCTGCCACCGTGCCATCTGAAGAGTCTGAGATCTGCGAGGAGCTTCTCTGCCAGCCTACTACTCCAGGTAAGTCCTTTGCTCCTGGATCTGCCTTTCTTTCCGTTTTTTCTGCTCTCTCTCTCTGTATTACCTTTATTTTTCATCTCTGCCCTGCTCTCCCTTTACTGCTTTCCATCTTTATTTTCAGCTTTCTGCTCTTTATTTTTCACCTGCTAAACACTTAAAACACATAAAACACAATTGTCTTAAAACTTAAGGGGTATATCGGCTGGAAACCAGACGTTAATCTCCCTTCGTTTGAAGGTATGGCAGAGACAATCGGGTAGAACAACGCCACGTACCCCACTTAAAACTAAAACACAGAAACTGAATATACAAGAACAATATGGACAAGGACACTGGACGTAGATCCGTTTAGGACCCTTTGCAAGGACCGTGAAACAGATCTGAGACCAGACACAAAAACAATCAAAGACAGACAGGACAAAATAAATTTAACGGAAAACAAGAACAAATAAAGAAAACACAGAACTAATCTAAAAAATTTTTTATGCTTCTCTTTTTTTAGTTCTTTTTATTATTTTTTTATGTTTATTTTTTTCTTTTTTTATGTTTTTGTTCTTTTTATTTTTATATTTATTTTTTTATTTATGTATTTGTATATTACGAGAGGAAGGATGAGTGAAACGGAATCAGAGAGATATACCAGTCAACGGTGGCGTCCTACCGACGATCAAATCCAGATGATGACCAAAATATTCAACTATGGGGTCACACACCCAAGCCGAGCGCAAGTCGTCGAGATCGCGTCTCGACTAAGGGCTTTCGGCGAAGCCACAGAATACAACGTACACTGCTGGTTCAACAACCACGGCAATCGGGTCAAGCACTGGCAAGCGGAGATAGACCCTACTGGCACTCTCTTTTCACAACTGCCGCTGTACATGTACGGTAAGAACTCTCATCATACCATCATTGAAATTTTTTTTCACTTCCTCTTCTATTATTAACACATGTTTTTTATTTTTTTTTTTATTTTTTATTTTTTTTGTTTGAAAGAAAAAAACTGGGTGATAATGAGGGCACCGAGGCTGCTGAATCTGTTTCCCGTTCCGATCATCATCGATGACGACAGAAATGAACGAGAAATTCCTCCACCAAAGCCTCCGCTCGCATTCCGAACCAGAGCTCCCTCAACGGAGCTCTCCCTTAGACCACCACAACCAGCTCGTGAATTCTTTCAGTTTTAAAGTTTTATGTTATTTTTTATTTTTATGTTTTTTTTTTTTTTATATATGTTTTTATTGCTGGCCGAGTGTGGCCAGAATATTAATGAGGACTGTAATATGAACACTTATGTTTTTTTATGTTTTTAATTTTTTTTTTTTTTTTATGTTGTTTTTGTTTTTATTTATTATGGTGTGTAATAATAACGATCAGACATGATCGACCCCTGAACAACCTTATTTATATATCTACTGCAATTTCATTTTCAGATCTGTTAAATCTCTATTTCTCCATTACTGTAATTTTTGCATTGATGAATGAAATATTTTCTTAGTCTAAAAAAATTTGCAATCAAAGATCTGTATGAAAACAACTAAGAAATTGTATTTACAGTGAAGGAAAATAAGGAAAATAAATGAGATCTGAAGTGAAAATTTTCAGTGAATTATTGGTATGAAATAATAAGAAACTGAGGGCCGAAAAAAATCATGGACTACGCAAAACAATTTTTGAATTTTTAAAATTTTTTTTTTAAGGGAAAACAACTGGAAAACTAAGAAATAAATATACATATCGGAATAAAGATTTGGCACGCTTAAAACAAAGTATTTTATCACAACAGAATAATTTTTTTCTTTTTAGTAAAAACACTAAAAATCACGAAGCAAATAAAACACAAAACACATTATTTTTTTTTTTTTTAAATATATGAAAAATAAATATATGTACATCTCATAACAATTAAATTTGAAAAGAAAAATTTTTGCACACTTAAAAAAAAAAAAATTATCACAAATAAATATTTTTTTTTTTTTTAAATAATAACTGGAAAACTAATAAAGAAAAATAAAAGGAAAAATAAACATAAAAGAAAACAAAATTCAGAATCTTCCCGAGACCACACTTAAACTACACTGTCCTAAATGTTTTCTAAGCATAAGATCATAAACTAAAACAACAAACAGATAAAGGACAAGTGCACTAAAAATATGAAAACTGGGAAGAAAGAAAAAGAAAACTTCCCTGGTCAGGGTGGCAGTTGCCAATTTTGGATTTGTAGGGAGATGTTCTTCGCTTCAGGATCCAGTATGAAATTGTTGAGGACGAACTGCTTCATCCTCCAGATTTGATCAAGCAGTGAAATATCTTCCACGGCTGGATCCAAACAATTATTGTTGATGACTAGATTCAATAGGTGCCTGTTGATGTTGAAATCATTCTGGGTGCTTGCACCTCTGTCTTCAATTGTGGGTGTCTGCTCATCAAATTTATACGTACCTCCTGCAGTATGGTTAGTGCAAAATGGTTCCACAGAAATGTCATGCAGAGGTATAACACCCAATCCCAATTCATCATACTGAGCCTTAGATAAATCCTCATAACATGAATCAATTTCTAAATTGCATGCAATATTAATCATAGACTCAGATTCATGTTCAGTGCATGAAGAATAACCATTTGAATGTGATAGTAAAAAGCGATTCTCATCATGCACAGAGGAAAAATTAAAATCAGACTCAGCAACAATATAATCATTAGCATACCGATCATCATCACAATCAACAGAATAATCAAATTGTGGTATGCTTACCTCCACTTCCTTGAAGATTTGTAAAGTAGTGGAGGATGAAGGTGGTCTACCTGGTTCAGAACTACTGCTTATTTTTGCCTGGTCCTCAAAATATTCATCAATCTCCTCAGGTGCAACAGCAGGAACATAGGAGGATAGGAAGATAGGTAGTGCAGTATGCACGTGACTCTGGTTCTCATCTCCTATGTTGATGGCCATCTGCCCAATTTGATCATTCAGACTCTGAATGGCAGCTTGAGTTTCCTGCTGGAACTCCAGGCTCTCTTGCTTGAACTGCATGTTCCCTTTCTGTAACTGAACGTTCTGCATGGTCATCTGCTCCAGTAACTCCTTCAATGTAGGTTCAGAAGTTGAAGGCTGAAGAGTTGTTTGGGCAGAAGCATTATACTGCTGACTCTGATATTGCTGGACTGGTGGAGGCATGAAAGGACTCTCGAATGGTGGTTCTAGATAATGATCTTGTGGGGTATCGTACCATTCGTTGTTAAGATCATTCCACTCAGGATCATTATAATTCTCATTATAGAATTCAGCAGAATTACAATCAGAGTAAGATGCAGAATAAGATTCATAATCACAGACATTGGCAGAATAAGCAGAATTCACATAACCAGAATAGGTAGACATGGAAAAATAAAAATAAAACAAATAAAAACTAAATACTAAAAATTACGAAACAGATAAATCACAACACATTTATACATATTACACGCACATAAAAGACAGAACATAATTAGTAAAAAAAAAAAAAAATTTTTTTTTTTTTTTTAAATATAGCAACTAAATACAGAATACATCACAATAAAATATAAAAGACAAAACATATATTAACACAACATAATCGAAAAACACAGCAAAAATCTAAAACAAGAACCTGGAACTGAAGTGACAACGCCGCCAAAATTTGCTGAAGGTGTCGTTGTCTCCTACAAAAATATACAAGACAAAACACACATATTAACAGAACAAAAATTTACACAACAAAAATCTAAAACCAAACCGTCTTTTGATTGGTCCCCGGCAACGGCGCCAAAATTTGGTACGACTGTCGCGGTCATACAAATTTGATGTGCACATAAATTAATGCAGTATATGACTAGGAAGTGACTCCTAGGTCGTCTCTCAAGGACCAATTTGTTTGGGATTCAATCTCAGATTTTTTTACACAAAGTGGGGGGGTTTTGTAGATTGTTTTGGTTGCGGTAATATTAAAAGCATTAAAATAAAATTCAAAACAGTAAAACAAAATTTAAAAACAATAAAACGAAATTTAAAACAGTAATTATGAAATTACAGCAGCATAAAACAGTAAAAATAAATCTGAAACAGTAAAAACGAAAATACAGAAAAATAGAAAATACAGAAAATAGTAAATACAGAAATAGTAAAAATAGAAACCAGTAAATTTTAGAAAACAGTAAAAACGAAATTGCTACAGTAAAAACGAAATACAGTAACTTAAAACATTAAAAATAATTCTGGAACAGTAAAAACGAAATACAGAAAAACATAGAATACAGAAAAACAAAATACAGAAAACAGTAAAAACAGGAAACAATAAATTTTTGG
The DNA here is from genome assembly GCA_034642375.1 of Vigna nakashimae. Lineage (NCBI taxonomy): Eukaryota > Viridiplantae > Streptophyta > Magnoliopsida > Fabales > Fabaceae > Vigna > Vigna nakashimae. The sequence goes on from CM067765.1 coordinate 34,662,243, forward strand.
AAAATGAAATTATAGCAGCACATAATTGCAGTAAAAACAGTAAATACAGAATTACAAAATCAAGAAAACAGTAAAAACATTGTAATTAAAATTTACCAAAAGCATTAGTAAAAATAAACGATAAAAACAACGTCTGAAAATAAGATGAACAGGAAAATACATTGACCGGATTTTAACGTTTTAGAAACAATAAACGGTAAAAATAGAAGCACTTGACTGGAAATAAAATTCATCAAACATTCAACACTTTAATTAAAATTCTGGACAGTACAACTGAAAATAAACAGGCAAAGGTGACACAGTTTCAGAAATTAAAACTACATTTTGACACTGTTTGAAATGGAAATTCAGAACCTCTGGAAGAGAGGAACCGAGACTCTACACTACTCCTAAACTCATCTAAATTCTGATGATAAATCCTCATGAGTTTTCCTTCTCCTGCTGCTCTTTTATATTGCCAATTTGTATGAACCCGTGAGCCTCTCTTTTGCCAATTTGTCTTCTTCAATCACTTTTTAGGGACATTTCCACCCAAGCACTCTTCTCCCTTTTCACGTGAATATGCTAAGACAGTGACATTCTTTTCATTCCCGTGAAGCTCCCTTGGACGTGCTGGAATGGTGCTGTGCAGCTGGACGGGTGGAGCTGCTGTGTTTGGCTTCTTGTTGCTGGCTTCCGTGGTGGCTGTTATACCGTGAAGCTTCTTTGCTGGAAGCAACAACCCGCTGGATGAAGCTGTGTGAAGGCTGGCCGTGGAGTGTTTCTGGCCGTGTTCTTCTCTGGGTTGTGGATGTGGTTGTGTTGGCCTCCCATGGCTGCAACCTCGCTGCACTTGCTGGACTCCACTTCAACAACATGTGTGCATCTTCTCTTCAAGTTTCCAGCCATCACCGTGCCATTCTTCCACTCAGCTGGACCTTTTCTATTTTCCCGACATTGTCTTACATGTGGATTAATTTATTTATTTTTTAAGGCATCTTCGAAATTTGGTGATGGCCGTATGGGGTGTGTCCCTTCTTTTATGTGTGTAGCAGCAACTTAAGTGGAAATTATGTGCTGACCACTTTCTTCATTCCATACCATTGTGTCCGTTTGGTGGTTCTCCACTCTCCATGTGCTGCTAGCTTCTTTGTGGGTGGGACCCTTTCTTACTTCCATCAATCACGTGTACATCTGGACATTCACTCATGGGCACCATCCTTTCCTGCTGGTCGGAACTGGACCGAGGACTTCCTCCATGGTGGCGGCTGCACCTGCTCCAAGCCGAGACACCGTGCAGCTCTCTCTTCCACCGGTGGCTGCTCACTCTTCTTCCTTCATCACCACGTGCTACCATGTCCATTGCTTTGCTGCCATGTGCGTCTCAAGCTGCTGGAAACGTGTTGGCTAATGGCTGGAACGTGTTAGAGCTGGAGCGTGAAGTGCTGGAGCTGCTGCCAACCTTCCTTGCTGCACCCACGTGAGTTGTGTGCTTTCTGTGTGAAGCTTCTAGAATGCAAACAAAGAGAGAGACCCACTTGGGTGGCTGCTTCAACACGTTCCAGCTTTCTCCCCTTCTTGCCGCTCGCGTGTGCACTTCTTTCTCCATGCTGGATGGCTTCAACAAGGTGCTGAACCGTGGTGGCTGGATGTGTCTCCACTTCAGGCGCCCCCTTCTTCCCAAACCAGCTGGATGCGTCTAGGAAGAGTGAAGGTGCTGGACTGCTTGCTTCTTCAAGCTCTGAAGATGCCGTTGCCAAGCCAAGAAGACCGTGAACTTTCAAGTTGTGTGGAGTGGAATAGCACCGTAAACAATTCTGCACATTGAAACCAAAGTGAATGCAATTTCTTTTGTGTGGGGCCGTGACACCATTTCCTTTCAAAACAAAACCATTAATAAAATTCAGCATGTTGGAGCTACTTGACGTGAACTTCCACTTGAATTGGTGGCTCCCACTTTTGATTCCAAGATATGTATTTAATCAATGCTTTTCCAAAATGGCTTTTCCATGTGCCCTACGTGAATACTTGCCAAAATGAATTGACATGTGGTATTTGAATATGCGTGACCTTTCACCAGAGGCTGGTTGGACCTTACTCCAATTCAAATGCAGCTGTGAGTGTAGAAGAATTTAATGCCCAAAATCGTGACATTACTGCAAGTCTCCTAAAAACAATTGAAATTCACATCTCTTAGCATTTTAGCTTAAAATATAATTGATGTCACATTTTAACTCTCCAAATATTATCAACAATTTTTCCCTGCAATTACTAATGCAAATAATTAGCTCAGATAATTCAAATTTAAGTAAAATAAGAATTTCTGATCGAATTAAGCACAATCAAGAAAAATGGGAAAATAGTGGACAATTAAGCATAATTTCCCGATTAATTATAGCACATTAAACTAAGTGAAGTGAACAAAATATCGACTCATCAGCTGGATCTGATGCTTTAGGTGGGAATGACTCTTTCTTAACAGTTATACACTTTTTTTCCTCATCATCTCTACGTCTCTTCTTTGTAGAGATTTCTTCATCAGATTTTGTGTAAACTGCAATTTTCTGTAAAATCTGTTCCCAAGGTGCTTCATTATCCACCATTCTGAATAATTCTGTGAAGTCCATTGGTTTCTCTTGATTTGTTGGGAAAGGAAAAGTGTTCTTTCTTTCTACTTCTCTTCTTTCTTCTGTTTCTCCTTCTTCTAACTCAATTATCTCTTCATTCACACTCTTTACCACTTTGCACTCTTCTCTGGGGTTAACCTCAGTATTAGCCCCAAAATTTCTCTTTGGCCTTTCTTCCAATTGCTTGGTAATCTGACCCATTTGAATCTCCAAATTCTTTATAGCAGCTTCAGTGCTCTTTTGAGAAGATTCAGTTTTCTGTATGAATTGCTGAAGAGTTTCTTCCAACCTTGTTGATCTTTCATTAAGCATAGATAACTGTTGCCAAAAGGTTGGTTGCTGCTGCTGCTTATTATATTGATTAGCTTGCCCAGTTTGTCCTTGACCAATGCTTGGATGTGGTTTCCACCCCTGATTGTAATTCCCTTGACGGTATGGAAATTGATTAGCCATGAAATTAACATCCTCCACGGCTTCCACTGGAAAAGCACATTGACCATTGATATGATCACCACCACATAATTCGCACAACTGGGTTTGTACCTGTGCAGCAGATTTCAACTCTTTAGGTAAGTGAGCAAGAGTTTTAGTCAGAGTCTCCAGCTGTTGAGTTAGAATTTTATTCTGAGCTAGCAAGGCATCATGTGTTTGTAATTGAAGAACCCCTTTTTGTTGCATAGGAGCTCCTCTCTCACTGTGCAGCTCATTATCACTAGTAGCCATGTTTTCTATAATTTCAGTTGCTTCCTCTGGAGTTTTCCATTTAATATTGCCTCCTGCTGAGGCGTCCAGCATCATCTTGGTTTGTGAACCAAGCCCTCCAAGGAAAGTTAAGACTACTTCTTTATCTTCAAAACCATGCGTGGGAGTTTTACGTAACAAGCTTTTATACCTGTCCCATGCATGCCCCAGTGATTCTTCCATGCCCTGCTTAAATGAAGAAATCTCTTGCTTGCCTTTAGTCACCTTAGATTGTGGGAAGTACTTGTTTAAAAATATTGTGACCACTGTTTCCCACTCTGTGAAACTTTCTTCTGGAAAAGAATTCAACCAAAGCTTAGCATTGCCTCCCAATGAGAAAGGAAACAAGCTAAGTTTAATAGCTTCGTCTGGCACCCCATTAATCTTGACTGTGTTGCAAATCTCATTAAAGGTAGTGAGGTGCTCATATGGACTTTCATGAGATAACCCATTAAATTGGTTGCTTTTCACCAGTTGAATCAGTGCTGGTTTGACCTCCATATTGGCTGCATTGACTCTAGGTCTAGCTATCCTGTTAAAGTGCTGAGGTCCAGCAATATTGGTGTAGTCTGCAAGAGTTCTTCTAACATTATTGTTCTCCATATTCCCTGTGCTATGAACAGAACCTTGTGGTGATGATTGTAATAGAGTTTCTGGAGAAGGGAAAAGTTCTCTAGACGTTCTGATTCTTCTCCTCCGTCTACTGTCTTCTAATCCTTCAAGAAGAGGTTCTGTTGTTTTCTTACTCCTTGTTCTAATTGCTTCCTGCATACACAAGAAAACAAAACCCTAGAAAATATTTGTTAGCACAAAAAGATATAGGAGAAGATAAATATTCAGAAGATAAAAGATTAAGAAGATAGAATAAAATAAGATAAAATAAAATCTAATCTAATAAAATAAAATAAAATAAAATCTAATCTAATCAAATAAGATAAAATAAAATAAAATCTAATCTAAATAAGATAAAATAAAATAAAAACAGAAAAATAAAAACAGAAATTCAAAATTAAAGTCAAAGATAATCAATAATCACACAAATTAACCAGTTAAACCAGAGTCCCCGGCAACGGCGCCAAAAACTTGATGGACAAATTTATGATCACCAAAATATGATGTCACAAACTTGTTTCACAATCGGCAAGTATGACCGAATCGTTCAAGTAATAAACTTGGTAAGACCAAGTATCATTCTCCCAAAGGACTCACGGCCTAGTTTAGTTGTGTGGTTTGTTGATTAGCTAAGACTTAAGAACGAAATATTTGGAATTTAATATGCAAGACAAAAAATAAACATGTATGCATGAGGTTTTGATCAATGGCAAAAAGCAAAAGATAAACACTTTCAATGAAATTTATGTATGAATATGTTGTTGGGGGTCAATTTCATCTCATCCACTCTCATATATTTTAGGAATTCAACATTCAAATCATCATTGTTAATGCCACTCTCTAAAGTACCTTTCTAGAAGGCTTCTCCCTAATCACGAGTTCATACAATTCCTAGCATTCCTAATGATCAGTTCATAAGTTCAGGAGCTTAACGACAACCAATATAATATTGGGAGAAATTCCCCGGATCTAGACTTCCCCGTACGTGCCCGTATCGACAAAACCAATAATCATGCATCGAATGAGTTAAACAATGCAAGCATTAAGCAAAGAGGAAAAACCCTGACTAATGATGAAAGAAAGCATAAATCTTAATTAAAAGATGCAAGCATAAATTCCATATATGAGAGCTTCAAGAGATTACATTGATTCCCCAACAAACATACAAGGTTTAGTTCACCATATTCATGGTGAACCTAGATGAATAACAATGAAAGAATGAAAGAATAAACCCTAAAAAGGTGAAGAGGTAGCCTGAGCATCCAAGATCCTCCTTCAAAGGGGTGGAAGAGAGAGTGTTTGCCTTATTTCTGCCAAAGATCCAAACCCTAGGACGTCCTAAAGCTTATATATTATTCTAAAATTACATAAAATCTAGGCCCAAGCCCATAAGTGTGCCGCTCAGCGGTAACGTACCGCTCAGCGGTGAGTGCGCGTCTCGTTTCTTCCCCTCAGCGGCCATTTTGCCCCTCAGCGGACCTCCTGTGAGCTCCTGAGTACCGCTCAGCGGTAAAATGCCGCTGAGCGGTGACCTCGGCTTCTCCTTTTGCACTCTTTGATTTCTTTTCTGATTCCATCTCTCTCCTTCTTCACTTCTTTCACTAAATTCACCTTAAAACCTGCACAAAAACACTGAAATCAAGCATAAACCTGTCCAGCTCTCTTATTTCTGTAAATATGGATAAAAGCATGATTTCAAGCTAGTTTCTAAGTATAAAGGTTGCTTTTAGTATCAATTTTAAGCATGAAAATAACAGTTTTTCAACTGTTATCAGAGACAAAACTAGATAACCGACAAATGACAAGCAATAAACAATGCTTTTGATCAAAGTGAGCACTCAAACTAAACCTATGATTGGCACTAGAACAGATTTTAAAAGCAAGAAGAACAAACAAGCAAGTTAGAGCAGAAACAATTAAGTGACTCCAGTACTGAATTTTACAAATGCGTTTGATACAATGCCCCAACAAAATTAGTTCATAATTGATAATGTTTTCAGTTTCTGATTTTGGAGCTTCACTTATTTGGATTGTACAAGGTCTGAATGCTTTTTAAACTTGTATAGATATTCTTTTTCACCTGTTTTGATTTCATTCAACAGACCCTAGCTCTTACTACAATCCAACTGAATCATAAACACACAAATCAAAATTTCAGTACTGCACTATACTTGCTTTATAAAAAATTTGACTTAAAATGGTGGTTTCAAAGGTGAAAAACGCACAAAGGCTGATATAACTCGAATTAACTATCTCAACATGTTTAAAACTTCAAAACCAACTTGTTTTGCATTAAAATTGGATGCAGAACATAGTAATTCGAAAATTGAACTTGCAATAGCCAATTATGCAATCAAACAGGTCAACCACACCACCAGTTTTAAGTTTCATTGAGTCAATGGACAAATTATTGATGACTTTAAAACAGCAATGGGAAACTTGAACACGACACGAGGAAGTTAATGTAAGATTTCCAGCAAGATCTATATGCCAGAACAGATTTTAAAACAAAAATTAGACTCAAACAAGACAATGCAGATCGGCCAACTGCAATTTGATACTGCTGGAGTTTTCACAAGGTGCCATCAAGCTATTTGCTTCAGCAATTCATGGCTTAAGTGATGTGCACCTGATACGAACTCATTCAAGCATTTTATCACCAAAATAATATGTATTGGCCATGACAATAAACGCAAATCAAAATACACCTCAACAATACGTTAAATCTGAGATTACGGTCACTTTTGCATGCACCCGAGCTCACAATGAATGTATCATAACTCATATGGTGTATAGCCACTGATCATATATTCCAGAATCTCAGAAAAAAAACTCAACACAGCTTTGAACACAAAATTTATGACATTTTAAGCAATTAAACATGACTGTAAACATGACAGAATATGATTCAGCAATGAAAATGACTCAACAAAAATTTGAACCGATTAAGATGATGAAAGACAACCAAAACAAGGTTAGCATACAAGAAATGACTCAAGCAGAAACCTAATGAACAGATCAAGACCAAAAACACATGAATCAACACAAGACAGAGAAGGAATCATAATGAACAACACGAATATTAAAGAGATTCAACACGAATGAATAAGATCAAGACAGAATCGAAACAACTCGTGAATTTCATAACAACGCAAGAAATTTAAACTCAGATCAGAGACGCGAATCAATGGAGAGATACTTAGCTTTCGAAGCGCGGAGAACCTGAGCTCTGATACCACATGATAGAAGCACCGGAGGAGTTCGGACCGACGGAAGCAGCAGAAGTCCGGTCTGGATCCTCGAAGCTTCTCCGATGAGTGATGACACAGCGGAATGGAGAGGAAACGCGATATTGAAGGGAGAATTGAGGTCGAACATCGAAAACCATAGGAAGTGGGAGAGATTCAATTTGGACCGGTTAAACGGTGGTAAATGGAGATTGAACGGTGGAAAGTGGTCGTGAAGCAGATACGACGATGTGGTGCGGTGGATCTAGCAGACGTGAGAAGTTGAGATTCGGAGGGAACGACTCTCCTGAGGAAAAGGATTCGGAGGCTTCGCTGATGAGGAAAATATGGTTTGGTGAGTGAAGTTTCGAGAATGTGGCTGGAAGAAGATGTGGCGCTGATGTGCGCGCAAGGTGACAAGTAATGCGTCAGCGTGATAAGTGAGAGAAAACGAGGGAATAAGCACGGTGGAATGGAAAATGAAAGTGAGAGAAGTGCTTGGAAGGTGGCTAGAGGAGATCCTTTGCGATTCTCTAACCTTGACTTTCAAGGTAGAATTGCTCTGGAGTGTTCTCAACAGAATAACAATTCATTATGCTCAAAAGTACCTTACAAGAGGTGGTGGCATGTCTATATATAGGACTAAAAACCCCCTCCTATCTAGCACATGCCTAACACCTTTTACACATGTTTTTAATAAAAGTAAAAGAAATTATACTAAACTAATTGGCCTTGGACCCCGCGTATCAAGAAGGGGAGGAAATGGAGGAAGTGAAGGAAGTGCAAGAAGTGAACGAAGTGGACGAAGTGAACAAAGTGGACGAAGTGGCAGAAGTGGACGAACTGGACGAATTGGACGAAGTGGATGAAGTTGAGGAAGTGAAGGAAGTGGAAGAGGTGGACGAAGTTGACATAATGGAAGAAGTGGACGAAGTGGACAAAGTGGAGGAAGTGGAGGAAGTGGAGGAAGTGGAGGAAATGGTGGAAATGGACGACTTCGACGAAGTGGATGAAGTGGAGTAAGTGGAATAAGTGGAGGAAGTGGAGGAAGTGGAGGAAGTGGAGGAAGTAGAGGAAGTGGACGAATTCGACGAAGTGGACAAAGTTGAGGAAAAGTGTAGGAAGTGGAGGAAGTTGATGAAGACGACAAATTGGACGAAGTGGAGGAATAATGGAGGAAATGGAGGAAATGGAGGAAGTGGAGGAAGTGGAGGAAGTGGAGGAAATGGGGGAAATTGAAGGAAGTGGACGAAGTGGACGAAATAACGAAGTGGACGAAGAGGAAGAAGTGGACGATGTTGACGAAGTGGACGAAATGAATGAAGTGGAGGATGTGGACGAAGTTGACGAAGTGGATGAAGTGGACGAAGTGGTCGTAGTGGACGAAGTGTGGTAAGTGGAGGAAGTGGACGAATTCGACGAGGTGGAAGAAATTGAGGAAAAGTGGAGGAAGTGGAGGAAGTGGGGGAAGTTGACAAAGTGGACAAAGTGGACGAAGTGGGCGAAGTGGACGAAGTGGACGAACTGGACGAAGTGGATGAAGTGGAGTAAGCGGAGGAAGTGGAGGAAGTTGACAAAGTGGACAAATTGGACGAAGTAGAGGAATAGTGGAGGAAATGGACGAAATTGACAAAGTGGACGAAGTGGACGACGTGGACGATGTTGATGAAATGGACGAAGTGGACGATGTGGACCAAGTTGACGAAGTGGGCGATGTTGACGAAGTTGACAACGCGTACGAAGTGGACGAAGTGGACAAAGTGGACGAAGTGGACGAACTGGACCAATTGGACGAAGTGAAGGAAGTGGAGAAAGGGGAAGAAGTGGACGAAGTTGACGGAGTTGACGAAATGGAAGAAGTGGACAAAGTGGAGGAAGTGGAGGAAGATGACGAAATGGACGAAGTGGACGAAGTGGCCGAAGTGGACGAAGTGGTCGAAGTAGACGAAATGGACGAAGTGGAGGAAGTGGAGGAAGTGGAGGAAGGCGAGGAAGTTGACGAAATGGACGAAGTGAACGACGTTGACAAAGTGGAGGAAGTGGGCGAACTAGAGGAAGTGGAGGAAGTGGAGGAAATTGACGAAGTGGAGGAAGTGGACGAAGTGGGCGGAGTGGACGAAGAGGACGAAGAGGACGAAGTGGTCGAAGTGGAGGAAGTGGAGGAAGTCGAGGAAGTGGAGGAAGTGGAGGAAGTGGAGGAAGTGGAGGACGTGGATGAACTGGACGAATTGGACGAAGTGGAGAATCTGGTCGATGTGGAAGAAGTGGAGGAAGTGGACGAAGTGTAGGAAGTAGAGGAAGTGGTCGAAGTAGACAAAATTAACGAAGGGGAGGAAGTGGAAAAAGTAGTGGAAGTGGACGAAGTGGAGGAAGTGGAAGTACGGAAAAACTGGACGAAGTGGAGGAAATGGAGGAAGTGGAGGGAGTGGAGGAATTGGATGGACTCGACGAAATAGACGAAGTGGATGAAGTTGAGGAAGTGAAGGAAGTGGATGAACTAGACGAATTGGACGAAGTGGACAAAGTGGTTGAAGTGGACGAAGTAGACAAAGGGGACGAAGTGGAGGAAATTGAGGAAGTGGAGGAATTGTACGAAGTGGAGGAAGTGGACGAAGTAGTGGAAATAGACGAAATGGAAGAAGTGGAGGAAATGGAGGAAGTAGGGGAAGTGCACGAAGTGGACGAAGTGGGCGAAGTGGATTAACTGGAAGAAGTGGACGAACTGGACGAATTGGACGAAGTGGATGAAGTGGAGGAAGTGAAGGAAGTGGAAGAAGTGGACGAAGTTGACGAAATGGAAGAAGTGGACGAAGTGGACAAAGTGGTCGAAGTGGAGGAAATGGAGGAAATGGACGAAGTGGAGTAAGTGGAGGAAGTTCAGGAAGTAGAGGAAGTGGACGAATTCGGCGATGTGGACGAAGTTGAGGAAAAGTGGAGGAAGTGGAAGAAGTTGATGAAAACGACGAATTGGACGAAGTGCACAAATAGTGGAGGAAATGGAGGAAATGGGGGAAGTGGAGGAAGTGGAGGAAATGAGGGAAATTGAAGGAAGTGGACGAAGTGGTCGTAGTGGACGAAGTCGAGTAAGTGGAGGAAGTGGAGGAAGTGGAGGAAGTGGAGGAAGTCGAGGAAGTGGAGGAAGTGGAGGAAGTCGAGGAAGTGGAGGAAGTGGAGGAAGTGGAGGAAGTGGAGGAAGTGGATGAACTGGACGAATTGGACGAAGTAGTCGAAGTGGAGGAAATGGACCAAGTGGACGAATTGGACGAAGTGGTCGAAGTAGAGGAAATGGACGAAGTGGAGGAAGTGGAGGAACTGGAGGAAGTGGAGGAAGTCGAGGAAGTGGATGAAGTGGACGAGGTGGAGGAAGTGGAGGAAGTGGAGGAAGTGGAGGAAGTAGACAAAATGGTCGAAGTGGACGAAATCAACTTAGTGGACATAGTGGATGAAGTGGGGGAAGTGGAGGAAGTGGACGTAGTGAACAATGTGGAGGAAGGGGAGGAAGTAGAGGAAGTGGAGGAAGTAGACGTAGTGGATGAAATCGACTTAGTGGACTTAGTGGATGAAGTGGGGGGAAGTGGAGGAAGTGGACGTAGTGGACAATGTGGAGGAAGTGGACGAAGTGGAGGAAGCGGAGGAAGTGAAGCAAGCGGAGGAAGTTGAGGAAGTGGAGGAAGTGGACGTAGTGGACGATATGGAGGAAGTGGAGGAAGCGGAGGAAGTGAAGGAAGCGGAGGAAGTTGAGGAAGTTGAGGAAGTGGACGTAGTGGATGATGTGGAGGAAGTGGAGGAAGTGGAGGAAGTGGAGGAAGCGGAGGAAGTGAAGGAACCGGAGGAAGTTGAGGAAGTGGAGGAAGTGGACGAATTGGAGAAAGTGGAGGAAGTGGACGAATTGGACGAAGTTGACAAACTGGAGAAAGTCAACAAAGTGGACGAAGTGGAGGAGGTGGAGGAAGTGGAGGAAGGGGACGAAATGGACAAAATATACGAAGTGGACGTAATCGACGTAGTGGACTTAGTGGATGAAGTGGGGGAAGTGGAGGAAGTGGACGAACTGGACGAAGTGGTCGAAGTGGAGGAAGTGAACAAAGTGGAGGAAGTGGAGGAAGTAGACGAAATGGACGAATTGGACGAAGTGGTTGAAGTAGACGAGATGGACGACGTGGCTGAAGTGACTGAAGTGGAGGAACTGGAGGAAGTGGAAGATGTGGAGGAAGTGCACGAAGTGGACGAAATGGAAGAAGTTGATGATGGTCGAAGTTGACGAAGTCGATGAAATTCACAAAGTGGAGTAAGTGGAGGAAGTGGAAGAACTGGAGTGATGAGAGGGTCGCACCTCCCAACAAAAGTTGATTGCAGATATTAATGCAGTACAGTACTAGGAAGTGACTCCTAGGTCGTCTCTCAAGGACCAAATCGGGTTCAGTCTCAGATCAACACGTAGTGGGGGGGGGGGGGTTTGTGATTTTTGTGATTCAAAAATGAACTAAATCAAAAATGAGAATTAAACACAACCGAATATAAACAAAAGCATTAAAATGAAACTACAACAGATAAATTTCCAAACACAATTCAAGCTGTAAAAATGCAAAGGTTACACTAAAACATTAAATGCACAATATTGTCATCTAACCTACACATTCACCACCAAAAAGAAGAAAACGCTTGCAGAGTTAATTTAAATAATTTAGTAAGCTGCTGTAAAATAAAATTTATGTTGCACCGTTTTTCCATCCAAGGCCGTGGCACTCTTTTGGCAAGGAAAGAAAAATTATTAAAACCACCTTGATGCTTCTTCCTTCTTCACGTAATTTCCAACTTCTACCATGGTCCATTCACTTCTTTCAAGTTAATATTCATCCAACATGAAAATGCTCCAAAAACTTTTGTCTTCTTCTTTCACATGAAACATTCTTCACACGGCTCCACCACTTTGGTTTCTATCTAAATTTGATAACTTCTCCTCCACATGGCAGCTGCACTCTCACATAATTAATTCCATTTTGTCTCCTAGCCAATTGAAAATTGTGCTTCCTTTCTACAATGAAAATGAATGCAGTGTGCTTCCAGCTCATTCCGTGCACACCATTCTCTCTCTCGGTGGATTTAGTGCTGCTGCTTCCTTGAGATTGAATCAGCACCCCTATCCCACTTTTTTACACCTCAATGTGCTTCTACTTTGTCGAATAATTAAAGCCAACAGCTCCCCTGTGCACCGCTTCCTTCAAAGTCACTTTTCTCCAATTGAAATTAACATAGACCGTGCAGCACCTTCCAGCACTTCTCCAGCTCCTTCTTTAATCAACCTTCCAGCACAACACATCACCAATCCCGTACGTTCATTCTCTCCTACTCAATCAACATTTCATTCTGCTTCCAGCACCTTCAATCACCGTGCACACCATTTCATTCTCCTATAATCACCGCATCCTCAAAATGGAAAGAAGAAAGTTCATTCACGGAAGGAGCACTCCAGGACTGCTTCCAGTTCCTTCTCTCCATTCTAGCATCAGCGTGGCTACTGCTCCAGGAAAGAAAAGGAACCAACTTGCTTCCTTAGCTCCACGTCCGTGCACACCATTCTGTTCCAGCTCAACAACGTGACTTTGCTGGACCGAAAACTTCAATCAGAGATGCGCACAACCAAATAAAATGGGCACGAGAAATCAACAAAAACAATCAACGTTCTCTTCCTTCTTCATTTGAAATCAGTGTTCCCAGCCAAAAACAAACAGAATCATTTTTGTGTCCCGTGGACGTTCAAGGCCAAAGGCTAAAAACCAAAAAAAAAACGAGAGCTTCCCTAGGCACCGAATGCGTTTTCATACTTCAAGAAGAAGAAAATTGTGTTCTTCATTCATTATCAAAACAGTGTTTCCAATGCCAGGAATTCAAAATCCACCAGCCTCCCAGAACAAGAACCGAGAGAAGAGAAAACTAAAAACAGTAGCCTAAAAACAAAGTGCCGAAAAAGTGGTCCCGTCAAGTGGCGGCTAGGGCTGTTTTTCTAAGGGCCGTGTGTCCTCTTTTTTTTAGGGTAGGGTGCACACAATAAAACCCTAAGGTGCCAAGTCACTAACTTCCAATTTTAGGTCTAATCTAATTTACCAAAAATTGACCCAAAATATAAAAGTTGATACAAAAAATTCTAAACTACTAAATTACATTTTAATTAATTCAACAATGTCTGTCTGGAGAGTCTTCAATTTATTTGCCACTCTTCCTGATGTCCCAAAATGTATTTCCGAAATTTTCCTACACTTCAAAAATACACTTAATTAGCTCAGAAAACCCAAATTAGCACAATTACAAATTTCCGACAAAATTAAGCAAAATTCGGAAAACGAGGAAATAACAAACAATTAAACACAATTCCCTGGTTTATTTAAGTGCAATAAACTAAATATAATTCAAGAAATAACGACTCATCAAAATAGACCACACTTAGTCTTTTGCACTCCTGGGCAAAACCAAGACGAAAACCAGGGAACTACTCAAACATCAGGGAGGTGACACAGACTCGACAAACAAACCACAAAGACTCCAAAACAGGAACAAAAACAGAATTACACAGTTCTCCAGTAATCTGGACCAAGAAAGGGAGTAGACAATATCCAACACAGAATCAATCAGAGAAAGCAGATACTCATGAAATCATCCAAGCAATTCAAGACATGGCAAAATGATCAATCAGCTCAAGAGGTGAATCAAAAATAACAAAACCTCACAGATGCACTATCAGTGTTTCTCTCAAGTGTCTAGGGTAAACAATGTCAACTCAATGCACTCAAGAAAGCAAACACAAACAAACTTGGCAAGCCTCTAATATCAACACTCAAAACATATGCATGTTCAAATCAAAAGGTCTTTTATGGGTGAAATGGGGCCAAGGACAAGGGAGGATAAATATGGATGAGAAGCTACAAGCCAAAAGAAATAGAGGAGCAATGGGGAACAAGTGTAAACACAGTCAACTCACACCCAAAACCTCTAATTCAATCCTCTTCTTGACTCCATTATTCACAAAATATTTTTTTTTCTTTTTTTTTTCATTTTTTTTTCTATATTTTTTCCATCCTGTCTCTTTTCTTTTCTCTCTGTTTAGGACACAACTATAAGAGTCAAGATACACAACATATTTACAAACATAAAACAAGAAGAGGAACCAACCAGCCAATTCATCAGAAACCCCAAGGAGACCACACTTGTTCCCAAAACACTTCCAAAGCTCCAAAATTCCCTAAGGTTAAGGTAATCATGGTGTTTCACTTAGGGCCAGTGTATGAGCTTCAAAACAAAAAAAATGAGGAAAGTATAGGCTCAAAAAGGGTTTTCAAAGAATCAGAGCAAGGTAAGCTTATTTGGCTAGAGGGCCTCAAAAACAAAACTGCCTTTATCACTTCCAAACATGCATATCAATCAAGGGTTATCAACAAGAGTCAAGCCAAGGCATATGTGCAAGCAATCAAGAGACATATCACACACAAGAAAGAACATAAAGTGGCTCAAATCTCACACAGGGTAATTCTGTCACAATCAATTCAACCTCTCAAACATCATAATCATCTTCCCAAGCAGAGAAAAGCAAGGATTTCAAACAAATCAAAGTATCAATGAAGTGAAAGACACATCTACAACGTAAACACATGTAAAACTGTACACAAGACACGACAAAAATAACCTAGAAAAGAAAAAAAAATTTAACCAAGAAAACAAAAACTAACAAAGAAAAATAAAAATCTCCCCCAATAGACCACACTTAAACTACACAGTGTCCTCAATGTGTCATAAGCATAAGATCAGAAATCATAACAGTCAACAGATCATGGACAAGTGCAATAAAAGTAGGGAAAGGGGGAGAAGAGAGAAAGAAAACTCCCCTGGTCATGGTGGCAATTGCCAATTTTGGACTATCAGGGAGATGTCTTCCACCACAGGATTCAACAAACAAGTTTGGAGGAGGAACAACTTCATCAGTACTGCCATATCATCCACAACGAGATGTTTCTTCTTTCTTTTCCCAGCAAACTATTCCTTCAGTAGCTTTCCTTCCACTGGCAGTTGTTCAGTGTGTGACACCGGAATGGAGATCTCTGGCTCAGTCAAAGAAGTAGCAGTACACTCTCCTTCATTAATCATGATTTCCTTAATGTCAGCACCTGCATTCTCATTTAATTCTGCAGCATGGTCATCAAACTCACAATTAATAGCATCTGTTATACGCTTAGAATCTGTCTGTAACACATAATCAATTTCAATACAAATCGGGCAAGAACCAGATTCACAATCACATTCAAAGTTCTCAGAGAACTGTGTCAGATCAAAGTTCAGTCCTAACTCTATAGAGTTATCAGATTGCACAGTTTCTACCTCAAAATCAATATTGATATATGCATCATCAACAAAATCAAAGGTCAGTTCAAGGCTATTATCATTCAAAATTTCATCACGACAATCATGTCCATTCAAAACAACCTTTAGACCAATGGGTTCAATGGCTGATACTGAATCAAAAATTTTAGAATGGTCAATCAAATCTGTATCAGTATCAGTCATGAATCCTATAGAATCAGTGTGCATCAAATCACAGGCATTTGAATGTATAAGCAAATCAGGTAAAGTGTTTGGAATCTCAAGTTCAGAATAAACCTGTTTTTGCTCATTGAAAATTTTCTTACCAATCTCCAAGTCATCAGCTACATCCTCAAGGCTATATCATTTAAATCAAGGTCAGTGCAAGGATAGTGAACATCAGGTATGTCAATGTGCTCTACAGGGAATAATGAATCCACAGCATGAGTGTGCACATGTGTATCAATATCAGAATCCAGAACAGGCTTAAATGGTTCAAGTTTTACCAATTCAAAAGCATTAAAATTTACTTGAACCTCAGATACATGAGTAGGGATTTCAAGTTTACAGTAAACCTGCTCAGGTTTTTCCTTTACTACCTCACTTGGATTTTGACCCGCCAGCTTGCAGAGCAACTTCTTTGCCTCTGTTGGAGTTCTGTCCATCAAAGATCCACCAGCAGCTACATCCACTAATATCCTTTCATTGTCCAGGAGCCCTTCATAAAAGTAAATCAAGAGCAAATGCTCTGAAGTTTGGTGGTTTGGACAGGCTGTGCAGAGCCTGTTAAACCTCTCCCAATAATCTGCCAGGCTTTCTTCTTGAAATTGCTCAATGGTAGTGATCTCCCTCCTAATGTTGATTACCTTTGCTGCTGGAAAGAACTTGTTGAGGAATCTCTGTTGTGTTTCCTGCCAATTATCAAAAGGATACTGGTATAGGAACCAGTCTCTTGCTGCACCTTGAAGGGACATTGGAAACACTTTCATCAACACTGTCTCCTTTGAAACACCAGGAGGCCTCATCGACAAACACACCAAACAAAACTCCTTGAGGTGCCTGTATGGATCTTCATGTGCCAACGCATGGAATTTGGGAAGACTCTTGATCAGATCATATATCCAGTCTTGAGAATCTGTCATCTCCTCTATTGTAGTGCAAAACCTGTCTCAGACCTGGACTTCCACTTCAAACAAAGATTAAACCAAACATATAGAAACATAACATGGGGGAAAACCATTATTTACATAATTTGAAACTTCGAGAAACAACAACTAAATGCACAAAATACAAAAAATGATAAAAATCTAAAAACACAAAAATCGATAAAAGAAGTAAACCCAAACAAGACTAACTAAACATCCTAAAACACATCACACAACACAACACTAACACAACAAAACACAACACACACAAACACCACAAAAACCTAAGACCGAACCATTGGTCCCCGGCAACGGCGCCATTTTGATGAGAGGGTCGCACCTCCCAACAAAAGTTGATTGCAGATATTAATGCAGTACAGTACTAGGAAGTGACTCCTAGGTCGTCTCTCAAGGACCAAATCGGGTTCAGTCTCAGATCAACACGTAGTGGGGGGGGGGGGTTTGTGATTCAAAAATGAACTAAATAAAAAATGAGAATTAAACACAACCGAATATAAACAAAAGCATTAAAATGAAACTACAACAGATAAATTTCCAAACACAATTCAAGCTGTAAAAATGCAACGGTTACACTAAAACATTAAATGCACAATATTGTCATCTAACCTACACATTCACCACCAAAAAGAAGAAAACGCTTGCAGAGTTAATTTAAATAATTTAGTAAGCTGCTGTAAAATAAAATTTATGTTGCACCGTTTTTCCATCCAAGGCCGTGGCACTCTTTTGGCAAGGAAAGAAAAATTATTAAAACCACCTTGATGCTTCTTCCTTCTTCACGTAATTTCCAACTTCTACCATGGTCCATTCACTTCTTTCAAGTTAATATTCATCCAACATGAAAATGCTCCAAAAACTTTTGTCTTCTTCTTTCACATGAAACATTCTTCACACGGCTCCACCACTTTGGTTTCTATCTAAATTTGATAACTTCTCCTCCACATGGCAGCTGCACTCTCACATAATTAATTCCATTTTGTCTCCTAGCCAATTGAAAATTGTGCTTCCTTTCCACAATGAAAATGAATGCAGCGTGCTTCCAGCTCATTCCGTGCACACCATTCTCTCTCTCGGTGGATTTAGTGCTGCTACTTCCTTGAGATTGAATCAGCACCCCTATCCCACTTTTTTACACCTCAACATGCTTCTACTTTGTAGAATAATTAAAGCCGACAGCTCCCTTGTGCACCGCTTCCTTCAAAGTCACTTTTCTCCAATTGAAATTAACATAGACCGTGCAGCACCTTCCAGCACTTCTCCAGCTCCTTCTTTAATCAACCTTCCATCACAACACATCACCAATCCCGTACGTTCATTCTCTCCTACTCAATCAACATTTCATTCTGCTTCCAGCACCTTCAATCACCGTGCACACCATTTCATTCTCCTATAATCACCGCATCCTCAAAATGGAAAGAAGAAAGTTCATTCACGGAAGGAGCACTCCAGGACTGCTTCGAGCTCCTTCTCTCCATTCTAGCATCAGCGTGGCTACTGCTCCAGGAAAGAAAAGGAACCAGCTTGCTTCCTTAGCTCCACGTCCGTGCACACCATTCTGTTCCAGCTCAACAACGTGACTTTGCTGGACCGAAAACTTCAATCAGAGATGCGCACAACCAAATAAAATGGGCACGAGAAATCAACAAAAACAATCAACGTTCTCTTCCTTCTTCATTTGAAATCAGTGTTCCCAGCCAAAAACAAACAAAATCATTTTTGTGTCCCGCGAACGTTCAAGGCCAAAGGCTAAAGACCAAAAAAAAAAACGAGAGCTTCCCTAGGCACCGAATGCGTTTTCATACTTCAAGAAGAAGAAAATTGTGTTCTTCATTCATTACCAAAACAGTGTTTCCAATGCCAGGAATTCAAAATCCACCAGCCTCCCAGAACAAGAACCGAGAGAAGAGAAAACTAAAAATAGTAGCCTAAAAACAAAGTGCCGAAAAAGTGGTCCCGTCAAGTGGCGGCTAGGGCTGTTTTTCTAAGGGCCGTGTGTCCTCTTTTTTTTAGGGTATGGTCCACACAATAAAACCCTAAGGTGCCAAGTCACTAACTTCTAATTTTGGGTCTAATCTAATTTACCAAAAATTGACCCAAAATATAAAAGTTGATACAAAAAATTCTAAACTACTGAATTACATTTTAATTAATTCAACAATGTCTGTCTGGAGAGTCTTCAATTTATTTGCCACTCTTCCTGATGTCCCAAAATGTATTTTCGAAATTTTCCTGCACTTCAAAAATACACTTAATTAGCTCAGAAAACCCAAATTAGCACAATTACAAATTTCCGACCAAATTAAGCAAAATTCGGAAAACGAGGAAATAACAAACAATTAAACACAATTCCCTGGTTTATTTAAGTGCAATAAACTAAATATAATTCAAGAAATAACGACTCATCATGGAGGAAGTGGAGGAAGTGGGGGAAGTGGACGAACTGGACGAACTGGACGAAGTGGAGGAAGTGGAGGAAATAGACGAAATGGCGGAAGTGGAGGAAGTGAATGAAGATGACGAAGTGGAGGAAGTGGAGGAAGTGGACGAACTGGACTTAGTGGACGAAGTGGACGAAGTGGAGGGAGTGGAGGAAGTGGACGAACTGGAGTAAGTGGACGTACTGGACGAAGTGGACGATCTGGACGAAGTGGTCAAAGTGAAGGAAGTGGACGATGTGCACAAAGTGGAGGAAGTGGACGAACTAGATGAACTGGACGAAGTGGAGGAAGTGTACGAAGTGGGCGAAGTGGAGGAAGTGGAGGAAGTGGAGGGAGCGGAGGAAGTGGAGGAACTGGAGAGGAACTGGAGGAAGTGGACGAAGTGGACAAAGTGGACGAGGTGGAGGAAGTGGCCGAAGTGGACGAAGTGGAGGAAGTGGAGGAAGTGGAGGGAGCGGAGGAAGTGGAGGAACTGGAGAGGAACTGGAGGAAGTGGACGAAGTGGACAAAGTGGACGAGGTGGAGGAAGTGGACTTAGTGGACGAAGTGGACGAAGCAGACGAAGTGGAGGAAGTGGACGTGGACGAAGTGGTCTTAGGGGACGAAGTGGAGGAAGTGGAGGAAGTGGACGAACTGGAGGAAGTGGACGAAGTGGAGGAAGTTGATGAAGTGGACGAAGTGGAGGAAGTGGACAAAGTTGACGAAATGGATGAATTTGAGGAAGTGGTGGAAGTGGATGAACTGGACGAATTAGTTGAAGTGGTCGAAGTGGACGAAGTGGACAATGTAGACAAAGTGGACGAAGGGGCCCCATAGTGTATGAGACAAATGGATAGATTTTCATTAGGGTCATATTCTATGGTTACAATTCAACCATATATATTTTTTTCATTCCGTCGAAAATCAATTTGACGGTATAGACGATTATAACCTGCCCCTCTATGCCCTCCATTAATTATTCCTCTGGCATTACGACCTTTACCACAACGATGTTGTCCATAAATCGAATGATTTCGTGGAGAAAGTGGAGGAAGTGGAGGAGTTGGACGAAGTGGTCGAAGTACACGAAATGGGCGAAGTGGAGGATTAGGACTACTTCTCCTTCGTTAAATCCATGCGTGGGAGTCTTTCGTAATAGGCTTTTGTACCTGTCCCATGCATGCCCCAGTGATTCTTCCATGCCTTGTCTAAATGAAGAGATCTCTTGCTTCCCTTTGTTGATTTTAAAGCTTTGTTGCTGCCATTGTTGTTGTGGTTGGTTCTCAAATTGTCCGGCAGCTTGCCAAAATTGGCTTTGATCCATGCTTGGGTCATGTTCCCACCAGTGGTTGAGATTACTTTGGTAGAATTGAGTGCCCATTAAATTCTTGTTCGAATTGCAACCTGCAAACATTAGGCACAAAACTCTACAAAATATTTGTTAGCACAAAAAGATATAGGAGAAGATATATATTCAGAAGATAAAAGATTCAGAAGATAAAATAAAATAAGATAGAATAAAATAAATTGAAATCTAATCTAATCTAATAAGATAAAATAAAATCAAATCAAATCTAATCTAATCAAATCAAATCAAATCAAATAAAATCTAATCTAATCAAATAAGATAAAATAAAAACAGAAAAATAAAAACAGAAATTCAAAATTAAAGTCAAAGATAATCAATAATCACACAAATTAACCACTTAAACCACGAGTCCCCGGCAACGGCGCCAAAAACTTGATGGACAAATTTATGATCACCAAAATATGATGTCACAAACTTGTTTCACAATCGGCAAGTATGACCGAATCGTTCAAGTAATAAACTTGGTAAGACCAAGTATCGTTCTCCCAAAGGACTCACGGCCTAGTTTAGTTATGTGGTTTCTTGATTAGCTAAGACTTAAGGACGAAATAAGTGAATTTTAATATGCAAGACAGAAAATAAACATGTATGCATGAGTTTTTGATCAATGGCAAAAGCAAAAGATAAACACTTTCAATGAAATATATGAATGAATATGTTGTTGGGGGTCAATTTCATCTCATCCACTCTCATATATTTTAGGAATTCAACATTCAAATCATCATTGTTAATGCCACTCTCTAATGTACCTTTCTAGAAGGCTTCTCCCTAATCACGAGTTCATACAATTCCTAGCATTCCTAATGATCAGTTCATAAGTGCAGGAGCTTAACGACAACCAACATAATATTGGGAGAAATTCCCCGGATCTAGACTTCCCCGTACGTGCCCGTATCGACAAAATCAATAATCATGCATCGAATGAGTTAAACAATGCAAGCATTAAGCAAAGAGGAAAAACCCTAACTAATGATGAAAGAAAGCATAAATCTTAATTAAAAGATGCAAGCATAAATTCCATATATGAGAGCTTCAAGAGATTACATTGATTCCCCAACAAACATACAAGGTTTAGTTCACCATATTCATGGTGAACCTAGATGAATAATAATGAAAGAATGAAAGAATAAACCCTAAAAAGGTGAAGAGGTAGCCTGAGCATCCAAGATCCTCCTTCAAAGGGGTGGAAGAGAGAGTGTTTGCCTCGTTTCTGCCAAAGATACAAACCCTAGGACGTGCAAGTCCTTAAATAGGGCATAAAAATAACATAAAACAAGTCCAAGCCCATAAAAACAAAAGAAAACCGGTCCAAGCCCACTTAGAATGCCGCTCAGCAGTATTTTACCATTGAGCGGTACTAGCGCATGATCCATTTTGCCCCCCAGCTGCTGTTTTGCCCCTCAGCGGTGATTTCGGCACCCGAAAAGTGCCGCTCAGCGGTATTTTTCCGCTCAGCGCCACTCGGTCACACGTTTTCTGCGTTCTGGTTGGTTTTTCAGCATTCTGGTTGACTGTTGACTTTTCTGGTTGACTGGTTGACTTTTCTGGTTGACTGGTTGACTTTTCTGGTTTCTGGTTGACTTTTCAGCACTCTAATCATTCGGTATTTCAATTCTTCTTTCAAATCATTCAATTAGCCTACAAAATCAAGGGAATCTTGCACAAAACCATTAAATTCACTTTCAACTCTCTTATTCTCAAAACTAAAGAAAAAATATGAATTCAAGCTAGTTTCTAAGTCTTAAAGGTTGCTTTTGGTATCAAATTTAAGCATAAAAATAACAGTTTTTCAACTGTTATCACAACCCCAAACTTAGAACTTTGCTTGTCCTCAAGCAAACAAAATGTAACTCAATCTCCAACCAATTCATATGATGGTTCACTCATTCAAAAATCCTCTTTTTCAAGATAAGTAACAACTTCACTCAAACTTATGACCAAAAGTTCATTCAAGATGTGCACATGCTTTAGTGTTCACAAAGTCATTTAAATTCCAACAAATGCTATTTTTCATGAATGATCAATCAATTAAGCATGGATGTTTATGTGCTTATGGAATATTTCCTCACTAGATAAAGTGTTTCACTCAACACACAAGTGTATAAGAGGTAAAGTGTTTCACTCATTCACTCCACTATCACGATGTCACATGAATCAACTTTGCCTTTCATTTTACCACAATCAAAAACATTCACAAGCATGCATCATCACAAGGACTTTTCAATGGCTTATAATGTGGCTGGGCTAACAAGAAAATTGGTTTTTCTGGATCACAAAATCCTTGAGTTAAGAGAATCATATCAACACAATCATCTTATTCATTCCCAACTTTCTTTTGCCTTTGCATTTGCATTGAGTTTTACTTCTTTTTCTTTTCTTTTCTTTTTCTTTTTCTTTGCATATTCTTACTTTTTAGCTCTTAGCTCAATGCTTTTCCTTTTTCATGTTTCCCCAACAACCCCAAACTTGAACATTTAACAATACCACACAAGATCTTCTACTTAACTCAAGGTAAAGATTTTCAATCAAGGGTTTCAGTGTATGTTCAAGGCTAAGGGTTCAAAGGATAGAACACAACGTGTTCTCTTTTAGTGGGCTAACTTTATGAATTTGTCCAATAAAAAGGGTTCCAACAAACGGCCTTGATCACATGATGCAAAACAAGCAATTGATTCAATCATAGAAAACCTGGGCAAAGTCATTCATGCTTTCAAAGTAATAGCATTCAACAATAACAACTCTGGAGCTCAAAACCTCACATATAAGCTCATTCACATTTGACATACACATCCTGCTTAATTTCAC
This sequence comes from Vigna nakashimae, assembly GCA_034642375.1. Classification (NCBI taxonomy): domain Eukaryota; kingdom Viridiplantae; phylum Streptophyta; class Magnoliopsida; order Fabales; family Fabaceae; genus Vigna; species Vigna nakashimae. The sequence continues at coordinate 34,685,535 of CM067765.1, forward strand.
AATCACAATCATAATATCCTGCATTTGTTCACAAAGCTTGTGAATCACCTGTATAAGCATTTTAATGTGCACATCATCTCAACATCAATCAATCAATAAGCATCATCAAGCATTACTTATCAAACAATCACAGTTAATAGCAAACCATCACACAAACCAGGTGTCCAATAGAGTACATCATACCCTAATCTAAAAACAAAAAACAAATAAGATTAGAAAACTTAAACCAACAAAAAGCATAAGCATATGATAGCATTCATCAGTAAATGCTATCTCAGCTCCTCCTCAATCTGAGCTATCATCTGTATCCTCCTCTTCTTGGATCTTATAGTCTTGATTCCTTTTGTCCGATGAGGAGGCCATCCCTACATCAAACATAATTCACAAAACCAAAAGATACATTGTTAAGCATTAGTAAACCATAATGAAGAAATCAGCCCCTTCAATGATGCTCTCTCCCAACCCCAAACTTAGATGGAAAACTAGTGAGCAAGTGAGTGGAAGGGAGATTTTCTAAAGAGGGATGAGGGAAAAGTTGTAGAGAACCTTTGAAAAGGTATGTAGGAGTGTGTGTGCAGAGAAGAGCCTGAAAATAAAAGCATTTGCGCAGCTTAGGGTATAAAAATACTCTAATGGGCTCGGGTCCCGCTAAGGGGCAACCAAAGCCCAATATGCGAGAGTACCGCTCAGCGGTAAGTTGCCGCTCAGCGACACTTTCGTGATGTGCTCTTCTCCTTATTTTCTTAACCTACGTGCCTCCTAGACATGCCCCTCACTGGTTCCCTGCAATTCAATGTTTAAAATACTTATGCAAACCCTAACTAAAATAAAACAAACAAAAACAATCAATCAACTGGGTTGCCTCCCAGGTAGCGCTTGTTTAACGTCACGAGCCTGACCCAAAATCCACCAACACCCATCAGTAGGTGTTTCAGACTTACCAACACCCATCAGTAGGTGTTACAGACTTACCAGCACCCATCAGTAGGTGCAAAATTTTCTCACCAACACCCATCAGTAGGTGTTACAAACTTAGTATCCTTCAGTAGATACTTAACCACCTAGCATCCTTCAGTAGATGTTGTATCCAACAAAATATTTACAAAATAATGTCCACAAATTAAAAGTTACAAAACCAAATCAAAAGTTTTTAAATCCACTGGGTTGCCTCCCAGCAAGCGCTCTTTTAACGTCATTAGCTTGACCCAGTAAAGCTCAAGTTCCTTCTTCTTTTTCTTTTTTCTACTGAACTTCTTCAGAAATTTGATCAAACCAGGAACCTGTTGCAGTGTCTCAATCATAGGAACTTTAATCTCCAATTTCTTGAAGATTTCCATAAAGCACTTAAATTTCTTTTCCTTCCTATGATTCTTCTTTAGATGAGGATGGGATTTTTCATATGATTCCTTCTTCTTTCCTCTCATCTTCTTTTTCTTATGCTTTCTCTCCCCAAATTTTCTCTTTTTCTTTTCTTTTATTTTTTTCTTCCCTTCTCTTTTTCTCCTCAACTTCTTTATTTTCACACAAATTTTCTTTCTCTCTTCTCTCTCAACCACTTCTTTTTCTTTTTCTTCATCTTTATCTTTCTCACTCAACTCTTCTTTCTCTTTTCTCTCTACCCTTTCCTCATCTCCCTCTAATTTTTTCTCATCAAGAATCTTGTCACTTTCAGTGATAATGACTTGCCCTTCCTCCTTAGGGTTAACTTCAGTATTAACCTCATCATTCAATCTCTGACTAATGGAATGAAGCTGCATCTCCATCCTTTTACATGATTCTTCAATGCTTTTCTGAGTAGCGTTAGAATTTTTCAAAAATTGTTGAAGGGTGTGATGAACGGGTCGCACCGCTCACAAAAGTTGTTTGCAGATAAGAATGCAGTACAGGACTAGGATTTGACTCCTAGGTCGTTTCTCAAGGACCAATTTTGGTGGTTCAGTCTCAGATTTAACACGAAGGGGGGTTGTGAATGTTTTTGGTTTTTTATGCAGTAAAATTAAATTAAACTGAAAATTAACTTTAAAACAGTAAATGTGAAAACGATGAAGTAAAATTCAAAACATAAAAAAAAAACGGTAAAAGATATAAAATTAACGCGGGAACATTAAACGTGAACAAAACGTAAAACATTAAACGCAAAAATAGGGGCATCAGTAAAAACAAAACCGTAAAATTTAAAATAGTGAAAATGGTAAAAACGAAATTAAAATAGTAAAACAATTTTAAAACAGTAAAAATGAAATTGCTACAGTGAAAACGAAAATACAGTAACACAAAACAGTGAAATTAAATCTGGACAGAAAACTTAAAAATACAGAAAACGAAAATACAGAAAAACACAAAATACAGAGAACAGTAAAAACAGTAAAACAGTAAAAATACTAAAATAGTAAAAATGAAAATACAGTAACATGAATTAGTAAAAATAAATCTGGAATAGTAAAAAATGAAAATACATAAAAACATAAAATACAGAAAAAGATAAATACAGAAAACAGTAAAAACAGTAAAAATAGAATCAAAATCACTGCAGTAAAATACAGAAAATAAAATTACAGTAAATGATCAACATGCAAAAATAAAGAACAACATAAATTAAATTACCGAAAACAACAACTGAAATTAAATTACCACAGAAATTAAATTACGGCAGTAAAAAGAAACAGTAAAACAATTCTAGAAATTTTAACAACAGGAAATAAAAATAGTGCATTGGATTAAAATTATAGAAGAGTTTATTACAACAAAAGAAGAGGAAAACTAAATTAGAAATTCCACATTACAGCAAAGAAGATGAATCAGTGCATCAACCGTAACCTTCCATCTCTGTGTTTCTTCACTACTGTTCCAGCCCCCTGCTGCATTGTCCAGCCCCTTACTGCAGCTGCTGGAACCTCTGGTTTACTCTCCTCACGGCCTCTCTTTTATATCCACCAAGAGCCGTTTCTCCTTTTCTCCATGGCTTATGCACACAAGAAAAATTTGTCTTTTAGTGAGAAATTATTTTTTAGTGCACCACTTTCTTCTTTAGTAGAAAGAAATCACGGGTCCTCATGCACACTTGAACGTCTCTTTCTTGCCATCCACCATCACTTCTTTCATAGCTTTGTCTTTTAGCAACTTTCTTATTCTCCACTTTTGTTCTCTCTTACGTACCAAAATTAAGCAAGGCCCCTCCATTAAGCCAACAGGCCGTGGCACCTTGTTCTTCTTTCCGTGAATAATCATGTGCTGGTGGACCATTACCGTGCTGCACTTCACCATGCTGCTGGTTGCGTGTTCATTCCATGGATATGTGAATCAGTATCTGCACCGTGTCCAGCCCATTGCCTCGTGTACACATGATACAGCTGTCGCGGCCGATCAAATTTGATGTGCAATTAAGAATGCAGTACAGTGCTAGGAATTGACTCCTAGGTCGTTTCTCAGGGACCAAATGTCGTTCAGTCTTTTGTCAACACGTAATGGGGGGGTTTTGAAAATTGTTTTGGTTGCGGATGAAATTTAAAAGCGTTGAAATAAAATTAAAATAGTGAAACGAAATTAAAAAAAAATGAAATTGCTACAGTGAAAATGAAAATACAGTAACGTAAAACAGTAAAAATAAATCTGGACCAAAAAATTAAATACAGAAAACGAAAATACAGTAAATAATAATTATAGAAAACAGTAGAAACAGAAAATAAATTACAATAGTAAATAATTACAGCAAAACAGTAAATACAGGAACAGAAAAAATTCAAATATGAAAACAGAATTAAAATTACAGCAGCAAAATACAACAAACAAAAATACAGAAAATCATTTCAACATATGATATAAAATATTTTAAGACAAGAAATAAAATTAAAATGTGTCTACCATTAACCATGAACCATTTTACTAGAAGAAAATAATTTAAATGAATGCCTTTAAAGCTTGAAATGAAAGACGTTACACTCCTCCTAGATTGGCTTAGTTTTCCACTTGAAATACAATTAAAGAAGACCTTTAAAACTAACAAAACAAGGACGTGCAGCAGCTATAAATTGGCATATGTTTCCATGTGAAATGAATTAAAATAAGGCCTTGGAACTAATACATAAAAACGTGGCAGCAGCACTTGAATTGGTTAAATCCACCTATTTACCAAGAGCAATTGAAAGCTATTAAAATGAAAGCAATTAACGTGCAACCATTACTCCATTATAGTCATGTCTAATTCCAAATAGAATAAGAAATGCAAGAAAGGGGTCGTGGGCCACTTCTTCTCAATCACATGAAAGAAAGCACTTGGTTTAAGAATTCTGAAAAGTTGTTTCCATTCACGTAAATTCCTCCTCCAAAAGATGCTCTTTGAAAGCTTTTGTCTTCTTCTCCAAAGCACTCTTCACACGGCTCACCCTCCTTACTTTCCATCTAAAATCAATCACTACTTCTTATAATAATAACAATAACAATCCTATTCTAACAAACCAAACTCGGTGCTGCATAAATGATTCACGTTTCCCTTCATTTTAATCAAAACAAAACAAGATGGAAAGGTGCAAAGGTGCTGCTCCATGGACTCAACACTACACGGCATTATATAAAAGAAAGGCAAAGATAACATAGCATTTAGAAAAAACAAGTAGGACCCTACTACTTTCTTCAAAGCTAAATAAAATTGTATATGCTGGCTGAATTCATATCCACATCACCATGCAAACAATTACTTGGCCATGTTCAAATGAATAAAAAGATGCAAGACCGTGGACACTTGCACTTTTTCTGCAGAATTTAATGCACACACCCTTTCTATAAGCTAATGACCGTCCACTTTGCTGCATCCATTCCAGTTGCACTCTCCTTTCCTCCTTCTTCAACTACGTTCCCTTCTCATCAAAAATCACTTCTCCCCTTTGTAACAAATCCTTCTCTTCCTCTCTACTCTTTAGCAAGCAAATAAGTGTGTGTGGTTTACTCTTCCATACAGCAGAAACAAATCAGCATCTACAAGGTTTCACTGGCCTCTCCTCTTCTCTTTACCGTGAACTCCCATCTCATATTAAACAACTTTCTTTTTGTGGTTTTTTATGTTGAATAGGTGACGGCAGTTCCTTTCTACTCTACTATGAAAGCAAAACAAATGAACATGATATTTGGTTCTACACAAAGCCATGAATCATCTTTTCAAAGGTTACAAGATGCTAAGAGATTGTATGAAAATGCAGAAAACCAAAATGGAAGATGCAATTACAATTCAAGAAAGAAAATAAACATAAGCTATTCATTCATCATGAACATGTTTCCAGTTCTCAAGGAAAAGCATTCAAAGTACAAAGAAGCAAAGCAAAGTAAAGGAAACAAACTAGCTGCCTCTTGGTCTTGTGTCTTCTTCCAGTAGTGTTTCAAGAATCAAATACAGTTTTGCTTCCCTCTTCTAGCTCTCTGGACGTATCATCTCACACCAGCACCTTCTCTTTCTTCATGAAGCCATGATCTCTGTAATACTCTTGCTATACTCCACGGGAAAAGAGAAAAGATAGGATGCCCCCCAAATTGCCGAGAGGAAGGAGGTTTTAAGAGACCCCAAAAATCAGCATGTGTGTTGTCTCTTTGTGCCATAGAGTAGCGACTGATCCACCACCTAGTAGTTAGCCTTTTTCATTTTTCTTCAATTAATCCCCTGTGCTTGGATTTAGCTCTCCAATTGGTGTTTCACGGGATGACTTTGTTCTTGGATTTAGCTCATTCTACCTTTTCTCAATTGTATGTTGAATTTTCCAAAGGTGGTATGTGTATGGCCGAGACTTTCAAGTATGGTCACTTCCCTCATTCCCTCATTTAATTTGTAATGTGAATTGTATACATAAGACAATGCTATTCTTTTCCAAAACAATTCATAAAACAGTGGGCTGCACTTGGAACTTGGTGGTCTCTTCTCTTTCATTCCAACTTAGGCTAAATGTTTTGCAAAATTCTTCATTTGAATCCAAAGAGTTGCCGTGAGGTGTAATGATGCCAAGCCTATTTTGCTTTTACAAACTCAAGAAAAATATTTCATTATACGGATCAATACACAGATTAATTCAATGCAGTACGGCTTCGACTAGATAACACAGTGTGTAAATAAATATTCTTCCTAATGTTCTAAAATATTTACAGAATTTTCCCTGCATTCACTAATGTAAATAATTATTCTCAGATAATTCAAATTAAGTAAAATAAGAATTTCTGATCAAATTAAGCACAATCAGTAAAAACGGGAAAATACTGGACAATTAAGCACAACTCCCTGATTAATTTTAGTACAGTAAACTAAGTGAAGTGAAGAAAATAATGATTCATCAAAATAGACCACACTTAGTCGTTTGCACTCCTGGGCAAACTTAAGACACAAAACCAGGGAGCAGTTCAAACATTAGAAAAGTGACACAGACTTGACAGACAACACAAACTCCAAAACAGAAACACACTTTCACAATTCCCACAAAATCTGGACAGTAAAAGGTACAGGCAGAATCCTACACAAAATCAATGAAAGCAAATACCCAAAGAATCATCCAAACAGTTCAGTACAAGGAAAACAATCAATCAGTTCAAGAGATGAATCGACAGCAACAGAGCCTCACAGATGTACACAATCAGTGTTTCTCTCAAGTGTTTAAGGTAAATCAATGTCACTCAATGAACTCAAGAAAGCAAACACAAATAGGCTTGGCAAGCCTCTAATATCAACACTCAAACAGATACGCATGTTCAAATCAAAAGGTCTTTTTATGGTCATAATGGGGTCAAGGACAAGGGAGGATATATCTGGATGAAAAGCTATAAACCATAAGGGATAGATGAGCAATGGGGAACAAGTATAAACACATTCAAACTCACCTACAGCCTCTAATTCCATCCTCTAGTTAACTCCATTATTCACCGTTGTTCACAATTTTTTTCTGTTTTTCTGATTTTTTTTTTTTCATCATTTTTTTTTCTTCATCCTGTCTTTTTTCTTTACTCTGTTCAACACACAATTTCAAGAGACAAGATGCACCACATATTTACAAACAGAAACAAGATATGAAGAGAACTCACTAATTCATCTGAAATTCCCAGGAGACCACACTTATTCCCAAAACAATTCCAAAGCTACAAAATTCCCTAAGGTTCAGGTAATAATGGTTTTTCACTTAGGGCTAGTGTATGAGCTTCAAAACAAAGAAATGGGGAAAAACATAGGCTCAAAAGGGTATCAATGGATCAAAACAGGGTAGGCTTATCTGGCTTAGAGGCTCAACAACAAAATGCCTTTATCCCTTTCAAACATGCGTATTAGTCAAGAATCAATTCAAAGAGTGAAGCCAAGACATATGTGCAAGCAATCAAGGCATATATCACACACAAGAAAGATCATCAAATGGCTCAAATCTCACACAGGTAATATGGTCACCATCAATTCAACTCTCAAATATCATGATTATCTCCCAAGCAAAGTAAAGCAAGGAATTCAACAGTTTAGAGTATCAATGAAGTGCAGGAAAACTGACAACCTAATCATAGTCCAGAATCCACGAAAATCATGCAAAACTGTACATAAGACACCACAAAATACACAAAAACGAAACATAAACAAAGAAACAACCTCCCCTAATAGACCACACTTAAACGACACAATGTCCTCAGTGTGTCACATTCAGCAGATCAAAACAATCAGAATAGTCATCAGATATCGACAAAGTGCAACAAAAGTGAGGAGGGAAGGAGAGAAGAAACTCCCTGAGTCAGGTGGGAGGGTAGGTGGGGTAGACCAAAGACGTCTCCTCCACCACTGCATCCAACAGAGAAGGATTGCTGAGGAAGGGCTTCAGTCTATGCCCGTTCACCTTGAAGCTTTTAGCTGCAGATGGACCCTGGATTTCTACTGCACCATAAGGATAAACATTAGTCACAACAAAGGGTCCAGTCCACTTTGATCTCAACTTACCACCCATGAGGCCGAGTCTAGAGTTATACAATAAAACCTGTTGGCCAACCTCGAAGTCCCTTCTAACAATGGAGTTATCATGGAACCTCTTGGTTCTTTCCTTGTAGAACTTCGAATTCTCATATGCTTCCAATCGGATTTCATCCAGTTCATTCAGTTGCAACTTCCTTTCCTCTCCAGCTTGGTCCATGGAGAAGTTGCATGTCTTCACAGCCCAATATGCCCGATGCTCAATTTCAACTGGTAGATGACATGCCTTTCCGAAGACAACCCTGTACGGAGACATCCCAATCGGTGCTTTGTATGCAGTCCTGTGGGCCCAAAGAGCATCGTCCAATCTACTACTCCAATCTTTCCTGTTGGGCTGGACAATCTTTTCCAAAATCCTCTTAATCTCCCTGTTGGAGATCTCAGCCTGCCCATTTGTTTGGGGGTGGTAAGGTGTAGAAACTCTGTGCGTCACCCCATATTTCTTGAGTAAAGCTTGCATGGATCTGTTGCAAAAATGGGTTCCCTGATCACTAACAATTGCTCTAGGTACTCCAAACCTGCAAAAGAGGTGAGATCTAACAAAATCCACAACAACCCGAGCATCATTAGTTCTGGTGGCTTTAGCTTCCACCCATTTTGAAACATAATCCACAGCAAGGAGAATATAGGAAAAACCAAAAGAAACAGGAAAAGGACCCATGAAATCTATACCCCAGACATCAAACACCTCACAGAATAGCATAGGTTGTTGAGGCATCTCTTGTCTCTGTGAAATTTGTCCTCCTGCTTTCTGACAAGGCTCACAAGTGCTACAAATCTTCTCCGCATCCTTGAAGATGGAAGGCCAATAGAACCCACAATCAAGCACCCTACGAGCTGTTCTTTGTATCCCCAGATGACCACCAGGTGAGGAGGCATGACAAAACTGCAGGACCGAGTCAATCTCATGGTCTGGAATGCATCTCCTAGTAACCTGGTCACTGCACAACTTCCACAGATATGGGTCATCCCAAACATAATACTTAGCATCACTCTTAATTTTAGCAATCTGAGCACGTGATGCTAAGGGAGGAAAAATAGAAGCAACCAAATAATTTACAATGTGTGCAAACCAAGGAGTCGGGTGAGAAGAAGAAATCATCAACAAACTCTCATCAGGAAAGTCATCCTGGATGGGCAGCACATCAACTTCATTCCCAGCTCTCTCAATCCTGCTAAGGTGGTCCGCAACTAGATTCTGTGCTCCACTCCGGTCCTTAATCTGCAAGTCAAACTCCTGGAGCAGTAGCATCCATCTGATCAATCTAGGCTTTGACTCAGCCTTTTTCAACAGAAACTTAAGAGCTGCATGGTCAGTATATACAATAACAGATGATCCAAGCAAATATGACCTAAACTTATCAAGAGCAAAAACAATTGCCAACAATTCTTTTTCAGTGGTGGTATAGTTTGCTTGGGCAGCATCCAAAGTGCGTGATGCATAGTAAATCACTCTTGGCAGCTTGTCAATTTTCTGTGTCAAGACAGCCCCCAATGCATAGTTAGATGCATCACACATGAGCTCAAATGGGGCTGTCCAATCCGGTGCCTGAATGATAGGGGTGGTAGTCAAAGCTTCCTTGAGGCAATCAAAAGCCTGCTTGCATTTTTCATCACAAACAAAGTCAACATCCTTCTGCAGTAGTCTGGACAAGGGAAGCGCCTTCTTGCTGAAATCTTTGATGAAGCGCCTGTAGAAACCTGCATGTCCAAGGAAAGATCGCACCTCTCGCACGCAAGAGGGGTAAGGCAACTGTGAAATCACAGATATCTTAGCAGGATCTACCTCTATTCCCTTTTCAGAAATGATATGCCCTAAAACCAAACCTTGTTCAACCATAAAGTGACATTTCTCAAAATTGAGAACAAGGTTTGTTTCTATGCATCTTTTCAAGACTTTTTCCAAACTGTCTAAACATACATCAAAAGAAGATCCATACACAGTAAAATCATCCATAAACACCTCTATACAACTCTCAAGAAAGTCACTAAAAATGCTAAGCATGCACCGTTGAAAGGTACCAGGAGCGTTGCATAGACCAAAGGGCATCCTCCGATAGGCAAAAGTGCCAAAGGGGCAGGTGAATGTGGTTTTCTCTTGATCCTCAGGAGCAATATTGATCTGAAAATATCCAGAAAAACCATCAAGAAAACAATAATGAGATTTACCTGCCAGGCGCTCCAGCATCTGATCAATGAATGGCAGGGGAAAATGATCTTTCCTGGTTGCTTGGTTGAGCCTCCTATAGTCAATGCAGACTCTCCAGCTGTTCTGCACTCTAGTTGGGATAAGCTCATCCCTCTCATTCTTCACCACAGTGAGGCCAGTTTTCTTGGGTATGACATGGATGGGGCTCACCCACTGACTGTCTGAAATAGGATAGATGATTCCTGCTTGCAAAAGCTTGGTCACCTCCTTCTTGATGACTTCCATGATCACGGGGTTTTGCCTTCTTTGTGGCTGTCTCACTGGCTTTGCCCCTTCTTCCAAAAGAATTCTATGCATGCATGTGGATGGACTAATACCAGGTATGTCAGCCAAACTCCAACCAATGGCCTTCTTGTTGTTCCTCAGTATACCAAGCAACTTCTCCTCTTGAACAGAATCAAGGGAGGTAGAAATGATCACCGGTTTCTTTTCATCATCCTCCAAGTACACGTACTTGAGGTTATCTGGTAGCTGTTTCAGCTCAAGAGTGGGTGCCTGCAAGTCAGATTCAAGTGTACTTCCTGCAACATTGTTAATGCATTCTGACTCTAAAGAGTGTACAGGTAAAGGCAGATCACTTATCTCATCACAATCCAAATCAATGTCCATCTCAGATATGTCAACAACATCATCAATATCATTCATAGCATCAATATCCTGGACATCACAATCCTCATCAAAATCCACAACATTATCAACATCATTCTCAAAACCTGATTCGAATCTAGATTCAATACATGAATGCAAAGAAGATAGAAAAGAATGCTTCTTCTCATGCACAGAATTAAAGTTGTCAACAACAAATTCATCAATAATGTCATCCAATGTATCAATCCTAAACAGAGAATGGTCCTCAGCTGGAAATTTCATTGCATCAAAGATATTAAAATGAACAACAATATCAGCAAATTCCATAGACAAAGTTCCAGCATACACATCAATCTTAGTTCGGGCAGTTTTCAAGAATGGCCTGCCTAAAATAATGGGAGCGGATCCATGAGAGAATCCCTCCTCCATTTCCAAAACATAAAAATCAGCAGGAAAAATCAATTCACCAACCCTTACCAAGACATCTTCTATGAAACCTGTTGGGTGAGTAACACTCCTATTAGCCAACTGAATGACCACACCCGTGGTTTGCAAAGGACCAAGAGATAAAGATTCATATATAGACAAAGGCATGACATTAACAGAAGCACCCAAATCAAGCATGGCATTCTCAAATTTATTATTTCCAATTACACAAGGAATGCAAAATATACCTGGATCTTTGCACTTTTCAGGAATGTGCGGGACCGACTTACCAATAAGTGCAGATACATTTCTTCCCATGCTAATCCTTTCATTTCCCTTCATCTTCCTCTTGTGTGTGCACAGCTCCTTCAAGAATTTTGCATACTTTGGTATCTGCTTGATTGCATCAAGTAGAGGTATGTTCACCTCCACCTTCCGGAAGGTCTCCAGAATTTCTTTATCTACCTCTTCCATCTTTTTGCTAGGAAGTGCTCGTGAAGGGAATGGAAGAGGGATAGGTCGGTCAATCAATGGAGATGGTGTGGCAGCAGTAGTGGTGGTTAAGGGAGGAGATCCTCCTGAAGAAGAACCACCGACTGGAGAAGAAGATTCACCTGCCTCAAATGTCCTGCTTGGACCAGCTTGGTCCTCCTTTTTGTGAGAAGTAGCAGGCACGGGTGTCGGTATAGAGGCGGGCTCTGAAGGTACAACAATCTGCTTCCCTGATCTGAGGGTTATGGCACTCACATTTCTTGGATTCTGCACAGTCTGCGATGGTAACTTACTAGAATTTTGAGACTGCGCCTGGTTTATCTGAGTGGCCATCTGACCTATCTGGTTAGTGAGGCTCTGTATGGACGCTCTAGTCTCCTGCTGAAATTGCATGTTGTCTTTCTGAAACTGCATGTTATCTTTCTGAAACTGCAGGTTTTGCACAGTCATCTGTCTCACTAACTCTTCCAATGAAGGTTCAGACGAAGTAGAAGGTTGGGCAGCTGGTTGGGCAGGTGCCTCTTGCTGTTGCTGTTGTTGTTGCCTTTGGTGTTGTTGCATGGGTGGAGGCACATATCTGTTAGGTGTTCCAGCATTCTGAAAAGGTGGCGCCTGCTGCTGTTGCTGTGGCGCATTGTTCCATCTAAGATTGGGGTGATTCCTCCACCCTGGGTTGTACCTGTTGCTGGACAAGTCATGATTTTGCTGTTGTGGCTGCCTGTTGTTGTAGATGTTTGTAGTATAAGCCTGAGGCACATCAGAGGCAGCAGGATGTTGCAAAGAAGGACATGCATCTGTGTAGTGGTCACTGGAAGGACAAATAGCACATAGTCGTGCAACAGATGCAGATTGAGATGTCGATCTCTGGTTGGTAGTCAACTGTGTCACCATCTTCGCAAGAGAGTTAATCTGGCCTTCTAACTTGCTTTCAACAGCTGATAAAGACTGGGCAATATCTTGTACGCCCTTCACCACAATGGCATCATTCCTGTTGCTAAACTGCTGGGAGTTGGAGGCCATCTTCTCAATCAATGGTCTGGCCTCAGCAGGTGTGATGTCTCCAAGAGCTCCACCACAGGCAGCATCGATCATACCTCGATCCATGTTGTTCAAACCCTCGTAGAAATACTGAATAAGGAGTTGTTCAGGTATCTGATGGTGGGGGCAGCTAGCACAAAGTGTCTTGAATCTCTCCCAATATTCGTACAGGTTCTCTCCACTAAGCTGTCTAATCCCAGTTATGTCTTTCCTGATAGCTGTGGTCCGGGATGCTGGGAAAAATTTCTCCAAGAACAGCCTCTTCAGATCATCCCAGCTAGCAATGGATCTCGGCGCTAAACTATACAACCAATCCTTAGCAACATTTTCCAATGAATGAGGGAATGCCTTCAAGAAGACGTGCTCTTCAGGAACATCGTGCGGTTTCATACTGGAACAAACAACCAGGAATTCCTTCAAATGCTTATGTGGACTCGCACCTGCAAGACCATGAAACTTGGGCAACAAATGGATCAGTCCAGTCTTGAGAACATACGGAACGTCCTCATCAGGATATTGGATGCACAAGCTTTCAATATCGAAATCAGGTGCAGCCATCTCCCTAAAAGTCCTCTCGCGAGGTGGAGGTTGTGCCATATTGTTCTCAGTGTGAAAAACAACAGAATCAGAATCAAGTACAGATGCAGTAGATGCAGTATGCACAGAATACTCAACAGTAGGATGCACAATATCTAATGGAACAGGTTCAAAAACAGACTCTAAAGACAAATTCCTAGAATGCCTAATTAAGCTATGAAAAGTCCTATCAATCTCAGGATCAAAGGGTGGTATGAATCCAGGATTTCCTCTAGTCATGCACTAAATCACGACACCCTGTAATCAAGAAACAATAGCACAGAAAATTCAAACCACAGAAATAAACACAAGGTAGCAAAACAACACTATCACAAACACATACACAAATCACACAACACAGACACAAGACTCAAAACTGAACCGTTGGTCCCCGGCAACGGCGCCAAAATTTGATACAGCTGTCGCGGCCGATCAAATTTGATGTGCAATTAAGAATGCAGTACAGTGCTAGGAATTGACTCCTAGGTCGTTTCTCAGGGACCAAATGTCGTTCAGTCTTTTGTCAACACGTAATGGGGGGGTTTTGAAAATTGTTTTGGTTGCGGATGAAATTTAAAAGCGTTGAAATAAAATTAAAATAGTAAAACGAAATTAAAAAAAAATGAAATTGCTACAGTGAAAATGAAAATACAGTAACGTAAAACAGTAAAAATAAATCTGGACCAAAAAATTAAATACAGAAAACGAAAATACAGTAAATAATAATTATAGAAAACAGTAGAAACAGAAAATAAATTACAATAGTAAATAATTACAGCAAAACAGTAAATACAGGAACAGAAAAAATTCAAATATGAAAACAGAATTAAAATTACAGCAGCAAAATACAACAAACAAAAATACAGAAAATCATTTCAACATATGATATAAAATATTTTAAGACAAGAAATAAAATTAAAATGTGTCTACCATTAACCATGAACCATTTTACTAGAAGAAAATAATTTAAATGAATGCCTTTAAAGCTTGAAATGAAAGACGTTACACTCCTCCTAGATTGGCTTAGTTTTCCACTTGAAATACAATTAAAGAAGACCTTTAAAACTAACAAAACAAGGACGTGCAGCAGCTATAAATTGGCATATGTTTCCATGTGAAATGAATTAAAATAAGGCCTTGGAACTAATACATAAAAACGTGGCAGCAGCACTTGAATTGGTTAAATCCACCTATTTACCAAGAGCAATTGAAAGCTATTAAAATGAAAGCAATTAACGTGCAACCATTACTCCATTATAGTCATGTCTAATTCCAAATAGAATAAGAAATGCAAGAAAGGGGTCGTGGGCCACTTCTTCTCAATCACATGAAAGAAAGCACTTGGTTTAAGAATTCTGAAAAGTTGTTTCCATTCACGTAAATTCCTCCTCCAAAAGATGCTCTTTGAAAGCTTTTGTCTTCTTCTCCAAAGCACTCTTCACACGGCTCACCCTCCTTACTTTCCATCTAAAATCAATCACTACTTCTTATAATAATAACAATAACAATCCTATTCTAACAAACCAAACTCGGTGCTGCATAAATGATTCACGTTTCCCTTCATTTTAATCAAAACAAAACAAGATGGAAAGGTGCAAAGGTGCTGCTCCATGGACTCAACACTACACGGCATTATATAAAAGAAAGGCAAAGATAACATAGCATTTAGAAAAAACAAGTAGGACCCTACTACTTTCTTCAAAGCTAAATAAAATTGTATATGCTGGCTGAATTCATATCCACATCACCATGCAAACAATTACTTGGCCATGTTCAAATGAATAAAAAGATGCAAGACCGTGGACACTTGCACTTTTTCTGCAGAATTTAATGCACACACCCTTTCTATAAGCTAATGACCGTCCACTTTGCTGCATCCATTCCAGTTGCACTCTCCTTTCCTCCTTCTTCAACTACGTTCCCTTCTCATCAAAAATCACTTCTCCCCTTTGTAACAAATCCTTCTCTTCCTCTCTACTCTTTAGCAAGCAAATAAGTGTGTGTGGTTTACTCTTCCATACAGCAGAAACAAATCAGCATCTACAAGGTTTCACTGGCCTCTCCTCTTCTCTTTACCGTGAACTCCCATCTCATATTAAACAACTTTCTTTTTGTGGTTTTTTATGTTGAATAGGTGACGGCAGTTCCTTTCTACTCTACTATGAAAGCAAAACAAATGAACATGATATTTGGTTCTACACAAAGCCATGAATCATCTTTTCAAAGGTTACAAGATGCTAAGAGATTGTATGAAAATGCAGAAAACCAAAATGGAAGATGCAATTACAATTCAAGAAAGAAAATAAACATAAGCTATTCATTCATCATGAACATGTTTCCAGTTCTCAAGGAAAAGCATTCAAAGTACAAAGAAGCAAAGCAAAGTAAAGGAAACAAACTAGCTGCCTCTTGGTCTTGTGTCTTCTTCCAGTAGTGTTTCAAGAATCAAATACAGTTTTGCTTCCCTCTTCTAGCTCTCTGGACGTATCATCTCACACCAGCACCTTCTCTTTCTTCATGAAGCCATGATCTCTGTAATACTCTTGCTATACTCCACGGGAAAAGAGAAAAGATAGGATGCCCCCCAAATTGCCGAGAGGAAGGAGGTTTTAAGAGACCCCAAAAATCAGCATGTGTGTTGTCTCTTTGTGCCATAGAGTAGCGACTGATCCACCACCTAGTAGTTAGCCTTTTTCATTTTTCTTCAATTAATCCCCTGTGCTTGGATTTAGCTCTCCAATTGGTGTTTCACGGGATGACTTTGTTCTTGGATTTAGCTCATTCTACCTTTTCTCAATTGTATGTTGAATTTTCCAAAGGTGGTATGTGTATGGCCGAGACTTTCAAGTATGGTCACTTCCCTCATTCCCTCATTTAATTTGTAATGTGAATTGTATACATAAGACAATGCTATTCTTTTCCAAAACAATTCATAAAACAGTGGGCTGCACTTGGAACTTGGTGGTCTCTTCTCTTTCATTCCAACTTAGGCTAAATGTTTTGCAAAATTCTTCATTTGAATCCAAAGAGTTGCCGTGAGGTGTAATGATGCCAAGCCTATTTTGCTTTTACAAACTCAAGAAAAATATTTCATTATACGGATCAATACACAGATTAATTCAATGCAGTACGGCTTCGACTAGATAACACAGTGTGTAAATAAATATTCTTCCTAATGTTCTAAAATATTTACAGAATTTTCCCTGCATTCACTAATGTAAATAATTATTCTCAGATAATTCAAATTAAGTAAAATAAGAATTTCTGATCAAATTAAGCACAATCAGTAAAAACGGGAAAATACTGGACAATTAAGCACAACTCCCTGATTAATTTTAGTACAGTAAACTAAGTGAAGTGAAGAAAATAATGATTCATCAACACACTTCCCAGACGCTGTTATTCTTGTGTTCTCTGCGTGAATCCAAGCCTGTAACAGCTGCTGGTTGTAAATCCTTGGACAGGTGTTGCTGGAAGGTGATGAGCTGCTGCCCAAGTGAAGGCTTGCTGCTGGATGGAAACCGAGAGTCCTCTTGAAGCCAAACCCGTGTGCTTGCTTCCATGTGGCCTCTCTTCAATAAGTGTGGTTCCAGCAACTACCTTTTAAAAATTTCTTCAATCAACACTATCAAGAGGGCCCTCAACTAAATCATGTTTCAGCAGTGACATGCACCGTGAATGTACAAGCTAAAATGAAATTTAGTTGTTGGATGTGATTATGTGTTTCTCCACTAGACGTAAGCTTTCAACAAGTGGCCCCCTCGTTTGTTCCCAACCGTGTGACTTGGTGCTCTTCCATGTCAACATAGCAGCCCCCACATCTACTGTTGCACGTTCCCACATCCATGATGCCAATTCTAATTTCAACATTCAATTGTAGCATGGATAAGGCTCTGGACAGCCACGGGAATCACCTCCATCACCATGCAGCACCTTGCTTCTTTCTTCCAGCGTCTTTTCATTTTACTAGATGTCACCATTTTCTAATAACAAAGCACCCCTTACAAAGAGTAAAATGACCATAATGTCCTCTTTATTGTAAATACTTCTTTAATGGAGAGTCTTTAATTTTTGTGGCAGCCTTCCAAATGTCCAAAATTATTATCCAATAATTCCTTACAATTAATAATGCAAATAATTAGCCTCAAATAATTCAAATTAATTAAAATAAGAATTTCTGGACAAATTAAGCTCAATTAAGAAAAATAGGATAATAGTGAACATTAAAGCACAATTCCTTGTTTAAATCGGGTACAATAAGCTAAGTGAAGTCAATAAAATATTGACTTATCAAAATAGACCACACTTAGTCTTTTGCACTCCTGGGCAAAATCAAGACGCAGATCAAGGAATGAGTCAAAGGACATCAAGGAAGTGACACAAACTCAACACACAGAAAACAAAAACTCACAAAGAAACAAATCGATTTACACAGTTCTCAAGCAATCTGGACATAGAAAAGATGTAGACAATATCCAACACAAAATCACAGAAAGCAAATACTCACAGAAATCATCCAAGCAATTCAAAACATGGTAAAATAATTAATCAGCTTAAGAGGTGATTTAAAAATAACAAAACCTCACAGATGCACTCACAGTGTTTCTCTCAAGTGTTTAAGGTAAATCAATGTCACTCAATGCACTCAAGAAAACAAACACAAATAGACTTGGCAAGCTTCTAATATCAACACTTAAAACATATGCATCTTCAGATCAAAAGGTCTTTACTGGGTTGTAATGGGGCCAAGGACAAGGGAGGATAAATATGGATAAGTAGCTACAGCTCAGAAGAAATAGAGGAACACTGGGGAACAAGTGTAAACACAGTGAAATCTCACCCAAACCTCTAATTCAATCCTCTTCTCGACTCCATTATTTACAAAATTATTTTTCAATTTTTCTCTTTTTCTCATCATTTTTTTTTCATCCTGTCTTTTTTTTTTTTTTTTTTTTCACAACAGGATATAAATTATCATTTCAAAACATGATGAGGAACCAACTAGCCCATTCATCAGAATTCCCAAGGAGACCACACTTATTCTCAACATACTTCTATAGCTCCAAACTTTCCTAAGGTTAAGGTAATCATTTGTTTTTCACTTAGGATCAGTGTATGAGCTTTAACACAAAGAAATATATATATAGTATAGGCTCAAAGGGGTTACCAAAGGATAATAACAAGGTAGGCTTATTTGGCTAAAGAGGCTCAAGAACAAAAATGCCTTTATCACGTCTGAACATGCATATCAATCAAGTATATCAAAAAGAATCAAGCCAAGGCATATGTGCAAGCATTCAAGATACATATCACACAAGAAAGAAAATTAAGTGGCTCAAATTCTCACACAGGGTATTCGTCACAATCAAATCAACCTCTTAAACACATAATCATCTTTCCAGGCAGAGAAAAACAAGGATTTTAAACCATAAGTATTAATGAAGTGAAGGAAAAATCTACAACTTAGACATCATCCAGAAATCAAGAGAAAAATGTAAAATTTATTGAACACAAAACTCGATAAAAATAACTTAAAAGAGAAAAAATTTAACACTCAAAAAAAAAAATTTAACACACAAAATACATACTAACAGAAACTAACAGAAAATCAAAATTTCTCCCTAGTAAATAGACCACACTTCAATCACACAATGTCCTCAGTGTGTTACAATCATCAGATTATCAATTTCAGAGCAGTCAAATAATATAGACAAGTGCAACAAAAGTAGAAAAATGGGAAGAAATTTTCAGTAACATCCATCAGTAGATGTTATCATTGACATCCATCAGTAGATGTCTAAATCACCTAGCACCCATCAGTAGATGCTATTAAAATTTTTTTTTATTTTTTTTTTATTATTTAATTTTTTTTTTTTTTTTTTTTTTTGGAAAAGGAGAAGACCGGTACTGTGGCAACAGTCTCGGTGGCAAAGACCGGAACTGTTGCTACAGTGGCAAAGCTTTGGCTACAAATGAGCCACTCCTCCGCGTCTGAGCGCCATTTCCTGACTCTCTCTCTCTCCTCTCTGCTTCTCTCTCAACTCTCTCTACTCTCTCTGCTCTCTCCTATGCTCTCTCCACTCTCTGCTCTCTCAACTCTCTACTCTCTGCTCTCTTCTCTCTTCTCTCTCTCGAGCGTCTGGATCTGCGAGGAAGCTCTGCCCCTTCGCCTTCTGAAGAGTCTGAGTGAGATCTGTGAGGAGCCTCTGCCTGTGTGCCTTCGGAGCATCTAAGATCTGCGTCAAGCTTTTGTAAGCCCTACTACTCCGGGTAAGTCCTCTACACCTTTGATCTCCTTCTTTCTGCCGTTTAAGCTTTCTGCTCTTAAGCTTTACCTTTTCCTGCTTTCCAGATCTTTCATTTTTCTTCTTTTCCTGCTTTCAGATCTTATTCGTTTTTTTTTTTTTTTCTTTTTCTGCTTTCTTTTCCTGCTTTCTGTTCCTTCTTTATTTTCAGCTTTCTGCTCTTTATTGTGCTTTCTCTATTTTGCTCTCCCTTTCCCTTTTCATTTTTTTTTCATATTTTTGAAACTGAAAAACACTTAAACACATAAAACACAACTGTCTAAAAACTTAAGGGGTATATCGGCTGGAAACCAGACGTTAATCTCCCTTCGATTGAAGGTATGGCAGAGACAATCGGGTAGAACAACGCCACGTACCCCACTTAAAATTAAATAAAACACAGAAACATAATATACAAGAACAATATGGACAAGGACAACTGGACATAGATCCGTTTAGGACCCTTTGCAAGGACCGTGAAACAGATCTGAGACCAGACACAAAAACAATCAAAGACAGACAGGACAAAATAAATCTAAAATGAAACAAGAACAAACAATTAAAGAAAATACTGAACTAAGAATCTAATATATTTTTATGCTTTTTTTTTTTTTTATGTTTTAGTTCTTTTTATTTTTATATTTTTTTTTTATTAAGTTTTAGAATATTTCAAGAGGAATGATGACGAGTGAGATGGAATCAGAGAGATACACTAGTCAGCGATGGCGTCCTACAGATGATCAGATCACGATGATGACCAAAATCTACAACTATGGGGTCACACACCCAAGCCGAGCGCAAGTCGTCGAGATCGCGTCTCGACTAAGGACCTTCGGCGAAGCCACTGAATACAACGTGCACTGCTGGTTTAACAACCATGGCAATCGGGTCAGGCGCTGGCAAGCAGAGATAGACCCCACAGGCACTCTCTTTTCACAACTGCCGCTATATATGTACGGTAAGACCTCTGATCACACCTTCATAAAATTTTCCATTCCTCTTCTATTATTAACACAAGTTTTATTTTTTTATTTTTTTATTATTTTTTATTTTTTATTTTTTTGTTTGAAAGAAAATAACTGGGTGATAATGAGGGCACCGAGGCTGCTGAATTTGTTTCCAGTTCCGATCATTATCGATGACGACAGAAATGAACGAGAAATTCCTCCACCAAAGCCTCCGCTCGTGACTTTTCGAACCAGAGCTCCCTCAACGGAGCTCTCCCTTAGACCACCACAACCAGCTCGAGAGTTCTTTCATTTTTAAAGTTTTATGTTTTTTTTTTTTTTTTTTTTTTTTTTTTTTGTTTTTGTTGGCCGAGTGTGGCCAGAATTTGAACAAGTACTGTAATAAGGACACTTAATTTTTTATGTTTTTAATTTTTTTTTTTTTTATTTGGACTGTAATATTAACGATCAATAATGATCGAACCTCGGACATCTTTATTTTATTTTTATGAATTTTATTTTTATTATCAATGTAAGACAGAATGTTTACTGCGAATTTGTTATGTTTCAATAAATGCACTCAGATTAGTGTCTCTGTTAAAACTTCACTTCTCTGCCTTACATGTTAATTCTACTCTTATGACTATATATATATATTTTTTTTTTTTTAATTTTAAATCTTTTTTTTTTAATAACAACTAAATACAGAACATAGCACAATTAAACACATATATACACAATATATATTAACACAGTAAAAATCTAAAACAAAAACCTGAACTGAAGTGACAACGCCGCCAAAATTTGCTGAAGGTGTCGTTGTCGCCTACAGAAATATACAAGACAAAACACACAAAACAAACATATTAACAGAACAAAACTTTATACAACAAAAATCTAAAACCAAACCTCCATTGGTTGGTCCCCGGCAGCGGCGCCATTTTGATGAACGGGTCGCACCGCTCACAAAAGTTGTTTGCAGATAAGAATGCAGTACAGGACTAGGATTTGACTCCTAGGTCGTTTCTCAAGGACCAATTTTGGTGGTTCAGTCTCAGATTTAACACGAAGGGGGGTTGTGAATGTTTTTGGTTTTTTATGCAGTAAAATTAAATTAAACTGAAAATTAACTTTAAAACAGTAAATGTGAAAACGATGAAGTAAAATTCAAAACATAAAAAAAAAAACGGTAAAAGATATAAAATTAACGCGGGAACATTAAACGTGAACAAAACGTAAAACATTAAACGCAAAAATAGGGGCATCAGTAAAAACAAAACCGTAAAATTTAAAATAGTGAAAATGGTAAAAACGAAATTAAAATAGTAAAACAATTTTAAAACAGTAAAAATGAAATTGCTACAGTGAAAACGAAAATACAGTAACACAAAACAGTGAAATTAAATCTGGACAGAAAACTTAAAAATACAGAAAACGAAAATACAGAAAAACACAAAATACAGAGAACAGTAAAAACAGTAAAACAGTAAAAATACTAAAATAGTAAAAATGAAAATACAGTAACATGAATTAGTAAAAATAAATCTGGAATAGTAAAAAATGAAAATACATAAAAACATAAAATACAGAAAAAGATAAATACAGAAAACAGTAAAAACAGTAAAAATAGAATCAAAATCACTGCAGTAAAATACAGAAAATAAAATTACAGTAAATGATCAACATGCAAAAATAAAGAACAACATAAATTAAATTACCGAAAACAACAACTGAAATTAAATTACCACAGAAATTAAATTACGGCAGTAAAAAGAAACAGTAAAACAATTCTAGAAATTTTAACAACAGGAAATAAAAATAGTGCATTGGATTAAAATTATAGAAGAGTTTATTACAACAAAAGAAGAGGAAAACTAAATTAGAAATTCCACATTACAGCAAAGAAGATGAATCAGTGCATCAACCGTAACCTTCCATCTCTGTGTTTCTTCACTACTGTTCCAGCCCCCTGCTGCATTGTCCAGCCCCTTACTGCAGCTGCTGGAACCTCTGGTTTACTCTCCTCACGGCCTCTCTTTTATATCCACCAAGAGCCGTTTCTCCTTTTCTCCATGGCTTATGCACACAAGAAAAATTTGTCTTTTAGTGAGAAATTATTTTTTAGTGCACCACTTTCTTCTTTAGTAGAAAGAAATCACGGGTCCTCATGCACACTTGAACGTCTCTTTCTTGCCATCCACCATCACTTCTTTCATAGCTTTGTCTTTTAGCAACTTTCTTATTCTCCACTTTTGTTCTCTCTTACGTACCAAAATTAAGCAAGGCCCCTCCATTAAGCCAACAGGCCGTGGCACCTTGTTCTTCTTTCCGTGAATAATCATGTGCTGGTGGACCATTACCGTGCTGCACTTCACCATGCTGCTGGTTGCGTGTTCATTCCATGGATATGTGAATCAGTATCTGCACCGTGTCCAGCCCATTGCCTCGTGTACACACTTCCCAGACGCTGTTATTCTTGTGTTCTCTGCGTGAATCCAAGCCTGTAACAGCTGCTGGTTGTAAATCCTTGGACAGGTGTTGCTGGAAGGTGATGAGCTGCTGCCCAAGTGAAGGCTTGCTGCTGGATGGAAACCGAGAGTCCTCTTGAAGCCAAACCCGTGTGCTTGCTTCCATGTGGCCTCTCTTCAATAAGTGTGGTTCCAGCAACTACCTTTTAAAAATTTCTTCAATCTAACACTATCAAGAGGGCCCTCAACTAAATCATGTTTCAGCAGTGACATGCACCGTGAATGTACAAGCTAAAATGAAATTTAGTTGTTGGATGTGATTATGTGTTTCTCCACTAGACGTAAGCTTTCAACAAGTGGCCCCCTCGTTTGTTCCCAACCGTGTGACTTGGTGCTCTTCCATGTCAACATAGCAGCCCCCACATCTACTGTTGCACGTTCCCACATCCATGATGCCAATTCTAATTTCAACATTCAATTGTAGCATGGATAAGGCTCTGGACAGCCACGGGAATCACCTCCATCACCATGCAGCACCTTGCTTCTTTCTTCCAGCGTCTTTTCATTTTACTAGATGTCACCATTTTCTAATAACAAAGCACCCCTTACAAAGAGTAAAATGACCATAATGTCCTCTTTATTGTAAATACTTCTTTAATGGAGAGTCTTTAATTTTTGTGGCAGCCTTCCAAATGTCCAAAATTATTATCCAATAATTCCTTACAATTAATAATGCAAATAATTAGCCTCAAATAATTCAAATTAATTAAAATAAGAATTTCTGGACAAATTAAGCTCAATTAAGAAAAATAGGATAATAGTGAACATTAAAGCACAATTCCTTGTTTAAATCGGGTACAATAAGCTAAGTGAAGTCAATAAAATATTGACTTATCAGGGTGTCATCCAAACTTCCTGATAGAAAGGTTTGTTGCTGTTGCTTGTTAAATTGCCCAGTTTGTCCAGCTTGCCCACTTTGTTCCTGACCAATACTTGGGTGTGGTTTCCACCCTTGATTGTAGCTCCCTTGACGGTACTGATTGGTCATGTAGTTTACATCCTCTACGGCTTCAACTGGAAAGGCACATTGACCATTGATATGGTCACCTCCACACAATTCACACAACTGGGATTGTACCTGTGCAACAGTCTTTAGCTCTTGTGGCAATTGTTCAAGTATCTTTGAGAGATTCTCCAATTGTTGAGTTATTAACTTGTTCTGAGCTATCAAGGCATCATTGGATTGCAACTGTAGAACTCCTTTTTGTTGAATAGGAGCTCCTCTTTCACTGTTCCACTTATTGTTATTAGTAGTCATGTTTTCAATTATTTCTGTGGCTTCCTCTGGAGTCTTCCATTTGATATTGCCTCCAGCTGAGGCGTTAAGCATCATCATGGTTTGTGAACCAAGACCTCTAAGGAAGATTAGGACTACTTCTCTTTTTGCACTCTTGTCTTTTCTAATGTCACTTCTCTCCTTCTTCACTCTTTTCACCAAATTCACCTTAAAACCTGCACAAAAACACTCAAATCAAGCATAAACCTGTCCAGCTCTCTTATTTATGAAAATATGGATAAAAGGCATGATTTCAAGCTAGTTTCTAAGTCTAAAGGTTGCTTTTTAGTATCAATTTTAAGCATGAAAATAACAGTTTTTCAACTGTTATCAGGAGGAAGTGGAGGAAGTGAAGGAAATGGAGGAAGTAAAGGAAGTGGAGGAAGTGGTGGAAGTGGAGGAAGTGTAGGAAGTGGACGAAGTGGAGGAAATGGATAAATTGGACGAAGTGCTCGAAGTTGACGATTTGGACGAAGTGAACGAAGTGCTCAAATTAGACGAAATTGACGAAGTAGAGGAAGTGGAGGAAGTGGAGAAAGTGCACGAACTTGACGAAGTTGAGGAAATGGATGAAGTGGACGAAGTGGTCGAACTTGACGAATTGGACGAAGTGAACGAAGTGGTCGAAGTAGACGAAATGGACGAAGTGGAGGAAGTGGAGGAAGGGGTGGAATTGGAAGAAGTGGACGAAGTGGAGCAAGTGGAGGAAGTGGAGGAAGTGGACGAAGTGGAGGAATTGGACGAACTGGACGAACTGGACGAAGTGGTCGAAGTAGACGAAGTGCACGAAGTGGAGGAAGTAGAGGAAGTGGAGGAAGTTGAGGAAGTGGACGAAGGGGTTGAAGTAGACGAATTTGACGAAGTGGACGAAGTTGACAAAGTGGACGAGGTGGACAAAGTGGACGTAGTTGACGAAGTGGACAAAGTGGACGAAGTGGACAAAGTGGAGGAAGTGGAGGAAGTTGACGAAGTGGAAAAAGTGGACGAAGTGGAGGAAATGGAGAAAGTGCAGGAGGTGGAGGAAGTGGACGAACTGGACGAATTGGACAAAGTCGACGAAATGGTGGAAGTGGACGAAGTTGATGAAGTGGGCGAAGTGGACGAAGCTGACGAAGTGGGCGAAGTGGACGAAGTGGAGGAAGTTAACGAAGTGGACGAAGTTTACAAAGTGGACGAGGTAGACGAAGTGGACGTAGTTGACGAAGTGGACAAAGGGGACGAAGTTGACAAAGTGGAGGAAGTGGAGGAAGTGGACGAAGTGGTCGAAGTGGACGAAGTGGTCGAAGTGGTCGAAGTGGACGAAGTGGACGAATTGGACGAAGTCGACGAAATGGAGGAAGTGGACGAAGTGGAGGAACTGCATCAAGTGGACGAAGTTGACAAAGTGGACGAGGTGGACGAACTTGACGAAGTGGACAAAGTGGACGAAGTGGACAAAGTGGAGGAAATGGACGAAGTGGATGAAGTGGACGAATCAGACAAAGTGGACGTAGTGGACGAAGTGGTCGAACTAGACAAAATGGACGAAGTGGAGGAAGTTGAGGAAGTGGAGGAAGTGGAGGAAGTGGATGAAGTCGTCAAAGTAGACGAAAGTGACGAAGTGGAGGAAGTGGAGGAAGTGGAGAAAGACGAGGAAGTGGAGGAAGTGCAGGAAGTGGAGAAAGTGAAGGAAGTGGAGGAAGTGGAGGGAGTTGACGATGTGGACGACGTGGACGAAGTGGAGTAAGGGGAGGAAGTGGAGTAAGGGGAGGAAGTGGAGGAAGTGGAGGAAGTGCTGGAAGTGGACGAAGTGGAGGACGTGGAGGAAGTGGACAAATTGGACGAAGTGGTCGATGTAGACGAAGTGCACGAAGTGGATGAAGTGGAAGAGGTGGAGGAAGTGGAGAAGTGCTCGAAGTAGACGAAATTGACGATGTAGAGGGGGTGGAGGAAGTGGAGGAAGTGGAGAAAGTCGAGGAATTGGAGGACGTGGAAAAAGTGGAGAAAGTGGAGGAAGTGGAGGAAGTGGAGAAAGTGGAGCAAGTGGAGGAAGTGCAGGAAGTGGACGAAGTGGAGGAAGTGGACGAAGTGGACGAAGTGAAGGAAGGGGAGGAAGTGAACGAAGTGGAGGTAGTGGACGAACTTGGCGAATTGGACGAAGTGGTCGAAGTAGACGATGTGCACGAAGTTGAGGAAGTGGAGGAAGTGGAGGAAGTGTAGGAAGTGGAGGAAGTGGAGGAAGTGGAGGAAGTGGATGAAGTTGACGAAGTGGACGAAGGGAGCAAGTGGAGGAAGTGGAGGAAGTGGACGGAGAGGTCGATGTGGACGAAGTTGACGAAATGGACGAAGTGGACGAAGTTGAGGAAGTGGAGGAAGTGGATGAACTGGACGAAGTGGACGAAAGGGACAAAGTGGTCGAAGTGGATGAAGTGGAGGAAGTGGACAAAGATATGAAAAGGAGTAAATGGAGGAAGTGGAGGAAGTGGAGGAAGTTTAGGGAAGGGACGATGTAGTCGAAGTGGTCGAAGTAGACAAAATTCACGAAGTGGACGAAGTGGAGGAAGTGGAGAAAGTGGAGGAAGTTGAGGAAGTGGAGGAAGTTGACGAAGTGGAGAAAGTGGAGGAAGTGGAGGAAGTGAAGGAAATGGAGCATGTAAAGGAAGTGGAGGAAGTGGTGGAAGTGGAAGAAGTGTAGGAAGTGGAGGAAGTGGAGGAAATGGATAAATTGGACGAAGTGGTCGAACTTGACGATTTGGACGAAGTGAACGAAGTGCTCAAAGTAGACGAAATTGACGAAGTAGAGGAAGTGGAGGAAGTGGAGGAAGTGGAGGAAGTGGAGAAAGTCGAGGAAGTGGAGGAAGTGGAAAAAGTGGAGGAAGTGGAGGAAGTGGAGAAAGTGGAGGAAGTGCAGGAAGTGCAGGAAGTTGACGAAGTGGAGGAAGTGGACGAAGTGGAGGAAGGGAGGAAGTGAACGAAGTGAAGGTAGTGGACGAACTGGGCGAATTGGACGAAGTGCTCGAAGTAGACGAAGTGCACGAAGTTGAGGAAGTGGAGGAAGTGGAGGAAGTGTTGGAAGTGGACGAAGTGGAGGAAGTGGATGAAGTTGACGAAGTGGAGGAAGGGAGCAACTTGAGGAAGTGGAGGAAGTGGACGGAGAGGTCGATGTGGACGAAGTGGACGAAGTTGACGAAATGGACGAAGTGGACGAAGTTGAGGAAGTGGATGAACTGGACGAAGTGGACGAAAGGGACAAAGTGGTCGAAGTGGAAGAAGTGGATGAAGTGAAGGAAGTGGACAAAGATATGAAGAGGAGTAAATGGAGGAAGTGGAGGAAGTTCAGGAAAGGGACGATGTAGTCGAAGTGGTCGAAGTAGACAAAATTCACCAAGTGGACGAAGTGGAGGAAGTGGAGGAAGTGGAGAAAGTGGAGGAAGTTGAGGAAGTGGAGGGAGTTGACGAAGTGGAGAAAGTGGAGGAAGTGGAGGAAGTGGAGGAAGTGAAGGTGATAACAGTTGAAAAACTGTTATTTTATGCTTAAAATTGACACAAAAAGCAACCTTTACACTTAGAAACTAGCTCGAAATCATGTTTTTATCCATATTTTCATAAATAAGAGAGTTGGACAGGTTTATGCTTGATTTCAGTGTTTTTGTGCAGGTTTTAAGGTGAATTTAGTGAAAGAAGTGAAGAAGGAGAGAGATGAAATCAGAAAAGACATCAAAAAGTGCAATAGGAGAAGCCGAAAGTACCGCTCAACGGCAGTTTACCGCTGAGCGGCAATCAGGAAGTCACGGGAGGTCCGCTGAGCGGCAAAATGGCCGCTGAGGGGAAGAAACGAGACGCGCACTCACCGCTGAGCGGTATTTTACCGCTGAGCGGCACACTTATGGGCTTGGGCCTAGATTTTCTGTAATTTTAGAATAGTATATAAGCTTTAGGACGTCCTAGGGTTTGTATCTTTGGCAGAAACGAAGCAAACACTCTCTCTTCCACCCCTTTGAAGGAGGATCTTGGATGCTCAGGCTACTTCTTCACCTTTCTAGGGTTTTATCCTTCATTCTTTCATTATTGTTCATCTAGGTTCACCACGAATATGGTGAACTAAACCTTGTATGTTTGTTGGGGAATCAATGTAATCTTTTGAAGCTCTCATATATGGAATTTGTGCTTGCATCTTAATCTAAGATTTATGCTTTCTTTCATCATTAGTTAGGGTTTTTCCTCTTTGCTTAATGCTTGCATTGTTTAACTCATTCAATGCATGATTATTGGTTTTGTCGATACGGGAACGTACGGGGAAGTCTAGATCCGGGGAATTACTCCCAATAGTATATTGGTTGTCGTTAAGCTCCTGTGCTAAAAGAACTAATTATTAGGAATGTTAGGAATCGTATGAACTCGTAATTATGGATAGGCCTTCTTGACAAGGTAATTTAGAGAGTGGCATTAACAATGATGATTTGAATGTTGAATTCCTAAAATATATGAGAGTGGATGAGATGAAATTGACCCCCAACAACATATTCATTCATATATTTCATTGAAAGTATTTGTCTTTTGCTTTTGCCATTGATCAAAACCTCATGCATACATATTTATTTTCGTCTTTCGCATAGTAAAATCCAATTATTTCGTTCTTAAGTCTTAGCTAATCAACAAACCACACAACTAAACTAGGCCGTGAGTCCTTTGGGAGAACGATACTTGGTCTTACCAAGTTTATTACTTGAACGATTCGGTCATACTTGCCGATTGTAAAACAAGTTTGTGACATCATATTTTGGTGATCATAAATTTGTCCATCAGAAGGAACTGGAGGAAGTAGAGGAAGTGGAGGAAGTGGAGGAACTATAGGATGTTGAGGAAATGGAGGAAGTTGAGGAAATGAACAAATTGGACGAATTAGAAGAAGTTGGGGAAGTGGAGGAAGTGCACGAACTGGACGAAGTGGTCAAACTTGACGAATTGGACGAAGTGAACGAAGTGGTCGAAGTAGACGAAATCGATGAAGTGGAGGAAGTGGAGGAAGTAGAGGAAGTGGACGAAGTGGAGGAAATGGATAAATTGGACGAAGTGGTCGAACTTGACGAATTGGACGAACTTGACGAATTGGACGAAGTGAACGAAGTGGTCAAAGTAGACGAAATGGACGAAGTGGAGGAAGTGGAGGAAATGGAGGAAGTGGACGAAGTGGAGGAACTGGAGGAAGTGGACGAAGAGGAGGAGTGGAGGAAGTTGACCTAGTTGACGAAGTGGAGGAAGTGGAGGAAGTGCAGGAGGTGGAGGAACTGGAGGAACTTGAGGAATTGGAGGAGGTGGACGAAGTGGATGACGAATAGGAGGAGGTGGACGAAGTGGAGGAATTGGAGAAGTGGACGAAGTGGAGGAAGTGGAGGAAGTGAAGGAAGTGGAGGAATTGGACGAACTAGACGAACTGGACGAAGTGGTCGAACTAGACGAAATGGACGAAGTGGATGAGGATGTGGAGGAAGTGAAGGAGGTGGACGAAGCATAGGAAGTGGACGAAGTGGACGAAGATGACGAAATGGAGGAAGTGGACGAAGTTAAAGAAGTGAAGGAAGTGGACAAAGTGGAGGAAGTGGTGGAAGATGACGAAGTGGACGAAGTGGAAAAAGTGCACGAAGTGGAGGAAGTGGACGAACTGGACGAATTGGACAAAGTCGACGAAATGGAGGAAGTGGACGAAGTGGAGGTAGTCGAGGAACTACATGAAGTGGACGAAGTGGAGAAAGTTGACGAAGTGGACGAAGTTGAAAAAGTGGACGAGGTGAACGAAGTGGACGTAGTTGACCAAGTGGACAAAGTGGACGAAGTGGGCAGAGTGGAGGAAGTGGACGAAGTAGTCGAAGTGGACGAAGTGGTCGAAGTGGAGGAGGTGAACGAAGCGTAGGAAGTGGACAAAGTGGACGAAGATGACGAAACGGAGGAAGTGGACGAAGTTGACGAAGTGGAGGAAGTGGACAAAGTGGACGAAGTGGACTTAGTGGACGAAGATGACGAAGTGGAGGAAGTGGACAAAGTGAAGGAAGTGGTCGAAGATGACGAAGTGGACGAAGTGGAAAAAGTGCACGAAGTGGAGGAAGTGGACGAACTGGACGAATTGGACAAAGTCGACGAAATGGGGGAAGTGGGTGAAGTGGAGGAAGTCGAGGAACTACATGAAGTGGACGATGTGGAGGAAGTTGACGAAGTGGACGAAGTTGAAAAAGTGGATGAGGTGAAAGAAGTGGACGTAGTTGACGAAGTGGATAAAGTGGACGAAGTGGACAAAGTAAAGGAAGTGGAGGAAGTGGTCGAAGTGGTAGAAGTGGACGAAGTGGAAAAAGTACACGAAGTGGAGGAAATGGAGGAAGTGTAGGAAATGCAGGAAGTTGACGAACTGGACGCATTGGACGAAGTCGACGAAATGGAGGAAGTGGACGAAGTGGAGCAAGTCAAGGAACTCTATGAAGTCGACGAAGTTGACAAAGTGGACGAGGTGGACGAAGTGGACGTAGTTAACGAAGTGGAAAAAGTGGAGGAAATGGACGAAGTGGACGGGGTGGACGAAGTCGATGAAGTTTACGAAGTGGACAAAGTGGACGAAGTGGAGGAAGTTGACGAACTGGACGAACTAGACGAAGTGGTCGAAGTGGAAGAAGTGGAGGAATTGAAGGAAGTGGACGAAGTGGGAAAAGTGGACGAAGTGGAGCAAATGGAGGAAGTGGAGGAAGTGGAGGAAGGGGACGAACTGGACGAATTGGACGAAGTAGAGGACATGGACGAAGTGGACAAAGTGGACAAACTGGACGAAGTCGAGGAAGTGGAGGAAGTGGTCAAAGTGGACGAAGTGGACTAAGTGGACGAAGTGATCGAATTGGTCGAAGTGGAAAAAGTGAACGAAGTGGAGGAGGTGGAGGAAGTGGACGAACTGGACGAATTGGACGAGGTACACGACATGGATGAAGTAGACGAACTGGAGGAAGTGAAGGAAATTGAGAAAGTGGAGGAAGTTGACGAAGCAGACGAAGTGGACGAAGTTGACAAAGTGGACGAAGTCGACGTAGTTGTCGAAGTGGACGAAGTTGACGAAATGGACGAAGTGGAGGAAGTTGACGAAGTGGAGGAAATAGAGGAAGACGACGAAATGGCGGAAGTTGACAAAGTGGATGTAGTTGACGAAGTGAAGGAAGTGGAGGAAGTGGAGGAAGTGGAGGAAGTGGAGGAAATGGAGGAAGTGGAGGAGGTGGAGGAAGTGGACGAAGTTGACGAAATGGCTGAAGTAGAGGAAGTTGACGAAGTGGAGGAGGTTGACAAAGTGGACGAAGTGGATGTAGTTGACAAAGTGGATGAAGTGGAGGAAGTGGAGGAAGTGGACGAAGTGTAGGAAGTGGAGGATGTGGCTGAAGGGGAGGAAGTGGAGGAGGTGGAGGAAGTGGAGGAAGTGGAGGAAGTTGTCGAAGTGGTCGAATTGGTCGAAGTGGACGAAGTGGAAAATTTGAACGAAGTAGAGGAGATGGAGAAAGTGGACGAACTGGACGAATTGGACAAGGTACACGACATGGACGACGTGGACGAAGTGGAGAAAGTTGAGGAAGCGGAGGAAGTTGACGAAGCAGACGAAGTGGACGAAGTTGACAAAGTGGACGAAGTCGATGTAGTTGTCGAAGTGGACGAAGTTGACGAAATGGACGAAGTGGAGGAAGTTGACAAAGTGGAGGAACAAGAGGAAGAGGACGAAGTGGAGGAAGTTGACGAATTGGACGAAATGGAGGAAGTTGACAAAGTGGACGAAGTGGAGGAAGTGGAGGAAATGGAGGAAGTGGAGGAGGTGGAGGAAGTGGACGAAGTTGACGAAATGGCTGAAGTGGAGGAAGTTGACGAAGTGGTGGAAGTTGACAAAGTGGACGAAGTGGATGTAGTTGACAAAGTGGATGAAGTGGAGGAAGTGGACGAAGTGTAGGAAGTGGAGGATGTGGAGGAAGTGGAGGAAGTGGAGGAGGTAGAGGAAGTGGAGGAAGTGGACGACGTGGACGAAGTGGACAAAGTTGACGAAATGGAGGAAGTGGACGAAGTGGAGGAATTGGAGGAGGTGGAGGAAGCGGAAAGACGAACTGGACGAAGTGGAAAAAGTCCACGAAGTGAAGGAAGTGGAGCAAGTGCAGGAAGTGGAGGAAGTGGACGAACTAGACGAATTGGACGAAGTCGACGAAATGGAGGAAGTGGACGAAGTGGAGGAAGTCGAGGAATTGGACGAAGTGGACGAAGTGGAGGAAGTTGATTAAGTGGACGAAGTTGACAAAGTGGACGAGGTGGACGAAGTGGATGTAGTTGACAAAGTGGACAAAGTGGATGAGGTGGACGAAGTGGACGAAGTGGATGAACTCGACGAAGTGGACAAGGTGGACGAACTGGAGGAAGTGGAGGAAGTTGACGAACTGGCTAACTAGATGAAGTGGTCAAAGTGGACGAAGTGGAAGAAGTGAAGGAAGTGGACGAAGTGGAAAAAGTGGAGGAAGTGGAGGAAATCGAGCAAGTGGAGGAACTAGAGGAAGTGGAGGAAGTGGAGGAAGTGGGGGCAGTGGAGGAAGTGCAGGTAGTGGAGGAAGTGTAGGAAGTTGACGAAGTGGACGCAGTGGTTGAAGTGGAGGAAGTGGAGGAAGTTGACGAAGTGGACGAAGTTGTCGAAATGGAGGAAGTGGAGGAAGTGGACGAAATGGAGAAAGTGCACGAACTGGACGAGGTTGACAAAGTGGATGAAGTTGACAAAGTGGAGGAAGTAGACGAAGTAGAGGAAGTGGAGGAAGTAGACGAAGTGGAGGAAGTGGACGAAGTGGATGAAGTGGACTAAGTGGACAAAGTGGACGAAGTGGAACAAGTGGACGAAGTTGACGAAATGAACGAAGTGGACGAAGTTGACAAAGTGGAGGAACTAGACGAATTGGATGAAGAAGACAAAGTGGTCGAAGTAGATGAGATGGACGAAGTGGAGTAAGTGGAGGAAGTGGACGACGTGGACAAGGTGGAGGAAGTGGAGGAAGTGGACGAAGTAGACGAAGTCGTCGAAGTGGAGGAAGTGGACGAAGTGGTCGAAGTAGACGAAATGGACGAAGTTGAGGAAGTTGACGAAGTGGAGGAAGTTGACGAAGCGGAAGAACTTGACAAAGTGGATACAGTTGACGAAGTAGACGAAGTGAACGAAGTGCAGTGACAAAGTGGACGAAGTGGACGAAGTGGAAAAAGTGCACGAAGTGGAAAAAGTGGAAGAAGTGGAGGAAGTGGACGAATTGGATGAATTGGACGAACTAGAGGTATTGGAGGAAGTGGACGAAGTGGATGTAGTTGGCGAAGTGGACGGAGTGGACGAACTAGAGGTATTGGAGGAAGTGGACGAAGTGGATGTAGTTGGCGAAGTGGACGGAGTGGACGAAGTGGACTGAGTGGACGAAGTGGATGAAGTGGAGGAAGTTGATGAAGTGGACGAAGTGGAGGAAGTTGACGAATTGGACGAACTCGACGAAGTGGTCGAAGTGGACGACGTGGAGGAAGTGAAGGAGGTGGGCGAAGTGGAAAAAGTGGACGAAGTGGAGGAAATGGAGAAAGTGGAGGAAATGGAGGAAGTGGAGTAACTCGACGAAGTGTAGGAAGTTGACGAAGTGGACAATGTGGAGGAAGTGGAGGAAGTCGACGAAGTGGAGGAAGTTGACGAAGTGGAAGAACTTGACAAAGTGGATACAGTTGACGAAGTAGACGAAGTGGACGAAGTGGAGTGACGAAGTGGACGAAGTGGTCGAAGTGGACAAAGGGGACAAAGTGGACGAAGTGGAGGAAGTGGAAAAAGTGCAAGAAGTGGAAAAATTGGAGGAAGTGGACGAACTAGACGTAATGGAGGAAGTGGAGGAAGTGGACGTAGTTGACGAAGTGGACGAAGTGGACGAAGTGGAGGAAGTTGACGAACTGGACGAACTCGACGAAGTGGTCGAAGTGGACGATGTGGAGGAAGTGAAGGAGGTGGACGAAGTGTAGGAAATGGAGGAACTGGAGGAAGTGAACGAACTGGACGAACTGTACGAAGTAGACGAAATCGACGAAATCGACGAAGTGGACGAAGTGGACAAAGTGGACGAAGTGGAGATATTGGAGGAACTGGAGGAAGTTGACCAAGTGGACGAAGTTGACGAAGTGGAGAAAGTAGAAGAAGTGGACGAACTTGATGAAGTGGACGAAGTTGACGGAGTGGACAAAGTGGTGGAAGTGGAAGAAGTGTACGAAGTTGACGAAATGGACGAAGTTGACGAAGTAGAGGAAGTGGAAGAAGTGTACGAAGTTGACGAAATGGACGAAGTTGACGAAGGGGAGAAAGTGGACGAAGAAGTGGAAGTGGACGAGGTGGAGGAACTGGACAAAGTTAACGAACTGGACGAACTCGACGAAGTGGTGGAAGTGGACGATGTTGAGGAAGTGGAGGAAGTGGACGAAGTGGAAAAAGTGTACGAGGTAAAGGAAATAGAGGAAGTGGAGGAAGTGGTTGAACTAGACAAATTGGACGAAATAGACCAAATGGACGAAGTGGAGGAAGTGGAGGAAATGGAGGAAGTTGAGTAAGTTGATGAAGCAGACGAAGTGGACGAAGTTGAGGAAGTGGACGAAGTGGAGGAAGTTGAGGAAGTGGATGAAGTGGAGGAAGTTGACGAAGTGGATGAAGTGGAGGAAGTTGACAAAGTGGACGTAGTTCACGAAGTGGTCTAAGTGAATGAAGTGGAGGGAGGTGATAACAGTTGAAAAACTGTTATTTTCATGCTTAAAATTGATACTAAAAGCAACCTTTATACTTAAAGACTAGCTTGAAATCATACTTCTATTCATATTTTCAGAAATAAGAGAGCTGGACAGGTTTATGCTTGATTTCAGTGTTTTTTGTGCAGGTTTTAAGGTGAATTTGGTGAAAGAAGTGAAGAAGGAGAGAGATGAAATCAGAAAAGACATTAAAAAGTGCAAAAGGAAAAGCCGAAGTCACCGCTCAGCGGCAGTTTACCGTTGAGCGGCACTCAGGAGCTTAAGGGAGATCCGCTGAGGGGCAAAATGGCCGCTGAGGGGAAGAAACGACTCACGCACTTACCGCTGAGCGGTACTTTACCGCTGAGCGGCACACTTATGGGCTTGGACCTAGATTTTTTGTAATTTTAGAATAGTATATAAGCTTTAGGACGTCCTAGGGTTTGTATCTTTGGCAGAAACGAGGCAAACACTTTCTCTTCCACCCCTTTGAAGGAGGATCTTGGATGCTCAGGCTACCTCTTCACCTTTTTAGGGTTTATTCTTTCATTCTTTCATTGTAATTCATCTAGGTTCACCATGAATATGGTGAACTAAACTCTGTATGTTTGTTGGGGAATCAATGTAATCTTTTGAAGCTCTCATATGTGGAATCTGTTTTTACATGTTTTAATTAAGACTTATGCTTTCTTTCATCATTAGTTAGGGTTTTTCCTCTTTGCTTAATGCTTGCATTGTTTAACTCATTCGATGCATGATTATTGGTTTTGTCGATACGGGAACGTACAGGGAAGTCTAGATCCGGGGAATTTCTCCCAATATTATGTTGGTTGTCGTTAAGCTCCTGCACTTATGAACTGATCATTAGGAATGCTAGGAATTGTATGAACTCGTGATTAGGGAGAAGCCTTCTAGAAAGGTACTTTAGAGAGTGGCATTAATAATGATGATTTGAATGTTGAATTCCTAAAATATATGAGAGTGGATAAGATGAAATTGAACCCCCAACAACATATTCATACATAAATTTCATTGAAAGTGTTTATCTTTTGCTTTTTGCCATTGATCAAAACTTCATGCATACATGTTTATTTTCTGTCTTGCATATAAAATCTCAATTATTTCGTTTGTAAGTCTTAGCTAATCAACAAATCACATAACTAAACTAGGCCGTGAGTCCTTTGGGCAGAACGATACTTGGTCCTACCAAGTTTATTACTTGAACGATTCGGTAATACTTGCCGATTGAAAAACAAGTTTGTGACATCATATTTTGGTGCTCATAAAGTTGTCCATCAGGAGGATATGGAGGAAGTGGAGGAAGTGGAGGAAGTCGAGGAGGTGGAGGAAGTGGAGGAAGTAGACGTAGTAGAGGAAGTGGACAAAGTGGAGGAAGTGGAGGAAGTGGACGAACTTAACAAAGTGGACGAAGTGGATGAAGTGGACGAAGTGGATGAAGTGGAGGAAGTTGACGAACTGGACGAACTCGATGAAGTGGTCGAATTGGACGATGTGGAGGAAGTGAAGGAGGTGGACGAAGTGGAAAAAATGCAGGAAGTGGAAAAATTGGAGGAAGTGGGGAAACTGGAGGAAGTGGACGAACTGGATGAATTGGACTAACTAGACGTAATGGAGGAAGTGGAGGAAGTAGAGGAAGTGGACCAATTGGACGAATTGGACGAAGTAGACGAAATGGACGAAGTGGATGAAGTGGACGAAGTTGACGAACTGGACGAAGTTGACAAAGTGGACTAAGTAGACGAAGTGGACGGACGATGTTGGCGAAGTGGGCGAAGTGGACG
This sequence comes from Vigna nakashimae, assembly GCA_034642375.1. NCBI lineage: Eukaryota > Viridiplantae > Streptophyta > Magnoliopsida > Fabales > Fabaceae > Vigna > Vigna nakashimae. The sequence continues at coordinate 34,722,425 of CM067765.1, forward strand.
CTGTGGACAATGTGGACAATGTGGAGAAAGTGGATGGAGGAAGTGGAGGAAATGGATAGAGGAAGTGGAGGAAGTGGACGAATTGGACGAAGGGGAAGAAGTGAAAAATGTGGACATTGTGGACTTAGTGGACGAAGTGGACAATGTGGAGGAAGTGGAGGAAGTGTAGGAAGTTGAGGAAGTGGAGGAACTGCACGAATTGCATGAATTGGACAAAGTGGACGAAGTGGTCGAAGTGGTTGAAGTAGAAGAAATGGTCCAAGTGGACGATGTGGACGAAGTAGAGTAAGTAGAGGAAGTGGTGGAACTGGAGGAAGTGGACGATGTGGACGAAGTGAAGGATGTGGAGGAAGTGGAGGAAGTGGAGGAAGTTGACGAAGTGGAGGAAATGGCCGAAGTGGAGGAAGTGGAGGAGGTGGAGGATGTGGAGGAAGTGGACGAACTGGACGAATTAGAGGAAGTGGTCGAAGTGAATGAAGTGGACGAAGTGGAGGTAGTGGACAAAGTGGTGGAACTGGAGGAACTGGACAAAGTGGACGAAGTGGACGAAGATGACGAAGTTGACGAAGTGGACGAAGTGGACTTAGTGGTCGAAGTGGACAAAGTGGACGAGGTGGACGAAGTTGAGGAATTCGAGGAAGTTGAGGAAGGTTACGAAGCAGACGAAGTGGACGAAGTTGAGGAAGTGGACGAGGTGGAGGAAGTTGAAGAAGTGGACGAAGAGGAGGAAGTTGACAAAGTGGACGAAGTCGACAAAGTGGACGTAGTTGACGAAGAGGAGGAAGTGGAGGGAGGATGTGGAGGAAGTGGAGGAGGTGGAGGAAGTGGAGGAAGTGGAGTAAGTCGAGGAAGTTGACGAAGCAGACGAAGTGGACAAAGTTGACAAAGTGGAAGTAGTTGACGAAGTGGACAAAGTTGACCATGTGGACGAAGTAGAGGAAGTTGAAAAAGTTGACGAACTGGACGAACTAGACAAAGTGGTCAAAATGGACGAAGCGGAGGAAGTGGAAAAAGTTCACGAAGTGGAGGAAATGGAGGAAGTGGAGGAAGTAGAGGAAGTGGTTGAACTGGACGAATTAGACGAAGTGGACGAAATGGAAGAAATGGAGGAAGTGGAGGAAGTTGAGAAAGTTGAAGAAGCAGACGAAGTGGACGAAGTGGAGGAAGTGGACGAAGTGGAGGAAGTTGAGGAACTGGACGAGGTGGAGGAAGTTGACGAAGTGGACGAAGTGGAGGAAGTTGACAAAGTGGACGAAGTGGACGAACTGGACAAAGTGAATGTAGTTGACGAAGTGGACGAAGGGGACGAAGTGGACAAAGTTGACGAAATGGATGAAGTGGACGAAGTGGACGATATGGAGGAAGTGAAGGAGGTGGACGAAGTAGAAAAAGTGGACGAAGTGGAGGAATTGGAGGGAGTGGAGGAAGTGGAGGAACTGGACGAAGTGGACGAAGATGAGGTAGTGGACGAAGTGGAGGAAGTGGACGAAGTGGAAAAAGTTCACGAAGTGGAGGAAATGGAGGAAGTGGAGGAAGTGGAGGAAGTAGAAGAAGTGGTTGAACTGGACGAATTAGACGAAGTAGACGAAATGGACGAAGTGGAGGACGTGGAGGAAGTTGAGAAAGTTGACGAAGCAGACGAAGTGGAGGAAGTGGACGAAGTGGAGGAAGTTGAGGAAGTGGACGAGGTGGAGGAAGTTGACGAAGTGGACGAAGTGGAGGAAGTTGACAAAATGGACGAAGTGGACGAACTGGACAAAGTGGACGTAGTTCACGAAGTGGACGAAGTGGGCAAAGTTGACAAAGTGGATGAAGTGGACGATGTGGAGGAAGTGAAGGAGGTGGACGAAGTAGAAAAAGTGGACGAACTGGAAATGAGGAAGTGGAGCGAGTGGAGGAAATGGAGGAAGTGGAGGAAGTGAAGGAAGATAAGGTGGAGGAAGTGGAGGAACTGGACGAATGGGACGAAGTAGACGAATTGGACGAAGATAAGGTAGTGGACGAAGTGGAGGAAGTGGATCAAGTGGAAAAAGTGTACGAAGTGGGAAAAATTAGAGGAAGTTCAGGAACTAGACGAACTCGATGAATTGGACGAGCTACACGAAATGGAGGAAGTGGACGTAGTGGACGAAGTGGACGTAGTTGACGAAGTGGACAAAGTGGATGAAGTGGACAAAGTGGACGAAGTGGAGGAAGTGGATGAAGTGGACGAAGTGGAGGAAGTGGAGGAAGTTGACGAACCGGACGAACTCGACGAAGTGGTCGAAGTGGACGATGTGGAGGAAGTGAAGGAGGTGGACGAAGTGGAAAAAGTGCAGGAAGTGGAAAAATCGGAGGAAGTGGGGGAACTGGAGGAAGTGGACGAACTGGATGAATTGGACGAACTAGACGTAATGGAGGAAGTGGAGGAGGTGGACCAACTGGACGAATTGGATGAAGTAGACGAAATGGACGAAGTGGATGAAGTGGACGAAGTTAACGAACTAGACGAAGTTGACAAAGTGGACGGACGATGTTGACGTAGTGGGCGAAGTGGACGATGTGGACAATGTGGACAATGTGGAGGAAGTGGATGGAGGAAGTGGAGGAAGTGGATAGAGGAAGTGGACGAAGTGGACGAATTGGATGAAGTGGAAGAAGTGGAAAATGTGGACAATGTGGACTTAGTGGACGAAGTGGACAATGTGGAGCAAGTGGAGGGAAGTGGAGGAAGTTGAGGAAGTGGAGGAACTGCACGAATTGCATGAATTGGACGAAGTGGACGAAGTGGTCGAAGTGGTGGAAGTAGAAGAAATGGTCCAAGTGGACGATGTGGACGAAGTAGAGTAAGTAGAGGAAGTGGTGGAACTGGAGGAAGTGGACGAAGTGGACGATGTGGACGAAGTGAAGGATGTGGAGGAAGTGGAGGAAGTTGACGAAGTGGAGGAAATGGCCGAAGTGGAGGAAGTGGAAGAGGTGGAGGATGTGGAGGAAGTGGACGAACTGGACGAATTAGAGGAAGTGGTCGAAGTGAATGAAGTGGACGAAGTGGAGGTAGTGGACAAAGTGGTCGAACTGGACAAAGTGGATGAAGTGGACGAAGATGACGAAGTTGACGAAGTGGACGAAGTGGACTTAGTGGTCGAAGTGGACAAAGTGGACGAGGTGGACGAAGTGGAGGAATTCGAGGAAGTAGAGGAAGTTGAGGAAGGTTACGAAGCAGACGAAGTGGACGAAGTTGACAAAATGGAGGAAGTTGACGAAGTGGATGAAGAGGAGGAAGTTGACAAAGTGGACGAAGTCGACAAAGTGGACGTAGTTGACGAAGATGAGGAAGTGGAGGGAGGATGTGGAGGAAGTAGAGGAAGTGGAGGAGGTGGAGGAAGTGGAGGAAGTGGAGGAAGTGGAGGAAGTGGAGTAAGTCGAGGAAGTTGACGAAGCAGACGAAGTGGACAAAGTTGACAAAGTGGACGTAGTTGACGAAGTGGACAAAGTTGACAAAGTGGACGAAGTGGAGGAAGTGGATGAAGTGGACAAAGTAGAGGAAGTTGAAAAAGTTGACGAACTGGACGAACTAGACGAAGTGGTCAAAATGGACGAAGTGGAGGAAGTGGAAAAAGTTCACGAAGTGGAGGAAATGGAGGAAGTGGAGGAAGTAGAGGAAGTGGTTGAACTGGACGAATTAGACGAAGTGGACGAAATGGACGAAATGGAGGAAGTGGAGGAAGTTGAGAAAGTTGACGAAGCAAACGAAGTGGACGAAGTGGAGGAAGTGGAGGAAGTTGAGGAAGTGGACGAGGTGGAGGAAGTTGACGAAGTGGACGAAGTGGAGGAAGTTGACAAAGTGGACGAAGTGGACAAACTGGACAAAGTGAATGTAGTTGACGAAGTGGACGAAGGGGACGAAGTGGACAAAGTTGACGAAGTGGATGAAGTGGACGAAGTGGACGATATGGAGGAAGTGAAGGAGGTGGACGAAGGAGAAAAAGTGGACGAAGTGGAGGAAATGGAGGGAGTGGAGGAAGTGGAGGAACTGGACGAATTGGACTAAGTAGACGAATTAGATGAAGTGGACGAAGATGAGGTAGTCGACGAAGTGGAGGAAGTGGACGAAGTGGAAAAAGTGTACGAAGTGGAAAAATTAGAGGAAGTTCAGGAACTAGACGAACTGGATGAATTGGACTAGCTACACGAAATGGAGGAAGTGGACGTAGTGGACGAAGTGGACGTAGTTGACAAAGTGGACAAAGTGGAGGAAGTGGAGGAAGTGGAGGAAGTTGACGAATTGGACGAACTCGACGAAGTGGTCGAAGTGGACAATGTGGAGGAAGTGAAGGAGGTGGACGAAGTGGAAAAAGTGCAGGAAGTGAAAAAATTGGAGGAACTGGAGGAAGTGGACGAACTGGATGAATTGGAGGAACTAGACGTAATGGAGGAAGTGGAGGAAGTGGACAAACTGGACGAATTGGACAAAGTAGACGAAATGGACGAAGTGGATGAAGTGAACGAAGTGGACGAAGTGGACGAAGTGGACGAAGTGGACGAAGTGGACGAAGTGGACGAAGTTGACGAAGTTGACGAAGTTGACAAACTGGACGAACTCGACGAAGTGGTCGAAGTGGACAATGTGGAGGAAGTGAAGGAGGTGGACGAAGTGGAAAAAGTGCAGGAAGTGAAAAAATTGGAGGAACTGGAGGAAGTGGACGAACTGGATGAATTGGAGGAACTAGACGTAATGGAGGAAGTGGAGGAAGTGGACAAACTGGACGAATTGGACAAAGTAGACGAAATGGACGAAGTGGATGAAGTGAACGAAGTGGACGAAGTGGACGAAGTGGACGAAGTGGACTGATGAGTCGATATTTTATTCACTATATTTATCTTATTGTGCTAGAATTAGTCGGGGAATTGTGCTTAAACGTCCGGTATTTTCCTGTTTTTCCTAATTGTGCTTAATTTGATCGGAAATTCTTATTTTAACTAATTTGAATTATCTGAGCTTATTAATTTGCATTATTAATTACGGGAAAATTTTGGATAACTTTTTGGGACATTTGAAGGCTAAATGAAAAAATAACAATTGAGCCAATTTCATCTTAACCATTTCAATTTTCGCACAGTGCTGCCTGAATTTTGTGTCAACTTGTCTGTCTTCGTTCGAGTTCATTTCTTATCCGTTTTGCATGCAATTTTTTTTCATAGTTTCGTATGGATGTCTATTTTCACGTACAGTTTTTATTTTGTTCAAATTAATTCTGTGTTGTTCCCAGTAATTTGATTACGCCACTGTGTCAGTCCAGTGCAGCGTGAATGTTGTGTCAACTTGTGTGTCTTCGTTTGAGTTCAATTCTTATCCGTTTTGCATGCCGTTTTTTTTCATGGTTTCGTATGAATGTCTATTTTTACGTATAGTTTTTATTTTGTTTAAATTCGTTCTATGTTGTTCCCAGTAATTTGATTACTCCCCTGTGTCAGTCCAGTGCTTACATTTTGAGTGTTCTAATATGTTTGCATTGTTTGCTCGCTGGTTAGTATTTGTGGTGGCTGGAATATCAAAGTATTGGTTTAGAGATGCATCTCACAGTTGAAATGAATTGGAAACCAAGCACATAAGCACACAAAGTTTTATGTGAATATTGTTGCACAAACAATGTACATGGATGATGGAATGAAGCATGAAGGTGCTGCCACAAATTTTCTGAATTTGTCACACTCTTCCAATTCATGCATGAAGCACATAGAGAATTATTTTGGAACATCTTTGGTGTGTCACATGAAGCATCCAACCAAGGAGAGCATGGGACAAGTGGACCCAAAGCAAAGAAAGCAAAAGACCCATGAAAGAGCACACATTCACGTGGAAATGGGCAGCCAACATTGAATGGAGTCTTGCTTCCTTTATTTTATTAGTACATGCTCATGGAAAGGTGAAGTGGAGCACCAAAGGAATCATAACTCTCAGCAGCCATCACACCCATGGAAGCCAATGGATTTAACACAAGCAAGAGAGCTTCACTTTCCAGCAGCAAAAACTTCACTTTCCAGCTGCAACATATCTTGGTTCAGCAGGAAAGTGGAGCTAGTGGAAGTACTCCATGACTTTGAGGGCTCCATCCACTAAGGAATGCATCATCATTTTGAGTGGAGAAAAAAGAAACAATTTTAATTTTGCTGAGTTGGGGAGAGAGAGCCGTATGGAAACCAAAGAAAGAAAGAAGAGTTTTGGAGTTGGACGAGAAAAACCATGATTCCTAGAAAGAATGAAGGATGATGTAGCTTGAAGTTCTTGGTGCCTTCACCTTTGGTTTTGTACACTTTTCCATTTAAGCTTTCATTCATCTACTGTTTTCATCTTGGTATTAATTTGTATTTTGAGTTTGTAAGTTGTTGTTGTAATTTTATAAGCATTGTAATTTCAATTTGGAAGTGTTTCATTCTATTCACTTGTGCTGAAAAAATAAAAAACCAATGGATGTGTAAGTGTTATTCTTTCATTTGCTTGTTTTTGGTAAGTTTTTGTTTGAATCCTTTTATGGTTTAAGGTTGAATGTTCATGGCTGTTTTGAGGTAAGTAATGAAGTATTGATTCATGATTTTATTTTAAAGTTGTAAGAAGTAAAAAAAATAAAAACAAAGCAATTGGTAACTTATGGAAATTGTCAAAGCTCCTTCTCTTTTAATTCATCTTTGATTTTGTTTTAATTAAGAAGGAAAGGAAAACTTGGAACTGTGGTTGGCTTAGTGTGCATGTGGAGAATAAAATTCAAATTGGTGTTCAATTCAAAAGATGACAAGAAGTGCTAAAAAGAGGTATGTTTTCTTTGCAAATTAAATTGATATAGATGTTGGATGCTTACGGTTTTGGATGTCCATTTACAATTATCATTTCAATGAAACCAATCAAATTTGTCACGGCACATGAGGTAAGTTTTAGAAGCATTTCAATTTCTATTTTTTTTAAATTTCAGATTTTACTGTCTCTTTTTACTGCTGTAATTTAATTTCTGTTGTAATTCAATTTCAGTTGTTGTTTTCTGCAATTTAATTTCTCCTCTTCTTTATTTTTGCATGTTGATCATTTACTGTAATTTTATTTTCTGTATTTTACTGCAGTAATTTTGAGTCTGTTTTTACTGTTTTCCAAATTTACCATTTTCTATATTTACTGTTTTCTGTATTTTTGTTTTCTGTATTTTGCTGTTACTGTTTTACAGATTTTGAAAATTCTGTACTTACTGTTTTTACTGTTATTATTTACTGCTGTAATTTCATCTTTTTTGTTTTTACTGTTTTACTATTTTTACAGTTTTCTGTATTTTATGTTTTACTGTATTTTCGTTTTTACTGTTCCAGATTTAATTTTTATTGTTTCATGTTACTGTATTTTCGTTTTTACTGTTTTCTAAAATTTTCTGTTTTCTGTTTTCACTATTTTCTGTATTTACTGTTTTCTGTATTTTCTGTATTTTCTGTTTTTCTGTATTTTCGTTTTTACTGTCCCAGATTTATTTTTACTGTTTTATGTTGCTGTAATTTCATTTTTACTGTTTTAATTTCGTTTTACTGTTTTTAAAATTCATTTTTTTTTACTATTTTCTGTTTTATTTTTACGGTTTGTTAATTTACTGCTTTCAACATTTACATTTTTTCGCAACCAAAAACAATCACAAAACCCCCCCCCACTACGTGTTGATCCAAAACTGAACCACATTTGGTCCTTGAGAGACGACCTAGGAGTCACATCCTAGCTATACTGCATTCTTATCTGCAATCGAATTTGTACGCGGTGCGACCCGCGTATCAAATTTTGGCGCCGCTGCCGGGGACCAATGGTTCGGTTTGAGGTCTTTTGTGTAAATATGTGGTTTGTCATCTATGTTTGAATCTGTGGATATTTTGTCTGTTTGAATTTTTTGCTATCGTTTCTTGACTATAGGGTGTTGTAACTTAGTTCATGACTAGGACCAATCCTGGAACCATACAACCCTTTGATCCTGAGATTGATAGAACGTTTCGTAGGTTAACCAGTAATTCTCGGAATTTATCTTTAGAGTCAATTATTGAGCCAGTTGCAGTAGATACGGAACATCCCACTACTGATTCTGATTCTGATTCTGTTATTTTTCACACTGAGAACGATATGGCACAACCTCCACCTCGCGGAAGGACTCTTAGAGAGATGGCTGCACCTGATTTCACCTACGAAAGTTTGTGCATCCAGTATCCAGATGAAGATGTTCCATATGTTCTAAAAACTGGACTAATCCATTTGTTACCAAAGTTTCATGGCCTTGCAGGAGAAAGCCCGCATAAACATCTGAAGGAATTCCATATTGTGTGTTCATCAATGAAACCTCATGATGTTCCTGAAGACAGTATCTTTCTGAAGGCATTCCCGCATTCGCTAGAAGGTGTAGCGAAGGATTGGTTATACTGTTTGGCGCCTAGATCCATCACCAGCTGGGGCGATCTGAAGAGGTTATTCTTGGAGAAATTTTTTCCAGCATCCCGAACCACTGCGATCAGGAAAGATATATCTGGGATTAGACAGTTTGGGGAGGAAAGCTTATATGAGTACTGGGAAAGATTCAAGAAACTTTGTGCAAGCTGCCCTCACCATCAGATAAGCGAGCAACTGCTTCTCCAGTATTTCTATGAAGGACTGAATAACATGGAGAGGAGTATGATCGATGCTGCCAGTGGTGGAGCGCTTGGAGACATGACGCCTGTTGAAGCTAGGCAATTGATTGAGAAAATGGCTTCTAACTCCCAACAGTTCAGTGTGAGAAATGATGCTATTGTGGTTAGGGGAGTTCATGATGTTGCTACCCATTCTTCATCTACTGATAAAAATGTTGAAAACAAGCTTAATGCTCTTGTGAGTTTGGTGACACAGTTGGCATCCAGTCAGAGATTAGCACCTCCTTCTGCTTCTGTTGCACGGGTGTGTGCTATTTGTTCTAGTGACCATTACACTGATGCTTGTCCTTCTCTGCAGCAACCTAGTGCTCATGATACACCTCAAGCTTATGCCACCAACATTTACAATAATAGACAGCAACAACAGCAAAATTATGACTTGTCTACCAACAGGTATAACCCAGGATGGAGAGATCACCCTAATCTTAGATGGAACAATGCTCCATATCAGCAGCAACAACAACAGCAAACACTGCCCTTCAATAATGTTGCAGGTCCTAGACCATATGTGCCCCCACCTGTTCAGAGATATCAAAGGCAACAACAGCAAGATGCACCTGCCCAACCAGTTGCCCAACCTTCCACTTCATCTGAAACTTCATTGGAAGAGTTAGTGAGACAAATGAGTATTCAAAACATACAGATGGCAACTCAGATAAACCAGATGGGAGCTTCCATACAGAGTCTCAATAACCAGATGGGACAGATGGCGACTCAGATAAGCCAGGCGCAGTCTCAGAATTCTGATAAGTTACCATCCCAGACTGTGCAGAATCCTAGGAATGTTAGCGCAATAACCCTCAGATCAGGGAAGCAGACTGTTGTACCTTCAGAGGCCACTTCTACACCTACACCCGTGCCTGCCACTTGTCCTAGAGAGGACGACCACGATGGTCCACACAGGGCATTTGAGGTGGGTGGATCTTCTTCTCCAGTCAGTGGTTCTTCTTCAGGTGGATCTTCTTCTTTTTCCACCACCACTGTTGCCTCACCTTCTCCATTGATTGACCGACCTATCCCTCTTCCATTCCCTTCACGAGCACTTCCTAGCAAAAATATGGAAGATCTGGATAAGGAAATTCTGGAAACCTTCAAGAAGGTAGAGGTGAACATACCTCTACTCGATGCCATCAAGCAGATACCGAAGTATGCCAAATTCTTGAAGGATCTGTGCACACACAAAAGGAAGATGAAAGGCAACGAGAGGATCAACATGGGAAGGAATGTATCTGCGCTTATTGGTAAGTCGGTCCCACACATTCCTGAAAAGTGCAAGGATCCAGGTACGTTTTGCATTCCTTGTGTGATTGGAAACAATAAATTTGAAAATGCCATGCTCGATTTGGGTGCTTCTATTAATGTCATGCCTTTGTCCATTTATAAATCTTTGTCTTTGGGTCCTTTGAAATCTACGGGTGTGGTCATTCAGTTGGCCAACAGGAGTTTTACCCACCCAATAGGTTACATAGAGGATGTCTTGGTTAGGGTTGGTGAACTAATTTTTCCTGCCGACTTTTATGTTCTGGAAATGGAGGAGGGATTCTCTCATGGATCCGCCCCCATCATCTTAGGCAGACCATTTTTGAAAACTGCTCGAACCAAGATTGATGTGCATGCTGGAACCTTATCTATGGAAATTGCTGATATTGTGGTTCACTTTAATATTCTTGATGCAATGAAGTTTCCAGCTGAGGACCATTCTGTATTCAAGATTGACATGATGGATGACATTATTGATAAATATGCTGTTGATGAATTTGATTCTTTGCATAAGAAAGGACATTCTTTCCTATCTCCTCTTGATACATGCATTGAATCTGAAGCTGAAAATGATATTGATTGTGATGAGGATTTTGATATTGATGATGTTGAGAATGGACCTGTCATAGATATTGATTTAGAGTCTAATGAGATGGATGTTTTGCCCTCACATGTAAATTCTTTAGAGTCAGAATGCACTAACTACTTTGCTGAGAGTACAAATGAATCTGACTTGCAAACACCCACTCTTGAGTTGAAACAACTTCCAGATAACCTCAAGTATGCTTACTTGGAGGATGATGAGAAAAACCCTGTGATCATTTCCACTTCCCTTGATGCTGTTCAAGAGGAGAAATTGCTGAATCTACTGAAAAAGCACAAGAAGGCAATTGGTTGGACATTAGCTGACATACCTGGCATCAGTCCATCCACTTGTATGCACCGTATTTTTTTGGAAGAAGGAGCAAAGCCAGTTAGGCAACCACAACGAAGGCAGAACCCCGTAATTATGGATGTCATCAAGAAGGAGGTGACCAAGCTTCTGCAAGCTGGGATCATCTACCCCATTTCAGATAGTCAATGGGTTAGCCCGATTCATGTTGTTCCCAAGAAGACTGGCCTCACAGTGATAAAGAATGAGAAGGACGAGTTGATTCCCACAAGAGTGCAGAACAGTTGGAGAGTCTGCATTGACTATCGGAGGCTTAACCAAGCAACTAGGAAGGATCATTTTCCCCTGCCATTCATTGATCAGATGCTGGAGCGCCTGGCAGGTAAGTCTCATTATTGCTTTCTTGATGGGTTTTCTGGCTATTTTCAAATCAATATCGCTCCTGAGGACCAAGAGAAAACCACGTTCACCTGCCCCTTTGGCATTTTTGCCTATAGGAGGATGCCATTTGGTCTATGCAACGCTCCTGGTACTTTCCAACGATGCATGCTTAGCATCTTCAGCGATTATCTTGAAAGTTGCATAGAAGAATTCATGGATGATTTTACTGTTTATGGATCCTCATTTGATACATGTTTAGAGAGTCTGGAAAAAGTTCTAAAAAGATGCATAGAAACAAACCTTGTTCTCAATTTTGAGAAATGTCATTTTATGGTAGAACAAGGTTTAGTTCTAGGGCATATCATTTCTGGCAAGGGAATAGAGGTAGATCCTGCAAAATTATCTGTGATTTCAAAATTACCTTACCCCTCTTGTGTGCGAGAGGTCCGATCTTTTCTTGGGCATGCAGGCTTCTACAGGCGCTTCATCAAAGATTTCAGTAAGAAGGCACTTCCCTTGTCCAGACTGCTGCAGAAGGATATTGACTTCGATTTTGATGGCAGATGCAAGCAGGCGTTTAATTGCTTGAAGGAAGCTTTGACCACCGCTCCGATCATCCAGGCACCAGATTGGACAGCCCCTTTTGTTCTTATGTGTGATGCATCCAATTATGCATTGGGGGCCGTCTTGATGCAAAAGATTGATAAGTTGCCTCGAGTGATATACTATGCTTCACGCACTTTGGATGCTGCTCAAACAAACTACACCACCACTGAGAAAGAGCTCTTAGCCATTGTGTTTGCTCTTGATAAGTTTAGATCATATTTGCTTGGTTCACCTGTTATTGTATTCACTGACCATGCAGCTCTGAAGTTTCTTCTGAAAAAGGCTGAGTCAAAGCCAAGATTGATAAGATGGGTGCTGCTACTCCAAGAATTTGACTTGAAAATCCAAGACCGAAGTGGAGCACAAAATTTGGTTGCAGATCACCTCAGCAGGATTGAGGGAGCTGAGGATGAAACATATGTTTTTCCTATTCAAGATAACTTTCCTGATGAAAGTTTGTTGACGGTTTCACTTTCCCACCCTACTCCTTGGTTTGCAAATATTGTGAATTATTTGGTTGCTCATGTTTTCCCTCCATTAGCATCTCGTACTCAAATTGCTAAAATTAAGAGTGATGCTAAATATTATGTTTGGGATGACCCATATTTGTGGAAGTTGTGCAGTGACCAAGTTACTAGGAGATGCATTCCGGACCATGAGATTGACTCGGTCCTGCAGTTTTGTCATGCCTCATCACCTGGTGGTCATCTGGGGATACAGAGAACAGCTCGCAGGGTGCTTGACTGTGGTTTCTATTGGCCTTCCATCTTCAAGGATGCGGAGAGGATCTGCAGCACCTGTGAGCCTTGTCAGAAAGCAGGAGGATCGATTTCACAAAGACAAGAGATGCCTCAACAACCTATGTTGTTCTGTGAGGTATTTGATGTCTGGGGTATAGATTTCATGGGTCCTTTTCCTATTTCTTTCGGTTTCTCTTATATTCTCCTTGCTGTGGATTATGTTTCAAAATGGGTGGAAGCTAAAGCCACCCGGACTAATGATGCTCGGATTGTTGTAGATTTTGTTAGATCTCACCTCTTTTGCAGGTTTGGAGTGCCTAGAGCAATTGTTAGTGATCAGGGAACCCATTTTTGCAATAGATCGATGCAAGCTTTGCTCAAGAAATATGGTGTGACGCACAGAGTTTCTACACCTTACCACCCCCAAACGAATGGGCAGGCTGAGATCTCCAACAGGGAGATTAAGAGGATTTTGGAAAAGATTGTCCAGCCCAACAGGAAAGATTGGAGTAACAGATTGGACGATGCTCTTTGGGCCCACAGGACCGCGTACAAAGCACCAATAGGGATGTCTCCCTACCGGGTTGTTTTTGGAAAGGCGTGTCATCTACCAGTTGAGATTGAGCATCGGGCATACTGGGCTGTAAAAACTTGCAACTTGTCTATGGAACAAGCTGGAGAGGAAAGAAAGTTGCAACTGAATGAACTGGATGAGATCCGATTGGAGGCCTATGAGAACTCGAAGTTCTACAAGGAAAGGACAAAGAAGTTCCACGATAGTTCTATTGTTAGAAAGGATTTCGAGGTTGGCCAACAGGTTTTGTTGTATAACTCTAGACTCGGCCTCATGGGTGGTAAGTTGAGATCTAAGTGGACTGGACCTTTTGTTGTGACTAATGTTTATCCTTATGGTGCAGTAGAAATCCAAGGTCCATCATCAGCTACAAGCTTCAAGGTGAACGGGCATAGACTGAAGCCTTTCCTCAGCAATCCTGCTTTGTTGGACGTAGTGGTGGAGGAGACGTCTCTGGACCGGCCCACCTACCCTCCCAATTGACCAGGGAGTTTCTTTTCTCTTTCCCTCCTCACTTTTATTGCACTTGTCCATAATATGTTTCCGGTTTTGATTGCTGATGTATGCTTAGAACACATTGAGGACAATGTGTAGTTTAAGTGTGGTCTATTGGGAGAGATTCGGATTGTTCTTTGTTTTGTGTGTTAAATTTTTGTTTTTGAGTGTTAAATTTTTTCTGTTTTGAATTGTTTTTAGTGTGTTTTGTGTGCAATTTTACATTTTTCTCTTCAATTCTGGACTCTGTTAAAGTTGTAGACTCGTCTTTCATTTCACTTGATTGATACTCATGGCATGAAATCTTTGCTTTTCTCTGCTTGGAAAATGATTATGATGTTTAAGAGGTTGATTTGATTGTGACAAATACCCTGTGTGAGAATTTGAGCCACTTTATTTCTTTCTTGCGTGTGACATGTCTCTTGATTGCTTGCACATGTGCCTTGGCTTGACTCTTGTTGATGATTCTTGATGGATATGCATGTTTAGAAATGATAAAGGCATTTTATTTCTTGAGCCTCGTTAGCCAAATAAGTCTACCCTGTTATTATCATTTGATAACCCTTTTGAGCCTATACTGTATCCATTTATTTGTTTTAAAGCCCATACACTCGACTTAAGTGAAAAATCATGATTACCTTAACCTTAGGAAGTTTTGGAGCTTTGGAAGTATTTTGGGAATAAGTGTGGTCTCCGTGGGGATTCTTATAAATTGGCTAGTTGGTTCCTCATCTTGTTATTTTTGGAAATATGATCCTATTGAGTGATAAAAAAAAATTATATCAACATCTACTGATGGATGTCACTTGACAAAAAATAAAATATTTTAGCATCTACTGATGGGTGCTTTGAAAAAAAAAAGAAAAAAAAAAGAAAAAAAAAAGAAAAAAAAAACGAAAAAATAATTTTGTGAATAACGGAGTCAAGAAGAGGATTGAATTAGAGGTTTGAGTGTTATTTGACTGTGTTTACACTTGTTTCCCATTGCTCCTCTATTTCTTTTGGTTTGTAGCTACTTATCCATATTTATCCTCCCTTGTCCTTGGCCCCATTATAACCCAGTAAAGACCTTTTGATCCGAGCATGCATATGTTTTAAGTGTTGATTTTAGAGGCTTGCCAAGTCTACTTGTGTTTGTTCTCTTGAGTACATCGAGCTGATATTATTATTTACCCTAGACACTCGAGAGAAACACTGTTAGTGCATCTGTGAGGTTTTGTTATTTTTGATTCACCTCTTAAGCTGATTAATCGTTTTACCATGTTTTGAATTGCTTGGATAATTTCATGAGTATTTGTTTTCTTTGATCATGTGATAGATATTGTCTACTACTTTTATTTGTCCAGATTTCTTGAGAAATATGTAAATCGATTTGTTTCTTTGTGAGTTTTTGTTTTTTTTGTGTGTTGAGTTTGTGTCACTTCCTTGATGTCCCTTGAACTATTCCCTGATTTGCGTCTTAATTTTGCCCAGGAGTGCAAAAGACTAAGTGTGGTCTATTTTGATGAGTCGATATTTTATTCACTATATTTATCTTATTGTGCTAGAATTAGTCGGGGAATTGTGCTTAAACGTCCGGTATTTTCCTGTTTTTCCTAATTGTGCTTAATTTGATCGGAAATTCTTATTTTAACTAATTTGAATTATCTGAGCTTATTAATTTGCATTATTAATTACGGGAAAATTTTGGATAACTTTTTGGGACATTTGAAGGCTAAATGAAAAAATAACAATTGAGCCAATTTCATCTTAACCATTTCAATTTTCGCACAGTGCTGCCTGAATTTTGTGTCAACTTGTCTGTCTTCGTTCGAGTTCATTTCTTATCCGTTTTGCATGCAATTTTTTTTCATAGTTTCGTATGGATGTCTATTTTCACGTACAGTTTTTATTTTGTTCAAATTAATTCTGTGTTGTTCCCAGTAATTTGATTACGCCACTGTGTCAGTCCAGTGCAGCGTGAATGTTGTGTCAACTTGTGTGTCTTCGTTTGAGTTCAATTCTTATCCGTTTTGCATGCCGTTTTTTTTCATGGTTTCGTATGAATGTCTATTTTTACGTATAGTTTTTATTTTGTTTAAATTCGTTCTATGTTGTTCCCAGTAATTTGATTACTCCCCTGTGTCAGTCCAGTGCTTACATTTTGAGTGTTCTAATATGTTTGCATTGTTTGCTTGCTGGTTAGTATTTGTGGTGGCTGGAATATCAAAGTATTGGTTTAGAGATGCATCTCACAGTTGAAATGAATTGGAAACCAAGCACATAAGCACACAAAGTTTTATGTGAATATTGTTGCACAAACAATGTACATGGATGATGGAATGAAGCATGAAGGTGCTGCCACAAATTTTCTGAATTTGTCACACTCTTCCAATTCATGCATGAAGCACATAGAGAATTATTTTGGAACATCTTTGGTGTGTCACATGAAGCATCCAACCAAGGAGAGCATGGGACAAGTGGACCCAAAGCAAAGAAAGCAAAAGACCCATGAAAGAGCACACATTCACGTGGAAATGGGCAGCCAACATTGAATGGAGTCTTGCTTCCTTTATTTTATTAGTACATGCTCATGGAAAGGTGAAGTGGAGCACCAAAGGAATCATAACTCTCAGCAGCCATCACACCCATGGAAGCCAATGGATTTAACACAAGCAAGAGAGCTTCACTTTCCAGCAGCAAAAACTTCACTTTCCAGCTGCAACATATCTTGGTTCAGCAGGAAAGTGGAGCTAGTGGAAGTACTCCATGACTTTGAGGGCTCCATCCACTAAGGAATGCATCATCATTTTGAGTGGAGAAAAAAGAAACAATTTTAATTTTGCTGAGTTGGGGAGAGAGAGCCGTATGGAAACCAAAGAAAGAAAGAAGAGTTTTGGAGTTGGACGAGAAAAACCATGATTCCTAGAAAGAATGAAGGATGATGTAGCTTGAAGTTCTTGGTGCCTTCACCTTTGGTTTTGTACACTTTTCCATTTAAGCTTTCATTCATCTACTGTTTTCATCTTGGTATTAATTTGTATTTTGAGTTTGTAAGTTGTTGTTGTAATTTTATAAGCATTGTAATTTCAATTTGGAAGTGTTTCATTCTATTCACTTGTGCTGAAAAAATAAAAAACCAATGGATGTGTAAGTGTTATTCTTTCATTTGCTTGTTTTTGGTAAGTTTTTGTTTGAATCCTTTTATGGTTTAAGGTTGAATGTTCATGGCTGTTTTGAGGTAAGTAATGAAGTATTGATTCATGATTTTATTTTAAAGTTGTAAGAAGTAAAAAAAATAAAAACAAAGCAATTGGTAACTTATGGAAATTGTCAAAGCTCCTTCTCTTTTAATTCATCTTTGATTTTGTTTTAATTAAGAAGGAAAGGAAAACTTGGAACTGTGGTTGGCTTAGTGTGCATGTGGAGAATAAAATTCAAATTGGTGTTCAATTCAAAAGATGACAAGAAGTGCTAAAAAGAGGTATGTTTTCTTTGCAAATTAAATTGATATAGATGTTGGATGCTTACGGTTTTGGATGTCCATTTACAATTATCATTTCAATGAAACCAATCAAATTTGTCACGGCACATGAGGTAAGTTTTAGAAGCATTTCAATTTCTATTTTTTTTAAATTTCAGATTTTACTGTCTCTTTTTACTGCTGTAATTTAATTTCTGTTGTAATTCAATTTCAGTTGTTGTTTTCTGCAATTTAATTTCTCCTCTTCTTTATTTTTGCATGTTGATCATTTACTGTAATTTTATTTTCTGTATTTTACTGCAGTAATTTTGAGTCTGTTTTTACTGTTTTCCAAATTTACCATTTTCTATATTTACTGTTTTCTGTATTTTTGTTTTCTGTATTTTGCTGTTACTGTTTTACAGATTTTGAAAATTCTGTACTTACTGTTTTTACTGTTATTATTTACTGCTGTAATTTCATCTTTTTTGTTTTTACTGTTTTACTATTTTTACAGTTTTCTGTATTTTATGTTTTACTGTATTTTCGTTTTTACTGTTCCAGATTTAATTTTTATTGTTTCATGTTACTGTATTTTCGTTTTTACTGTTTTCTAAAATTTTCTGTTTTCTGTTTTCACTGTTTTCTGTATTTACTGTTTTCTGTATTTTCTGTATTTTCTGTTTTTCTGTATTTTCGTTTTTACTGTCCCAGATTTATTTTTACTGTTTTATGTTGCTGTAATTTCATTTTTACTGTTTTAATTTCGTTTTACTGTTTTTAAATTTCATTTTTTTTTACTATTTTCTGTTTTATTTTTACGGTTTGTTAATTTACTGCTTTCAACATTTACATTTTTCCGCAACCAAAAACAATCACAAAACCCCCCCCACTACGTGTTGATCCAAAACTGAACCACATTTGGTCCTTGAGAGACGACCTAGGAGTCACATCCTAGCTATACTGCATTCTTATCTGCAATCGAATTTGTACGCGGTGCGACCCGCGTATCAAATTTTGGCGCCGCTGCCGGGGACCAATGGTTCGGTTTGAGGTCTTTTGTGTAAATATGTGGTTTGTCATCTATGTTTGAATCTGTGGATATTTTGTCTGTTTGAATGTTTTGCTATCGTTTCTTGACTATAGGGTGTTGTAACTTAGTTCATGACTAGGAGCAATCCTGGAACCATACAACCCTTTGATCCTGAGATTGATAGAACGTTTCGTAGGTTAACCAGTAATTCTCGGAATTTATCTTTAGAGTCAATTATTGAGCCAGTTGCAGTAGATACGGAACATCCCACTACTGATTCTGATTCTGATTCTGTTATTTTTCACACTGAGAACGATATGGCACAACCTCCACCTTGCGGAAGGACTCTTAGAGAGATGGCTGCACCTGATTTCACCTACGAAAGTTTGTGCATCCAGTATCCAGATGAAGATGTTCCATATGTTCTAAAAACTGGACTAATCCATTTGTTACCAAAGTTTCATGGCCTTGCAGGAGAAAGCCCGCATAAACATCTGAAGGAATTCCATATTGTGTGTTCATCAATGAAACCTCATGATGTTCCTGAAGACAGTATCTTTCTGAAGGCATTCCCGCATTCGCTAGAAGGTGTAGCGAAGGATTGGTTATACTGTTTGGCGCCTAGATCCATCACCAGCTGGGGCGATCTGAAGAGGTTATTCTTGGAGAAAGTTTTTCCAGCATCCCGAACCACTGCGATCAGGAAAGATATATCTGGGATTAGACAGTTTGGGGAGGAAAGCTTATATGAGTACTGGGAAAGATTCAAGAAACTTTGTGCAAGCTGCCCTCACCATCAGATAAGCGAGCAACTGCTTCTCCAGTATTTCTATGAAGGACTGAATAACATGGAGAGGAGTATGATCAATGCTGCCAGTGGTGGAGCGCTTGGAGACATGACGCCTGTTGAAGCTAGGCAATTGATTGAGAAAATGGCTTCTAACTCCCAACAGTTCAGTGTGAGAAATGATGCTATTGTGGTTAGGGGAGTTCATGATGTTGCTACCCATTCTTCATCTACTGATAAAAATGTTGAAAACAAGCTTAATGCTCTTGTGAGTTTGGTGACACAGTTGGCATCCAGTCAGAGATTAGGACCTCCTTCTGCTTCTGTTGCACGGGTGTGTGCTATTTGTTCTAGTGACCATTACACTGATGCTTGTCCTTCTCTGCAGCAACCTAGTGCTCATGATACACCTCAAGCTTATGCCACCAACATTTACAATAATAGACAGCAACAACAGCAAAATTATGACTTGTCTACCAACAGGTATAACCCAGGATGGAGAGATCACCCTAATCTTAGATGGAACAATGCTCCATATCAGCAGCAACAACAACAGCAAACACCGCCCTTCAATAATGTTGCAGGTCCTAGACCATATGTGCCCCCACCTGTTCAGAGATATCAAAGGCAACAACAGCAAGATGCACCTGCCCAACCAGTTGCCCAACCTTCCACTTCATCTGAAACTTCATTGGAAGAGTTAGTGAGACAAATGAGTATTCAAAACATACAGATGGCAACTCAGATAAACCAGATGGGAGCTTCCATACAAAGTCTCAATAACCAGATGGGACAGATGGCGACTCAGATAAGCCAGGCGCAGTCTCAGAATTCTGATAAGTTACCATCCCAGACTGTGCAGAATCCTAGGAATGTTAGCGCCATAACCCTCAGATCAGGGAAGCAGACTGTTGTACCTTCAGAGGCCACTTCTACACCTACACCCGTGCCTGCCACAAAGTTTCTTGAATCTTTCCCAGTACTCATATAAGCTTTCCTCCCCAAACTGTCTAATCCCAGATATATCTTTCCTGATCGCAGTGGTTCGGGATGCTGGAAAAAATTTCTCCAAGAATAACCTCTTCAGATCGCCCCAGCTGGTGATGGATCTAGGCGCCAAACAGTATAACCAATCCTTCGCTACACCTTCTAGCGAATGCGGGAATGCCTTCAGAAAGATACTGTCTTCAGGAACATCATGAGGTTTCATTGATGAACACACAATATGGAATTCCTTCAGATGTTTATGCGGGCTTTCTCCTGCAAGGCCATGAAACTTTGGTAACAAATGGATTAGTCCAGTTTTTAGAACATATGGAACATCTTCATCTGGATACTGGATGCACAAACTTTCGTAGGTGAAATCAGGTGCAGCCATCTCTCTAAGAGTCCTTCCGCGAGGTGGAGGTTGTGCCATATCGTTCTCAGTGTGAAAAATAACAGAATCAGAATCAGAATCAGTAGTGGGATGTTTCGTATCTACTGCAACTGGCTCAATAATTGACTCTAAAGATAAATTCCGAGAATTACTGGTTAACCTACGAAACGTTCTATCAATCTCAGGATCAAAGGGTTGTATGGTTCCAGGATTGCTCCTAGTCATGAACTAAGTTACAACACCCTATAGTCAAGAAACGATAGCAAAACATTCAAACAGACAAAATATCCACAGATTCAAACATAGATGACAAACCACATATTTACACAAAAGACCTCAAACCGAACCATTGGTCCCCGGCAGCGGCGCCAAAATTTGATACGCGGGTCGCACCGCGTACAAATTCGATTGCAGATAAGAATGCAGTATAGCTAGGATGTGACTCCTAGGTCGTCTCTCAAGGACCAAATGTGGTTCAGTTTTGGATCAACACGTAGTGGGGGGGGGTTTTGTGATTGTTTTTGGTTGCGGAAAAATGTAAATGTTGAAAGCAGTAAATTAACAAACCGTAAAAATAAAACAGAAAATAGTAAAAAAAAATGAAATTTAAAAACAGTAAAACGAAATTAAAACAGTAAAAATGAAATTACAGCAACATAAAACAGTAAAAATAAATCTGGGACAGTAAAAACGAAAATACAGAAAAACAGAAAATACAGAAAATACAGAAAACAGTAAATACAGAAAACAGTGAAAACAGAAAACAGAAAATTTTAGAAAACAGTAAAAACGAAAATACAGTAACATGAAACAATAAAAATTAAATCTGGAACATGGACGAAGTTGACGAACTGGACGAAGTTGACAAAGTGGACTAAGTAGACGAAGTGGACGGACGATGTTGACGAAGTGGGCGAAGTGGACAATGTGGACGATGTGGAGGAAGTGGATGGAGGAAGTGGAGGAAGTGGATAGAAGAAGTGGAGGAAGTGGACGAATTGAATGAAGTGGAAGAAGTGAATGAAGTGGACAATGTGGACAATGTGGACTTAGTGGACGAAGTGGACAATGTGGAGGAAGTGGAGGAACTTGAGGAAGTGGAGGAACTGCACGAATTGCATGAATTGGACAAAGTGGACGAAGTGGTCGAAGTGGTCGAAGTAGAAGAAATGGTCGAAGTGGACGATTTGGACGAAGTAGAGTAAGTAGAGGAAGTGGTGGAATTGGAGGAAGTGGACGAAGTGGACGATCTGGGCGAAGTGAAGGATGTGGAGGAAGTGGAGGAAGTGGAGGAAGTTGACGAAGTGGAGGAAATGGCCGAAGTGGAGGAAGTGGAGGAGGTGGAGGATGTGGAGGAAGTGAAGGAACTGGACCAATTAGAGGAAGTGGTCAAAGTGAATGAAGTGGACGAAGTGGAGGTAGTGGACAAAGTGGAGGAACAGAGGAATTGGACGAATTGGACAAAGTGCGGGAAGTGAAGGATGTGGAGGAAGTGGAGGAAGTGGAGGAAGTTGAATAAGTGTAGGAAATGGACGAAGTGGAGGAAGTCGACGAACTGGCCGAAGTGCAGGAAGTGGTCGAAGTGGATGAAGTGGAGGTAGAGGACAAAGTGGAGGAAGTGGAGGAACTAGGCGAATTGCAGAATTGGACGAAGTGGACGACATGCTCGAAGTGGTGGAAGTAGAAGAAATGGACGAAGTCGGCGATGTGCACGAAGTGGACGATATGGACGAATTGGACTAAATGGACAAAGTTGATGAAGTGGATGAAGTGGACGAAGTGAATGAAGTGGACAAAGTGGATGAAGTGGACAAAGTGGACGAAGTGGACTTAGTGGATGAAGATGACGAAGTGGACGAAGTGGATGAAGTGGAGGAAGTGCACGAAGTGGACGAAGTGGACGATGTGGACGATGTGAACGAAGTGGAGGAAGTGGACTAAGTCAAGGAAGTGGAGGAATTCGAGGAAGTGGACGAAGTTGACGAAGTGGGTGAAGTTGACGACGTTGGCGAAGTGGGCCAAGTGGACGAAGTTGACAAAGTGGATGATGTGGACGAAGTTGACAAAAGTGGATTACGTGGACGAAGCGGACGAAGTTAAGGAAGTTGAGGAAATCGAGGAAATTGCGGAAGTGGACGAAGTGGAGCAATTGGACGAAGTTGACAAAGGCGACGAAGTTGACAAAGTCGACAAAGTGGACGATGTTGACGAAGTGGAGGATGTGGAGAAAGTGGACGAAGTGGAGGAAGTGGACGAAGTTGACGAAGTGGGCGAAGTGGACGAAGTTGACAAAATGGACGAAGTGGACGAAGTTGACAAAGTGGACTTAGTTGTCAAAGTGCACAAAGTGGACAAAGTGGACGAATTGGACGAAGTGGAGGAAGTGGAAGAAATGGAGAAAGTGGAGGAAATCGACGAAGTGGACAAAGTGGACGCAATGGACGAATTGGACGAATTTGACGAAGTGGACGAAGTGGACGAAGTGGACGAGGTGGACGAGATGGACGAGGTGGATGAAGTGGACGAAGTGGACGAAGTGGATGTAGTGGACGAAGTGGGCGAAGTGGACGAAGTAGAGTAAGTGGAGGAAGTGGAGGAAGTGGCGAAGTGACGAAGTGGACGAAGTGGACGAAGTGGACGAAGTGGAGGAATGGACGAAGTGTACAAATTGGACGTAGTGGACGAACTGGAGGAAAAGTGAAAGAAATGGAGGAAAAGGAGAAACTGGAGGAAATAGAGGAACTGGAGGAAGTGGACGAGGTGGCGAAGTGGACGTAGTGGACGTAGTGGACGAAGTTGACGTAGTGGACGAAGTGAACGAAGTAGACGAAGTGGAGGAAGTGTACGAAGTGGACGAAAAGGACGAAGTGGACGAATTGGACGAAGTGGACGAAGTGGACTAAGTGAACGAAGTGGACGAAGTGGACGTAGTGGAAGAAATGAAGGAAAAGGAGGAAGGGGAGGAAGTGGAGGAAGCGGAGGAAGTGGGGGAAAGTGAGGAAGTGGAGGAAGTTTACGAAGTGGGCGAAGTGGGGGAAGTTGATGATGTGGGCGAAGTGGACGAAATTGACAAAGTGAACGAAGTGGACGAATTGGACGAAGTGGACGAAGTTGACGAAGTTCACGAAGTTGACGAAGTGGACGAACTCGACGAAGCGGAAGAAGTGGACGTAGTGGACTTAATGGACGAAATCGACGTAGTGGACGAAGTTGACAAAGTGGGAATTGGGCAAAGTGGATGAAGTGGACGAAGTGGGCGAATTGCAGGAAGTGGACGAAGGGGGGGAAGTTGACGAACTGGACGAACTTGAAGAATTGGACGAAGTGGACAAACTAGACGAAGTGGAGGAAGTGGAGGAAGTGGACGAAATTGACGAGGTGGACAAACTGGACGAATTGGACGAATTGGACGAAGTGGTGGAAGTGGAGGAAGTGGACAAAGTGGACGAAGTGAAGGAGGTGGAGGAAGTGGACGAAGTTGACGAAGTGAGCGAAGTGGACGAAGTAGACGTAGTGGACGAAGTGGGCATAGCGGACGAAGTGGACGCAGTGGACGATGTGGACGAAGAGGACGAAGTGGACGAAGTTGACGAAGTGGACAAACTGAACTAACTTGACGAAGTGGACGAAGTGAAGGAAGAGGACGAAGTGGACTAGGTGGACGAGGTGGATGAAGTGGACGTAGTGGGTGAAGTTGACGAAGTGGATGAAGTGGGCGAAGTGGATGAAGTGGAGTAAGTGGAAGAAGTGGAGGAAGTGGAGGACGTGGCGGAAGTGGACGAAGTTGACGAAGTGGACGAAGTGGATGAACTGGACCAAATGGACGAAGTGGAGGAAAAATGGAGGAAATGGAGGAAGTCGAGGAAGTGGAGGAAGTGGGCGACGTGGGCGAAGTGGAGGAAGTTGACGAAGTGGCCGAAGTGGCCGAAGTGGCCGAAGTTGACGAACTGGCTGAAGTGGACGAAGTTGACAAAGTGGACGTAATGGAAGAAATGGTCGAAGTGGACGAAGTGAACGAAGTGGACGAACTTGACGAATTGGACGAAGTGGATGAAGTGGACGAAGGGGAGGAAGCAGACGAAGTGGACGAACTTGACTAATTGGACGAACTGGAAAAACTGGACGAAGTGGAGGAAGTCGAGGAAGTCGAGGAGGTTGACGAAATGGACGAAGTGGAAGAAATAGACGAATTGGACGAAGTGGACGAAGTTGACGAAGTGAGCGAAGTGGACGAAGTTGAAGAACTGGGCGAAGTGGACGAAATTGACCAAGTGGACGGAGTGGACGAAGTTGACCAAGTGGACATAGAGGACGAAGTGGACAAAGTGGACGAAATGGAGGAAGTGGAGGAAATGCAAGAAATGGAGGAAATGGACAAAGTGGACAAAATGGAGGAAGGGGAAGAAGAGGACGAAGTGGACAAAGTGGACGAAGTGGACGAAGTTGACGAAGTGGACGAAGTGAACGAAACGAACGAAGTTGACGAAGTTGACGAAGAGGACGAAGTGGTCTAGGTGGATGAAGTGGACGAAGTGGAGGAAAAGTGGAGGAAGTGGAGGACGTCGAGGAAGTGGAGGAAATGGGCGAAGTGGGCGCAGTTGAAGAAGAGAAGAAAGTTGACTAAGTGGGCGAAGTTGACTAAGTGGGCGAAGTGGACGTAGTGGACGAAATGGATGAAGTGGACGAAGTGGACGAAGTGGACGGAGTGGACGAACTTGAAGAAGTGGGCGAAGTGGACGTAGTGGACGAAGTGGACGTAGTGGACGTAGTGGACGAAGGGGAGGAAGTGGACGATCTTGACGAATTCGACGAACTGGACAAACTGGACGAAGTGGAGGAAGTGGAGGAAGTGGACGAAATGGACGAAGTGGACTAAATGGACGAATTGGACGAAGTGGAGGAAGTGGAAGAAGTGGACGAAGTGGAGGAATGGAGAAAGTGGAAGAAGTGGATGAAGTGGAGCAAGTGGACGAAGTTGACGAAGTGGACGAAGTGCACAAAATGGACAAAGTGGACGATGTTGACGAAGTGGACAACGTGGACTTAACGGATGAAGTGGACGGTATGGACGAAGTGGACGAAGTGTACAAAGTGAAAGAAGTGGAAGTAGTGGAGGAAGTGGAGGTAGTGGAGGAAGTTAACGAAGT
The DNA here is from genome assembly GCA_034642375.1 of Vigna nakashimae. NCBI lineage: Eukaryota > Viridiplantae > Streptophyta > Magnoliopsida > Fabales > Fabaceae > Vigna > Vigna nakashimae. Next base: position 34,747,839 of record CM067765.1, read on the forward strand.
GGACAAATTCGAGGAAGTGAACGAAGTTGAGGAGAAGTTGAGGAAATGGAGGAAGTGGAGTAAGCGGAGGATGTGGAGGAAGTGGACGAAGTCGAGGAAGTTGACGAAGTGCACGAAGCGGATGAAGTGGAGAAAAAGTGGAGGAAATGGAGGAAATGAGGGAAGTGGAGGAAGTGAAGGAGGTGCACGAAGTTGAGGAAGTGGAGGAAGTGGACAAAGTGCAGGAAGTGGACGAAGCGGACGAAGTGGAGGAAGTGGAGGAAGTGGAGGAAGTCGACGAAGTACGGGAAGTGGACGAAGTGGACGGAGTGGACGAACTGGACGCATTGGACAAAGTGAAGGAAGTGGACGAACAGGACGAATTGGACGAACTGGAGGAAGTGGAGGAAGTGAAGGAAGTGGACGAAGTGGAGGAAGTGGAGGAAGTGGGCGAAGTGGACGAAGTTGACGAAATAGGCGAAGTGGACGAAGTTGATGAAGTGGACGAAGTGGACAAAATGGACGTACTGGACGAAGCGTGCGAAGTGGTTGGAGTGGAGTAAGGGGAGGAAGTGGAGGAAGTGGAGGAAATGAAGGAAGTGGAAGAAATGGAGGAAGTGGACGAAATGGAGGAAGTGGACGAAATGGACGAAGTTGACGACAAGGACGAAGTTGACGAAGTTCACGACGTGGACGTAGTGGAGGAAGTGAAGGAAGTGGAGGAAGTTGACGAAGTGGATGAAGTGGACGAATTGGACGAAGTGGAGGAAGTGGATGAAGTGGAAGAAGTGGACAAAGTGGACAATGTGAAGGAAGTGGAGGAAGTGGAGGAAGTGGAGGAGGTCGACGAAGAGGAGGAAGTGGACAAAGTAGACGAAGTGGAGGAAGTGGTGGAAGTGGACGAAGTAGACGAAGTGCAAGAAGTGGACGAAGAGGAGGATGTGGAGGAAGTGGACGAAGTGAAGGAAGTGGAGGAAGTGGAAGAAGTGGAGGAAGTTAACGAAGTGGACAAATTCGACGAAGTGAACGAAGTTAAGGAGAAGTGGAGGAAATGGAGGAAGTGGAGTAAGCGGAGGATGTGGAGGAAGTGGACGAAGTTGAGGAAGTTGACGAGGTGCACGAAGCGGATGAAGTGGAGAAAAAGTGGAGAAACTGGGGGAAATGGAGGAAGTGGAGGAAGTGAAGGAGGTGCACGAAGTTGAGGAAGTGGAGGAAGTGGAGGAAGTGGACGAAGTGGAGGAAGTCGACGAAGAGCGGGAAGTGGACGAAGTCGACGGAGAGGACGAACTGGACGCATTGGACAAAGTGAAGGAAGTGGACGGACTGGACGAATTGGATGAACTGGAGGAAGTGGAGGAAGTGAAGGAAGTGGACGAAGTGGACAATGTGGAGGACGTGGAGGAAGTGGGCGAAGTTGACGAAGTGGGCGAAGTTGACGAAGTGGGCGAAGTTGACGAAGTTGACGAAAGAGGCGAAGTGGACGATGTTGATGAAGTGGACGAAGTGGAAAATATGGATGTACTGGACGAAGCGGGCGAAGTGGTTTAAGTGGAGTAAGTGGAGGAAGTGGAGGAAGTGGCGGAAGTGGAGGAAGTGGACGAAGTGGAGGAAAAGTGGAGGAAATGGAGGAAGTAGAGGACGTCTAGGAAGTGTAGGAAGTGGGCGACGTGGGCAAAGTGGGCGAAGTGGAAGAAGTGGAGGAAGAGGAGGATGTGGAGGAAGTGGAGGAAGTGGACAAAGTGGACGAAGTGAAGGAAGTGGACAAAGTTGACGAAGTTGATGAAGTGGGCGAAGTGGACGAAGTTGACGAAGTGGGCGAAGTGGACGAAGTTGACGAAGTGGACGAAGTGGACAAAGTCGATGAAGTGGACGAAGTGGAGGAATGGAGGATGTGGAAGACGTGGAGCAAGTGAACGAAGTTGGCGAACTGGACGAAGTGGACGAAATGGACGAAGTTGACGACATGGACGAAGTTGACGAAGTTCACGACGTGGACGTAGTGGAGGAAGTGAAGGAAGTGGAGGAAGTTGAGGAAGTGGACAAAGTGGACGAATTGGACGAAGTGGAGGAAGTGGATGAAGTGGAAGAAGTGGACAAAGTGAAGGAAGTGGAGGAAGTGGAGGAAGTGGAGGAGGGGGACGAAGTGGAGGAAGTGGACGAAGTAGACGAAGTGGAGGAAGTGGTGGAAGTGGAAGAAGTGGACGAAGTGCAGGAAGTGGACGAAGAGGAGGACGTGGAGGAAGTGAAAGAAGTGGACAAAGTGGACGAAGTGAAGGAAGTGGAGGAAGTGGACAAAGTTGACGAAGTTGATGAAGTGGGCGAAGTGGACGAAGTGGGCGAAGTAGACGAAGTGGACGAAGTTGACGAAGTGGACGAAGTGGACAAAGTCGAGGAAGTGGACGAAGTGGAGGAATGGAGGATGTGGAAGACGTGGAGCAAGTGGACGAAGTTGACGAAGTGGGCGAAGTGCACGAAATGGAAGAAGTGGAGGATGTTGACGAAGTGGAGGAAGTGAACGATTTTGACGAAGTGGACGAAGTTGACGACATGGACGAAGTTGACGAAGTTGTAGACGTGGACGAAGTAGACGAAGTAGAGGAAGTTGACGAAGTGGGCGAAGTGGGCGAAGTGGACGAAGTTGACGAAGTGGACGAAGTGGACAAAGTCGATGAAGTGGACGAAGTGGAGGAATGGAGGATGTGGAAGACGTGGAGCAAGTGGACGAAGTTGGCGAACTGGACGAAGTGGACGAAATGGACGAAGTTGACGACATGGACGAAGTTGACGAAGTTCACGACGTGGACATAGTGGAGGAAGTGAAGGAAGTGGAGGAAGTGGAGGAAGTGGAGGAGGGGGACGAAGTGGAGGAAGTGGACGAAGTAGACGAAGTGGAGGAAGTGGTGGAAGTGGAAGAAGTGGACGAAGTGCAGGAAGTGGACGAAGAGGAGGACGTGGAAGAAGTGAAGGAAGTGGACAAAGTGGACGAAGTGAAGGAAGTGGAGGAAGTGGACAAAGTTGACGAAGTTGATGAAGTGGGCGAAGTGGACGAAGTAGACCAAGTGGACGAAGTTGACGAAGTGGACGAAGTGGACAAAGTCGAGGAAGTGGACGAAGTGGAGGAATGGAGGATGTGGAAGACGTGGAGCAAGTGGACGAAGTTGACGAAGTGGGCGAAGTGCACGAAATGGAAGAAGTGGAGGATGTTGACGAAGTGGAGGAAGTGAACGATTTCGACGAAGTGGACGAAGTTGACGACATGGACGAAGTTGACGAAGTTGTAGACGTGGACGAAGTGGACGAAGTGGAGGACCTGGAGGAAGTGGACAAAATGGACGAAGTGGACGAAGTGGAAGAAGTGGACGAAGTGGAGGAAATGGTGGAAGTAGATGAAGTGGAGGAAATGCAGAAAGTGGATGAAGTGGAGGAAGTGGGAGAAGTGGACGAAGTGGAGGAAATGGACAAAGTGGACGAAGTGAAGGAAGTGGAGGAAGTGGAGGAAATGGAGGAAGTGGAGGAAAGGGACAAAGTTGACGAAGTTAACAAAGTGGACAAAGTTGACGACCTAGGAGTCACTTCCTAGTCTATACTGCATTCTTTTATGCACAACTTTTGTGAGAGGTGCGACCCACTCATCAAAATGGCGCCGTTGCCGGGGACCAATGGTTCGGTCTTAGGTCTTTGTTGTGTTTGTGTGTGTTGTGTTTTGTCTTGTGTTGTGATGTGATGTGATGTTCTGTCTTGTGTGTGCGTGTTGCATGTATAAATGTGTTGTGTTTTATTTGTTTCGTGATTTTTAGTATTCTTCTTTTTCCATGTCTACCTATTTTGATTTAGTGAATACTGCTTGTTTTGCTAGTGCCTCTGATTATGATTCTCATTCTGCATGTTACTCTGATTGTAATTCATATTCTGCTGATTTCTATGTTGAGAACAATATGACTCATCCTCTAATTTCTGAGAGTGCTCTTTGTGAGTCGGTCTCACTTAAGGAGGATGATCTTCATTGCGATCTCACCTCTGGACTGATACATTTGCTGCCTAAGTTTCATGGTTTTGCAGGAGAATGCCCACACAAACATTTGGAGGAGCTCCACATCATGTGCTATTCAATGAAGCCTCCAGATGTCCCTCTTGATTACATTTTCTTGAGCGCATTTCCGCATTCATTACAAGGAGCAGCTAAGGATTGGAAAGACTCTCTTCCTCTGAGATCCGTTATCGATTGGGGATATCTTGAGCACTAGTTTCTGAGCAAATTTTCCCCTGTGCAATATGCTTACAGCAACGGTCTTGGATGGAATGACCCTACCTTGGGATGGTACAATGCTCCACAACATCAATATCAAGAACCACCATTCCAGAGTACTTTCATGCCTCCACTAGTCCAGCAATATCAGAGTCAGCAATATGATGCTTCTGCCGAAACAGCTCCTCAGCCTTCCATTTCTGAGCCTACATTGCAGGAGTTGTTGGAGCAGTTTACCATGCAGAACCTGCAGTTTCAGCAAGAGACCAGAGCGTCCATTCAGATCTTGAATGACCAGATAGGGCAGATGGCTACTCAATTAAATCAGGAACAGTCTCAAGATTCAGAGTTACCATTTCAGACTGTGCTGATTCCTGATGATGTTAGTGTCATCCACATAGAAGATGGGGAGCAGAGTTATGAGCTTACTACTGCGCGACATACTTTCCCACCTTCATATGTCCCTACCCTTGCACCTGAGGAGACTGATTATTATTTTGAGGAGCAGGCAGAAATAAGCAGTAATCCTGAACCAGGTAGACCACCTTCATCTTCCCACACTTTAGCAATCTTCAAGGAAGAGGAGGTAAGCATACCTCAATTTGATTATGTTGATGATTATGTGGTTGAGAGGTATGCTGATGATTATATTGTTGTTGAGTCTGATTTTAATTTACCCTCTATGCATGATGAGAACCAATTTTTGCTGTCGCATCCGAATGTTTATTCTCCATGCATTGAACATGAATCTGAGTCTGTAGTTGATATTGCTAGTGATTTTGAATTTGATTCATGTTCTGAGGATGTATCTGAGGTTCAGTATGATAATTTGGGTGTTATACCCCTGCATGTTATTTCTTTGGAACCACATTGCACTAACCCTATTGCAGGAGGTACAAATGAATTTGACCAACATGCACCCACGCTGGAAGACAAAGGTGCCAGCATTCACGAAAGTTTCAACATCAACAGGCACCTGCTGAACCTGCTCATCAACAATCTTTGCTTCTTAGATCTAGCTGTGGATGATATCTCCCTGCTAGATCAAATCTGGAGGATGAAGCAATTCTTCCTCAAAACTTCCTTGCTGGATCCTGTGGTGGAAGACATCTCCCTGAAAGTCCAAAATTGGCAACTGCCACCATGATCAGGGGAGTTTTCTTTCTCTCTTCTCCCCCTTTCCCTACTTTTATTGCACTTGTCCATGATCTGTTCACTGTTTTGATTTTTGATCTTATGCTTATGACACATTGAGGACACTGTGTAGTTTAAGTGTGGTCTATTTATTGGGGGAGATTTTTATTTTTCTTTGTTAGTTTTTGTTTTCTTGGTTAAATTTTTTCTTTTCTAGGTTATTTTTGTCGTGTCTTGTGTACAGTTTTGCATTTTTCTCTTCAATTCTGGACTGTGTTTAAGTTGTAGACTAGTCTTTCACTTCACTTCATTGATACTCTGAGATGTTGGATTCCTTGCTTTTCTTTGCTTGGAAGATGATCATGACGTTTGAGAGTTGAATTGATTGTGACACAAATGCCCTGTGTGAGAATTTGAGCCACTTTATGTTCCTTCTTGTGTGTGATATGTCTCTTGATTGCTTGCACATATGCCTTGGCTTGACTTCTGTTGATAGTTCTTGATTGATATGCATGTTTGGAAGTGATAAAGGCAATTTTTTTCTTGAGCCTCTCTAGCCAAATAAGCTTACCTTGTTTTAATTCTTTGATAACCCATTTTGAGCCTATACTTTCCACCATTTCCTTGTTTTGAAGCTCATACACTAGCCCTCAGTGAAAAACAATTATTACCTTAACCTTAGGGAATTTTGGAGTTTTGGAAGTGTTTTGGGAACAAGTGTGGTCTCTTGGGGGTTTCTGACGGGTTGGCTAGTTGGTTCCTCTTCTTGTTTGTTTTGGTAAATATATGTGTATCTTGTCTTTTACAGTTTTGTTTTGAAAAGAGAGAAAAGAAAAGAGACAGGATGAAAAAAAAGAGAGCAGAAAAATAGTGAAAAAAAAACATGTGAATAATTGTGAATAATGGAGTCAAGAAGAGGATGGAATTAGAGGTTGTGGGTGTGTTTGAATGTGTTTACACTTGTTCCCCATAGCTCCTCTATTCCTTATGGTTTGTAGCTTCTTATCCAGATATATCCTCCCTTGTCCTTGGCCCCATTACAACCTTGAAAAGACCTTTTGATTTGAACATGCGTATGTGCTTGAGTGTTGATATTAGAGGCTTGCCAAGTCTATTTGTGATTGCTTTCTTGAGTGCATTGAGTGACATTGATTTACCTTAAACACTTGAGAGAAACACTGATTGTGTGCATCTGTGAGGCTCTGTTGCTTTTGATTCATCTCTTGAACTGATTGAATGTTTTCCTTGTACTGAACTGTTTGGATGATTCTTGAGTATTTGCTTTCATTGACTCTGTGTGGGATTCTGCCTAAACCTTTTACCGTCCAGAATTTTGTGAGAATTGTGCAACTGTGTTTCTGTTTTGGAGTTTTTGTTGTCTGTCTTTCGAGTCTGTGTCAGCTTCCTGATGTTTGAGTAGTTCCCTGGTTTTCGTCTTGGTTTTGCCCAGGAGTGCAAAAGACTAAGTGTGGTCTATTTTGATGAGTCGTTATTTCTTGAATTATATTTAGTTTATTGCACTTAAATAAACCAGGGAATTGTGTTTAATTGTTTGTTATTTCCCCGTTTTCCGAATTTTGCTTAATTTGGTCGGAAATTTGTAATTGTGCTAATTTGGATTTTCTGAGCTGATTAAGTGCATTTTTGAAGTGTAGGAAAATTTCGGAAATACATTTTGGGACATCAGGAAGAATGCCAAATAAATCCAAGACTCCCCACACAGACATTTTAGAATTAATTAAATTGTAATTCAGTAGTTTAGAATTTTTGTTTTAACTTTTATATTTTGGGTCAATTTTTGGTAAATTAGATTAGACCCAAAATTAGAAATTAATGACTTGGACCTAGGGTTTGATTGTGTGTGGACCCTACCCTAAAAAAAGAGGACACACGGCCCTTTTAAGGTCCCAACCGCCACCCTCATTAGGAGTTTTAGTTTTCGGCTGGAACATTTTGAAAAAAAATGGTGCACGCTGTTATGGAGGAATGGAGGAGAGTTCCTTAATTTAATTTTGGTGATTTGCTTGCTTTTGGTGATTCGCTTGCTGCTTTGAATTGATTCAAAAAAATTGCATTGTAGTCTCTTTTATTCCAGCACACAAGGGGTACAGATTTGGTTCTGCTTTTCTCGGTCACGGCCTGGAAAAAAAGCACGCGGACGGTTGCAACGTAGAGAGCCCCAACTGGACGCTGTTACTAGAGAAGGAGGGTTGATTTTATTTGGAACAGGTGCAGCATGTTACGGTCAGGATGTAGCCATTTAGGAGGAGTTTCATTGTTCATTTTAAAATGGAGCGGTGATGGATTTTGGTGTGCACGGTAATTAGAAAAATGGACATATGTCACGGCTTGATTTCATCTTGGAGATGTCTTTTCTTTGAGAAATGAAGAAGTATATTAAGTGGGAGTAGGTGTCACGTCCAGCAAAGGGGAGAAGTAACATCAATTCTAGCACATTTGGAGCATTAGCACGTGAATGAGCAGATTCTCATTACATTCTTTTTCATTTGGTTTTGTCCACGGAAGAGCAAGCAACTGTCACGGTGATATTGTTTGGCATTGGTTCTTAATTTCTTTTTGATTATGCTTACTTATAAGCACATGGAGTGGATTGATGGAAAGAAAGGAGGGTGTGTCTCGGCCTTGGGAGATACACCCATTCCAACTTTTTATTAAAGCATTTATTTTTCATTACCTTTGCTGGAAGAAGGAGCATGTTGATTGGCTGGAGTGGTGTTCACGTCCCATAGGGGATCGGTCACATGGAAGCATTTATTCCACTTTGAAAAGCAATATTTAATCTTTTAGATGGAGAAAAGGGGGGGCACCGTGATATTACTTTTGGAGAATATGAGGAGTGGATAAGTGCTGCACGTTTATCAAGGCACGGTGATTAATAATAGAGAAAGGTGCAAGGATGCTATTGCTTTTGAAGAAGTGTGTACACGGTGTCCAGCAGGTTACGCCCACTAGGGGTTAGCATTCATAGGTTTTATTTTATTTTTATTTCTTTTGCCTTAGAATATTCTGCATTATGGGTTGAAATGTTTTTTTCTTTTTTTCAATGGTGAATGTGTGGGATAGATGACATAATTATGCATTTAATGTTTTAGCTTAAGTGTTACATTTTTACCGCTTGAATAGTTTAATTTGTGTTTGGGTATTTATCTGTTGTAATTTCCATTTTAATGTTTTTATTCATGTTCGGTTGTGTTTAATTCCCAGTTTTAATTTAGTCTATTTCCAATCACAAGAACACTTTCAAAACCCCCTACTACGTGTTTGATCTGAGACTGAATCCAAATTGGTCCTTGAGAGAAGACCTAGGAGTCACTTCCTAGTCTATACTGCATTCTTTTATGCACAACTTTAGTGAGAGGTGCGACCCGCTCATCATGGACGAAGTTTACAAAGTGGAGAAAATGAAGGAAGTGGAGGAAGTGGAGGAAATGGAAGAAGTCGACGAAGTGGAGCAAGTGGACGAAATTGACGAAGTGGACGAAGTGGACGAAATGGACGAAGTGGAAGAAGTGGACGATGTTTACGAAGTGGATGAGAGGGTCACACCTCCCACAAAAGTTGTGCATAAAAGAATGCAGTATAGACTAGGAAGTGACTCCTAGGTCATCTCTCAAGGACCAATTTGGGTTCAGTCTTAGATCAACACGTAGTGGGGGGGGGGGTTTGTGAATGGTTTGTGAATGCAAATGAACTACATTAAAACACGAATATAAACACAAATGTAAATACATAATTAAAACGATTGGTCACTAAAGTTAACATTACAACTAAATTAAATGAAAACACTAAAATAAAACATTCAATGTAAAAGTGCATGAACTAAGTGCAATGCAATAAATAAATAAGAAAACTCATCTACTTAAATTAAAACACAATGCGTTAACACTAGAAACCCAATGCAGCGGAAATAAAATAAAAACAATGTTGAATGCAACTTAATATGTAGAATAAAAAGAAACTGGGTATCTTAGTTCAAACAAGGAGAAGAAGGAAAATCAGGAAACCTTCTGGAACAAACCGTGTGCACCTCTCCATGCCGTGACAACACTTCTTTCTTTTCTCCCTCGCTACATTACTTTTATAAAAAAAAAAAAACATTCTCTATTCTTCTATTAATTTGCTGCAGCAACATCATTCCAGCCGAGACACCATTCTTCCTTCCTTGCTCCACGTCACGGACACACCTCACACTTCACCTAACGTACTACAACCATTTCTCTCGCTGCTGTCCGTGCACACCACTTCACTTCTTCCTTGCTCCACGTCACAATCCCTAGTTGTTTCTTCTCAATATTCCAAGAGGTGCTTCTCATAACGCGTGGCGGCTGAAGCTCTCCCTATTCAACAACCATTTTTTTTTCTTCAACCGAGAGCCCCTGGATGCGTCACTCCCTCTAAGGACGTGGTAGCTCCAACTGGGTGCAGCAAGCTGAGCGTGTCTCCCCCAAACCGTGACAGCATTCTCTCCACTCCCTCTTTGCTTCCAACTACCATTCTCCCAAGCAAGCCATCATATCACCTCAACTCATTCCAGCAAAATCAAAAAGTCCGTTTGCTTCCTTTCAACCCCCTGCTTCACTTCGTGTAAGTAAAGATTCCAGCAGCGTGAATTTAAATCAATCACCGAGTGCCACTTCCAAAATCATAAAAACCGAGTAGAGAGTAACGTGCACAAGCTTTCATTCAATGAAAATTTAAACATACATTGTTCATGAATCCAACACTTTCCAAACGAAAATGAAAAAAAATAGAATATATGCTATTCCTCCCTCAAACGTTCAAAAGCTGAGAGCCAAAAAAAACTAGTAAACAGTGGCCAAAAAATGTAAGTGGCGGCTGGACAAGGGCCGTGTGTTCCTTTTTAATAAGGGTAGGGTCCACACAAAAACCTTAGGGTGCCAAGTCACTAACTTCTAATTTTTGGGTCTAATCTAATTTACCAAAAATTGACCCAAAATATAAGAGTTGATACAGAAATTCTAAACTACTGAATTACAATTTAATTAATTCAAAAATGTCTGTGTGGAGAGTCTTGAATTTATTTGGCATTCTTCCTGATGTCCCAAAATGTATTTCCGAAATTTTCTTGCACTTCAAAAATGCACTTAATCAGCTCAGAAAACCCAAATTAGCACAATTACAAATTTCCAAAAACGGGGAAATAACAAACAATTAAACACAATTCCCTGGTTTATTTAAGTGCAATAAACTAAATATAATTCAAGAAATAACGACTCATCAAAATAGACCACACTTAGTCTTTTGCACTCCTGGGCAAAACCAAGACGAAAACCAGGGAACTACTCAAACATCAGGAAGCTGACACAGACTCGAAAGACAGACAACAAAAACTCCAAAACAGAAACACAGTTGCACAATTCTCACAAAATTCTGGACGGTAAAAGGTTTAGGCAGAATCCCACACAGAGTCAATGAAAGCAAATACTCAAAGAATCATCCAAACAGTTCAGTACAAGGAAAACATTCAATCAGTTCAAGAGATGAATCAAAAGCAACAGAGCCTCACAGATGCACACAATCAGTGTTTCTCTCAAGTGTTTAAGGTAAATCAATGTCACTCAATGCACTCAAGAAAGCAATCACAAATAGACTTGGCAAGCCTCTAATATCAACACTCAAGCACATACGCATGTTCAAATCAAAAGGTCTTTTCAAGGTTGTAATGGGGCCAAGGACAAGGGAGGATATATCTGGATAAGAAGCTACAAACCATAAGGAACAGAGGAGCAATAGGGAACAAGTGTAAACACATTCAAACACACCCACAACCTCTAATTCCATCCTCTTCTTGACTCCATTATTCACAATTATTCACACTTTTTTTTTCACTATTTTTCTACTCTCTTTTTTTTTTCATCCTGTCTCTTTTCTTTTCTCTCTTTTCAAAACAAAACTGTTAAAGAAAAGATACACATATATTTACCAAAACAAAACAAGAAGAGGAACCAACTAGCCAACTCATCAGAAACCCCCAAGAGACCACACTTGTTCCCAAAACACTTCCAAAGCTCCAAAATTCCCTAAGGTTAAGGTAATCATGGTTTTTCACTTAGGGCTAGTGCATGAGCATTCGAAATAAAGAAATGGGGGAAAGTATAGGCTCAAAAAGGGTTTTCAAAGGATTAGAACAAGGTAAGGTTATTTGGCTAGAGAGGCTCAAGAACAAAACTGCCTTTATCACTTCCAAACATGCATATCAATCAAGAGTTGTCAACAAGAGTCATGCCAAGGCATATGCGCAAGCAATCAAGAGACATATCACACACAAGAAAGAACATAAAGTGGCTCAAATCTCACACAGGGTAATTTTGTGTCACAATCAATTCAACTCTCAAACATCATGATCATCTTCCAAGCAAAGAAAAGCAAGGAATCGAACATCTCAGAGTATCAATGAAGTGAAGGAAAACTGACAACCTAACCACAATCCAGAATTTACGAAAAGCATGCAAAACTGTACACAAGACACAAAAACAACTACCTAGAAAAGAAAAACATTAACACGGAAAACAAAAACTAAAAAGAAAAATCAGAATCTCCCCCAATAGACCACACTTAAACTACACAGTGTCCTCAATGTGTCATAAGCATAAGATCAGAAATCAGAACAATCAACACATCATGGACAAGTGCAATAAAAGTAGGAAAAGGAGGAGAAGAGAAAAGGAAAACTCCCCTGATCATGGTGGCAGTTACCAATTTTGGACTTGCAGGGAGATGTCTTCCACCACAGTATCCAGCCAGGAAGTTTTGAGGAAAAATTGCTTCATCCTCCATATTTGATCAAGCAGGGAAATGTCTTCCACAGCTGGATCTAAGAAGAAGTGATTGTTGATGAGCGGGTTCAACAGGTGCTTATTGATCTTGAAGCTTTTGTCATTGTGAGCACCTTTGTTGTCCACTGTGGGTGTTTGTTGATCAAATTCATTTGTACCTCCTGCAATAGGGTTAGTGCAATGTGGCTCTATAGAAATTTCATGCAGGGGTATAACACCCAATCCCAGTGTAACAGGCTGAACCTCAGATACATCCTCAAAACATGAATCAATTTCCAAATTAAAAGTAATATCAATAATAGACTCAGATTCATGTTCAGTGCATTGAGAATAAACATCTGGATGTGATATCAAAAAGTGGTTCTCATCATGCACAGAGGGAGAATTAAAAATATGCTCAGCAACAATATGATCATCAACATACCTCTCAACAGCATAATCATGAACAACATAATCATCACTGACATAATCATACTGAGGTATGCTTACCTCCACTTCCCTGAAGATTGGAAGAGTGGTGGAAGCTGATGATGGTCTACCTTTCTAAAAAATGTTGCTCATATATGCCTGGTCCTCAAAATCTTTCTCGGTCTCCTCAGGTGCAAGAGTGGGACCATCTGAAGGTGGGAAAGTATGTGGCGCAGTAGTAAGCTCATGACTCTTCTCCCCATCTTCTATGTTGATGCCACTATCATCATCATCTGGAATATGAACAGTCTGAAATGGTAACTCTGAATCTTGAGACTGTTCCTCAGTGAGTTGAGTGGCCATCTGCCCTATCTGATCAGTCATACTCTGAATGGCAGCTCCTATTTCTTGCTGGAACTGCATGTTCTCTTGCTGAAACTGAAGGTTCTGCATGGTCATCTGCTCCAACAACTCCTGTAATGTAGGCTCAGAAGTAGAAGGCTGAGGAGCTATTTGGGCAGGAGCATCATATTGCTGACTCTGATATTGCTGGACTAGTGGAGGCATGAAAGTACTCTGGAATGGTGGTTCTTGATATTGATGTTGTGGAGCATTGTACCATCCCAAGGTAGGGTCATTCCATCCAAGACCGTTGTTGTATCCATCTTGCACATGGGAGAATTTGCTCAAAAACTGATGCTCAAGATATCCCCAATCGGTAACGGATCTCAGAGGAAGAGAGTCTTTCCAATCCTTAGCTGCTCCTTATAATGAATGCGGAAATGCGCTCAAGAAAATGTAATCAAGAGGGACATCTGGAGGCTTCATTGAAGAGCACATGATGTGGAGCTCCTCCAAATGTCTGTGTGGGCATTCTCCTGCAAAACCATGAAACTTAGGCAGCAAATGTATCAGTCCAGAGGTGAGATCGCAATGAAGATCATCCTCCTTAAGTGAAACCGGCTCACAAAGAGCACTCTCAGAAATTAGAGGATGAGTCATATTGTTCTCAACATAGAAATCAGCAGAATATGAATTACAATCAGAGTAACATGCAGAAGGAGAATCATAATCAGAGGCACTAGCAAAACAAGCAGTATTCACGAAATCAAAATAGGTAGACACGGAAAAAGAAGAATACTAAAAATCACGAAACAAATAAATCACAACACATTTATACATGCAACACGCACACACAAAACAGAACATCACATCACAACACAAGACAAAACACAACACACAGACAACACATTATCAACACAAAGACCTGAAACTGAACCGTTGGTCCCCGGCAACGGCGCCATTTTGATGAGAGGGTCGCACCTCCCACAAACGTTGTGCATAAAAGAATGCAATATAGACTAGGAAGTGACTCCTAGGTCGTCTCTCAAGGACCAATTTGGGTTCAGTCTTAGATCAACACGTAGTGGGGGGGGTTTGTGAATGGTTTGTGAATGCAAATGAACTACATTAAAACACGAATATAAACACAAATGTAAATACATAATTAAAACGATTGGTCACTAAAGTTAACATTACAACTAAATTAAATGAAAACACTAAAATAAAACATTCAATGTAAAAGTGCATGAACTAAGTGCAATGCAATAAATAAATAAGAAAACTCATCTACTTAAATTAAAACACAATGCGTTAACACTAGAAACCCAATGCAGCGGAAATAAAATAAAAACAATGCTGAATGCAACTTAATATCTAGAATAAAAAAAAACTGGGTATCTTAGTTCAAACAAGGAGAAGAAGGAAAATCAGGAAACCTTCTGGAACAAACCGTGTGCACCTCTCCATGCCGTGACAGCACTGCTTTCTTTTCTCCCTTGCTACACTGCTTTTAAAAAAAAAAACATTCTCTATTCTTCTATTAATTTGTTGCAGCAACATTCCAGCCGAGACACCATTCTTCCTTCCTTGCTCCACGTCACGGACACACCTCACACTTCACCTAACGTACTACAACCATTTCTCTCGCTGCTGTCCGTGCACACCACTTCACTTCTTCCTTGCTCCACGTCACAATCCCTAGTTGTTTCTTCTCAATATTCCAAGAGGTGCTTCTCATAACGCGTGGCGGCTGGAGCTCTCCCTATTCAACAACCATTTTTTTTTTCTTCAACCGAGAGCCCCTGGATGCGTCACTCCCTCTAAGGACGTGGTAGCTCCAACTGGGTGCAGCAAGCTGAGCGTGTCTCCCCCAAACCGTGACAGCGTTCTCTCCACTCCCTCTTTGCTTCCAACTACCATTCTCCCAAGCAAGCCATCATATCACCTCAACTCATTCCAGCAAAATCAAAAAGTTCGTTTGCTTCCTTTCAACCCCCTACTTCACTTCGTGCCAGTAAAGATTCCAGCAGCGTGAATTTAAATCAATCACCGAGTGCCACTTCCAAAATCATAAAAACCGAGTAGAGAGTAACGTGCACAAGCTTTCATTCAATGAAAATTTAAACATACATTGTTCATGAATCCAACACTTTCCAAACGAAAATGAAAAAAAATAGAATATGTGCTATTCCTCCCTCAAACGTTCAAAAGCCGAGAGCCAAAAAAAACTAGTAAACAGTGGCCAAAAAATGTAAGTGGCGGCTGGACAAGGGCCGTGTGTCCCTTTTTAATAAGGGTAGGGTCCACACAAAAAACCCTAGGGTGCCAAGTCACTAACTTCTAATTTTTGGGTCTAATCTAATTTACCAAAAATTGACCCAAAATATAAGAGTTGATACAGAAATTCTAAACTACTGAATTACAATTTAATTAATTCAAAAATGTCTGTGTGGAGAGTCTTGAATTTATTTGGCATTCTTCCTGATTTCCCAAAATGTATTTCCGAAATTTTCCTGCACTTAGAAAATGCACTTAATCAGCTCAGAAAACCCAAATTAGCACAATTACAAATTTCCGACCAAATTAAGCAGAATTCGGAAAACGGGGAAATAACAAACAATTAAACACAATTCCCTGGTTTATTTAAGTGCATTAAACTAAATATAATTCAAGAAATAACGACTCATCATGGACGAAGTGAACGTTTTGGACGAAGTTGACGAAGATGACGAAGTGGACGAAGTTGACAAAGATCACGACGTGGACGAAGTGGACGAAGCGGATGAAGTGACGAAGTGGACCTAGTGGAATTGGTGCACGAAGTGGACGAAGTCGACGAGGTGAAAGAAGTGGACGAACTGGACGTAGTGGATGAAGTGGACGACTTGGACGAAGTGGAGTGATTGGAGGAAGTTGATGAAGTCGACGAATTCGACGAAGTTGAGCAAAAGTAGAGGTAGTTGTTGAAGTGGACGAATTAGACGAAGTGGAGGAAGAGTGGAAGAGATGGAGGAAATGGAGGAAGTGGGGGAAGTGGAGGAAGTGGAGGAAGTGGAGGAAGTGGACGAAGTGCACGAAGGGGACCAACTGGACGAAGTGGAGGAGGTGGAGGAAGTGGACAAAGTGGACGAAATGGACAAAGTGGATGAAGTGGAGGAAGTGGTGGAAGTGGAGGAAGTGGACAAAGTGGACGAAGTGAAGGAGGTGGAGGAAGTGGGGAAAGAAGAGGAAGTGGACGAAGTGGACTTGGTGGACGAAGTAAACAAAGTGGACGAAGTGGACGAAGTGGAGGAAGTGGAGGAAATGGAGGAAATGGAGGAAGTGGAGGAAGTGGACGTAGTGCAGGAAGTGGAGGAAGTGGACGAAGTTTACGAAGTGGACGAAGTGGACGAAGTGGGCGAAGTCGACAAACTGGAGGAAGTGGACGAAGTGAACGAAGTGGACGAAGTGGACAAAGTGGACAAAGTGGACAAAGTGGAGGAAGTGGAGGAAGTGGAGGAAGAGGAGGAAGAGGAGGAAGGGGAAGAAGTGGACAAAGTGGAGTAAGTGGAGGAAGTGGACAAAGATGACGAAGTGGGCGAAGTGGACGAAGTGGGCGAAGTGGACGAAGGGGACGAAGTTGACGAAGTGGACGAAGTGGACAAACTGGATGAAGTGGACGAAGTGAACAAGGTGGACGAAGTAGAGGATGTGGAGGAAGTGGAGGAAATGAAGGAAGTGGAAGAAGTGGACGAAGAGGAGAAACTGGACGAAGTTGACGAAGTGGACGATGTTGAAGAAGTGGAGGAAGTGAACGATTTGGACGAAGTGGACGAAGTTGACGACATGGACAAAGTTCACGAAGTTGACGACGTGGACGTAGTGGAGGAAGTGAAGGAAGTGGAGGAAGTTGACGAAGTGGACGAATTGGACGAAGTGGAGGAAGTGGATGAAGTGGAAGAAGTGGACAAAGTGGACAAAGTGAAGGAAGTGGAGGAAGTGGAGGAAGTGGAGGAGGTGGACGAAGTGGAGGAAGTGGATGAAGTAGACGAAGTTGAGGAAGTGGTGGAAGTGGACGATGTGGACGAAAGGACGAAGAGGAGGATATGGAGGAAGTGGAGGAAGTGGACAAAGTGGACGAAATCAAGGAAGTGGACAAAGTGGACGAAATCAAGGAAGTGGGGAAAGCTGACAAAGTTGACGAAGTTGGCGAAGTGGACGAAGTTGACGAAGTGGGCGAAGTGGACGAAGTTGACGAAGTGGACAAAGTGGACAAAGTGGAGGAAGTGGACGAAGTGGACGAAATGGAGGAAGTGGACGAAGTCGAGGAATGGAGGAAGTGAAAGAAGTGGAGCAAGTGGACGAAGTTGACGAAGTGGACGAAGTCCACGAAATGGACGAAGTGGACGATGTTGACGAAGTGGAGGAAGTGAATGATTTGGACGAAGTTGACGACATGTGCGAAGTTGACGAAGTTGTAGACGTAGACGAAGTGGAGGAACTGGAGGAAGTGGACGAAGTGGACGAAGTGCAGGAAGTGGACGAAGGGGAGGAAGTGGACGAAGTTGACGAACTTGACGAAGTGGACCAAGTGGACAAACTGGACAAAGTGGACGAACTTGACGAATTGGACGAAGTGGACAAACTGGACGAAGTGGAGGAAGTGGAGGAAGTGGACGAAATGGACGAAGTGGAAGAAGTGGATGAAGTGGAGGATGTGGTGGAAGTAGACGAAGTGGAGGAAGTGCAGAAATTGGACGAAGTGGAGGAAGTGGGAGAAGTGGACGAATTGGACGAAGTGGAGGAAGTGGAGGAAATGGACAAAGTGGACGAAGTGAAGGAAGTGGAGGAAGTGGAGGAAATGGAGGAAGTGGAGGAAATGGACAAAGGAATTTTTCACCAATGCAAAGAAGATTGGTGATTATCCTGCTAAAAATTATCTGGGTTATGTCAGAGGCCATTGTATCAGGTATGATCCTGAATCTATCAATAACTTCCTGGACACTGTGTGGGCTGGTGAGCAGTGCCAGTTTGGTCTTTGCATGGAGGAAGGTGCTGATTATGAGGATGTGGAGAGAGTACTATGCATACCTGGAGGACACTTCCAAAGGAATAGATCTGGCTCAGTGGTTAACATTAGGAGGACGGATTTGACTCCTCTTGCAAAGTATTGGATGGCATTTTCTCATGCCAACATTCAGCCATGTTCACATGTGTCAGATATTACTCTCAGCAGGGCACTCTTCATCTACTACGCTATCAGAAACTTAAATGTTAACATTGGGCAGATGATAGCTGATGAGATTAGTGTGTGCGCCAACACCTCAAACAACAAAGCACCACTAGGACATCCTTCCTTGATCACTCACCTTTGCAAGATAGCTGGGGTGGACACTTCTGCTCCACCATTTGAGAGGCCAAGAAAAGCTATTGATGAGGCTTATTACAGACAGTACTGTGGAGGTGAGGAGGCAGCTCAGCCAGTTCCACCACGCCGTGCTCGTAGAGAGAGAGGGCCAGCACAGAGCCAGACATCTGCTGAGACACATGAAGCAGAACCATTCCAGATGAGGGACATGTATATGTCTCTTATAGGTGCTCAGTTGCAGTCCATTCACAGAGGGCAGGTGGCTACTGCTGAGATGATTGTGGGGATGTATGATACACCTCCATCCCACAGGTGGACTATGGATGAATTCCATAATGTGGTAGCTTGGCCAGAGGAGCCAGTGCATGGAGGAGGAGCTGGAGCAGCTGAAGCTTCAACTAGAAAGATGGAAGAAGATGAAGCTGATGATGATGATGCATTTGAAGATGATGAGGATAAGGAGGAAGAGGAAGATATAGAGGACAGCTCAGACTGATGAGGAGCTGAGATAGCATTTACTGATGATTGCTATCATATGCTTATGCTTTTGTTGGTTTAAGTTTTCTAAACTTATTTGTTTTTGTATTTAGATTAGGGTTTGATGTACTGTATTGGAAACCTGGTTTGATGATGGTTTGCTATTAACTGTGATTGTGTGATAAGTAATGCTTGATGATGATTATTGATTGATTGATGTTGAGATAGATGTGCACAGTAAATGCTTATACAGGTGATTCACAAGCTTTGTGAACAAATGCAGGATATTATGATTGTGATTGTGAAATTAAGCAGGATGTGTATGTCAAATGTGAATGAGCTTATATGTGAGGTTTTGAGCTCCAGAGTTGTTATGTTTGGATGCTATTACTTTGAAAGCATGAATGATTTTGCCCAGGTTTTCTATGATTGAATCAATTGCTTGTTTTGCATCATATGATCAAGGCCATTTGTTGGAACCCTTTTTATTGGCCAAATTCATAAAGTTAGCCCACTAAAAGAGAACACTTTGTGTTCTATCCTTTGAACCCTTAGCCTTGAACATACACTGAAAACCCTTGATTGAAAATCTTTACCTTGAGTTAAGCAGAAGATATTGTATGGTATTGATAAATGTTCAAGTTTGGGGTTGTTGGGAAAACATGAAAAAGGAAAAGCATTGAGCTAAAAGCTAAAAAGTAAGAATATGCAAAGAAAAAGGAAAAGAGAAAGAAAAGAAAAGAAGAAGCAAAGCTCAATGCAAAAGAAAGTTGGGAATGAATAAGAATAATTGTGTTGTTATGATTCTCTTAACTCAAGGATTTTGTGATCCAGAAAAACCAATTTTCTTGTTAGCCCAGCCACATTATAAGCCATTGAAAAGTCCTTGTGATGATGCATGCTTGTGAATGTTTTTGATTGTGGTAAAATGAAAGGCAAAGTTGATTCATGTGACATTGTGATAGTAGAGTGAATGAGTGATTACCTCTTAAACACTTGTGTGTGAGTGAAACACTGTACATAGTGAGGAAATATTCCATGAACACATGAACATCCATGCTTAATTGATTGATCATTCATGAAAAATAGCATTTGTTGGAATTTAAATGATTTTGTGAACACTAAAGCATGTGCACATCTTGATTGAACTCTTGGTCATAAGTTTGATTGAAGCTTTTACTTATCTTGAAAAAGAGGATTTTTGAATGAGTGAACCATCATATGAATTGGTTGAAGATTGAGTTACATTTTGTTTGCTTGAGGACAAGCAAAGTTCTAAGTTTGGGGTTGTGATAACAGTTGAAAAACTGTTATTTTCATGCTTAAAATTGACACAAAAAGCAACCTTTAACACTTAGAAACTAGCTTGAAATCATGCTTTTATCCATATTTTCAGAAATAAGAGAGCTGGACAGGTTTATGCTTGATTTCAGTGTTTTTGTGCAGGTTTTAAGGTGAATTTAGTGAAAGAAGTGAAGAAGAAGAGAGATGGAATCAGAAAAGACATCAAAAAGTGCAAAAGGAGAAGCCGAAGTTACCGCTCAGCGGCAGTTTACCGCTGAGCGGCACTCAGGAGCTCACGGGAGGTCCGCTGAGGGGCAAAATGGCCGCTGAGGGGAAGAAACGACTCACGCACTCACCGCTGAGCGGTACTTTACCGCTGAGCGGCACACTTATGGGCTTGGGCCTAGATTTTCTGTAATTTTAGAATAGTATATAAGCTTTAGGACGTCATAGGGTGAGTATCTTTGGCAGAAACGAAGCAAACACTCTCTCTTCCACCCCTTTGAAGGAGGATCTTGGATGCTCAGGCTACCTCTTCACCTTTCTAGGGTTTTATCCTTCATTCTTTCATTATTGTTCATCTAGTTTCACCATGAATATGGTGAACTAAACCTTGTACGTTTGTTGGGGAATCAATGTAATCTTTTGAAGCTCTCATATATGGAATTTGTACTTGCATCTTAATCTAAGACTTATGCTTTCTTTCATCATTAGTTAGGGTTTTTCCTCTTTACTTAATGCTTGCTTTGTTTAACTCATTCAATGCATGATTATTGGTTTTGTCGATACGGGAACGTACGGGGAAGTCTAGATTCGGAGAATTACTCCCAATAGTATATTGGTTGTCGTTAAGCTCCTGTGCTAAAAGAACTAATTATTAGGAATGCTAGGAATCGTATGAACTCGTAATTAGGGATAGGCCTTCTTGACAAGGTAATTTAGAGAGTGGCATTAACAATGATAATTTGAATGTTGAATTCCTAAAATATATGAGAGTGGATGAGATGAAATTGATCCCCAACAACATATTCATCCATATATTTCATTGAAGTGCTTGTCTTTTGCTTTTGCCATTGATCAAAACCTCAAGCATACATATTTATTTTCGTCTTTTGCATAGTAAAATCCAACTATTTCGTTCTTAAGTCTTAGCTAATCAACAAACCACACAACTAAACTAGGCCATGAGTCCTTAGGGAGAACGATACTTGGTCTTACCAAGTTTATTACTTGAACGATTCGGTCATACTTGCCGATTGTAAAACAAGTTTGTGACATCATATTTTGGTGATCATAAATTTGTGCATCATAGACGAAGTGCAGGAAGTGGACAAAGTGGACGAAGGGGAGGAAGTGGACGAAGTGGACGAACTTGAGGAATTGGACGAAGTGGACAAACATGACGAATTGGACGAAGTGGAGAAACTGGACTAAGCGTAGGAAGTGGAGGAAGTGGAGGAAGTAGAGGAAGTGGACGAAATGGATGAAGTAGAGGAAGTCGTGGAAGTGGACGAAGTGCAGGAAGTGGAGGAAGTGGGAGAAGTGGAGGAAGTGGAGGAAGTGAAGGAAGTGGAGGAAGTTGACGAAGTGGACGAAGTGGACGAATTGGACGAAGTGGAGGAAGTGGATGAAGTGGAAGAAGTGGACAAAGTGAAGGAAGTGGAGGAAGTGGAGGAAGTGGAGGAGGTGGACGAAGTGGAGGAAGTGGACGAAGTGGACGAAGTGGTGGAAGTGGACGATGTGGACGAAGAGGAGGATGTGGAGGAAGTAGGGGAAGTGGACAAAGTGGACGAAGTCAAGGAAGTGGAGGAAGTGGAGGAAGTGGACAAAGTTGACAAAGTTGACGAAGAGGGTGAAGTGGACGAAGTTGACGAAGTGGGCGAAGTGGAGAAAGTTGACGAAGTTGACGAAGTGGACGAAGTGGACAAAGTGGATGAAGTGGATGAAGTGGAGGAAGTGGAGGAAGTGGAGGAATGGAGGAAGTGAAAGAAGTGGAGCAAGGGGACGAAGTTGACGAAGTGGACGAAGTGCACGAAATGGATGAAGTGGACGATGCTGACGAAGTGGAGGAAGTGAACGATTTGGACGAAGTGGACGAAGTTGACGACATGGACGAAGTTGACAAAGTTGTAGACGTAGACGAAGTGGAGGAACTTGAGGAAGTGGATGAAGTGGAGGAAGTGGACGAAGTGCAGGAAGTGGACGAAGTGGACGAAGGGGAGGAAGTGGACGAAGTTGACGAACTTGACGAAGTGGACCAAGTGGACAAACTGGACGAAGTGAACGAACTTGACGAATTGGACGAAGTGGACAAACTAGACGAAGTGGAGGAAGTGGAGGAAGTGGAGGAAGTGGGCGAAGTTGGTGAAGTGGACAAAGTGGACGAAGTTTACGAAGTGGAGAAAATGGAGGAAGTGAAGGAAATGGAGGAAGTGGAAGAAGTGGACGAAGTGGAGCAAGTGGACGAAATTGACGAAGTGGACGAAGTGGAAGAAATGGACGAAGTGGAAGAAGTGGACGATGTTTACGAAGTGGACGAAGTGAACGTTTTGGACGAAGTTTACGAAGATGACGAAGTGGACGAAGTTGACAAAGATCACGACGTGGACGAAGTGGACGAAGCGAATGAAGTGACAAAGTGGACCTAGTGGAATTGGTGCACGAAGTGGACGAAGTCGACGAGGTGAAAGAAGTGTACGAACTGGACGTAGTGGATGAAGTGGACGAATTGGACGAAGTGGAGTGAGTGGAGGAAGTTGATGAAGTCGACGAATTCAACGAAGTTGAGCAAAAGTGGAGGAAATGGAGGAAGTGGAGGAAGTAGAGTAGGTGGAGGAAATGGAGGAACTGGAGGTAGTTGACGAAGTGGACGAATTGGACGAAGTAGACGAAGTGGAGGAAGAGTGGAAAAGATGGAGGAAATGGAGGAAGTTGGGGAAGTGGAGGAAGTGGAGGAAGTGGAGGAAGTGGACCAAGTGGAGGAAGTGGACGAAGTAGACAAAGTGGACGAAGTGGACGAAGTGCAGGAAGGGGACCAACAGGACGAAGTGGAGGAGGTGAAGGAAGTGGACAAAGTGAACGAACTGGATGAAGTGGAGGAAGTGGTGGAAGTGGACAAAGTGGACGAAGTGAAGGAGGTGGAGGAAGTGGCGAAAGAAGAGGAAGTGGACGAAGTGGACTTGGTGGACGAAGTAAATAAAGTGGACGAAGCGGACGAAGTGGAGGAAGTGGAGGAAATAGAGGAAGTGGACGAAGTGGACGTAGTGCAGGAAGTGGACGAAGTTTACGAAGTGGACGAAGTGGACGAGGTGGAGGAGGTGGACGAAGTGGACGAATTGGACGAAGTGAAGGAAGTGGAGGAAGTGGAGGAAGTGGAGGAAGTGGAGGAAGTGGAGCAAGTGGAGGAAGTGGAGGAAGTGGAGCAAGTGGAGGAAGTGGACTGATGAGTCTTTATTTTTTGAATTACATTTAGTTTATTGCACTTAAATAAACCAGGGAATTGTGTTTAATTGTCTGTTATTTCCCCGTTTTCCGAATTCTGCTTAATTTGGTTGGAAATTTATAATTGTGCTAATTTGGGTTTTCTGAGCTGATTAAATGCATTTTGGATTACAGGAAGAATTTTGGAAATACATTCTGGGACATTTGGAAGAACATTCAATTGCACACTGTATTATTTACTTGGAAACATCTCACTCCTTAAAATTTTAGAAGCAAATTTGGCTTGGAATCCATATACATCACACGACCATTGCAAAATTGGCTTGGTTTAAGAAGTTAAGCACATGGAAAAAGGGGGCCACCATTTGTAAACACCTCACGGTTTTGCTTGTTGTAAGAGGCATGGTAGCAAGTTTAAGTCAACAAAAGTGTTGTCACGTTTGGAGCTGGACACGGTGAAATTCATTTTGGCTAGAAGCATATGTAACAAAAGAGGGGGGCCACATGTTGGAAGCTAATGTCCAAGGGACAACACCATACGACACTTACCAATAAGGAATCAACTTTCTTTGTGAATTTTATAATGGGGGCCACCACTTGAAAGAGCTCACGGGAACAACACAAAATGGGGAGTCTTCTTTCTCTTGAGTGGGAGACAACATAATAGAAGTAGGGGCCACCTCGTGGTTTCCCTATTATTCTTTTGTTGCAGCTCACACAAAGATGTGATTAGCTACCAAGAAGAGAGAAAAGCTCACGGGCACTTAGGCTTGAAAAGAGATGTGCAGATTTGGTGATGTGCTCTTCTACTCCACACAAGCTTTTGGTTTTGGACATTCATTTAGAGAAGAAGCTTTTGGATTTTGATCTCCATTTGGAGAAACTCACGGCCATGGCAGCAGAGGAGGTGCTCACGGTGCAACACCTTGAAGAAGAAGAAGTCCAGCAATTTGGAGCAGCCACCATTCATGTTTTCTTTGAGAAACATCCAGCTGCACACGGCCCATTCATTCTGCATTCACATGTCCAAGAAGAATCCAGCAGCTGGTCAAAGAAAAGAAGAAGGAGAAGCTAACGTTGAAAGAAGGAAGAGGGATGGTGTGCACGGTCTTATTTCAGCTGGAAGAAGCAACACGCCCATGAGAAGCTTGGAGTTCACGGCCTGCATAATCTAGCAAAGGAGTAAAGGGCAGTTGGTCCAGTAGAGAAGACCTTCACAGTCCAGCAAAAAGAAGCCACACACTCAAGGAAATTATTTGTTTATTTGGCATGAGAATACACGTAGGAAATGGGGTGCAACTTTCCCTTATTTTCAGAAAAGTGGAGACTCCCTCCTACATACGGGAGCACGGCACGTGGAAGAGAAGTGTTGAGGTGGCAAAAGAAGAGGCGTCCAGCAACACTTGGGCTTCATTCACGCATCTAGCAGCACTCACGGTCCAGCAAATGGGAAGTTGCCACGGCCTAAAGAAAAAAAAAAGGGGCTGCATGCTGGCAGAAATGATGACTTAAGGCAAGGACCATTACTAGAAGTATGACTAGAAGAATCTAAGAAGAACTTGAAGATACCAAGAGAAGGGGCAAATCTGTCCATAGGAATGTCTAAGTTGCTATCTGCACCACCATTCTTTGCTAAGCACACCATAGCAACATCAACACCAACAGAACACGTGCTGATTTGGTTTTTTTAGCACATTTTTCACATGGTTCACACATGGCAGATCCATCTTTCTCTGTACATTACTTCCACGCTGCAGCTCCATGATTGGCCTATAAAATCATGGTAGCTACCTTTGTAAAGACACTTTTGATATATGGAATTTTACTTTGCTGATGCATTTTCCAACACCTAAAACTCTGCCCAAAAGTCACTCCAAATGAGCTTTCCCTCTCCATCTAGCTTCCTTCCAATGGAAGGCCTCCTAAGCTAGTTTTCCACTTTCCAAAAAGCTCCTCTACCATCAACTATGCCACTGCACTTTCATTCTTCACCTCTGCTGCCATCTCTGAACTCAACGTCTGCAATGCATTTCCAGTATTCATCTCTGCTGCCATCTCTGGATTCAACCTCCCGCTGCATTCAATCCTTCCTTCTAGCTGGAGCAACTTCATCAAGTGGTATTCAGAGCCTAGGTTCTGCATCACGCTCCAACTAAGTGTTCTTTCCATTTTATACTGTCATAAACAATTCCTTCGTGTTTCTTGAATCTGTGCACTGTTTCATTACTCTCTTCAATTCCAGTAGCTTTCATTTACATCATTTCTTTGTTCCAGCTTTTACTTGATTTTTATTTCCATCATTTTAATCGGTTCAATCTTTGTCTTGAGTATTTTAAATTTTTGCAATCTTATTCAGTCATGTCCAGTCATGTGTATTTGCTGTAATTTTGTCAAAATTCTTAGTAAGTTTGGTGCCTGGGTGAATCTGCATATCTGGAATGGTTTTTCAATAGATGCACATCACAAGAGTAATGATGAATGAGCTCAGTGCATCTTGAATTCCATCACAGTGCAGTTCCAGTTAATGCAGAATTCAATTTTGTTTTGAATTTGATTTAAAATGTGTTTTCTGAAATGCACCGTGTGAAATTAAAATTGGTGATGTTGGAGTTGCTGTAATGTGATGTGTGCATACCATATGAACAAGGAATTGTCCAAGACAATCAATCTGGTTGCACCATTATGCAGAATCCATAACTCATTCAAGCAGCTTGACCGAACTGCACCTATCTTTGCTTGATGTTTCTGAAGTTTTTCTGATTTTTGAATCTGTCCAGTTTAGAATTCTTTCTGGACATCTCTTAAATGCATTTCTAGAATCTTGTTTAAGTTTGATTTGCTGTCCTATAGTCATTTTAGTTGATTACATATCAGTTTGAATCCTCTGCTGAAGTTTGGTTAGTTAATTGGTCAAATTTGGTGTTAAAAGGCAACTGAACCAGTAAAATTTTGATTTACAAGCATTTAGCCTCTGCTGGCAGTTTGCACAAGTCATATTTGGTAAAACAAATTTGCTCAAATCATAAAATTAAGAGTCCAAATTCGTTTGTGCAAAATGACCATTCAAACTACCAAATTTTAAGCATCTTTTTTTGGTCTAGTTGCAGAATTGTTAATTTGAAAGCTTGTTGTGATTACTGCATCAAAGTTAGTTCAGAATTGGTAGCAAAAGCTTGGTTCAATTGAATTAAAAGAAGTGCACAATTCAAATCTTACATAAACTGCACTATAAAAAGCTGTGTGAACCAGTGTCAAGCAAAATTTAAAACTCTGATGCACATCTTTTTCAGCCTTCTGCTAGGCATTTTATCAAACACTTTGCCTAGTTTACATTTAGTTTCGAAATTGAACAAAGCTGCATGATGAATCATTATTTTCTTCACTTCACTTAGTTTATTGTGCTAAAATTAATTAGGGAATTGTGCTTAATTGTCCATTATTTTCCCGTTTTTACTGATTATGCTTAATTTGATCAGACATTCTAATTTTAAATTAATTTGAATTATCTGAGCTAATTATTTGCATTAGTAATTGCAGAAAAATTTTGGAAATACAGATTGGAACATTTGGAAGATTAATCATTTTCACACTGTGTTATTTAATCGAAAGAAGCTACATTACATTCATTTTTAGAGGAGGTGTCACAGTTTTGAGAAAAGCACATTCATGTTGGTGATTCATTTCATGCGAAGTGGTACACATGTAGACACATAATGGACTTGAGAAATTCACATTCCACGGCTTTGCAACTCATCCAACAATAGTGAAGAAAATGTGTCATGGAGAATAATGAATACCACACGTCCCCATTCATTTTTTTTGCAGCAGTAAAACATGGAATAAAAGAGAAAAGCCATGCCATTATGATCAATTACTTTGGATATATCTTTTTCAGAGTTGGTGGAAAGCTCAATGCCATTATTCAAGTGCCGGTTTGTCCACATCCATCCAAAATGAATGGTTACAGTGCTAAAATTATTCAATAGCACGGCCCACAAGAAAAGAAGACACATGATGAGAACAAGTGGAGAGCACACGGACACTGCATGGAATGGAACGAAGTAGTGGGCTGTCCCACACACTCACTAGGCAGCGTGAAAGCAGATGAATTTTGCTATCCCACATGAAAGTTCCAGCAGTCCAGCACATGCAAATTCTGATTTAAAAATGGACAAAATGGAGAACACTAAAAGCCATTTCCTGCACGGTGCTTGCTGCCAAGTCTAGCACCAGGAATATTTTATTGGAAATGAGAAGATGGTATATGAGAGAAAGCATGGGAAGTGCAACAGTTCACGATTCCAACAGCTGCCAAATGTATATTATACTAAGGTGAAAGAGATGCACATGATGGAGAAAAGTAGGGGATAGCTTGTCACAAGTTGAACACGTCTTGCTTAGTAGGAGCACTTTCATACGGTGATTATTTGGGAGGAGTTTCATTTTTCATTTCAAAATGGAGCGGTGATTGATGATGGAGAGAAGCAGCACAAAGGATTTTGGAAGGGAGTGAAGCTTGTACAGCAGCAGCATGCAATGGATGCACACAGTCCTGTGCAGAACCAGGGAGCAGATTAAATCATTTTATTTTTTTGCTGGACGGAAAGCGCACAAGTAGCCACCGTGGAAGTAAAGCTGGAAACTTTAGAAGAGATGCAGCGTTGAGGCGTGTGGTGCTGGAACGTGAAGCAAAGAATAAATGGTGAAGGAGCTGTGTGGTGTGCACGGTGAAGCAAAGAGGAAGCAGGAGGTGTCTTAGCTTCAAGTTGTTACTGCCATGAGTTGAAGAGGAGATGGGAAAGCTGCTGACTGGAAGAAAAAAAAAAGAAAAGCTAATACACGACCAGCAGCTTCAATGTGCTACATGCAACAGCTCATGGCCATGGCAGCAGATTGGTATAGAAGGTAGTCCACGGCTGCAAGGTGTAGAACATGACAAGAGAATTTGCAAAATGGAGGGGCCCTCACCCTGTTTTCTCACGGCCAAGAAGCTATTGCAAGGAAAAGATGCTGACAAAAATTAAGGAGAAGTCACGGATGTTCATATTGTTGGCTATAAAATGGCAGCAGCAAGCAGAGAAGAATGATTAGATTTTAGGAGTAGGTTTAGGTTACGTTCTGCCTTGGTTTTCTCCTCCCCTATGGGGAGGTTTTAGATTTCTTTCAAATTTTCAGTTTCAAGGATTAAATTTTTAATTGTAATTTCCATTCAGCTTTTCTCAATGATCGTGTAATTTCCACTCTGCGTTTTAATTTTAATTCTGTCAGCTTTCAATTTACATTTTCAAAACTTTGTTCATTTGATTCTCAATTTTTATTTTCACTGCACTCTGTAATTTATTTTCAACAGTGCCAAAATATAGTTTTCATTTCTGAATGTGTCACCTTTGCTCGTTTCCTTTTTACTGTCCAGAATTTTAATTTAAGTGTTCAATTTGTGATGAATTCCATTTTCAGTTAAATGTTTTTATCTGTTAAATTTATCGTTCAGTATTTTCTGTACTGTTAAATTCAGTCATTGCTTTTTACCGTTCAGTTTATTTTCAACGTCATTTTTACGGTTTATTTTCTATCAACGTATTTTCACTGATGTTTTTATTTATGCGTTTAATTTTACCGTTCAGTTTTTTTTACCATCTTTTACCGTTTAGTTTTTACCGTGGTTAAATTTTATTTCAGCGTTTTAAATTTAGTTGTGTTTAAATCCCAGTTTTAATTTATTTTAATTTTTCTGTTGTTTTATTTCCAATTTCCAATTTTATTTTACCGCACAAAACATCCAGAAACCCCCCCCCCCCACTTCGTGTTAAATCTAAGACCGAACCACAAATATTGGTCCTTGAGAGACGACCTAGGAGTCAAATCCTAGTTATACTGCATTAATTTCTGCACATCAAATTTGTATGACCGCGACAGTCTTATCAAATTTTGGCGCCGTTGCCGGGGACCAATGGAGGTTTGGTTTTAGATTTTTGTTGTATAAAGTTTTGTTCTGTTAATATGTTTGTTTTGTGTGTTTTGTCTTGTATATTTCTGTAGGCGACAACGACACCTTCAGCAAATTTTGGCGGCGTTGTCACTTCAGTTCCAGGTTTTTGTTTTAAGATTTGTACTGTGTTAATATATATTGTGTATATATATGTTTAATTGTTGTGTTTTATCTTGCGTTATGATGTGATGTTCTATTTTCTGTATGCGTGTCATATGTATTTTGTTTGTTAATTAAAAAAAAAAAAATTAAAAAAAAAAATTTAAAAAAAAAAATGTATGTGTTGTTTTGTGTGTTCCTGTAGCATGTATAAATGTGTTGTGAATTATCTGTTTCGTAATTTTTAGTATTTACTTTTTATTTGTTTTATTTTTATTTTTCGATGTCTACCTATTTTAATGTTGTGAATAATGCTTATTCTGCCAATGTCTGTGATTATGATTCTTATTCTGCATATTACTTTGATTTTAAATCTGCTGATTTTTATGATGAGAACAATATGTTCCATCATCCAATTTCTGAGAGCTCTCTTTGGGAGCCAGTTCCACAATATGAGAGTCAGCAGTATGATTCTCCTATTCAAATAACTCCTCAGCCTTCTACTTCTGAACCTACTTTAAAGGAGTTACTAGAGCAGATGACAATGCAAAATATTCAGTTTCAGAAAGGGAACATGCAGTTCAAGCAAGAGAGCATGGAAACTCAAGCTGCCATTCAGAAGCTGACTGATCAGATCAGGCAGATGGCCACTCTTGCACCTGAGGAGACTGATGAAAATTTTGGGGACCCGGCAGAAGTAAGCAGTAATCCTGAACCAGGTAGACCACCTTCACCTTCCCACACTCTAGAAATCTTCAAGGAAGAGGAGGTAAGCATACCACAATTTGATTATTATGTTGATTGTGATGATGATCGGTATGCTAATGACTATATTCTTGCTGAGTCTGATTTTAATTTTTCCTCTGTGCATGATGAGAACCGCTTTTTACTATCACATTCGAATGGTTATTCTTCATGCACTGAACATGAATCTGAGTCTATGATTAATATTGCATGCAATTTAGAAATTGATTCATGTTATGAGGATTTATCTAAAGCTCAGTATGATAATTTGGGTGTTATACCTCTGCATAACATTTCTTTGGAACCACATTGCACTAACCATGTTGCAGGAGGTGTACATGTATTGCATCAACAAACACCCACAATTGAAGACAAAGGTGCAAGCTTACAAAACGGTTTGAAAATCAATTGGCACCTGTTGAACCCAATCATCAACAATTTTTTCTGCTTAGATCCAGCGATGGACGACATTTCATTGCGAGATCAAATCTGGAGGATGAAGCAGTTCCTCCTCAAAACTTCCGTGCTGGATCATGAAGTGGAAAACCTCTCCCTACAAGTCCAAAATTGGCAACTGCCACCCTGACCAGGGAAGTTTTTTTTTCTTTCTTCCCCGTTTTCATATTTTTAGTGCACTTGTCCTTTATCTGTTTAGTGTTTTAATTGATGATCTTATGCTTAGAAAACATTTAGGACAGTGTAGTTTAAGTGTGGTCTCGGGAAGTTTCTGATTTTTGTTTTTCTTTTAAGTTTGTTTTTCCTTTTCTTTTTAGTTTTCGAATTATTATTTTTTTTAAAAAAAAAAAAAAAAAAAAAAAAAACAATTTAAAAAAATGTGTTCTGTGTTTTATTTGCTTCGTGATTTTTAGTGTTTGTACTAAAAAAAAAAAATTCGAAAATTAAAAAAAAAATAAAAATAAAAATAAAAATAAAAATAAAAATAAAAATTTGTGTTGTGTTTTAAGTATGATATTTTGTTAATGTATGTTTTGTAAATATATGTTTTGTCTGCTGTTTTTGACATTTGTGTTCTATCTGCTTTGATATTTTGTGTTCGTTATTTGGTATTTTGTTTCGTTAATATGTGTTCTGTTTTTATTTATTTATTTAGTTTTTGTTAAAACATAAATAATCGTAAGAGCAGAATTTGCAAATAAAGGGCAGAGAGGTGAAGCTATCTGAGTGCATTTATTGTAACTTACCAAGTTCGCAGAAAACATTCTGTCTTACATTGATTATTAAAATAAAATACATAAAAACATAAATAAAGTTGTTCGATCATTTCTGATCGTTAATATTACACACCATAATAAATAAAAACATAAAAAATAAAAACAACAAAAAAAAAAAAAAAAAAAAATTAATTGTTCATATTACAGTCCTCATTAATATTCTGGCCACACTCGGCCAACAAAAACATAAAAATAAAAAATAACATAAAACATTAAAACTGGAAGAATTCTCGAGCTGGTTGTGGTGGTCTAAGGGAGAGCTCCGTTGAGGGAGCTCTGGTTCGAAAAGTCACGAGCGGAGGCTTTGGTGGAGGAATTTCTCGTTCATTTCTGTCGTCATCGATAATGATCGGAACTGGAAACAAATTCAGCAGCCTCGGTGCCCTCATTATCACCCAGTTGTTTTCTTTCAAACAAAAAAATAAAAAAAATAAAAAATAAAAAAAAATGTGTTAATAATAGAAGAGGAAGTGAAACAATTTCAATGGAGGTATGATGAGAGTTCTTACCGTACATGTACAGCGGCAGTTGTGAAAAGAGAGTGCCTGTGGGGTCTATCTCCGCTTGCCAGCGCCTGACCCGATTGCCATGGTTGTTAAACCAGCAGTGCACGTTGTATTCAGTGGCTTCGCCGAAGGTCCTTAGTCGAGACGCGATCTCGACGACTTGCGCTCGGCTTGGGTGTGTGACCCCATAGTTGTAGATTTTGGTCATCATCGTGATCTGATCATCTGTAGGACGCCATCGTTGACTGATATATCTCTCTGATTCCATATCACTCATCCTTCCTCTCGTAATATACAAATACATAAATAAAAAATAAATACATATAAAAAGAACAAAAGCATAAAAAAAAAAAAAAAAAAAGAGCATAAAAAAATTAGATTCTTAGTTCTGTGTTTTCTTTATTTGTTCTTGTTTCCTTTTAGATTTATTTTGTCCAGTCTGTATTTGATGTTTCAGTTTTTGGTCTCAGATCTGTTTCACGGTCCTTGCAAAAGGGTCCTAAACGGATCTACGTCCAGTGTCCTTGTCCATATTGTTCTTGTATATTCAGTTTCTGTGTTTTAGTTTTAAGTGGGGTACGTGGCGTTGTTCTACCCGATTGTCTCTGCCATACCTTCAAACGAAGGGAGATTAACGTCTGGTTTCCAGCCGATATACCCCTTAAGTTTTAAGACAATTGTGTTTTATGTGTTTTAAGTGTTTAGCAGGTGAAGAAGAAAGCGAATAAGAGCTGAAAATAAAGAAGGAACTGAAGGCTTAAAGGAAAGCAGGGCAAAAATGAAAGATCTGGAAAAAAAGGAAAAGGAAATACTGAAAGGGAAAGACTAGAAGGCAGGAAAAGTAAAAAACAGCAGAAAAAGCCGAAAGAAAGGAGATCCAAGGTGCAGATGACTTACCTGGAGTAGTAGGCTTGCAGAGGCTCTTCGCGGATCTCACTCAGACTCTTCAGAAGACGCAGAGACAGAGCTCCTCGTAGATCTCAGACTCTTCAGATGGCACGGTGGCAGAGGTTCCGCACAGCTCCAGATGCTCAGAGGAGAGGCTCCCTGCAGAGATCCAGACGCTCAAGAGAGTTGAGAGAGCAGAGAGAGTTGAGAGAGCAGAGAGTCGAGAGAGAGCAGAGAGAGAGAGCAGAGGAGTAGAGAGAGATTGAGCGTTCAGAAATGGCGCTGGACGCGGAGGAGCAGCCTTTTATAGCAGAATTGCTTTCCACTGTAGCAACAGTTCCGGTCTTTGCCACCGAGACTGTTGTCACAGTACCGGTATCCTTTTTCAGAAAAAAAAAAAAATAATAAAATAAAATAAAAAAAAAAAAAAAAAAATTAGTGATAAAAATTAATTAGCATCTACTGATGGGTGCTAGGTGTTTTAGACATCTGCTGATGGATGTCCCTGATAACATCTACTGATGGATGTTACTGAAAAATTTCTTCCCATTTTTCCTAACTTTTTAATGCACTTGTCTATATTATTTGACTGCTCTGAATTTGATCATCTGATGATTGTAACACACTGAGGACATTGTGTGATTTAAGTGTGGTCTACTGGGAGAAATTCTGATTTTTCTGTTAGATTGTATTTTGTGTGTTAAATTTTTTGTTTTTGAGTGTTAAATTTTTTCTCTTTTAAGTTATTTTTATCGAGTTTTGTGTGCAATAAATTTTACATTTTTCTCTTGATTTCTGGATGATGTCTAAGTTGTAGATTTTTCCTTCACTTCATTAATACTTATGGTTTAAAATCCTTGTTTTTCTCTGCCTGGAAAGATGATTATGTGTTTAAGAGGTTGATTTGATTGTGACGAATACCCTGTGTGAGATTTGAGCCACTTAATTTTCTTTCTTGTGTGTGATATGTATCTTGAATGCTTGCACATATGCCTTGGCTTGATTTTTTTTGATATACTTGATTGATATGCATGTTCAGACGTGATAAAGGCAATTTTTGTTCTTGAGCCTCTTTAGCCAAATAAGCCTACCCTGTTATTATCCTTTGATAACCCCTTTGAGCCTATACTTTCCCCATTTCTTTGTGTTGAAGCTCATACACTGACCCTAAGTGAAAAATAATGATTACCTTAACCTTAGGAAAGTCTGGAGCTATATAAGTGTTTTATGAAAAAGTGTGGTCTCCTTGGGAATTCTGATGAAATTGGCTAGTTGGTTCCTCATCATGTTTTGAAATGGTGATTTATATCCTGTTGTGTGATAAAGAAAAAAAAGAGAGACAGGATGAAAAAAAAATGATGAGAAAAATGAAAAATAATTTTGTAAACAATGGAGTCGAGAAGAGGATTGAATTAGAGGTTTGGGTGAGATTTGACTGTATTTACTCTTGTTCCCCATTTGTCCTCTATTTTCTTCTGAGCTGTAACTACTTATCCATATTTATCCTCCCCTGTCCTTGGCCCCATTACAACCATGTAAAGACCTTTTGATCTGAATATGCATATGTTTTAAGTATTGATAATTAGAAACTTGCCAAGTCTACTTGTGTTTGTTTTCTTGAGTACATTGAGTTGAAATTATTTACCCTAGACACTTGAGAGAAACACTGTGAGTGCATCTGTGAGGTTTTGTTATTTTTGAATCACCTCTTGAGCTGATTAGTTATTTTACCAAGTTTTGAATTGCTTGGAAGATTTCTGTAAGTATCTGCCTTTCTTGATTTTGTGTTGGATATTGTCTACTTCTTTTCTCAGTCCATAATTCTTGAGAATTCTGTAAATTCTTTTTATTTTTCTTGAGTCTTTCTTTTCTGTCTGCTGAGTTTTGTGTCACCTTCCTAAAAGTCCTTTGAACTATTCCTTGATTTGCGTCTTAATTTTGCCCAGGAGTGCAAAAGACTAAGTGTGGTCTATTTTGATGAATCATTATTTTCTTCACTTCACTTAGTTTATTGTGCTAAAATTAATTAGGGAATTGTGCTTAATTGTCCATTATTTTCCCGTTTTTACTGATTATGCTTAATTTGATCAGACATTCTAATTTTAAATTAATTTGAATTATCTGAGCTAATTATTTGCATTAGTAATTGCAGAAAAATTTTGGAAATACAGATTGGAACATTTGGAAGATTAATCATTTTCACACTGTGTTATTTAATCGAAAGAAGCTACATTACATTCATTTTTAGAGGAGGTGTCACAGTTTTGAGAAAAGCACATTCATGTTGGTGATTCATTTCATGCGAAGTGGTACACATGTAGACACATAATGGACTTGAGAAATTCACATTCCACGGCTTTGCAACTCATCCAACAATAGTGAAGAAAATGTGTCATGGCGAATAATGAATACCACACGTCCCATTCATTTTTTTTGCAGCAGTAAAACATGGAATAAAAGAGAAAAGCCATGCCATTATGATCAATTACTTTGGATATATCTTTTTCAGAGTTGGTGGAAAGCTCAATGCCATTATTCAAGTGCCGGTTTGTCCACATCCATCCAAATGAATGGTTACAGTGCTAAAATTATTCAATAGCACGGCCCACAAGAAAAGAAGACACATGATGAGAACAAGTGGAGAGCACACGGACACTGCATGGAATGGAACGAAGTAGTGGGCTGTCCCACACACTCACTAGGCAGCGTGAAAGCAGATGAATTTTGCTATCCCACATGAAAGTTCCAGCAGTCCAGCACATGCAAATTCTGATTTAAAAATGGACAAAATGGAGAACACTAAAAGCCATTTCCTGCACGGTGCTTGCTGCCAAGTCTAGCACCAGGAATATTTTATTGGAAATGAGAAGATGGTATATGAGAGAAAGCATGGGAAGTGCAACAGTTCACGATTCCAACAGCTGCCAAATGTATATTATACTAAGGTGAAAGAGATGCACATGATGGAGAAAAGTAGGGGATAGCTTGTCACAAGTTGAACACGTCTTGCTTAGTAGGAGCACTTTCATACGGTGATTATTTGGGAGGAGTTTCATTTTTCATTTCAAAATGGAGCGGTGATTGATGATGGAGAGAAGCAGCACAAAGGATTTTGGAAGGGAGTGAAGCTTGTACAGCAGCAGCATGCAATGGATGCACACAGTCCTGTGCAGAACCAGGGAGCAGATTAAATCATTTTATTTTTTTGCTGGACGGAAAGCGCACAAGTAGCCACCGTGGAAGTAAAGCTGGAAACTTTAGAAGAGATGCAGCGTTGAGGCGTGTGGTGCTGGAACGTGAAGCAAAGAATAAATGGTGAAGGAGCTGTGTGGTGTGCACGGTGAAGCAAAGAGGAAGCAGGAGGTGTCTTAGCTTCAAGTTGTTACTGCCATGAGTTGAAGAGGAGATGGGAAAGCTGCTGACTGGAAGAAAAAAAAAAGAAAAGCTAATACACGACCAGCAGCTTCAATGTGCTACATGCAACAGCTCATGGCCATGGCAGCAGATTGGTATAGAAGGTAGTCCACGGCTGCAAGGTGTAGAACATGACAAGAGAATTTGCAAAATGGAGGGGCCCTCACCCTGTTTTCTCACGGCCAAGAAGCTATTGCAAGGAAAAGATGCTGACAAAAATTAAGGAGAAGTCACGGATGTTCATATTGTTGGCTATAAAATGGCAGCAGCAAGCAGAGAAGAATGATTAGATTTTAGGAGTAGGTTTAGGTTACGTTCTGCCTTGGTTTTCTCCTCCCCTATGGGGAGGTTTTAGATTTCTTTCAAATTTTCAGTTTCAAGGATTAAATTTTTAATTGTAATTTCCATTCAGCTTTTCTCAATGATCGTGTAATTTCCACTCTGCGTTTTAATTTTAATTCTGTCAGCTTTCAATTTACATTTTCAAAACTTTGTTCATTTGATTCTCAATTTTTATTTTCACTGCACTCTGTAATTTATTTTCAACAGTGCCAAAATATAGTTTTCATTTCTGAATGTGTCACCTTTGCTCGTTTCCTTTTTACTGTCCAGAATTTTAATTTAAGTGTTCAATTTATGATGAATTCCATTTTCAGTTAAATGTTTTTATCTGTTAAATTTATCGTTCAGTATTTTCTGTACTGTTAAATTCAGTCATTGCTTTTTACCGTTCAGTTTATTTTCAACGTCATTTTTACGGTTTATTTTCTATCAACGTATTTTCACTGATGTTTTTATTTATGCGTTTAATTTTACCGTTCAGTTTTTTTTACCATCTTTTACCGTTTAGTTTTTACCGTGGTTAAATTTTATTTCAGCGTTTTAAATTTAGTTGTGTTTAAATCCCAGTTTTAATTTATTTTAATTTTTCTGTTGTTTTATTTCCAATTTCCAATTTTATTTTACCGCACAAAACATCCAGAAACCCCCCCCCCCCACTTCGTGTTAAATCTAAGACCGAACCACAAATATTGGTCCTTGAGAGACGACCTAGGAGTCAAATCCTAGTTATACTGCATTAATTTCTGCACATCAAATTTGTATGACCGCGACAGTCTTATCAAATTTTGGCACCGTTGCCGGGGACCAATGGAGGTTTGGTTTTAGATTTTTGTTGTATAAAGTTTTGTTCTGTTAATATGTTTGTTTTGTGTGTTTTGTCTTGTATATTTCTGTAGGCGACAACGACACCTTCAGCAAATTTTGGCGGCGTTGTCACTTCAGTTCCAGGTTTTTGTTTTAAGATTTGTACTGTGTTAATATATATTGTGTATATATATGTTTAATTGTTGTGTTTTATCTTGCGTTATGATGTGATGTTCTATTTTCTGTATGCGTGTCATATGTATTTTGTTTGTTAATTAAAAAAAAAAAATTAAAAAAAAAAAATTTAAAAAAAAAAATGTATGTGTTGTTTTGTGTGTTCCTGTAGCATGTATAAATGTGTTGTGAATTATCTGTTTCGTAATTTTTAGTATTTACTTTTTATTTGTTTTATTTTTATTTTTCGATGTCTACCTATTTTAATGTTGTGAATAATGCTTATTCTGCCAATGTCTGTGATTATGATTCTTATTCTGCATATTACTTTGATTTTAAATCTGCTGATTTTTATGATGAGAACAATATGTTCCATCATCCAATTTCTGAGAGCTCTCTTTGGGAGCCAGTTCCACAATATGAGAGTCAGCAGTATGATTCTCCTATTCAAATAACTCCTCAGCCTTCTACTTCTGAACCTACTTTAAAGGAGTTACTAGAGCAGATGACAATGCAGAATATTCAGTTTCAGAAAGGGAACATGCAGTTCAAGCAAGAGAGCATGGAAACTCAAGCTGCCATTCAGAAGCTGACTGATCAGATCAGGCAGATGGCCACTCTTGCACCTGAGGAGACTGATGAAAATTTTGGGGACCCGGCAGAAGTAAGCAGTAATCCTGAACCAGGTAGACCACCTTCACCTTCCCACACTCTAGAAATCTTCAAGGAAGAGGAGGTAAGCATACCACAATTTGATTATTATGTTGATTGTGATGATGATCGGTATGCTAATGACTATATTCTTGCTGAGTCTGATTTTAATTTTTCCTCTGTGCATGATGAGAACCGCTTTTTACTATCACATTCGAATGGTTATTCTTCATGCACTGAACATGAATCTGAGTCTATGATTAATATTGCATGCAATTTAGAAATTGATTCATGTTATGAGGATTTATCTAAAGCTCAGTATGATAATTTGGGTGTTATACCTCTGCATAACATTTCTTTGGAACCACATTGCACTAACCATGTTGCAGGAGGTGTACATGTATTACATCAACAAACACCCACAATTGAAGACAAAGGTGCAAGCTTACAAAACGGTTTGAAAATCAATTGGCACCTGTTGAACCCAATCATCAACAATTTTTTCTGCTTAGATCCAGCGATGGACGACATTTCATTGCGAGATCAAATCTGGAGGATGAAGCAGTTCCTCCTCAAAACTTCCGTGCTGGATCATGAAGTGGAAAACCTCTCCCTACAAGTCCAAAATTGGCAACTGCCACCCTGACCAGGGAAGTTTTTTTTTCTTTCTTCCCCGTTTTCATATTTTTAGTGCACTTGTCCTTTATCTGTTTAGTGTTTTAATTGATGATCTTATGCTTAGAAAACATTTAGGACAGTGTAGTTTAAGTGTGGTCTCGGGAAGTTTCTGATTTTTGTTTTTCTTTTAAGTTTGTTTTTCCTTTTATTTTTAGTTTTCGAATTATTATTTTTTTTAAAAAAAAAAAAAAAAAAAACAATTTAAAAAAATGTGTTCTGTGTTTTATTTGCTTCGTGATTTTTAGTGTTTGTACTAAAAAAAAAAATTCGAAAATTAAAAAAAAAATAAAAATAAAAATAAAAATAAAAATAAAAATAAAAATTTGTGTTGTGTTTTAAGTATGATATTTTGTTAATGTATGTTTTGTAAATATATGTTTTGTCTGCTGTTTTTGACATTTGTGTTCTATCTGCTTTGATATTTTGTGTTCGTTATTTGGTATTTTGTTTCGTTAATATGTGTTCTGTTTTTATTTATTTATTTAGTTTTTGTTAAAACATAAATAATCGTAAGAGCAGAATTTGCAAATAAAGGGCAGAGAGGTGAAGCTATCTGAGTGCATTTATTGTAACTTACCAAGTTCGCAGAAAACATTCTGTCTTACATTGATTATTAAAATAAAATACATAAAAACATAAATAAAGTTGTTCGATCATTTCTGATCGTTAATATTACACACCATAATAAATAAAAACATAAAAAATAAAAACAACAAAAAAAAAAAAAAAAAAAAATTAATTGTTCATATTACAGTCCTCATTAATATTCTGGCCACACTCGGCCAACAAAAACATAAAAATAAAAAATAACATAAAACATTAAAACTGGAAGAATTCTCGAGCTGGTTGTGGTGGTCTAAGGGAGAGCTCCGTTGAGGGAGCTCTGGTTCGAAAAGTCACGAGCGGAGGCTTTGGTGGAGGAATTTCTCGTTCATTTCTGTCGTCATCGATAATGATCGGAACTGGAAACAAATTCAGCAGCCTCGGTGCCCTCATTATCACCCAGTTGTTTTCTTTCAAACAAAAAAATAAAAAATAAAAAAAATAAAAAATAAAAAAAAATGTGTTAATAATAGAAGAGGAAGTGAAACAATTTCAATGGAGGTATGATGAGAGTTCTTACCGTACATGTACAGCGGCAGTTGTGAAAAGAGAGTGCCTGTGGGGTCTATCTCCGCTTGCCAGCGCCTGACCCGATTGCCATGGTTGTTAAACCAGCAGTGCACGTTGTATTCAGTGGCTTCGCCGAAGGTCCTTAGTCGAGACGCGATCTCGACGACTTGCGCTCGGCTTGGGTGTGTGACCCCATAGTTGTAGATTTTGGTCATCATCGTGATCTGATCATCTGTAGGACGCCATCGTTGACTGATATATCTCTCTGATTCCATATCACTCATCCTTCCTCTCGTAATATACAAATACATAAATAAAAAATAAATACATATAAAAAGAACAAAAGCATAAAAAAAAAAAAAAAAAAAAAAAAAAGAGCATAAAAAAATTAGATTCTTAGTTCTGTGTTTTCTTTATTTGTTCTTGTTTCCTTTTAGATTTATTTTGTCCAGTCTGTATTTGATGTTTCAGTTTTTGGTCTCAGATCTGTTTCACGGTCCTTGCAAAAGGGTCCTAAACGGATCTACGTCCAGTGTCCTTGTCCATATTGTTCTTGTATATTCAGTTTCTGTGTTTTAGTTTTAAGTGGGGTACGTGGCGTTGTTCTACCCGATTGTCTCTGCCATACCTTCAAACGAAGGGAGATTAACGTCTGGTTTCCAGCCGATATACCCCTTAAGTTTTAAGACAATTGTGTTTTATGTGTTTTAAGTGTTTAGCAGGTGAACAAGAAAGCGAATAAGAGCTGAAAATAAAGAAGGAACTGAAGGCTTAAAGGAAAGCAGGGCAAAAATGAAAGATCTGGAAAAAAAGGAAAAGGAAATACTGAAAGGGAAAGACTAGAAGGCAGGAAAAGTAAAAAACAGCAGAAAAAGCCGAAAGAAAGGAGATCCAAGGTGCAGATGACTTACCTGGAGTAGTAGGCTTGCAGAGGCTCTTCGCGGATCTCACTCAGACTCTTCAGAAGACGCAGAGACAGAGCTCCTCGTAGATCTCAGACTCTTCAGATGGCACGGTGGCAGAGGTTCCGCACAGCTCCAGATGCTCAGAGGAGAGGCTCCCTGCAGAGATCCAGACGCTCAAGAGAGTTGAGAGAGCAGAGAGAGTTGAGAGAGCAGAGAGTCGAGAGAGAGCAGAGAGAGAGAGCAGAGGAGTAGAGAGAGATTGAGCGTTCAGAAATGGCGCTGGACGCGGAGGAGCAGCCTTTTATAGCAGAATTGCTTTCCACTGTAGCAACAGTTCCGGTCTTTGCCACCGAGACTGTTGTCACAGTACCGGTATCCTTTTTCAGAAAAAAAAAAAAAATAATAAAATAAAATAAAAAAAAAAAAAAAAAAATTAGTGATAAAAATTAATTAGCATCTACTGATGGGTGCTAGGTGTTTTAGACATCTGCTGATGGATGTCCCTGATAACATCTACTGATGGATGTTACTGAAAAATTTCTTCCCATTTTTCCTAACTTTTTAATGCACTTGTCTATATTATTTGACTGCTCTGAATTTGATCATCTGATGATTGTAACACACTGAGGACATTGTGTGATTTAAGTGTGGTCTACTGGGAGAAATTCTGATTTTTCTGTTAGATTGTATTTTGTGTGTTAAATTTTTTGTTTTTGAGTGTTAAATTTTTTCTCTTTTAAGTTATTTTTATCGAGTTTTGTGTGCAATAAATTTTACATTTTTCTCTTGATTTCTGGATGATGTCTAAGTTGTAGATTTTTCCTTCACTTCATTAATACTTATGGTTTAAAATCCTTGTTTTTCTCTGCCTGGAAAGATGATTATGTGTTTAAGAGGTTGATTTGATTGTGACGAATACCCTGTGTGAGATTTGAGCCACTTAATTTTCTTTCTTGTGTGTGATATGTATCTTGAATGCTTGCACATATGCCTTGGCTTGATTTTTTTTGATATACTTGATTGATATGCATGTTCAGACGTGATAAAGGCAATTTTTGTTCTTGAGCCTCTTTAGCCAAATAAGCCTACCCTGTTATTATCCTTTGATAACCCCTTTGAGCCTATACTTTCCCCATTTCTTTGTGTTGAAGCTCATACACTGACCCTAAGTGAAAAATAATGATTACCTTAACCTTAGGAAAGTCTGGAGCTATATAAGTGTTTTATGAAAAAGTGTGGTCTCCTTGGGAATTCTGATGAAATTGGCTAGTTGGTTCCTCATCATGTTTTGAAATGGTGATTTATATCCTGTTGTGTGATAAAGAAAAAAAAGAGAGACAGGATGAAAAAAAAATGATGAGAAAAATGAAAAATAATTTTGTAAACAATGGAGTCGAGAAGAGGATTGAATTAGAGGTTTGGGTGAGATTTGACTGTATTTACTCTTGTTCCCCATTTGTCCTCTATTTTCTTCTGAGCTGTAACTACTTATCCATATTTATCCTCCCCTGTCCTTGGCCCCATTACAACCATGTAAAGACCTTTTGATCTGAATATGCATATGTTTTAAGTATTGATAATTAGAAACTTGCCAAGTCTACTTGTGTTTGTTTTCTTGAGTACATTGAGTTGAAATTATTTACCCTAGACACTTGAGAGAAACACTGTGAGTGCATCTGTGAGGTTTTGTTATTTTTGAATCACCTCTTGAGCTGATTAGTTATTTTACCAAGTTTTGAATTGCTTGGAAGATTTCTGTAAGTATCTGCCTTTCTTGATTTTGTGTTGGATATTGTCTACTTCTTTTCTCAGTCCATAATTCTTGAGAATTCTGTAAATTCTTTTTATTTTTCTTGAGTCTTTCTTTTCTGTCTGCTGAGTTTTGTGTCACCTTCCTAAAAGTCCTTTGAACTATTCCCTGATTTGCGTCTTAATTTTGCCCAGGAGTGCAAAAGACTAAGTGTGGTCTATTTTGATGAATCATTATTTTCTTCACTTCACTTAGTTTATTGTGCTAAAATTAATTAGGGAATTGTGCTTAATTGTCCATTATTTTCCCGTTTTTACTGATTATGCTTAATTTGATCAGACATTCTAATTTTAAATTAATTTGAATTATCTGAGCTAATTATTTGCATTAGTAATTGCAGAAAAATTTTGGAAATACAGATTGGAACATTTGGAAGATTAATCATTTTCACACTGTGTTATTTAATCGAAAGAAGCTACATTACATTCATTTTTAGAGGAGGTGTCACAGTTTTGAGAAAAGCACATTCATGTTGGTGATTCATTTCATGCGAAGTGGTACACATGTAGACACATAATGGACTTGAGAAATTCACATTCCACGGCTTTGCAACTCATCCAACAATAGTGAAGAAAATGTGTCATGGAGAATAATGAATACCACACGTCCCCATTCATTTTTTTTGCAGCAGTAAAACATGGAATAAAAGAGAAAAGCCATGCCATTATGATCAATTACTTTGGATATATCTTTTTCAGAGTTGGTGGAAAGCTCAATGCCATTATTCAAGTGCCGGTTTGTCCACATCCATCCAAAATGAATGGTTACAGTGCTAAAATTATTCAATAGCACGGCCCACAAGAAAAGAAGACACATGATGAGAACAAGTGGAGAGCACACGGACACTGCATGGAATGGAACGAAGTAGTGGGCTGTCCCACACACTCACTAGGCAGCGTGAAAGCAGATGAATTTTGCTATCCCACATGAAAGTTCCAGCAGTCCAGCACATGCAAATTCTGATTTAAAAATGGACAAAATGGAGAACACTAAAAGCCATTTCCTGCACGGTGCTTGCTGCCAAGTCTAGCACCAGGAATATTTTATTGGAAATGAGAAGATGGTATATGAGAGAAAGCATGGGAAGTGCAACAGTTCACGATTCCAACAGCTGCCAAATGTATATTATACTAAGGTGAAAGAGATGCACATGATGGAGAAAAGTAGGGGATAGCTTGTCACAAGTTGAACACGTCTTGCTTAGTAGGAGCACTTTCATACGGTGATTATTTGGGAGGAGTTTCATTTTTCATTTCAAAATGGAGCGGTGATTGATGATGGAGAGAAGCAGCACAAAGGATTTTGGAAGGGAGTGAAGCTTGTACAGCAGCAGCATGCAATGGATGCACACAGTCCTGTGCAGAACCAGGGAGCAGATTAAATCATTTTATTTTTTTGCTGGACGGAAAGCGCACAAGTAGCCACCGTGGAAGTAAAGCTGGAAACTTTAGAAGAGATGCAGCGTTGAGGCGTGTGGTGCTGGAACGTGAAGCAAAGAATAAATGGTGAAGGAGCTGTGTGGTGTGCACGGTGAAGCAAAGAGGAAGCAGGAGGTGTCTTAGCTTCAAGTTGTTACTGCCATGAGTTGAAGAGGAGATGGGAAAGCTGCTGACTGGAAGAAAAAAAAAAAGAAAAGCTAATACACGACCAGCAGCTTCAATGTGCTACATGCAACAGCTCATGGCCATGGCAGCAGATTGGTATAGAAGGTAGTCCACGGCTGCAAGGTGTAGAACATGACAAGAGAATTTGCAAAATGGAGGGGCCCTCACCCTGTTTTCTCACGGCCAAGAAGCTATTGCAAGGAAAATATGCTGACAAAAATTAAGGAGAAG
Source organism: Vigna nakashimae (assembly GCA_034642375.1). NCBI lineage: Eukaryota > Viridiplantae > Streptophyta > Magnoliopsida > Fabales > Fabaceae > Vigna > Vigna nakashimae. Next base: position 34,792,499 of record CM067765.1, read on the forward strand.
TCACGGATGTTCATATTGTTGGCTATAAAATGGCAGCAGCAAGCAGAGAAGAATGATTAGATTTTAGGAGTAGGTTTAGGTTACGTTCTGCCTTGGTTTTCTCCTCCCCTATGGGGAGGTTCTAGATTTCTTTCAAATTTTCAGTTTCAAGGATTAAATTTTTAATTGTAATTTCCATTCAGCTTTTCTCAATGATCGTGTAATTTCCACTCTGCGTTTTAATTTTAATTCTGTCAGCTTTCAATTTACATTTTCAAAACTTTGTTCATTTGATTCTCAATTTTTATTTTCACTGCACTCTGTAATTTATTTTCAACAGTGCCAAAATATAGTTTTCATTTCTGAATGTGTCACCTTTGCTCGTTTCCTTTTTACTGTCCAGAATTTTAATTTAAGTGTTCAATTTGTGATGAATTCCATTTTCAGTTAAATGTTTTTATCTGTTAAATTTATCGTTCAGTATTTTATGTACTGTTAAATTCAGTCATTGCTTTTTACCGTTCAGTTTATTTTCAATGTCATTTTTACGGTTTATTTTCTATCAACGTATTTTCACTGATGCTTTTATTTATGCGTTTAATTTTACCGTTCAGTTTTTTTTACCATCTTTTACCGTTTAGTTTTTACCGTGGTTAAATTTTATTTCAGCGTTTTAAATTTAGTTGTGTTTAAATCCCAGTTTTAATTTATTTTAATTTTTCTGTTGTTTTATTTCCAATTTCCAATTTTATTTTACCGCACAAAACATCCAGAAACCCCCCCCCACTTCGTGTTAAATCTAAGACCGAACCACAAATATTGGTCCTTGAGAGACGACCTAGTAGTCAAATCCTAGTTATACTGCATTAATTTCTGCACATCAAATTTGTATGACCGCGACAGTCTTATCACTGCAACTTATCTTTGTTTCTTGTTTTTTAAATCCACTCTAGATCCTTTCCTAAGTTCATTTTGAGTGCCACCATTCATTGGAAACCGATTAATTGATTGATTTAAGTTGTTTGAAAATCCTGCACATAAGCTGTTTGAGAAAATTACAGTTGTGCATTCTGGTTTAACAGTTTCTGGCAGCAGCAGTGTTGATTTTCTGGCTTAATAATTGATTATTGGTGGTCTGTATGAGCTCTTTGTTGGGTGCAGAATTATCTCAGGTGGTCCTATAACATTGGTAGCATCTTAGGCAGTGGATTGGAGCAAGGAAAGATCAACTTTGGAGTTGATTTTTGGTGCAGCAGGACCACGTTTTTTTCACTGGTCTGCATGAATTTTGGTGGCTGCAACAGCAGCATAGTTCACTCTGCAGCTGAGAGATTTGCATGAATCACTCCTGATTCATTACTTGTTTGAGAGCAACCAAAGCTGCCACATTAAACTACCTTGTGTTCTTTCAAATTTTTGTTTTGTTGTTTCCATTGTATTGCTTTTTGATTTTCTTTTTCATTCTTGTAAGTTGGCCATTTCAAGCAAGTGAAGTGGAAGAGCTCATAAGTGTTCTTCTCTCATTTGCTAACTTGACTTAAAGTCTCATCATTTTAAAATTGGTAGACGGTGAGTGTGTCTTAGATCCAAAAAGTCTAAGCCTCACCTAGGAGACCTCACCTTTAATTTGGTTTTAATTTTTGCAAGTTTCGCATAGGAAGTCTTAGAGTCCGACTTTAGAGTCTAAGGTTTTCTTTCTTTGTGTTTGTTTGTCTCCATATATTTAGTGAATTTAGAAGTGATTTTGATTTAAAGACTTTTAGTAAGTAACTAAGGCTATATTTGGCAAGGCAAGACTTGGTACTTAAGCGACCTACAAGGTCCACCTCTCTTACCTGGAATATTGTCCTCAAGTGAACTCTCTTAGTCTTTACTTCAAGAAAATTTTTAAGTTCATAAAATGTCTGGAAGACATTCCCCTAGAATTAATGAGGAACCTAAAGAACAATTTTGTTTTCAAACTCTTGTCAATCAACTCAAAGAAATTGAAAGGAAAATAGGGCAAGAAAAGATTCAAAGAGAATTACACAATGCCATGGTTACTAATGAGTTGAAAATGCTAAGAGATGAACAAGTTCAATATAGGGAGAGAAGCCTGAGTGTAGAATCCCAAAGTGAGCAAGAAAACTTAAGAGTAGGAGATTACTACCCTTCTTCATCAAGAAGGCGTAGGTGTGACTATGAAAATCCTCCTCCTCCTAAGGAAGTCAATGTGGTATTGCCTCATTTTCATGGAAAAGATAACATTGAGGCTTACCTTGACTGGGAAATGAAAGTAGAGCAAATATTTGCTTGTCAACAAGTGTCAGAGGAAAGGAAAGTCTCTCTAGCTACCCTTAGTTTTCAAGGGTATGCAATGTATTGGTGGACTACTTTAGTCAAAGAGAGACTGAGACAACAACTTCCTCCCATTAAATATTGGAATGAACTCACAGCTGCTCTCAAGAAAAGGCACATTCCCTCTTACTATAAAAGGGAACTTATGGATAAGCTCCAAAGATTGCAACAACAGTCTATGTCTGTTGAAGAATACAGACAAAAGATGGAGCTATACATGATGAGGGCAGGAATAACAGAGGGCGAGGAAACTACCTTGGCCAGATTTTTAAGTGGGTTGAATCTTGATATCAGGGATAGGGTTGAACTACTACCTTATAGAGATTTGAATGATCTTGTTCAAATGTTATAAAGGTAGAACAACAAAATTTGAGAAAAGCTTCTGTTAAGAGATTTCAATCCCCCTTTGAACAGAAGATTGTAAAAGAAAAAGAACCCCTCAAACCTCTAGCCAGTATAGTGGAAAAACCCAAACAGGAATCCTCTTCACACCCTCGCACTAGTGAGATCAAGTGTTTTAAATGTTTGGGTAGAGGTCACTGATAACAGTTGAAAAACTGTTATTTTCATGCTTAAATTGATACTAAAAGCAACCTTTAGACTTAGAAATTAGCTTGAAATCATGCTTTTTATCTATATTTTCAGAAATAAGAGAGCTGGACAGGTTTATGCTTGATTTCAGTGTTTTTGTGCAGGTTTTAAGGTGAATTTAGTGAAAAGAGTAAAGAAGGAGAGAAGTGACATTAGAAAAGACAAGAAAGAGTGCAAAAAGAGAAGACGAAGGCACCGCTCAGCGGCAAACTACCGCTGAGCGGCACTCAAGAGGTGGCGTTGGAACCGTTGAGGGGCAAAATGGCCGCTGAGGGGAAGAAAGAAGACGCGCAATCACCGCTGAGCGGTAAATACCGCTGAGCGGCACTTTTTGGGCTTGGGCTTTTGTAATCTTTTGTAACTCTAAATTAGTATATAAGGGCTTGCACGTCCTTGGGATTAGTATCTTTGGCAAAAACGAGGCAAACACTCTCTCTTCCACCCCTTTGAAGGAGGATCTTGGATGCTCAGGCTACCTCTTCACCTTTATTGGGTTTATTCTTTCATTCTTTCATTGTTATTCATCTAGGTTCACCATGAATATGGTGAACTAAACCTTGTATGTTTGTTGGGGAATCAATGTAATCTCTTGAAGCTCTCATATATGGAATTTGTTGAATACATCTTTTAAGTAAGACATATGCTTTCTTTCATCATTAGTTAGGGTTTTTCCTCTTTGCTCAATGCCTGCATTGTTTAACTCATTCTAATGCATGATTATTGGTTTTGTCGATACGGACACGTACGGGGAAGTCTAGATCCGGGGAATTTCTCCCAATATTATACTGACAATATTCTATTGGTTGCCTTTAAGCTCCTGCGCTCATGAACTAATCATTAGGAATGCTAGGAATTGTATGAACTATTTGATTAGGGAGAAGCCATCTAGAATGGTACATTAGAGAGTGGCATTAACAATGATGATTTGAATGTTGAATTCCTAAAATGTATGAGAGTGGATGAGATGAAATTGACCCCCAACAACATATTCATTCATATATTTCCATTGAAAGTGTTTATCTTTAGTCTTTGCCATTGATCAAATTCATGCATACATGTTTATTTTCTGTCTTGCATTTTAAACTCTAAATATCTCGTTTGTAAGTCCTAGCTAATCAACAAATCACATAACTAAACTAGGCCGTGAGTCCTTTGGGAAGAACGATACTTGGTCTTACCAAGTTTTATTACTTGAACGATTCGGTCATACTTGCCGATTGTGAAACAAGTTTGTGACATCATATTTTGGTGATCATAAATTTGTACATCAGTCACATAGCTGCTCAATGTCCTACCAAAAGAACAATCATTTTAAGAGGTAGTGACATATATAGCAGTGAAAGTGAAACCCCTAGTGAAAGTGAGAATGAGCAAGAAAGAGATAATGAAGAGAAAGTATATCCTTGTGAGGGTCCACTTCTCATGGTGAGAAGGGTGCTTAATAGTCAACCAAGTCCAGAACACTTATCACAAAGAGAGAACATCTTTCACACAAGATGTCAAATTGCAGAAAAATATTGTTCTCTCATTATTGATAGTGGATCTTGTTGTAACTGTTGTAGCACAAGGCTAGTTGAGAAACTGAATCTTACTGTGATACCACATCCAAAACCTTACCAACTTCATTGGCTAAATCAAGATGGGAATATAACAGTCAAGAATCAAGTTAAATTGGCAATTTCCATAGGAAACTTCAAAGATGATGTTATTTGTGATGTAGTTCCTATGGAAGCTTGCCATGTCCTATTAGGAAGACCATGGCAATTTGATAATGACACTACACACCATGGTCGCACTAATACAATAACTGTTCACAAAAATGATAAGAAATTTGTGCTTCATCCTCTGTCACCTACCCAGGTGGCCAAAGATCAAACACAAATGAAGCTCAACAAGGAGCAAGAAAAAGAAGAAATAGAAAGAAGAAAAAGAGAGCAAGAGGAAAGAAAAGAAGAAGAGAAAAGAGAACAAGAAAAACGAGAGCAAGAGCAAAGAGAAGAGAAAAGAAGAAAAGAAGGGAAAATAGAACCTCTGTACACACCCCTCATAGAACCAAGACTCTTAAGGGGAGGTTTTCTATCCTTTAATTTTCTTTCATCTATCCTTAAGTTTTCAAAATTCTACTTTTCTTTCCAAGAATTTACCACTACATCTTTAACAATGTTACAACTTGAACAATGTGGCAATTCACTTGAGTTATTGTTACCTTTGTGGTTACAACTAACTCAAGACAAAAATAAAATTTCAAAAGAAGTAAGGTTTCTTTATTGTATCGAAATTGAAATTTTCAAAACTAGGAAACCTTCTTCTAAACATATCTTTTTATTGGTTCAAATAAATCTAATTCGAGCTATGTTTGATGATTATGGCAGATTCATATTTGACCCTGGAGGAACTTTGAGGGATCCTACAAAAATAAGTCCTCACAAAGACAAACCAACAAATTTGAGGACAAATCTTCTTCAAGGGGAATGAGATGATGACTTAAGGCAAGGACCATTACTAGAAGTATGACTAGAAGAATCTAAGAAGAACTTGAAGATACCAAGAGAAGGGGCAAATCTGTCCATAGGAATGTCCAAGTTGCTATCTGCACCACCATTCTTTGCTAAGCACACCATAGCAACATCAACACCAACAGAACACGTGCTGATTTGGTTTTTTTAGCACATTTTTCACATGGTTCACACATGGCAGATCCATCTTTCTCTGTACATTACTTCCACGCTGCAGCTCCATGATTGGCCTATAAAATCATGGTAGCTACCTTTGTAAAGACACTTTTGATATATGGAATTTTACTTTGCTGATGCATTTTCCAGCACCTAAAACTCTGCCCAAAAGTCACTCCAAATGAGCTTTCCCTCTCCATCTAGCTTCCTTCCAATGGAAGGCCTCCTGAGCTAGTTTTCCACTTTCCAAAAAGCTCCTCTACCATCAACTATGCCACTGCACTTTCATTCTTCACCTCTGCTGCCATCTCTGAACTCAACGTCTGCAATGCATTTCCAGTATTCATCTCTGCTGCCATCTATAGATTCAACCTCCCGCTGCATTCAATCCTTCCTTCTAGCTGGAGCAACTTCATCAAGAAAGGAGGTGTAGCAGCAACTCACAGTCCACCAAGCTAAAGGGAGAGCCTACGTGAAGAAGCCCTGAGGTTTGGGAATTGTGCACACTTTGAGGGCTCCAGCCGCCACTTAAAAAGAGGTTTATTTATTAGTTTAAGGAGGGGGGGAGCTCTTGGTATTATTCCACTTCCATGATTCTACGCATAGAGAAGTTACGGAGGAGTACACCCAGCATGGATTGAAGAAGGAGAAAGCAAACTGGTGTGGAGACTGGAAGGAGAAGCATTCGGCCAGGAGCAAGCCAAGCACTACTTGTTTGTTCTTTCACTTTGAATGTTTTTATTTCAAGAGAACTGTAATGTGTTTTTCGTGATGAATGAATTGGTTGATGTTTATTCCTTTTCTTGAATCCTGATTGCATATTTCATTTAGCTTCCTGCTCCTTTATAAAATCTCTTCTTGCATTTTTGTAACCTTTGGGAAGGTGATTCTCGGCTTTGTGTTGAACCAAAGAACAAGTTCATTTATTTTGCTTTAGCAGTAGAGTAGCAAATAGATTTCCATCACCTAATCAGTAAATGAAAATAACTCAAAAAGAAAGTGTTTATTTGATGAGGGAGTTCTCGATTTCGGTTTCTTTCAATTACAGAAGCAAGGTTTTACTTCTTTTAATTCCTTAGATGCTAGAGAAGAGAAAGATGCTATCACTTAAAAGAAATGAACCCAAAAAAATTGTCAAATTTGAGAAAGAGCTCTCGGTGTAGTGGAGAAGAGAGCCATGTCCAACCTTGGAGGTGTTGATTTGTTTTTGCTGGTTTTCTTTGTTGGAAGTAAGCACAAGTAGAGAGGAGGAGAAGGATTTCTTACGAAGAGGAGAAGATAGTTTTGGTGAGAATAGAATGGTGATTGAAAATGGAGAAAAGAAGTACATGGTTGGAATTAAGAGTGGACGGCATTTGGAGTTGGAAGTTAGTTTCCAGTAGCAAAGGAGGAGCATTTTTCATTTAGATTGGAGAAGCAAATGGATGCACGTATGTGGAGAATGCAGCTGCAAGAAGTCATCAATTTTAGGTAGAAAACAAAAGGCGGTGGAGCCGTGGAGAATTATTTCATGTGTGAAGAAGGAGACAAAACCATGTGTGAAGAAGAAGACAAAAGTTTTGGATGCATTTTTTTATTTTTGATGAAGACTAAAGTGAATGAAGGAGGGCCCACGGCCTCTTATGCATTTCTTTGTTTCTTTTGGAATGGAAATCACTAGGTGGAAGAATTAGTCACGTAGATAGCCATCTTCTTGAATAGTTTTCAATTGCTTTTGCAAAAAGAGTGGACCATGTGTGATTAAAATATTGTAGAAGTTGGAAGTTGATGGAATGAAGAAGAATACAAATTGTTTTGACTTTGCTTTGCCAATAGTGATGTCACGGCCAAGAGTGGTTTCTCTCTTTAAAGCATTTGTAATTACTAATTTCTTTTGGTAGATGAATCGGTCACAGTTAATAGTAGAGAAGTTTTACTGTCTTTCAATTCCTTTGCCTTAAAATATTTTATATGTTGAAATAATTTTCTGTATTTTTGTTTGTTGTATTTTGCTGCAGTCATTTTAATTCTGTTTCCATATTTGAATTTTGCTGTTTTCTGTTTTTACTATTTACTGTATTTTCATTTTCTGTATTTTCGTTTTTTCGTATTTTCTGTTTTCTGTTCCAGATTTGTTTTTATTGTTTTATGTTGCTGTAATTTCGTTTTCACTGTACCAATTTTGTTCTACGGTTTTAAATTTCATTTTGAAATTTTAATTCGACGCTTTTTAATTCCATCCACAAACAAACTTTCACAAACCCCCCCCCCTTTACGTGTTGACCTAAAACTGAACCGCATTTGGTCCTTGAGAGACGACCTATGAGTCACTTCCTAGCACTGTACTGCATTTTAATTGCATATCAAATTTGATCGGTTGCGACAGTTGTATCAAATTTTGGCGCCGCTGCCGGGGACCAAAGGTTCAATCTTGGGTTTTTGTTGTGTGTGTTTATATATGTTGTGTTAATATATGTTTCATCTGTTATGTTTTTGTTGTGTTGTGTTTTGTCTTGTGTTGTGATGTTATATTTTCTGTGTGCTTGGTGTATGTATAAATGTGTTGTGTTTTATTTGTTTCGTGATTTTTAGTATTCTTCTTTTTCCATGTCTACCTATTTTAATTTTGTGAATACTGCTTATTTTGCTAGTGCCTCTGATTATGATTCTCCTTCTGCATGTTACTCTGATTGTAATTCATATTCTGGTGATTTTTATGCTGAGAACAATATGGCTCATCCTCCGACTTCTGAGAGTGCTCCTTGTGAGCTAGTTTCACTTAATGAGGATGATATTCATTGCGATCTCACCTATGGACTGATACATTTGCTGCCTAAGTTTCATGGTTTTGCAGGAGAATGCCCACACAAACATTTGAAGGATTTCCACATCATGTGCTCTTCAATGAAGCCTCCAGATGTCCCTCTTGATCACATTCTCTTGAGCGCATTTCCGCATTCATTACAAGGAGCAGCTAATGATTGGAAAGACTCTCTTCCTCTAAGATCCGTTACCGATTGGGGATATCTTGAGCATCAGTTTCTGAGCAAATTTTCCCTTGTGCAATATGCTTACAGCAACGGTCCTGGATGGAATGAGACTAACTTGGGATGGCAAGGTACCCCACAACAACATCATTATCAAGAACCACCATTCCAGAGTACTTGTATGCCTCCACCAGTCCAGCAATACCAAAGTCAGCAATATGATGCTCCTGCCCAAATAGCTCCTCAGCCTTCTACCTCTGAGCCTACATTGCAGGAGTTGTTGGAGCATATGACCATGCAGAACCTTTAGTTTCAGCAAGAGAACATGCAGTTCCATCAAGAAATAGGAGCTGTCATTCAGAGTATGATTGATCAGATAGGGTAGATGGCCACTCAACTCACTGAGGAACAATCTCAAGATTCAGAGTTACCATTTCAAACTGTTCAGATTCCAGATGATGATGATAGGCATCAACATAGAAGATGGGGAGAAGAGTCATGAACTTACTATTGTGCCATCTACTTTCCCATCATCCTATGTCCCTACTCTTGCACCTGAGGAGAGTGATGAGTATTTTGAGGATCAGGCAGAAATAAGCAGTAACCCTGAACCAGGTAGACCACCTTCATCTTCCCACACTTTAGCAATCTTCAAGGAAGAGGAGGTAAGCATACCTCAATTTGATTATGTTGTTGAGAGGTATGCTGATGATTGTATTGTTGATGAGTCTGTTTTTAATTCTTCCTCTCTGCATGATGAGAATCAATTTTTGATATCAAATTCGTATGTTTATTCTCCATGCACTGAACATGAATCTGAGTCTATGGTTGATATTGTTTCTGAATTTGAAATTGATTCATGTTCTGAGAGTTTATCTGTTGTTCAGCCTGTTACACTGGGATTGGGTGTTATACCCCTGTGTGTCAATTCTTTGGAGCCACAATGTACTAACCATGCTGCAGGAGGTACATATGAATTTGACCAACATGCACCCCCAGTGGAAGACAAGGGTGCTTACATACACAATAGTTTGAAGATCAACAGGCACCTGCTGAACCTGCTCATCAACAATCACTGCATAGATCAGCTGTGGAAAACATTTCACTGCTAGATCAGATTTGGAGGATGAAGTAGTTCGTCCTCAAAACCTCCTTGCTGGATACTATGGCGGAAAACATCTCCCTGAAAGTCCAAATTTGGCAACTGCCACCATGATCAAGGGAGTTTTCCTTTTCTCTTCTCCTCCTTTTCCTACTTTTATTGCACTTGTCCATGATCTGTTGATTGTTCTGATTTATGATCTTATGCTTATGACACATTGAGGACACTTTTGTAGTTTAAGTGTGGTCTATTGGGGGAGATTCTGATTTTTCTTTGTTAGTTTTTGTTTTTCGTGTTAAATTTTTTCTTTTCTAGGTAGTTTTTGTCGTGTCTTGTATACAGTTTTGCATGATTCTCTTCATTTCTGGACGTTATTTAGTTGTAGACTTGACCTTCACTTCATTAATACTTGGCTTGAAATCTTTGCTTTTCCTTTCTTGGAAGATGATCATGATGTTTGAGAGTTGAATTGATTGTGACACAAATGCCCTGTGTGAGAATTTGAGCCACTTTATGTTCTTTCTTGTGTGTGATATGTCTCTTGATTGCTTGCACATATGCCTTGCCTTGACTCTTGTTGATAATTCTTGATTGATATGCATGTTTGGAAGTGATAAAGGCAGTTTTGTTCTTGAGCCTCTCTAGCCAAATAAGCCTACCTTGTTCTAATCCTTTGAAAACCCTTTTTGAGCCTATACTTTCCCCCATTTCTTTGTTTTGAATGCTCATACACTAGCCCTAAGTGAAAAACCATTATTACCTTAACCTTAGGGAATTTTGGAGCTTTGGAAGTGTCTTGGGAACAAGTGTGGTCTCCCTGGGGATTCTGATGAATTGGCTAGTGAGTCCTCTTCTTATCGTGTTTTTGTAAATATGTGGTGTATCTTATCTCTTGAAGTTGTGTGCTGAATAGAGTAAAGAAAAGAGACAGGATGAAGAAAAAAAATATAAAAAAAAAAGTCAAAAATTTTTTTTTGTGAATAATGGAGTCAAGAAAAGGATTGAATTAGAGGTATGGGTGTGATTTTACTGTGTTTACACTTGTTCCCCATTGCTCCTCTATTTCTTTTGGTTTATAGCTTCTCATCCATGTGTTATCCTCCCATGTCCTTGGCCCCCATTACATCCATGAAAGACCTTTTGATTTGAACATGCATATGTTTTGAGTGTTGATATTAGAGTCTTGCCAAGTCTGTTGTTGTTTGCTTTCTTGAGTGCATTGAGTTGAAATTCTTTACCTTATACATTTGAGAGAAACACTGATAGTGCATCTGTGAGGTTTTGTTACTTTTGATTCACCTCTTGAGCCGATTGATCATTTTGCCATGTCTTGAATTGCTTGGATGATTTCATGAGTATCTGCTTTCTCTGATTGATTCTGTGTTGGATATTGTCTACTTCCTTTCTTGGTCCAGATTCCTGGAGAACTGTGTAATTCTGTTTCTGTTCCTGTTTTGGAGTCTTTGTGGTCTGTCTGTCGAGTCTGTGTCACCTCCCTAATGTTTGAGTAGTTCTCTGGTTTTCGTCTTGGTTTTGCTCAGGAGTGGAAAAGACTAAGTGTGGTCTATTTTGATGAGTCGTTATTTTTTGAATTATATTTAGTTTATTGCACTTAAATAAACCAGGGAATTGTGTTTAATTGTCTGTTATTTCCCCGTTTTCCGAATTCTGCTTAATTTGGTCGGAAATTTATAATTGTGCTAATTTAGGTTTTCTGAGCTGATTAAATGCATTTTGGATTACAGGAAGAATTTTGGAAATACATTTTGGGACATTTGGAAGAACATTCAATTGTGCTAATTTAATTGGAAGTGGAAGAGTGGACGAAGTGGTTGTAGTAGACGAAATGGACGAAGTGGATGATGTGGAGGAAGTAAAGGAAGTGGAGGAAGTGGAGAAAGTGGAGGAAGTGGAGGAAGTTGACGAAGTGGACGAAGTAGAGTATGTGGAGGAAGTGGAGGAAGTGGACAAAAGTGGAGGAATTGGACGAAGTGGACAAAGTGGTGATGGACAAATTTATGATCACCAAAATATGATGTCACAAACTTGTTTCACAATCGGCAAGTATGACCGAATCGTTCAAGTAATAAACTTGGTAAGACCAAGTATCGTTCTCCCAAAGGACTCACGGCCTAGTTTAGTTGTATGGTTTGTTGATTAGCTAAGACTTAAGAACGAAATATTTGGAATTTAATATGCAAGACAGAAAATAAACATGTATGCATGAGTTTTGATCAATGGCAAAAGCAAAAGATAAACACTTTCAATGAAATATATGAATGAATATGTTGTTGGGGGTCAATTGCATCTCATCCACTGTCATATATTTTAGGAATTCAACATTCAAATCATCATTGTTAATGCCACTCTCTAATGTACCATTCTAGATGGCTTCTCCCTAATCACGAGTTCATACAATTCCTAGCATTCCTAATGATCAGTTCATAAGTGCAGGAGCTTAACGACAACCAATATAATATTGGGAGAAATTCCCCGGATCTAGACTTCCCGGTACGTGCCCGTATCGACAAAACCAATAATCATGCATCGAATGAGTTAAACCATGCAAGCATTAAGCAAAGAGGAAAAACCCTAACTAATGATGAAAGAAAGCATAAATCTTAATTAAAAGATGCAAGCATAGATTCCATATATGAGAGCTTCAAGAGATTACATTGATTCCCCCAACAAACATACAAGGTTTAGTTCACCATATTCATGGTGAACCTAGATGAATATCAATGAAAGAATGAAAGAATAAACCCTAAAAAGGTGAAGAGGTAGCCTGAGCATCCAAGATCCTCCTTCAAAGGGGTGGAAGAGAGAGTGTTTGTCTCGTTTCTGCCAAAGATACTAATTCTAGGACGTGCAAGTCCTTATATACTATTTTAGAATTACAAAAGATCTAAGCCCAAGGCCATAAAAGTGCCAGAAAACAAGTCCAAGCCCATTATTAAGAATGGCGCTCAGCGGTAAATACCGCTCAGCGGTGACTACGCTTCCCTTTTCTTCCCCTCAGCGGCCAGTTTGCCCCTCAGCGGACCTCCCGTGACCTCCTGAGTGCCGCTCAGCGGTAAAATGCCGCTGAGCGGTGCCTTCGGCTTCTCCTTTTGCACTCTTTGCTTCCTTTTCTGATTCCATCTCTCTCATTCTTCACTCTTTTCACTAAATTCACCTTAAAACATGCACAAAAACACTTAAATCAAGCATAAACCTGTCCAGCTCTCATATTTATGAAAATATAGATAAAAGCATGATTTCAAGCTAGTTTTTAAGTCTAAAGGTTGCTTTTAGTATCAGTTTTAAGCATGAAAATAACAGTTTTTCAACTGTTATCACAACCCCAAACTTAGAACTTTGCTTGTCCTCAAGCAAACAAAATGTAACTCAATCTCCAACCAATTCATATGATGGTTCACTCATTCAAAAATTCTCTTTTTCAAGATAAGTAATAACTTCACTCAAACTTATGACCAAGAGTTCAACCAAGATGTGCACATGCTTTAGTGTTCACCAAATCATTTAAGTTCCAACAAATGCTATTTTTCATGAATGATCAATCAATTAAGCATGGATGTTCATGTGCTTATGGAATATTTCCTCACTAGGTAAAGTGTTTCACTCAACACACAAGTGTATAAGAGGTAAAGTGTTTCACTCATTCACTCCACTATCACAATGTCACATGAATCAACTTTGCCTTTCATTTTACCACAATCAAAAACATTCACAAGCATGCATCATCACAAGGACTTTTCAATGGCTTATAATGTGGCTGGGCTAAGAAGAAAATTGGTTTTTCTGGATCACAAAATCCTTGAGTTAAGAGAATCATAACAACACAATTATTCTTATTCATTCCCAACTTTCTTTTGCCTTTGCATTTGCATTGAGCTTTACTTCTTTTTCTGTTCTTTTCTTTTTCTTTGCATATTCTTACTTTTTAGCTCTTAGCTCAATGCTTTTCCTTTTTCATGTTTTCCTAATAACCCCAAACTTGAACATTTAACAATACCACACAAGATCTTCTACTTAACTCAAGGTAAAGATTTTTAATCAAGGGTTTTCAGTGTATGTTCAAGGCTAAGGGTTCAAAGGATAGAACACAACGTGTTCTCTTTTAGTGGGCTAACTTTATGAATTTGGCCAATAAAAAGGGTTCCAACAAACGGCCTTGATCACATGATGCAAAACAAGCATTTGATTCAATCATAGAAAACCTGGGCAAAATCATTCATGCTTTCAAAGTAATAGCATTCAACAATAACAACTCTGGAGCTCAAAACCTCACATATAAGCTCATTCACATTTGACATACACATCCTGCTTAATTTCACAATCACAATCATGATATCATGCATTTGTTCACAAAGCTTGTGAATCACCTGTATAAGCATTTTAATGTGCACATCATCTCAACATCAATTAATCATAAGCATCATCAAGCATTACTTATCACACAATCACAGTTAATAGCAAACCATCATAATAAACCAGGTTTTCAATAGAGTACATCAACCTAATCTAAAAACATAAAATACTTACAAAATACTGGGTTGCCTCCCAGTAAGCGCTTGTTTAACGTCCCGAGCCTGACCCAAACTTTCAAGGATCAACCAACAACATCATTGTGGAAAATTGTTGCACCTCTCCCCCTAGATAAGGCTTGAGACGTTGACCATTTACCACCCAACTTCTCTGTGGATCATCAGCAGATGGATTAAATATTTCAATTGCTCCATGCGGATGCACTTCTTTTATCACAAATGGTCCTGTCCATTTTGACTTCAGCTTCCCAGGAAATATCTTCAATCTTGAATTGAACAATAGTACCTGTTGTCCTGGATTAAAAACTCTATTCACCAACTTCCTGTCATGATAAAATTTAATTTTGTCTTTGTAAGCCTTGGATGAATCATATGCATGTAACCGCATTTCTTCAAGCTCCAAAATCTGCCTTCTGCGTGTGCATTGAGTTTCATAAGGATCAAAATTCAAGAATTTCAAAGCCCATAATGCTCTATGCTCCAATTCAACTGGCAAATGACATGCTTTCCCATAGACTAATTGAAATGGTGATAATCCCATGGACATCTTCATTGCTGTCCTATAAGCCCAAAGAGCATCATCCAATTTGAGAGACCAATCCTTTCTTGATGAAGTCACAGTTTTTTCCAGGATTCTTTTTATCTCCCTGTTAGACACCTCAGCTTGTCCATTGGTTTGTGGATGATAAGGTGCAGCTACGTTATGTTTTACTCCATAGTGTTTGAGTACTTTCTCTAGCTGATAATTGCAAAAATGAGATCCTCCATCACTAATCAACACTCTTGGAGTGCCAAAACGTGAGAATATCTGCCTCTTCAGGAATTTAATTACCGTGCTAGCATCATTTTTAGGACAAGCTAATGCTTCCACCCATTTACTCACATAATCCACTGCTACCAGAATATATTCATTGTTGAAAGATGGAGGGAAGGGTCAAACAAAGTCAATACCCCAACAATCAAAAACCTCAACCTCTAAAATACCTTGTAAAGGCATCTCATGACGTTTAGTGATTGTCCCTGCTCTTTGACATTTATCACAATTCCTAGCATGGTTATGGGCATCTTTAAATAAAGTTGGCCAATAAAACCCTGATTGAAGGACTTTTGCTGCTGTTCTTTCCCCATTAAAATGTCCTCCATAAGGTGAATCATGACAATGCCAGAGAATTCCTTCTGCTTCTTCATTTGTAACACATCTCCTTAGAAGATTATCTGCTCCAATTTTGAACAAATATGGATCGTCCCACACAAACTGCTTGGCATCATGCAGAAATTTCTTTCTCTGTTGCCAAGTTAAGTCTTCCGGCATGACTCTTGCAGCTTTGAAATTTGCTATATCAGCAAACCAAGGCCTCTGCTGAATATACACGAGTGATTCATCTGAAAAAGATTCCCAGATTTCAGACTCCTTGCTAGTGACCTCATTGTTGACTAACCGTGACAAATGATCAGCAATTAAGTTCTCACTTCCTTTCTTATCACGGATTTCTACATCAAATTCTTGCAATAGTAGTACCCATCTAATCAGACGTGGCTTAGAATCTGGTTTTGTCAACAAGTATTTGATAGCTGCATGATCTGTATAGACAATCACCTTAGACCCAATAAGATAAGGTCTAAATTTCTCTAGAGCATATACAATGGCAAGAAACTCTTTCTCTGTGGTAGCATAATTCAATTGAGCATCATTCAGCACCTTGCTAGCATAATAAATTGGATGAAACTTTTGTTCTTTCCTTTGGCCAAGGACAACTCCTATTGCATAATCACTTGCATCACACATTAATTCAAAATTTTGCTTCCAATCTGGTGCTACAATTACTGGAGCTGACACTAGCTTCTTCTTCAATATATCAAAAGCTTTCAGGCAATCTTCATTCATCACAAAAGGAGCATCCTTCATCAAAAGATTACTCAATGGTTTAGCAATTTTTGAGAAATCTTTGATAAATCTTCTATAAAACCCAGCATGACCAAGAAAACTTCTAATCCCCTTTACATTTGTAGGTGGAGGTAGTTTCTCAATAACTTCTACTTTAGCTTTGTCTACCTCAATTCCTTTAGCAGAGATTTTATGCCCCAATACAATTCCTTCAATTACCATGAAATGACATTTCTCCCAATTCAAAACCAGATTTGTCTGAACACATCTTTTGAGAACAGTGTTCAAACTAGCTAAACACCTTTGGAAGGAATTTCCAAAAACTGAGAAATCATCCATGAATACTTCAATGCATTTTTCTAAAAGATCTGCAAAGATTGCCTGCATACACCTCTGAAACGTAGCTGGAGCATTACATAATCCAAAAGGCATCTTTCTATATGCAAAGATACCAAAAGGACAAGTAAAAGCCGTCTTCTCCTGGTCTTTTGGATCTACCACAATTTGATTATATCCAGAATATCCATCTAGAAAACAATAGAAAGCCTGCCCTGATAACCTTTCTAGCATCTGATCCATGAAGGGAAGAGGAAAATGATCTTTCCTAGTAGCTTTATTAAGCTTCCTGTAATCAATGCACATACGCCAACCAGTGACTGTCCGAGTAGGAATGAGTTCATTCTTATCATTATAAATTACTGTCATCCCACCTTTCTTTGGAACCACCTGTACTGGACTCACCCATTCACTGTCAGAAATTGGATAGATGATACCAGCTTCTAGCAGTTTCAACACTTCTTTTCTGACCACCTCCTTCATAACAGGATTTAACCTTCTCTGTGGTTGAGCACTTGGTTTATAATCTTCTTCCATAAAAATTTTGTGCATGCAATAAGTTGGGCTAATACCTTAAAGATCTGATACTGACCATCCAATTGCTTCTTTGTTGGCTTTCAGAATTTCTATCAATTGCTCTTCTTCTTGTAGAGATAAAGAGTTATTGATGATAACTGGCTTTGTTCCATCTTCTTCTAAAAACACATATTTCAGATGTGATGGCAATCTTTTTAATTCTGGCAACTGTGCTTTGATTGTTTCTTCCTTACCAATTATTTCAAATATTGGATCTTCCTCTGGACTCTTTTTCAATGTTTCCAAGTCCATCAGACATTCATCAATCAATTTCTCTTCTTCCTCATCTAAATCTTCACATGCATCAATGAGAGTTTTTTCCAATGGAGAAATATTTTGCACCATTCTTTCCTGAACCATACAAACTTCATCAAGTTCATCAAATTGAAAGCATGCTTTGTCATCATTTGGATATGTCATAGCCTTGGATACATCAAAAGTGACTTCTTCATCATCAACTCTCAGTTTAAGCTTACCATTCTCTACATCAATCAGAACTCTAGCAGTCTTCATAAAAGGTCTCCCAAGAATAAGAGGAACATCACTAGTTCCTTCCATCTCCATCACAATAAAATCCACTGGAAATACAAATTTGTCGACCTTCACTAGAACATCTTCAACCACTCCATATGGATATTTAAGAGACCTGTCTGCCAATTGAAGAGCCATTCTGGTTGGTTTAATTTCCAGCCCTTGAATTGTTCTGCACATGGATAGTGGCATTAGATTAATGCTAGCTCCCAAATCAATCAATGCTCTTCCAACTTTCACATCTCCTATGGTGCATGGAATAGTGAAGCTTCCTGGGTCTTTAAGTTTAGGAGGTAGTTTCTGTATGATTGCACTGCAATTACCCTGTATATTGATAGTTTCCTTCTCAATGTACTTGTGTTTCTTTGTGAGAAGTTCCTTCAAAAATTTTGCATATGCTGGCATCTGTTGCAATGCTTCAGAGAATGGTATAGTAATCTCCAACTTCTTAAACAGTTCCATGAATCTTTCCAACTGCTTTTCTTTCTCCTTCCTTGAATAACCCTTTGGATAAGGAAGTGGCTTTTCATACTCTTTTTCTTTCTGTCTCTCTTCTCTCTCTTTTTTTTGTCTCCTCTCTTCTTCCTCTTTTTCCTCTTTTTCTCTCTCAACTCTTTCTTTCCACTCACATGATTCTTTTTCACTCTCACTCTCATTTTTTCTCTCTTCTCTCTCTTTTTGTCTCTCCTCTAACACTCTACCACTTCTAGTCACAACAGTTTTACAGTCCTTTCCAAGATTATCATGTTTCATCTCGTCAACTATTCTCTCAACATAAACCTCCATTTTTTTAAATGCAGCATCCATATTATGACAATAAGACTCATTTGTCTTCAAGAATCTTTGGAAAGTCTCTTCAAGCTTTGTTGTTTTCTCAACTGGAGTGAATTGCATCTGCCATTGTTGTTGTTGCACTTGAACCATTGAGACCTGTTGTATTTCCTGTGGTATTTGAGAAAGTTTCAAAGTTACTTCTTCAAGCTGTTGAGAGATAATTCTATTTTGGATAAGCAAAGCCTCATTTGATTGTAACAACTCCTTCTGACTAAGATCTCCTTTTTCAATATTGAGTTCGTTGTCACTAGTAGCCATATTTTCAATAATTTCAGTTGCTTCCTCTGGAGTTTTCCATTTAATATTGCCTCCTGCTGAGGCATTCAGCATCATCTTGGTTTGTGAACCAAGCCCTCCAAGGAAAGTTAAGACTACTTCATGTTCTTCAAAGCCATGCATGGGAGTTTTACGTAACAAGCTTTTATACCTGTCCCATGCATGCCCCAGTGATTCTTCCATGCCTTGCTTGAATGAAGAAATCTCTTGCTTTCCTTTAGTCACCTTAGATTGTGGGAAGTATTTGTTTAAGAATTTTGTGACCACTGCTTCCCACTCTATGAAACTTTCTTCTGGAAAAGAGTTCAACCAAAGCTTAGCATTGCCTCCCAATGAGAAAGGAAACAAGCTAAGTTTGATAGCTTCGTCTGGCACCCCATTAATCTTCACTGTGTTGCAAATCTCATTAAAGGTAGTGAGGTGCTCATATGGGCTTTCATGAGATAACCCATTAAATTGATTACTCTTCACCAGTTGAATCAGTGCTGGTTTGACCTCCATGTTGGCTGCATTGACTCTAGGTCTAGCTATGCTGTTAAAGTGTTGAGGCCCAGCAATATTGGTGTAGTCTACAAGAGTTCTTCTAGCATTATTGTTCTCCATACTTCCTGTGCTATGAACAGAACCTTGTGGTGATGATTGTAAGAGAGTTTCTGGAGAAGGGAAAAGTTCTCTAGACGTTCTGATTCTTCTCCTCCTTCTACTCTCGTCTAGACCTTCAAGAAGAGGTTATGTTGTTTTCTTACTCCTAGTTCGAATTGCCTCCTGCATACACAAGAAAACAAAACCCTAGAAAATATTTGTTAGCACAAAAAGATATAAGAGAAGATATATATTCAAAAGATAAGAAGATAAAAGATTCAGAAGATAAGAAGATAAAAAATTCAGAAGATAGAAAGATAAAAGATTTAAAAGATAAAAAGATAAAAGATTAAAAAGATAAAAGATAAAACAAAATAAAATCTAATCTAATCTAATAAAAACCGAAAAATAAAAACAGAAAATGAAAACAGAAATTTAAAATTAAAGTCAAAGATAATCAATAATCACACAAATTAACCAGTTAAACCACGAGTCCCCGGCAACGGCGCCAAAAACTTGATGGACAAATTTATGATCACCAAAATATGATGTCACAAACTTGTTTCACAATCGGCAAGTATGACCGAATCGTTCAAGTAATAAACTTGGTAAGACCAAGTATCGTTCTCCCAAAGGATTCACGGCCTAGTTTAGTTGTATGGTTTCTTGATTAGCTAAGACTTAAGAACGAAATATTTGGAATTTAATATGCAAGACAGAAAATAAACATGTATGCATGAGTTTTGATCAATGGCAAAAGCAAAAGATAAACACTTTCAATGAAATATATGAATGAATATGTTGTCGGGGGTCAATTGCATCTCATCCACTCTCATATATTTTAGGAATTCAACATTCAAATCATCATTGTTAATGCCACTCTCTAATGTACCATTCTAGATGGCTTCTCCCTAATCACGAGTTCATACAATTCCTAGCATTCCTAATGATCAGTTCATAAGTGCAGGAGCTTAACGACAACCAATATAATATTGGGAGAAATTCCCCGGATCTAGACTTCCCCGTACGTGCCCGTATCGACAAAACCAATAATCATGCATCGAATGAGTTAAACCATGCAAGCATTAAGCAAAGAGGAAAAACCCTAACTAATGATGAAAGAAAGCATAAATCTTAATTAAAAGATGCAAGCATAGATTCCATATATGAGAGCTTCAAGAGATTACATTGATTCCCCAACAAACATACAAGGTTTAGTTCACCATATTCATGGTGAACCTAGATGAATATCAATGAAAGAATGAAAGAATAAACCCTAAAAAGGTGAAGAGGTAGCCTGAGCATCCAAGATCCTCCTTCAAAGGGGTGGAAGAGAGAGTGTTTGCCTCGTTTCTGCCAAAGATACTAATTCTAGGACGTGCAAGTCCTTATATACTATTTTAGAATTACAAAAGATCTAAGCCCAAGCCCATAAAAGTGCCAGAAAACAAGTCCAAGCCCATTATTAAGAATGGCGCTCAGCGGTAAATACCGCTCAGCGGTGACTACGCTTCCCTTTTCTTCCCCTCAGCGGCCAGTTTGCCCCTCAGCGGACCTCCCGTGACCTCCTGAGTGCCGCTCAGCGGTAAAATGCCGCTGAGCGGTGCCTTCGGCTTCTCCTTTTGCACTCTTTGCTTCCTTTTCTGATTCCATCTCTCTCATTCTTCACTCTTTTCACTAAATTCACCTTAAAACATGCACAAAAACACTTAAATCAAGCATAAACCTGTCCAGCTCTCATATTTATGAAAATATAGATAAAAGCATGATTTCAAGCTAGTTTTTAAGTCTAAAGGTTGCTTTTAGTATCAGTTTTAAGCATGAAAATAACAGTTTTTCAACTGTTATCAGAGGAAGTGGACGATGTGGAGGAAATGGACGAAGTGGACAAAGTGGAGGAAGTGGACGAACTGGATGAACTGGAGGAAGTGGTCGATGTGGACGAAGTGGAGGAAGTGGAGGAAGTGGAGGAAGTGGATGAAGTGGAGGAAATGGAGGAAGTGGACGAAGTGGACGAAGTGGTCGAAGTAGACGAAATGGACGAAGTAGAGGAAATGGAGGAAGTCGACGAAGTGGAAAAAGTGGATGAAGTGGAGGAAATGGAGGAAGGTGAGCAAGTGGAGGAAGTGGAGGAAGTGGAAGTGGACAAAGTGGAGAAAGTGGACGAAGTGGACGAAGTGGTCGATGTAGACGAAATGGACGAAGTGGACAAAGTCGAGTAAGTGGAGGAAGTGGGGGAAGTGCAAGAAGTTGACGAAGTTTGCGAAGTTGAAGAAGTTGGAAAAGTGGAGAAAGTGGACGAAGTGGAGGATCTAGATGAAGTGGACAAAGTTGTCGAAATGGACGAAGTGGACGAAGTTGAGGAACTGGAGGAAGTGGAGGAAGTGAACGAAGTGGTCGAAATACACGAAATGGATGAAGTGGAGGAAGTGGACGAAGTAGGCGAAGTGGACGTAGTGGACAAAGTGGACGAAGTAGACGAAGTGGATGAACTGGACAAAGTGGAGGAACTGGAGCAAGTGGACGGAGTGGAGGAAGGAGAGGAAGTGGAGGAAGTGGAGGAAGTGAAAGAAGTGGAGGAAGTGGAGGAAGTGGACGAAGTAGACGACGTGGAGGAATTGAAGGAAATGGAGGAAGTGGAGACAGTGGAGGAAGTGCAGAAAGTGGAGGAAGTTGACGAAGTTGGCAAAGTGGAGGAAGTGGACGAAGTGGAGGATCTAGATGAAGTGGACGAAGTTGTCGAAATGGTCGAAGTGGACGAAGTTGAGGAAGTGGAGGAAGTGGAGGAAGTTGACGAAGTGGACGAAGTAGAGGGTGTGGAGGAAGTGGAGGAAGTGGACAAAAGTGGAGGAATTGGAAGAAGTGGACAAAGTGGTGGAAGTGGACGATGTGGAGGAAATGGACGAAGTGGACAAAGTGGAGGAAGTGGAGGAAGTGAACGAAGTGGTCGAAATAGACGAAATGGATGAAGTGGACGAAGTGGACGTAGTGGACAAAGTGGAGGAAGTGGACGAAGTGAAGGAAGTTGACGAAGTGGAGGAAGTGGAGGAAGTGGATGAAGTGGACGAAGTGGAGGAAGGGGAGGAAGTAGAGGAAGTGGACTAAGTGGACGAAGTGGACAAAGTGGACGAAGTGGACAAAGTGGAGGATGTGGACGAAATGGACAAAGTGGAGGAAGTGGAGGAAGTGGACGAAGTGGACAAAGTGGGCGAAGTGGACGAAGTTGTCAAAATGGAGGAAGTGGAGGAAGTGGTTGAAGTAGATGAAGTGGAGGAAGTGGAAGAAGTGGAGGAAGTGGAGGAAGTGGAGGATGTGGAGGAAGTGGAGAAAGTGGAGGAATTAGTGGAAGTGGAGGAAGTTGACGAAGTGGAGGAAGTGGAGGAACTTGACAAAGTGGAGGAAGTGGAGCAAGTGGACGAAGTGGAGGAAGGAGATGAAGTGGAGCAAGTGGAGGAAGTGGACGAAGTGGACGAAGTAGACGAAGTGGAGGAATTGAAGGAAGTGGAGGAAGTGGAGAAAGTGGAGGAAGTGTAGAAAGTGGAGGAAGTTGACGAAGTGGACGAGGTGGACGAAGTGGAGGAAGTGGACAAAGTAGAGGAAGTGGAGGATGTGGAGGATGTGGAGGAAGTGGACAAAGTGGAGGAAGTGGAGGAAGTGGGGGAAGTCGACGAAGTAGACGAAGTGGAGGAAGTCGAGGAAGTGCTCGAAGTGGAGGAAGTCGAGGAAGTGCTTGAAGTGGAGGAAGTGGACAAAGTCGACAAACAGTATGAAGTGGAGGAAATGGAGTAAGTGGAGCAAGTCAAGGAAGTGGACGAAGTGAACGAAGTAGACAAAGTTGAGGAAGTGGATGAAGTAGTCGAAGTGGTCGAAGTAGACAAAAATGGACAAAGTGGACGAAGAGGAGGAAGTGAAGGAAGTGGAGGAAGTGGAGAAAATGGACCAAGTGGAGGAAGTGGAGGAAGTTGACGAAGTGGACAAATTGTATGAAGTAGAGGAAATGGAGGAAGTGGAGCAAGTCGAGGAAGTGGATGAAGTGAACGAAGTAGACGAAGTTGAGGAAGTGCAGGAAGTGGAGGAAGTGGTCGAAGTGGTCGAAGTAGACGAAATGGACGAAGTGGACGAAGAGGAGGAAGTGAAGGAAGTGGAGGAAGTGGAGAAAATGAAGCAACTGGAGGAAGTGGAGGAAGATGACGAAGTGGACGAAGTGGAGGAAGTTGAGGAAGTGGAGGAAGTGGACAAAGTCGAGGAAGTGGAGGAAGTGGACGAAGTGGAGGAAGTCGAGGAAGTGGTCGAAGTGGAGGAAGTGGAGGAAATGGAGGAAGTGGAGCAAGTGGAGGAAGTGGACGAAGTAGACGAAGTTGAGGAAGTGCAGGAAGTGGAGGAAGTGGTCGAAGTAGACGAAATGGACAAAGTAGACGAAGTGGTAGAATTGGAGGAAGTGAAGGAAGTGGAGGAAGTGGAGAAAGTGGAGGAAGTGGTGGAAGTTGACGAAGTGGACGAAGTAGAAGAAGTGGAGGAAGTGGAGAAAGTGGAGGAAGTTGACGAAGTGGAGGAAGTGGAGGAAGTGAAGGAAGTGGACAAAGTGGAGGAAGTGGTCGAAGCAGTTGAAATGGACGAAGTGGAGGAAGTTGACGAAGTGGATGAAGTGGACGAATTTGACAAAGTGGAGGAAGTGGAAGAAGTGAAGGAAGTAGTCAAAATAGACGCAATGGACGAAGTGGAGGAAGTTGACAAAGTTCACGAAGTTGACAAAGTGGACGAAGTGGAGAAATTGGACGAAGTGGAAGGAAGTTGACAAAGTGGACGAAGTGGAGGAAGTAGACGAAGTGGACGAAGTGGACGACGTGGATAAAGTGGAGGAAGTGGACAAAGCAGAGGAAGTGGAGGAAGTCGACAAAGTGGACAAAGTGGATGAAGTGGACAAAGTTGAGGAAGTAGACGAACTGGACGAATTGGACAGAGTGGTCGAAGTAGAGGAAGTGAAGGAAGTGGAGGAAGTCAACAAAGTGGATGAAGTAGAGGAAATGGAGGAAGTGGAGTAAGTGGAAGAAGTGGACAAAGTAGACAAAGTGGACAAAATGGAGGAAGTAGACGAACTGGACGAATTGGACAAAGTGGTCGAAGTGGAAGAAGTGGAGGAAGTGGAGGAAGTGGAGAATGTGGAGGAAGTGGACAAAGTGGATGAAGTGGAGGAAATGGAGGAAGTGGAGCAAGTGGAAGAAGTGGAGGAAGTGGACGAAGTTGAGGAAGTGGAGGAAGTGGAAGAGTGGACGAAGTGGTTGTAGTAGACGAAATGGACGAAGTGGACGATGTGGAGGAAGTGAAGGAAGTGGAGAAAGTGGAGAAAGTGGAGGAAGTGGAGGAAGTGGAGGAAGTTGACGAAGTAGACGAAATGGACGAAGTAGAGGAAATGGAGGAAGTCGACGAAGTGGAAAAAGTGGATGAAGTGGAGGAAATGGAGGAAGGTGAGCAAGTGGAGGAAGTGGAGGAAGTGGAGGAAGTGGACAAAGTGGAGAAAGTGGACGAAGTGGTCGATGTAGACGAAATGGACGAAGTGGACGAAGTGGAGAAAGTCGAGGAAGTGGAGGAAGTGGGGGAACTGCAAGAAGTTGACGAAGTGGACGAAGTTGAGGAAGTTGGCAAAGTGGAGGAAGTGGATGAAGTGGAGGATCTAGATGAAGTGGACGAAGATGTCGAAATGGACGAAGTGGACAAGGTTGAGGAAGTGGAGGAAGTGAACGAAGTGGTCGAAATAGACGAAATGGATGAAGTGGAGGAAGTGGACGAAGTGGGCAAAGTGGACGTAGTGGACAAAGTGGACGAAGTGGAGGAACTGGACAAAGTGGAGGAAATGGAGCAAGTGGACGGAGTGGAGGAAGGAGAGGAAGTGGAGCAAGTGGAGCAAGTGGAGGAAGTGGAGGAGGTAGACGAAGTTGAGCAATTGAAGGAGGTGGAGGAAGTGGAGACAGTAGAGGAAGTGCAGAAAGTGGAGGAAGTTGACGAAATTGACGAAGTTGACGAAGTTGGCAAAGTGGAGGAAGTGGACGAAGTGGAGGATCTAGATGAAGTGGACGAAGTTGTCGAAATGGACGAAGTTGAGAAAGTGGAGGAAGTGGAGGAAGTTGACGAAGTGGACGAAGTGGACGAAGTAGAGGATGTGGAGGAAGTGGAAGAAGTGGACAAAAGTGGAGGAATTGGACGAAGTGGACAAAGTGGAGGAAGTGAACGAAGTGGTCGAAATAGACGAAATGGATGAAGTGGACGTAATGAACAAAGTGGAGGAAGTGGACGAAGTGGAGGAAGTAGAGGAAGTGGATGAAGTCGACGAAGTGGAGGAAGGGGAGGAAGTAGGGGAAGTGGACTAAGTGGAAGAAGTGGACAAAGTGGAGGAAGTGGACAAAGTGGAGGAAGTGGACGAAATGGACAAAGTGGAGGAAGTCGAGGAAGTGGACGAATTGGACAAAGTGGGCGAAGTGGACGAAGTTGTCAAAATGGAGGAAGTGGAGGAAGTGGTTGAAGTAGACGAAGTGGAGGAAGTGGAGGATCTGGAGGAAGTGGAGAAAGTGGAGGAACTAGTGGAAGTGGAGGAAGTTGACGAAGTGGAGGAAGTGGAGGAACTGGACAAAGTGGAGGAAGTGGAGAGAGTGGACGAAGTGGAGGAAGGAGAGGAAGTGGAGCAAGTGGAGAAAGTGGAGGAAGTGGAGGAAGTGGACGAAGTAGACGAAGTGGAGGAATTGAAGGAAGTGGAGGAAGTGGAGAAAGTGGAGGAAGTGCAGAAAGTGGAGGAAGTTGACGAAGTGGCGAGGTGGACGAAGTGGAGGAAGTGGACAAAGTAGAGGAAGTGGAGGATGTGGACAAAGTGGAGGAGTGGGAGGAAGTGGGGGAAGTGGAGGAAGTGGAGGAAGTGGACGAAGTGGAGAAAGCGGACGAACTGGACGAATATGACGAAGTGGTTGAAGTAGACGAACTGGACGAAGAGTAGGAAGTGGATGAAGTGGACGACGTGGACGAATTCAACGAAGTGGACAAAGTGGTCGAAGTGCACGAAGTGGAGGAAGCTGACAAAGTGAAGGAGGAAGTGGAGGAAGTGGTCGAAGTAGATGCAATGGACGAAGTGGAAGAAGTGGACGAAGTGAAGGAGTTGGAGAAAGTAGAGGAAGTGGAGGAAGTTGACAAAGTGGACGAAGTTGACAAAGTGGACGAAGTGAAGGAAGTGGACGAAGTGGAAGGAAGTTGACAAAGTGGAGGAAGTGGAGGAACTGGATGAAGTGGACGAAGTGCACGAAGTAGACAAAGGGAAGGAAGTGGAGGAAGTGGAGGATGTCGACGAAGTGGACAAAGGGACGAAGTGGACAAAGTGGACGAAGTAGACGAACTGGACGAATTGGGCAAAGTGGTCGAAGTGGAGGAGGTGGAGGAAGTGGACGAAGTGAACAATGTGGATGAAGTTGAGGAAATGGAGTAAGTGGAGCAAGTGGAAGAAATGGAGGAAGTGGACGAAGTTGAGGAAGGTGAGGATGTGGAGGAAGTGGTCGATGTAGACGAAATGGACGAAGTGGACCAAGTGGAGGAAGTGGAGGAAGTGGAGAAAGTGGAGGAAGTGGAGGAAGTGGAGGAAGTTGACGAAGTGGACGAAGTGGACGAAGTAGAAGAAGTGGAGGAAGTGGAAAAAGTGGAGGAAGTTGACGAAGTGGAGGAAGTGGACGAAGTCGAGGAAATGGGGGAAGTGGAGGAAGTGGTCGAAGCAGTTGAAATGGACGAAGTTGAGGAAGTGGAGGAAGTTGACGAAGTGGACGAATTTGACAAAGTGGAGGAAGTGGTCGAAGTAGACGCAATGGGCGACGTGGACGAAATGGAGGAAGTGGACGAAGTGAAGGAAGTGGAGGAAGTAGAGGAACTGGAGGAAGTTGACAAAGTGCACAAAGTTCACGAAGTTGACAAGGTGGACGAAGTGGAGAAAGTGGACGAAGTGGAAGGAAGTTGACAAAGTGGAGGAAGTGGAGGAAGTAGACGAAGTGGACGAAGTGGACAAAGTGGAGGAGGTAGACGAAGCGAAGGAAGTGGAGGAAGTCGACAAAGTGGACGAAGTGCACAAAGTGGAGGAAGTACACGAACTGGACGAATTGGACAAAGTGGTAGACCTGGAGGAAGGGGAGGAAGTGGAGGAAGTAGACAAAATGGAGGAAGTGCAGGAAGTTGACGAAGGGGACGAAGTAGAGGATATGGAGGAAGTGGACAGAAGTGGAGGAATTGGACAAAGTGGACATAGTGGAGGAAGTGGACGAAGTTCAGGAAGTGGAGGAAGTGGAGGAAGTGGAGAAAGTGGAGAAAGTGGAGGAAGTGCAGTAAGTTGACGAAGTGGATGAAGTAGAGGATGTGGAGGAAGTGGACAAAAGTAGAGGAATTGGACGAAGTGGACAAGGTGGAGGAAGTAGAGGAAGTGGACGAAGTGGAGGAAGTGGACGAATTGGACGAAGTGGTCGAAGTGGACAAAGTGGAGGAAGTGGAGGAAGTGGATGGAGTGGACAAAGTGGACGAAGTGGAGGAAGTGGAAGAAGTGGACGATGTGGAAAAAGTGGACAAAGTGGACGAAGTGGAGGAAGTGGAGGAAGTGAACGATGTGGAAAAATTGGTGGAAGTGGACGAAGTGGAGGAAGTGGAGGAAGTTGACGAAGTGGACGAAGTGGACAAAGTGGAGATAGTAGACGAACTGGACGAATTAAACAAATTGGTCGAAGTGGAGAAAGTGAGTGGAGGAAGTGGAAGTAGTGGAGGAAGTGGAGGAAGTGGAGGTAGAGGCCGAAGTTGAGGAAGTGGACGAAGTGGTCGAAGTAGACGAAATGGACGAAGTGGATGAAGTGGAGGAAGTGGAGGAAGTGGAGGTAGTAGAGGAAGTAGAGGAAGTGGAGGAAGTTGACAAAGTGGACGAAGATGATGAAGTTGACAAAGTCGACGAAGTGGAGGAAGTGGAAGGAAGTTGACAAAGTGGAGGAAGTTGGCGAAGTGGAGGAAGTCCACGAATTGGACGAAGTGGAGGAAGTGGATGGAGTGGACGAAGTTGTCGAAATGGAAAAAGTAGACGAAGTTGAGAAAGTGGAGGGAGTGGAGGAAATGGAGGAAATGGACAAAGTGGATGAAGTCCATGAACTCGAGAAAGTGGAGAAAGTGGAGGAAGTGGACGAAGTGGGGCAAGTGAAGGAAGCGGTCGAAGTAAACAAAATGGACGAAGTGGAGGACGTGGAGGAAGTGGACAAAGTTGACAAAATGGACGAAGTGGACGAAGTGGAAGAGTTGGTCGATGTGGTCGAAGTGGATGAAGTGGACGAAGTGGACAAAGTGAAGGAAGTGGACGAACAAGATGAACTGGAGGAAGTGATCGAAGTGCACGAAGTGAAGGTAGTGGATGAAGTGGAAGAAATGGAGGAAGTGGAGCAAGTGGACGAAGTGGTCGAAGTAGACGAAATGGACGAAGTGGAGGAAGTGGAGGAAGTGGAAAAAGTGGATGAAGTGGAGGAAATGGAGGAAGTGGAGCAAGTGGTGGAAGTGGACGAAGTGGAGGAAGTGGAAGAAGTGGATGAAGTGGTCGAAGTAGACGAAATGGACGAAGTGGAGGAAGTGGAGGAAGTGAAGGAAGTGGAGGAAGTGGAGAAAGTGCAGGAAGTGGAGGAAGTGGAGAAAGTTGACGAAGTGGATGAGGTGGAGGAATTGGATGAAGTGGAGGAAGTGGAGGAAGTGGAGGAAATGGAGGAAGTGGAAAAAGTGGAGGAAGTGGAGGAAGTGGAGGAAATGGATGAAGTGGAGGAATATGACGAAGTGGTTGAAGTTGACGGAATGGACGAAGTGGACGAAGTGTAGGAAGTGGAGGAAGTGGAGGAAGTGGACAAACTAGACAAATTGGACGAAGTGGACAAACTAGACAAATTGGACGAAGTGGTCTAAGTGCACGAAGTGGAGGAAGCGGACAAGGTGGAGAAAGTGGAGGAAGTGGACGAAGTTGACGAAGTGGAGGAAGTTAACGAAGTGGACGAAGTGGAGGAGGTTCACGAAGTGCAAGAAGGGGACAAAGTGGAGGATGTAGTGGAAGTGGAGGAAGTGGATGGAGTGGATGAAGAGGTCGAAGTTGTCGAAATGGATGAGGTTGACGAACTTGACGAACTGGTCGAAGTAGGCGAAATAGACGAAGTGGACAAAGTGGAGGAAATGGAGGAAGTGGAGGAAGTGAAGGAAGTGGAGGAAGTGGACAAAGTGGAGGAAGTGGAGGAAGTGGAGGAAGTGGACGATGTGGACGATGTGGACAAAGTGGAGGAAGTGGGCGAAGTGGAGGAAGTGGAGGAAGTTGACGAAGTGGACAAAGTGGACGAAGTGGACAAAGTAGACGAACTGGACGAATGGGACAAAGTGCTCGAAGTGGAGGAAGTGGACGAAGTGGAAGAAGTGGAAGAAGTGGAGGAAGTGGATGAAGTGGAGGAAATGGAGGAAGTGGAGCAAGTGGAAGAAGTGGAGGAAAAGGCCGAAGTTGAGGAAGTGGAGGAAGTGTACGAAGTGGTTGTAATGGACGAAGTGGAGGAAGTAGACGAAGTGGACGAAGTGGAGGTACTGGAGGAAGTGGACGAAGTAGAGGAAGTGGACGAAGTTGACAAAGTGGACGAAGTTGTCGAAATGGACAAAGTAGACGAAGTTGAGAAACTGGAGGAAGTGGAGGAAGTGGACAAAGTGGATGAAGTGGAGAAACTCGAGAAAGTGGAGAAAGTGGAGGAAGTGGAGGAAGTGGGGCAAGTAGAGGAAGCGGTCGAAGTAGACGAAATGGACGAAGTGGAGGAAGTGGACGGAGTGGAGGAAGTGGCAGAAGTGGATGAAGTTGAGGAAGTCGACAAAGTGGAGGAAGTGGAGGAAGTGGACGAAATGGTCGAAGTGGAGGAAGTGGACGAAGTGGACAAAGTCGATGAAGTGGAGGAACTGGAGGAAGTGAAGGAAGTGCAGGAAGTTGAGGAAGTGGTGGAAGTAGATGAAGTGCACGAAGTTGAGGAAGTGGAGGAAGTAGACGAGTTAGACGAAGTGGTCGAACTGGAGGAAGTGGACCAAGTGGACAAAGTGGATGAAGTGGAGGAACTAGAGGAAGTGAAGGAAATGGAGAAAGCGGACGAAGAAGAGGAAGTGGAAGAAGTGGAGGAAGTGGACGAAGTTTTCGGAGTAGACGAAATGGGCAAAGTAGAGGAAGTGGACGAAGTAGAGGAAGTGAAGGAAGTGGAGAAAGCGGAGGAAGTGGACGAAGTTTACGAAGTGGACGAAGCGGACGAAGTGGACGAAGTATACGAAGTGGAGGAAGTAGACGAAGTGGACTAATTTGTCGAAATAGTCGAAGTGGAGGAAGTGGAGGAAGTGGTTGAAGTAGACGAAATGGAGGAAGTGGAGGAAGTGGGGAAAGTGGAGGAAGTGGTCAAAGTGGACGAAGTGGAGGAAATGGACGAAGTGGAGGAAGTGGACGAAGTGAGGGAAGTGGAGGAAGGGGAGGAAGTGAAGGAAGGGGAGGAAGTGGAGGAAGTCGAGGAAGTAGACAAAGTGGAGGAAGTGGAGGAAGTGGAGGAAATGGAGGAAGTGGACGAAGTGAAGGAAAGGGACGAAGTGGAGGAAGTGGAGGAAGTGGAGGAAGTGAAGGAAGTGGAGGAAGTGGACAAAGTGGACGAAGTGGACAAAGTAGACGAAGTGGACAAAGTGCACGAAGTGGACGAAGATGTCGAAGTGGACGAAGTGGACGAAGCGTAGGAAGTGGAGGAAGTGGACGAATTGGACGATTTGGACAAAGTGGATGAAGTGGAGGAGCTGGAGGAAGTGGAGGAAGCGGACAAAGTCGACGAAGTGGTCGAGGTAAACAAAGTGGACGAAGTGGAAGAAGTGGAGAGAGTGGACGAAGTGGACAAAGTGGAGGAAGTAGACAAACTGGACGAGTTGGACGAATTGAACGAAGTGGAGGAAGTGGACCATGTGGACAAAGTGGACGAAGTGGAGGAAGTGGCAAGGTGGATGAAGTGCAGGAATAGGAGGAAGTGGTCGAAGTAGACGAAATGCACGAAGTGGAGGAAGTGGAGGAAGAGGAGGAAGGGGACGAAGTGGAGGAAGTTGACGAAGTGGACGAAGTTGACGAAGATGACAAAGTGGAGGAAGTGGAGGAATTCGACCAAGTTGAGGAAGTGGACGTAGTGGAGGAAGTGGACGAAGTTGTCGAAATGGACGAAGTGGTCGAAGTTGAGGAAGTGGACGAAGTGGACGAATTGGACGAAGTGGAGGAAGTTGTCGAAGTAGACAAAATGCACGAAGTGGAGGAAGTGTAAGAAGTGGAGGAAGTGGTCGAAGTAGACGAAATGCACGAAGTGGAGGAAGTGTAGAAAGTGGAGGCAGTGGAGGAAGTGGAGGACGTGGAGGAAGAGGAGGAAGGGGACGAAGTGGAGGAAGGTTACGAAGTGGAGGAAGTGGAGGAAGTGGACGGAGTGGACGAAAGGGACGAAGTGGACAAAGTGGACGAAGTGGAAAAAGTGGATGACGTGGAGGAACTGTGGGAACTAGAGGAAGTGGAGGAAGTGGAGGATGTGGTCGAAGTAGACGCAATGGACGAACTAGAGGAAGTGGACGAAGTGCAGGGAGTGAAGGAAGTGGAGGAAGTTGACTAATTGGACGAAGTTGACGAAGATGATACAGTGGATGAAGTGGAGGAAGTGGACGAAGTAGAGGAAGTGGACGAAGTGGACTGTGTGGACGAAGTGGGCGAAGTTGTCGAAATGGACGAAGTAGAGGAAGTGGAGGAAGAGGAGGAAGTGGACGAAGTGGAGGAAGGTTACGAAGTGGACGAAGTGGAGGAAGTGGGGGAAGTGGACGGAGTGGACGAAGTGGACGAAGTTGACGAAATGGACGAAGTGGATGAAGTTGAGGAAGTGGAGGAAGTGGATGAACTAAACGAATTGGACGAAGTGGACAAAGTGGTCGAAGAGGACGAATTGGAGGAAATGGAGTAAGTGGAGGAAGTGGTCGAAGTAGACGCAATGGACGAAGTGGAGGAAGTGGAGGAAGTTGATGAAGTGGACGAAGTTGACGAAGATGACAAAGTGGACAAAGTGGAGGAAGTGGAGGAAGTGGAGGAAGTCGACGAAGTGGAGGAAGTGGATGTAGTGGACGAAGTTGTTGTAATGGACGAAGTGGTCGAAGTTGAGGAAGTGGAGGAAGTGGAGGAAGTGGACGAATTGCACGAAGTGGTCGAAGTGGACGAAGTGGAAAAAGTGAATGAAGTGGAGGAACTGGAACAAGTGGAGGAAGTGGATGAAGTGGAGGAAGTCGTCGAAGTAGACGCAATGGACGAAGTGGACGAAGTTGACCAAGTGGACAAAGTGGATGAAGTGCAAGAATTGGAGGAAGTGGAGGAAGTAGACAAAGTGGACGAAGTGGAGGAAGTGGACGAAGTGTAGGAAGTGGAGGAAGTGGAGTAAGTGGAGGAAGTGGAGTACGTGGTCGAAGTAGACGAAATGGACGAAGTGGAGGAAGTGGAGGGAGTGGAGGAAGTGGACCAAGTGGACGAAGTTGACCAAGTGGACAAAGTGGAGGAATTCAATGAAGTTGAGGAAGTGGAGGAAGTGTAGGAAGTGGGCGAAGTGGATGATGTTGTCGAAATGGACGAAGTGCATGAAGTTAAGGAAATGGAGGAAGTGGACAAAGTAGAGGAAGTAGAGGAAGTGGACGAATTGGAAGAGGTGGACGAAGTGGTCGAAGTGGACAAAGTGGATGAATTGAGGAAATGGAGGAAGTGGAGGAAGTGGAGGAAGAGCAGGAAGTGGAGAAAGTGGAGAAAGTGGAGGAAGTTGACTAAGTGGACGAAGTGGACAAAGTGGATGAAGTTGACAAAGTGGAAAAAGTGGATGAAGTGGAGGAAGTAGAGGAAGTGGAGGAAGTGGAGAGGAAGTGGACAAAGTTGAGAAAGTACACAAAGTGGATGAACTGGAGGAAGTGGAGGAAGTGGAGGAAGTGAAGAGGAAGTGCAGGAAGTTGACGAAATCGACGAACTTGACGAAGTTGACAAAGTGGACGAAGTGGACAAAGTCGACGAAGTGGACGATGTTGATGAAATGGACGAAGTGGAGGGAATGGACGAAGTGGAGGAAGTGGACAAAGTTGTCGAAATGGATGAAGTGGATGAAGTTGAGGAAGTGGAGGGAGTGGAGGAAGTTGAGGAAGTGGAGGAAGTAGACGAATTGGACGAAGTGGACGAAGTAGAGGAAGTGGAGGAAGTGGAGAAATAGGAGGAAGTGGTCGAAGTAGACGAAATGGACGAGGTGAACGAAGTGGAAGAAGTGGAGGAAGTGGAGGAAGTGGAGGAAGTTGACAAAGTGGACGAAGTTGACAAAGTGGACGAAGTGGACGAAGTTGAGGAATTTGACGAAGTGAACAAAGTGCAGGAAGTGGAGGAAGTGGAGGAGGTGAACGAATTGAA
This sequence comes from Vigna nakashimae, assembly GCA_034642375.1. Lineage (NCBI taxonomy): Eukaryota > Viridiplantae > Streptophyta > Magnoliopsida > Fabales > Fabaceae > Vigna > Vigna nakashimae. The sequence continues at coordinate 34,826,186 of CM067765.1, forward strand.
CGAAGTGGTCGAAGTGGTCGAAGTGGACGAAGTAGACGAAGTGGACGAAGTGGAAAAAGTGGATGAAGTAGAGGAACTGGTGCAACTGGCGGAAGTGGAGGAAGTGGAGTAAGTGGAGGAAGTGGAGGAAGTGGTCGAAGTAGACGAAATGCACGAAGTGGAAGAAGTGGAGGAAGTGGAGGAAGTGGAGGAAGTGGAGGAAGATGAGGAAGTGGACGAAGTTGACCAAGTGGACGAAGTTGATGAAGTTGACCATGTGGACGAAGAGAAGGAAGTGGACGAAGTGGAGGAAGTTGAGGAAATGGACGAAGTGGATGATGTTCTCGAAATAGACCAAATGGACGAAGTGGACGAAGTGGACAAAGTGGACGAAATGGAGGAAGTGGAGGAAGTGGACGAGGTGGAGGAAGTGGAGGAAGTGGAGGAAGTAGACAAAGTGGTCGAAGTAGACGAAATGGACGAAGTGGAGGAAGTGGACAAAGAGGAAAAACTGGACGAAGTGGAGGAACTGGAGGGACTGGACGAAGTAGAGGAAGTGGAGGAAGTTGACGAAGTGGACGAAGTTGACGGAATGGACGAAGTTGAGAAAGTGGAGGAAGTGGAGGAAGTGGATGAACTGGATGAAGTGAACAATGTGGTCGAAGTGGAGGAAGTGGACAAAGTGGATGAAGTGGAGGAACTAGAGGAAGTGGACGAAGAGGAGGAAGTCGACAAAGTGGAGGAAGTGGATGAAGTGGACGATGTTTTTGAAATGGACGAAGTAGACGAAGTTGAGGAAGTGGAGGAAGTGGAGGAAGTCGACGAAGTGGAGGGAGTTGAGGAAGTGGACGATATTGTCGAAATGGACAAAGTGGACGGAGTGGACGAAGTGGACGGAGTGGACGAAATAGAAAAAGTGGATGAAGTGGAATAATTGGACGAACTGGAGGAAGTGGAGGAAGTGTAGTGATGAGTGGGTCGCACCTCCCACAAAAGTTGTGCATAAAAGAATGCAGTATAGTACTAGGAAGTGACTCCTAGGTCGTCTCTCAAGGACCAATTTAGGTTCAGTCTCAGATCTAAACACCTAGTGGGGGGTTTTAATGGTGTTTTTGTGCGGATAAAATTAAACACGACTGGAAATTAAATAAAACTGAAACCAGAATTAAAAGCATTAAAGTACATGAAAACATTCAACTGAACACTGCAACAGATAAATATCCAAACACAATTCAAACGCGACACTTAAACTAGAACCTCAAATGCACATAATGCAGCAGTAAAATGAGTAAACACCTAAGTTGGAAAGCGTCATTTACAAATAAATTGCACATAGCAGAGGGAATAAAGTTTTAAATGCATGGGAGTTCAAATAAAAGCATCCACATTTGCTAAAAAAAATGAAATGCACGGTTGGAAATGAAGCAAAGAAAACAATGCTGACGGCAAATTAATATATAGGATATAAAATGCATCTTTCCAAGCTCAAATTCCCGTGAAAACAGTGTTCAACGCCAAAATCCAAGAAAAAGAGAAATGAGTGTGGCAGCTACTGGAACCTTGTGTGCTTCCAATAAATCAATGTACTCTCACTACCTACTCCCATCAAATCTTCATTCTCAAAGAATTAAAAGAAATGCAACAAGTGGGCCACTTCTTCTTCTTTCACGTGAATCACCAACAACCCATCCACTTTTGCTCTCTAAAGTGGATTCTTCTCCACATGGCAGCTGCAATCTCCACATAAATAAATCAATGTCTCTCCTCTCTCATCCATTTTCGTCCAGTACAACTTAAAAGAAAGAAAGAAAACTCCAAAATGTTGAATCACCATCCAAATTAAATCACGTGACAGCAGCAACACCATTTCTCTATGCCAAACCGTGACAGCTACTCTATCTAATCACTCTACTATTATTCTCTAAAGAAAGAAAGGGAGAATCAAATAAAAGCAAGGCTACTTCCTTCCAGCAGCCGTGACCGAGAGCTCCCCTCTTCTTCCTTCCTTTCCATCTCCTCAAAATGTTCAAGCAAAAGCCAATAATGAAGGTGGCGACTGGACTGCACCAAAGGAAAAATCACTCGTCCAGCCCCCCCTCTCTTAAATGTTCCCTTCCTTATATCTAGTGGTTGCTGCACCTCCATTCTTCAATCTTCTGGATGTGCAGTTTTGTTCAACTCAAAACAATTTGGACTTCCTTGCAACCAATTAAGAGTCTAGAACCACATTTAATTTCTTTTTGTGGCCATGAGATGCATTGTCCAATGATAAATTCCAGCCACCACAAGTACTAAAGAACAAGCAAACAATGCAAACATATTAGAACACTCAAAAAGTAATCATTGGACTGACATAGGGGAGTGCAAAAATTACTGGGAATAGTACAAAACTAATTTGAACAAAGTAAAAACTATACGTGAAAATAGACATCTAGACGAAACTATGAAAAAAAATTGCATGGAAAACGGATAGGAATTGAACTCAAAAGAGGACACACAAGTTGACACAACATTCACGCAGCACTGTGCGAAAATTGAAATGACTGAGATGCATTCGGCTCAATTGCCATTTCTCATTTAACCTTCAAATGTCCCAAATTGTATCTCCAAATTTTCCTTGTAAAATAATTAGCTCAGATAATTCAAATTAGTTAAAATAAGAATTTCCGATCAAATTTAGCACAATTAGGAAAAATAGGATAATACAGTACATTCAAGCACAATTCCTTGATTAAATCCGGTACAATAAACTAAGTGAAATCAATAAAATATTGATTCATCATGGAGGAAGTGGATGAAGTGGAGGAAGTGGATCAAGAGGAGGAAGTCGACAAAGTGGAGGAAGTGGATGAAGTGGACGATGTTGCCGAAATGGACGAAGTGGACGAAGTTGAGGAAGTGGTGGAAGTGGACGAAGTCGACGAAGTGGAAGAAGTGGAGGAAGTGGACGGAGTGGACGAAGAGGAGGAAGTCCACACAGTGGAGGAAGTGGACGAAGTTGAGGAAGTGGAGGAAGTCGACGAAGTGGAGGAAGAGGATGATGTTGTCGAAATGGACGAAGTGGACGAAGTGGAGTAAGTCGAGGAAGTGGACGAAGTGGAGGAAATGGAGGAAGTGGAGGAATTGGAGGAAGTGGACGGAGTGCACGAAGTTGACGAAATGGACGAACTTAAGGAAGTGGAGGAAGTGGTTGAACTCATCGAATTCGACGAAGTGAACAATGAGGTCGAAGTGGAGGAAGTGGAGTGGACGAAGTGGACAAAGTGGATGAAGTGGAGGAACTAGAGGAAATGGAGGAAGTGGAAGAAGTGGAGGAAGTGGAGGAAGTGGACGAAGTTGTCGAAATAGACGAAGTGATCGAAGTTGAGGAAGTGGACGAAGTGGAGGAAATGGACGAATTGGACGCAATGGTCGAAGTAGACGAATTGGACGCAGTGGTCGAAGTGGACGAAGTAGATGAAGTGAACGAAGAGGACGAAGTAGACGAAGTGAACGAAGTGGAAAAAGTGGATGAAGTGGATGAAGTTGAGGAAGTGGAGGAAGTGGAGGAAGTGGAGGAAGTGGTCGAAGTAGACGAAATGGACGAAGTCGACGAAGTGGAGGAAGTTGACGAAGTGGAGGAAGTTGACGAAGTTGACAAAGTGGACGAAGTCGAGGAAGTGGACGAAGTGGAGGAAGTGGACGAAGTGGACGAACTGGAGGAAGTGGACGATATTGTCGAAATGGGCGAAGTTGAGGAAGTGGATGAATTGGAGGAAGTGGAGAAGTTGAAAGAAGTGGACGAAGGGGTCGAAGTGGACGAAGTGGACAAAGTGGAGGAAGTGGACAAAGTAGACAAAATGGACGAAGTGGAGGAAGTGGACGAAGTGGAAAAACTGGACGAAGTGGAGGAACTGGAGGGACTGGAGGAAGTAGAGGAAGTGGAGGAAGTGGACGGAGTGGACGAAGTTGACGGAATGGACATAGTTGAGGAAGTGGAGGAGGTGGATGAACTGGACGAAGTGAACAATGTGGTCAAAGTGGAGGAAGTGGACGAAGTGGACAAAGTGGATAAAGTGGAGGAACTGGAGGAAGTGGACGAAGTGGACGAAGAGGAGGAAGTCGACAAAGTGGAGGAAGTGAATGAAGTGGACGATTGATGAGTCGTTATTTCTTGAATTATATTTAGTTTATTGCACTTAAATAAACTAGGGAATTGTGTTTAATTGTTTGTTATTTCCCCGTTTTCCGAATTCTGCTTAATTTGATCGGAAATTGTTAATTGTGCTAATTTGGATTTTCTGAGCTGATTAAGTGCATTTTTGAAGTGCAGGAAAATTTCGGAAATACATTTTGGGACATCAGGAAGAATGCCAAATAAATCCAAGACTCTCCACACAGACATTTTAGAATTAATTAAATTGTAATTCAGTAGTTTAGAATTTCTGTATCAACTCTTATATTTTGGGTCTATTTTTGGTAAATTAGAGTAGACCCAAAAAAAAAAATTAGAAGTTAGTGACTTGGACCTAGGGTTTTTGTATGTGTGGACCCTACCCTAAAAAGGGACACACGGCCCTTAGAAAAGGAGGCCGCCACCCTCACGGGGTCATTTTTTTTATTTGGCTGGAACGTTTTTTATGGAAAAAAAAATGTGAACACTGCCACTGGCCACACACTTGACATTCTCGGTTTTCTCTTGGTTTTGGGCGGATGGTGTTTTTGAACTTTTTCTTGGGGCTGAACGCTTGAATGGAAGGGATGAAGAGTTGAAATGTTATTTCTTTTTGCTGAATGTTGATTGAAATTTTCATTTGGTTTTATGCATTTTTTATTGAATGTTTCAACCACCAATGTCACGTCCACATGGAGGCACACGGTGCTAGCTTGGAATGGGGAACATAGTGTCTTGTCACGACTTGGATGAATTGAAGAGAGGAAGCACATTTTTATTTTGGCTTTTAAGAAGAAGAAGAGTTGTTACATTTAGCCTTGGAAGAAGCACAAAAGTGGTGCACGGTGATTTTTTTTTTTTATTTACTTTTCTGGAGCAGCACCTTTAAATGCTTTTAGCAAAGTTTATTTTATTTTAATGGGAGAAGAGAGGCACGAGTCTCGTTGATGAAGAGGTGATAAGATGGGATTTGTACGTGGAGCACAGGGTTCATTAAATTTGTTTTGCTAGAATGAAAGAAGAAGATTAATCCTTGCTGGAGGCAGGACACGAAGATTCAAGAAGCATGGAGAAAGTGCATGAAAAATGAGTGGTGAGCATTGCTGCAGCTTTGAGAATGAAAATGTTGATTTGATGGGAGTAGGTAGTGTGCACAGGGAGGTGGATAAAGGCAAGGAAGTAAAAGATTGATTGGGTTTGGAAGAAGTGTTGTCTCGGCTGGAAAGAAGGAAGGCACGGAGGCAGCATGTTGTGAGCAGTAGCGGTGCACATGTGGATATTCAAATTCTTTTCTTTGCATTAGTTTTACTGGGAGAAGTGGAACACGAGGAGAGCACGGACGTTGAAGCTGGTGCAGCCACACAACGTGGAGAGTAACACACTGAATTTTTCTTTAATTACTTTTAGGGAGGAATGATGAATCATTATTTTCTTCACTTCACTTAGTTTATTGTACTAGAATTAATCAGGGAATTGCGCTTAAAAGTCCAGTATTTTCCCATTTTTACTATTTGTGCTTATAATTTGATCGGAAATTCTTATTTTAACTAATTTGAATTATCTGAGCTAATTATTTTACAAGGAAAATTTGGAGATACAATTTGGGACATTTGAAGGTTAAATGAGAATTGGCAATTGAGCCCAATGTATTTCAGCCATTTCAGTTTTCGCTGGTTGCTGCGTGAATTTTGTGTCAACTTGTTTGTCCTCGTTTGAGTTCAATTCTTATCCTTTTTCCATGCAATTTTTTTTCATAGTTTCGTCTTGATGTCTATTTTCACATATAGTTTTTCGTTTGTTCATATTCATTTTGTGTTGTTCCCAGTTTTTTTTTTACTCTCCTATGTCAGTCCAGTAATTACTGTTTGAGTGTTCTAATATGTTTGCATTGTTTGCTTGCTATTTAGTACTTGTGGTGGCTGGCATTTATCATTGGAAGGTGTTAAGATCTTCCAACACTCTTAAGCAAGGTTTATGTGCCACATTCACATAGAAAAGATTTTTTAAAACCATCTTGGCTGGAATGCAAAAGTCCACGTGAAGCTTTCATTTTGGAAAAATAATATTAGGTGGAGTAAAGGAGAAAGAAGTGGTGACACGGCCCACATAGAAAGAGGTGGAATCCTTTGGCTTGGAGTGCAGAATTTTTGACGTGATGTTTCACTTTGGCTTTGCATATTCATTTTTTTTAAGGAAGCTCACGGTCCCTACACTTTTGCACATCCATTTAATTGAAGAAAGTGGAACAAAGGCTTATCACACTTTTTGGTTTTAATTGGTTTAAGAAAGCATTTCATGGGGCTGTTACGGAAGTGGTGTTTTCAATTTGGAAAAGTGAATTACATGGTCAAATAAAAGACGAAACGTGGTGCCACAACTTCTAAACATTTGTCACGGTAAAAGAAGCATAAAGAATGAAGTGTTATTACATTTGAAGAAGGGCTTCACGCAGCTCACATCTTTTACAATTATTAAACAAGTTAAGCTTGATGGGAAATCATGGGCCACCACTCACTCATTTCACGTAGCTTTTTGATTTGGAACACATTCCACATTTTAAAAGTTCACGCCCAGATGGATGCAAAGGCTTATAGAAACAAAATGGAGAACGGTTGAGCTGCAGCTACCGAGAGGGAGAGCTGGAACGTGTGCACAACAAAGAGAAGTCTTCATCTTCCAGCACCTTCACGCAACACTTGAAGAAGACAGTCCAGCCACATGAAGAAGCATCCAGCAAGAAGCTAGGAGGAGCACGCTGCCATGGCTGCTTGGAAGAATGAAGGAGATGAAGCTGGAATGTGCATAAGGAGAAAGCTCACTGTCCAGCTTGAAGCCACCTTCACTTCCAGTAGCAAACTTCCAAACACAGCAGCTGAGTTTGAAGAGGAAACAATAATCTTAGAATGGAAGCACATCCAGTAGCTGGTCCAGTAGAAGAGATGCTGCAAGGTCTTAGTCTAGTTGAAGAAATTCTTCAAGCAAATGGAAAAGAAAAGACAAACCGTGAAAGCTGGAGCAAAGTTCGCGGACCAGCAACTTGAAGTGGGAACCCACGGCTGCAAATCATTTCCTTGAAAGAGGAAGAAGTGTCACGGCAACAAGTGAAGAAGAAGACAAGTTGAGTTGAAAAATGGAGGGCCCTTACCTATTTTCATTCCTTCAAGGAAGTGAATGTTTGGTTAAAAAAAGTCTTCAAAGCTACGAAAAACACACAAAGTCTAGAAGAATAGGAAGGAAGCTAGGGGGACAACAGACAAACAAAAGCTGAATTGAAGGAGGATGATACGAGAGAGTTGGATATAAAAGAGAAGCAGCAGAGCATATAAAGATTATTAGATTTTAGGAGTAGGATTTAGGATAGTTAGGAAGCAACTCTCGGTTCCTCTCTTCCAGAGGTTCTGAATTTCCATTTCAAACAGTGCCAAAATGTAGTTTTAATTTCTGAAGCTGTGTCACCTTTGCTCGTTCATTTTTAATTGTATTGTTCAAGAATTTTAATTTAAGTGTTGAAAGCTTTGATGAATTTCATTTCCAGTTAAATGTTTTCTATTTTTATTTTACTGGTTCTGTTTTCCATATCGTTAAATTCAGTCATTACTTTTTACCGTTCAGTTTATTTTCAACGTCGTTTTTACTGTCATTTTCACTGTTGCTTTGGGTAAATTTTATTTACACTGCTTTATGTTTTCTACATGTTTATTGTTACAGTATTTTAATTTCAAACACTGTTGAATTTTCCATTTTACGTTTTCCATTTTTACCGTTCAATTTTTACCGTGTTTAAAATTTATTTCAGTGTTTTCGTAAATTCAGTTGTGTTTAAATTCTAGTTTTAATTTATTTTTCCTCAACGAAAAACAATCACAAACCCCCCCCCCCACTTCGTGTTAAAATCTGAGACTGAACCGGCACATAAATTGGTCCTTGAGAGACGACCTAGGAGTCACTTCCTAGTAATTATACTGCATTATTTTCGTGCAATCAACTTTTGTGAGCGGTGCGACCCGTTCAACAAAAATGGCGCCGCTGCCGGGGACCAACCAATGACGGTTTGGTTTTAGATTTTTGTTGTATAAAGTTTTGTTCTGTTAATATGTTTGTTTTGTGTGTTTTGTCTTGTATATTTTTGCAGGCGATAACGACACCTTCAGCAAATTTTGGCGGCGTTGTCACTTCAGTTCCAGGTTCTTGTTTTAGATTTTTACTGTTTTTTTTTTTTTACGTATTGGTAATATATGTTTTGTCTTTTATATTTTTGTTGTGTTGTGTTCTGTATTTAGTTATTATTTAAAAAAAAAATTGTTTTATCTTGTTTTTGCCTGTAGCATGTTTAATTGTGTTGTGTTTTATCTTGTGTTGTGATGTTCTATTTGTTTTGTATGCGTGTCATATGTATTTTGTCTGTTAATTAAAAAAAAAAAAATTCTGTCTTGTGTATGTATTGCATGAATAAATGTGTTGTGTTTTATCTGTTTTATAATTTTTAGTTTTTAGTTTTTTACTTTTTATTTTCCATGTCTACCTATTTTGATGATGTGAATAATGCTTATTCTGCGAGTACCTATAATCATGATTCTCCTTCTGCTTGGTACTCTGAATTTAATTCTGCTGAATTTTATGATGAGAATGATATGGATCATCCTCAAATTCCTGAGAGCACTCCTAGGGAGCCGGTTCCACCTACTGAGGATGATTTTTATTGCGTTCTAAGCACTGGACTGACATATTTGCTGCCTAAGTTTCATGGTTTTGCAGGAGAATGCCCACATAGACATTTGGAGGAGTTCCACATCATGTGCTCTTCAATGAAGCCTCCAGATGTCCCTCTTGATCACATTTTCTTGACGGCGTTTCAGCATTCATTACAAGGCGCAGCTAAGGATTGGTTGAATTGTCTTCCTCGAGGACTCATTACCAGATGGGAAGATCTTGAGCAAAATTTTCTGATCGAATTTTTCCCTGCACAAGATGGATACAGCAACGGTCCTGGAGGGAATGACCCTACCTTGGGATGGTACAGTGCTCCACAGTATCGATATCAAGAACCACCATTCCAGAATACTTTGATGCCTCCACTAGTCCAGCAAGAACAGCAGATGCAGTTCTATGATGCTACTGCTCAATTTACTCCTCAGCCTTCGATTTCTGAGCCTACAATAAAGGAGTTACTGGAGCAGATGACCATGCAGAACGTTCAGTTACAGAAAGGGAACATGCAGTTCAAGAAAAATAGCATAGAGTTTCAGCAGGAAACTCAAGCGGCAATTCAGAATCTGACTTATCAGATCGGGCAGATGGCCACTATTGCACCTAAGGAGACTGATGAAGATTTTGAGGCCCAGGCAGGAATAAGCAATACTTTGGAGCCAGGTAGACCACCTCCATTTTCCACCACTTTTCCCATCTTCAAGGAAGTGGAGGTAAGCATACCTCAGTATGATTATGCTATTCATGAATGTGTTATTAAAGATTATGATGATGATAGGTATGCCGATAATCATATTGTTGCTGAGCATGTTTTTAATTCTCCTTCTGAACATGAATCTGAGTCTGATATTGATATTGCATGTAATTTTAAAATTGATTCATGTTCTGAGGATGTATCTGAGGTTCAGCTTGTTACACTGGATTTGGGTGTTTTACCTCTGCATGAAATTTCGGTGGAACCATTTTGCACTAACCCTATTGCAGGAGGTACAAATGAATTTGACCAATATGCACCCACAGTGGAAGACAAAGGTGCCACCGCTCACCAAAGTTTCAACAACAATAGGCACCTGCTGAACCTGCTCATCAACAATAACTGCATAAATCCAGCAGTGGAAAACATTTCACTGCTTGATCAAATTTGGAGGATGAAGCAGTTCGTCCTCAAAACTTCCTTGCTGGATTCTGAAGACATCTCCCTGAAAGTCCAAAATTGGCAGCTTCCACCATAACCTGCGGGAGTTTGCATTTTCTTTCTCTCCCTTTTTCCTTACTTTTATTGCACTTGTCCATAATATGTTTCCTGTTTTGATTGCTGATGTATGCTTAGAACACATTGAGGACAATGTGTAGTTTAAGTGTGGTCTATTGGGAGAGATTCTGAATTTTATTTGTTTTGTGTGTGAAATTTTTTCTGTTTTGAGTGTTAATTTTTTTTTCTATTTTAAGTTGTTTTTAGTGTGTTTTGGGTGAAATAAATTTTACATTTTTCTCTTGATTTCTGGATGATGTCTAAGTTGTAGATTTTTCCTCCACTTCATTGATACTTAGTTTGAAATCCTTGTTTTTCTCTGCTTGGAAAGATGATTATGCGTTTGAGAGGTTGATTTGATTGTGACAAACACCCTGTGTGAGATTTGAGCCACTTAATGTTCTTTCTTATGTGAGATATGTATCTTGATTGCTTGCACATATGCCTTGGCTTGATTCTTTTTGATATACTTGATTGATATGCATGTTTTAGAAGTGATAAAGGCATTTTGTTCTTGAGCCTCTTTAGCCAAATAAGCCTACCTTGTTATTATCCTTTGATACCCCTTTTGAGCCTATACTGTATCCATTTCTTTGTGTTAAAGCTCATACACTGATCCTAAGTGAAAAACAAATGATTACCTAAACCTTAGGGAAGTCTGGAGCTATAGAAGTGTTTTGTGAATAAGTGTGGTCTCCTTGGGGATTCTGATAAATTGGCTAGTTGATTCCTCATCATGTTGTGAAAATATAATTTATATCCTGTTGTGTGAAAAAGAGAGAAAAGAGACAGGATGAAAAAAAAATGATGAGAAAAAGAGAAAATTGAAAAATAATCCTGTGAATAATGGAGTCGAGAAGAGGATTAAATTAGAGGTTTGGGTGAGATTTGACTGTATTTCGATTTATTCCCCGTTGCTCCTCTATTTCTTCTGAGCTATAGCTACTTATCCATATTTATCCTCCCCTGTCCTTGGCCCCATTACAACCAAGTAAAGACCTTTTGATCTGAATATGCATATGTTTTAAGTATTGATAATTAGAAACTTGCCAAGTCTGCTTGTATTTGCTTTCTTGAGTGCATAGAGTTGAAATGTTTACGCTAGACACTTGAGAGAAACACTGTAGTGCATCTGTGAGGTTATGTTATTTTTAAATCACCTCTTGAGCCAACTAATCATTTTGCCATACTTTGAATTGCTTGGATGATTTCTGTAAGTATATGCTTTTCTTTGATTTTGTGTTGGATATTTTCTACTTCTTATCTCTCCAGAATTCTTGAGAACTTTGTAAATTTTGTTTATTTTCTTACGAGTTTTTATTTTCTGTATGTTGCATTTGTGTCCGTCCTTTGATGTCGTATTCCCTGATTTGCGTCTTGATTTTGCCCAGGAGTGCAAAAGACTAAGTGTGGTCTATTTTGATGAATCATTATTTTCTTCACTTCACTTAGTTTATTGTACTAGAATTAATCAGGGAATTGCGCTTAAAAGTCCAGTATTTTCCCATTTTTACTATTTGTGCTTATAATTTGATCGGAAATTCTTATTTTAACTAATTTGAATTATCTGAGCTAATTATTTTACAAGGAAAATTTGGAGATACAATTTGGGACATTTGAAGGTTAAATGAGAATTGGCAATTGAGCCCAATGTATTTCAGCCATTTCAGTTTTCGCTGGTTGCTGCGTGAATTTTGTGTCAACTTGTTTGTCCTCGTTTGAGTTCAATTCTTATCCTTTTTCCATGCAATTTTTTTTCATAGTTTCGTCTTGATGTCTATTTTCACATATAGTTTTTCGTTTGTTCATATTCATTTTGTGTTGTTCCCAGTTTTTTTTTTACTCTCCTATGTCAGTCCAGTAATTACTGTTTGAGTGTTCTAATATGTTTGCATTGTTTGCTTGCTATTTAGTACTTGTGGTGGTTGGCATTTATCATTGGAAGGTGTTAAGATCTTCCAACACTCTTAAGCAAGGTTTATGTGCCACATTCACATAGAAAAGATTTTTTAAAACCATCTTGGCTGGAATGCAAAAGTCCACGTGAAGCTTTCATTTTGGAAAAATAATATTAGGTGGAGTAAAGGAGAAAGAAGTGGTGACACGGCCCACATAGAAAGAGGTGGAATCCTTTGGCTTGGAGTGCAGAATTTTTGACGTGATGTTTCACTTTGGCTTTGCATATTCATTTTTTTTAAGGAAGCTCACGGTCCCTACACTTTTGCACATCCATTTAATTGAAGAAAGTGGAACAAAGGCTTATCACACTTTTTGGTTTTAATTGGTTTGAGAAAGCATTTCATGGGGCTGTTACGGAAGTAGTGTTTTCAATTTGGAAAAGTGAATTACATGGTCAAATAAAAGACGAAACGTGGTGCCACAACTTCTAAACATTTGTCACGGTAAAAGAAGCATAAAGAATGAAGTGTTATTACATTTGAAGAAGGGCTTCACGCAGCTCACATCTTTTACAATTATTAAACAAGTTAAGCTTGATGGGAAATCATGGGCCACCACTCACTCATTTCACGTAGCTTTTTGATTTGGAACACATTCCACATTTTAAAAGTTCACGCCCAGATGGATGCAAAGGCTTATAGAAACAAAATGGAGAACGGTTGAGCTGCAGCTACCGAGAGGGAGAGCTGGAACGTGTGCACAACAAAGAGAAGTCTTCATCTTCCAGCACCTTCACGCAACACTTGAAGAAGACAGTCCAGCCACATGAAGAAGCATCCAGCAAGAAGCTAGGAGGAGCACGCTGCCATGGCTGCTTGGAAGAATGAAGGAGATGAAGCTGGAATGTGCATAAGGAGAAAGCTCACTGTCCAGCTTGAAGCCACCTTCACTTCCAGTAGCAAACTTCCAAACACAGCAGCTGAGTTTGAAGAGGAAACAATAATCTTAGAATGGAAGCACATCCAGTAGCTGGTCCAGTAGAAGAGATGCTGCAAGGTCTTAGTCTAGTTGAAGAAATTCTTCAAGCAAATGGAAAAGAAAAGACAAACCGTGAAAGCTGGAGCAAAGTTCACGGACCAGCAACTTGAAGTGGGAACCCACGGCTGCAAATCATTTCCTTGAAAGAGGAAGAAGTGTCACGGCAACAAGTGAAGAAGAAGACAAGTTGAGTTGAAAAATGGAGGGCCCTCACCTATTTTCATTCCTTCAAGGAAGTGAATGTTTGGTTAAAAGAAGTCTTCAAAGCTACGAAAAACACACAAAGTCTAGAAGAATAGGAAGGAAGCTAGGGGGACAACAGACAAACAAAAGCTGAATTGAAGGAGGATGATACGAGAGAGTTGGATATAAAAGAGAAGCAGCAGAGCAGATAAAGATTATTAGATTTTAGGAATAGGATTTAGGATAGTTAGGAAGCAACTCTCGGTTCCTCTCTTCCAGAGGTTCTGAATCTCCATTTCAAACAGTGCCAAAATGTAGTTTTAATTTCTGAAGCTGTGTCACCTTTGCTCGTTCATTTTTAATTGTATTGTTCAAGAATTTTAATTTAAGTGTTGAAAGCTTTGATGAATTTCATTTCCAGTTAAATGTTTTCTATTTTTATTTTACTGGTTCTGTTTTCCATATCGTTAAATTCAGTCATTACTTTTTACCGTTCAGTTTATTTTCAACGTCGTTTTTACTGTCATTTTCACTGTTGCTTTGGGTAAATTTTATTTACACTGCTTTATGTTTTCTACATGTTTATTGTTACAGTATTTTAATTTCAAACACTGTTGAATTTTCCATTTTACGTTTTCCATTTTTACCGTTCAATTTTTACCGTGTTTAAAATTTATTTCAGTGTTTTCGTAAATTCAGTTGTGTTTAAATTCTAGTTTTAATTTATTTTTCCTCAACGAAAAACAATCACAAAACCCCCCCCCCCACTTCGTGTTAAAATCTGAGACTGAACCGGCACATAAATTGGTCCTTGAGAGACGACCTAGGAGTCACTTCCTAGTAATTATACTGCATTATTTTCGTGCAATCAACTTTTGTGAGCGGTGCGACCCGTTCATCAAGGAATAACTCAATATTTTGCTAGAATGAAGAGTGGTACGGTGATAGGTATCAACTAAATTGCTTTAAATTGCTTTTGGGAAATGGGTGGAGCATATGGATTAAAATATGATAGATGTTGGAAATGCACCGTGATGGAAGAAACAACACTTACAATTTTAATTTCTTTTGGTAGATGAATATGTCACAGTAGAGAAGTTTTATTTTCTTTTATTTCTTTTGTCTTAAAATATTTTATATTATATGTTGAAATGATTTTCTTCTTTTTGGTGGTGAATTGTGTTTGAATATTTATCTATTGTATTGTTTTCTTTAAAAGTTTTCATGCAATTTAATGCTTTCAATTATATTCGGTCGTGTTTTATTTAATTTCCAGTTTAATTTAATTTTACCGCAACCAAAAAAATCACAAAACCCCCATTTTTCCATGTGTGATCTGAGACTGAACCGCAATATTGGTCCTTGTGAGAAGACCTAGGAGTCACTTCCTAGTACTGTACTGCATTCTTTTAAGCACAATTTTTGTGGGAGGTGCGACCCTCTCATCAACGATGTTGTCGAAATGGACGAAGTGGAGCAAGTGGACGGAGTGGACGAAGTGGACGCGGTGGAAAAAGTGGATGAAGTGGAATAACTGGATGAACTGGAGGAAGTGGAGGAAGTGGAGGAAGTGAACGAAGTGGACGAAGAGGAGGAAGTCGATAAAGTGGAGGAAGTGGAGGAAGTGGATGAAGTGGACGATGTTGTCGAAATGGACGAAGTGGACGAAGTTGAGGAAATGGTGGAAGTGGAGGAAGTCGACGAAGTGGAGGAAGTGGACGAAGAGGAGGAAGTCGAAGAAGTGTAGGAAGTGGATGAAGTGGACGATGTTGTCGAAATGGTCGAAATGGACGAAGTGGAGGAAGTGGACGGAGTGGACGAAGTGGACGAAGTGGAAAAAGTGGATGAAGTGGAATAACTAGACGAAATGGAGGAACTGGAGGGACTGGAGGAAGTAGAGGAAGTGGAGGAAGTGGACGGAGTGGACGAAGTTGACGGAATGGACGAAGTGGAGGAAGTGGACGAAGTGGAAAAAGTGGATGAAGTGGAATAACTGGATGAACTGGAGGAAGTGGAGGAAGTGGACGAAGAGGAGGAAGTCGATAAAGTGGAGGAAGTGGAGGAAGTAGATGAAGTGGACGAAGTTGAGGAAGTGGTGGAAGTGGAGGAAGTCGACGAAGTGGAGGAAGTGGAGGAAGTGGATGAAGAGGAGGAAGTCGAAGAAGTGGAGGAAGTGGATGAAGTGGACGATGTTGTCGAAATGGTCGAAATGGACGAAGAGGAGGAACTGGACGGAGTGGACGAAGTGGACGAAGTGGAAAAAGTGGATGAAGTGGAATAATTGGACGAAGTGGAGGAACTGGAGGGACTGAAGGAAGTAGAGTAAGTGGAGGAAGTTGACAGAGTGGACGAAGTTGACGGAATGGACGAAGTTGAGGAAGTGGAAGAGGTGGATGAACTGGACGAAGTAAACAATGTGGTCAAGGTGGAGGAAGTGGACAAAGTGGATAAAGGGGAGGAACTGGAGGAAGTGGACGAAGAGGAGGAAGTCGACAAAGTGGAGGAAGTGCAGGAAGTGGACGATGTTGTCGAAATGGACGAAGTGGAGGAAGTGGACGGAGTGGACGAAGTGGAAAAAGTGGATGAAGTGGAATAACTGGATGAACTGGAGGAAGTGGAGGAAATGGACGAAGAGGAGGAAGTCGACAAAGTGGAGGAAGTGGATGAAGTGGACGATGTTGTCGAAATGGACGAAGTGGAGGAAGTGGACAGAGTGGACGAAGTGGAAAAAGTGGATGAAGTGGAATAACTGGATGAAGTGGAGGAAGTGGAGGAAGTGGACGAAGAGGAGGAAGTCGATAAAGTGGAGGAAATGGAGGAAGTGGATGAAGTGGACGATGTTGTCGAAATGGACGAAGTGGACGAAGTTGAGGAAGTGGTGGAAGTGGAGGAAGTCGACGAAGTGGAGGAAGTGGAGGAAGTGGACGAAGTGGACGAAGAGGAGGAAGTCGAAGAAGTGAAGGAAGTGGATGAAGTGGACGATGTTGTCGAAATGGTCGAAATTTACGAAGTGGACGAGGTGGAGGAAGTGGACGGAGGGGACGAAGTGGACGAAGTGGAAAAAGTTGATGAAGTGGAATAAGTGGAGGAAGTGGAGGAAGTGGATGAATAGGAGGAAGTGGAGGAAGTGGATGAAGGTGACGATGTTGTCGAAATGGACGAAGTGGACGAAGTTGAGGAAGTGGTGGAAGTGGAGGAAGTTGACAAAGAGGAGGAAGTCGACAAAGTAGAGGAAGTGGAGCAAGTGGATGAAGTGGACGATGTTGTCGAAATGGACGAAGTGGACGAAGTTGAGGAAGTGGAGAAAGTCGACGAAGTGGAGGAAATGGAGGAAGTGGACGATGTTTTCGAAATGGACGAAGTAGAGGAAGTGGACGGAGTGGACGAAGTGGAGTAAGTCGAGGAAGTGGAGGAAGTGGAAAAAGCTGGACGAAGTGGAGGAAATGGAGGAGGTGGAGGGACTGGAGGAAGTGGACGAAGTGGACGAAGATGACGAAATAGACGAAGTGGACGAAGTTGAGGAAGTGGAGGAAGTGGACATATTGGACGAAGTGGACAAACTGGTCGAAGTAGACAAAGTGGACGAAGTGGTCGAAGTAGACGAAGTGGAAAAACTGGACGAAGTGGAGGAAATGGAGGAAGTGGAGGGACTGGAGGAAGTGGAGGAAGTGGACAAAATGGACGAATTAGACAAAGTGAATGATAACAGTTGAAAAACTGTTATTTTCATGCTTAAATTTGATACTAAAAGCAACCTTTAGACTTAGAAACTAGCTTGAAATCATGCCTTTTATCTATATTTTCAGAAATAAGAGAGCTGGACAGGTTTATGCTTGATTTAAGTGTTTTTGTGCAGGTTTTGAGGTGAATTTAGTGAAAAGAGTGAAGAAGGAGAGACATGACATTAGAAAAGACAAGAAAGAGTGCAAAAAAGAGAAGTCGAAGGCACCGCTCAGCGGCATTTTACCGCTGAGTGGCACTCAGGAGGTTGCGGGAGTCACGCTGAGGGGCAAACTGGCCGCTGAGGGGAAGAAAGTGACGCGCAGTCACCGCTGAGCGGTATTTACCGCTGAGCGGCACTTTTTGGGCTTGGGCTTTTGTAATCTTTTGTAACTATAGATTAGTATATAAGGGCTTGAATGTCCTAGAATTAGGTATCTTTGGCAGAAACGAAGTAAACTCTCTCTCTTCCACCCCTTTGAAGGAGGATCTTGGATGCTCTTGCTACATCTTCACCTTTATTGGGTTTATTCTTTCATTCTTTCATTGTTATTCATCTAGGTTCACCATGAATATGGTGAACTAAACCTTGTATGTTTGTTGGGGAATCAATGTAATCTCTTGAAGCTCTCATATATGGATTTGTTGAGTACATCTTTGAAGTAAGACATATGCTTTCTTTCATCATTAGTTAGGGTTTTTCCTCTTTGCTCAATGCTTGCATTGTTTAACTCATTCTAATGCATGATTATTGGTTTTGTCGATACGGACACGTACGGGGAAGTCTAGATCCGGGGAATTTCTCCCAATATTTTACTGACAACATTATATTGGTTGCCTTTAAGCTCCTGCAGTCATGAACTAATCATTAGGAATGCTAGGAATTGTATGAACTATTTGATTAGGGAGAAGCCATCTAGAATGGTACATTAGAGAGTGGCATTAACAATGATGATTTGAATGTTGAATTCCTAAAATATATGAGAGTGGATGAGATGAAATTGACCCCCAACAACATATTCATTCATATAATTCCATTGAAAGTGTTTATCTTTAGTCTTTGCCATTGATCAATTCATGCATACATGTTTAATTTTCGTCTTGCATAATATAATCCAATTATTTCGTCCTTAAGTCTTAGCTAATCAACAAACCACACAACTAAACTAGGCCGTGAGTCCTTTGGGAAGAACGATACTTGGTCTTACCAAGTTTTATTACTTGAACGATTCGGTCATACTTGCCGATTGTGAAACAAGTTTGTGACATCATAATTTGGTGCTTACAAATTTGTCCATCAGTGAACAATGTGGTCGAAGTGGAGGAAGTGGAGGAAGTGGACGAAGTGGACAAGGTGGATGAAGTGGAGGAACTGGAGGAACTGGAGGAAGTGGAAGAAGTGGACGAAGTGGTTGAAGTAGACGTAATGGACGGAGTGGAGAAAGTGGAGGAAATGGAGAAAGTGGAGGAAGTGGAGGTACTGGACTAAGTGGACGGACTCCACGAAATAGACGAAGTGGACGAAGTTGAGGAAGTGGAGGAAGTGAAGGATGTGGATAAACTGGATGAATTGGAAGAAGTGGAGGAAATAGAGGAAGTTGAGGAAGTTGAGGAAGTCGAGGAATTGGACAAAGTGGAGGAAGTGGACGAAGTGGTTGAAGAAGACCAAATGGACGAAGTGCACGAAGTGGACAAAGTGGACGAAGTGGACGAAATGGAGGAAGTGCACGAAGTAGAGGAAGTGGAGGAGGTGGACGGAGTGGACGAAGTTGACGAAGTGGAGGAAGTGGACGAAGTGGACAAAGTGGATGAAGTGGAGGAACTGGAGGAAGTGGAGGAACTGGACGAAGTGGACGAAGAGGAGGAAGTCGACAAAGTGGAGGAAGTGGAGGGAGTGGATGAAGTGGACGATGTTGTCGAAATGGACGAAGTGGATGAAGTTGAGGAAGTGGAGGAAGTCGAGGAAGTGGACGATGTTGTCGAAGTGGACGAAGTGGGAAGTGGAGGAAGTGGACGGAGTGGATCAAGTGGACGAAGTGGAAAAAGTGGATGAAGTGGAGGAAGTGGAGGAAGTTGAGGAAGTGGAGGAAGTGGACGAAGAGGAGGAAGTCGACAAAGTGGAGGAAGTGGATGAAGTGGACGATGTTGTCAAAATAGACGAAGTGGACGAACTTGAGGAAGTGGAGGAAGTGGACGAAGTGGAGGAAGTGTAGGAAGTGCAGGAAGCGGAGGAAGTTGACGAAGTTGAAAAAGTGGACGAAGGTGTCAAAGTCGACGAAGTGGAGGATGTTGACGAAATGGACACAGTGGACGAAGTGGAGGAAGTCGACGAAGTGTTGGAAGTGGAGGAAATGGACTGAGTGGACTAAGTGGAGAAAGTGGAATAGGTGGACGAAGTTGACAAAGTGGACAAAGTGGACGAAGTGGTCGAAGTGGACGAAGTGGAGGAAGTGGACAAAGTGGACGAAGTGGACAAAGTGGAGGAAGTGGAGGAAGTGGAGGAAGTGGACAAAGTGGTTGAAGTAGACGAAATGGACGAAGTGGAGGAAGTGGAGGAAATGGAGGAAGTTGACTAAGTGGATCAGTTGGACAGGGTGGACGAAGTGGACGAACTTGACAAAGTGGACGAAGTGGATGAAGTGGAGGAAGTGGAGGAAGTGGTCGAAGTGGAGGAAGTGGAGAAGGTTGACGAAGTGGACGAAGTTGACGAAATTGACAAAGTGGACGAAGTGGAGGAACTGAACGGGGTGGAGACAGTGGACGAAGTGGAGGAAGTGGAGGAAGTGGACGAAGTGGACGAAGTGGAGAAAGTGGATGAAGTGGACGATGTTGTCGAAATGGACGAAGTTGAGAAAGTGGAGGAAGTGGAGGAAGCGGAGGAAGTGGACGGAGTGGACGAATTTGAAGAAGTGTGCGAAGTGGTGGAAGTGGAGGAAGTGGACGAAGTGGACAAAGTGGATGAAGTGGAGGAAGTGGTGGAAGTGAAGGAAGTGGAGGAAGTGGAGGAAGTGGTCGAAGTAGACAAAATGGACGAAGTGGAGGAAGTGGAGGAAGTTAACGAAGTGGACGAAGTTGACGAAGTTGCCAAAGTGGAGGAAGTGAACGGAGTGGAGGACGTGGACGAAGTGGAGGAAGTGGACGAGGTTTAGGAAGAGGACGAAGTGGAGGAAGTGGAGGAAGTAGACGAAGTAGACGAAATTGACGAAGTGGTCGAAGTTCTGGAAGTGGAGGAAGTGGACAAATTGGTTGAAGTGGTCGAAGTGGACGAAGAGGATGAAGTGGACGAAGTGGAAAAAGTGGATGAAGTGGAGGAACTGGTGGAAGTGGACGAAGTGGAGGAACTGGAGGAAGTGGAGGAAGTGGTCGAAGTAGACAAAATGGACGAAGTGGAGGAAGTGGAGGAAGTTGACGAAGTTGACGAAGTTGACGAAGTGGACGACGTTGACGAAGTTGACAAAGTGGACGAAGTGAAGGAAGTGAACGGAGTAGAGGAAGTGGACGAAGTGGAGGAAATGGAGGAAGTGGAGGAAGTGGCCGAAGTTGATGAAGTGGACGATGTTGTCGATATGGACAAAGTTGAGAAAGTGGAGGAAGTGGAGGAAGCAGAGGAAGTGGACGAAGTGGACGAATTTGAAGAAGTGTGCGAAGTGGTCGAAGTGAAGGAAGTGGACGAAGTGGAGGAAGTGGTCGAAGTAGACGAAATGGAGGAAGTGGAGGAAGTGAATGGAGTGGAGGAAGTGAACGGAGTGGACGAAGTGGAGGAAGTGGACGAAGTGGAGGAAGTCGACGAAGTGGAGGAAGTAGATGAAGTGGACGATGTTGTCGAAATGGACGAACTGGACGAAGTTGAGGAAGTGGACGAAGTGGAGGAAGCGGAGGAAGTGGACGAATTTGAAGAAGTGGTCGAAGTGGACAAAGTGGATGAAGTGGAGGAAGTGGTGGAAGTGGAGGAAGTGGAGGAAGTGGTCGAAGTAGACGAAATGGACGAAGTGGAGGAAGTGGAGGAAGTTGACTAAGTGGACAATGTGTACAAAGTTGACGACGTTGACAATGTGGACAAAGTGGTTGAAGTGGAGGAAGTGGAGGAAGTGGAGAGGAAGTGGTCGAAGTAGACAAACTGGTCGAAGTGGAGGTAGTGGACATATTGGACGAAGTGGACAAACTGCACGAAGTGAACAAAGTGGACGAAGTGGAGGAAGTGGACGAAGTGGTTGAAGTAGACGAAATGGACGAAGTGGAGGAAGTGAAGGAAGTGGAGGAAGTGGAGGAAGTTGACGAAGTGGACGAAGTGGACGATGTTGACAAAGTGGAGAAACTGGAGGAAGTGGAGGAAGTTGACGATGTGGAGTAAGTGGACGGAGTGGACGAAGAGGACGAAGTGGTCGGAGTAGACGAAATTGACGAAGTGGAAGAAGTCTATGAATTGGACGAAGTGGAGGAAGTGGAGGAAGTGGACGAAGTTGAGAAAGTGGTGGAAGTGAAGGAAGTGGAGGAAGTGGAGGAATTGGAGGAACTAGACGAAGTGGTCGAAGTAGACAAAATGGATGAAGTGGAAAGAGGATGAAGTGGAGGAAGTGGAGGAAGTGGAGGATGTGGATGAATTGGACGAAGTGGAGGATGTAGAGGAAGGGGAGGAAGTGGAGGAAGTCGACGAAGTGGAGGAAGTCGAAGAAGTGGGTGAAGTGGAAAAAATGGACGAAGTGGAGGAACTGGAGGGACTGGAGGAAGTGGAGGAAGTGGATGAATTGGATGAATTAGACGAAATGGACAAAGAGGACGAAGAGGACGAAGTGGATGAAGTGGAGAAGGTGGACGAAGTTGAGGAAGTGGAGGACGTGGAGGAAGTGGTCGAAGTAGACGAAATGGACAAAGAGGACGAAGAGGACGAAGTGGAGGAAGTGGAGGAAGTTGACAAACTCGACGAAATAGACGAAGTGGATGAAGTTGAGGAAGTGGAGTGATGAGAGGGTCGCACCTCCCACAAAAGTTATGCATAAAAGAATGCAGTATAGTTACTAGGAAGTGACTCCTAGGTCGTCTCTCAAGGACCAATTTGGGTTCAGTCTCAGATCAAACACGTAGTGGGGGGGTTTTGAAAGTGTTTTTGCCATTAGAAATTAACAACATTAAAACTGGAAAGTAAATACAACCAAACATAATTGAAAACACTGAAATAAATAAACAAACCATGAGGACCAAACTGTCCAACAGATGACCGAACGGTTCTACATTGAGACTGAACAGTTTCTAAAACAAGATGTGTGAACTACTTAGAAAAAGGAAATTACTTCGCTTAAACTAAAACATAGTATGTGCATTGTAGCTTAAAAACACCGTACAGCTGGGGTTGAATTTCAATTGCTAGAATTAATTTAAATGCAACGAGCTGCAAGAGAAATCTGAAAACGCATTCAAGTAAAAATACATATAATTCCTTTAGAAAGCAACGTGTCACTGCTTGAGAAACAATGCATCCAATGCTAATAATTTCATTGCTTTACGCTAATGAATCAAGTGAAATGTAACTTGGAAATAAATGCCAAAGGACCGTGAATCAATTGAACTGCAACAGACAAATCATCACACGCATCTTCCATTAATTTAAAACAATATTTCAGCATAATTACTATGTGGATGGAATTAAAGAAGCAATGCAAAGGTGCTGGAGCAATTAAAAGCAGCAAGAATCAACATACCGTGATGAACTTAAATGCAATAAATTAATAAGAAAATACGGTTTTGGCTAAAACAGAAATGTACTCCAATATAATTAATATCCCATTGAGTTAGGTGCAGGCTTGAAGCTAGTAAAATGAAACTCTTTGGAGCTTTCTCCTTCAGAACGTAACTATGCACACTACTTTCTTCCTTCCTTCATCACCATGCACCCACTTCTCCCTTTTTCCAAAATTAAAATTCAAACCCAAGAGCTACTGGAAGAGAAAGAAAATGAGAGCCTCCCTGGCAGCTGGACCACCCCCAAATGTTCAAAGGTGAAAAGCAGAAAAGAAAGGGTGGCGGCTGAACACCATTTCCCGTTTTCAGACCCTTCATTCCTCCGTTCACCCTTTTTCCCTACACTACTCTCTGGAGCTTAAGTGTTGGACTGCTGCCTTCTGGACCAGCCCGTGACACCTTATTCTTCTCCAAGCACCTCCCTTTTTGCTGCCAGCGTGTGCGTGTGCTTAAAGGCTGTGTTGGTGCTGGGACGCGTGACATCTGCTCCTGCTGGACCACTTCTTTTTGCCACTTCTTGGACGCTTGAATTGTGCTGGAAAAATGAAGATGTGGGCCGCCTGCTTCCTTGCTTCAGCTGGACACACCCCCTCTTACGTGGCTGCTGCTGCTGGATTGGACAGTGAAGCCTCTTCGTGCTGGGCTTGCTGCCAAGTGTGGGCCAGGTGTGCTGAACGCTTCTTCCTTCAAGGATGTGGCTGCAGTGTGCTTCCTAGACGCTAGACAAATGTGGGATGTGGAAGCTGCTGGACTTGTGCTTCTGCGTGCACCTCCACTTCAGTTCCGCACAGCTCCAAAATTAATCCCCGCATGTGCTCTTAATTCCGGCCCATCTCCATGTGCACCCCTAAAAAAAAATGAAATCCACACCTCCTCTCTCATTTTATTTTAAAATATAATTGATGTGGCATTTCTTTTCACCTCCAAATGTCCCAAATATTATCCAACAATTTCCCTACAATTAATAATGCAAATAATTAGCTCAAATAATTCAAATTAATTAAAATAAGAATTTTTGGTCAAATTAAGCACAATTAGCAAAAACGGAAAAATACCGGACAATTAAGCGCAATTCCCCGATTAAATTCGGTACAATAAGCTAAGTGAAATTGAGAAAATATTGACTCATCAAAATAGACCACACTTAGTCTTTTGCACTCCTGGCAAAATCAAGACGCAGATCAGGGAACAGTTCAAAGGACATCCAGGGTATGACACAAACTTAGTACACAGAAAACAAAGACTCGCAAGGAAACAAACAGAATTTACACAGTCCTCAAGAAATCTGGACAGAGAAAAGAAGTAGACAATTCCAACACAGAATGAATCAGAGAAAGCATATACTCATGAAATCATCCAAGCAATTCAAGACATGGCAAAATGATCAATCAGCTCAAGAGGTGAATCAAAAGTAACAAAACCTCACAGGTGCACTATCAGTGTTTCTCTCAAGTGTTTAGGGTAAATCAATGTCACTCAATGCACTCAAGAAAGCAATCACAAATAGACTTGGCAAGCCTCTAATATCAACACTCAAGCACATACGCATGTTCAAATCAAAAGGTCTTTTCATGGTTGTAATGGGGCCAAGGACAAGGGAGGATATATCTGGATAAGAAGCTACAAACCATAAGGAACAGAGGAGCAATAGGGAACAAGTGTAAACACATTCAAACACACCCACAACCTCTAATTCAATCCTCTTCTTGACTCCATTATTCACAATTTTTTTTTTCATTCATTTTTTTTTTCATTTTTTTTTCATCCTGTCTCTTTTCTTTTCTCTCTTTTCAAAACAAAACTGTAAAAGACAAGATTTACAAAAACAAAACAGTAAGAGGAACCAACTAGCCAACTCATAAGAATCCCTAAGGAGACCACACTTGTTTCCAAAACACTTCCAAAGCTCCAAAATTCCCTAAGGTTAAGGTAATAATGGTTTTTCACTTAGGGCTAGTGTATGAGCTTCAAAACAAAGAAATGGGGAAAAGCATAGGCTTAAAAGGGTTATCAATGGATCAAAACAGGGTAGGCTCATCTGGCTCTAGAGGCTCAACAACAAAATGCCTTTATCACTTTCAAACATGTATCAATCAAGAATCATCAAAAAGAGTCAAGCCAAGACATATGTGCAAGCAATCAAGAGACATATCACACACAAGAAAGAATATCAAGTGGCTCAAATTCTCACACAGGGTAATTGTCACAATCAAATCAACCTCTCAAACATCATAATCATCTTCCAAGCAGAGAAAAGCAAGGATTTCAAAGAAATCAGAGTATCAATGAAGTGAAAGACACATCTACAACCTAAACAAAGTCCAGAAATCAAGAGAAACATGTAAAACTGTACTCAAGACACGACAAAAATAACCTAGAAAAGAAAAAATTTAACCAAGAAAACAAAAACTAACAAAGAAAAATAAAAATCTCCCCCAATAGACCACACTTAAACTACACAGTGTTCTCAATGTGTCATAAGCATAAGATCAGAAATCATAACAATCAACAGATCATGGACAAGTGCAATAAAAGTAGGGAAAGGGGGAGAAGAGAGAAAGAAAACTCCCCTGATCATGGTGGCAGTTGCCAATTTTGGACTTTCAGGGAGATGTCTTCCACCACAGGATCCAGCAAGGAAGTTTTGAGGAAGAATTGCTTCATCCTCCAGATTTGATCTAGCAAGGAGATATCATCCACAGCTGGATCTAAGAAGCAAAGATTGTTGATGAGCAGGTTCAGCTGGTGCCTATTGATTTTGAAGCTTTTGTTAGTGTTAGCACCTTTATTTTCCACTGTGGGTGTTTGTCTATCAAATTCATGTGTACCTCCTGCAACATGGTTAGTGCGATGTGTCTCCAAAGAAATGATATGCAGGGGTATAACACCCAATCCCAGTGTAACAGGCTGAACCCCAGATATACTCTCAGAACATGAATCACTTTCAAATTCAGAAACAATATCAACCACAGACTTAGATTCATGTTCAGTGCATGGAGAATAAACATACGAATTTGATATCAAAAATTGATTCTCATCATGCAGAGAGGAAGAATTAAAAACAGACTCATCAACAATACAATCATCAGCATACCTCTCAACAACATAATCATCAACATAATCAAATTGAGGTATGCTTACCTCCTCTTCCTTGAAGATTGCTAAAGTGTGGGAAGATGAAGGTGGTCTACCTGGTTCAAGATTACTGCTTATTTCTGCCTGCTCCTCAAAATACTCATCACTCTCCTCAGGTGCAAGGGTAGGGACATAGGATGATGGGAAAGTAGATGGCACAGTAGTATTGATGAATCATTATTTTCTACACTGCACTTAGTTTATTGTACTAGAGTTAATCAGGAAAGTGTGTTCAAATATCCAGTATTTTCCCATTTTTCTGAATTGTGCTTAATTGTCCAGTATTTTCCTGTTTTTACTGATTGTGCTCAATTTGATCAGAAATTCTTATTTTACTTAATTTGAATTATCTGAGAATAATTATTTACATTATTGAGTGCAGGAAAATTCTGTAAACATTTTAGAACATTTGGAAGAATATTTATTTACACTGTATTATCTAGTCAAAGTCGTACTGCATTGAATTAATCTGTGTATTGATATTTTTCTTGGATTTGTAAAAGCAAAATAGGCTTGGCATCATTACACCTCACGGTTTATAGCTCTTGGAAGATGACAATTGTGCTGCCACATTTACTGAGTAAATGTCACGGCCATACACATACCTTGGTAAATGAAAAATTCAGCACACATTGAGAAAAGACATGGTATGCCACATGTGTTCAGAAAGAAGTTTTACAGCAGTTGGCTTATGCACGTGAAGATTAAAAGCATCATTTTTGTCAACATGAAACACCAATTGGCATAACTACATCCAAGCACAGGGAATTGATTGAAGAAAAATGAGGAAGCTAGATACTAGGAGAGGAGACAAGCCTAGAGCCTATGGTCAGAAGGAGACAACACATAAGGATGGGGAGATCTATCTTAACTGGATCCTCTCGGCAATTTAAAGGGATGATCTTCTTTTCTTCTTTTCCGGGGGGAGGATAGCAAATGTATTGAAGGGATGATGACTTGATGAAGGAGAAGAAGGTACTGGTGTGAGAATATACGTCCAAAGAGCTAGAGGAGGGAAGCAAAACTGTATTTGATTCTTGAATCACTGCTGGAAGAAGACACAAGACCAAGAGGCAGCTAGTTTGTTTCCTTCACTTTACTTTGCTTTGCTTCTTTGTACTTTGAATAATTTTCCTTGAGAACTGGAAACATGATCATGATGAATGAATAGCTTGTGTTTATTCCTTTTGTAGAATTCTGCTTGCATCCTTAATTTGATTTTCTGCATATTCACACAATCTTTTCTAGCATTCTGTAACTTTTGTGAAAAGAGATAGCATGTTTGGTCATTTCATTTTAGAAGCAAAGTAGCACGTCAAAAAGTGTTATACCTTTCATAGAAGTATATTGCCATCACCTAAATAAAAGAAAAGAAAAAGAAAATTGTTAACTTGGAGGAAGGAGCTCACGGTGTAGAAGAAGAGACCCATATGCAAACCTTGAAGGTGTTGAATTGCTTTTGTTGAAGTAAAACCACACGCTTGTTTGCTTTTCACGTAAAGAGGAAGAGAAGAACTTGGTTTGTTTGAGAAAAGGGAGAAGCTAAGTTTGGATGAGAAGAGAACGGTGATGGAACTTGAAGGAAAGGAGTATATGGTAGGAAATAAAGCATGAGTGGACGGATAACACCTTGAACTTGGAAATTGATTTGTTGCAGCAGCAAAGGTAAGTATATTAGTCATTTAGCTTGGAGAAAATAAGTGAAGAAGTGCAGCCTTGGTCCACCAGCACATGACTTTCTCGGCAAAATTGGTCCATGTAGTAGTATAGTTTATGAAGTTTTTAATGCTTTCAATCTCTTTGATTTGTTTTTCGTGTGGTATGCTTTTGAATTCAGCAAATACACATTTCATTTTGCCTTAAGAAAGTGGACGGTCTACATGTGTGTTTCCATGTGAATATGTTTTGTTTGTTTACTTTCCTTTTAGATAATGCTCATGGTCCAACATCATCTTTCTTTCATATAATTCTACTTTGCTTACTTTTTAAAATTGAAAAGAACCGTGAAGTGGAAGTGCAACACCAATCTTGATTTCTTAAGAATATGTTTGTTTATATTATTATGGGAAAAAGTAAAGTGTTAGTTTCATAAAAAGACAAAAGCTTTCAAAAGTTTGGTTTTTATTTTGGAACATCTTTCATTTTACGTGAATGGAAATGAAGAAGTGGCTCACGGCCATTTGAAACATTTCTTTTAATTGTTTATGAATGGACAAATTGAAGTAATAGTTGCACGGTCATAGATAAAGTGTTTTCAATTGCTTTTGGAAATGGGTGAAGCATATGGATTAAAATATGATAGATTTTGGAAATGCACCGTGAAGAAAGAGCACTTGAATTATTTTAAATTCCTTTGCATGCAACACATGAAGTGTCACGGCCAAAGAAGAGGAGAAGCATTTTACTTGTTTTAATTTTCTTTAAATTGAATACATGGATGTGTCACAGCCAAGGAGTTTTTTTTAGAAGCATTTGCAATTTTAATTTCTTTTGGTAGATGAATGGGTCATGGTAGATAAGTTTTATTTTATTTTCCCTCTTTTGTCTTAAAATATTTTCTATAATTCATTGGAATGACTTGTTGTATATTTTTTGTGCATCCGTAAATTTTTTTTTTTACTATTTCAAATTGCTGTGATTTCATTTTAAAGTACCAATTTCATTTTTACTATTTTAATTTAGTTTTACTTTGTGAATTTTATTTAAACGTTTTATTTCAATTTTATCCTCAAACAAAACCATTAAAAAAATCCCCCCACTACGTGTTGACAAGAGACTGAACCATATTTGGTCCCTGAGAGACGACTTGGGAGTCACCTCCTAATACTGTACTGCATTTTTAATTGCACATCAAAATTTGATACAGCCGACTCTCCAGCTGTTCTGCATTGACTATAGGAGGCTCAACCAAGCAACCAGGAAAGATCATTTTCCCCTGCCATTCATTGATCAGATGCTGGAGCGCCTGGCAGGTAAATCTCATTATTGTTTTCTTGATGGTTTTTCTGGATATTTTCAGATCAATATTGCTCCTGAGGATCAAGAGAAAACCACATTCACCTGCCCCTTTGGCACTTTTGCCTATCGGAGGATGCCCTTTGGTCTATGCAACGCTCCTGGTACCTTTCAACGGTGCATGCTTAGCATTTTTAGTGACTTTCTTGAGAGTTGTATAGAGGTGTTTATGGATGATTTTACTGTGTATGGATCTTCTTTTGATGTATGTTTAGACAGTTTGGAAAAAGTCTTGAAAAGATGCATAGAAACAAACCTTGTTCTCAATTTTGAGAAATGTCACTTTATGGTTGAACAAGGTTTGGTTTTAGGGCATATCATTTCTGAAAAGGGAATAGAGGTAGATCCTGCTAAGATATCTGTGATTTCACAGTTGCCTTACCCCTCTTGCGTGCGAGAGGTGCGATCTTTCCTTGGACATGCAGGTTTCTACAGGCGCTTCATCAAAGATTTCAGCAAGAAGGCGCTTCCCTTGTCCAGACTACTGCAGAAGGATGTTGACTTTGTTTGTGATGAAAAATGCAAGCAGGCTTTTGATTGCCTCAAGGAAGCTTTGACTACCACCCCTATCATTCAGGCACCGGATTGGACAGCCCCATTTGAGCTCATGTGTGATGCATCTAACTATGCATTGGGGGCTGTCTTGACACAGAAAATTGACAAGCTGCCAAGAGTGATTTACTATGCATCACGCACTTTGGATGCTGCCCAAGCAAACTATACCACCACTGAAAAAGAATTGTTGGCAATTGTTTTTGCTCTTGATAAGTTTAGGTCATATTTGCTTGGATCATCTGTTATTGTATATACTGACCATGCAGCTCTTAAGTTTCTGTTGAAAAAGGCTGAGTCAAAGCCTAGATTGATCAGATGGATGCTACTGCTCCAGGAGTTTGACTTGCAGATTAAGGACCGGAGTGGAGCACAGAATCTAGTTGCGGACCACCTTAGCCGGATTGAGAGAGTTGGGAATGAAGTTGATGTGTTGCCCATCCAGGATGACTTTCCTGATGAGAGTTTATTGATGATTTCTTCTTCCCACCCCACTCCTTGGTTTGCACATATTGTAAATTATTTAGTTGCTTCTGTTTTTCCTCCCTTAGCATCACGTGCACAGATTGCTAAAATTAAGAGTGATGCTAAATATTATGTTTGGGATGACCCATATCTGTGGAAGTTGTGCAGTGACCAGGTTACTAGGAGATGCATTCCAGACCATGAGATTGACTCGGTCCTGCAGTTTTGTCATGCCTCCTCACCGGGTGGTCATCTGGGGATACAAAGAACAGCTCGTAGGGTGCTTGATTGCGGGTTCTATTGGCCTTCCATCTTCAAGGATGCGGAGAAGATTTGTAGCACTTGTGAGCCTTGTCAGAAAGCAGGAGGACAAATTTCACAGAGGCAAGAGATGCCTCAACAGCCTATGCTATTCTGTGAGGTGTTTGATGTTTGGGGTATAGATTTCATGGGTCCTTTTCCTGTTTCTTTTGGTTTTTCCTATATTCTCCTTGCTGTGGATTATGTTTCAAAATGGGTGGAAGCTAAAGCCACCAGAACTAATGATGATCGGGTTGTTGTGGATTTTGTTAGATCTCACCTCTTTTGCAGGTTTGGAGTGCCTAGAGCAATTGTTAGTGATCAGGGAACCCATTTTTGCAACAGATCCATGCAAGCTTTGCTCAAGAAATATGGGGTGACGCACAGAGTTTCTACACCTTACCACCCCCAAACAAATGGGCAGGCTGAGATCTCCAACAGGGAGATTAAGAGGATTTTGGAAAAGATTGTCAAGCCCAACAGGAAAGATTGGAGTAGTAGATTGGACGATGCTCTTTGGGCCCACAGGACTGCATACAAAACACCGATTGGGATGTCTCCATACAGGGTTGTCTTCGGAAAGGCATGTCATCTACCAGTTGAAATTGAGCATCGGGCATATTGGGCTGTGAAGACATGCAACTTCTCCATGGACCAAGCTGGAAAGGAAAGGAAGTTGCAACTGAATGAACTGGATGAAATCCGATTGGAAGCCTATGAGAATTCGAAGTTCTACAAGGAAAGGACCAAGAGGTTCCATGATAGCTCCATTCTTAGAAAGGACTTCGAGGTTGGCCAACAGGTTTTATTGTATAACTCTAGACTCGGCCTCATGGGTGGTAAGTTGAGATCAAAGTGGACTGGACCCTTTGTTGTGACTAATGTTTATCCTTATGGTGCAGTAGAAATCCAGGATCCATTTGCAGCTAAAAGCTTCAAGGTGAATGGGCATAGACTGAAGCCCTTCCTCAGTCATCCTTCTCTGTTGGATGCAGTGGTGGAGGAGACGTCTTTGGTCTACCCCACCTACCCTCCCACCTGACTCAGGGAGTTTCTTCTCTCCTTCCCTCCTCACTTTTGTTGCACTTTGTCGATATCTGATGACTATTCTGATTGTTTTGATCTGCTGAATGTGACACACTGAGGACATTGTGTCGTTTAAGTGTGGTCTATTAGGGGAGGTTGTTTCTTTGTTTATGTTTCGATTTTGTGTATTTTGTGGTGTCTTATGTACAGTTTTGCATGATTTTCGTGAATTCTGGACTATGATTAGGTTGTCAGTTTTCCTGCACTTCATTGATACTCTAAACTGTTGAATTCCTTGCTTTACTTTGCTTGGGAGATAATCATGATATTTGAGAGTTGAATTGATGGTGACCATATTACCTGTGTGAGATTTGAGCCATTTGATGATCTTTCTTGTGTGTGATATATGCCTTGATTGCTTGCACATATGTCTTGGCTTCACTCTTTGAATTGATTCTAGACTAATACGCATGTTTGAAAGGGATAAAGGCATTTTGTTGTTGAGCCTCTAAGCCAGATAAGCCTACCCTGTTTTGATCCATTGATACCCTTTTGAGCCTATGTTTTTCCCCATTTCTTTGTTTTGAAGCTCATACACTAGCCCTAAGTGAAAAACCATTATTACCTGAACCTTAGGGAATTTTGTAGCTTTGGAATTGTTTTGGGAATAAATGTGGTCTCCTGGGAATTTCAGATGAATTGGCTAGTGAGTTCTCTTCATATCGTGTTTCTGTTTGTAAATATGTGGTGCATCTTGTCTCTTGAAATTGTGTGTTGAACAGAGTAAAGAAAAGAGACAGGATGAAAAACACTCCTAAAAAAAAAAAAAAAAAAATCAGAAAAACAGAAAAAAAATTGTGAACAACGGTGAATAATGGAGTTAACTAGAGGATGGAATTAGAGGCTGTAGGTGAGTTTGAATGTGTTTATACTTGTTCCCCATTGCTCATCTATCCCTTATGGTTTATAGCTTTTCATCCAGATATATCCTCCCTTGTCCTTGACCCCATTATGACCATAAAAAGACCTTTTGATTTGAACATGCGTATCTGTTTGAGTGTTGATATTAGAGGCTTGCCAAGCCTATTTGTGTTTGCTTTCTTGAGTTCATTGAGTGACATTGATTTACCTTAAACACTTGAGAGAAACACTGATTGTGTACATCTGTGAGGCTCTGTTGCTGTCGATTCATCTCTTAAACTGATTAACTGTTTCCCTTGTACTGAACTGTTCGGATGATTCTTTGAGTATTTGTTTACATTGATTCTGTGTGGAATTCTGCCAATACCTTTTACTGTCCAGATTTTGTGAGAATTGTGAAAGTGTGTTTCTGCTTTGGAGTCTTTGTTGTCTGTCTGTCGAGTATGTGTCACCTCCATGATGTTTGAGTAATTCCCTGTTCTTCCGTCTAGATTTTGCCCAGGAGTGCAAAAGACTAAGTGTGGTCTATTTTGATGAATCATTATTTTCTACACTGCACTTAGTTTATTGTACTAGAGTTAATCAGGAAAGTGTGTTCAAATATCCAGTATTTTCCCATTTTTCTGAATTGTGCTTAATTGTCCAGTATTTTCCTGTTTTTACTGATTGTGCTCAATTTGATCAGAAATTCTTATTTTACTTAATTTGAATTATCTGAGAATAATTATTTACATTATTGAGTGCAGGAAAATTCTGTAAACATTTTAGAACATTTGGAAGAATATTTATTTACACTGTATTATCTAGTCAAAGTCGTACTGCATTGAATTAATCTGTGTATTGATATTTTTCTTGGATTTGTAAAAGCAAAATAGGCTTGGCATCATTACACCTCACGGTTTATAGCTCTTGGAAGATGACAATTGTGCTGCCACATTTACTGAGTAAATGTCACGGCCATACACATACCTTGGTAAATGAAAAATTCAGCACACATTGAGAAAAGACATGGTATGCCACATGTGTTCAGAAAGAAGTTTTACAGCAGTTGGCTTATGCACGTGAAGATTAAAAGCATCATTTTTGTCAACATGAAACACCAATTGGCATAACTACATCCAAGCACAGGGAATTGATTGAAGAAAAATGAGGAAGCTAGATACTAGGAGAGGAGACAAGCCTAGAGCCTATGGTCAGAAGGAGACAACACATAAGGATGGGGAGATCTATCTTAACTGGATCCTCTCGGCAATTTAAAGGGATGATCTTCTTTTCTTCTTTTCCGGGGGGAGGATAGCAAATGTATTGAAGGGATGATGACTTGATGAAGGAGAAGAAGGTACTGGTGTGAGAATATACGTCCAAAGAGCTAGAGGAGGGAAGCAAAACTGTATTTGATTCTTGAATCACTGCTGGAAGAAGACACAAGACCAAGAGGCAGCTAGTTTGTTTCCTTCACTTTACTTTGCTTTGCTTCTTTGTACTTTGAATAATTTTCCTTGAGAACTGGAAACATGATCATGATGAATGAATAGCTTGTGTTTATTCCTTTTGTAGAATTCTGCTTGCATCCTTAATTTGATTTTCTGCATATTCACACAATCTTTTCTAGCATTCTGTAACTTTTGTGAAAAGAGATAGCATGTTTGGTCATTTCATTTTAGAAGCAAAGTAGCACGTCAAAAAGTGTTATACCTTTCATAGAAGTATATTGCCATCACCTAAATAAAAGAAAAGAAAAAGAAAATTGTTAACTTGGAGGAAGGAGCTCACGGTGTAGAAGAAGAGACCCATATGCAAACCTTGAAGGTGTTGAATTGCTTTTGTTGAAGTAAAACCACACGCTTGTTTGCTTTTCACGTAAAGAGGAAGAGAAGAACTTGGTTTGTTTGAGAAAAGGGAGAAGCTAAGTTTGGATGAGAAGAGAACGGTGATGGAACTTGAAGGAAAGGAGTATATGGTAGGAAATAAAGCATGAGTGGACGGATAACACCTTGAACTTGGAAATTGATTTGTTGCAGCAGCAAAGGTAAGTATATTAGTCATTTAGCTTGGAGAAAATAAGTGAAGAAGTGCAGCCTTGGTCCACCAGCACATGACTTTCTCGGCAAAATTGGTCCATGTAGTAGTATAGTTTATGAAGTTTTTAATGCTTTCAATCTCTTTGATTTGTTTTTCGTGTGGTATGCTTTTGAATTCAGCAAATACACATTTCATTTTGCCTTAAGAAAGTGGACGGTCTACATGTGTGTTTCCATGTGAATATGTTTTGTTTGTTTACTTTCCTTTTAGATAATGCTCATGGTCCAACATCATCTTTCTTTCATATAATTCTACTTTGCTTACTTTTTAAAATTGAAAAGAACCGTGAAGTGGAAGTGCAACACCAATCTTGATTTCTTAAGAATATGTTTGTTTATATTATTATGGGAAAAAGTAAAGTGTTAGTTTCATAAAAAGACAAAAGCTTTCAAAAGTTTGGTTTTTATTTTGGAACATCTTTCATTTTACGTGAATGGAAATGAAGAAGTGGCTCACGGCCATTTGAAACATTTCTTTTAATTGTTTATGAATGGACAAATTGAAGTAATAGTTGCACGGTCATAGATAAAGTGTTTTCAATTGCTTTTGGAAATGGGTGAAGCATATGGATTAAAATATGATAGATTTTGGAAATGCACCGTGAAGAAAGAGCACTTGAATTATTTTAAATTCCTTTGCATGCAACACATGAAGTGTCACGGCCAAAGAAGAGGAGAAGCATTTTACTTGTTTTAATTTTCTTTAAATTGAATACATGGATGTGTCACAGCCAAGGAGTTTTTTTTAGAAGCATTTGCAATTTTAATTTCTTTTGGTAGATGAATGGGTCATGGTAGATAAGTTTTATTTTATTTTCCCTCTTTTGTCTTAAAATATTTTCTATAATTCATTGGAATGACTTGTTGTATATTTTTTGTGCATCCGTAAATTTTTTTTTTACTATTTCAAATTGCTGTGATTTCATTTTAAAGTACCAATTTCATTTTTACTATTTTAATTTAGTTTTACTTTGTGAATTTTATTTAAACGTTTTATTTCAATTTTATCCTCAAACAAAACCATTAAAAAAATCCCCCCACTACGTGTTGACAAGAGACTGAACCATATTTGGTCCCTGAGAGACGACTTGGGAGTCACCTCCTAATACTGTACTGCATTTTTAATTGCACATCAAATTTGATCGGCCGCGACAGCTGTATCAAAGCTCATGACTCTTCTCCCAATCTTCTATGTTGATGCCACTATCATCATCATCTGGAATCTGAACAGTCTGAAATGGTAACTTTGAATCTTGAACTATTCCTCAGTGAGTTGAGTGGCCATCTGCCCTATCTGATCATTCAAGCTCTGAATGGACGCTCTGGTCTCTTGCTGCAACTGCAGGTTCTGCATGGTCAACTGCTCCAACAACTCCTGCAATGTAGGCTCAGAAATAGAAGGCTGAGGAGCTGTTTCGGCAGAAGCATCATATTGCTGACTCTGATATTGCTGGACTAGTGGAGGCATGAAAGTACTCTGGAATGGTGGTTCTTGATATTGATGTTGTGGAGCATTGTAACATCCCAAGGTAGGGTCATTCCATCCAAGACCGTTGTCGTATCCATCTTGCACATGGGAGAATTTGCTCAGAAATTTATGCTCAAGATCTTCCCATCTGGTAATGGATCCTGGAGGAAGAGAGTCTTTCCAATCTTTTGCTGCTCTTTCTAATGAGTGCGGGAATGCCCTTAAGAAAACTAGATTGTCCGGGACATTTGGAAGTTTCATTAAAGAGCAGATTCGATAAAACCTATCCAAATGTTCATGTGGGCATTCATCTGCAAGACCATAAAACTTGGGCAACAAATTCATCAATCCAGTGGTGAGAACTAAATGATCACCATCCTCATTAGGTGTAACCGGCTCCCAAAGAGAGCTCTCAGAAGTTGGAGGATGGGTCATATTGTTCTCAGATAAAAATCAGCAGAATTAAAATCAGAGTAACATGCAGAAGGAGAATCGTAATTAGAGGCACAAGCAAAAGAAGCAGTATTCACATAATCAAAATAGGTAGACATGGTGAAAGAAGAATACTAAAAATCACGAAACAAATAAAACACAACACATTTATACATGCAACACGCACACACAAAACAGAACATCACATCACAACACAAGACAAAACACAACACACACAAACACAACAAAAAGACCTAAGACTGAACCGTTGGTCCCCGGCAACGGCGCCATTGTGATGAGAGGGTCGTACCTCCCACAAACGTTGTGCATAAAAGAATGCAGTATAGTTACTAGGAAGTGACTCCTAGGTCGTCTCTCAAGGACCAATTTGGGTTCAGTCTCAAATCAAACACGTAGGGGGGGGGGGTTTAAAAGTGTTTTTGCGATTAGAAATTAACAACATTAAAACTGGAAAGTAAATACAACCAAACATAATTGAAAACACTGAAATAAATAAACAAACCATGAGGACCGAACTGTCCAACAGATGACCGAACGGTTCTACATTAAGACTGAACGGTTTCTAAAACAAGATGTGTGAACTACTTAGAAAAAGGAAATTACTTCGCTTAAACTAAAACATAGTATGTGCATTGTAGCTTAAAACACCGTACAGCTGGGGTTGAATTTCAATTGCTAGAATTAATTTAAATGCAAGGAGCTGCAAGAGAAATCTGAAAATGCATTCAAGGAAAAATACATATAATTCCTTTAAAAAGCAACGTGTCACTGCTTGAGAAACAATGCATCCAATGCTAATAATTTCATTGCTTTACGCTAATGAATCAAGTGAAATGTAACTTGGAAATAAATGCCAAAGGAGCGTGAATCAATTGAACTGCAGCAGACGAATCATCACACGCATCTTCCATTAATTTAAAACAATATTTCAGCATAATTACTATGTGGCTGGAATTAAGGAAGCAATGCAAAGGTGCTGGAGCAATTAAAAGCAGCAAGAATCAACATACCGTGATGAACTTAAATGCAATAAATTAATAAGAAAATACGGTTTTGGCTAAAACAGAAATGTACTCCAATATAATTAATATCCCATTGAGTTAGGTGCAGGCTTGAAGCTAGTAAAATGAAACTCTTTGGAGCTTTCTCCTTCAGAACGTAACTATGCACACTACTTTCTTCCTTCCTTCATCACCGTGCACCCACTTCTCCCTTTTTCCAAAATTAAAATTCAAACCCAAGAGCTACTGGAAGAGAAAGAAAATGAGAGCCTCCCTGGCAGCTGGACCACCCCCAAATGTTCAAAGGTGAAAAGCAGAAAAGAAAGGGTGGCGGCTGAACACCATTTCCCGTTTTCAGCCCCTTCATTCCTCCGTTCCCCCTTTTTCCCTACACTACTCTCTGGAGCTTAAGTGCTGGACTGCTGCCTTTTGGACCAGCCCGTGACACCCTATTCTTCTCCAAGCACCTCCCTTTTTGCTGCCAGCGTGTGCGTGTGCTTAAAGGCTGTGTTGGTGTTGGGACGCGTGACATCTGCTCCTACTGGACCACTTCTTTTTGCCACTTCTTGGACGCTTGAATTGTGCTGGAAAAATGAAGATGTGGGCCGCCTGCTTCCTTGCTTCAGCTGGACACACCCCCTCTTACGTGGCTGCTGCTGCTGGATTGGACAGTGAAGCCTCTTCGTGCTGGGCTTGCTGCCAAGTGTGGGCCAGGTGTGCTGAACGCTTCTTCCTTCAAGGATGTGGCTGCAGTGTGCTTCCTGGACGCTAGACAAATGTGGGATGTGGAAGCTGCTGGACTTGTGCTTCTGCGTGCACCTCCACTTCAGTTCCGCACAGCTCCAAAATTAATCCCCGCATGTGCTCTTAATTCCGGCCCATCTCCATGTGCACCCCTAAAAAAAATGAAATCCACACCTCCTCTCTCATTTTATTTTAAAATATAATTGATGTGGCATTTCTTTTCACCTCCAAATGTCCCAAATATTATCCAACAACTTCCTTACAATTAATAATGCAAATAATTAGCTCAAATAATTCAAATTAATTAAAATAAGAATTTTTGGTCAAATTAAGCACAATTAGCAAAAATGGAAAAATACCGGACAATTAAGCACAACTCCCCGATTAAATTCGGTACAATAAGCTAAGTGAAATTGAGAAAATATTGACTCATCATGGAGGAAGTGGAGGAAATGGAGGAAGTGGATGAACTGGACGAATTGCACAAAGTGGACAAAGTGGTTGAAGTGGAGTAAGTGGACGAAGTGGAGGAAATGGAGGAAGTGGAGGAAGTGGAGGGAGTCGATGAAGTGGAATAAGTGGATGGAGTGGACAAAGTGGACGAAGTTGACGAAATGGACGAAGTTGTGGAAGTGGAGGAAGTGGATGAAGTGGTCGAAGTAGACGAAGTGGAGGAAGTGGAGGGAGTTGAGGAAGTGGTCGAAGTAGACCAAATGGACGAAGTGGATGAAGTGGAGGAAGTGGAGGATATGGAGGAACAGGGGGACGTAGTTGAAGTGGACGAAGTTGACGAAGTGCACGAAGTAAAGGAAGTGGAGGAAGTAGTGGAAGTGGACGAAGTGGACGGAGTGGGGGAAGTGGACGAAGAAGAGGAAGTGGACGTAGTGGAAAAAGTGAACGAAGTGGAGGAAATGGAGGAAGTAGAGGGAGTGGAGGAAGTAGAGGAAGTGGATGAAGTGGAGGAAGTGGAGGAAGTGGACGAAGCTGTCGAAATGGACGAAGTGGTGGAAGTGGAGGAACTGGACATATTGGACGAAGTGGAAAAACTGGTCGAAGTGGACGAAGTGGAGGAAGAGGAGGAAGTGGAGGAAGTGGAGGAAGTGGAAGAAGTGGATGAAGTAGACGAAATGGACGAAGTGGAGGAAGTCGAGGAAGTGGAGTAAGTTGACGAAGTGGACGAGGTGGAGGACATTGAATAAGTGGAGGAAGTAGACGAACTGGAGGAACTAGAGGAAGTGGACGAAGTGGAGGAAGTTCTCAAAGTGGAGGAAGTGGACGAAGTGGTGGACGTGGACGAAGTAGTCAAAATGGACGAAGTGGAGGATGTTTAGGAAGTGGAGGAAGTGGAGGAAGCGGAGGAAGTTGAGGAAGTGGTCGAAGTGAACGAAGTAGACGAAATGGACGAAGTGGAGTAAGTGGAGGAAGTGGAGGAAGTGGAGGAAGTGGACGAAGTGGAGTAATTGGAGGAAGTGGAGGAAGTTGACGAAGTGGACGAATTGGACAAAGTTCAGGAATAGTGGAGGAAATGGAGGAAGTGGACGAAGTAGACGAAGTTGACAAAGTGGACGAAGTGGAGGAAGTTGACGAAGTGGACGAATTGTACGAAATTTAGGAATAGTGGAGGAAATGGAGGAAGTGGAGGAAGTGGAGTAACTAGAGGAAGTGAAGGAAGTGGAGGAAATAGAGGAAATTGAAGGAAGTGCACGGAGTGGAGCAACTGGACGAAGTTGACGAAGTGGACGATGTTAACGAAGTGGACGAAGTGGACGAAATGGACGAAGTGGACGATGTGGACGAAGTGGATGAAGTTGATGAAGTTGACGAAGTGGACGAAGTGGTTGTAGTCGACGAAGTCGACGAAGTGGAGTAAGTGGAGGAAGTGGAGGAGGTGGACGAATTCGATGAAGTGGAGGAAGTGCAGGAAGTTGACGAAATGGATGAAGGGGACGAAAAGGGTGAAGTGGACGAAGTGGACAAAGTTGACGAAATGGAAGAAGTGCACTAAGTGGACAAAGTGGACGAAGTCGAAGAAGTGGAGGAAGTGGAGGAAATGGAGAAAATGGACGAAGTGGACGAAGTTGACGAAGTGGACGAAGTGGAGTAAGTTGAGCAAGTGGAGGATGTTTACAAAGTGGATGAATTCGACGAGGTGGATGAAGTTGAGGAAAAGTGGAGGAAGTGGAAAAACTGGACTAAGTGGACGAAGTGGAGTAAGTTGCGGAAGTGGACGCAGTTGACGAAGTGGACGAATTGGACGAAGTGGAGGAATGGTGGAGGAAAAGGAGGAAGTGGAGGAAGCAGACGAAGTTGACAAAGTGGACGAGCTAGACGAATTGGACGAAGTGGACGAAGTGGGGGAAGTGGAGGAAGTGGATGAAGTGGAGGTAGTTGACGAAGTGGAGGAAGTGGAGAAAGTGGACGAATTGGACGAAGTGGAGGAAGTGGACGAAATGGACGAAGTGGAGGAATTGGAAGAAGTGGACAAAGTGGACCAAGTGGAGGAAGTGGAGGAAGTAGAGGAAGTAGAGGAAATGGAGGAAATGGACGAAGTAGACGAAGTGGAGTAAGTGGAGGAAGTGGAGGACTTGGAGGAAGTGGAGGAAGTGGAAGAATTCGACGAAGTGGACGAAGTTGAGGAAAAATGGAGGATGTGGCGGAAGTGGAGGAAGTAGAGGAAGTGAAGGAAATGGAGGAAATGGAGGAAATTAAAGGAAGTGGACGAAGTGGAGCAACTGGACGAAGTTGACGAAGTGGACGAAGAGGACGAAGTGGACGATGTTGACGAAGTGGAAGAAGTGGATGAAATGGATGAAGTGAACGATGTTGACGAAGTGGACGAAGTGGACGAAGTGGAGGAAGTGGAGGAAGTGGACGAATTCGACGAAGTGGACGAAGTTGAGGAAAAGTGGAGGAAGTGGAGGAGGTTGACGAAGTGGACGAACTGCAGGAATAGTGGAGGAAATGGAGGAAATGGAGGAAGTGAAGGAAGTGGAGGAAGTGGAGGAAGTGGACGATGTGGACGAAGTGGAAGAAGTGGACGAAGTTGAGGAACTGGACGAACTGGACGAATTGGACGAGGTGGAGGAAGTGGAGGAAGTAGACGAATTCGATGAAGTGGACGAAGTTGAGGAAAAGTGGAGGAAGTGGAGGAAGTTGACGAAGTGGACATATTGGACGAAGTGGAGGAATAGTGGAGGAAATGGAGGAAGTGGAGGAAGTGGAGGAAGTGAAGGAACTGGAGGAAGTGGAGGAAATTGAAGGAAGTGGACGAAGTGGAGCAAGTGGACGATGTTGACGTAGTTGATGGACAAATTTATGATCACCAAAATATGATGTCACAAACTTGTTTCACAATCGGCAAGTATGACCGAATCGTTCAAGTAATAAACTTGGTAAGACCAAGTATCGTTCTTCCCAAAGGACTCACGGCCTAGTTTAGTTATGTGATTTGTTGATTAGCTAAGACTTAAGAACAAAATATTTGAAGTTTAATATGCAAAGACGAAAATAAACATGTATGCATGAAGTTTTGATCAATGGCAAAAGCAAAAGATAAACACTTTCAATGAAATATGTGAATGAATATGTTGTTGGGGGTCAATTTCATCTCATCCACTCTCATATATTTTAGGAATTCAACATTCAAATCATCATTGTTAATGCCACTCTCTAAAGTACCATTCTAGATGGCTTCTCCCTAATCATGAGTTCATACAATTCCTAGCATTCCTAATGATCAGTTCATAAGTGCAGGAGCTTAACGACAACCAACATAATATTGGGAGAAATTCTCCGGATCTAGACTTCCCCGTACGTGCCCGTATCGACAAAACCAATAATCATGCATCGAATGAGTTAAACAATGCAAGCATTAGGCAAAGAGGAAAAACCCTAACTAATGATGAAAGAAAGCATAAATCTTAATTAAAAGATGCAAGCATAAATTCCATATATGAGAGCTTCAAGAGATTACATTGATTCCCCAACAAACATACAAGGTTTAGTTCACCATATTCATGGTGAACCTAGATGAATAACAATGAAAGAATGAAAGAATAAACCCGAAAAAGGTGAAGAGGTAGCCTGAGCATCCAAGATCCTCCTTCAAAGGGGTGGAAGAGAGAGTGTTTGCCTCGTTTCTGCCAAAGATACTAACTCTAGGACGTGCAAGTCCTTATATACTATTCTAGAATTACAAAAGATCTAAGCCCAAGCCCATAAAAGTGCCAGAAAACAAGTCCAAGCCCATTAAGAATGGCGCTCAGTGGTAAATACCGCTCAGCGGTGACTGCGCGTCTTGTTTCTTCCCCTCAGCGGCCAGTTTGCCCATCAGCGGACCTCCCGTGACCTCCTGAGTGCCGCTCAGCGGTAAAATGCCGCTGAGCGATGCTTTCGGCTTCTCCTTTTGCACTCTCTGCTTCCTTTTCTGATTTCATCTCTCTCCTTCTTCACTTCTTTCACTAAATTCACCTTAAAACCTGCACAAAAACACTTAAATCAAGCATAAACCTGTCCAGCTCTCTTATTTCTGAAAATATGGATAAAAGCATGATTTCAAGCTAGTTTTTAAGTCTAAAGGTTGCTTTTAATATCAATTTTAAGCATGAAAATAACAGTTTTTCAACTGTTATCACAACCCCAAACTCAGAACTTTGCTTGTCCTCAAGCAAACAAAATGTAACTCAATCTCCAACCAATTCATATGATGATTAACTCATTCAAAAATCCTCTTTTTCAAGATAAGTAATAACTTCACTCAAACTTATGACCAAGAGTTCATTCAAGATGTGCACATGCTTTAGTATTCACAAAGTCATTTAAGTTCCAACAAATGCTATTTTTCATGAATGATTAATCAATTAAGCATGGATGTTCATGTGCTTATGGAATATTTCCTCACTAGGTAAAGTGTTTCACTCAACACACAAGTGTATAAGAGGTAAAGTGTTTCACTCATTCACTCCACTATCACAATGTCACATGAATCAACTTTGCCTTTCATTTTACCACAATCAAAAACATTCACAAGCATGCATCATCACAAGGACTTTTCAATGGCTTATAATGTGGCTGGGCTAACAAGAAAATTGGTTTTTCTGGATCACAAAATCCTTGAGTTAAGAGAATCATAACAACACAATTTTTCTTATTCATTCCCAACTTTCTTTTGCATTTGCATTTGCATTGAGCTTTGCTTCTTTTTCTTTTCTTTTCTTTTTCTTTTTCTTTGCATATTCTTACTTTTTAGCTCTTAGCTCAATGCTTTTCCTTTTTCATCTTTTCCCAACAACCCCAAACTTGAACATTTAACAATACCATACA
Organism: Vigna nakashimae; assembly: GCA_034642375.1. Taxonomy (NCBI): domain Eukaryota; kingdom Viridiplantae; phylum Streptophyta; class Magnoliopsida; order Fabales; family Fabaceae; genus Vigna; species Vigna nakashimae. The sequence goes on from CM067765.1 coordinate 34,869,336, forward strand.
AGATCTTCTACTTAACTCAAGGTAAAGATTTTCAATCAAGGGTTTTCAGTGTATGTTCAAGGCTAAGGGTTCAAAGGATAGAACACAAAGTGTTCTCTTTTAGTAGGCTAACTTTATGAATTTGGCCAATAAAAAGGGTTCCAACAAACGGCCTTGATCATATGATGCAAAACAAGCAATTGATTCAATCATAGAAAACCTGGGCAAAGTCATTCAAGCTTCCACAGTAATAGCATTCAACAATAACAACTCTGGAGCTCAAAACCTCACATATAAGCTCATTCACATTTGGCATACACATCCTGCTTAATTTCACAATCACAATCATGATATCATGCATTTGTTCACAAAACTTGTGAATCACCTGTATAAGCATTTTAATGTGCACATCATCTTAACATCAATCAATCAATAAGCATCATCAAGCATTACTTATCACACAATCACAGTTAATAGCAAACCATCATAAGAAACCAGGTGTTCAATAGAGTACATCAACCTAATCTAAAAACATAAAATACTTACAAAATACTGGGTTGCCTCCCAGTAAGCGCTTGTTTAACGTCCCGAGCCTGACCCAAACTTTCAAGGATCAACCAACAACATCATTGTAGAACATTGTTGCACCTCTCCCCCTAGATAAGGCTTGAGACGTTGACCATTTACCACCCAACTTCTCTGTGGATCATCAGCAGATGGATTAAATATTTCAATTGCTCCATGCGGATGCACTTCTTTTATCACAAATGGTCCTGTCCATTTTGACTTCAGCTTCCCACGAAATATCTTCAATCTTGAATTGAACAATAGTACCTGTTGTCCTGGATTAAAAACTCTATTCACCAACTTCCTGTCATGATAAAATTTAATTTTGTCTTTGTAAGCCTTGGATGAATCATATGCATGTAACCGCATTTCTTCAAGCTCCAAAATCTGCCTTCTGCGTGTGCATTGAGTTTCATAAGGATCAAAATTCAAGAATTTCAAAGCCCATAATGCTCTATGCTCCAATTCAACTGGCAAATGACATGCTTTCCCATAAACTAATTGAAATGGTGATAGTCCCATGGACGTATTCATTGCTGTCCTATAAGCCCAAAGAGCATCATCCAATTTGAGAGACCAATCCTTTCTTGATGAAGTCACAGTTTTTTCCAGGATTCTTTTTATCTCCCTGTTAGACACCTCAGCTTGTCCATTGGTTTGTGGATGATAAGGTGCAGCTACCTTATGCTTTACTCCATAGTGTTTGAGTACTTTCTCTAGCTGATAATTGCAAAAATGAGATCCTCCATCACTAATCAACACTCTTGGAATGCCAAAACGTGAGAATATCTGCCTCTTCAGGAATTTAATTACCGTGCTAGCATCATTTTTAGGACAAGCTAATGCTTCCACCCATTTACTCACATAATCCACTGCTACCAGAATATATTCATTGTTGAAAGATGGAGGGAAGGGTCCAACAAAGTCAATACCCCAACAATCAAAAACCTCAACCTCTAAAATACCTTGTAAAGGCATCTCATGACGTTTAGTGATTGTCCCTGCTCTTTGACATTTATCACAATTCCTAGCATGATTATGGGCATCTTTAAATAAAGTTGGCCAATAAAACCCTGATTGAAGGACTTTTGCTGCTGTTCTTTCCCCATTAAAATGTCCTCCATAAGGTGAATCATGACAATGCCAGAGAATTCCTTCTGCTTCTTCATTTGTAACACATCTCCTTAGAAGATTATCTGCTCCAATTTTGAACAAATATGGATCGTCCCACACAAACTGTTTGGCATCATGCAGAAATTTCTTTCTCTGTTGCCAAGTTAAGTCTTCCGGCATGACTCTTGCAGCTTTGAAATTTGCCATATCAGCAAACCAAGGCCTCTGCTGAATATACATGAGTGATTCATCTGAAAAAGATTCCCAGATTTCAGACTCCTTGCTAGTGACCTCATTGTTGACTAACCGTGACAAATGATCAGCAATTAAGTTCTCACTTCCTTTCTTATCACGGATTTCTACATCAAATTCTTGCAATAGTAGTACCCATCTAATCAGACGTGGCTTAGAATCTGGTTTTGTCAACAAGTATTTGATAGCTGCATGATCTGTATAGACAATCACCTTAGACCCAATAAGATAAGGTCTAAATTTCTCTAGAGCATATACAATGGCAAGAAACTCTTTCTCTGTGGTAGCATAATTCAATTGAGCATCATTCAGCACCTTGCTAGCATAATAAATTGGATGAAACTTTTGTTCTTTCCTTTGGCCAAGGACAACTCCTATTGCATAATCACTTGCATCACACATTAATTCAAAATTTTGATTCCAATCTGGTGCTACAATTACTGGAGCTGACACTAGCTTCTTCTTCAATATATCAAAAGCTTTCAGGCAATCTTCATTCATCACAAAAGGAGCATCCTTCATCAAAAGATTACTCAATGGTTTAGCAATTTTTGAGAAATCTTTGATAAATCTTCTATAAAACCCAGCATGACCAAGAAAACTTCTAATCCCCTTTACATTTGTTGGTGGAGGTAGTTTCTCAATAACTTCTACTTTAGCTTTGTCTACCTCAATTCCTTTAGCAGAGATTTTATGCCCCAATACAATTCCTTCAGTTACCATGAAATGACATTTCTCCCAATTCAAAACCAGATTTGTCTGAACACATCTTTTGAGAACAGTGTTCAAACTAGCTAAACACCTTTGGAAAGAATTTCCAAAAACTGAGAAATCATCCATGAATACTTCAATGCATTTTTCTAAAAGATCCGCAAAGATTGCCTGCATACATCTCTGAAACGTAGCTGGAGCATTACATAATCTAAAAGGCATCTTTCTATATGCAAAGATACCAAAAGGACAAGTAAAAGCCGTCTTCTCCTGGTCTTTTGGATCTACCACAATTTGATTATATCCAAAATATCCATCGAGAAAACAATAGAAAGCCTACCCTGATAACCTTTCTAGCATCTGATCCATGAAGGGAAGAGGAAAATGATCTTTCCTAGTAGCTTTATTAAGCTTCCTGTAATCAATGCACATACGCCAACCAGTAACTGTCCGAGTAGGAATGAGTTCATTCTTATCATTATAAATTACTGTCATCCCACCTTTCTTTGGAACCACCTGTACTGGACTCACCCATTCACTGTCAGAAATTGGATAGATGATACCAGCTTCTAGCAGTTTCAACACTTCTTTTCTGACCACCTCCTTCATAACAGGATTTAACCTTCTCTGTGGTTGAGCACTTGGTTTATAATCTTCTTCCATAAAAATTTTGTGCATGCAATAAGTTGGGCTAATACCTTTAAGATCTGATATTGACCATCCAATTGCTTCTTTGTTGGCTTTCAGAATTTCTATCAATTGCTCTTCTTCTTGTAGAGATAAAGAGTTATTGATGATAACTGGCTTTGTTCCATCTTCTTCTAAAAACACATATTTCAGATGTGATGGCAATCTTTTTAATTCTGGCAACTGTGCTTTGATTGTTTCTTCCTTATCAATTATTTCGAATATTGGATCTTCCTCTGGACTCTTTTTCAATGTTTCCAAGTCCATAAGACATTCATCAATCAATTTCTCTTCTTCTTCATCTAAATCTTCACATGCATCAATGAGAGTTTTTTCCAATGGAGAAATATTTCGCACCATTCTTTCCTGAACCATACAAACTTCATCAAGTTCATCAAATTGAAAACATGCTTTGTCATCATTTGGATATGTCATGGCCTTGGATACATCAAAAGTGACTTCTTCATCATCAACTCTCAGTTTAAGCTTACCATTCTCTACATCAATAAGAACTCTAGCAGTCTTCATAAAAGGTCTCCCAAGAATAAGAGGAACATCACTAGTTCCTTCCATCTCCATCACAATAAAATCCACTGGAAATACAAATTTGTCGACCTTCACTAGAACATCTTCAACCACTCCATATGGATATTTAAGAGACCTGTCTGCCAATTGAAGAGCCATTCTGGTTCGTTTAATTTCCAGCCCCTGAATTGTTCTGCACATAGATAGCGGCATTAGATTAATGCTAGCTCCCAAATCAATCAATGCTCTTCCAACTTTCACATCTCCTATGGTGCATGGAATAGTGAAGCTTCCTGGGTCTTTAAGTTTAGGAGGTAGTTTCTGTATGATTGCACTGCAATTACCCTGTATATTGATAGTTTCCTTCTCAATGTACTTGTGTTTCTTTGTGAGAAGTTCCTTCAAAAATTTTGCATATGCTGGCATCTGTTGCAATGCTTCAGAGAATGGTATAGTAATCTCCAACTTCTTAAACAGTTCCATGAATCTTTCCAACTGCTTTTCTTTCTCCTTCCTTGAATAACCCTTTGGATAAGGAAGTGGCTTTTCATACTCTTTTTCTTTCTGTCTCTCTTCTCTCTCTTTTTTTTCTCTCCTCTCTTCTTCTTTTTTTTCTCTTTCTCTCTCTCAACTCTTTCTTTCCACTCACATGATTCTTTTTCACTCTCACTCTCAATTTTTTTTTCCTCTCTCTCTTTTTGTCTCTCCTCTAACACTCTACCACTTCTAGTCACAACAGTTTTACAATCCTTTCCAAGATTATCATGTTTCATCTCGTCAACTATTCTCTCAACATAAACCTCCATTTTTTTAAATGCAGCATCCACATTATGACAATAAGACTCATTCGTCTTCAAGAATCTTTGGAAAGTCTCTTCAAGCTTTGTTGTTTTCTCAACTGGAGTGAATTGCATCTGCCATTGTTGTTGTTGCGCTTGAACCATTGAAACCTGTTGTATTTCCTGTGGTATTTGAGAAAGTTTCATAGTTACTTCTTCAAGCTGTTGAGAGATAATTTTATTTTGGATAAGCAAAGCCTCATTTGATTGTAACAACTCCTTCTGACTAAGATCTCCTTTTTCAATATTGAGTTCGTTGTCACTAGTAGCCATATTTTCAATAATTTCAGTTGCTTCCTCTGGAGTTTTCCATTTAATATTGCCTCCTGCTCAGGCGTTCAGCATCATCTTGGTTTGTGAACCAAGCCCTCCAAGGAAAGTTAAGACTACTTCATGTTCTTCAAAGCCATGCATGGGGGTTTTACGTAACAAGCTTTTATACCTGTCCCATGCATGCCCCAGTGATTCTTCCATGCCCTGCTTGAATGAAGAAATCTCTTGCTTTCCTTTAGTCACCTTAGATTGTGGGAAGTACTTGTTTAAAAATTTTGTGACCACTGCTTCCCACTCTGTGAAACTTTCTTCTGGAAAAGAGTTCAACCAAAGCTTAGCATTGCCTCCCAATGAGAAAGGAAACAAGCTAAGTTTGATAGCTTCGTCTGGCACCCCATTAATCTTGACTGTGTTGCAAATCTCATTAAAGGTAGTGAGGTGCTCATATGGGCTTTCATGAGATAACCCATTAAATTGATTACTCTTCACCAGTTGAATCAGTGCTGGTTTGACCTCCATATTGGCTGCATTGACTCTAGGTCTAGCTATGCTGTTAAAGTGTTGAGGCCCAGCAATATTGGTGTAGTCTGCAAGAGTTCTTCTACCATTATTGTTCTTCATACTTCCTGTGCTATGAACAGAACCTTGTGGTGATGATTGTAAGAGAGTTTCTGGAGAAGGGAAAAGTTCTCTAGACGTTCTGATTCTTCTCCTCCGTCTACTGTCTTCTAGACCTTCAAGAAGAGGTTCTGTTGTTTTCTTACTTCTAGTTCGAATTGCCTCCTGCATACAGAAGAAAACAAAACCCTAGAAAATATTTGTTAGCACAAAAAGATATAAGAGAAGATATATATTCAAAAGATAAAAAGATAAAAGATTCAAAAGATAAGAAGATAAAAGATTTAGAAGATAGAAGATAAAATAAAATAAAATAAAATCTAATCTAAAAATAAAATCTAATATAATCTAATCTAATCAAATAAAATAAAATAAAATAAAATCTAATCTAAAAAGATAAAATAAAATCTAATCTAATCTAATAAAAACCGAAAAAAATAAAAACAGAAAATAAAAACAGAAATTTAAAATTAAAGTCAAAGATAATCAATAATCACACAAATTAACCAGTTAAACCACGAGTCCCCGGCAACGGCGCCAAAAACTTGATGGACAAATTTATGATCACCAAAATATGATGTCACAAACTTGTTTCACAATCGGCAAGTATGACCGAATCGTTCAAGTAATAAACTTGGTAAGACCAAGTATCGTTCTTCCCAAAGGACTCACGGCCTAGTTTAGTTATGTGATTTGTTGATTAGCTAAGACTTAACAAAATATTTGAAGTTTAATATGCAAAGACGAAAATAAACATGTATGCATGAAGTTTTGATCAATGGCAAAAGCAAAAGATAAACACTTTCAATGAAATATGTGAATGAATATGTTGTTGGGGGTCAATTTCATCTCATCCACTCTCATATATTTTAGGAATTCAACATTCAAATCATCATTGTTAATGCCACTCTCTAAAGTACCATTCTAGATGGCTTCTCCCTAATCACGAGTTCATACAATTCCTAGCATTCCTAATGATCAGTTCATAAGTGCAGGAGCTTAACAACAACCAACATAATATTGGGAGAAATTCCCCGGATCTAGACTTCCCCGTACGTGCCCGTATCGACAAAACCAATAATCATGCATCGAATGAGTTAAACAATGCAAGCATTAGGCAAAGAGGAAAAACCCTAACTAATGATGAAAGAAAGCATAAATCTTAATTAAAAGATGCAAGCATAAATTCCATATATGAGAGCTTCAAGAGATTACATTGATTCCCCAACAAACATACAAGGTTTAGTTCACCATATTCATGGTGAACCTAGATGAATAACAATGAAAGAATGAAAGAATAAACCCTAAAAAGGTGAAGAGGTAGCCTGAGCATCCAAGATCCTCCTTCAAAGGGGTGGAAGAGAGAGTGTTTGCCTTGTTTCTGCCAAAGATACTAACTCTAGGACGTGCAAGTCCTTATATACTATTCTAGAATTACAAAAGATCTAAGCCCAAGCCCATAAAAGTGCCAGAAAACAAGTCCAAGCCCATTAAGAATGGCGCTCAGCGGTAAATACCGCTCAGCGGTGACTGCGCGTCTTGTTTCTTCCCCTCAGCGGCCAGTTTGCCCATCAACGGACCTCCCGTGACCTCCTGAGTGCCGCTCAGCAGTAAAATGCCGTTGAGCGGTGCTTTCGGCTTCTCCTTTTGCACTCTTTGCTTCCTTTTCTGATTCCATCTCTCTCCTTCTTCACTTCTTTCACTAAATTCACCTTAAAACCTGCACAAAAACACTTAAATCAAGCATAAACCTGTCCAGCTCTCTTATTTATGAAAATATGGATAAAAGCATGATTTCAAGCTAGTTTTTAAGTCTAAAGGTTGCTTTTAATATCAATTTTAAGCATGAAAATAACAGTTTTTCAACTGTTATCAGTAGTGAACGAAGAGGACGAAGTGGTAGATGTTGACGAAGTGGACGAAGTTGACGAAATGGACAAAGTGGCCAATGTGGACGAAGTGGACGAAGTAGACGATGTGGACGAATTGGACGAAGTGGACGAAGTGAACGAAGTGGACGAAGTGGTCGAAGTGGTCGTAGTGGACGAAGTGGACGAAGTGGAGTAAGTGGAGGAAGTCGAGGAAGTCGGGGAAGTGGAGGAAGTGGACGAAGTGGAGTAAGTGGACGAACTGGACGAATTGGACGAAGTGGAGGAAATGGACGAAGTTTACAAAGTGGACGAAGTGGATGATGTTGACGAAATGGACGAAGTGGATGATGTGGACGAAGTGGATGAAGTTGACGAAGTGGACGAAGTGGATGAAGTGGACGAAGTGGATGAAGTGGACGAAGTGGACAAAGTTTACGAAATGGACGAAGTGGCCGATGCGGGCGATGTGGACGAATTGGACGAAGTGGTCGTAGTGGTCGAAGTGGACGAAGTGGAGTAATTGGAGGAAGTCGAGGAAGTGGAGGAAGTGGACGAACTAGACGAATTGGACGAAGTGGAGGAAGTGGAGGAAGTGGAGGAAGTTGACAAAGTGGACGAAGTGGATGAAGTGGACGAAGTGGACAAAGTGGACGAAGTGTAGGAAGTTGACGAAGTGGACGAAGTGGACAAAGTGGACGAAGTGGACGTAGTGGATGAAGTGGACGAACTCGACGAATTGGACGAAGTGGTGGAAGTGGAAGAAGTGGACGAAGTTGACGAAATGGAAGAAGTGGATGAGGTGGACAAAGTGGTCGAAGTGAAGGAAGTGGAGGAAGTGGAGGAAATAGAGGAAGTGGACGAAGTGGAGGAAGGGGTGGAAGTGAAGGAAGTGGACGAATTCGACAAAGTGGACGAAGTTGAGGAAAAGTGGAGGAAGTTGACGAAGTGGACGAATTGGACGAAGTGGAGGAATAGTGGAGGAAATGGAGCAAATTGAGGAATTGGAGAAAGTGGAGGAAGTGGAGGAAGTGGACGAACTGGAGGAAGTGGACAAAGTGCAGAAAGTTGACGAAGTGGACGAAGTGGAGGAATAATGGAGGAAATCGAAGGAAGTGGACGATGTGGACGATGTGGACAAGGTGGACGAAGTTGACGTAGTGGACGAAGAGGTCGAAGTGGTAGATGTTGACGAAGTGGACAAAGATGACGAAATGGACGAACTTGACGATGCGGACGATGTGGACCAATTGGACGAAGTGGACGAAGTAGTCGCAGTGGATGAAGTGGTGTAAGTGGAGTAAGTGGAGGAAGTGGAGAAAGTGGAGGAAGTGGACGAATTGGACAAAGTTGAGGAAGTTGACGAAATGGAGGAAGTGGACGAAGTGGACAAAGTGGAAGAAGTGCAGAAAGTTGACGAAGGTGACGAAGTGGACGAAGTGGGCGAAGTGGACGAAGTGGACGAACTGGACGAATTAGACGAAGTGGACGAAGTGGAGGAAGTAGAGGAAGTAGAAGAAGTGGACGAAGTTGACGAAATGGAAGAAGTGGACGAAGTGGAGGAAGTGGAGGAAATGGAGGAAATGGACGAAGTGGAGGAAGTGGACGAATTCGACGAAGTGGACGAAGTTGAGGAAAAGTGGAGGAAATGACGAAGTGGCCGAATTGGACGAAGTGGAGGAATAGTGGAGAAAATGGAGGAAGTGGAGGAAGTGGAGGAAGTGGAGGAAATGGAGGAAATTGAAGGAAGTGGACCGATGAATCAATATTTTATTGATTTCACTTAGTTTATTGTACCAGATTTAATGAAGGAATTGTGCTTGAATGTACAGTATTATCCTATTTTTCCTAATTGTGCTAAATTTGATCGGAAATTCTTATTTTAACTAATTTGAATTATCTGAGCTAATTATTTTACAAGGAAAATTTGGAGATACAAATTGGGACATTTGAAGGTTAAATGAGAAATGGCAATTGAGCCCAATGCATCATTTCAATTTTCGCACAATGCTGCGTGAAGGTTGTGTCAACTTGTGTGTCCTCGTTTGAGTTCAATTCTTATCCGTTTTCCATGCAATGTTTTTTCATAGTTTCGTCTAGATGTCTATTTTCATGTATAGTTTTTACTTTGTTCAAATTAGTTCTGTACTGTTCCCAGTAATTATTTTACTCCCCTATGTCAGTCCAGTGATTACTGTTTGAGTGTTCTAATATGGTTGCATTGATTTATTTTGTGTTGAATAGAAAAAGATGTGCTGATCCGTGGAGACTTGAGCTGGAATATGCTGTTTGGTTTGGCTAAAAGAAAAAAAGGTAGAAGAAAACACATGTGTGCTTAGAAAAAGAGAAGCTGCCACCGATAAAAAAAACTTCACTTTCATTTAATGAAGGGGTGCACCCAGCAAATTAAAAAGCACGCGCGCAGCAGCATCCAAGGGGTAGCTCCCGTCCAGCTTGGCAGCAGCATGAAGAAGCGGTCCAGCTTGGCACCACGGAGAGGAGAGTCCAGCGCGACCCACAAAGCAAAGAGGCCTTCACACGGTCCAGCAAGAAGGAGACCCGTGGAGCTGGATGGAAAAGGAAGTGTGGAACCAGCCGCCAACCTCAGTTTTTTTCTTTGAACGTTTTTTTTATGAATGGGAAAGAGATGGTGCACGCTGTTATGTAGGAATGGAGAGTTCCTTAATTTCATTTTGGTGATTTACTTGCTGCTTTAATTTTATTCAGCAATTTGCATTGAAGTTTCTTTTATTCCAGCACACAAAGGGGTTTCACGGGAGAATGAACATCCAGCGTGAGATGCATACAGTGACTCAAATAAGATTTGGGTTTTTATTCTAGAGCATAATTTTTTTTAGTTTATTTTCTTTTCTTGGAAGCAAATGGGGTGCCATGGTGATGGAAGGAAGTGAAGCTTTAGTCCAGAAATTCGTTCCAGTGGTGTGCACGGTTAAGTGTTGGAAGCTTGAGGTGCCACGGCTGGAAGCAAAGAGGAGAAAGCTGATTTGAAAGCTGCTACCATGGGAAGGCCACGAAGAAAGGCTACCCCACTTTCATTTTTGGAATTAATACTTTGCAGAATGGAGATGGAAGAAGTATGTTTAATCACACGAAGATTGAGAAGAGAGGCACAGGTTATATTGGTAGATTAGGAGCACTTTCATACGGTGATTTGAGATTGGATGGATGGCAGCGCACGCAAATAGGAGAAAGTGGCAGCAGCTCACGTCCAAGGAGGCGCACAGAGATTGAGAAGGAAGTGGTGACGCGGTGATTTTCATTCCAGCAGCACAAACTTTATTTTGCTTTTAATCATGTTTTTTTTTTTGTTTCTAGCAGAGAAAGTGGTGTGCAAACGGGAAGCAACTCTCGGTTTTCATTGTTTTTATAGAATAGGATGTTGTTTTAATGAGAGAAAAAAAGGTGAAGCAAGGAGCTGCACTTGGGGCATCTTTCACATTTCGGTTGGTGATGGAGATTTATTTTTTTAATTGGAATGTGCACACGGTTCATCCAGAAGAGATAAAGTCCAATAGGTTTTATTTTCATTGTCTTCACACTTGAACAAAAGCTATTTTTATATTATATGTGATGGATTTGCCTTTTAGCTTTTCACTTTTAAACTCAATGTTGCATTTTAATTTAGTTCAAGGACTTTTCACTTTAATGTTGTCTATTACGTTCGGTTTATTGTTTCCACTCACTATGATGTCTATTCTGTTCTGTTCGGCTTCTTTATCTTCTTGCATTTCCATGTTTTAGAAACCTTTCGGTCTCAATGTAGAACCGTTCGGTCATCTGTAGGATCGTTCGTTCTTCATGCTTTGTTCATTTATTTTAGTGTTTTCAATTATGTTTGATTGCATTTAATTTCCAATTTTAGTATAGTTCATTTCAAATCACAAAAACACTTTCAAACCCCCCACTACGTGTTTGACCTAAGCCTCAAACCACATTTGGTCCTTGAGAGACGACCTAGGAGTCCCTTCCTAGCACTGTATTGCATTAATTTTTGCAATCAACTTTTGTGGAGGTGCGACCCTCTCAACATGGACGAAGTGGAGCAAATGGACGAAGTTGACGTAGTGGACGAAGTGGTCGTAGTGGACGAAGTGGAGTAAGTGGAGGAAGTGGAGGAAGTGGAGGAAGTAGAGGAAGTGGAGGAAGTGGACAAATTCGATGAAGTGGACGAAGTTGAGGAAAAGTGAAGGAAGTGCAGGAAGTTGACGAAGTGGACGAAATGGGCGAAGTGGATGAAGTGGACGAAGTGAAGGACGTGGAGGAAATGGACGAAGTTGACGAAATGGAAGAAGTGGACGAAGTGGACAAAGTGGACGAAGTGTACAAAGTGGAGGAAGTGGAGGAAGTGGAGGAAATGGAGGAAATGGACGAAGAGGACGAAGTAAAGTAAGTGGAAGAAATGGAGGAAATGGAGGAAATGGAGGAAGTTGACGAAGTGGAGGAATTCGACGAAGTGGACGAAGTTGAGGAAAAGTGGAGGAAGTGGAGGAAATTCAGGAAGTGGACAAAGTGGACGAAATGGAGTAAGTGGAGGAAGTGGAGGAAGTTGACGAATGGGCGAAGTGGAGGAATAGTGGAGGAAATGGAGGAAGTGGAGCAAGTGGGGGAGGTGGAGGAAGTGCACGAAGTTGACAAAATGGACGAAGTGGACGAATTGGACGATGTTGACGAAATGGACGAAGTGGACGATGTGGACGAAGTTGACGAAGTAGACGAAGTTGACGACATGGACGAAGTAAACGAAGTGGACGAAGTAGATGAAGTGGACAAAATGGAGGAAGAGGACGAAGTGGACAAAGTGGACGAAGTGCAGGAAGTTGACGAAGTGGACGAAGTGGGCGAAGTGGGTGAAGTGGACGACGTGGACGAACTGGACGAACTGGACAAAGTGGAGGAACTGGAAGAAGTGGACGAAGTTGACGAAGTTGAGGAAATGGAAGAAGTGGACGAGGTGGAGAAAGTGGACGAAGTGGACAAAGTGGACGAAGTGGAGGAAGTGGAGGAAATGGACGAAGTGGATGAAGTTGAAGAAGTGGAGGAAGTGGAAAAAGTGGAAGAAATGGATGAATTCGACGAACTGAACGAAGTTCAGGAAAAGTGGAGGAAGTGGAGGAAGTTGATGAAGTGGACGAATTGGATGATGTAGAGGAATAGTGGAGGAAATGGAGGAAGTCAAGGAAGTGGACGAATTGGAGGAAGTGCACGAAGTGGACGAACTGGACGAATTGGGAGGAAGTGGAGGAAGTCGAGGAGGTGGAGGATGTGGACGAAGTGGAGGAAATGGATGAACTGGACGAATTGGACGAAGTGGAGGAAGTGGACGAAGTTGACAAAGTGGACGAAGTGGACGATGTTGACGAAATGGACGAAGTGGACGATGTTGACGAAGTTGATGACATGGACGAAGTGGATGAAGTGGACGAAGTGGATGAAGTGGACGAAGAGGACGAAGTGGACATAGTGGACGAAGTGACCGAAGTGGACATAGTGGATAAAGTGTACGAACTGGACGAATTGGACGAAGTGGAGGAAGAAGTGGACGAAGTTGACGAAGTTGACAAAATGGAAGAAATGGACGAGGTGGACAAAGTGGACAAAATGGACGAAGTGAAGGAAGTGGACAAAGTGGAGGAAGTGGAGGAAATGAAGGAAGTGGACAAAGTGGACGAAGTGTAGGAAGTGGTGGAAGTGGAGGAAGTGGAGGAAGTGAACGAATTCGACAAAGTGGATGAAGTTGAGGAAAAGTGGAGGAAGTTGACGAAGTGGACGAATTGGACGAAGTTGAGGAATAGTTGAGGAAATAAAGGAAATTGAGGAATTGGAGGAAGTGGAGGAAGTGGAGGATGTGGACGAAGTGGCGGAAGTGGGCGAACTGGACGAATTGGACGAAGTGGAGGAAGTGGAAAAGTGGATGAAGTGTATAAAGTTGACGAAGTGGAGGAATAGTGGAGGAAATAGAGGAAATTGAAGGAAGTGGACTATGTGGACAAGGTGGACGAAGATGTTGACGAAGTGGACAAAGATGACGAAATAGACGAAGTTGACGATGTGGACGAAGACGATGTGGACCAATTGGACGAAGTGGACAAAGTAGTCGTAGTGGACGAAGTGGACGAAGTGGAGTAAGTGGAGGAAGTGGAGGAAGTGGACGAATTGGACGAAGTGGAGGAAGTGGACGAAATGTACGAAGTGGAGGAAGTGGAGGAAGTGGACAAAGTGGAAGAAGTGCAGAAAGTTGACGAAGTGGACGAAGTGGGCGAAGTGGACGAAGTGGACGAACTGGACGATTTGGACGAAGTGGACGAGGTGGAGGAAGGGATGGAAGTGGAGGAAGTGGACAAAGGGAACGACGTGAAGGAAGTGGAGGACGTGGGGGAAGTAGAGGAAGTGGACAAAGTGGAGGAAGTGGAGGAACCGGAGGAAGTACACGAAGTGGACGAATTGGACGAAGTAGACGAAGTGGAAGGAGTGGAGGAAGTGGACAAAGTGGACGAAATGAAGGAAGTGGAGGACGTCGACGAAGTGAAGGAAGTGGAAGAAGTGGAGGAAGTGGAGGAAATGGAGGAAATGAAGGAAGCGGAAGAAGTGGACAAAGTTCAGGAAGTGGATGAGGTGGACGAAGTGGAGGAAGTAGAGGAAGTGGACGAGGTGGACGAACTGGACAAATTAGATGAAGTGGAGGAAGTGGATGAAATGGACGAAGTGGACGAAGTGGACGAAGTGGAGGAAGAGGACGAAGTGGAGGAGGTGCAGGAAGTAGTTGAAGTGGACGAAGTGGAGGAAATGGAGAAGTGGACGAAGTGGACAAAGTGGATGAAGTGCAGGAAGTGGAGGAAGTGGACAAAGTGGACGAAGTGAAGGAAGTGGAGGAAGTGGACGAAGTTGACAATGTGGGCGAAGTGGACGTAGTGGACGAAGTGGGCAAAGTGGACGAAGTTGACGAAGTGGATGAAGTGGACAAAGTGGACGTATTTGACGAAGTGGTCAAAGTGGAGGAAGTGGAGGAAGTGCAGGAAATGGAGCAAATGAAAGAAGTGGATGAAGTGGATCAAGTGGACAAAGTTGACGAAGTGGACAATGTGGACAATGTGGACGAAATGGACGAAGTGGACGATGTGGACGAAATGGACGATGTTGACGAAGTTAACGAAGTGGACGAAGTGGACGAAGTGGACGAAGTGGACGAAGTGGACGAAGTGGACGAAGTGGTCGAAGTGGACGTAGTGGAGTGCTAAACGGGTCGCACCGCTCACAAAAATTGTGCATAAAAGAAATGCAGTATAGTTTACTAGGAAGTGACTCCTAGGTCGTCTCTCAAGGACCAATATTTGTGGTTCGGTCTTAGATTTAACACGAAGTGGGGGGGGGGTTTTGTGATTTTGGTTTTGAGGCGGTAAAATTAAAGTTGACTGGAAATTAAATAAAATATAATTAAAAACACTGAAATAAATTTTAACGGTGGTAAAAACTGAACGGTAAAAATGGAAAAACGGAACAGTAAATATGCAGAAACGGTAAAATTTAACGATGCAAAAAAAAAAAAAAAAAAAAAAACAACAAATGGTAAAATAAAAGAGACAGTAAAAATAAAAAGCACATGGAAATCAAATTTAGCAAAGACACAAGACTTGAAATAAAATGCTGTGAAAATAAAATTAACGAACTGTTTCAAAACACTGATACACTTCCGAAATAAAACACTACATTTTGCACTTTGCACTGTTGAAAATGGAAACTAATAGAGCTTGTTACTGGAAAAGGAAGAAGGAAGAGGCATAAGCCTCTTCCAAGCCGTGAGTGGTACTAACTACTCCTAAATTCTGATGCTAAAATCTGATCCTTCTTCTCTGCTTGCTGATACTCTTTTATAGGCCATTCTCTCACCAATAGTCTCCTCCCGTGAGTTTCCAGTAAAAACCGTGACATTCAATGTGGTCCCCTCCAAAATGCTGCTTCTCCAAACTGCTTGATTGTGCAGGCCGTGTGCTTCCAATCTTAAATGGTGGTTGCTCCTTCAAGGTGATGGACTGCTCTACGTGCTGCACCTCCTCCATGAGCATGCTTTCCTTCTTCATGCTGAACGGATCACACTTCCTCCTCTGGACGCTGCTTCCATGAGCTAGCCATGACTTTTTCTCTTCTTTATTTTCCTTCCTGCACCCCGATGTGTTGCTGCCTTCTTCAGAGTGCACCTCCAACTCAAGACCGTTAGCTGCATGATCATGGGCTGTTGCCATGTGCGTGGAATGAAGTGTTGCTGGACACTCCTTCTCTCACGTGGGTGTCTTCCTTGCTGCCACATGCTGGATGGAAGCTGCGTGGGTGAGCGTGAAGGCTTCTGGACTTTGCCTCCAAGCTGGACCGACCAAGCAAATACCGTGTGCAGTGTGCTGATGTGGTTTGGACCAGCTTCTTCTTCCTCCACCGCATGCTGCTACTGTTGGGCCGTGTGTGCCTCTTCATCCTGGATGTGTTTGTATAAGTGTGGAGGCTGCTGGACTAGATTGTTGCAGTTATGTGCTTTTGTTAGATGATGATTTGGATGCTTCTTCTTCACTTGCTTGGACGTGAGAAAACTGGACGGTGCAGCTGGTCATGACACCTCCCAGTTGGACCATGAAGGTAGCTGCTTGACTTCTTCTGTGCACCCACACTACTGCCATGCTTTTCCATGGAGCAACCAACACGCTTCTTCATTCATTTTCTGGCCATGAACGTGCTGAACAGCAGCCCTTGGATGCATGGTTTTGTTGGATGGAAGAAGGTGTGGGTAATGCGTGTTGCTTCCCAAAATCACTTAAAGTGTATGTGGAGTGATTTACGTGTGCATATATGCATCTTTTCACTTTGCTAGATGTAACCCTTTTTCAATAATGAAGCACCCCTTTGAAAGGATAAAATGACCATAATGTCCTCATTCTTTGTACATACTTCTTTAATGGAGAGTTTTTGATTATTTGGCAGCCTTCTAAATGTCCAAGAATATTATCCAATAATTCTTTACAATTAATAATGCAAATAATTAGCCTCAAATAATTCAAATTAATGAAAATAAGAATTTCTAGACAAATTAAGCACAATTAGGAAAAATAGGATAATACTGAACATTACAGCACAATTCCCCCATTAATTCTAGCACAATAAACTAAGTGAAGTGAAGAAAATAATGATTCATCAAAATAGACCACACTTAGTCTTTTGCACTCCTGGGCAAAATTAAGACGCAAATCAGGGAATAGTTCAAAGGACTTTTAGGAAGGTGACACAAAACTCAGCAGACAGAAAAGAAAGACTCAAGAAAAATAAAAAGAATTTACAGAATTCTCAAGAATTATGGACTGATGAAAGAAGTAGAAATTTTCCAACACAAAATCAAGAAAAGCACATACTTATAGAAATCATCCAAGCAATTCACAGTATGGCAAAATTAATTAATCAGCTCAAGAGGTGATTCAAATATAACATAACCTCACAGATGCACTAATAGTGTTTCTCTCAAGTGTTTAAGGTAAATAATTCCAACTCAATGCACTCAAGAAAACAAACACAAGTAGACTTGGCAAGCTTCTAATATCAATACTTAAAACATATGCATGTTCAGATCAAAAGGTCTTTACTGGGTTGTAATGGGGCCAAGGACAGGGGAGGATAAATTTGGATAAGTAGCTATAGCTCAGAAGAAATAGAGGTGCACTAGGGAAAAAATGTAAACACAGTGAAATCTCACCCAAACCTCTAATTCAATCCTCTTCTCGACTCCATTATTTACAAAATTATTTTTCCATTTTTTTTCTTTTTCTCATCATCATTTTTTTTTTTTTTTTTTTTTTTTCTTCTTATTCTTTTTTTTTTTTTTTTTTTTTTTTTTTATCACACAACAGGATATAAATTATCATTTCAAAACATGATGAGGAACCAACTAGCCAATTCATCAGAATTCCCAAGGAGACCACACTTATTCACAAAATACTTCTATAGCTCCAGACTTTCCTATGGTTAAGGTAATCATTTGTTTTTCACTTAGGATCAGTGTATGAGCTTCAACACAAAGAAATATATACAGTATAGGCTCAAAGGGGTTATCAAAGGATAATAACAAGGTAGGCTTATTTGGCTAAAGAGGCTCAAGAACAAAAATGCCTTTATCACGTCTGAACATGCATATCAATCAAGTATATCAGAAAGAATCAAGCCAAGGCATATGTGCAAGCAATCAAGATACATATCACACAAGAAAGAAAATTAAGTGGCTCAAATCTCACACAGGGTGTTCATGTCATAATCAATTTCAACCTCTTGAACATTATAATCATCTTCCAAGCAAAGAAAAGCAAGGATTACAAACTATAAGTATTAAGTAAGTGAAGGAAAAATCTACAACTTAAACATCATCCAGAAATCAAGAGAAAAATGTAAAATTTATTGCACACAAAACTCGATAAAAATAACTTAAAACAGAAAAAATTAACACTCAAAAACAAAAAATTTAACACACAAAATACAATCTAACAGAAAAATCAGAAAAATCAGAATTTCTTCCCAGTAGACCACACTTAAATCACACAATGTCCTCAGTGTGTTACAATCATCAGATTATCAATTTCAGAGCAGCAAATAATATAGACAAGTGCAATAAAAAGTTAGGAAAAATGGGAAGAAATTTTCAGTGACACCCATCAGCAGATGTCTAAAACACCTAGCACCCATCAGTAGATGCTATTAAAATATTTTTTTTTTATTATTATTTATTTATTTTTTTTTTTTTTTTTTTTTTTTTTTTTTGAAAAAGGATACCGGTACTGTGACAACAGTCTCGGTGGCAAAGACCGGAACTGTTGCTACAGTGGAAAGCTTTGGCTATAAAAGGCTGCTCCTCCGCGTCCAGCGCCATTTCTGAACGCTCAATCTCTCTCTACTCCTCTGCTCTCTCTCTCTGCTCTCTCAACTCTCTGCTCTCTCTCGACTCTCTGCTCTCTCAACTCTCTCGAGCGTCTGGATCTCTGCAGGGAGCCTCTCCTCTGAGCATCTGGAGCTGTGTGGAACCTCTGCCACCGTGCCATCTGAAGAGTCTGAGATTTGCGAGGAGCTTCTCTGCCAGCCTACTACTCCAGGTAAGTCCTTTGCTCCTGGATCTGCCTTTCTTTCCGTTTTTTCTGCTCTCTCTCTCTCTGTATTACCTTTATTTTTCATTTCTGCCCTGCTCTCCCTTTACTGCTTTCCATCTTTATTTTCAGCTTTCTGCTCTTTATTTTTCACCTGCTAAACACTTAAAACACATAAAACACAATTGTCTTAAAACTTAAGGGGTATATCGGCTGGAAACCAGACGTTAATCTCCCTTCGTTTGAAGGTATGGCAGAGACAATCGGGTAGAACAACGCCACGTACCCCACTTAAAACTAAAACACAGAAACTGAATATACAAGAACAATATGGACAAGGACACTGGACGTAGATCCGTTTAGGACCCTTTGCAAGGACCGTGAAACAGATCTGAGACCAGACACAAAAACAATCAAAGACAGACAGGACAAAATAAATTTAACGGAAAACAAGAACAAATAAAGAAAACACAGAACTAATCTAAAAATTTTTTATGCTTCTCTTTTTTTTAGTTCTTTTTATTATTTTTTTATGTTTATTTTTTTCTTTTTTTATGTTTTTGTTCTTTTTATTTTTATATTTATTTTTTTATTTATGTATTTGTATATTACGAGAGGAAGGATGAGTGAAACGGAATCAGAGAGATATACCAGTCAACGGTGGCGTCCTACCGACGATCAAATCCAGATGATGACCAAAATATTCAACTATGGGGTCACACACCCAAGCCGAGCGCAAGTCGTCGAGATCGCGTCTCGACTAAGGGCTTTCGGCGAAGCCACTGAATACAACGTACACTGCTGGTTCAACAACCACGGCAATCGGGTCAAGCACTGGCAAGCGGAGATAGACCCCACTGGCACTCTCTTTTCACAACTGCCGCTGTACATGTACGGTAAGACCTCTGATCACACCTCCATTTTTTATTGAAAATTTTCACTTCCTCTTCTATAATTAACACAAGTTATTTATTTTTTTTTTTATTTTTATTTTTTTTTTTTATTTTTTTTTTTTTATTTTTTTTTTTTTTGTTTGAAAGAAAACAACTGGGTGATAATGAGGGCACCGAGGCTGCTGAATCTGTTTCCCGTTCCGATCATCATCGATGACGACAGAAATGAACGAGAAATTCCTCCACCAAAGCCTCCGCTCGTGACTTTTCGAACCAGAGCTCCCTCAACGGAGCTCTCCCTTAGACCACCACAACCAGCTCGTGAATTCTTTCAGTTTTAATGTTTTATGTTTTTTTTTTTTTTTTTTTTTTTTTTTTTTTTTTATGTTTTTATTGGCCGAGTGTGGCCAGAATATGGGCTGTAATATGAACACTTATATTTTTGTTGTTTTTATTTTTTTTTTTTATGTTTTTATGATGTTTTTGTTTTTTATTTGGTTTGTAATATTAACGATCACTAAAGATCGACCCCCTGAACAACCTTATTTTCACATATATCTATTGCAATTTCATTTTCAGATATGTTAAATCTCCAATTTTCCATTACTGTAATTTTTGCTCTTATGACCGAATGAAATCTTTCTTAGTCAAATTTTTCAATCAATAATCTGATGAAACAACTAAGAAATTATTTTACAGTGAAGAAAAATAAGGAAAAAATGAGATCTGAAATGAAATGTTTATTGATATGAAATAATAAGATACTGAGGGTCGAAATAAAATCAAAGAATACGCAAAACAATTTTTTGAATTTTTGAAATTTTTTTTTTTTTTTTTTTTTTTTTTTTTTTTTTTTTAAGGATAACAATGTGAAAACTAAGAAAAAAAGAAGAAAAAAAATATATACATATCAGAATACAGATTTGGCACGCTTTAAACAAAAAAATTTTATCACAAATTGTTTTTTTATGTTTTTAAATTTTTTTTTTTTTTTTTTTTTTTTTTTTTTTATTTTTTTTTAAAAATAATAATTCGAAAACTAAAAAGAAAAGGAAAAACAAACTTAAAAGAAAAACAAAAATCAGAAACTTCCCGAGACCACACTTAAACTACACTGTCCTAAATGTTTTCTAAGCATAAGATCATCAATTAAAACACTGAACAGATAAAGGACAAATGCAATAAAAGTCAGAAAACGGGGAAGAAAGAAAAAGAAAACTCCCCTGGATTATGGTGGCAGTTGCCAAAATTGGACAATCAGGGAGATGTCTTCTTCAGGATCCAAGACGGAAATTTTGAGGAAAAATTGCTTCATCCTCCAAATCTGATCAAGGAGAGAAATATCCTCCACCGCCGGATCTAAGCAGCAAATATTGTCACTGAGCAGATTCAATAGGTGTCTTTTGATCTTCGAACTGCTGTATGTACTGGCACCTTTGTCTTCCAGCGTGGGTGCATGCTGATCAAATTTATATGTACCTCCTGCAATATGGTTAGTGCAAAATGGTTCCACAGAAATATCATGCAGAGGTAAAACACCCAAATCTAGTGTAACAAGCTGAACCTCAGATACATCCTCAGAACATGAATCAATTTTAAAATTACATGCATTATCAACCACAGACTCATATTCATGTTCAGTGCATGGAGAATAAACATTTGAATGTGATAGTAAAAAGCAATTCTCATCATGCACAGAGGAAAAATTAAAATCAGACTCAGCAACAATATAATCATTAGCATACCGATCATCATCACAATCAACCGAATAATCAAATTGTGGTATGCTTACCTCCACTTCCTTGAAGATTTGTAAAGTAGTGGAGGATGAAGGTGGTCTACCTGGCTCAAAAGTATTGCTTATTCCTGCCTGGGCCTCAAAATCTTCATCAGTCTCCTTAGGTGCAATAGTGGTCATCTGCCCGATCTGATCAGTCAGATTCTGAATTGCCGCTTGAGTTTCTTGCTGAAACTCTATGCTATTTTTCTTGAACTGCATGTTCCCTTTCTGTAACTGAACGTTCTGCATGGTCATCTGCTCCAGTAACTCCTTTATTGTAGGCTCAGAAATCGAAGGCTGAGGAGTAAATTGAGCAGTAGCATCATAGAACTGCATCTGCTGTTCTTGCTGGACTAGTGGAGGCATCAAAGTATTCTGGAATGGTGGTTCTTGATATCGATACTGTGGAGCACTGTACCATCCCAAGGTAGGGTCATTCCCTCCAGGACCGTTGCTGTATCTATCTTGTGCAGGGAAAAATTCGATCAGAAAATTTTGCTCAAGATCTTCCCATCTGGTAATGAGTCCTCGAGGAAGACAATTCAACCAATCCTTAGCTGCTCCTTGTAATGAATGCTGAAACGCCGTCAAGAAAATGTAATCATCTGGGACATTTGGAGGTTTCATTGCAGAACAAATTCTATAGAAATTTGCCAAATGTTCATGTGGGCATTCTCCTGCAAATCCATGAAACTTAGGGAGCAGATATATCAGTCCAGCGCTTAGAACGCAATGAATATCATCCTTTGAAGGTGGGACCGGCTCACTAGGAGCGCTCTCAGTAATTTGAGGATGATCCATATAATTCCCATCATAGAATTCAGCAGAATTACAATCAGGGTAACAAGCAGAAGGAGATTCATAATTACAGGCACTCGCAGAATAAGCACTATTCACAAAATCAAAATAGGTAGACATGGAAAATAAAAATAAAAATTAAACACTAAAAATTACTAGACAAACAAAATACAACACATTTATACATGCTACAGGCACACACAAAACAGAACATAAAAATAATTTTATTATTATTTTTGTTTTAAAATTAATTTTTTTTTTTTACTCTTTTTTTTTTTAATTAACAGACAAAATACATACGACACACATACAAAAAAATAGAACATCACAACACATTTAAACATGCTACAGGCACAAACAAGACAGAACATCAACAAAACGTTTTTTTTTTTTTTTTTTAAATATAACAACTAAATACAAAACACAACACAATAAAAATATAAAAGACAAAACATATATTAACACAACATAATCGAAAAACACAGCAAAAATCTAAAACAAAAAACCTGGAACTGAGTGACAACGCCGCCAAAATTTGCTGAAGGTGTCGTTGTCGCCTACAAAAATACAAAACACAAAACACACAAAAGACACATATTAACAGAACAAAAATTTACACAACAAGAATCTAAAACCAAACCGTCTTTGGTCCCCGGCAACGGCGCCAAAATTTGCTAAACGGGTCGCACCGCTCACAAAAATTGTGCATAAAAGAAATGCAGTATAGTTTACTAGGAAGTGACTCCTAGGTCGTCTCTCAAGGACCAATATTTGTGGTTCGGTCTTAGATTTAACACGAAGTGGGGGGGGGGTTTGTGATTTTGGTTTTGAGGCGGTAAAATTAAAGTTGACTGGAAATTAAATAAAATATAATTAAAAACACTGAAATAAATTTTAACGGTGGTAAAAACTGAACGGTAAAAATGGAAAAACGGAACAGTAAATATGCAGAAACGGTAAAATTTAACGATGCAAAAAAAAAAAAAAAAAAAAAAACAATAAATGGTAAAATAAAAGAGACAGTAAAAATAAAAAGCACATGGAAATCAAATTTAGCAAAGACACAAGACTTGAAATAAAATGCTGTGAAAATAAAATTAACGAACTGTTTCAAAACACTGATACACTTCCGAAATAAAACACTACATTTTGCACTTTGCACTGTTGAAAATGGAAACTAATAGAGCTTGTTACTGGAAAAGGAAGAAGGAAGAGGCATAAGCCTCTTCCAAGCCGTGAGTGGTACTAACTACTCCTAAATTCTGATGCTAAAATCTGATCCTTCTTCTCTGCTTGCTGATACTCTTTTATAGGCCATTCTCTCACCAATAGTCTCCTCCCGTGAGTTTCCAGTAAAAACCGTGACATTCAATGTGGTCCCCTCCAAAATGCTGCTTCTCCAAACTGCTTGATTGTGCAGGCCGTGTGCTTCCAATCTTAAATGGTGGTTGCTCCTTCAAGGTGATGGACTGCTCTACGTGCTGCACCTCCTCCATGAGCATGCTTTCCTTCTTCATGCTGAACGGATCACACTTCCTCCTCTGGACGCTGCTTCCATGAGCTAGCCATGACTTTTTCTCTTCTTTATTTTCCTTCCTGCACCCCGATGTGTTGCTGCCTTCTTCAGAGTGCACCTCCAACTCAAGACCGTTAGCTGCATGATCATGGGCTGTTGCCATGTGCGTGGAATGAAGTGTTGCTGGACACTCCTTCTCTCACGTGGGTGTCTTCCTTGCTGCCACATGCTGGATGGAAGCTGCGTGGGTGAGCGTGAAGGCTTCTGGACTTTGCCTCCAAGCTGGACCGACCAAGCAAATACCGTGTGCAGTGTGCTGATGTGGTTTGGACCAGCTTCTTCTTCCTCCACCGCATGCTGCTACTGTTGGGCCGTGTGTGCCTCTTCATCCTGGATGTGTTTGTATAAGTGTGGAGGCTGCTGGACTAGATTGTTGCAGTTATGTGCTTTTGTTAGATGATGATTTGGATGCTTCTTCTTCACTTGCTTGGACGTGAGAAAACTGGACGGTGCAGCTGGTCATGACACCTCCCAGTTGGACCATGAAGGTAGCTGCTTGACTTCTTCTGTGCACCCACACTACTGCCATGCTTTTCCATGGAGCAACCAACACGCTTCTTCATTCATTTTCTGGCCATGAACGTGCTGAACAGCAGCCCTTGGATGCATGGTTTTGTTGGATGGAAGAAGGTGTGGGTAATGCGTGTTGCTTCCCAAAATCACTTAAAGTGTATGTGGAGTGATTTACGTGTGCATATCTGCATCTTTTCACTTTGCTAGATGTAACCCTTTTTCAATAATGAAGCACCCCTTTGAAAGGATAAAATGACCATAATGTCCTCATTCTTTGTACATACTTCTTTAATGGAGAGTTTTTGATTATTTGGCAGCCTTCTAAATGTCCAAGAATATTATCCAATAATTCTTTACAATTAATAATGCAAATAATTAGCCTCAAATAATTCAAATTAATGAAAATAAGAATTTCTAGACAAATTAAGCACAATTAGGAAAAATAGGATAATACTGAACATTACAGCACAATTCCCCCATTAATTCTAGCACAATAAACTAAGTGAAGTGAAGAAAATAATGATTCATCATGGAGTAAGTGGAGGAAGTGGAGGAAGTGAAGGTAGTGGAGGAAGTGGAGGAAGTGGAGGAAGTGGAGGAAGTGCACGAAGTGGACGATCTGGACGAATTGGACGAAGTTGATGAAGTGGACTAAGTGGACGAAGTGAAGGAAGTGGAGGAAGTGGAGGAAGTGGAGGAAGTAGACGAAGTGGACGAACTGGACGAAGTGGAAGAAGTGGAAGAAGTGGACGAAGGACAAAGTGGACGAAGTGAAGGAAGTGGACGAAGTGGAGAAAGTGGACGAAGTGGAGGAAGTGGAAGAAGTGGACGAAGTGCAGGAAGTGGACGATGTGGAGGAAGTGGAGGAAGTACACGAAGTTGACGAATTGGACGAGGTGGACGAAGTGGAAGAAGTGGACAAAGTTGACGAAATGAAGGAAGTGGAGGAAGTCGACGAAGTGAAGGAAGTGAAGGAAGTGGAGGAAGTGGAGGAAATCGAGGAAATGAAGGAAGCAGAAGAAGTGGACAAAGTTCAGGAAGTGGATGAGGTGGACGAAGTGGAGGAAGTAGAGGAAATGGACGAGGTGGACGAACTGGACAAATTAGATGAAGTGGAGGAAGTGGATGAAATGGACGAAGTGGACGAAGTGGACAAACTGGACGAATTGGACGAGGTGGACAAAGTGGATGAAGTGCAGGAAGCGGAGGAAGTGGACAAAGTGGACGAAGTGAAGGAAGTGGAGGAAGTGGAGGAAGTGGACGAAGTTGACAATGTGGGCGAAGTGGACGAAGTGGGCAAAGTGGACGAAGTGGATGAAGTGGACGAAGTGGACGTAGTTGACGAAGTGGACAAAGTGGAGGAAGTGGAGGAAGTGCAGGAAATGGAGGAAATGAAAGAAGTGGACGAAGTGGATCAAGTGGACAAAGTGGACGAAGTGGACAATGTGGACGAAGTGGACGATGTGGACGATGTTGACGAAGTTGACGAAGTGGACGAAGTGGATGAAGTGGTCGAAGTGGGCGTAGTGGAGTAAGTGGAGGAAGTGGAGGAAGTGAAGGAAGTGGAGGAAGTGGAGGAAGTGGACGAAGTGGAGGAAGTGCACGAAGTGGACGATCTGGACGAATTGGACGAAGTTGATGAAGTGGAGGAAGTGGACAAAGTGAAGGAAGTGGAGGAAGTGGAGGAAGTAGACGAAGTGGACGAAGTGGACGAATTGGACGAAGTGGGAGAAGTGGAAGAAGTGGACGAAGTGGATAAAGTGGACGAAGTGAAGGATGTGGAGGATGTGGACGAAGTGGACGAAGTGGAGGAAGTGGATGAAGTGGAAGAAGTGGACGAACTGCAGGAAGTGGACGATGTGGACGAAGTGGAAGAAGTGGAGGAAGTGGAGGAACTGGGCAAATTAGACGAAGCGGAGGAAGTGGCGGAAGTGGAGGAAGCGGAGGAAGTGGACGAAATGGACGAAGTAAAGGAAGTGGAGGAAGTGGAGGAAGTGGAGCAAGTGGACGAAGTTGACGAAGTGGATGATGTGGACGATGTGTACGAAGTGGACGAAGAGGACGATGTTGACGAAGTGGACAATGTGGACAAAGATGACGAAGTGGCGAAGTTGATGAAGTTGACGACGTGGAAGAAGTGGATGAAGTGACGAAGTGGACGTAGTGGATGAAGTGACGAAGTGGACGAAGTGGAGGAGGTGGACAAAGTGGAGGAAGTGGACGAAGTAGAGGAAGTGGAGGAAGTGGAGGACGTGGACGAAGTGCAGGAAGTGGACGAAATGGGCGAAGTTGAGGAAGTGGTGGAAGTGGAGGAAGTGGACGGAGTGGACGAATTGGACAAAGTGGACGAAGTGGAGGAAGTGGTGGAAGTGGAGGAAGTGGACAAAGTCGACAAAGTGGACGAAGTGAAGGAAGTGAAGGACGTGGGGGAAGTAGAGGAAGTGGACAAAGTGGAAGAGGTTGAAGAAGTGGGCGAAGTGGACGAACTGAAGGAAGTGGAGGAAGTGGAGGAAGTAGACGAACTGGACGAATTGGACGAAGTGGAAGAAGTGGAGGTAGTGGACAAAGTGGACGAAATGAAGGAAGCGGAGGAAGTCGACGAAGTGAAGGAAGTGGTGGAAATGAAGGAAATGGAGGAGGTGGAGGAAGTGGAGGAAGTAGAAGAAGTTGACGAAGCGCAGGAAGTGGATAAGGTGGACGAAGTGGAGGAAGTGGACGAGGTGGACGAACTGGACAAATTAGATGAAGTGGAGGAAGTCGAGGAAGTGGAGGAAGTGGATGAAATGGACGAAGTGGACGAAGTGGAGGAAGAGGACGTAGTGGAGGAGGTGCAGGAAGTAGTCGAAGTGGACGAAGTGAATGAAGTGGACAAGTGTAGGAAGTGGACGAAGTGGACCAACTGGACGAATTGGACGAAGTGGATGAAGTGGAGGAAGTGGAGGAAGTGGACAAAGTGATGGAAGTGGAGGAAGCAGATGAAGTGGAGGAAGTGGACGAAGTTGACAATGTGGGCGAAGTGGACGAAGTGGGCAAAGTGGACAAAGTGGACGAAGTCGATGAAGTGGACGTAGGTGACAAAGTGGACAAAGTGGACAAACTGGACGAAGTGGATTAAGTGGAAGAAGTGCAGGAAATGGAGGAAATGAAAGAAGTGGACAAAGTGGATCAAGTGGAAGAAGTTGACGAAGTGGACAATGTGGACGAAATGGACGAAGTGGACGATGTGGACGAAGTGGACGAAGTTGATGAAGTGAACGAAGTGGACGTAGTGGAGTAAGTGGAGGAAGTGGAGGAAGTTGACGAAGTGGACGAATTCGACGAAGTGCACGAAGTTGAGAAAAAGTGAAGGAAGTGGAGGAAGTGGACGATGTGGAGGAATTGAAGTAAGTGGAGAAAGTAGAGGAAGTTGACGAGGTGGACAAGTTGGACGAAGTGGAGGAAAAGTGGAGGAAGTGGAGGAAATGGAGGAAGTGGACCAAGTGGACAAAGTAGACAAAGTGGAGGAAATGGAGGAAGTGGACAAAGTGCAGGAAGTGGACGAAGTGGAGGAAGTGGACGAACTGGAGGAAGTGGATAAAGTAGACGAAGTGGACGAACTGGACTAATTGGACAAAGTGGAGGAAGTGGACGATGTTGACGAAGTGGTCGAAGTTGACGAAGTGGGCGAAGTGGAGGATGGGGACGAATTGGATGAAGTGGAGGAAGTGGACGAAGTGCAGGAAGTGGAAGAAGTGGACGAAGTGGAGTAAGTGGACGAAGATGACAAACTGGACGAATTGGACGATGTCGACGAAGTGGAGGAAATGGACGAATTGGAAAAAGTGGACGAAGTTGAGCAAGTGGAGGAAATGGTGGAAATGACGAAGTGGAGGAAGTGAAGGAATTGGAGGAAGTGGACAAAGTGTATGAAGTGGACAAAGTGGAGGAAATGGAGGAAGGTGACGAAGTGAACGAATTGAACGAATTGAACGAAGTGGACGAAGTGGACGAAGTGGAGGAATAGTTGAGGAAATTGTGGAAATGGACGAAGTGGAGGAAGTGGAGGAAGATGACAAAGTGGACGAAGTGAAGGAGGTGGACGAAGTGGAGGAAGTGGGCGAATGTGAGGAATTTGATGAAGTGGGCAAAGTGGACGAAGTTCACGAAGTGGGCAAGTGGATGAAGTGGACGAAGTGGAGAAAGTGGAGGAAATGGAGGAAATGGAGGAAGTGGAAGAAGTGGACGAAGTGGAGCAAGTGCACGATGTGGACGAAGTGGACGACGTTGACGAAGTGGACGAAGTGGACGAAGTGGACGAAGTTGACGAAGTGGACGAAGTTGACGAAGTGGACGAAGTTGACGAAGTGGACGAAGTTGACGAAGTGGACGAAGTGGACGAAGTGGATGAAGTGACGAAGTGGACGAAGTGGATGAAGTGGACGTAGTGGAGTAAGGGGAGGAAGTGGAGGAAGTGGAGGAAGTTGACGAGGTGGACAAATTCGCCGAATTCGATGAAGTTGAGGAAAAGTGGAGGAAATGGAGGAAGTGGAAGAAGTGGAAGAAGTGGAGGAAGTGGACGGAGTGTAGGAAGTTGGCGAAATGGAAGAAGTGGACGAAGTGGGCAAAGTGGACAAAGTTGAGGAAGTGGAGGAAGTGGAGGAAATGGAGGAAATGGACGAAGTGGAGGAAGTGGAGGAAGTGGAGGAAGTGGACAAAGTGGAGGAAGTGGAGGAAGTTGACGAAGTGGAGGAATTGAACGAAGTGGACGAAGTGGAGGAATAGTGGGCGAAATTGTGGAAATGGAGGAAGTTGAGGAAGTGGACGAAATGTAGTAAATGGAGGAAATGGACTAAGTGGACGAACTGAAGGAGGTGGAAGAAGTGGAGGAAGTGGACGAAGTGGAGGAAGTGGACGAAGTTGATGAAGTGGGCGAAGTGGCGAATTGGACGAAGTCGAAGAGGTGGACGAAGTGGAGGAAGTGGACGAAGTTGTCGAATTTGACGAAGTGGGCGAAGTGGACGAAGTGGGCAAGTGGACGAAGTTGACGAAGTGGGCAAAGTGGATGAAGTGGAGGAAGTGGAGGAAGTGGAGGAAATGGAGGAAGTGGAAGAAGTGGACGAAGTAGAGCAAGTGGACGAAGTTGACGATGTGGACGACGCTGACGAAGTGGACGATGTGGATGAAGTGGACGAACTTGACGAAGTGGACGAACTTGACGAAGTTGACGACATGGACGAAGTGACGAAGTGGACGTAGTGGACTTAGTGCATGAAGTGGACGAAGTGGATGAAGTGGTCGTAGTGGAGTAAGTGGAGGAAGTGGAGGAAGTTGACGAAGTGGGCAAATTCGACGAATTCGTTGAAGTTGAGGAAAAGTGGAGGAAATGGAGGAAGTGGAAGAAGTGGAAGAAGTGGAGGAGGTGGAGGAAGTGGAGGAAGTAGAGGAAGTGGACAAAGTGGACGAAGTGGAGTAATTGGAGGAGGTTGAGAAAGCGGAGGAAGTTGATGAAGTGGAGGAAGTTGATGAAGTTGACGAAGTGGAGGAAGTGGACGAAATGGACGAAGTGCAGGAAGTGGAGGAAGTGGAGGAAGCGTAGCAAGTGGACGAAGTGGATGAAGTGGCGGAAGTGGATGAAATGGACGAAGTGGACGAAGCGGAGGAAGAGGACGAAGTGGAGGAGGTGCAGGGAGTAGTCGAAGTGGACGAAGTGGATGAAGTGGAGGAAGTGGACGAAGTGGATGAACTGAACGAATTTGACGAAGTAGACGAACTGGATGAAGTGCAAGAAGTGGAGGAAGTGGACAAAGTGAAGGAAGTGGAGGAAGCGGATGAAGTAGAGGAAGTGGACGAAGTTGACAATGTGGCCGAAGTGGACGAAGTGGGCAAAGTGGACGAACTTGACGAAGTGGATGAAGTTGACGTAGTTGACGAAGTGGACAAAGTGGAGGAAGTGGAGGAAGTGCAGGAAATGGAGCAAATGAAAGAAGTGGACAAAGCGGATCAAGTGGTCGAAGTTGACGAAGTGGACGATGTTGACGAAGTGGACAATGTGGACGAAATGGACGAAGTGGATGATGTGGACGAAGTAGATGAGGTTGACGAAGTGGACGAAGTGGACGTAGTGGAGTAAGTGGACGAAGTGGAGGAAGTGAAGGAAGTGGAGGAAGTGGAGGAAGTTGACGAAGTGGACGAATTCGACGAAGTGGACGAAGTTGAGGAAAAGTGAAGGAAATGGAGGAAGTTGACGAAGTGGAGGAAGTGGAGGAAGTGGAGGAAGTGGAGGAAGTGGAAGAAGTGGACGAAGTGGAGGAAGTGTACGAAGTTGACGAATTTGACGAAGTAGGCGAAGTGGACGAAGTGGGCAAGTGTACAAAGTGGACAAAGTGGGTGAAGTGGAGGAAGTGGAGGAGGTGGAAGAAGTGGAGGAAGTGGACGAAGTGGACGAAATGGAGGAAGTGGAAGAAGTGGACGAAGTGGAGCAAGTGGACGAAGTTGATGATGTGGAGGAAGTGGGCGATGTAGACGAAGTGGACGAAGTTGACGACGTGGACGAAGTGGATGAAGTGACGAAGTGGACGTAGTGGACTTAGTGCATGAAGTGGACGAAGTGGATGAAGTGGACGTAGTGGAGTAAGTGGAGTGGCGGAAGTGGAGGAAGTTGACGAAGTGGACAAATTCGACGAAGTGGATGAAATGGACGAAGTGGACGAAGTGGATGAAATGGATGATGTGGACAAAGTGGAGGAAGCAGAGGAAGTTGACGAAGTGGATGAAGTGGAGGAAGTGGATGAAATGGACGAAGTGGGCGAAGTGGAGGAAGAGGACGAAGTGTAGGAGGTGCAGGAAGTAGTCGTAGTGGACGAAGTGAACGAAGTGGACGAAGTGGAGGAAGTGGACGAATTGGACGAAGTGGATGAAGTGCAGGAAGTGGAGGAAGTGAAGGAAGTGGAGGAAGCAGATGAAGTTGAGGAAGTGGACAAAGGTGAGAATGTGGGCGAAGTGGACCAAGTGGGCAAAGTGGACGAATTGATGAAGTGGATTAAGTGGACGTAGTTGACCAAGTGGACCAAGTGGACAAAGTGGAGGAAGTAGAGGAAATGCAGGAAATGGAGGAAATGAAAGAAGTGGACAAAGTGGATCAAGTGGACGAAGTTGACGAAGTGGACGATAGTGGAGGAAGTGGAGGAAATGGAGGAAGTGGAGGAAGTGGACAAAGTGCAGAAAGTGCACGAACTGGAGGAAGTCGACGAAGTGGAGGAAGTGGATAAAGTGGACGAACTGGACGAACTGGACTAATTGGACAAAGTGGAGGAAGTGGAGGAAGTGGACGAAGTTGACGAAGTGGTCGAAGTTGACGAAGTGGGCGAAGTGGAGGAAGTGCAGGAAATGGAGGAAATGAAAGAAGTGGACAAAGTGGATCAACTGGTCGAAGTTGACGAAGTGGACAATGTGGACGAAATGGACGAAGTGGAAGATGTGGACGAAGTTGACGAAGTGGACGAAGTGGACATAGTGGAGTAAGTGGAGGAAGTGGAGGAAGTGAATGAAGTGGAGGGAGTGGAGGAAGTTGACGAAGTGGACGAATTCGACGAAGTGGACGAAGTTGAGGAAAAGTGAAGGAAGTGGAGGAAGTGGACTATGTGGAGGAAGTTGACGAGGTGGACGAATTGGACGAAGTTGAGGAAAAGTGGAGGAAGTAGAGGAAATGGAGGCAGGGGAGGAAGTGGAGGAAATGGAGGAAGTGAAGGAAGTGGACAAAGTGCAGGAAGTGGACGAAGTGGAGGAAGTGGATAAAGTGGATGAAGTGGACGAACTGGACTAAATCGACAAAGTGGAGGAAGTGGAGGAAGTGGACGAAGTTGACAAAGTGGTCGAAGTTGACGAAGTGGGCGAAGTGGAGGAAGTGGACGAATTGGATGATGTGGAGGAAGTGGACGAAGTGCAGGAAGTGGAAGAAGTGGACGAAGTGGAGTAAGTGGACGAAGATGACGAAATGGAAGAAGTGGACAAAGTTGAGGAAGTGGAGGAAGTGGAGGAAATGGAGGAAGTGGAGGAAGTGGAGGAAGTGAAGGAAGTGGAGGAAGTTGGGGAAGAAGAGGAAGTTGTTGAAATGGAAGAAGTGGATGAAGGGGACAAAGTGGACAAAGTGGACGAAGTTGAGGAAGTGGAGGAAGTGGAGGAAATGAACGAAGTGGAGGAAGTGGAGCAAGTGGAGGAAGTGGACATAGTTGACGAAGTGGAGCAAGTGGAGGAAATTGACGAAGTGGAGGAATTGAACGAAGTGGACGAATTGGACGAAGTGGAGGAATAGTGGGGGAAATTGTGGAAATGGAGGAAGTGGAGGAAGTGGACGAAATGTAGTAAGTGGAGGAAATGGATAAAGTGGACAAAGTGGACGAAGTAAAGGAGGTGGAAGAAGTGGAGGAAGTGGACGAAGTGGAGGAAGTGGACGAAGTTGATGAAGTGGGCGAAGTGGACGAATTGGACGAAGTGGAAGAAGTGGACGAAGTGGAGGAAGTGGACGAAGTTGACGAATTTGACGAAGTGGGCGAAGTGGACGAAGTGGGCAAGTGGACGAAGTTGACGAAGTGGATGAAGTGGACAAAGTGGATGAAGTGGACGAAGTGGAGGAACTGAAGGAAGTGGAAGAAGTGGACGAAGTGGAGCAAGTGGACGAAGTTGACGTTGTGGACGATGTTGACGAAGTGAACGAAGTGGATGATGTGGACAAAGTGGAAGAAGTTGACGAAGTGGACGAAGTTGACGAAGTTGACGACGTGGACGAAGTGGATGAAGTGACGAAGTGGAGGAAGTGGACTTAGTGCATGAAGTGGACGAAGTGGATGAAGTGGACGTAGTAGAGGAAGTGGAGGATGTGGAGGAAGTTGATAAAGTGGACAAATTCGATGAAGTTGAGGAAAAGTGGACGAAATGGGGGAATTGGAAGAAGTGGAAGAAGTGGAGGAAGTGTAGGAAGTGGACAAAGTGGACGAAGTGGAGTAAGTGGAGGAGGTGGAGAAAGTGGAGGAAGTTGACGAAGTGGAGGAAGTGGACGAAGTTGATGAAGTGGAGGAAGTGGAGGAAGTGGAGGAAGTGTAGGAAGTGTAGGAAGTGGACGAAATGGACGAAGTGCAAGAAGTGGACGAAGTGCAAGAAGTGGACGAAGTGGAGGAAGTGGACGAAGTTGATGAATTAGACGAATTGGACGAAGTGGAGGAAGTGGTGGAAGTGGACAAACAGGACAAAGTGGACGAAGTGGACGAAGTGAAGGAAGTGGAGGAAGTTGGGGAAGCAGCGGAAGAGGACGAAGTAGAAAAGTGGACGAAGTGGGCGTAGTGGACGAAGTTGACAAAGTGGACTTAGTGGACGAAGTGGGAAAAGTGGACGAAGTTGACAAAATGGAGGAAGTGGAGTAAGTGGAGAAAGTGGAGGAAGTTGACGAAGTGAACGAATTTGACGAATTCGACAAAGTTGAGAAAAAGTGGAGGAAATGGAGGAAGTGGAGGAAGTGGAGGAAAAGGAGGAAGTGGACCAAGTCGATGAAGTGGACAAAGTAGACAAAGTAGAGGAAGTGGAGGAAGTGGACGATGTGAACAAAGTGCAGGAAGTCGACGAAGTGGTGGAAGTGGAGGAAGTGGACAAAGTGGACGAAGTGGACGAACTGGACTAATTGGACAAAGTGGAGAAAGTGGAGGAAGTGGAGGAAGTAGACGAAGTTGACGAAGTGCTCGAAGTTGACGAAGTGGGCGAAATGGAGGAAATGGACGAATTAGACGAAGTGGAGGAAGTGGAGGAAGTGGACGAAGTTGACGAAATGGAAGAAGTGGAAAAAGTGGACGTAGTTGAGGAAGTGGAGGAAATGGAGGAAATGGATGAAGTGGAGGAAGTGGAGGAATTGGAGGAAGTGGACAAAGTGTACGAAGTGGACGAAGTGGACGAAGTGGAGGAAGGTGACGAAGTGGATGAATTGAACGAAGTGGACGAATTGGACGAAGTGGCGGAATAGTGGAGGAAATTGTGGAAATGGAGGAAGTGGAGGAAGTGGACGATGTGGACAAAGTGGACAAAGTGAAGGAGGTGGAGGAAGTGGAGGAAGTGGAGGAAGTTGATGAAGTGGGCGTAGTGGACGAAGTGGACGAATTGGACGAAGTGGAGGAAGTGGAGGAAGTGGACGAAGTTGATGAATTTGACGAAGTGGACGAAGTTGACGAAGTGGGCAAGTGGATGAAGTGGACGAAGGTGACAAAGTGGACGAACTGGACGAGGTGGAGAAAGTGGAAGAAGTGGAGGAAGTGGAGGAAATGAAAGAAATGGAGGAAGTGGAAGAAGTGGAGGAAGTGGAGGAACTTGACGAAATGGAAGAAGTGGACGAAGTGGAGTAAGTGGAGCAAGTGGAGGAAGTGGAGAAAGTGGAGGAAGTTGACGAATCGAACAAATTTGACGAATTCGACGAAGTTGAGGAAAAGTGAAGGAAATGGAGGAAGTGGAGGAGGAGGACGAAGTGGAGGAAGTGGAGGAAGTAGACGAAGTGGTGTAAGTGGACAAAGTGGACAAGTTGAAGAAGTGGGCGAAGTCGACGAAGTTGATGAAGTGGGCGAAGTGGACGAAGTTGACAAAGTGGACGAAGTGGAGGAAGTGGACGAAATGGAGGAAATGGAGGAAGTGGAAGAAGTGGAGCAAGTGGACGAGTTGACGAAGTGGACAAAGTGGACGATGTTGACGAAGTGGACGATGTGGATGAAGTGGACGAGGTTGACGACGTGGACGAGGTGGACGAAGTGGTTGAAGTGACGAAGTGGACGTAGTGGATGAAGAGGAGGAAGTGGAGGAAGTTGACGAAGTGGAAAAATTCGATGAATTCGACGAAGTTGAGGAAAAGTGGAGGAAATGAAGGAAGTGAAGGAAGTTGAAGAAGTGGTGGATGTGGAGGAGGTGGAGGAAGTGGACAAAGTGGACAAAGTGGAGTAAGTGGAGGAAGTGGACGAAGTTGACGAAGTTGTGGAAGTGGAGGAAGTGGAGGAAGTGGATGAAATGGACGAAGTGCAGGAAGTGGATGAATTGGACGCATTGGATAAAGCGAAGGAAGTGGTGGAACTGGACAAAGTGGACGAAGTGAAGGAACAGGAGGAAGTGGACGAAGTGGAGAGAGTGGACGAAGTGGGCGAAGTGGACGAAGTTGACAAAGTGGACGAAGTTGACAAAGTGGACGAAGTGGACTTAGTGGACAAAGTGGACGAACTGGACAAAGTGGAGGAAGTGGAGGAAGTTGACGAAGTGGACGAATTTGACGAATTCGACGAAGTTGAGGAAAAGTGGAGGAAATGGTGTAAGTGGAGGAAGTGGAGGAAGTGGACAAAGTGGACAAAGTGAAGGAAGTGGAGGAAGTGGACGAAGTTGACAATGTGGGCGAAGTGGACGTAGTGGACGAAGAGGGCAAAGTGGACGAAGTTGACGAAGTGGATGAAGTGGACGAAGTGGACGTAGTTGACGAAGTGGACAAAGTGGACAAAGTGGAGGAAGTCGAGGAAGTCGAGGAAGTGCAGGAAATGGAGGAAATGAAAGAACTGGACGAAGTGGATCAAGTGGACAAAGTTGACGAAGTGGACAATGTGGACAATGTGGACGAAATGGACGAGGTGGACGAAGTGGACGATGTTGACGAAGTGGACGAAGTGGGCGAAGTGGAGTAAGTGGAGGAAGTGAAGGAAGTGGAGGAAGTGGACGAAGGAAGTGGACGAAGTGCAGGAAGTGCACGAAGTGGACGATCTGGACGAATTGGACGAAGATGATGAAGTGGACGAAGTAAAGGAAGTGGACGAAGTGGAGGAAGTGGACGAACTGGACGAATTGGATGATGTGGAAGAAGTGGACGAACTGGACAAAGTGAAGGAAGTGGAGGAAGTGGAGGAAGTGGAGGAAGTAGAGGAAGTGTAAGAAGAGGACGAAGTGCAGGAATTGGACGATGTGGACGAAGTGGAGGAAGTGGAGGAAGTGGACGAACTGGGAAATTAGACGAAGTGGAGGAAGTGGCGGAAGTGGAGGAAGCGAAGGAAGTGGACGAAATGGACGAAGTGAAGGAAGTGGAAGAAGTGGACGAAGTGGAGCAAGTGGACGAAGTTGACGAAGTGGATAATGTGGACGAAGTGTACGAAGTGGACGAAGAGGACGATGTTGACGAAGTGGACGATGTGGACGAAGATGACGAAGTGGACGAAGTTGTTGAAGTTGACGAAATGGACGAAGTGGAGGAAGTGGACGAAGTGGACAAAGTGGAAGAAGTGCAGAAAGTTGACGAAGTGGGCGAAGTGGAAGAAGTGGACGAACTGGACGAATTTGACGAAGTGGACTAGGTGGAGGAAGTGGTAGAAGTGGAGGAAGTGGAGAAAGTGGACGAAGTGAAGGAAGTGGAGGACGTGGGGGAAGTATAGGAAGTGGACGAAGTGGAGGAAGTGGACAAAGTTGACGAAGTGGGCGAAGTGGACGAAGTGGACGAAGTGGAGGATGTGGAGGAAGTACACGAAGTGGACGAATTGCACGAAGTGGACGAAGTGGAAGAAGTGGACAAAGTGGACGAAATGAAGGAAGTGGAGGAAGTCGACGAAGTGAAGGAAGTGGAGGAAGTGGAGGAAATCGAGGAAATGAAGGAAGTAGAAGAAGTGGACAAAGTTTAGGAAATGGATGAGGTGGACGAAGTGGAGGAAGTAGAGGAAATGGACGAGGTGGATGCACTGGACAAATTAGATGAAGTGGAGGAAGTGAATGAAATGGACGAAGTCGACGAAGTGGAGGAAGAGGACGAAGTGGAGGAGGTGCAGGAAATAGTCGAAGTAGACGAAGTGGAGGAAATGGAGAAGTGGACGAAGTGGACAAACTGGACGAATTGGACGAAGTGGACAAAGTGGATGAAGTGTAGGAAGTGGAAGAAGTGGACAAAGTGGACAAATTGAAGGAAGTGGAGGAGGTGGACAAAGTGGAGGAAGTGGACGAAGTTGACAATGTGGGCGAAGTGGACGAAGTGGGCAAAGTGAACGAAGTTGACGAAGTGGATGAAGTGGACGTAGTTGACGAAGTGGACAAAGTGGAGGAAGTGCAGGAAATGGAGGAAATGACGAAGTGGACAATGTGGACGAAATGGACGACGTGGATGATGTGGACGATGTTGACGAAGTTGACGAAGTGGACGAAGTGGACGAAGGGGTCCAAGTGGACGTAGTGGAGTAAGTGGAGGAAGTGGAGGAAGTGAAGGAAGTGGAGGAAGTGGAGGAAGTGGAGGAAGTGGAGGAAGTGGACGTAGTGGAGGAAGTGCACGAAGTGGACGATCTGGACGAATTGGACGAAGTTGATGAAGTGGAGGAAGTGGACGAAGTGAAGGAAGTAGAGGAAGTGGAGGAAGTGGAGGAAGAAGACGAATTGGACGAAGTGGACGAATTGGACGAAGTGGAAGAAGTGGAAGAAGTGGACGAAGCGGACAAAGTGGACGAAGTGAAGGAAGTGGAGGAAGTGGAGGAAGTGGAGGAAGTGGAAGAAGTGGACGAAGTGCAGGAAGTGGACGATGTGGAGGAAGTGGAGGAAGTGGACGAACTGGGCAAATTAGACGAAGCGGGGGAAGTGGCAAAAGTGGAGGAAGCGGAGGAAGTGGACGAAATGGACGAAGTGGACGAAGTGAAGGAAGTGGAGGAAGTGGAAGAAGTGGACGAAGTAGAGCAAGTGGACGAAGCTGACGAAGTGGATGATGTGGACGAGGTGTACGAAGTGGACGAAGAGGACGATGTTGACAAAGTGGACGATGTGGACGAAGATGACGAAGTGGACGAAGTTGATGAAGTTGACGACGTGGAAGAAGTGGATGAAGTGACGAAGTGGATGAAGTGATGAAGTGGACGAAGTGGAGGAGGTGGACAAAGTGGAGGAAGTGGACGAAGTAGAGGAAGTGGAGGAAGTGGACGAACTGGACGAATTGGACAAGGTGGACGAAGTGGAGGAAGTGGTGGAAGCGGCGAAAGTGGACAAAGTCGACAAAGTGGACGAAGTGAAGGAAGTGAAGGACGTGGGGGAAGCAGAGGAAGTGGACGAAGTGGAAGAGGTTGAAGATGTGGGCGAAGTGGACGAAGTGAACGAAGTGGAGGAAGTGGAGGAAGTAGACGAACTGGACGAATTGGACGAAGTGGAAGAAGTGGAGGAAGTGGACAAAGTGGAGGAAGTCGACGAAATGAAGGAAGTGGAGGAAGTCGACGAAGTGAAGGAAGTGGAGGAAATGGAGGAAATGGAGGAGGTGGAGGAAATGGAGGAAATGGAGGAAGCGGAAGAAGTGGACGAAGTGGACGAGGCGCAGGAAGTGGATAAGGTTGACGAAGTGGAGGAACTGGAAGAGGTGGACGAACTAGACAAACTAGATGAAGAGGAGGAAGTGGAGGAAGTGGAGGAAGTGGATGAAATGGACGAAGTGGACGAAGTGGAGTAAGAGGACGTAATGGACGAAGTGGAGGAGGTTGACGAAATGGAAGAAGTGGACAAAGTGGGCAAAGTGGACAAAGTGGACGAAGTTGAGGAAGTGGATGAAGTGGAGGAAATGGAGGAAATGGACGAAGTGGAGGAAGTGGACAAGGTGGAGGAAGTGGAGGAAGTGGACGAAGTGGACGAATTGGACGAAGTGGAGGAATAGTGGGCGAAATTGTGGAAATGGAGGAAGTGGACAAAATGTAGTAAGTGGAGGAAATGGACTAAGCGGACGAAGTGAAGGAGGTTGAAGAAGTGGAGGAAGTGGAGGAAGTCGAGGAAGTGGACGAAGTTGATGAAGTGGGCGAAGTGGACGAATTGGACGAAGTCGAAGAGGTGGACGAAGTGGAGAAAGTGGACGAAGTGGATGAAGTTGATGAATTTGACGAAGTGGGCGAAGTGGACGATGTTCACGAAGTGGGCAAGTGGATGAAGTGGACAAAGTGGACGAAGTGGACGAAGTGGAGGAAGTAGAAGAAGTGGAGGAAGTGGAGGAAACAGAGGAAATGGAGGAAATGGAAGAAGTGGACGAAGTGGAGCAAGTGGACGATGTGGACGCTGTTGACGAAGTGGACAAAGTTGACAAAGTGGACGAAGTTGACGACGTGGACAAAGTGGTCGAAGTGGATGAAGTGACGAAGTGGATGAAGTGGACGAAGTGGATGAAGTGGACGTAGTGGAGTAAGTGGAGGAAGTGGAGGAAGTTGACGAAGTGGACAACTTCGCCGAATTCGATGAAGTTGAGGAAAAGTGGAGGAAATGGAGGAAGTGGAAGAAGTGGAAGATGTGGAGGAAGTGGAGGAAGTTGACGAAATGGAAGAAGTGGACGAAGTGGGCAAAGTGGACAAAGTGGACGAAGTTGAGGAAGTGGAGGAAGTGGAGGAAATGGAGGAAATGGACGAAGTGGATGAAGTGGAGGAAGTGGACAAAGTGGAGGAAGTGGAGGAAGTGGAGGAAGTTGACGAAGTGGACGAATTGAACGAAGTGGACGAATTGGACGAAGTGGAGGAATAGTGGTCGAAATTGTGGAAATGGAGGAAGTGGAGGAAGTGGACAAAATGTAGTAAGTGGAGGAAATGGACTAAGTGGACGAGGTGAAGGAGGTGGAAGAAGTGGAGGAAGTGGAGGAAGTGGACGAAGTTGATGAAGTGGGCGAAGTCGACGAATTGGACGAAGTCGAAGAGGTGGACGAAGTGGAGGAAATGAACGAAGTTGACGAATTTGACGAAGTGGGCGAGGTGGACGAAGTGGGCAAGTGGACGACGTTGACGAAGTGGACAAAGTGGATGAAGTGGACGAAGTGAACGAAGTGGAGGAAGTGGAGGAAGTGGAGGAAATGGAGGAAGTGGAAGAAGTGGACGAAGTGGAGCAAGTGGACGAAGTTGACGATGTGGAAGAAGTGGACGATGTTGACGAAGTGGACGAAGTGGACGATGTGGACGAAGTTGACGATATGGCGAACTTGACGAAGTTGACGACGTGGACGAAGTGGATGAAGTGACGAAGTGGACGTAGTGGACTTAGTGCATGAAGTGGACGAAGTGGACGTAGTGGAGTAAGTGGAGGAAGAGGAGGAAGTTGACGAAGTGGACAAATTCGACGAATTCGATGAAGTTGAGGAAAAGGGGAGGAAATGGAGGAAGTGGAAGAAGTGGAAGAAATGGAGGAAGTGGAGGAAGTGGAGGAAGTGGACAAAGCGGACGACGTGGAGTAAGTGGAGGAGGTTGAGAAAGCGGAGGAAGTTGACGAAGCGGAGGAAGTGGACGAAGTTGATGAAGTGGACGAAGTGGAGAAGTGGAGGAAGTGGATGAAATGGATGAAGTGCAGGAAGTGGAGGAAGTGGAGGAAGCGTAGGAAGTGGACGAAGTGGATGAAGTGGAGGAAGTGGATGAAATGGACGAAGTTGACGAAGTGGAGGAAGAGGAGGAAGTGGATGAAATGGACGAAGTGGAGGAAGAGGACGAAGTGGACGAAGTGGAGGAGGTGCAGGAAGTAGTCGAAGTGGACGAAGTGGAGGAAGTGGACGAAGTGGATGAACTGGAAGAATTTGACGAAGTGGACGAAGTGGATGAAGTGCAGGAAGTGGAGGAAGTGGACAAAGTGAAGGAAGTGGAGGAAGCGGATGAAGTGGAGGAAGTGGACGAAGTTGACAATTGGGGCGAAGTGGGCAAAGTGGACGAAGTTGACGAAGTGGATGAAGTGGACGTAGTTGACGAAGTGGACAAAGTGAAGGAAGTGGAGGAAGTGCAGGAAATGGAGGAAATGAAAGAAGTGGACAAAGCGGATCAAGTGGACGAAGTTGACGAAGTTCACGAAGTGGACGAAGTTCACAAAGTGGACGATGTTGACGAAGTGGAACATGTGGACGAAGTGGACGATGTTGACGAAGTAAATGAAGTTGACGAAGTTGACGAAGTGGACGAAGTGGACGAAATGGACGTAGTGGAGTAAGTGGAGGAAGTGAAGGAAGTGGAGGAAGTTGACGAAATGGACGAATTCGATGAAGTAGACGAAGTTGAGCAAAAGTGAAGGAAGTGGAGGAAGTGGATGAAGTGGAGGAAGTGGACGAAGTGGACGAATTGGACGAAGTGGAAGAAGTGGAAGAAGTGGAGGAAGTGAAGGAAGTGGAGGAAGTTGACGAAATGGACGAATTCGATGAAGTGGACGAAGTTGAGCAAAAGTGAAGGAAGTGGAGGAAGTGGATGAAGTGGAGGAAGTGGACGAAGTGGACGAATTGGACGAAGTGGAAGAAGTGGAAGAAGTGGAGGAAGTGGATGAAGTTGACGAATTTGACGAACTGGGCAAAGTGGGCAAGTGGACGAAGTTGACGAAGTGAACGAAGTGGACGATGTGGAGGAAGTGGACGAAGTTGGCGAAGTGGACGAAGTTGACGAAGTGGAGGAAGTTGACGAAGTTGACGACGTGGACGAAGTGGATGAAGTGACGAAGTGGATGTAGTGGACTTAGTGCATGGAGTGGACGAAGTCGATGAAGTGGACGTAGTGGAGTAAGTGGAGGAAGTGGAGGAAATGGACAAATTCGATGAAGTTGAGGAAAAGTGGAGGAAATGGGGGAAGTGGAAGAAGTGGAGGAAGTGGAGGAAGTGGAGGAAGTGGAGGAAGTGAAGGAAGTGGAGGAAGTGGAGGAAGTTGACGAAATGGACGAATTCGATGAAGTGGACGAAGTTGATGAAGTGGAGGAAGTGGAGGAAGTGGAGGAAGTGGACGAAATGGACGAAATGGACGAAGTGCAGGAAGTGGACGAAGTGGAGGAAGCGGAGGAAGTGGACGAAGTGGATGAAGCGGTGGAAGTGGACAAAGAGGACAAAGTGGACAAAGTGGACGAAGTGAAGGAAGTGGAGGAAGTTGGGGAAGGAGAGGAAGAGGACGAAGTGGAGAAAGTGAACGAAGTGGGCGTAGTGGATGAAGTTGACAAAGTGGACGAAGTTGACAAAGTGGACGAAGTGGACTTAGTGGACAAAGTGGGAAAAGTGGACGAAGTGGACAAAGTGGAGGAAGTGGAGGAAGTGGAGAAAGTGGAGGAAGTTGACGAAGTGAACGAATTTGACGAATTCGACGAAGTTGAGGAAAAGTGGAGGAAATGGAGGAAGTGGAGGAAGTGGAGGAAATGGAGGAAGTGGACCAAGTCGACGAAGTGGACAAACTAGAGAAAGTGGAGGAAGTGGACAAAGTGCAGCAAGTGGACGAAGTGGAGGAAGTGGAGGAAGTGGATAAAGTGGACGAAGTGGACTAATTGGACAAAGTGGAGGAAGTAGACGAAGTTGACGAAGTGGGCGAAGTGGAGGAAATGGACGAAGTGGAGGAAGTGGACGAAGTGCTGGAAGTGGAAGAAGTGGACGAAGTGGAGTAAGTGGACGAAGATGACGAACTGGACGAATTGGACGAAGTGGAGGAAGTGGAAAAAGTGGACGAAGTTGACGAAATGGAAGAAGTGGACAAAGTTGACGAAGTTGAGGAAGTGGAGGAAGTGAAGGAAATGGAGGAAATGGATGAAGTGGAGGAAGTGGAGGAATTGGAGGAAATGGACAAAGTGTACGAAGTGGAGGAAATGGAGGAAGGTGACGAAGTGGACGAAATGAACGAAGTGGACGAAGTGGCGGAATAGTGGAGGAAATTGTGGAAATGGAGGAAGTGGACGATGTGGACGAAGTGAAGGAGGTGGACGAAATGGAGGAAGTGGAGGAAGTGGAGAAAGTTGATGAAGTGGGCGAAGTGGACGAAGTGGACGAATTGGACGAAGTGGAGGAAGTAGACGAAGTGGACGAAGTGGACGAAGTTGACGAAGTGGGCAAGTGGATGAAGTGGACAAAGGGGACAAAGTGGACGAAGTGGAGAAAGTGGAAGAAGTGGAGGAGGTGGAGGAAATGGAGGAAATGGAGGAAGTGGAAGAAGGGGACGAAGTGGAGCAAGTGGACGAAGTTGACGATGTGGACGAAGTGGACGATGTCGACGAAGTGGATGATGTAGACGAAGTGGACGATGTAGACGAAGTGGACGATGTAGACGAAGTGGACGACGTTGACGATGTGGACGATGTAGACGAAGTGGACGAAGTTGACGACGTGGACGAAGTGGATGAAGTGGACGAAGTGGACGAAGTGGACGTAGTGGAGTAAGTGGAGG
This sequence comes from Vigna nakashimae, assembly GCA_034642375.1. Classification (NCBI taxonomy): domain Eukaryota; kingdom Viridiplantae; phylum Streptophyta; class Magnoliopsida; order Fabales; family Fabaceae; genus Vigna; species Vigna nakashimae. The sequence goes on from CM067765.1 coordinate 34,912,569, forward strand.
AAGTTGACGAAGTGGCCAAATTCGACGAAATGGAGGTAGTGGAAGAAGTGGAAGAAGAGGAGGAAGTGGAGGAAGTGGAGGAACTTGACGAAATGGAAGAAGTGGACGAAGTGGAGTAAGTGGAGCAAGTGGACGAAGTTTGGGGTAGTGGACGAAGTTGACAAAAGTGGACGAAGTGGACTTAGTGGACGAAGTGGGAAAAGTGGACGAAGTGGGAAAAGTGGATGAAGTGGAGAAAGTGGAGGAAGTGGAGGAAGTGGAGAAAGTGGAGGAAGTTGACGAATCGAACGAATTTGAGAAATTCGACGAAGTTGAGGAGAATTGGAGGAAATGGAGGAAGTGGAGGAGGTGGACGAAGTCGAGGAAGTGGACGAAGTGGAGAAAGTAGACGAAGTGGTGTAAGTGGACAAAGTGGACGAAGTTGACGAAGTGGGCGAAGTCGACGAAGTTGACGAAGTGGGCGAAGTCGACGAAGTTGACAAAGTGGAGGAAGTGGAGGAAGTGGAGGAAATGGTGGAAATGGAGGAAGTGGAAGAAGTGGACGAAGTGGAGCAAGTGGACGAGTTGACGAAGTGGACAAAGTGGACGATGTTGACGAAGTGGACGAAGTGGACGATGTGGATGAAGTGGACGAAGTTGACGAAGTGGATGAAGTTGACGATGTGGACGAGGTGGACGAAGTGGCTGAAGTGACGAAGTGGGCGAAGTGGAGGAAATCGACGAAGTGGAGGAAGTGGACGAAGTGCTGGAAGTGGAAGAAGTGGAAGAAGTGGACGAAGTGGAGTAAGTGGACGAAGTTGACGAACTGGACGAATTGGACGAAGTGGAGGAAGTGGAAAAAGTGGACGAAGTTGACGAGATGGAAGAAGTGGACAAAGTTGACGAAGTTGAGGAAGTGGAGGAAGTGGAGGAAATGGAGGAAATGGATGAAGTGGAGGAAGTGGAGGAATTGGAGGAAATGGTGGAACTGGAGGAAGTGGAAGAAGTGGACGAAGTGGAGCAAGTGGACGAGTTGACGAAGTGGAGAAAGTGGACGATGTTGACGAAGTGGACGAAGTGGACGATGTGGATGAAGTGGACGAAGTTGACGAAGTGGACGAAGTTGACGATGTGGACGAGGTGGACGAAGTGGTTGAAGTGACGAAGTGGACGTAGTGGACCTAGTGCATGAAGTGGACGTAGTGGATGAAGAGGAGGAAGTGGAGGAAATTGACGAAGTGGACAAATTTGACGAATTCGACGAAGTTGAGGAAAAGTGGAGGAAATGAAGGAAGTGAAGGAAGTGGAAGAAGTGGAGGAAGTGGAGGAGGTGGAGGAAGTGGACAAAGTGGAGGAAGTGGAGGAAGTGGAGGAAGTGGAGGAAGTGGAGGAAGTGGAGGAAGTGGACAAAGTGCAGGAAGTGGACGAAGTGGAGGAAGTGCAGGAAGTGGATAAAGTGGACGAAGTGGACTAATTGGACAAAGTGGAGGAAGTAGACGAAGTTGACCAAGTGGTCGAAGTTGACGAAGTGGGCGAAGTGGAGGAAATGGACGAAGTGGAGGAAGTGGACGAAGTGCTGGAAGTGGAAGAAGTGGAGTAAGTGGACGAAGATGACGAACTGGAAGAATTGGACGAAGTGGAGGAAGTGGAAAAAGTGGACGAAGTTGACGAAATGGAAGAAGGGGACAAAGTTGACGAAGTTGAGGAAGTGGAGGAAATGGAGGAAATGGAGGAAATGGATGAAGTGGAGGAAGTGGAGGAATTGGAGGAAATGGACAAAGTGTACGAAGTGGAGGAAGTGGAGGAAGGTGACGAAGTGGACGAAATGAACGAAGTGGACGAAGTGGCGGAATAGTGGAGGAAATTGTTGAAATGGAGGAAGTTGAGGAAGTGGACGATGTGGACGAAGTGAAGGAGGTGGACGAAATGGAGGAAGTGGAGGAAGTGGAGAAAGTTGACGAAGTTGATGATGTGGACGAAATGGACGAAGTGGACGAAGTTGACGAAGTGGATGAAGTTGACGTCATGGATGAAGTGGTTGAAATGGATGAAGTGACGAAGTGGACGAAGTGGATGAAGTGGACGTAGTGGAGTAAGTAGAGGAAGTGGAGGAAGTTGACGAAGTGGACAAATTCGATGAATTCGATGAAGTTGAGGAAAAGTGGAGGAAATGGAGGAAGTGGAAGAAGTGGAGGAAGTGGAGGAAGTGGAGGAAGTGGAGGAAGTTGACGAAATGGAAGAAGTGGACAAAGTGGACGAAGTTGAGGAAGTGGAGGAAGTGGAGGAAATGGAGGAAATGGACGAAGTGGAGGTAGTGGAGGAAGTGGACGAAGTGGAGGAAGTGAAGGAAGTTGACGAAGTGGACGAGTTGAACGAAGTGGACGAATTGGACGAAGTGGAGGAATAGTGGAGGAAATTGTGGAAATGGAGGAAGTGGAGGAAGTGGAGGAAATGGAGGAAATGGAGGAAATGGAGGAAGTGGAAGAAGTGGACGAAGTGGAGCAAGTGGACGAAGTGGACGATGTGGACGATGTCGACGAAGTGGACGAAGTGGACGATGTAGACGAAGTGGAGAAAGTGGACGAAGTGGGCGAGGTGGACGAAGTTGACAAAGTGGACTTGGTGGACGAAGTGGGAAAAGTGGACGAATTTGACAAAGGGGAGCAAGTGGAGGAAGTGGAGAAAGTGGAGGAAGTTGACGAAGTGAACAAATTTGACGAATTCGACGAAGTTGAGGAGAAGTGAAGGAAATGGAGGAAGTGGAGGAAGTGGAGGAAGTGGAGGAAGTGGAGGAAGTGGACGAAGTGGTGTAAGTGGACGAAGTGGGCGAAGTGGATGAAGTTGACGAAGTGGGCGAAGTGGACGAAGATGACAAAGTGGAGGAAGTGGAGGAAATGGAGGAAATGGAGGAAGTGGAAGAAGTGGAGTAAGTGGACGAGTTGACGAAGTGGACAAAGTGGACAAGGTTGACGAAGTGGACGAAGTGGACGATGTGGAGGAAGTTGACGAAGTGGACGAAGTTGACGACGCGGACGAAGTGGTTGAAGTGACGAAGTAGACGTAGTGTACTTAGTGCATGAAGTGGACGAAGTGGATGAAGTGGACGTAGTGGAGTAAGTGGAGGAAGTGGAGGAAGTTGACGAAGTGGACAAATTCGACGAAGTTGAGGAAAAGTGGAGGAAATGAAGGAAGTGAAGGAAGTGGTGGAAGTGGAGGAAGTGGACAAAGTGGACGAAGTGGAGTAAGTGGAGGAAGTGGAGGAAGTAGAGGAAGTGGACGAAGTTAACGAAGTGGACGAATTTGACGAATTCGACGAAGTTGAGGAAAAGTGGAGGAAATAGAGGAAGTGGAGGAATGGGACGAAGTGGTGTACGTGGACGAAGTGGAGGAAGTGGACAAAGTTGAGGAAGTGGGCGAAGTGGACGAAGTTGACGAAGGGGGCGAAGTGGACGAAGTGGAGGAAGTTGAGGAAATTGAGGAAATGGAGGAAGTGGAAGAAATGGACGAAGTAGAGGAAGTGGACGAGTTTACAAAGTGGATGAAATGGACGAAGTGGACGAAGTGGAAGATGTTGACGAGGTGGACGAAGTGGACGATGTGGACGAAGTGGACGAAGTTGACGAAGTGCACGAAATTGACGAAGTGGACGACGTGGACGAATTGGATGAAGTGCCGAAGTGGACGTAGTGGACTTAGTGCATGAAGTGGACGAAGTGGATGAGTGGACGTAGTGGAGTAAGTGGAGGAAGTGGAGGAAGCGAAGGAAGTGGAAGAAGTGGAGGAAGTGGAGGAAGTTGACGAGGTGGAGGAAGGTGACGAAGTTGGCGAAGTGGACGATGTGGAGGAAGTGGATGAAATGGACGAAGTGCAGGAACTGAACGAAGTGGAGGAAGTGGATTGTTTGGACGAATTGGACGAAGCGGAGGAAGTGGTGGAAGTGGACAAAGTGGACGAGGTGAAGGAAGAGGAGGAAGTTGGGGAAGTAGAGGAAGTGGATGAAGTGGACAAAGTGGACGAAGTGGGCGAAGTGGACTAAGTGGGCGAAGTGGACTAAGTGGGCGAGGTTGACAAAGTGGACGAAGTTGACAAATTGGACGAAGTGAACTTAGTGGACAAAGTGGACGAAGTGGACAAAGTGGAGGAAGTGGAGGAAGTGGAGGAAGTGGAGGAAGTTGACGAAGTGGACGAATTTGACGAATTCAATGAAGTTGAGGAATAGTGGAGGAAATGGAGGAAGTGGATGAAGTGGTGTAACTGGACGAAGTGGAGGAAGTTGACGAAGTGGGCGAAGTGGAGGAAGTGGAGGAAGTGGGCGAAGTGGACGAAGTTGACAAAGTGGACGAAGTGGACTTAGTGGACGAAGTGGACAAAGTTTACCAAGTGGACGGAGAGGAGGAAATGGGGGAAATGGAGGAAGTGGCAATGTGGACGTAGTGCACGAAGTGGGCGAAGTGGACGAAGTTGACGAAGTGGGCGAAGTGGACGAAGTTGACAAAGTGGACGAAGTTGACAAAGTGGACGAAGTGGACTTACTGGACGAAGTGGACAAATTGGCCGAAGTGGACGAGGTGGATGAAGTGGTGGAAATGGAGGAAGTAGAGGAAGTGGACGATGTGGACGTAGTGGACGAAGTGGAGGAAGTGGAGTAAGTGGGGGAAGTGGAGGAAGTGGAGGAAGTGGAGGAAGTGGACGAATTGGATGAAGCGGACAAAGTGGAGGAAGTGGACAAAGTGGACGAAGTGAAGGAGGTGGAGGAAGTGGAGGAAGTGGAGGAAGTGGACGATGTGAAGAAGGTGGACGAAGTGAAGCAAGTGGACGAAGTTAACGATGTGGACGAAGTGGACGATGTTGATGAAGTGGACGATGTGGACGAAGTTGATGAAGTGGACGATGTGGACGAAGGTTACGAAGTGGACGAAGTGAATGAAGTGACGAAGTAGACGTAGTGGACTTGGTGCATGAAGTGGACGAAGTGGATGAAGTGGACGTAGTGGAGTAAGTGGAGGAAGTGGACGAAGTGGACTTAGTGGACGAAGTGGACATAGTTTACCAAGTTGACGGAGTGGAGGAAATGATGGAAATGGAGGAAGTGGACGAAGTGGACGTAGTGGACGAAGTGGGCGAAGTGGGCGAAGTGGACGAAGTGGGCGAAGTGGACGAAGTTGACAAAGTGGACGAAGTTGATAAAGTGGACGAAGTGGACTTCTTGGACGAAGTGGACAAATTGGCCGAAGTGGACGAGGTGGACGAGGTGGACGAGGTGGACGAAGTGGTGGAAATGGAGGAAATGAAGGAAGTGGACGATGTGGACAAAGTGGAGGAAGTGGACGAAGTGGAATAAGTGGGGGAAGTGGAGGAAGTGGAGGAAGTGGACGAATTGGACGAAGCGGACGAAGTGGAGGAAGTGGACAAAGTGGACGAAGTGAAGGAGGTGGAGGAAGTGGAGCAAGTGGACGAAATGGAGGAAGTGGACGAAGTGGACGATGTGAAGCAAGTGGAGGAAGTGAAGCAAGTGGACGAAGTTGACGATGTGCACGAAGTGGACGATGTTGATGAAGTGGACGATGTGGACAAAGTTGACGAAGTGGACGAAGTTGACGATGTTGACGAAGTGGACAAAGTGAATGAAGTGACGAAGTGGACGTAGTGGACTTAGTGCATGAAGTGGACGAAGTGGATGAGGTGGACGTAGTGGAGTAAGTGGAGGAAGTTGACGAAGTGGAAAACTTCGACGAATTCGATGAAGTTCAGGAAAAGTGGAGGAAATGGAGGAAGTGGAAGAAGTGGAAGAAGTGGAGGAAGTGGAATTAGTGGAGGAGGTAGAGAAAGTGGAGGAAGTTGACGAAGTGGACGACGTGGAGGAAGTGGAGGAAGTGGACGAAATGGAAAAATTGCAGGAAGTGGACAAAGTGGAGGAAGCGGAGGAAGTGGATGAATTGGACGAATTGGACGATGTGGACGAAGTGGTGGAAGTGGACGAAGTGAAGGAAGTGGAGGAAATTGGGGAAGCAGAGGAAGAGGACGAACTGGAGAAAGTGGGCGAAGTGGACGAAGTTGACAAAGTGGACGAAGTGGACTCAATGGACGAATGGGAAAAGTGGACGAGGTGGACAAAGTGGAGGAAGTGGAGAAAGTGGAGGAAGTTGACGAAGTGGACGAATTTGACGAATTCGACGAAGTTGAGGAAAGGTGGAGGAAATGGAGGAAATGGAGGAAGTGGACGAAGTGGTGTAAGTGGACGAAGTGGAGGAAGTGGAATAAGTGGAGGAGGTGGAGAAAGTGGAGGAAGTTGACGAAGTGGAGGAAGTGGACGACGTGGAGGAAGTGGAGGAACTGGACGAAATGGACAAATTGCAGGAAGTGGACAAAGTGGAGGAAGCGGAGGAAGTGGATGAATTGGACGAATTGGACGATGTGGAAAAAGTGGTGGAAGTGGACAAAGTGGACGACGTGGACGAAGTGAAGGAAGTGGAGGAAATTGGGGAAGCAGAGGAAGAGGACGAACTGGAGAAAGTTGGCGAAGTGGACGAAGTAGACTCAATGGACGAATGGGAAAAGTGGACGAAGTGGACAAAGTGGAGGAAGTGGAGAAAGTGGAGGAAGTTGACGAAGTGGACGAATTGGACGAAGTTGAGGAAAGGTGGAGGAAATGGAGGAAGTGGAGGAAGTGGAGAAAGTGGACGAAGTGGTGTAAGTGGACGAAGTGGGGGAAGTGTACGAAGTTTACGAAGTGGGCGAATTGGACGAAGTTGACGAGGTGGGCGAAGGGGACGAAGTTGACAAAGTAGACGAAGTGGAGGAAGTGGAGGAAATTGAGGAAATGGAGGAAGTGGAAGAAGTGGACGAAGTGGAGCAAGTGGACGAGTTTACGAAGTGGATGAAGCGGATGAAGTGGACGATGTTGACGAAGTGGACGAAGTTGATGAAGTTGATGAAGTAGACGAAGTGGATGAATTTGATAAGGTGACAAAGTGGACGTAGTGGGCTTAGTGCATGAAGTGGACGAAGTAGATGAAGTGGACGTAGTGGAGAAAGTGAAGGAAGTGGAGGAAGTGGAGGAAGTTGACGAAGTGGACAACTTCGACGAATTCGACGAAGTTGAGGAAAAGTGGAGGAAATGGAGGAAGTGGAAGAAGTGGACGAAGTGGACGAAGTGGAGGAATTGGACGAAGTGGACAAAGCGGAGGAAGTGGAGTAAGTGGAGGAAGTTGACGAGGTGGAGGAAGGTGACGAAGTGGACGATGTGGAGGATGTTGATGAAATGGACGAAGTGCAGGAACTGGACGAAGTGGAGGAAGTGGAGGAAGCGGACGAAGTGGATTGTTTGGACGAATTGGACGAAGCAGAGGAAGTGGTGGAAGTGGACAAAGTGGACGAAGTGAAGGAAGAGGAGGAAGTTGGGGAAGTAGAGGAAGTGGACGAAGTGGAGAAAGTGGTCGAAGTGGGCCAAGTGGACGAGGTTGACAAAGTGGACGAAGTTGACAAATTGGACGAAGTGGACTTAATGGACGAAGTGGACAAAGTGGAGGAAGTGGAGGAAGTTAACGAAGTGGACGAATTTGACGAATTTGACGAAGTTGAGGAAAAGTGGAGGAAATGAAGGAAGTGGACGAAGTGGTGTAACTGGACGAAGTGGAGGAAGTGGACGAAGTGGGCAAAGTGGACGAAGTTGACAAAGTGGACGAAGTGGACTTAGTGGACAAAGTGTACCAAGTGGACGGAGTGGAGGAAATGGTGGAAATGGAGGAAGTGGACGATGTGGACGTAGTGGACGAAATGGGCAAAGTGGACGAAGTGGGCGAATTGGTTGAAGTTGACAAAGTGGACGAAGTGGACTTACTAGACGAAGTGGACAAATTGGCCGAAGTGGACGAGGTGGACGAAGTGGTGGAAATGGAGGAAATGGAGGAAGTGGACGATGTGGACGTAGTGGACAATGTGGACGAAGTGCAGTAAGTGGGGAAAGTGGAGGAAGTGGACGAATTGGACGTAGCGGACGAAGTGGAGGAAGTGGACAAAGTGGACGAAGTGAAGGAGGTGGAGGAAGTGGAGGAAGTGGACGTAGTGGACGAAGCGGAGGAATTGGATTAAGTGGAGCAAGTGAAGGAAGTTAAGGAAGTGGACGAAGTGGAGGAAGTTGACGAAGCGGACACAGCAGACGAAGGGGACGAAGTGGAGGAAGTGGGGGAAGTGGAAGAGGGGGACGAAGCGGAGGAAGTGGAGGCAGTGGACGAAGTGGAGGAAGTTGAAGAAGTGGACGAAGTGGATGAATTGGAGGAAGTGGACGAACTTGATGATGTGGAGGAAGTGGACGAAGTTGAAGAAGTTGAAGAAGTGGACGAAGAGGAAGATGTGGAGGAAGTGGAGGAAGTGTAGGAAGTGGAGGAACGGGACGAACTTGACGAAGTGGACGAAGTGGAGGGAGTGGAGGAAGTGGAGGAAGTGGATGAAGTGGAGGAAGTGGAGGAAGTGGAGGAAGTGGAGGAAGTTGAGGATGTTGAGGAAGTAGAGGAACTGTAGGAAGTGGATGAAGTGGAGGGTGTGGAGTAAGTGGAGAAAGTGGAGGAAGTCGACGAAGAGGACGAAGTGGAGGAAGTGGAAGAAGTGGACGAAGTTGACAAAGTGGAGGAAGTGGACGAAGTTGACGAAGTGGAGGAAGTGGAGGAAGCGGAGGATGTGAACGAAGTGGAAAAAGTGGAGGAAGTGGAGGAAGTGGAGGAAGTCGACGAAGTCGACAAAGTGGTGGAAGTGGAGGAAGTGGAGGAAGTTGGCGAAGTAAACGAAGTGGGCGAAGTGGAGGTAGTGGAGGTAGTGGAGGAGGTGGAGGAAGTGGAGGAAGTGGAGGAAGTGGAGGAAGTTGACGAAGTGGAAAAAGTGGACGAAGTGGACGCAGTGGACGAAGTGGAGGAAGGGAAGGAACTGAAGGAGGTGCAGGAAGTGGACGAAGTTGACGAACTGGAGGAAGTGGAGGAAGTGGACTATGTAGACGAAGTGGTCGAAATGGACGAAGTTGACGAAGTGGACATAGTGGACGAAGTGGATGAACAGAAAGTAGTGGAAGAAGGGGAGGAAGTTCACGAAGTGGAGGAAGTGGAGGAAGTGGAGGAGACGAAGTGGACGAAGTGGTGGAAGTTGGCGAAGTAGAGGAAGTAAACGAAGGGGAGGAAGTGGAGGAAGTGGCCGAAGGGGAGGAAGTGGAGGAAGTGGACGAAATGGAGGAGGTGGAAGAAGTGGAGGAAGTTGACGAAGTTGACGAAGTGGACGAAGTGGATGAAGAGATGAAGTGGACGAAGTGGATGAAGTGGACGAAATGAAGGAACTAGAGGAAGTGACATAATTGGAGGAAGTGGACGAAGTGAAGGAACTGGAGGAAGTGACAGAATTGGAGGAACTGGACGAGGTGGAGGAGGTGCATGAAGTGGAGGAAGTTGACGATGTGAAGGAAGTTGACGAAGAGGAGGAAGTGGAGGAAGTGGAGGAAGTGGTCGAAGTGGAGGAAGTGGACGGAGTGGATGAAGTGGTCGAAGTGGAGGAAGTGGGCGAAGAGGACGAAGCAGACGAAGCAGACGAAGTGGACAAAGTGGATGCACTGGACGAAGTCGACGAAGTGGAAGATGTCGAGGAAGTGGACGAAGATGACAAAGTGGATGAAGTGCACGAAGTGGAGAACGTGGAGGAAGTGGACGAAGTGGAAGAAGTAGACGAAGTGGAGGAACTGGACGAAATGGACAAAGTGGACGAAGTTGACGAAGTGGACGAAGTGAGGAAGTGGAGGAAGTTGACGAAGAGGATGAAGTGGACGAAGTAGTCGAAGTGGTCAAAGTGGCGGAAGTGGCGGAAGCGGAGGAAGTGGACGAAGTGGAGGAAGTGGTGGCAATGGAGGAAGTGGACGAAGTGGAGGAAGGGGAGGAACTGGAGGAACTGGACAAAATAGACGAAGTGGACGAAGTTGACGAAGTGGATGAAGTTGACGAAGTGGACGAAGTGGACAAACTCGAGGAAGTGGAGGATGCGGAAGAAGTGGAGGTACTGAATGAAATGGACGAAGTGGACAAAGTTCGGGAAGTGGACGAAGTGGAGGAAGTGTAGGAAGTGAGGAATTGGAGGAAGTGGACGAAGTTGACGAAGTGGACGAATGGAGCGAAGTGGAGGACGTGGAGGAAGTGGAAGAAGTGGAGGAGGTGGACGAAGTGGAGGAGGTGGACGAAATGGAGGAAGTGCAAAAGTGGAGGAAGTTGAGGAAGTGGACAAACTGGAGGAACTGGACGAAATAGAGGAAGTGGACAAAGTTGGCGAAGTGGACGAAGTGGAGGAAGTGGACGATGTGGAGGTAGTGGAAAAAGTGAATGAATTGGAGGAAGTGGACGAAGTGGACAAAGTTGACCAAGTGGACGAAGTGGAGGAATTGGACAAAGTTTACGATGTGGACGAAGTGGAAGAAGTGAACGAAGTGGAGGAGGTGGAGGAAGTGGAGGAAGTGGAGGAAGTGGAGGAGGTGGAAACAGTGGAGGAAATGGAGGAAGTGGACAAAGTGGCGGAAGTGGAGGAAGTGGACCAAGTGGAGGAACTGGACGAAATGGACGAAGTGGATGAGGTGGACGAAGTGGACGAAGTGGAGGACGTGGACGCAGTTGAGTACGTGGAAGAGGTGGAGGAAGTGGACCAAGTTGACGAAGTGGACCAAGTGGAGGAAATGTACGCAGTTGACGAAGTGGAGGAAGTGGATGAAGTGGACGAAGTTGACAAAGTAGACGAAGTGGACGAAGTGGAGGAAGTGGAGGAAGTGGAGGAAGTGGAGGAGGTGGAGGAAGTGGAGGAAGTTGACGAAGGGGACGAAGGGGACGAAGTAGTCGAAGTGGTCGAAGTGGAGGAAGTGGACGAAGTTGATGAAGTGGACGAAGTGAAGTAAGCAGAGGAAGTGGAGTAGGTGGAGGAAGTAGAGGAGGTGGAGGAAGTGGAGGAAGTGGGCGAAGTTGACGAATTTGACGAAGTGGAGGAAGTAGAGGAAGTGGAGAAAGTTGACGAAGTGGACGAAGTTGTCGAAGTGGACGAAGTGGAGGAAGTGGACTGATGACAAATTTATGAACACCGAAATACGGCGCCACAAACTTGTTTAACAATTGACAAGTGTGACTGAATCGTTTCAAGTAATAAACTCGGTAAGACCAAGTATCGTTCCCCCAAAGGACTCACGACCTAGTTTAGTTAACAAAATAAGTGGAGTTTAATATGCAAAACAGAAAATAAACATGTATGCATGAGTTTTGATCGATGGCTAAACAAAATACAAGCACTTCAATGGAATATATGGATGAGTATGTTGTTGGGGTTTATCAATTTCATCTTATCCACTCTCATATATTTTAGGAATTCAACATTCTTTTCATCAATTGTTAATGTCACTCTCTAAATCACCTTGACAAGAAGGCCTATCCTTAATTACGAGTTCATACAATTCCTAGCATTCCTAGTAATTAATTCTTAAGTTCAGGAGCTTAACGACAACCAATATACTATTGGGAGAAATTCCCCAGATCTAGATTTCCCCGTACGTTCCCGTATCGACAAAATCAATAATCATGCATTGAATGAGTTAAACAAATCAAGCATTGAGGAAAGAGGAAAAACCCTAACTAATGATGAAAGAAAGCATAGGTCTTAAATATAAGATGTAAACACAAATTCCATATATGAGAGTTTCACAAGACTACATTGATTCCTCAACAATAATACAAGGTTTAGTTCACCATATTCATGGTGAAACTAGATGAATAATAATGGAAGAATGAAAGATAAAACCCTAGAAAGGTGAAGAGGTAGCCTGAGCATCCAAGATCCTCCTTCAAAGGGGTGGAAGAGAGAGTGTTTGCTTCGTTTCTACCAAAGATACAAACCCTAGGACATCCTAAAGCTTATATACTATTCTAAAATTACAGAAAATTTAGGCCCAAGCCCATAAGTGTGCCAGAAAACCGTTCCAAGCCCATTTAGAATGGCGCTCAACGGTATTTTACCGCTGAGCGGTACTAGCGCATGATCCATTTTGCCCCCCAGTTGTTGTTTTGCCCCTCAGCGGTGATTTCGGCACCTGAAAACTGCCGCTCAGTGCCAAATTTCCGCTTAGCGCCAGTCGATCACATTTTTTTCTGCATTCTGGTTGACTTTTCAGCATTCTGGTTGACTGGTTGACTTTTCTGGTTGACTGGATGCAGTCGACCAAGTGGAGGAAATGGAGGAAGTTGATGAAGTTGACGAAGTGTACGAAGATGACGAAGTGGAGGAAGTAGAGGAAGTGGACGAAGTTGACGAAGTGTACGAAGATGACGAAGTGGAGGAAGTCGACCAAGTGGAGGAAATGAAGGAAGTTGACGAAGTGGATGATGTGGAGGAAGTGGACGAGGTGGAGGAAGTTGACGAAGTGGAGGAAGTGGAGGAAGTTCATGAAGTGGACGAAGTGGAGGAAGTGGAGGAAGTTGACGAAGTGGAGGAAGTGGTGGAAGTGGAGGAAGTGGAGGAAGTGGACGAAGTGGTGGAAGTGGGGGAAGTTGAGGAAGTGGACGAATTGGACGAGGTGGACTAAGTGTAGGAAGTGGACGAAGTTGAGGAAGTACGGGAAGTGGAGGAAGTGCAAGAAATGGAGTAAGTGGACGAAGAGGACGAAGTGGAGGAAGTGGAAGAAGTGGAGGAAGTCGACCAAATGGAGGAAGTGAAGGAAGTGGAGGAAGTTGAAGAAGTAGACGAAGTGGAGGAAGAGGAGGAAGTCGACGAAGTGGACGAATTGGAGGAAGTGGACGAACAGGACGATGTGGAGGAAGTGGACGAAATGGACGAAGTTGAAGTAGTGGACGAAGGGGACGAAGTGGAGGAAGTGGAGGAAGTGGAGGAAGCTGAGGAAGTTAACGAAGTGGAGGAAGTTGACGAAGTGGACAAAGTGGACGAAGTGGAGGAAGGAGAGGAAGTTGACGAAGTGGAGGAAGTGGACGAAGAGGACGAAGTGGAGGAAGTAGAGGAAGCGGGGGAAGTAGAGGAAGTGGACGAAGTTGACGAAGTGGAGGAAGTAGAGGAAGTGGAGGAAGTGGAGGAAGTGGAGGAAGTGGTGGAAGTGGATGAAGTGGAGGAAGGGGAGGAAGTGGAGGAAGTGGAGGAATTGGAGGAACTGGAGGAAATTGACGAAGTGAAGGAAGTGGACGAAGTGGACGATGTGGACGAAGTGGAGGAAGAGGAGCAAGTGGACGAAGTGGAGGAAGGGAGCAAGTGGTGGAAGTGGAGGAAGCGAGGGAAGTGTAGGAAGTGAAGGAAGTGGATGAAATGGACGAAGTGGGCGAGGCAGACGAAGTGGAGGAAGTTGATGAAGTGGAGGAAGTGGAGGAAGTTCACGAACTAGACGAAGTGGTGGAAATGTAGGAAGTGGAGGAAGTGGACGATGTGGAAGAAGTGGAGGAAGTGGTGGAAGTGGAGGAAGCGGGGGAAGTGTAGGAAGTGGAGGAAGTGGATGAAATGGACGAAGTGGGCGAAGCGGACGAAGTGGAGGAAGTTGACGAAGTGGAGGAAGTGTAGGAAGTTCACGAAGTGGACGAAGTGGAGGAAGTGGAGGAAGTTGACGAAGTGGAGGAAGTGGTGGAAGCTGAGGAAGTTGAGGAAGTGGACGAAGTGGATGAAGTGGACGAAGGGGACGAAGTGGACGAAGTTGACAAAGTGGAGGAAGTGGACTATGTGGACGAAATCCAAAAGTCGATGAGGTTGACAAAGTCGACAAAGTGGACGAAGTTGACAAAGTGGAGGAAGTGGACTATGCGGACGAAATCTACGAAGTGGATGAAGTTGACAAAGTCGACAAAGTGGACGAAGTGGACGAAGTGGAAGCGGTGGAGGAAGTTGATGAAGTTGACAAAGTCGAGGAAGTTGAGGAAGTGGAGGAAGTGAATGAAGTTGACGAAGTCGACGAAGTGGACGAATAGGACGTAGTGGAAGAAGTGGAGGAAGTGGAGGAAGTGGGGGAAGTGGAGGAAGTGCAGGAAGTAGATGATGTTGACGAAGTGTACGAAGATGACGAAGTGGAGGAAGTGGAGGAAGTTGGGGAAGTGGAGGAAGTGGACGAAGTTGACGAAGTGTACGAAGATGACGAAGTGGAGGAAGTGGATGAAGTCGACCAAGAGAAGGAAATGGAGGAAGTTGACGAAGTGGATGATGTGGACGAAGTGGAGGAAGTGGACGAACTGGACGATATGGAGGAAGTTGACGAAGTGGAGGAAGTGGAGGAAGTTCACGAAGTGGACGAAGTGGAGGAAGTGGAGGAAGTTGACGAAGTGGAGGAAGTGGTGGAAGTGGAGGAAGAGGAGGAAGTGGACGAAGTGGTGGACGTGGGGGAAGTTGAGGAAGTGGACGAATTGGACGAGGTGGACTAAGTGTAGGAAGTGGACGAAGTTGAGGAAGTACGGGAAGTGGAGGAAGTGCAAGAAATGGACGAAGTGGACGAAGAGGACGAAGTGGAGGAAGTGGAAGAAGTGGAGGAAGTCGACCAAATGGAGGAAGTGGAGGAAGTGGAGGAAGTTGATGAAGTAGACGAAGTGGAGGAAGAGGAGGAAGTCGACGAAGTGGACGAATTGGACGAAGTGGACAAACAGGACGATGTGGAGGAAGTGGACGAAGTGGATGAAATGGACGAAGTTGAAGTAGTGGATGAAGGGGACGAAGTGGAGGAAGCGGAGGAAGTGGAGGGAGCTGAGGAAGTTAACGGAGTGGAGCAAGTGGAGGAAGTTGACGAAGTGGACGAAGTAGAGGAAGGAGAGGAAGTTGACGAAGTGGACGAAGTGGACGAAGGGGACGAAGTGGAGGAAGTAGAGGAAGCGGGGGAAGTAGAGGAAGTGGACGAAGTTGATGAAGTGGAGGAAGTGGAGGAAGTGGAGGAAGTGGAGGAAGTGGTGGAAGTCGAGGAAGTCGAGGAAGGGGAAGAAGTGGAGGAAGTGGAGGAAGCGGAGGAAGTGGAGGAAGTGGAGGAAGTGGAGGAAGTGGAGGAAATTTACGAAGTGAAGGAAGTGGACGAAGTGGACGAAGTAGAGGAAGAGGAGGAAGTGGTGGAAGTGGAGGAAGTGGAGGACGGTGAGGAAGTTAACGAAGTGGAGGAAGTGGAGGAAGTTGACGAAGGGGAGGAAGGGGAGGAAGTTGACGAAGTAGAGAAAGTGGACGATGTGGACGAAGTGGAGGAAGTGGAGGAAGTGGTGGAAGTGGAGGAAGTGGAGGAAGTGGATGAAATGGAGGAAGTGGATGAAGTGGAGGAAGTGGGCGAAGCGGATGAAGTGGAGGAAGTTGATGAAGTGGAGGAAGTTGATGAAGTGGAGGAAGTTCACGAAGTGGAGGAAGTTCACGAAGTGGAGGAAGTGGAGGAAGTTGACAAAGTGGAGGAAGTGGTGGAAGTGAAGGAAGTGGAGGAAGTTGGCGAAGTGAAGGAAGTGGACGATGTGGACGAAGTGGAGGAAGTGGAAGAAGTGGTGGAAGTGGAGGAAGTGGAGGAAGCGGGGGAAGTGTAGGAAGTGGAGGAAGTGGATGAAATGGACGAAGTGGGCGAAGCGGACGAAGTGTAGGAAGTTGACGAAGTGGAGGAAGAGGAGGAAGTCGACGAAGTGGACAAATTGGACGAAGTGGACGAACAGGACGATGTGGAGGAAGTGGACGAAGTGGACGAAATGGACGAAGTTGAAGTAGTGGACGAAGGGGACGAAGTGGAGGAAGTGGAGGAAGCGGAGGAAGTGGAGGAAGCTGAGGAAGTTAACGAAGTGGAGGAAGTTGACGAAGTGGACAAAGTGGACGAAGTGGAGGAAGGAGAGGAAGTTGACGAAGTGGAGGAAGTGGACGAAGGGGACGAAGTGGAGGAAGTAGAGGAAGCGGGGGAAGTAGAGGAAGTGGACGAAGTTGACGAAGTGGAGGAAGTAGAGGAAGTGGAGGAAGTGGAGGAAGTGGAGGAAGTGGTGGAAGTGGATGAAGTGGAGGAAGGGGAGGAAGTGGAGGAAGTGGAGCAAGTGGAGGAATTGGAGGAACTGGAGGAAATTGACGAAGTGAAGGAAGTGGACGAAGTGGACGATGTGGACGAAGTGGAGGAAGAGGAGGAAGTGGACGAAGTGGAGGAAGTGAGGAAGGGGTGGAAGTGGAGGAAGTGGAGAAAGCGAGGGAAGTGTAGGAAGTGAAGGAAGTGGATGAAATGGACGAAGTGGGCGAAGCAGACGAAGTGGAGGAAGTTGATGAAGTGGAGGAAGTGGAGGAAGTTCACGAACTAGACGAAGTGGTGGAAGTGTAGGAAGTGGAGGAAGTGGACGATGTGGAGGAAGTGGAGGAAGTGGTGGAAGTGGAGGAAGTGGAGGAAGCGGGGGAAGTGTAGGAAGTGGAGGAAGTGGATGAAATGGACGAAGTGGGCGAAGCGGACGAAGTGGAGGAAGTTGACGAAGTGGAGGAAGTGTAGGAAGTTCACGAAGTGGACGAAGTGGAGGAAGTGGAGGAAGTTGACGAAGTGGAGGAAGTGGTGGAAGCTGAGGAAGTTGAGGAAGTGGACGAAGTGGATGAAGTGGACGAAGGGGACGAAGTGGACGAAGTTGACAAAGTGGAGGAAGTGGACTATGTGGACGAAATCCAAAAGTCGATGAGGTTGACAAAGTCGACAAAGTGGACGAAGTTGACAAAGTGGAGGAAGTGGACTATGAGGACGAAATCTACGAAGTGGATGAAGTTGACAAAGTCGACAAAGTGGACGAAGTGGACTAAGTGGAAGCGGTGGAGGAAGTTGACGAGGTTGACGAAGTCGAGGAAGTTGAGGAAGTGGAGGAAGTGAATGAAGTTAACGAAGTCGACGAAGTGGACGAAGAGGACGTAGTGGAAGAAGTGGAGGAAGTGGAGGAAGTGGGGGAAGTGGAAGAAGTGCAGGAAGTAGATGATGTTGACGAAGTGTACGAAGATGACGAAGTGGAGGAAGTTGGGGAAGTGGAGGAAGTGGAGGAAGTGGACGAAGTTGACGAAGTGTACGAAGATGACGAAATGGAGGAAGTGGATGAAGTCGACCAAGAGAAGGAAATGGAGGAAGTTGACGAAGTGGATGATGTGGACGAAGTGGAGGAAGTGGACGAACTGGACAAACTGGACGAACTGGACGATATGGAGGAAGTTGACGAAGTGGAGGAAGTGGAGGAAGTTCACGAAGTGGACGAAGTGGAGGAAGTGGAGGAAGTTCACGAAGTGGAGGAAGTGGTGGAAGTGGAGGAAGAGGAGGAAGTGGACGAAGTGGTGGACGTGGGGGAAGTTGAGGAAGTGGACGAATTGGACGAGGTGGACTAAGTGTAGGAAGTGGACGAAGTTGAGGAAGTACGGAAAATGTAGGAAGTGCAAGAAATGGACGAAGTAGAGGAAGTGGAAGAAGTGGAGGAAGTCGACCAAATGGAGGAAGTGGAGGAAGTGGAGGAAGTTGATGAAGTAGACGAAGTGGAGGAAGAGGAGGAAGTCGACGAAGTGGACGAATTGGACGAAGTGGACGAACAGAACGATGTGGAGGAAGTGGACGAAGTGGACGAAATGGACGAAGTTGAAGTAGTGGACGAAGGGGACGAAGTGGAGGAAGTGGAGGAAGCGGAGGAAGTGGAGGGAGCTGAGGAAGTTAACGAAGTGGAGCAAGTGGAGGAAGTTGACGAAGTGGACGAAGTGGAGGAAGGAGAGGAAGTTGACGAAGTGGACGAAGTGGACGAAGTGGACGAAGTGGACGAAGTGGACGAAGTGGACGAAGTGGAGGAAGTAGAGGAAGCGGGGGAAGTAGAGGAAGTGGACGAAGTTGATGAAGTGGAGGAAGTAGAGGAAGTGGAGGAAGTGGAGGAAGTGGAGGAAGTGGAGGAAGTGGTGGAAGTGGAGGAAGTCGAGGAAGGGGAAGAAGTGGAGGAAGTGGAGGAAGCGGAGGAAGTGGAGGAAGTGGAGGAAGTGGAGGAAGTGGAGGAAGTGGAGGAAATTTACGAAGTGAAGGAAGTGGACGAAGTAGAGGAAGAGGAGGAAGTGATGGAAGTGGAGGAAGGTGAGGAAGTTAACGAAGTGGAGGAAGTGGAGGAAGTTGACGAAGTGGACGAAGTTGACGAAGGGGAGGAAGTTAACGAAGTAGAGAAAGTGGACGATGTGGACGAAGTGGAGGAAGTGGAGGAAGTGGTGGAAGTGGAGGAAGTGGAGGAAGTGGAGGAAGCGGGGGAAGTGTAGGAAGTGGAGGAAGTGGATGAAATGGAGGAAGTGGGCGAAGCGGATGAAGTAGAGGAAGTTGATGAAGTGGAGGAAGTTCACGAAGTGGACGAAGTGGAGGAAGTGGAGGAAGTTGACGAAGTGGAGGAAGTGGTGGAAGTGAAGGAAGTGGAGGAAGTTGGCGAAGTGAAGGAAGTGGACGATGTGGACGAAGTGGAGGAAGTGGAAGAAGTGGTGGAAGTGGAGGAAGTGGAGGAAGCGGGGGAAGTGTAGGAAGTGGAGGAAGTGGATGAAATGGACGAAGTGGGCGAAGCGGACGAAGTGGAGGAAGTTGACGAAGTGGAGGAAGTGGAGGAAGTTCACGAAGTGGACGAAGTGGAGCAAGTTGACGAAGTGGAGGAAGTGGTGGAAGTGGAGGAAGTGATCGAAGTGGACGAAGTGGAGGAAGTGGGGAAGTTGAGGAAGTCGACGAATTGGACGAAGTGGACTAAGTGTAGGAAGTGGACGAAGTTGAGGAAGTAGGGGAGGTTGAGGAAGTGCAGGAAATGGACGAAGTTGACGAAGAGGACAAAGTCGACGAAGTGGAGGAAGTGGAAGAAGTGGAGGAAGTCGACCAAGTGGAGGAAGTGGAGGAAGTTGATGAAGTAGACGAAGTGGAGGAAGTGGAGGAACACGGCGAAGTTGAGGAAGTGGACGAAGAAGACGATGTGGAGGAAGTGGACGAAGTGGATAAAATGGACGAAGTTGAAGTAGTGGACGAAGTGGGAAAAGAGGAGGAAGTGGAGGAAGCGGAGGAAGTGGAGGAAGCTGAGGAAGTTAACGAAGTGGAGTAAGTGGAGGAAGTGGATGAAGTGGACGAAGTTGACGAAGTGGACGAAGTAGACGAAGTGGAGGAAGGAGAGGAAGTTGATGAAGTTGAGGAATTGGACGAAGGGGACGAAGTGGTGGAAGTAGAGGAAGCGGGGGAAGTAGAGGAAGTGGACGAAGTTGACGAAGTGGAGGAAGTGGAGGAAGTGGAGGAAGTGGAGGAAGTTGACGAAGTGAAGGAAGTGGACGAAGTGGAAGATGTGGAGGAAGTGGTGCAACTGGGGGAAGTGGAGGAAGTGGAGGAAGGGGAGGAAGTGGAGGAAGAGGAGGAAGTCGACGAAGTGGACGAATTTGACGAAGTGGACGAACAGGACGATGTGGAGGAAATAAACGAAGTGGACGAAATGGACGAAGTTAAAGTAGTGGACGAAGGGGACGAAGTGGAGGAAGTGGAGGAAGCGGAGGAAGTGGAGGGAGCTGAGGAAGTTAACGAAGTGGAGGAAGTGGACGAAGTTGACGAAGTGGACGAACTGGAGGAAGGAGAGGAAGTTGACGAAGTGGAGGAAGTGGACGAAGGGGATGAAGTGGAGGGAGTAGAGGAAGCGGGGGAAGTAGAGGAAGTGGACGAAGTTGAGGAAGTGGAGAAAGTAGAGGAAGTGGAGGAAGTGGAGGAAGTGGAGGAAGTGGTGGAAGTGGGGGAAGTCGAGGAAGGGGAAGGAGTGGAGGAAGTGGAGGAAGCGGAGGAAGTGGAGGAAGTGGAGGAAGTGGAGGAAATTGACGAAGTGAAGGAAGTGGACGAAGTGGACGTTGTAGAGGAAGAGGAGGAAGTGGTGGAAGTGGAGGAAGTGGAGGAAGGTGAAGAAGTTAACGAAGTGGAGGAAGTGGAGGAAGTGGAGGAAGTTGACGAAGTGGACGAAGTTAACGAAGTGGAGGAAGGGGAGGAAGTTGACGAAGCAGAGAAAGTGGACGATGTGGACGAAGTGGAGGAAGTGGAGGAAGTGGAGGAAGTGGTGGAAGTGGAGGAAGTGGAGGAAGTGGAGGAAGCGGGGGAAGTGTAGGAAGTGGAGGAAGTGGATGAAATGGAGGAAGTGGGCGAAGCGGACGAAGTGGAGGAAGTTGATGAAGTGGTGGAAGTTCACGAAGTGGACGAAGTGGAGGAAGTGGAGGAAGTTGACGAAGTGGAGGAAGTGGTGGAAGTGAAGGAAGTGGAGGAAGTTGGCGAAGTGAAGGAAGTGGACGATGTGGACGAAGTGGAGGAAGTGGAGGAAGTGGAGGAAGCGGGGGAAGTGGAGGAAGCGGGGGAAGTGGAGGAAGTGCAGGAAGTTCACGAAGTGGAGGAAGTTCACGAAGTGGACGAAGTGGAGCAAGTTGACGAAGTGGAGGAAGTGGTGGAAGTGGAGGAAGTGATCGAAGGGGACAAAGTGGAGGAAGTGGGGAAGAGTAGGAAGTGGACGAATTGGACGAAGTGGACTAAGTGTAGGAAGTGGACGAAGTTGAGGAAGTAGGGGAGGTGGAGGAAGTGCAGGAAATGGACGAAGTGGACGAAGAGGACGAAGTCGAGGAAGTGGAGGAAGTGGAAGAAGTGGAGGAAGTCGACCAAGTGGAGGAAGTGGAGGAAGTTGATGAAGTAGACGAAGTGGAGGAAGTGGAGGAACTCGGCGAAGTTGAGGAAGTGGACGAAGAAGACGATGTGGAGGAAGTGGACGAAGTGGACAAAATGGACGAAGTTGAAGTAGTGGACGAAGTCGGAAAAGAGGAGGAAGTGGAGGAAGCGGAGGAAGTGGAGGAAGCTGAGGAAGTTAACGAAGTGGAGTAAGTGGAGGAAGTGGACAAAGTGGATGAAGTGGACGAAGTTGACGAAGTGGACGAAGTAGACGAAGTGGAGGAAGGAGAGGAAGTTGATGAAGTTGAGGAATTGGACGAAGGGGACGAAGTGGTGGAAGTAGAGGAAGCGGGGGAAGTAGAGGAAGTGGACGAAGTTGACGAAGGGGACGAAGTGGAGGAAGTGGAGGAAGTGGAGGAAGTTGACGAAGTGAAGGAAGTGGACGAAATGGAAGATGTGGAAGAAGTGGAGGAAGTGGTGCAACTGGGGGAAGTGGAGGAAGTGGAGGAAGGGGAGGAAGTGGAGGAAGAGGAGGAAGTCGACGAAGTGGACGAATTGGACGAACAGGACGATGTGGAGGAAGTGGACGAAGTGGACGAAATGGACGAAGTTGAAGTAGTGGACGAAGGGCACGAAGTGGAGGAAGTGGAGGAAGCGGAGGAAGTGGAGGGAGCTGAGGAAGTTAACGAAGTGGAGGAAGTGGACGAAGTTGACGAAGTGGACGAAGCGGACGAAGTGGAGGAAGGAGAGGAAGTTGACGAAGTGGAGTAAGTGGACGAAGGGGACGAAGTGGAGGAAGTAGAGGAAGCGGGAGAAGTAGAGGAAGTGGACGAAGTTGAGGAAGTGGAGGAAGTAGAGGAAGTGGAGGAAGTGGAGGAAGTGGAGGAAGTGGAGGAAGTGGTGGAAGTGGAGGAAGTCGAGGAAGGGGAAGAAGTGGAGGAAGCGGAGGAAGTGGAGGAAGTGGAGGAAATTGACGAAGTGAAGGAAGTGGACGAAGTGGACGAAGTAGAGGAAGAGGAGGAAGTGGTGGAAGTGGAGGAAGTAGAGGAAGGTGAGGAAGTTAACGAAGTGGAGGAGGTGGAGGAAGTTGACGAAGTGGACGAAGTTGACGAAGTGGAGGAAGGGGAGGAAGTTGACGAAGTAGAGAAAGTTGACGATGTGCACAAAGTGGAGCAAGTGGAGGAAGTGGTGGAAGTGGAGGAAGTGGAGGAAGTGGAGGAAGCGGGGGAAGTGTAGGAAGTGGAGGAAGTGGATGAAATGGAGGAAGTGGGCGAAGCGGACGAAGTGGAGGAAGTTAGTGGAGTGGAGGAAGTTCACGAAGTGGACGAAGTGGAGGAAGTGGAGGAAGTTGACGAAGTGGAGGAAGTGGTGGAAGTGAAGGAAGGGGAGGAAGTTGGCGAAGTGAAGGAAGTGGACGATGTGGACGACGTGGAGGAAGTGGAGGAAGTGGTGGAAGTGGAGGAAGTGGAGGAAGCTGAGGAAGTTAACGAAGTGGAGTAAGTGGAGGAAGTGGACAAAGTGGATGAAGTGGACGAAGTTGACGAAGTGGACGAAGTAGACGAAGTGGAGGAAGGAGAGGAAGTTGATGAAGTTCAGGAATTGGACGAAGGGGACGAAGTGGTGGAAGTAGAGGAAGCGGGGGAAGTAGAGGAAGTGGACGAAGTTGACGAAGGGGACGAAGTGGAGGAAGTGGAGGAAGTGGAGGAAGTGGAGGAAGTGGAGGAAGTTGACGAAGTGAAGGAAGTGGACGAAATGGAAGATGTGGAAGAAGTGGAGGAATTGGTGCAACTGGGGGAAGTGGAGGAAGTGGAGGAAGGGGAGGAAGTGGAGGAAGAGGAGGAAGTCGACGAAGTGGACGAATTGGACGAACAGGACGATGTGGAGGAAGTGGACGAAGTGGACGAAATGGACGAAGTTGAAGTAGTGGACGAAGGGCACGAAGTGGAGGAAGTGGAGGAAGCGGAGGAAGTGGAGGGAGCTGAGGAAGTTAACGAAGTGGAGGAAGTGGACGAAGTTGACGAAGTGGACGAAGTGGAGGAAGGAGAGGAAGTTGACGAAGTGGAGTAAGTGGACGAAGGGGACGAAGTGGAGGAAGTAGAGGAAGCGGGAGAAGTAGAGGAAGTGGACGAAGTTGAGGAAGTGGAGGAAGTAGAGGAAGTGGAGGAAGTGGAGGAAGTGGAGGAAGTGGTGGAAGTGGAGGAAGTCGAGGAAGGGGAAGAAGTGGAGGAAGCGGAGGAAGTGGAGGAAATTGACGAAGTGAAGGAAGTGGACGAAGTGGACGAAGTAGAGGAAGAGGAGGAAGTGGTGGAAGTGGAGGAAGTAGAGGAAGGTGAGGAAGTTAACGAAGTGGAGGAGGTGGAGGAAGTTGACGAAGTGGACGAAGTTGACGAAGTGGAGGAAGGGGAGGAAGTTGACGAAGTAGAGAAAGTTGACGATGTGCACGAAGTGGAGCAAGTGGAGGAAGTGGTGGAAGTGGAGGAAGTAGAGGAAGTGGAGGAAGTGGAGGAAGCGGGGGAAGTGTAGGAAGTGGAGGAAGTGGATGAAATGGAGGAAGTGGGCGAAGCGAACGAAGTGGAGGAAGTTGGTGGAGTGGAGGAAGTTCACGAAGTGGACGAAGTGGAGGAAGTGGAGGAAGTGGTGGAAGTGGAGGAAGTGGAGGAAGCTGAGGAAGTTAACGAAGTGGAGTAAGTGGAGGAAGTGGACAAAGTGGATGAAGTGGACGAAGTTGACGAAGTGGACGAAGTAGACGAAGTGGAGGAAGGAGAGGAAGTTGATGAAGTTGAGGAATTGGACGAAGGGGACGAAGTGGTGGAAGTAGAGGAAGCGGGGGAGGTAGAGGAAGTGGACGAAGTTGACGAAGGGGACGAAGTGGAGGAAGTGGAGGAAGTGGAGGAAGTGGAGGAAGTGGAGGAAGTTGACGAAGTGAAGGAAGTGGACGAAATGGAAGATGTGGAAGAAGTGGAGGAATTGGTGCAACTGGGGGAAGTGGAGGAAGTGGAGGAAGGGGAGGAAGTGGAGGAAGAGGAGGAAGTCGACGAAGTGGACGAATTGGACGAACAGGACGATGTGGAGGAAGTAGACGAAGTGGACGAAATGGACGAAGTTGAAGTAGTGGACGAAGGGCACGAAGTGGAGGAAGTGGAGGAAGCGGAGGAAGTGGAGGGAGCTGAGGAAGTTAACGAAGTGGAGGAAGTGGACGAAGTTGACGAAGTGGACGAAGTGGAGGAAGGAGAGGAAGTTGACGAAGTGGAGTAAGTGGACGAAGGGGACGAAGTGGAGGAAGTAGAGGAAGCGGGAGAAGTAGAGGAAGTGGACGAAGTTGAGGAAGTGGAGGAAGTAGAGGAAGTGGAGGAAGTGGAGGAAGTGGAGGAAGTGGTGGAAGTGGAGGAAGTCGAGGAAGGGGAAGAAGTGGAGGAAGCGGAGGAAGTGGAGGAAGTGGAGGAAATTGACGAAGTGAAGGAAGTGGACGAAGTGGACGAAGTAGAGGAAGAGGAGGAAGTGGTGGAAGTGGAGGAAGTAGAGGAAGGTGAGGAAGTTAACGAAGTGGAGGAGGTGGAGGAAGTTGACGAAGTGGACGAAGTTGACGAAGTGGAGGAAGGGGAGGAAGTTGACGAAGTAGAGAAAGTTGACGATGTGCACGAAGTGGAGCAAGTGGAGGAAGTGGTGGAAGTGGAGGAAGTAGAGGAAGTGGAGGAAGTGGAGGAAGCGGGGGAAGTGTAGGAAGTGGAGGAAGTGGATGAAATGGAGGAAGTGGGCGAAGCGAACGAAGTGGAGGAAGTTGGTGGAGTGGAGGAAGTTCACGAAGTGGACGAAGTGGAGGAAGTGGAGGAAGTTGACGAAGTGGAGGAAGTGGTGGAAGTGAAGGAAGGGGAGGAAGTTGGCGAAGTGAAGGAAGTGGACGATGTGGACGACGTGGAGGAAGTGGAGGAAGTGGTGGAAGTGGAGGAAGTGGAGGAAGCGGGGGAAGTGTACGAAGTGGAGGAAGTGGATGAATTGGACGAAGTGGGCGAAGCGGACGAAGTGGAGGAAGTTCACGAAGTGGAGGAAGTGGAGGAAGTTCACGAAGTGGACGAAGTGGAGCAAGTTGACGAAGTGGAGGAAGTGGTGGAAGTGGAGGCAGTGATCGAAGTGGAGGAAGTGGGGAAGTTGAGGAAGTGGCCGAATTGGACGAAGTGGACTAAGTGTAGGACTAAGTGTAGGAAGTGGACGAAGTTGAGGAAGTAGGGGAGGTGGAGGAAGTGAAGGAAATGGACGAAGAGGACGAAGTCGACGAAGTGGAGGAAGTGGAAAAAGTGGAGGAAGTCGACCAAGTGGAGGAAGTTGATGAAGTAGACGAAGTGGAGGAAGTGGAGGAACTCGGCGAAGTTGAGGAAGTGGACGAAGAAGATGATGTGGAGGAAGTGGACGAAGTGGACGAAATGGACGAAGTTGAAGTAGTGGACGAAGTGGGAAAAGAGGAGGAAGTGGAGGAAGCGGAGGAAGTGGAGGAAGTGGAGGAAGCTGAGGAAGTTAACGAAGTGGAGTGATAACAGTTGAAAAACTGTTATTTTCATGCTTAAAATTGATATTAAAAGCAACCTTTATACTTAGAAACTAGCTTGAAATCATACTTTTATTCATATTTTCAGAAATAAGAGAGTTGAAAGTGAATTTAATGGTTTTGTGCAAGATTCCCTTGATTTTGTAGGCTAATTGAATGATTTGAAAGAAGAATTGAAATACCGAATGATTGGAGTGCTGAAAAGTCAACCAGAAACCAGAAAAGTCAACCAGTCAACCAGAAAAGTCAACCAGTCAACCAGAATGCTGAAAAACCAACCAGAACGCAGAAAAAGTCTGACCGAGTGGCGCTGAGCGGAAAATACCGCTGAGCGGCACTTTTCGGGTGCCGAAATCACCGCTGAGGGGCAAAACAGCAGCTGGGGGCAAAATGGATCATGCGCTAGTACCGCTCAGCGGTAAAATACCGCTGAGCGGCATTCTAAGTGGGCTTGGACCGGTTTTCTTTTGTTTTTATGGGCTTGGACTTGTTTTATGTTATTTTTATGCCCTATTTAAGGACTTGCACGTCCTAGGGGTTAGTATCTTTGGCAGAAACGAGGCAAACACTCTCTCTTTCACCCCTTTGAAGGAGGATCTTGGATGCTCAGGCTACCTCTTCACCTTTATTGGGTTTATTCTTTCATTCTTTCATTGTTATTCATCTAGGTTCACCATGACGATGGTGAACTAAACCTTGTATGTTTGTTGGGGAATCAATGTAATCTCTTGAAGCTCTCATATATGGATTTGTTGAGTACATCTTTGAATTAAGACATATGCTTTCTTTCATCATTAGTTAGGGTTTTTCCTCTTTGCTCAATGCTTGCATTGTTTAACTCATTCTAATGCATGATTATTGGTTTTGTCGATACGGACACGTACGGGGAAGTCTAGATCCGGGGAATTTCTCCCAATATTTTACTGACAACATTATATTGGTTGCCTTTAAGCTCCTGCTGTAATGAACTAATCATTAGGAATGCTAGGAATTGTATGAACTATTTGATTAGGGAGAAGCCATCTAGAATGGTACATTAGAGAGTGGCATTAACAATGATGATTTGAATGTTGAATTCCTAAAATATATGAGAGTGGATGAGATGAAATTGAACCCCAACAACATATTCATTTATATAATTCATTGGAAGTGTTTATCTTTTGTCTTTGCCATTGATCAATTCATGCATACATGTTTATTTTCTGTCTTGCATATTAAACTTTGAATATTTCGTTTCTAAGTCCTAGCTAATCAACAAATCACATAACTAAACTAGGCCGTGAGTCCTTTGGGAAGAACGATACTTGGTCTTACCAAGTTTTATTACTTGAACGATTCGGTCATACTTGCCGATTGTGAAACAAGTTTGTGACATCATATTTTGGTGCTTACAAATTTGTCCATCAAGCTTTTGGCGCCGTTGCCGGGGATTTGGGGATTGAACCCGAGTCCTAGCAACGGCTAATAAGTTTGGGTCATCAAGTTTTTGGCGCCGTTGCCGGGGACTCGTGGTTTAACTGGTTAATTTGTGTGATTATTGATTATCTTTGACTTATTTTTTTTTATTTTTAATTTAAATTTCGAATTTTTTTTTTTTTTTTTCTGTTTATATTTTACAGTTTGTATCTTATTTGATTTTATTTTATTTTATTAGATTAGATTTTATTTGATTTGAATAGATTAGATTTGATTTTATTTTTAGATTAGATTTTATTTTATCTTTTTAGATTAGATTAGATTAGATTTTATTTTATTTTGTTAGGTTAGATTTTATTAGATTTTATTTTATCTTTATCTTTTAGATTAGGTTAGATTTTATTTTATCTTTTTAGAATAGATTTTATTTTATTTTATTTTCTATCTTCTACATCTTTTATCTTCTATCTTCTGAATCTTTTATCTTTTTATCTTTTGAATATATATCTTCTCTTATATCTTTTTGTGCTAACAAATATTTTCTAGAGTTTTGTGCCTAATGTTTGCAGGATGCAATTCGAACAAGACTTTAATAGGCACTCAATTCTACCAAAGTAATCTCAACCACTGGTGGGAACATGACTCAAGCATGGATCAAAGCCAATTTTGGCAAGCTGCCGGACAATTTAAGAACCAACCACAACAACAACGGCAGCAACAAAGCTTTAAAATCAACAAAGGGAAGCAAGAGATCTCTTCATTTAGACAAGGCATGGAAGAATCACTGGGGCATGCATGGGACAGGTACAAAAGCCTATTAAGAAAGACTCCCACGCATGGATTTAACGAAGGAGAAGTAGTCCTAATCTTCCTTGGAGGTCTTGGTTCACAAACCATGATGATGCTTGACGCCTCAGCAGGATGCAATATCAAATGGAAGACTCCAGAGGAAGCCACAGAAATTATTGAAAACATGGCTACTAGTGATAATGAGCTACACAGTGAGAGAGGAGCTCCTATGCAACAAAAAGGAGTTCTGCAGATGCAATCCAATGATGCCTTGCTAGCTCAGAACAATATACTAACTCAACAATTGGAGAATCTCACAAAGATACTTGCACAACTACCCAAAGAGTTGAAGACTGCTGCACAGGTACAAACCCAGTTGTGCGAATTATGTGGTGGTGATCACATCAATGGCCAATGTGCTTTTCCTATGGAAGCCGTGGAGGATGTTAACTTCATGGCTAATCAAGTTCCATACCGTCAAGGGAACTACAATCAAGGGTGGAAACCACACCCAAGCATTGGTCAAGGGCAAACTGGGCAAGCTGGTCAATTTAATAAGCAGCAGCAACAACCCACCTTATGGCAACAGTTTTCTATGCTTAATGAAAGGTCCATGAGGCTGGAGGAAATTCTCAACAATTTCATACAGAAAACTGAGTCTTCCCAAAAGAGCACTGAAGCTGCTATCAAAAATTTGGAGATTCAGATGGGGCAGATCATCAAACAGATGGAAGAAAGGCCAAGTAGAAATTGTGGGGCTAATCCTGAGGTTAACCCCAGGGAAGAGTGTCAAGAGCTAGTGAGTGTAAATGTTGAAAAAGTTGAGTTGGAAAAAGAAGAGAGAAAAGAGAGAGAAGAGAAAGAAGAAGAGAAAATTTGTGTGAAGATTGAGAAGGTGAGTAGAAAAAGAAAAGAAAAAAAGAAAGTGAGAGAAAAGAGAAAGAGGACGAGAGAAAAAAATAAAGAATCATATGAAAAATCTCGTCCCCATCCAAAGAAGTATCATAGGAAGAAGGAATTTGAGTGCTTTATGGAAATCTTCAAGAAATTGGAGATTAAAGTTCCTATGATTGAGACACTGCAACAAGTTCCTGGTTTGATCAAATTTCTGAAGAAGTTCAGTAGTAAGAAGAAAAAGAAGAAGGAACTGGGGCTTTACTGGGTCAAGCTAATGACGTTAAAAGAGCGCTTGCTGGGAGGCAACCCAGTGGATTTAAAAACTTTTGATTTGGTTTTGTAATTTTTAATTTGTGGACATTATTTTGTGAATATTTTGTTGGATCCAGCATCTACTGAATGATGCTAGGTGGTTAAGTATCTACTGAAGGATACTAAGTTGTAACACCTACTGATGGGTGTTGGTGAGAAGATTTTGCACCTACTGATGGGTGCTGGTAAGTTTGAAACACCTACTGATGGGTGTTGGTGGATTTTGGGTCAGGCTCGTGACGTAAACAAGCGCTACCTGGGAGGCAACCCAGTTGATTGATTGTTTTCTGTTTTTTATTTTAGTTAGGGTTTGCATAAGCATTTTTAACATTGAATTGCAGGGAACCAGTGAGGGGTATGTCTTGGAAGCACGTAGGTCAAGAAAAGAAGGAGAGGAGCACTTCACGAAAGTGCCGCTGAGCGGCATTTACCGCTGAGCGGTACTCTCGCAGATGGGCTTTAGTTTCCCCTTAGCGGGATCCGAGCCCATTAGGGTATTTTTATACCCTAAGCTGCATTTTGGTTTGTATTTTCAGACTCTTCTCTGCACACACACTCCTACATACCTTTTCAAAGGTTCTCTACAATTTTTTTCCTCATCCCTCTTTAGAAAATCTCCCTTCCACTCACTTGCTCACTAGTTTTCCATCTAAGTTTGGGGTTGGGAGAGAGCATCATTGAAGGGGTTGATTTCTTCATTGTGGTTTACTAATGCTTAACAATGTATCTTTTGGTTTTATGAATTAAGTTTGATGCAGGGATGGCCTCCTCATCATGCTAAAAGAATCAAGACTATAAGATCCAAGATGAAGGAGAGGAAGAAGATACAGATGACAGCTCAGACTGATGAGGAGCTGAGATAGCATTTACTGATGAATGCTATCATATGATTATGCTTTTGTGGTTTAAGTTTTCTGAACTTATTTGTTTTTGTTTTTAGATTAGGGTATGATGTACTCTATTGAACACCTGGTTTTTTATGATGGTTTGCTATTAACTGTGATTGTTTGATAAGTAATGCTTGATGATGCTTGTTGATTGATTGATGTTGAGATGATGTGCACATTAAAATGCTTATACAGGTGATTCACAAGCTTTGTGAACAAATGCAGGATATCATGATTGTGATTGTGAAATTAAGCAGGATGTGTATGTCAAATGTGAATGAGCTTATATGTGAGGTTTTGAGCTCCAGAGTTATTATTGTTGAATGTTATTACTTTTAAAGCATGAATGATTTTGCCCAGGTTTTCTATGATTGAATCAATTGCTTGTTTTGCATCATATGATCAAGGCCATTTTTTTGGAACCCTTTTTATTGGCCAAATTCATAAAGTTAGCCTACTAAAAGAGAACACTTTGTGTTCTAACCTTTGAACCCTTAGCCTTGAACATACACTGAAAACCCTTGATTGAAAATCTTTACCTTGAGTTAAGTAGAAGATCTTGTATGGTATTGTTAAATGTTCAAGTTTGGGGTTGTTGGGAAAACATGAAAAAGGAAAAGCATTGAGCTAAGAGCTAAAAAGTAAGAATATGCAAAGAAAAAGAAAAAGAAAAGCAAAGAAAAAGAAGCAAAGCTCAATGCAAATGCAAAGGCAAAAGAAAGTTGGGAATGAATAAGAATAATTGTGTTATGATTCTCTTAACTCAAGGATTTTGTGATCCAGAAAAACCAATTTTCTTGTTAGCCCAGCCACATAATAAGCCATTGAAAAGTCCTTGTGATGATGCATGCTTGTGAATGTTTTTGATTGTGGTAAAATGAAAGGCAAAGTTGATTCATGTGACATTGTGATAGTGGAGTGAATGAGTGAAACACTTTACCTCTTATACACTTGTGTGTTGAGTGAAACACTTTACCTAGTGAGGAAATATTCCATAAGGACATTAACATCCATGCTTAATTGATTGATCATTCATGAAAAAAATAGCATTTGTTGGAATTTAAATGACTTTGTGAACACTAAAGCATGTGCACATCTTGATTGAACTCTTGGTCATAAGTTTAATTGAAGTTTTTACTTATCTTGAAAAGAGGATTTTTGAATGAGTGAACCATCATATGAATTGGTTGAAGATTGGGTTACATCTTGTTTGCTTGAGGACAAGCAAAGTTCTAAGTTTGGGGTTGTGATAACAGTTGAAAAACTGTTATTTTCATGCTTAAAATTGATATTAAAAGCAACCTTTATACTTAGAAACTAGCTTGAAATCATACTTTTATTCATATTTTCAGAAATAAGAGAGTTGAAAGTGAATTTAATGGTTTTGTGCAAGATTCCCTTGATTTTGTAGGCTAATTGAATGATTTGAAAGAAGAATTGAAATACCGAATGATTGGAGTGCTGAAAAGTCAACCAGAAACCAGAAAAGTCAACCAGTCAACCAGAAAAGTCAACCAGTCAACCAGAATGCTGAAAAACCAACCAGAACGCAGAAAAAGTCTGACCGAGTGGCGCTGAGCGGAAAATACCGCTGAGCGGCACTTTTCGGGTGCCGAAATCACCGCTGAGGGGCAAAACAGCAGCTGGGGGGCAAAATGGATCATGCGCTAGTACCGCTCAGCGGTAAAATACCGCTGAGCGGCATTCTAAGTGGGCTTGGACCGGTTTTCTTTTGTTTTTATGGGCTTGGACTTGTTTTATGTTATTTTTATGCCCTATTTAAGGACTTGCACGTCCTAGGGGTTAGTATCTTTGGCAGAAACGAGGCAAACACTCTCTCTTTCACCCCTTTGAAGGAGGATCTTGGATGCTCAGGCTACCTCTTCACCTTTATTGGGTTTATTCTTTCATTCTTTCATTGTTATTCATCTAGGTTCACCATGACGATGGTGAACTAAACCTTGTATGTTTGTTGGGGAATCAATGTAATCTCTTGAAGCTCTCATATATGGATTTGTTGAGTACATCTTTGAATTAAGACATATGCTTTCTTTCATCATTAGTTAGGGTTTTTCCTCTTTGCTCAATGCTTGCATTGTTTAACTCATTCTAATGCATGATTATTGGTTTTGTCGATACGGACACGTACGGGGAAGTCTAGATCCGGGGAATTTCTCCCAATATTTTACTGACAACATTATATTGGTTGCCTTTAAGCTCCTGCTGTAATGAACTAATCATTAGGAATGCTAGGAATTGTATGAACTATTTGATTAGGGAGAAGCCATCTAGAATGGTACATTAGAGAGTGGCATTAACAATGATGATTTGAATGTTGAATTCCTAAAATATATGAGAGTGGATGAGATGAAATTGAACCCCAACAACATATTCATTTATATAATTCATTGGAAGTGTTTATCTTTTGTCTTTGCCATTGATCAATTCATGCATACATGTTTATTTTCTGTCTTGCATATTAAACTTTGAATATTTCGTTTCTAAGTCCTAGCTAATCAACAAATCACATAACTAAACTAGGCCGTGAGTCCTTTGGGAAGAACGATACTTGGTCTTACCAAGTTTTATTACTTGAACGATTCGGTCATACTTGCCGATTGTGAAACAAGTTTGTGACATCATATTTTGGTGCTTACAAATTTGTCCATCAAGCTTTTGGCGCCGTTGCCGGGGATTTGGGGATTGAACCCGAGTCCTAGCAACGGCTAATAAGTTTGGGTCATCATGGAGTAAGTGGAGGAAGTGGACGAAGTGGATGAAGTGGACGAAGTTGACGAAGTGGACGAAGTAGACGAAGTGGAGGAAGGAGAGGAAGTTGATGAAGTTGAGGAATTGGACGAAGGGGACGAAGTGGTGGAAGTAGAGGAAGCGGGGGAAGTAGAGGAATTGGACGAAGTTGACGAAGTGGACGAAGTGGAGGAAGTGGAGGAAGTGGAGGAAGTGGAGGAAGTTGACGAAGTGAAGGAAGTGGACGAAGTGGACGATGTGGAGGAAGTGGTGCAACTAGGGGAAGTGGAGGAAGTGGAGGAAGGGGACGAAGTTGACTAAGTGAAGGAAGTGGACGCAGTGGACGATGTGGACGAAGTGGAGGAAGTAGAGGAAGTGGTGGAAGTGGAGGAAGTGGAGGAAGCTGAGGAAGTTAACGAAGTGGGGGAAGTGGAGGAAGTGGACGAAGTTGACGAAGTGGAGGAAGGGGAGGAAGTTGACGAAGTGGACGAAGTGGACGAAGGGGCGAAGTGGAGGAAGTGGAGGAAGTAGGGGAAGTGGAGGAAGTGGAGGAAGGAGAGGAAGTGGAGGAAGTGGAGGAAGTGGAGGAAGTGGAGGAAGTTGGCGAAGTGAAAGAAGTGGAGGAAGTGGACGATGTGGACGAAGTGGAGGAAGTGGAGGAAGTGGTGGAAGTGGAGGAAGTGGAGGAAGGGGAGGAAGTGGAGGAAGTGGGGGGAGCGGGGGAAGTGTAGGAAGTGGAGGAAGTGGATGAAATGGACGAAGCGGACGAAGCGGACGAAGTCGACGAATTGGAGGAAGTGGACGAAGTGGAAGAAGTGAAGGAAGTTGAAGAAGGGGACGAAGTTGACAAAGTGGAGGAAGTGGACGAAGTGGAGGAAGTGGAGGAAATTGAGGAAGTGGAGGAAGTGGAGGTAGTGGAGGAAGTTGACGAAGAGGACGAAGTGGACGAAGTGGAAGAAGTGGACGAATTCGACGAAGTTGACGAAGTGGACGAAGTGGACGAAGTGGATGAAGTGGACGAAGTGGATGAAGTGGACAAAGTGGAGGAAGTGGACTATGTGGACGAAATCTACGAAGTGGATGAAGTTGACAAAGTGGACGAAGTCGACGAAGTGGACGAAGTGGAAGAAGTGGAGGAAGTAGAAGAAGTCGACGAAGTGGAGAAGTGGAGGAAGTTGACGAAGTGGACGAAGTTGACGAAGTGAACGAAGTGGACAAAGGCGCCAAAGTGGACAAAGTGGACGAAGTGGATAAAGGGGACGAAGTGCACGAAGTCGACGAAGTTGAGGAAGTTGAAGAAGTGGACGAAGTTGACGAAGTGGACGAATTGGAGGAAGTGTACAAAGTAGAAGAAGTAGAGGAAGTTGAAGAAGTGGACGAAGTTGACGAAGTGGAGGAAGTGGAGGAAGTGGAGGAACTCGGCGAAGTTGAGGAAGTGGACGAAGAAGACGATGTGGAGGAAGTGGACGAAGTGGACAAAATGGACGAAGTTGAAGTAGTGGACGAAGTCGGAAAAGAGGAGGAATTGGAGGAAGCGGAGGAAGTGGAGGAAGCTGAGGAAGTTAACGAAGTGGAGTAAGTGGAGGAAGTGGACAAAGTGGATGAAGTGGACGAAGTTGACGAAGTGGACGAAGTAGACGAAGTGGAGGAAGGAGAGGAAGTTGATGAAGTTGAGGAATTGGACGAAGGGGACGAAGTGGTGGAAGTAGAGGAAGCGGGGGAAGTAGAGGAAGTGGACGAAGTTGACGAAGGGGACGAAGTGGAGGAAGTGGAGGAAGTGGAGGAAGTGGAGGAAGTGGAGGAAGTTGACGAAGTGAAGGAAGTGGACGAAATGGAAGATGTGGAAGAAGTGGAGGAATTGGTGCAACTGGGGGAAGTGGAGGAAGTGGAGGAAGGGGAGGAAGTGGAGGAAGAGGAGGAAGTCGACGAAGTGGACGAATTGGACGAACAGGACGATGTGGAGGAAGTGGACGAAGTGGACGAAATGGACGAAGTTGAAGTAGTGGACGAAGGGCACGAAGTGGAGGAAGTGGAGGAAGCGGAGGAAGTGGAGGGAGCTGAGGAAGTTAACGAAGTGGAGGAAGTGGACGAAGTTGACGAAGTGGACGAAGTGGAGGAAGGAGAGGAAGTTGACGAAGTGGAGTAAGTGGACGAAGGGGACGAAGTGGAGGAAGTAGAGGAAGCGGGAGAAGTAGAGGAAGTGGACGAAGTTGAGGAAGTGGAGGAAGTAGAGGAAGTGGAGGAAGTGGAGGAAGTGGAGGAAGTGGTGGAAGTGGAGGAAGTCGAGGAAGGGGAAGAAGTGGAGGAAGCGGAGGAAGTGGAGGAAGTGGAGGAAATTGACGAAGTGAAGGAAGTGGACGAAGTGGACGAAGTAGAGGAAGAGGAGGAAGTGGTGGAAGTGGAGGAAGTAGAGGAAGGTGAGGAAGTTAACGAAGTGGAGGAGGTGGAGGAAGTTGACGAAGTGGACGAAGTTGACGAAGTGGAGGAAGGGGAGGAAGTTGACGAAGTAGAGAAAGTTGACGATGTGCACGAAGTGGAGCAAGTGGAGGAAGTGGTGGAAGTGGAGGAAGTGGAGGAAGTGGAGGAAGTGGAGGAAGCGGGGGAAGTGTAGGAAGTGGAGGAAGTGGATGAAATGGAGGAAGTGGGCGAAGCGAACGAAGTGGAGGAAGTTGGTGGAGTGGAGGAAGTTCACGAAGTGGACGAAGTGGAGGAAGTGGAGGAAGTTGACGAAGTGGAGGAAGTGGTGGAAGTGAAGGAAGGGGAGGAAGTTGGCGAAGTGAAGGAAGTGGACGATGTGGACGACGTGGAGGAAGTGGAGGAAGTGGTGGAAGTGGAGGAAGTGGAGGAAGCGGGGGAAGTGTACGAAGTGGAGGAAGTGGATGAATTGGACGAAGTGGGCGAAGCGGACGAAGTGGAGGAAGTTCACGAAGTGGAGGAAGTGGAGGAAGTTCACGAAGTGGACGAAGTGGAGCAAGTTGACGAAGTGGAGGAAGTGGTGGAAGTGGAGGCAGTGATCGAAGTGGAGGAAGTGGGGAAGTTGAGGAAGTGGCCGAATTGGACGAAGTGGACTAAGTGTAGGACTAAGTGTAGGAAGTGGACGAAGTTGAGGAAGTAGGGGAGGTGGAGGAAGTGAAGGAAATGGACGAAGAGGACGAAGTCGACGAAGTGGAGGAAGTGGAAAAAGTGGAGGAAGTCGACCAAGTGGAGGAAGTTGATGAAGTAGACGAAGTGGAGGAAGTGGAGGAACTCGGCGAAGTTGAGGAAGTGGACGAAGAAGATGATGTGGAGGAAGTGGATGAAGTGGACGAAATGGACGAAGTTGAAGTAGTGGACGAAGTGGGAAAAGAGGAGGAAGTGGAGGAAGCGGAGGAAGTGGAAGAAGCTGAGGAAGTTAACGAAGTGGAGTAAGTGGAGGAAGTGGACGAAGTGGATGAAGTGGACGAAGTTGACGAAGTGGACGAAGTAGACGAAGTGGAGGAAGGAGAGGAAGTTGATGAAGTTCAGGAATTGGACGAAGGGGACGAAGTGGTGGAAGTAGAGGAAGCGGGGGAAGTAGAGGAAGTGGACGAAGTTGACGAAGGGGACGAAGTGGAGGAAGTGGAGGAAGTGGAGGAAGTGGAGGAAGTTGACGAAGTGAAGGAAGTGAAGGAAGTGGACGATGTGGAGGAAGTGGTGCAACTAGGGGAAGTGGAGGAAGTGGAGGAAGGGGACGAAGTTGACTAAGTGAAGGAAGTGGACGCAGTGGATGATGTGGACGAAGTGGAGGAAGTAGAGGAAGTGGTGGAAGTGGAGGAAGTGGAGGAAGCTGAGGAAGTTAACGAAGTGGAGGAAGTGGAGGAAGTGGACGAAGTTGACGAAGTGGAGGAAGGGGAGGAAGTTGACGAAGTGGACGAAGTGGACGAAGGGGCGAAGTGGAGGAAGTGGAGGAAGTAGGGGAAGTGGAGGAAGTGGAGGAAGGAGAGGAAGTGGAGGAAGTGGAGGAAGTTGGCGAAGTGAAAGAAGTGGAGGAAGTGGACGATGTGGACGAAGTGGAGGAAGTGGAGGAAGTGGTGGAAGTGGAGGAAGTGGAGGAAGGGGAGGAAGTGGAGGAAGTGGGGGGAGCGGGGGAAGTGTAGGAAGTGGAGGAAGTGGATGAAATGGACGAAGCGGACGAAGCGGACGAAGTCGACGAATTGGAGGAAGTGGACGAAGTGGAAGAAGTGAAGGAAGTTGAAGAAGGGGACGAAGTTGACAAAGTGGAGGAAGTGGACGAAGTGGAGGAAGTGGAGGAAATTGAGGAAGTGGAGGTAGTGGAGGAAGTTGACGAAGAGGACGAAGTGGACGAAGTGGAAGAAGTGGACGATGTGGACGAATTCGACGAAGTTGACGAAGTGGACGAAGTGGACGAATTGGATGAAGTGGACGAAGTGGATGAAGTGGACAAAGTGGAGGAAGTGGACTATGTGGACGAAATCTACGAAGTGGATGAAGTTGACAAAGTGGACGAAGTCGACGAAGTGGACGAAGTGGAAGAAGTGGAGGAAGTAGAAGAAGTCGACGAAGTGGAGAAGTGGAGGAAGTTGACGAAGTGGACGAAGTTGACGAAGTGAACGAAGTGGACAAAGGCGCCAAAGTGGACAAAGTGGACGAAGTGGAGGAAGGGGACGAAGTTGAGGAAGTTGAAGAAGTGGACGAAGTTGACGAAGTGGACGAATTGGAGGAAGTGTACGAAGTAGAAGAAGTAGAGGAAGTTGAAGAAGTGGACGATGTTGACGAACTGGAGGAAGTGAAGGAAGTGGAGGAAGTCGACGAAGTTAACGAAGTGGACGAAGGGGAAGAAGGGGACGAAGTGAACGAAGCGGACGAAGTGGAGGTAGTTGAAGAAGTGGAGGAAGTTAACGAAGTGGACGAAATGGAGAAAGTGGACGAAGTTGACGAAGTAGAGGAAGTGGAAGAAGTGCAGGAAGTGCAGGAAGTGGACGAAGCGGAGGAAGCGGAGGAAGTGGAGGAAGTTGACGAAGTGGAGGAAGTGGACAAGGGGAGGAAGTGGAGGAAGTGGAGCAAGGGAGGAAGTTGACGAATTGGAGGAAGTAGACAAGGGGGACGAAGTGGAGGTTGGGGACGAAGTGGACGAAGTGAACGATATGGAGGAAGTTGAAGAAGTGGACGAAGTTGAAGAAGTGGACGAAATGGAGGAAGTGGAGGAAGTGGACAAAGTTGACGAAGTGGAGGAAGTGGAAGAAGTCGAGGAAGTGGAGGAAGTGGACGAAGTTGAAGAAGTGGAAGAAATGGACGAAGTGGGAGAAGTGGACGAAGTTGTAGAAGTGTAGGAAATGGACGAAATTGATGAAGTGGAGGCAGTGGACGAAATTGATGAAGTGGAGGAAGTGGACGAAATGGAGGAAGTGGAGGAAGGGGAGGAAGTTGACGAAGTGCACGAAGGGGACGAGGGGGAGGAAGTGGAGGAAGTGGAGGAAGTGACGAAAGTTGAGTAAGTGGACGAAGTGGAGAAAGTAGACAAAGTGGAGGAAGTGGAGGAAGGGGACGAAGTGGAGGAAGCGGAGGAAGGGGACGAAGTGGAGGAAGTGGAGGAAGTGGATGAAGTGGAAGAAGTGGACAAAGAGGACGAAGTGGACGAGGTGGAGCAAGTTGAACAAGTGGACGAAGTTGACGAAGTGGACGAATTGGAGGAAGTAGACTAAGTGGAAGAAGTGGAGGAAGTTGAACAAGTGGACGAAGTTTACGAAGTGGACGAAGTGGACGAAGTTGACGAAGTGGACGAAGTTGACGAAGCGGAAGAAGTGGAGGAAGTGGAGGAAATTGTCGAAGTGGAAGAAGTGGAGGAAGTGGAAGAAGTGGATGAAGTGGCGGAAGTGTCGGAAGTGGACGAAGTTGACGAATTGGACAAAGTGGGCGAAGTGGACGAAGTTGACAAAGTTGAATAAGTGGACGAAGTTGTCGAAGTTGACGAAGTGGAGGAAGTGTAGGAAGTTGACGAAGAGGACGAAGTGGAGGAAGTGGAGGAGGTGGACAATGTGGATGAAGTCGACAAAGTTGACGAAGTTGAGGAAGTGGACGAAGTTGACGAAGTGGAGGAAGTGGACGAAGTTGACGAAGTGGACTAAGTGGACGAAGTGGAGGATGTTGAAGAAGTGAAGAAAGTTGACGAAGTAGAGAAGTGGAGGAAGTGGACGAAGTGGACGAAGTGGTGGAAGTTGAAGAAGTGGACGAAGTTGATGAAGTGGAGGAAGTGGAGGAAGTTGACGAAGTGGAAGAAGTGGACGAAGTGGAAGAAGTGGACGAAGTGGCTGAAGTGTACGAAGTGTAGGAAGTGGACGAATTGGACAAAGTTGACGAAGTTGAAGTAGTGGAGGAAGTGGACGAAGTTGACGAAGTGGAAGAAGTGGAGGAAGTGTAGGAGGTGGACGAAGTGGAGGAAATGGACAAAGTGGAGGAAATGGGGGAAGTGGACGAAGAGGACGAAGTGGAAGAAGTCGACGAACCGGGTGAAGTGGACAAAGTGGAAGAAGTGGAGGGAGTTGAAGAAGTGGACGAAGTTGACAAAGTGGAGGATGTTGAGGAAGTGGATG
Organism: Vigna nakashimae; assembly: GCA_034642375.1. Classification (NCBI taxonomy): domain Eukaryota; kingdom Viridiplantae; phylum Streptophyta; class Magnoliopsida; order Fabales; family Fabaceae; genus Vigna; species Vigna nakashimae. The sequence goes on from CM067765.1 coordinate 34,951,311, forward strand.
AAGAGGACGAAGTGGACGAAGTGGAGGAAGTGGATGAAGTGGAGGAAGTGGACGAAGCGGAGGAAGCTGACGAGGTGGAAGAAGTGGAGGAAGTGGAGGAAGTCGACGAAATGAACGAAGTGGAGGAAATGGACGAAGTGGACGAAATGGACGAAGTAGACGAAGTGGATGAAGTGGAGGAATTGGACGAACTGGACAATGTGAAGCAAGTGGACGAAGTTGAAGAAGTGGAAGAAGTGGACGAATATAAAGAAGTGGGCGAAGTGGAGGAAGTGGACGAAGAGGAGGAAGTGGAGGGAGTGGAGGATGTGGACGAAGTTGAAGAAGTGGAGGAAGTGCAGGAAGTGGAGGAAGTGGAGGAAGTTGAGCAAGTGGAAGAAGTGTAGGAAGTGAAGTTGAGGAAGTGGAGGAAGTGGAAGAAGTTGACGAAGTGGAGGAAGTGAGCGAAGTGGACTAAATGGACGAAGTGGAGGAAGTGGAGGCAGTGGAGGAAGTGGAAGAAGTGACAAACTGGACGATGTGGAGGAAGTGGACGATGTTGAAGAAGAGGAAGAAGTGGACGAATATAAAGAAGAGGACGAAGGGAAGGAAGTGGACGAAGAGGAGGAAGTGGAGGCAGTGGACGAAGTGGATAGAGTGGAAGAAGTGGAGGTAGTAGAGGAAGTGTAGGAAGTGGACGATGTGGAGGAAGTGAAGGAAGTGGAGGAAGTGGAGGAAGTTGAGGAAGTGGAGGAAGCGAAGGAAGTTGACGAAGTGGACGAAGTTGACGAAGTGCACGATGTGGAGGAAGTACACCAAGTGGACGACGTTGACGAAGTGGAAGAAGTGAAGGAAGTGGAAGAAGTGGACGAAGTGGATGAAGTGGACGAAGTGGTGTAAGTGTAGGAAGTGTATGAAGTGGAGAAAGTGGACGAAGTTGACGATTTGGACAAAGTGGACGAAGTTGACGACGTGAAAGAAGTGGAGGAAGTGGACGAAGTTGACGAAGTGGAAGAAGTGGACGAAGTGGAGGAAGTGTAGGAGCTGGATGAAGTTGACGAAGTGGAGGAAGTCGACGAAGTGGATGAAGTGGATGAAGAGCACGAAGTGGACGAAGTGGATGAAGTGGAAGAAGTTGACGAACTGGAGGAAGCTGACGAAGTGAAGGAAGTGGATGAAGTGGAGGAAGTCCACAAAGGGGACGAAGTGGAGGAAGGGGACAAAGTGGAGGAAGTGGAGGAAGTGGACGAAATGGACGAAGTGGACGAAGTGGACCAGTGGATAAAGTGGAGGAAGTAGAGGAAGTGGACGAAGAGCACGAAGTGGACGAGGTGGACGAATTGGAGGAAGTGGGCTAAGTGGAAGAAGTGGAGGAAGTTTAACAAGTGGACGAAGTTGACGAAGTAGACGAAGTGGAGGAAGTGGAGGAAGTTGACGAAGAGGACGAAGTGGAGGAAGTGGACAATGTGGATGAAGTCGACGAAGTGGACGAAGTGGAGGAACTTGACGAAGTGGACCAGGTGGAGGAAGTGGACGAAGTTGACGAAGTGGTGGAAGTGGACGAAGTTGACGATGTGGACGAAGTCGACGAAGTGGATGAAGTGAACAAAGTGGACGAAGTGGAAGAAGTAGACAAAGTGAACGAAGTTGACTAAGTGGACGAAGTGGAGGAAGTTGAATACGAAGTTGGCGAAGTAGAGAAGTGGAGGAAGTGGATGAAGTGGAGGAAGTGGAGGAAGTGGACGAAGTGGAGGAAGTCGAGAAAGTGGATGAAGTGGATGAAGTTGACGAAGTGGAGAAAGTTGAAGAAGTGGACGACGTTGACGAAGTGGACGAATTGGGGGAAGTGGACGTAGTGGAAGAAGTAGAGGAAGTTGAAGAAGTGGACGAAGTTGACGAAGTAGAGGAAGTGGACGAAGTGGAAAAAGTGGACGAAGTGCCTGAAGTGTAGGAAGTGTAGGAAGTGGAGGAAGTGGACGAAGTTGACGAAGTGGAAGAAGTGCAGGAAGTGGATGAAGTGGACGAAGTTGACGAAGTGGAAGAAGTGGAGGAGTGGAGGAAGTGTAGGAAGTGGAGGAAGTGGAGGAAGTGGGGGAAGTGGAGGAAGTGGACGAAGTTGACAATTGGACGAAGAGGAGGAAGTGGAGGAAGTCGGCGAACTGGATGAAGTGGACAAAGTGGAAGAAATGGAGGAAGTGGAGGGAGTTGAAGAAGTGGAGGAAGTTGACGAAGTCATTGAAGTGGATGAAGAGGACGAAGTGGATGAAGTGGAGGAAGTGGACGAAGTGGCCGAAGTGGCCGAAGTGGAGGAAGATGACGAGGTGGACGAAGTGGAGGAAGTCGACGAAAGGGACGAAGTGGATGAAGTGGACGAAGTGGAGGAATTGGACGAACTGGACGATGTGAAGGAAGCGGACAAAGTTGAAGAAGAGGAAGAAGTGGACAACTATAAAGAAGGGGACTGGTACGACTGTCGCGGTCATACAAATTCGATGTGCAAATAAGAATGCAATATAACTAGGATATGACTCCTAGGTCGTCTCTCAAGGACCAATTTTTGTCGGTTTAGTCTCAGATTTTTTTACACGAGGGGGGGGGGGTTGTTTTTGGATGTTTGTTTTTGTGCGGTAAAATAAAAAAGGAACTGGAAATTAAACAAAACAAAATTTAAAACACTGAAATAAATTTTAAAATCGGTAAAAACTGAACGGTAAAAGACGGTAAAAATAGAAAACGTCTAAAAATAAAACGAACGGTAAAACGCAATGACCGAATTTTAACAATGCATAAAACAGTAACAATAAAATAAAAGAGACAATAAAATTAAAATCACTGAAAATGAAATTCATCAAAAGCTCATTGAAAATAACGTTCTTGAATACTACACGTAAAAATGAAAATGAAATAAGCAAAATATACTGTAACGCACTCCTGCTTCAGAAATCAAATTACATTTGCACTATTTGGAAATTGAAATCCAGAGAGTTATTTGAAAGAGGAAGAGGGAGAGGCGAGAGCCTCCTCCCAGACGTGGGTTTCCTAAAACTACTCCTAAAATCTCCTTCTCTTATTTCTTCTCTGCTGCTCCATATTATAGCCCAATTCCGAAGCTATTCCCGTGAGCCTCTCCTTTTGCAAACTTGTCTTCTTCTTTTGGAGACCATTCCAATCTTCTGTAGCTTCCTCTGTCCGTGAACTACTCTTTCTTTCCAATCAATCCATCACGTGAATATCTTGCTTCCGTGAATTCCTCTCCACTTCCTGCACCAAGTTGTTGCCTTCATCACCATGCACACCAAGCTACTGGATCAAGATGCTTCTGCCTCCATTGACCGTGAGCTTCTACTGCTGCCTGGTTGCTTGGAAGTGGCCGTGGCTTGCTGGAAGGTGGATGAAGTTGGAACGTGATGCTTTTGCTGGATTCAAGCCGTGAGACATCTCCTTGCCGCGCTGCAGTATGCTTTTCACTTCACTTTTCAGTTGCACACGTGGATATGATTCCACTTCTCTAATTTTTCGGCAAGCAAAAATGTGGATGTGTGTTTTTGTTGTATGAATTCCGAGAACCATCATGTAGCCAGCCCTCAATAATTGATGAATTGGTGGTCCCTTGATGTTGGCATATTTCAGCAAAAAGATAAGAAGTTGTATACCGTGAGGTGGCCTCTTATTCCATTTAGCTTCCTTGTTAAATTGCTGGATGGGATAAAGTGTGAAAGTAACGTGGTCCCCTCATCATTTCCCATGCTTTTGGTGTTTCTCAAGTGAATTTTCCAAGTGATGGATGTGCAGGCCGTGGGGTGTGGTCTTGTTGCAAGCCAAATGTTTCTTTAATATTCATTGTCATCCCAGTCAAAAATAGTTTGCCCTTCCATTTTTTATTCCAAACATATATTGATGCTTATCAATCAATTTGAGTTTGCCGTGTACTACTCTTTCTTGGTGGTCCCCCCTTTTGCCATTTGATTTACTTCTTGCAATTCAATAGCAATGGCCGTGTGTTGTAATTCTCCAATTGTTAATTGTTGGACCAAAAGAAAGAAGCCGTGGAATGTGAGCTGCAAATGCATATTGAATTTTCATTTCCAAAATAATATGCTATGATGTAGCATTTAATCAAATTGGAATCCCATTTCTCTATCCCCTCCATTAATGCCATGTTAGCCAAAGAAAGGGTGCAGTTTCCACTTCAATATTAGTGTTGAATCCTTGAGTGTTGGGAGGTCTTAGCACCGTCCAATGATCAATTCCAGCCACCACAAGTATCAAACAACAAGCAAACAATGCAAACAAATTAGAAGCCACTTAAACAGTATGAACTTGACTGACACAGGGGAGTAAAACAATTACTGGGAACAACACATAACGAATTTGAACAAAGTAAAAACTATACATGAAAATAGACATCCATACGAAACTATGAAAAAAAACCGCATGCAAAACGGATAAGAATTAAACTCAAACGAAGACACACAAGTTGACACAACATTCACGTAGTACTAGGCTGACATAGGAGAGTAAACAAATTACTGGGAACAGTACAGAACGCATTTGAACAAAGTAAAAGTTATACATGAAACTAGACATCTAGACGAAACTATGAAAAAAAATTGAATGGAAAACGGATACGAATTGAATTCGAACGAGGACAAACAAGTTGACACAAAATTCACACAGCAACCAGCGAAAATTGAAGTGGCTGAAATACATTGGGCTCATTTGTCATTTCTCATTTAGCCTTCAAATGTCCCAAAAAGATATCCAAAATTTTCCCATAATTAATAATGCAAAATAATAAGCTCAGATAATTCAAATTAGTTAAAATAAGAATTTCTGATCGAATTAAGCACAATTAGGAAAAATAGGAAAATAACGGACGATTAAGCACAATTCCCTGATTAATTCTAGTACAATAAACTAAGTGAAGTGAAGAAAATATTGACTCATCAGGGACGAAGTGGAGGAAAAGGACGAAGAGGAGGAAGTGGAGGGAGTGGAGGAAGTGGAGGAAGTTGACGAAGTGGAGGAAGTGGATGAAGTGGTGGAAGTGGACAAAGTGGAAGAAATGGAGGAAGTTGAGGAAGTGGACGAGGTGGACGAGTAGGAGGAAGTGGAAGAAGTGGAGGAAGTGGAGGAAGTGGGGGAAGTTGGGGAAGTGGACGAAGTTTACGAAGTGGAGGAAGAGAACGAAGTGGAGGAAGTGGACGAAGTTGAAGAAGTGGAGGAAGTGGAGGAAGTGGAGGAAGTTCACGAAGTGGAGGAAGTGGAGGAAGTGGAGGAAGTTGACGAAGTGGAGGAAGTGGTGGAAGTGGAGGAAGTGGAGGAAGTGGAGGAAGTGGGGGAAGTTGAGGAAGTGGACGAATTGGACGAGGTGGATTAAGTGTAGGAAGTGGACGAAGTTGAGGAAGTACAGGAAGTGGAGGAAGTGTAAGAAATGGACGAAGTGGACGAAGCCGACGAAGTGGAGGAAGTGGAGGAAGTCGACCAACTTGAGGAAGTGGAGGAAGTGGAGGAAATTGATGAAGTAGACGAAGTGGAGGAAGTGTAGGAAGTCGACGAAGTGGACGAATAGGACGATGTGGAGGAAGTTGAGGAAGTGGACGAAATGGACGAAGTTGAAGTAGTGGACGAATGGGACGAAGTGGAGGAAGTGGAGGAAGCGGAGGAAGTGGAGGAAGCTGAGGAAGTTAACGAAGTGGAGGAAGTGGACGAAGTTGACGAATTGGACGAAGTAGACCTAGTGGAGGAAGGAGAGGAAGTTGACGAAGTGGAGGAAGTGGACGAAGGGGACGAAGTGGAGGAAGTAGAGAAAGCAGGGGAAGTAGAGGAAGTGGACGAAGTTGAGGAAGTACGGAAAGTGGAGGAAGTGAAAGAAATGGACGAAGTGGACGCAGAGGCCGAAGTGGAGGAAGTGGAAGAAGTGGAGGAAGTCGACCAAGTGGAGGAAGTTGAGGAAGTGAAGGAAGTTGATGAAGTAGACCAAGTGGAGGAAGTGGAGGAAGTGGACGAATTGGACGAAGTGGACGAACAGGACGATGTGGAGGAAGTGGACGAAGTGGACGAAATGGACGAAATTGAAGTAGTGGACGAAGGGGACGAAGTGGAGGAAGTGGAGGAAATTGATGAAGTGAAGGAAGTGGACGAAGTGGACGAAGTGGAGGAAGAGGAAGAAGTGGTGGAAGTGGAGGAAGTCGAGGAAGGTGAGGATGTTAACGAAGTGGAGGAAGTGGACGAAGTTGACGAAGTGGAGGAAGTTGACGAAGTGGACGGAGTGGACGATGGGGACGAAGTGGTGGAAGTGGACGATGGGGACAAAGTGAAGGTAGTGGAGGAAGTGAAGGAAGTGTAGGAAGTTGAGGAAGTTGAGGAAGTGGTCAGAGTGGAGGAAGTGGTCAGAGTGGAGGAAGTGGAGGAAGTTGACGAAATAGACGAAGTTGAGGAAGTGGACGAAGTTGAGGAAGTAGACAGAGTGGACGAAGGGGACTAAGTGGACGAAGTGGAGGAATTTGACGAAGTGGACGAGGTGGAGGATGTTTAGGAAGTGAAGGAAGTGGACGAAGAGGAGCAAGTGGAGCAAGTGGGGGAAGTTCACGAAGTGGACGAAGAAGATGAAGTGGAGGAAGAGGACGAAGTGGAAAAAGTGCAGGAAGTGGAGGAAGTTGAGGAAGAGGTGGAAATGGACGAAGTGGAAGAAGTGGAGGAAGTGGAGGAAGTGGACGAAGTTGACGAAGTGGAGGAAGTGGAGGAAGTGGAAGAAGTGGAGGAAGTGGTCAAAGTGGACGAACTGGAAGAAGTGGAGGAAGTCAAGGAAGTGGACGAAGTGGAGGAAGTGGAGGAAGTTGAAGAAGTGGACGAAGTGGAGGAAGTGGAGGAAGTGGACGATGTTGACGATGTTGATGACGTGGACAAAGTGGAAGAGGTGGACGAAGTGGACGGAGTAGTAGAAGTGGAGGAAGTTGAGGAAGTCGAGGAAGATGACGAAGTGGAGGAAGTGGACGAAGTGGAGGAAATGGAGGAAGTGGACGAAGTAGACAAGGTTGACGATGAGGAGGAATTGGAAGAAGGTGACGAAGTGGAGGAAGTGGACGAAGTTGACAAAGTGGAGGAAGTGGATGAAGTGGACGAAGTGGAGGAAGAGGAGGAATTGAAGGAAGTGGACCAAGTGGAGGAAGTGGACGAAGTGGAGGAAATTGATGAAGTGCACGAAGTGGAGGAAGTGGACGAAGTTGACGAAGTGAAGGAAGTGGACGATGGAGACGAAGTGGAGGAAGTGGAGGATGTGGGCGAAGTGGTCGAAGTGGACGAAGTGGGCGAAGTGGGCGAAGTGAACGAAGCGGAGGAAAATGACAAAGTGGAGGAAGTGGAAGAAGTGGAGGAAGTGGACGAAGTGGAGGAAGTGGAGGAAGATGACGAAGTGGACGAAGTTGAGGAAGAGGACGAAGTGGAGGAAGTGGAAGAAGTGGACGAAGTGGAGGAAATGGAGGAAGTGGACGATGTGGAGAAGGTTGACGAAGTGGAGGAATTGGACGAAGGTGACGAAGTGGAGGAAGTGGAGGAAGTTGACGAAGTGGAGGAAGTGGATGAAGTGGACGAAGTGGAGGAAGAGGAGGAATTGGAGAAAGTGGACCAAGTGGAGGAAGTGGACAAAGTGGACGAAGTGGAGGAAATTGACGAAGTGCACGAAGTGGAGGAAGTGGACTGATGAGTCAATATTTTCTCAATTTCACTTAGCTTATTGTACCAGATTTAATCAAGGAATTGTGCTTTAATGTTCAGTATTATCCTATTTTTCCTAATTGTGCTTAATTTGTCCAGAAATTCTTATTTTAATTAATTTGAATTATTTGAGGCTAATTATTTGCATTATTAATTTTAAGGAATTACTGGAAAATAATTTTGGACATTTGGAAGGCTGCCAAATAATTAAAGACTCTCCATTAAAGAAGTGTCCACAATAAGGAGGACATTATGGTCATTTTACTCTTTGAAAGGGGTGTTTCATTAGTGGAAAAGGGTTACATCCAGCAAAGTGAAAAAGAGCATACGTGAAGGTGGGTGAACAAGTCTTCAATTATTATTGAATTTTAAGAAGCACTGGAAGACTTCTCACGGCTGAAGCAACAACAATTGGAGGGCCCCCTTAATTTCATTTGGTTCATGAAGCTTGAAGAGGGTGTTTCGGCCTGGAGCTGGTGCGTTGAAGCTGCCACTTAAAAGAGGAAGACTAATGGTTTTATGGGGCTGGAATGGAACGCAGAGGGGGATAACATCAAGTGGAAGGAAGCATCGAGCAGCTGGTCCAGTTTGGCAGCAGCTGCACACAACATAACCACACTCCACGGCCTTGTTCCAGCTAGAAGTGAAGAGCCATGTGAAGGAGAAGCACGGTGCAGCAGTTGCACAAGCAGATGGCAACACATGCAGCCAACTTTGAAGAACCACGGCTGAGCACGCTGGAATGCTGCAAAGAATGGAGAGTTCCCTTGCTTGCTAATTCACACGTCCACACGGGGCAGAGAAAAAAAGCAGAAGTTTCTTTTCTTTAATGGAATGAAGAAGTGGTGTTTCAATATTGGGTGTGTGGGGGTGAACTCACGTACTGCAGCCAGCAGGGGGCTTCACTTCGATTCACTGGGATGAGTTATTTTCATTTAGAAATCAATATGAGAATGGAGGGTCCCTTGCATAATTTTGGTACGTAGGAGAGGACAAAAGTGGAGAATTCATGAAGAAAGTTGCTAAAAGACAAAACTACTAAGAAGTGATGTTGGATGGCAAGAAAGAGACGTTCAAAGTGGTGTGCATGAGGACCCATGATTTCTTTCTATTAAGAAAGGAAATGGTGCACTCACGGCCAGGAGATGCGTCCAGAGGTGCTGTCACGGGATGCATTCAAATTGGAGCATATGGAAGAAGCTTGGGAGCTCGTGAAGAAAGCATTACGGTTTTTGGAGATTTGTATGAGAAATGAAGAAGTTGATTAAATGGGAGTAGGTGTCACGTCCAACAATAAAAAATAGCAATAGGCATTCTCTTTCTTTAGAAATCAAGCACGGTGGTGGGTCATTCAATAACAAAATATGGTGTGTGCTCCAGCCTAAAAGAAATATTATCATTATTTAGAAGAAAATTGCACTAAAGAAGTGAGATAGACGGCACTTACTGCAAGATAAAAAGGGACACAAGTCAAGTGTAAGAGAGCCGTGGAGTGTGGGAAGAGGAAGCTGGACATTTTCCAGCAAGGGAGAAATCCAGCGGCTGACAGTAGAGGGGCTGGAACAGATGAAAATCACAGTACAGATGGAAGACTACGGTTGAACAGTGTGCACACTAGGTTCCAAATTTAAATTTTCTTTGTTGTAATAATTTCATGCACAATTTAAATTAAATGCAAAGTTTGGTTTCATTTTCTGTTTCTGAAATTAAATTCTGTTTTACTGTTTTATTTTACTGCTGTAAATTAATTTCTGATGTATTTTAATTTCTGTATTATGTATTTCTGCAATTTAATTTCAGCTGTTTTTTTTTTCTTTATTTTTGCATGTTTATCATTTACTGTAATTTTATTTTATGTATTTTACTGCAGTGATTTTAATTCTGTTTTTACTGTTTTTGAATTTTACTGTTTTCTGTATTTACTGTTTTCTGTTTTACTGATTTACTGTATTTCTGTATTCCATTTTTACTGTTTCTGTATTTTTTTTATTTTGGATTCTGTAATTCTGTATTTACTATTTTACTGCAATTATGTGCTGCTGTAATTTTATTTTCCAAAATTTACTGTTTTCTGTTTTTATTATTTTCTGTATTTTGTGTTTTTCTGTATTTTCGTTTTTACTGTTCCAGATTTATTTTTACAGTTTTGTGTTACTGTATTTTAGTTTTTACTGTACCAATTTCGTTTTTACTGTTTTAAATTAGTTTTATAGTTTTAAATTTGTTTTTTTTACTGTTTTACGGTTTATTTTTATTGATGTTTTTACTTTAGCGTTTAATGTTTTACGTTTTGTTCATGTTTAATGTTTCTGCGTTTATTTTATTTTGATGTCTTTTACCATTGGGTTTTTACTTTCGTTAAAAAAATATTTCAACGTTTTTAAATTTAGTTTTATTCAATTTCCAGTTCACTTTAATTTTATCGCATCCAACAAAATCACAAAAACACCCCCCCCCCCTTTCGTGTTTAATCTGAAACTGAACCACCAAAATTGGTCCTTGAGAGACGACCTAGGAGTCACATCCTAACTATACTGCATTCTTATTGCACATCAAATTTGTATGACCGCGACAGTCGTATCAATTTTGGCGCCGCTGCCGGGGACCAACAAAAGACGGTTTGGTTTTAGATTTTTGTTGTGTAAATTTTTGTTCTGTTAATATGTGTATTTTGTGTGTTTTGTCTTGTATATTTCTGTAGGCGACAACGACACCTTCAGCAAATTTTGGCGGCGTTGTCACTTCAGTTCCAGGTTTTTTGTTTTAGATTTTTGCTGTGTTTTTCGATTATGCTGTGTTAATATATATTGTGTATATATGTGTTTAATTGTGCTATGTTCTGTATTTAGTTGTTATTAAAAAAAAAAAATTTGAAAATTAAAAAAAAAAAATTTATTAAAAATTTTTACTATTGATGTTCTGTCTTGTGTGTGCTTGTAGCATGTATAAATGTGTTTTGTTTTATCTGATTCGTAATTTTTAGTTTTTAGTTTTTATTTTTTATTTTTCCATGTCTACCTATTTTAATGTTGTGAATAATGCTTATTCTGCCAATGTCTGTGATTATGATTCTTATTCTGCATATTACTTTGATTTTAAATCTGCTGATTTTTATGATGGGAACAATATGTTCCATCATCCAATTTCTGAGAGCTCTCTTTGGGAGCCAGTTCCACAATATGAGAGTCAGCAGTATGATTCTCCTATTCAAATAACTCCTCAGCCTTCTACTTCTGAACCTACTTTAAAGGAGTTACTAGAGCAGATGACAATGCAGAATATTCAGTTTCAGAAAGGGAACATGCAGTTCAAGCAAGAGAGCATGGAAACTCAAGCTGCCATTCAGAAGCTGACTGATCAGATCAGGCAGATGGCCACTCTTGCACCTGAGGAGACTGATGAAAATTTTGGGGACCCGGCAGAAGTAAGCAGTAATCCTGAACCAGGTAGACCACCTTCACCTTCCCACACTCTAGAAATCTTCAAGGAAGAGGAGGTAAGCTTACCACAATTTGATTATTATGTTGATTGTGATGATGATCGGTATGCTAATGACTATATTCTTGCTGAGTCTGATTTTAATTTTTCCTCTGTGCATGATGAGAACCGCTTTTTACTATCACATTCGAATGGTTATTCTTCATGCACTGAACATGAATCTGAGTCTATGATTAATATTGCATGCAATTTAGAAATTGATTCATGTTATGAGGATTTATCTAAAGCTCAGTATGATAATTTGGGTGTTATACCTCTGCATAACATTTCTTTGGAACCACATTGCACTAACCATGTTGCAGGAGGTGTACATGTATTGCATCAACAAACACCCACAATTGAAGACAAAGGTGCAAGCTTACAAAACGGTTTGAAAATCAATTGGCACCTGTTGAACCCAATCATCAACAATTTTTTCTGCTTAGATCCAGCGATGGAAGACATTTCATTGCGAGATCAAATCTGGAGGATGAAGCAGTTCCTCCTCAAAACTTCCGTGCTGAATCATGAAGTGGAAAACCTCTCCCTACAAGTCCAAAATTGGCAACTGCCACCTTGACCAGGGAATTTTTTTTTTCTTTCTTCCCCGTTTTCATATGTTTAGTGCACTTGTCCTTTATCTGTTTAGTGTTTTAATTGATGATCTTATGCTTAGAAAACATTTAGGACAGTGTAGTTTAAGTGTGGTCTCGGGAAGTTTCTGATTTTTGTTTTTCTTTTAAGTTTGTTTTTCCTTTTCTTTTTAGTTTTCGAATTATTTTTTTTTAAAAAAAAAAAAAAAAAAAAACAATTTAAAAAAATGTGTTCTGTGTTTTATTTGCTTCGTGATTTTTAGTGTTTGTACTAAAAAAAAAAAAAAAATTCGAAAATTCAAAAAAAAAAATAAAAATAAAAATAAAAATAAAAATAAAAATAAAAATTTGTGTTGTGTTTTAAGTATGATATTTTGTTAATGTATGTTTTGTAAATATATGTTTTGTCTGCTGTTTTTGACATTTGTGTTCTATCTGCTTTGATATTTTGTGTTCGTTATTTGGTATTTTGTTTCGTTAATATGTGTTCTGTTTTTATTTATTTATTTAGTTTTTGTTAAAACATAAATAATCGTAAGAGCAAAATTTGCAAATAAAGGGCAGAGAGGTGTAACTATCTGAGTGCATTTATTGTAACTTACCAAGTTCGCAGAAAACATTCTGTCTTACATTGATTATTAAAATAAAATACATAAAAACATAAATAAAGTTGTTCGATCATTTCTGATCGTTAATATTACACACCATAATAAATAAAAACATAAAAAATAAAAACAAAAAAAAAAAAAAAACATAAAAAATTAAGTGTCCTTATTACAGTACTTGTTCAAATTCTGGCCACACTCGGCCAGCAAAAACATATAAAAAAAAAAAAACAAAAAAAAAACATAAAACACTAAAACTGGAAGAATTCTCGAGCTGGTTGTGGTGGTCTAAGGGAGAGCTCCGTTGAGGGAGCTCTGGTTCGAAAAGTCACGAGCGGAGGCTTTGGTGGAGGAATTTCTCGTTCATTTCTGTCGTCATCGATGATGATCGGAACGGGAAACAGATTCAGCAGCCTCGGTGCCCTCATTATCACCCAGTTGTTTTCTTTCAAACAAAAAAAAAAAAAAAAAATAAATAAATAAATAAATAAAAAATAAAAAACTTGTGTTAATAATAGAAGAGGAAGTGAAAAAAATTTCAATGAAGGTATGATGAGAGTTCTTACCGTACATGTATAGCGGCAGTTGTGAAAAGAGAGTGCCTGTGGGGTCTATCTCCGCTTGCCAGCGCCTGACCCGATTGCCATGGTTGTTAAACCAGCAGTGCACGTTGTATTCAGTGGCTTCGCCGAAGGTCCTTAGTCGAGACGCGATCTCGACGACTTGCGCTCGGCTTGGGTGTGTGACCCCATAGTTGTAGATTTTGGTCATCATCGTGATCTGATCATCTGTAGGACGCCATCGTTGACTGGTATATCTCTCTGATTCCATATCACTCATCCTTCCTCTCGTAATATACAAATACTTAAATAAAAAATAAAAAAAAGAACAAAAACATAAAAAAAATAAACATAAAAAAAATAAAAAAATAAAAAAATAAAAAGAACTAAAAAAAAAAGAGAAGCATAAAAAAATTAGATTAGTTCTCTGTTTTCTTTATTTGTTCTTGTTTCCTTTTAGATTTATTTTGTCCAGTCTGTATTTGATGTTTCAGTTTTTGGTCTCAGATCTGTTTCACGGTCCTTGCAAAAGGGTCCTAAACGGATCTACGTCCAGTGTCCTTGTCCATATTGTTCTTGTATATTCAGTTTCTGTGTTTTAGTTTTAAGTGGGGTACGTGGCGTTGTTCTACCCGATTGTCTCTGCCATACCTTCAAACGAAGGGAGATTAACGTCTGGTTTCCAGCCGATATACCCCTTAAGTTTTTAGACAGTTGTGTTTTATGTGTTTTAAGTGTTTAGCAGGTGAAGAAGAAAGCGAATAAGAGCTGAAAATAAAGAAGGAACTGAAGGCTTAAATTAAAGATCTGGAAAGCAGTAAAGGGAGAGGGAACGAAGAACAGAAAGCTTAAAGAGAAATTAAAGGAAAGAAAAGGAAAGAAAAATGGAGAAGCAGAACAAGCAAGCATAGAAGGAAGGTGCAGAGAACTTACCTGGGGAAGTAGGCTTGCAGAGGCTCCTCGCGGATCTCACTCAGACTCTTCAGAAGACGCAGGGACAGGGGCTCTGCGCAGATCTCAGATCTTCAGAAGGCGCGGGGACAGAGCTTCCTAACAGATCCAGACGCTCAGGAGAGAGCAGAGAGAGAAGAGAGCAGAGAGAGTTGAGAGAGAAGCAGAGAGGAGAGAATGGAGTAGAGAGAGAGTGAGGGATCAGAAATGGCGCTGGACGCGGAGGAGCGGACCTTTTATAGCCAAATGTTTTCCACTGTAGCAACAGTTTCGGTCATTGCCACCGAAACTGTTGCCACAGTACCGGTCTTCTCCTTTTTCAATTAAAATAAAATAAAAAATAAAAAATAAAAAAAAAACAAAAAATAAAAAAAAAAAAAATTTTAGCATCTACTGATGGGTGCTACGTGATTTAGACATCTACTGATGGATGTCAATGATAACATCTACTGATGGATGTTACTGAAAATTTCTTCCCATTTCCTAACATTTTATTGCACTTGTCTATATTTTTTGACTGCTCTAAAATTGATCATCTGATGATTGTAACACACTGAGGACATTGTGTGATTTAAGTGTGGTCTATTGGGAGAGATTCTGAATTTTCTTTGTTTTGTGTGTGAAATTTTTTGTTTTTAAGTGTTAAATTTTTTTTTTCTGTTTTAAGTTGTTTTTAGTTGTTTTGTGTGCAATAAATTTTACATTTTTCTCTTGATTTCTGGAGTCTGTCTAAGTTGTAGATTTTTCCTTCACTTGATTAATGCTTATAGTTTGAAATCCTTGCTTTTCTCTGCTTGGAAACATGATTATGTGTTTAAGAGGTTGATTTGATTGTGACGAATACCCTGTGTGAGATTTGAGCCACTTAATGTTCTTTCTTATGTGAGATATGTATCTTGATTGCTTGCACATATGCCTTGGCTTGATTCTTTTTGATATACTTGATTGATATGCATGTTTTAGAAGTGATAAAGGCATTTTGTTCTTGAGCCTCTTTAGCCAAATAAGCCTACCTTGTTATTATCCTTTGATACCCCTTTTGAGCCTATACTGTATCCATTTCTTTGTGTTAAAGCTCATACACTGATCCTAAGTGAAAAACAAATGATTACCTAAACCTTAGGGAAGTCTGGAGCTATAGAAGTGTTTTGTGAATAAGTGTGGTCTCCTTGGGGATTCTGATAAATTGGCTAGTTGATTCCTCATCATGTTGTGGAAATATAATTTCTATCCTGTTGTGTGATAAAGAGAGAAAGAAAAGAGACAGGATGAAAAAAAAAAAATTGATGAGAAAAAGATAAAAAAAAATGAAAAATAATTTTGTGAATAATGGAGTCGAGAAGAGGATTGAATTAGAGGTTTGGGTTAGATTTCACTGTGTTTACACTTTTTCCCCAGTGCTCCTCTATTTCTTCTAAGCTATAGCTACTTATCCAAATTTATCCTCCCCTGTCCTTGGCCCCATTACCACCCTGAAAGACCTTTTGATCTGAACATGCATGTGTTTTAAGTGCTGATATTAGAAGCTTGCCAAGTCTACTTGTGTTTGTTTTCTTGAGTACATTGAGTGACATTGATTTACCTTAAACACTTGAGAGGAACACTCTGAGTGCATCTGTGAGGTTTTGTTATTTTTGAATCACCTCTTGAACTGATTAATCATTTTGCTATGTATTGAATTGCTTGGATGATTTCTGTAAGTATGTGCTTTTCTTGACTATGTGTTGGATATTGTCTATTTCTTTTCTCTGTCCAGACTTCTTGAGAACTTTGTATATTCTGTTTAATTTTCTCGTGAGTCTTTATTTTTCTGTCTGCTGAGTTTGTGTCACCTTCCTAAAAGTCCTTTGAACTATTCCCTGATTTGCGTCTTGATTTTGCCCAGGAGTGCAAAAGACTAAGTGTGGTCTATTTTGATGAGTCAATATTTTCTCAATTTCACTTAGCTTATTGTACCAGATTTAATCAAGGAATTGTGCTTTAATGTTCAGTATTATCCTATTTTTCCTAATTGTGCTTAATTTGTCCAGAAATTCTTATTTTAATTAATTTGAATTATTTGAGGCTAATTATTTGCATTATTAATTTTAAGGAATTACTGGAAAATAATTTTGGACATTTGGAAGGCTGCCAAATAATTAAAGACTCTCCATTAAAGAAGTGTCCACAATAAGGAGGACATTATGGTCATTTTACTCTTTGAAAGGGGTGTTTCATTAGTGGAAAAGGGTTACATCCAGCAAAGTGAAAAAGAGCATACGTGAAGGTGGGTGAACAAGTCTTCAATTATTATTGAATTTTAAGAAGCACTGGAAGACTTCTCACGGCTGAAGCAACAACAATTGGAGGGCCCCCTTAATTTCATTTGGTTCATGAAGCTTGAAGAGGGTGTTTCGGCCTGGAGCTGGTGCGTTGAAGCTGCCACTTAAAAGAGGAAGACTAATGGTTTTATGGGGCTGGAATGGAACGCAGAGGGGGATAACATCGAGTGGAAGGAAGCATCCAGCAGCTGGTCCAGTTTGGCAGCAGCTGCACACAACATAACCACACTCCACGGCCTTGTTCCAGCTAGAAGTGAAGAGCCATGTGAAGGAGAAGCACGGTGCAGCAGTTGCACAAGCAGATGGCAACACATGCAGCCAACTTTGAAGAACCACGGCTGAGCACGCTGGAATGCTGCAAAGAATGGAGAGTTCCCTTGCTTGCTAATTCACACGTCCACACGGGGCAGAGAAAAAAAGCAGAAGTTTCTTTTCTTTAATGGAATGAAGAAGTGGTGTTTCAATATTGGGTGTGTGGGGGTGAACTCACGTACTGCAGCCAGCAGGGGGCTTCACTTCGATTCACTGGGATGAGTTATTTTCATTTAGAAATCAATATGAGAATGGAGGGTCCCTTGCATAATTTTGGTACGTAGGAGAGGACAAAAGTGGAGAATTCATGAAGAAAGTTGCTAAAAGACAAAACTACTAAGAAGTGATGTTGGATGGCAAGAAAGAGACGTTCAAAGTGGTGTGCATGAGGACCCATGATTTCTTTCTATTAAGAAAGGAAATGGTGCACTCACGGCCAGGAGATGCGTCCAGAGGTGCTGTCACGGGATGCATTCAAATTGGAGCATATGGAAGAAGCTTGGGAGCTCGTGAAGAAAGCATTACGGTTTTTGGAGATTTGTATGTGAAATGAAGAAGTTGATTAAATGGGAGTAGGTGTCACGTCCAACAATAAAAAATAGCAATAGGCATTCTCTTTCTTTAGAAATCAAGCACGGTGGTGGGTCATTCAATAACAAAATATGGTGTGTGCTCCAGCCTAAAAGAAATATTATCATTATTTAGAAGAAAATTGCACTAAAGAAGTGAGATAGACGGCACTTACTGCAAGATAAAAAGGGACACAAGTCAAGTGTAAGAGAGCCGTGGAGTGTGGGAAGAGGAAGCTGGACATTTTCCAGCAAGGGAGAAATCCAGCGGCTGACAGTAGAGGGGCTGGAACAGATGAAAATCACAGTACAGATGGAAGACTACGGTTGAACAGTGTGCACACTAGGTTCCAAATTTAAATTTTCTTTGTTGTAATAATTTCATGCACAATTTAAATTAAATGCAAAGTTTGGTTTCATTTTCTGTTTCTGAAATTAAATTCTGTTTTACTGTTTTATTTTACTGCTGTAAATTAATTTCTGATGTATTTTAATTTCTGTATTATGTATTTCTGCAATTTAATTTCAGCTGTTTTTTTTTCTTTATTTTTGCATGTTTATCATTTACTGTAATTTTATTTTATGTATTTTACTGCAGTGATTTTAATTCTGTTTTTACTGTTTTTGAATTTTACTGTTTTCTGTATTTACTGTTTTCTGTTTTACTGATTTACTGTATTTCTGTATTCCATTTTTACTGTTTCTGTATTTTTTTTATTTTGGATTCTGTAATTCTGTATTTACTATTTTACTGCAATTATGTGCTGCTGTAATTTTATTTTCCAAAATTTACTGTTTTCTGTTTTTATTATTTTCTGTATTTTGTGTTTTTCTGTATTTTCGTTTTTACTGTTCCAGATTTATTTTTACAGTTTTGTGTTACTGTATTTTAGTTTTTACTGTACCAATTTCCTTTTTACTATTTTAAATTAGTTTTATAGTTTTAAATTTGTTTTTTTTACTGTTTTACGGTTTATTTTTATTAATGTTTTTACTTTAGCGTTTAATGTTTTACGTTTTGTTCATGTTTAATGTTTCTGCATTTATTTTATTTTGATGTCTTTTACCATTGGGTTTTTACTTTCGTTAAAAAAATATTTCAACGTTTTTAAATTTAGTTTTATTCAATTTCCAGTTCACTTTAATTTTATCGCATCCAACAAAATCACAAAAACACCCCCCCCCCTTTCGTGTTTAATCTGAAACTGAACCACCAAAATTGGTCCTTGAGAGACGACCTAGGAGTCACATCCTAACTATACTGCATTCTTATTGCACATCAAATTTGTATGACCGCGACAGTCGTATCATGGACGAAGTTGACAAAGTGAAGGACGTGGACGATGGAGACGAAGTGGAGGAAGTGGAGGAAGTGGACGAAGTGGTCGAAGTGGACGAAGTGGGCGAAGTGAACGAAGCGGAGGAAAATGACAAAGTGGAGGAAGTGGAAGAAGTGGAGGAAGTGGAGGAAGTGGAGGAAGATGACGAAGTGGACAAAGTGGACGAAGTGGACGAAGTTGAGGAAGAGGACGAAGTGGAGGAAGTGGAGGAAGTTGAAGAAGTGTACGAAGTGGACGAAGTGGAGGAAATGGACGATGTTGACGAAATTGACGAAATGGATGAAGTGGACGAAGTGGAACAACTGGATGAAATGGACGAAGTGGAGGAAGTGGAGGAAGTGGACGAAGTCGTTGAAGTGGACGAAGTGGACAAAGTTGACGAAGTGGACGAAGTGGAGGAAGTGGAGGAACTGGACGAAGTTGACGAAGTGGACAAAGTGGTCAAATTGGATGAAGTGGAAGAAGTGGACGAAGTTGACGAAGTGGGTCAGGTGGACGAAGTGATCTAAGTGGATGATGTGGACGAAGTGGACGAAGTGGAAGAAGTGGACGAAGTGGAGGAGGTGGAGGAAGTGGACAAAGGACGATGGGGACGAAGTGAAGGTAGTGGAGGAAGTGGAGGAAATGAAGGAAGTTGAGGAAGTGGTCGAAGTGTAGGAACTGGAGGAACTGGAGGAAGTCGACGAAATGGACGAAGTTGAGGAACTGGAGGAAGGGGAGGAAGTGGACGAAGTGGACGAAGTTGACGAAATGGAGAAAGTGGAGGAAGTGGAAGAAGTGGACGAAGTTAATGAAGTGGAGGAAGTGGTCGAAGTGGACGAAGTAGACGAAGTGGACTAAGTGGACAAAGTGGAGGAATTTGACGAAGTGGACGACGTGGAGGAAGTTGAGGAAGTAGAGGAAGCAGACGAAATGGACAAAGTTGACGAAGTGGAGAAAGTGAACGAAGTGGAGGAAGTGGAGGAAGTGGAGGAAGGGGACGAAGTTGGGGAAGTGGACAAAGGGGACGAAGTTGGGGAAGTGGACGAACCAGACAAGTGGAGGAAGTGGAGGAAGTTGACGAAGTGGACGAAGTGGAGGAAGTTGACGAAGTGGAGGAAGTGGACGATGGGGACGAAGTGAAGGTAGTGGAGGAAGTGAAGGAAGTGTAGGAAGTTGAGGAAGTTGAGGAAGTGGTCAGAGTGGAGGAAGTGGAGGAAGTCGACGAAATAGACGAAGTTGAGGAAGTGGACGAAGTTGACGAAGTAGACAGAGTGGACGAAGGGGATAAGTGGACGAAGTGGAGGAATTAGACGAAGTGGACGACGTGGAGGAAGTTTAGGAAGTGAAGGAAGTGGACGAAGAGGAGCAAGTGGAGCAAGTAGAGGAAGTGGGGGAAGTTCACGAAGTGGACGAAGAAGATGAAGTGGAGGAAGAGGAGGAAGTGGAGGAAGTTGAAGAAGTGGACGAAGTGGACGAAGTGGAGGAAGTGGACGAAGTGGACAAAGTTGACGATGTTGATGACGTGGACAAAGTGGACAAAGTGAAAGAGGTGGACGAAGTGGACGGAGTGGATGAAGTAGAGGAAGTGAAGGAAGTTGAGGAAGTGGACGAAATGGACAAAGTGGATGAAGTTGACGAAGTGGAGGAAGTGGATGACGTGGAGGAAGTGGACGAAATGGATGAAATGGAGGAAGTTGACGAAGGCGAGGAAGTGGACGAAGGGGACGAAGTGGTCGAAGTGGACGAAGTGGAGAAGTGGAAGAAGTGGAGGAAGTGGAGGAAGTGGAGGAAGTGAAGGAAGTGGAGGAAATGGACAAAGTGCACGAAGTAGAAGAAGTGGAGGTAGTTGATGGACAAATTTATGATCACCAAAATATGATGTCACAAACTTGTTTCACAATCGGCAAGTATGACCGAATCGTTCAATTAATAAACTTGGTAAGACCAAGTATCGTTCTTCCAAAGGACTCACGGCCTAGTTTAGTTGTGTGGTTTGTTGATTAGCTAAGACTTAAGAACGAAATATTTGGAGTTTAATATGCAAGACAGAAAATAAACATGTATGCATGAGTTTTTGATCAATGGCAAAAGCAAAAGATAAACACTTTCAATGAAATATATGAATGAATATGTTGTTGGGGGTCAATTTCATCTCATCCACTCTCATATATTTTAGGAATTCAACATTCAAATCATCATTGTTAATGCCACTCTCTAAAGTACCATTCTAGATGGCTTCTCCCTAATCACGAGTTCATACAATTCCTAGCATTCCTAATGATCAGTTCATAATTGCAAGAGCTTAACGACAACCAATATAATATTGGGAGAAATTGCCCAGATCTAGACTTCCCCGTACGTGCCCGTATCGACAAAACCAATAATCATGCATCGAATGAGTTAAACCATGCAAGCATTAAGCAAAGAGGAAAAACCCTAACTAATGATGAAAGAAAGCATAAATCTTAGATTAAGATGCAAGCATAAATTCCATATATGAGAGCTTCAAGAGATTACATTGATTCCCCAACAAACATACAAGGTTTAGTTCACCATATTCATGGTGAACCTAGATGAATAACAATGAAAGAATGAAAGAATAAACCCTAAAAAGGTGAAGAGGTAGCCTGAGCATCCAAGATCCTCCTTCAAAGGGGTGGAAGAGAGAGTGTTTGCCTCGTTTCTGCCAAAGATACTAACTCTAGGACGTGCAAGTCCTTATATACTATTCTAGAATTACAAAAGATTACAAAAGCCCAAGCCCATAAAAGTGCCGCTCAGCGGTAAATACCGCTCAGCGGTGACTGCGCGTCCCTTTTCTTCCCCTCAGCGGCCAGTTTGCCCCTCAGCGGACCTCCCGTGACCTCCTGAGTGCCGCTCAGCTGTAAAATGCCGCTGAGCGGTGCCTTCGGCTTCTCCTTTTGCACTCTTTGCTTCCTTTTCTGATTCCATCTCTCTCCTTCTTCACTTCTTTCACTAAATTCACCTTAAAACCTGCACAAAAACACTTAAATCAAGCATAAACCTGTCCAGCTCTCTTATTTCTGAAAATATGGATAAAAGTATGATTTCAAGCTAGTTTTTAAGTCTAAAGGTTGCTTTTAGTATCAATTTTAAGCATGAAAATAACAGTTTTTCAACTGTTATCACAACCCCAAACTTAGAACTTTGCTTGTCCTCAAGCAAACAAAATGCAACTCAATCTCCAACCAATTCATATGATGGTTCACTCATTCAAAAATCCTCTTTTTCAAGATAAGTAACAACTTCACTCAAACTTATGACCAAGAGTTCATTCAAGATGTGCACATGCTTTAGTGTCCACAAAGTCATTTAAGTTCCAACAAATGCTATTTTTCATGAATGATCAATCAATTAAGCATGGATGTTCATGTGCTTATGGAATATTTCCTCACTAGGTAAAGTGTTTCACTCAACACACAAGTGTATAAGAGGTAAAGTGTTTCACTCATTCACTCCACTATCACAATGTCACATGAATCAACTTTGCCTTTCATTTTACCACAATCAAAAACATTCACAAGCATGCATCATCACAAGGACTTTTCAATGGCTTATAATGTGGCTGGGCTAACAAGAAAATTGGTTTTTCTGGATCACAAAATCCTTGAGTTAAGAGAATCATATCAACACAATCATCTTATTCATTCCCAACTTTCTTTTGCCTTTGCATTTGCATTTACATTGAGCTTTACTTCTTTTTCTTTTCTTTTCTTTTTCTTTGCATATTCTTACTTTTTAGCTCTTAGCTCAATGCTTTTCCTTTTTCATGTTTTTCCAATAACCCCAAACTTGAACATTTAACAATACCATACAAGATCTTCTACTTAACTCAAGGTAAAGATTTTCAATCAAGGGTTTTCAGTGTATGTTCAAGGCTAAAGGTTCAAAGGATAGAACACAACGTGTTCTCTTTTAGTGGGCTAACTTTATGAATTTGGCCAATAAAAAGGGTTCCAACAAACGACCTTGATCACATGATGCAAAACAAGCAATTGATTCAATCATAGAAAACCTGGGCAAAGTCATTCATGCTTTCAAAGTAATAGCATTCAACAATAACAACTCTGGAGCTCAAAACCTCACATATAAGCTCATTCACATTTGACATACACATCCTGCTTAATTTCACAATCACAATCATGATATCATGCATTTGTTCACAAAGCTTGTGAATCACCTGTATAAGCATTTTATGTGCACATCATCTCAACATCAATCAATCAATAAGCATCATCAAGCATTACTTATCACACAATCACAGTTAATAACAAATCATCATAATAAACCAGGTGTTCAATAGAGTACATCAAACCCTAATCTAAAAACAAAAACAAATAAGTTCAGAAAACTTAAACCACAAAAGCATAATCATATGATAGCATTCATCAGTAAATGCTATCTCAGCTCCTCATCAGTCTGAGCTGTCCTCTGTATCTTCCTCTTCCTCCTCATCATTATCATCATCAAATGCATCCTCCTCCTCAGCTTCATCTTCTTCCATGTCTCGAGCTGAAGCTTCAGCTCCTTCTCCATGCAATGGTTCTTCTGGCCAAGTTACCACATTATGGAATTCATCCATAGTCCACCTGTGGGCTGGAGGTGTGTCATACATCCCCACTATCATCTCAGCAGTGGCCACCTGCCCTCTGTGAATGGACTGCAACTGAGCACCTATAAGAGACATATACATGTCCCTCATCTGGAATGGTTCTGCTTCACGTGCATCAGCAGATGTCCTGCTCTGTGCTGGCCCTCTCTCTCTACGAGCCTGGCGTGGTGGAACTGGCTGAGCTGCATCCTCACCTCCACAGTACTGTCTGTAATAAGCCTCATCAATAGCTTTTCTTGGCCTCTCAAATGGTGGAACAGAAGTGTCCACCCCAGCTAGCTTGCAAAGGTGAGTAATCAAAGAAGGATGTCCTAGTGGTGCTTTGTTGTTTGAGGTGTTAGCACACACACTAATCTCATCAGCTATCACCTGCCCAATATTAACATTCAAGTTTCTGATAGCACAGTAGATGAATAGTGCCCTGCTGAGAGTGATATCTGACACATGTGAACATGGCTGAATGTTGGCATGAGAAAATGCCATCCAATACTTTGCAAGAGGAGTCAAATCTGTCCTCCTAATGTTAACCACTGAGCCAGATCTATTCCTTTGGAAGTGTCCTCCAGGTATACACAACACTCTCTCCACATCCTCAAAATCAGCACCTTCCTCCATGCAAAGAGCAAACTGGCATTGCTCACCAGCCCACACAGTATCCAGGAAGTTGTTGATAGAATCAGGATCATACCTGCTAGCATGGCCTCTAACATAGCCTAAATAATTCTCCGCTGGATAATCACCAATCTTCTTTGCATTGGTGTAAAATTCCTTTACCACAGCTATGTTGGCAGGTGCAGGATAAGTGGCTAGCTTTCCCCAATCATTCCCCAACACTTGCTCTCCAAATTGAGGAGCAAAGTTAGGTATCATTCCAACCTTTCTCTCCATTAAAAGTCTCCTGTCCTGAACCACCCTAAAGTGCTTCTCATGTTTCCTAGAGAGGAACCTGCTATTGTGGGGCTGCTCTGGTTCCTTTTCCTTTCTCTTGGTTGCCATGGTTTTCAATCTCTTTCCTGAAGAGGATGCCATTCCTACATTCAAACACAAATACAAAACCACAGAACATGATGTTAATCATTAGAAAATCACAGAACACAACTCCTTTCGAAGCTAAACCACCGCTGAGGGCCAGAATTTCCCCTCAGCGCCACCAGTGCCACAATCCAACACGCAAAAATTCAGAAAAACCAAATCTTGCAGAGTGCCGCTCAGCGGTAGTTTACCCCTCAGCGGTAACTCTGCAGATTTTTGAAAAATCTGTTTTAAAGCTTTCCTAACTCCACCCAAATGCAATTTTCAGTTTTCCAGTTCATAATCATGCAGTTTAATCGGTTCAAACATCAAATATATCATCAAATCATGCATAGAAATCAAAACCCCTAAATATTCATGCTTTGACAATCACATTCAAATTCAAGAACCCTAGAATGAACAAAATGCATTTTTACTTACTTGGGTGGAGATACTAGATGCAATGAGAATGCTTCCAAGCTAGAATACTCTCTTCCAACCCCAAACTTTGATGGCACACTAGTGAAAAAGTGAGTGGAAGAGAAATTTTCTTAAGAGGGAAGAGTGAAAAGATGTGGAAAACCTAGGAGAAGGTATGTGGGAGTATTTGTGCAGAGAAAAGCTTGAAAGAATGAGAAATTGCGCAGCTTAGGGTATAAAAATACCTTAATGGGCTCGGGTTCCGCTAAGGGGAACTTAAGCCCATCTGCGAGAGTACCGCTCAGCGGTAGTTTGCCGCTCAGCGGCACTTTCGTGAAGTGCTCCTCTCCTTCTTTTCTTGACCTACGTGCCTCCTAGACATACCCCTCACTAGTTCCCTGTAATTCAATGTTAAAAATGCTTATGCAAACCCTAACTAAAATAAACAAACAGAAAACAATCAATCAACTGGGTTGCCTACCAGGTAGCGCTTGTTTAACGTCACGAGCCTGACCCAAAATCCACCAACACCCATCAGTAGGTGTTTCAAACTTACCAGCACCCATCAGTAGGTGCAAAATCTTCTCACCAACACCCATCAGTAGGTGTTACAAACTTAGTATCCTTCAGTAGATACTTAACCACCTAGCATCCTTCAGTAGATGCTGGATCCAACAAAATATTCACAAAATAATGTCCACAAATTAAAAGTTACAAAACCAAATCAAAAGTCAAAAGTTTGTAAATCCACTGGGTTGCCTCCCAGCAAGCGCTCTTTTAACGTCATTAGCTTGACCCAGTAAAGTTCAAGTTCCATCTTCTTTATAGTTGATGTTGTCAATCCACCAACGTCTCAGCTGCTTCCTTTGAACTGTTTTGGTTCTTCTAGAATATGGAGACTCTATCTCTATCATCTCCTTTTCTTTAAAGCCCTTCACAACCCACAACTTGTTCTTGATTCTTACAGGTGTGCCAAGTTGGAGTCTTCTTTTCTTCCAGTCTCTAGGAATTTCTTCTCCTCTTCCAATTTCTTCTTCCTTGGGTACCTGAAACAACAAACAATAGTTACCTGAAACCTCAAGATTTTCATCTTTACCTCTAGTTATGGGTGCATCTCGAAATGCAGCTTTATAACTGGCTTCTTCCTCCTTTGCTTGTGTCTCATCTTTGAAGACATCCACCACCACTCTCTCCTCTCTATCCTGGAGCACCACTATACCTTCATTTACATCTATGATAGCCCTGGCCGTTTTCATAAACGGTCTTCCAAGTATGATAGGTATTTTCTCGGTTTCCATCTTCATCACCACAAAGTCTGCCAAAAATTGAAGTTTGCCAACACAAACTACAATATCTTCTGCAATCCCACATGGCTCCTTTGAAGATCCATCAGCCATTACTAAATTAACCTTTACAGGTTTCATTTTAACATTGCCAATTTGCTCCAGTAAAGAATAAGGTATCAAGTTAACACTTGAACCTAAATCAAGGAGAGCTTTCTTTACCTTTTTCTTCCCTATAGTACAAGGGATAGAAAAACTACCTGGATCTGATGCTTTAGGTGGGAATGACTCTTCCTTAACAGTTATACACTTTTTTTCCTCATCATCTCTACGTCTCTTCTTTGTAGAGCTTTCTTCATTAGATTTGGTGTAAACCGTAATCTGTTGCAAAATTTGCTCCCAAGGTGCATCATTATCCCCCATTTTGAATAACTCTGTGAAGTCCATTGGTTTCCCTTGATGGATTGGAAAAGGAAACGTGCTTTTGCTCTCTGTTTCACTTCTCTCTTCTGTATCTAACTCAACTTTCTCATCATCAACACTCTCTACCACCTTGCACTCTTCTCTGGGGTTAACCTCAGTATTAGCCCCAAAGTTTCTGTTTGGCCTTTCTTCCAATTGCTTGGTAATCTGACCCATTTGAATCTCCAAATTCTTTATAGCAGCTTCAGTGCTCTTTTGAGAAGATTCAGTTTTCTGAATGAATTGCTGAAGAGTTTCTTCCAACCTTGTTGATCTTTCATTAAGCATAGATAACTGTTGCCACAAGGTTGGTTGCTGCTGCTGCTTATTATATTGGTTAGCTTGCCCAGTTTGTCCTTGACCAATGCTTGGATGTGGTTTCCAACCCTGATTATAATTCCCTTGACGATATGGAAATTGATTAGCCATGAAATTAACATCCTCCACGGCTTCCACAAGAAAAGCACATTGGCCATTGATATGATCACCCCCACATAATTCGCACAACTGGGTTTGTACCTGTGCAGCAGATTTCAACTCTTTGGGTAATTGAGCAAGAGTTTTGGTCAGAGTCTCCAGCTGTTGAGTTAGAATTTTATTCTGAGCTAGCAAGGCATCATGTGTTTGTAATTGAAGAACCCCTTTTTGTTGCATAGGAGGTCCTCTTTCACTGTGCAGCTCATTATCACTAGTAGCCATATTTTCTATAATTTCAGTTGCTTCCTCTGGAGTTTTCCATTTAATATTGCCTCCTGCTGAGGCATCCAGCATCATCTTGGTTTGTGAACCAAGCCCTCCAAGGAAAGTTAAGACTACTTCTTGATCTTCAAAACCATGCGTGGGAGTTTTACGTAACAAGCTTTTATACCTGTCCCATGCATGCCCCAGTGATTCTTCCATGCCCTGCTTGAATGAAGAAATCTCTTGCTTTCCTTTAGTCACCTTAGATTGTGGGAAGTACTTATTTAAAAATT
The DNA here is from genome assembly GCA_034642375.1 of Vigna nakashimae. Classification (NCBI taxonomy): domain Eukaryota; kingdom Viridiplantae; phylum Streptophyta; class Magnoliopsida; order Fabales; family Fabaceae; genus Vigna; species Vigna nakashimae. Next base: position 34,978,499 of record CM067765.1, read on the forward strand.
TTGTGACCACTGCTTCCCACTCTGTGAAACTTTCTTCTGGAAAAGAGTTCAACCAAAGCTTAGCATTGCCTCCCAATGAGAAAGGAAACAAGCTAAGTTTGATAGCTTCGTCTGGCACCCCATTAATTTTGACTGTGTTGCAAATCTCATTAAAGGTAGTGAGGTGCTCATATGGGCTTTCATGAGATAACCCATTAAATTGATTACTCTTCACCAGTTGAATCAGTGCTGGTTTGACCTCCATATTGGCTGCATTGACTCTAGGTCTAGCTATGCTGTTAAAGTGTTGAGGCCCAGCAATATTGGTGTAATCTGCAAGAGTTCTTCTACCATTATTGTTCTCCATACTTCATGTGCTATGAACAGAACCTTGTGGTGATGATTGTAAGAGAGTTTCTGGAGAAGTGAAAAGTTCTCTAGACGTTCTGATTCTTCTCCTCCGTCTACTCTCTTCTAATCCTTCAAGAAGAGGTTCTGTTGTTTTCTTACTCCTAGTTCGAATTGCCTCCTGCATACACAAGAAAACAAAACCCTACAAAATATTTGTTAGCACAAAAAGATATAAGAGAAGATATATATTCAAAAGATAAAAAGATAAAAGATTCAGAAGATAAGAAGATAAGAAGATAAAAGATTTAGAAGATAGAAGATAAAATAAAATAAAATCTAATCTAAAAATAAAATCTAATCTAATCTAATAAGATAAAATAAAATCTAATCTAATATAATAAAAACAGAAAATATAAAAACAGAAAATAAAAACAGAAATTCAAAATTAAAGTCAAAGATAATCAATAATCACACAAATTAACCAATTAAACCACGAGTCCCCGGCAACGGCGCCAAAATCTTGATGGACAAATTTATGATCACCAAAATATGATGTCACAAACTTGTTTCACAATCGGCAAGTATGACCGAATCGTTCAAGTAATAAACTTGGTAAGACCAAGTATCGTTCTCCCAAAGGACTCACGGCCTAGTTTAGTTGTGTGGTTTGTTGATTAGTTAAGACTTAAGAACGAAATATTTGGAGTTTAATATGCAAGACAGAAAATAAACATGTATGCATGAGTTTTTGATCAATGGCAAAAGCAAAAGATAAACACTTTCAACGAAATATATGAATGAATATGTTGTTGGGGGTCAATTTCATCTCATCCACTCTCATATATTTTAGGAATTCAACATTCAAATCATCATTGTTAATGCCACTCTCTAAAGTACCATTCTAGATGGCTTCTCCCTAATCACGAGTTCATACAATTCCTAGCATTCCTAATGATCAGTTCATAAGTGCAGGAGCTTAACGACAACCAATATAATATTGGGAGAAATTCCCCGGATCTAGACTTCCCCGTACGTGCCCGTATCGACAAAACCAATAATCATGCATCGAATGAGTTAAACCATGCAAGCATTAAGCAAAGAGGAAAAACCCTAACTAATGATGAAAGAAAGCATAAATCTTAGATTAAGATGCAAGCATAAATTCCATATATGAGAGCTTCAAGAGATTACATTGATTCCCCAACAAACATACAAGGTTTAGTTCACCATATTCATGGTGAACCTAGATGAATAACAATGAAAGAATGAAAGAATAAACCCTAAAAAGGTGAAGAGGTAGCCTGAGCATCCAAGATCCTCCTTCAAAGGGGTGGAAGAGAGAGTGTTTGCCTCGTTTCTGCCAAAGATACTAACTCTAGGACGTGCAAGTCCTTATATACTATTCTAGAATTACAAAAGATTACAAAAGCCCAAGCCCATAAAAGTGCCGCTCAGCGGTAAATACCGCTCAGCGGTGACTGCGCGTCCCTTTTCTTCCCCTCAGCGGCCAGTTTGCCCCTCAGCGGACCTCCCGTGACCTCCTGAGTGCCGCTCAGCGGTAAAATGCCGCTGAGCGGTGCCTTCGGCTTCTCCTTTTGCACTCTTTGCTTCCTTTTCTGATTCCATCTCTCTCCTTCTTCACTTCTTTCACTAAATTCACCTTAAAACCTGCACAAAAACACTTAAATCAAGCATAAACCTGTCCAGCTCTCTTATTTCTGAAAATATGGATAAAAGCATGATTTCAAGCTAGTTTTTAAGTCTAAAGGTAGCTTTTAGTATCAATTTTAAGCATGAAAATAATAGTTTTTCAACTGTTATCAGTAGTGGAGGAAGTGGAGGAAGTTGAAGAACTGGACGAAGTGGAGAAAGTGGAGGAAGTGGAGGAAGTAGACGAAGTGGACGAAGTGGAGGAAGTGGACGAAGAGGAGGAAGTGGACGAAGTGGAGGAAGTGGACAAAGTGGAGGAAGTTGAGGAAGTGGACGAAGTGGGGGAGGTGGAGGCAGTGGAGGAAGTTGACGAAGTCGACGAAGGGGACGAAGACGACGAACGGGACGAAGTGGAGGAAGTGGACGAAGTGGAGGAAGCGGATGAAGTGGAGGAAATGGACGAAGTGGAGGAAGCGGAGGAAGTGGAGGAAGTTGACGAAGTGGACGAAGTGGACGAAGTGGACGAAGTGGACGAAGTGGACGAAGTGGAGGAAGTGGACGAAGTGGAGTAAGTTGAAGAAGTGGAGGAAGTGGACGAACTGGAGGAAGTGGAGGAAGTTGAAGAAGTGGACGAAGTGGAGGATGTGGAGGAAATGGAGGAAGTGGACGAAGTGGACGAAGTGGTCGAAGTGGACGAAGTGGAGGAAGTGGAGGAAGTGGACAACGTTGAGGAAGTTGACGAAGTGGACGAAGTGGGCGAAAGGGACGAAGTGGAGGAAGTGGAGGAAGTCGAGAAAGTGGAGTAAGTGGAGGAAGTTGAAGAAGTGGACGAAGTCTAGGAAGTGGAGGAAATGGAGGAAGTGGAGGAAGTGGACGAAGTGGTCGAAGTGGACGAAGTTGACGAAGCGGACGAAGTGGAGGAAGTGGACGAAATGCACGAAGATGAAGAAGTGGACGAAGTTGACGAACTTGACGAAGTGGACGATGTGGAGGAAGTTGACGAAGTGGACGAAGTGGAGCAATTTGACGAAGTGGAGGAAGGGGACGAAGTGGAGGAAGTGGAAGAAGTGGAGGAAGCTGAAGAAGTGGACAAAGTGGAGGAAATGGAGGGAATGGAGGAAGTGGACGAAGAGGTCGAGGTGGACGAAGTGGACAAATTGGATGAAGTGGAAGAAGTGGAAGAAGTGGAAGAAGTGGACGAAGTGAACGTAGTGGAGGATGTGGACGAAGTGGACGAGGTTGACGAAGTGGAGGAAGTGGAGGAAACGAAGAAAGTGGAGGAAGTGGACGAATGGGACGAAGTAAGGGAAGTGCAGGAATTGGAGGAAGTTGAAGAAGTGGATGAAGTGAAGGAAGTAGAGGAAATGAAGGAAGTGGACGAAGTGGATGAAGTGGAGGAAGTGGAGGAGGTTGACGAAGGGGAAGAAGTGGACGAAGTGTAGGAAGTGGAGGAGGTGGCGGAAGTTGATGCAGTGGACGAAGTGGACGAGTTGGACGAAGTGGACAAATTGGATGAAGTGGAACAAGTGGACGAAGTGGAAGAAGTTGACGTAGTGGACGAAGGGGACGAAGTAAGGGAAGTGCAGGAAGTGGAAGAAGTGGAAGAAGTAGAGGAAATGAAGGAAGCGGATGAAGTGGATGAAGTGGAGGAAGTGGAGGAAGTTGACGAAGGGGAAGAGTGGATGAAGTGTAGGAAGTGGAGGAAGTTGACGAAGGGGAAAGAGTGGATGAAGTGTAGGAAGTGGAGGAAGTGGACAAATTGGAGGACTGGAGGAAGTTGAAGAAGTGGAGGAAGTGGAGGAAGTTGACGAAGTTGACGAAGTGGACGAAGGGGGCGAAGTGGAGCAAGTGAAGAAAGTGGAGGAGGGGGAGGAAGTGGAGCAAGTGGAGGAAGTTGAAGAAGTGAACGAAGTGGAGAAAGTGGAGGAAATGGTGGAAGTGGACGAAGTGGTCGAAGTTGAAGAAGTGGACGAAAGGGAGGAAGTGGATGAAGTGGATGAAGTGAAGAAGGTGGAGGAAGTGGTGGAAGTGGAGGAAGTTGACGAAGTGGTCGAAGTGGACGAAATGGAAGAAGTGGAGGAAGTTCATAAAGTGGATGAAGTGGTCGAAGAGGAGGAAGTGATGAAAGTTGATGAAGTGGACGAAGTAGACGAAGTGCAGGAAATTGACGAAGTAGACGATGGGGACAAAGTGGAGGTAGCGGAGGAAGTGGAGGAAGTGGACAAAGTGGACGATGGGGACGAAGTGGAGGTAGCGGAGGAAGTGGAGGAAGTGAAGGAAGTTGACGAAGTTGAGGAAGTGGACGAAGCAGACGCAGTGGAAGAAGTGGACGAAGTTAACGAAGTGGACGAAGTGGTCGACGTGGACGAAGTAGACGAAGTGGACGAAGTGGAGGAAGTTGACAGAGTATAGGAAGTGGAGGAAGTGGAAGAAGTGGAGGAAGTGGAGGAAGTGGTGGAAGTGGAGGAAGTTGAAGAAGTGAAGGAAGTGGAGGAAGTGGAGGAAGTGGAGGAAATGGAGGAAGTGGAGGATGTGGAGGAAGTGGACGATGTGGACGAAGTGAACAAATTGGAGGAAGTGGAAGAAGTGGACGAAGTGGAAGAAGTGGACGAAGTGGGCAAAGTGGAGGATGTGGACGAGGTTGACGAAGTGGAGGAAGTGGAGGAAGTGGACGAAGTCGAGGAAGTTGAGGAAGAGGACGAAGTGGACGAAATGGAGGAAGCGGAGGAAGTGGAGGAAGTTGACGAAGTGGAGGAAGTGGAGGAAGTTGACGAAGCGGGCGATGTGGACGATGGGGACAAAGTGGAGGAAGTGGTGGAAGTGGAGGAAGTCGAAGAAGTGGACGAAGTGGAGGAAGTGGACGAAGTTGTTGAAGTGGACGAAGTTGAAGAAGTTAACGTTGTTCACGAAGTGGAGGAAGTGGAGGAACTGGAGGAAGTGGAGGAACTGGACGAAGTTGATGAAGTTGAGGAAGTGGACGAAGTGGTCAAAGTGGTCGAAGATGAAGAAGTGGACAAAGTGGACGAAATGGATGAAGTGGAGAAAGTGGAGGAAGTGGAGAAGTGGATGAAGTGGAGAAAGTGGAGGAAGTGGAGGTAGTTGAGGAAGTGGACGAAGGGGACAAAGCGGAGGAAGTGGAGGAAGTGGTGAAGTTGAAGAAGTGGACGAAAGTTGATGAGATTGACGAAATGGACGAAGTGGACAAAGTGGACGAAAGGGATGAAGTTGATGAAGTGGAGGAGGTGAGGAAATTGAGGAAGGGGACGAAGTGGATGAAGTGGAAGAAGTGGAGGAAGTGGATGAAGTTGACGAAGTGGACGAAAAAGATGAAGTGGAGGAAGATGAGGAAGAGGACGAAGTGGAGGAAGTGGAGGAAGTGAAGGAAGTGGAGGAAGTGGAGGAAGTTGACGAAGTGGAGCAAGTGGAGGAACTAGAGGAAGTTGACTGATAAAAGTTGAAAAACTATTATTTTCATGCTTAAAATTGATACTAAAAGCAACCTTTAGACTTAAAAACTAGCTTGAAATCATGCTTTTATCTATATTTTCTTAAATAAGAGAGCTGGACAGGTTTATGCTTGATTTAAGTGTTTTTGTGCAGGTTTTAAGGTGAATTTAGTGAAAAGAGTGAAGAAGGAGAGAGATGACATTAGAAAAGACAAGAAAGAGTGCAAAAAGAGAAGACAAAGGCACCGCTAGCGGCATTTTACCGCTGAGCGGCATTCAGGAGGTTGCGGGAGTCACGCTGAGGGGCAAACTGGCCGCTGAGGGGAAGAAAGTGACGCGCAGTCACCGCTGAGCGGCACCTTTTGGGCTTGGGCTTTTGTAATCTTTTGTAACTCTAGATTAGTATATAAGGGCTTGCACGTCCTAGAATTAGTATCTTTGGCAGAAACGAGGCAAACACTCTCTCTTTCACCCCTTTGAAGGAGGATTTTGGATGCTCAGGCTACCTCTTCACCTTTATTGGGTTTATTCTTTCATTCTTTCATTATTCATCTAGGTTCACCATGAATATGGTGAACTAAACCTTGTATGTTTGTTGGGGAATCAATGTAATCTCTTGAAGCTCTCATATATGGATTTGTTGAATACATCTTTTAATTAAGACATATGCTTTCTTTCATCATTTAGTTAGGGTTTTTCCTCTTTGCTCAATGCTTGCATTGTTTAACTCATTCTAATGCATGATTATTGGTTTTGTCGATACGGACACGTACGGGGAAGTCTAGATCCGGGGAATTTCTCCCAATATTTTACTGACAACATTATATTGGTTGCCTTTAAGCTCCTGCAGTCATGAACTAATCATTAGGAATGCTAGGAATTGTATGAACTATTTGATTAGGGAGAAGCCATCTAGAATGGTACATTAGAGAGTGGCATTAACAATGATGATTTGATTGTTGAATTCCTAAAATATATGAGAGTGGATGAGATGAAATTGACCCCCAACAACATATTCATTCATTTAATTCATTGAAAGTGTTTATCTTTTGTCTTTGCCATTGATCAATTCATGCATACATGTTTATTTTCTGTCTTGCATTTTAAACTCTAAATATTTCCTTTGTAAGTCCTAGCTAATCAACAAATCACATAACTAAACTAGGCCGTGAGTCCTTTGGGAAGAACGATACTTGGTCTTACCAAGTTTTATTACTTGAACGATTCGGTCATACTTGCCGATTGTGAAACAAGTTTGTGACATCATAATTTGGTGCTTACAAATTTGTCCAACAAGTTTTTGGCGCCGTTGCCGGGGACTCTGGTTTAACTGGTTAATTTGTGTGATTATTGATTATCTTTGACTTATTTGTTTTTATTTTTAATTTAAATTTCGAATTTTTTTTTTATTTATTTTTTTTCTGTTTATATTTTACAGTTTGTATCTTATTCGATTTGATTTGATTTGATTTTATTTTATTAGATTAGATTTTATTTTATTTTATCTTATTTGATTAGATTAGATTAGATTTTATTTGATTTTATCTTTATCTTTTTAGATTAGGTTAGATTTTATTTTATTTTATTTTATCTTTATCTTTTTAGATTAGGTTAGATTTTATTTTATTTTATTTTATTCTATCTTATTTTATTCTATCTTCTAAATCTTTTATCTTTTGAATCTATATCTTCTTCTCTATCTTTTTGTGCTAACAAATATTTTCTAGAGTTTTGTGCCTAATGTTTGCAGGATGCAATTCGGTCAAGAATTTAACTATATGGGCACTCAATTCTTCCAAGGTCAACAAAGGAAAGCAAGAGATCTCATCTTTCAGGCAAGGCATGGAGGAATCATTAGGTCATGCATGGGACAGATATAAAAGCCTATTAAGAAAGATTCCCACGCATGGATTTGACGAAGTGGAAGTAGTCCTAATCTTCCTTGAAGGTCTTGGTTCACAAACCAAGATGATGCTTGACGCCTCAGCAGGAGGAAATATCAAATGGAAAACTTCAGAGGAAGCCGTAGAAATAATTGAAAACATGGCTACTAATGATAATGAGCTACACAGTGAGAGAGGAGCTCCTATGCAACAAAAAGGAGTTCTGCAGATGCAATCCAATGATGCCTTGCTAGTTCAGAACAAGATACTAACTCAACAATTGGAGAATCTCACAAAGATACTTGCACAACTACCCAAAGAGTTGAAGATTGCTGCACAGGTACAATCCCAGTTGTGCGAATTATGTGGAGGCGACCATATCAATGGTCAATGTGCCTTACCACACCCAAGCATTGGTCAAGGGCAAACTGGGCAAGCTGGTCAATTTAATAAGCAGCAGCAGCAACCAACCTTATGGCAACAAATTTCTATACTTAATGAAAGATCAATAAGGTTGGAAGAAATTCTTCAGCAATTTATACAGAAAACTTAATCTTCTCAAAAGAGAACTGAAGCTGCTATAAAGAATTTTGAGATTCAGATGGGTCAGATTACCAAGCAGTTGAAAGAAAGGCCTGACACGGATTTTGGGGCTAATACTGAGGTTAACCCCAGGGGAGAGTGTCAAGTAAATGTTGAAAAAGTTGAGTTGGAAAAAGAAGAGAGAAAAGAGAGAGAAGAGAAAGAAGAAGAGAAAATTTGTGTGAAGATTGAGAAGGTGAGTAGAAAAAGAAAAGAAAAAAAGAAAGTGAGAGAAAAGAGAAAGAGGACGAGAGAAAAAAATAAAGAATCATATGAAAAACCTCGTCCCCATCCAAAGAAGTATCATAGGAAGAAGGAATTTGAGTGCTTTATGGAAATCTTCAAGAAATTGGAGATTAAAGTTCCTATGATTGAGACATTGCAACAAGTTCCTGGTTTGATCAAATTTCTGAAGAAGTTCAGTAGAAAGAAGAAAAAGAAGAAGGAACTTGAGTTTACTGGGTCAAGCTAATGACGTTAAAAGAGCGCTTGCTGGGAGGCAACCCAGTGATTTACAAACTTTTGATTTTGATTTTGGTTTTATATATGTGGACATTATTTTGTAAATATTTTGTTGGCATCTACTGAAGGATGCTAGGTGCTTAAGTACCTACTGAAGGATACTAGGTTTGTAACACCTACTGATGGGTGTTGGTGAGAAAATTTTGCACCTACTGATGGGTGCTGGTAAGTTTGAAACACCTACTGAGGGGTGTTGGTGGATTTTGGGTCAGGCTCGTGACGTTAAACAAGCGCTACCTGGGAGGCAACCCAGTTGATTGATTGTTTATGTTTGTTTATTTTAGTTAGGATTTGCATAAGCATTTTTAACATTGAATTGCAGGAAACCAGTGAGGGGTATGTCTAGGAGGCACGTAGGTCAAGAAAAGAAGGAGAGGAGCACTTCACGAAAGTGCCGCTGAGCGGCAATTACCGCTGAGCGGTACTCTCGCAGATGGGCTTTAGTTTCCCCTTAGCGGGATCCAAGCCCATTAGGGTATTTTTATACCCTAAGCTGCGTTTTGGTTTCTATTTTCAGGCTCTTCTCTGCACACACACTCCCACATACCTTTTCCAAGGTTCTCCACATCTTTTCACTCATCCCTCTTTAGAAAATCTCCCTTCCACTCACTTGCTCACTAGTTTTCCATCTAAGTTTGGGGTTGGGAGAGAGCATCATTGAAGGGGCTGATTTCTTCATTGTGGTTTACTAATGCTTAACAATGTATCTTTTGGTTTTGTGAATTATGTTTGATGCAGGGATGGCCTCCTCATCGGGCAAAAAGAATCAAGACTATAAGATCCAAGAAGAAGGAAGATACAGAGGACAGCTCAGATTGATGAGGAGCTGAGATAGCATTTACTGATGAATGCTATCATATGCTTATGCTTTTGTTGGTTTAAGTTTTCTGAACTTATTTGTTTTTGTTTTTAGATTAGGGTTTAATGTACTCTATTTGAAACCTAGTTTGTTATGATGGTTTGCTATTAACTGTGATTTTGTGATAAGTAATGCTTGATGATGCTTATTGATTGATTGATGTTGAGATGATGTGCACATTAAAATGCTTATACAGGTGATTCACAAGCTTTGTGAACAAATGCATGATATCATGATTGTGATTATGAAATTAAGCAGGATGTGTATGTCAAATGTGAATGAGCTTATATGTGAGGTTTTGAGCTCCAGAGTTGTTATTGGTTAAATGCTATTACTTTGAAAGCATGAATGATTTTGCCCAGGTTTTCTATGATCGAATCAATTGCTTGTTTTGCATCATATGATCAAGGCCATTTGTTGAAACCCTTTTTATTGGCCAAATTCATAAAGTTAGCCTACTAAAAGAGAACACTTTGTGTTCTATCCTTTGAACCCTTAGCCTTGAATATACACTGAAAACCCTTGATTATCTTTACCTTGAGTTAAGTAGAAGATCTTGTGTGGTATTGTTAAATGTTCAAGTTTGGGGTTGTTGGGAAAACATGAAAAAGGAAAAGCATTGAGCTAAGAGCTAAAAAAGTAAGAATATGCAAAGAAAAAGAAAGAAAAGAAAAAGAAGTAAAGCTCAATGCAAATGCAAAGGCAAAAGAAAGTTGGGAAAGAATAAGAATAATTGTGTTGTTATGATTCTCTTAACTCAAGGATTTTGTGATCCAGAAAAACCAATTTTCTTGTTAGCCCAGCCACATTATAAGCCATTGAAAAGTCCTTGTGATGATGCATGCTTGTGAATGTTTTTGATTATGGTAAAATGAAAGGCAAAGTTGATTCATGTGACATTGTGATAGTGGAGTGAATGAGTGAAACACTTTACCTCTTATACACTTGTGTGTTGAGTGAAACACTTTACCTAGTGAGGAAATATTCCATAAGCACATGAACATCCATGCTTAATTGATTGATCATTCATGAAAATGGCATTTGTTGGAATTTAAATGACTTTGTGAATACTAAAGCATGTGCACATCTTGATTGAACTCTTGGTCATAAGTTTGAGTGAAGTTGTTACTTATCTTGAAAGAGAATTTTTGAATGAGTGAACCATCATATGAATTGGTTGGAGATTGAGTTACATTTTGTTTGCTTGAGGACAAGCAAAGTTCTAAGTTTGGGGTTGTGATAACAGTTGAAAAACTGTTATTTTCATGCTTAAAATTGATACTAAAAGCAACCTTTAGACTTAAAAACTAGCTTGAAATCATGCTTTTATCTATATTTTCTTAAATAAGAGAGCTGGACAGGTTTATGCTTGATTTAAGTGTTTTTGTGCAGGTTTTAAGGTGAATTTAGTGAAAAGAGTGAAGAAGGAGAGAGGTGACATTAGAAAAGACAAGAAAGAGTGCAAAAAGAGAAGACAAAGGCACCGCTAGCGGCATTTTACCGCTGAGCGGCATTCAGGAGGTTGCGGGAGTCACGCTGAGGGGCAAACTGGCCGCTGAGGGGAAGAAAGTGACGCGCAGTCACCGCTGAGCGGTATTTACCGCTGAGCGGCACCTTTTGGGCTTGGGCTTTTGTAATCTTTTGTAACTCTAGATTAGTATATAAGGGCTTGCACGTCCTAGAATTAGTATCTTTGGCAGAAACGAGGCAAACACTCTCTCTTTCACCCCTTTGAAGGAGGATTTTGGATGCTCAGGCTACCTCTTCACCTTTATTGGGTTTATTCTTTCATTCTTTCATTATTCATCTAGGTTCACCATGAATATGGTGAACTAAACCTTGTATGTTTGTTGGGGAATCAATGTAATCTCTTGAAGCTCTCATATATGGATTTGTTGAATACATCTTTTAATTAAGACATATGCTTTCTTTCATCATTTAGTCAGGGTTTTTCCTCTTTGCTCAATGCTTGCATTGTTTAACTCATTCTAATGCATGATTATTGGTTTTGTCGATACGGACACGTACGGGGAAGTCTAGATCCGGGGAATTTCTCCCAATATTTTACTGACAACATTATATTGGTTGCCTTTAAGCTCCTGCAGTCATGAACTAATCATTAGGAATGCTAGGAATTGTATGAACTATTTGATTAGGGAGAAGCCATCTAGAATGGTACATTAGAGAGTGGCATTAACAATGATGATTTGATTGTTGAATTCCTAAAATATATGAGAGTGGATGAGATGAAATTGACCCCCAACAACATATTCATTCATTTAATTCATTGAAAGTGTTTATCTTTTGTCTTTGCCATTGATCAATTCATGCATACATGTTTATTTTCTGTCTTGCATTTTAAACTCTAAATATTTCCTTTGTAAGTCCTAGCTAATCAACAAATCACATAACTAAACTAGGCCGTGAGTCCTTTGGGAAGAACGATACTTGGTCTTACCAAGTTTTATTACTTGAACGATTCGGTCATACTTGCCGATTGTGAAACAAGTTTGTGACATCATAATTTGGTGCTTACAAATTTGTCCAACAAGTTTTTGGCGCCGTTGCCGGGGACTCTGGTTTAACTGGTTAATTTGTGTGATTATTGATTATCTTTGACTTATTTGTTTTTATTTTTAATTTAAATTTCGAATTTTTTTTTATTTATTTTTTTTCTGTTTATATTTTACAGTTTGTATCTTATTTGATTTGATTTGATTTTATTTTATTTTATTAGATTAGATTTTATTTTATTTTATCTTATTTGATTAGATTAGATTAGATTTTATTTGATTTTATCTTTATCTTTTTAGATTAGGTTAGATTTTATTTTATTTTATTTTATCTTTATCTTTTTAGATTAGGTTAGATTTTATTTTATTTTATTTTATTCTATCTTATTTTATTCTATCTTCTAAATCTTTTATCTTTTGAATCTATATCTTCTTCTCTATCTTTTTGTGCTAACAAATATTTTCTAGAGTTTTGTGCCTAATGTTTGCAGGATGCAATTCGGTCAAGAATTTAACTATATGGGCACTCAATTCTTCCAAGGTCAACAAAGGAAAGCAAGAGATCTCATCTTTCAGGCAAGGCATGGAGGAATCATTAGGTCATGCATGGGACAGATATAAAAGCCTATTAAGAAAGATTCCCACGCATGGATTTGACGAAGTGGAAGTAGTCCTAATCTTCCTTGAAGGTCTTGGTTCACAAACCAAGATGATGCTTGACGCCTCAGCAGGAGGAAATATCAAATGGAAAACTTCAGAGGAAGCCGTAGAAATAATTGAAAACATGGCTACTAATGATAATGAGCTACACAGTGAGAGAGGAGCTCCTATGCAACAAAAAGGAGTTCTGCAGATGCAATCCAATGATGCCTTGCTAGTTCAGAACAAGATACTAACTCAACAATTGGAGAATCTCACAAAGATACTTGCACAACTACCCAAAGAGTTGAAGATTGCTGCACAGGTACAATCCCAGTTGTGCGAATTATGTGGAGGCGACCATATCAATGGTCAATGTGCCTTACCACACCCAAGCATTGGTCAAGGGCAAACTGGGCAAGCTGGTCAATTTAATAAGCAGCAGCAGCAACCAACCTTATGGCAACAAATTTCTATACTTAATGAAAGATCAATAAGGTTGGAAGAAATTCTTCAGCAATTTATACAGAAAACTTAATCTTCTCAAAAGAGAACTGAAGCTGCTATAAAGAATTTTGAGATTCAGATGGGTCAGATTACCAAGCAGTTGAAAGAAAGGCCTGACACGGATTTTGGGGCTAATACTGAGGTTAACCCCAGGGGAGAGTGTCAAGTAAATGTTGAAAAAGTTGAGTTGGAAAAAGAAGAGAGAAAAGAGAGAGAAGAGAAAGAAGAAGAGAAAATTTGTGTGAAGATTGAGAAGGTGAGTAGAAAAAGAAAAGAAAAAAAGAAAGTGAGAGAAAAGAGAAAGAGGACGAGAGAAAAAAATAAAGAATCATATGAAAAACCTCGTCCCCATCCAAAGAAGTATCATAGGAAGAAGGAATTTGAGTGCTTTATGGAAATCTTCAAGAAATTGGAGATTAAAGTTCCTATGATTGAGACATTGCAACAAGTTCCTGGTTTGATCAAATTTCTGAAGAAGTTCAGTAGAAAGAAGAAAAAGAAGAAGGAACTTGAGTTTACTGGGTCAAGCTAATGACGTTAAAAGAGCGCTTGCTGGGAGGCAACCCAGTGATTTACAAACTTTTGATTTTGATTTTGGTTTTATATATGTGGACATTATTTTGTAAATATTTTGTTGGCATCTACTGAAGGATGCTAGGTGCTTAAGTACCTACTGAAGGATACTAGGTTTGTAACACCTACTGATGGGTGTTGGTGAGAAAATTTTGCACCTACTGATGGGTGCTGGTAAGTTTGAAACACCTACTGAGGGGTGTTGGTGGATTTTGGGTCAGGCTCGTGACGTTAAACAAGCGCTACCTGGGAGGCAACCCAGTTGATTGATTGTTTATGTTTGTTTATTTTAGTTAGGATTTGCATAAGCATTTTTAACATTGAATTGCAGGAAACCAGTGAGGGGTATGTCTAGGAGGCACGTAGGTCAAGAAAAGAAGGAGAGGAGCACTTCACGAAAGTGCCGCTGAGCGGCAATTACCGCTGAGCGGTACTCTCGCAGATGGGCTTTAGTTTCCCCTTAGCGGGATCCAAGCCCATTAGGGTATTTTTATACCCTAAGCTGCGTTTTGGTTTCTATTTTCAGGCTCTTCTCTGCACACACACTCCCACATACCTTTTCCAAGGTTCTCCACATCTTTTCACTCATCCCTCTTTAGAAAATCTCCCTTCCACTCACTTGCTCACTAGTTTTCCATCTAAGTTTGGGGTTGGGAGAGAGCATCATTGAAGGGGCTGATTTCTTCATTGTGGTTTACTAATGCTTAACAATGTATCTTTTGGTTTTGTGAATTATGTTTGATGCAGGGATGGCCTCCTCATCGGGCAAAAAGAATCAAGACTATAAGATCCAAGAAGAAGGAAGATACAGAGGACAGCTCAGATTGATGAGGAGCTGAGATAGCATTTACTGATGAATGCTATCATATGCTTATGCTTTTGTTGGTTTAAGTTTTCTGAACTTATTTGTTTTTGTTTTTAGATTAGGGTTTAATGTACTCTATTTGAAACCTAGTTTGTTATGATGGTTTGCTATTAACTGTGATTTTGTGATAAGTAATGCTTGATGATGCTTATTGATTGATTGATGTTGAGATGATGTGCACATTAAAATGCTTATACAGGTGATTCACAAGCTTTGTGAACAAATGCATGATATCATGATTGTGATTATGAAATTAAGCAGGATGTGTATGTCAAATGTGAATGAGCTTATATGTGAGGTTTTGAGCTCCAGAGTTGTTATTGGTTAAATGCTATTACTTTGAAAGCATGAATGATTTTGCCCAGGTTTTCTATGATCGAATCAATTGCTTGTTTTGCATCATATGATCAAGGCCATTTGTTGAAACCCTTTTTATTGGCCAAATTCATAAAGTTAGCCTACTAAAAGAGAACACTTTGTGTTCTATCCTTTGAACCCTTAGCCTTGAATATACACTGAAAACCCTTGATTATCTTTACCTTGAGTTAAGTAGAAGATCTTGTGTGGTATTGTTAAATGTTCAAGTTTGGGGTTGTTGGGAAAACATGAAAAAGGAAAAGCATTGAGCTAAGAGCTAAAAAAGTAAGAATATGCAAAGAAAAAGAAAGAAAAGAAAAAGAAGTAAAGCTCAATGCAAATGCAAAGGCAAAAGAAAGTTGGGAAAGAATAAGAATAATTGTGTTGTTATGATTCTCTTAACTCAAGGATTTTGTGATCCAGAAAAACCAATTTTCTTGTTAGCCCAGCCACATTATAAGCCATTGAAAAGTCCTTGTGATGATGCATGCTTGTGAATGTTTTTGATTATGGTAAAATGAAAGGCAAAGTTGATTCATGTGACATTGTGATAGTGGAGTGAATGAGTGAAACACTTTACCTCTTATACACTTGTGTGTTGAGTGAAACACTTTACCTAGTGAGGAAATATTCCATAAGCACATGAACATCCATGCTTAATTGATTGATCATTCATGAAAATGGCATTTGTTGGAATTTAAATGACTTTGTGAATACTAAAGCATGTGCACATCTTGATTGAACTCTTGGTCATAAGTTTGAGTGAAGTTGTTACTTATCTTGAAAGAGAATTTTTGAATGAGTGAACCATCATATGAATTGGTTGGAGATTGAGTTACATTTTGTTTGCTTGAGGACAAGCAAAGTTCTAAGTTTGGGGTTGTGATAACAGTTGAAAAACTGTTATTTTCATGCTTAAAATTGATACTAAAAGCAACCTTTAGACTTAAAAACTAGCTTGAAATCATGCTTTTATCTATATTTTCTTAAATAAGAGAGCTGGACAGGTTTATGCTTGATTTAAGTGTTTTTGTGCAGGTTTTAAGGTGAATTTAGTGAAAAGAGTGAAGAAGGAGAGAGGTGACATTAGAAAAGACAAGAAAGAGTGCAAAAAGAGAAGACAAAGGCACCGCTAGCGGCATTTTACCGCTGAGCGGCATTCAGGAGGTTGCGGGAGTCACGCTGAGGGGCAAACTGGCCGCTGAGGGGAAGAAAGTGACGCGCAG
Organism: Vigna nakashimae; assembly: GCA_034642375.1. Taxonomy (NCBI): domain Eukaryota; kingdom Viridiplantae; phylum Streptophyta; class Magnoliopsida; order Fabales; family Fabaceae; genus Vigna; species Vigna nakashimae. The sequence goes on from CM067765.1 coordinate 34,994,451, forward strand.
TCACCGCTGAGCGGTATTTACCGCTGAGCGGCACCTTTTGGGCTTGGGCTTTTGTAATCTTTTGTAACTCTAGATTAGTATATAAGGGCTTGCACGTCCTAGAATTAGTATCTTTGGCAGAAACGAGGCAAACACTCTCTCTTTCACCCCTTTGAAGGAGGATTTTGGATGCTCAGGCTACCTCTTCACCTTTATTGGGTTTATTCTTTCATTCTTTCATTATTCATCTAGGTTCACCATGAATATGGTGAACTAAACCTTGTATGTTTGTTGGGGAATCAATGTAATCTCTTGAAGCTCTCATATATGGATTTGTTGAATACATCTTTTAATTAAGACATATGCTTTCTTTCATCATTTAGTCAGGGTTTTTCCTCTTTGCTCAATGCTTGCATTGTTTAACTCATTCTAATGCATGATTATTGGTTTTGTCGATACGGACACGTACGGGGAAGTCTAGATCCGGGGAATTTCTCCCAATATTTTACTGACAACATTATATTGGTTGCCTTTAAGCTCCTGCAGTCATGAACTAATCATTAGGAATGCTAGGAATTGTATGAACTATTTGATTAGGGAGAAGCCATCTAGAATGGTACATTAGAGAGTGGCATTAACAATGATGATTTGATTGTTGAATTCCTAAAATATATGAGAGTGGATGAGATGAAATTGACCCCCAACAACATATTCATTCATTTAATTCATTGAAAGTGTTTATCTTTTGTCTTTGCCATTGATCAATTCATGCATACATGTTTATTTTCTGTCTTGCATTTTAAACTCTAAATATTTCCTTTGTAAGTCCTAGCTAATCAACAAATCACATAACTAAACTAGGCCGTGAGTCCTTTGGGAAGAACGATACTTGGTCTTGATAACAGTTGAAAAACTGTTATTTTCATGCTTAAAATTGATACTAAAAGCAACCTTTAGACTTAGAAACTAGCTTGAAATCACACCTTTTATCTTTATTTTCAGAAATAAGAGAGCTGGACAGGTTTACACTTGATTTGAGTGTTTTTGTGCAGGTTTTAGGGTGAATTTGGTGCAAAGAGTGAAGAAGGAGAGAAGTGACATTAGAAAAGACAAGAAAGAGTGCAAAAAGAGAAGACGAAGGCACCGCTGAGCGGCAAACTACCGCTGAGCGGCACTCAGGAGGTTGCGGGAGTCACGCTGAGGGGCAAATGGCCGCTGAGGGGAAGAATTGTGACGCGCAACTACCGCTGAGCGGTAAATACCGCTGAGCGGTACTCTTTGGGCTTGGGCTTTTGTAATCTTTTGTAACTCTAAATTAGTATATAAGGGCTTGCACGTCCTTTAGTTGAGTATCTTTGGCAGAAACGAGGCAAACACTCTCTCTTTCACCCCTTTGAAGGAGGATCTTGGATGCTCAGGCTACCTCTTCACCTTTATTGGGTTTATTCTTTCATTCTTTCATTGTTATTCATCTAGGTTCACCATGACGATGGTGAACTAAACCTTGTATGTTTGTTGGGGAATCAATGTAATCTCTTGAAGCTCTCATATATGGATTTGTTGAGTACATCTTTGAATTAAGACATATGCTTTCTTTCATCATTAGTTAGGGTTTTTCCTCTTTGCTCAATGCTTGCATTGTTTAACTCATTCTAATGCATGATTATTGGTTTTGTCGATACGGACACGTACGGGGAAGTCTAGATCCGGGGAATTTCTCCCAATATTTTACTGACAACATTATATTGGTTGCCTTTAAGCTCCTGCTGTAATGAACTAATCATTAGGAATGCTAGGAATTGTATGAACTATTTGATTAGGGAGAAGCCATCTAGAATGGTACATTAGAGAGTGGCATTAACAATGATGATTTGAATGTTGAATTCCTAAAATATATGAGAGTGGATGAGATGAAATTGAACCCCAACAACATATTCATTTATATAATTCATTGGAAGTGTTTATCTTTTGTCTTTGCCATTGATCAATTCATGCATACATGTTTATTTTCTGTCTTGCATATTAAACTTTGAATATTTCGTTTCTAAGTCCTAGCTAATCAACAAATCACATAACTAAACTAGGCCGTGAGTCCTTTGGGAAGAACGATACTTGGTCTTACCAAGTTTTATTACTTGAACGATTCGGTCATACTTGCCGATTGTGAAACAAGTTTGTGACATCATATTTTGGTGCTTACAAATTTGTCCATCAAGCTTTTGGCGCCGTTGCCGGGGATTTGGGGATTGAACCCGAGTCCTAGCAACGGCTAATAAGTTTGGGTCATCAGGTCTTACCAAGTTTTATTACTTGAACGATTCGGTCATACTTGCCGATTGTGAAACAAGTTTGTGACATCATAATTTGGTGCTTACAAATTTGTCCATCATTGACGAAGCGGGCGAAGTGGACGAAGGGGACAAAGTGGAGGAAATTTTGGAAGAGGATGAAGTGGAGGAAGTGGAGGAAGTGGAAGAAGTTGACGAAGTGGACGAAGAAGACGAAGTGGAGGAAGAGGAGGAAGAGGACGAAGTGGAAGAAGTGGAGGAAGTGGAGGAAGTGGAGGAAGATGACGAAGTAGACAAAGTGGACGAAATTGAGGAAGAGGACGAAGTCGACGAAGTCGTTGAAGTGGAGGAAGTTTACGAAGTGGAGGATGTTTACGAAGTGGAGGAATTGGAGGAAGTGGAGGAAGTGGACAAAGTGAACGACGTGGACGAAGTGGAGGAAATTGACGAAGTGCACGAAGTGGAGGAAGTGGAGGAAGTGGAGGAAGTCTTAGGAAGTGGAGGAAGTGGGCGAAGTGGACAAAGTGGTTGAAGTGGACGAAGTTGACGAGGTGGGCAAAGTGGACGAAGTGGACGAAGCTGACGAAGTGGACGAAATGGAACAGGTAGACGAAGTGGAGCAAGTGGAGGAAGTGTAGGAAGTTGACGACGTGGAGGAATTGGAGGAAGTTTACGAAGTGGACAAAGTGGAGGTAGTGGAGGAAGTTGAGAAAGAGGGCAAAGTGCACCAAGTGGAAGAGGTGGAGGAATTTGAGGAAGTTGACGAAGTGGGCGAAGTGGACGAAGTCGATGAAGGGGACAACGTGGACGAAGTGGAGCAAGTGGAGCAAGTTCACGAAGTGGATGAAGAAGACGAAGTGGAGAAAGAGGACGAAGAGGACGAAGTGGAGGAAGTGAAAGAAGTGGAGGAAGTGGGGGAAGTTCACGAAGTGGACGAAGAAGACGAAGTGGAGGAAGAGGAGGAAGAGGACGAAGAGGACGAAGTGGAGGAAGTGGAAGAAGTGGAGGAAGTGGAGGAAGTTGACGAAGTTGACGGAGTTGACGAAGTGGACGAAGTGGAAGAAGTGGAGGAAGTGGAGGATGTTGATGAAGTTGACAATGTGGACAAAGTGGAGGAACTGGAGGAAGTTGAGGAAGAGTACAAAGTGGAAGAAGTGGAGGAAGTGCAGGAAGTGGAGGAAGTTGACGAAGTGGAGGAAGTGGAGGAAGTGGAGGAACTAGAGGAAGTTGACGAAGCGGGAGAAGTGGACGAAGTTGACAAAGGGGACGAAGTGGAGGAAGTGGAGGAAGTGGAAGAAGTGGTGAAGTTGATGAAGTGGACGAATTGGAGGAAGTGGAGGAACTGGAGGAAATGGAGGAAGTGGACGAAGTGGACGAGGCGGACGAAGTGGAAGAAGTGGACGAAGTTGACGAAGTGGACGAAGTGGACGAAGTTGACGAAGTGGACGAAGTGGACGAAGTGGATGAAGTGGAGGAAGTTGAGGAAGAGGACGAAGTGGACAAAGTGGAAGAAATGGAAGAAATGGAGGAAGTGGAGGAAGTTGACGAAGTGGTCCAAGTGGACAAAGTGGACGAAGTGGACGAAGCTGACAAAGTGGAAGAAGTGGACGAAGTTGAGGCAGTGGACAAAGTGGACGAAGTGCATGAAGTGCAGAAAGTTCAGAAAGTTGAGGAAGAGGACGAAGTGGATGAAGTGAAGGAAGTGGATGAAGTTGACGAAGTGGACTAAGAAGACGAAGTGGAGGAAGAGAAGGAAGAGGACGAAGTAGTAGAAGTGGAGGAAGTCGAGAAAGATGACGAAGTGGAGAAAGTGGATGAAGTGGCTGAAGTTGAGGAAGAGGATGAAGTGGACGAAGCGGAAGAAGTGGAGGAAGTAGAGGAAGTGGAGGAAGATGAAGAAGTGGACGAAGTGGACGAAGTGGGCGAAGTGGAGGAAATGGAGGAAGTGGACGAAGTGGACAAGGTTGACGATGTGGAGGAATTGGACGAAGGTGACGAAGTGGAGGAAGTGGAGGAAGTTGATGAAGTGGAGGAAGTGGATGAAGTGGACGAAGTGGAGAAGAGGAGGAATGGGAGGAAGTGGAGGAAGTGGACGAAGTGGAGGAAATTGATGAAGTGCACGAAGTGGAGGAAGTGGAGGAAGTTGACGAAGTGAAGGAACTGGACGATGGAGACGAAGTGGAGGAAGTGGAGGATGTGGGCGAAGTGGCCGAAGTGGTCGAAGTGGGCGAAGTGAACGAAGCGGTGGAAAATGACAAAGTGGACAAAGTGGAAGAAGTGGAGGAAGTTGAGGAAGTGGTGGAAGATGACGAAGTGGACGAAGTTGAGGAAGAGGACGAAGTGGAGGAAGTTGAAGAAGTGGACGAAGTGGAGGAAATGGACGAAGTGGACAAGGTTGACGAAGTGGAGGAATTGGACGAAGGTGACGAAGTGGAGGAAGTGGAGGAAGTTGACGAAGTGGTGGAAGTGGATGAAGTGGACGAAGTGGAGGAAGAGGAGGAATTGGAGGAAGTGGACCAAGTGGAGGAAGTGGACGAAGTGAAGGAAGTGGACAAAGTGGACGAAGTGGAGGAAATTGACGAAGTGCAGGAAGTGGACGAAGTTGACGAAGTGAAGGACGTGGACGATGGAGACGAAGTGGAGGAAGTGGACGAAGTTGTCGAAGTGGACGAAGTGGGCGAAGTGGACGAAGCGGAGGAAAATGGCAAAGTGGAGGAAGTGGAGGAAGTGGAGGAAGTGGAGGAAGATGACGAAGTGGACAAAGTGGACGAAGTGGACGAAGTTGAGGAAGAGGACGAAGTGGAGGAAGTGGAGGAAGTTGAAGATGTGTACGAAGTGGACGAAGTGGAGGAAATGGAGGAAGTGGACGAAGTTGACGAAGTTGACGAAACGGATGAAGTGGACGAAGTGGAAAAAGTGGACGAAATGGACGAAGTGGAGGAAGTGGAGGAAGCGGACGAAGTCGTTGAAGTGGACGAAGTGGAAGAAGTGCACATAGTTGACGAAGTGGAGGAAGTGGAGGAACTGGACGAAGTTGACGAAGTGGACAAAGTGGTCAAATTGGATGAAGTGGAAGAAGTGGACGAAGTTGACGAAGTGGGTCAAGTGGACGAAGTGGACGAATTGATCTAAGTGGACGACGTGGACGAAGTTGACGAAGTGGACGAAGTGGACGAAGTGGACGAAGTGGATGAAGTGGAGGAAGTGGAGGAAGTTGAGGAAGAGGACGAAGTGGACGAAGTGGACGAAGTGGAAGAAATGGAGGAAGTGGAGGAAGTTGCAGAAGTGGTCAAGGTGGACGAAGTGACGAAGTTGACGAAGTGGACGAAATGGAAGAAGTGGACGAAGTTGACAAATTGGACAAAGTGAACGAAGTAGATGAAGTCGAGAAAGTGGAGGAAGTTGAGGAAGATGACGACGTGGACGAGGTCGAGGAAGTGGAGGAAGTTGACGAAGTGGACAAGGAAGACGAAGTGGAAGAAGAGGACGAAGTGGACCAAGTGGAAGAAGTGGAGGAAGTGGAGGAAGATGACGAAGTGGATGAAGTGGAAGAAGTGGAGGAAGTGGAGGAAGTGTAAGAAGTGGAGGAAGTAGAGGAAGTGGAGGAAATGGACGAAATGGACGAAGTGGACAAGGTTGACGGACTGGAAGAATTGGACGAAGTTGACGAAGTGGAGGAAGTGGACGAAGTGGAGGAATTGGAGGAAGTGGACCAAGTGGAGGAAGTGGACAAAGTAGATGAATTGGACGAAGTGGAGGAAATTGACGAAATGGAGGAAGTGGAGGAAGTGGAGCAAGTTGAGCAAGTGGACGAAGTGGAGGAAGTGGAGGAAGTGGTCGAAGTGGACGAAGTGGTCGAAGTGGACGAAGTTGACGAAGTGGGCGAAGTGGACGAGGTGGAGGAAGTAGACGTAGTGGAGCGAGTGTAGGAAGTGAACGAAGTTGACGAAGTGGAGGAAGTGGAGGAAGTTGACGAAGAGGACGAAGTGGACGAAGTGCAAGAAGTGGAGGAGGTGGAGGAAGTGGAGGAAGTTGAAGAAGTGGACGAAGTGGAGCTAGTGGAGGAAGTGGAAGATGTTGGCGAAGTGGAGGAAGTGGAGAAAGTGGAGGAAGTTGACGAAGTGGACGAAGTGGACGACGGGGACGAAGTGGAGGAAGTTGACGAAGTGGACGAAGTGGACGACGGGGACGAAGTGGAGGAAGTGGAGAAAGTGGAGGAAGTGGATGAAGTGGAGGAAATAGTCGAAGTGGACGAACTTGACGAAGTGGGCGAAGTGGACGAAGCGGACGAAGTAGACAAAGTGGAAGAAGTGTAGAAGTCTACGAAGTGGACGAAGTCGTCGAAGTGGACAAAGTCGACGAAGCGCACGAAGTGGAGAAAGTGGATGAAGTGGACGAAGTGGAAGAAAGGGAGAAAGTGGAGGAAGTGGTGGAAGTGGAGTAAGTGGACGAAGTGGTGGAAGTGGACGAGATGGCCGAAGTGGACAAAGCGGACGAAGTGGAGGAAGTGGACGAAGAGGTCGTCCACTTCCTCCACTTCCTCCACATCGACGATGTTGACCAAGTGGGCGAAGAGGACGAAGTGGACAAAGCGGACGAAGTGGAGGAAGTCAACGAAGTGGGAAGTGGAAGAAGCGGAGGAAGTTTACGAAGTGGACGAAGAGGTCGAAGTGAACGAAATTGACGAAGTGGGCGAAGTGGACGAAGCAGACAAAGCCGACGAAGTGGAAGAAGTGGACGAAGTTGATGAAGTGGAGAAGTAGACGAAGTTGACGTAGTGCACGAAGGGGAGGAAGTGGAGGAAGTGGAGGGAGTGGAGGAAGTGGACGAAGTGGAGGACGTGGAGGAAGTGGACGAAGTGGTGGAAGTGGGGGAAGTTGACGAAGTGGTCGAAGTGGACTAAGTGACGGAGTTGACGAAGTGGACGAAGTGGACGAAGTGGATGAAATGGAAGAAGTGGCGAAGTTGACGAATTGGACAAAGTGAACGAAGTAGATGAAGTGGAGAAAGTGGAGGATGTGGAGGAAGATGACGAAGTGGACGAGGAAGACGAAGTGGAGGAAGAGGATGAAGTGGACAAAGTGGAAGAAGTGGAGGAAGTGGAGGAAGATGACGAACTGGACAAAGTGGAAGAAGTGGAGTAAGTGGAGGAAGTTGAAGAAGTAGAGGAAGTGGAGGAAGTGGAGGAAATGGTGGAAGTGGACGAAATGGACGAAGCGGACAAGGTTGACGGATTGGACGAATTGGACGAAGTTGACGAAGTGGAGGAAGTGGACGAAGTTAACAAAGTTGAGGAAGTGGACGAAGTGGAGGAATTGGAGGAAGTGGACCAAGCGAAGGAAGTGGACGAAGTGGACAAAGTAGATGAAGTGGACGAAGTGGAGGAAGTGGAGCAAGTTGAGCAAGTGGAGGAAGTGGACAAAGTGACGGAGTTGAACAAGTTGACAAAGTGGACGAAGTGGACGAAATGGAAGAAGTGGCCGAAGTTGACGAAGTGGACGAAGTGGACGAAGTGGACGAAGTGGACGAAGTGGACGAAGTGGACGAAGTGGATGAAGTGGAGGAAGTTGAGGAAGAGGACGAAGTGGACGAAGTGGACAAAGTGGAAGAAATCCAGGAATTCGAGGAAGTTGACGAAGTGGTCGAGGTGGACGAAGTGACGAAGTTGACGAAGTAGATGAAGTGGAGAAAGTGGAGGAAGTGGAGGAAGATGACATAGTGGACGAGGAAGACGAAGTGGAGGAAGAGGACGAAGTGGAAAAAGTCGAAGAAGTTGAGGAAGTGAAGGAAGATGACGAAGTGGACGAAGTGGAAGAAGTGGAGTAAGTGGAGGAAGTTGAAGAAGTAGAGGAAGTGGAGGAAGTGGAGGAAATGGAGGAAGTGGACGAAATGGACGAAGTGGACAAGGTTGACGGATTGGAGGAATTGGACGAAGTTGACGAAGTTAACAAAAGTTGAGGAAGTGGAGGAAGTGGAGGAATTGGTGGAAGTGGACCAAGTGGAGGAAGTGGACAAAGTAGATGAAGTGGACGAAGTGGAGGAAATTGACGAAGTGGAGCAAGTTGAGCAAGTGGAGGAAGTGGAGCAAGTTGACGAAATGATGAAGGAAGTGGACGGTAGGGACGAAGTGGAGGAAGTGGAGGAAGTGGACGAATTGGTCAAAGTGGGCGAAGTGGACGTGGTGGAGGAAGTGGAGGAAGTAGACGTAGTGGAGCGAGTGTAAGAAGTGGACGAAGTTGACGAAGTGGAGGAAGTGGAGGAAGTTGACGAAGGAGACGTAGTGGACGAAGAGGAAGAAGGGGAGCAGGTCGAGGAAGTGGAGGAAGTTGAAGAAACGGACGTAGTTGACGAAGTGGACGAAGTGGAGGTAGTGGAGGAAGTGGAGGATGTTGGCGAAGTGGAGGAAGTGGAGAAAGTGGAGGAAGCTGACGAAGTGGACGAAGTAGACGATGGGGTAAAGTGGAGGAAGTGGATGAAGTGGACGAAGAGGTTGAAGAGGACGAAATTGACGAAGTGGGTGAAGTGGACGAAGCAAAAAAAGCGGACGATGTGGAAGAAGTGAACGAAGTTGATGAAGTGGAGGAAGTGGAGAAAGTGGACGAAGTTGACGTAGTGCAAGAAGGGGAGGACGTGGAGGAAGTGGACGAAGTGGAGGACGTGGAGGAAGTGGAGGAAGTGGTGGAAGTGGGGGAAGTTGACGAAGTGGTCGAAGTGGACTAAGTGACGGAGTTGACGAAGTGGACGAAGTGGACGAAATGGAAGAAGTGGACGAAGTGGACTAAGTGGACGAAGTGGATGAAGTGGAGGAAGTGGTGGAAGTTGACGAAGTGGTCGAAGTGGACTAAGTGACGGAGTTGACGAAGTGGACGAAATGGAAGAAGTGGACGAAGTTGACGAAGTGGACGAAGTGGATGAAGTGGAGGAAGTGGAGGAAGTTGAGGAAGAGGACGAAGTGGACAAAGTGGAAGAAATGGAGGAAGTGGATGAAGTGGAGGAAGTGGAGGAAGTTGAGGAAGAGGACGAAGTGGACAAAGTGGAAGAAATGGAGGAAGTGGAGGAAGTTGACGAAGTGGTCGAGGTGGACGAAGTGACGTAGTTGACGAAGTGGACGAAGTTGACAAAGTGGACGAAGTGGACGAAATGGAAGAAGTGGTCGAAGTTGACAAATTGGACAAACTGAACGAAGTAGATGAAGTGGAGAAAGTGGAGGAGGTGGAGGAAGTTGAAGAAGTGGACGAAGTTGACCAAGTGGACGAAGTGGAAGAAGTAGAGGAGGTGGAGGAAGTGAAGGAAGTTGAAGAAGTGGACGAAGTTGACGAAGTGGAAGAAGTCGACGAAGTTGACGAAGTAGAGGAAGTCGCCGAATTGGACGAAGTCGAGGAAGTGTACGAAGTGGAGGAAGTGGAGGAAGTGGACGAAGTGGAAGAAGAGGAGAAAGTGGAGGAAGTGGAGGAAGTGGTGGAATTGGAGTAAGTGGACGAACAGGTGGAAGGGGACGAATTGGACGAAATGGCCGAAGTGGAGGACGTGGAGGAAGTGGAGGAAGTGGACGAAGTGGAGGAAGTCGACGAAGTTGACCAAGTGGGCGAAGAGGACGAAGTGGACAAAGCGGACGAAGTGGAGGATGTCGACGAAGTGGGGGAAGTGGAAGAAGTGGAGGAAGTTTACGAAGTGGACGAAGAGGTTGAAGTGGATGAAATTGACGAAGTGGGCGAAGTGGACGAAGCAGACAAAGCGGACGAAGTGGAAGAAGTGGACGAAGTTGATGAAGTGGACGAAGTGGAGGAAGTGTACGAAGTTGATGTAGTGCAAGAAGGGGAGGAAGTGGAGGAAGTGGGGGAAGTGGAGGAAGTGGTGGAAGTGGGGGAAGTTGACGAAGTGGACGAAGTTGACTAAGTGACGGAGTTGACGAAGTGGAAGAAGTGGAGAAAGTGGAGGAAGTGGTGGAAGTTGACGAAGTGGACGAAGAAGACGAAGTGGAGGAAGAGGAGGAAGAGGACGAAGTGGAAGAAGTGGAGGAAAGTGGAGGAAGTGGAGGAAGATGACGAAGTGGGCGAAGTGGAAGAACTAGAGGAAGTGGAGGAAGTTGAAGAAGAAGGGGAAGTGGACGAAGTGGAGGAAATGGAGGAAGTGGACGAAGTGGACAAGGTTGACGAATTGGAGGAATTGGACGAAGTTGACGAAGTGGAGGAAGTGGCGAAGTTGATGAAGTGGAGGAAGTGGACGAAGTGGAGGAATTGGAGGAAGTGGACCAAGTGGAGGAAATGGATGAAGTGGACAAAGTAGATGAACTGGACGAAGTGGAGGAAATTGACGAAGTGGACGAAGTGGAGCAAGTCTACGAAGTGAAGGAAGTGGACGATTGGGACGAAGTGGAGGAAGTGGAGGAAGTCTTAGGAAGTGGAGGAAGTGGAGGAAGTGGTCGAAGTGGACGAAGTTGAAGAAGTGGGCAAAGTGGACGAAGTGGACGAAGCGGACGAAATGGAAGAAGTGGACGAATGTGACGAAGTGGAGGAAGTAGACGTAGTGGAGCAAGTGTAGGAAGGCTACGAAGTTGACGAAGTGGAGGAAGTGGAGGAAGTTTACGAAATGGAGGAAGTGGAGGAAATGGACAAAGTGGACGAAGTTGACGAAGTGGACGAAGTGGACGAAGTGGAGGTAGTGGAGGAAGTGGACGAAGTTGACAAAGTGAAGGATGTCGACGATGGGGACGAAGTTGAGGAAGTGGAGGAGGTGGAGGAAGTGGTCGAAGTGGATGAACTTGACGAAGTTGACGAAGTGGGCGAAGTGGACGAAGCGGACGAAGTAGACGAAGTGGGCGAAGTGGACGAAGCCGACGAAATGGAAGAAGTGGACGAAGTTGACGAAGTGGAGGAAGTGGAGGAGGTTGAGGAAGTGGACGAAGTTGACGAAGTGGTGGACGTGGTCGAAGTTGGCGAACTCGAAGTTGTGGAGGAAGTGGAGGAAGTTGAAGAAGTGGATGAAGTGGAGGCAGTGGACGAAGTGGAGGAAGTTGACGAAGTTGAGGAAGTGGAGGAAGTTGACAAAGTGGACGTAGTGGACGATGGGACGAAGTGGAGGAAGTCGAGGAAGTGGGGGAAGTTGACGAATTGGAGGAAGTGGAGGAAGTGGTCGAAAAGGACGAAGTGGACGAACTTGACGAAGGTGAGAAAGTGGAGGAAGTGGGAGAAGTTGACGAAGATGACGAAGTGGAGGAAGTGGACGAAGTTGAGGAAGTAGAGGAAGTGGAGGAAGTGGATGAAGAGGAGGAAGTGGAGGAAGTGGAGGAAGTGGAGGAAGTGGACGAAGCGGAGAAATGGAAGAAGTGGAGGAAGCTGATGAAGTGGAAAAAGTGGACGAAGTGGAGGAGCTTGAGGAAGTGGACGAAGTTGACGAAGTGGAGGACGTGGTCGAAGTTGGCGAACTACAAGAAGTGGAGGAAGTGGAGGAAGTGAAGGAGGTCGAGGAAGTGGACAAAGTGGAGGAACTTGAGGATGTGGAGGACGTTGACGAAGTGGAGGAAGTGGAGGAAGTGGACGAAGTGGACGAAGAGGTTGAAGTGGACGAAGCGGACGAAGTTGACCATGTGGAGGAAGTTGACGAAGTGGAGGAAGTGGAGGAAGTGGAGGAAGTGGTGATAACAGTTGAAAAACTGTTATTTTCATGCTTAAAATTGGCACTAAAAGCAACCTTTAGACTTAAAAGCTAGCTTGAAATCATGCTTTTATCTATATTTTCAGAAATAAGAGAGCTGGACAGGTTTATGCTTGATTTAAGTGTTTTTGTGCAGGTTTTAAGGTGAATTTAGTGAAAGAAGTGAAGAAGGAGAGAGATGAAATCAGAAAAGGAAGCAAAGAGTGCAAAAGGAGAAGCCGAAAGCACCGCTCAACGGCATTTTACCGCTGAGCGGCACTCAGAAGGTCACGGGAGGTCCGCTGAGGGGCAAACTGGCCGCTGAGGGGAAGAAAAGGACGCGCAAGCACCGCTGAGCGGCACTTTTTGGGCTTGGGCTTTTGTAATCTTTTGTAACTCTAGAATCTTTTGTAATCAATGTAATCTCTTGAAGCTCTCATATATGGATTTGTTGAGTACATCTTTGAATTAAGACTTATGCTTTCTTTCATCATTAGTTAGGGTTTTTCCTCTTTGCTCAATGCTTGCATGGTTTAACTCATTCCATGCATGATTATTGGTTTTGTCGATACGGGCACGTACGGGGAAGTCTAGATCCGGGGAATTTCTCCCAATATTATACTGACAATATTATATTGGTTGTCGTTAAGCTCCTGCACTTATGAACTAATCATTAGGAATGCTAGGAATTGTATGAACTCGTGATTAGGGAGAAGCCATCTAGAATGGTACTTTAGAGAGTGGCATTAACAATGATGATTTGAATGTTGAATTCCTAAAATATATGAGAGTGGATGAGATGAAATTGACCCCCAACAACATATTCATCCATATATTTCATTGAAAGTGTTTATCTTTAGCTTTTGCCATTGATCAAAACTCATGCATACATGTTTATTTTCGTCTTTGCATATTAAACTTTAAATATTTTGTTCTTAAGTCTTAGCTAATCAACAAACCATACAACTAAACTAGGTCGTGAGTCCTTTGGGAGAACGATACTTGGTCTTACCAAGTTTATTACTTGAACGATTCGGTCATACTTCCCGATTGAAAAACAAGTTTGTGACATCATATTTTGGTGCTCATAAATTTGTCCATCAAGTTTTTGGCGCCGTTGCCGGGGACTCGTGGTTTAACTGGTTAATTTGTGTGATTATTGATTATCTTTGACTTTAATTTTGAATTTCTGTTTTTATTTTTTTCTGTTTTTATTTTATTTTATCTTTTTATCTTTTTAGATTAGGTTAGATTTTATTTTTTCTTATCTTTTTAGGTTAGATTAGATTTTATTTTATCTTTTTAGATTAGATTAGATTTGATTTGATTTTATTTTATTAGATTAGATTAGATTTCAATTTATTTTATCTTCTATCTTCTAAATCTTTTATCTTCTTATCTTCTGAATCTTTTATCTTTTTATCTTTTGAATATATATCTTCTCTTATATCTTTTTGTGCTAACAAATCTTTTCTAGGGTTTTGTTTTCTTGTGCATGCAGGAAGCAATTCGAACTAGGAGTAAGAAAACAACAGAACCTCTTCTTGAAGGTCTAGACGAGAGTAGAAAGAGGAGAAGAATCAGAACGTCTAGAGAACTTTTCCCTTCTCCAGAAACTCTCCTACAATCATCACCACAAGGTTCTGTTCATAGCACAGGGAGTATGGAGAACAATAATGTTAGAAGAACTCTTGCAGATTACACTAATCTTGCTGGACCTCAGCACTTCAATAGCATAGCTAGACCTAGAGTCAATGCAGCCAACATGGAGGTCAAACCAGCACTGATTCAACTGGTGAAGAGTAATCAATTTAATGGGTTGTCTCATGAAAGCCCATATGAGCACCTCACTACCTTTAATGAGATTTGCAACACAGTCAAGATTAATGGGGTGCCAGACGAAGCTATCAAACTTAGCTTGTTTCCTTTCTCATTGGGAGGCAATGCTAAGCTTTGGTTGAACTCTTTTCCAGAAGAAAGTTTCACAGAGTGGGAAGCAGTGGTCACAAAATTCTTAAACAAATACTTCCCACAATCTAAGGTGACTAAAGGAAAGCAAGAGATTTCTTCATTCAAGCAAGGCATGGAAGAATCACTGGGACATGCATGGGACAGGTATAAAAGCTTGTTACGTAAAACTCCCACGCATGGCTTTGAAGATCAAGAAGTAGTCTTAACTTTCCTTGGAGGGCTTGGTTCACAAACCAAGATGATGCTGGACGCCTCAGCAGGAGGCAATATTAAATGGAAAACTCCAGAGGAAGCAATTGAAATCATAGAAAATATGGCTACTAGTGATAATGAGCTGCACAGTGAAAGAGGAGCTCCTATGCAACAAAAAGGGGTTCCTCAATTACAAACACATGATGCCTTGCTAGCTCAGAATAAAATTCTAACTCAACAGCTGGAAACTCTGACCAAAACTCTTGCTCAATTACCCAAAGAGTTAAAATCTGCTGCACAGGTACAAACCCAGTTGTGCGAATTATGTGGGGGTGATCACATCAATGGCCAATGTGCTTTCCCTGTGGAAGCCGTGGAGGATGTTAATTTCATGGCTAATCAATTTCCATACCGTCAAGGGAATTATAATCAGGGTTGTGATGGACAAATTTATGAGCACCAAAATATGATGTCACAAACTTGTTTCACAATCGGCAAGTATGACCGAATCGTTCAAGTAATAAACTTGGTAAGACCAAGTATCGTTCTTCCCAAAGGACTCACGGCCTAGTTTAGTTATGTGGTTTGTTGATTAGCTAAGACTTAAGAACGAAATATTTGAAGTTTAATATGCAAAGACGAAAATAAACATGTATGCATGAGTTTTGATCAATGGCAAAAGCAAAAGATAAACACTTTCAATGAATTATATGCATGAATATGTTGTTGGGGGTCAATTTCATCTCATCCACTCTCATATATTTTAGGAATTCAACATTCAAATCATCATTGTTAATGCCACTCTCTAAAGTACCATTCTAGATGGCTTCTCCCTAATCACGAGTTCATACAATTCCTAGCATTCCTAATGATTAGTTCATAAGTGCAGGAGTTTAACGACAACCAATATAATATTGTTAGTATAATATTGGGAGAAATTCCCCGGATCTAGACTTCCCCGTATGTGCCCGTATCGAAGAAACCAATAATCATGCATCGAATGAGTTAAACCATGCAAGCATTAAGCAAAAAGGAAAAACCCTAACTAATGATGAAAGAAAGCATAAATCTTAATTAAAAGATGCAAGTATAGATTCCATATATGAGAGCTTCAAGAGATTACATTGATTCCCCAACAAACATACAAGGTTTAGTTCACCATATTCATGGTGAACCTAGATGAATATCAATGAAAGAATGAAAGAATAAACCCTAAAAAGGTGAAGAGGTAGCCTGAGCATCCAAGATCCTCCTTCAAAGGCGTGGAAGAGAGAGTGTTTGCCTCGTTTCTGCCAAAGATACTAATTCTAGGACGTGCAAGTCCTTATATACTATTCTAGAATTACAAAAGATCAAAAGCCCAAGCCCATTAAAGTGCCGCTCAGCGGTAAATACCGCTCAGCGGTGACTGCGCGTCACGTTTCTTCCCCTCAGCGGCCATTTTGCCCCTCAGCGTGACTCCCGCAACCTCCTGAGTGCCGCTCAGCGGTAAATTGCCGCTGAGCGGTGCCTTCGGCTTCTCCTTTTTGCACTTTTTCTTGTCTTTTCTAATGTCATCTCTCTCCTTCTTCACTTCTTTCACCAAATTCACCTTAAAACCTGCACAAAAACACTTAAATCAAGCATAAACCTGTCCAGCTCTTTTATTTCTGAAAATATAGATAAAAGCATGATTTCAAGCTAGTTTTTAAGTCTAAAGGTTGCTTTTAGTATCAATTTTAAGCATTAAAATAACAGTTTTTCAACTGTTATCAGGTTGGAAACCACATCCAAGCATTGGTCAAGGACAAACTGGGCAAGCTAATCAATATAATAAGCAGCAGCAGCAACCAACCTTGTGGCAACAATTATCTATGCTTAATGAAAGATCAACAAGGTTGGAAGAAACTCTTCAGCAATTCATACAGAAAACTGAATCTTCTCAAAAGAGCACTGAAGCTGCTATAAAGAATTTGTAGATTCAAATGGGTCAGATTACCAAGCAATTGGAAGAAAGGCCAAACAGAAACTTTGGGGCTAATACTGAGGTTAACCCTAGAGAAGAGTGCAAAGTGGTCAAGAGTGTGAATGAAGAGATCATTGAGTTAGAAGAAGGAGAAACAGAAGAGAGAAGAGAAGAAGAAAGAAAGGACATTTTTCCTTTTCCAACAAATCAGGAGAAACCAATGGATTTCACAGATTTATTCAGAATGGTTGATAATGAAGCACCTTGGGAACAAATTTTACAGAAAATAGCAGTTTACACAAAATCTGATGAAGGAACCTCTACAAAACGAAGACGTAGAGATGATGAGGAAGAAAAGTGTATAACTGTTAAGAAAGAGTCATTCCCACCAAAAGCAGCAGATCCAGGTAGTTTTTCTATCCCTTGTTCTATAGGGAAGAAAAAGGTAAAGAAAGCTTTCCTTGATTTAGGCTCAAGTGTTAACTTGATGCCTTATTCTCTATTGGAGCAAATTGGCCATGTTAAAATAAAACCTGTAAAGGTTAATCTAGTAATGGTTGATGGATCTTCGAAGGAGCCATGTGGGATTGCAGAAGACATTGTAGTTTGTGTTGGCAAACTTCAGTTTTTGGCAGACTTTGTGGTGATGAAGATGGAGACCGAAAAAATACCTTTCATACTGGGAAGACCGTTTATGAAAACGGCCAGGGCTATCATAGATGTTAATGAAGGTATAGTGGTGCTCCAGGACAGAGAGGAGAGAGTGGTGGTGGATGTTTTCAAAGACAGAGAGGAGAGAGTGTTGGTGGATGTTTTCAAAGATGAGATACAAGCAAAGGAGGAAGAGTCTAGTTATAAAGCTGCATTTCGAGATGCACCCATGACTAGAGGTAAAGATGAAAATATTGAAGTTTCAGGTAACCATTGTTTGTTTTTTCAGGGACCCAAGGTAGAAGAGATTGGAAAAGGAGAAGAAGTTCCTAGAGACTGGAAGAAAAGAAGACTCCAACTTGGCACACCTGTAAGACTCAAGAACAAGTTGTGGGTTATAAAAGGCTTTAAAGAGAAGGAGATGATAGAGATAGAGTCTCCATATTCTAGAGAATCCAAAACAGTCCAAAGGAAGCAGTTGAAAGGTTGGTGGAAGGACAACATCAACTATAAAGAAGATGGAACATGAGCTTTAACAGGGTCAAGCTAGTGACGTTAAAGGAGCGCTTGCTGGGAGGCAACCCAGTAGATTTACAAACTTTTGATTTGTTTTGGTTTTGTAACTTTTAATCTGTGAACATTATTTTGGACATTATTTTGTTGGATCTAGCATCTACTGAAGGATGCTAGGTGGTTAAGTATCTACTGAAGGATACTAAGTTTGTAACACCTACTGATGGGTGTTGGTGAGAAGATTTTGCACCTACTGATGGGTGCTGGTAAGTTTGAAACACCTACTGATGGGTATTGGTGGATTTTGGGTCAGGCTCGTGACGTTAAACAAGCGCTACCTGGGAGGCAACCCAGTTGATTGATTGTTTTCTGTTTGTTTATTTTAGTTAGGGTTTGCATAAGCATTTTTAACATTGAATTGCAGGGAACCAGTGAGGGATATGTCTAGGAGGCACGTAGGTCAAGAAAAGAAGGAGAGGAGCACTTCACGAAAGTGCCGCTGAGCGGCAATTACCGCTGAGCGGTACTATCGCAGATGGGCTTAAGTTCCCCTTAGCGGAACGAGCCCATTAGGGTGTTTTTAAACCCTAAGCTGCGCGATTTTTCATTCTTTCAAGCTCTTCTCTGCACAAACACTTCCACATATCTTCTCCTAGGTTTCCCACATCTTTTTACTCTTCCCTCTTAGAAAAATTTCTCTTCCACTCACTTTTTCACTAGTGTGCCATCAAAGTTTGGGGTTGGAAGAGAGTATTCTAGCTTGGAAGCATTCTCATTGCATCTAGTATCTCCACCCAAGTAAGTAAAATGCATTTTGTTCATTCTAGGGTTCTTGAATTTGAATGTGATTGTCAAAGCATGAATATTTAGGGGTTTTGATTTCTATGCATGATTTGATGATATATTTGATGTTTGAACCGATTAAACTGCATGATTATGAACTGGAAAACTGAAAATTGCATTTGGGTGGAGTTAGGACAGCTTTAAAATAGGTTTTTCACAAATCTGCAGAGTTACCGCTGAGGGGTAAATTACCGCTGAGCGGCACTCTGCCAGACTTGGTTTTTTCTGGTTTTTGCGTGTTGGAATGTGGCACTGGTGGCGCTGAGGCGAAATTCTGGCCCTCAGCGGTTGTTTAGCTTCGAAAGGAGTTGTGTTCTGTGTTATACTAATGATTAACATCATGTTCTGTGGTTTTGTATTTGTGTCTGAATGCAGGAATGGCATCCTCTTCAGGGAAGAGATTGAAAACCATGGCAACCAAGAGGAAGGAAAAGGAACCAGAGCAACCCCACTCTAGTAGGTTCCTCTCTAGGAAACATGAGAAGCACTTTAGGGTGGTTCAGGACAGGAGACTTCTAATGGAGAGAAAGGTTGGAATGATACCTAACTTTGCTCCTCAATTTGGAGAGCAAGTGTTAGGGAATGATTGGGGAAAGCTAGCCACTTATCCAGCACCTGCCAACATAGCTGTGGTGAAGGAATTCTACACCAATGCAAAGAAGATTGGTGATTATCCGGCTGAGAATTATTTGGGCTATGTCAGAGGCCATGCTATCAGGTATGATCCTGATTCTATCAACAACTTCCTGGATACTGTGTGGGCTGGTGAGCAATGCCAGTTTGTTCTTAGCATGGAGGAAGGTGCTGACTTTGAGGATGTTGAGAGAGTACTGTGTATACCTGGAGGACATTTCTAAAGGAATAGATCTGGCTCAGTGGTTAACATTAGGAGGACAAATTTGACTCCTCTTGCAAAGTATTGGATGACATTTTCTCATGCCAACATTCAGCCATGTTCACATGTGTCAGATATTACTCTCAGCAGGGCATTATTCATCTACTGTGCTATCAGAAATTTGAATGTTAATGTTGGGCAGGTGATAGCTGATGAAATTAGTGTATGTGCTAACACCTCTAACAACAAAGCACCACTAGGACATCCTTCTTTGATCACTCACCTTTGCAAGCTAGCTGGGGTGGACACTTCTGCTCCACCATTTGAGAAACCAAGGAAAGCCATTGATGAGGCTTATTACAGACAGTATTGTGGAGGTGAGGATGCAGCTCAGCCAGTTCCACCACGCCGGGCTCGTAGAGAGAGAGGGCCAGCACAGAGCAGGACATCTGCTGAAACACATGAAGCAGAGCCATTCCAGATGAGGGACATGTATATGTCTCTTATAGGTGCTCAGTTGCAGTCCATTCACAGAGGGCAGGTGGCTACTGCTGAGATGATAGTGGGGATGTATGATAATCCTCCAGCCCACAGGTGGACTATGGATGAATTTCATAATGTAGTAGCTTGGCCAGAAGAACCAGTACATGAAGGAGCTGGAGCAGCTGAAGCTTCAGCGAGAGATATGGAAGAAGATGAAGCTGAGGAGGAGGATGCATTTGATGATAATGATGATGAAGAGGAGGAGGAAGATACAGAGGACAGCTCAGACTGATGAGGAGCTGAGATAGCATTTACTGATGAATGCTATCATATGATTATGCTTTTGTGGTTTAAGTTTTCTGAACTTATTTGTTTTTGTTTTTAGATTATGGTTGATGTACTCTATTGAACACCTGGTTTATTATGATGGTTTGCTATTAACTGTGATTGTGTGATAAGTAATGCTTGATGATGCTTATTGACTGATTGATGATGAGATGATCTGCACATAAAATGCTTATACAGGTGATTCACAAGCTTTGTGAACAAATGCATAATATCATGATTGTGATTGTGAAATTAAGCAGGATGTGTATGTCAAATGTGAATGAGCTTATATGTGAGGTTTTGAGCTCCAGAGTTATTATTGTTTGAATGCTATTACTTTGAAAGCATGAATGATTTTGCCCAGGTTTTCTATGATTGAATCAATTACTTGTTTTGCATCATGTGATCAAGGCCATTTGTTGGAACCCTTTTTATTGGCCAAATTCATAAAGTTAGCATACTAAAAGAGAACACATTGTGTTCTATCCTTTGAACCCTTAGCCTTGAACATGCACTGAAAACCCTTGATTAAAAATCTTTACCTTGAGTTAAGTAGAAGATCTTGTGTGGTATTGTTAAATGTTCAAGTTTGGGGTTGTTGGGGAAACATGAAAAATGAAAAGCATTGAGCTAAGAGCTAAAAAGTAAGAATATGCAAAGAAAAACAAAAGAAAAGAAAAAGAAGCAAAGCTCAATGCAAATGCAAAGGCAAAAGAAAGTTGGGAATGAATAAGATGATTGTGTTGTTATGATTCTCTTAACTCAAGGATTTTGTGATCCAGAAAAACCAATTTTCTTGTTAGCCCAGCCACATTATAAGCCATTGAAAAGTCCTTGTGATGATGCATGCTTGTGAATGTTTTTGATTGTGGTAAAATGAAAGGCAAAGTTGATTCATGTGACATTGTGATAGTGGAGTGAATGAGTGAAACACTTTACCTCTTATACACTTGTGTGTTGAGTGAAACACTTTACCTAGTGAGGAAATATTTCATAAGCACATTAACATCCATGCTTAATTGATTGATCATTCATGAAAAATAGCATTTGTTGGAACTTAAATGACTTTGTGAACACTAAAGCATGTGCACATCTTGGTTGAACTCTTGGTCATAAGTTTGAGTGAAGTTATTACTTACTTGAAAAAGAGAATTTTTGAATGAGTGAACCATCATATAAATTGGTTGGAGATTGAGTTACATCTTGTTTGCTTGAGGACAAGCAAAGTTCTAAGTTTGGGGTTGTGATAACAGTTGAAAAACTGTTATTTTCATGCTTAAAATTGGCACTAAAAGCAACCTTTAGACTTAAAAGCTAGCTTGAAATCATGCTTTTATCTATATTTTCAGAAATAAGAGAGTTGGACAGGTTTATGCTTGATTTAAGTGTTTTTGTGCAGGTTTTAAGGTGAATTTAGTGAAAGAAGTGAAGAAGGAGAGAGATGAAATCAGAAAAGGAAGCAAAGAGTGCAAAAGGAGAAGCCGAAAGCACCGCTCAGCGGCATTTTACCGCTGAGCGGCACTCAGAAGGTCACGGGAGGTCCGCTGAGGGGCAAACTGGCCGCTGAGGGGAAGAAAAGGACGCGCAAGCACCGCTGAGCGGCACTTTTTGGGCTTGGGCTTTTGTAATCTTTTGTAACTCTAGAATAGTATATAAGGACTTGCACGTCCTAGAATTAGTATCTTTGGCAGAAACGAGGCAAACACTCTCTCTTCCACCCCTTTGAAGGAGGATCTTGGATGCTCAGGCTACCTCTTCACCTTTATTGGGTTTATTCTTTCATTCTTTCATTGTTCATCTAGGTTCACCATGAATATGGTGAACTAAACCTTGTATGTTTGTTGGGGAATCAATGTAATCTCTTGAAGCTCTCATATATGGAATCTTTGCTTGCATCTTTTAATTAAGACTTATGCTTTCTTTCATCATTAGTTAGGGTTTTTCCTCTTTGCTCAATGCTTGCATAGTTTAACTCATTCCATGCATGATTATTGGTTTTGTCGATACGGGCACGTACGGGGAAGTCTAGATCTGGGGAATTTCTCCCAATATTATACTGACAATATTATATTGGTTGTCGTTAAGCTCCTGCACTTATGAACTAATCATTAGGAATGCTAGGAATTGTATGAACTCGTGATTAGGGAGAAGCCATCTAGAATGGTACTTTAGAGAGTGGCATTAACAATGATGATTTGAATGTTGAATTCCTAAAATATATGAGAGTGGATGAGATGAAATTGACCCCCAACAACATATTCATCCATATATTTCATTGAAAGTGTTTATCTTTAGCTTTTGCCATTGATCAAAACTCATGCATACATGTTTATTTTCGTCTTTGCATATTAAACTTTAAATATTTTGTTCTTAAGTCTTAGCTAATCAACAAACCATACAACTAAACTAGGCCGTGAGTCCTTTGGGAGAACGATCTTGGTCTTACCAAGTTTATTACTTGAACGATTCGGTCATACTTGCCGATTGAAAAACAAGTTTGTGACATCATATTTTGGTGCTCATAAATTTGTCCATCAAGTGGCGGAAGTGGAGGAAGTGGACGAAGTGGAGGAAGTGGACGAAGTAGAAGAAGTGGAGGAAGTGGACGAAATTGACGTAGTGGACGAAGTGGACGAAGTGGATGAAGTTGAGGAAGACGACGAAGTGGAAGAAGTGAAGGAAGTGGAGGAAGTGGAGGAGGTGGACGAAGTGGAGGAAGTTGACGAAGTGGAGCAAGTGGACGAAGTGGAGGAGGTGGAGGAAGTGGATGAAGTTGAGGATATTGATGAAGTGGACGAAGTGGCGGAAAATGGAGGAAGTTGAGGAAGAGGACGAAGTTGGCGAAGTGGAAGAAGTGGAGGAAGTAGAGGAAGTGGAGAATGTGGAGGAAGTTGACGAAGTGGTGGAAGTTGACGAAGTGGACAAAGAGGTCGAAGTGGACGAAGTGGACGAAGTGGGCGAAGAGGACGAAGCGGACGAAGTTGACAAAGTGGAGGAAGTGGAGGAAGTTGACGCAGTGGAGGAAGTTGGCGAAATTGAGGAAGTGGAGGAAGTTGACGAGGTGGACGATGGGGACGAAGTGGAGGAAGTTGAGGAAGTGGAGGAAGTGGAGGAAGTGGACTTACTTGATGAAGTTGACGAAGTGGGTGAAGTGGACGAAGCGGACGAATTGAAAGAAGTGGACGAAGTGGAGGAAGTGGAGGAAGATTCCGGAGTGGACGAAGTGGACAAAGAGGTCGAAGTGGACGAAGTGGACAAAGTGGAAGAAGTGGAGAAAGTGGAGGAAGTGGAGGATGTGGAGGAAGTGTACGAAGAGGCCGAAGTGGGGGAAGTGGACGAAGTGGTCGAAGTGGAAGAAGTGGACGAAGTTGACAAAGTGAAGGAAGTGGACGAAGTGGAGCAAGTTGAGGAAGTGGACAAAGTTGACGAAGTGGAGGACGTGGTCGAAGTTGGCGAACTGGAAGAAGTGGAGGAAGTGGAGGAGGTTGAGGAAGTGGACAAAGTGGAGGAAGTGGAGGAATTGGAGGATGTGGAGGAAGTTGACGAAGTGGAGGAAGTGGACAAAGAGGTCGAAGTGGACGAAGTTGACGAAGTGGGCGAAGTGGAAGAAGTGGAGGAAGTTGACGAAGGGGAAGAAGTGGAGCAAGTTGAGGAAGTGGACGAAGTCGACGAAGTGGAGGACGTGGTCGAAGTTGGCGAACTGGAAGAAGTGGAGGAAGTGGAGGAGGTTGAGGAAGTGGACAAAGTGGAGGAAATGGAGGATGTGGAGGAAGTTGACGAAGTGGACGAAGTGGAGGTAGTGGAGGAAGAGGACGAAGTGGACAAAGTTGAAGAAGTGGAGGAATTGGAGGAAGTGGAGGAAGTGGAGGAAGATGACGAAGTTGAAGAAGTGGAAGAAGTGGACGAAGTGGAGGAAGTGGAGGAAGTGGAGAAAGTGGACAAAGTAGAGGACGTGGACAAAGTGGATGAAGTTGACGAATTGGTAGAAGTGGACGAAGTTGAGGAAGTCGTGGAAGTGGACGAAGTGGATGAGGTGGAAGAAGTTGAGGAAGTGAAGGAAGCGGACGAAATTGACGAAGTGGAGGAAGTGGTAGAAGTGGAAGGAGTTGAGGAAGTGAACGAAGTGGAGGAAGTGGACAAAGTGGAGGAAGTTGACGAAGTGGACGAAGTGGAGGAAGTTGACGAAGTGGAGGAAGTTGACGAAGTGGAGGATGTGGAGGAAGTGGAGGAAGTGGAGGAAGTTGAGGAAGTGGAGGAAGTCGACGAAGTGGACGATGGGGACGAAGTGGAGGAAGTGGAGGAAGTGGACGAAGAGGTTAAAATGGATGAAGTGGACGAAGTTGACGACGTGGACGAAGTGGGCAAAATGGAGGAAGTGGAGAAAATGGAGGAAGTTGAAGGAATGGACGAAGTGGATGAAGTGGACGAAGAGGTCGAAGTGGAGGAAGTGGACGAATTGGACGAAGTGGAGGAAGTGGAGGAAGTTGAAGAAGTGAATGAAGTTGATGAGGTGGAAGAAGTTGGGGAAGTGGAGGAAATGGACGAAGTGGACGAAGTGGAAGTTGTGGAGGAAGTGGAGGAAGTTGAAGAAGTGGACGAAGATGTTGAAGTGGACGTAGTGAAGGAAGTGGAGGAAGTGGAGGAAGTTGACGAAATGGACAAAGTGAACGGAGTGGAAGGAGTGGAAGAAGTGGAGGAAGTGGAGGAAGTTGAAGAAGTGGAAAAAGATGACGAAGTGGACGTAGTGGAGGAAGTGGAGGAAGTGGAGAAAGTGTAGGAAGTGAACAAAGTGGACAAAGTGGACGAAGTGGACGAAGGGGATGAAGCGGACGAAGTAGACGAAGTGGAAGAAGTTGAGAAAGTCGAAGAAGTGGAGGAAGTGGACGATGTTGAAGAAGTGGAGGAAGCGGAGGAAATTGAGGAAGTGGAGGAAGTGGAGGAAGTGGAGGAAGATGACGAAGTTGAAGAAGTGGAAGAAGTGGACGAAGTGGAGGAAGTGGATGAAGTTGACGAAGTGGAGGAAGTGGAGGAAGTTGAAGAAGTGGACAAAGTTGACGAGGTGGAAGAAGTGGAGGAAGTGAAGGAAGCTGACGGAGTTGACGAAATGGAGGTAGTTGTACAAGTGGACGAAGTGGAGGAAGTTGAGGAAGTGGACGAAGTTGACGATGTGGAGGAAGTGGAGGAAGTGGAGCAAGTGGAGGAAGTGGAGGAAGTTGTGAAGTGGAGGAACTTGACGAAGTGGAGCAGGTGGACGAACTGGAGGAAGTGGAGGAAATTGATGAAGTGGACGAAGTGGAAGAAATGGATGAAGATGAGGAATAGGACAAAGTGGGCGAAGTGGAAGAAGTGGAGGAAGTGGAGGAAGTGGAGGATGTGGAGGAAGTTGACGAAGTGGAGGAAGTAGAGGAAGTTGACGAAGTGGACGAAGTGGACGAAGAGGTCGAAGCGGACGAAGTTGACGAAGTGGGCGAAGAGGACGAATTGGACGAAGCGTAGAAGTGGAAGAAGTGGACGAAGTTGACGAAGTGGAGGAAATGGACAAAGTGGAGGAAGTGGACAAAGTTCAGGAAGTTGACGAAGTGGACCAAGTGGACCAAGTGCGAGAAGAGGACAAAGTGGGCGAAGTGAACCAAGTGGACCAAGTGGGCGAAGTGGACCAAGTGGACGATGTGGGCGAAGTGGTCGAAGTGGGCGAAGTGGACGAAGCAGACGAAATGGAAGAAGTGGGCGATGTTGACGAAGTAGAGGAAGCGGACGAAGTTGACGACGTGGAGAAAGTGGACGAAGTGGGCGAAGTGGGCGAAGTAGGCGAAGTGGAAGAAGTGGGCGAAGTGGGCGAAGTGGACGAAATGGACGAAGCGGACGAAATGGAAGAAGTGGACGATGTTGACGAAGTAGAGGAAGAGAACGAAGTGGGCGATGTGGACCAAGTGGACGAAGTGGGCGAAGTGGACCAAGTGGTTGAAGTGGTCGAAGTGGGCTAAGTGGACGAAGTGGACGAAGCGGACGAAATGGAAGAAGTGGACGATGTTGACGAAGTAGAGGAAGCAGACGAAGTTGACGACGTGGAGGAAGTGGAGGAAGTGGGCGAAGTGGGCGAAGTGGACGAAGTGGGCAAAGTGGGCGAAGTGGACTAAGTGAACGAAGCGAACGAAATAAAAGAAGTGGACGATGTTAACGAAGTATAGGAAGCGGACGAAGTTGACGACGTGGACAAAAGCGGATGAAGTGGAGGAAGTGGAGGTAGTGGATGAGGTGGAGGAAGGGGAGGAAGTGGACGAAGTGGAGCAAGTGAAGGAAGTGAACGAAGTTGAAGAAGTGAAGGAAGTGGAGGATGTGGAGAAAGTGGAAGAAGTGGGGGAAGTGGAGGAAGTGGTCGAAGTGGACGAACTTGAAGAAGTGGAGGAAGTTGAGGAAGTGGACAAAATGGACGAAGTGGAGGAAGTTGACGAAGTGGACGGAGTTGTCAAAGGGAACAAAGTGGAGGAAGTGGAGGAAGAGGACGAAGTGGACGAAGCGGAAGAAGTGGACGAAGATCAGGAAGTTGACGAAGTGGACCAAGTGGACCAAGTGGACGAAGTGGGCGAAGAGGACGAAGTGGGCGAAGAGGACGAAGTGGACGAAGCGAACAAAATGGAAGAAGTGGATGATGTTGACGAAGTAGAGGAAGCGGACGAAGTTGACGACGTGGAGAAAGTGGACGAAGTGGAGGAAGTGGAGGAAATGGACGAAGTGGATGTGGAGGAGGAAGTGGAGGAAGTTGAGGAAGAGTACGAAGTGGACGAAGTGGAAGAAGTGGAGGAAGTTGACGAAGCAGAAGAAGAAGACGAAGTGGAGGAAGAGGAGGAAGATGAAGAAGAGGGCGAACTGGAAGAAGTGGACGATGTGGAGGAAGTGGAGGAAGTTGACGAAGTGGATGAAGTGGAGTTAGTTGAGGAAGAGGACTAAGGGGACGAAGTGGGAGAGTGGAGGAAGTCGACGAAGTGTACGAACTTGACAAAGTTGACGAAGTGGACGAAGTGGAGGAGGTGGACGAAGTGGAGGAAATGGAGGAAGTGGACAAAGTGAACGAAATGGAGGAAGTTGACGAAGCGGAGGCATTGGAGGAAGTTGACGAAATGGAGGAAGAGGAGGAAGTGGACGAAGTCGAGGAACTGGACGACGTGGAGGAAGTAGAGGAAGTGGAGGAAGTGGAGGAAGTGGAAGAAGTCGACGAACTGGAAAAAGTGGAGGAAGTTGAGGAAGTGGAGGACGTGGAGGAAGTGGAGGAAGTGGACAACGTGGACGAAGTGGACGAAGTGGAGGAAATTGACGAAGTGGAGGAAGTGGAAGAAGTGGAGAAAGTGGAGGAAGTGGAGGAAGTGGAGGAAGTGGAGAAAATGTAGAAAGTGGAGGAAGTGGAGGAAGTTGATGAAGTGGAAGAAGTGGAGGAAGTGGAGGAAGTTGACGAAGTTGACGAAGCGGTCGAAGTGGACGAAGGGGACGAATGGGGACGAACTTGACGAAGTGGAGGAAGTGAACGAAGTTGACGAAGTGGAGGAAGTGGACGAAGTGGACGAAGTTGAGGAAGTGGAGGAAGTGGACGAAATGGAGGAAATTAACCAAGTGGACGAAGTGGAGGAAGTGGATGAAATGGAGGAAGTGGAGGAAGTGGACAAAGTTGACGAAGTGGAGGGAGTGGAAGAAGTGGAGGTAGTGGAGGAAGTGGTCGAAGTGGACGAAGTGGACGAAGTGGAGGAAGATGAGGAAGTGGATAAAGTGGACAAAGTTGAGGAAGTGGAGGAAGTGGAGGAAGTTGACGAAGAGGAGGAAGTGGAGGAAGTAGAGGAAATGGAAGAAGTGGAGGAAGTAGAGGAAGTGGACGAAGTGGAGGAAGTGGAGGAAGTGGTCGAAGTGGAGGAAGAGGAGGAAGTGGAGGAAGTTGACGAAGGGGACGAAGTGGACGAAGAGGTCGAAGTTGATGAAGTTGACGAAGTTCACGAAGCATGCGAAGTGGACGAAGCGGACGAAGGGGAAGAAGTGGAAGAAATTGACGAAGTGGAGAAGTGGACTAAGTTGACGAAGTGGAGGAAGAGCACGAAGTTGACGAAGTGGAGGAAGTGGAGGAAGTGGAACAAGTGGAGGAAGTGGAGGAAGTGGACAAAGTGGAGGAAGTGGACGAAAGGGAGGAAATTGACCAAGTGGACGAAGTGGAGGAAGTGGACGAAGAGGAAGTGGACGATGGGGACGAACTGGAGGAAGTAGAGGAAGTTGAGGATATGGAAGAAGTCGAGCAAGTGGACGAAGTTGACGAAGTGGGCGAATTGGACGAAGTAGACGAAGCGGTCAAAATGTAAGAAGTAGACGAATTTGACGAAGTGGAGGAAGTGGAGGAAGTGGACAAAGTGGGCAAAGTTGAGGAAGTGGAGGAAGTTGACGAAGCGGAGGAAGTGGAAAAAGTGGAGGAAGTGGAAGAAGTGGAGGAAGTCGTCGAAGTGGACGAACTGGAAGAAGTGGAGGAAGTTGACGAAGTGGACGAAGTGGTCGAAGTGATCGAAGTGGATGAAGTTTACGAAGTTGACGAAGCGGGCGAAGTGGACGAAGCGGACGAAATGGAAGAAGTGGACGAAGTGGTCGAAGTGGACGAAGTGGACGAAGTGGACGAAGTGGACAAAGTGGTCGAAGTGGACGAAGTTTACGAAGTTGACAAAGCGGGCGAAGTGGACAAAGTGGACGAAGTGGAAGAAGTCGACGAAATTGACGAAGTGGGGGAAGTGGACGAAGTTGACAAAGTGGAGGAAGTGGACGAAGTGGAGGAAGTGGATGAAGTGGAGGAAATTGACGAAGTGGACGAAGTTGAGGTAGTGGAGGAAGTGCACGATGGGGACGAAGTGGAGGAAGTCGAGGAACTGGAGAAAGAGGACGAAGTGGATGAAGTGATCGAAGTGGACGAAGTGGGCGAAGTGGGCGAAGTGGACGAAGTGGACGAAACGAAAGAAATGGAAGAAGTGGACGAAGTTGACGAAGTGGACGAAGCGGACGAAGTTGACGAAGTGGAGGAAGTGGACGAAGTGGAGGAAGTTGAGGAAGAGAACGAAGTGGACAAAGTGGACAAGGATGACGAAGTGGACGTAGTGGAGGAAGTGGAGGAAGTGGACGATGTGTAGGAAGTGAACGAAGTGGACGAAGTTGACGAAGTGGAGGAAGTGTATGAAGTGGACGAAGTTGACGAAGTGGAGGAAGTGGAGGAAGTTGACGAAGTGGACGAAGTGCACGAAGTGGACGAAGTGGACGAAGAGGACGAAGTGGACGAAGTGGAGGAAGTGGAGGAAGTGGAGGAAGTGGACGAAGTTGAAGAGGTGGACGAAGTGGAAGAAGTGGAGGAAGTTGAAGAAGTGGACGAAGTTGACGAGGTGGAAGAAGTGGAGGAAGTGAAGGATGCGGACGAAGTGGAGGAAGTGGTAGAAGTGGACGATGTGGAGGAAGTCAAGGAAGTGGACGAAGTGGAGGAAGTGGACAAATTGGAGGAAGTGGAGGAAGTTGACGAAGTGGACGAAATGGACGAAGTGGAGGAAGTTGACAAGTGGAGGATGTAGAGGAAGTAGAGGAAGTTGATGAAGCAGAGGAAGTTGACGAAGTGGACGATGGGGACGAAGTGGAGGAAGTGAACGAAGTTGACGAAGTGGAGGAAGAGGACAAAGTGGAGAAAGTGGATGAAGTGGAAGAAATTGACGAAGTGGACGAAGTTGAGGATGTGAAGGAAGTGGAGGAAATGGAGGAAGTAGAGGAAGTGGAGGAAGTGGAGGAAGTGGAGGAAGATGACGAAGTTGAAGAAGTGCAAGAAGTGGAGGAAGTGTAGGAAGTGTACAAAGTGGTAGAAGTGGAAGAAGTGGCGAAGTTGACGAGGTGGAAGAAGTGGAGGTAGTGGACGAAATGGAGGAAGTGGAGGAAGTGGATAAAAATGACGAAGTGGAGGGAGTGGAAGAAGTGGAGGTAGTGGAGGAAGTGGTCGAAGTGGACGAAGTGGAGGAAGATGAGGAAGTGGACAAAGTTGAGGAAGTGGAGGAAGTTGACGAAGTGGAAGAAGTGGAGGAAGTGGAGGAAGTGGTCGAAGTGGAGGAAGAGGAGGAAGTGGTCGAAGTGGAGGAAGAGGAGGAAGTGGAGGAAGTTGACAAAGTGGACGAAGTGGACGAAGAGGTCGAAGTTGATGAAGTTGAAGAAGTTCACGAGGCGTGCGAAGTGGACGAAGCGGACGAAGGGGAAGAAGTGGAAGAAATTGACGAAGTGGAGGAAGTGGACTAAGTTGACGAAGTGGAGGAAGAGCACGAAGTTGACGAAGTGCACGAAGTGGAGGAAGTGGAAGAAGTGGAGGAAGTGGAGGAAGTGGAGGAAGATGACGAAGTTGAAGAAGTGCAAGAAGTGGAGGAAGTGTAGGAAGTGTACAAAGTAGAGGACGTGGACGAAGTGGATGAAGTTGACAAAGTGGTAGAAGTGGAAGAAGTGGAGGAAGTTGAAGAAGTGGACGAAGTTGACGAGGTGGAAGAAGTGGAGGTAGTGGATGAAATTGAGGAAGTGGAGGAAGTGGATAAAGTTGACGAAGTGGAGGGAGTGGAAGAAGTGGAGGTAGTGGGGAAGTGGTCGAAGTGGACGAAGTGGAGGAAGATGAGGAAGTGGACAAAGTTGAGGAAGTGGAGGAAGTTGACGAAGTGGAAGAAGTGGAGGAAGTGGAGGAAGTGGTCGAAGTGGAGGAAGAGGAGGAAGTGGTCGAAGTGGAGGAAGAGGAGGAAGTTGAGGAAGTTGACGAAGTGGACGAAGTGGACGAAGAGGTCGAAGTTGATGAAGTTGAAGAAGTTCACGAGGCGTGCGAAGTGGACGAAGCGGACGAAGGGGAAGAAGTGGAAGAAATTGACGAAGTGGAGGAAGTGGACTAAGTTGACGAAGTGGAGGAAGAGCACGAAGTTGACGAAGTGGACGAAGTGGAGGAAGTGGAAGAAGTGGAGGAAGTGGACAAAGTGGAGGAAGTGGACGAAACGGAGGAAATTGACCAAGTGGACGAAGTGGAGGAAGTGGAGGAAGTGGACGAAGAGGAAGTGGACGATGGGGACGAACTGGAGGAAGTGGAGGAAGTTCAGGATATGGAAGAAGTCGAGCAAGTGGACGAAGTGGTCGAAGTGGACGAAGTTGACGAAGTGGGCGAATTGGACGAAGTGGACGAAGCGGTCAAAATGTAAGAAGCGGACATATTTGAGGAAGTGGAGGAAGTGGAAGAAGGGGAGGTAGTGGAGGATGTGGTCGAAGTGGAGGAAGTGGAGGAAGCTACGGAAGTGGACAAAGTGGGCAAAGTTGAGGAAGTGGAGGAAGTGGAGGAAGTGGAAGAAGAGGAGGAAGTGGTCGAAGTGGACGAACTGGAAGAAGTGGAGGAAGTTGACGAAGTGGACGAAGTGGTCGAAGTGATCGAAGTGGATGAAGTTTACGAAGTTGACGAAGCGGGCGTAGTGGACGAAGCGGACGAAGTGCAAGAAAAGGACGAAGTGGTCGAAGTGGACGAAGTGGACGAAGTTTACGAAGTTGACGAAGCTGGCGAAGTGGACGAAATGGACGAAGTGGAAGAAGTGGACGAAATTGACGAAGTGGAGGAAGTGGACGAAGTTGACGAAGTGGAGGAAGTGGACGAAGTTGAGAAAGTGGATGAAGTTGACGAAATTGACGAAGTGGACAAAGTGGAGGAAGGGGACGAAGTTGACGAAGTGGAGAGAGTGGAGAAAGTGGAGGAAGTGGAGGAAGTGGAGGAAATTGACGAAGTGGACGAAGTTGAGGAAGTGGTGGAAGTGCACGATGGGGACGAAGTGGAGGAAGTCGAGGAACTGGAGGAAGAGGACGAAGAGGATGAAGTGGTCGATGTGGACGAAGTGGGCGAAGTGGACGAAGTGCAGGAAGTGGAGGAAGTGGATGAGGTGGAGGAAGTGAAGGAAGTGGAGGAACTGGACGAAGTGGAGGAAGTGGACGAAGTGGAGCAAGGGAAGGAAGTTGACGAAGTGGAGGAACTGCAGGATGTGGAGCAAGTGGAAGAAGTTGAGGAAGTGGAGCAAGTGGTCGAAGTGGACGAACTGGAAGAAGCGAAGGGAGTGGAGAAAGTTCAGGAAGTTGAGGAAGGGGACAAAGTGCAGGAACAGGAGTAAGTTGACGAAGTGGATGAAGTGGAGGAAGTAGAGGAAGTGGAGGAAGTGGAGGAAGTGGACGAAGTGGACGAAGTGGACGAAGGGGACAAAGAGGAGGAAGTGGAGGAATGGAGAAGTGGAGGAACAGAACGTAGTGGACGGTGTGGAGAAAATGGAGGAAATGGAGCAAGAGGAGGAAGTGGACGAAGTGGATGAAGCAGAGGAAGTGGAGGAAATTGAGGAAGAGGACAAAACGGATGAAGAAGACGAAGTGGAGGAAGAGGAGGAAGAGGACGAAGTGGACGAAGCGGAAGAAGTGGAGGAAGTGGAGGAAGGTGACGAAGTGGACGAAGTTGAGGAAGAGGACGAAGAGGACGAAGTGGAAAAAGTGGAGGAAGTGGAGGAAGTTGACGAAGTGAACGAAGTGGACGAATTTGACGAAGTGGAGGAGGTGGGCGAAATGGAGGAAATGGAGGAAGTGGACAAAGTGAACGAAATGGAAGACGTTGACGAAGTTCAGGAATTGGACGAAGTTGACGAAGTGGAGGAAGTGGATGAAGTTGACGAAGTGGAGGAAGTGGAGGAAGTGGAGGAAGTGGAGGAAGTGGATGAAGTGGAGGAAGTAGAGGAAGTAGAGGAAGTAGAGGAAGTGAAGGAACTGGAGGAAGTGGAGGAACTGGAGGAAGTGGAGGACGCGGAGGAAGTGGACCAAGTGGACGAAGTGGACCAAGTGGACAGAGTAGAAGGAGTGGAGGAAGTGATGGAAGTGGAGGAAGTTGAAGAAGTGGACAAAGATGACGAAGTGGACGTAGTGGAGGAAGTGGACGAAGTGGAGGAAGTGTAGGAACTGAGCGAAGTGGACGAACTGGACGAAGTGCACGATGTTGACGAAGTGGAGGAAGTGGACGAAGTTGACGAAGTGGAGGAAGTGGAGGAAGTGGACGAAGTTGAAGAAGTGGAGGAAGTGGAGGAAGTGGAAGAAATGGAGGAAGTGGAGGAAGTGGAGGAAGATGACGAAGTTGAAGAAGTGGAAGAAGTGGACGAAGAGGAAGAAGTGTAGGAAGTGGACAAAGTAGAGGATGTGGACGAAGTGGATGAAGTTGACGAAGTGGTAGAAGTGGAAGAAGTGGAGGAAGTTGAAGAAGTGGAGGAAGTTGACGAGGTGGAAGAAGTTGAGGAAGAAAAGGAAGCGGACGGAATTCACGAAGTGGAGGAAGTGGTAGAAGTGGAAGAAGCTGAGGAAGTCGAGGAAGTGGACAAAGTGGAGGAAGTGGAGGAAGTTGACGAAGTGGAGGAAGTTGACGAAGTGGAGGAAGTTGACGAAGTGGAGGATGTGGAGGAAGCGGAGGAAGTTGAGGAAGCGGAGGAAGTTGACGAAGTGGACGATGGGGACAAAGGGGACGAAGTGGAGGAAGTTGAGGAAGTGGAGGAAGTGGACGAAGAGGTCAAAATGGACGAAGTTGACGACGTGGACGAAGTGGGCGAAGTGGAGGAAGTGGAGCAAATGGAGGAAGTTGAAGAAGTGGACGAAGTGGACGAACTGGATGAAGTGGACGAAGTTGACGAAGTGGACGAAGTGGACGAAGTGGAAGAAGTGGAGGAAGTGGACAAAGTGGTAGAAGTTGAGGAAGTGGAGGAAGTTGAAGAAGTGAATGAAGTTGACGAGGTGGAAGAAGTTGAGGAAGTGGAGGAAATGGACGAAATGGAAGTTGTGGAGGAAGTGGAGGAAGTGTAAGAAGTGGACGAAGATGTTGAAGTGGAGGTAGTGAAGGAAGTGGAGGAAGTGGAGGAAGTGTAGGAAGTGGAGGAAGTGGAGGAAGTGAACGTAGTGGACGAAATGGAGGAAGTCGACGAAGTTGACGAAGTGGAGGAAGTGGACGAAGTTGACGAAGTAGAGGAAGTGGAGGAAGTGGAGGAAGTGAACGAAGTGGACGAAATGGACGAAGTGGAGGAAGTGGACAAAGTGGTTGAAGTGGAGGAAGTTGACAGAGTGGAGGAAGTGGACGAAGGGGACAATGTGGAGGAAGTTGAGGAAGTGCAGCAAGTCGAGGAAGAGGACGAAGTGGACAAAGTGGAAGAAGTGGAGGAAGTGGTCGAAGTGGCCGAACTTGAAGAAGTGGAGGAAGTAGACGAAGTTGAGGAAGTGGACAAGGTGGACGAGGTGGAGGAAGTGGAGGAAGTGGGCGAAGTGGAGGAAGTGGAGGAAGTGGACGAAGATGACGAAGTTGAAGAAGTAGATGAAGTGGGCAAAGTGTAGGCAGTGCACGAAGTGGGGGAAGTTGACGAAGATGAAGTGGAGGAAGTGGACGAAGATGACGAAGTTGAAGAAGTGGAAGAAGTGGACGAAGTGGACAAAGTGTAGGTAGTGGACGAAGTGGAGGAAGTTGACGAAGATGAAGTGGAGGAAGTGGAAGAAATGAAGAAAGTGGAGGAGGTTGTCAAAGTGGAGGAAGTGGAGGAAGTGTAGGAAGTGGAGGAAGTGGAAGAAGTGGAAGAAGTGGACGAAGTCGAGGAAGTGGTGAAAATGGAGGAAGTGGAAGAAGTTGAAGAAGTGGACGAAGTTGACGAAGTGGACGAAGTGGAGGAGGTGGACGAAGCAAGTGGAGGAAGTCGACGAAGGTGAAGAAGGTGAAGAAGTAAAGGAAGTGGAGGAAGTTGACGAAGTGGAGGAAGTGGAGGAAGTGGTGAAGTGGAGAAAGTGGAGGAAGTTGAAGAAGTGGACGAAGTTGAAGAAGTGGAAGAAGTGGAGGAAGTGGAGAAAGTGGAGGATGTGGAGGAAGTGGGATAAGTGGTCGAAGTGGAGGAAGTTGACGAAGATGAAGTGGAAGAAGTGGACGAAGCGGAAGAAGTGGAGAAAGTGGAGGAAGTTGAGGAAGTGGAGGAAGTCGAGGAAGTAGAGAAATTGGAGGAAGTGGACAAAGTGGACGAAGTTGACGAAGTTGGCGAAGTGGAGGTAGTGGACGAAGTTGACGAAGTGGAAGAAGTGGAGGAAGTGGACGAAGTGGAGGATGTGGGGGAAGAGGAGGAAGTGAACGAAGTGCACGAAGTGGACGAAGATGACGAAGTTGAAGACGTGGAAGAAGTGGACGAAGTGGAGGAAGTGGTCGAAGTGTAGGAAGTGGAGGAAGTTGACGAAGATGAAGAAAGTGAAGAAGTGGAGGAAATGGAGGAAGTTGACGAAGTGGACGAAGTGGAGGAAGTTGACGAAGATGAAGAAAGTGAAGAAGTGGACGAAGTGGAGGAAGTGGAGGAAGTGGAAGAAGTTGACGAAGTGGAGGAAGTGGATGAAGATAACGATGTTGAAGAAGTGGAAGAAGTAGACGAAGTGGAAGAGGTGGAGGACGTGGAAAAAGTGGACGAAGTTGACGAAGTGGAGGAAGTGGACGAAGTGGACGAAGTGGAGGAATTGGAGGAACTGGAGGAAGTGCAGCAAGTGGAGGAACTGGAGGAACTGGAGAAAGTGGACGAAGTGGAGGAAGTGGACGAAGTGGAATAAGTAGACGAAGTGGAAGAAGTGGAGGAAGTGGACGAAATGGAGGAAGTGCAGGAAGTGGAGGAAGTGGAAGAAGTGGAAGAAGTGGAAGAGGTGGAGGAAGTGGAAAAGTTGAAGAAGTGGACGAAGTGGAGGAAGTTGTCGAAGTGTAGGAAGTGGAGGAAGTTGACGAAGATGAAGAAAGTCAAGAAGTGGAGGAATTGGAGGAAGTTGACGAAGTGGACGAAGTGGAGGTAGTGGACGAGGTGGAGGAAGTGGACGAAGTTGAAGAAGTGGAGAAAGTGGAGGAAGTTGACGAAGTGGAGGAAGTGGACGTGGTGGACGAAGTTGACGAAGTGTTCGAAGTGGAGGAAGAGGAGGAAGTGGAAGAAGTGGAGCAAGCGGAGAAGTGGAGGAAGTGGAGGAAGTTGAAGAAGTGGACGAAGTTGAAGAAGTGGAGAAAGTGGAGGATGTGGAGGAAGTGGGCAAAGTGGACGAAGTGGACGAAGTGGAGTAAGTGGACGAATTGAATGAAGTGGTGGAAGTTGAGTTAGTGGAGGAAGTAGAGAAGTGGAGGAAGTGGACGAAGTGGAGGTAGTGGACGAAGTGGAGCAAGTGGACGAAGTGGACGAAGTTGACGAAGTGGAGGAAGTGGAGGAAGTGGAGGAAGTGGAGCAAGTGAAGGAAGTTGACGAAGTGGAGGATGTGGAGGAAGTCGAAGAGGTGGAGGTAGTTGAGGAAGTGGTCGATGTGGACGAACTGGAAGAAGTGAAGGAAGTGGAGAAAGTTGAGGAAGTTGAGGAAGTGGACAAAGTGGAAGAAGTGAAGGAAGTGGGGGAAGTGGAGGAAGTTGACGAAGTGGACGAAGTGGACGAAGGGAACAAAGTGGAGGAAGTGGGGCAAGTGGAGCAAGTGGAGGAAGAGAACGAAGTGGACGAAGTGGAGGAAATGGAGGAAATGGAGGAAGTGGAGGAAATGGATAAAGCAGCAGAAGTGGAGGAAAAGGACGAAGCGGACAAAGAAGACGAAGTGGAGGAAGAGGAGGAACAGGAGGAGGAGGACGAAGCGGAAGAAGTGGAGAAAGTGGAGGATGTGGAGGAAGTTGACGAAGTGGACGAATTTGACGAAGTGGAAGAAGTGGAGGAGGTGGACGAAGTGGAGGAAATGGAGGTAGTGGAGAAAGTGGACCAAGTGGACGAAGTAAGTGGACCAAGTGGACGAAGTGGACAGAGTGGAAGGAGTGGAGGAAGTGGAGGTTGTCGAAGAAGTGGACAAAGATGACGAAGTGGACGTAGTGGAGGAAGTGGACCAAGTGGAGGAAGTGTAGGAAGTGAACGAAGTGGACGAAGTGGAGGAAGTGGAGGAAGAGGACGAAGTGGACGAAGTAGAGGAAGTGGACGAAGTTGAAGAAGTGGAGGAAGTGGAGGAAGTGGACGAAGTTGAAGTAGTGGACGAAGTGGAGGAAGTGGAGGAAGTGGAGGAAATGGAGGAAGTGGAGGAATATGACGAAGTTGAAGAAGTGGAAGAAGTGGAGGAAGTGGAGGAAGTGAAGGAAGTGTAGGAAGTGGACAAAGTAGAGGAGGTGGACGAAGTGGATGAAGTTGACGAAGTGGTAGTAATGGAAGAAGTGGAGGAAGTTGAAGAAGTGGACGTAGTTGACGAGGTGGAAGAAGTGGAGTAAGTGAAGGAAGCGGACGAAATTGACGAAGTGGAGGAGGTGGAGAAAGTGGAGGATGTGGAGGAAGTGGGCAAAGTGGACGAAGTGGAGTAAGTGGACGAATTGAATGAAGTGGTGGAAGTTGAGTTAGTGGATGAAGTAGAGAAGTGGAGGAAGTGGACGAAGTGGAGGTAGTGGACGAAGTGGAGGAAGTGGACGAAGTTGACAAAGTGGAGGAAGTGGAGGAAGTGGAGGAAGTGGAGCAAGTGAAGGAAGTTGACGAAGTGGAGGATGTGGAGGAAGTCGAAGAAGTGGAGGTAGTTGAGGAAGTGGTCGATGTGGACGAACTGGAAGAAGTGAAGGAAGTGGAGAAAGTTGAGGAAGTTGAGGAAGTGGACAAAGTGGAAGAAGTGAAGGAAGTGGGGGAAGTGGAGGAAGTTGACGAAGTGGACGAAGTGGACGAAGGGAACAAAGTGGAGGAAGTGGGGCAAGTGGAGCAAGTGGAGGAAGAGAACGAAGTGGACGAAGTGGACGAAATGGAGGAAATGGAGGAAGTGGAGGAAGTGGATAAAGCAGCAGAAGTGGAGGAAGTGGAGGAAAAGGACGAAGCGGACAAAGAAGACGAAGTGGAGGAAGAGGAGGAACAGGAGGAAGAGGACGAAGCGGAAGAAGTGGAAAAAGTGGAGGATGTGGAGGAAGTTGACGAAGTGGATGAAGTGGAGGAGGTGGACGAAGTGGAGGAAATGGAGGTAGTGGAGAAAGTGGACCAAGTGGACGAAGTGGACCAAGTGGACCAAGTAGACCAAGTGGACGAAGTGGGAGGAGTGGAAGGAGTGGAGGAAGTGGAGGTAGTCGAAGAAGTGGACAAAGATGACGAAGTGGACGTAGTGGAGGAAGTGGACCAAGTGGAGGAAGTGTAGGAAGTGAACGAAGTGGACGAAGTGGAGGAAGTGGCGGAAGTGGAGGAAGTGGACGAAGTAGAGGAAGTGGACGAAGTTGACGAAGTGGACGAAGTTGAAGAAGTGGAGGAAGTGGAGGAAGTGGACGAAGTTGAAGTAGTAGACGAAGTGGAGGAAGTGGAGGAAGTGGAGGAAATGGAGGAAGTGGAGGAATATGACGAAGTTGAAGAAGTGGAAGAAGTGGAGGAAGTGGAGGAAGTGAAGGAAGTGTAGGAAGTGGACAAAGTAGAGGACGTGGACGAAGTGGATGAAGTTGACGAAGTGGTAGTAATGGAAGAAGTGGAGGAAGTTGAAGAAGTGGACGAAGTTGACGAGGTGGAAGAAGTGGAGTAAGTGAAGGAAGCGGACGAAATTGACGAAGTGGAGGAAGTGGAGGATGTCGAGGAAGTGGACGAAGTGGAGGAAGTGGACAAAGTGGAGGAAGGGGAGGAAGTGGAGGAAGTTGACTAAGTGGAGGAAGTTGACGAAGTGGAGGATGTGGAGGAAGTGGAGCAAGTTGACGAAGTGGAGGAAGTTCACGAAGTGGAGGAAGTGGACGATGGGGACGAAGGGGACGAAGTGAAGGAAGTGGAGGAAGTGGACGAAGAGGTCAAAATGGACGAAGTGGACGAAGTTGACGAAGTGGACAAATTGGAGGTAGTGGAGGAAGTTGAGGAAGTGGAGGAAGTGGACGATGGGGAGGTCGTGGACGAAGTGGAGGAAGTTGACAAAGTGGAGCAAGTGGAGGAAGTTGAGGAAGAGGACGAGGTGGACAAAGTGGAAGAAGTGGAGGAAGTTGAAGAAGTGGACGAGGTTGACGAAGTGGAGGTGGTGGACGAAGTGGAGGAAGTTGACAAAGTGGAGGAAGTGGAGGAAGTTGACGAAGTGAAGGAAGTGGACGATGGGACGAAGTGGAGGAAGTGGAGGAAGTGGACGAAGTAGAGGAAGTGGTCGAAGTGGACGAACTGGAAGAAGTGGAGGAAGTGGAGAAAGTGGAGAAAGTTGAGGTAGTGGACAAAGTGGACGAAGTGGAGGAAGTGGAACAAGTTGACTAAGTGGACGAAGTGGACGAAGGGGACAAAGTGGAGGAAGTGGAGCAAGTGGAGGAAGAGAACGAAGTGGAGGAAGAGGAGGAAGAGGACGAAGTGGACGAAGCAGAAGAAGTGGACGAAGTGGTGGAAGTGGAGGAAGGTGACGAAGTGGACGAAGTTGAGGCAGAGGACGAAGTGGACGAAGTGGAGGAAGTGGAAAAAGTGGAGGAAGTGGAGGAAGTTGACGAAGTGGACGAAGTGCAGGAGGTGGACGATGTGGAGGAAATGGAGGAAGTGGACAAAGTGAACGAAATGGAGGACGTTGACGAAGTGGAGGAATTGGACGAAGTTGACGAAGTGGAGGAAGTGGAAGTGGACGAAGTGGTGGAAGTGGACGAAGTGGAGGAAATAGAGGAAGTGGAGGAAGTGGAGGAAGTGGAGGAAGTCGACGAAGTGGAGGAAGGGGACGAAGTGGACGAAGTAGACCAAGTGGAGGAAGTGGACGAAGTGGAGGAAGGGGACAAAGGGGACAAAGTGGAGGAAGTGGAGGAAGTTGACGAAGTGGAGGAAGTTGACGAAGTGGACGAAGTGGAAGAAGTGGACGAATTTGAGGAAGTGGAGGAAGTGGATGAAGTGGAGGAAATTGATGAAGTGGACGAAGTGGACGAAATGGAGGAAGTTGAGGAAGAGGGCGAAGTGGAAGAAATGGAGGAAGTGAAGGAAGTGGATGATGTATAAGAAGTTGACGAAGTGGAGGAAGTGGAAGAAGTTGACGAAGTGGACGAAGTGGACGAATAGGTCGAAGGGGACGAAGTTGACGAAGTGGGCGAAGAGGACGAAGTGGACGAAATGGAAGAAGTGGACGAAGTGGAGAAAGTGGAGGAAGTGGTGGAAGTGGAGTAAGTGGACGAAGTGGGGGAAGTGGACAAAGTGGACGAAGAGGCCGAAGTGGACGAAGTGGAGGAAGTGGAAGAAGTGGAGGAAGTTGATGACGTGGATGAAGTGGACAAAGTGGAGGATGTCGACGAAGTGGAGGAAGTTTACGAAGTGGACGTAGAGGACGAAGTGGACGAAGTTAACGATGTTGACGAACTAGGCGAAGTGGACGAAATGGAGGAATTGGACGAAGTGGAGGAAGTGGAGGAAGTGGAGGAAGTGGTCGAAGTTGACGAACTGGAAGAAGTGGTGGAAGTGGACGAAATTGAGGAAGTGGAGGAAGTGGAGGAAGTGAAGAAGTGGAGGAAGTGGAGGATGTGGAGGATGTGGAGGAGGTTGAGGAAGTGGAGGAAGTGGAGGAAGTCGAGGAAGTTGACGAAGTTGACGAAGCGGACGAAGTGGGCGAAGACGACGAAGTGGACGAAGCGGACGAAGTGGAAGAAGTGGACGAAGAGGAAGAAGTAGACGAAGTGGAGAAAGTGGAGGAAGTGGACAAAGTTGACGAAGTGGAGGAAGTTGAGGAAGTGGACGAAGTGGACGAAGTGGAGGAAGTGGAGGAAATTGATGAAGTGGAGGAAATGGAGGAAGTAGAGGAAGTTGCAGAAGTGGACGAAGTTGACGAAGTGGACAAATTGGAGGTAGTGGAGGAAGTTGACGAAGTGGAGGAAGTGGACGATGGGGAGGTCGTGGACGAAGTGGAGGAAGTTGACAAAGTGGAGCAAGTGGAGGAAGTTGAGGAAGAGGACGAGGTGGACAAAGTGGAAGAAGTGGAGGAAGTTCAAGAAGTGGACGAGGTTGACGAAGTGGAGGTGGTGGACGAAGTGGAGGAAGTTGACAAAGTGGAGGAAGTGGAGGAAGTTGACGAAGTGAAGGAAGTGGACGATGGGACGAAGTGGAGGAAGTGGAGGAAGTGGACGAAGTTGAGGAAGTGGTCGAAGTGGACGAACTGGAAGAAGTGGAGGAAGTGGAGAAAGTGGAGAAAGTTGAGGTAGTGGACAAAGTGGACGAAGTGGAGGAAGTGGAACAAGTTGACTAAGTGGACGAAGTGGACGAAGGGGACAAAGTGGAGGAAGTGGAGCAAGTGGAGGAAGAGAACGAAGTGGAGGAAGAGGAGGAAGAGGACGAAGTGGACGAAGCAGAAGAAGTGGACGAAGTGGTGGAAGTGGAGGAAGGTCAAGAAGTGGACGAAGTTGAGGCAGAGGACGAAGTGGAGGAAGTGGAAAAAGTGGAGGAAGCGGAGGAAGTTGACGAAGTGGACGAAGTGCAGGAGGTGGACGATGTGGAGGAAATGGAGGAAGTGGAAAAAGTGAACGAAATGGAGGACGTTGACGAAGTGGAGGAATTGCACGAAGTTGACGAAGTGGAGGAAGTGGAAGTGGACGAAGTGGTGGAAGTGGACGAAGTGGAGGAAATAGAGGAAGTGGAGGAAATGGAGGAAGTGGAGGAAGTCGACGAAGTGGAGGAAGGGGACGAAGTGGACGAAGTAGACCAAGTGGAGGAAGTGGAGGAAGTGGACGGAGTGGAAGGAATGGAGGAAGTGGACGAAGTAGACCAAGTGGACGAAGAGGACGGAGTTAAGTGGACGAAGTGGACGGAGTGGAAGGAGTGGAGGAAGTGGAGGAAGTGGAGGAAGTTGAAGAAGTGAACAAAGATGTCGAAGTGGACGTAGTGGAGGAAGTTGACGAAGTGGAGGAAGTGGAGGAAGTGGAGGAAGTGAACGAAGTGGACGAAGTGGAGGAAGTGGACGAAGTGGACGAAGTGGAGCAAGTGAAGGAAGTTGACGAAGTGGAGGATATGGAGGAAGTGGAAGAAGTGGAGGAAGTGGTCGATGTGGACGAACTGGAAGAAGTGAAGGAAGTGGAGAAAGTTGAGGAAGTGGACAAAGTGGAAGATGTGGAGGAAGTGGGGGAAGTGGAGGAAGTTGACGAAGTGGACGAAGGGGACAAAGTGGAGGAAGTGGGGCAAGTGGAGCAAGTGGAGGAAGAGAACGAAGTGGACGAGGTGGAGGAATTGGAGGAAATGGAGGAAGTGGAGGAAGTGGATAAAGCAGCAGAAGTGGAGGAAGAGGACGAAGCGGACAAAGAAGACGAAGTGGAGGAAGAGGAGGAACAGGAGGAAGAGGACGAAGCGGAAGAAGTGGAAATAGTGGAGGATGTGGAGGAAGTTGACGAAGTGGACGAATTTGACGAAGTGGACGAAGTGGAGGAGGTGGACGAAGTCGAGGAAATGGAGGTAGGGGGCAAAGTGGACCAAGTGGACGAAGTGGATGGAGTGGAAGGAGTGGAGGAAGTGGAGGTAGTTGAAGAAGTGGACAAAGATGACGAAGTGGACGTAGTGGAGGAAGTGGACCAAGTGGAGGAAGTGTAGGAAGTGAACGAAGTGGACCAAGTGGAGGAAATGGAGGAAGTGGACGAAGTGGACGAAGTTGACGAAGTTGAGGAAGTGGACGAAGTTGAGGAATTGGACGAAGTGGACGAAGTTGAAGAAGTGGAGGAAGTGGAGGAAATGGAGGAAGTGGAGGAAGTGGAGGAATGTGACAAAGTAGAGGACGTGGACGAAGTGGATGAAGTTGACGAAGTGGTAGTAGTGGAAGAAGTGGAGGAAGTTGAAGAAGTGGATGAAGTTGTCGAGGTGGAAGAAGTGGAGTAAGTGAAGGAAGCGGACGAAATTGACGAAGTGGAGGAAGTGGTAGAAATGGACGAAGTGGAGGAAGTCGAGGAAGTGGACGAAGTGGAGGAAGTGGACAA
Organism: Vigna nakashimae; assembly: GCA_034642375.1. Lineage (NCBI taxonomy): Eukaryota > Viridiplantae > Streptophyta > Magnoliopsida > Fabales > Fabaceae > Vigna > Vigna nakashimae. The sequence goes on from CM067765.1 coordinate 35,037,029, forward strand.
AGTGGAGGAAGGGGAGGAAGTTGACGAAGTGGACGAAGTGGAGGAAGTTGACTAAGTGGAGGAAGTTGACGAAGTGGAGGATGTGGAGGAAGTGGAGCAAGTTGAGGAAGCGGAGGAAGTTCACGAATTGGACGATGGCGACGAAGTGGAGGAAGTGGACGAAGAGCTCAAAATGGATGAAGTGGACGAAGTTGACGACGTGGACGAAGTGGAGGAAGTGGAGGAAGTATACGAAGTCGATGAAGTGGACAAAGTTGGCGAAGTGGACATAGTGGTAGAAGTTGAGGAAGTGAAGGAAGTTGAAGAAGTGAACGAAGTTGACGAGGTGGAAGAAGTTGAGGAAGTGGAGGAAATGGACGAAGTGGACAAAGTGGAAGTGGTGGAGGAAGTGGGGGAAGTTGAAGAAGTGGACGAAGATATTGAAGTGGACATAGTGAGGGAAGTGGAGGAAGTGGACGAAGTGTAGGAAGTGGAGGAAGTGGAGGAAGTTGACAAAGTGGACGAAGTGAACGGAGTGGAAGGAGTGGAGGAAGTGGAGGAAGTGGAGGAAGTGGAGGAAGTTGAAGAAGTGGAAAAAGATGACGAAGTGGACGTAGTGGAGGAAGTGGACGAACTGTAGGAAGTGAACGAAGTGGACGAAGCGGAGGAAGTGGACGAAGCAGACGAAGTAGACGAAGTGGAGGAAGCTGAGGAAGTGGAGGAAGTGGACGATGTTGAAGAAGTGGAGGAAGTGGAGGAAGTGGAGGTAGTGGAGGAAGTGGAGGAAGTGGAGGAAGTGGAGGAAGATGACAAAGTTGAAGAAGTGGAAGAAGTGGACGAATTGGAGGAAGTGTGGGAAGTGGACAAAGTAGAGGACGTGGACGATGTGGATAAAGTTGACGAAGTGGTAGAAGTGGAGGAAGTTGAAGAAGTGGACGAAGTTGACGAGGTGGAAGAAGTGGAGGAAGAAAAGGAAGCTGACGGAGTTGACGAAGTGGAGGAAGTGGTAGAAGTGGACAAAGTGGACGAAGTGGAAGGAGTGGAGGAAGTGGACGAAGTGGAGGAAGTTGACGAAGTGGAGGCAGTTGACGAAGTGGAGCACGTGGACGAAGTGGACGAAGTGGACGAAGTGGATGAAGTGGAGGAAATTGATGAAGTGGACGAAATGGAGGAAGTTGAGGAAGAGGGCGAAGTGTGCGAAGTGGAAGAAATGGAGGAAGTGAAGGAAGTGGAGGATGTAGAAGAAGTTGACGAAGTGGAGGAAGTTGACGAAGTGGACGAAGTGGACGAATAGGTCGAAGTGGACGAAGTTGACGAAGTGGGCGAAGAGGACGAAGTGGATGAAATGGAAGAAGTGGACGAAGTGGAGAAAGTGGAGGAAGTGGTGGAAGTGGAGTAAGTGGACAAAGTGGGGGAAGTGGACAAAGTGGACGAAGAGGCCGAAGTGGACGAAGTGGAGGAAGTGGAAGAAGTGGAGGAAATTGACGACGTGGACAAAGTGGAGGAAGTGGAGGATGTCGACGAAGTGGAGGAAGTTTACGAAGTGGACGTAGAGGTCGAAGTGGACGAAGTTAACGATGTTGACGAACTAGGCGAAGTGGACGAAATGAAGGAATTGGACGAAGTGGAGGAAGTGGTGGAAGTGAAGAAGTGGAGGAAGTTGAGGATGTGGAGGATGTGGAGGAGGTTGAGGAAGTGGAGGAAATGGAGGAAGTCGAGGAAGTTGACGAAGTGGACGAAGTTGAAGAAGCGGATGAAGTGGGCGAAGAGGACGAAGTGGACGAAGCGGACGAAGTGGAAGAAGTGGACGAAGAGGAAGAAGTAGACGAAGTGAAGAAAGTGGAGGAAGTGGAGGAAGTTGACGAAGTAGAGGAAGTTGAGGAAGTGGACGAAGTGGAGGAAATGGAGGAAATTGACGAAGTGGAGGAAATGGAGGAAGTAGAGGAAGTTGCAAAAGTGGACGAAGTTGACAAATTGGAGGTAGTGGAGGAAGTGGAGGAAGTTGACGAAGTGGAGGAAGTGGACGATGGGGAGGTCATGGACGAAGTGGAGGAACTTGACAAAGTGGAGCAAGTGGAGGAAGTTGAGGAAGAGGACGAGGTGGACAAAGTGGAAGAAGTGGAGGAAGTTGAAGAAGTGGACGAGGTTGACGAAGTGGAGGTGGTGGACGAAGTGGAGGAAGTTGACAAAGTAGAGGAAGTGGAGGAAGTTGACAAAGTGAGGGAAGTGGACGATGGGACGAAGTGGAGGAAGTGGACGAAGTTGAGGAAGTGGTCGAAGTGGACGAACTGGAACAAGTGGAGGAAGTGGAGAAAGTGGAGAAAGTTGAGGAAGTGGACAAAATGGACGAAGTGGAGGAAGTGGAACAAGTTGACGAAGTGGACGAAGTGGAGGAGGTGGAGGAAGTGGAGGAAGTGGAGGAAGAGGAGGAAGTTGACGAAGTGGACGAAGTGGACAAATTGGAGGAAGTGGAAGAAGTGGAGCAAGTGGAGGAAGAGGATGAAGTGCACAAAGTAGAGGAAGTTGACGAAGTGGAGGAAGTCGACAAAGTGGAGCAAGTAGAGGAAGTTGAGGAAGAGGACGAGGTGGACAAAGTGGAAGAAGTGGAGGAAGTTGATGAAGTGGACGAGGTTGACGAAGTGGAGGTGGTGGACGAAGTGGAGGAAGTTGACAAAGTGGAGCAAGTGGAGGAAGTTGAGGAAGAGGACGAGGTGGACAAAGTGGAAGAAGTGGAGGAAGTTGAAGAAGTGGACGAGGTTGACGAAGTGGAGGTGGTGGACGAAGTGGAGGAAGTTGACAAAGTGGAGGAAGTGGAGGAAGTTGACGAAGTGAGGGAAGTGGACGATGGGACGAAGTGGAGGAAGTGGAGGAAATGGACGAAGTTGAGGAAGTGGTCGAAGTGGACGAACTGGAAGAAGTGGAGGAAGTGGAGAAAGTGGAGAAAGTTGAGGAAGTGGACAAAATGGACAAAGTGGAGGAAGTGGAACAAGTTGACGAAGTGGACCAAGTGGAGGAGGTGGAGGAAGTGGAGGAAGTGGAGGAAGAGGAGGAAGTTGACGAAGTGGACGAAGTGGACAAATTGGAGGAAGTGGAAGAAGTGGAGCAAGTGGAGGAAGAGGATGAAGTGCACGAAGTAGAGGAAGTTGACGAAGTGGAGGAAGTCGACGAAGTGGAGGAAGGGGACGGAGTTGACGAAGTGGTGGAAGTGGAGTAAGTGGATGAGGTGAGGATGTGGAGGAAGCGGACAAAATGGAGAAGGTGAAGGAAGTGGACGAAGTCGACGAAGTGGAGGAAGTGGAGGAAGTGGAGAAAGTTGAGGAAGTTGAGGAAGTGGACAAAGTGGAGGAAGTGGAGGAAGTTGACGAAGTGGAGGATAGGAAGTTGACGAAGTGGACGAAGGGGACAAAGTGGAGGAAGTGGAGCAAGTCGATGAAGAGGACGAATTGGACGAAGTGGAGGAAATGGAGGAAATGGACGTTGTGAAGGAAGAGGACGAAGTGGACGAAGCGGAGGAAATGGGGGAAGTCGAGGTAGAGGACGAAGTGGATGAAAAGTAAGAAGTAAAGGAAGATGACGACGCGGAAAAAGAAGACGAAGTGGAGGAAGAGGAGGAACAGGACGAAATGGACGAAGCGGAAGAAGTGGACGAAGTGGAGGAAGTTGTCGAAGTGGACGAAGCGGGCGAAGTGGACGAAGTGGACAAAGTGGACGAAGTGGTCGAAATGGGTTAAGTGGACGAAGTGTGCGAAGTGGACGAAGTTGGCGAAGTCGACGAAGTGGGTGAAGTGGACGAAGTGGACGAAATGGAAGAGGTGAACGATGTTGACGAAGTGGAGGAAGCGGACAAAGTTGACGACATGGAGGAAGTGGACGAAGTGGACGAAGATGAGGAAGTGGAGGTAGTGGATGAGGTGGAGGAAGTGGAGGAAGTGGAGGAAGTGGATGAAGTGGAGCAAGTGAAGGAAGTGGAAGAAGTTGAAGAAGTGAAGGAAGTGGAGGATGTGGAGAAAGTGGAAGAAGAGGAGGAAGTGGTCGAAGTGGACGAACTGGAAGAAGTGGAGGAAGTGGAGAAAGTGGAGGAAGTTGAGGAAGTGGACAAAGGGGACGAAATGGAGGAAGTGCTGCAAGTTGATCAAGTGGAGGAAGTGGAGGAAGATGACGAAGTGGACGAAGGAAGTGGAGTAAGAGGACGAAGTGGAGGAAGTGGAGGAAGTGGAGGAAATGGAGGAAGTGGAGGAAATGGACGAAGTGGATGTAGCGGAGGAAGTGGAGGAAGTGGACGAAGTTGACGAAGTGAGGGAAGTGGACGATGGGACGAAGTGGAGGAAGTGGAGGAAGTGGACGAAGTTGAAGAAGTGGTCGAAGTGGACGAACTTGAAGAAGTGGAGGAAGTGGAGAAAGTGGAGAAAGTTGAGGAAGCGGACAAAATGGACGAAGTGGAGGAAGTGGAACAAGTTGACGAAGTGGACGAAGTGGAGGAGGTGGAGGAAGTGGAGGAAGTGGAGGAAGAGGAGGAAGTTGACGAAGTGGACGAAGTGGACAAATTGGAGGAAGTGGAAGAAGTGGAAGAAGTGGAGCAAGTGGAGGAAGAGGATGAAGTGCACGAAGTAGAGGAAGTTGACGAAGTGGAGGAAGTCGACGAAGTGGAGGAAGGGGACGGAGTTGACGAAGTGGTGGAAGTGGAGTAAGTGGATGAGGTGAGGAAGTGGAGGAAGTGGACAAAGTGGAGCAAGTGAAGGAAGTGGACGAAGTGGAGCAAGTGGAGGAAGTGGAGGAAGTGGAGAAAGTTGAGGAAGTTGAGGAAGTGGACAAAGTGGAGGAAGTGGAGGAAGTTGACGAAGTGGAGGATAGGAAGTTGACGAAGTGGACGAAGGGGACAAAGTGGAGGAAGTGGAGCAAGTCAATGAAGAGGACGAATTGGACGAATTGGAGGAAATGGAGGAAATGGACGTTGTGAACGAAGAGGACGAAGTGGACGAAGCGGAGGAAGTGGGGGAAGTCGAGGTAGAGGACGAAGTGGATGAAAAGTAAGAAGTAAAGGAAGATGACGACGCGGAAAAAGAAGACGAAGTGGAGGAAGAGGAGGAACAGGACGAAATGGACGAAGCGGAAGAAGTGGACGAAGTGGAGGAAGTTGTCGAAGTGGAGGAAGCCGGCGAAGTGGACGAAGTGGACAAAGTGGACGAAGTGGTCGAAATGGGTGAAGTGGACGAAGTGTGCGAAGTGGACGAAGTTGGCGAAGTCCACGAAGTGGGTGAAGTGGACGAAGTGGACGAAGCGGACGAAATGGAAGAGGTGAACGATGTTGACGAAGTGGAGGAAGCGGACGAAGTTGACGACATGGAGGAAGTGGACGAAGTGGACGAAGATGAGGAAGTGGAGGTAGTGGATGAGGTGGAGGAAGTGGAGGAAGTGGATGAAGTGGAGCAAGTGAAGGAAGTGGACGAAGTTGAAGAAGTGAAGGAAGTGGAGGATGTGGAGAAAGTGGAAGAAAAGGAGGAAGTGGTCGAAGTGGACGAACTGGAAGAAGTGGAGGAAGTGGAGAAAGTGGAGGAAGTTGAGGAAGTGGACAAAGGGGACGAAATGGAGGAAGTGCTGCAAGTTGATCAAGTGGAGGAAGTGAAGGAAGTTGACGAAGTGGACAAAGGAAGTGGAGTAAGAGGACGAAGTGGACGAAGTGGAGGAAGTGGAGGAAGTGGAGGAAATGGAGGAAGTGGAGGAAATGGACGAAGTGGATGTAGCGGATGAAGTGGAGGAAGTTGAGGTAGAGTACGAAGTGGACGAAGTGGGCGAAGAGGGCAAAGTGAACGAAGTGGACGAAGTGGAAGAAGTGGAGGAAGTTGATGAAGCGGACGAAGAGGACGAGGTGGAGGAAGAGGAGGAAGAGGAAGAAGAGGACGAAGTGGAAGAAGTTGTTGAGGTGGAGGAAGTGGAGGAAGTTGAAGAAGTGGATGAAGTGTAGTTAATTGAGGAAGAGGACTAAGTGGAGGAAGTGGAAGAGTGGAGGAAGTGGGCGAAGTGGACGAAGAAGACGAAATGGATGAAGTCGACGAACTGGACGAAGTGGAAGAAGTGGAAGAAGTGGACGAAGTGGACGAAGGGAATGAAGTGGACGAAGACGACGAAGTGGAGGAAGTTCAAGAAGTTGACGAAGTTGAAGAAGTAGAAGAATTGGACTAAGTGGCAAAAGTGGACGCAGTGGAGGAAGTGGAGGAAGTAGACGATGTTGACGAAGCGGAGGAAATGGACGAAGTTGAGGAAGTGGAAGAAGTGGAGGAAGTTGAGGAAGTGGACGAATTGGACGAATAAGACGAAGTGGAAGAAGTGAAGGAAGTGGAGGAAGTGGAGGAAGTGGAGGAAGTGGGGGAAGCGGAGGAAGTGGTGGAAGTGGACGAAGTTGACGAAGTGGACGAAGAGGACGAACTTGACGAAGGGGACGAAGTGGACGAAGAGAAGGAAGGGGAAGAAGCTGACGAAGTCGACGACGTGGAGGAAGTTGAAGGAATTGGCGGAAGTATACGTAGTGGACGAAGTGGAGGAAGTGGAGGAAGTTTACGTAGTGGACGAAGTGGCGGAAGTGGACGAAGTGGAAGAAGTGGACGAATTGTAGGAAGTGGAGGAAGTTGAAGAAGTGGACGAAGTTGACAAAGTTGAGGAAGTGGAGGAAGTGGATGAAGTGAAGGAAGTAGAGGAACTGGAGGAAGTGGAGGAAGAGGAGGAAGTTGACGAAGTGGAGGAAGTTGACGAAGGGGACGAAGTGGAGGAAGTGGAGGAAATGGAAGAAGGTGATGAAGTTGACGAAGTTGACGAAGTGGAGGAAGTGCACGATGTGCACGAAGTCGAGGAAGTGGAGGAAGTTGACGAAATGGACGAACTAGACGAAGTGGAGGAAGTGTAGGAAGTGGAGGAAGTGGAGGAAGTGGAGGAAGTTGAAGAAGTGGAGGAAGTGGTGGAAGTGGAAGAAGTTGAAGAAGTGGACGAAGTTGACGAAGTGGAGGAACTGGACGAAGTTGATGAAGTGGAGGAAGTGGAGGAACTGGAGGAACTTGACGAAGTGGATGAAGTGAAGGAAGTGGAGGAAGTGGAGGAAGTGGACGAAGGGGACGAAGGGGACGAAGTGGAGGTTGTGGACGAAGTTGACGAAGTGGACGAAGTGGAGGAAGTGGGAAGAAGTTGAGGAAGTGGATGAAGTGGACAAAGTGGAGTAAGTTGACGAAGTGGAGGAAGTGGACGAAGTTGACGAAGTGGACGAAGTGGAGGAAGTGGAAGAAGTGGAGGAAGTGGAGGAACTTGAGGAAGATGACGAAGTGGATGAAATGGACGATGTGGTGGAAGTGGAGAAAGTGGAGTAAGTGGAGGAAGTGGACGAAATGGAAAAAGTGGAGGAAGTGGAGGAAGTTTAAGAAGTTGAGAAGTTGACGAAGTGAAGGAAGTGTACGAACTGGTTAAAGTGAAGGAAGTGGACGAAGTTCACGAAGTAGACAAAGTGGATGAAGTAGACGAAGTGGAGGAAGTGGAGGAAGTGGACTAAGTGGAGGAAGTTGACGAAGTGGAGGAAGTGGACGAAGTTGACGAAGTGAAGGAGGTGGAGGAAGTGGAGGAAGTGGACGAAGTGGACAAAGTCGTCGAAGTGGAGCAAGTGGAGGAAATTGACGAAGTAGACGAAGTGGAGGAAGTGGAGGAAGTTGACGAAGACGAGGAAGTGGACGAAGTCGAGGAACTAGAGGAAGTGGAGGAAGTGGACGAAGTTGACAAAGTGGATGAAGTGGAGGAAGTGGGCAAAATGGAATAGGGGCGGAAGTGGACGAAGTTGACAAAGTTGAGGAAGTGGACGAAGTTGACGAAGTGGATGAAATGGACGAAGTGGTGGAAGTGGAGAAAGTGGACGAAGTGGAGGAAGTGGACGAAATGGAGGAAGTGGACGAAGTTGAGGAAGTGGATGTAGCGGACAAAGTGGAGGAAGTGGACGAAGTCGACGAAGTTGAGGAAGTGGAGGAAGTGGAGGAATTTGACGAAGTAGACGAAGTGGAGGTGGAGGAAGTGGAGGAAATGGAGGAAGTGGACGAAGTGGAGGAAGTGGACTAAGTGGAGGTAGTTGACGAAGTGGAGGAAGTGGACGAAGTGGTCGAAGTTGACGCAGTGAAGGAAGTGGAGGAAGTGGACGAAGTGGAGGAACTAGAGGAAGTGCACGAAGTTGACGAAGTGGACGAAGTGGATGAAGTGGACGAAGTGGAGGACCTGGAGGAAGTAGACGAAGTGGAGGAAGTCGAGGAAGTTGTCGAAGGGGACGAAATGAAGGAAGTGGAGGAAGTGGAAGAAGTTGACGAAGTTGAAGAAGTTAAGCAAGTGGAGCAAGTGGAGGAAGGGGAGCAAGTGGAGGAAGTGGAGGAAGTGCACGAGGTGGACGAAGTGGACAACGTGGAGGAAGTTGATAAAGTGGACGAAGTTGACAAAGTTGAGGAAGTGGACGAAGTTGACATAGTGGACGAAGTGAAGGAAGTGGAGGAACTAGAGAAGTTGACGAAGTGGACGAGATGGACGAAGTGGAGGAAGTTGACGAAGTGGAGGAAGCGGAGGAAGTGGAGGAAGTAGACGAAGTTCACGAAGTGGAGGTAATTGACGAAGTAGACGAAGTGGAGGAAGTGGACGAAGTGGAGGAAGTGGAGGAAGTGGAGGAAGTAGAGGAATTGGAGGAAGTTGACGAAGTTGACGAAGTAGTCGAAGTGGAGGAAGTGGAGGAAGTGGACGAAGTTGAGGAAGGGGGGGAAGTTGAGGAAGTGGAGAAATTGGACGAAATCGACGAAGTGGAGGAAGGGGACGAAGTGAGGGAAGTGGAGGAAGCGGAATATGTGGACGAAGTCGACGAAGTGCATGAAGTTGACGAAGTGGAGGAAGTGGAGGAAGTGGAGGAAGTGGAGGAAGTGGACAAAGAGGTCGAAGTGGACGAAGTGGAGGAAGTGGACGAAGTAGAGGAAGTGAAGGAAGTGGACGATGTGGACGAAGTCGACGAAATGGATGACGTGGACGAAGTGGACGACGTGGAGGAAGTTGACGAAGTGGAGGAAGTGGAGGAAGTTGAGGAAGTTGACAAAGTGGACGAAGTAGAGGAAGTGGAGGAAGTGGAGGAAGTGGACGAAGAGGAAGAAGTGGAGGAAGTGGAGGAAGTTGAAGAAGTTGAGAAGTGGAGGAAGTGTACGAACTGGTCGAAGTGAACGAAGTGGATTAAGTTCACGAAGTGGTCGAAGTTCACGAAGTGGGAAGTGGATGAAGTAGACGAAGTGGGGGAAGTGGAGGAAGTGGAGGAGTGGAGGAAATTTACGAAGTAGACGAAGTGGAGGAAGTGGACGAAGTGGAGGAACTAGAGGATGTGGACGAAGTTGACGAAGTGGACGACGTGGATGAAGTGGACGAAGTGGGGGACCTGGAGGAAGTGGACGAAGTGGAGGAAGTTCAGGAAGTTTTCGAAGGGGACGAAGAGGAGGAAGTGCAGGAAGTGGAAGAAGTTCATGAAGTTGATGAAGTTGACGAAGTGGAGAAAGTGGAGGAATTGGAGGAAGTGGAGGAAGTGGACGAAGTGCACGAAGTTCACGAAGTGGAGGAAGTTCACGAAGTGGAGGAAGTGTACGAACTGGTCGAAGTGAAGGAAGTGGACGAATTTCACGAAGTGGACAAACTGGATGAAGTAGAGGAATTGGAGGAAGTGGTGGAAGATGAGGAAGTGGAGGAAGTAAAGGAAGTGGAGGAAGTGGAGGAAGTGGATGAAGTGAACGAAGTGGAGGAAGTTGACGAAGTGGAGGAAGTGGACGAAATGGAGGAAGTGGACGAAGTGGAAGAAGCGGAGGAAGTGGAGGAAGTAGACGGATTTCACGAAGTGTACGAATTGGTCGAAGTGATGGAAGTGGAAGAATTTCACGAACTGGACAAAGTGGATGAAGTGGAGGAATTGGAGGTGGTGGTGGAAGTTGAGGAAATGGAGGAAGTGGACGAAGTGGACGAAGTGGACGAAGTGGATGAAGTGGACGAAGTCGAGGAACTGGAGGAAGTGGACGAAGTCGATTAACTGGAGGAAGTGGACGAAGTCGACGAAGTGGAGGAAGTGAAGGAAATTGATGAAGTAGACGAAGTGGAGGAAGTGGAGGAAATGGAGGAAGTGGACGAAGTTGAAGAAGTTAAAGAGTTGACGAAATGGAGGAAGTGTACGAACTAGTCGAAGTGAAGGAAGTGGACGAATTTCACGAAGTGGACAAAGTGGATGAAGTAGAGGAATTGGAGGAAGTGTTGGAAGTTGAGGAAGTGGAGGAAGTAAAGGAAGTTGGCGAAGTCGACGAAGTGTAGGAAGTGGAGGAAATTGACGAAGTGCAGGAAGTGGAGGAAATGGAGGAAGTGGACGAATTTCACGAAGTGGATAAAGTGGATGAAGTAGAGGAATTGGAAAAAGTGGTGGAAGTTGAGGAAGTGGACGAAGTCGACGAAGGGGAGGATGTGGAGGAAATTGACGAAGTGCAGGAAGTGGAGGAAATGGATGAAGTTGAAGAAATGGAGGAAGTGTACGAACTGGTCCAAATGGAGGAACTGGACGAATTTCACGAAGTGGATAAAGTGGATGAAGTAGGGGAATTGCAGGAAGTGGTGGACGTTGAGGAAGCGGAGGAAGTGGAGGAAGTGGAAGAAGTGGAGAAAGTGGAGGAAGTTGACGAAGTGGAGGAAGTGGAGGAAGTGGAGGTAGTGGAGAAAGTGGAAGAAGTGGAAGAAGTGGAGGAAGTCGAGGAAGTGCAAGAAATGGAGGAAGTGGACGAAGTTGACGAAGTGGAGGAAGTGGAGGAATTGGAGGAAGTGGACGAGGTGGACAAAGTGGACGAAGTTGGCGAAGTGGAGGAAGTGGACGAAGTGGATGAAGTGCAGGAAGTGGAGGAAATGGAGGAAGTGGACGAAGTGGACGAAGATGACGAAGTTGAAGAAGTGGACGAAGTGGAAAAAGTGGAGGAAGTGCACAAAGTGGACGAAGTGTAGGAAGTGGAGGAAGTGGAGGAAGTTGACGAAGATGAAGAAAGTGAAGAAGTGGAGGAAGTGGAGGAGGAAGTGGAGGAAGTTGACGAAGTGGAGGAAGTGGACAAAGTGGATGAAGATGACGATGTTGAAGAAGTGGAAGAAGTAGACGAAGTGGAAGAAGTGGTGGAAGTGGAAAAAGTGGAGGAAGTGGACGATGTTGAAGAAGTGGAGGAAGTGCAGGAAGTGCACGAAGTAGAGGAAGTGGAGGAACTGGAGGAAGTGGAGGAAGTGGAGGAAGTGAAGTAACTGGAGGAAGTGGAGAAAGTGGACGAAGTTGACGAAGTGGTATATGTAGACGAAGTGGAGGAAGTAGAGGAAGTGGAGGAAGTGGAAGAAGTGGAAGAAGTGGAGGAAGTGGAGGAAGTGGAGGAAGTGGAGTAACTTGACGAAGTCCACGAAGTGGAAGAAGTAGACGAAGTGGAGGAAGTGGACGAAGTGGAGGAACTTGACAAAATGGAAGAAGTGGAGCAAGTGGAGGATGTGGAAGAAGTTGAAGAAGTGGACGAAGTGAAGGAAGTGCAGGAATTGGAGGAGGAGGACGAAGTGGAGGGACGTGGAGGAAGTGGAGGAAGTTGACGAAGTGGAGGAAGTGGACGAAGTGGAGGAAGTGGAAGAAGTGGACGAAGTGGAGGACGTGGAGGAAGTGGAGGAAGTGGACGAAGTGGACGAAGTTGAAGAAGTGGACGAAGTGGACGAAGATGTCGAAGTTGATGAAGTGGCAGAAGTGGACGAAGCGTAGGAAGTGGACGAAGTCGAAGAAGTTGACGAAGATGAAGAAAGTGAAGAAGTGGAGGAAGTGGAGGAAGTGGGCGAAGTGGAGGAAGTTGACGAAGTGGAGGAAGTGGACGAAGTGGAGCAAGTGGACGAAGTGGACGAAGTGGATGATGTGGAGGAAGTGGAATAAGTGGAGGAGGTGGAGGAAGTGGACGAAGTGGAGGAAATGGAGGAAGTGGAGGAAGTGGACAAAGCAGAAGAAGTGGAGGAAATGGAGGAAGTGGAGGAGGTTTACGAAGTGGACGAAGTTGACGAAGTGAACCAAGTGGATGAACTGGACCAAGTGGATGAAGTTAACGAAGTAGACGAAGTGGAGGAAGTTCAGGAAGTGGACGAAGTTGACGAAGTGGAGGAAGTGGAAGAAGTGGAGGAAGTGGACGAATTTGACGAAGTTGAAGAAGTGGAAAAACTTGACGAAGTGCAAGAAGTGGACAAAGTGGAGGAAGTGGAGGAAGTTGAGGAAGTGGACGATGGGGACGAAGTAGAGGAAGTGGAGGATATTGAAGAACTGGATGAAGTTGACGAATTGGAGGAAGTGGAGGAAGTGGACGAAGATGACGAAGTGGAAGAGGTGCGGGGAGTTGAAGAAGTTGACGAAGAGGAGGAAGTGTAGGAAGTGTAGGAAGTGTAGGAAATGGAGGAAGCGAAGGAAGTAGAGGAGGAAGTTGAGGAAGTGAAGAAGTGGATGAAGTGGACGAAGTGGAAGAAGTGGACGAACTGGACGAAGTTGAGGAAGTGTAGGAAGTGGACGAAGTAGAAGAAGTGGAGGAAGTTGACGAAGTGGAGGAAGTGGACGAAGTTGACGAAGTGGAGGAAGTGGAGGAAGTGGACAAAGTGGAAGGAGTGGAAGAAATGGAGGACGTTGAAGAAGTGGACGAAGTGGAGGAAGTGGGAGAAGTGTAGGAAGTGGAGGAAGTGGAGGGAGTGCAGGAAGTAGACGAAGTGGAGGATGTGGAGGAAGTTGAGGAAGTGGAGAAGGAGGACGAAGTGGAGGAAGTGGAGGAATTGGAGGAAGTTGACGAAGTGGAGGAAGTGGAGGGAGTGGAGGAAGTGGAGGAAGTTGACGAAAAGGACGAAGTGGAGGAAGTGCACGAAGCGGAGGAAGTTGACGAAGTGGAAGAAGTGGAGGAGGTGGAGGAAGTTGACGGAGGGGAGGAAGTGGAGGAAGTGGAGGAAGTTGACGAAGTCGAGGAAGTGGAGGAAGTTGAAGAAGTGGATGAAGTTGACGAAGTTGACGAATTGGAGGAAGTGGACAAAGTGGACGAAGTGGAAGCAGCGGGGCAAGTTGAAGAAGTGGACGAAGTTGATGAAGAGGAGGAAGTGTAGGAAGTGGAGGAAGTGGATGTAGTGGAGGACGTGGAGGAAGTTGAGGAAGTAGACGATAGGGACGAAGTGGAGGAAATGGAGGAAGTGGACGAAGTGGAAGAAGTGCAGGAAGTTGCGGAAGTGGACGATGGGGACAAAGTGGAGGAAGTGGAGGAAATGGAGGAAGTTTAAGAACTGGATGAAGTTGACGTAGTGGAGGACTTGGAGGAAGTTGAGGAAGTGGACGAAGTGGACGAAGATGTCGAAGTGGACGAAGTGGAAGAGGTGGGGGAAGTTGAAGAAGTGGACGAAGTTGATGAAGAGGAGGAAGTGGAGGAAGTGGAGGTAGTTGACGAGGTGGACGAAGTGGACGAAGTGGAGGAAGTTGACAAAGTGGTGGAAGTGGACGAAGTTGAGGAAGTGAAGGAAGTGGAAGAAGTGGACGAAGTGGAGGAAGTGGACGAAGTGGAGGAGGTGGAGGAAGTTGACGAAGTGGACGAAGTGGACGAAGATGACGATGTTGAAGAAGTGGAAGAAGTAGAGGATGTGGAAGAAGTGGAGGAAGAGGATAAAGATCAGGAAGTGTAGGAAATAGGGGATGTGCAGGAAGTTAACGAAGGGGACGAAGTGAAGGAAATAGAGGAAGTGGACAAAGTGGAGGAAGTGGAGGAAGTGGAGGAAGTGGAAAAAGTAGGCGAAGTGGAGGAAGTGGAGGAAGTGGATGAAGAGGAGGAAGTGGAGGAAGTGGACGAAGTAGACGAAGTGGAGGAAGTGTAGGAAGTGGAGGAACTGGACGACGTGGAGGAAGTTTACAAAGTGGAGGAAGTGGACGAAGGGGACGAACTGGAGGAAGTGGAGGAAGTGGAGGAAGTAGACGCAGTACACGAAGTGGACGAAGTGGATGAAGTGGAGGAAGTGGAGGAAGATGAGGAAGTTGAGGAAGTGGAGGAAGTCGACGAAGATGACGAAGTTTAAGAAGTGGAATAAGTAGTCGAAGTGAAAGAAGTGGACGATTTAGAGGAAGTGTAGGAAATAGACAAAGTGGAGGAAGTGGACGAAGTTGACGAAGTGGAGGAACTTGAGGAAGTGGAGGAAGTGGACGAAGTGGACGAAATGGACGAAGAGGACGAAGTGGAGGAAGTGGACAAAGATGAAGAAGTGGAGGAAGTGTAGGAAGTAGAGGAAGTGTAGGAAGTTGAAGAAGTGGACGAAGTTGAGGAAGTGGAAGAAGTGAAGGAAGTGGAGGAGGCGGACGAAGTGAAGGAAGTTGATGAAGTAGACGAAGTGGAGGACTTGTAGGAAGTAGAGGAAGTGTAGGAAGTTGAAGAAGTGGACGAAGTGGACGAAGTTGAGGAAGTGGAAGAAGTGAAGGAAGTGGAGGAAGTGGACGAAGTGGAGGAAGTTGATGAAGTGGACGAAGTGGAGGACGTGGACAAAGTTGAAGAAGTGGAGGAAGTGTTTGTTGGGGAATCAATGTAATCTCTTGAAGCTCTCATATATGGATTTGTTGAGTACATCTTTGAAGTAAGACATATGCTTTCTTTCATCATTAGTTAGGGTTTTTCCTCTTTGCTCAATGCTTGCATTGTTTAACTCATTCTAATGCATGATTATTGGTTTTGTCGATACGGACACGTACGGGGAAGTCTAGATCCGGGGAATTTCTCCCAATATTTTACTGACAACATTATATTGGTTGCCTTTAAGCTCCTGCAGTCATGAACTAATCATTAGGAATGCTAGGAATTGTATGAACTATTTGATTAGGGAGAAGCCATCTAGAATGGTACATTAGAGAGTGGCATTAACAATGATGATTTGAATGTTGAATTCCTAAAATATATGAGAGTGGATGAGATGAAATTGACCCCCAACAACATATTCATTCATATAATTCCATTGAAAGTGTTTATCTTTAGTCTTTGCCATTGATCAATTCATGCATACATGTTTAATTTTCGTCTTGCATAATATAATCCAATTATTTCGTCCTTAAGTCTTAGCTAATCAACAAACCACACAACTAAACTAGGCCGTGAGTCCTTTGGGAAGAACGATACTTGGTCTTACCAAGTTTTATTACTTGAACGATTCGGTCATACTTGCCGATTGTGAAACAAGTTTGTGACATCATAATTTGGTGCTTACAAATTTGTCCATCATGGACGAAGTGGACGAATTGAAGGAAGTGGAGGAAGTGGACGAAGTGGAAGAAGTGAAGGAAGTTAAAGAAGTGGACGAAGTTGACGAAGTGGACGAAGTGAGGAAGTGGACAAAATGGAGGAATTGGAGGAAGTTGAGGAAGTGGAGGAAGTGGAGGAAGTTGACGAAGAGGACGAAGTGGACGAAGTGGAAGAAGTGGACGATGTGGACGAAGTGAACTAAGTGGACGAAGTGGACGAAGTTGACAAAGTGGATGGAGTGGACTATGTGGGCGAAATCTACGAAGTGGACGAAGTTGACAAAGTCGACAAAGTGGACGAAGTGGACAAAGTGGACGAAGTGGAGGAAGTTGACGACGTGGACGAAGTGGAGGAAGTGGACGAAGTTGACGAAGTGGAGGAAGTGGACGAAGTTGACGATGTGGACGAAGTCGACGAAGTGGATGAATTTGACAAAGTGGACGAAGTAGACAAAGTGAACGAAGTGGACTAAGTGGACGAAGTGAAGGAAGTTGAAGAAGTGAACGAAGTTGGCGAAGTAGAGAAGTGGAGGAAGTGGATGAAGTGGACGAAGTGGAGGAAGTGAACGATATTGGCGAAGTGGAAGAAGTGGACGAAGTGCCTTAAGTGTAGGAAGTGTAGGAAGTGGAGGAAGTGGATGAAGTGGACAAAGTGGAGGAATTGGACGAACTGGACGATGTGAAGGAAGGGGACAAAGTTGAAGAAGAGGAAGAAGTGGACAACTGTAAAGAAGTGGAGGAAGTGGAGGAAGTGGACGAAGAGGATGAAGTGGAGGGAGTGGAGGAAGTGGAGGAAGTGGAGGAAGTGGAGGAAGGGGGAGAAGAGGAGGAAGTGGAGGAAGTGTAGCAAGTAAACGAAGTGGAGGAAGTTGACGAAGTTGACGAAGTGGACAACATGGAGGTAGTAGAGGAAGTGGAGGAAGTGGAGGAAGTGGACGAAATGGACGAAATGGAGGAAGTCGAGGAAGTCGACGACGAAGTGGACGAAGTCGACGAACTGGACGATGTGGAGGAAGCGGACGCAGTTGAATAAGTTGAGGAAGTGGAGGAAAATAAAGAAGAGAAGGAAGTGGAGGAAGTGGACGAAGAGGAGGAAGTGGAGGGAGTGGAGGAAGTGGACGAAGTGGACAAAGTGGAAGAAGTGGAGGAAGTGGAGGAAGTGCAGGAAGTGGAGGAACTGAAGGAAGTGGAGGAAGTGGAGGAAGTGGAGGAAGTGGAGGAAGTTGACGAAGTGGACGAAGTTGACGAAGTGCACGATATGGAGGAAGTACACGAAGTGGAGGAAGTGGACGAAGTTGACGATGTGGACGAAGTCAACGATGTGGATCAAATTGACAAAGTGGACTGATGAGTCGATATTTTATTCACTTCACTTAGTTTATTGTACTAGAATTAATAAGGGAATTGTGCTTAATTGTCCGGTATTTCCCCGTTTTTACTAATTGTGCTTAAATTGACCAGAAATTCTAATTTTAATTAATTTGAATTATCTAAAACTAATTATATGCATTATTTATTGTAGGAAAATTATTGGATAAAATTAAGGACTAACTTCTTCTTGAAGCAAGCAAATTGTTTGAGAATAAAAATCACAAATGAAATAGCACATGGCCTTTGGATAGCTCTCGGTTGAAATTGGAAAAATGGAAGTGGAATTGGTATATCTTGAACCGAGAAATGTAATGCCAGCTTCCATCCAAAGTTTTTCATCCAAGAATAACACTTCTTAGACGTGGAGAAAGGGTGCATTTCGTTTTATATTCAATAATTGGAACAGAATGTTGGCCACCAATCAAAAGAAATACACGGTCTTGGATCACATGACACTTGTTTTAATTGATAAAAGAGAATGGGAATAGCTGAAACAAAACGTGAAGACATGAGGGGGCCACAAGCATTCGGAAAAATCAATTTGGCTATCCAGCACATAATGGAGTTGAAGTAAAATGATGGAGGGGCCACGTGAATGAAGCTAACCCACACAAACTGGAATAGCGCCTTTGTTGCTAAGGAGAAAAACGAAATTGTCCAAGGAATTTGGCAACACTTGACGTAAGAGAGAGACATCTCACGGCTCCTAAGACGAGATGGAGAATTTCCTATTATTGGAAGAAGTGGGAGACAACAAAACAAAAGAGTGGAGGCCATGGATAAGATTAAAATTGGTGTAAGCTGGATGCATTATTTGGACGGCTAAAGTACACGGATATATCTCTTACACCAGAAACAGAATTTGGAAAAGCATTATGTTTTGGAATTAAGGTGGGAACCACCACACTTTTAGAAAGAGAAGCATTTGGAGCAGCTACACACGCACACTCCACATCCCATAAGCAGCAGCTGGTCCAGCCATCACACATCCAGCAAGCGGTGCAGCTTCGTCCAGACATCCATGCATCCAGACCTTCATCCAGCAACTGATCCAGCTCTAGCACCATCACGCACATGAAGGAAGAGCTCTCGGTTTTTCCAACTCCAGCAGATGGCATGCACGATCCAGCAAGGCATGAAGGTGTTTGGAGAAGAATGAAGCGTGATTCACGGCCAGCTAAAGATCACCAAAGCAGCTGCTACATCCAATAGTGTAGCTGGTCCAGCAACCCATCGAAGGGAGAAAATGGAGGTGCAGCTGCCCACACTTGCACGTACAGCAGCCACACGCCAGAAGAGAAGCACCACGTCCATTTTCATACATCCAGCAAGGGAAGAAGGATTGGTCTTGTCGGTCCAGCAGCTTTGGAGAGCACCATGGTGATTGATGATGGAAGCACGTCCACCAGCAGCAGCAACCATCAAACGTCCAGCAAACTACAAGAAGCCTCCACGTGCACAGCAGCAAGCTTGAAGAGAAAGGGAGAAGGAGATGTTGAACAAACCCAGCAGCTTGGGAGGTGAGGAGGCTACGGACAAGGAAGAAGAAGCCAAATGAAGGACCCACCTTTTGCTCATATTGGCTATTGCAAAAAGAAGTCATGAAGCTAGGGAGACAGTCACGAGAAGGCAGGGAAAAGATGCTCACGGCCCTATTTTCTCACGGGAGTTGGTCTGAGTTTTGGGCTATAAATGAAGCAGCAGGCAGAGTAGGAGAGGATCAGATTTTAGTAGAGTTTTAAGAGTAGTTTAGGACAGCCATGGAAGAGGCTCTCGCCTCTTCCTCTTTCTCTTCCGTTCTCTGAATTTCCATTTCAACGTGCAATTGTAGTTTTAATTTCTGAAGAAGCAGTAGAAGTGTGTCACCTTTGCTCGTGTTATTTTTAGTTGTACTGTTGATTTTAATTTAAGTGTTGAAAGCATTGATAAATTGCATTTCCAGTTAATTGTTTTCTATTTTTATTGTCTCTTTTATTTTATCGTTTAATGTTTTTCTACACCGTTCAATTCTACAGTTTCTGGATATTTACTGTTCTATTTTTACCATCTTTTACCGTTCAGTTTTACAGTGTTTAAAATTTATTTCAAAAGGTTTTAAATTCTGTTTTATTTAAATTCCAATTTCCAATTTTATTTTACCGCACAAAACATCTACAAAACCCCCCCCACTTCATGTTAGATCTGAGATTGAACCGCCACAAAATTGGTCCTTGAGAGACGACCTAGGAGTCACCTCCTAGTAAACTATACTGCATTAATTTCGTGCAATCAACTTTTGTGAGCGGTGCGACCCGTTCATCAAATTTTGGCGCCGTTGCCGGGGACCAATGGAGGTTTGGTTTTAGATTTTTGTTGTATAAAGTTTTGTTCTGTTAATATGTTTGTTTTGTGTGTTTTGTCTTGTATATTTCTGTAGGCGATAACGACACCTTCAACAAATTTTGGCGGCGTTGTCACTTCAGTTCCAGGTTTTTTGTTTTAGATTTTTGCTGTGTTTTTCGATTATGCTATGTTAATATATATTGTGTATATATGTGTTTAATTGTGCTATGTTCTGTATTTAGTTGTTATTAAAAAAAAAATTTGAAAATTAAAAAAAAAAAAAATTAATTAAAAATTTTTACTATTGATGTTCTGTCTTGTGTGTGCTTGTAGCATGTATAAATGTGTTTTGTTTTATCTGATTCGTAATTTTTAGTTTTTAGTTTTTACTTTTTATTTTTCCATGTCTACCTATTTTAATGTTGTGAATAATGCTTATTCTGCCAATGTCTGTGATTATGATTCTTATTCTGCATATTACTTTGATTTTAAATCTGCTGATTTTTATGATGAGAACAATATGTTCCATCATCCAATTTCTGAGAGCTCTCTTTGGGAGCCAGTTCCACAATATGAGAGTCAGCAGTATGATTCTCCTATTCAAATAACTCCTCAGCCTTCTACTTCTGAACCTACATTAAAGGAGTTACTAGAGCAGATGACAATGCAGAACATTCAGTTTCAGAAAGGGAACATGCAGTTCAAGCAAGAGAGCATGGAGTTCCAGCAGGAAACTCAAGCTGCCATACAGAATCTGAGTGATCAGATCAGGCAGATGGCCACTCTTGCACCTGAGGAGACTGATGAAAATTTTGGGGACCCGGCAGAAGTAAGCAGTAATCCTGAACCAGGTAGACCACCTTCACCTTCCCACACTCTAGAAATCTTCAAGGAAGTGGAGGTAAGCATACCACAATTTGATTATTCGGTTGATTGTGATGATGATCGGTATGCTAATGATTATATTGTTGCTGAGTCTGATTTTAATTTTTCCTCTGTGCATGATGAGAATTGCTTTTTACTATCACATTCAAATGTTTATTCTCCATGCACTGAACATGAATATGAGTCTGTGGTTGATAATGCATGTAATTTTAAAATTGATTCATGTTCTGAGGATGTATCTGAGGTTCAGCTTGTTACACTGGATTTGGGTGTTTTACCTCTGCATGAAATTTCGGTGGAACCATTTTGCACTAACCCTATTGCAGGAGTGCTGAACGGGCGTCACGACCCGTCAAATTTGATGTGCAAGAATTAATGCAGTATAATTACTAGGAAGTGACTCCTAGGTCGTCTCTCAAGGACCAATTTTTGTGGTTCAGTCTCAGATTTAACACGAAGTGGGGGGGGTTTTGTGATTTTTGGTTTTGTGCGGAAAAATAAATTAAAATTGAAGCGGACTTTAAACACAACTGAATTTAAAAACATTGAAATAAATTTTAATGATGGTAAAAACTGAACGGTAAAAGACGGTAAAAATATAAAACGTCTGAAAATGAAATTTATCAAAGATTAAAAACGACGTTTGAAAATAAAATGAACATTAAATCAAAATAACAAAATATAACGATGAAGAAAACAATAAACGGTACAATGAAACAGATAACAAAAATAAAACACTTAACTGAAAATAAAATCCATCAAAGTTTCAACATTTAAATTAAAATTCTTGACAGTGAAACAACTACCCAAATACTGACACAGAAATCAAATTCTACAACTTTTGCATTGTTTAAAATGAAAATCTGAGAAAGAGAGTGGAAGAGGAAGAGGCGAGAGCTTCTTCCCAGGAAGTGGGTGTCCTAAACTACTCCTAAATCTAATAAAATCTCCCATTTTTCTTCTCTGCTGCTGCTCCAATTTATAGCCAAAACTCATAAGCATCCTCCCGTGACTTCTCCTTCATTTCAACATTTTGTTTTTGTGTGGGAGCGTGAATTCCTTTCCCGTGACTTGTTTTTGTCTACCCCGTAGGTTCTAGGTTTTGATTTTCTTCAACTCCTAGATTTGCAAAGGAAATAGGTTAGGGGCCCTCCACTTCTTGTCATCTTCTAGACCTTAGAGCCGTTGACATTCTTCTCCATTCTTCCAAGCATCCGTAGTTTCCTTCATGAGGTTGTATGCTCTTTGCTGCTGGATGCTCTCACCAAAGCTCTGCTCACCGTGAAGATAGCTAGGAGGATGAAGTCCTTGCTGCTTTTTGGACCAGCCGTGAGCTTCTATCACAATTGAAGATCAAAAACCAAAATCTTGTGTGGAAGGGATGTAGAGCTAAAGAAAATCTGCACTTCAAGCCTCTCAAAACCGTGACCTTCCACTCCTAGGTGGTGGCCTCCTCTTTTTCCATCCAAGCCATGAGAAGCATCCCTCCAAAGAGATAAAAACCGTGAACTTGGTGGCTCTCTTACTTCAACAAATTCAACACTTTGCATGCCAAGCCATCAACTCCATTTCCTCTCCCTTCTTTTACGTGAGGTGCAGCCAGAAAATGGAGAAAGCCGTGAGGTGCCCCTTCTCCTGGATATGTGCTCTTGTGTTGTAGTGGCTTACTATGTTTGCCTTGGATGTAGCATGTAAGATTTCTACCATTTTTCCAAGGAGAAACCGTGAGCTTCCAACTCCTTGAATGTGGTTGCTGCACTTCATATTTAATTGTTGCTTCCTCACGTTGCAGCCAAGAAAGAATGAAAAGATGATGCTAGCCAAATTGGCCGTGAGCTTCTCCATGTAGTGGCCCCTTTTTGACTTGCCAAATGCCTTCCTAGAGTGAAAACCGTGAAGTGGTGTCTCTTTTTTTTAATCAAGCTTCATCTTTCAATTCAATAAAATATTACATGAATTGTAGCTTTGGCCGTGTGATATGTGGTCTTCCTTGGTGGCCCCTTCCATTATTTCACTTTGATTATTGAATGAAACCGTGTGGAGTTGTGAGCATGGATGTGCATTTTGTGTTGGTTTTTCATGTGCAGCACTTCCAAATGGAAAACACGTTCCAAACCAAGAAAAAGGTGGTGGCTCCCACTTCTATTATGTTTTCTTCCCATTTAAGAGAAAGAAGCCTCCCATTTTGTGTCGTGAATGCTTCCTTCATGTGCCATTTTCAATTGAAAACAATATTGCCTTCTCAAATTGGTGGCCCCCACTTTTGTTACATGAGCTTCTTGCCAAAATAATGTGACAACAGTCCTTTGACTTAAGCTTGCTACCATGCCTCTTACAACAAGCAAAACCGAAAGATGTTTACAAATGGTGACCCACTTTTTCCATGTGCTTAACCTCTTAAACCAAACCAATTTTGCAATGGCCGTGTACTATTATTTTGTTGCAGCCGAGAATGGACATTACACTTTCTTCCTCATGTGCTTTAAACATGAATTGGCCGTGTGATGCATAAGTGGGTTCCAAGTTTTGCTTCTAAATGATCAATTCCAGCCACCACAATTGCTAAACAACAAGCAAACAATGCAAACAATTTATAAGTCACTCAAACAGTAAACACAAGACTGACATAGAGGAGTAAAAAAAATACTGGGAACAACACAAAATGAATTTGAACAAAATAAAAACTATACGTGAAAATAGACATCCAGACGAAACTATGAAAAAAAATTGCATGGAAAACGGATAAGAATTGATCTCGAACGAAGACACACAAGTTGACACAACATTCACGCAGCACTGTGCGAAAATTGAAATGGCTGAGATGCATTGGGCTCAATTGCCATTTCTCATTTAACCTTCAAAATGTTCCAAATTGTATTTCCAAAATTTTCCCGTAATTAATAATGCAAAATAATAAGCTCAGATAATTCAAATTAGTTAAAATAAGAATTTCCGATCAAATTAAGCACATTTAGCAAAAACGGAAAAATACCGGACGTTTAAGCACAATTCCCCGACTAATTTTAGCACAATAAACTAAGTGAAGTGAATAAAATATTGACTCATCAAGGAGGTACAATTGAATTTGATCAACAAACACCCACAATTGAAGACAAAGGTGCAAGCTTACAAAACGGTTTGAAAATCAATTGGCACCTGCTGAACCCAATCATCAACAATTTTTTCTGCTTAGATCCAGCGATGGAAGACATTTCATTGCTTGATCAGATCTGGAGGATGAAGCAGTTCCTCCTCAAAACTTCCGTGCTGGATCATGAAGTGGAAAACCTCTCCCTACAAGTCCAAAATTGGCAACTGCCACCATAATCCAGGGGAGTTTTCTTTTTCTTTCTTCCCCATTTTCCTACTTTTATTGCATTTGTCCTTTATCTGTTTAGTGTTTTAATTGATGATCTTATGCTTAGAACACGTTTAGGACATTGTAGTTTAAGTGTGGTCTGGGGGAGATTCTGCATTTTGTTTTTTTCTTTTAAGTTTGTTTTTCCTTTTCTTCTTAGTTTTTGTAATTGTTATCTTTAAAAATAAAAAATAAAAAAACAAAAAAAAAAATATTTTGTGATAAATTTTTTTTTTGTTTAAAAGCGTGCCAAATCTGTATTCTGATATGTATAATTATTTTTTCTTAGTTTTCACATTGTTATCCTTATAAAAAAAAAAATTCAAAAATTGTTTTGCGTATTCTTTGATTTTATTTCGACCCTCAGTATCTTATTATTTCATACCAATAAAAATTTCATTTCAGATCTCATTTTTTTTTCCCTTATTTTTCTTCACTGTAAAATAATTTCTTAGTTGTTTCATCAGATCTTTGATTGAAAATTTTGTTTAGACTAAGAGAGATTTCATTCATCAATGCAAAAATTACAGTAATGGAAAAATGGAGATTGAACAGATCTGAAAATAAAATTTGCAGTAGATTCATATGTGAAAATAAAAGATGTTCGGGGGTCGATCTTTAGTGATCGTTAATATTACACACCATAATAAATAAAAACAAAAAAAAAAATAAAACATAAAAAATTAAATGTTCATATTACAGTCCTTAATTCTGGCCACACTCGGCCAACAAAAAAAAAAAAAAATAAAACATAAAACATTAAAACTGGAAGAATTCTCGAGCTGGTTGTGGTGGTCTAAGGGAGAGCTCCGTTGAGGGAGCTCTGGTTCGAAAAGTCACGAGCGGAGGCTTTGGTGGAGGAATTTCTCGTTCATTTCTGTCGTCATCGATGATGATCGGAACGGGAAACAGATTCAGCAGCCTCGGTGCCCTCATTATCACCCAGTTGTTTTCTTTCAAACAAAAAATAAAAAATAAAAAAATAAAAAAAGAAATAACTTGTGTTAATTATAGAAGAGGAAGTGAAAATTTTCAATAAAAATAGAGATTTGATCAGAGTCTTACCGTACATGTACAGCGGCAGTTGTGAAAAGAGAGTGCCAGTAGGGTCTATCTCCGCTTGCCAGCGCTTGACCCGATTGCCGTGGTTGTTGAACCAGCAGTGTACGTTGTATTCAGTGGCTTCGCCGAAAGCCCTTAGTCGAGACGCGATCTCGACGACTTGCGCTCGGCTTGGGTGTGTGACCCCATAGTTGAATATTTTGGTCATCATCTTGATTTGATCGTCGGTAGGACGCCACCGTTGACTGGTATATCTCTCTGATTCCGTATCACTCATCCTTCCTCTCGTAATATACAAATACTTAAATAAAAAATAAAAAAAGAACAAAAACATAAAAAAAAAAATAAACATAAAAAAAAAAATAAAAAGAACTAAAAAAAAAAGAGAAGCATAAAAAAAAAATTAGATTAGTTCTCTGTTTTCTTTATTTGTTCTTGTTTCCTTTTAGATTTATTTTGTCCAGTCTGTATTTGATGTTTCAGTTTTTGGTCTCAGATCTGTTTCATGGTCCTTGCAAAAGGGTCCTAAACGGATCTATGTCCAGTTGTCCTTGTCCATATTGTTCTTGTATATTCTGTTTATGTGTTTATTTAGTTTTAAGTGGGGTACGTGGCGTTGTTCTACCCGATTGTCTCTGCAATACCTTCAATCGAAGGGAGATTAACGTCTGGTTTCCAGCCTATATACCCCTTAAGTTTTTTTGACAGTTGTGTTTTATGTGTTTTTCTTTAAAAAAAAATAAAGCAGAAAAAAAAAAGAAGAAGAAAGGGAGAGCAGGAAAGAGGAAAGCTGAGAAAGCGCAAGTAAATAACAATGGAAAAGAAGAGAAATGAAAGCATGAAAAGAAAGCAGGAAATGAAAAAACGGAAATGAAAGATCTAAAAGCTTAAAGAGAAGCAGAGCAAGCAAGCAGAGAGAAAAGGAGATCCTTAGTGAAGAAAGACTTACCTGGAGAAGTAGGCTTGCAGAGGCTCTGCGCAGATCTCAGATCTTCAGCAGATGGCACGGTGGCAGAGCTTCCTCGCAGATCCAGACGCTCGAGAGAGAGTAGAGAGAGAGCAGAGAGAGCAGAGAAGAGAGGAGAGTGGGGAGAGAGTA
Source organism: Vigna nakashimae (assembly GCA_034642375.1). Classification (NCBI taxonomy): domain Eukaryota; kingdom Viridiplantae; phylum Streptophyta; class Magnoliopsida; order Fabales; family Fabaceae; genus Vigna; species Vigna nakashimae. The sequence goes on from CM067765.1 coordinate 35,062,415, forward strand.
GAGAGAGAAGAGAGCAGAGAGAGGAGTAGAGAGAGAGTGAGGGATCAGAAATGGCGCTGGACGCGGAGGAGTGCCTCTTTTATAGCCAGATTGCTTTCCACTGTAGCAACAGTTCCGGTCTTTGTCACCGAGACTGTTGTCACAGTGCCGGTCTCCTTTTTCAATTAAAAAAAAATAAAATAAAAATAAAAAATAAAATAAATAAATAAAAATAATAAAAAATATTAGCATCTACTGATGGGTGCTAGGTGTTTAAGACATCTGCTGATGGATGTCCCTGATAACATCTGCTGATGGATGTTACTGAAAAATTTCTTCCCATTTTTCCTAACTTTTTATTGCACTTGTCTATATTATTGACTGCTCTGAAATTGATAATCTGATGATTGTAACACACTGAGGACATTGTGTGATTTAAGTGTGGTCTACTGGGAAGAAATTTTGATTTTTCTGTTAGATTGTATTTTGTGTGTTAAATTTTTTGTTTTTGAGTGTTAAATTTTTTCTCTTTTAAGTTATTTTTTTTTTATCGAGTTTTGTGTGCAATAAATTTTACATTTTTCTTTTGATTTCTGGATGATGTTTAAGTTGTAGATTTTTCCTTCACTTACTTAATACTTATGGTTGGAAATCCTTGCTTTTCTCTGCTTGGAAGATGATTATAATGTTTAAGAGGTTGATTTGATTGTGACGAACACCCTGTGTGAGATTTGAGCCACTTAATTTTCTTTCTTGTGTGTGATATGTATCTTGATTTCTTGCACATATGCCTTGGCTTGATTCTTATTGATATACTTGATTTATATGCATGTTTAGAAGTGATAAAGGCAATTTTATTCTTGAGCCTCTTTAGCCAAATAAGCCTACCTTGTTATTATCCTTGGATAACCCCTTTGAGCCTATACTGTATATATTTCTTTGTGTTGAAGCTCATACACTGATCCTAAGTGAAAAACAAATGATTACCTTAACCTTAGGAAAGTCTGGAGCTATAGAAGTATTTTGTGAATAAGTGTGGTCTCCTTGGGAATTCTGATGAATTGGCTAGTTGGTTCCTCATCATGTTTTGAAATGATAATTTATATCCTGTTGTGTGATAAAAAAAAAAAAAAAGAAAAAGAAAAAAGAAGACAGGATAAAAAAAAATGATGAGAAAAAGAGAAAAATTGAAAAATAATTTTGTAAATAATGGAGTCGAGAAGAGGATTGAATTAGAGGTTTGGGTGAGATTTCACTGTGTTTACATTTTTTCCCTAGTGCACCTCTATTTCTTCTGAGCTATAGCTACTTATCCAAATTTATCCTCCCCTGTCCTTGGCCCCATTACAACCCAGTAAAGACCTTTTGATCTGAACATGCATATGTTTTAAGTATTGATAATTAGAAGCTTGCCAAGTCTACTTGTGTTTGTTTTCTTGAGTACATCGAGCTGATATTATTATTTATCCTAGACACTTGAGAGAAACACTATAGTGCATCTGTGAGGTTTTGTTATTTTCAAATCACCTCTTAAGCTTATTAATTATTTTTCTAGGTATTGAATTGCTTGGATAATTTCTATAAGTATCTACTTTTCTTGATTACGTGTTGGATATTTTCTACTTCTTTCCTCTGTCCAGACTTTTTGAGAACTGTGTAAATTTTATGTGTTTTCTTGTGAGTTTTTATATTTTTCTGTCTGCTGCATTTGTGTCAGTCTTCGTGAAAGTCCTTTGAACTATTCCCTGATTTGAGTCTTGATTTCGCCCAGGAGTGCAAAAGACTAAGTGTGGTCTATTTTGATGAGTCGATATTTTATTCACTTCACTTAGTTTATTGTACTAGAATTAATAAGGGAATTGTGCTTAATTGTCCGGTATTTCTCCGTTTTTACTAATTGTGCTTAAATTGACCAGAAATTCTAATTTTAATTAATTTGAATTATCTAAAACTAATTATATGCATTATTTATTGTAGGAAAATTATTGGATAAAATTAAGGACTAACTTCTTCTTGAAGCAAGCAAATTGTTTGAGAATAAAAATCACAAATGAAATAGCACATGGCCTTTGGATAGCTCTCGGTTGAAATTGGAAAAATGGAAGTGGAATTGGTATATCTTGAACCGAGAAATGTAATGCCAGCTTCCATCCAAAGTTTTTCATCCAAGAATAACACTTCTTAGACATGGAGAAAGGGTGCATTTCGTTTTATATTCAATAATTGGAACAGAATGTTGGCCACCAATCAAAAGAAATACACGGTCTTGGATCACATGACACTTGTTTTAATTGATAAAAGAGAATGGGAATAGCTGAAACAAAACGTGAAGACATGAGGGGGCCACAAGCATTCGGAAAAATCAATTTGGCTATCCAGCACATAATGGAGTTGAAGTAAAATGATGGAGGGGCCACGTGAATGAAGCTAACCCACACAAACTGGAATAGCGCCTTTGTTGCTAAGGAGAAAAACGAAATTGTCCAAGGAATTTGGCAACACTTGACGTAAGAGAGAGACATCTCACGGCTCCTAAGACGAGATGGAGAATTTCCTATTATTGGAAGAAGTGGGAGACAACAAAACAAAAGAGTGGAGGCCATGGATAAGATTAAAATTGGTGTAAGCTGGATGCATTATTTGGACGGCTAAAGTACACGGATATATCTCTTACACCAGAAACAGAATTTGGAAAAGCATTATGTTTTGGAATTAAGGTGGGAACCACCACACTTTTAGAAAGAGAAGCATTTGGAGCAGCTACACACGCACACTCCACATCCCATAAGCAGCAGCTGGTCCAGCCATCACACATCCAGCAAGCGGTGCAGCTTCGTCCAGACATCCATGCATCCAGACCTTCATCCAGCAACTGATCCAGCTCTAGCACCATCACGCACATGAAGGAAGAGCTCTCGGTTTTTCCAACTCCAGCAGATGGCATGCACGATCCAGCAAGGCATGAAGGTGTTTGGAGAAGAATGAAGCGTGATTCACGGCCAGCTAAAGATCACCAAAGCAGCTGCTACATCCAGTAGTGTAGCTGGTCCAGCAACCCATCGAAGGGAGAAAATGGAGGTGCAGCTGCCCACACTTGCACGTACAGCAGCCACACGCCAGAAGAGAAGCACCACGTCCATTTTCATACATCCAGCAAGGGAAGAAGGATTGGTCTTGTCGGTCCAGCAGCTTTGGAGAGCACCATGGTGATTGATGATGGAAGCACGTCCACCAGCAGCAGCAACCATCAAACGTCCAGCAAACTACAAGAAGCCTCCACGTGCACAGCAGCAAGCTTGAAGAGAAAGGGAGAAGGAGATGTTGAACAAACCCAGCAGCTTGGGAGATGAGGAGGCTACGGACAAGGAAGAAGAAGCCAAATGAAGGACCCACCTTTTGCTCATATTGGCTATTGCAAAAAGAAGTCATGAAGCTAGGGAGACAGTCACGAGAAGGCAGGGAAAAGATGCTCACGGCCCTATTTTCTCACGGGAGTTGGTCTGAGTTTTGGGCTATAAATGAAGCAGCAGGCAGAGTAGGAGAGGATCAGATTTTAGTAGAGTTTTAAGAGTAGTTTAGGACAGCCATGGAAGAGGCTCTCGCCTCTTCCTCTTTCTCTTCCGTTCTCTGAATTTCCATTTCAACGTGCAATTGTAGTTTTAATTTCTGAAGAAGCAGTAGAAGTGTGTCACCTTTGCTCGTGTTATTTTTAGTTGTACTGTTGATTTTAATTTAAGTGTTGAAAGCATTGATAAATTGCATTTCCAGTTAATTGTTTTCTATTTTTATTGTCTCTTTTATTTTATCGTTTAATGTTTTTCTACACCGTTCAATTCTACAGTTTCTGGATATTTACTGTTCTATTTTTACCATCTTTTACCGTTCAGTTTTACAGTGTTTAAAATTTATTTCAAAAGGTTTTAAATTCTGTTTTATTTAAATTCCAATTTCCAATTTTATTTTACCGCACAAAACATCTACAAAACCCCCCCCACTTCATGTTAGATCTGAGATTGAACCGCCACAAAATTGGTCCTTGAGAGACGACCTAGGAGTCACCTCCTAGTAAACTATACTGCATTAATTTCGTGCAATCAACTTTTGTGAGCGGTGCGACCCGTTCATCATGGACGAAGTAGACAAAGTAGACGAAGTGGACTAAGTGGACGAAGTGAAGGAAGTGGACAAAGTGGACGAAGTTGAAGAAGTGGACGAAGTTGATGAAGTGGAGGAAGTGAAGGAAGTTGACTAATGAGAGGGTCGCACCTCCCAACAAAAGTTGTGCATAAAATAATGCAGTACAATACTAGGAAGTGACTCCTAGGTCGTCTCTCAAGGACCAAATTGGGTTCAGTCTCAGATCAACACATAGTGGGGGGGTTTTGAAAGATTGTTTTTGTGAATGCAATTGAACTAAAAAAAAATGAAAATTAAACACAACCGAATATAAATAAAAGCATTAAAATGAAACTACAACAGATAAATATCCAAACACAATTCAAGCTGTAAAAATGCAACGATTACACTAAAACATTAAATGCACAATATTGTCATTTATCCTACGCATTCACAACCAAAGAGAAGAAAATCAACTCAACATAATATAAAATATTTTAAGCAAACAAAGTAAAAGAAAATAAAGAAAGTAAAATTTCTCTACTATTAATTGTGACCAATTCCTCTACCCACAAAAATTAAAAATTGCAAATGCTCATAAGGAACTACTCCATTACCGTGACATTATGTGGCAAGCAAAGAAAAAATATCAAAACATTTGGATGTTTCTTCCTTCCAGACATGAACTTCCAACTTCTATAATCCTTTAATAGCATATGGTCCACTCATTTTTGCAAAGGGAATTTAAAGCAATTAAAATTGAAGCTATCACCGTGGGCCACTCTTCCAGCCATAACACCCCTGCACTATTCTCTTTTCTCCGGCCGTGACCCTACTTCCGTGACAACACCCCATCTATTCTTCATACTCAAACAATTGGTTAGCAAAATGTCCCATCATTCAGCATTTTTTCCTTCAAAGGAAATGAAAGCTAAATATGCTAAAAAGAATTCCACCAGACCGTGACACCTACACTTTCTAAATCTCCGTGCACCCACCAACTCCTTTCAAATCAGCTTTCTTACTTCTCTTCTCCACGTTCAGCACACCATCTCCTCCCATCAACTCAGCTTCTCAATTCATAAATAAAAAAGAAACATTCTCCTTTCTTCCAGCATGACCCAAAATACCGTGAACTCCATTCCTCTCCGTGACACCACTCTTCAGGCCGTGACACCTAACACTTCTCCAAAGCAAATCAGCACACATCAATCAAAGAACGTGAATGCAATCCCCGTTTCCATTGGTATACCGAAAGCTTAAATAAAAGGTGCATGGACCAAACTGAAAGCAATGCATTGAATGTCCACACTGCTATTAAGTCAAATAAAATGAAATGTGCTGCAACAATTTTTAGACCGTGGGTATCTCTTTCTCCCAATCAAAAACAACGTTCCAGCCAACAACTCTTTCACTTTGTAATTTAACTACCATCCAAGCTTTAATACAATATATATGAAAAGAAAGAAAGTAAAAAAAAACAAATCCTGGGTGCTGCTTCAACGCTGGATGTGAGCTCTCCTTCATCCGTAATCCATCTCTCTGCCTCAGCGTCCGTGTGCTACTCTCTAGACGAACATGAGCTCTCTTTCCAGCCAAAAGAGTGTGGCGGCTCGCTTCCGTCCAGTCCCCCCTTTTCACTGCTGGAGCCCTTGCTTTCTTGGACGCTCACGTGCTTCTGGATGCTTTGCTGTATGCACCCCCTCTTACGTCCGCCACGCCTTGCTGCCATGGGCCGTGGTAGCTTCTTTCTCCAGCTCTTTCTTGAACTCTCTTCTTTGCTGGACATCATCCGTGTGCCTCCAATGCTTGCTTCCATGGGCCCATGTTGTTGTCGTGTGCACCTTGCTTTAGCTGGACGTGGATGTGGATGTGGCTATAGTGTGCTTCTCTTCTTTTTGTAGACCCTTCCAACCCTTCCAACGCTGGACAGCGTGTGTGCAGGTTGTGAGCTCTTCATCCGCGTGGTGTTGCTGGACATGGCCGTGGGGTGTGCTCCTCTTTTCCAAAGAAAATGACTTTGTTGGTGGTGGATGGGCCCCATGGGCCGTTACCTTCTTTGCTGCACCCCATCTAAATGGAATCCCGTAAGCTGCTGTGCGTGTGAGTGTAGAAGCACCACTTGGACGTGGCTGCAGTGTGCTGATGTGTGAAGGCTAGATGTTGGTGCTTCTCCACGTGTGCAGGACCGTGAAGCTCCTTCACTTCTTTGGACCAGCTGCTGGAAAATGATGTTGCTGGAAGCGTGAAATTCTCTGGACCGTGGAATGCTTCTGTCTAGAAGAAATAGAAAGATGCCTCTCCAATTTTACTGGACGTGACAGGCCACGTGAATGCAGCCCAAATTAATGAAATGCTGGACGGGTGCTGCACTTCTTTAAGCACCCCTGGACGTCCCTACTTGCATCCAATAAAGAAACCAAAAACCCTTTTATTTTGTGGGCCGTGCTGGACAGCGCATCCCCTTTTCACGTGAAGGTGTTGCCAAATTACTTTTTCTCCTTAGGTGGAAGTGGCAACCAAAGACACGTAACCCACAATGCTAGATGCTCCCTTTGCTTTTCTTCCACGTGCACACCCTTGAGTTATTGGACTAAGATATCAGAGCTTTATCTCCCAGGTCGTAACTGTGCTTCCTATTCCAGCCCCCTCCGTGAGCCTCTTTTTCTTCCAGCACCACTTCTTAGCTTCTCCAACCAAGCCCATCTCCATGTGCACTCCCATAAAATGAAATCCACACCTCCTCTCTCATTTCATTTTAAAACATAATTGATGTGGTATTTCTTTTCACCTCCAAATTTCCCAAATATTATCCAACAATTTCCCTACAATTAATAATGCAAATAATTAGCTCAAATAATTCAAATTAATTAAAATAAGAATTTTTGGTCAAATTAAGCACAATTATCAAAAACGGGAAAATACCGGACAATTAAGCATAATTCCCCGATTAAATTTGGTGCAATAAACTAAGTAAAGTGAATAAAATATTGACTCATCATTGACGAAGTGGAAGAAGTGGACGAAGTTGACGAATTGGACAAAGTGGACAAAGTGGAAGAAGTGGAGGAAGTGGACAAAGTGGAGGAAATGGGGGAAGTGGACGAAGTGGACGAAGAGGACGAAGTGGAGGAAGTCGACGAACCGGATGAAGTGGACAAAGTGGAAGAAGTGGAGGAAGTGGAGGGAGTTGAAGAAGTGGACGAAGTTGACAAAGTGGAGGATGTTGACGAAGTGGATGAAGTGGATGAAGAGGACGAAGTGGAGGAAGTGGATGAAGTGGAGGAAGTGGACGAAGTGGAGAAAGCTGACGAGGTGGACGAAGTGGAGAAAGTGGAGGAAGTCGACGAAATGGACGAAGTGGAGGAAATGGACGAAGTGGACGAAATGGAGGAAATGAACGAAGTGGACGAAATGGACGAAGTGGATGAAGTGGAGGAATTGGACGAACTGGACAATGTGAAGGAAGTGCACGAAGTTGAAGAAGTGGAAGAAGTGCACGAATATAAAGAAGTGGACGAAGTGGAGGAAGTGAAGGAAGAGGAGGAAGTGGAGGGAGTGGAGGATGTGGACGAAGTTAAAGAAGTGGAGGAAGTGGAGGAAGTGGAGGAAGTGCAGGAAGTTGAGCAAGTGGAGGAAGTGTAGGACGTGGAGGAAGTTGACAAAGTTGACGAAGTGCACGATATGGAGGAAGTACACGAAGTGGAGGATGTGGACGAAGTTGACGATGTGGACGAAGTCAACGATGTGGATGAAGTTGACAAAGTGGACGAAGTGGACGAAGAAGACAAAGTGGAGGAAGTTGAAGAAGTAAAAAACGTTGACGAAGTAGAGAAGTGGAGGAAGTGGACGAAGTAGAGGAAGTTGAAGAAGTAGACGAAGTTGATGAAGTGGAGGAAGTTGACGAAGTGGAAGAAGTGGACGAAGTGGCGCAAGTGTACGAAGTGTAGGAAGTGGACGAAGTTGACGAATTGGACAAAGTGGACGAAGTGGAGGAAGTGGACGAAGTTGATGAAGTGGAAGAAGTGGAGGAAGTGTAGGAGGTCGAAAAAGTGGAGGAAGTGGACAAAGTGGAGGAAATGGGGGAAGTGGACGAAGTGGAGGAAGTCGACGAACCGGTTGAAGTGAACAAAGTGGAAGAAGTGGAGGAAATGGAGGAAGTGGAGGGAGTTGAAGAAGTGGACGAAGTTGACAAAGTGGAGGATGTTGACGAAGTGGATGAAGTGGATGAATGGGACGAAGTGGACGAAGTGGAGGAATTGGATGAAGTGGAGGAAGTGGAGAAAGCTGACGAGGTGGACGAAGTGGAGGAAGTGGAGGAAGTCGACGAAATGGACAAAGTGGAAGAAATGGACGAAATGGAGGAAATGGACCAAGTGGATGAAATGGATGAAGTGGATGAAGTGGAGGAATTGGACGAACAGGACAATGTGAAGGAAGTGGACGAAGTTGAAGAAGTGGAAGAAGTGGACGAATATAAAGAAGTGGACGAAGAGGATGAAGTAGAGGGAGTGGAGGATGTGGATGAAGTTGAAGAAGTGGAGGAAGTGCAGGAAGTGGAGGAAGTGCAGGAAGTGGAGGAAGTGGAGGAAGTGGAGGAAGTGGAGGAAGTTGACGAAGTGGACGATGTGGAGGAAGTAGACGAAGTGGGGGAAGTGGAGGAAGTGGAGGAAGTGGACGAACTGGACGATGTGGAGGAAGTGGACGAAGTTGAAGAAGTGGAAGAAGTGGACGAATATAAAGAAGAGGACGAAGTGGAGGAAGTCGACGAAGAGGAGGAAGTGGAGGGAGTGGAGGAAGTAGACGAAGTGGACAAAGTGGAAGAAGTGGAGGTAGTGGAGGAAGTGTAGGAAGTGGACGATGTGAAGGAAGTGAAGGAAGTGGAGGAAGTGGAGGAAGTTGAGGAAGTGGAGGAAGTGAAGGAAGTTGACGAAGTGGACGAAATTGACGAAGTGCACGATGTGGAGGAAGTGGACGAAGTTGAAGAAGTGGAAGAAGGGGACGAATATAAAGAAGTGGACGAAGAGGATGAAGTGGAGGGAGTGGAGGATGTGGATGTAGTTGAAGAAGTGGAGGAAGTGGAGGAAGTGGAGGAAGGGTAGGAAGTGGAGGAAGTGGAGGAAGTTGAGCAAGTGGAGGAAGTGGAGGAAGTGGAGGAAGTGGACGAAGTTGACGATGTGGACACGTGGATGAAGTTGACAAAGTGGACGAAGTGGATGAAGTGGACGAAGTTGACAAAGTGGACGAAGTAGACAAAGTGGACGAAGTGGACTAAGTGGACGAAATGAAGGAAGTTGAAGAAGTGAACGAAGTTGACGAAGTAGAGAAGTGGAGGAAGTGGACGAAGTTGACGAAGTGGAGGAATTGGACGAAGTGGATGAAGTGGACGAAGTTGAGGAAGTGGACAAAGTGGAGGAAATGGGGGAAGTGGACAAATAGACGAAGAGGACGAAGTGGAGGAAATGGGGGAAGTGGACAAATAGACGAAGAGGACGAAGTGGAGGAAGTCGACGAACCGGATGAAGTGGACAAAGTGGAAGAAGTGGAGGAAGTGGAGGGAGTTGAAGAAGTGGACGAAGTTGACAAAGTGGAGGATGTTGACGAAGTTGATGAAGTGGATGAAGAGGACGAAGTGGAGGAATGGATGAAGTGGAGGAAGTGGAGAAAACTGACGAGGTGGACAAAGTGGAGAAAGTGGAGGAAGTCGACGAAATGGACGAATTAGAGGAAATGGACGAAGTGGACGAAATGGAGGAAATGGACGAAGTGGACGAAATGGACGAAGTGGACGAAGTGGACGAAGTGGATGAAGTGGAGGAATTGGACGAACTGGACAATGTGAAGGAAGTGGACGAAGTTGAAGAAGTGGAAGAAGTGCACGAATATAAAGAAGTGGACGAAGTGGAGGAAGTGGACGAAGAGGAGGAAGTGGAGGGAGTGGAGGATGTGGACGAAGTTAAAGAAGTGGAGGAAGTGGAGGAAGTGGAGGAAGTGCAGGAAGTTGAGCAAGTGGAGGAAGTGTAGGAAGTGGAGGAAGTGGAGGAAGTGGAGGAAGTTGACAAAGTTGACGAAGTGCACGATATGGAGGAAGTACACAAAGTGGAGAAGCGGACGAAGTTGACGATGTGGACGAAGTCAACGATGTGGATGAAGTTGACAAAGTGGACTAAGTGGACGAAGTAGACAAAGTGGAGGAAGTGGACTAAGTGGACAAAGTGGAGGAAGTTGAAGAAGTGAAAAAAGTTGACGAAGTAGAGACGTGGAGGAAGTGGAGGAAGTTGAAGAAATGGACGAAGTTGATGAAGTGGAGGAAGTTGACGAAGTGGAAGAAGTGGACGAAGTGGAAGAAATGGACGAAGTGGCGGAAGTGTACGAAGTGTAGGTAGTGGACGAAGTGGACGAAGTTGACGAATTGGACAAAGTGGACGAAGTGGAAGAAGTGGAGGAAGTGGACGAAGTTGATGAACTGGAAGAAGTGGAGGAAGTGTAGGAGGTAGAAAAAGTGGAGGAAGTGGACAAAGTGGAGGAAATGGGGGAAGTGGACGAACTGGACGAAGAGGACGAAGTGGAGGAAGTCGACGAACCGGTTGAAGTGAACAAAGTGGAAGAAGTGGAGGAAGTGGAGGAAGTGGAGGGAGTTGAAGAAGTGGACCAAGTTGACAAAGTGGAGGATGTTGACGAAGTGGATGAAGTGGATGAAGAGGACGAAGTGGAGGAAGTGGATGAAGTGGAGGAAGTGGACGAAGTGGAGAAAGCTGACGAGGTGGACGAAGTGGAGGAAGTGGAGGAAGTCGACGAAATGGACGAAGTAGAGGAAATGGACGAAGTGGACGAAATGGAAGAAATGGACGAAGTGGACGAAATGGACGAAGTGGATGAAGTGGATGAAATGGAGGAATTGGACGAACTGGACAATGTGAAGGAAGTGGACGAAGTTGAAGAAGTGGAAGAAGTGGACGAATATAAAGAAGTGGACGAAGAGTAGGAGGTGGAGGGAGTGGAGGATGTGGACGAAGTTGAAGACGTGGAGGAAGTGGAGGAAGTGGAGGAAGTGGAGGAAGTTGAGCAAGTGGAGGAAGTGGAGGAAGTGGAGGAAGTGGAGGAAGTGGAGGAAGTTGACGAAGTTGACGAAGTGGACGATGTGGAGGAAGTAGACGAAGTGGAGGAAGTGGGCGTAGTGGACGAAATGGGGGAAGTGAAGGAAGTGGAGGAAGTGGACGAACTGGACGATGTGGAGGAAGTGGACGACATTGAAGAAGTGGAAGAAGTGGACGAATATAAAGAAGTGAAGGAAGAGAAGGAAGTGGAGGAAGTGAAGGAAGTGGAGGAAGTTGACGAAGTGGACGAAGTTGACGAAGTGCACAATGTGGAGGAAGTACACCAAGTGGAGGAAGTGGACGAAGTTGACGAAGTGGAGGAAGTGGACGAAGTTGACGATGTGGACGAAGTGGATGAAGTTGAAAAAGTGGACGAAGTGGACGAAGTTGACAAAGTGGACGAAGTAGACAAAGTGGACGAAGTGGACTAAGTGGACGAATTGGAGGAAGTTGAAGAAGTGAACGAAGTTGACGAAGTAGAGAAGTGGAGGAAGTTGACGAAGTGGACGAAGGGGACGAAGTGGATGAAGTGGACGAAGTGGACAAAGTGGAGGAAATGGGGGAAGTGGACGAAGTGGAGGAAGTCGACGAACCGGATGAAGTGGACAAAGTGGAAGAAGTGGAGGAAGTGGAGGGAGTTGAAGAAGTGGACGAAGTTGACAAAGTTGAGGATGTTGACGAAGTGGATGAAGAGGACGAAGTGGAGGAAGTGGATGAAGTGGAGGAAGTGGACGAAGTGGAAAAAGCTGATGAGGTGGACGAAGTGGAGGAAGTGGAGGAAGTGGAGGAAGTCGACGAAATGGACGAAGTGGAGGAAATGGACGAAGTGGACGAAATGGAGAAAATGGACGAAATGGACGAAGTGGACGAAGTGGATGAAGTGAAGGAATTGGTCGAACTGGACAATGTGAAGGAAGTGGATGAAGTTGAAGAAGTGGAAGAAGTGGACGAATATAAACAAGTGGAGGAAGTGGAGGAAGTGAAGGAAGTGCAGGAAGTTGAGCAAGTGGAGGAACTGTAGGAAGTGGAGGAAGTGGAGGAAGTTGACAAAGTTGACGAAGTGCACGATATGGAGGAAGTACACGAAGTGGAGGAAGTGGACGAAGTTGACGATGTGGACGAAGTCAACGATGTGGATGAAGTTGACAAAGTGGACGAAGTAGACAAAGTGGACGAAGTGGACTAAGTAGACGAAGTGGAGGTAGTTGAAGAAGTGAAAAAAGTTGACGAAGTAAAGAAGTGGCGGAAGTGGAGGAAGTGGAGGAAGTTGAAGAAGTGGAGGAAGTTGATGAAGTGGAGGAAGTGGAGGAAGTTGACGAAGTGGAAGAAGTGGACGAAGTGGAAGAAGCGGACGAAGTGGCGGAAGTGTACGAAGTGTAGGAAGTGGACGAAGTGGACGAAGTTGACGAATTGGACAAAGTGGACGAAGTGGAAGAAATGGAGGAAGTGGACGAAGTTGCCGAAGTGGAAGAAGTGGAGGAAGTGTAGGAGGTGGACGAAGTGGAGGAAGTGGACAAAGTGGAGGAAATAGGGGAAGTGGACGAAGTGGATGAAGAGGACGAACTGGAGGAAATCGACGAACCGGATGAAGTGGACAAAGTGGAAGAAGTTGAGGAAGTGGAGGAAGTGGAGGGAGTTGAAGAAGTGGACGAAATTGACAAACTGGGGGATGTTGACGAAGTGGATGAAGTGGATGAAGAGGAGGAAGTGCACAAATTGGACGAAGTGGATGAAGTGGAGGAAGTGGACGAAGTGGAGAAAGCTGACGAGGTAGACGAAGTGGAGGAAGTGGAGGAAGTCGACGAAATGGACGAAGTGGAGGAAATGGACGAAGTGGACGAAATGGAGGAAATGGACGAAGTGGACGAAATGGACGAAGTGGATGAAGTGGAATTGGGCGAAGTTGAAGAAGTGGAAGAAGTGGACGAATATAAAGAAGTGGGCAAAGTGGAGGAAGTGGACGAAGAGGAGGAAGTGGAGGGAGTGGAGGATGTGGACGAAGTTGAGGAAGTGGAGGAAGTGCAGGAAGTGGAGGAAGTGGAGGAAGTTGAGGAAGTGGAGGAAGTGGAGGAAGTGGAGGAAGTTGACGAAGTGGACGATGTGGAGGAAGTAGAGGAAGTGGAGGAAGTGGGCGTAGTGGACGAAATGGACGAAGTGGGGGAAGTGGAGGAAGTGGACGAACTGGACGATGTGGAGGAAGTGGACGATGTTGAAGAAGTGGAAGAAGTGGACGAATATAAAGAAGAGGACGAAGTGGAGGAAGTGGACGAAGAGGAGGAAGTGGAGGGAGTGGAGGAAGTGGTGGAAGTGGAGGAAGTGTAGGAAGTGGACGATGTGGAGGAAGAGAAGGAAGTGGAGGAAGTGGAGGAAGTTGAGGAAGCGGAGGAAGTGAAGGAAGTTGACGAAGTGGACGAAGTGAACGAAGTGCACGATGTGGAGGAAGTACACCAAGTGGAGGAAGTGGACGAAGTTGACGAAGTGGAGGAAGTGGACGAAGTTGACGATGTGGACAAAGTGGATGAAGTTGACAAAGTGGACGAAGTTGACAAAGTGGACGAAGTAGGAAAAGTGGACGAAGTGGACTAAGTGGCCGAAATGGAGGAAGTTGAAGAAGTGAACGAAGTTGACGAAGTAGAGAAGTGGAGGAAGTGGATGAAGTGGACGAAGTGGACGAACTAGACGAAGTGGACGAGGAGGAGGAAGTGTACAAAGTGGAGGAAATAGGGGAAGTGGACGATGTGGATGAAGAGGACGAAGTGGAGGAAGTCGACGAACCGGATGAAGTGGACAAAGTGGAAGAAGTGGAGGAAGTGGAGGGAGTTGAAGAAATGGACGAAGTTGACAAAGTGGAGGATGTTGACGAAGTGGATGAAGTGGATGAAGAGGACGAAGTGGAGGAAGTGGATGAAGTGGAGGAAGTGGAGAAAGCTGACGAGGTGGACGAAGTGGAGGAAGTGGAGGAAGTCGACAAAATGGACGAAGTGGAGGAAGTGGACGAAGTGGACGAAATGGAGGAAATGGACGAAATGGACGAAGTGGACAAAGTGGACGAAGTGGATGAAGTGGAGGAATTGGACGAACTGGACAATGTGAAGGAAGTGGACGAAGTTGAAGAAGTGGAAGAAGTGGACGAATATAAAGAAGTGGACGAAGTGGAGGAAGTGGACGAAGAGGAGGAAGTGGAGGGAGTCGAGGATGTGGACGAAGTTAAAGAAGTGGAGGAAGTGCAGGAAGTTGAGCAAGTGGAGGAAGTGTAGGAAGTGGAGGAAGTGGAGGAAGTGGAGGAAGTTGACAAAGTTGACGAAGTGCACGATATGGAGGAAGTACACGAAGTGGAGGAAGTGGAGGAAGTGGATGAAGTGGACGAAGTGGACGAAGTGGACGAAGTGGAGGAAGTTGAAGAAGTGGAGGAAGTTGACGAAGTGGACAAAGTTGACGAAGTGCATGATGTGGAGGAAGTACACCAAGTGGTGGAAGTGGACGAAGTTGACGAAGTGGAGGAAGTGGACGAAGTTGACGATGTGGACGAAGTGGATGAAGTTGACGAAGTGGATGAGGTTGACGAAGTTGACAAAGTGGACGAAGTAGACAAAGTGGACGAAGTGGATTAAGTGGAGGAAGTTGAAGAAGTGAACGAAGTTGATGAAGTAGAGAAGTGGAGGAAGTGGACGAAGTTGACGAAGTGGACGAAGTGGACGAAGTGGACGAAGTGGATGAAGTTGACGAAGTGGACGAAGTGGACAAAGTTGAAGAAGTGGACGAAGTTGACGAAGTGCATGAATTGAAGGAAGTTGACGAAGTGGAAGAAGCAGAGGAAGTTGAAGAAGTGGACGAAGTTGACGAAGTGTAGGAAGTGGACGAAGTTCACGAAGTGGAAGGAGGGGAGGAAGTTGACGAATTGGAAGAAGTGGACGAAGTGGATGAAGTGGCGTAAGTGTAGGAAGTGTAGGAAGTGGAGGGAGTGGACGAAGTTGACGAATTGGACAAAGTGGACGAAGTGGACGAAGTTGACGACGTGGAAGAAGTGGACGAAGTGGACGAAGTTGACGAAGTGTAAGAAGTGGTTGAAGTGGAGGAAGTGTAAGAGGTGGACGAAGTGGACGAAGTCGACGAAGTTGATGAAGTGGAGGAAGAGCACAAAGCGGACGAAGTGGATGAAGTGGAGGAAGTGGACGAAGTGGAGGAACATGACGAAGTGAAGGAAGTGGAGGAAGTGGAGGAAGTCGACGAAAGGGACGAAGTGGAGGAAGGGGACATAGTGGAGGAAGTGGACGAAATGGACGAAGTGGACGAAGTGCAGGAAGTGGACGAGTGGATAAAGTGGAGGAAGTGCAGGATGTTGATGAAGAGGACGAAGTGCACGAGGTGGACGAATTGGAGGAAGTGGGCTAAGTGGAAGAAGTGGAGGAAGTTTAACAAGTGGACGAAGTTGACGAAGTGGACGAAGTGGAGGAAGTTGACGAAGAGGACGAAGTGGAGGAAGTGGAGGAAGTGGACAATGTGGATGAAGTTGACGAAATGGACGAAGTGGAGGAAGTTGACGAAGTAGACGAAGTGGAGGAAGTGGACGAAGTTGACGAAGTGGAGGAACTGGACGAAGTTGACGATGTGGACGAAGTCGACGAAGTGGATGAAGTTGACAAAGTGGACAAAGTGGAAGATGTAGACAAAGTGAACGAAGTGGAGGAAGTTGAAGAAGTGAACGAAGTTTGCGAAGTAGAGAAGTGAAGTGGAGGAAGTGGAGGAAGCGGAGGAAGTGGACGAAGTGGATGAAGTTGACGAAGTGGAGGAAGTTGAAGAAGTGGACGAAGTTAACGAAAAGGACGAATTGGAGGAAGTGGACATAGTGGAAGAAGTAGAGGAAGTTGAAGAAGTGGACGAAGTTGACGAAGTGGAGGAAGTGGACGAAGTTGACGAAGTGGAAGAAGTGGAGGAAGTGGAGGAAATTGACGAAGTGGAAGAAGTGGACGAAGTGGAAGAAGTGGACGAAGTGGCTGAAGTGTAGGAAGTGAAGGAAGTTGAGGAAGTGCACGAAGTGGATGAAGTGGAGGAAGTTGACGAAGAGGACAAACTCGAGGAAGTGGACAAAGTGGTCGAAGTGGTGGAAGTGAAGGAAGTGGAGGAAGTGGAGGAAGTAGAGGAAGTGGACGAAGTGGACGAAGCGGAGGAAGTGGAGGAAGTTGACGAAGTGGACGATGTGGACGAAGTAGACGAAGAGGAGGAAGTGGACGAAGTTGAGGAAGTGTTGGAAGTGGAGGAAGTGGACGAAGTGGAGGAACTGGAGGAAGTGGAGGAAGTAGACGAAGGTGACGAAGTGGAGGAAGTGGACGGAGTGGAGGAAGTGGATGAAATTGACAAAGTGGAGGAAGTGGAGGAAGTGGAGTAAGTCGATGAAGTGGAGGAAGTTGAGCAAGTGGACGAACTGGAGGAAGAGGAGGAAGTTGACGAAGAGAAGGAAGTGGAGGAAGTTGACGAAGAGAAGGAAGTGGAGGAAGTGGAGGAAGTGTAGGAAGTCGTCGAAGTGGAGGAAGTGGACGAAGTTGACGAAGTGGAGGAAGTGGACGGAGTTGACGAAGTCGACGAAGAGGAGGAAGTGGAGGAAGTTGACGAAGTGGAGGAAGTGGACGAGGTGGACGAAGTGGAGGAAGTGGAGGAAATGGAGGAAGTGGAGGAAATTGTGGAAGGGGACGAAGTTGAGGAATTGACGAAGAGGAGGAAGTGGAGGAAGTGGACGAAGTGGAGGAAGGGGAGGAAATGGAGGAAGTGGAGGAAGTTGAGGAAGGGGACGACGTTGAGGAAGTTGACGAAGTGGAAGAAGTGGAGGAAGTGGCCGAACTGGAGGAAATGGAGGAGGTTGAGGAACAGGAGGAAGTGGACGAAATGGACGAAATGGATGAACTGGACGAAGTTGAAGAAGTGGACGTAGTTGACGAAGTGGACGAATTGGAGGAAGTGGACGAACTTGTCAAAGTGGAGGAAGTGGACGGAGTGGACGAACTGGAGGAAGTGGATGAATTTGAAGAAGTGGAAGAAGTCGACGAAGAAGATGAAGTGGACATAGTGGAGAAAGTGGAGGAAGTGGAGGAAGTGTAGGAAGTGGACGAAGTTGAGGAAGTGAAGAAAGGGGAAGAAATTGACGAAGTGGACGAAGTGGAGGGAGTGGAGGAAGTGGACGAAGTGGAAGAAGTGGAGGAAGTGGAGGAACTGGAGGAAGTGGAGGAACTGGACGAAGTTGAGGAAGTTGAGGAAGGGGGGAAAGTGGAGGAAGTGGAGGAAGTGGAAAAAGTGGAGGAAGTGAAGGAAGTTGAGGAAGTCGACTAAGTGGAGGAAGTGGAGGAAGTTGACGAAGTGGCGACGCGGACGAAGTGGACGACATGGATGAAGTAGAGGAAGTGGAGGAAGTGGGGGAAGTGGATGAAGTGGAGGAAGTGGACGAAGTGGAGGAAGTGGACGAAGAGTAGGAAGTGGACGAAGTTGAAGAAGTGGACGAAGTGACGAAGTGGACGAATTGGAGGAAGTGGACGAACTGGATGAAGTGGACGATGTGGAGGAAGTGGACGAAGTTGAAGAAGTGGACGAAGAGGAAGAAGTAGAGGAAGTGGACAGGTGGACAAAGTGTAGGAAGTGGACGAAGTTTAGGAAGTGGAGGAAGGGGACGAGTGATGGCAACCCCTTTAGGGACTTTCCATCCAAAGAAGTATCAACTTCATTCTAAGACCAAGAAAGGGAAGTTGAATAAAGGACTTAATCTTTTCTTTCTAAGTCTTAGCTTGTTCTTCTTTAACTAAAATACTTTATGTTGTTTTGTAGGCCAAATAACAAGGAATTGGATCTTATAATGTTGCTGCCAAAGAAGCCTTGCTGCTGCACATTAATTAGCCAAGTTAGAAACACATTTTACATGTGCATCATGTGGAACACAAGTCAACCGTGTGGCTTCCCTAATTCAGCACATGTTCAATAAAGTGCACATTAAACACATGGCCTGGAAGGAGCTCCTGCACGTTTGGATTCTACACGTTTTAAATGTAGCTGATGTAGCTTTCATAGCACACTTCCAAAGCTCATCTTTGCCTATAAAAAGAGAGCTCATCCATTGTAAATTCAACTTGATTTGTAGTAAAGAAATGCTGCCAATTTTCAGCTTTCACTCTCAAGTTCAACCTTGTGCATTGTTATCTTGCACCTCCTCTAGCTTCTTTCCCCTTTGGAAAGCCTACTGAGTTAGAGATCTACCAAAACATCCATTCAAACACCACCAGACAATTTCACAAACACCTTGAGTGCGCTCCGAACCTCCACTGTTTTCTCTCAATCCGCTGCTACTTCTCTGAGTTTTGGAGCTTCTTCTGCATGTCTAGGAGTAGCTTCCATCATTTGGCATCAAGAGCCAGGCGTTTCCACTCACGCTCCAAGAGCTAAGCCACTCTCATCTTCATTTTCTCAACTTCTGTCATGTGCTGTTCTGCTGTCATGCTGTTTTTAAATTTTTTTTCATTTCTGTTTGGCTTAATTAGTACTTGAGCTTGCTGTTTGTGTTCATTCAGTTGTTCCTTAGTGTTTCTTCATCATTTTAATCGGTGCACTTTGTTTGTTTGAGTCAAATTCAGCTTTATAAATCAATTTCAGTTTCTGTCAAGTCTTGTGCAAATGTTTTTGCAGTTTTACCTCTGTCACAATGTTTAACTCAGTTGCAGCTTTGATTTCTTTTGTTTGTCCTTGAATCCAGTGCACTTGCTAGCTATATGTTGATCTATAGAGCAATGACAGTAAGTCTAGCTTTGATCATTTGAGCTAAAGGCAGTGCAACATTTGTTTTCCAGTTTCAAATCTGCATCAAATAGTTTTCTGGTTTAATCATGTGTCAACTGATTTAGTCCACTTGAATTCTGTTTACAGCCTTGTGCAAATCTGGTTAATGATTTTAAAGGTGTCTAAATTGATTGCACCTCATATTCATCACAGAATAGCAAAGTCAGTGGTTGATTTAGTCAAAATCTGGTTTCAAATTCTGCATCAAAATTCACTTCTAGATTAATTTGGTGCTTACTGTTTCTGCCAGTTTTCTTGTATCTAAAACTTGGGACAAGTTTATTATGTGATATTAAGCATGTCTCAAGTGATAGTAACTCCAATCAATCACAGATTTGCAAAATGAGTAGTTGAGTTGATTCAAAATTCACTAAACAATGCTGTTACAGTTTTTGATAAGATTTTGCACCGTGCTTACTGTCCTAGCTTGGTTTTAGGCTTTAAAAATCTCCTAGCTAAAATTCTGAAGCTAGATCTAGTGCATAGGACCATTCTTCTATCTTGTTTGATCCAGCCAGCTTTGATTCTATGCAATTTTTTCAATTCTAATGCAGATTTCTAGTTTTTTTTGCTGCATAATTAGCAACTCTGACTATGATTTCGAGCATGTGTATGTTTCTGTGCATTGCAACTGTTTGAACACATTCATTTGATCATTTAAAACCTGTTTGCACTGTCCAATTGCTCTTTTCATAGCCAAGGTATCATTTCACATCTTGAACCATCATTTTACTTGAAATATGCAAGTGCACACCTCATATTGAGATCTAGCCTGTTTTAGATCAGTTTCATTGAGTTTGGAGTCATTTTTGGTGAATTGAAATTGGTTGGTTACTGTTCATATGGTAACTTTTGGGCCAAATTGGTATTGACTTGCTGCATCACCAAATTTTCCTCATTTTTTTTAGTGCATGATAACAGTTGAAAAACTGTTATTTTCATACTTAAATTTGATACTAAAAGCAACCTTTAGACTTAAAAACTAGCTTGAAATCATGTAGTTTATCTATATTTTCATAAATAAGAGAGCTGGACAGGTTTACACTTGATTTGAGTGTTTTTGTGCAGCTTTTAAGGTGAATTTAGTGAAAAGAGTGAAGAAGGAGAGAAGTGACATTAGAAAAGACAAGAAAGAGTGCAAAAATAGAAGACGAAGGCACCGCTCAGCGGCAAACTACCGCTGAGCGGCACTCAGGAGGTTGCGGGAGTCACGCTGAGGGGCAAATGGCCGCTGAGGGGAAGAATTGTGACGCGCAACTACCGCTGAGCGGTAAATACCGCTGAGCGGTACTCTTTGGGCTTGGGCTTTTGTAATCTTTTGTAACTCTAAATTAGTATATAAGGGCTTGCACGTCCTTTAGTTTAGTATCTTTGGCAGAAACGAGGCAAACACTCTCTCTTCTCACCCCTTTGAAGGAGGATCTTGGATGCTCAGGCTACCTCTTCACCTTTATTGGGTTTATTCTTTCATTCTTTCATTGTTATTCATCTAGGTTCACCATGACGATGGTGAACTAAACCTTGTATGTTTGTTGGGGAATCAATGTAATCTCTTGAAGCTCTCATATATGGATTTGTTGAGTACATCTTTGAATTAAGACATATGCTTTCTTTCATCATTAGTTAGGGTTTTTCCTCTTTGCTCAATGCTTGCATTGTTTAACTCATTCTAATGCATGATTATTGGTTTTGTCGATACGGACACGTACGGGGAAGTCTAGATCCGGGGAATTTCTCCCAATATTTTACTGACAACATTATATTGGTTGCCTTTAAGCTCCTGCTGTAATGAACTAATCATTAGGAATGCTAGGAATTGTATGAACTATTTGATTAGGGAGAAGCCATCTAGAATGGTACATTAGAGAGTGGCATTAACAATGATGATTTGAATGTTGAATTCCTAAAATATATGAGAGTGGATGAGATGAAATTGAACCCCAACAACATATTCATTTATATAATTCATTGGAAGTGTTTATCTTTTGTCTTTGCCATTGATCAATTCATGCATACATGTTTATTTTCTGTCTTGCATATTAAACTTTGAATATTTCGTTTCTAAGTCCTAGCTAATCAACAAATCACATAACTAAACTAGGCCGTGAGTCCTTTGGGAAGAACGATACTTGGTCTTACCAAGTTTTATTACTTGAACGATTCGGTCATACTTGCCGATTGTGAAACAAGTTTGTGACATCATATTTTGGTGCTTACAAATTTGTCCATCAAGCTTTTGGCGCCGTTGCCGGGGATTTGGGGATTGAACCCGAGTCCTAACAACGGCTAATAAGTTTGGGTCATCAAGTTTTTGGCGCCGTTGCCGGGGACTCGTGGTTTAACTGGTTAATTTGTGTGATTATTGATTATCTTTGACTTTAATTTTAAATTTCTGTTTTTATTTTCTGTTTTTTATCTTTTTCTGTTTTATCTTTTTAGATTAGATTAGATTAGATTTTATTTTATTTGGTTAGTTTAGATTTTATTTTATTTTATCTTTTAGGATTAGATTTTATTTTATTAGGTTAGATTTTATTTTTAGATTTTATCTTTTTAGATTAGATGTTATTTTTAAATTTTATTTTATCTTTTATCTTTTTTATCTTTTGAATCTTTTATCTTCTTATCTTCTGAATCTTTTATCTTTTTATCTTTTGAATATATATCTTCTCTTATATCTTTTTGTGCTAACAAATCTGTTCTAGGGTTTTGTTTCTTGTGCATGCAGGAAGCAATTCGCACTAGAAGTAAGAAAACAACAGAACCACTTCTTGAAGGTCTAGAAGAGAGTAGAAGGAGGAGAAGAATCAGAACGTCTAGAGAACTTTTCCCTTCTCCTGAAACTCTCTTGCAAACATCACCACAAGGTTCTGTTCATAGCACAGGAAGTATGGAGGGCAATAATGTTAGAAGAACTCTTGCAGATTACACTAATCTTGCTGGACCTCAGCACTTCAACAGCATAGCTAGACCTAGAGTCAATGCAGCCAACATGGAGGTCAAACCAGCACTGATTCAACTGGTGAAGAGTAATCAATTTAATGGGTTATCACATGAAAGCCCATATGAGCACCTGACTACCTTTAATGAGATTTGCAATACAGTCAAGATTAATGGGGTGCCAGACGAAGCAATCAAACTTAGCTTGTTTCCTTTCTCATTGGGAGGCAATGCTAAGCTTTGGTTAAACTCTTTTCCAGAAGAAAGTTTCACAGAGTGGGAAGCAGTGGTTACAAAGTTTCTAAACAAATACTTCCCACAATCTAAAGTAACTAAAGGCAAGCAAGAGATATCTTCATTCAAGCAGGGCATGGAGGAATCACTGGGACATGCATGGGACAGGTACAAAAGCTTATTACGTAAAACTCCCACGCATGGCTTTGAGGATCAAGAAGTAGTCCTAACTTTCCTTGGAGGGCTTGGTTCACAAACCAAGATGATGCTAGATGCCTCAGCTGGGGGCAATATCAAATGGAAGACTCCAGAGGAAGCCACTGAGATTATTGAAAATATGGCTACAAGTGGTAATGAGCTTCACAATGAAAGAGGCGCCCCTATGCAACAGAAAGGGGTTCTTCAATTACAAACCCATGATGCTCTGCTAGCCCAAAATAAAATTCTGACTCAACAGCTGGAGACTCTGACCAAAACTCTTGCTTCATTACCAAAAGAGTTAAAATCTGCTGCACAGGTACAAACCCAGTTGTGCGAACTATGTGGAGGAGATCACATCAATGGCCAATGTGCTTTTCCTGTGGAAGCCGTGGAGGATGTTAACTTCATGGCTAATCAGTTTCCATACCGTCAAGGTAATTATAATCAGGGTTGGAAACCACATCCAAGTATTGGCCAAGGACAAACTGGGCAGGTTAATCAATTTAATAAGCAACAGCAGCAGCAACCAACCATGTGGCAACAAATTTCTATGCTCAATGAAAGATCTACAAGGTTGGAAGAAACTCTTCAACAATTTATTCAGAAAACTGAATCCTCCCAAAAGAGCACTGAAGCTGCTATAAAGAACTTGGAGATTCAGATGGGTCAGATCACTAAGCAGTTGGAAGAAAGACCACACAGAAACTTTGGGGCTAATACTGAGGTTAACCCTAGAGAAGAATGCAAAGTGGTCAAGAGTATAAATGAAGAGAGTATTGAGTCAGAAGAAGATGAAACAGAAGAGAGAAGAGAAGAAGAAAGAAAGGATACTTTTCCTTTTCTAACAAATCAGGAGAAACCAATGGATTTCACAGACTTATTCAGAATGGTTGATAATGAAGCTCCTTGGGAACAAATCTTACAGAAAATAGCAGTGTACACAAAATCTGATGAGGGAACCTCTACAAAAAGAAAACGTAGAGATGATGATGATGAAAAGTGTGTAACTGTTAAGAAAGAATCATTCCCACCAAAAGCTGCTGATCCAGGTAGTTTTTCTATCCCTATAAAAAGGTGAAGAAAGCTCTCCTTGACTTAGGCTCAAGTGTTAACTTGATGCCTTACTCTCTATTGGAGCAAATTGGCCATGTGAAAATAAAACCTGTAAAGGTTAATCTGGTAATGGCTGATGGATCTTCAAAGGAGCCATGTGGGATTGCAGAAGACATTGTAGTTTGTGTTGGCAAACTTCAGTTCTTGGCAGACTTTGTGGTGATGAAGATGGAGACCGAAAAGATACCTTTCATACTGGGAAGACCGTTTATGAAAACGGCCAGGGTTATTATAGATGTTAATGAAGGTATAGTGGTGCTCCAGGACAGAGAGGAGAGAGTGGTGGTGAATGTGTTTAAAGATGAGATACAAGCAAAGGAGGAAGAGGCCAGTTATAAAGCTGCATTTCAAGATGCACCCATAACTAGAGGTAAACATGAAAATTTTAAAGTTTCTGATAACCATTGTTTGTATTTTCAGGTACCCAAGGTAGATGAAAGTGGAAAAGGAAAGGAAGTTCTTAGAGACTGGAAGGAAAGAGGACTCCAACTTGGCACACCTGTAAGATTCAAGAACAAGTTGTGGGTTGTAAAAGGTTTTAAAGAGAAGGAGATGATAGAGATAGAGTCTCCATATTCCAGAGAATCCAAAACAGTCCTAAGGAAGCAGTTGATAAGTTGGTGGAAGGATAACATCAACTTTAAAGAAGATGGAACGTGAGCTTTTTTGGGTCAGGCTCGTGACGTTAAACAAGCGCTACCTGGGAGGCAACCCAGTTGATTGATTGTTTTCTGTTTGTTTATTTTAGTTAGGGTTTGCATAAGCATTTTTAACATTGAATTGCAGGGAACCAGTAAGGGGTATGTCTAGGAGGCACGTAGGTCAAGAAAAGAAGGAGAAGAGCAATTCTCGCAAGTGCCGCTGAGCGGCATATACCGCTGAGCGGTACTCTCGCAGATGGGCTTTAGTTTCCCCTTAGCGAGACTCGAGCCCATTAGGGTATTTTTATACCCTAAGCTGCGCATAAGCTTCTATTTTCAGGCTCTTCTCTGCACACACACTCCTACATACCTTTTCCAAGGTTCTCCACATCTTTTCCCTCTTCCCTCTTGAGAAAATCTCCCTTCTACTCACGTTCTCACTAGTTTTCCATCTAAGTTTGGGGTTGGGAGAGAGCATCATTGAAGGGGATTGATTTCTTCATTGTGGTTTACTAATGCTTAACAATGTATCTTTTGGTTTTGTGAATTAAGTTTGATGCAGGGATGGCCTCCTCATCATGCTAAAAGAATCAAGACTATAAGATCCAAGAAGAAGGAGAGGAAGAAGATACAGATGACAGCTCAGACTGATGAGGAGCTGAGATAGCATTTACTGATGAATGCTATCATATGATTATGCTTTTGTGGTTTAAGTTTTCTGAACTTATTTGTTTTTGTTTTTAGATTAGGGTTTAATGTACTCTATTGAACACCTGGTTTCTTATGATGGTTTGCTATTAACTGTGATTGTGTGATAAGTAATGCTTGATGATGCTTATTGATTGATTGATGTTGAGATGATGTGCACAATAAATGCTTATACAGGTGATTCACAAGCTTTGTGAACAAATGCATGATATCATGATTGTGATTGTGAAATTAAGCAGGATGTGTATGTCAAATGTGAATGAGCTTATATGTGAGGTTTTGAGCTCCAGAGTTGTTATTGTTGAATGCTATTATTTTGAAAGCATGAATGATTTTGCCCAGGTTTTCTATGATTGAAGCAATTGCTTGTTTTGCATCATATGATCAAGGCCGTTTGTTGGAACCCTTTTTATTGGCCAAATTCATAAAGTTAGCCTACTAAAAGAGAACACTTTGTGTTCTATCCTTTGAACCCATAACCTTAAACATACACTGAACCCTTGATTGAAAATCTTTACCTTGAGTTAAGTAGAAGATCTTGTGTGGTATTGTTAAATGTTCAAGTTTGGGGTTATTGGGAAAACATGAAAAAGGAAAAGCATTGAGCCAAGAGCTAAAAAGTAAGAATATGCAAAGAAAAAGAAAAGAAAAGAAGTAAAGCTCAATGCAAATGAAAAGGCAAACAAAAGTTGGGAATGAATAAGAATAATTGTATTATTATGAATCTCTTAACTCAAGGATTTTGTGATCCAGAAAAACCAATTTTCTTGTTAGCCTAGCCACATTATAAGCCATTGAAAAGTCCTTGTGATGATGCATACTTGTGAATGTTTTTGATTGTGGTTAAATGAAAGGCAAAGTTGATTCATGTGACATTGTGATAGTAGAGTGAATGAGTGAGACACTTTACCTCTTATACACTTGTGTGTTGAGTGAAACACTTTACCTAGTGAGGAAATATTCCATAAGCACATGAACATCCTTGCTTAATTGATTGATCATTCATGAGAAATAGCATTTGTTGGAACTTAAATGACTTTGTGAACACTAAAGCATGTGCACATCTTGATTGAACTCTTGGTCATAAGTTTGAGTGAAGTTATTACTTATCTTGAAAAAAAAAAGGATTTTTGAATGAGTGAACTATCATATGAATTGGTTGGAGATGGAGTTACATTTTGTTTGCTTGAGGACAAGCAAAGTTCTAAGTTTGGGGTTGTGATAACAGTTGAAAAACTGTTATTTTCATACTTATATTTGATACTAAAAGCAACCTTTAGACTTAAAAACTAGCTTGAAATCATGTAGTTTATCTATATTTTCATAAATAAGAGAGCTGGACAGGTTTACACTTGATTTGAGTGTTTTTGTGCAGCTTTTAAGGTGAATTTAGTGAAAAGAGTGAAGAAGGAGAGAAGTGACATTAGAAAAGACAAGAAAGAGTGCAAAAATAGAAGACGAAGGCACCGCTCAGCGGCAAACTACCGCTGAGCGGCACTCAGGAGGTTGCGGGAGTCACGCTGAGGGGCAAATGGCCGCTGAGGGGAAGAATTGTGACGCGCAACTACCGCTGAGCGGTACTCTTTGGGCTTGGGCTTTTGTAATCTTTTGTAACTCTAAATTAGTATATAAGGGCTTGCACGTCCTTTAGTTTAGTATCTTTGGCAGAAACGAGGCAAACACTCTCTCTTCTCACCCCTTTGAAGGAGGATCTTGGATGCTCAGGCTACCTCTTCACCTTTATTGGGTTTATTCTTTCATTCTTTCATTGTTATTCATCTAGGTTCACCATGACGATGGTGAACTAAACCTTGTATGTTTGTTGGGGAATCAATGTAATCTCTTGAAGCTCTCATATATGGATTTGTTGAGTACATCTTTGAATTAAGACATATGCTTTCTTTCATCATTAGTTAGGGTTTTTCCTCTTTGCTCAATGCTTGCATTGTTTAACTCATTCTAATGCATGATTATTGGTTTTGTCGATACGGACACGTACGGGGAAGTCTAGATCCGGGGAATTTCTCCCAATATTTTACTGACAACATTATATTGGTTGCCTTTAAGCTCCTGCTGTAATGAACTAATCATTAGGAATGCTAGGAATTGTATGAACTATTTGATTAGGGAGAAGCCATCTAGAATGGTACATTAGAGAGTGGCATTAACAATGATGATTTGAATGTTGAATTCCTAAAATATATGAGAGTGGATGAGATGAAATTGAACCCCAACAACATATTCATTTATATAATTCATTGGAAGTGTTTATCTTTTGTCTTTGCCATTGATCAATTCATGCATACATGTTTATTTTCTGTCTTGCATATTAAACTTTGAATATTTCGTTTCTAAGTCCTAGCTAATCAACAAATCACATAACTAAACTAGGCCGTGAGTCCTTTGGGAAGAACGATACTTGGTCTTACCAAGTTTTATTACTTGAACGATTCGGTCATACTTGCCGATTGTGAAACAAGTTTGTGACATCATATTTTGGTGCTTACAAATTTGTCCATCAAGCTTTTGGCGCCGTTGCCGGGGATTTGGGGATTGAACCCGAGTCCTAGCAACGGCTAATAAGTTTGGGTCATCAGTGCACTTGTCATCTTTTACAGCAGTCAATTTCTTTGCTGTTTGAGTGCTTGGACACACCTATTATGATGATATACAGTTGTTTGAACCATTAGTTCTGTCATCAAACCACAGCAACTCATTTTTGCATCTCAAAGCACCATTTTTTTTTCACATCACTTTCTGGTGCAGTAAGCATTTTTTTTGTTGCTGTTTGACATTTGAAATACTCATTATTTTCATTATTGGATTGGCAAAAGCTGGGTTTAAGTTTCCAAATACATATATATGCTTCTCCAATTGTATAGCATTCATAAAAAGCAATATCAACCCTGCAATCCAGATTTGAAAGGTCAAAAACCAGAAAATACAAAATCTGCTGTTCTTTGTGGCATTTCATCAAACAGTTTTGAATTTTCCTCAAACACTTGCATTGCACATAATTCAATCACTGTTTTTTGGGTTTTTCTTGTTTTTTTTAATCGGTTCTAGACCCTCTCTTAAGTTCCTTTTGTGTGCTAGCCTTTATTCCAGCCCCAAAGTGTTTAGAAATCACTTTTCTTGACTTCCATATACTGCTGTCAGAATTGTTTCTGCATTCAACTTTGTTGCAGCACTCTTTTTGATCACTCACTGGTTTTGTGCCTTTTGTCTGCTGGAACCTCATCTTTTGGTAGAGTTTTAACATACAATTGGACCTTATCAAAGGGGTAGCATCTTAAGGAGTGGAGGTCTTGCTAACTTTAAGGGAACTTCAAGAGGACTTTCCATTGGCTGTCCAACACTTCTTTGCAGCAGAAAAACATCACTTTAGAGTTATATTTCAGCTCATTTCT
This sequence comes from Vigna nakashimae, assembly GCA_034642375.1. Lineage (NCBI taxonomy): Eukaryota > Viridiplantae > Streptophyta > Magnoliopsida > Fabales > Fabaceae > Vigna > Vigna nakashimae. The sequence continues at coordinate 35,090,666 of CM067765.1, forward strand.
TTTGCTGTAGCAGCCACACTTGGCTTTGTATAAATTCTTTTATACTTCTTTGTATAAGTGGCATTCTATCACGGAACCTTTGTGGTAATTTCTTCTTGGTTTTTGAAACTTAAAGTGACTTGGAAAAATGCTTTTCAAGCAATTCCAAGTGCACCATACAACATTGTAATAGTTTAGTTTCCACTTCTTAGTGTGAAAGTGTGTCAAGTGGCTCCAAGTGTCATTTGCACTTTCACTTAGGGTCGTGTTTCACTCTTTCATTTCTTTATCATCTTTCTTTACTTTTTGCTTGTTGATATTTGTGTTCTAAGTCTCCGTGATAGCTAGGTGCGCTACCATATAGACAAACCTTCGTTTGGTTTATTAGGAGCATCTCATTTTTTGCATTCTAATTGTTTTGAAAAGACTTCTCCATTGAAACTTGGGTAAGAAATAGGAGAACCTCTGGCTAAGGAAGGACAAGGTTCTTAAGCTTGTCCATTGAGACTCACCTCTCCTTCCTGGGAGCTATTCGGTTTCTTTACCTTTAGAATCTATCTCGAAGTCATTTCACCAAAAATACAAAAACAAATCTTTGAAAAGTGTTTTGACTCAACACTTGTGAAGCTTTTCAAAACTCTTTTGAAAATCTTTTATCTACTTCACAAGTATGAGTAACTCTAGTATTCAAGGAACCTTTCATCATGATGAGGAAAATATGGAATTGAGAGAGGAACTTAATAGAACTAAAGCTGAGTTAAATGAACTCAAACAGATGGTTGCAAACCTCACTCGCAATCAGAGAGGACAAAATAATGAGGAACACTCTCATAGGCAACACCATGATAATGGTGATCATTCCCAACATAGTGATCACAATAGTTTTCATCCTTTTGATCACTATCAACATCCTCCTAGGAGACACCACCATCATAGGAACCATCATGTGGAACCCAAACTTGACCTTCCCCCTTTCTATGGTAGAGATAATGTGGAATAATATTTTGAATGGGAGATGAAGGTTGAACAAATTTTTGAATGTTACCACATAGATGATAGGAGGAGAGTGACCTTATCTACCTTGACTTTTCAAGGTGCAGCCCTTTATTGGTGGACATCAATCATAAGAGATCAAAAGATGAGTGGCGACTATACCATCCAATACTGGAATGAGTTAAAAGCAGCCTTACACAGAAGGCATGTACCAGCCTATTATGCCAGAGAGGTCATGGACAAGCTCCATAGACTTCAACAAAGAAACATGAGTGTTGAAGAATATAGACAAAAGTTGGAATTACTCATGTTAAGAGCTGGAATCAAAGAGGAAGAGAGATTCACCATAGCTAGGTTCCAAAGCGGTCTTAACTATGAGATCAGAGATAAGGTAGAACTTTTACCTTATTTAGATCTCAATGATTTTGTGCAGCTATGTGTGAGAGTGGAAGAACAAATTAGAAGAAAAGCTTCCACTAAAAGGAACTATCCTACCACATCCGAGTATAGGACAAATCCTAAGATGGAGGGTAGTCCAAAGAGGTATGAAAAGCCTCAAGAAAAAGACAAAGAAAAAGAGAGAGTGAGAGGTAAAGAAAAAGAGAGAGAGCGAGAAAGAAATACCTTTCACAAAGAATCTTCAAAAGAAACAAGGGGTAGAGAGACCAGATGCTTTAAGTGTAGAGAGAGAGGACACTATTCTTCTGAGTGTCCTCACAAACGGTCTACTTATCTTTTAGATCATCAAAGTCAAAATGACGATTCTTCGAGTGACTCAGATACTTCTATATCTGAGGAAGAAGCCTTACCTTGTGAAGGTGAGTTATTATTGGTAAGACGACTTCTTGGAAGTCAAACCAATGAACTAGAACAATCACAAAGGGAAAACTTATTCAGAACAAGATGCAAAATATTTGAAAATACTTGTTCATTAATTGTGGATAGTGGTTCCTCTTGCAATTGTTGTAGTTCTAGAGTGGTGAACAAATTGGCTTTACCTACTATTTCTCATCCCAAGCCTTATAAGCTTCAGTGGATAACAGAGGATGAAGAAATAGTTGTGAACACACAAGTAAACATACCAATATCCATCGGAAACTATGAAGAAAATGTTTTATGTGATGTTGTTCCAATGGATGCTGGGCATGTATTACTTGGTAGGCCATGGCAATTTGATCATAATTCCACTCATGATGGCTATACCAACAAAATAACTTTCCTCCACAAAGGAAATAAAATCACATTGATTCCTCTTACACCTGAACAAGTGAAAGAGGATGAGAAAAAAATCAAAGAAAAAATTGAAAAAGAAAGAAAACAAGAAAATAGGTTGGACAAGCAACCTTCTCAAGAAAATAAGGAGACAAAGGTATGCATGTTGTTAACTTCTTATTTAAAAGGTAAATACCTTGACTCTTCTTCTCAAAAACATCACTTTGTTTCTTCATTTTATCATGGGGAATGTTCAAAACAAAGTGCATCCAAAAAATTATTAAAGGCCAAGACTTCTTCTAATAAAATTTTTGTCAAAAGGCCTTCATTTTATCTTCTTATCTTTGCATACATTCTTATCTTCATACTAATTGTTGCTATTTTTTGTAGATATATTTTTGACCCCGGAGGAATAAAAAAACCAAAGTTGTGCTTCTTTCTTTCTTCCCGATTTGAGGACAAATCGTTTTTAAAGAGGGAGGGAATGATGGCAACCCCTTTAGGGACTTTCCATCCAAAGAAGTATCAACTTCATTCTAAGACCAAGAAAGTGTTAGCAAAATGATGAAGATGAAGTTTTGATGATGTCCAAATCAAGTCAAGTAAAATCAAGATTCAAGATGTTATGAAGACTTGTATTGCTATGGAAAGCTTTTGTAATAATTGTAGTTTAGTTTCTAGGACTTAGATTTTTAGTGGTTTTGATTCCATGTAATTTTATATTATATAATTAATGTCCAGAGTCAAAATCGCACTGTTTTAATCGATTAAAACAAGTATTAATCGATTAAAACGAGTAAAAGCTGAAAACTCAACCTTTTCTGTTTTAATAGATTAAAACTTGTTTTAATCTATTAGCTAATCGATTAAAATACATTTTAATCGATTAAAGCTGACCGTTGGGGATTTCAGATTTGAAAAACTAGCCGTTGTACTCATTTTAATCGATTAATACTTGTTTTAATCGATTAAATGCGTTAGATGGCCCGTTTTCGAAGAATGGAAGGGTATTAGGCTGAGTCTATAAATTGGCTCACTATTTCTCTCAAAAACAACTCTTCCCTTGTGCTCTAGTACTCATAAATCATTGAGACTTGTGTGTTCTTGTTCGGCTTGTGAAACTCGTGTCTGTGGAGCTGGTGAAGTGCTGCTACGGTGACAGAGGAAATAGCCGGTTCATCCTTGGTGTGTCTAAGGAGGTGTTTGGAAGAGAATCATCCTTCGTGAAGTATTCGGAGGAGGTGTTCATCCTTTGTGAAGACTCAAAGGAGGTGTAGGTTTATCTCTTGTGGTTTCAAGAGAGGTGGTAATTTCTAAACTGTTACAAATTATTTTTCTGTGTGACTAATATTTGTAACTGTTTTGTGATAGTGAAAAAGGTTTATCTTGTTTGAGATAAGCGACTGGACGTAGGATCCTAGTGATCTGAACCAGGATAAAATCATCTGTGCAAATTTCTCTCAACCTTACTCTCTTTATTTGTCTTTGTTATTTGCTTGGTAAGTTTAATTGAGTAGAAATTAAAAGGCACACGTTCGTATTAAAAACCCTCTTGGTTTGTTATTAATTCCGCTGCAGCAATTCTAACAATTGGCATCAGAGCTTGCTTTGATAGTCATTCAAATGGCAGGATCACATCAAACCTTTGCAGAGGGTGCTTCAATCAATAGACCCCCACTATTCACAGGGGAGAACTATGCATTCTGGAAGGTAAGGATGCAAATATTTATTGAATCTATTGATTGTGAAATTTGGGATGTTATTGCGTCTGGTGCTTCTGTTCCTACTAACAATATACAGGAACCAAAGCCTCGTGGTCAATGTACCATTGAAGAAAAGAAAAGATTTCAGAATGACGTTAAAGCTCGGAACATTATTGCATCAGCATTGACTGTTGATGAGTTCTATAGGGTTTCTGTCTGCAAAACTGCTCAAGAAATGTGGGATGTGCTCAGAGTGACACATGAAGGAACAGATGACGTAAAGAGGGCAAGAAAGAATTCCCTGATTCAAGAGTATGAAATGTTCCGGATGAAGCAAGGAGAAACAATTTCAGACGTTCAAAAACGCTTCACCAACATTGTCAATCATCTCATTGGACTGGGTAAGTCATTTGATACGGATGAACTTAACATTAAAATCTTGAAGTCTTTAGACAGGTCGTGGCAACCAAAGGTGACTGCAATCTCGGAGTCACAAAATCTCAACACCATGACTATGGCGGCACTTTTTGGAAAGTTGAGGGAACATGAACTTGACCTCGGAAGACTAGATGAAGAAGAAGCAAAAGCAAAAACCAAGAAAAAGAGTCTAGCCTTGAAATCTGAGGTAGAAAGGAGCAAGAGCAAAATGGAAGATGAAGATTCAGAAGATGAAGAAAATTTAAGACTCATGATAAAAAGGCTCAACAGGTTCATGAAATCAAAAGACAAAGGAAGATTAAAATTCGAAAAGAAAGAAAATCAAGGATCTTCCTCACAGTATAAATGTTATGGTTGCGGAGAAAGGGGGCACTTAAAAGCTGACTGCCCAAATCAAAAAAAGAATGAAGAATTAAAGGAAAAGAAAAACTTCAAGAAAAAGAAAGCCTACATCGCATGGGACGATGACAACGAAACAATTTCCGATTTGAGCGAATCTGATGAAGAAGCAAACATCTGTTTAGTGGTGAACGACGACGCTGGAAGCCAAGTAAGTACATCTAGCGATTTTGATAATTATAGTCAAATTAGTGAAGATGAATTGCATGAAACTTATGCTGCTTTAATAGTAGAATCTGAAAAATTAGATAAAGCTCATAAGAAATTGAAAAAGGATTTCAAAAATTTAAAATTAGACTTTGAAAATATTTCTGAAGAAAATAAAAATTTAAAATTAAATTTTGAAAATATTTTTGAAGAAAATAAAGATTTGAAAAATAAAGTTTTATTTTTTGAAAAAGGTAAATTTACTAGTAGTGATGAATGTGCCTCTTGTGAAAATTTTAAGAAACTACTAGAACACACAACCTTAGGAGAATGTAGTAAAAATAATGAAAATAAGGTTGTTAAAAATAAGTATGTTCCTAAAATTAAAAATAAGCATAATAATAGAACCCGTAGAACATGGGTAGAAAAAGGAACAACTTATAGGAACACAAACTTTGTATCATGCTTTTATTGTATGAAAAAGGGTCATACTTCAAATAAATGTAAAATTAAGCATTATGGTGTTCCAAGTGGTAGATATGTTTGGGTTGTAAAATGATTCCTCTTTTTCTAAATCTAACCCAAAGGACCCATACAAGTAGTTGGGTACCTATTGTTTAATATTTAGAATTTCTTTAAAACAAAATTTAAGAAAATTTTATTCCAAGGCCGATGAAACTATTTTTTTGGATATCTTCTAATATACAAAGCATATATAGTTTTCAATCGGAAAACATTTGAAATAGAAGAATGTGTGCATGTTGTCTTTGATGATATTGTAGACCTTGAGGCAAAACCTCTTGAGTCAGTTGAATTAGATGCAGGCAATGATGAAGATTTGTAGAAGACAACAAATGAAGCGAAGAATGATGACAATCCTCAAGATGAAGATCTAAAAATGTTTTATAAGTTCTTTATCCTAAAATTATTTGCTTTAAATATCCTATTGTGTATGTTTGAATGAATCTTTAAATTTGAAATATTTTTAGCTCATATGCATACATGCTTTTATTAAGGGGGAGTATTATCTTAGGGGAAGAACATCAAACACAACTTTTTAATTATGATCAAAAAGGGGGAGAAAATGTTTAAAGCTTATTTGCTTATTTGTGTTTATTCACTAATGCACTTTTTCTTCCATAAGTTGTGTTTTATCCAGATTATTACTAAAAGCTTTAAATCAAAGGAGTTTTTGATCATCATCAAAAAGGGGGAGAATGTTAGCAAAATGATGAAGATGAAGTTTTGATGATGTCCAAATCAAGTCAAGTAAAATCAAGATTCAAGATGTTATGAAGACTTGTATTGCTATGGAAAGCTTTTGTAATAATTGTAGTTTAGTTTCTAGGACTTAGATTTTTAGTGGTTTTGATTCCATGTAATTTTATATTATATAATTAATGTCCAGAGTCAAAATCGCACTGTTTTAATCGATTAAAACAAGTATTAATCGATTAAAACGAGTAAAAGCTGAAAACTCAACCTTTTCTGTTTTAATAGATTAAAACTTGTTTTAATCTATTAGCTAATCGATTAAAATACATTTTAATCGATTAAAGCTGACCGTTGGGGATTTCAGATTTGAAAAACTAGCCGTTGTACTCATTTTAATCGATTAATACTTGTTTTAATCGATTAAATGCGTTAGATGGCCCGTTTTCGAAGAATGGAAGGGTATTAGGCTGAGTCTATAAATTGGCTCACTATTTCTCTCAAAAACAACTCTTCCCTTGTGCTCTAGTACTCAGAAATCATTGAGACTTGTGTGTTCTTGTTCGGCTTGTGAAACTCGTGTCTGTGGAGCTGGTGAAGTGCTGCTACGGTGACAGAGGAAATAGCCGGTTCATCCTTGGTGTGTCTAAGGAGGTGTTTGGAAGAGAATCATCCTTCGTGAAGTATTCGGAGGAGGTGTTCATCCTTTGTGAAGACTCAAAGGAGGTGTAGGTTCATCTCTTGTGGTTTCAAGAGAGGTGGTAATTTCTAAACTGTTACAAATTATTTTTCTGTGTGACTAATATTTGTAACTGTTTTGTGATAGTGAAAAAGGTTTATCTTGTTTGAGATAAGCGACTGGACGTAGGATCCTAGTGATCTGAACCAGGATAAAATCATCTGTGCAAATTTCTCTCAACCTTACTCTCTTTATTTGTCTTTGTTATTTGCTTGGTAAGTTTAATTGAGTAGAAATTAAAAGGCACACGTTCGTATTAAAAACCCTCTTGGTTTGTTATTAATTCCGCTGCAGCAATTCTAACAATTGGCATCAGAGCTTGCTTTGATAGTTATTCAAATGGCAGGATCACATCAAACCTTTGCAGAGGGTGCTTCAATCAATAGACCCCCACTATTCACAGGGGAGAACTATGCATTCTGGAAGGTAAGGATGCAAATATTTATTGAATCTATTGATTGTGAAATTTGGGATGTTATTGCGTCTGGTGCTTCTGTTCCTACTAACAATATACAGGAACCAAAGCCTCGTGGTCAATGGACCATTGAAGAAAAGAAAAGATTTCAGAATGACGTTAAAGCTCGGAACATTATTGCATCAGCATTGACTGTTGATGAGTTCTATAGGGTTTCTGTCTGCAAAACTGCTCAAGAAATGTGGGATGTGCTCAGAGTGACACATGAAGGAACAGATGACGTAAAGAGGGCAAGAAAGAATTCCCTGATTCAAGAGTATGAAATGTTCCGGATGAAGCAAGGAGAAACAATTTCAGACGTTCAAAAACGCTTCACCAACATTGTCAATCATCTCATTGGACTGGGTAAGTCATTTGATACGGATGAACTTAACATTAAAATCTTGAAGTCTTTAGACAGGTCGTGGCAACCAAAGGTGACTGCAATCTCGGAGTCACAAAATCTCAACACCATGACTATGGCGGCACTTTTTGGAAAGTTGAGGGAACATGAACTTGACCTCGGAAGACTAGATGAAGAAGAAGCAAAAGCAAAAACCAAGAAAAAGAGTCTAGCCTTGAAATCTGAGGTAGAAAGGAGCAATAGCAAAATGGAAGATGAAGATTCAGAAGATGAAGAAAATTTAAGACTCATGATAAAAAGGCTCAACAGGTTCATGAAATCAAAAGACAAAGGAAGATTAAAATTCGAAAAGAAAGAAAATCAAGGATCTTCCTCACAGTATAAATGTTATGGTTGCGGAGAAAGGGGGCACTTAAAAGCTGACTGCCCAAATCAAAAAAAGAATGAAGAATTAAAGGAAAAGAAAAACTTCAAGAAAAAGAAAGCCTACATCGCATGGGACGATGACAACGAAACAATTTCCGATTTGAGCGAATCTGATGAAGAAGCAAACATCTGTTTAGTGGTGAACGACGACGCTGGAAGCCAAGTAAGTACATCTAGCGATTTTGATAATTATAGTCAAATTAGTGAAGATGAATTGCATGAAACTTATGCTGCTTTAATAGTAGAATCTGAAAAATTAGATAAAGCTCATAAGAAATTGAAAAAGGATTTCAAAAATTTAAAATTAGACTTTGAAAATATTTCTGAAGAAAATAAAAATTTAAAATTAAATTTTGAAAATATTTTTGAAGAAAATAAAGATTTGAAAAATAAAGTTTTATTTTTTGAAAAAGGTAAATTTACTAGTAGTGATGAATGTGCCTCTTGTGAAAATTTTAAGAAACTACTAGAACACACAACCTTAGGAGAATGTAGTAAAAATAATGAAAATAAGGTTGTTAAAAATAAGTATGTTCCTAAAATTAAAAATAAGCATAATAATAGAACCCGTAGAACATGGGTAGAAAAAGGAACAACTTATAGGAACACAAACTTTGTATCATGCTTTTATTGTATGAAAAAGGGTCATACTTCAAATAAATGTAAAATTAAGCATTATGGTGTTCCAAGTGGTAGATATGTTTGGGTTGTAAAATGATTCCTCTTTTTCTAAATCTAACCCAAAGGACCCATACAAGTAGTTGGGTACCTATTGTTTAATATTTAGAATTTCTTTAAAACAAAATTTAAGAAAATTTTATTCCAAGGCCGATGAAACTATTTTTTTGGATATCTTCTAATATACAAAGCATATATAGTTTTCAATCGGAAAACATTTGAAATAGAAGAATGTGTGCATGTTGTCTTTGATGATATTGTAGACCTTGAGGCAAAACCTCTTGAGTCAGTTGAATTAGATGCAGGCAATGATGAAGATTTGTAGAAGACAACAAATGAAGCGAAGAATGATGACAATCCTCAAGATGAAGATCTAAAAATGTTTTATAAGTTCTTTATCCTAAAATTATTTGCTTTAAATATCCTATTGTGTATGTTTGAATGAATCTTTAAATTTGAAATATTTTTAGCTCATATGCATACATGCTTTTATTAAGGGGGAGTATTATCTTAGGGGAAGAACATCAAACACAACTTTTTAATTATGATCAAAAAGGGGGAGAAAATGTTTAAAGCTTATTTGCTTATTTGTGTTTATTCACTAATGCACTTTTTCTTCCATAAGTTGTGTTTTATCCAGATTATTACTAAAAGCTTTAAATCAAAGGAGTTTTTGATCATCATCAAAAAGGGGGAGAATGTTAGCAAAATGATGAAGATGAAGTTTTGATGATGTCCAAATCAAGTCAAGTAAAATCAAGATTCAAGATGTTATGAAGACTTGTATTGCTATGGAAAGCTTTTGTAATAATTGTAGTTTAGTTTCTAGGACTTAGATTTTTAGTGGTTTTGATTCCATGTAATTTTATATTATATAATTAATGTCCAGAGTCAAAATCGCACTGTTTTAATCGATTAAAACAAGTATTAATCGATTAAAACGAGTAAAAGCTGAAAACTCAACCTTTTCTGTTTTAATAGATTAAAACTTGTTTTAATCTATTAGCTAATCGATTAAAATACATTTTAATCGATTAAAGCTGACCGTTGGGGATTTCAGATTTGAAAAACTAGCCGTTGTACTCATTTTAATCGATTAATACTTGTTTTAATCGATTAAATGCGTTAGATGGCCCGTTTTCGAAGAATGGAAGGGTATTAGGCTGAGTCTATAAATTGGCTCACTATTTCTCTCAAAAACAACTCTTCCCTTGTGCTCTAGTACTCAGAAATCATTGAGACTTGTGTGTTCTTGTTCGGCTTGTGAAACTCGTGTCTGTGGAGCTGGTGAAGTGCTGCTACGGTGACAGAGGAAATAGCCGGTTCATCCTTGGTGTGTCTAAGGAGGTGTTTGGAAGAGAATCATCCTTCGTGAAGTATTCGGAGGAGGTGTTCATCCTTTGTGAAGACTCAAAGGAGGTGTAGGTTCATCTCTTGTGGTTTCAAGAGAGGTGGTAATTTCTAAACTGTTACAAATTATTTTTCTGTGTGACTAATATTTGTAACTGTTTTGTGATAGTGAAAAAGGTTTATCTTGTTTAAGATAAGCGACTGGACGTAGGATCCTAGTGATCTGAACCAGGATAAAATCATCTGTGCAAATTTCTCTCAACCTTACTCTCTTTATTTGTCTTTGTTATTTGCTTGGTAAGTTTAATTGAGTAGAAATTAAAAGGCACACGTTCGTATTAAAAACCCTCTTGGTTTGTTATTAATTCCGCTGCAGCAATTCTAACAATTGGCATCAGAGCTTGCTTTGATAGTTATTCAAATGGCAGGATCACATCAAACCTTTGCAGAGGGTGCTTCAATCAATAGACCCCCACTATTCACAGGGGAGAACTATGCATTCTGGAAGGTAAGGATGCAAATATTTATTGAATCTATTGATTGTGAAATTTGGGATGTTATTGCGTCTGGTGCTTCTGTTCCTACTAACAATATACAGGAACCAAAGCCTCGTGGTCAATGGACCATTGAAGAAAAGAAAAGATTTCAGAATGACGTTAAAGCTCGGAACATTATTGCATCAGCATTGACTGTTGATGAGTTCTATAGGGTTTCTGTCTGCAAAACTGCTCAAGAAATGTGGGATGTGCTCAGAGTGACACATGAAGGAACAGATGACGTAAAGAGGGCAAGAAAGAATTCCCTGATTCAAGAGTATGAAATGTTCCGGATGAAGCAAGGAGAAACAATTTCAGACGTTCAAAAACGCTTCACCAACATTGTCAATCATCTCATTGGACTGGGTAAGTCATTTGATACGGATGAACTTAACATTAAAATCTTGAAGTCTTTAGACAGGTCGTGGCAACCAAAGGTGACTGCAATCTCGGAGTCACAAAATCTCAACACCATGACTATGGCGGCACTTTTTGGAAAGTTGAGGGAACATGAACTTGACCTCGGAAGACTAGATGAAGAAGAAGCAAAAGCAAAAACCAAGAAAAAGAGTCTAGCCTTGAAATCTGAGGTAGAAAGGAGCAAGAGCAAAATGGAAGATGAAGATTCAGAAGATGAAGAAAATTTAAGACTCATGATAAAAAGGCTCAACAGGTTCATGAAATCAAAAGACAAAGGAAGATTAAAATTCGAAAAGAAAGAAAATCAAGGATCTTCCTCACAGTATAAATGTTATGGTTGCGGAGAAAGGGGGCACTTAAAAGCTGACTGCCCAAATCAAAAAAAGAATGAAGAATTAAAGGAAAAGAAAAACTTCAAGAAAAAGAAAGCCTACATCGCATGGGACGATGACAACGAAACAATTTCCGATTTGAGCGAATCTGATGAAGAAGCAAACATCTGTTTAGTGGTGAACGACGACGCTGGAAGCCAAGTAAGTACATCTAGCGATTTTGATAATTATAGTCAAATTAGTGAAGATGAATTGCATGAAACTTATGCTGCTTTAATAGTAGAATCTGAAAAATTAGATAAAGCTCATAAGAAATTGAAAAAGGATTTCAAAAATTTAAAATTAGACTTTGAAAATATTTCTGAAGAAAATAAAAATTTAAAATTAAATTTTGAAAATATTTTTGAAGAAAATAAAGATTTGAAAAATAAAGTTTTATTTTTTGAAAAAGGTAAATTTACTAGTAGTGATGAATGTGCCTCTTGTGAAAATTTTAAGAAACTACTAGAACACACAACCTTAGGAGAATGTAGTAAAAATAATGAAAATAAGGTTGTTAAAAATAAGTATGTTCCTAAAATTAAAAATAAGCATAATAATAGAACCCGTAGAACATGGGTAGAAAAAGGAACAACTTATAGGAACACAAACTTTGTATCATGCTTTTATTGTATGAAAAAGGGTCATACTTCAAATAAATGTAAAATTAAGCATTATGGTGTTCCAAGTGGTAGATATGTTTGGGTTGTAAAATGATTCCTCTTTTTCTAAATCTAACCCAAAGGACCCATACAAGTAGTTGGGTACCTATTGTTTAATATTTAGAATTTCTTTAAAACAAAATTTAAGAAAATTTTATTCCAAGGCCGATGAAACTATTTTTTTGGATATCTTCTAATATACAAAGCATATATAGTTTTCAATCGGAAAACATTTGAAATAGAAGAATGTGTGCATGTTGTCTTTGATGATATTGTAGACCTTGAGGCAAAACCTCTTGAGTCAGTTGAATTAGATGCAGGCAATGATGAAGATTTGTAGAAGACAACAAATGAAGCGAAGAATGATGACAATCCTCAAGATGAAGATCTAAAAATGTTTTATAAGTTCTTTATCCTAAAATTATTTGCTTTAAATATCCTATTGTGTATGTTTGAATGAATCTTTAAATTTGAAATATTTTTAGCTCATATGCATACATGCTTTTATTAAGGGGGAGTATTATCTTAGGGGAAGAACATCAAACACAACTTTTTAATTATGATCAAAAAGGGGGAGAAAATGTTTAAAGCTTATTTGCTTATTTGTGTTTATTCACTAATGCACTTTTTCTTCCATAAGTTGTGTTTTATCCAGATTATTACTAAAAGCTTTAAATCAAAGGAGTTTTTGATCATCATCAAAAAGGGGGAGAATGTTAGCAAAATGATGAAGATGAAGTTTTGATGATGTCCAAATCAAGTCAAGTAAAATCAAGATTCAAGATGTTATGAAGACTTGTATTGCTATGGAAAGCTTTTGTAATAATTGTAGTTTAGTTTCTAGGACTTAGATTTTTAGTGGTTTTGATTCCATGTAATTTTATATTATATAATTAATGTCCAGAGTCAAAATCGCACTGTTTTAATCGATTAAAACAAGTATTAATCGATTAAAACGAGTAAAAGCTGAAAACTCAACCTTTTCTGTTTTAATAGATTAAAACTTGTTTTAATCTATTAGCTAATCGATTAAAATACATTTTAATCGATTAAAGCTGACCGTTGGGGATTTCAGATTTGAAAAACTAGCCGTTGTACTCATTTTAATCGATTAATACCTGTTTTAATCGATTAAATGCGTTAGATGGCCCGTTTTCGAAGAATGGAAGGGTATTAGGCTGAGTCTATAAATTGGCTCACTATTTCTCTCAAAAACAACTCTTCCCTTGTGCTCTAGTACTCAGAAATCATTGAGACTTGTGTGTTCTTGTTCGGCTTGTGAAACTCGTGTCTGTGGAGCTGGTGAAGTGCTGCTACGGTGACAGAGGAAATAGCCGGTTCATCCTTGGTGTGTCTAAGGAGGTGTTTGGAAGAGAATCATCCTTCGTGAAGTATTCGGAGGAGGTGTTCATCCTTTGTGAAGACTCAAAGGAGGTGTAGGTTCATCTCTTGTGGTTTCAAGAGAGGTGGTAATTTCTAAACTGTTACAAATTATTTTTCTGTGTGACTAATATTTGTAACTGTTTTGTGATAGTGAAAAAGGTTTATCTTGTTTGAGATAAGCGACTGGACGTAGGATCCTAGTGATCTGAACCAGGATAAAATCATCTGTGCAAATTTCTCTCAACCTTACTCTCTTTATTTGTCTTTGTTATTTGCTTGGTAAGTTTAATTGAGTAGAAATTAAAAGGCACACGTTCGTATTAAAAACCCTCTTGGTTTGTTATTAATTCCGCTGCAGCAATTCTAACAGAAAGGGAAGTTGAATAAAGGACTTAATCTTTTCTTTCTAAGTCTTAGCTTGTTCTTCTTTAACTAAAATACTTTATGTTGTTTTGTAGGCCAAATAACAAGGAATTGGATCTTATAATGTTGCTGCCAAAGAAGCCTTGCTGCTGCACATTAATTAGCCAAGTTAGAAACACATTTTACATGTGCATCATGTGGAACACAAGTCAACCGTGTGGCTTCCCTAATTCAGCACATGTTCAATAAAGTGCACATTAAACACATGGCCTGGAAGGAGCTCCTGCACGTTTGGATTCTACACGTTTTAAATGTAGCTGATGTAGCTTTCATAGCACACTTCCAAAGCTCATCTTTGCCTATAAAAAGAGAGCTCATCCATTGTAAATTCAACTTGATTTGTAGTAAAGAAATGCTGCCAATTTTCAGCTTTCACTCTCAAGTTCAACCTTGTGCATTGTTATCTTGCACCTCCTCTAGCTTCTTTCCCCTTTGGAAAGCCTACTGAGTTAGAGATCTACCAAAACATCCATTCAAACACCACCAGACAATTTCACAAACACCTTGAGTACGCTCCGAACCTCCACTGTTTTCTCTCAATCCGCTGCTACTTCTCTGAGTTTTGGAGCTTCTTCTGCATGTCTAGGAGTAGCTTCCATCAACGAGGTTGACGAAGTGGAGGAAGTGGAGGGAGTGGAGGAAGTGGAGGAAGTGGACAAAGTGGAAGAAGTGGAGGAAGTGGACAAAGTGGACGAAGTGGAGGTAGTTGAGGAAGTGTAGGAAGTGTAGGAAATGGAGGAAGTTGAGGAAGTGGAGGAAGTTGACGAAGAGGACGAAGTGCACGATGATGAGGAAGTAGACGAAGTGGAGGGAGTGGAGGACGTGGACGAAGCTGACGAAGTAGAAGAAGTGGAGGAAGTTGCGGAAGTGGAGGAAATGGACAAAGTGGAGGAAGTGGACGAAGTTGACGAAGTGGAGGAAGTGGACGTAGTTGACGAGGTGGACGACGTGGACGTAGTGGACGAAGTGAAGGAAGCGGATGAAGAGGAGGAAGTGGAGGAAGTTGAGGAAGTGCAGGATGTGGAGGAAGTGGAGGAGGTAGAGGAAGTGGAGGAAGTCGACGAAGTGGAGGAAGTAGACGAAGTGGACGATGTTAAGGAAGTGAAGGCAGTTGAGGAACTGCACGAAGTGGAGGAAGTGGAGGAAGTTGACGAAGAGGACGAAGTGGACGAAGTGGTCGAAGTGGAGGAAGTGGATGGAGAGGAGGAAGTGGAGGAAGTGGAGGATGTGTAGGAAGTGGACGAAGTCGACGAAATGGACGACGTGGAGGAAGTGGACGAACTAGACGATGTGGAGGAAGTTGAACAAGTGGACGAAGTTGATGAAGTGAAGGAAGTGGAGGAAGTTGACGAAGTGGAAGAAGTGGAAAAAGTCGACGAAGTGGTGGAAGTGTACGAAGTGTAGGAAGTGGACGAAGTTGACAAATTGGACAAAGTGGACGAAGTGGAAGAAGTGGACGAAGTGGTCGAAGTTGAGGAAGTGGAGGAAGTGGTGGAAGTGGAGGAAGTGGACGAAGTAGAGCAAGTGGAGGAAGTGGACGAAGTTGAGGAAGTGGAGGTAGTGGACGTAGTGGACGAAGTGAAGGAAGCAGAGGAAGAGGAGGAAGTGGAGGAAGTTGAGGAAGTGCAGGAAGTGGAGGAAGTGGAGGAAGTGGAGGAAGTTGAGGAAGTGGAGGAAGTGGACGAAGTTGAGGAAGTAGACGAAGTGGACGGTGTTAAGGAAGTGAAGGAAGTTGAGGAAGTGCACGAAGTGGAGGAAGTTGACGAAGAGTACAAAGTGGAGGAAGATGACGGAGTGGTCGAAGTGGAGGAAGTGGAGGGATAGGAGGAGGTGGAGGAAGTGGAGGATGTGTAGGAAGTGGAGGAAGTGGACGAAGTCGACGAAATGGACGATGTGGAGGAAGTGGACGAACTAGACGATGTGGACGACGTGGACGAAGTGAACGAAGGGGACGAAGTGGAGCAAGTGGACGACGTGGAGGAAGTGGACGAAGTTGACGAAGAGGAAGAAGTGTTGCAAGTGGAGGAAGTGGAGGAAATGGAGGAACTGGAGGAAGTGGAGGAAGTTGATGAAGGTGACGAAGTGTAGGAAGTGGAGGATGTTGATGAAGGTGACAAAGTGGACGAAGTGAAGGAAGTGGACGAAATGGAGGAAGTGTAGGAAGTGGAGGAAGTGGACGAAGTCGACGACATGGAAGAAGTGGACGAACTAGACGAAGTGGACGACGTGGACGAAGTGGAGGAAGTGGAGTAAGTGGACGAAGTGTAGGAAGTGGAGGAAGTGGAGGAAGTGGAGGGAATGAAGGCAATGGAGGAAGTGGACGAAGTGGAAGAAGTGGAGGAAGTGGAGGAAGTTGACGAAGTGGAGTAAGTGGAGGAAGTAGACGAAGTGGAGGAAGTGAACGAAGTGGACGAAGTGGACGAAGGGCATGAAGTGGAGCAAGTGAACGAAGTGAAGGAAGTTGACGAAGTGAAGGAAGTTGACGAAGTGGATGAAGTGGACGAAGGGGACGAAGTGGAATAAGTGAAGGAAGTGGAGGAAGTGGAGGAAGTGGAGGAATTAGATGAAGTGGAGGAAGTGGAGGAAGTGGAGCAAGTGAACGAAGTGGAGGAAGTGGAGAAAGTTGACGAAGTGGATGAAGTGGACGAAGGGGACGAAGTGGATCAAGTGAAGGAAGTGGAGGAAGTCGAGGAAGTAGAGGAAGTTGAAGAAGTGGACGAACTAAAGGAAGTGGGGGAAGTGTACGAAGTGGAGGAAGTGGAGGAAGTGGTGGAAATGGAGGAAGTGGACGAAGTGGTGGAAGTGGACGAAGTGGAAGAACTGGACGAAGTGGACGTAGTGGAAGAAGTGGACGAAGTTGACGAAGGGGACGAAGTGGAGGAAGTAGAGGAAGTGGAGGAAGTGGAGGAAGTGGAGGTAGTGGTCGAAGTGGACGAAGTGGAGGAAGTGGGGGAAGTGGAGGAAGTGGAGGAAGTGGAGGAAGTAGTCGAAGTGGAGGAAGTGGAGGAAGTGAAGGAAGTGGAGGAAGTGGAAGAAGTTGAAGAAGTGGATGAAGTTGACGAATTTGACGAAGTCGAGGAGGTGGTGGAAGTGGAAGAAGTGGAGGAAGTAGACGATGTGGACGAAGTTGACGAAGTGGACGAAGTGGAGGAACTGGACGAAGTACAGGTAGTTGACGAAATGGACGAAGTGGAGGAACTGGACGAAGTGGAGGAAGTTGAGGAAGTGGACGAAGTGGATGAAGTGAAGGAAGTGGAGGAAGTGGAGGAAGTGGCAGAAGTTGAAGAAGTGGACGAAGTGGAGGAAATGGAGGAAGTGGACGAAGTGGTCGAAATGGACGAAGTAGAGAAAGTGGAGGAATCGGACGAAGCAGAGGAAATGGACAAAGTGGACTAAGTTATTGAAGTGGAGGAAGTGCACGAAGTGCACGAAGGGGACGAACTGGACGAGGTGGAGGAAGTGGAGGAAGTGGACGAAGTAGTCGATGTGGACGAAGTGGAAGAAGTGGAGGAAGTGGAAGAAGTTGAAGAAGTTGACAAAGTTGACGAAGTGGAGGAAGGGGAGGAAGCGGAAGAAGTGGAGGAAGTAGAAGAAGTGGAGGAAGTTGAAGAAGTGGACGAAGTGGACGAAATGGACGAAGTGGAGGAAGTGGAGGAAGTTGACGAAGTGGAGCAAGTGAAGGAAGTGGAGGACGTGGAGGACGTGGAGGAAGTGGAGGAAATGGAGGAAGTGGACGAAGTGGTCGAAGTGGATGAAGTGGACGAAGTGGAAGAAGCTGACGAAGTGGACGTAGTGGAAAAATTGGACGAAATGGAGGAAATGGAGGAAGTGGGGGAAGTTGAAGAAGTGGAGGAAGTGGAGGAAGTGGACGAAGTTGAGGAAGTATGGGAAGTGGACGATGTGGAGGAAGTGGAGGAAGTTGACGAAGTGGAGGAAGTGGAGGAAGTGGAAGAAGAGGACGAAGGGGACAAAGTGGAGCCAGTGAACGAAGTGGAGGAAGTGGACGAAGTGGAACAAGTTGACGAAGTGGAGGAAGTGGAGGAACTGGATGAAGTAGAGGAAGTTGACGAAGTGGAGGAAGGGGACAAAGTGGAGCAAGTGAAGGAAGTGGAGGAAGTGGAAGAAGTTGAAGAAGTGGACGAAGTGGAGGAAATGGAGGAAGTGGAGGAAGTGAACGAAGTGGAGGAAGTGGAGGAATTGGAGGAAATGGAGGAAGTGGAGGTAGTGGACGAAGTTGAGGAAGTGTAGGAAGTGGACGATGTGGAGGAAGTGGAGGAACTTGACGAAGTGGAGGAGGTGGAGGAAGTGGAGGAAGTGGAAGAAGTGGACGAAGGGGACAAAGTGGAGCAAGTGAACGAAGTGAAGGAAGGGGACGAAGTGGAACAAGTTGACGAAGTGGAGGAAGTGGAGCAACTGGATGAAGTAGAGGAAGTTGACAAGGTGGACGAAGGGGACGAAGTGGAGCAAGTGAAGGAAGTGGAGGAAGTGGAAGAAGTTGAAGAAGTGGACGAAGTGGAGGAAGTGGAGGAAATGGAGGAAATGGAGGAAGTGGACGAAATGGTCAAAGGGGACGAAGTGGAAGAAGCTAACGGAGTGGACGTAGTGGAGGAATTAGACGAAATGGAGGAAGTGGAGGAAGTTGAAGAAGTGGAGGAAGTGGAGGCAGTGGAGGAAGTCGGGGAAGTGTAGGAAGTAGACGAAGTGGACGAAGTGGAGGAAATTGACGAGGTGGAGGAAGTGGAGGAAGTTGAGGAGGTTGAGAAGTGGACGAAGTGGAGGAAATGGAGGAAGTTGATGAAGTGGAGGAAATGGAGGAAGTGGATGAAGTGGAGGAAGTGGACGAAGTGGAGGAAGTGGTGGAAATGGAGGAAGTGGAGAAGTGGACGAAGTGGAGGAAGTGTAAGAAATGGAGGAAGTGATTGAAGTGGTCGAAGTGGAAGAAGTGGACGAAATGGGGGAAGTCGAGGAAGTGGAGGAAATGGAGGAAGTGGACAAAGTGGTCGAAGTGGTCGAAGTGGACGAAGGGGAAGAAGTGGACGAAGCAGAGGAAGTGGACGAGGTGGTTGAAGTGGAGGAAGTGGACGAAGTGGATGAAGGGGACGAAGTGGAGAAAGTCGAGGAAGTGGAGAAAGTGGACGAAGTGGTCGAAGTGGACGAAGTGGAAGAAGTGGAAGAAATGGAGTATGTGGAAGCAGTTGAAGAAGGGGATCAAGTTGATGAAGTTGACGAAGTGGAGGAAGTGGAAGAAGTGGAGGAAGTAAACGAAGTGGAGAAAGTTGACGAAGTGGACGAAGTGGAGGAGCTGGACGAAGTGGAGGAAGTTGACGAAATGGACGAAGTGGAGGAAGTGGAGGAAGTTGACGAAGTGGACGAAGTGGTCAAAGTGGAGGAAGTGGAGGAAGTGGAAGAAGTGGAGGAAGTGGACGAATTGGACGAAGTGGAGGAAGTGGAGGTAGTGGAGGAAGTTGATGAAGCGGACGAAGTTGAGGAAGTGTTGGAAGTAGACGAAGTGGAGGAAATTGATGAAGTGGACGTAGTGGAGGAAGTGGAGGAAGTAGAGGATGTGGACGAAGTGGTTGAAGTGGAGGAAGTGGACAAATTGGATGACAGGGACAAAGTGAACGAAGTGGAGGAAGTCGAGGAAGTGGACGAAGTGGTAGAAGTGGAAGAAGTGGAGGAAGTGGAGGAAGTTGACGAAGTGGAGGAAGTTGACGAAGTGGACGAAGTGGACGAAGGGGACGAAGTGAAGCAAGTGAAGGATGTGGAGGAAGTGGAGGAAGTGGAAGAGGTTGAAAGTAGTGGACGAAGTGGAGGAAGTGGAGGAAGTGGAGGAAATGGAGGAAGTGGACGAAGTGGTCGAAGTGGACGAAGCTAACGAAGTAGACGTAGTGGACGAATTGGACGAAATGGAGGAAGTGGAGGAAGTGTACGAAGTGGACGAAGTGGAAGAAATGGAGGAAATGGACGAAGTGGTTGAAGTGGATGAAGTGGACGAAGTGGAAGAAGTGGACAAAGTGGTTGGAGTGGAGGAAGTGGACAAAGTGGACGATATGGACAAAGTGAACGAAGTGGAGGAAGTCGAGGAAGTGGACGAAGTGGTAGAAGTGGATGAAGTGGAGGAAGTGGAGGAAGTGGAGGAAGTGGAGGAAGTTGACGAAGTGGACGAAGTGGACGAAGGGGACGAAGTGGAGCAAGTGAAGGATGTGGAGGAAGTGGAGGAAGTGGAAGAGGTTGAAGCAGCGCAGGAAGTGGACAAAGTGGACGAAGTGGAGGAAATGGAGGAAGTGGACGAAGTGGTCGAGGTGGACGAAGGGGAAGAAGCTAACGAAGTAGACGTAGTGGACGAATTGGACGAAATGGAGGAAGTGTACGAAGTTGACGAAGTGCAAGAAATGAAGGAAATGGACGAAGTGGTCGAAGTGGAAGCAGTGGAAGAAGTGGACGAAGTGATTGGAGTGGAGGAAGTGGACAAAGTGGACGACAGGGACAAAGTGAACGAAGTGGAGGAAGTGGACGAAGTGGACGAAGTGGACGAAGTGGACAAAGGGGACGAAGTGGAGGAAGTGGAGGAAGTGGATGAAGTAGAGGAAGTTGACAAAGTGGACGAAGGGGACGAAGTGGACGAAGGGGACGAAGTGGAGGAAGTGGAGGAAGTGGAGGAAGTTGAAGAAGTGGAGGAAGTGGAGGAAGTGGAGGAAATGGAGGAAGTGGACGAAATGGTCAAAGGAGACGAAGTGGATGAATTGGACGAAATGGAGGAAGTGGAGGAAGTGAAGGAAGTGTACGAAGTGGACGAAGGGGAAGAAATGGAGGAAATGGACGAAGTGCTTGAAGTGGAGGAAGTGGAAGAAGTGGACGAAGTGGAAGAAGTGGACGAAGTGGTTGGAGTGGAGGAAGTGGACAAAGTGGACGACAGGGACGAAGTGAACGAAGTGGAGGAAGTGGAGGAAGTTGACGAAGTAGACGAAGTGGACGAAGGGGACGAAGTGGAGCAAGTGAAAGATGTGGAGCAAGTGGAGGAAGTGGAAGAGGTTGAAGAAGTGGACGAAGTGGAGGAAGTGCACGAAATGGAGGAAGTGGACGAAGTGGATGAAGCGGTCGAAGTGGGCGAAGTGGAGGAAGTTGACAAAGTGGACGAAGGTGACGAAGTGGAGCAAGTGAAGGAAGTGGAGGAAGTGGACGCAGTGGATGATGTGGTCGAAGTGGAAGCAGTGGTGGAAGTTGAAGTGGACGAAGTTGATGAAGTGGACGAAGTGGACGAAGTGGAGGAAGTAAACGAAATGGAGGAAGTGGAGGAATTGGAGGAAGTGGAGGAAGTGGAGGAAGTTGAGGAAGTTGACGATGTGGAGGAAGTTGACGACGTGGAGGAAGTTGACGACGTGGAGTAAGTGGAGGAAGTGGAGGAAGTTGACGAAGTGGACGAGGGGGACGAAGTGAAGGAAGTGGAGGAAGTGGACGAAGTAGACGAAGTTGAAGAAGTGGAAGAAGTGCACGAAGTGGAGGAATTGGAGGCGGTGGAGGAAATGGAGGAAGTGGACGAGGACGAAGTTGACGAAGTGGACGAAGTGGAAGAAGTGGACGAACCGGAAGAAGGGGTCCAAATGGACGAAGTGGACGAAGTTGATTAGGTGGAGGAAGGGGACAAAGTTGACGAAGGGGACGAAGTGGAGGAGGTGGACGAAGTGGAGGAAGTGGACGAAGTGGTCAAAGTGGACGAAATGGACGAAATGGACGAAGTGTAAGAAGTGGAGGAAGTTGAGGAAGTGGAGGAAGTGGACTAAGTGGAGGAAGTGGAGGAAGTGGAGGAAGTGGATGAAGTGGAAGAAGTGGACGAAGTGGTTGAAGTGGAGAAAGTTGACAAAGTGGACGAAGGTGACGAAGTGTAGCAAGTGAAGGAAGTGGAGGAAGTGGATGAAGTGGTCGAAGTGGACGAACTAGACGAAGTGGAAGCAGTGGTGGAAGTTGAAGTGGACGAAGTTGATGAAGTGGACGAAGTGGAGGAAATAAACGAAATGGAGGAATTGGAGGAAAAGGAGGAAGTAGAGGAAGTGGAGGAAGTTGAGGAAGTCGACGAAGTGGACGAAGTGGAGGAAGTGGACGACGTGGAGTAAGTGGAGAAAGTGGAGGAAGTGGAGGAAGTGGAGGAAGTTGACGAAGTGGACGAAGTGGACGAAGTGGACGAGGGGGACGAAGTGGAGGAAGTAGAGGAAGTGGACGAAGTGGAGGAAGTGGACCAAGTGGAGGAAGTGGAGGAAGTGGACGAAGTGGTCGAAGTGGACGAAATGGACGAAATGGACAAAGTGGAAGAAGTGGAGGAAGTGGAGGAAGTAGATGAAGAGGAGGAAGTGGGGGAAGTGGAGGAATTGGAGGAAATGGAAGAAGTGGAGAAAGTGGAGGAAGATGAGGAAGTTGAGGAAGCGGCCGAAGCGGAGGAAGTAGACGAAGTGGAGGAAGTTGACGAAGTGGAGGATGTGGACGAAGTGGAGGATGTGGACGAAGTTGATGAAGTGGAGGAAGTGGAGGAAGTTGACGCAGGGGACGAAGTGGAGCAAGTAAAGGAAGTGGTGGAAGTGGAGGAAGTGGAGGAAGTGAAGGAAGTTTAAGAAGTGGACAAAGTGGAGGAAGTGGAGGAAATGGAGGAAGTCGAGGAAGTTGAAGAAGTGGACGAGGTGGAGGAAGGGGAGGAAGTGGAGGAAATGGAGGAATGGGACGAAGAGGAGGAAGTGGACGAAGAGGAGGAAGTGAATGAAGTTGACGAAGTGGTCGAAGTGGACGAAGTGGAAGAAGTGCACGAAGTCGAGGAAGTGGAGGAAATGGAGAAAGTGGACAAAGTGGTGGAAGTGGACGAAGTGGAGAAGTTGACGAAGTGGAAGAAGTGGACGAAATGGACGAAGTGAAAAGAGTGGACGAAGTAGAGGAAGTGGAGGAAGTTGACGAAGTGGAGGAAGTGGAGGAATTTGACAAAGTGGACGAAGTGGACAAAGGGGACAATGTGGAGGAAGTGGAGGAAAATGAAGAAGTGGACAGAGTGTACGAAGGGGACGACGCAGACGAAGGCGACGAAGTGAACGAAGCGGACGAAGTGGACGAAGGGGACCAAGTGGAGCAAGAGAAGGAAGTGGAGGAGGTGGAGGTAGTGGACGAAGTGGTCGAAGTGGACTAAGTGGAAGAAGTGGACGAAGGGGAAGAAGTGGACGAACTGGAGGAAGTGGACGAAGTTGACGATGGGGACGAAGTGGAGGAAGAGGACGAAGTTGACGAAGGGGACAAAGTGGAGGAAGTGGACGAAGTGGGGGAAGTGGAGGAAGATGAGGAAGTGGACGAAGTGGAGGAAGTAGACGAAGTGGAGGAAGTGACAAAGTGGAGGAAGTGGTGGAAGTTGACGAAGGAGACGAAGTGGAGCAAGTAAAGGAAGTGTTGGAAGTGGACGAAGTTTAAGAAGTGGACGAAGTGGACGCAGTTCACGAAGTTGACGAAGTGGATGAAGTTTACGAAGTTGACGAACTGGACGAAGATGACGAAGTTAAGGAAGTTGAGGAAGTGGAAGAAGTGGACGAAGTGGAAGAAGTTGACGAAATGGACGCAGTGGAAGAAGTGGTCGAAATGGACGAAGTAGAAGAAATGGACGAGGTGGAGCAAGGGAAGGTAGTGGAGGAAGTGGCGGAAGTAGGGGAAGTGGAGGAAGTTGACGTAGTGGATGAAGCAGACGAAGGGGACGAAGTGGAGAAGGTGAAGGAAGTGGAGGGAGTGGAGGAAGTCGAGGAAGTTGAAGAAGTTGACAAAGTGGTGTAAGTGGACGAAATGGACGAAGGGGAAGAAGAGGGTGAAGTTGACGAAGTGGACAAAATGGACGAAGTGAAAAGAGTCGATGAAGTGGAGGAAGTTGACGAAGTGGAGGAAGTGGAGGAATTTGACGAAGTGGACGAAGTGGACGAAGTGGACGAAGTGGACGAAGTGGACGAAGTGGACGAAGGGGACGAAGTGGAGGAAGTGGAGGAATATGATGAAGTGGACAAAGTGTACGAAGGGGACGACGCAGACGAAGGCGACGAAGTGAACGAAGCGGACGAAGTGGAGCAAGTGAAGGAAGTGGACGAAATGGCGAAATTGTCGAAGTGGTCGAAGTGGAGGAAGTGGAGGAAGTGGACTAAGTGGTCGAAGTGGACTAAGTGGACGAAGTGGAAGAAGTGGACGAAGTGGAAGAAGTGGACGAAGTGGAGGAAGTGGTCGAAGTTGACGATGGGGACGAAGTGGAGGAAGTGGACGAAGTGGGGGAAGTGGAGGAGAAAATGGAGGAAGTGGAGGAAGTGGTGGAAGTGGTCGAAGTTGACGAAGTGGGGAAGTGGACGAAGTGGAGGAAGTGGACAAAGTGGACGAAGTGGAGGAAAATGACGAAGTTGACGAAGTGGTCGAAGTGGACGAAATGGACGAAGTCGAAGAAGTGGAGGAAATGGAGGAAGTGGACGAAGTGGAGGAAGTGGTGGAAGTAGACAAAGTGGAGCAAGTGGTGGATGAATTGAAGGAAATGGAGGAAGTGAACGAAGTGGTGGAAGTAGACGAAGTGGAGAAGTTACACGAAGTGGACGAAGTGGAGGAAGTGGACGAAATGGACGAAGTGGAAGAAGTGGACGAAATGGACGAAGTGGAAGAAGTGGACGAAGTTGACGAAGTGGACGAAGTGGACGAAATGTACGAAGTGGACGAAATGGACGAGGTGGAAGAATTGGGCGAAGTTGACGAAGTGGAGGAAGTGGAGGAAGTGGAGAAAGTGGAGAAAGTGGACGAAGTGGAGGAAAATGACGAAGTGGACGAAGTGGAAGAAGTGGAGGAAGTAGACAAAGTGGGGGAAGTGGATGAATTGAAGGAAATGGAGGAAGTGGACGAAGTGGTGGAAGTAGACGAAGTGGAGGAAGTGGACGAAATGGACGAAGTGGTGGAAGTGGACGAAGTGGAGGAAGTGGACGAAATGGACGAAGTGGAAAAAGTGGACGAAATGGACGAAGTGGAAGAAGTGGATGAAGTTGACGAAGTGGACGAAGTATACGAAGTTGACGAAATGGACGAGGTGGAAGAATTGGGCGAAGTTGACGAAGTGGAGGAAGAGGAGGAAGTGGACGAAGTGGAGAAAGTAGAGGAACTTGAATAAGTGAACCTAGTGGACGAAGTGTAGGAAGTGGAGGAAGTGGACGAAATGGTGGAGGTGGAAGAAGTGGACGGAGTGGAAGAAGTGGACGAAGTGGTCGAAGTCGGCGAAGTTCACGAAATTGAGGAAGTGGATGAAGTGGACGAAGTGGAAGAAGTGGACAAAGTGGAGGATGTGGACGAGGTGGAGGAAGTTGACGAAGTGAAGGAAGTGGAGGAAGGGGTGGAAGTCGACGAAGGGGACGAAGTGGAGCAAGTGAAGGAAGTGGTGGAAGTGAAGGAAGTGGAGGAAGTTGAAGAAGTGGACGAAGTTCACGAAGGTGATGAAGTGGACGAAGAAGACTATGTGGAGGAAGTGGAGGAAGTAGAGGAAGTGGAAGAAGTAGACGAAATGGAAGAAGTAGACGAAGTGGAGGAAGTTGACGAAATGGACGAAATGGAAAAAGTGGACGAAATGGACAAAGTGGATGAAGTGGACGAAGTTGACGAAGTGGACGAAGGGGACGAAGTGGAGCAACGAAAGGAAATGGAGGAAGTTGACGAAGTGGAGAAGGTGAAGGAAGTGGAGGAAGTGGAGGAAGTGGAGGAAGTTGAAGAAGTGGAGGAAGTGGAGGAAGTGGAGGAAGTGGAGCAAGTGGAAGAAGAGGATGAAGTTTACGAAGTTGAGGAAGTGGACGAAGTTGACGAAGTGGAGGAAGTGGATGAAGCTGACGAAGTGGAGGACGTTGACAAAGTGGACGAAGTTGACGAAGTGGAGGAATTTGACGAAGTGGACGAAGTGGACGAAGGGGACGAAGTGGAGGAAGTGGAGGAAGTTGAAAAAGTGGACATAGTGCGAAGGGGACGAAGCGGACGAAGTGAAGGAAGTCGAGGAAGTGGAGGAAGTGGAGGAAGTTGATGAAGTGGACGAAGTCGACGAAGGGGACGAAGTGGAGCAAGTGAAGGAAGTGGAGGAAGTGGAGGAAATGGACGAAGTGGTCGAAGTGGACTAAGTGGAGGAAGTGGACGAAGTGGTCGAAGTGGACTAAGTGGAGGAAGTGGACGAAGTGGACGAAGTGGACGAAGTGGAAGAAGTGGACGAAGTGCAAGAAGCGGAGGAACTGGACGAAGTGGAGGAAGTGGATGAAGTTGACGATGGGGACGAAGTGGAGGAAGTGGACGAAGTAGGGGAAGTGGAGGAAGTGGAGGAAATGGAGGAAGTGGTCGAAGTGGACGTAGTGGACGAAGTTGACGAAGTGGGGAAAGTGGACGAAGTGGACAAAGTCGAGGAAGTGGAGGAAAAGGACGAAGTTGACGAAGTGGTCAAAGTGAATGAAGTGGACGAAATGGACAAAGTGGAAGAACTGGAAGAAGTGGAGGAGGTGGAGGAAATGGATGAAGTGGAAGAAGTGGACGAACCGGACGAAGGGGTCGAAATGGACGAAGTGGACGAAGTGGATGAAGTGGAGGAAGTGGAGGAAGTGGATGAAGTGGACGAAATGCACGAAATGGAAGAAGTGGACGAAATGGACGAAGTGGAAGAAGTGGACGAAGTTGACGAAGTGGACGAAGTGTACGAAGTGGACGAAATGGACGAGGTGGAAGAATTGGGCGAAGTTGACGAAGTGGAGGAAGTGGAGGAAGTGGACGAAGTTGAGAAAGTAGAGGAACTTGAAGAAGTGAACCTAGTGGACGAAGTGGAGGAAGTGGACGAAGTTGAGAAAGTAGAGGAACTTGAAGAAGTGAACCTAGTGGACGCAGTGGAGGAAGTGGAGGAAGTGGATGAAGTGGTGGAGGTGGAAGAAGTGGACGGAGTGGAAGAAGTGGTCGAAGTCGGCGAAGTTGACGAAATTGATGAAGTGGACGAAGTGGAAGAAGTGGACGAAGTGGAGGATGTGGACGAGGTGGAGGAAGAGGACGAGGGGATGTGGACGAAGTTGACGAAGTGGAGGAAGGGGAGGAAGTTGACGAAGGGGACGAAGTGGAGCAAGTGAAGGAAGTG
Source organism: Vigna nakashimae (assembly GCA_034642375.1). NCBI lineage: Eukaryota > Viridiplantae > Streptophyta > Magnoliopsida > Fabales > Fabaceae > Vigna > Vigna nakashimae. The sequence goes on from CM067765.1 coordinate 35,117,678, forward strand.
GTGGAAGTGGAGGAAGTGGAGGAAGTTGAAGAAGTGGACGAAGTTCACGAAGGTGATGAAGTGGACGAAGAGGACTAAGTGGAGGAAGTGGAGGAAGTGGAAGAAGTGGACGAAGTGGAGGAAGTTGACGAAATGGACGAAATGGAAGAATGGGACGAAATGGACAAAGTGGATGAAGTGGACGAAGTTGACGAATTGGACGACGGAGACGAAGTGGAGCAACGGAAGGAAGTGGAGGAAGTGGAGGAAGTTGACGAAGTGGAGAAGGTGAAGGAAGTGGAGGAAGTAGAGGAAGTGGAGGAAGTTGAAGAAGTGGAGGAAGTGGAGGAAGTGGAGGAAGTGGAAGAAGAGATGAAGTTTACGAAATGGCGGAAGTGGCCGAAGTTGACGAAGTGGAGGAAGTGGATGAAGCTGACAAGTGGAGGACGTTGACAAAGCGGACGAAGTGGAGGAATTTGACGAAGTGGACGAATGGGACGAAGTGGAGGAAGTTGAAAAAGTGGACATAGTGCGAAGGGGACGAAGCGGACGAAGTGGAGCAAGTGAAGGAAGTGGAGGAAGTGGAGGAAGTTGATGAAGTGGACGAAGTCGACGAAGGGGACGAAGTGGAGCAAGTGGAGGAAGTGGAGGAAATGGACCAAGTGGTCGAAGTGGACTAAGTGGAGGAAGTGGAGGAAGTGGACGAATTGGTCGAAGTGGACTAAGTGGAGGAAGTGGAGGAAGTGGACGAAGTGGAAGAAGTGGACGAAGTGCAAGAAGCGGAGGAAGTGGAGGAAGTGGAGGAAGTTGACGATGGGGACGAACTGGAGGAAGTGGACGAAGTGGGGGAAGTGGAGGAAGTGGAGGAAATGAAGGAAGTGGTCGAAGTGGACGTAGTGTACGAAGTTGACGAAGTGGGGAAAGTGGACGAAGTGGACAAAGTCGAGGAAGTGGAGGAGAAGGACGAAGTTGACGAAGTGGTCAAAGTGAATGAAGTGGTCGAAATGGACGAAGTGGAGGAACTGGAGGAAGTGGAAGAGGTGGAGGAAGTGGACAAAGTGGTCGAAGTGGACGAGGACGAAGTTGACAAATGGATGAAGTGGACGGAGTGGAAGAAGTGGACGAACCGGACGAAGGGGTCGAAATGGACGAAGTGGATGAAGTGGAGGAAGTGGACGAAGTTGACGAAGTGGAGGAAGTGGAGGAAGTGGACGTAGTGGAGGAAGTGGAGGAAGTGGACGAATTTGACGAAGTGGAGGAAGTGGAGGAAGTGGAGGTAGTGGAGGAAGTGGACGAAGTGGACGAAGTGGACGAAATGGACGAAATGGACGATGTGGAAGAAGTGGAGGAAGTGGAGGAAGTGGACGAAGTGGAGGAAGTGGAGGAATTGGAGGAAATGGAAGAAGTGGAGGAAGTGGAGGAAGTTGAGGAAGTGGACGAAGTGGATGAAGTGAAGGAAGTGGAGGAAGTAGACGAAGTGGAGGAAGTTGACGAAGGGGAGGAAGTTGACGAAGTGGAGGAAGTTTACAAGGGGACGAAGTGCAGCAAGTAAAGGAAGTGGGGGAAGTGGAGGAAGTTTAAGAAGTAGACGAAGTGGACGCAGTTCACGATGGTGACGAAGTGGACGAAGTTGGCGAAGTGGACGAAGATGACGAAGTGGAGGAAATGGAAGAATTTAAGGAAGTGGAGGAAGTGGAGGAAGTGGAAGAAGTGGACGAAGTGGAGGAAGTTGAAGAAGTGGACGAAGAGGAGGAAGTGGAGGAAGTGGATGAAATGGAGGAAGTGGAGGAAATGGAGGAAGTGGACGAAGTTGACGAAGTGGTCGAAGTGGACGAAGTGGAAGAAGTGGACGAAGTCGAGGATGTGGAGGAATTGGAGGAAGTGGACGAAGTGGTGGAAGTGGATGAAGTGGAGAAGTTGAGGTAGTGGACGAAGTGGAGGAAGTGGACGAAATTGACAAAGGGGAAGAAGTGAAAAGAGTGGACGAAGTTGACGAAGTGTAGGAAGTTGACGAAGTGGAAAAGTGGAGGAAGTGGAGGAATTTGACGAAGTGGACGAAGTGGAAGAAGTTGACGAAGTGGAGGAAGGGGAGGAAGTTGACGAAGGGGACGAAGTGGAGCAAGTGAAGGAAGTGGTGGAAGTGGAGGAAGTGGAGGAAGTTGAAGAAGTGGACGAAGTTCACGAAGGTGATGAAGTGGACGAAGTTGACGAAGTGGTCGAAGTGGACGAAGTGGAAGAAGTGGACGAAGTCGAGGATGTGGAGGAATTGGAGGAAGTGGACGAAGTGGTGGAAGTGGATGAAGTGGAGAAGTTGAGGTAGTGGACGAAGTGGAGGAAGTGGACGAAATTGACAAAGGGGAAGAAGTGAAAAGAGTGGACGAAGTTGACGAAGTGTAGGAAGTTGACGAAGTGGAAAAGTGGAGGAAGTGGAGGAATTTGACGAAGTGGACGAAGTGGAAGAAGGGGACGAAGTGGAGGAAGTGGAGGAAGTTAAAGAAGTGGACGATGTGGACGAAGTGGAGGAAGTGGATAAAGTGTAGGAAGTTGACGAAAGGGACGAAATGGAGGAAGTGGACGAAGTGGAAGAAGTGGACGAAGTGGAAGATGTGGAGGAAGGGGAGGAAGTTGACGAAGGTGACGAAGTGGAGGAAGTGGAGGAAGTGGTGGAAGTGGAGGAAGTGAAGGATGCGGAAGTGGACGAAGTGGTCGAAATGGACGAAGTCGATGAAGTGGACCACGTGGACGAAGTGGACCACGTGGACGAAGTGGAAGAAGTGGAGGAAGCTGAAGAAGTGGAGGAAGTGGTCCAAGTGGACGAAGTGGAGGAAGTGGAGGAAGTGGAGGTAGTGGGGGAAATGGAGGGAGTGAACGAAGTGGTCGAGGTGGACGAAGTGGAAGAACTGGATGAAGTCGACGAAGTGACGAAGTGGAAGAAGTGGAGGAGGTGGAGGAAGTGGAGGAAGTTGAAGAAGTGGACGAAGTGGACGAAATAGAGGAGAGTGGAGGAAATGGAGGACGTTGACGAAGTGGACGAAGTGGAGCAAGTGGAGGAAGTGGAGGAAGTTGACGAAGTGGACGAAGTGTACGAGGTGGACGAAGTAGACGACCTGGACGAAGTGGAAGAAACTGAGGAAGTGGAGGAAGTCGACGAACTGGAGGAAGTAGACAAAGTGGAGGAAGTCGAGGAAGTTGAGGAAGTGGAGGAAGTTGACGAAGTGGAGGAAGTGGAGGAATGCAGGAAGAGGACGAAGTGGACGAAGTGGACGAAGGGGACGAAGTGGAGGAAATTGAAGAAGTGGACGACGTGGACGAAGTGGAAGAAGTGGAGAAAATGTAGGAAGTGGAAGAAGTGGAAGTGGAGGAAGTGGAGGAAGTGGAGGAAGTTGACCAAGTGGAGGAAGTGGACGAAGTGGAGGAAGTGGAAGAAGTGGTCGAAGTGGACGAAGGGCATGAAGTGGACGAAGTGGACGAAGAGGAAGAAGTGGAGGTAGTGGAGGAAGTGGAGGAAGTGGACGAAGTTGAAGAAGTGGATGAAGTGGAGGAAGTGGAGGAAGTAGATGAAGTGGAGGAAGTGGAGGAAATTGAGGATGTGGAGGACGTGGAGGAAGTGGAGGAAGTGGAGGAAATGGAGGAAGTGGACGAAGTTGAGGAAGTTGAGGAAGTCGATGAAGTGGACGAAGTGGAGGAAGTGGACGAGGTATAGGAAGTTGAGGAAGTGGACGAAGTGCAGGAAGTTCACGAAGTGGAGGAAGTGGAGGAAGTGGAGGAAGTTGACGAAGTGGAGGAAGTAGAGGAAGTCGAGGAGGTGGAGGAAGTGGAGGGAGTGGAGGAAGTGGAGGAAGTGGTCGAAGTGGACGAAGTGGAGGAAGTAGAGGAAGTTGACAAAGGGGACGAAGTGGAGGGAGTGGAGGAAGTGGAAGAAGTGGACGAAGTGGGGGAAGTGGAGGAAGTGGCCGAAGTGGACGAAGTGGTCGAAGTGGACGAAGTTGAGAAATGGACGAAGTGGAAGAAGTGGACAAAGTGGGCGAACTGCACGAAGTGGAGGAAGTGGGGGAAGCGGAGGAAGTTGAAGAAGTGGACGAAGTTGACGAAGTGGAGGAGGTGGTCGAAGTGGAGGAAGTAGACGAAGTGGACGAAGTGGTGGAAGGGGACGAAGTGGAGGAAGTGGAGGAAGTGGAGGAAGATGAGGAAGTGCAGGAAGTTGAGGAAGTTAAGGAAGTGAACGACGTGGAGGAGTGGAGGAAGTGGAGGAAATGGACGAAGTCGACGAAGTGGTCGAAGTGTAGGTACTAGAGCAAGTGGACAAAGTGGTCGAAGTCGACGAAGTGGTCGAAGTGGACGAAGTGGAAGAACTGGAAGAAGTGGAGGAAGTGGAGGAAGTGGAGGAAGTTGAGGAACTTGAAGATGTTGACGAAGTGGACGAAGTGGAAAAAGTGGAGGAATTGAAGGAAGTGGAGGAAATGGAGGAAGTGAACGAAGTGCTCGAAATGGAGCAAGTGGACGAAGTGTACGAAGTGGACCAAGTGGAAGAAGTGGTAGAAGTGAACGAAGTGGACGAAGTGGACGAAGAGGAAGAAGTGGAGGTAGTGGAGGAAGGGGAGGAAGTGGACGAAGTTGAAGAAGTGGACGAAGTTGATGAAGTGGATGAAGTAGAGGAAGTGGAGAGAAGTGGAGGAAGTAGATGAAGTGGAGGAAGTGGAGGAAATTGAGGATGTGGAGGACGTGGAGGAAGTGGAGGAAATGGAGGAAGTAGACGAAGTGGAGGAAGTGGACGAAGTTGAGTAAGTTGAGGAAGTGGACGAAGTGGAGGAACTGGACGAGGTTAAGGAAGTTGAGGAAGTGGACGAAGTGCAGGAAGTTTACGAAGTGGAGGAAGTGGAGGAAGTGCAGGAAGTTGACGAAGTGGAGGAAGTAGAGGAAGTCGAGGAGGCAGAGGAACTGGAGGGAGTGGAGGAAGTGGAGGAAGTGGTCGAAGTGGAGGAAGTGGAGGAAGTAGAGGGAGTTGACGAAGGGGACGAAGTGGAGGGAGTGGAGGAAGTGGAAGAAGTGGACGAAGTGGGGGAAGTGGAGGAAGTGGAGGAAGTGAACGAAGTGGACGAAGTGGTCGAATGGACGAAGGGGAGACAAGGACGAAGTTGACGCAGTGGACGAAGTGGACAAAGTGCGCGAACTGGACGAAGTGGAGGAAGTAGGGGAAGCGGAGGAAGTTGAAGAAGTGGACGAAGTTGACGAAGTGGAGGAAGTGGTCGAAGTAGAGGAAGTAGACGAAGTGGACGAAGTGGAGGAAGGGGACGAAGTGGAGGAAGTGGAGGAAGTGGAGGAAGATGAGGAAGTGCTGGAAGTTGAGGAAGTTGAGGAAGTTAAAGAAGTGGACGAAGGGGATGAAGGGGACGAAGTGGAGAAACTGGAGGAAGTGGAGGAAGTGGACGAAGTGGAGGACGTGGACGAAGTGGAGGAAGTGGAGAAAGTTGAATAACTGGAGGAAGTGGAGGAAATGGACGAAGTGGAGGAAGTGGAGGAAGTAGACGAAGTGGACGAAGAGGAGGAAGTTGAGGAAGCGAACGAAGTGGAGGAAGTGGATGAAGTTGAGGAAGCTGAGGAAGTGGACGAAGTGGAGGTGGTGGAAGAAGTGGAGGAAGTTGACGAAGTGGAGGAAGTGGAGGAAGTAGAGGAAGTTGATGAAGTGGATGAAGTGGACGAATTGGACGAAGTGGACGAAGGGGACGAATGGGACGAAGTGGAGGAAGTGAAGGAAGTGGAGGAAGTGGACGAAGAGGACGAAGTGGACGAAGTGGAGGAAGTGGACGAAGTCGAAGAAGTGGAGGAAATGGATGAGGTTCAGGAAGTGGAGGAAGTTGAGGAAATGGAGGAAGTGGACGAAGTGGACAATGGGGACGAATTGGAGCAAGTGAAGGAAGTAGAGGAAGTTGAAGAAGTGGACGAATTGGACGATGTGGAGGAAATGGTCGAAGTGGATGAAGTGGAGGAAGTTCACAAAGGGGACGAAGTGGACGAAGTTGACGAAGGGGACGACGTGGACGAAGTGGAGGAAGTTGACAAAGGGGACGAAGTGGACGAAGTTGACGAAGGGGACGACGTGGACGAAGTAGAGGAAGGGGACGAAGTAGTCAAAGTGGACGAAGTGGACGAACTGAACGAAGTGGACGAAGGGGAAGAAGTGGAAGAAGTGGAGGAAGTGAAGGAAGTGGAGGAAGTGGAGGAAATTGAGGAAGTTGAGGAAGTTGACGAAGTGGAGGAAGTGGAGGAAGTGGAAGAAGTGGAGGAAGTGGACGAAGCAGACCAAGTGAAGGAAGTGGAGGAAGTTGAGGAAGTTGAGGAAGTGGACGAAGTGGAGGCGGTGGAAGAAGTGGAGGAAGATATCGAATTGGACGATGGGGACGAAGGGGACGAAGGGGACAAAGTGGAGGAAGTTGAAGAAGTGGACGAAGTGGGGAAAGTGGAGGAAGTGGAGGAAGTAGTCGAAGTGGAGGAAGTGGCGAAGTTGACGAAGTGGAGGAAGTGGAGGAAGTGGATGAAGTGGAGGAATTGAAGTGGAGGAGGTTAAGGAAGTTGAGGAAACGGATGAAGTGGAGGAGGTGGAAGAAGTAGAGGAAGGTGACGAAGTGGAGGAAGTGGAGGAAGTTTACGAAGTGGACGAAGGGGACTAAGGGGACGAAGTGGAGGGAGTGGAGGAAGTGGAAGAAGTGGACAAAGTGGGGGAAGTGGAGGAAGTGGAGGAAGTGGCCGAAGCGAACGAAGTGGACGAAGTGGTCGAAGTGGACGAAGGGGAGAAATGGACGAAGTTAACGCAGTGGACGAAGTGGACAAAGTGGGCGAACTGGACGAAGTGGAGGAAGTAGGGGAAGCGGAGGAAGTTGAAGAAGTGGACGAAGTTGACGAAGTGGAGGAAGTGGTCGAAGTAGAGGAAGTAGACGAAGTGGACGAAGTGGAGGAAGGGGACGAAGTGGAGGAAGTGGAGGAAGTGGAGGAGGATGAGGAAGTGCTGGAAGTTGAGGAAGTTGAGGAAGTTAAGGAAGTGGACGAAGGGGATGAAGGGGACGAAGTGGAGAAACGGGAGGAGGTGGAGGAAGTGGACGAAGTGGAGGACGTGGAGGAAGTGGAGAAAGTTGAAGAACTGGAGGAAGTGGAGAAATGGACGAAGTGGAGGAAGTAGACGAAGTGGAGGAAGTTGAGGAAGCGAACGAAGTGGAGGAAGTGGATGAAGTTGAGGAAGCTGAGGAAGTGGACGAAGTGGAGGTGGTGGAAGAAGTGGAGGAAGTTGACGAAGTGGAGGAAGTGGAGGAAGTAGAGGAAGTTGATGAAGTGGATGAAGTGGACGAATTGGACGAAGTGGACGAAGTGGACGAAGGGGACGAATGGGACGAAGTGGAGGAAGTGAAGGAAGTGGAGGAAGTGGACGAAGAGGACGAAGTGGAGGAAGTGGACGAAGTGGACGAAGTGGAAGAAGTGGAGGAAATGGATGAGGTTGAGGAAGTGGAGGAAGTTGAGGAAATGGAGGAAGTGGACGAAGTGGACAATGGGGACGAATTGGAGCAAGTGAAGGAAGTAGAGGAAGTTGAAGAAGTGGACGAATTGGACGAAGTGGACGATGTGGACGAAGTGGACGAACTGAACGAAGTGGACGAAGGGGAAGAAGTGGAGGAAGTTGACGAAGTGGAGGAAGTGGAGGAAGTGGACGAAGCAGACCAAGTGAAGGAAGTGGAGGAAGTTGAGGAAGTTGAGGAAGTGGAGGAAGTGGAAGCGGTGGAAGAAGTGGAGGAATTTGACGAAGTGGAAGAAGATGACGAATTGGACGATGGAGACGAAGGGGACGAAGGGGACAAAGTGGAGGAAGTTGAAGAAGTGGACGAAGTGGGGAAAGTGGAGGAAGTGGAGGAAATGGAGGAAGTGGAGGAAGTGGACAAAATGGAGGAAGTGGAGGAAGTGGAGGAAGTAGTTGAAGTGGAGGAAGTGGCGAAGTTGACGAAGTGGAGGAAGTGGAGGAAGTGGACGAAGTGGAGGAATTGAACTGGAGGAGGTTGAGGAAGTTGAGGAAACGGATGAAGTGGAGGAGGTGGAAGAAGTGGAGGAAGGTGACGAAGTGGAGGAAGTGGAGGAAGTTGACGAAGTGGACGAAGGGGACGAAGGGGACGAAGAGGACGAAGGGGACGAAGTGGAGGAAGTTGAAGAAGTGGACGAAGTAGAGGAGGAAGTGGAAGAAGTAGAAGAAGTGGAGGAAGCGGAGGAAGTTGAGGAAGTTGAGGAAGTTGAGAAAGTGGACGAAGTGGAGGAGGTGGAAGAAGTGGAGGAACTTGACGAAGTGGAGGAAGTGGAGGAAGTTGACGAAGTGGATATAGTGGGCGAAGTGGACGAAATGGACGAAGGGGACAAAGAGGACGAAGGGGACGAAGTGGAGGAAGTGGAGGAAGTGGAGGAAATTGACGAATTGGACGAAGTGGAGGAAATGGAGGAAGTTGACGAAGGGGACGAAGGGGACGAAGGGGACTAAGATGTCACAGTGGACGAAGTAGACGAAGTGAACGATGTAGACGAAGTGGAAGATGTGGAAGAAGTGGAGGAGGTGGAGGAAGTTGAGGAAGTGGACGAAATGCACGAAGTGGACGAAGTGGATGAAGTGGAGGTAGTGGACCAAGTGGTCGAAGTGGACGAAATTGACGATGTTAACGAAGTGGACGAACTGGACGAAGTGGACTAAGTGGAAGAAGTGGACGAAGGTTACGAAGTGGACGAAGTGGAAGAAGTGGAGGAAGTTGACGAAGTCGAGGAAGTTGACGAAGTGGAGGAAGTGGAGGAAGTTCACGAAGTAGACGAAGTGGACGAAGGGGACGAAGTGGAGGAAGTGGAGGAAATTGAGGAAGTTGAAGAAGTTCATGAAGTGGGCAAAGTGGAGGATGTCGAGGAAGTGGAGGAAATGGAGGAACTTGAAGAAGTGGACGCAGTGGAGGAAGTGGAGGAAATGGACGAAGTTGAGGAAGCGGATGAAGTGGACGAAGGGGATGAAGTGGAGCAAGTGAAGGAAGTAGAGGAAGTGGAGGAAGTGGAGGAAGTGGAAGAAGTTGAAGAAGTGGACGAATTGGACGAAGTGGACGATGTGGAGGAAAGGGACGAAGTGGAGGAAGTGGATGAAGTTGACGAAGGAGACGAAGTGGACACAGTGGAGGAAGCGAACGAAGTGGAGGAAGTGGATGAAGTTGAGGAAGCTGAGGAAGTGGACGAAGTGGAGGTGGTGGAAGAAGTGGAGGAAGTTGACGAAGTGGAGGAAGTGGAGGAAGTAGAGGAAGTTGATGAAGTGGATGAAGTGGACGAATTGGACGAAGTGGACGAACGGGACGAATGGGATGAAGTGGAGGAAGTGAAGGAAGTGGAGGAAGTGGACGAAGAGGACGAAGTGGACAAAGTGGACGAAGTGGAGGAAGTGGACGAAGTGGAAGAAGTGGAGGAAATGGATGAGGTTGAGCAAGTGGAGGAAGTTGAGGAAGTCGAAGAAGTGGACGAATTGGACGAAGTGGACGATGTGGAGGAAATGGTCGAAGTGGACGAAGTGGAGGAAGTTGACAAAGGGGACGAAGTGGACAAAGTTGACGAAGGGGACGAAGTGGACGAAGTAGACGAAGGGGACGAAGGGGACGAAGTAGTCAAAGTGGACGAAGTGGACGAACTGAACGAAGTGGACGAAGGGGAAGAAGTGGAAGAAGTGGAGGAAGTGGAGGAAATTGAGGAAGTTGACGAAGTTGACGAAGTTGACGAAGTGGAGGAAGTGGAGGAAGTGGACGAAGCAGACCAAGTGAAGGAAGTGGAGGAAGTTGAGGAAGTTGAGGAAGTGGACGAAGTGGAGGCGGTGGAAGAAGTGGAGGAATTTGACGAAGTGGAGGGAGATGACGAATTGGACGATGGGTGATGGACGGGTCGCACCGCTCACAAAAATTGTTTGTGCATAAAAGAATGCAGTATAGTGCTAGGATTTGACTCCTAGGTCGTCTCTCAAGGACCAATATTGGTGGTTCAGTCTTAGATTAGTCACGAAGTGGGGGGGGTTTTGATAGTGTTTTTGGTTTTGGTGTGGAAATTTAAAATTAAACGGTAAAAATGGAACAGTAAATATTCAGAAACTGTAAAACGCAATTGACAGATTTTAACGATATAGAAAACAGTAATTTAGGAAAACGGTAAATTCAGTTGAAAACGTAAATCACGAGTGCGGTGAAAATAAAAATTAAGAATCAAATGAACAAAGTTTTGAAAATGCAAATTGAAAGCTGACAGAATTAAAATGCAGAGTGGAAATTACACTATCATTGAGAAAAGCTGAATGGAAATTACAATTAAAAATTTAATCCTTGAAACTGAAAATTTGAAAGAAATCTAAAACCTCCCCCATAGGGGAGGAGAAAAACAAAGCCAGAACGTCTGCTAATTTCTACTCCTAAAACTCTACGTTTCCATTTTTCCATTCATCCCACCATGTACACTTTTATTTTTGAATATCAATCTCACATTTTTCCAAGTGTTAACATTCCAGCCGTGACATTGTCATTTTACATGATGTTACTTTCCACTTGCTTTCCATTTGTACATGCTGTGAGAAATTAAGAGATCAACAAAGAATTAAGTTGTTTTCTTCCAAAAGAAAATGAATTGAAGGTGCTTTGTTTCAACCAAACCAAACTGTAATTTTTCTTGAAGTCTCCAGGATCTTTACATCTTTCAAATGTCCTAATTTCTATTTCCAAAATTTTCCTGTAATCAATAATGAAAATAATTAGCTCAGATAATTCAAATTAAGTAAAATAAGAATTTCTGATCAAATTCAGCACAATTAGGAAAAACGGGAAAATATTGGATAATTAAGCACAATTCCCTAATTAATTCTAGTACAATAAACTAAATGGAGTGTAGAAAATATTGATTCATCAAAATAGACCACACTTAGTCTTTTGCACTCCTGGGCAAAATCAAGACGCCAATCAGGGAATAGTTCAAAGGACTTTTAGGAATGGTGACACAAACTCAGCAGACAGAAAACAAAGACTAACGAGAAAAATAAACAGAATTTACACAGTTCTCAAGAATTATGGACCAATGAAAGAAGTAGAAATTTTCCAACACAAAATCAAGAAAAGCACATACTTACAGAAATCATCCAAGCAATTCAATACATAGGAAAATGATTAATCAGCTCAAGAGGTGATTTGAAAATAACAAAACCTCACAGATGCAATATAGTATTTCTCTCAAGTGTCTAGGGTAAATAATAATATCAGCTCGATGTACTCAAGAAAACAAACACAAGTAGACTTGGCAAGCTTCTAATTATCAATACTTAAAACATATGCATGTTCAGATCAAAAGGTCTTTACTGGGTTGTAATGGGGCCAAGGACAGGGGAGGATAAATTTGGATAAGTAGCTATAGCTCAGAAGAAATAGAGGTGCACTAGGGAAAAAAATGTAAACACAGTGAAATCTCACCCAAACCTCTAATTCAATCCTCTTCTCGACTCCATTATCCACAAAATTATTTTTCAATTTTTCTCTTTTTTTTTTTATCAAATTTTTTTTTTTTTTTTCATCCTGTCTTCTCTTTTTTTTTTTTTTTTTTATCACACAAGATGGATATAAATTATCATTTCAAAACATGATAAGGAACCAACTAGCCAATTCATCAGAATTCCCAAGGAGACCACACTTATTCACAAAATACTTCTATAGCTCCAGACTTTCCTATGGTTAAGGTAATCATTTATTTTTCACTTAGGATCAGTGTATGAGCTTTAACACAAAGAAATATATACAGTATAGGCTCAAAGGGGTTATCAAAGGATAATAACAAGGTAGGCTTATTTGGCTAAAGAGGCTCAAGAACAAAAATTGCCTTTATCACTTCTAAACATGCATATAAATCAAGTATATCAATAAGAATCAAGCCAAGGCATATGTGCAAGAAATCAAGATACATATCACACACAAGAAAGAAAATTAAGTGGCTCAAATCTCAAGCAGGGTATTCGTCACAATCAAATCAACCTCTTAAACATTATAATCATCTTCCAAGCAGAGAAAAGCAAGGATTTCCAACCATAAGTATTAAGTAAGTGAAGGAAAAATCTACAACTTAAACCTCATCCAGAAATCAAGAGAAAAATGTAAAATTTATTGCACTCAAGACACACTAAAACAACTTAAAACAGAAAAAATTTAACACTTAAAAACAAAAAATTTAACACACAAAATAAATACTAACAGAACTAACAGAAAAATCAGAATTTCTCCCAGTAGACCACACTTAAATCACACAATGTCCTCAGTGTGTCACAATCATCAGATTATCAATTTCAGAGCAGCCAAATAATATAGACAAGTGCAATACAAAGTTAGGAAAAATGGGAAGAAATTTTTCAGTAACATCCATCAGTAGATGTTATCAGGGACATCCATCAGCAGATGTCTAAAACACCTAGCACCCATCAGTAGATGCTAATAATTTTTTTTTTTATTATTTATTTTTTATTTTTTATTTTTTATTTTTTATTTTATTTTTTTTTTTTTTGAAAAAGGAGATGACCGGCACTGTGACAACAGTTTCAGTGGCGAAGACCGGAACTGTTGCTACAGTGGCAGAGCTTTGGCTACAAATAGGCCGCTCCTCCGCGTCCAGCGCCATTTCTGAACGCTCATTCTCTCTCTACTCCTCTGCTCTCTCAACTCTCTCTTCTCTCTGCTCTCTGCTCTCTGCTCCTCTTCTCTCTCCCACTCTCTCCTCTGAGCATCTGGAGCCTGCGCGGAGCCTCTGCCACCGCGCCTTCTGAAGAGTCTGAGATCAGCCAGGAGCTCCTCTGTCAGCCTACTACTCCAGGTAAGTCATCTGCACCTAGATCTACCTTTCTTTCAGCTTTCATTTCCTTTCTCTGCTTTCCAATCTTTCCCTTTCAGTATTTCCTTTATTTTTCATCTCTGCCCTGCTCTCTTTACTGCTTTCCATCTTCTTTCTGCTATGATCTCTTGCCTACTCTCCCTCTTCCTTTTCAATTTTTTTTTTCATATTTTTGAAACTGAAAACACTTAAACACATAAATCATAACTGTCTAAAAACTTAAGGGGTATATCGGCTGGAAACCAGACGTTAATCTCCCTTCGATTGAAGGTATTGCAGAGACAATCGGGTAGAACAACGCCACGTACCCCACTTAAAACTAAATAAACACATAAACATAATATACAAGAACAATATGGACAAGAACAACCGGACAACTGGACATAGATCCGTTTAGGACCCTTTGCGAGGACCGTGAAACAGATCTGAGACCAAAAACTGAAACATTAAAGCATGACTGGACAAAATAAATCTAAAAGGAAACAAGAACAAATAAAGAAAACAGAGAACTAATCTAATTTTTTATGCTTCTCTTTTTTTTTTTTTTTTTAGTTCTTTTTATTTTTTTTATGTTTATTTTTTTATGTTTTTGTTCTTTTTTTATTTTTTATTTAAGTATTTGTATATTACGAGAGGAAGGATGAGTGATATGGAATCAGAGAGATATACCAGTCAACGATGGCGTCCTACAGATGATCAGATCACGATGATGACCAAAATCTACAACTATGGGGTCACACACCCAAGCCGAGCGCAAGTCGTCGAGATCGCGTCTCGACTAAGGACCTTCGGCGAAGCCACTGAATACAACGTGCACTGCTGGTTTAACAACCATGGCAATCGGGTCAGGCGCTGGCAAGCGGAGATAGACCCCACAGGCACTCTCTTTTCACAACTGCCGCTATACATGTACGGTAAGACCTCTGATCACACCTCCATTGAATTTTCCATTCCTCTTCTATTATTAACACAAGTTTTTTATTTTTTATTTTTTTATTTTTTTATTATTTTTTTTTGTTTGAAAGAAAATAACTGGGTGATAATGAGGGCACCGAGGCTGCTGAATTTGTTTCCAGTTCCGATCATTATCGATGACGACAGAAATGAACGAGAAATTCCTCCACCAAAGCCTCCGCTCGTGACTTTTCGAACCAGAGCTCCCTCAACGGAGCTCTCCCTTAGACCACCACAACCAGCTCGTGAATTCTTTCATTTTTAAAGTTTTATGTTTTTATTTTTTTTTTTATGTTTTTATTGGCCGAGTGTGGCCAGAATATTAATGAGGACTGTAATATAAACACTTATGTTTTTTATGTTTTTAATTTTTTTTTTTTTTATGTTGTTTTTGTTTTTTATTTGGTTTGTAATATTAACGATCAGAAATGATCGACCCCCGAACAACTTAAATTTCATATATCAACTGCAATTTTATTTTCAGATCTGTTCAATCCTAAAAAAAAAAAAAATGTTCAATCCCTTTTCTCCATTACTGTAATTTTTGCATTGATGAATGAAATATTTTCTTAGTCTAAAAATTTTCAATCAAAAACCTGTATGAGACAACTAAGAAAATATATTTACAACGAAGAAAATAAGGAAAAAGATAAGATCTGAAGTGAAAATTTTCAATGAATTATTGATATGAAATAATAAGAAATTGAGAGCCGAGAAATTATGGACTACACGCAAAACAATTTTTTGAAAATGTTTTTTTTTTCTTAAGGGATAACAACTCAAAAACTAAGAAATAAATATACATATCGGAATAAAGATTTGGCACGCTTAAAACAAAATATTTTATCACAACAGAAAATTTTTTTATGTTTTTTTTTTTTTTTTTTTTTTTAATTCATGCTCACAATTTTAAAAATGAAATAAACACAACCATGAAAACACACCAGAAAAGCTAAATAATATGTACATAATGAGGAAAAAGAGTGCTCCCTGGTCATGGTGGCAGTTGCCAATTCTGGACTATCAGTGAGATATCTTCCACCTCAGGATCCGGCGAAGATGTCTTCAGGAGCAGCTCGCCCAGTACTGCCCTCTCACTTGAATCAGGACAAATCCCAGTAGCCACGCCACTTCTCCGAGCAAGTTGTTGAATCAATAAAATCAGGAGCCTTCTGTCCACCAGCAGTTGTTGAGTCTGTGACACCGGAGTAATAAGAGAAAAAACAGTATACTTTCCTTCATCTATCATTATTTCCTCTATGTCAGTACCTGTATTCTCATTTACTTTTGTAATCTGGTCATCAAACTCATAATCAATAGCATTTGTTATGAATTTAGAATCTGTTTGTAACACATAATCAATTTCAATACAAATCGGGCAAGAACCAGATTCACAATCACATTCACAATTCTCAGAAAACTGAGTCAGATCAATGTTTTGTTCTAACTCTATCATGTTATGCGACTGCAAAATTCCTGTCTCAAAATCAATATTGACATATGCATCATCAACAAAATCCACATTCAGTGCAAAGCTATTATCAATGGAAATTTCATCACTGTAATCATGTTCATTCAACACAACATTTATACCAATGGTTTCAGAGACTAATACTGAATCAAAAACTTCAGAATTGTCAATCAAGTCTGTATCAGTTTCAATCCTAAAACCTGTAGAATCATTGTGCAACAAATCACAAGCAATTGAATGTATAGGTAGATCTGGTAAAGAGCTTGTAATCTCAGTTTCAGAATAAACATGTTTTTGTTCAGAATAAATTTTCTCATGAATTTCCAATTCATCAACTGCACATTCAAGTTGAGGTACGTTTACCTCCACGGGGGAAGATAAGAATGGTCTACCTGTCTCAACAGTGTTACTCATACCTGTCTGGTCCTTAAAATAATCATCAACAGTCTCAGGTGCAAGAGTGGGATCATAGAAAGGTAGGAAAGTGGGTGTAGTAGTAAACTCATAGCTTTGCTCCCCATCTTCTATGTTGATGCCACTATCATCTTGAAAGTGTTGAGTGGCCATCTGCCCGATCTGATCAGTCAGCTTCTGAATGGCAGCTTGAGTTTCCATGCTCTCTTGCTTGAACTGCATGTTCCCTTTCTGAAACTGAATGTTCTGCATGGTCATCTGCTCCAATAACTCCTTTAATGTAGGTTTAGAAGTAGAAGGCTGAGGAGTTATTTGAATAGGAGAATCATACTGCTGACTCTCATATTGTGGAACTGGCTCCCAAAGAGAGCTCTCAGAAATTGGATGATGGAACATATTGTTCTCATCATAAAAATCTGCAGATTTAAAATCAAAGTAATATGCAGAATAAGAATCATAATCACAGACATTGGCAGAATAAGCATTTTTCACAAAATTAAAATCGGTAGACATGGAAAATAAAAATAAAAATTAAACACTAAAAATTACTAGACAAACAAAATACAACACATTTATACAAGCTACAGGCACACACAAAACAGAACATCAACAAAACTTTTTTTTTTTTTTTAAAACACAGCAACTAAATACAAAACACAACACGATAAAAATATAAAAGACAAAACATAAATTAACACAACATAAATTAACACAGTAAAAATATAAAACAAAAAACCTGGAACTGAAGTGACAACGCCGCCAAAATTTGCTGAAGGTGTCATTGTCGCCTACAAAAATAGAGAACACAAAACACACAAAATACACATATTAACAGAACAAAAATTTACACAACAAAAATCTAAAACCAAACCGTCTTTTGATTGGTCCCCGGCAACGGCGCCATTTTGATGGACGGGTCGCACCGCTCACAAAAATTGTTTGTGCATAAAAGAATGCAGTATAGTGCTAGGATTTGACTCCTAGGTCGTCTCTCAAGGACCAATATTGGTGGTTCAGTCTTAGATTAGTCACGAAGTGGGGGGGTTTTGATAGTGTTTTTGGTTTTGGTGTGGAAATTTAAAATTAAACGGTAAAAATGGAACAGTAAATATTCAGAAACTGTAAAACGCAATTGACAGATTTTAACGATATAGAAAACAGTAATTTAGGAAAACGGTAAATTCAGTTGAAAACGTAAATCACGAGTGCAGTGAAAATAAAAATTAAGAATCAAATGAACAAAGTTTTGAAAATGCAAATTGAAAGCTGACAGAATTAAAATGCAGAGTGGAAATTACACTATCATTGAGAAAAGCTGAATGGAAATTACAATTAAAAATTTAATCCTTGAAACTGAAAATTTGAAAGAAATCTAAAACCTCCCCCATAGGGGAGGAGAAAAACAAAGCCAGAACGTCTGCTAATTTCTACTCCTAAAACTCTACGTTTCCATTTTTCCATTCATCCCACCATGTACACTTTTATTTTTGAATATCAATCTCACATTTTTCCAAGTGTTAACATTCCAGCCGTGACATTGTCATTTTACATGATGTTACTTTCCACTTGCTTTCCATTTGTACATGCTGTGAGAAATTAAGAGATCAACAAAGAATTAAGTTGTTTTCTTCCAAAAGAAAATGAATTGAAGGTGCTTTGTTTCAACCAAACCAAACTGTAATTTTTCTTGAAGTCTCCAGGATCTTTACATCTTTCAAATGTCCTAATTTCTATTTCCAAAATTTTCCTGTAATCAATAATGAAAATAATTAGCTCAGATAATTCAAATTAAGTAAAATAAGAATTTCTGATCAAATTCAGCACAATTAGGAAAAACGGGAAAATATTGGATAATTAAGCACAATTCCCTAATTAATTCTAGTACAATAAACTAAATGGAGTGTAGAAAATATTGATTCATCAAAATAGACCACACTTAGTCTTTTGCACTCCTGGGCAAAATCAAGACGCCAATCAGGGAATAGTTCAAAGGACTTTTAGGAATGGTGACACAAACTCAGCAGACAGAAAACAAAGACTAACGAGAAAAATAAACAGAATTTACACAGTTCTCAAGAATTATGGACCAATGAAAGAAGTAGAAATTTTCCAACACAAAATCAAGAAAAGCACATACTTACAGAAATCATCCAAGCAATTCAATACATAGGAAAATGATTAATCAGCTCAAGAGGTGATTTGAAAATAACAAAACCTCACAGATGCAATATAGTATTTCTCTCAAGTGTCTAGGGTAAATAATAATATCAGCTCGATGTACTCAAGAAAACAAACACAAGTAGACTTGGCAAGCTTCTAATTATCAATACTTAAAACATATGCATGTTCAGATCAAAAGGTCTTTACTGGGTTGTAATGGGGCCAAGGACAGGGGAGGATAAATTTGGATAAGTAGCTATAGCTCAGAAGAAATAGAGGTGCACTAGGGAAAAAAATGTAAACACAGTGAAATCTCACCCAAACCTCTAATTCAATCCTCTTCTCGACTCCATTATCCACAAAATTATTTTTCAATTTTTCTCTTTTTTTTTTTATCAAAGAGACGAAGGGGACAAAGAGGACGAAGGGGACAAAGAGGACGAAGGGGACGAAGTGGAGGAAGTGGAGGAAATTGACGAATTGGACGAAGTGCACGAAGTGGAGGAAATGGAGGAAGTTGACGAAGGGGACGAAGGGGACTAAGATGTCACAGTGGACGAAGTAGACGAAGTGAACGATGTAGACGAAGTGGAAGATGTGGAAGAAGTGGAGGAGGTGGAGGAAGTTGAGGAAGTGGACGAAATGCACGAAGTGGACGAAGTGGATGAAGTGGAGGTAGTGGACCAAGTGGTCGAAGTGGACGAAGTTGACGATGTTAACGAAGTGGACGAACTGGACGAAGTGGACTAAGTGGAAGAAGTGGACGAAGGTTACGAAGTGGACGAAGTGGAAGAAGTGGAGGAAGTTGACGAAGTGGAGGAAGTTGACGAAGTGGAGGAAGTGGAGGAAGTTCACGAAGTAGACGAAGTGGACGAAGGGGACGAAGTGGAGGAAGTGGAGGAAATTGAGGAAGTTGAAGAAGTTGATGAAGTGGACAAAGTGGAGGATGTCGAGGAAGTGGAGGAAATGGAGGAACTTGAAGAAGTGGACGCAGTGGAGGAAGTGGAGGAAATGGACGAAGTTGAGGAAGCGGATGAAGTGGACGAAGGGGATGAAGTGGAGCAAGTGAAGGAAGTAGAGGAAGTGGAGGAAGTGGAAGAAGTGGAAGAAGTTGAAGAAGTGGACGAATTGGACGAAGTGGACGATGTGGAGGAAAGGGACGAAGTGGAGGAAGTGGATGAAGTTGACGAAGGAGACGAAGTGGACACAGTGGAGGAAGCGAACGAAGTGGAGGAAGTGGATGAAGTTGAGGAAGCTGAGGAAGTGGACGAAGTGGAGGTGGTGGAAGAAGTGGAGGAAGTTGACGAAGTGGAGGAAGTGGAGGAAGTAGAGGAAGTGGATGAAGTGGACGAATTGGACGAAGTGGACGAACGGGACGAATGGGATGAAGTGGAGGAAGTGAAGGAAGTGGAGGAAGTGGACGAAGAGGACGAAGTGGACAAAGTGGACGAAGTGGAGGAAGTGGACGAAGTGGAAGAAGTGGAGGAAATGGATGAGGTTGAGGAAGTGGAGGAAGTTGAGGAAGTCGAAGAAGTGGACGAATTGGACGAAGTGGACGATGTGGAGGAAATGGTCGAAGTGGACGAAGTGGAGGAAGTTGACAAAGGGGACGAAGTGGACAAAGTTGACGAAGGGGACGAAGTGGACGAAGTAGACGAAGGGGACGAAGGGGACGAAGTAGTCAAAGTGGACGAAGTGGACGAACTGAACGAAGTGGACGAAGGGGAAGAAGTGGAAGAAGTGGAGGAAGTGGAGGAAATTGAGGAAGTTGACGAAGTTGACGAAGTTGACGAAGTGGAGGAAGTGGAGGAAGTGGAGGAAGTGGACGAAGCAGACCAAGTGAAGGAAGTGGAGGAAGTTGAGGAAGTTGAGGAAGTGGACGAAGTGGAGGCGGTGGAAGAAGTGGAGGAATTTGACGAAGTGGAGGAAGATGACGAATTGGACGATGGGGACGAAGGGGACAAAGTGGAGGAAGTTGAAGAAGTGGACGAAGTGGGGAAAGTGGAGGAAGTGGAGGAAATGGAGGAAGTGGAGGAAGTGGACGAAATGGAGGAAGTGGAGGAAGTAGTCGAAGTGGAGGAAGTGGCGAAGTTGACGAAGTGGAGGAAGTGGAGGAAGTGGACGAAGTGGAGGAATTGAAGTGGAGGAGGTTGAGGAAACGGATGAAGTGGAGGAGGTGGAAGAAGTGGAGGAAGGTGACGAAGTGGAGGAAGTGGAGGAAGTTGACGAAGTGGGCGAAGGGGACGAAGGGGACGAAGAGGACGAAGGGGACGAAGTGGAGGAAGTTGAAGAAGTGGACGAAGTAGAGGAGGAAGTGGAAGAAGTAGAAGAAGTGGAGGAAGCGGAGGAAGTTGAGGAAGTTGAGGAAGTTGAGAAAGTGGACGAAGTGGAGGAGGTGGAAGAAGTGGAGGAAGTTGACGAAGTGGAGGAAGTGGAGGAAGTTGACGAAGTGGATATAGTGGGCGAAGTGGACGAAATGGACGAAGGGGACAAAGAGGACGAAGGGGACGAAGTGGAGGAAGTGGAGGAAATTGACGAATTGGACGAAGTGCACGAAGTGGAGGAAATGGAGGAAGTTGACGAAGGGGACGAAGGGGACTAAGATGTCACAGTGGACGAAGTAGACGAAGTGAACGATGTAGACGAAGTGGAAGATGTGGAAGAAGTGGAGGAGGTGGAGGAAGTTGAGGAAGTGGACGAAATGCACGAAGTGGATGAAGTGGAGGTAGTGGACCAAGTGGTCGAAGTGGACGAAGTTGACGATGTTAACGAAGTGGACGAACTGGACGAAGTGGACTAAGTGGAAGAAGTGGACGAAGGTTACGAAGTGGACGAAGTGGAAGAAGTGGAGGAAGTTGACGAAGTGGAGGAAGTTGACGAAGTGGAGGAAGTGGAGGAAGTTGACGAAGTAGACGAAGTGGACGAAGGGGACGAAGTGGAGGAAGTGGAGGACATTGAGGAAGTTGAAGAAGTTGATGAAGTGGACAAAGTGGAGGATGTCGAGGAAGTGGAGGAAATGGAGGAACTTGAAGAAGTGGACGCAGTGGAGGAAGTGGAGGAAATGGACGAAGTTGAGGAAGCGGATGAAGTGGACGAAGGGGATGAAGTGGAGCAAGTGAAGGAAGTAGAGGAAGTGGAGGAAGTGGAAGAAGTGGAAGAAGTTGAAGAAGTGGACGAATTGGACGAAGTGGACGATGTGGAGGAAAGGGACGAAGTGGAGGAAGTGGATGAAGTTGACGAAGGAGACGAAGTGGACACAGTGGAGGAAGCGAACGAAGTGGAGGAAGTGGATGAAGTTGAGGAAGCTGAGGAAGTGGACGAAGTGGAGGTGGTGGAAGAAGTGGAGGAAGTTGACGAAGTGGAGGAAGTGGAGGAAGTAGAGGAAGTTGATGAAGTGGATGAAGTGGACGAATTGGACGAAGTGGACGAACGGGACGAATGGGATGAAGTGGAGGAAGTGAAGGAAGTGGAGGAAGTGGACGAAGAGGACGAAGTGGACAAAGTGGACGAAGTGGAGGAAGTGGACGAAGTGGAAGAAGTGGAGGAAATGGATGAGGTTGAGGAAGTGGAGGAAGTTGAGGAAGTCGAAGAAGTGGACGAATTGGACGAAGTGGACGATGTGGAGGAAATGGTCGAAGTGGACGAAGTGGAGGAAGTTGACAAAGGGGACGAAGTGGACAAAGTTGACGAAGGGGACGAAGTGGACGAAGTAGACGAAGGGGACGAAGGGGACGAAGTAGTCAAAGTGGACGAAGTGGACGAACTGAACGAAGTGGACGAAGGGGAAGAAGTGGAAGAAGTGGAGGAAGTGGAGGAAATTGAGGAAGTTGACGAAGTTGACGAAGTGGAGGAAGTGGAGGAAGTGGAGGAAGTGGACGAAGCAGACCAAGTGAAGGAAGTGGAGGAAGTTGAGGAAGTTGAGGAAGTGGACGAAGTGGAGGCGGTGGAAGAAGTGGAGGAATTTGACGAAGTGGAGGAAGTGGAGGAAGTAGAGGAAGTTGATGAAGTGGATGAAGTGGACGAATTAGTAGAAGTGGACGAACGGGACGAATGGGATGAAGTGGAGGAAGTGAAGGAAGTGGAGGAAGTGGACGAAGAGGACGAAGTGGACAAAGTGGACGAAGTGGAGGAAGTGGACGAAGTGGAAGAAGTGGAGGAAATGGATGAGGTTGAGGAAGTGGAGGAAGTTGAGGAAGTCGAAGAAGTGGACGAATTGGACGAAGTGGACGATGTGGAGGAAATGGTCGAAGTGGGCGAAGTGGAGGAAGTTGACAAAGGGGACGAAGTGGACAAAGTTGACGAAGGGGACGAAGTGGACGAAGTAGACGAAGGGGACGAAGGGGACGAAGTAGTCAAAGTGGACGAAGTGGACGAACTGAACGAAGTGGACGAAGGGGAAGAAGTGGAAGAAGTGGAGGAAGTGGAGGAAATTGAGGAAGTTGACGAAGTTGATGAAGTGGAGGAAGTGGAGGAAGTGGACGAAGCAGACCAAGTGAAGGAACTGGAGGAAGTTGAGGAAGTTGAGGAAGTTGAGGAAGTGGACGAAGTGGAGGCGGTGGAAGAAGTGGAGGAATTTGACGAAGTGGAGGAAGATGACGAAGTGGACGAATTGGACGATGGGGACGAAGGGGACAAAGTGGAGGAAGCTGAAGAAGTGGACGAAGTGGGGAAAGTGGAGGAAGTGGAGGAAATGGAGGAAGTGGAGGAAGTGGACGAAGTGGAGGAAGTGGAGGAAGTTGAGGAAGTAGTCGAAGTGGAGGAAGTGGCGAAGTTGACGAAGTGGAGGAAGTGGAGGAAGTGGACGAAGTGGAGGAAGTGGACGAAGTGGAGGAATTGAAGTGGAGGAGGTTGAGGAAGTTGAGGAAACAGATGAAGTGGAGGAGGTGGAAGAAGTGGAGGAAGGCGACGAAGTGGAGGAAGTGGAGGAAGTTGACGAAGTGGACGAAGGGGACGAAGGGGACGAAGAGGACGAAGGGGACGAAGTGGAGGAAGTTGAAGAAGTGGACGAAGTGGAGGAGGAAGTGGAAGAAGTAGAGGAAGTGGAGGAAGCGGAGGAAGTTGAGGAAGTTGAGGAAGTTGAGGAAGTGGACGAAGTGGAGGAGGTGGAAGAAGTGGAGGAAGTTGATGAAGTGGAGGAAGTGGAGGAAGTTGACGAAGTGGATATAGTGGGCGAAGTGGACGAAATGGACGAAGGGGACAAAGAGGACGAAGGGGACGAAGTGGAGGAAGTGGAGGAAGTGGAGGAAATTGACGAATTGGACGAAGTGCACGAAGTGGAGGAAATGGAGGAAGTTGACGAAGGGGACGAAGGGGACTAAGAGGTCACAGTGGACGAAGTAGACGAAGTGAACGAAGTAGACGAAGTGGAAAAGGTGGAAGAAGTGGAGGAGGTGGAGGAAGTGGAGGAAGTGGAGGAAATGCACGAAGTGGACGAAGTGGATGAAGTGGAGGTAGTGGACGAAGTGGTCGAAGTGGACGAAGTTGACGATGTGAACGAAGTGGACGAACTGGAGGATGTGGACGAAGTGGACTAAGTGGAAGAAGTGGACGAAGGTTACGAAGTGGACGAAGTGGAAGAAGTGGAGGAAGTTGACGAAGTAGACGAAGTGGACGAATGGGACGAAGTGGAGGAAGTGGAGGAAATTGAGGAAGTTGAAGAAGTTGATGAAGTGGACAAAGTGGAGGATGTCGACGAAGTGGAGGAAATGGAGGAAGTTGAGGAAGCGGATGAAGTGGACGAAGGGGATGAAGTGGAAGAAGTGGAGGAAGTTGAAGAAGTGGACGAATTGGACGATGTGGAGGAAAGGGACAAAGTGGAGGAAGTGGATGAAGTTGACGAAGTGGACGAAGTGGACGCAGCGGACGAAGTGGACGCATTGGACGAAGGGGACGAAGTGGATGAAGTGGTCGAAGTAGACGAAGTGGAAGAAGTGGAAGAAGTGGAGGAGGTGGAGGAAATGGACGAAGTGGACGAAGTGGAAGAAGTTGAGGTAGTGGAGGAAGTTGAGGAAGTGGACTAAGTTGACGAAGTGGAGGAAGTGGAGGAAGTGGAAGAAGTTGAAGAAGTGGACGAATTGGACGATGTGGAGGAAAGGG
Organism: Vigna nakashimae; assembly: GCA_034642375.1. Taxonomy (NCBI): domain Eukaryota; kingdom Viridiplantae; phylum Streptophyta; class Magnoliopsida; order Fabales; family Fabaceae; genus Vigna; species Vigna nakashimae. Next base: position 35,141,643 of record CM067765.1, read on the forward strand.
ATAAAGTGGACGATGTGGGGGAAAGGGACGAAGCGGAGGAAGTGGAGGAAGTGGATGAAGTTGACGAAGGGGACGAAGTGGACGAAGGGGATGAAGTGGACGAAGTAGACGAAGTGGAGCTAGTGGAGGAAGTGGAAGAAGTTGACGAAGTGGACGAATTGTACGAGGTGGAAGAAGTGGACGAAGTGGAAGAACTGGACGAAGTGGAGGAAGTTGAACAAGTGGACGAAGTGGGGGAGGTGGACGAAGTGGAGGAAGTGGACGAATTTGAGAATGGGGAGGAAGTAGAAGAATTAGACAAAGAAAGTGGAGGAAGTGGACGATGTGGACGAAGTTGAGGAAGTGGAGGAAATGGAAAAAGTGGACGAAGTGGAAGAAGTGGAGGTAGTGGAGGAAGTGGAGGAAGTGGAGGAAGTGGAGGAAGTGGAGGAAATGGAAAAAGTGGACGAAGTGGAAGAAGTGGAGGTAGTAGAGGAAGTGGAGGAAGTGGAGGAAGTTGAAGAAGTGGACGAAGTGGAGGAAGTGGAGGAAGGGGAGGAAGTAGACGAAGTGGACGAAGTGGACGAAGAGGAGGAAGTGGACGAAGTGGACGAAGTGGACGAAGTGGGGGAAGTGGACGAAGTGGAGGAAGTTGAGGAAATTGAGGAAGTGGACGAAGTGGGGGAGGTGGAGGAAGTGGAGGAAGTTGCCGAAGTGGACAAAGTTGACGAAGTGGACGAAGTGGACAAGTTGAAAGAAGTGGACGAAGGGGACGAATGGGACGAAGTGGAGGAAGTGGACGAAGTTGAGTAAGTGGACGAAGTGGACAAAGTGGAGGAAGTTGAACAAGTGGAGGAAGTGGACGAAGTGGAGGATGTGGAGGAAATGGACGGAGTGGACGAAGTGGTCGCAGTGGACGAAGTGGAGAAAGTAGAGGAAGTGGAGGAAGTGGAGGAAGTTGAAGAAGTGGACGAAGTGGAGGAAATGGAGGAAGTGGACAAAGTGGTCGAAGTGGACGAAGTGGACAAAGTGCAGGAAGTTGACGAAGTGGAGGAAGTTGACGAAGTGGCCGAAGGGGACGAAGTGGAGCAAGTGAAAGAAGTAGAGGAAGTGGACGAAGTTCTCAAAGTGGATGAACTGGACGAAGTGGAGGAAGTAGAGGAAGTGGAGGAAGTGGACGAAGTGGATGAAGTGGATAAAGTGGAGGAAGTTGAGGAAGTGGAGGAATATGAACAAGTGGAGGAAGTGGACGAAGCGGACGAAGTGGAGGATGTGGAGGAAATGGAGGAAGTGGACGAAGTGGTCGAAGTGGACAAAGTTGACGAAGTGGACGAAGTGGACGAAGTACAGGAAGTGGAGGAAGTCGAGGAAATTGAAGAAGTGGACGAAGTGGAGGAAATGGAGGAAGTGGACGAAGTGGTCGAAGTGGACGAAGTGGACAAAGTGCTTAAAGTTGAGGAAGTTGACGAAGTAGAGGAAGTTGACAAAGTGGACGAAGGGGACGAAGTGGAGCAAGTGAAAGAAGTAGAGGAAGTGGAGGAAGTGGACAAAGTGCTCAAAGTGGATGAACTGCACGAAGAGGAAGAAGTGGAGGAAGTGGAGGAAGTGGAGGAAGTTGAACAAGTGGACATAGTGGAGGAAGTGTAGGAAGTGGAGGAAGTGGAGGAAGTGGAGGAAGTTGACGAAGTTGACGAAGTGCATGATATGGAGGAAGTACACGAAGTGGAGGAAGTGGACGAAGTTGACGATGTGGATGAAGTCAACGATGTGGATGAAGTTGACAAAGTGGGCGAAGTGGACGAAGTAGACAAAGTGGACGAAGTTGACTAAGTGGACGAAGTGGAGGAAGTTAAAGAATTGGACGAAGTGGGGAAAGTGGAGGAAGTGGAGGAAATGGAGGAAGTGGAGGAAGTGGAGGAAATGGAGGAAGTGGAGGAAGTGGAGGAAGTAGTCGAAGTGGAGGAAGTCGCGAAGTGGAGTAAGTGGAGGAAGTGGACGAAGTGGAGGAAGTGAAGTGGAGGAGGTTGAGGAAGTTGAGGAAACGGATGAAGTGGAGGAGGTGGAAGAAGTGGAGGAAGGTGACGAAGTGGAGGAAGTGGAGGAAGTTGACGAAGTGGACGAAGGGGACGAAGGGGACGAAGAGGACGAAGGGGACGAAGTGGAGGAAGTTGAAAAAGTGGACGAAGTGGAGGAGGAAGTGGAAGAAGTAGAGGAAGTGGAGGAAGCGGAGGAAGTTGAGGAAGTTGGGGAAGTGGACGAAGTGGAGGAGGTGGAAGAAGTGGAGGAAGTTGACGAAGTTGAGGAGTTGGAGGAAGTTGACGAAGTGGATATAGTGGGCGGAGGAATTGGAGGAAGTTGACGAAGTGGATATAGTGGGCGAAATGGACGAAGGGGACAAAGAGGACGAAGGGGACGAAGTGGAGGAAGTGGAGGAAGTGGAGGAAATTGACGAATTGGACGAAGTGCACGAAGTGGAGGAAATGGAGGAAGTTGACGAAGGGGACGAAGGGGACTAAGTGGTCACAGTGGACGAAGTGGACGAAGTGAATGAAGTAGACGAAGTGGAAGAGGTGGAAGAAGTGGAGGAGGTGGAGTAAGTGGAGGAAGTGGAGGAAATGCATGAAGTGGACAAAGTGGATGAAGTGGAGGTAGTGGACGAAGTGGTCGAAGTTGACGAAGTTTACGATGTTAACAAAGTGGACGAAGTAGACGAAGTGGACGAAGGGGACGAAGTGGTGGAAGTGGAGGAAATTGAGGACGTTGAAGAAGTTGATGAAGTGGACGAAGTCGAGGAAGTGGAGGAACTTGACGAAGTGGACGCAGTGGAGGAAGTGGAGGAAATGGAGGAAGTTGAGGAAGCGGATGAAGTGGACGAAGGGGATGAAGTGGAGCAAGTGAAGGAAGTAGAGGAAGTGGAGGAAGTGGAGGAAGTGGAAGAAGTTGAAGAAGTGGACGAATTGGACGAAATGGACGATGTGGAGGAAAGGTAGGAAGTGGACAAAGTGGAGGAAGTGGATGAAGTTGACGAAGGGGACAAAGTGGACGCAGCGGACGAAGCGGACGAAGTGGACGCATTGGACGATGGGGACGAAGTGGATGAAGTGGACAAAGTGGTCGAAGTAGACGAAGTGGAAGAAGTGGAAGAAGTGGAGGAGGTGGAGGAAATGGACGAAGTGGACGAAGTGGAAGAAGTGGAGGTAGTGGAGGAAGTTGAGGAAGTGGACTAAGTTTACGAAGTGGAGGAAGTGGAGGAAGTGGAGGAAGTGGAGGAAGTTGAAGAAGTGGACGAATTGGACGATGTGGAGGAAAGGGATAAAGTGGACGATGTGGAGGAAAGGGACGAAGTGGACGAAGTGGAGGAAGTGGATGAAGTTGACGAAGGGGACGAAGTGGACGCAGTGGACCAAGGGGATGAAGTGGACGAAGTAGACGAAGTGGACGAAGTAGACGAAGTGGAGGAAGTGGAGGAAATGAATGAAGTGGACGAAGTGGAGGTAGTGGAGGAAGTGGAAGAAGTTGACGAAGTGGACGAATTGGACGAGGTGGAAGAAGTGGACAAAGTGGAAGAACTGGACGAAGTGGAGGAAGTGGACGAAGTGGAGGAAGTGGACGAAGTTGAGGAAGTTGAGGAAGTGGACGAAGTGGGGGAGGTGGACGAAGTGGAGGAAGTGGACGAATTTGAGAAAGGGGAGGAAGTAGAAGAATTAGACAAAGAAAGTGGAGGAAGTGAACGATGTGGACGAAGTTGAGGAAGTGGAGGAAGTGGACGAAATGGACGAAGTGGAAGAAGTGGAGCAAGTGGAGCAAGTGGAGGAAATGGAAAAAGTGGACGAAGTGGAAGAAGTGCAGGTAGTGGAGGAAGTGGAGGAAGTGGAGGAAGTTGAAGAAGTGGACGAAGTGGAGGAAGTGGAGGAAGGGGAGGAAGTAGACGAAGTGGATGAAGTGGACGAAGTGGACGAAGTGGACGAAGTGGACGAAGTGGACGAAGAGGAGGAAGTGGACGAAGTGGAGGAAGTTGAGGAAGTGGAGGAAGTGGAGGAAGTTGAAGAAGTGGACGAAGTGGAGGAAGTGGAGGAAGGGGAGGAAGTAGACGAAGTGGATGAAGTGGACGAAGTGGACGAAGAGGAGGAAGTGGACGAAGTGGACGAAGTGGGGGAAGTGGACGAAGTGGAGGAAGTTGAGGAAATTTAGGAAGTGGACGAAGTGGGGGAGGTGGAGGAAGTGGAGGAAGTTGCCGAAGTGGACAAAGTGGACGAAGTGGACAAATTGGAAGAAGTGGACGAAGGGGACGAAGTGGAGGAAGTGGACGAAGTTGAGTAAGTGGACGAAGTGGACAAAGTGGAGGAAGTTGAACAAGTGGAGGAAGTGGACAAAGTGGAGGATGTGGAGGAAGTGGAGGAAGTTGATGAAGTGGACGAATTGGACGAAGTGGACGATGTGGAGGAAAGGGATAAAGTGGACGATGTGGAGGAAAGGGACGAAGGGGACGAAGTGGAGGAAGTGGATGAAGTTGACGAAGGGGACGAAGTGGACGCAGTGGACCAAGGGGATGAAGTGGACGAAGTAGACGAAGTGGACGAAGTAGACGAAGTGGATGAAGTGGAAGAAGTGGAGGAAGTGGAGGAAATGAATGAAGTGGACGAAGTGGAGGTAGTGGAGGAAGTGGAAGAAATTGACGAAGTGGACGAGGTGGAAGAAGTGGACGAAGTGGAAGAACTGGACGAAGTGGAGGAAGTGGACGAAGTGGAGGAAGTGGACGAAGTTGAGGAAGTTGACGAAGTGGACGAAGTGGGGGAGGTGGACGAAGTGGAGGAAGTGGACGAATTTGAGAAAGGGGAGGAAGTAGAAGAATTAGACAAAGAAAGTGGAGGAAGTGGACGATGTGGACGAAGTTGAGGAAGTGGAGGAAGTGGACGAAATGGACGAAGTGGACGAAGTGGAAGAAGTGGAGGAAGTGGAGCAAGTGGAGCAAGTGGAGGAAATGGAAAAAGTGGACGAAGTGGAAGAAATGGAGGTAGTGGAGGAAGTGGAGGAAGTGGAGGAAGTTGAAGAAGTGGACGAAGTGGAGGAAGTGGAGGAAGGGGAGGAAGTAGACGAAGTGGACGAAGTGGACGAAGTGGACGAAGTGGACGAAGTGGACGAAGAGGAGGAAGTGGACGAAGTGGAGGAAGTTGAGGAAGTGGAGGAAGTGGAGCAAGTGGAGGAAGTTGAAGAAGTGGACGAAGTGGAGGAAGTGGAGGAAGGGGAGGAAGTAGACGAAGTGGACGAAGTGGACGAAGTGGACGAAGAGGAGGAAGTGGACGAATTGGACAAAGTGGGGGAAGTAGACGAAGTGGAGGAAGTTGAGAAAATTTAGGAAGTGGACGAAGTGGGGGAGGTGGAGGAAGTGGAGGAAGTTGCCGAAGTGGACAAAGTGGACGAAGTGGACGAAGTGGACAAATTGGAAGAAGTGGACGAAGGGGACGAAGTGGAGGAAGTGGACGAAGTTGAGTAAGTGGACGAAGTGGACAAAGTGGAGAGGAAGTTGAACAAGTGGAGGAAGTGGACAAAGTGGAGGATGTGGAGGAAATGGATGGAGTGGACGAAGTGGAGGAAGTAGAGGAAGTGGAGGAAGTGGACGAAGTTGAAGAAGTGGAGGAAGTGGACGAAGTGGAGGAAGTGGAGGAAGTGGAGGAAGTGGACGAAGTGGACGAAGTTGACGAAGTGGACGAAGTGGACGAAGTGGAGGAACTCGAGGAAGTTGAAGAAGTGGACGAAGTGGAGGAAATGGAGGAAGTGGTCGAAGTGGACGAAGTGGACATAGTGCTGAAAGTTGAGGAAGTTGACGAAGTGGAGGAAGTTGACAAAGTGGACGAAGGGGACGAAGGGGACGAAGTGGAGCAAGTGAAAGAAGTAGAGGAAGTGGACAAAGTGCTCAAAGTGGATGAACTGGACGAAGAGGAAGAAGTGGAGGAAGTGGAGGAAGTTGAACAAGTGGACGAAGTGGAGTTAGTGGAGGAAGTTGACGAAGTTGAGGAGTTGGAGGAAGTTGACGAAGTGGATATAGTGGGCGGAGGAATTGGAGGAAGTTGACGAAGTGGATATGGTGGGCGAAATGGACGAAGGGGACAAAGAGGACGAAGGGGACGAAGTGGAGGAAGTGGAGGAAGTGGAGGAAATTTACGAATTGGAGGAAGTGCACGAAGTGGAGGAAATGGAGGAAGTTGACGAAGGGGACGAAGGGGACTAAGTGGTCACAGTGGACGAAGTGGACGAAGTGAATGAAGTAGACGAAGTGGAAGAGGTGGAAGAAGTGGAGGAGGTGGAGTAAGTGGAGGAAGTGGAGGAAATGCACGAAGTGGACAAAGTGGATGAAGTGGAGGTAGTGGACAAAGTGGTCGAAGTTGACGAAGTTGACGATGTTAACAAAGTGGACGCACTTGAGGAAGTGGACGAAGTGGACGAAGTGGACTAAGTGGAAGAAGTGGATGAAGGTTACGAAGTGGACGAAGTGGAAGAAGTGGAGGAAGTTGACGAAGTGGAGGAAGTGGAGGAAGTTGACGAAGTGGAGGAAGTGGAGGAAGTTGACGAAGTGGACGAAGTGGACGAAGTGGACGAAGTGGTGGAAGTGGAGGAAGTGGAGGAAATTGAGGACGTTGAAGAAGTTGATGAAGTGGACGAACTCGAGGAAGTGGAGGAACTTGACGAAGTGGACGCAGTGGAGGAAGTGGAGGAAATGGAGGAAGTTGAGGAAGCGGATGAAGTGGACGAAGGGGATGAAGTGGAGCAAGTGAAGGAAGTAGAGGAAGTGGAGGAAGTGGAGGAAGTGGAAGAAGTTGAAGAAGTGGACGAATTGGACGAAGTGGACGATGTGGAGGAAAGGGAGGAAGTGGAGGAAGTGGATGAAGTTGACGAAGGGGAATAAGTGGACGCAGCGGACGAAGCGGACGAAGTGGACGCATTGGACGATGGGGACGAAGTGGATGAAATGGACAAAGTGGTCGAAGTAGACGAAGTGGAAGAAGTGGAAGAAGTGGAGGAGGTGGAGGAAATGGACGAAGTGGACGAAGTGGAAGAAGTGGAGGTAGTGGAGGAAGTTGAGGAAGTGGACTAAGTTGACGAAGTGGACGAAGTGGAGGAAGTGGAGGAAGTGGAGGAAGTTGAAGAAGTGGACGAATTGGACGATGTGGAGGAAAGGGATAAAGTGGACGATGTGGAGGAAAGGGACGAAGTGGACGAAGTGGAGGAAGTGGATGAAGTTGACGAAGGGGACGAAGTGGACGCAGTGGACCAAGGGGATGAAGTGGACGAAGTAGACGAAGTGGACGAAGTGGACGAAGTAGACGAAGTGGAAGAAGTGGAAGAAGTGGAGGAAATGAATGAAGTGGACGAAGTGGAGGTAGTGGAGGAAGTGGAAGAAGTTGACGAAGTGGACGAATTGGACGAGGTGGAAGAAGTGGACAAAGTGGAAGAACTGGACGAAGTGGAGGAAGTGGACGAAGTTGAGGAAGTTGAGGAAGTGGACGAAGTGGGGGAGGTGGACGAAGCGGAGGAAGTGGACGAATTTGAGAAAGGGGAGGAACTAGAAGAATTAGACAAAGAAAGTGGAGGAAGTGGACGATGTGGACGAAGTTGAGGAAGTGGAAGAAGTGGACGAAATGGACGAAGTGGAAGAAGTGGAGGAAGTGGAGCAAGTGGAGGAAATGGAAAAAGTGGACGAAGTGGAAGAAGTGCAGGTAGTGGAGGAAGTCGAGGAAGTGGAGGAAGTTGAAGAAGTGGACGAAGTGGAGGAAGTGGAGGAAGGGGAGGAAGTAGACGAAGTGGACGAAGTGGACGAAGTGGACGAAGTGGACGAAGTGGACGAAGAGGAGGAAGTGGACGAAGTGGAGGAAGTTGAGGAAGTGGAGGAAGTGGAGGAAGTTGAAGAAGTGGACGAAGTGGAGGAAGTGGAGGAAGGGGAGGAAGTAGACGAAGTGGATGAAGTGGACGAAGTGGACGAAGAGGAGGAAGTGGACGAAGTAGACGAAGTGGGGGAAGTGGACGAAGTGGAGGAAGTTGAGGAAATTTAGGAAGTGGAGGAAGTTGCCGAAGTGGACAAAGTGGACGAAGTGGACAAATTGGAAGAAGTGGACGAAGGGGACGAAGTGGAGGAAGTGGACGAAGTTGAGTAAGTGGACGAAGTGGACAAAGTGGAGGAAGTTGAACAAGTGGAGGAAGTGGACAAAGTGGAGGATGTGGAGGAAGTGGAGGAAGTTGATGAAGTGGACGAATTGGACGAAGTGGACGATGTGGAGGAAAGGGATAAAGTGGACGATGTGGAGGAAAGGGACGAAGTGGACGAAGTGGAGGAAGTGGATGAAGTTGACGAAGGGGACGAAGTGGACGCAGTGGACCAAGGGGATGAAGTGGACGAAGTAGACGAAGTGGACGAAGTAGACGAAGTGGATGAAGTGGAAGAAGTGGAGGAAGTGGAGGAAATGAATGAAGTGGACGAAGTGGAGGTAGTGGAGGAAGTGGAAGAAATTGACGAAGTGGACGAATTGGACGAGGTGGAAGAAGTGGACGAAGTGGAAGAACTGGACGAAGTGGAGGAAGTGGACGAAGTGGAGGAAGTGGACGAAGTTGAGGAAGTTGACGAAGTGGACGAAGTGGGGGAGGTGGACGAAGTGGAGGAAGTGGACGAATTTTAGAAAGGGGAGGAAGTAGAAGAATTAGACAAAGAAAGTGGAGGAAGTGGACGATGTGGACGAAGTTGAGGAAGTGGAGGAAGTGGACGAAATGGACGAAGTGGACGAAGTGGAAGAAGTGGAGGAAGTGGAGCAAGTGGAGCAAGTGGAGGAAATGGAAAAAGTGGACGAAGTGGAAGAAGTGGAGGTAGTGGAGGAAGTGGAGGAAGTTGAAGAAGTGGACGAAGCGGAGGAAGTGGAGGAAGGGGAGGAAGTAGACGAAGTGGACGAAGTGGACGAAGTGGACGAAGTGGACGAAGTGGACGAAGAGGAGGAAGTGGACGAAGTGGAGGAAGTTGAGGAAGTGGAGGAAGTGGAGGAAGTTGAAGAAGTGGACGAAGTGGAGGAAGTGGAGGAAGTGGAGGAAGTAGACGAAGTGGACGAAGTGGACGAAGTGGACGAAGAGGAGGAAGTGGACGAATTGGACGAAGTGGGGGAAGTGGACGAAGTGGAGGAAGTTGAGGAAATTTAGGAAGTGGACGAAGTGGGAGAGGTGGAGGAAGTGGAGGAAGTTGCCGAATTGGACAAAGTGGACGAAGTGGACAAATTGGAAGAAGTGGACGAAGGGGACGAAGTGGAGGAAGTGGACGAAGTTGAGTAAGTGGACGAAGTGGACAAAGTGGAGGAAGTTCAACAAGTAGAGGAAGTGGACAAAGTGGAGGATGTGGAGGAAATGGAGGGAGTGGACGAAGAGGTCGAAGTGGACGAAGTGGAGGAAGTAGAGGAAGTGGAGGAAGTGGACGAAGTTGAAGAAGTGGAGGAAGTGGACGAAGTGGAGGATGTGGAGGAAATGGAGGAAGTGGACGAAGTGGACGAAGTTGACGAAGTGGACGAAGTGGACGAAGTGGAGGAACTCGAGGAAGTTGAAGAAGTGGACGAAGTGGAGGAAATGGAGGAAGTGGTCGAAGTGGACGAAGTGGACATAGTGCTGAAAGTTGAGGAAGTTGACGAAGTGGAGGAAGTTGACAAAGTGGACGAAGGGGACGAAGGGGACGAAGTGGAGCAAGTGAAAGAAGTAGAGGAAGTGGAGGAAGTGGACAAAGTGCTCAAAGTTGATGACCTGGACGAAGAGGAAGAAGTGGAGGAAGTGGAGGAAGTTGAACAAGTGGACGAAGTGGAGGAAGTGGAGGAAGTGTAGGAAGTGGAGGAAGTGGAGGAAGTGGAGGAAGTGGAGGAAGTTGACAAAGTTGACGAAGTGCACGATATGGAGGAAGTACACGAAGTGGAGGAAGTGGACGAAGTTGACGATGTGGACGAAGTCAACGATGTGGATGAAGTTGACAAAGTAGACGAAGTGGACGATGTGGACGAAGTGGACGAAGTAGACAAAGTGGACGAAGTGGACTAAGTGGACGAAGTGGACGAAGTTGATGACGTGGAGGAAGTTGATGAAGTGGACGAAGTGGAGGAACTGGACGAAGAGGAGCAAGTGGAGGGAGTGGAGGAAGTGAACGAAGTGGACAAAGTGGAACAAGTGGAGGTAGTGGAGGAAGTGTAGGAAGTGGACGATGTGGAGGAAGTGAAGGAAGTGGAGGAAGTGGAGGAAGTGGAGGAAGTTGAGGAAGTGGAGGAAGTGAAGGAAGTTGACGAGGTGCACGATGTGGAGGAAGTACACCAAGTGGAGGAAGTGGAGGAAGTTGACGAAGTGGAGGAAGTGGACGAAGTTGACGATGTGGACGAAGTGGATGAAGTTGACAAAGTGGACGAAATGGACGAAGTTGACAAAGTGGACGAAGTAGACAAAGTGGACGAAGTGGAGGAAGTTGAAGAAGTGAACGAAGTTGACGAAGTAGAGAAGTGGCGGAAGTGGACGAAGTTGACGAAGTGGACGAAGTGGACGAAGTGAACGAAGTGGACGAAGTGGACGAAGTGGACGAAGTGGATGAAGTGGACGAAGTGGACGAAGTTGAAGAAGTGGAGGAAGTGGAGGAAGTTGACGTAGTCGATGAAGTTGACGAAGTGCACGATGTGGAGGAAGTACACCAAGTGGAGGAAGTGGACGAAGTGGAGGAAGCTGAAGAAGTGAACGAAGTTGACGAAGTAGAGAAGTGGAGGAAGTGGACGAAGTTGACGAAGTGGGCGAAGTGGACGAAGTGGACGAAGTTGACGATGTGGACGAAGTGGATGAAGTTGACAAAGTGGACGAAATGGACGAAGTTGACAAAGTGGACATTGTAGACAAAGTGGACGAAGTGGACTAAGTGGACGAAATGAAGGATGTTGAAGAAGTGAACGAAGTTGACGAAGCAGAGAAGTGGAGGAAGTGGACGAAGTTGACGAAGTGGACGAAGTGGACGAAGTGGACGAAGTGGATGAAGTGGACGAAGTGGACGAAGTTGATGAAGTGGAGGAAGTGGAGGAAGTTGACGAATTGGACGAGGTTGACGAAGTGCACGATGTGGAGGAAGTACACCAAGTGGAGGAAGTGGACGAAGTTGACGAAGTGGAGGAAGTGGACGAAGTTGACGATGTGCACGAAGTGGATGAAGTTGACAAAGTGGACGAAGTTGACAAAGTGGACGAAGTTGACAAAGTGGAGGAAGTGGACAAAGTGGAGGAAGTTGAAGAAGTGAACGGAGTTGACGAAGTAGAGAAGTGGAGGAAGTGGACGAAGTTGACGAAGTGGACGAAGTGGATGAAGTGGACGAAGTGGACGAAGTGGAGGAAGTTGAAGAAGTGGAGGAAATTGACGAAGTGGACGAATTGGAGGAAGTTGACGAAGTGGAAGAAGTAGAGGAAGTTGAAGAAGTGGACGAAGTTGACGAAGTGGAGGAAGTAGAGGAAGTGGACGAAGTGGAAGAAGTGGAGGAAGTTGAGGAAGTTGACGAAGTGGAAGAAGTGGACGAAGTGGATGAAGTGGCGTAAGTGTAGGAAGAGTAGGAAGTGTAGGAAGTGTAGGAAGTGGACGAAGTTGACGACGTGGAAGAAGTGGAGGAAGTGGAGGAAGTTGACGAAGTTGACGAAGTGGAAGAAGTGGATGAAGTGGAGGAAGTGTAGGAGGTGGACGAAGTGGAGGAAGTGGACGAAGTGGATGAAATGGGGGATGTGGAGGAAGGGACGATGTGGACGAAGTGGAGGAAATCGACGAAGTTGATGAAGTGGACGAAGTGGACGAATTGGACGAAGAGGAGGAAGTGGACGAATTGGACGAAGTGGGGGAAGTGGACGAAGTGGAGGAAGTTGAGGAAATTTAGGAAGTGGACGATGTGGGGGAGGTGGAGGAAGTGGAGGAAGTTGCCGAAGTGGACAAAGTAGACGAAGTGGACGAAGTGGACAAATTGGAAGAAGTGGACGAAGGGGACGAAGTGGAGGAAGTGGACGAAGTTGAGTAAGTGGACGAAGTGGACAAAGTGGAGGAAGTTGAACAAGTGGAGGAAGTGGACAAAGTGGAGGATGTGGAGGAAATGGAGGGAGTGGACGAAGTGGACGAAGTGGTCGAAGTGGACGAAGTGGACGAAGTGGAGGAAGTAGAGGAAGCGGAGGAAGTGGAGGAAGTTGAAGAAGTGGACGAAGTGGAGGAAATGGAGGAAGTGGACAAAGTGGTCGAAGTGGACAAAGTGCAGGAAGTTGACGAAGTGGAGGAAGTTGACGAAGTGGACGAAGGGGACGAAGTGGAGGAAGTGAAAGAAGTAGAGGAAGTGGACGAAGTTCTCAAAGTGGATGAACTGGACGAAGTGGAGGAAGTAGAGGAAGTGGAGGAAGTGGAGGAAGTTGAAGAAGTGGAGGAAGTGGAGGAAGTGGACGAAGTGGATGAAGTGGGTAAAGTGGAGGAAGTGGAGGAAGTGGAGAAGTTGAACAAGTGGAGGAAGTGGACGAAGTGGAGGATGTGGAGGAAATGGAGGAAGTGGACGAAGTGGTCGAAGTGGACGAAGTTGACGAAGTGGACAAAGTGGAGGTTCTCGAGGATGTTGAAGAAGTGGACGAAGTGGAGGAAATGGAGGAAGTGGTCGAAGTGGACGAAGTGGACAAAGTGCTGAAAGTTGAGGAAGTTGACGAAGTGGAGGAAGTTGACAAAGTGGACGAAGGGGACGAAGGGGACGAAGTGGAGCAAGTGAAAGAAGTAGAGGAAGTGGAGGAAGTGGACAAAGTGCTCAAAGTGGATGAACTGGACGAAGAGGAAGAAGTGGAGGAAGTGGAGGAAGTTGAACAAGTGGACGAAGTTGAGGAAGTGGATGAAGTGTAGGAAGTGGAGGAAGTGGAGGAAGTGGAGGAAGTTGACAAAGTTGACAAAGGTGACGAAGTGCACGATATGGAGGAAGTACACGAAGTGGAGGAAGTGGACGAAGTTGACGATGTGGATGAAGTCAACGATGCGGATGAAGTTGACAAAGTGGACGAAGTGGACGAAGTAGACAAAGTGGACGAAGTGGACTAAGTGGACGAAGTGGACGAAGTGGACGAAGTTGATGAAGTGGAGGAAGTTGATGAAGTGGACGAAGTGGAGGAACTGGACGAAGAGGAGGAAGTGGAGGGAGTGGAGGAAGTGAACGAAGTGGACAAAGTGGAACAAGTGGAGGTAGTGGAGGAAGTGTAGGAAGTGGACGATGTGGAGGAAGTGAAGGAAGTGGAGGAAGTGGAGGAAGTGGAGGAAGTTGAGGAAGTGGAGGAAGTGAAGGAAGTTGACGAGGTGCACGATGTGGAGGAAGTACACCAAGTGGAGGAAGTGGAGGAAGTTGACGAAGTGGAGGAAGTGGACGAAGTGGATGAAGTTGACAAAGTGGACGAAATGGACGAAGTTGACAAAGTGGACGAAGTAGACAAAGTGGACAAAGTGGACGAAGTTGAAGAAGTGAACGAAGTTGACGAAGTAGAGAAGTGGCGGAAGTGGACGAAGTTGACGAAGTGGACGAAGTTGACGAAGTGAACGAAGTGGACGAAGTGGACGAAGTGGATGAAGTGGACGAAGTGGACGAAGTTGAAGAAGTGGAGGAAGTGGTTGAAGTTGACGAAGTCGACGAGGTTGACGAAGTGCACGATGTGGAGGAAGTACACCAAGTGGAGGAAGTGGACGAAGTGGAGGAAGCTGAAGAAGTGAACGAAGTTGACGAAGTAGAGAAGTGGAGGAAGTGGACGAAGTGGGCGAAGTGGACGAAGTGGACGAAGTTGACGATGTGGACGAAGTGGATGAAGTTGACGAAGTGGAGGAAGTTGACGAAGTGGACGAAGGGGACGAAGTGGAGCAAGTGAAAGAAGTAGAGGAAGTGGACGAAGTGGACGAAGTTGTCAAAGTGGATGAACTGGACGAAGTGGAGGAAGTAGAGGAAGTGGAGGAAGTGGAGGAAGTTGAAGAAGTGGACGAAGTGGACGAAGTGGATGAAGTGGGTAAAGTGGAGGAAGTGGGGGAAGTGGAGGAAGTTGAACAAGTGGAGGAAGTGGACGAAGTGGAGGATGTGGAGGAAATGGAGGAAGTGGACGAAGTGGTCGAAGTGGACGAAGTTGATGAAGTGGACGAAGTGGACGAAGTGGAGGAACTCGAGGAAGTTGAAGAAGTGGACGAAGTGGAGGAAATGGAGGAAGTGGTCGAAGTGGACGAAGTGGACAAAGTGCTGAAAGTTGAGGAAGTTGACGAAGTGGAGGAAGTTGACAAAGTGGACGAAGGGGACGAAGTGGAGCAAGTGAAAGAAGTAGAGGAAGTGGAGGAAGTGGACAAAGTGCTCAAAGTGGATGAACTGGACGAAGAGGAAGAAGTGGAGGAAGTGGAGGAAGTTGAACAAGTGGACGAAGTGGAGGAAGTGGAGGAAGTGTAGGAAGTGGAGGAAGTGGAGGAAGTGGAGGAAGTGGAGGAAGTTGACAAAGTTGACGAAGTGCACGATATGGAGGAAGTACATGAAGTGGAGGAAGTGGACGAAGTTGACGATGTGGACGAAGTCAACGATGTGGATGAAGTTGACAAAGTGGACAAAGTGGACGAAGTGGACTAAGTGGACGAAGTGGACGAAGTTGATGAAGTGGAGGAAGTTGATGAAGTGGACGAAGTGGAGGAACTGGACGAAGAGGAGGAAGTGGAGGGAGTGGAGTGATGGACAAATTTGTAAGCACCAAAATATGATGTCACAAACTTGTTTCACAATCGGCAAGTATGACCGAATCGTTCAAGTAATAAACTTGGTAAGACCAAGTATCGTTCTTCCCAAAGGACTCACGGCCTAGTTTAGTTATGTGATTTGTTGATTAGCTAGGACTTACCAACGAAATATTTAGAATTTAATATGCAAAGACAGAAAATAAACATGTATGCATGAAGTTGATCAATGGCAAAGCAAAAGATAAACGCTTTCAATGAATTATATGAATGAATATGTTGTTGGGGGTCAATTTCATCTCATCCACTCTCATACATTTTAGGAATTCAACATTCAAATCATCATTGTTAATGCCACTCTCTAATGTACCATTCTAGATGGCTTCTCCCTAATCAAATAGTTCATACAATTCCTAGCATTCCTAATGATTAGTTCATGAGTGCAGGAGCTTAAAGGCAACCAATAGAATATTGTCAGTATAATATTGGGAGAAATTCCCCGGATCTAGACTTCCCCGTACGTGTCCGTATCGACAAAACCAATAATCATGCATGGAATGAGTTAAACTATGCAAGCATTGAGCAAAGAGGAAAAACCCTAACTAATGATGAAAGAATGCATATGTCTTAATTAAAAGATGTACTCAACAGATTCCATATATGAGAGCTTCAAGAGATTACATTGATTCCCCAACAAACATACAAGGTTTAGTTCACCATATTCATGGTGAACCTAGATGAATAACAATGAAAGAATGAAAGAATAAACCCAATAAAGGTGAAGAGGTAGCCTGAGCATCCAAGATCCTCCTTCAAAGGGGTGAGAAGAGAGAGTGTTTACTTCGTTTCTGCCAAAGATACTAATCCCAAGGACGTGCAAGCCCTTATATACTAATTTAGAGTTACAAAAGATTACAAAAGCCCAAGCCCAAAAAGTGCCGCTCAGCGGTGATTGCGCGTCTTCTTTCTTCCCCTCATCGGCCATTTTGCCCCTCAGCGGTTCCAACGCCACCTCTTGAGTGCCGCTCAGCGGTAGTTTGCCGCTGAGCGGTGCCTTCGTCTTCTCTTTTTGCACTCTTTCTTGTCTTTTCTAATGTCACTTCTCTCCTTCTTTACTCTTTTCACTAAATTCACCTTAAAACCTGCACAAAAACACTGAAATCAAGCATAAACCTGTCCAGCTCTCTTATTTCTGAAAATATAGATAAAAGGCATGATTTCAAGCTAATTTCTAAGTCTAAAGGTTGCTTTTAGTATCAATTTAAGCATGAAAATAACAGTTTTTCAACTGTTATCATGGAGGAAGTGAACGAAGTGGACAAACTGGAACAAGTGGAGGTAGTGGAGGAAGTGTAGGAAGTGGACGATGTGGAGGAAGTGAAGGAAGTAGAAGAAGTTGAGGAAGTGGAGGAAGTGAAGGAAGTTGACGAGGTGCACGATGTGGAGGAAGTACACCAAGTGGAGGAAGTGGAGGAAGTTGACGAAGTGGAGGAAGTGGACGAAGTTGACGATGTGGACGAAGTGGATGAAGTTGACAAAGTGGACGAAATGGACGAAGTTGACAAAGTGGACGAAGTAGACAAAGTGGACGAAGTGGAGGAAGTTGAAGAAGTGAACGAAGTTGACGAAGTACAGAAGTGGCGGAAGTGGACGAAGTTGACGAAGTGGACGAAGTGGACGAAGTGAACGAAGTGGACGAAGTGGACGAAGTGGACGAAGTGGACGAAGTGGACGAAGTTGACGATGTGGACGAAGTGGATGAAGTTGACAAAGTGGACGCAATGGACGAAGTTGACAAAGTGGACGAAGTAGACAAAGTGGACGAAGTGGACTAAGTGGACGAAATGGAGGATGTTGAAGAAGTGAACGAAGTTGACGAAGTAGAGAAGTGGAGGAAGTGGACGAAGTTGACGAAGTGGACGAAGTGGACGAAGTGGACGAAGTGGATGAAGTGGACGAAGTGGACGAAGTTGATGAAGTGGAGGAAGTGGAGGAAGTTGACGAAGTGGACGAGGTTGACGAAGTGCACGATGTGGAGGAAGTACACCAAGTGGAGGAAGTGGACGAAGTTGACGAAGTGGACGAAGTGGACGAAGTGGATGAAGTGGACGAAGTGGACGAAGTTGATGAAGTGGAGGAAGTGGAGGAAGTTGACGAAGTGGACGAGGTTGACGAAGTGCACGATGTGGAGGAAATACACCAAGTGGAGGAAGTGGACGAAGTTGACGAAGTGGAGGAAGTGGACGAAGTTGACGATGTGCACGAAGTGGATGAAGTGGACAAAGTGGACGAAGTTGACAAAGTGGACGAAGTTGACAAAGTGGAGGAAGTGGACAAAGTGGAGGAAGTTGAAGAAGTGAATGAAGTTGACGAAGTAGAGAAGTGGAGGAAGTGGACGAAGTTGACGAAGTGGACGAAGTGGATGAAGTGGACGAAGTGGAGAAAGTTGAAGAAGTGGAGGAAATTGATGAAGTGGACGAATTGGAGGAAGTTGACGAAGTGGAAGAAGTAGAGGAAGTTGAAGAAGTGGACGAAGTTGACGAAGTGGAGGAAGTAGAGGAAGTGGACGAAGTGGAAGAAGTGGAGGAAGTGGAGGAAGTTGACGAAGTGGAAGAAGTGGACGAAGTGGACGAGGTGGCGTAAGTGTAGGAAGTGTAGGAAGTGTAGGAAGTGGACGAAGTGGACGAAGTTGACGACGTGGAAGTAGTGGAGGAAGTGGAGGAAGTTGACGAAGTTGACGAAGTGGAAGAAGTGGATGAAGTGGAGGAAGTGTAGGAGGTGGACGAAGTGGAGGAAGTGGACGAAGTGGATGAAATGGGGGATGTGGAGGAAGGGACGAAGTGGACGAAGTGGAAGAAATCGACGAAGTTGATGAAGTGGACGAAGTGGACGAATTGGACGAAGAGGAGGAAGTGGACGAATTGGACGAAGTGGAGGAAGTTGAGGAAATTTAGGAAGTGGACGAAGTGGGGGAGGTGGAGGAAGTGGAGGAAGTTGCCGAAGTGGACAAAGTAGACGAAGTGGACGAAGTGGACAAATTGGAAGAAGTGGACGAAGGGGACGAAGTGGAGGAAGTGGACGAAGTTGAGTAAGTGGACGAAGTGGACAAAGTGGAGGAAGTTGAACAAGTGGAGGAAGTGGACAAAGTGGAGGATGTGGAGGAAATGGAGGGAGTGGACGAAGTGGTCGAAGTGGTCGAAGTGGACGAAGTGGACGAAGTGGAGGAAGTAGAGGAAGTGGAGGAAGTGGAGGAAGTTGAAGAAGTGGACGAAGTGGAGGAAATGGAGGAAGTGGACAAAGTGGTCGAAGTGGACGAAGTGGACAAAGTGCAGGAAGTTGACGAAGTGGAGGAAGTTGACGAAGTGGACGAAGGGGACGAAGTGGAGCAAGTGAAAGAAGTAGAGGAAGTGGACGAAGTGGACGAAGTTCTCAAAGTGGATGAACTGGACGAAGTGGAGGAAGTAGAGGAAGTGGAGGAAGTTGAAGAAGTGGACGAAGTGGACGAAGTGGATGAAGTGGGTAAAGTGGAGGAAGTGGAGGAAGTGGAGGAAGTTGAACAAGTGGAGGAAGTGGACGAAGTGGAGGATGTGGAGGAAATGGAGGAAGTGGATGAAGTGGTCGAAGTGGACGAAGTTGACGAAGTGGACGAAGTGGAGGAACTCGAGGAAGTTGAAGAAGTGGACGAAGTGGAGGAAATGGAGGAAGTGGTCGAAGTGGACGAAGTGGACAAAGTGCTGAAAGTTGAGGAAGTTGACGAAGTGGAGGAAGTTGACAAAGTGGACGAAGGGGATGAAGGGGACGAAGTGGAGCAAGTGAAAGAAGTAGAGGAAGTGGAGGAAGTGGACAAAGTGCTCAAAGTGGATGAACTGGACGAAGAGGAAGAAGTGGAGGAAGTGGAGGAAGTTGAACAAGTGGACGAAGTGGAGGAAGTGTAGGAAGTGGAGGAAGTGGAGGAAGTGGAGGAAGTGGAGGAAGTTGACAAAGTTGACGAAGTGCACGATATGGAGGAAGTACATGAAGTGGAGGAAGTGGACGAAGTTGACGATGTGGACGAAGTCAACGATGTGGATGAAGTTGACAAAGTGGACGAAGTGGACGAAGTAGACAAAGTGGACGAAGTGGACTAAGTGGACGAAGTTGATGAAGTGGAGGAAGTTGATGAAGTGGACGAAGTGGAGGAACTGGACGAAGAGGAGGAAGTGGAGGGAGTGGAGGAAGTGAACGAAGTGGACAAAGTGGAACAAGTGGAGGTAGTGGAGGAAGTGTAGGAAGTGGACGATGTGGAGGAAGTGAAGGAAGTGGAGGAAGTGGAGGAAGTGGAGGAAGTTGAGGAAGTGGAGGAAGTGAAGGAAGTTGACGAGGTGCACGATGTGGAGGAAGTACACCAAGTGGAGGAAGTGGAGGAAGTTGACGAAGTGGAGGAAGTGGACGAAGTTGACGATGTGGACGAAGTGGATGAAGTTGACAAAGTGGACGAAATGGACGAAGTTGACAAAGTGGACGAAGTAGACAAAGTGGACGAAGTGGAGGAAGTTGAAGAAGTGAACGAAGTTGACGAAGTAGAGAAGTGGCGGAAGTGGACGAAGTTGACGAAGTGGACGAAGTGGACGAAGTGAACGAAGTGGACGAAGTGGACGAAGTGGACGAAGTGGACGAAGTTGACGATGTGGACGAAGTGGATGAAGTTGACAAAGTGGACGCAATGGAGGAAGTTGACAAAGTGGACGAAGTAGACAAAGTGGACGAAGTGGACTAAGTGGACGAAATGGAGGATGTTGAAGAAGTGAACGAAGTTGACGAAGTAGAGAAGTGGAGGAAGTGGACGAAGTTGACGAAGTGGACGAAGTGGACGAAGTGGACGAAGTGGATGAAGTGGACGAAGTGGACGAAGTTGATGAAGTGGAGGAAGTGGAGGAAGTTGACGAAGTGGACGAGGTTGACGAAGTGCACGATGTGGAGGAAGTACACCAAGTGGAGGAAGTGGACGAAGTTGACGAAGTGGACGAAGTGGACGAAGTGGACGAAGTGGACGAAGTGGACGAAGTGGATGAAGTGGAGGAAGTGGAGGAAGTTGACGAAGTGGACGAGGTTGACGAAGTGCACGATGTGGAGGAAATACACCAAGTGGAGGAAGTGGACGAAGTTGACGAAGTGGAGGAAGTGGACGAAGTTGACGATGTGCACGAAGTGGATGAAGTGGACAAAGTGGACGAAGTTGACAAAGTGGACGAAGTTGAATAAGTGGAGGAAGTGGACAAAGTGGAGGAAGTTGAAGAAGTGAATGAAGTTGACGAAGTAGAGAAGTGGAGGAAGTGGACGAAGTGGATGAAGTGGACGAAGTGGAGAAAGTTGAAGAAGTGGAGGAAATTGACGAAGTGGACGAATTGGAGGAAGTTGACGAAGTGGAAGAAGTAGAGGAAGTTGAAGAAGTGGACGAAGTTGACGAAGTGGAGGAAGTAGAGGAAGTGGACGAAGTGGAAGAAGTGGAGGAAGTGGAGGAAGTTGACGAAGTGGAAGAAGTGGACGAAGTGGACGAGGTGGCGTAAGTGTAGGAAGTGTAGGAAGTGTAGGAAGTGGACGAAGTGGACGAAGTTGACGACGTGGAAGAAGTGGAGGAAGTGGAGGAAGTTGACGAAGTTGACGAAGTGGAAGAAGTGGATGAAGTGGAGGAAGTGTAGGAGGTGGACGAAGTGGAGGAAGTGGACGAAGTGGATGAAATGGGGGATGTGGAGGAAGGGACGAAGTGGACGAAGTGGAGGAAATCGACGAAGTTGATGAAGTGGACGAAGTGGACGAATTGGACGAAGAGGAGGAAGTGGACGAATTGGACGAAGTGGAGGAAGTTGAGGAAATTTAGGAAGTGGACGAAGTGGGGGAGGTGGAGGAAGTGGAGGAAGTTGCCGAAGTGGACAAAGTAGACGAAGTGGACGAAGTGGACAAATTGGAAGAAGTGGACGAAGGGGACGAAGTGGAGGAAGTGGACGAAGTTGAGTAAGTGGACGAAGTGGACAAAGTGGAGGAAGTTGAACAAGTGGTGGAAGTGGACAAAGTGGAGGATGTGGAGGAAATGGAGGGAGTGGACGAAGTGGTCGAAGTGGTCGAAGTGGACGAAGTGGACGAAGTGGAGGAAGTAGAGGAAGTGGAGGAAGTGGAGGAAGTTGAAGAAGTGGACGAAGTAGAGGAAATGGAGGAAGTGGACAAAGTGGTCGAAGTGGACGAAGTGGACAAAGTGCAGGAAGTTGACGAAGTGGAGGAAGTTGACGAAGTGGACGAAGGGGACGAAGTGGAGCAAGTGAAAGAAGTAGAGGAAGTGGACGAAGTGGACGAAGTTCTCAAAGTGGATGAACTGGACGAAGTGGAGGAAGTAGAGGAAGTGGAGGAAGTTGAAGAAGTGGACGAAGTGGACGAAGTGGATGAAGTGGGTAAAGTGGAGGAAGTGGAGGAAGTGGAGGAAGTTGAACAAGTGGAGGAAGTGGACGAAGTGGAGGATGTGGAGGAAATGGAGGAAGTGGACGAAGTTGACGAAGTGGACGAAGTGGAGGAACTCGAGGAAGTTGAAGAAGAGGACGAAGTGGAGGAAATGGAGGAAGTGGTCGAAGTGGACGAAGTGGACAAAGTGCTGAAAGTTGAGGAAGTTGACGAAGTGGAGGAAGTTGACAAAGTGGACGAAGGGGACGAAGTGGAGCAAGTGAAAGAAGTAGAGGAAGTGGAGGAAGTGGACAAAGTGCTCAAAGTGGATGAACTGGACGAAGAGGAAGAAGTGGAGGAAGTGGAGGAAGTTGAACAAGTGGACGAAGTGGAGGAAGTGTAGGAAGTGGAGGAAGTGGAGGAAGTGGAGGAAGTGGAGGAAGTTGACAAAGTTGACGAAGTGCACGATATGGAGGAAGTACATGAAGTGGAGGAAGTGGACGAAGTTGACGATGTGGACGAAGTCAACGATGTGGATGAAGTTGACAAAGTGGACGAAGTGGACGAAGTAGACAAAGTGGACGAAGTGGACTAAGTGGACGAAGTGGACGAAGTTGATGAAGTGGAGGAAGTTGTTGAAGTAGACGAAGTGGAGGAACTGGACGAAGAGGAGGAAGTGGAGGGAGTGGAGGAAGTGAACGAAGTGGACAAAGTGGAACAAGTGGAGGTAGTGGAGGAAGTGTAGGAAGTGGACGATGTGGAGGAAGTGAAGGAAGTGGAGGAAGTGGAGGAAGTGGAGGAAGTTGAGGAAGTGGAGGAAGTGAAGGAAGTTGACGAGGTGCACGATGTGGAGGAAGTACACTAAGTGGAGGAAGTGGAGGAAGTTGACGAAGTGGAGGAAGTGGACGAAGTTGACGATGTGGACAAAGTGGATGAAGTTGACAAAGTGGACGAAACAGACGAAGTTGACAAAGTGGACGAAGTAGACAAAGTGGACGAAGTGGAGGAAGTTGAAGAAGTGAACGAAGTTGACGAAGTAGAGAAGTGGCGGAAGTGGACGAAGTTGACGAAGTGGACGAAGTGGACGAAGTGAACGAAGTGGACAAAGTGGACAAAGTGGACGAAGTGGACGAAGTGGACGAAGTGGATGAAGTGGACGAAGTGGACGAAGTTGAAGAAGTGGAGGAAGTGGAGGAAGTTGACGAAGTCGACGAGGTTGACGAAGTGCACGATGTGGAGGAAGTACACCAAGTGGAGGAAGTGGACGAAGTGGAGGAAGTTGAAGAAGTGAACGAAGTTGACGAAGTAGAGAAGCGGAGGAAGTGGACGAAGTTGACGAAGTGGGCGAAGTGGACGAAGTGGACGAAGTTGACGATGTGGACGATGTGGATGAAGTTGACAAAGTGGACGAAATGGACGAAGTTGACAAAGTGGACGAAGTAGGCAAAGTGGACGAAGTGGACTAAGTGGACGAAATTGAGGATGTTGAAGAAGTGAACGAAGTTGACGAAGTAGAGAAGTGGAGGAAGTGGACGAAGTTGACGAAGTGGACGAAGTGGATGAAATGGACGAAGTGGATGAAGTGGACGAAGTGGACGAAGTTGAAGAAGTGGAGGAAGTGGAGGAAGTTGTCGAAGTGGACGAGGTTGACGAAGTGCACGATGTGGAGGAAGTACACCAAGTGGAGGAAGTGGAGGAAGTTGACGAAGTGGAGGAAGTGGACGAAGTTGACGATGTGCACGAAGTGGATGAAGTTGACAAAGTGGACGAAGTTGACAAAGTGGAGGAAGTGGACAAAGTGGAGGAAGTTGAAGAAGTGAACGAAGTTGACGAAGTAGAGAAGTGGAGGAAGTGGACGAAGTTGACGAAGTGGACGAAGTGGACAAAGTGGACGAAGTGAAGGAAGTTGAAGAAGTGGAGGAAATTGACGAAGTGGACGAATTGGAGGAAGTTGACGAAGTGGAAGAAGTAGAGGAAGTTGAAGAAGTGGACGAAGTTGACGAAGTTGAGGAAGTAGAGGAAGTGGAAGAAGTGGAGGAAGTTGACGACGTGGAAGAAGTGGAGGAAGTGGAGGATGTTGACGAAGTGGAAGAAGTGGATGAAGTGGAGGAAGTGTAGGAGGTGGACGAAGTGGAGGAAGTGGACGAAGTGGAGGAAATGGGGGATGTGGAGGAAGGGACGAAGTGGACGAAGTGGAGGAAGTCGACGAAGTTGATGAAGTGGATGAAGAGGACGAAGTGGACGAAGTGGATGAAGTCGAGGAAGTGGACGAAGTGGACGAAGTTGACGACATGGAAGAAGTGGAGGAAGTGGAGGAAGTTGACGAAGTGGAAGAAGTGGATGAAGTGGAGGAAGTGTAGGAGGTGGACGAAGTGGAGGAAGTGGACGAAGTGGAGGAAATGGGGGATGTGGAGGAAGGGACGAAGTGGACGAAGTGGAGGAAGTCGACGAAGTTGATGAAGTTGATGAAGAGCACGAAGTGGACGAAGTGGATGAAGTCGAGGAAGTGGACGAAGTGGAGGAAGCTGACGAAGTGAAGGAAGTGGAGGAAGTCGACGAAGGGGATGAAGTGGAGGAAGGGGACATAGTGGAGGAAGTGGACGAAGTGGACGAAATGGACGAAGTGGAGGAAGTGGACGAGTGGATAAAGCGGAGGAAGTGCAGGATGTGGGCGAAGAGGACGAAGTGCACGAGGTGGACGAATTGGAGGAAGTGGGCTAAGTGGAAGAAGAGGAGGAAGTTTAACAAGTGGACGAAGTTGACGAAGTGGTCGAAGTGGAGGAAGTGGAGGAATTTGACGAAGAGGACGAAGTGGAGGAAGTGGAGGAAGTGGACAATGTGGATGAAGTTGACGAAATGGACGAAGTGGAGGAAGTAGACGAAGGCTCTATTCCCCTGGAGGATACCATAGCTGTCATTAGTTGCACCATCATCTTCATTTGTCCTTTGAGCTGTTCTAACTCCCTCATCATATGTGTCAACTCGGACTGGTCGGGCGCTGCTGCTTCTTCGGAACCTGCTCTTTCTTCTAGGATTTTCTGGTCTTCTTCTGCTTTTTGGTGCCATTCAAGTAATAGGAAACAATAGGAAACTCCCAGTCAGCAACAGGTACGAGTCTTCCTTTCTCGAATTGAGGAGCTAAAGCAGCCCTTTAGAGATAGGGGAATGTACTGATTGGTAAAGAGGGGAACCATCGAGACGGTATGCAATAAGTAGAAACTCTAAATCGGCGGCAGGCCGAAGGAAACCCTTTTTCATTGAATCAGTAGACGAAGTGGAGGAAGTGGACGAAGTTGACGGAGTGGAGGAAGTGGACGAAGTTGACGATGTGGACGAAGTCGACGAAGTGGATGAAGTTGACAAAGTGGACGAAGTGGAAGAAGTAGACAAAGTGAACGAAGTGGACTAAGTGGACGAAGTGGAGGAAGTTGAAGAAGTGAACGAAGTTGGCGAAGTAGAGAAGTTAAGTAGACGAAGTGGAGGAAGCGGAGGAAGTGGAGGAAGTGGAGGAAGTGGATGAAGTTGACGAAGTGGAGGAAGTTGAAGAAGTGGACGAAGTTGACGAAAAGGACGAATTGGAGGAAGTGGACGTAGTGGAAGAAGTAGAGGAAGTTGAAGAAGTGGACGAAGTTGACGAAGTTGACGAAGTGGAGGAAGTGGACGAAGTGGAAGAAGTGGAGGAAGTGGAGGAAATTGACGAAGTGGAAGAAGTGGAAGAAGTGGACGAAGTGGCTGAAGTGTAGGAAGTGTAGGAAGTGGAGGAAGTGGACGAAGTTGACGAAGTGGAAGAGTGCAAGAAGTGGATGAAGTTGACGAAGTGGAAGAAGTGGACGAAGTGGAGGAAGTGTAGGAAGTGGACGAAGTGGAGGAAGTGGGGGAAGTGGAGGAAGTGAACGAAGTTGACGATTGGACGAAGTGGATGAAGTCGACGAACTGGATGAGGTGCACAAAGTGGAAGAAGTGGAGGAAGTGGAGGAAGTGGAGGGAGTTGAAGAAGTGGAAGAAGTTGACGAAGTCATTGAAGTGGATGAAGAGGACGAAGTGGAGGAAGTGGAGGAAGTGGACGAAGTGGCCCAAGTGGCCCAAGTGGAGGAAGATGACGAGGTGGACGAAATGGAGGAAGTCGACGAAGGGGACAAAGTGGAGGAAGGGGACGAAGTGGAGGAAGTGGATGATGTGGACAAAGTGGACAAAGTGAACAAAGTGGAGGAATTGGACGAACTGGAGGATGTGAAGGAAGCGGACAAAGTTGAAGAAGTGGAAGAAGTGGAAGAAGTGGACAACTATAAAGAAGTGGACGAAGTGGGCGAAGAGGAGGAAGTGGAGGGAGTGGAGGAAGTGGAGAAAGTGGAAGAAGTGGAAGAAGTGGAGGAAGTGGAGGAAATGGAGGAAGTGGAGGAAGCGGGGGAAGAGCAGGAAGTGGACGAAGTGGAGGAAGTTGAGGAAGTGGAGGAAGTGGAGGAACTGTAGGAAGTGGGGGAAGTGGAGGAAATGGAGGGAGTGAAGGAAGTGGAGGAAGTGAAGGAAGTTGAGGAAGTGCACGGAGTGGATGAAGTGGAGGAAGTTGACGAAGAGGACGAACTCGAGGAAGTGGACAAAGTGGTCGAAGTGGTGGAAGTGAAGGAAGTGGAGATAGTGGAGGAAGTAGAGGAAGTGGACGAAGTGGACGAAGCGGAGGAAGTGGAGGAAGTACACGAAGTGGTGGAAGTGAAGGAAGTGGAGGAAGTGGAGGAAGTAGAGGAAGTGGACGAAGTGGACGAAGCGGAGGAAGTGGAGGAAGTACACGAAGTGGAGGAAGTGGAGGAAGTGGAGGAAGTTGACGAAGTGGACGATGTGGACGAAGTAGACGAAGAGGAGGAACTGGACGAAGTTGAGGAAGTGTTGGAAGTGGAGGAAGTAGACGAAGTGGAGGAACTGGAGGAAGTGGAGGAAGTAGAGGAAGTTGACGAAGGTGACGAAGTGGAGGAAGTGGACGGAGTGGAGGAAATGGATGAAATGGAGGAAACAGAGGAAGGGAGGAAGGGGAGGAAGCGGAGGAAGTTGACGAAGTGGAGGAAGTGGAGGAAGTGGAGTAAGTCGAGGAAGTGGAGGAAGTTGAGCAAGTGGACGAATTGGAGGAAGAGGAGGAAGTTGACGAAGAGGAGGAAGTGGAGGAAGTGGAGGAAGTGGAAGAAGTGGACGAACCGGACGAAGGAGACGAAATGGACAAAGTGGACGAAGTGGATGAAGGGGAGGAAGTGGACGAAGTTGACGAAGTGAACGAAGTGGAGGAAGTGAACGAAGTGGACGAAGTAGTTGACGCGGACGAAGAGGAAGAAGTGGAGGAAGTGGAAGGAAGCAGAAGAAGTTGAGGAAGTAGACGAAGTGGAGGAAGTTAACGAAGTGGACGAAGTGGAGGAACTAGACGAAGTGGAGGAACTAGACGAAGTGGACGAAGTTGACGAAATGGATGGAGTGGAGGAAGTGGAGGAAGTTGACGAAGTGGAGCAAGTGAAGGAAGTGGAGGACGTGGAGGAAATGGAAGAAGTTGAAGAAGTGGACGAAGTGGACGAAGTGGAGGAAATGGAGGAAGTGGACGAAGTGGATGAAGTGGAAGAAGCTGACGAAGTGGACGCAGTGGACGAATTGGACGAAATGGAGGAAATGGAGGAAGTGTAGGAAGTGGACGATGTGGAGGAAGTGGAGGGAGTTGAAGAAGTGGAAGAAGTTGACGAAGTCATTGAAGTGGATGAAGAGGACGAAGTGGAGGAAGTGGAGGAAGTGGACGAAGTGGCCCAAGTGGCCCAAGTGGAGGAAGATGACGAGGTGGACGAAATGGAGGAAGTCGACGAAGGGGACGAAGTGGAGGAAGGGGACGAACTGGAGGAAGTGGATGATGTGGACAAAGTGGACAAAGTGAACAAAGTGGAGGAATTGGACGAACTGGAGGATGTGAAGGAAGCGGACAAAGTTGAAGAAGTGGAAGAAGTGGAAGAAGTGGACAACTATAAAGAAGTGGACGAAGTGGGCGAAGAGGAGGAAGTGGAGGGAGTGGAGGAAGTGGAGAAAGTGGAAGAAGTGGAAGAAGTGGAGGAAGTGGAGGAAATGGAGGAAGTGGAGGAAGCGGGGGAAGAGCAGGAAGTGGACGAAGTGGAGGAAGTTGAGGAAGTGGAGGAAGTGGAGGAACTGTAGGAAGTGGGGGAAGTGGAGGAAATGGAGGGAGTGAAGGAAGTGGAGGAAGTGAAGGAAGTTGAGGAAGTGCACGGAGTGGATGAAGTGGAGGAAGTTGACGAAGAGGACGAACTCGAGGAAGTGGACAAAGTGGTCGAAGTGGTGGAAGTGAAGGAAGTGGAGATAGTGGAGGAAGTAGAGGAAGTGGACGAAGTGGACGAAGCGGAGGAAGTGGAGGAAGTACACGAAGTGGTGGAAGTGAAGGAAGTGGAGGAAGTGGAGGAAGTAGAGGAAGTGGACGAAGTGGACGAAGCGGAGGAAGTGGAGGAAGTACACGAAGTGGAGGAAGTGGAGGAAGTGGAGGAAGTTGACGAAGTGGACGATGTGGACGAAGTAGACGAAGAGGAG
The DNA here is from genome assembly GCA_034642375.1 of Vigna nakashimae. Taxonomy (NCBI): domain Eukaryota; kingdom Viridiplantae; phylum Streptophyta; class Magnoliopsida; order Fabales; family Fabaceae; genus Vigna; species Vigna nakashimae. Next base: position 35,169,315 of record CM067765.1, read on the forward strand.
GAACTGGACGAAGTTGAGGAAGTGTTGGAAGTGGAGGAAGTAGACGAAGTGGAGGAACTGGAGGAAGTGGAGGAAGTAGAGGAAGTTGACGAAGGTGACGAAGTGGAGGAAGTGGACGGAGTGGAGGAAATGGATGAAATGGAGGAAACAGAGGAAGGGAGGAAGGGGAGGAAGCGGAGGAAGTTGACGAAGTGGAGGAAGTGGAGGAAGTGGAGTAAGTCGAGGAAGTGGAGGAAGTTGAGCAAGTGGACGAATTGGAGGAAGAGGAGGAAGTTGACGAAGAGGAGGAAGTGGAGGAAGTGGAGGAAGTGGAAGAAGTGGACGAACCGGACGAAGGAGACGAAATGGACAAAGTGGACGAAGTGGATGAAGGGGAGGAAGTGGACGAAGTTGACGAAGTGGACGAAGTGGAGGAAGTGAACGAAGTGGACGAAGTAGTTGACGCGGACGAAGAGGAAGAAGTGGAGGAAGTGGAAGGAAGCAGAAGAAGTTGAGGAAGTAGACGAAGTGGAGGAAGTTAACGAAGTGGACGAAGTGGAGGAACTAGACGAAGTGGAGGAACTAGACGAAGTGGACGAAGTTGACGAAATGGATGGAGTGGAGGAAGTGGAGGAAGTTGACGAAGTGGAGCAAGTGAAGGAAGTGGAGGACGTGGAGGAAATGGTAGAAGTTGAAGAAGTGGACGAATTGGACGAAGTGGAGGAAATGGAGGAAGTGGACGAAGTGGATGAAGTGGAAGAAGCTGACGAAGTGGACGCAGTGGACGAATTGGACGAAATGGAGGAAATGGAGGAAGTGCAGGAAGTTGAAGAAGTGGACGAGGTGGACGAATTGAGGAAGTGTAGGAAGTGGACGATGTGGAGGAAGTGGAGGAAGTTGACGAAGTGGAGGAAGTAGAGGAAGTAGACGAGGTGGAGGAAGTTGACGAAGTGGACGAAGTGGAGGAGCTGGACGAAGTGGAGGAAGTTGACGAATTGGACGAAGTGGAGGAAGTGGAGGAAGTTGACGAAGTGGACGAAGTGGAGCAAGTGAAGGAAGTGGAGGAAGTAGAGGAAGTGGAAGAAGTTGAAGAAGTGCACGAAGTGGACGAAGTGGAGGAAATGGAGGAAGTGGACGAAGTGGTCAAAGTGAAGGAAGTTGACGAAGTGGAAGAAGTGGAGGAAGTAGACGAATTGGACGAAGTGGAAGAAGTGGAGAAAGTTGATGAAGTGGACAAAGTTGAGGAAGTGGTGGAAGTAGACGAAGTGGACGAAGTGGACGTAGTGGAGGAAGTGGAAGAAGTAGAGGAAGTGGACGGAGTGGTTGAAGTGGACGAAGCTAACGAAGTAGACGTAGTGGACGAATTGGACGAAATTGAGGAAGTGGAGGAAGTGGAGGAAGTGTACGAAGTGCACGAAGTGGAAGAAATGAAGAAATTGGAGGAAGTGGTCGAAGTGGATGAAGTGGATGATGTGGACGAAGTGGAACAAGAGGACGAAGTGGAGGAAGTGGACGAAATTGACGAAGGGGAAAAAGTGGAGGAAGTGCACGAAGTGGCCGAAGTGAAGGAAGTGGAGGAAAAGGAGGAAGTGGTCGAAGTGGACGAAGTTGATGAAGTAGGCGAAGTGGACGAAGTGGACAAAGTGGAGGAAGTTGACGAAGTGGAATCAGTGGAGGAAGTGGAGGAAGTGGACGAAATGGACGAAGTGGTTGAAGTGGAGGAAGTTGACAAAGTGGACGAAGGTGACGAAGTGGAGCAATGAAGGAAGTGGAGCAAGTGGACGCAGTGCACGAAGTGGTCGAAGTGGACGAAGTGGACGAAGTGGACGAACTAGACGAAGTGGAAGCAGTGGTGGAAGTTGAAGTGAACGAAGTTGATGAAGTGGACGAAGTGGAGGAACTGGAGAAAGTAAACGAAATGGAGGAAGTAGAGGAATTGGAGGAAATGGAGGAAGTAGAGGAAGTGGAGGAAGTTGAGGAAGTGGACGAGGTGGACGAGTGGGACGAAGTGGAGGAAGTAGAGGAAGTGGAGGAAGTGGAGGAAGTGGAGGAAGTAGACGAAGAGGAGGATGTGGAGGAAGTGAAGGAAATGGAGGAAATGGAAGAAGTGGAGAAAGTGGAGGGAGATGAGGAAGTTGAGGAAGTGGACGAAGTGGAGGAAGTGGAGGAAGTAGACGATGTGGAGGAAGTGGACGAAGTGGAGGAAGTGGACGAAGTGAAGGAAGTGGACGAAGTTGATGAAGTGGAGGAAGTGGAGGAAGTTGACGAAGGGGACGAAGTGGAGCAAGTAAAGGAAGTGGTTGAAGTGGAGGAAGTGGAGGAAGTGAAGGAAGTTTAAGAAGTGGACAAAGTGGACGTAGTTCACGAAGTTGACAAAGTGGACGAAGTTTACGAAATGGACGAAGATGAGGAAGTTAAGGAAGTGGAGGAAGTGGAAGAAGTGGACGAAGTGGAGGAAGTTGACGAAATGGACGCAGTGCAATAAGTGGTCGAAATGGACAAAATGGAAGAAGTGGACGACGTGGACGAAGTGGACGAAGGGGACGAAGTGGAGCAAGGGAAAGTAGTGGAGGAAGTGGAGGAGGTGGCGGAAGTGGAGGAAGTTGACGTAGTGGACGAAGCGGACGAAGGGGACGAAGTGGAGTAGGTGAAGGAAGTGGAGGAAGTTGAAAAAGTGGAGGAAATGGAGGAAGTCGAGGAAGTTGAAAAAGTGGACGAAGTGGAGGAAGGGGAGGAAGTGGAGGAAATGGAGGAAGTGGAGGAAGTGGACGAAGAGGAGGAAGTGGACGAAGAGGAGGAAGTGGATGAAGTTGACGAAGTGGTCGAAGTGGACGAAGTGGAAGAAGTGAACAAAGTCGAGGAAGTGGAGGAAATGGAGGAAGTGGAGCAAGTGGACGCAGTGCACGAAGTGGTCGAAGTGGACGAAGTGGACGAACTAGACGAAGTGGAAGCAGTGGTGGAGGTTGAAGTGGACGAAGTTGATGAAGTGGACGAAGTGGAGGAACTGGAGAAAGTAAACGAAATGGAGGAAGTAGAGGAATTGGAGGAAATGGACGAAGTAGAGGAAGTGGAGGAAGTTGAGGAAGTGGACGAGGTGGACGAGTGGGACGAAGTGGAGGAAGTAGAGGAAGTGGAGGAAGTGGAGGAAGTAGACGAAGAGGAGGAAGTGGAGGAAGTGAAGGAAATGGAGGAAATGGAAGAAGTGGAGAAAGTGGAGGGAGATGAGGAAGTTAAGGAAGTGGAGGAAGTGGAGGAAGTGGAGGAAGTAGACGATGTGGAGGAAGTGGACGAAGTGGAGGAAGTGGAGGAAGTGGAGGAAGTGGACGAAGTTGATGAAGTGGAGGAAGTTGACGAAGGGGACGAAGTGGAGCAAGTAAAGGAAGTGGTTGAAGTGGAGGAAGTGGAGGAAGTGAAGGAAGTTCAAGAAGTGGACAAAGTGGACGTAGTTTACGAAGTTGACAAAGTGGACGAAGTTTACGAAGTGGACGAAGATGAGGAAGTTAAGGAAGTGGAGGAAGTGGAAGAAGTGGACGAAGTGGAGGAAGTTGACGAAATGGACGCAGTGGAATAAGTGGTCGAAATGGACGAAATGGAAGAAGTGGACGAAGTGGACGAAGGGGACGAAGTGGAGCAAGGGAAAGTAGTGGAGGAAGTGGAGGAGGTGGCGGAAGTGGAGGAAGTTGACGTAGTGGATGAAGCGGACGAAGTGGACGAAGTGGAGTAGGTGAAGGAAGTGGAGGAAGTTGAAGAAGTGGAGGAAATGGAGGAAGTCGAGGAAGTTGAAAAAGTGGACGAAGTGGAGGAAGGGGAGGAAGTGGAGGAAATGGAGGAAGTGGAGGAAGTGGACGAAGAGGAGGAAGTGGACGAAGAGGAGGAAGTGGATGAAGTTGACGAAGTGGTCGAAGTGGACGAAGTGGAAGAAGTGAACGAAGTCGAGGAAGTAGAGGAAATGGAGGAAGTGGAGCAAGTGGACGCAGTGCACGAAGTGGTCGAAGTGGACGAAGTGGACGAACTAGACGAAGTGGAAGCAGTGGTGGAGGTTGAAGTGGACGAAGTTGATGAAGTGGACGAAGTGGAGGAACTGGAGAAAGTAAACGAAATGGAGGAAGTAGAGGAATTGGAGGAAATGGACGAAGTAGAGGAAGTGGAGGAAGTTGAGGAAGTGGACGAGGTGGACGAGTGGGACGAAGTGGAGGAAGTAGAGGAAGTGGAGGAAGTGGAGGAAGTGGAGGAAGTAGATGAAGAGGAGGAAGTGGAGGAAGTGAAGGAAATGGAGGAAATGGAAGAAGTGGAGAAAGTGGAGGGAGATGAGGAAGTTGAGGAAGTGGACGAAGTGGAGGAAGTGGAGGAAGTAGACGATGTGGAGGAAGTGGACGAAGTGGAGGAAGTGGACGAAGTGGAGGAAGTGGAGGAAGTGGACGAAGTTGATGAAGTGGAGGAAGTGGAGGAAGTTGACGAAGGGGACGAAGTGGAGCAAGTAAAGGAAGTGGTTGAAGTGGAGGAAGTGGAGGAATGAAGGAAGTTTAAGAAGTGGACAAAGTGGACGTAGTTCACGAAGTTGACAAAGTGGACGAAGTTTACGAAGTTTACGAAGTGGACGAAGATGAGGAAGTTAAGGAAGTGGAGGAAGTGGACGAAGTGGAGGAAGTTGACGAAATGGACGCAGTGCAATAAGTGGTCGAAATGGACGAAATGGAAGAAGTGGACGAAGTGGACGAAGTGGAGGAAGGGGACGAAGTGAAGCAAGGGAAAGTAGTGGAGGAAGTGGAGGAGGTGGCGGAAGTGGAGGAAGTTGACATAGTGGACGAAGCGGACGAAGGGGACGAAGTGGAGTAGGTGAAGGAAGTGGAGGAAGTTGAAGAAGTGGAGGAAATGGAGGAAGTGGAAGAAATGGAGGAAGTCGAGGAAGTTGAAAAAGTGGACGAAGTGGGGGAAGGGGAGGAAGTGGAGGAAGTGGAGGAAGTGGACGAAGAGGAGGAAGTGGACGAAGAGGAGGAAGTGGATGAAGTTGACGAAGTGGTCGAAGTGGACGAAGTGGAAGAAGTGAACGAAGTCGAGGAAGTGGAGGAAATGGAGGAAGTGGACAAGGTGGTGGAAGTGGACGAAGTGGAGAAGTTGACGAAGTGGACGAAGAGGAGTAAGTGGACGAAATGGACGAAGGGGAAGAAGAGAGTGAAGTTGACGAAGTGGAAGAAGTGGAAGAAATGGACGAAGTGAAAAGAGTGGACGAAGTTGACGAAGTAGAGGAAGTGGAGGAAGTTGACGAAGTGGAGGAAGAGGAGGAAGTGGAGGAATTTGACGAAGTGGACGAAGTGGACGAAGGGGACGACGCAGACGAAGGCGACAAAGTGAACGAAGCCGACGAAGTGGACGAGGGGGACGAAGTGGAGGAAGAGAAGGAAGTGGAGGAAGTGGAGGAGGTGGAGGAAGTGGACGAAGTGGTCGAAGTCGACTAAGTGGAAGAAGTGGACGAAGGGGAAGAAGTGGGCGAAGTGGAGGAAGTGGACGAAGTTGACGATGGGGACGAAGTGGAGGAAGTTGACGAAGTGGGGGAAGTGGAGGAAGATGAGGAAGTTGAGGAAGTGGACGAAGTGGAGGAAATGGAGGAAGTAGACGAAGTGGAGGAAGTGGTGGAAGTTGACGAAGGAGAGGAAGTGGAGCAAGTAAAGGAAGTGTTGGAAGTGGAGGAAGTTCACGAAGTGGACGAAGTTTACGAAGTTGACGAAGTGGACGAAGATGATGAAGTTAAGGAAGTGGAGGAAGTGGAAGAAGTGGACAAAGTGGAGAAAGTTGACGAAATGGACGCAGTGGAAGAAGTGGTCGAAATGGACGAAGTGGAAGAAGTGGACGACGTGGAGCAAGGGAAGGTAGTGGACAAAGTGGCGGAAGTAGAGGAAGTGGAGGAAGTTGACGTAGTGGACGAAGCGGACGAAGGGGACGAAGTGGAGAAGGTGAAGGAAGTGAAGGGAGTGGAGGAAGTCGAGGAAGTTGAAGAAGTGGAGTAAGTGGACGAAATGGACGAGGGGGAAGAAGAGGGTGAAGTTGACGAAGTGGACGAAATGGACGAAGTGAAAAGAGACGACAAAGTTGACGAAGTGGAGGTAGTGGAGGAAGTTGACTAAGTGGAGGAAGTTGACGAAGTGGAGGAAGTGGAAGAATTTGACGAAGTGGACGAAGTGGACAAAGTGGACGAAGGGGACGAAGTGGAGGAAGTGGAGGAAGTGGAGGAATATGATGAAGTGGACAAAGTGTACGAAGGGGACGACGCAGATGAAGTGAACGAAGCGGATGAAGTAGACGAAGGGGACGAAGTGGAGCAAGTGAAGGAAGTGAAGGAAGTGGACGAAGTGGTCGAAGTGGACGAAGTGGACGAAGTGGAAGAAGTGGAAGAAGTGGACGAAGTGGAAGAAGTGGTAGAAGTGGAGGAAGTGGACGAAGTGGAAGAAGTGGACGAAGTTGACGATGGGGACGAAGTGGAGGAAGTGGACGAAGTGGGGGAAGTGGAGGAAATGGAGGAAGTGGTCGAAGTGGACGAAGTTGACGAAGTGGGCGAAGTGGACGAAGTGGAGGAAATGGACAAAGTGGACGAAGTGGAGGAAAATGGCGAAGTGGTCGAAGTGGACGTAATGGACGAAGTGGAAGAAGTGGAGGAAATGGAGGAAGTGTACGAAGTGGAGGAAGTGGAGGAAGTGGAGGAAGTAAACAAAGTGGAGCAAGTGGATGAATTGAAGGAAATGGAGGAAGTGGACGAAGTGTAGAAGTTACACGAAGTGGACGAAGTGGAGGAAGTGGACGAAATGGACGAAGTGGAACAAGTGGACGAAATGGACGAAGTGGAACAAGTGGACGAAGTTGACGAAGTTGACGAAGTGGACGAAGTGGATGAAGTGGACGAAGTGGAAGAAGTGGAGGAAATGGAGGAAGTGGAGGAAGTGGACGAAGTGGAGGAAGTGGAAAAAGTAGACAAAGTGGGGGAAGTGGATGAATTGAAGGAAATGGAGCAAGTGGACGAAGTGGAGGAAGTGGAACAAGTGGACGAAATGGACGAAGTGGAACAAGTGGACGAAGTTGACGAAGTGGACGAAGTGTACGAAGTGGACGAAATGGACGAGGTGGAAGAATTGGGCGAAGTTGACGAAGTGGACGAAGTGGAGGAAGTGGACGAAGTGGAGAAAGTGGAGGAACTTGAAGAAGTGAACCTAGTGGACGAAGTGGAGGAAGTGGGTGAAGTGGTGGATGTGGAAGAAGTGGACGGAGTGGAAGAAGTGGACGAAGTGGTCGAAGTCGACGAAGTTGACGAAATTGACGAAGTGGATGAAGTGGACGAAGTGGAAGAAGTGGACGAAGTGGAGGATGTGGACGAGGTGGAGGAAGAGGACGAAGTTGACGAAATGGACGAAGTGGAGGAAGGAGACGAAGTGGAGGAAGTTGACGAGGTGGACGAAGTGGAGGAAGTGGACAAAGTGGAGGAAGTTGACGAAGTGAAGGAAGTGGAGGAAGGGGAGGAAGTTGACGAAGGGGACGAAGTGGAGCAAGTGAAGGAAGTGGTGGAAGTGGAGGAAGTGGAGGAAGTTGAAGAAGTAGACGAAGTTCACGAAGGTGATGAAGTGGACGAAGAGGACTAAGTGGAGGAAGTAGAGGAAGAGGAAGAAGTGGACGAAGTGGAGGAAGTTGACGAAATGGACGAAATGGAAGAAGTGGACGAAATGGACGAAGTGGACGAAGTTGACGAAGTGGACGAAGGGGACGAAGTGGAGCAACGGAAGGAAGTGGAGGAAGTTGACGAAGTGGACGAAGTGGAGAAGGTGAAGGAAGTGGAGGAAGTAGAGGAAGTGGAGGAAGTTAAAGAAGTGGAGGAAGTGGAGGAAGTGGAAGAAGAGGATGAAGTTTACGAAGTGGAGGAAGTGGACGAAGTTGACGAAGTGGAGGAAGTGGATGAAGCTGACGAAGTGGAGGAAGTTGACAAAGTGGACGAAGTGGAGGAATTTGACGAAGTGGACGAAGGGGACGAAGTGGAGGAAGTGGAGGAAGTTGAAAAAGTGGATATAGTGCGAAGGGGACGAAGCGGATGAAGTGGAGCAAGTGGAGGAAGTGGAGGAAGTGGAGGAAGTTGATGAAGTGGACGAAGTCGACGAAGGGGACAAAGTGGAGCAAGTGAAGGAAGTGGAGGAAGTGGAGGAAGTGGACGAAGTGGTCGAAGTGGACTAAGTGGAGGAAGTGGAGGAAGTGGAAGAAGAGGATGAAGTTTACGAAGTGGAGGAAGTGGACGAAGTGGAGGAAGTGGATGAAGCTGACGAAGTGGAGGAAGTTGACAAAGTGGACGAAGTGGAGGAATTTGACGAATTGGACGAAGTGGATGAAGGGGACGAAGTGGAGGAAGTGGTGGAAGATGAAAAAGTGGACATAGTGCGAAGGGGACGAAGCGGACGAAGTGGAGCAAGTGAAGGGAGTGGAGGAAGTGGAGGAAGTTGATGAAGTGGACGAAGTCGACGAAGGGGACGAAGTGGAGCAAGTGAATTAAGTGGTGGAAGTGGAGGAAGTGGTCGAAGTGAACTAAGTGGAGGAAGTGAAGGAAGTGGACGAAGTGCAAGAAGTGGAGGAAGTGGACGAAGTGGAGGAAGTGGACGAAGTTGACGATGGGGACGAAGTGGAGGAAGTGGACGAAGTGGGGGAAGTGGAGGAAGTGGAGGAAATGGAGGAAGTGGTCGAAGTGGACGTAGTGGACGAAATTTACGAAGTGGGGAAAGTGGACGAAGTAGACAGAGTCGAGGAAGTGGAGGAGAATGACAAAGTTGACGAAGTGGTCAAAGTGAACGAAGTGGACAAAATGGACGAAGTGGAAGAACTGGAGGAAGTGGAGGAGGTGGAGGAAATGGAGGAAGTGGACAAAGTGGTCGAAGTGGACGAGGACGAATTTGACGAAATGGACAAAGTGGACGAAGTGGAAAAAGTGGACGAACCGGACGAAGGGGTCGAAATGGACGAAGTGGACGAAGTGGATGAAGTGGAGGAAGTGGGCGAAGTTGACGAAGTGGACGAAGTGGAGGAAGTGGAGGAGGTGGAGGAAGTGGAGGAAGTAGAGGAAGTGGACGAAGGTGTCGAAACGGACGAAATGGACGAAATGGACGAAGTGGAGGAAGTGGAGGAGGTGGAGGAAGTGGAGGAAGTAGAGGAAGTGGACGAAGGTGTCGAAACGGACGAAATGGACGAAATGGACGAAGTGGAAGAAGTGGAGGAAGTAGAGGAAGTGGACGAAGTGGAGGAAGTTGAGGAATTGGAGGAAATTGAAGAAGTGGAGGAAGTGGAGGAAGTTGAGGAAGTGGACGAAGTGGATGAAGTGGAGGAAGTGGAGGAAGTAGACGAAGTGGAGGAAGTTGACGAAGTGGACGAAGTGGAGGAAGTTGACAAAGTGGACGAAGTGGAGGAAGTTGACGAAGTGGAGGAACTTGAGGAAGTGGAGAAAGTTGACAGGGGACAAAGTGCAGCAAGTAAAGGAAGTGGTGGAAGTGGAGGAAGTGGAGGAAGTTTAAGAAGTAGACGAAGTGGACGCAGTTCACGAAGTTGACGAAGTGGACGAAGTTTACAAAGTTGGCGAAGTGGACGAAGATGACGAAGTGGAGGAAGTGGAGGAACTTATGGAAGTGAAGGAAGTGGAGGAAGTTAAGGAAGTAGAGGAAGTGGAAGAAGTGGACAAAGTGGAGGAAGTTGAAGAAGTGGAGGAAGTGAAGGAAGTGGATGAAATGGAGGAAGTGGACGAAGAGGAGCAAGTGGACGAAGTTGACGAAGTGGTCGAAGTGGACGAAGTGGAAGAAGTGGACAAAATGGAAAAACTGGACAAAATGGCCGAAGTGAAAAGAGTGGACAAAGGGGACGAAGTGGAGCAACGGAAGGAAGTGGAGGAAGTGGAGGAAGTTGACGAAGTGGACGAAGTGGACGAAGTGGAAGAAATGGACGAAGTCGAGGATGTGGAGGAAATGGAGGAAGTGGATGAAGTGGTGGAAGTGGACGAAGTGGAGAAATTGAGGTAGTGGACGAAGTGGAGGAAGTGGACGAACTTGACAAAGGGAAAGAAGAGGATGAAGTTGACGAAGTGGACGAAGTGGACGAAATGGACAAAATGGCTGAAGTGAAAAGAGTTGACGAAGTTGACGAAGTTGAGGAAGTTGACGAAGTGGAAAAGTGGAGGAAGTGGAAGAAGGGGACGAAGTGGGGGTAGTGGAGGAAGTGGAGGAAGTGGAGGAAGTTGAAGAAGTGGTCGATGTGGACGAAGTGGAGGAAGTGGATGAAGTAGAGGAAGTTGACGAAAGGGACGAAATGGAGGAAGTCGACGAAGTGGAAGAAGTGGACGAAGTCGACGAAGTGGAACATGTGGAGGAAGGGGAGGAAGTTGACGAAGAGGACTAAGAGGACTAAGTGGAGGAAGTAGAGGAAGAGGAAGAAGTGGACGAAGTGGAGGAAGTTGATGAAATGGACGAAATGGAAGAAGTGGACGAAATGGACGAAGTGGACGAAGTTGACGAAGTGGACGAAGGGGACGAAGTGGAGCAACGGAAGGAAGTGGAGGAAGTTGACGAAGTGGACGAAGTGGAGAAGGTGAAGGAAGTGGAGGAAGTAGAGGAAGTGGAGGAAGTTAAAGAAGTGGAGGAAGTGGAGGAAGTGGAAGAAGAGGATGAAGTTTACGAAGTGGAGGAAGTGGACGAAGTTGACGAAGTGGAGGAAGTGGATGAAGCTGACGAAGTGGAGGAAGTTGACAAAGTGGACGAAGTGGAGGAATTTGACGAAGTGGACGAAGGGGACGAAGTGGAGGAAGTGGAGGAAGTTGAAAAAGTGGATATAGTGCGAAGGGGACGAAGCGGACGAAGTGGAGCGAGTGGAGGAAGTGGAGGAAGTGGAGGAAGTTGATGAAGTGGACGAAGTCGACGAAGGGGACAAAGTGGAGCAAGTGAAGGAAGTGGAGGAAGTGGAGGAAGTGGACGAAGTGGTCGAAGTGGACTAAGTGGAGGAAGTGGAGGAAGTGGAAGAAGAGGATGAAGTTTACGAAGTGGAGGAAGTGGACGAAGTGGAGGAAGTGGATGAAGCTGACGAAGTGGAGGAAGTTGACAAAGTGGACGAAGTGGAGGAATTTGACGAATTGGACGAAGTTGATGAAGGGGACGAAGTGGAGGAAGTGGTGGAAGATGAAAAAGTGGACATAGTGCGAAGGGGACGAAGCGGACGAAGTGGAGCAAGTGAAGGGAGTGGAGGAAGTGGAGGAAGTTGATGAAGTGGACGAAGTCGACGAAGGGGACGAAGTGGAGCAAGTGAATTAAGTGGTGGAAGTGGAGGAAGTGGTCGAAGTGGACTAAGTGGAGGAAGTGAAGGAAGTGGACGAAGTGCAAGAAGTGGAGGAAGTGGACGAAGTGGAGGAAGTGGACGAAGTTGACGATGGGGACGAAGTGGAGGAAGTGGACGAAGTGGGGGAAGTGGAGGAAGTGGAGGAAATGGAGGAAGTGGTCGAAGTGGACGTAGTGGACGAAGTTTACGAAGTGGGGAAAGTGGACGAAGTGGACAGAGTCGAGGAAGTGGAGGAGAAGGACAAAGTTGACGAAGTGGTCAAAGTGAACGAAGTGGACAAAATGGACGAAGTGGAAGAACTGGAGGAAGTGGAGGAGGTGGAGGAAATGGAGGAAGTGGACAAAGTGGTCGAAGTGGACGAGGACGAATTTGACGAAATGGACAAAGTGGACGAAGTGGAAAAAGTGGACGAACCGGACGAAGGGGTCGAAATGGACGAAGTGGACGAAGTGGATGAAGTGGAGGAAGTGGGCGAAGTTGACGAAGTGGACGAAGTGGAGGAAGTGGAGGAGGTGGAGGAAGTGGAGGAAGTAGAGGAAGTTGACGAAGTGGACGAAGGTGTCGAAACGGACGAAATGGACGAAATGGACGAAGTGGAAGAAGTGGAGGAAGTAGAGGAAGTGGACGAAGTGGAGGAAGTGGAGGAATTGGAGGAAATTGAAGAAGTGGAGGAAGTGGAGGAAGTTGAGGAAGTGGACGAAGTGGATGAAGTGGAGGAAGTGGAGGAAGTAGACGAAGTGGAGGAAGTTGACGAAGTGGACCAAGTGGAGGAAGTTGACAAAGTGGAGGAAGTGGAGGAAGTTGACGAAGTGGAGGAACTTGAGGAAGTGGAGGAAGTTGACAGGGGACAAAGTGCAGCAAGTAAAGGAAGTGGTGGAAGTGGAGGAAGTGGAGGAAGTTTAAGAAGTAGACGAAGTGGACGCAGTTCACGAAGTTGACGAAGTGGACGAAGTTTACAAAGTTGGCGAAGTGGACGAAGATGACGAAGTGGAGGAAGTGGAGGAACTTATGGAAGTGAAGGAAGTGGAGGAAGTTAAGGAAGTAGAGGAAGTGGAAGAAGTGGACAAAGTGGAGGAAGTTGAAGAAGTGGAGGAAGTGAAGGAAGTGGATGAAATGGAGGAAGTGGACGAAGAGGAGCAAGTGGACGAAGTTGACGAAGTGGTCGAAGTGGACGAAGTGGAAGAAGTGGACAAAATGGAAAAACTGGACAAAATGGCCGAAGTGAAAAGAGTGGACAAAGGGGACGAAGTGGAGCAACGGAAGGAAGTGGAGGAAGTGGAGGAAGTTGACGAAGTGGACGAAGTGGACGAAGTGGAAGAAGTGGACGAAGTCGAGGATGTGGAGGAAATGGAGGAAGTGGATGAAGTGGTGGAAGTGGACGAAGTGGAGAAATTGAGGTAGTGGACGAAGTGGAGGAAGTGGACGAACTTGACAAAGGGAAAGAAGAGGATGAAGTTGACGAAGTGGACGAAGTGGACGAAATGGACAAAATGGCTGAAGTGAAAAGAGTTGACGAAGTTGACGAAGTTGAGGAAGTTGACGAAGTGGAAAAGTGGAGGAAGTGGAAGAAGGGGACGAAGTGGGGGTAGTGGAGGAAGTGGAGGAAGTGGAGGAAGTTAAAGAAGTGGTCGATGTGGACGAAGTGGAGGAAGTGGATGAAGTAGAGGAAGTTGACGAAAGGGACGAAATGGAGGAAGTGGACGAAGTGGAAGAAGTGGACGAAGTCGACAAAGTGGAACATGTGGAGGAAGGGGAGGAAGTTGACGAAGGTGAAGAAGTGGAGGAAGTGGATGAAGTGGTGGAAGTGGAGGAAGTGAAGGATGCGGAAGTGGACGAAGTGGTCGAAATGGACGAAGTCGATGAAGTGGACCGCGTGGACGACGTGGAAGAAGTGGAGGAAGTGGAGGAAGCTGAAGAAGTGGACGAAGTGGTCCAAGTGGACGAAGTGGAGGACGTGGAGAAAGTGGAGGTAGTGGGGGAAATGGAGGGAGTGAACGAAGTGGTCGAGGTGGACGAAGTGGAAGAACTGGACGAAGTCGACGAAGTGGACGAAGTCGATGAAGTTGACGAAATTAACGAAGTGGACGAAGTGGAAGAAGTGGAGGAGGTGGAGGAAGTGGAGGAAGTGGAGGAAGTTGAAGAAGTGGACGAAGTGGACGAAATGGAGGAGAGTGGAGGAAATGGAGGAAGTTGACGAAGTGCACGAAGTGGAGCAAGTGGAGAAAGTGGAGGAAGTTGACGAAGTGGACGAAGTGTACGAGGTGGACGAAGTGGACGACCTGGACGAAGTAGAAGAAATTGAGGAAATTGAGGAAGTGGAGGAAGTCGACGAACTGGAGGAAGTAGACGAAGTAGAGGAAGTGCAGGAAGTCGAGGAAGTTATTGAAGTGGAGGAAGTTGACGAAGTGGAGGAAGTGGACGAATGCAGGAAGTTGACGAAGTGGAGGAAGTGGACGAAGGGGACGAAGTGGAGGAAATTGAAGAAGTGGAGGAAGTGGACGAAGTGGAAGAAGTGGAGGAAATGTAGGAAGTGGAAGAAGTGGAAGTGGAGGAAGTGGGGGAAGTTGACCAGGTGGAGGAAGTTGACAAAGCGGACGAAGGCGACGAAGTGGAGTAAGTGGAGGAAGTGGAGGAAGTTGAAAAAGTGGAGGAAATGGAGGAAGTGGATGAAGTGGAGGAAGTGAAGGAGATGGAGGAAGTGGAGGAAGTGGTCGAAGTGGACGAAGTGGAAGAAGTGGAGGAAGTGGAGGAAGTTGAGGAACTTGAAGATGTTGACGAAGTGGACGAAGTGGAAGAAGTGGAGGAATTGGAGGAAGTGGAGGGAATGGAGGAAGTGGACGAAGTAGTCGAAATGGAGCAAGTGGATGAAGTGGAAGCAGTGGAAAAAGTCGACGAAGTGTACGAAGTGGACGAAGTGGAAGAAGTGGTCGAAGTGAACGAAGGGCACGAAGTGGACGAAGAGGAAGAAGTGGAGGTAGTGGAGGAAATGGAGGAAGTGGATGAAGTTGAAGAAGTGGACGAAGTTGACGAAGTGAATGAAGTGGAGGAAGTGGAGGAAGTGGAGGAAGTAGATGAAGTGGAGGAAGTGGAGGAACTTGTGGATGTGGAGGACGTGGAGGAAGTGGAGCAAATGGAGGAAGTGGACGAAGTTGAGGAAGTTGAGGAAGTCGATGAAGTCGACGAAGTGGACGAAGTGAACGAAGTGGAGGAAGTGAACGAGGTTTAGGAAGTGTAGGAAGTGGACGAAGTGCAGGAAGTTTACGAAGTGGAGGAAGTGGAGGAAGTGCAGGAAGTTGACGAAGTGGAGGAAGTAGAGGAAGTAGAGGAGGTGGAGGAAGTGGAGGGAGTGGAGGAAGTGGACGAAGTGAAGGAAGTGGACGAAGTGGTCAAAGTGGAGGAAGTAGAGGAAGTTGACAAAGGGGACGAAGTGGAGGGAATGGAGGAAGTGGAAGAAGTGGACGAAGTGGGGGAAGTGGAGGAAGTGGAGGAAGTGGCCGAAGTGAACGAAGTGGACGAAGTGGTCGAAGTGGAGAAATGGACGAAGTGGAGGCAGTGGACGAAGTGGGCGAACTGGACGAAGTGGAGCCTGTGGGGGAAGCGGAGGAAGTTGAAGAAGTGGACGAAGTTGACGAAGTGGAGGAAGTGGTCGAAGTGGAGGAAGTAGACAAAGTGGAGGAAGTGGAGGAAGGGGACGAAGTGGAGGAAGTGGAGGAAGATGAGGAAGTGCAGGAAGTTGAGGAAGTTGAGGAAGTTAAGGAAGTGAACGACGTGGAGGAAGTGGAGGAAGTGGAGGAAATGGACAAAGTCGACGAAGTGGTAGAAGTGGAGGTACTGGAGCAAGTGGACGAAGTGGTCGAAGTTGACGAAGTGGTCGAAGTGGAAGAAGTGGAAGAAGTGGAGGAAGTGGAGGAAGTTGAGGAACTTGAAGATGTTGACGAAGTGGACGATGTGGAAAAAGTGGAGGAATTGGAGGAAGTGGGGGAAGTGGAGGAAGTGGTCGAAATGGAGCAAGTGGACGAAGTGAAAGCAGTGGAGGAAGTAGACGAAGTGTACGAAGTGGACCAAGTGGAAGAAGTGGTAGAAATGGACGAAGTGGACGAAGAGGAAGAAGTGGAGGTAGTGGAGGAAGTGGATGAAGTGGACGAAGTTGAAGAAGTGGACGAAGTTGACGAAGTGGAGGAAGTGGATGAAGTGGAGGAAGTGGAGGAAGTGGAGGAAGTAGATTAAGTGGAGGAAGTGGAGGAAATTGAGGATGTGGAGGACGTGGAGGAAGTGGAGGAAATGGATGAAGTGGACGAAGTGGAGGAAGTGGACGAAGTTGAGTAAGTTGAGGAAGTGGACGAAGTGGAGGAACTGGACGAGGTTAAGGAAGTTGAGGAAGTGGACGAAGTGCAGGAAGTTTACGAAGTGGAGGAAGTGGAGGAAGTGCAAGAAGTTGACGAAGTGGAGGAAGTAGAGGAAGTCGAGGAGGTGGAGGAACTAGAAGAAGAAGAGGAAGTGGAAGAAGTGGTCGAAGTGGACGAAGTGGAGTAAGTAGAGGGAGTTGACGAACGGGACGAAGTGGAGGGAGTTGAGGAAGTCGAAGAAGTGGACGAAGTGGGGGAAGTGGAGGAAGTGGCCGAAGTGAACGAAGTGGACGAAGTGGTCGAAGTGGAAGAAGTGGAGAAATGGACGAAATGGACGAAGTGGACAAAGTGGGCGAACTGGACGAAGTGGGCGAACAGGACGAAGTGGACGAAGTGGAGGAAGTAGGGGAAGCGGAGGAAGTTGAAGAAGTGGCCGAAGTTGATGAAGTGGAGGAAGTAGACGAAGTGGTCGAAGTGGAGGAAGGGGACGAAGTGTAGGAATGGAGGAAGTGGAGGAAGATGAGGAAGTGCAGGAAGTTGAGGAAGTTGAGGAAGTTAAGGAAGTGGACGACGTGGAGGAAGTGGAGGAAGTGGAGGAAATCGTCGAAGTGGACGAAGTGGTAGAAGTGGAGGTACTGGAGCAAGTGGAGGAAATTGAAGAAGTGGACGAATATGAAGAAGTGGAGGAAGTGGAGGAAGTAGACGAAGTGGATGAAGTGGAGGAAGGGGACGAAGTGGAGGAAATGGATGAAGTGGATGAAGTAGAGGAAGTGGAGGAAGTGGAGGAAGTGGATGAAGTAGAGGAAGTGGAGGAAGTGGAGGAAATTGAGGAAGCGGACGAAGTGGAGGAGGTGGAAGAAGTGGAGGAAGTTGACGAAGTGGAGGTAGTGGCGGAAGAAGAGGAAACTGATGAAGTGGACGAAGGGGACGAAGGGGACGAAGTCGAGAAACTGGAGGAAGTGGAGGAAGTGGACGAAGTGGAGTAAGTAGAGGGAGTTGACGAACGGGACGAAGTGGAGGGAGTTGAGGAAGTGGAAGAAGTGGACGAAGTGGGGGAAGTGGAGGAAGTGGAGGAAGTGGCCGAAGTGAACGAAGTGGACGAAGTGGTCGAAGTGGAAGAAGTGGAGAAATGGACGAAGTGGACGAAGTGGACAAAGTGGGCGAACTGGACGAAGTGGGCGAACAGGACGAAGTGGACGAAGTGGAGGAAGTAGGGGAAGCGGAGGAAGTTGAAGAAGTGGCCGAAGTTGATGAAGTGGAGGAAGTAGACGAAGTGGTCGAAGTGGAGGAAGGGGACGAAGTGTAGGAATTGGAGGAAGTGGAGGAAGATGAGGAAGTGCAGGAAGTTGAGGAAGTTGAGGAAGTTAAGGAAGTGGACGACGTGGAGGAAGTGGAGGAAGTGGAGGAAATCGTCGAAGTGGACGAAGTGGTAGAAGTGGAGGTACTGGAGCAAGTGGAGGAAATTGAAGAAGTGGACGAATATGAAGAAGTGGAGGAAGTAGACGAAGTGGATGAAGTGGAGGAAGGGGACGAAGTGGAGGAAATGGATGAAGTGGATGAAGTAGAGGAAGTGGAGGAAGTGGAGGAAGTGGATGAAGTAGAGGAAGTGGAGGAAGTGGAGGAAATTGAGGAAGCGGACGAAGTGGAGGAGGTGGAAGAAGTGGAGGAAGTTGACGAAGTGGAGGTAGTGGCGGAAGAAGAGGAAGCTGATGAAGTGGACGAAGGGGACGAAGGGGACGAAGTCGAGAAACTGGAGGAAGTGGAGGAAGTGGACGAAGTGGAGTAAGTAGAGGGAGTTGACGAACGGGACGAAGTGGAGGGAGTTGAGGAAGTGGAAGAAGTGGATGAAGTGGGGGAAGTGGAGGAAGTGGAGGAAGTGGCCGAAGTGAACGAAGTGGACGAAGTGGTCGAAGTGGAAGAAGTGGAGAAATGGACGAAGTGGACGAAGTGGACAAAGTGGGCGAACTGGACGAAGTGGGCGAACAGGACGAAGTGGACGAAGTGGAGGAAGTAGGGGAAGCGGAGGAAGTTGAAGAAGTGGCCGAAGTTGACGAAGTGGAGGAAGTAGACGAAGTGGTCGAAGTGGAGGAAGGGGACGAAGTGTAGGAATTGGAGGAAGTGGAGGAAGATGAGGAAGTGCAGGAAGTTGAGGAAGTTGAGGAAGTTAAGGAAGTGGACGACGTGGAGGAAGTGGAGGAAGTGGAGGAAATCGTCGAAGTGGACGAAGTGGTAGAAGTGGACGTACTGGAGCAAGTGGAGGAAATTGAAGAAGTGGACGAATATGAAGAAGTGGAGGAAGTGGAGGAAGTAGACGAAGTGGATGAAGTGGAGGAAGGGGACGAAGTGGAGGAAATGGAGGAAGTGGATGAAGTAGAGGAAGTGGAGGAAGTGGAGGAAGTGGATGAAGTAGAGGAAGTGGAGGAAGTGGAGGAAATTGAGGAAGCAGACGAAGTGGAGGAGGTGGAAGAAGTGGAGGAAGTTGACGAAGTGGAGGTAGTGGCGGAAGAAGAGGAAGCTGATGAAGTGGACGAAGGGGACGAAGTCGAGAAACTGGAGGAAGTGGAGGAAGTGGACGAAGAGGAGGACGTGGAGGAAGTGGAGGAAATGGACGAAGTGGAGGAAGTGGAGGAAGTAGACGAAGTGGAGGAAGTTGAGGAAGCGAACGAAGTGGACGAAGTGGACGAATTGGACGAAGTGGACGAAGGGGACGAATGGGACGAAGTGGAGGAAGTGGAGGAAGTGGAGGAAGGGGACGAAGAGGACGAAGTAGACGTAGGGGACGAAGGGGACGAAGTGGACGAAGTAGACAAAGGGGACGAAGTAGTCAAAGTGGACGAAGTGGGCGAACTGAACGAAGTGGACGAAGGGGAAGAAGTGGAGGAAGTGGGGGAAGTGGAGGAAATTGAGGAAGTTGACGAAGTTGACGAAGTGGAGGAAGTGGAGGAAGCAGACCAAGTGAAGGAAGTGGAGGAAGTTGAGGAAGCTGAGGAAGTGGACGAAGTGGAGGCGGTGGAAGAAGTGGAGCAAGTTGACGAAGTAGAGGAAGATGACGAAGTGGACGAATTGGACGATGGGGACGAAGGGGACAAAGTGGAGGAAGTTGAAGAAGTAGACGAAGTGGGGGAAGTGGAGGAAGTGGAGGAAATGGAGGAAGTGGAGGAAGTGGAGGAAATTGAGGAAGTGGAGGAAGTGGAGGAAGTGGTCGAAGTGGAGGATGTGGACGAATTTGACGAAGTGGAGGAAGTGGAGGAAGTGAAGCGGAGGAGGATGAGGAAGTTGAAGAAATGGATGAAGTGGAGGAGGTGGAAGAAGTGGAGGAAGGTGACGAAGTGGAGGAAGTTGACGAAGTGGACGAAGGGGACAAAGGGGACGAAGAGGTCGAAGGGGACGAAGTGGAGGAAGTTGAAGAAGTGGACGAAGTGGAGGAGGAAGTGGAAGAAGTAGAGGAAGTGGAGGAAGCGGAGGAAGTTGAGGAAGTTGAGGAAGTGGACGAAGTGGAGGAGGTGGAAGAAATGGAGGAAGTTGACGAAGTGGAGGAAGTGGAGGAAGTTGACGAAGTGGACGAAGTGGATGAAGTGGGCGAAGTGGACGAAATGGACGAAGGGTACAAAGAGGACGAAGTGGAGGAAGTGGAGGAAGTGGAGGAAGTGGAGGAAGTTGACGAATTGGACGAAGTGGAGGAAGTTGACGAAGGGGACGAAGGGGACTAAGTTGTCAAAGGGGACTAAGTTGTCACAGTGGACGAAGTGAACGAAGTAGACGAAGTAGACGAAGTGGAAGAGGTGGAAGAAGTGGAGGAGGTGGAGGAAGTGGAGGAAGTGGAGGAAGTGGAGGAAATGCACGAAGTGGATGAAGTGGAGGTAGTGGACGAAGTTGTCGAAGTGGACGAAGTTGACGATGTTAACGAAGTGGACGAACTGGAGGAAGTGGACGAAGTGGACTAAGTGGAAGACGTGGTCGAAAGTTACGAAGTGGACGAAGTGGAAGAAGTGGAGGAAGTTGACGAAGTGGAGGAAGTGGAGGAAGTTGACGAAGTGGAGGAAGCGGAGGAAGTTGACGAAGTGGAGGAAGTGGAGGAAGTGGAGGAAATGGAGGAAATGGAGGAAGTTGAAGAAGTTGATGAAGTGGACGAAGTGGAGAAAGTGGAGGAAGTCGAGGAAATGGAGGAACTTGAAGAAGTAGACGCATTGGAGGAAGTGGAGGAAATGGAGGAAGTTGAGGAAGCGGATGAAGTGGACGAAGGGGACGAAGTGGAGCAAGTGAAGGAAGTAGAGGAAGTGGAGGAAGTGGAGGAAGTGGAAGAAGTTGAAGAAGTGGACGATGTGGTCGAAGTAAACGAAGTTGATGAAGTGGAAGAAGTGGAGGAAGTGGACGAAGTGGAAGAAGAGGAAGAAGTGGATGTAGTGGAGGAAGTTGAGGAAGTGGACTAAGTTGATGAAGTGGAGGAAGTGGAAGAAGTTGAAGAAGTGGACGAATTGGACGAAGTGGACGATGTGGATGAAAGGGACGAAGTGGACGAAAAGGACGAAGTTGACGAAGGGGACGAAGTGGACGCAGGGGACGAAGGCGACATAGTGGACGAAGTGGACGAAGTAGACGAAGTAAACGAAGTGGAGGAGTGGAAGAAGTGGAGGAAGTGGAGGAAATGAACGAAGTGGACGAAGTGGAGGAAGTGGAGGAAGCGGAGGAAGTGGAGGAAGTGGAGGAAATGGAAGAAGTGGACGAAGTGGTAGATGTGGACGAAGTGTAGGAAGTGGAGGATGTTGAAGAAGGGGACGAAGTGGAGGAAGTTGACGAAGTGGACGAAGTGGATGAAGGGGACGAAGTGGAGCAAGTGAAGGAAGTGAAGGAAGTTGAGGAAGTGGAAGAAGTTGAAGAAATGGACGTGTTGGACGACGTGGACGATGTAGAGGAAGTGCAGGAAGTGGACGAAGTGCACAACATTGACGAACGGGACGAAGCGGAAGAAGTGGACGAAGGGAACGAAGTGGACGAAGTGGACGAAGTTGACGAAGTGGACAAAGAGGAAGAAGTGGAGGAAGTGGAGGAAATGGACGAAGTGGACGAAGTCTAAGAAGTGGAGGTAGTGGATGAAGGGGACGAAGTGGAGGAAATTGAAGAAGTGGACGAAGTCGATGAAGTGGAGGAAGTGGAGGAAGTAGACGAAGTGGAGGAAGTGGAGGAAGTTGAGGAAGTGAACGAAGTGGAGGAAGTTGAAGAAGTGGACGACGTTGATGAAGTGGAGGAAGTGGAGGAAATGGAAGAAGTGGACGATGTGGACGAAGTTTAAGAAGTGGACGTAGTGGATGAAGTGGAGGAAGCGGAGGAAGTTGGAGAAGTGGAGGAAGTTGACGAAGTGAAGGAAGTGGAGGAAGTGGAGGAACTGGGGGAAGTAGACGAAGTGGACGAAGTAGACGAAGGGGACGAAGGGGACGAAGGGGACGAACAAGACGAAGTGGAGGAAGTGGAGGAAGTAATGGAAGTGGACGAAGTGGAGAAAATGGAGGAAGTGGAGGAAGTGGGGGAAATTGAAGAAGCGGAAGAAATGGACGAAGTTGAGGAAGTGGACGAACTGGTCAAAGTGGACGAAGTTGACAAAGTGGAGGAAGTGGAGGAAGTGTACGAAGTGGTCGAAGTGGAGGAAGTGGACGAAATGGAGGAAGTGGACAAATTGAAATAAGTGGACGAATTGGACGATGTGGAAGAAGTGGAGCAAATGGAGGAAGTGGTCGAAGTGGAGGAAGTGGACAAAGTCGAAGATATGGACGAAGTGGACGAAGTTGACGAAGGGCACGAAGTGGACGAAGTGGAAAAAGTGGAGGAAGTGGAGGAATTGTAGGAAGTGGAGGAAATGGACGAAGTGGAGGAAGTGGAAGAAGTGGAGGTAGTGGAGTAAGGGGAGGAAGTGGAGGAAGTCGAAGAAGTGGACGAAGTTGACGAAGTGGAGAAAATGGCGGAAGTGGAGGAAGTAGACGAAGTGGACGAAGTGGAGCAAGGGGACGAAGTGGAGGAAGGGGAGGAAGTGGAGGAAGTGGACGAAGTAGAGGAAGCGGAGGAAGTGGACGAAGTTGAGGAAGTTGAGGAAGTGGACGAAGTGGGGGAGGTGGAAGTAGTGGGGGAAGTTGACGAAGTGGAGGAAGTCGAGGAACTGGAGGAAGTTGATGAAGTGGACGAAGGCGAAGAAGGGGACGAAGGGGACGAAGTGGAGGAAGTGGAGGAAGTGGACGAAGTGGTCGAAGTGGGCGAAGTTGACGAAGTTGACTAAGTGGACAAAGTGGAGGAAGTGGACGAAGTGGAAGAAGTGGACGAAGTTGGCGAAGTGGACGAAGTGGAAGAAGTGGACGAAGTTGAAGAAGTGGAGGAAGTAGACGGAGTGGAGGAAGTTGACGAAGTGGAAGAAGTGGAGGATGTTGACGAAGTGGACGAAGTGGACGCAGGGGACAAAGGGGAGCAAGTGGAGGAAGTTGAACAAATGGACGAAGTCGGCGAAGTGGACGAAGTGGAGGAAGCGGAGAAAGTGGAGGAAGTGGAGGAAATGGAGGTAGTGGACGAAGTGGTAGATGTGGACTAAGTGTAGGAAGTGGAGGAAGCTGAAGAAGGGGACGAAGTGGAGGAAGTTGACAAAGTGGATGAAGGGGACGAAGTGGAGCAAGTGAAGTAAGGTGAGGAAGTGGAAGAAGTTGAAGAAGTGGATGAATTGGACGACGTGGACGATGTGGAAGAAGTGCAGGAAGTGGACGAAATTGACGAAGGGGACGAAGCGGACGAAGTGGAAGAAGGGAACGAAGTGGACGAAGTGGTCGAAGTGGACGAAGTGGGCGAAGAGGAAGAAGTGGAGGAAGTGGAGGAAGTGGAGGAAATGGATGAAGTGGACGAAGTCTAAGAAGTGGAGGTAGTGGATGAAGTGGACGAAGTGGAGAAAGTTGAAGAAGTGGACGAAGTTGATAAAGTGGAGGAAGTGGAGGAAGTAAACGAAGTGGACGAAGTGGAGGAAGTGGAGGAAGTGAACGAAGTGGAGGAAGTGGAGGAAGTAGAGGAAGTTCAAGAAGTGGACGAAGTTGACGAAGTGAAGGAAGTGGAGGAAATGGAAGAAGTGGACGATGTGGACGAAGTGGATGAAGTGTTAGAAGTGGAGGTAGTGGGGAGGAATTGGAGGAAGTTGAAGAAGTGGAGGAAGTGGAGGAAGTTGAAGAAGTGGACGAAGTGGAGGAAGTGGAGGAAGAGGAGGAAGTAGACGAAGTGGACGAAGTGGAGGAAGTGGACGAAGAGGAGGAAGTGGACGAAGTGGGGGAAGTGGACGAAGTGGAGGAAGTTGAGTAAATTAAGGAAGTGGACGAAGTCGGGTAGGTGGAGGAAGTGGAGGAAGTGGACAAATTGGACAAAGTGGACAAAGTGGACGAAGTGGACGAATGGGACGAATGGGACGAAGTGGAGGAAGTAGACGAAGTTGAGTAAGTGGACGAAGTGGACAAAGTGGAGGAAGTGGAGGAAGTGGAGGAAGTGGAGGAAGTTGAACAAGTGGAGGAAGTGGACGAATTTTAGGATGTGTAGGAAATGGAGGGAGTGGACGAAGTGGTCGAAGTTGGCGAAGTTGACGAAGTTGGCTAAGTGGACGAAGTGGAGGAAATGGACGAAGTGGAAGAAGTGGACGAAGTGGAAGAAATGGACGAAGTTGGCGAAGTGGACGAAGGGGAAGAAGTGGACGAAGTTGACGAAGTGGAGGAAGTAGACGGAGTGGAGGAAGATGACGAAGTGGAGGAAGTGGAGGAAATGGAGGAATTGGACGAAGTGGAGGAAGTGGAGGAAGTGGAGAAAGTGGACGAAGTGGAGGAAGTTGAAGAAGTGGAGGAAGTGGAGGAAGTGGAGTAAGTGGAGGAAATGGAGGAAGTGGAGGAAGTGGAGCAACTGGTCGAAGTGGACGGAGTGGACGAAAAGGACGAAGTTGACGAAGTGGAGGAAGTGGAGGAAGTGGAAGAAGTGGAGGAAGTTGAAGAAGTGGACGAAGTTGACGAAGTCGAGGAAGTGGACGAAGTGGAGGATGTAGACGAAATGGAGGAAGTGGATGAAGTGGAGGAAAGGGAGGAAGTTGAGCAAGTTGAGGAAATGGACGAAGTGGGGGAAGTGGAGGAAGTGGAGGAAGTTGACGAAGTGGAGGAAGTGGAGGAAGTTAACGAAGCTGAGGAAGTGGAGGAAGTTGACGAAGTGGAGGAAATGGATGAAGTGGAGGAAATGGAAAAAGTGGAGGAAGTGGACGAAGTGGGCGAAGTTGACGAAGTTGATGAAGTGGAAGAAGTAGAAGAAGTGGACGAAGTTGACGAATTGGAGGAAGTGGACGAAGTGGAGGAAGATGACGAAGTGGACGAAGTGGAAGAAGCGGAGGTAGTGGAGGAAGTTGAAGAAGTGGACGAAGTTGACGAAGTGGAGGAAGTGGACGAATTGGAGGAAATGGAGGAAATGGAGGAAGCAGACGAAGTGGACGAAGTGGGGAAGTGGACGAAAAGGAGGAAGTGGAGGAAGTGGAGGAAGTGGAGGAAGTGGAGAAAGTGGAAGAAGTGGAGGAAGTTGAGGAAGTTGAGGAAGTGGACGAATTGTGGGAGGTGGAGGCAGTCGAGGATGTTGACGCAGTGGAGGAAGTGGAGGAAGTGGACGAAGGAGAAGAAGGGGACGAAGGGGACGAAGTGCAGGAAGTGGAGGAAGTGGAGGAAATGGAGGAAGTGGACGAAGTGGACGAAGTGGTCGAAGTTGGCGAAGTTCCTCCACTTACTCCACTTCGTCCACTTCTTCAACTTCCTCCACTTCGTCCACTTTCTCCACTTCCTCCACTTCGTCCAATTCCTCCACTTCCTCTACTTCGTCCCCTCCGTCCCCTTCCTCCCCTTCGTCCACTTCGTCCACTTCGTTCACTTCGTCAACTTCGTCCATTTCCTCCACTTCGTCCACTTCCTCAACTTCCTCCACTTCGTCCAGTTTCTCCACTTCGTCCACTTCCTCCTCTTCGTCCACTTCGTCTGCTTCCTCCATTTCCTCCACTTCCTCCACTTCGTCCACTTCCTCAACTTCGTCCACTTTCTCCTCTTCCACCACTTCGTCAACTTCGTCCACTTTCTCCTCTTCGTCCACTTCCTCCACTTCCTTCACTTCTTCCACTTCGTCCAGTTCATCCACTTTGAGCACTTCGTCCACTTCGTCCACTTCCTCCACTTTCTCTACTTCTATCACTTGCTCCACTTTGTCCCCTTCGTCCACTTCGTCAACTTCCTCCACTTCGTCAACTTCCTCCACTTCGTCAACTTCCTCCACTTCGTCAACTTCCTCCACTTCGTCAACTTTCTCAACTTCTTGCACTTTGTCCGCTTCCTCCACTTCCTCCATTGCCTCCACTTCGTCCATTTCGTCCACTTCTTCAACTTCCTCCACTTCCTCCACTTCCTCTACTTCGTCCACTTCGTCCACTTCGTCAACTTCCTTCACTTCGACCACTTCGTCCACTTCGTCCACTTCCTCCATTTCCTCCACATCCTCCACTTTGTCCACTTTGTCCACTTTGTCCAGTTCCTCAACTTCGTCCACTTCCTCCATTTCGTCCTCTTCGTCCCCTTCGTCGACTTCGTCCCCTTCGTCCCCTTCGTCCACTTCGTCCACTTTGTCCACTTCGTCCACTTTGTCCACTTCGTCCACTTCGTCCACTTCGTCAACTTCGTCCACTTCCTCCACTTCGCCAACTTACTCCACTTTCTCCACCTCCCCCACTTCGTCCACTTCCTCAACTTCCTCAACTTTCTCCAATTCGTCCACTTCGTCTACTTCCTCCACTTCCTCCACTTCTTCCACTTCGTCCACTTCGTCAACTTCCTCCACTTCTTCAACTTCCTCCACTTCCTCCACTTTTTCCACTTCCTCCACTGCCTCCACTTTTTCCACTTCGTCCACTTTGTCCATTTCCTCCACTTCCTCCACTACCTCCACTTCCTCCATTTCCTCCACTTCCTCAACTTCGTCCACATCGTCCACTTTCTCCACTTTCTTTGTCTACTTCCTCTACTTCTTCCTGTTCCTCCATTTCGTCCACTTCGTCCACTTCGTCAACTTTGTCCGCTTCGTCCACTTCGACCACTTCGTCCACTTCCTCCACTTCCTCCATTTCCTCCACATACTCCACTTCCTCAACTTCTTCAACTTCCTCCAATTCCTCCACTTCCTCCACTTCGTCCGCTTCCTCCATTGCCACCACTTGTTCCCCTTCGTGCCCTTCATCCCCTTCGTCCACTTCCTCCACTTCGTCAACTTCGTCCACTTCCTCACCTTCCTCAACTCCCTCCACTTCGTCCACTTTCTCCACTTCGTCCACTTCCTCCTCTTCGTCCACTTCCTCCACTTCGTCCACTTCGTGTGCTTCCTCTATTTCCTCCACTTCGTCCACTTCATCCACTTCGTCAACTTCGTCCACTTCCTCCACTTCCTCCACTTCCTCCACTTCCTCTACTTCCTCCACTTCGTCCACTTCCTCCCCTTCTTCCAATTCGTCCCCTTCCTCCCCTTCGTCCACTTCGTCTACTTCCTCCACTTCCTCCACTTCGTCAACTTCGTCCACTTCTTCAACTTCCTCCACTTCGTCCACTTCGTCCACTTCGTCCACTTCTTCCACTTCTTCCACTTGGTCCATTTCCTCCACTTCCTCCACTTCTTCCACTTCGTCCACTTCGTCCGCTACTTCCTCCACTTCGTCCACTTCCTCCCCTTCTTCCAGTTCGTCCCCTTCCTCCCCTTCGTCACCTTCATCCACTTCCTCCACTTCCTCCTCTTCATCCACTACGTCCACTTCCTCCATTTCCTCCACTTCCTCGACATCGTCGATTTCGTCCAATTCGTCCACTTCTTCAACTTCTTCCACTTCCTCCACTTCTTCACTTCCTCCACTTCGTCCGCTTCGTCCAGTTCGTCCACTTCGTCAACTTCCTCCATTTCCTCCACTTCCTCCACTTCGTCCACTTCTTCAACTTCTTCCACTTCCTCCACTTCGTCCACTTCGACCACTTCGTCCACTTCCTTCATTCCCTCCACTCCCTCCACTTCCTCCACCTCGTCCATTTCTTCAAGGACGAAGTGGACGAAGTGGAGGAAATGGAGGAAGTTGACGAAGTGGACGAAGTGGACGAAGTGGACGAAGTGGAGGAAGTGAAGAAGTAGAGGAAGTGGAAGAAGTTGAAGAAGTGGACGAATTGGACGAAATGGACGATGTCGAGGAAGTGGAGGAAATGGAGGAAGTGGACGAAGTGGTCGAAGTGGACGAAGTGGAAGAAGTGGAAGAAGTGGAGGAAGTGGATGAAGTCGAGGAAGTGGATGAAGTTGACGAAGGGTACGAAGTGGGCGAAGTGGAAGTAGCGGACGAAGTGGAAGAAGTGGAAGAAGTGGAGGAAGTGGAGGAAATGGACGAAGTGGACGAAGTGGACCAAGTGGAAGAAGTGGAAGAAGTGGAGGAAGTGGAAGAAGTGGACGAAGTGGACGAAGTGGAGGAAGTGGAGGAAGTTGAAGAAGTGGACGAAGTTGATGAAGTAGAGGAAGTAGACGAAGTGGACGAAGGGGAGGAAGGGGACGAATTGGAAGAAGGGGAGGAAGTGGACGAAGTGGAGGAAGTGGACGAATTGGACGAAGTGGACAATGTGGAGGAAGTGGAGGAAGTGGACGAAGTTGACGAAGTGGAGGAATTGGAGGAAATTGATGAAGTGGACGAAGGGGACGAAGATGACGAAGTCGATGAAGTTGATGAAATTGACGAAGTGGACGAACTAGACGAGGTGGACGAAGTAGTCCAAGTGGAGGAAGTTGACAAAGTGGACGAAGTGCAGGAAGTGGACGAAGTGGACGAAGTTGACGAAGTGGACGAAGTTGTCGAAGTGGAGGAAGTGGATGAAGTGGAGGAAGGTGACGAAGGGCACAAAGTCGACGAAGTGGACGAAGTAGTCGAACTGGACGAAGTGGAGGAAGTAGACGAAGTGGACGAAGGGGAGGAAGGGGACGAAGTGTAGGAAGTGGAGGAAGTGGGTGGATAAGTGGAGGAAGTGAACGAGGTAGAGGAAGTGGAGGAAATGGACGAAGGGGACGAAGTCGGTGAAGTGGAGGAAGTGGAGGAAGTGGAGGTAGTGGAGGAAGTGGAGGAAGTTGAAGAAGTGGACGAAGTGGAGGAAGTGGAGGAAGTAGACGAAGTGGACGAAGTGGAGGAAGGGGACGAAGTGTAGGAAGTGGAGGAAGTGGAGCAAGTGGAGGAAGTGGAGGAAGTGGAGGAAGTTGACGAAGTGGAAGAAGTGGAGGTAGGGGAGGAAGTGGAGCTAGTTTAAGAAGTGGAGGAAGTGGAGGAAGTCGACGAAGTGGAGGAAGTGGAGGAAGTTGAAGAAGTGGACGAAATGGACCAAATGGAGGAAATGGAGGAAGTGAACGAAGTGGTCGAAGTGGACGAGGTGGACAAAGTTGAGGAAGTTGACGAAGTGTAGGAAGTTGACGAAGTGGAGGAAGTTGACGAAGTGGACGAATGGGACGAAGTGGAGCAAGTGAAAGAGGTAGAGAAAGTGGAGGAAGTGGACAAAGTGGACGAAGTGCAGGAAGTGGACGAAGTTGGTGAAGTGGACGAAGTTGTCGAAGTGGAGGAAGTGGACGAAGTGGAGGAAGGTGACGAAGGGCACAAAGTCGACGAAGTGGACGAAGTGGAGGAAGTAGACGAAGTGGACGAAGTGGAGGAAGGGGACGAAGTGTAGGAAGTGGAGGAAGTGGATGAAGTGGAGGAAGTGAACGAGGTAGAGGAAGTGGAGGAAGTGGAGAAAATGGACGAAGTAGACGAAGTGGACGAAGTCGGTGAAGTGGAGGAAGTGGAGGAAGTGGAGGTAGTGGAGGAAGTGGAGGAAGTTGAAGAAGTGGACGAAGTGGAGGAAGTGGAGGAAGTAGACGAAGTGGACGAAGTGGAGGAAGGGGACGAAGTGTAGGAAGTGGAGGAAGTGGAGCAAGTGAACGAAGTAGAGGAAGTGGAGGAAGTGGAGGAAGTGGAGGAAGTTGACGAAGTGGAAGAAGTGGAGGTAGGGGAGGAAGTGGAGCTAGTTTAAGAAGTGGAGGAAGTGGAGGAAGTCGACGAAGTGGAGGAAGTTGAAGAAGTGGAGGAAGTGGATGAAGTGGAGTAAGTGGACAAAGTGGATGAAGTGTACGAAGGGGACGAAGGGGACGAAGTGGAGGAAGTGGACGAAGTTGAGGAAGTGGACAAAGTGCAGGAAGTGAAGGAAGTTGAAGAAGTGCACGAACTGGAGGATGTGGAGGAAATGGAGGAAGTGCACGAAGTGGTCGAAGTGGACGAAGTTAACGAAGTGGACGAAGTTGACGAAGTGGACGAAGTGGACGAAGTAGAGGAAGTGGAGGAAGTGGAGGAAGTTGAAGAAGTGGACGAAATGGACCAAATGGAGGAAATGGAGGAAGTGAACGAAGTAGTCGAAGTGGACGAGGTGGACAAAGTTGAGGAAGTTGACGAAGTGTAGGAAGTTGACGAAGTAGAGGAAGTTGACGAAGTGGACGAATGGGACGAAGTGGAGCAAGTGAAAGAGGTAGAGAAAGTGGAGGAAGTGGACAAAGTGCCCAAAGTGCCCAAAGTGGATGAACTGGACAAAGTCGAAGAAGTGAAGGAAGTGGAGGAAGTGGAGGAAGAGGAGAAAGTGGACGAAGTTGACGAAGTGGAGGAAGAGGAGAAAGTGGAAAAAGTTGAGGAAGTGGACGAAGTGGAGGAAGAGGAGGAAGTGGAGGAAATGGAGGAAGCAGACGAAGAGGAAAAAGAGGAGGAAGTGGAGGAAGTGGACGAAGTGGAGAAAGTGGACGAAGTGGAGGAAGTTGAGGAAGTGGACGAAGTGGGGGAGGTGGAGGCAGTCGAGGAAGTTGACGAAGTTGACGAAGTTGACGAAGTGGACGAAGTGGACGAAGTGGACGAAGTGGACGAAGGGGAGGAAGGGGACGGAGGGGACGAAGGGGACGAAGTGGAGGAAGTGGAGGAAATGGAGGATTTGGACGAAGTGGAGGAAGTGGAGGAAGTGGACGAAGTGGAGGAAGTGGACGAAGTGGAGTAAGTGGAGGAAATGGAGGAAGTGGACGAAGTGGTCGAAGTGGACGAAATGGACGAAAAGGACGAAATTGACAAAGTGGACGAAGTGGAGGAAGTGGAGGAAGTGGAAGAAGTGCAGGAAGTTGAAGAAGTGGACGAAGTTGACGAAGTGGAGGAAGTGGAGGAAATGGAGGAATTGGACGAAGTGGAGGATGTGGAGGAAGTGGAGGAAATTGAAGAAGTGGAGGAAGTGGACGAAGTGGAGTAAGTGGAGGAAATGGAGGAAGTGGAGGAAGTGGACGAAGTGGTTGAAGTGGACGAAAAGGACGAAGTTGACAAAGTGGAGGAAGTGGAATAAGTGCAGGAAGTTGAAGAAGTGGACAAAGTTGACGAAGTCGAGGAAGTGGACGAAGTGGAGGATGTAGACGAAATGGAGGAAGTGGATGAAGTGGAGGAAAGGGAGGAAGTTGAGCAAGTTGAGGAAATGGACGAAGTGGGGGAAGTGGAGGAAGTGGAGGAAGTTGACGAAGTGGAGGAAGTGGAGGAAGTTAACGAAGCTGAGGAAGTGGATGAAGTGGAGGAAGTGGAGGAAATGAAGGAAGTGGACGAAGTGGAGGATGTGGAGGAAGTGGAGGAAATTGAAGAAGTGGAGGAAGTGGACGAAGTGGAGTAAGTGGAGGAAATGGAGGAAGTGGAGGAAGTGGACGAAGTGGTTGAAGTGGACGAAAAGGACGAAGTTGACAAAGTGGACGAAGTGGACGAAGTGGAAGAAGTGCAGGAAGTTGAAGAAGTGGACGAAGTTGACGAAGTCGAGGAAGTGGACGAAGTGGAGGATGTAGACAAAATGGAGGAAGTGGATGAAGTGGAGGAAAGGGAGGAAGTTGAGCAAGTTGAGGAAATGGACGAAGTGGAGGAAGTTGACAAAGTGGAGGAAGTGGAGGAAGTTAACGAAGCTGAGGAAGTGGATGAAGTGGAGGAAATGAAGGAAGTGGACGAAGTGGTCGAAGTTGACGAAGTTGATGAAGTGGAAGAAGTAGAAGAAGTGGACGAAGTTGACGAATTGGAGGGAGTGGACGAAGTGGGGAAAGATGACGAAGTGGACGAAGTGGAAGAAGTGGAGGTAGTGGAGGAAGTGGAGGAAGTTGAAGAAGTGGACGAAGATGACGAAGTGGACGAACTGGACGAAGTGGAGGAAGTGGAGGTAATGGAGGAAGCAGACGAAGTGGACGAACTGGGGAAGTGGACAAAGAGGAGGAAGTGGAGGAAGTGGACGAAGTGGAGAAATTGGACGAAGTGGAGGAAGTTGAGGAAGTTGAGGAAGTGGACGAATTGGGGGAGGTCGAGGCAGTCGAGGAAGTTGACGAAGTCGAGGAAGTGGACGAAGTTGACAAAGTTGACGAAGTGGACAAAGTGGAGGAAGTTGAGGAAGTGGATGAAGAAGAGGAAGTGGACGAAGTGGAGGAAGTAGACGAAGTGGAGGAAGTTGAGGAAGTTGAGGAAGAGTAGGAAATGGACGAAGTGGGGGACGTGGAGGAAGTGGAGGAAGTTGACGAAGTGGACGAAGTGGAGTATGTTGAGGAAATGGAGGAAGTGTAGGAAGTGGACTATGTGGTCGAAGTTGACGAAGTGGACGAAGTTGACCAAGTGGACGAAGTGGAAGAAGTAGAGGAAGTAGGCAAAGAAAGTGGAGGAAGTGGACGATGTGGATGAAGTTGAGGAAGTGGAGGAAGTGGCCGAAGTGGAAGAAGTGGAGGAAGTGGAGGAAGTGGAGGAAATGGACAAAGTGGACGAAGTGGAAGAAGTTGAGGTAGTGGAGGAAGTGGAGGAAGTGGAGGAAGTTGAAGAAGTGGACGAAGTTGCCAAAGTGGAGGAAGTGGACGAAGTTGACGAAGTGGACGAAGCGAACGAAGTGGACGAAGTGGAAAAAGTGGACGAAGAGGACGAAGGGGACGAAGGGGACGAAGTGGAGGAAATGGACGAAGTTGAGGAAGTGGACGAAGTGGACAAAGTGGAGGATGTGGACGAAGTGGACAAAGTGGAGGATGTGGAGGAAATGGACGAAGTGGACGAAGTTGACGAAATGGACGAAGTGGACGAAGTGGAGGGAGTGGAGGAAGTTGAAGAAGTAGACAAAGTGGACGAAGTGGAGGAAATGGAGGAAGTGGACGCAGTGGTCGAAGTGGACGAAGTGGACAAAGTGCAGGAAGTTGAGGAAGTGGAGGAAGTGGAGGAAGTGGACGAAGTGGAGCAAGTGAAAGAAGTAGAGGAAGTGCAGGATGTGGGCGAAGTGGACGAAGTGCTCAAAGTGGATGAACTGAACGAAGTGGAAGAAGTGGAGGAATTGGAGGATGTTGAAGAAGTGGACGAAATTGACGAAGTGGAGGAAGTGGATGAAGTGGAGGAAGTGGAGGATGTAGACGAAATGGAGGAAGTGGAGAAAGTGGAGGAAACGGAGGAAGTTGAGCAAGTTGAGGTAATGGAGGAAGTGGAGGAAGTTGACAAAGTGGAGGAAGTGGAGGAAGTTGACGAAGTGGAGGAAGTGGATTAAGTGGAGCAAGTGGAGGAAATGAAGGAAGTGGACGAAGTGGTCGAAGTTGACGAAGTGGATGAAGTTGACGAAGTGGAAGAAGTAGAAGAAGTGGACGAAGTTGACAAAGGAGAGGAAGTGGACGAAGGGGAGGAAGATGATGAAGTGGAAGAAGTGGAGGTAGTGGAGGAAGTAAAGGAAGTGGAGAAAGTTGAAGAAGTGGACGAAGTTGACGAAGTGGACGAAGTGGAGGAAGTGGAGGAAATGGAGGAAGCAGACGAAGTGGACGAAGTGGAGGAAGTGGACGAAGAAGAGGAAGTGGAGGAAGTGGGCGAGGTGGAGAAAGTGGACGAAGTGGAGGAAGTTGAGGAAGTTGAGGAAGTGGACGAATTGGGCGAGGTGGAGGCAGTCGAGGAAGTTGACGAAGTGGAGGAAGTGGACGAAGTTGACAAAGTGGATGAAGGGGACGAAGGGACGAAGTGGAGGAAGTGGACGAAGTTGACAAAGTGGACGAAGGGGACGAAGGGACGAAGTGGAGGAAGTGGAGAAAGTTGAAGAAGTGGGGGAAATGGACGAAGTAGAGTATGTGGAGGAAATGGAGGAAGTGGAGGAAGTGCACGAAGTGGTCGAAGTGGACGAAGTGGACGAAGTAGACGAAGTGGAAGAAGTGGAGGAAGTTGAAGAAGTGGATGACGTGGAGGAAATAGAGGAAGTGGACGAAGCGGTCGAAGTGGACAAAGTGGAGGAAGTTGAGGAAGTGGACGAAGTGGACGAAGTGGACGAAGTAGACGAAGTGGAGGAAGTTGAGGAAGTTGAGGAAGTGGACGAAGTGGGGGAGGTGGAGGAAGTGGAGGAAGTTGACGAAGTGGAGGAAGTGGACGAAGTTGAGGAAGTTGAGGAAGTGGAGGAAGTGGAGGAAGTTGAAGAAGTGGACGAAATCGAGCAAGTGGAGGAAGTGGTTGAAGTGGACGAAGTGGTCGAAGTGGACGAAGTGGAGAAGTTGACGAAGTGGAGGAAGTGGACGAAGTGGAAGAAGTGGACGAACAGGACGAATTGGACGAGTAGACGATATGGACAAAGTTGAAGAAGTGGACGAAGTTGACGAAGTGGAGGAAGTGGACAAAGTGGTGGAAGTTGACGAAGTGGAGGAAGTGGAGGAATTTGACGAAGTGGACGGTGAGGACGAAGGGGACAAGGTGGAGGAAGTGGAGGAAATGGAGGAAGTGGAGGAAATGGAGGAAGTTGAAGAAGTGGACATAGTGGACGAAGGGGAGGAAATGGAGGAATTGGACGAAGTGGTCGAGGTGGACGAAGTGGAAGAAGTAGACGAAGTGGTCGAAGTCGACGAAGGTGACGAAATTGACGAGTTGGACGAAATTGACGAAGTGGATGAAGAGGACGAAGTGGAAGAAGTGGACGAAGTGGAGGATGTGGACGAAGTGCACGAAGTTGACGAAGTGGACGAAGTGGAGGAAGTAGGCGAAGTAGAGGAAGGTGACGAAGTGGACGAAGGGGACGAGGTGGAGGAAGTGGAGGAAGTTGAGGAAGTGGAGGAAGTGGACGAAGTGGAGGAAGTGAAGGAAGTTGAGGAAGTGGAGGAAGTGGAGGAAGTGGAGAAAGGGGACGAAGTGGAAGAAGTGGAGGAAGTGGAGGTAGTTGAAGAAGTGGACGAAGTTCGTGAAGTGGAGGAAGTGGAGGAAGTGGAGGAAGTAGACGAGGTGGAGGAAATGGAGGAAAGGGAGGAAGTTGAGCAAGTTGAGGAAATGGACGAAGCGGAGGAAGTGGAGGACGTGGAGGAAGTGGAGGAAGTTGACTAATCGTAGGAAGTGGAGGAAGTTGACAAAGTGCAGGAAGTGGAGGAAATTGAGGAAGTAGACGAATTGGAGGAAGTAGAGGAAAGGGATGAAGTTGAGCAAGTTGAGGAAATGGACGAAGTGAAGGAAGTGGAGGACGTGAAGGAAGTTGACTAACCGTAGGAAGTGGAGGAAGTTGACAAAGTGGAAGAAGTGGAGGAAACTGACGAAGTGGAGGAATTTGAGGAAGTGGAGGAAGTTGACGAAGTGGTCGAAGTGGACGAAGTTGACGAATTTGACGAAGTGGACGAAGTGGAGGAAGTGGAGGAAGTGGAAGAAGTGGACGAAGTTGACGAAGTGGAACAAGGGGACGAAGTTGACAATGTGGAGGAAGTGAAGGAAGTGGTGGAGGAAGATGACGAAGTGGACGAAGTTGACGAAGTGGACAAAGTGGACAAAGGGGACAAAGTGGAGGAAGTGGAGGAAGTGGAGGAAGTTGAAGAAGTGAAGGAAGTGGAGTAAGTGGGGGAAGTGGAGGAAGTGGAAGAAGTGGAGGAGATGGAGGAAGTGGACGAAGTGGTCGAAGTGGACGAAGTGGAAGAAGTGGACGAAGTGATCGAAGTGGACGAAGTGCACGAAGTGGATGAAGTGGATTATGTGGACGAAGTGGAGGATTTGGAGGAAGGGAGGATGTTGAGGAAGGGGACGAAGTGTAAGAAGTGGAGGAAGTGGCGGAAGTGGACGAAGACGAAGTGGACAAAGTGGAAGAAGTGGACGAAGTTGACGAAGTGGACGAAGTGGACGATGTGGTCGAAGTCGACGAAGTGGACGATGTTGACGGAGTGGAAGAAGTGGACGAAGTTCTTCATGTGGAGGAAGTGGAGGAAGATGACGAAGGGGAAGAAGTAGACGAAGTAAAGGAAGTTGACGAAGTGGAAGAAGTGGACGAAGTTGACGAAGTGGAAGAAGCGGAAGAAGTGGACAAAGTTGACGAAATGGAGGAAGTGGCGGAAGTGGAGGAAGATGACGAAGTGGACGAAGTGGACAAAGTGGAGGAAGTGGAGGAAGTTGAAGAAGTGGACGAAGTGGAAAAAGGGGACAAAGTGGAGGAAGAGGAGCAAGTGGAGGAAGTGGAGGAAGTTGAAGAAGTGGACGAAGTGGAGGAAGTGGGGGAAGTGGAGGAAGTGGAGGAAACGGAGGAAGTGGACGAAGTGGTCGAAGTGGTCGAAGTAGACGAAGTGGTCGAAGTCGACGAAGTGGATGAAGTGGATTAAGAGGGCGAAGTGGTGGAATTGGAGGAAGGGGAGGAAGTTGAAGAAGGGGACGAGGTGGAGCAAGTGGAGGAAGTGGAGGAAGGGGAGGAAGGGGAGGAAGTGGTGGAAATGGCGGAAGTGGACGAAGTGGAGGAAGTGGAGGAAGTAGGCGATGTGGACGAAGTGGAGGAGGTGGAGGAAGTGGACTAAGTGGAGGAAGTGGACGATGTGGCGGAAGAGGAGGAAGTGGAGGAAGTGGAGGAAGTGGAGGAAGTTGACTAAGTGGAGAAAGTGGAACAAGTGGATGAAGTGGACGAAGTGGAGGAAGTGGAGGAAGTGGAGGAAGTGGACGAAGTGGCGTCAGAGGAGGAAGAGGACGAAGTGGCGGAAGAGGAGGAAGTGGAGGAAGTGGAGGAAGTGGAGGAAGTGGAGGAAGTGAAGGAAGTTGACGAAGTGGAGGATGTGGACCAATTGGAGCAAGTTGACGAAGTGGACGAAGTGGGCGAAGGGGACGAAATGGAGGAAGTGGAGGACATGGACGAAGTGGAGGAAGTGGAGGACATGGACGAAGTGGAGGAAGTGGAGGAAGTGGAGGAAGTAGAGGAAGTGGACGAAGTGGAGGAAGTTGAAGAAGTGGACGAAGTCGAGGAAGTGGAGGAAATGGAGGACGTGGAGGAAGTTGACGAAGTGGAGGAAGTGGAGGAAGTGGAGGAAGTGGAGGAATTTGACGAAGTGGACGAAGTGGACGAAGGGGATGAAGTGGACGAAGTGGAGGAAGCTGAAGAAGTGTACATATTGGACGAAGTGGAGGGAATGGAGGAAGTGGTCGTAGTGGGCGAAGTGGACAATTTGGACGAAGTGGAAGAAGTGGACGAAGTGGCGAAGTAGACCAAGTGGTCGAAGACGATGAAGTTGAAGAAATTGACGTAGTGGACGTAATGGACGAAGTGGAAGAAGTGGATGAAGTAGATGAAGAGGATGAAGTGGACTTAGTGGAGGAGGTGGACGAAGTGGACGAAGTTGACGAAGTGGAGGAAGTGGAGGAAGTGGATGAAGTGATTGATGTAGACGATGTGGACGAAGTGGAGGAAGTGGACTAAGTGGAGGAAGTGGACGAAAGGGCGGAAGTGGAGGAAGTCGAGGAAGTTGGCGAAGTGGAGGAAGTGGAGCAAGTTGACGAAGTGGACGAAGTGGGCGAAAGGGACGAAGTGGAGCACATGGAGGAAGTGGAGGCAGTGGGGGAAGTAGAGGACGTGGAGGAAGTGGAGGAAGTTGAAGAACTGGACGAAGTGGACGAAGTGGAAGAAGTGGAGGAAATGGAGGAAGTGGACGAAGTGGACGAAGTAGTCGAAGTGGACGAAGTTGACGAAGTGGACGAAGTGGACGAAATGGATGAAGATGAAGAAGTGGACAAAGTAGACGAACTTGACGAAATGGACGAAACCGACGAAGTGGACGAAGTGGAACAAGTGGACGAAGTTGACGAAGTGGAGGAAGTTGACGAAGTGGAGGAAGTGGAGGAATTTGACGAAGTGGACGAAGTGGAGGAAGTGGAGGAAGTGGAGGAAGCTGAAGAAGTGGACATAGTGGACGAAGTGGAGGGAATGGAGGAAGTGGACGAAGTGGTCGAGGTGGACAACGTGGACAAATTGGACGAAGTGGAAGAAGTGGACGAAGTGGACCAAGAGGTCGACGAAGTGGAAGAAGAGGACGAAGTGGACTTTGTGGAGGATGTGGACGAAGTGGACGAAGGGGACGAAGTGAAGGAAGTGCAGGAAGTGGAGGAAGTTGAAGAAGTGGACGAAGTGGAGGAAATAGAGGAAATGAAGGAAGTGGAAGGAGTGGAGGAAGTGGAGGAAGTTGACAAAGTGGAAGAAGTGGATGAAGTGTGGGAAGTAGAGGAAATGGCAGAAGTTGATGAAGTGGACAAAGTGGAAGAAGTGTACGAAGTCGACGAAGTGGACGAATTGGATGAAGTGGAGGAAGTGGATGAAGTGTACGAAGTTGACAAAGGGGAAGAAGAGGACGAAGTGGAGGAAGTGGCGGAAGTGGAGGAAGTGGAAGAAGGGGACGATGTGGAGGAAGTGGACGAAATGGAGGAAATGAGGAAGTGGAGGAAGTGCACGAAGTGGTCGAAGTCGACGAAGTTGACGAAGTGGAGGAAGCGGATGAAGTTGAAGAAGTGGACGAAGTGGAGGAAGATGACGAAGTAGAGGAAGTGGAGGAAGTGGAGGAACAGGAGGAAGTGGAGGAAGTGGATGAAGTTGACGAAGTGGACGATGTGGACGAAGGGGGCGAAGTGGAGCAATTAAAGAAAGTAGAGGAGGGGGAGGAAGTGGAGGAATTGGAGGAAGTTGAAGAAGTGGACGAAGTGGAGGAAGTGGAGGAAATGGTGGAAGTGGACGAAGTGGTCGAAGTGGACGAAGTGGAAGAAGTGGAAGAAGTGGAGGAAGTGGAGGAACTGTAGGAAGTGGAGGAAATGGACGAAGGGGACGAAGTGGACAAAAGTGAAGGAGGTGGAGGAAGTGGACAAAGTTGACGTAGTGCAGAAAGTAAACGAAGTGGAAGAAGTGGAGAATATGGAGGAAGTGGGGGAAGTGGAGGAAGTGGAAGAAGTGGAGGAAATGGAGGAAGTGGACGAAGTGGTCGAAGTGGAGGAAGTGGTCGAAGTCGACGAAGTGGACGAAGTGGATTAAGAGGGCTAAGTGGAGGAATTGGAGGAAGGGGAGGAAGTTGAAGAAGGGGACGAAGTGGAGGAAGTGGACGAAGTGGAGGAAGGGGAGGAAGGGGAGGAAGTGGTGGAAGTGGCGGAAGTGGAAGAAGTGGAGGAAGTCGAGGAAGTGGAGGAAGTTGAAGAAGTGGAAGAAGTCGAGGAAGTGGAGGAAGTAGGCGATGTGGACGAAGTGAAGGAGGTGGAGGAAGTGGACTAAGTGGAGGAAGTGGACGAAGTGGCGGAAGAGGAGGAAGTGGAGGAAGTGGACGAACTAGAGGAAGTGGAGGAAGTGGAGGAAGTGGAGGAAGTTGACGAAGTGGAGGAAGTGGAGCAAGTGGAGGAAGTGGAGCAAGTGGAGGAAGTGGAGGAAGTGGACAAAGTGGCGTAAGAGGAGGAAGAGGATGAAGTGGCGGAAGAGGAGGAAGTGGAGGAAGTGGAGGAAGTGGAGGAAGTGGAGGAAGTTGACGAAGTGGAGGAAGTGGAGCAAGTGGAGGAAGTTGACGAAGTGGACGAAGTCGGCGAAGGGGACGAAGTGGAGGAAGTGGAGGACATGGACGAAGTGGAGGAAGTGGAGGAAATGGAGGAAGTAGAGGAAGTGGAGGAAGTTGAAGAACTGGACGAAGTGGACGAAGTCGAGGAAGTGGAGGAAATGGAGGAAGTGGAGGAAGTGGACGAAGCTGAGGAAGTGGAGGAAGTAGAGGAATTTGACGAAGTGGACGGAGGGGTCCAAATGAAGGAAGCTGAAGAAGTAGACATAGTGGACGAAGTGGAGGGAATGGAGGAAGTGGTCGTATTGGACGAAGTGGACAATTTGGACGAAGTGGAAGAAGTGGACGAAGTGGCGAAGTGGACCAAGTGGTCGAAGACGATGAAGTTGAAGAAATGGTCGAAGTGGACGAAGTGGAAGAAGTGGATGAAGTGGATGAAGAGGACGAAGTGGACTTAGTGGAGGAGGTGGACGAAGTAGACGAAGTTGACGAAGTGGAGGAAGTGGAGGAAGTGGAGGAAGTGAAGGATGTAGACGATGTGGACGAAGTGGAGGAAGTGGAGGAAGTGGACTAAGTGGAGGAAGTGGACGAAGGGGCGGAAGTGGAGGAAGTGGAGGAAGTGGAGGAAGTTGACGAAGTGGAGGAAGTGGAGGAAGTGGAGCAAGTTGACGAAGTGGGCGAAAGGGACGAAGTGGAGGACATCGAGGAGGTGGAGGAAATGGAGGAAGTGGAGGACGTGGAGGAAGTGGAGGAAGTTGAAGAAGGGGACGAAGTGGACGAAGTCGAGGAAGTGGAGGAAATGGAGGAAGTGGACGAAGTGGACGAAGTGGTCGAAGTGGACGAAGTGGACGAAGTTGACGAAGTGGAGGAAGTGGAGGAAGTGGACGAAATGGATGAAGATGAAGAAGTGGACGAAGTTGACGAACTTGACGAAGTGGACAAAACGGACGAAGTTGACGAAGTGGACGAAGTTGACGAAGTGGAGTAAGTTGACAAAGTTGACGAAGTTGAGGAAGTGGAGGAAGTGGAGGAATTTGACGAAGTGGATGAAGGGGACGAAGTGGAGGTAGTGGAGGAAGTGGTGGAAGTTGAAGAAGTGTGTTAGAATCGCTGCAGCGGAATTGTTAGCGTGGAATAACAAACCAAGAGGGTTTTTAATACGAACGTGTGCTTTTTAATTTCTACTCAATTAAACTTACCAAGCAAATAATAAAGACAAATAAAGAGAGTAAGGTTGAGAGAAATTTGCACAGATGATTTTATCCTGATTCGGATCTTACCAATCCTACGTCCAGTCGCTTATCTCAAACAAGATAAACCTTTTTCACTAACACAAAACAATTACAAATTACAATCACAAAGAAACACAATTTGTAAAAGTTTAGAAACCACCTCTCTTGATACCACAAGAGATGAACCTACACC
Organism: Vigna nakashimae; assembly: GCA_034642375.1. NCBI lineage: Eukaryota > Viridiplantae > Streptophyta > Magnoliopsida > Fabales > Fabaceae > Vigna > Vigna nakashimae. The sequence goes on from CM067765.1 coordinate 35,209,241, forward strand.
TTCTTTGAGTCTTCACAAAGGATGAACACCTCCTCCGAATACTTCACGAAGGATGATTCTCTTCCGAACACCTCCTTAGACACACCAAGGATGAACCGGCTATTTCCTTTGTCACTGTAGCAGCACTTCACCAGCTCCACAGACAAGAGTTTCACAAGCCGAATAAGAGCACACAAGTCTCAATGATTTATGAGTACTAGAGCACAAGGGAAAAGTTGTTTTTGAGATCAAGAGTGAGCTATTTTATAGGCTCAGCCAAATACTCTTCCATTCTTTGAAAACGGGCCATCTAACGCATTTAATCGATTAACATAAATATTAATCGATTAATAATGAGTACAACGACTAGTTTTTCAAATCTGAAACCCCCAACGGCTAGTGTTAATCGATTATTCTCAGGCATAATCGATTAACTAATCGATTATTATAAGCCTTAATCGATTATTACAGAGGAACGACTAGTTTTCAAAAGCTTGAAAACTCCAACCGGCTATTTTAATCGATTAGCTTGTTTTCAGCTTTTACTCGTTTTAATCGATTAATACTTGTTTTAATCGATTAAAACAGTGCGATTTTGACTCTGGACATAAATTATATAATATAAAATTACATGGAATCAAAACCACTAAAAATCTAAGTCCTAGACACTAAACTACAATTATTACAAAAGCTTTCCATAGCAATACAAGTCTTCATAACATCTTGAATCTTGATTTCTCTTGACTTGATTTGGACATCATCAAAACTTCATCTTCATCATTTTGCTAACAAAGTGGACATAGTGGACGAAGTGGAGGGAATGGAGGAAGTGGACGAAGTGGTCGAGGTGGACAACGTGGACAAATTGGCGAAGTGGAAGAAGTGGACGAAGTGGACCAAGAGGTCGACGAAGTGGAAGAAATTGACGAAGTGGATGAAGTGGAAGAAGTGGACGAAGTGGACGAAGTGGACTTAGTGGAGGATGTGGACGAAGTTGACGAAGTGGAGGAAGTGGAGGAAGTGGACGAAGGGGACGAAGTGAAGGAAGTGCAGGAAGTGCAGGAAGTGGAGGAAGTTGAAGAAGTGGACGAAGTGGACGAAGTGGAGGAAATAGAGGAAATGAAGGAAGTGGACGAAGTGGACGAAGTGGACGAAGTGGAGGAAGTTGACGAAGGGGAAGAAGTGGATGAAGTGTGGGAAGTAGAGGAAATGGTGGAAGTTGATGAAGTGGACAAAGTGGAAGAAGTGTACGAAGTGGACCAAGTGGACGAAGTGGACGAATTGGATGAAGTGGAGGAAGTGGATGAAGTGTAGGAAGTTGACGAAGAGGAAGGAGAGGACGAAGTGGAGGAAATGGCGGAAGTGGACGAAGTGCACGAAGTGGCCGAAGTGAATGAAGTGGAGGAAGTGGAGGAAGTGGAGGAAGTGGAAGAAGGGGACGATGTGGAGGAAGTGGACGAAGTGGAGAAAATGCAGGAAGTGGAGGAAGTGCACGAAGTGGACGCAGTTAACGAAGTTGACGAAGTGGAGGAAGCGGACAAAGTTGAAGAAGTGGACGAAGTGGAGGAAGATAACGAAGTAGAGGAAGTGGAGGAAGTGGAGGAAGTGGAGGAAGTGGAGGAAGTTGACGAAGTGGACGATGTGGACGAAGGGGGCGAAGTGGAGCAATTGAAGAAAGTAGAGGAGGGGGAGGAAGTGGAGGAATTGGAGGAAGTTGAAGAAGTGGACGAAGTGGAGGAAGTGGAGGAAAAGCTGGAAGTGGACGAAGTGGTCCAAGTGGACGAAGTGGAAGAAGTGGAAGAAGTGGAGGAAGTGGAGGAACTGTAGGAAGTGGAGGAAATGGACGAAGGGGACGAAGTGGACAAAGTGAAGGAGGTGGAGGAAGTCGACAAAGTTGACGTAGTGCAGAAAGTAAACGAAGTGGACGAAGTGGAAGAAGTGGAGAAAGTGGAGGAAGTGCAGGAAGTGGAGGAAGTTAATGAAGTGGACGAAGTGGGGGAAGTGGACGAAGTAGACGAAGTGGACGAAGCGGACGAAGTGGACGAAGTTGACGAAGTGGAAGAAGTGGTCGAAGTCGACGAAGTGGAGGAAGTGGAGGAAGTCGGGGAAGTGAAGGGAGTGGACGAAGTGGAGAAAGTGAACGAAGTGGACGAAGTGGACGAAGATGAAGAAGTGGAGTGATACGACTGTCGCGGTCATACAAATTTGATGTGCAGAAATTAATGCAGTATAACTAGGATTTGACTCCTAGGTCGTCTCTCAAGGACCAATATTAGGTTCAGTCTTAGATTTATCACGAAGTGGGGGGGGTTTGTGGATATTTTTGTGTGGAAAAATAAAATTAAAACTGACTGGAATTTAAATAAGACAACAAAATTTAAAAACACTGAAATAAATTTTAACAGTGGTAAAAACTGAACGGTAAAAAAAAAATGGTAAAAATAGACAATGGAAAAAATTACAGTGTTGGAATTTAAAATACAGAACAGTAAATATGCAGAAGACAAAATAACAGTGTAATTAAAATTTACCAATAGCTCCAGTAAAAATAAACCGTAAAAACGATTCTTGAAAATAACATGACCAGTACAACACAATGACAGAATTTAACGATGCAGAAAATACTAAATGGTAAAATAATAGAGACAGTAAAAAATAAAAGTACTTAATTGAAAATGGAATTCATCAAAGCATTCAATACTTAAATTAAAATTCTGAACAAAAGATAAAAATTAAATGAAGATACAGCTCCAAACACTGACGAAATAAAATTCCACACTATTGCACTGTTTGAAATGAAAATAACTGAGACATCTACTGGGAGGGAAGAGGCAGAGCCTCTTCCGGGCCGTGCATTAAAACTACCCCTAATTCTAATCTAAAATCCCTTCCCATTGTGTGTGGTCGTTGGACGTGTAATGTGCTTCTCATGTGGGCCGGTTGCTTTCTTTATGGTGGGTGCTCTTTCTCCAAGACCAAGCCGTGACCTTCTTTTGAGTGGTCCCTCCTTCTTTCTTCACTTGTTAAATTTTTTTTTTTTTTTTTTGATGAAAGCAAAGAATTGTTTCAGCCAAGACAAAACTGAATGCTTTTCTCCAAATTGGAAACCACGTAGCAAGAAAGGGTGTGGTGGATCCCACTCATTATTTCAGACTTTTGGATGAAGAACCAAGTAAGCCGTGAATTGCAAGGGGAGTAACTTCCCAACGTGAATTTTCAATAAGCGTGGCTCCTTCAATTTGTGCTTCCAAAATGAATGTGCCGTGTGGTGTGTGGAAGTTCCAAATCAAATTTTCCATTTCAACACACAAAATCAATCAATGTAGTGAAGCTCCTTCCAAGTAGATAACACAGTGTATTAATGAATATTCTTCTAAATGTCCTGAAATATTTACAGAATTTTCCCTGCACTCAATAATGTAAATAATTATTCTCAGAAAATACAAATTAAGTAAAATAAGAATTTCTGATCAAATTAAGCATAATCAGTAAAAACGGGAAAGTACTGGACAATTAAGCACAATTCCCTGATTAAATCTAGCACAAAAAGCTAAGTGAAGTGAAGAAAATATTGACTCATCAAAATAGACCACACTTAGTCTTTTGCACTCCTGGGCAAAATTAAGACGTGAATCAGGGAAGGATTCAAAGGACTTTTGGGAAGGTGACACACACTCAGCACGCAGAAAACAAAGACTCAAGAAAAATAAAAAGAATTTACAGAGTTCTCAAGAATTATGGACCGATGAAAGAAGTAGAAATTTTCCAACACAAAATCAAGAAAAGCACATACTTACAGAAATCATCCAAGCAATTCACAGTATGGCAAAATAATTAATCAGCTCAAGAGGTGATTTAAAAATAACATAACCTCACAGATGCACTAATAGTGTTTCTCTCAAGTGTTTAAGGTAAATAATTTCAACTCAATGTACTCAAGAAAACAAACACAAGTAGACTTGGCAAGCTTCTAATATCAACACTTAAAACATATGCATGTTCAGATCAAAAGGTCTTTCAGGGTTGTAATGGGGCCAAGGACAGGGGAGGATAAATTTGGATAAGTAGCTATAGCTCAGAAGAAATAGAGGTGCACTAGGGAAAAAAAAATGTAAACACAGTGAAATCTCACCCAAACCTCTAATTCAATCCTCTTCTCGACTCCATTATCCACAAAATTATTTTTCAATTTTCTCTTTTTCTCATCAAATATTTTTTTTTTTCATCCTGTCTTCTTTTTTTTTTTTTTTTCACACAACAGGATATAAATTATCATTTCAAAACATGATGAGGAACCAACTAGCCAATTCATCAGAATTCCCAAGGAGACCACACTTATTCTCAAAACACTTCTGTAGCTCCAGACTTTCCTAAGTTTAAGGTAATCATTGTTTTTCACTTAGGGTCAGTATATGAGCTTCAACACAAATAAATGGGGAAAGTATAGGCTCAAAGGGGTTATCAAAGGATAATAACAGGGTAGGCTTATTTGGCTAAAGAGGCTCAAGAACAAAAATGCCTTTATCACGTCTGAACATGCATATCAATCAAGTATATCAAAAAGAATCAAGCCAAGGCATATGTGCAAGCAATCAAGAGACATATCACACAAGAAAGAAAATAAAGTGGCTCAAATCTCACACAGGGTATTTGTCGCAATCAAATCAACCTCTCAAACGTATAATCATCTTTCCAGGCAGAGAAAAGCAAGGATTACAAACTATAAGTATTAAGTAAGTGAAGGAAAAATCTACAACTTAGACATCATCCAGAAATCAAGAGAAAAATGTAAAATTTATTGCACTCAAGACACACTAAAACAACTTAAAACAGAAAAAATTTAACACTTAAAAACAAAAAATTTAACACACAATATACAAACTTAACAGAAACTAACAGAAAATCAAAATTTCTCCCCAGTAGACCACACTTAAATCACACAATGTCCTCAGTGTGTTACAATCATCAGATTATCAAATTCAAAGCAGTGAAATAATATAGACAAGTGCAATAAAATGTTAGGAAATGGGAAGAAATTTTTAGTAACATCCATCAGCAGATGTTATCAGTGACACCCATCAGCAGATGTCTTAAACACCTAGCATCCATCAGTAGATGCTATAATATTTTTTTTTTTATTTTTATTTTTATTTTTTTTTTCTTTTATTTTATTATTATTATTATTATTATTATTATTTTTTTTTTTATTTTTTTTTTTATTTTTTTTTTCTTTTATTTTATTATTATTATTATTTTATTTTTTTTTTTTTTTTTTGAAAAAGGATACCGGTACTGTAACAACAGTTTCGGTGGCGGAGACCGGAACTGTTGCTACAGTGGCAGAAATCTGGTTATAAAAGGGTCCGCTCCTCCGCGTCCAGCGCCATTTCCTGACTTCCACTCTCTCTGCTCTTCTCTTCTCTCAAGCGTCTGGAATCTCTACGGAGCCTCTGCCCCGGTGCCATCTGAAGGTGTACGAGCCCTGCAAGGAGCCTCTGCCACCTCTACTACTCCAGGTAAGTCCTCTGCTCCTGGATCTGCCTTTCTTCTATGCTTTCCATGTTCTGCTTCTCTTTAAAGCTTTTAGATCTTTCATTTTGCTTTTTCCTGCCTTCCTTTAAGCTCTCTGCTCCTTTTATTTGCTTTCCATCTTCTTTCTTCTCTGATCTCTTGCCTGCTCTCCCTCTTCCTTTGCCCGATCTATCTTCTTTCAATTTTTTTTTCATTTTTCTGAAACTGAAAACACTTAAACACATAAAACACAACTGTCTAAAAACTTAAGGGGTATATCGGCTGGAAACCAGACGTTAATCTCCCTTCGATTGAAGGTATTGCAGAGACAATCGGGTAGAACAACGCCACGTACCCCACTTAAAACTAAATAAAACACAGAAACATAATATACAAGAACAATATGGACAAGGACACTGGACGTAGATCCGTTTAGGACCCTTTTGCAAGGACCGTGAAACAGATCTGAGACCAAACACAGAAATATCAAAGACTGACAGGACAAAATAAATCTAAAAGGAAACAAGAACAAATAAAGAAAACACAGAACTAATCTAAATTTTTTTTTTTTTTTTATGCTTCTCTTTTTTATATTATGCTTTTTTTCTTGTTTTTGTTCTTTTTATATGTATTTATTTTTTTATTTATGTATTTGTATATTACGAGAGGAAGGATGAGTGAAACGGAATCAGAGAGATATACCAGTCAACGGTGGCGTCCTACCGACGATCAAATCCAGATGATGACCAAAATATTCAACTATGGGGTCACACACCCAAGCCGAGCGCAAGTCGTCGAGATCGCGTCTCGACTAAGGGCTTTCGGCGAAGCCACTGAATACAACGTACACTGCTGGTTCAACAACCACGACAATCGGGTCAAGCACTGGCAAGCGGAGATAGACCCCACTGGCACTCTCTTTTCACAACTGCCGCTGTACATGTACGGTAAGAACTCTCATCATACCATCATTGAAATTTTTTTCACTTCCTCTTCTATTATTAACACATGTTTTTTATTTTTTTATTTTTTATTTTTTTGTTTGAAAGAAAAAAACTGGGTGATAATGAGGGCACCGAGGCTGCTGAATTTGTTTCCAGTTCCGATCATCATCGATGACGACAGAAATGAACGAGAAATTCCTCCACCAAAGCCTCCGCTCGCATTCCGAACCAGAGCTCCCTCAACGGAGCTCTCTCTTAGACCACCACAACCAGCTCGAGAATTCTTCCAGTTTTAGTGTTTTATGTTTTATTTTATTTTATTTTTTTTTTTATTTTTGTTGGCCGAGTGTGGCCAGAATTAAGGACTGTAATATGAACACTTATATTTTTGTTGTTTTTATTTTTTTTTTTTATTTTTATTTTTTTTTTTTTTATGTTATTATGATGTTTTTGTTTTTTTATTTGGTTTGTAATATTAACGATCACTAAAGATCGACCCTCGAACATCTTTTTTATGTTTTTGTTTTTATTTTTATTATTATCAGTGTAAGACAGAATGTTTACTGCGAATTTGTTATGTTTCAATAAATGCACTCAGATAGTTTCAGCTCAAATTACACCTATCTGCCTTTTACTACAATTTTGCCCTCTGTTGATTTTTTATGTTTTAACAAAAACTAAATAAATAAATAAAAACAGAACACATATTAACGAAACAAAATACCAAATAACGAACACAAAATATCAAAGCAAAAAGAACACAAATGTCAAAAACAGCAGACAAAACATATATTTACAAAACATACATTAACAAAATAACATACTTGAAACACAACACAAATTTTTATTTTTATTTTTTATATTTTTTTTTTATTTTTTATTTTTTTCGAATTTTTTTTCTTTTTAGTACAAACACTAAAAATCACGAAGCAAATAAAACACAGAACACATTTTTTTAAATATATGAAGAATAAATATATGTATATCATATAACAATTAAATTTTAATTGAAAGGAAAGATTTTGCACGCTTAAAATAAAATAATTTATCAAAAAGAATTTTTTTTTTTTTTTTTTTTTAAATATAATAATTCGAAAACTAAAAAGAAAAGGAAAAACAAACTTAAAAGAAAAACAAAAATCAGAATCTCCCCCAAGACCACACTTAAACTACACTGTCCTAAACGTGTTCTAAGCATAAAATCATCAGTTAAAACACTGAACAGATAAAGGACAAATGCAATAAAAGTAGGAAAACGGGGAAGAAAGAAAAAGAAAACTCCCCTGGTCAGGGTGGCAGTTGCCAATTTTGGACTTGTAGGGAGAGGTTTTCCACTTCATGATCCAGCACGGAAGTTTTGAGGAGGAACTGCTTCATCCTCCAGATTTGATCTCGCAATGAAATGTCTTCCATCGCTGAATCTAAGCAGAAAAAATTGTTGATGATTGGGTTCAACAGGTGCCAATTGATTTTCAAACCGTTTTGTAAGCTTGCACCTTTGTCTTCAATTGTGGGTGTTTGTTGATGCAATACATGTACACCTCCTGCAACATGGTTAGTGCAATGTGGTTCCAAAGAAATGTTATGCAGAGGTATAACACCCAAATTATCATACTGAGCTTTAGATAAATCCTCATAACATGAATCAATTTCTAAATTGCATGCAATATTAATCATAGACTCAGATTCATGTTCAGTGCATGAAGAATAACCATTCGAATGTGATAGTAAAAAGCGGTTCTCATCATGCACAGAGGAAAAATTAAAATCAGACTCAGCAAGAATATAGTCATTAGCATACCGATCATCATCACAATCAACATAATAAACAAATTGTGGTATGCTTACCTCCTCTTCCTTGAAGATTTCTAGAGTGTGGGAAGGTGAAGGTGGTCTACCTGGTTCAGGATTACTGCTTACTTCTGCCGGGTCCTTAAAATAATCATCAACAGTCTCAGGTGCAAGAGTGGGATCATAGAAAGGTAGGAAAGTGGGTGTAGTAGTAAACTCATAGCTTTGCTCCCCATCTTCTATGTTGATGCCACTATCATCTTGAAAGTGTTGAGTGGCCATCTGCCCGATCTGATCAGTCAGCTTCTGAATGGCAGCTTGAGTTTCCATGCTCTCTTGCTTGAACTGCATGTTCCCTTTCTGAAACTGAATGTTCTGCATGGTCATCTGCTCCAATAACTCCTTCAATGTAGGTTCAGAAGTTGAAGGCTGAGAAGCTACTTGGGCAGGAGCATCATACTGCTGACTCTGATATTGCTGAACTGGTGGAACCGGCTCCCAAAGGGAGCTCTCAGGAATTTGAGGATGATCCATATTTTTCTCAGTATTAAAATCAGCACAAGAATCAGAGTAATATGCAGAAAGAGAATCATAATTACAGGCACTTGTAGAATAAGCACTATTCACAAAATTAAAATAGGTAGACATGGAAAAATAAAAAGTAAAAACTAAAAACTAAAAATTACGAATCAGATAAAACAAAACACATTTATACATGCTACAAGCACACACAAGACAGAACATCAATAGTAAAAAATTTTAATTAATTCTTTTTTTTTTTTTTTTTTTTTTTTAATTTTAATTTTTTTTTTAATAACAACTAAATACAGAACATAGCACAATAAAAATATAAAATACAAAACATATATTAACACAACATAATCGAAAAACACAACAAAAATCTAAAACAAGAACCTGGAACTGAAGTGACAACGCCGCCAAAATTTGCTGAAGGTGTCGTTGTCGCCTACAAAAATACAAAACACAAAACACACAAAAGACACATATTAACAGAACAAAACTTTATACAACAAAAATCTAAAACCAAACCGTTATTGATTGATCCCCGGCAACGGCGCCAAAATTTGATACGACTGTCGCGGTCATACAAATTTGATGTGCAGAAATTAATGCAGTATAACTAGGATTTGACTCCTAGGTCGTCTCTCAAGGACCAATATTAGGTTCAGTCTTAGATTTATCACGAAGTGGGGGGGGTTTGTGGATATTTTTGTGTGGAAAAATAAAATTAAAACTGACTGGAATTTAAATAAGACAACAAAATTTAAAAACACTGAAATAAATTTTAACAGTGGTAAAAACTGAACGGTAAAAAAAAAATGGTAAAAATAGACAATGGAAAAAATTACAGTGTTGGAATTTAAAATACAGAACAGTAAATATGCAGAAGACAAAATAACAGTGTAATTAAAATTTACCAATAGCTCCAGTAAAAATAAACCGTAAAAACGATTCTTGAAAATAACATGACCAGTACAACACAATGACAGAATTTAACGATGCAGAAAATACTAAATGGTAAAATAATAGAGACAGTAAAAAATAAAAGTACTTAATTGAAAATGGAATTCATCAAAGCATTCAATACTTAAATTAAAATTCTGAACAAAAGATAAAAATTAAATGAAGATACAGCTCCAAACACTGACGAAATAAAATTCCACACTATTGCACTGTTTGAAATGAAAATAACTGAGACATCTACTGGGAGGGAAGAGGCAGAGCCTCTTCCGGGCCGTGCATTAAAACTACCCCTAATTCTAATCTAAAATCCCTTCCCATTGTGTGTGGTCGTTGGACGTGTAATGTGCTTCTCATGTGGGCCGGTTGCTTTCTTTATGGTGGGTGCTCTTTCTCCAAGACCAAGCCGTGACCTTCTTTTGAGTGGTCCCTCCTTCTTTCTTCACTTGTTAAATTTTTTTTTTTTTTTTTTGATGAAAGCAAAGAATTGTTTCAGCCAAGACAAAACTGAATGCTTTTCTCCAAATTGGAAACCACGTAGCAAGAAAGGGTGTGGTGGATCCCACTCATTATTTCAGACTTTTGGATGAAGAACCAAGTAAGCCGTGAATTGCAAGGGGAGTAACTTCCCAACGTGAATTTTCAATAAGCGTGGCTCCTTCAATTTGTGCTTCCAAAATGAATGTGCCGTGTGGTGTGTGGAAGTTCCAAATCAAATTTTCCATTTCAACACACAAAATCAATCAATGTAGTGAAGCTCCTTCCAAGTAGATAACACAGTGTATTAATGAATATTCTTCTAAATGTCCTGAAATATTTACAGAATTTTCCCTGCACTCAATAATGTAAATAATTATTCTCAGAAAATACAAATTAAGTAAAATAAGAATTTCTGATCAAATTAAGCATAATCAGTAAAAACGGGAAAGTACTGGACAATTAAGCACAATTCCCTGATTAAATCTAGCACAAAAAGCTAAGTGAAGTGAAGAAAATATTGACTCATCATGGAGAAAGTGGAGGAAGTGGAGGAAGAGGATGAAGTGGGGGAAGTGGACGAAGTTGATGAAGTGGACGAAGTGGACGAAGTGAAGGAAGTGCAGGAAGTTGACGAAGTGGATGGTGGGGACGAAGTGGAGGAAGTTGGGGAGGTGGATGGAGTGGTGGAAGTGGAGGAAGTCAAGGAAGTGGAGTGGAAGAACTGGAGGAAGTTGACGAAATGGAGGAAGTGGAGGAAGTTGATGAGGTGGACGAAGTGCACGATGGGGACGAGGTGGACGAAGTGCAGGAAATTGAGGAAGTGGACGAAGTGGACGAACTTGATGAAGTTGACGAAGTGGGCGAAGTAGACGAAGCGGACGAAGTGGAAGAAGTGCAGGAAGTGGAGGAAGTTTACGAAGTGGACGAAGAGGTCGAAGTGGACGAAGTGGAGGAAGTTGAGGAAGAGGACGAAGCGAACAAAGAAGACGAAGTGGAGGAAGAGGAGGAAGAGGACGAAGTGGAGGAAGCGGAAGAAGTGGACGAAGTGGTGGAAGTGGAGGAAGCTGACGAAGTGGAAGAAGTGGACGAAGTTGAGGAAGAGGATGAAGTGGACGAAGTGGAAAAAGTGGAGGAAGTTGACGAAGTGGACGAAGTTGACGAAGTGGACGAAGTGGAGGAGGTGGACGAAGTGGAGGAAATGGAGGAAGTGGAGGAAGTGGAGGAAGGGGAGGAAGGGGACGAAGTGGACGAAGAAGACCAACTGGACGAAGTGGACGGAGTGGAAGGGGTGGAGGAAGTGCAGGAAGTGGAGGAAGTTGAAGAAGTGGACAAAGATGACGAAGTGGACGTAGTGGAGGAAGTGGACGAAGTGGAGGAAGTGTAGGAAGTGAACGAAGTGGACGAAGTGGACGAAGTGGACGAAGTTGACGAAGTGGAGGAAGTGGACGAAGTGGACGAAGTTGACGAAGTTGACGAAGTAGACGAAGTGGACGAAGTTGACGAAGTGGACGAAGTGGACGAAGTTGACGAAGTGGAGGAAGTGGACGGAGTTGAAGAAGTGGAGGAAGTGGACGAAGTGGAGGAAATGGAGAAAAAGGAGGAAGTGGAGGAAGATGACGAAGTTGAAGAAGTGGAAGAAGCGGACGAAGTGTAGGAAGTGGACAAAGTAGAGGACGTGGACGAAGTGGATGAAGTTGACGAAGTGGTTGAAGTGGAAGAAGTGGACGAAGTTGAAGAAGTGGACGAAGTTGACGAGGTGAGAGAAGTGGGGGAAGTGAAGGAAGCGGACGGAGTTGACGAAGTGGATGAAGTGGTAGAAGTGGACGAAGTGGAAGAAGTGGACGAAGTGGACGACGTGGTTGACGTGGAGGAAGTGGAGGAAGTCGACGAAGTGGAGGAAGTTTACGAAGTGGACAAACTTGACGTAGAGGTCGTAGTGGACGAAGTTGACAATGTTGACGAAGTGGAGGAAGTGGAGGAAGTTGAGGAAGCGGAGGAAGTTGACGAAGTGGACGAAGTGGACGATATGGACGAAAAGAGAAAGTGGAGGAAGTGGACGAAGTGGACGAAGTGGACGAAGTTGACGAAGTGGACGAAGAGGACAAAGTGGAGAAAGTGGATGAAGTGGAGGAAATTGACGAAGTGGACGAAGTGGAGGAAGTGTTGGATGTGGAGGAAGTAGACGAAGTGGAGGAACTGGAGGAAGTGGAGGAAGTAGAGGAAGTAGAGGAAGTTGACGAAGGTGACGAAGTGGAGGAAGTGGACGGAGTGGAGGAAATGGATGAAATGGAGGAAACAGAGGAAGCGGAGGAAGGGGAGGAAGTGGAGGAAGTTGACGAAGAGGAGGAAGTGGAGGAAGTTGAGGAAGTGGAGTAAGTCGAGGAAGTGGAGGAAGTTGAGCAAGTGGACGAACTCGAGGAAGAGGAGGAAGTTGACGAAGAGGAGGAAGTGGAGGAAGTGGAGGAAGTGGAGGAAGTGGAAGAAGTGGACGAACCGGACGAAGGAGTCGAAATGGACAAAGTGGATGAAGGGGAGGAAGTGGACGAAGTTGACGAAGGGGACGAAGTTGAGGAAGTGAACGAAGTGGACGAAGTAGTCGACGTGGACGAAGTGGAAGAAGTGGAGGAAGAGGAAGAAGTTGAACAAATGGAAGAAGTTGACGAAGTAGAGGAAGTGGAGGAAGCGGAAGAAGTGGAGGAAGTAGACAAAGTGGACGAAGTGGACGAAGTTGACGAAATGGATGGAGTGGAGGAAGTGGAGGAAGTTGACGAAGTGGAGCAAGTGAAGGAAGTGGAGGACGTGGAGGAAGTGGAAGAAGTTGAAGAAGTGGACGAAGTGGAGGAAATGGGGGAAGTGGACGAAGTGGATGAAGTGGAAGAAGCTGACGAAGTGGACGCAGTGGACGAATTGGACGAAATGGAGGAAATGGAGGAAGTGCAGGAAGTTGAAGAAGTGGACGAAGTGGACGAAGTTGAGGAAGTGTAGGAAGTGGACGATGTGGAGGAAGTGGAGGAAGTTGACGAAGTGGAGGAAGTGGAGGAAGAAGACGAGGTGGACGAAGTTGACGAAGTGGACGAAGTGGAGGAGCTGGACGAAGTGGAGGAAGTTGACGAATTGGACGAAGTGGAGGAAGTGGAGGAAGTTGACGAAGTGGAGCAAGTGAGGGAAGTGGAGGAAGTAGAGGAAGTGGCAGAAGTTGAAGAAGTGCACGAAGTGGACGAAGTGGAGGAAATGGAGGAAGTGGACGAAGTGGACGAAGTGGAGGAAGTGGAGGAAGGGGACGAAGGGGACGAAGTGGAGGAAGTAGACAAATTGGACGAAGTGGAAGAAGTGGAGGAAGTGGAGAAAGTTGACGAAGTGGACAAAGTTGAGGAAGTGGTGGAAGTAGACGAAGTGGACGAAGTGGACGTAGTGGAGGAAGTGGAAGAAGTAGAGGAAGTGGACGGAGTGGTTGAAGTGGACGAAGCTAACGAAGTAGACGTAGTGGACGAATTGGACGAAATGGAGGAAGTGGAGGAAGTGTACGAAGTGCACGAAGTGGAAGAAATGAAGGAATTGGAGGAAGTGGTCGAAGTGGATGAAGTGGAGGAAGTGGACGAAGTTGACGAAGGGGAAAAAGTGGAGGAAGTGCATGAAGTGGCCGAAGTGAAGGAAGTGGAGGAAAAGGAGGAAGTGGTCGAAGTAGACGAAGTTGATGAAGTGGAGGAAGTTGACGAAGTGGAATCAGTGGAGGAAGTGGAGGAAGTGGACGAAATGGACGACGTGGTTGAAGTGGAGGAAGTTGACAAAGTGGACGAAGGTGACGAAGTGGAGCAAGTGAAGGAAGTGGAGCAAGTGGACGCAGTGCACGAAGTGGTCGAAGTGGACGAATTGGACAAACTAGACGAAGTGGAAGCAGTGGTGGAAGTTGAAGTGGACGAAGTTGATGAAGTGGACAAAGTGGAGGAACTGGAGAAAGTAAACGAAATGGAGGAAGTGGAGGAATTGGAGGAAATGGAGGATGTAGAGGAAGTGGAGGAAGTTGAGGAAGTGGACGAAGTGGACGAGTGGGACGAAGTGGAGGAGGTAGAGGAAGTGGAGGAAGTGGAGGAAGTAGACAAAGAGGAGGAAGTCGAGGAAGTGAAGGAAATGGAGGAAATGGAAGAAGTGGAGAAAGTCGAGGGAGATGAGGAAGTTGAGGAAGTGTACGAAGTGGACGAAGTGGAGGAAGTGGAGGAAGTAGACGAAGTGGAGGAAGTTGACGAAGTGGACGAAGTGGACGAAGTTGATGAAGTGGAGGAAGTGGAGGAAGTTGACGAAGGGGACGAAGTGGAGCAAGTAAAGGAAGTGGTTGAAGTGGAGGAAGTGGAGGAAGTGAAGGAAGTTTAAGAAGTGGACAAAGTGGACGTAGTTCACGAAGTTGACAAAGTGGACGAAGTTTACGAAGTTTACGAAGTGGACGAAGATGAGGAAGTTAAGGAAGTGGAGGAACTGGAAGAAGTGGACGAAGTGGAGGAAGTTGACGAAATGGACGCAGTAGAATAAGTGGTCGAAATGGACGAAGTGGAAGAAGTGGACGAAGTGGATAAAGGGGACGAAGTGGAGCAAGGGAAAGTAGTGGAGGAAGTGGAGGAGGTGGCGGAAGTGGAGGAAGTTGACGTAGTGGACGAAGCGGACGAAGTGGAGTAGGTGAAGGAAGTGGAGGAAGTGGAGGAAGTTGAAAAAGTGGAGGAAGTGGAGGAAGTGGAAGAAATGGAGGAAGTCGAGGAAGTTGAAAAACTGGACGAAGTGGAGGAAGGGGAGGAAGTGGAGGAAATGGAGGAAGTGGAGGAAGTGGACGAAGAGGAGGAAGTGGACGAAGAGGAGGAAGTGGATGAAGTTGACGAAGTGGTCGAAGTGGACGAAGTGGAAGAAGTGAATGAAGTCGAGGAAGTGGAGGAAATGGAGGAAGTGGACAAAGTGGTGGAAGTGGACGAAGTGGAGAAGTTGACGAAGTGGACGAAGAGGAGTAAGTGGACGAAATGGACGAAGGGGAAGAAGAGAGTAAGTTGACGAAGTGGAAGAAGTGGACGAAATGGACGAAGTGAAAAGAGTGGACGAAGTTGACGAAGTAGAGGAAGTGGAGGAAGTTGACGAAGTGGAGGAAGAGGAGGAAGTGGAGGAATTTGACGAAGTGGACGAAGTGGACGAAGGGGACGACGCAGACGAAGGCGACAAAGTGAACGAAGCGGACGAAGTGGACAAGGGGGACGAAGTGGAGCAAGAGAAGGAAGTGGAGGAAGTGGAGGAGGTGGAGGAAGTGGACGAAGTGGTCGAAGTCGACTAAGTGGAAGAAGTGGACGAAGGGGAAGAAGTGGGCGAAGTGGAGGAAGTGGACGAAGTGGACGAAGGGGACGAAGTGGAGGAAGTGGACGAAGTGAGGGAAGTGGAGGAAGATGAGGAAGTGGACGAAGTGGA
This sequence comes from Vigna nakashimae, assembly GCA_034642375.1. Classification (NCBI taxonomy): domain Eukaryota; kingdom Viridiplantae; phylum Streptophyta; class Magnoliopsida; order Fabales; family Fabaceae; genus Vigna; species Vigna nakashimae. The sequence continues at coordinate 35,224,864 of CM067765.1, forward strand.
GGAAATGGAGGATGTAGACGAAGTGGAGGAAGTGGACAAAGTGGAGGAAGTGGTGGAAGTTGACGAAGGAGAGGAAGTGGAGCAAGTAAAGGAAGTGTTGGAAGTGGAGGAAGTTCACGAAGTTGACGAAGTGGACGAAGTTTACGAAGTTGACGAAGTGGACGAAGATGACGAAGTTAAGGAAGTGGAGGAAGTGGAAGAAGTGGACAAAGTGGAGGAAGTTGACGAAATGGACGCAGTGGAAGAAGTGGTCGAAATGGACGAAGTGGAAGAAGTGGACGACGTGGAGCAAGGGAAGGTAGTGGACGAAGTGGCAGAAGTAGAGGAAGTGGAGGAAGTTGACGTAGTGGACGAAGCGGACGAAGGGGACGAAGTGGAGAAGGTGAAGGAAGTGGAGGGAGTGGAGGAAGTCGAGGAAGTTGAAGAAGTTGACAAAGTGGAGTAAGTGGACGAAATGGACTAGGGGGAAGAAGAGGGTGAAGTTGATGAAGTGGACGAAATGGACGAAATGGACGAAGTCAAAAGAGACGACAAAGTTAACGAAGCGGAGGTAGTGGAGGAAGTTGACTAAGTGGAGGAAGTTGACGAAGTGGAGGAAGTGGAAGAAGCGGACGAATTTGACGAAGTGGACGAAGTGGACAAAGTGGACGAAGGGGACGAAGTGGAGGAAGTGGAGGAAGTGGAGGAAGATGATGAAGTGGACAAAGTGTACGAAGGGGACGACGCAGACGAAGTGAACGAAGCGGACGAAGGGGACGAAGTGGAGCAAGTGAAGGAAGTGGAGGAAGTGGACGAAGTGGTCGAAGTGGACTAAGTGGAAGAAGTGGAAGAAGTGGACGAAGTGGAAGAAGTGGACGAAGTGGAGGAAGTGGACGAAGTGGAGGAAGTGGACGAAGTTGACGATGGGGACGAAGTGGAGGAAGTGGACGAAGTGGGGGAAGTGGAGGAAATGGAGGAAGTGGTCGAAGTGGACAAAGTTGACGAAGTGGGCGAGGTGGACGAAGTGGAGGAAGTGGACAAAGTGGAAGAAGTGGAGGAAAATGGCGAAGTGGTCGAAGTGGACGTAATGGACGAAGTGGAAGAAGTGGAGGAAATGGAGGAAGTGTACGAAGTGGACGAGGTGGAGGAAGTAAACAAAGTGGAGCAAGTGGATGAATTGAAGGAAATGGAGGAAGTGGACGAAGTGTAGAAGTTACACGAAGTGGACGAATTGGAGGAAGTGGACGAAATGGACGAAGTGGAAGAAGTGGACGAAAAGGACAAAGTGGAAGAAGTGGACGAAGTTGACGAAGTGCACGAAGTGGACGAAGTGGAAGAAGTGGAGGAAATGGAGGAAGTGGAGGAAGTGGACGAAGTGGAGGAAGTGGACGAAGTAGACAAAGTGGGGGAAGTGGATGAATTGAAGGAAATAGAGCAAGTGGACGAAGTGGTGGAAGTGGACGAAGTGGAGGAAGTGGACGAAGTGGAAGAAGTGGACGAAATGGAAGAAGTGGAAGAAGTGGACGAAGTTGACGAAGTGGACAAAGTGTACGAAGTGTACGAAGTGGACGAAATGGACGAGGTGAAAGAATTGGGCGAAGTTGACGAAGTGGACGAAGTGGAGGAAGTGGACGAAGTGGAGAAAGTGGAGGAAGTGGACGAAGTGGACGGAGTGGAAGAAGTGGACGGAGTGGAAGAAGTGGACGAAGTGGTCGAAGTCGGCGAAGTTGACGAAATTGACGAAGTGGATGAAGTGGACGAAGTGGAAGAAGTGGACGAAGTGGAGGATGTGGACGAGGTGGAGGAAGAGGACGAAGTTGACGAAATGGACGAAGTGGAGGAAGGAGACGAAGTGGAGGAAGTTGACGAGGTGGACGAAGTGGAGGAAGTGCACGAAGTGGAGGAGGTTGACGAAGTGAAGGAAGGGGAGGAAGGGGAGGAAGTTGACGAAGGGGACGAAGTGGAGCAAGTGAAGGAAGTGGTGGAAGTGGATGAAGTTGAAGAAGTGGACGAAGTTCACGAAGGTGATGAAGTGGACGAAGAGGACTAAGTGGAGGAAGTAGAGGAAGAGGAAGAAGTGGACGAAGTGGAGGAAGTTGACGAAATGGACGAAATGGAAGAAGTGGACGAAATGGACGAAGTGGACCAAGTTGACGAAGTGGACGAAGGGGACGAAGTGGAGCAACGGAAGGAAGTGGAGGAAGTTGACGAAGTGGACGAAGTGGAGAAGGTGAAGGAAGTGGAGGAAGTGGAGGAAGTTAAAGAAGTGGAGGAAGTGGAGGAAGTTAAAGAAGTGGAAGAAGTGGAGGAAGTGGAAGAAGAGGATGAAGTTTACGAAGTGGAGGAAGTGGATGAAGTTGACGAAGTGGAGGAAGTGGATGAAGCTGACGAAGTGGAGGAAGTTGACAAAGTGGACGAAGTGGAGGAATTTGACGAAGTGGACGAAGGGGACGAAGTGGAGGAAGTTGAAAAAGTGGACATAGTGCGAAGGGGACGAAGCGGACGAAGTGGAGGAAGTGGAGGAAGTGGAGGAAGTTGATGAAGTGGACGAAGTCGACGAAGGGGACGAAGTGGAGCAAGTGTAGGAAGTGGAGGAAGTGGAGGAAGTGGACGAAGTGGTCGAAGTGGACTAAGTTGAGGAAGTGGAGGAAGTGGAAGAAGAGGATGAAGTTTACGAAGTGTTTGGAAGTGGAGGAAGTGGATGAAGCTGACGAAGTGGAGGAAGTTGACAAAGTGGACGAAGTGGAGGAATTTGACGAATTGGACGAAGTGGATGAAGGGGACGAAGTGGAGGAAGTGGAGGAAGATGAAAAAGTGGACATAGTGCGAAGTTGATGAAGTGGAGCAAGTGAAGGGAGTGGAGGAAGTGAAGGAAGTTGATGAAGTGGACGAAGTCGACAAAGGGGACGAAGTGGAGCAAGTGAATTAAGTGGTGGAAGTGGACGAAGTGGTCGAAGTGGACTAAGTGGAGGAAGTGGAGGAAGTGGACGAAGTAGACGAAGTGCAAGAAGCGGAGGAAGTGGACGAAGTGGAGGAAGTGGACGAAGTTGACGATGTGGATGAAGTGGAGGAAGTGGACGAAGTGGGGGAAGTGGAGGAACTGGAGGAAATGGAGGAAGTGGTCGAAGTGGACGTAGTGGACGAAGTTTACTAAGTGGGGAAAGTGGACGAGGTGGACAGAGTCGAGGAAGTGGAGGAGAAGGACAAAGTTGACGAAGTGGTCAAAGTGAACGAAGTGGACGAAATGGACGAAGTGGAAGAACTGGAGGAAGTGGAGGAGGTGGAGGAAATGGAGGAAGTGGACAAAGTGGTCGAAGTGGACGAGGACGAATTTGACGAAATGGACAAAGTGGACGAAGTGGAAAAAGTGGACGAACCGGACGAAGGGGTCGAAATGGACGAAGTGGATGAAGTGGAGGAAGTGGGCGAAGTTGACGAAGTGGACGAAGTGGAGGAAGTGGAGGAAGTGGAGGAAGTGGAGGAAGTAGAGGAAGTGGACGAAGTGGACGAAGTGGTCGAAACGGACGAAATGGACGAAATGGACGAAGTGGAAGAAGTGGAGGAAGTAGAGGAAGTGGACGAAGTGGAGGAAGTGGAGGAATTGGAGGAAATTGAAGAAGTGGAGGAAGTGGAGGAAGTTGAGGAAGTGGACGAAGTGGATGAAGTGGAGGAAGTGGAGGAAGTAGACGAAGTGGAGGAAGTTGACGAAGTGGACGAAGTGGAGGAAGTTGACGAAGTGGAGGAACTTGAGGAAGTGGAGGAAGTTGACAGGGGACAAAGTGTAGCAAGTAAAGGAAGTGGTGGAAGTGGAGGAAGTGGAGGAAGTTTAAGAAGTAGACGAAGTGGACGCAGTTCACGAAGTGGACGAAGTTTACGAAGTTGGCGAAGTGGACGAAGATGACGAAGTGGAGGAAGTGGAGGAAGTTATGGAAGTGGAGGAAGTGGAGGAAGTTAAGGAAGTAGAGGAAGTGGAAGAAGTGGACGAAGTGGAGGAAGTTGAAGAAGTGGAGGAAGTGGAGGAAGTGGAGGAAGTGGATGAAATGGAGGAAGTGGAGGAAGTGGACGTAGAGGAGGAAGTGGACGAAATTGACGAAGTGGTCGAAGTGGACGAAGTGGAAGAAGTGGACGAAATGGACAAACTGGACAAAATGGCCGAAGTGAAAAGAGTGGACAAAGGGGACGAAGTGGAGCAACGGAAGGAAGTGGAGGAAGTGGAGGAAGTTGACGAAGCGGACGAAGTGGACGAAGTGGAAGAAGTGGACGAAGTCGAGGATGTGGAGGAAATGGAGGAAGTGGACGAAGTGGTGGAACTGGACGAAGTGGAGAAATTGAGGTAGTGGACGAAGTGGAGGAAGTGGACGAAATTGACAAAGGGAAAGAAGAGGATGAAGTTGACGAAGTGGACGAAATGGACGAAATGGACAAAATGGCTGAAGTGAAAAGAGTTGACGAAGTGGAAAAGTGGAGGAAGTGGAGGAATTTGACGAAGTGGACGAAGTGGAAGAAGGGGACGAAGTGGAGGTAGTGGAGGAAGTGGAGGAAGTTGAAGTAGTGGTCGATGTGGACGAAGTGGAGGAAGTGGATGAAGTGGAGGGAGTTGACAAAAGGGACGAAATGGAGGAAGTGGACGAAGTGGAAGAAGTGGACGAAGTCGACGAAGTGGAAGATGTGGAGGAAGGGGAGGAAGTTGACGAAGGTGAAGAAGTGGAGGAAGTGGATGAAGTGGTTGAAGTGGAGGAAGTGAAGGATGCGGAAGGGGACGAAGTGGTCGAAATGGACGATGTCGACGAAGTGGACCACGTGGACGACATGGAAGAAGTGGAGGAAGTGGAGGAAGTGGAGGAAGCTGAAGAAGTGGACGAAGTGGTCTAATTGGACGAAGTGGAGGAAGTGGAGGTAGTTGGGGAAATGGAGGGACTGAACGAAGTGGTCGAGGTGGACGAAGTGGATGAACTGGACGAAGTCGACGAAGTCGATGAAGTTGACGAAATTAACGAAGTGGACGAAGTGGAAGAAGTGGAGGAGGTGGAGGAAGTGGAGGAAGTTGAAGAAGTGGACGAAGTGGACGAAATGGACGAGAGTGGAGGAAATGGAGGAAGTTGACGAAGTGCACGAAGTGGAGCAAGTGGAGGAAGTGGAGGAAGTTGACGAAGTGGACGAAGTGTACGAGGTGGACGAAGTGGACGACCTGGACGAAGTAGAAGAAGTTGAGGAAGTTGAGGAAGTGGAGGAAGTCGACGAACTGGAGGAAGTAGACGAAGTAGAGGAAGTGGGGGAAGTCGAGGAAGTTGAGGAAGTGGAGGAAGTTGACGAAGTGGAGGAAGTGGAGGAATGCAGGAAGTTGACGAAGTGGAGGAAGTGGACGAAAGGGACGAAGTGGAGGAAATTGAAGAAGTGGAGGAAGTGGACGAAGTGGAAGAAGTGGAGGAAATTTAGGAAGTGGAAGAAGTGGAAGTGGAGGAAGTTGACCAAGTGGAGGAAGTTGACAAAGTGGACGAAGTGGACGAAGGGGACGAAGTGGAGGAAGTGGAGGAAGTGGAGGAAGTTGAAGAAGCGGAGGAAATGGAGGAAGTGGATGAAGTGGATGAAGTGGAGGAGATGGAGGAAGTGGAGGAAGTGGTCGAAGTGGACGAAGTGGAAGAAGTGGAAGAAGTGGAGGAAGTGGAGGAAGTGGAGGAAGTTGAGGAACTTGAAGATGTTGATGAAGTGGACGAAGTGGAACAAGTGGAGGATTTGGAGGAAGTGGAGGGAATGGAGTAAGTGGACGAAGTAGTCGAAATGGAGCAAGTGGATGAAGTGGAAGCAGTGGAGGAAGTCGACGAAGTGTACGAAGTGGACGAAGTGGAAGAAGTAGTCGAAGTGAACGAAGGGCACGAAGTGGACGAAGAGGAAGAAGTGGAGGTAGTGGAGGAAATGGAGGAAGTGGACGAAGTTGAAGAAGTGGACGAAGTTGACGAAGTGGATGAAGTGGAGGAAGTGGAGGAAGTGGAGGAAGTAGATGAAGTGGAGGAAGTGGAGGAATTTGAGGATGTGGAGGAAGTGGAGGACGTGGAGCAAATGGAGGAAGTGGACGAAGTTGAGGAAGTTGAGGAAGTCGATGAAGTCGACGAAGTGGACGAAGTGAACGACGTGGAGGAAATGGACGAGGTTTAGGAAGTTGAGGAAGTGGACGAAGTGCAGGAAGTTTACGAAGTGGAGGAAGTGGAGGAAGTGCAGGAAGTTGACGAAGTGGAGGAAGTAGAGGAAGTCGAGGAGGTGGAGGAAGTGGAGGGAGTGGAGGAAGTGGACGAAGTGGACGAAGTGGTCGAAGTGGACGAAGTGGAGGAAGTAGAGGAAGTTGACAAAGGGGACGAAGTGGAGGGAGTGGAGGAAGTGGAAGAAGTGGACGAAGTGGGGGAAGTGGAGGAAGTGGAGGAAGTGGCCGAAGTGAACGAAGTGGACGAAGTGGTCGAAGTGGACGAAGTGGAGAAATGGACGAAGTGGAGGCAGTGGGCGAAGTGCGCGAACTGGACGAAGTGGGCTGTGGGGGAAGCGGAGGAAGTTGAAGAAGTGGACGAAGTTGACGAAGTGGAGGAAGTGGTCGAAGTGGAGGAAGTAGACGAAGTAGAGGAAGTGGAGGAAGGGGACGAAGTGGAGGAAGTGGAGGAAGATTAGGAAGTCCAGGAAGTTGAGGGAGTTGAGGAAGTTAAGGAAGTGAACGACGTGGAGGAAGTGGAGGAAGTGGAGGAAATGGACGAAGTGGTAGAAGTGGAGGTACTGGAGCAAGTGGACGAAGTGGTCGAAGTCGACGAAGTGGTCGAAGTGGAAGAAGTGGAAGAAGTGGAGGAAGCGGAGGAAGTGGAGGAAGTTGAGGAACTTGAAGATGTTGACGAAGTGGACGATGTGGAAAAAGTGGAGGAATTGGAGGAAGTAGAGGAAATGGAGGAAGTGGACGAAGTGGTCGAAATGGAGCAAGTAGACGAAATGAAAGCAGTGGAGGAAGTAGACGAAGTGTACGAAGTGGACCAAGTGGAAGAAGTGGTAGAGGTGAACGAAGGGCACAAAGTCGACGAAGTGGACGAAGAGGAAGAAGTGGAGGTAGTAGAGGAAGTGGACGAAGTTGAAGAAGTGGACGAAGTTGACGAAGTTGACGAAGTGGACGAAGTGGACGAAGTGGATGAAGTGGAGGAAGTGGAGGAAGTGGAGGAAGAAGATGAAGTGGAGGAAGTGGAGGAAATTGAGGATGTGGAGGACGTGGACGAAATGGAGGAAATGGATGAAGTGGACGAAGTGGAGGAAGTGGACGAAGTTGAGTAAGTTGAGGAAGTGGACGAAGTGGAGGAACTGGACGAGGTTAAGGAAGTTGAGGAAGTTGACGAAGTGCAGGAAGTTTACGAAGTGGAGGAAGTCGAGGAAGTGCAAGAAGTTGACGAAGTGGAGGAAGTAGAGGAAGTCGAGGAGGTGGAGGAACTGGAAGAAGAGGAGGAAGTGGAAGAAGTGGTCGAAGTGGACGAAGGGGACGAAGTGGAGGAAGTGGAAGAAGTGGATGAAGTGGGCGAAGTGGAGGAAGTGGCCGAAGTGAACGAAGTGGACGAAGTGGTCGAAGTGGACGAAGTGGAGAAATGGACGAACTGGACGAAGTGGACAAAGTGGGCGAACTGGACGAAGTGGATTGATGAATCAATATTTTCTACACTTCACTTAGTTTATTGTGCTAAAATTAATCAAGGAATTGTGCTTAATTGTCCGATATTTTTCCATTTTTGCTAATTGTGCTTAATTTGATCAGAAATTCTTATTTTACTTAATTTGAATTATCTGAGTTAATTATGTGCATTAGCAATTGAGGGAAAATATTGGAATCACAAATTGGGACTTCAAGAAAAATGAGACATTAATTTTATTTTATTTTAAAAAAAGAGGAGCTTGCATTTCATTTTTTTTGGAATGAACTTGGAAGGCATTTACTTAGCCATGGCCGTGACAGAATTCATTTTGGTATTTTGTGTGCATAAAGAAGGGTGCTCAAACACCAAGGATTTTCTTTGAATAAAATACGGTGTTGAATCATTAAGTGGTGCCAGAGTGATTCACGGATGGGAATGAGCCAAAAGTGTTGATTAATTTTGCTTAAGGAAGTAGTGCTTATTTCATTTTCACTTGGAGAATTTTTCTTTGGCAAGTCAACAAAGGAATTAAAGGAGGGACCACCATGTTCAGCCCACGGTTTTTTTTATCAAATGAATAGCATGATCCATGACCAATCCACGTTGGCAGCAAAGCACACATCACACGGATAAGACCTTGATTGGAAATGCTTATGAAGAAGTGGTACAAGATGGGAAAAGGAAATACAATATTAGGTGCTAGCTGCCACAATAACATTTATCACTAAAAAATGGATAAAAGGAGATACATGGGCTGCACACGTGAAAGTGGGAGCCACCATATAGTCTTGGAGAATTTTGTTATGAAATGTAAACACCTGAAGCTGGATGGAGAAGGGGCCACCTCACAGATTTCTTTATTTTGTGGCTACATCTCACGTAAAAAAGGGAAGAAAGGAAGATGAGTTGATTCACGGCTTGGATGAAGAAGCAACATGTTGAAGCATCAAGTGATTCATTGGTTGGAAAGAGAGCACACGGTCTTCATGCATCCAGCAAGCAAATCCAGCAAAGGAGAAGAGTGGAAGGCTGAATTATTTTGTTGAAGAAAGGGTGCAACAACTGGAGACTTTAACAAACAACCAGCAGCTCCCATCTAGCACATCTAGCAGCAGCATGTCTCGGCCTTGGTCTGTTGGAAGCGGAAGAGAAGATGGAAGCTTGTAGAGGAGCATGTAGCAACTTGGAGAGAATGGAGGTACATAAGAACCCAACTCCAGCACTAGAAGGAGAGCTGCACCCTGAAGAAACTAGGAGAAAAGCAACTCACACCCAGCAACAACACCCAAGGGAGCAAGCAAAGAGGAAGCCCAACCACTGGAAGGGAATGTCACGTGAATTTTGGCTGAATCAGATACAACAAAAAGAAGGGTCCCTTGCTTTGTCGGACACGTTCATAACAGCACTAAGACTTGGAGGATGTTGGCTATAAAGGGAGGCCGTGATGAGAATTTAGATTAATTGAGGAAAACACTCACGGCCTGGAAGAGGCTCTCGCCTCTTCCTCTTCCAGTAGCGCATCATATAGTTTTTCATTCCAAACAGTGTGTAGAATTTTATTTCTGTAGTGTGTCACAGTAGTTGCTCATTTCATTTTCAGTTGTACTGTCCAGAATTTTAATTAAAGTGTTGAATGTTTGATGAATTTTATTTCCAGTCAAGTGCTTCTATTTTTACCGTTTACTGTTTCTAAAACGTTAAAATCCGGTCAATGTATTTTCCTGTTCATCTTATTTTCAGACGTTGTTTTTATCGTTTATTTTTACTAATGCTTTTGGTAAATTTTAATTACAATGTTTTTACTGTTTCTACATATTTATTGTTCCAGTTTTACCATCTTTTACCGTTCAGCTTTTACTGTATTAAAATTTATTTCAATGTGTTTTAAATTTTGTTTTATTTAATTTCCAGTAACCAAACATCCACAACCCCCCCCCCCCCCACTTTGTGTAAAAAAAATCTGAGATTGAACCGCCACAAAATTGGTCCTTGAGAGACGACCTAGGAGTCAAATCCTAGTTATACTGCATTAATTTCTGCACATCAAATTTGTATGACCGCGACAGTCGTATCAAATTTTGGCGCCGTTGCCGGGGACCAATAACGGTTTGGTTTTAGATTCTTGTTATGTAAATTTTTGTTCTGTTAATATGTGTGTTTTGTGTTTTGTATTCTTGTAGGCGACAACGACACCTTCAGCAAATTTTGGCGGCGTTGTCACTTCAGTTCAGGTTTTTGTTTTAGATTTTTACTGTGTTAATATATATTGTGTATATATGTGTTTAATTGTGCTATGTTCTGTATTTAGTTGTTATTAAAAAAAAAATTTAAATTAAAAAAAAAAAAAATTAATTAAAAATTTTTACTATTGATGTTCTGTCTTGTGTGTGCTTGTAGCATGTATAAATGTGTTTTGTTTTATCTGATTCGTAATTTTTAGTTTTTAGTTTTTACTTTTTATTTTTCCATGTCTACCTATTTTAATGTTGTGAATAATGCTTATTCTGCCAATGTTTGTGATTATGATTCTTATTCTGCATATTACTTTGATTTTAAATCTGCTGATTTTTATGATGAGAACAATATGTTCCATCATCCAATTTCTGAGAGCTCTCTTTGGGAGCCAGTTCCACAATATGAGAGTCAGCAGTATGATTCTCCTATTCAAATAACTCCTCAGCCTTCTATTTCTGAACCTACATTAAAGGAGTTACTAGAGCAGATGACAATGCAGAACATTCAGTTTCAGAAAGGGAACATGCAGTTCAAGCAAGAGAGCATGGAAACTCAAGCTGCCATGCAGAATCTGAGTCATCAGATCAGGCAGATGGCCACTCTTGCACCTGAGGAGACTGATGAAAATTTTGGGGACCCGGCAGAAGTAAGCAGTAATCCTGAACCAGGTAGACCACCTTCACCTTCCCACACTCTAGAAATCTTCAAGGAAGAGGAGGTAAGCATACCACAATTTGATTATTATGTTGATTGTGATGATGAGAGGTATGCTGATGACTATATTGTTGCTGAGCATGATTTTAATTTTTCCTCTGTGCATGATGAGGACCGCTTTTTACTATCACATTCAAATATTTGTTCTCCATGCACTGAACATGAATCTGAACCTGTTATAGATATTGTTTCTACATTTGAAACGGATTCATGTTATGAGGTTGTATCTAAGGCTCGGTATGATGAATTGGGATTGGGTGTTATACCTCTGCATGATATTTCTGTGGAACCATTTTGCACTAACCATATTGCAGGAGGTACATATAAATTTGATCAGCATGCACCCACGCTGGAAGACAAAGGTGCCAGTACATACAGCAGTTCGAAGATCAAAAGGCACCTACTGAATCTGCTCAGTGACAATATTTGCTGCTTAGATCCGGCGGTGGAGGATATTTCTCTGCTTGATCAGATTTGGAGGATGAAGCAATTTTTCCTCAAAATTTCCGTCTTGGATCCTGAAGAAGACATCTCCCTGATTGTCCAATTTTGGCAACTGCCACCATAATCCAGGGGAGTTTTCTTTTTCTTTCTTCCTCGTTTTCTGACTTTTATTACATTTGTCCTTTATCTGTTTAAGTTTCAATTAATGATCTTATGCCTTTAACTGATTTGGGACATTGTAGTTTAGGTGTGGTCTGGGGAAGATTCTGCAATTTTTTCTTTTAAGTTTGTTTTTCCTTTTCTTCTTAGTTTTTGTAATTGTTATCTTTAAAAATAAAAAATAAAAAAAAAACAAAAAAAAAAAAATTTTTTTTTTTGATAAAATTTTTTGTTTAAAGTGTGCAAAATCTTTGTTTTCAATTAAAATTTTATTGTTATAAGATATACATATATTTATTTTTCATATTTTTAAAAAAAAAAATGTGTTTTGTGTTTTATTTTGCTTCGTGATTTTTAGTGTTTTTACTTAAAATAAAAAAAAATCAAAAAAAAAAAATCAAAAAATCAAAAATTGTTTTGCGTATTCCTTGATTTTATTTCGACCCTCAGTATCTTATTATTTTATACCAATAAAAATTTTCACTTCAGATCTTATTTTTCCTTATTTTCCTTCACTGTAAATATAATTTCTTAGTTGTGTGCATACAGATTATTGATTGAAAAATTTGACTAAGAAAGATTTCATTCATCATTGCAAAAAAAAAAAAAAAAAATTACAGTAATTGAGAAAAGGAAATTTAACAGATCTGAAAATAAAATTGCAGTAGATATATATAAATAAAAGATGTTCGGGGGTCGATCATTTCTGATCGTTAATATTACAAACCAAATAAAAAACAAAAACAACATAAAAAAAAAAAAAAACATTAAAACTGGAAGAATTCTCGAGCTGGTTGTGGTGGTCTAAGGGAGAGCTCCGTTGAGGGAGCTCTGGTTCGGAATGCGAGCGGAGGCTTTGGTGGAGGAATTTCTCGTTCATTTCTGTCGTCATCGATAATGATCGGAACTGGAAACAAATTCAACAGCCTCGGTGCCCTCATTATCACCCAGTTGTTTTCTTTCAAACAAAAAATAAAATATAAAAAAATAAAAAAATAAAAAAAACTTGTGTTAATAATAGAAGAGGAATGAAATTCAATGGAGGTGTGATCAGAGGTCTTACCGTACATGTATAGCGGCAGTTGTGAAAAGAGAGTGCCTGTGGGGTCTATCTCCGCTTGCCAGCGCCTGACCCGATTGCCATGGTTGTTAAACCAGCAGTGCACGTTGTATTCAGTGGCTTCGCCGAAGGTCCTTAGTCGAGACGCGATCTCGACGACTTGCGCTCGGCTTGGGTGTGTGACCCCATAGTTGTAGATTTTGGTCATCATCATGATCTGATCATCTGTAGGACGCCATCGTTGACTGGTATATCTCTCTGATTCCATATCACTCATCCTTCCTCTCGTAATATACAAATCCTTAAATAAAAAATATAAAAAGAACAAAAACATAAAAAAAAGAAGAAGAAAAAAATAAACATAAAAAAAAATAATAATAAAAAGAACTAAAAAAAAAGAGAGAAGCATAAAAAAATTTTTAGATTAGTTCTGTGTTTTCTTTATTTGTTCTTGTTTTCCGTTAAATTTATTTTGTCCTGTCTGTCTTTGATTGTTTTTGTGTCTGGTCTCAGATCTGTTTCACGGTCCTTGCAAAGGGTCCTAAACGGATCTACGTCCAGTGTCCTTGTCCATATTGTTCTTGTATATTCAGTTTCTGTGTTTTAGTTTTAAGTGGGGTACGTGGCGTTGTTCTACCCGATTGTCTCTGCCATACCTTCAAACGAAGGGAGATTAACGTCTGGTTTCCAGCCGATATACCCCTTAAGTTTTTAGACAGTTGTGTTTTATGTGTTTATTTAGTTTTAAGTGGGGTACGTGGCGTTGTTCTACCCGATTGTCTCTGCAATACCTTCAATCGAAGGGAGATTAACGTCTGGTTTCCAGCCTATATACCCCTTAAGTTTTAAGACAATTGTGTTTTATGTTTTTTAAGTGTTTAGCAGGTGAAAAATAAAGCGAATAAGAGCTGAAAATAAAGAAGGAACTGAAAGCAGGAAAAAGAAAAAAAAATGATAGATCTGAAAGCTGTAAAAGGAGAAGAACTGAAAAGCAAAGAAAAGAGCAGAAAGCTTAAACGGCAGAAAGAAGGAGATCCAAGGTGCAGATGACTTACCCGGAGTAGTAGGGCTTACAGAAGCTTGACGCAGATCTTAGACGCTCCGAAGGCACACAGGCAGAGGCTCCTCACGGATCTCACTCAGACTCTTCAGAAGGCCGGAGACAGAGCTTCCTCGCAGAGGTTCCAGATGCTCAGGTTGAGAGTGAGGAGAGCGGAGAGAGAAGTGAGAAGTAGAGAGAGAGAGCAGAGCAGTCAGAAATGCCGCTCGGGAGCCGAAGTTGGCCTATTAATAGCCAAAATTCTGCCACTGTAGCAACAGTTCCGGTCTTTGCCACCGAGACTGTTGTCACAGTACCGGTATCATTTTTCAAAAAAAAAATAAAATAAAATAAAATAAAATAAAATAAAATAAAATAAAATAAAAAATAAAAAAATAAAAAAAAAATATAAAAAATAAAATAATATTAACATCTACTGATGGATGTTATCTGACGACATCTACTGATGGGTGTCACTGAAAATTTCTCCCATTTTTTCTACTTTTATTGCACTTGTCTATATTATTTGACAGCTCTGAAATTGATAATCTGATGATTGTTACACACTGAGGACATTGTGTGATTTAAGTGTGGTCTACTGGGGAGAAATTCTGATTTTTCTGTTATTTCTGTTAGTTTCTGTTAGTATGTTTTTTGTGTGTTAAATTTTTTGTTTTTAAGTATTAAATTTTTCTGTTTTAAGTTGTTTTTAGTGTCTTAAGTGCAATAAATTTTACATTTTTCTCTTAATTTCTGGAGTTTGTTTAAGTTGTAGATTTATCCTTCACTTCACTTGGTTAATACTTACTGTTTAAAATCCTTGCTTTTCTCTGCTTGGAAAGATGATTATGTGTTCAAGAGGGTGAATTGATTATAACACGAATACCCTGTGTGAGATTTGAGCCACTTTATGTTCTTTCTTGTGTGACATGTATCTTGATTGCTTGCACATATGCCTTGGCTTGATTCTTTTTGATAATTCTTGATGGATATGCATGTTTAGAAAATGATAAAGGCATTTTATTTCTTGAGCCTCTTTAGCCAAATAAGCCTACCTTGTTATTATCCTTTGATAACCCCTTTGAGCCTATACTTTCCCCATTTATTTGTGTTGAAGCTCATATACTGACCCTAAGTGAAAAACAATGATTACCTTAAACTTAGGAAAGTCTGGAGCTACAGAAGTGTTTTGAGAATAAGTGTGGTCTCCTTGGGAATTCTGATGAATTGGCTAGTTGGTTCCTCATCATGTTTTGAAATGATAATTTATATCCTGTTGTGTGAAAAAAAAAAAAAAAAAAGAAGAAGACAGGATGAAAAAAAAATATTTGATGAGAAAAAGAGAAAATTGAAAAATAATTTTATGAATAATGGAGTCGAGAAGAGGATTGAATTAGAGGTTTGGGTGAGATCTGACTGTGTTTACACTTGTTCCCCAGTGCTCCTCTATTTCTTCTGAGCTATAGCTACTTATATATATTTTATCCTCCCCTGTCCTTGGCCCCATTACAACCCAGTAAAGACCTTTTGATCTGAACATGCATATGTTTTAAGTATTGATAATTAGAAGCTTGCCAAGTCTGATTGTGTTTGTTTTCTTGAGTGCATTGAGTTGAAATGTTTACCCTAGACATTGAGAGAAACACTGTAGTGCATCTGTGAGGTTTTGTTATTTTTAAATCACCTCTTGAGCTGATTAATTATTTTTCCATACTGTGAATTGCTTGGATGATTTCTGTAAGTATGTGCTTTTCTTGACTATGTGTTGGATATTGTCTACTTCTTTTCTCTGTCCAGACTTCTTGAGAACTTTGTAAATTCTATTTATTTTTCTCTTTAGTCTTTATTTTCTGAATGCTGCATTTGTGTCACGTCCTTTGATATCCTTTGAACTATTCCCTCATTTGCGTCTTGGTTTTGCCCAGGAGTGCAACAGACTAAGTGTGGTCTATTTTGATGAATCAATATTTTCTACACTTCACTTAGTTTATTGTGCTAAAATTAATCAAGGAATTGTGCTTAATTGTCCGATATTTTTCCATTTTTGCTAATTGTGCTTAATTTGATCAGAAATTCTTATTTTACTTAATTTGAATTATCTGAGTTAATTATGTGCATTAGCAATTGAGGGAAAATATTGGAATCACAAATTGGGACTTCAAGAAAAATGAGACATTAATTTTATTTTATTTTAAAAAAAGAGGAGCTTGCATTTCATTTTTTTTGGAATGAACTTGGAAGGCATTTACTTAGCCATGGCCGTGACAGAATTCATTTTGGTATTTTGTGTGCATAAAGAAGGGTGCTCAAACACCAAGGATTTTCTTTGAATAAAATACGGTGTTGAATCATTAAGTGGTGCCAGAGTGATTCACGGATGGGAATGAGCCAAAAGTGTTGATTAATTTTGCTTAAGGAAGTAGTGCTTATTTCATTTTCACTTGGAGAATTTTTCTTTGGCAAGTCAACAAAGGAATTAAAGGAGGGACCACCATGTTCAGCCCACGGTTTTTTTTATCAAATGAATAGCATGATCCATGACCAATCCACGTTGGCAGCAAAGCACACATCACACGGATAAGACCTTGATTGGAAATGCTTATGAAGAAGTGGTACAAGATGGGAAAAGGAAATACAATATTAGGTGCTAGCTGCCACAATAACATTTATCACTAAAAAATGGATAAAAGGAGATACATGGGCTGCACACGTGAAAGTGGGAGCCACCATATAGTCTTGGAGAATTTTGTTATGAAATGTAAACACCTGAAGCTGGATGGAGAAGGGGCCACCTCACAGATTTCTTTATTTTGTGGCTACATCTCACGTAAAAAAGGGAAGAAAGGAAGATGAGTTGATTCACGGCTTGGATGAAGAAGCAACATGTTGAAGCATCAAGTGATTCATTGGTTGGAAAGAGAGCACACGGTCTTCATGCATCCAGCAAGCAAATCCAGCAAAGGAGAAGAGTGGAAGGCTGAATTATTTTGTTGAAGAAAGGGTGCAACAACTGGAGACTTTAACAAACAACCAGCAGCTCCCATCTAGCACATCTAGCAGCAGCATGTCTCGGCCTTGGTCTGTTGGAAGCGGAAGAGAAGATGGAAGCTTGTAGAGGAGCATGTAGCAACTTGGAGAGAATGGAGGTACATAAGAACCCAACTCCAGCATTAGAAGGAGAGCTGCACCCTGAAGAAACTAGGAGAAAAGCAACTCACACCCAGCAACAACACCCAAGGGAGCAAGCAAAGAGGAAGCCCAACCACTGGAAGGGAATGTCACGTGAATTTTGGCTGAATCAGATACAACAAAAAGAAGGGTCCCTTGCTTTGTCGGACACGTTCATAACAGCACTAAGACTTGGAGGATGTTGGCTATAAAGGGAGGCCGTGATGAGAATTTAGATTAATTGAGGAAAACACTCACGGCCTGGAAGAGGCTCTCGCCTCTTCCTCTTCCAGTAGCGCATCATATAGTTTTTCATTCCAAACAGTGTGTAGAATTTTATTTCTGTAGTGTGTCACAGTAGTTGCTCATTTCATTTTCAGTTGTACTGTCCAGAATTTTAATTAAAGTGTTGAATGTTTGATGAATTTTATTTCCAGTCAAGTGCTTCTATTTTTACCGTTTACTGTTTCTAAAACGTTAAAATCCGGTCAATGTATTTTCCTGTTCATCTTATTTTCAGACGTTGTTTTTATCGTTTATTTTTACTAATGCTTTTGGTAAATTTTAATTACAATGTTTTTACTGTTTCTACATATTTATTGTTCCAGTTTTACCATCTTTTACCGTTCAGCTTTTACTGTATTAAAATTTATTTCAATGTGTTTTAAATTTTGTTTTATTTAATTTCCAGTAACCAAACATCCACAAAACCCCCCCCCCCCACTTTGTGTAAAAAAAATCTGAGATTGAACCGCCACAAAATTGGTCCTTGAGAGACGACCTAGGAGTCAAATCCTAGTTATACTGCATTAATTTCTGCACATCAAATTTGTATGACCGCGACAGTCGTATCATGGATGAAGTGGGCGAACAGGACGAAGTGGACGAAGTGGATGAAGTAGGGGAAGCGGAGGAAGTTGAAGAAGTGGCCAAAGTTGACGAAGTGGAGGAAGTAGACGAAGTGGTCGAAGTGGAGGAAGGGGACGAAGTGTAGGAAGTGGAGGAAGTGGAGGAAGATGAGGAAGTGCAGGAAGTTGAGGAAGTTAAGGAAGTTAAGGAAGTGGACGACGTGGAGGAAGTGGAGGAAGTGGAGGAAATGGTCGAAGTGGACGAAGTGGTAGAAGTGGAGGTACTGGAGCAAGTGGAGGAAATTGAAGAAGTGGACGAATATGAAGAAGTGGAGGAAGTGGAGGAAGTAGACGAAGTGGATGAAGTGGAGGAAGGGGACGAAGTGGAGGAAATGGAGGAAGTGGATGAAGTAGAGGAAGTGGAGGAAGTGGAGGAAGTGGATGAAGTAGAGGAAGTGGAGGAAGTGGAGGAAATTGAGGAAGCGGACGAAGTGGAGGAGGTGGAAGAAGTGGAGGAAGTTGACGAAGTGGAGGTAGTGGCGGAAGAAGAGGAAGCTGATGAAGTGGACGAAGGGGACGAAGGGGACGAAGTGGAGAAACTGGAGGAAGTGGAGGAAGTGGACGAAGAGGAGGACGTGGAGGAAGTGGAGGAAATGGACAAAGTGGAGGAAGTGGAGGAAGTAGACGAAGTGGACGAAGTGGAGGAAGTTGAGGAAGCGAACGAAGTGGAGGAAGTGGATGAAGTTGAGGAAGTTGAGGAAGTGGACGAAGTGGAGGTGGTGGAAGAAGTGGAGGAAGTTGACGAAGTGGAGGAAGTGGAGGAAGTAAAGGAAGTTGATGAAGTGGACGAATTGGACGAATGGGACGAAGTGGAGGAAGTGGAGGAAGTGGAGGAAGTGGAGGAAGGGGACGAAGAGGACGAAGTAGACGAAGGGGACGAAGGGGACGAAGTGGACGAAGTAGACAAAGGGGACGAAGTAGTCAAAGTGGACGAAGTAAGCGAACTGAACGAAGTGGACGAAGGGGAAGAAGTGGAAGAAGTGGAGGAAGTGGGGAAGTGGAGGAAATTGAGGAAGTTGACGAAGTTGACGAAGTGGAGGAAGTGGAGGAAGCAGACCAAGTGAAGGAAGTGGAGGAAGTTGAGGAAGCTGAGGAAGTGGACGAAGTGGAGGCGGTGGAAGAAGTGGAGGAAGTTGACGAAGTGGAGGAAGATGACGAAGTGGACGAATTGGACGATGGGGACGAAGGGGACAAAGTGGAGGAAGTTGAAGAAGTAGACGAAGTGGGGGAAGTGGAGGAAATGGAGGAAGTGGAGGAAGTGGAGGAAATGGAGAAAGTGAAGGAAGTGGAGGAAGTGGTCGAAGTGGAGGATGTGGACGAATTTGACGAAGTGGACGAAGTGGAGGAAGTGGACGAAGTGGAAGAAGTGAAGTGGAGGAGGTTGAGGAAGTTGAAGAAATGGATGAAGTGGAGGAGGTGGAAGAACTGGAGGAAGGTGACGAAGCGGAGGAAGTTGACGAAATGGACGAAGAGGACGAAGGGGACGAAGAGGTCGAAGGGGACGAAGTGGAGGAAGTTGAAGAAGTGGACGAAGTGGAGGAGGAAGTGGAAGAAGTAGAGGAAGTGGAGGAAGCGGAGGAAGTTGAGGAAGTTGAGGAAGTGGACGAAGTGGAGGAGGTGGAAGAAGATGAGGAAGTTGACGAAGTGGAGGAAGTGGAGGAAGTTGACGAAGTGGACGAAGTGGATGAAGTGGGCGAAGTGGACGAAATGGACGAAGGGGACAAAGAGGACGAAGTGGAGGAAGTGGAGGAAGTGGAGAAAGTTGACGAATTGGACGAAGTGGAGGAAGTGGAGGAAGTTGACCAAGGGGACGAAGGGGACTAAGTGGTCACATTGGATGAAGTGAACGAAGTAGACGAAGTGGAAGAGGTGGAAGAAGTGGAGGAGGTGGAGGAAGTGGAGGAAGTGGAGGAAATGCACGAAGTGGATGAAGTGGAGGTAGTGGACGAAGTGGTCAAAGTGGACGAAGTTGACGATGTTAACGAAGTGGACGAACTAGAGGAAGTGGACTATGTGGAAGACGTGGTCGAAGGTTACGAAGTGGACGAAGTGGAAGAAGTGGAGGAAGTTGACGAAGTGGAGGAAGCGGAGGAAGTTGACGAAGTGGAGGAAGTGGAGGAAGTTGACGAAGTAGACGAAGTGGACGAAGGGGACGAAGTGGAGGAAGTGGAGGTAGTGGAGGAAGTGGAGGAAGTGGAAGAAATGGAGGAAGTTGATGAAGTGGACGAAGTGGAGAAAGTGGAGGAAGTCGAGGAAATGGAGGAACTTGAAGAACTAGACGCATTGGAGGAAGTGGAGGAAATGGAGGAAGTTGAGGAAGCGGATGAAGTGGACGAAGGGGACGAAGTGGAGCAAGTGAAGGAAGTGGAGGAAGTGGAGGAAGTGGAGGAAGTGGAAGAAGTTGAAGAAGTGGACGATGTGGACGAAGTGGTCGAAGTAGACGAAGTTGATGAAGTGGAAGAAGTGGAGGAAGTGGAGGAAATGGACGAAGTGGAAGAAGTGGAAGAAGCGGATGTAGTGGAGGAAGTTGAGGAAGTGGACTAAGTTGATGAAGTGGAGGAAGTGGAAGAAGTTGAAGAAGTGGACGAATTGGACGAAGTGGACGATGTGGAGGAAAGGGACAAAGTGGACGAAAGGGACGAAGTTGACGAAGGGGACGAAGTGGACGCAGGGGACGAAGGCGACATAGTGGACGAAGTGGACGAAGTAGACGAAGTGGAGGAAGTGGAAGAAGTGGAGGAAGTGGAGGAAATGAACGAAGTGGACGAAGTGGAAGAAGTGAAGGTAGTGGACGAAGTTGACGAAGTGGACGAAGTGGACGAAGTGGAGGAAGTGGAGGAAGTGGAGGAAGCAGAGGAAGTGGAGGAAGTGGAGGAAATTGAAGAAGTGGACGAAGTCGATGAAGTGGAGGAAGTGGAGGAAGTAGACGAAGTGGACGAAGTGGAGGAAGTTGAGGAAGTGAACGAAGTGGAGGAAGTTGAAGAAGTGGACGAAGTTGACGAAGTGAAGGAAGTGGAGGAAATGGAAGAAGTGGACGATGTGGACGAAGTTTAAGAAGTGGAGGTAGTGGGTGAAGTGGAGGAAGCGGAGGAAGTTGGAGAAGTGGAGGAAGTTGACGAAGTGGAGGAAGTGGAGGAAGTGGAGGAACTGGGGGAAGTAGACGATGTGGACGAAGTGGACGAAGGGGACGAAGGGGACGAAGGGGACGAACAAGACGAAGTGGAGGAAGTAATGGAAGTGGACGAAGTGGAGAAAATGGAGGAAGTGGAGGAAGTGGAGGAAGTGGGGGAAGTTGAAGAAGCGGAAGAAATGGACGAAGTTGAGGAAGTGGACGAACTGGTCAAAGTGGACGAAGTTGACGAAGTGAAGGAAGTGGAGGAAGTGTACGAAGTGGTCGAAGTGGAGGAAGTGGACGAAATGGAGGAAGTGGACGAATTGAAATAAGTCGACGAATTGGACGATGTGGAAGAAGTGGAGGAAATGGAGGAAGTGGTCGAAGTGGAGGAAGTGGACGAAGTCGAAGATATGGACGAAGTGGACGAAGTAGACGAATTGGACGAAGTTGACGAAGGGCACGAAGTGGACGAAGTGGAGGAAGTGGAGGAATTCTAGGAAGTGGAGGAAATGGACGAAGTGGAGGAAGTGGAAGAAGTGAAGGTAGTGGAGTAAGGGGAGGAAGTGGAGGAAGTTGAAGAAGTGGACGAAGTTGACGAAGTGGAGAAAATGGTGGAAGTGGAGGAAGTAGACGAAGTGGACGAAGTGGAGCAAGGGGACGAAGTGGAGGAAGGGGAGGAAGTGGAGGAAGTGGACGAAGTAGAGGAAGCGGAGGAAGTTGAGGAAGTTGAGGAAGTGGACGAAGTGGGGGAGGTGGAAGTAGTGGGGGAAGTTGACGAAGTGGAGGAAGTTGAGGAATTGGAGGAAGTTGACGAAGTGGACGAAGGGGAAGAAGGGGACGAAGTGGAGGAAGTGGAGGAAGTGGACGAAGTGGAAGAAGTGGACGAAGTGGAAGAAGTGGACGAAGTTGGCGAAGTGGATGAAGTGGAAGAAGTGGACGAAGTTAAAGAAGTGGAGGAAGTAGACGGAGTGGAGGAAGTTGACGAAGTGGAAGAAGTGGAGGATGTTGACGAAGTGGACGAAGTGGACGCAGTGGACGCAGGGGACAAAGGGGAGCAAGTGGAGGAAGTTGAAGAAATGGACGAAGTGGGCGAAGTGGACGAAGTGGAGGAAGTGGAGGAAGCGGAGAAAGTGGAGGAAGTGGAGGAAATGGAGGAAGTGGACGAAGTGGTAGATGTGGACGAAGTGTAGGAAGTGGAGGAGCTGAAGAAGGGGACGAAGTGGAGGAAGTTGACGAAGTGGACGAAGTGGATGAAGGGGACGAAGTGGAGCAAGTGAAGGAAAGTGAGGAAGTGGAAGAAGTTGAAGAAGTGGATGAATTGGACGACATGGACTATGGAGGAAGTGCAGGAAGTGGACGAAATTGACGTAGGGGACGAAGCGGACGAAGTGGACGAAGGGAACGAAGTGGACGAAGTGGTCGAAGTGGACGAAGTGGGCGAAGAGGAAGAAGTGGAGGAAGTTGAGGAAGTGGAGGAAGTGGAGGAAATGGACGAAGTGGACGAAGTCTAAGAAGTGGAGGTAGTGGATGAAGTGGACGAAGTGGAGAAAGTTGAAGAAGTGGACGAAGTTGATAAAGTGGAGGAAGTGGAGGAAGTGGAGGAAGAGAACGAAGTGGAGGAAGTGGAGGAAGTTGAAGAAGTGGACGAAGTTGACGAAGTGAAGGAAGTGGAGGAAATGGAAGAAGTGGACGATGTGGACGAAGTGTAAGAAGTGGAGGTAGTGGGGAGGAATTGGAGGAAGTTGAAGAAGTGGAGGAATTGGAGGAAGTTGAAGAAGTGGACGAAGTGGACGAAGTGAAGGAAGTGCAGGAAGAGGAGGAAGTAGACGAAGTGGACGAAGTGGAAGAAGTGGACGAAGACGAGGAAGTGGACGAAGTGGGGGAAGTGGACGAAGTGGACGAAGTGGAGGAAGTTGAGTAAATTGAGGAAGTGGACGAAGTCGGGTAGGTGGAGGAAGTGGAGGAAGTTGCCGAAGTGCAAGAAGTGGAGGAAGTGGACAAAGTGGACGAAGTGGACGAAGTGGACAAAGTGGACGAAGTGGACGAAGGGGACGAAGGGGACGAAGGGGACGAAGTGGAGGAAGTATACGAAGTTGAGTAAGTGGACGAAGTGGACAAAGTGGAGGAAGTGGAGGAAGTTGAACAAGTGGAGGAAGTGGACGAATTTTAGGATGTGTAGGAAATGGAGGGAGTGGACGAAGTGTTCGAAGTTGGCGAAGTTGACGAAGTGTTCGAAGTTGGCGAAGTTGACGAAGTTGGCTAAGTGGACGAAGTGGAGGAAATGGACGAAGTGGAAGAAGTGGACGAAGTGGAAGAAGTGGACGAAGTTGGCGAAGTGGACGAAGAGGAAGAAGTGGACGAAGTGGAGGAAGTAGACGGAGTGGAGGAAGTTGACGAAGTGGAGGAAGCGGAGGAAATGAAGGAATTTGACGAAGTGGAGGAAGTGGAGAAAGTGGACGAAGTGGAGGAAGTTGAAGAAGTGGAGGAAGTGGACGAAGTGGAGTAAGTGGAGGAAATGGAGGAAGTGGAGCAACTGGTCGAAGTGGACGGAGTGGACGAAAAGGACGAAGTTGACGAAGTGGAGGAAGTGGAGGAAGTGGAAGAAGTGGAGGAAGTTGAAGAAGTGGACGAAGTTGACGAAGTGGAGGAAGTGGACGAAGTGGAGGATGAAGACGAAATGGAGGAAGTGAAGGAAGTGGAGGAAAGGGAGGAAGTTGAGCAAGTTGAGGAAATGGACGAAGTGGAGGAAGTGGAGGAAGTGGAGGAAGTTGACGAAGTGGAGGAAGTGGAAGAAGTGGAGGAAGTTGACGAAGTGGAGGAAGTGGAGGAAGTTGACGAAGTGGAGGAAGTGGATGAAGTGGAGGAAATGGAGAAAGTGGAGGAAGTGGACGAAGTGGGCGAAGTTGATGAAGTGGAAGAAGTAGAAGAAATGGACGAAGTTGACGAATTCGAGGAAGTGGACGAAGTGGAGGAAGATGACGAAGTGGACGAAGTGGAAGAAGCGGAGGTAGTAGAGGAAGTTGAAGAAGTGGACGAAGTGGAGGAAGTGGACGAATTGGAGGAAATGGAGGAAATGGAGGAAGCAGACGAAGTGGAGGAAGTGGGGAAGTGGACGAAGAGGAGGAAGTGGACGAAGTGGAGAAAGTGGAAGAAGTGGAGGAAGTTGAGGAAGTTGAGGAAGTGGACGAATTGTGGGAGGTGGAGGCAGTCGAGGAAGTTGACGAAGTGGAGGAAGTGGAGAAAGTGGACGAAGGGGAAGAAGGGGACGAAGTGCAAGAAGTGGAGGAAGTGGAGGAAGTGGAGGAAGTGGAGGAAATGGAGGAAGTGGACGAAGTGGACGAAGTGGTCGAAGTTGGCGAAGTTCCTCCACTTACTCCACTTCGTCCACTTCCTCCACTTCTTCAACTTCCTCCACTTCGTCCACTTTCTCCACTTCCTCCACTTCCTCCACTTCCTCCACTTCGTCCAATTCCTCCACTTCGTCCCCTTCGTCCCCTCCGTCCCCTTCCTCCCGTTCGTCCACTTCGTCCACTTCGTTCACTTCGTCAACTTCGTCCATTTCCTCCACTTCGTCAACTTCCTCGACTGCCTCCACCTCCCCCACTTCGTCCACTTCCTCAACTTCCTCTTCTTCGTCCACTTTCTCCACTTCTTCCACTTCCTCCACTTCCTCCTCTTCGTCCACTTCGTCTGCTTCCTCCATTTCCTCCACTTCCTCCACTTCGTCCACTTCGTCAACTTCGTCCACTTTCTCCTCTTCCACCACTTCGTCAACTTCGTCCAGTTTCTCCTCTTCGTCCACTTCCTCCACTTCCTTCACTTCTTCCACTTCGTCCAGTTCATCCACTTTGAGCACTTCGTCCACTTCGTCCACTTCCTCCACTTTCTAGACTTCTATCACTTGCTCCACTTTGTCCCCTTCGTCCACTTCGTCAACTTCCTCCACTTCGTCAACTTCCTCCACTTCGTCAACTTTCTCAACTTCTTGCACTTTGTCCATTTCCTCCACTTCCTCCATTGCCTCCACTTCGTCCATTTCGTCCACTTCTTCAACTTCCTCCACTTCCTCCACTTCCTCTACTTCGTCCACTTCGTCCACTTCGTCAACTTCGTCCACTTCGACCACTTCGTCCACTTCCTCCATTTCCTCCACATCCTCCACTTTGTCCACTTCTTCAACTTCCTCCACTTCCTTCACTTCGTCCACTTTGTCCAGTTCCTCAACTTCGTCCACTTCCTCCACTTCGTCCCCTTCGTCTCCTTCGTCCACTTCGTCCCCTTCGTCCCCTTCGTCCCCTTCGTCCCCTTCGTCCCCTTCGTCCACTTTGTCCACTTCGTCCACTTTGTCCACTTCGTCCACTTCGTCCACTTCGTCAACTTCGTCCACTTCGTCCACTTCGTCAACTTCGTCCACTTCCTCCACTTCGCCAACTTCCTCCACTTTCTCCACCTCCCCAACTTTGTCCACTTCCTCAACTTCCTCAACTTTCTCCAATTCGTCCACTTCGTCTACTTCCTCCACTTCCTCCACTTCTTCCACTTCCTCCACTTCGTCAACTTCCTCCACTTCTTCAACTTCCTCCACTTCCTCCACTTTTACCACTTCCTCCACTGCCTCCACTTTTTCCACTTCGTCCACTTTGTCCATTTCCTCCACTTCCTCCACTACCTCCACTTCCTCCATTTCTTCCACTTCCTCAACTTCGTCCAAATCGTCCACTTCCTCCACTTTCTTTGTCTACTTCCTCTACTTCTTCCAGTTCCTCCATTTCGTCCACTTCGTCCACTTCGTCAACTTTGTCCGCTTCGTCCACTTCGTCCACTTCCTCAATTTCCTCCACATACTCCACTTCCTCCACTTCCTCAACTTCTTCAACTTCCTCCAATTCCTTTACTTCCTCCACTTCCTCCACTTCGTCCGCTTCCTCCATTGCCACCACTTGTTCCCCTTCGTGCCCTTCATCCCCTTCGTCCACTTCGTCCACTTCGTCAACTTCGTCCACTTCCTCCACTTTGTCAACTTCCTCGCCTGCCTCCACCTCCCCCACTTCGTCCACTTCCTCACCTTCCTCAACTCCCTCCACTTCGTCCACTTTCTCCACTTCGTCCACTTCCTCCTCTTCGTCCACTTCCTCCACTTCGTCCACTTCGTCTGCTTCCTCCATTTCCTCCACTTCGTCCACTTCATCCACTTCGTCAACTTCGTCCACTTCGTACACTTCCTCCACTTCCTCCACTTCCTCTACTTCGTTCACTTCCTCCACTTCCCCCACTTCCTCCACTTCCTACACTTCGTCCCCTTCCTCCACTTCGTCCACTTCGTCTACTTCCTCCACTTCCTCCACTTCGCCCACTGCTTCAACTTGCTCCACTTCCTCCACTTCCTCCACTACCTCCACTTCCTCCATTTCCTCCACTTCCTCCACTTCGCCCACTTCGTCCACTTCGTCTACTTCGTCCATTTCCTCCACTTGCTCCACTTCCTCTACCTCGTTCACTTCCTCCACTTCATCCACTTACTCCACTTCCTACACTTCGTCCCTTTCCTCCACTTCGTCCACTTCGTCTACTTCTTCCACTTCGTCTACTTCGACCACTTCATCCACTTCGTCCACTTCGTCTACTTCGTGCCCTTCGTCACCTACCTACACTTCGACAACTTCGTCCACTTCGCCTACTTCCTGCACTTCGTCCACTTTGTCAACTTCCTCCCCTTCGACTACTTCCCCCACTTCGTCCACCTCGTCCACTTCGTCAATTTCGTCAACTTTGTCGACTTCGTTCGCTTCGTCCCCTTCATCCACTTCATCAATTTCCTCCAATTCCTCCACTTCGTCAACTTCGTCCACTTCCTCCACTTCCTCCACATTGTCCACTTCGTCCAATTCGTCCACTTCGTCCACTTCCTCCCCTTCTTCCAGTTCGTCCCCTTCCTCCCCTTCGTCCACTTCGTCTACTTCCTCCACTTCGTCAACTTCGTCCACTTCTTCAACTTCCTGCACTTCTTCCACTTCCTCTACTTCGTCCACTTCGTCAACTTCGTCCATTTCGTCCACTTCGTCCACTTCGTCCACTTCCTCCATTTCCTCCATTTCCTCCACTTACTCCACTTCGTCCACTTCCTCCACTTCTTCGTGGAGGAAGTGGACGAAGTGGAGAAAGTGGACGAAGTGGAGGAAGTTGAGGAAGTGGACGAAGTGGGGGAGGTGGAGGCAGTCGAGGAAGTTGACGAAGTGGAGGAAGTGGAGGAAGTGGAAGAAGTTGACGAAGTGGACGAAGTGGACGAAGTGGACGAAGGGGAGGAAAGGGACGAAGGGGACGAAGTGGAGGAAGTGGAGGAAATAAAGGATTTGGACGAAGTGGAGGAAGTGGACGAAGTGGAGGAAATTGAAGAAGTGGAGGAAGTGAACGAAGTGGAGTAAGTGGAGGAAATGGAGGAAGTGGACGAAGAGGACGAAGTGGACAAAGTGGACGAAAAGGACGAAATTGACAAAGTGGACGAAGTGGACGAAGTGGAGGAAGTGGAAGAAGTGCAGGAAGTTGAAGAAGTGGACGAAGTTGACGAAGTGGAGGAAGCGGAGGAAATGGAGGAATTAGACGAAGTGGAGGAAGTGGACGAAGTGGACGAAGTGGAGGAAATTGAAGAAGTGGAGGAAGTGGACGAAGTGGAGTAAGTGAAGGAAATGGAGGAAGTGGAGGAAGTGGAGGAAGTGGACGAAGTGGACGAAATGGACGAAGTTGACGAAGTGGACGAAGTAGAGGAAGTGGAAGAAGTGGAGGAAGTTGAAGAAGTGGACGAAGTTGACGAAGTCGAGGAAGTGGACGAAGTGGAGGAAGTGGAGGATGTAGACGAAATGGAGGAAGTGGATGAAGTGAAGGAAAGGGAGGAAGTTGAGCAAGTTGAGGAAATGGACGAAGTGGAGGAAGTGGAGGAAGTGGAGGAAGTGGAGGAAGTTGACGAAGTGGAGGAAGTTAACGAAGCTGAGGAAGTCGATGAAGTGGAGGAAGTGGAGGAAATGGAGGATGTGGACGAAGTGGTCGAAGTTGACGAAGTTGATGAAGTGGAAGAAGTAGAAGAAGTGGACGAAGTTGACGAATTGAAGGGAGTGGACGAAGTGGGGAAAGATGACGAAGTGGACGAAGTGGAAGAAGTGGAGGTAGTGGAGGAAGTGGAGGAAGTTGATGAAGTGGACGAAGTTGACGAAGTGGACGAACTGGACGAAGTGGAGGAAGTAGAGGTAATGGAGGAAGCAGACGAAGTGGACGAACTGGGGAAGTGGACAAAGAGGAGGAAGTGGAGGAAGTGGACGAAGTGGAGAAATATGACGAAGTGGAGGAAGTTGAGGAAGTGGACGAATTGGGGGAGGTCGAGGCAGTCGAGGAAGTTGACGAAGTCGAGGAAGTGGACGAAGTTGACAAAGTTGACGAAGTGGACAAAGTTGAGGAAGTGGATGAAGTGGACGAAGTGGAGGAAGTAGACGAAGTGGAGGAAGTTGAGGAAGTTGAGGAAGAGTAGGAAATGGACGAAGTGGGGGACGTGGAGGAAGTGGAGGAAGTTGACGAAGTGGACGAAGTGGAGTATGTTGAGGAAATGGAGGAAGTGTAGGAAGTGGACTAAGTGGTCGAAGTTGACGAAGTGGACGAAGTTGACCAAGTGGACGAAGTGGAAGAAGTAGAGGAAGTAGGCAAAGAAAGTGGAGGAAGTGGACGATGTGGACGAAGTTGAGGAAGTGGAGGAAGTGGCCGAAGTGGAAGAAGTGGAGGAAGTGGAGGAAGTGGAGGAAATGGAAAAAAGTGGACGAAGTGGAAGAAGTTGAGGTAGTGGAGGAAGTAGACGAAGTTGTCGAAGTGGAGGAAGTGGACGAAGTTGACGAAGTGGACGAAGTGGACAAAGTGGACGAAGTGAATGAAGTGGACGAAGTGGAAAAAGTGGAAGAAGTGGACAAAGGGGACGAAGGGGACGAAGCGGAGGAAGTGGACGAAGTTGAGGAAGTGGACGAAGTGGACAAAGTGGAGGATGTGGACGAAGTGGAGGAAGTGGACGAAGTGGAGGATGTGGAGGATGTGGAGGAAATGGACGAAGTGGAGGAATTGACGAAGTGGAGGAAGTGGATTATGTGGAGCAAGTGGAGGAAATGAAGGAAGTGGACGAAGTGGACGAAGTGGTCGAAGTTGACGAAGTGGACGAAGTTGACGAAGTGGAAGAAGTAGAAGAAGTGGACGAAGTTGACGAAGGAGAGGAAGTGGACGAAGGGGAGGAAGATGACGAAGTGGAAGAAGTGGAGGTAGTGGAGGAAGTAAAGGAAGTGGAGGAAGTTGAAGAAGTGGACGAAGTTGACGAAGTGGACGAAGTGGAGGAAGTGGAGGAAATGGAGGAAGCAGACGAAGTGGACGAAGTGGAGGAAATGGATGAAGAAGAAGAAGTGGAGGAAGTGGGCGAAGTGGAGTAAGTGGACGAAGTGGAGGAAGTTGAGGAAGTTGAGGAAGTGGACGAATTGGGCGAGGTGGAGGCAGTCGAGGAAGTTGACGAAGTGGAGGAAGTGGACGAAGTTGACAAAGTGGACGAAGGGGATGTAGGGGACGAAGGGACGAAGTGGAGGAAGTGGAGGAAATGGAGGAAGTGGAGAAAGTTGAAGAAGTGGAGGAAATGGACGAAGTGGAGTATGTGGAGGAAATGGAGGAAGTGGAGGAAGTGCACGAAGTGGTCGAAGTGGACGAAGTGGAGGATGTAGACGAAGTGGAAGAAGTGGAGGAAGTTGAAGAAGTGGATGAAGTGGAGGAAATAGAGGAAGTGGACGAAGCGGTCGAAGTGGACGAAGTGGACGAAGTGGAGGAAGTTGAGGAAGTGGACGAAGTGGACGAAGTGGAGGAAGTGGAGGAAGTTGACGAAGTTGAGGAAGTGGACGAAGTTGACGAAGTTGAGGAAGTGGACGAAGTGGAGGAAGTTGAAGAAGTGGACGAAGTCGAGCAAGTGGAGGAAGTGGTTGAAGTCGACGAAGTGGGCGAAGTGGGCGAAGTGGGCGAAGTGGAGAAAATGACGAGGTGGACGAAGTGGACGAAGTGGACGAAGTGGAAGAAGTGGACGAACAGGACGAACTGGACGAGTAGGCGATATGGACAAAGTTGAAGAAGTGGACGAAGTTGACGAAGTGGAGGAAGTGGACAAAGTGGTGGAAGTTGACGAAGTGGAGGAAGTGGAGGAATTTGACGAAGTGGACGGTGAGGACGAAGGGGACAAGGTGGAGGAAGTGGAGGAAATGGAGGAAGTTGAAGAAGTGGACATAGTGGACGAAGGGGAGGAAATGGAGGAAGTGGACGAAGTGGTCGAGGTGGACGAAGTGGAAGAAGTGGACGAAGTGGTCGAAGTCGACGAAGTTGACGAAATTGACGGGTTGGACGAAATTGATGAAGTGGATGAAGAGGACGAAGTGGAAGAAGTCGAGGATGTGGACGAAGTGCACGAAGTTGACGAAGTGGACGAAGTGGAGGAAGTAGGCGAAGTAGAGGAAGGTGACGAAGTGGACGAAATTGACGAAGGGGACGAGGTGGAGGAAGTGGAGGAAGTAGAGGAAGTGGAGGAAGTGGAGGAAGTGAAGGAAGTTGAGGAAGTGGAGGAAGTGGAGGAAGGGGACGAAGTGTGGAGGAAGTGGAGGTAGTTGAAGAAGTGGACGAAGTTCACGAAGTGGAGAAAGTGGAGGAAGTGGAGGAAGTAGACGAAGTGGAGGAAGTGGAGGAAAGGGAGGAAGTTGAGCAAGTTGAGGAAATGTACGAAGCGGAGGAAGTGGAGGACGTGGAGGAAGTTGACAAAGTGCAGGAAGTGGAGGAAATTGAGGAAGTAGACGAATTGGAGGAAGTAGAGGAAAGGGAGGAAGTTGAGCAAGTTGAGGAAATGGACGAAGCGAAGGAAGTGGAGGACGTGGAGGAAGTGGAGGAAGTTGACTAACCGTAGGAAGTGGACGAAGTCTACAAAGTGGAGGAAGTGGAGGAAACTGACGAAGTGGAGGAATTTGAGGAAGTGGAGGAAGTTGACGAAGTGGTCGAAGTGGACGAAGTTGACGAATTTGACGAAGTGGACGAAGTGGAGGAAGTGGAGGAAGTGGAAGAAGTGGACGAAGTTGACGAAGTTGACGAAGTGGAACAAGGGGACGAAGTGTAAGAAGTGGAGGAAGTGGCGGAAGTGGACGAAGACGAAGTGGACAAAGTGGAAGAAGTGGAAGAAGTTGACGATGTGGACGAAGTGGACGATGTGGTCGAAGTCGACGAAGTGGACGATGTTGACGAAGTGGAAGAAGTGGACGAAGTTCTTCATGTGGAATAAGTGGAGGAAGATGACGAAGGGGAAGAAGTGGACGAAGTAAAGGAAGTTGACGAAGTGGAAGAAGTGGGCGAAGTTGACGAAGTGGAAGAAGCGGAAGAAGTGGACAAAGTTGACGAAATGGAGGAAGTGGCGGAAGTGGAGGAAGATGACGAAGTGGACAAAGTGGACAAAGTGGAGGAAGTGGAGGAAGTTGACGAAGTGGATGAAGTGGAGAAAGGAGACAAAGTGGAGGAAGAGGAGAAAGTGGAGGAAGTGGAGGAAGTTGAAGAAGTGCACGAAGTGGAGGAAGTGGGGGAAGTGGAGGAAGTGGAAGAAGTGGAGGAAACGGAGGAAGTGGACGAAGTGGTCGAAGTAGACGAAGTGGTCGAAGTCGACGAGGTGGATGAAGTGGATTAAGAGGGCGAAGTGGAGGAATTGGAGGAAGGGGAGGAAGTTGAAGAAGGGGACGAGGTGGAGGAAGTGGAGGAAGTAGGCGATGTGGACGAAGTGGAGGAGGTGGAGGAAGTGGACTAAGTGGAGGAAGTGGAGGAAGTGGCGGAAGAGGAGGAAGTGGAGGAAGTGGACGAACTGGAGGAAGTGGAGGAAGTGGAGGAAGTTGACGAAGTGGAGAAAGTGGAACAAGTGGATGAAGTGGACGAAGTGGAGGAAGTGGAGGAAATGGACGAAGTGGGGTCAGAGGAGGAAGAGGACGAAGTGGCGGAAGAGGAGGAAGTGGACGAAGTGGAGGAAGTGGGAAACTTGACGAAGTGGAGGAAGTGGAGCAATTGGATCAAGTTGACGAAGTGGGCGAATGGGACGAAGTGGAGGAAGTGGAGGACATGGACGAAGTGGAGGAAGTGGAGGAAGTGGAGGAAGTGGAGGAAGTAGAGGAAGTGGACGAAGTGGAGGAAGTTGAAGAAGTGGACGAAGTCGAGGAAGTGGAGGAAATGGAGGAAGTGGAGGAAGTTGACGAAGTGGAGGAAGTGGAGGAATTTGACGAAGTGGACGAAGGGGATGAAGTGGAAGAAGTGGAGGGAATTGAGGAAGTGGTCGTAGTGGACGAAGTGGACAATTTGGACGAAGTGGAAGAAGTGGACGAAGTGGCGAAGTGGACCAAGTGGTCGAAGACGATGAAGTTGAAGAAATTGACGAAGTGGACGTAGTGGACGAAGTGGAAGAAATGGATGAAGTAGATCAAGAGGACGAAGTGGAATTAGTGGAGGAGGTGGACGAAGTGGACGAAGTTGACGAAGTGGAGGAAGTGGAGAAAGTGGAGGAAGTGGAGGAAGTGGATGAAGTGAATGATGTAGACGATGTGGACGAAGTGGAGGAAGTGGACTAAGTGGAGGAAGTGGACGAAAGGGCGGAAGTGGAGGAAGTCGAGGAAGTTGACGAAGTGGAGGAAGTGGAGCAAGTTGACGAAGTGGACGAAGTGGGCGAAAGGGACGAAGTGGAGCACATGGAGGAAGTGGAGGAAGTGGAGGAAGTAGAGGACGTGGAGGAAGTGGAGGAAGTTGACGAAGTGGAGGAAGTGGAGGAATTTGACGAAGTGGACGAAGTGGACGAAGGGGACGAAGTGGAGGAAGTGGAGGAAGTGGAGGAAGCTGAAGAAGTGGACATAGTGGACGAAGTGGAGGGAATGGAGGAAGTGGACGAAGTGGTCGAGGTGGACAACGTGGACAAATTGGACGAAGTGGAAGAAGTGGACCAAGAGGTCGACGAAGTGGAAGAAGAGGACGAAGTGGACTTTGTGGAGGATGTGGACGAAGTTGGCGAAGTGGAGGAAGTGGAGGAAGTGGACGAAGGGGATGAAGTGCAGGAAGTGCAGGAAGTGGAGGAAGTTGAAGAAGTGGACGAAGTGGAGGAAATAGAGGAAATGAAGGAAGTGGAAGGAGTGGATGAAATGGAGGAAGTTGACGAAGGGGAAGAAGTGGATGAAGTGTGGGAAGTAGAGGAAATGGCAGAAGTTGATGAAGTGGACAATGGGGAAGAAGTGTACGAAGTCGACGAAGTGGACGAATTGGATGAAGTGGAGGAAGTGGATGAAGTGTACGAAGTTGACGAAGGGGAAGAAGAGGACGAAGTGGAGGAAGTGGCGGAAGTGGAGGAAGTGGAAGAAGGGGACGATGTGGAGGAAGTGGACGAAATGGAGGAAATGTGGAAGTGGAGGAAGTGCACGAAGTGGTCGAAGTCGACGAAGTTGACGAAGTGGAGGAAGCGGACGAAGTTGAAGAAGTGGACGAAGTGGAGGAAGATGACGAAGAAGAGGAAGTGGAGGAAGTGGAGGAACAGGAGGAAGTGGAGGAAGTGGAGGAAGTTGACAAAGTGGACGATGTGGACGAAGGGGGCGAAGTGGAGCAATTGAAGAAAGTAGAGGAGGGGGAGGAAGTGGAGGAATTGGAGGAAATTGAAGAAGTGGACGAAGTGGACGAAGTGGAGCAAATGGTGGAAGTGGACGAAGTGGTCGAAGTGGAAGAAGTGGAAGAAGTGGAGGAAGTGGAGGAACTGTAGGAAGTGGAGGAAATGGACGAAGGGGACGAAGTGGACAAAGTGAAGGAGGTGGAGGAAGTAGACAAAGTTGACGTAGTGCAGAAAGTAAACGAAGTGGACGAAGTGGAAGAAGTGGAGAATATGGAGGAAGTGGGGGAAGTGGAGAAAGTGGAAGAAGTGGAGGAAATGGAGGAAGTGGACGAAGTGGTCGAAGTGGACGAAGTGGTCGAAGTCGACGAAGTGGACGAAGTGGATGAAGTGGATTAAGAGGGCGAAGTGGAGGAATTGGAGGAAGGGGAGGAAGTTGAAGAAGGGGACGAAGTGGAGGAAGTGGACGAAGTGGAGGAAGGGGAGGAAGGGGAGGAAGTGGTGGAAGTGGCAGAAGTGGACGAAGTGGAGGAAGTCGAGGAAGTGGAGGAAGTTGAAGAAGTGGAAAAAGTCGAGGAAGTGGAGGAAGTAGGCGATGTGGACGAAGTGAAGGAGGTGGAGGCAGTGGACTAAGTGGAGGAAGAGGACGAAGTGGCGGAAGAGGAGGAAGTGGAGGAAGTGGACGAACTAGAGGAAGTGGAGGAAGTGGAGGAAGTGGAGGAAGTTGACGAAGTGGAGAAAGTGGAGCAAGTGGAGGAAGTGGAGCAAGTGGAGGAAGTGGAGCAAGTGGACGAAGTGGCGTAAGAGGAGGAAGAGGACGAAGTGGCGGAAGTGGAGGAAGTTGACGAAGTGGAGGAAGTGGAGCAAGTTGAGGAAGTTGACGAAGTGGACGAAGTCGGCGAAGAGGACGAAGTGGAGGAAGTGGAGGACATGGACGAAGTGGAGGAAGTAGATGAAGTGGAGGAAGTAGAGGAAGTGGAGGAAGTTGAAGAAGTGGACGAAGTCGAGGAAGTGAAGGAAATGGAGGAAGTGGAGGAAGTGGACGAAGTTGAGGAAGTGGAGGAAGTAGAGGAATTTGACGAAGTAGACGAAGGGGACGAAGTGGAGGAAGCTGAAGAAGTGGACATAGTGGACGAAGTGGAGGGAACGGAGGAAGTGGTCGTATTGGACGAAGTGGACAATTTAGACGAAGTGGAAGAAGTGGACGAAGTGGCGAAGTGGACCAATTGGTCGAAGACGATGAGGTTGAAGAAATGGACGAAGTGGACGTAATGGACGAAGTGGAAGAAGTGGATGAAGTGGATGAAGAGGACGAAGTGGACTTAGTGGAGGAGGTGGACGAAGTAGACGAAGTTGACGAAGTGGAGGAAGTGGAGGAAGTGGAGGAAGTGAAGGATGTAGACGATGTGGACGAAGTGGAGGAAGTGGAGGAAGTGGAGGAAGTGGACGAAGGGGCGGAAGTGGAGGAAGTGGAGGAAGTGGAGGAAGTTGACGAAGTGGAGGAAGTGGAGGAAGTGGAGCAAGTTGACGAAGTGGACGAAGTGCGCGAAAGGGACGAAGAGGAGGACATCGAGGAAGTGGAGGAAATGGAGGAAGTGGAGGACGTGGAGGAACTGGAGGAAGTTGAAGAAGTGGACGAAGTCGAGGAAGTGGAGGAAATGGAGGAAGTGGAGGAAGTAGAGGAAGTGGTCGAAGTGGACGAAGTTGACGAAGTGGAGGAAGTGGAGGAAGTGGACGAAATGGATGAAGATGAAGAAGTGGACGAAGTTGACGAACTTGACGAAGTGGACAAAACGGACGAAGTTGACGAAGTGGAGGAAGTTGACGAAGTGGAGGAAGTTGACGAAGTTGACGAAGTTGAGGAAGTGGAGGAAGTGGAGGAATTTGACGAAGTGGACGAAGGGGACGAAGTGGAAGTAGTGGAGGAAGTGGAGGAAGTTGACGAAGTGGAGGAAGTGGAGCAAGTGGAGGAAGTTGACGAAGTGGACGAAGTCGGCGAAGGGGACGAAGTGGAGGAAGTGGAGGACATGGACGAAGTGGGGGAAGTAGAGGAAGTGGAGGAAGTTTAAGAAGTGGACGAAGTCGAGGAAGTGAAGGAAATGGAGGAAGTGGAGGAAGTGGACGAAGTTGAGGAAGTGGAGGAAGTAGAGGAATTTGACGAAGTGGACGAAGGGCACGAAGTGGAGGAAGCTGAAGAAGTGGACATAGTGGACGAAGTGGAGGGAACGGAGGAAGTGGTCGTATTGGACGAAGTGGACAATTTAGACGAAGTGGAAGAAGTGGACGAAGTGGCGAAGTGGACCAATTGGTCGAAGACGATGAAGTTGAAGAAATGGACGAAGTGGACGTAATGGACGAAGTGGAAGAAGTGGATGAAGTGGATGAAGAGGACGAAGTGGACTTAGTGGAGGAGGTGGACGAAGTAGACGAAGTTGACGAAGTGGAGGAAGTGGAGGAAGTGGAGGAAGTGGAGGAAGTGAAGGATGTAGACGATGTGGACGAAGTGGAGGAAGTGGAGGAAGTGGACTAAGTGGAGGAAGTGGACGAAGGGGCGGAAGTGGAGGAAGTGGAGGAAGTAGAGGAAGTGGAGGAAGTTGACGAAGTGGAGGAAGTGGAGGAAGTGGAGCAAGTTGACGAAGTGGACGAAGTGGGCGAAAGGGACGAAGTGGAGGACATCGAGGAAGTGGAGGAAATGGAGGAAGTGGAGGACGTGGAGGAAGTGGAGGAAGTTGAAGAAGTGGACGAAGTCGGGGAAGTGGAGGAAATGGAGGAAGTGGAGGAAGTGGACGAAGTGGTCGAAGTGGACGAAGTGGACGAAGTTGACGAAGTTGACGAAGTGGACAAAACGGACGAAGTTGACGAAGTGGACGAAGTTGACGAAGTGGAGGAAGTTGACGAAGTTGACGAAGTTGAGGAAGTGGAGGAAGTGGAGGAATTTGACGAAGTGGACGAAGGGGACGAAGTGGAGGTAGTGGAGGAAGTGGAGGAAGTTGAAGAAGTGTGTTAGAATCGCTGCAGCGGAATTGTTAGCGTGGAATAACAAACTGATGAATCATTATTTTCTTCACTTCACTTAGTTTATTGTGCTAGAATTAATCAGGGAATTGTGCTTAATTCTTCAATATTTTCCCATTTTTCCTAATTGTGCTCAATTTGATCAGAAATTCTTATTTTAATTAATTTGAATTATCTGAGACTAATTATCTACATTATTGAATGCAGGAAAATTGTTGGATAATATTTTGGGACTGAAAAGAAAAATTTCTCATCAATTACATGCTAAACTAAAATGAGATTTTCACTTTCCATACGTAATGAATGTTATTACAAATTGAAAATTTTATGATGGACAGATGGAACCAGCAAACAAGCACACGGCCTACACCTCACGGTTTTATCAAAATAACTTTGAAGACAATATCATGCCATTGTCCATTTCACGTTGGCAAACATAAAATGATGGAGAGGGACCACCTTGCATTCAACCCACAGTTTTTATCAAATGAATTGGAAAACAATAGCATGGTCCATGACAATCCACGTTGGCAGCAAAGCACACACACATTGGAAGGGCTCTATAATGAAATGCTGAAACTTATTGAATTATTAATAAGGAGGTGAATCACGGTGTAAGTTGTTTTAGCAAGCATCCAACAAAAACATCTTTTTGAATTCAGGTGGGAGCCGCTACACCTTTGCCTTGCAACATGAATTGTAATTGAATGGGCAATTTGGAAAAGCAACCGAAGAAGGCCACGGCCATTCATCCTATTAGCCTTAGTTGGAAACAAAAGAAAAAGGGGGCCACTATATTGAAATTGCAGCCACGTTTTTCTTGCAGATTTGGAAAAGAATAGGATGGCCTTACGTGGACAATTTACTTTAGCAAACTTAAAGAAGTGAAAGGTGGGAACCACCAAACTCTCTGCTGGAACGTGAATCTGAAGCCATCAATTGAAGAGATTCACATAATTTAATTAAGGTGGTATCCAGCTCACATTTCACGGCACTTTGGCTTAAGCATGTGCAGATTTATTTGCTCTTCCACTCCACAATACATTCACGATCCAGCATTAGTCTTGTCCAGCCACATTGAAATGAACTGATAGAAGCACTCACGGCCTCATATCCAGCACAATAGCTTGGGAAGTTTTCTGCCACACAACGAAGCAATCCAGCAAGCAAACTCTTCACAGCTGCAGCACGTAGGTAGCATTCCAGCAGCTGAGAAGGAGCTTCCCGTCCAGCAGTAGCCACCACCGAGAAGACTTCTTCAATCTTTTTCATTGGTTCATGCTTGCAAGGGAAGGAGCCATGAAGGGCTGGAACAGTCACGGTCCATCAAAGGAAATGGCTTCAAGCATCCAAAACAGCAACAAGACCCATAGAGGAATTCACGTGGGCAGCATCACGATCAGCTGATTGGAACGGAGAAGGAACAAGCACCCGTGAGCAATAAAAAAAAAAGAATGTGCAGGATAAATGAGGAAGAAGAGGACAATATTAATTGGCAAAAGGAGAGGCTCACGGGTTCAGAAAATTGGTTATAAAACCTGGAGCAGCAGCAGGAAAAAAAAAGCAGATTTTAGTAGAGTTTTAAGAGTAGTTTAGGATAGCCATGGAAGAGGCTCTCGCCTCTTCCTCTTTCTCTTCCGTTCTCTGAATTTCCATTTCAACGTGCAATTGTAGTTTTAATTTCTGAAGAAGCAGTAGAAGTGTGTCACCTTTGCTCGTGTTATTTTTAGTTGTACTGTTGATTTTAATTTAAGTGTTGAAAGCATTGATAAATTGCATTTCCAGTTAATTGTTTTCTATTTTTATTGTCTCTTTTATTTTATCGTTTAATGTTTTTCTACACCGTTCAATTCTACAGTTTCTGAATATTTACTGTTCTATTTTTACCATCTTTTACCGTTCAGTTTTACAGTGTTTAAAATTTATTTCAAAAGGTTTTAAATTCTGTTTTATTTAAATTCCAATTTCCAATTTTATTTTACCGCACAAAACATCTACAAAACCCCCCCCCCCACTTCATGTTAGATCTGAGATTGAACCGCCACAAAATTGGTCCTTGAGAGACGACCTAGGAGTCACTTCCTAGTTATACTGCATTCATTAATTGCACATAAAATTTGTATGACCGCGACAGTCGTATCAAATTTTGGCGCCGCTGCCGGGGACCAACAAAAGACGGTTTGGTTTTAGATTCTTGTTGTGTAAATTTTTGTTCTGTTAATATGTGTGTTTTGTGTGTTTTGTGTTTTGTATTTTTGTAGGCGACAACGACACCTTCAGCAAATTTTGGCGGCGTTGTCACTTCAGTTCCAGGTTCTTGTTTTAGATTTTTACTGTGTTAATATATATTGTGTATATATGTGTTTAATTGTGCTATGTTCTGTATTTAGTTGTTATTAAAAAAAAATTTAAAATTAAAAAAAAAAAAAATTAATTAAAAATTTTTACTATTGATGTTCTGTCTTGTGTGTGCTTGTAGCATGTATAAATGTGTTTTGTTTTATCTGATTCGTAATTTTTAGTTTTTAGTTTTTACTTTTTATTTTTCGATGTCTACCTATTTTAATGTTGTGAATAATGCTTATTCTGCCAATGTCTGTGATTATGATTCTTATTCTGCATATTACTTTGATTTTAAATCTGCTGATTTTTATGATGAGAACAATATGTTCCATCATCCAATTTCTGAGAGCTCTCTTTGGGAGCCAGTTCCACAATATGAGAGTCAGCAGTATGATTCTCCTATTCAAATAACTCCTCAGCCTTCTACTTCTGAACCTACTTTAAAGGAGTTACTAGAGCAGATGACAATGCAGAATATTCAGTTTCAGAAAGGGAACATGCAGTTCAAGCAAGAGAGCATGGAGTTCCAGCAGGAAACTCAAGCTGCCATACAGAATCTGAGTGATCAGATCAGGCAGATGGCCACTCTTGCACCTGAGGAGACTGATGAAAATTTTGGGGACTGATACAGCTGTCGCGGCCGATCAAATTTGATGTGCAATTAAGAATGCAGTACAGTGCTAGGAATTGACTCCTAGGTCGTTTCTCAGGGACCAAATGTCGTTCAGTCTTTTGTCAACACGTAATGGGGGGGTTTTGAAAATTGTTTTGGTTGCGGATGAAATTTAAAAGCGTTGAAATAAAATTAAAATAGTAAAACGAAATTAAAAAAAAATGAAATTGCTACAGTGAAAATGAAAATACAGTAACGTAAAACAGTAAAAATAAATCTGGACCAAAAAATTAAATACAGAAAACGAAAATACAGTAAATAATAATTATAGAAAACAGTAGAAACAGAAAATAAATTACAATAGTAAATAATTACAGCAAAACAGTAAATACAGGAACAGAAAAAATTCAAATATGAAAACAGAATTAAAATTACAGCAGCAAAATACAACAAACAAAAATACAGAAAATCATTTCAACATATGATATAAAATATTTTAAGACAAGAAATAAAATTAAAATGTGTCTACCATTAACCATGAACCATTTTACTAGAAGAAAATAATTTAAATGAATGCCTTTAAAGCTTGAAATGAAAGACGTTACACTCCTCCTAGATTGGCTTAGTTTTCCACTTGAAATACAATTAAAGAAGACCTTTAAAACTAACAAAACAAGGACGTGCAGCAGCTATAAATTGGCATATGTTTCCATGTGAAATGAATTAAAATAAGGCCTTGGAACTAATACATAAAAACGTGGCAGCAGCACTTGAATTGGTTAAATCCACCTATTTACCAAGAGCAATTGAAAGCTATTAAAATGAAAGCAATTAACGTGCAACCATTACTCCATTATAGTCATGTCTAATTCCAAATAGAATAAGAAATGCAAGAAAGGGGTCGTGGGCCACTTCTTCTCAATCACATGAAAGAAAGCACTTGGTTTAAGAATTCTGAAAAGTTGTTTCCATTCACGTAAATTCCTCCTCCAAAAGATGCTCTTTGAAAGCTTTTGTCTTCTTCTCCAAAGCACTCTTCACACGGCTCACCCTCCTTACTTTCCATCTAAAATCAATCACTACTTCTTATAATAATAACAATAACAATCCTATTCTAACAAACCAAACTCGGTGCTGCATAAATGATTCACGTTTCCCTTCATTTTAATCAAAACAAAACAAGATGGAAAGGTGCAAAGGTGCTGCTCCATGGACTCAACACTACACGGCATTATATAAAAGAAAGGCAAAGATAACATAGCATTTAGAAAAAACAAGTAGGACCCTACTACTTTCTTCAAAGCTAAATAAAATTGTATATGCTGGCTGAATTCATATCCACATCACCATGCAAACAATTACTTGGCCATGTTCAAATGAATAAAAAGATGCAAGACCGTGGACACTTGCACTTTTTCTGCAGAATTTAATGCACACACCCTTTCTATAAGCTAATGACCGTCCACTTTGCTGCATCCATTCCAGTTGCACTCTCCTTTCCTCCTTCTTCAACTACGTTCCCTTCTCATCAAAAATCACTTCTCCCCTTTGTAACAAATCCTTCTCTTCCTCTCTACTCTTTAGCAAGCAAATAAGTGTGTGTGGTTTACTCTTCCATACAGCAGAAACAAATCAGCATCTACAAGGTTTCACTGGCCTCTCCTCTTCTCTTTACCGTGAACTCCCATCTCATATTAAACAACTTTCTTTTTGTGGTTTTTTATGTTGAATAGGTGACGGCAGTTCCTTTCTACTCTACTATGAAAGCAAAACAAATGAACATGATATTTGGTTCTACACAAAGCCATGAATCATCTTTTCAAAGGTTACAAGATGCTAAGAGATTGTATGAAAATGCAGAAAACCAAAATGGAAGATGCAATTACAATTCAAGAAAGAAAATAAACATAAGCTATTCATTCATCATGAACATGTTTCCAGTTCTCAAGGAAAAGCATTCAAAGTACAAAGAAGCAAAGCAAAGTAAAGGAAACAAACTAGCTGCCTCTTGGTCTTGTGTCTTCTTCCAGTAGTGTTTCAAGAATCAAATACAGTTTTGCTTCCCTCTTCTAGCTCTCTGGACGTATCATCTCACACCAGCACCTTCTCTTTCTTCATGAAGCCATGATCTCTGTAATACTCTTGCTATACTCCACGGGAAAAGAGAAAAGATAGGATGCCCCCCAAATTGCCGAGAGGAAGGAGGTTTTAAGAGACCCCAAAAATCAGCATGTGTGTTGTCTCTTTGTGCCATAGAGTAGCGACTGATCCACCACCTAGTAGTTAGCCTTTTTCATTTTTCTTCAATTAATCCCCTGTGCTTGGATTTAGCTCTCCAATTGGTGTTTCACGGGATGACTTTGTTCTTGGATTTAGCTCATTCTACCTTTTCTCAATTGTATGTTGAATTTTCCAAAGGTGGTATGTGTATGGCCGAGACTTTCAAGTATGGTCACTTCCCTCATTCCCTCATTTAATTTGTAATGTGAATTGTATACATAAGACAATGCTATTCTTTTCCAAAACAATTCATAAAACAGTGGGCTGCACTTGGAACTTGGTGGTCTCTTCTCTTTCATTCCAACTTAGGCTAAATGTTTTGCAAAATTCTTCATTTGAATCCAAAGAGTTGCCGTGAGGTGTAATGATGCCAAGCCTATTTTGCTTTTACAAACTCAAGAAAAATATTTCATTATACGGATCAATACACAGATTAATTCAATGCAGTACGGCTTCGACTAGATAACACAGTGTGTAAATAAATATTCTTCCTAATGTTCTAAAATATTTACAGAATTTTCCCTGCATTCACTAATGTAAATAATTATTCTCAGATAATTCAAATTAAGTAAAATAAGAATTTCTGATCAAATTAAGCACAATCAGTAAAAACGGGAAAATACTGGACAATTAAGCACAACTCCCTGATTAATTTTAGTACAGTAAACTAAGTGAAGTGAAGAAAATAATGATTCATCAAAATAGACCACACTTAGTCGTTTGCACTCCTGGGCAAACTTAAGACACAAAACCAGGGAGCAGTTCAAACATTAGAAAAGTGACACAGACTTGACAGACAACACAAACTCCAAAACAGAAACACACTTTCACAATTCCCACAAAATCTGGACAGTAAAAGGTACAGGCAGAATCCTACACAAAATCAATGAAAGCAAATACCCAAAGAATCATCCAAACAGTTCAGTACAAGGAAAACAATCAATCAGTTCAAGAGATGAATCGACAGCAACAGAGCCTCACAGATGTACACAATCAGTGTTTCTCTCAAGTGTTTAAGGTAAATCAATGTCACTCAATGAACTCAAGAAAGCAAACACAAATAGGCTTGGCAAGCCTCTAATATCAACACTCAAACAGATACGCATGTTCAAATCAAAAGGTCTTTTTATGGTCATAATGGGGTCAAGGACAAGGGAGGATATATCTGGATGAAAAGCTATAAACCATAAGGGATAGATGAGCAATGGGGAACAAGTATAAACACATTCAAACTCACCTACAGCCTCTAATTCCATCCT
The DNA here is from genome assembly GCA_034642375.1 of Vigna nakashimae. Lineage (NCBI taxonomy): Eukaryota > Viridiplantae > Streptophyta > Magnoliopsida > Fabales > Fabaceae > Vigna > Vigna nakashimae. Next base: position 35,267,496 of record CM067765.1, read on the forward strand.
CTAGTTAACTCCATTATTCACCGTTGTTCACAATTTTTTTCTGTTTTTCTGATTTTTTTTTTTTCATCATTTTTTTTTCTTCATCCTGTCTTTTTTCTTTACTCTGTTCAACACACAATTTCAAGAGACAAGATGCACCACATATTTACAAACAGAAACAAGATATGAAGAGAACTCACTAATTCATCTGAAATTCCCAGGAGACCACACTTATTCCCAAAACAATTCCAAAGCTACAAAATTCCCTAAGGTTCAGGTAATAATGGTTTTTCACTTAGGGCTAGTGTATGAGCTTCAAAACAAAGAAATGGGGAAAAACATAGGCTCAAAAGGGTATCAATGGATCAAAACAGGGTAGGCTTATCTGGCTTAGAGGCTCAACAACAAAATGCCTTTATCCCTTTCAAACATGCGTATTAGTCAAGAATCAATTCAAAGAGTGAAGCCAAGACATATGTGCAAGCAATCAAGGCATATATCACACACAAGAAAGATCATCAAATGGCTCAAATCTCACACAGGTAATATGGTCACCATCAATTCAACTCTCAAATATCATGATTATCTCCCAAGCAAAGTAAAGCAAGGAATTCAACAGTTTAGAGTATCAATGAAGTGCAGGAAAACTGACAACCTAATCATAGTCCAGAATCCACGAAAATCATGCAAAACTGTACATAAGACACCACAAAATACACAAAAACGAAACATAAACAAAGAAACAACCTCCCCTAATAGACCACACTTAAACGACACAATGTCCTCAGTGTGTCACATTCAGCAGATCAAAACAATCAGAATAGTCATCAGATATCGACAAAGTGCAACAAAAGTGAGGAGGGAAGGAGAGAAGAAACTCCCTGAGTCAGGTGGGAGGGTAGGTGGGGTAGACCAAAGACGTCTCCTCCACCACTGCATCCAAGAGAGAAGGATTGCTGAGGAAGGGCTTCAGTCTATGCCCGTTCACCTTGAAGCTTTTAGCTGCAGATGGACCCTGGATTTCTACTGCACCATAAGGATAAACATTAGTCACAACAAAGGGTCCAGTCCACTTTGATCTCAACTTACCACCCATGAGGCCGAGTCTAGAGTTATACAATAAAACCTGTTGGCCAACCTCGAAGTCCTTTCTAACAATGGAGTTATCATGGAACCTCTTGGTTCTTTCCTTGTAGAACTTCGAATTCTCATATGCTTCCAATCGGATTTCATCCAGTTCATTCAGTTGCAACTTCCTTTCCTCTCCAGCTTGGTCCATGGAGAAGTTGCATGTCTTCACAGCCCAATATGCCCGATGCTCAATTTCAACTGGTAGATGACATGCCTTTCCGAAGACAACCCTGTACGGAGACATCCCAATCGGTGCTTTGTATGCAGTCCTGTGGGCCCAAAGAGCATCGTCCAATCTACTACTCCAATCTTTCCTGTTGGGCTGGACAATCTTTTCCAAAATCCTCTTAATCTCCCTGTTGGAGATCTCAGCCTGCCCATTTGTTTGGGGGTGGTAAGGTGTAGAAACTCTGTGCGTCACCCCATATTTCTTGAGTAAAGCTTGCATGGATCTGTTGCAAAAATGGGTTCCCTGATCACTAACAATTGCTCTAGGTACTCCAAACCTGCAAAAGAGGTGAGATCTAACAAAATCCACAACAACCCGAGCATCATTAGTTCTGGTGGCTTTAGCTTCCACCCATTTTGAAACATAATCCACAGCAAGGAGAATATAGGAAAAACCAAAAGAAACAGGAAAAGGACCCATGAAATCTATACCCCAGACATCAAACACCTCACAGAATAGCATAGGTTGTTGAGGCATCTCTTGTCTCTGTGAAATTTGTCCTCCTGCTTTCTGACAAGGCTCACAAGTGCTACAAATCTTCTCCGCATCCTTGAAGATGGAAGGCCAATAGAACCCACAATCAAGCACCCTACGAGCTGTTCTTTGTATCCCCAGATGACCACCAGGTGAGGAGGCATGACAAAACTGCAGGACCGAGTCAATCTCATGGTCTGGAATGCATCTCCTAGTAACCTGGTCACTGCACAACTTCCACAGATATGGGTCATCCCAAACATAATACTTAGCATCACTCTTAATTTTAGCAATCTGAGCACGTGATGCTAAGGGAGGAAAAATAGAAGCAACCAAATAATTTACAATGTGTGCAAACCAAGGAGTCGGGTGAGAAGAAGAAATCATCAACAAACTCTCATCAGGAAAGTCATCCTGGATGGGCAGCACATCAACTTCATTCCCAGCTCTCTCAATCCTGCTAAGGTGGTCCGCAACTAGATTCTGTGCTCCACTCCGGTCCTTAATCTGCAAGTCAAACTCCTGGAGCAGTAGCATCCATCTGATCAATCTAGGCTTTGACTCAGCCTTTTTCAACAGAAACTTAAGAGCTGCATGGTCAGTATATACAATAACAGATGATCCAAGCAAATATGACCTAAACTTATCAAGAGCAAAAACAATTGCCAACAATTCTTTTTCAGTGGTGGTATAGTTTGCTTGGGCAGCATCCAAAGTGCGTGATGCATAGTAAATCACTCTTGGCAGCTTGTCAATTTTCTGTGTCAAGACAGCCCCCAATGCATAGTTAGATGCATCACACATGAGCTCAAATGGGGCTGTCCAATCCGGTGCCTGAATGATAGGGGTGGTAGTCAAAGCTTCCTTGAGGCAATCAAAAGCCTGCTTGCATTTTTCATCACAAACAAAGTCAACATCCTTCTGCAGTAGTCTGGACAAGGGAAGCGCCTTCTTGCTGAAATCTTTGATGAAGCGCCTGTAGAAACCTGCATGTCCAAGGAAAGATCGCACCTCTCGCACGCAAGAGGGGTAAGGCAACTGTGAAATCACAGATATCTTAGCAGGATCTACCTCTATTCCCTTTTCAGAAATGATATGCCCTAAAACCAAACCTTGTTCAACCATAAAGTGACATTTCTCAAAATTGAGAACAAGGTTTGTTTCTATGCATCTTTTCAAGACTTTTTCCAAACTGTCTAAACATACATCAAAAGAAGATCCATACACAGTAAAATCATCCATAAACACCTCTATACAACTCTCAAGAAAGTCACTAAAAATGCTAAGCATGCACCGTTGAAAGGTACCAGGAGCGTTGCATAGACCAAAGGGCATCCTCCGATAGGCAAAAGTGCCAAAGGGGCAGGTGAATGTGGTTTTCTCTTGATCCTCAGGAGCAATATTGATCTGAAAATATCCAGAAAAACCATCAAGAAAACAATAATGAGATTTACCTGCCAGGCGCTCCAGCATCTGATCAATGAATGGCAGGGGAAAATGATCTTTCCTGGTTGCTTGGTTGAGCCTCCTATAGTCAATGCAGACTCTCCAGCTGTTCTGCACTCTAGTTGGGATAAGCTCATCCCTCTCATTCTTCACCACAGTGAGGCCAGTTTTCTTGGGTATGACATGGATGGGGCTCACCCACTGACTGTCTGAAATAGGATAGATGATTCCTGCTTGCAAAAGCTTGGTCACCTCCTTCTTGATGACTTCCATGATCACGGGGTTTTGCCTTCTTTGTGGCTGTCTCACTGGCTTTGCCCCTTCTTCCAAAAGAATTCTATGCATGCATGTGGATGGACTAATACCAGGTATGTCAGCCAAACTCCAACCAATGGCCTTCTTGTTGTTCCTCAGTATACCAAGCAACTTCTCCTCTTGAACAGAATCAAGGGAGGTAGAAATGATCACCGGTTTCTTTTCATCATCCTCCAAGTACACGTACTTGAGGTTATCTGGTAGCTGTTTCAGCTCAAGAGTGGGTGCCTGCAAGTCAGATTCAAGTGTACTTCCTGCAACATTGTTAATGCATTCTGACTCTAAAGAGTGTACAGGTAAAGGCAGATCACTTATCTCATCACAATCCAAATCAATGTCCATCTCAGATATGTCAACAACATCATCAATATCATTCATAGCATCAATATCCTGGACATCACAATCCTCATCAAAATCCACAACATTATCAACATCATTCTCAAAACCTGATTCGAATCTAGATTCAATACATGAATGCAAAGAAGATAGAAAAGAATGCTTCTTCTCATGCACAGAATTAAAGTTGTCAACAACAAATTCATCAATAATGTCATCCAATGTATCAATCCTAAACAGAGAATGGTCCTCAGCTGGAAATTTCATTGCATCAAAGATATTAAAATGAACAACAATATCAGCAAATTCCATAGACAAAGTTCCAGCATACACATCAATCTTAGTTCGGGCAGTTTTCAAGAATGGCCTGCCTAAAATAATGGGAGCGGATCCATGAGAGAATCCCTCCTCCATTTCCAAAACATAAAAATCAGCAGGAAAAATCAATTCACCAACCCTTACCAAGACATCTTCTATGAAACCTGTTGGGTGAGTAACACTCCTATTAGCCAACTGAATGACCACACCCGTGGTTTGCAAAGGACCAAGAGATAAAGATTCATATATAGACAAAGGCATGACATTAACAGAAGCACCCAAATCAAGCATGGCATTCTCAAATTTATTATTTCCAATTACACAAGGAATGCAAAATATACCTGGATCTTTGCACTTTTCAGGAATGTGCGGGACCGACTTACCAATAAGTGCAGATACATTTCTTCCCATGCTAATCCTTTCATTTCCCTTCATCTTCCTCTTGTGTGTGCACAGCTCCTTCAAGAATTTTGCATACTTTGGTATCTGCTTGATTGCATCAAGTAGAGGTATGTTCACCTCCACCTTCCGGAAGGTCTCCAGAATTTCTTTATCTACCTCTTCCATCTTTTTGCTAGGAAGTGCTCGTGAAGGGAATGGAAGAGGGATAGGTCGGTCAATCAATGGAGATGGTGTGGCAGCAGTAGTGGTGGTTAAGGGAGGAGATCCTCCTGAAGAAGAACCACCGACTGGAGAAGAAGATTCACCTGCCTCAAATGTCCTGCTTGGACCAGCTTGGTCCTCCTTTTTGTGAGAAGTAGCAGGCACGGGTGTCGGTATAGAGGCGGGCTCTGAAGGTACAACAATCTGCTTCCCTGATCTGAGGGTTATGGCACTCACATTTCTTGGATTCTGCACAGTCTGCGATGGTAACTTACTAGAATTTTGAGACTGCGCCTGGTTTATCTGAGTGGCCATCTGACCTATCTGGTTAGTGAGGCTCTGTATGGACGCTCTAGTCTCCTGCTGAAATTGCATGTTGTCTTTCTGAAACTGCATGTTATCTTTCTGAAACTGCAGGTTTTGCACAGTCATCTGTCTCACTAACTCTTCCAATGAAGGTTCAGACGAAGTGGAAGGTTGGGCAGCTGGTTGGGCAGGTGCCTCTTGCTGTTGCTGTTGTTGTTGCCTTTGGTGTTGTTGCATGGGTGGAGGCACATATCTGTTAGGTGTTCCAGCATTCTGAAAAGGTGGCGCCTGCTGCTGTTGCTGTGGCGCATTGTTCCATCTAAGATTGGGGTGATTCCTCCACCCTGGGTTGTACCTGTTGCTGGACAAGTCATGATTTTGCTGTTGTGGCTGCCTGTTGTTGTAGATGTTTGTAGTATAAGCCTGAGGCACATCAGAGGCAGCAGGATGTTGCAAAGAAGGACATGCATCTGTGTAGTGGTCACTGGAAGGACAAATAGCACATAGTCGTGCAACAGATGCAGATTGAGATGTCGATCTCTGGTTGGTAGTCAACTGTGTCACCATCTTCGCAAGAGAGTTAATCTGGCCTTCTAACTTGCTTTCAACAGCTGATAAAGACTGGGCAATATCTTGTACGCCCTTCACCACAATGGCATCATTCCTGTTGCTAAACTGCTGGGAGTTGGAGGCCATCTTCTCAATCAATGGTCTGGCCTCAGCAGGTGTGATGTCTCCAAGAGCTCCACCACAGGCAGCATCGATCATACCTCGATCCATGTTGTTCAAACCCTCGTAGAAATACTGAATAAGGAGTTGTTCAGGTATCTGATGGTGGGGGCAGCTAGCACAAAGTGTCTTGAATCTCTCCCAATATTCGTACAGGTTCTCTCCACTAAGCTGTCTAATCCCAGTTATGTCTTTCCTGATAGCTGTGGTCCGGGATGCTGGGAAAAATTTCTCCAAGAACAGCCTCTTCAGATCATCCCAGCTAGCAATGGATCTCGGCGCTAAACTATACAACCAATCCTTAGCAACATTTTCCAATGAATGAGGGAATGCCTTCAAGAAGACGTGCTCTTCAGGAACATCGTGCGGTTTCATACTGGAACAAACAACCAGGAATTCCTTCAAATGCTTATGTGGACTCGCACCTGCAAGACCATGAAACTTGGGCAACAAATGGATCAGTCCAGTCTTGAGAACATACGGAACGTCCTCATCAGGATATTGGATGCACAAGCTTTCAATATCGAAATCAGGTGCAGCCATCTCCCTAAAAGTCCTCTCGCGAGGTGGAGGTTGTGCCATATTGTTCTCAGTGTGAAAAACAACAGAATCAGAATCAAGTACAGATGCAGTAGATGCAGTATGCACAGAATACTCAACAGTAGGATGCACAATATCTAATGGAACAGGTTCAAAAACAGACTCTAAAGACAAATTCCTAGAATGCCTAATTAAGCTATGAAAAGTCCTATCAATCTCAGGATCAAAGGGTGGTATGAATCCAGGATTTCCTCTAGTCATGCACTAAATCACGACACCCTGTAATCAAGAAACAATAGCACAGAAAATTCAAACCACAGAAATAAACACAAGGTAGCAAAACAACACTATCACAAACACATACACAAATCACACAACACAGACACAAGACTCAAAACTGAACCGTTGGTCCCCGGCAACGGCGCCAAAATTTGATACAGCTGTCGCGGCCGATCAAATTTGATGTGCAATTAAGAATGCAGTACAGTGCTAGGAATTGACTCCTAGGTCGTTTCTCAGGGACCAAATGTCGTTCAGTCTTTTGTCAACACGTAATGGGGGGGTTTTGAAAATTGTTTTGGTTGCGGATGAAATTTAAAAGCGTTGAAATAAAATTAAAATAGTAAAACGAAATTAAAAAAAAATGAAATTGCTACAGTGAAAATGAAAATACAGTAACGTAAAACAGTAAAAATAAATCTGGACCAAAAAATTAAATACAGAAAACGAAAATACAGTAAATAATAATTATAGAAAACAGTAGAAACAGAAAATAAATTACAATAGTAAATAATTACAGCAAAACAGTAAATACAGGAACAGAAAAAATTCAAATATGAAAACAGAATTAAAATTACAGCAGCAAAATACAACAAACAAAAATACAGAAAATCATTTCAACATATGATATAAAATATTTTAAGACAAGAAATAAAATTAAAATGTGTCTACCATTAACCATGAACCATTTTACTAGAAGAAAATAATTTAAATGAATGCCTTTAAAGCTTGAAATGAAAGACGTTACACTCCTCCTAGATTGGCTTAGTTTTCCACTTGAAATACAATTAAAGAAGACCTTTAAAACTAACAAAACAAGGACGTGCAGCAGCTATAAATTGGCATATGTTTCCATGTGAAATGAATTAAAATAAGGCCTTGGAACTAATACATAAAAACGTGGCAGCAGCACTTGAATTGGTTAAATCCACCTATTTACCAAGAGCAATTGAAAGCTATTAAAATGAAAGCAATTAACGTGCAACCATTACTCCATTATAGTCATGTCTAATTCCAAATAGAATAAGAAATGCAAGAAAGGGGTCGTGGGCCACTTCTTCTCAATCACATGAAAGAAAGCACTTGGTTTAAGAATTCTGAAAAGTTGTTTCCATTCACGTAAATTCCTCCTCCAAAAGATGCTCTTTGAAAGCTTTTGTCTTCTTCTCCAAAGCACTCTTCACACGGCTCACCCTCCTTACTTTCCATCTAAAATCAATCACTACTTCTTATAATAATAACAATAACAATCCTATTCTAACAAACCAAACTCGGTGCTGCATAAATGATTCACGTTTCCCTTCATTTTAATCAAAACAAAACAAGATGGAAAGGTGCAAAGGTGCTGCTCCATGGACTCAACACTACACGGCATTATATAAAAGAAAGGCAAAGATAACATAGCATTTAGAAAAAACAAGTAGGACCCTACTACTTTCTTCAAAGCTAAATAAAATTGTATATGCTGGCTGAATTCATATCCACATCACCATGCAAACAATTACTTGGCCATGTTCAAATGAATAAAAAGATGCAAGACCGTGGACACTTGCACTTTTTCTGCAGAATTTAATGCACACACCCTTTCTATAAGCTAATGACCGTCCACTTTGCTGCATCCATTCCAGTTGCACTCTCCTTTCCTCCTTCTTCAACTACGTTCCCTTCTCATCAAAAATCACTTCTCCCCTTTGTAACAAATCCTTCTCTTCCTCTCTACTCTTTAGCAAGCAAATAAGTGTGTGTGGTTTACTCTTCCATACAGCAGAAACAAATCAGCATCTACAAGGTTTCACTGGCCTCTCCTCTTCTCTTTACCGTGAACTCCCATCTCATATTAAACAACTTTCTTTTTGTGGTTTTTTATGTTGAATAGGTGACGGCAGTTCCTTTCTACTCTACTATGAAAGCAAAACAAATGAACATGATATTTGGTTCTACACAAAGCCATGAATCATCTTTTCAAAGGTTACAAGATGCTAAGAGATTGTATGAAAATGCAGAAAACCAAAATGGAAGATGCAATTACAATTCAAGAAAGAAAATAAACATAAGCTATTCATTCATCATGAACATGTTTCCAGTTCTCAAGGAAAAGCATTCAAAGTACAAAGAAGCAAAGCAAAGTAAAGGAAACAAACTAGCTGCCTCTTGGTCTTGTGTCTTCTTCCAGTAGTGTTTCAAGAATCAAATACAGTTTTGCTTCCCTCTTCTAGCTCTCTGGACGTATCATCTCACACCAGCACCTTCTCTTTCTTCATGAAGCCATGATCTCTGTAATACTCTTGCTATACTCCACGGGAAAAGAGAAAAGATAGGATGCCCCCCAAATTGCCGAGAGGAAGGAGGTTTTAAGAGACCCCAAAAATCAGCATGTGTGTTGTCTCTTTGTGCCATAGAGTAGCGACTGATCCACCACCTAGTAGTTAGCCTTTTTCATTTTTCTTCAATTAATCCCCTGTGCTTGGATTTAGCTCTCCAATTGGTGTTTCACGGGATGACTTTGTTCTTGGATTTAGCTCATTCTACCTTTTCTCAATTGTATGTTGAATTTTCCAAAGGTGGTATGTGTATGGCCGAGACTTTCAAGTATGGTCACTTCCCTCATTCCCTCATTTAATTTGTAATGTGAATTGTATACATAAGACAATGCTATTCTTTTCCAAAACAATTCATAAAACAGTGGGCTGCACTTGGAACTTGGTGGTCTCTTCTCTTTCATTCCAACTTAGGCTAAATGTTTTGCAAAATTCTTCATTTGAATCCAAAGAGTTGCCGTGAGGTGTAATGATGCCAAGCCTATTTTGCTTTTACAAACTCAAGAAAAATATTTCATTATACGGATCAATACACAGATTAATTCAATGCAGTACGGCTTCGACTAGATAACACAGTGTGTAAATAAATATTCTTCCTAATGTTCTAAAATATTTACAGAATTTTCCCTGCATTCACTAATGTAAATAATTATTCTCAGATAATTCAAATTAAGTAAAATAAGAATTTCTGATCAAATTAAGCACAATCAGTAAAAACGGGAAAATACTGGACAATTAAGCACAACTCCCTGATTAATTTTAGTACAGTAAACTAAGTGAAGTGAAGAAAATAATGATTCATCAGGGACCTGGCAGAAGTAAGCAGTAATCCTGAACCAGGTAGACCACCTTCACCTTCCCACACTCTAGAAATCTTCAAGGAAGAGGAGGTAAGCATACCACAATTTGATTATTATGTTGATTGTGATGATGATCGGTATGCTAATGACTATATTCTTGCTGAGTCTGATTTTAATTTTTCCTCTGTGCATGATGAGAACCGCTTTTTACTATCACATTCGAATGGTTATTCTTCATGCACTGAACATGAATCTGAGTCTATGATTAATATTGCATGCAATTTAGAAATTGATTCATGTTATGAGGATTTATCTAAGGCTCAGTATGATGAATTGGGATGGGGTGTTATACCTCTGCATGAAATTTCTGCAATGCCACATTGCACTAACCATGTTGCAGGAGGTGTACATGTATTGCATCAACAAACACCCACAATTGAAGACAAAGGTGCAAGCTTACAAAACGGTTTGAAAATCAATTGGCACCTGCTGAACCCAATCATCAACAATTTTTTCTGCTTAGATCCAGCGATGGAAGACATTTCATTGCTTGATCAGATCTGGAGGATGAAGCAGTTCATCCTCAACACTTTCATACTGGATCCCAAGGCGAAAAACATCTCCCTGATTGTCCAAAATTGGCAACTGCCACCCTGACCAGGGGAGTTTTCTTTTTCTTTCTTCCCCGTTTTACTACTTTTATTGCATTTGTCCTTTATCTGTTAGTGTTTTAATTGATGATCTTTTGCTTAGAAAACATTTAGGACAGTGTAATTTAAGTATGGTCTCGGGAAGATTCTGAATTTCGTTTTCTTTTATGTTTATTTTTCCTTTTATTTTTCTTTATTAGTTTTCCAGTTATTATTATTTTAAAAAAAAAAAAATTATTTGTGATAATTTTTTTTTTAAGTGTGCAAAAATTTTTCTTTTCAAATTTAATTGTTATGAGATGTACATATATTTATTTTTCATATATTTAAAAAAAAAATGTGTTTTGTGTTTTATTTTGCTTCGTGTTTTTTAGTGTTTTTACTTAAAATAAAAAAAAAATATCGAAAAATCAAAAAAAATCAAAAATTGTTTTGCGTAGTCCATGATTTTTGTTTTTTTTTTTCTCGGCCCTCAGTTTCTTACCAATAATTCATGTAAAATTTTCACTTCAGATCTCATTTTTTTAATTTTCCTTATTTTCCTTCATTGTAAAAATAAGTTCTTAGTTGTTTCATACAGATCTTTGATTGAAAAATTTTGTTTAACTAAGAAAGATTTCATTCATTTGAGCAAAAATTACAGTGATTGAGAAAAGGAAATTTTTCAGATCTGAAAATGAAATTGCAATAGATATATGTGAAAATAAAGTTGTTCAGGGGTCGATCATTTCTGATCGTTAATATTACACACCATATTAAATAAAAACATAAAAAAATAAAAACAACAAAAACATAAGTGTTCATATTACAGCCCATATTCTGGCCACACTCGGCCAATAAAAACATAAAAAAAAAAATAAATAAATAAACAAAACTTTAAAAGTGGAAGAATTCACGAGCTGGTTGTGGTGGTCTAAGGGAGAGCTCCGTTGAGGGAGCTCTGGTTCGAAAAGTCACGAGCGGAGGCTTTGGTGGAGGAATTTCTCGTTCATTTCTGTCGTCATCGATAATGATCGGAACTGGAAACAAATTCAGCAGCCTCGGTGCCCTCATAATCACCCAGTTGTTTTCTTTCAAACAAAAAAAAAAAACAAAAAAAAAATAATAAATAAATAAATAAAAAATAAAAAACTTGTGTTAATAATAGAAGAGGAATGGAAAATTCAATGGAGGTGTGATCAGAGGTCTTACCGTACATGTATAGCGGCAGTTGTGAAAAGAGAGTGCTTGTGGGGTCTATCTCCGCTTGCCAGCGCCTGACCCGATTGCCATGGTTGTTAAACCAGCAGTGCACGTTATATTCGGTGGCATCTGCGAAGGTCCTTAGTCGAGACGCGATCTCGACGACTTGCGCTCGGCTTGGGTGTGTGACCCCATAGTTGTAGATTTTGGTCATCATATTGATCTGATCATCTGTAGGACGCCATCGCTGACTAGTGTATCTCTCTGATTCCATCTCACTCGTCATCATTTCTCTTGAAATATTCTAAAACTTAAAAAAAAAAAATAAATAAAAAAAAATAAAAATAAAAAGAACAAAAACATAAAAAAAACATAAAAAAGAAAAAACAAAACATAAAAATAAAAAAAAAAATAAATAAAAAAAAAAAAAAAAACATAAAAAATTTAGATTAGTTCTGTGTTTTCTTTATTTGTTCTTGTTTCCCGTTAAATTTATTTTGTCCTGTCAGTCTTTGATATTTCTGTGTTTGGTCTCAGATCTGTTTCACGGTCCTTGCAAAAGGGTCCTAAACGGATCTACGTCCAGTTGTCCTTGTCCATATTGTTCATGTATATTCAGTTTCTGTGTTTTATTTTTAAGTGGGGTACGTGGCGTTGTTCTACCCGATTGTCTCTGCAATACCTTCAAACGAAGGGAGATTAACGTCTGGTTTCCAGCCGATATACCCCTTAAGTTTTAAGACAATTGTGTTTTATGTGTTTTAAGTGTTTAGCAGGTGAAGAAGAAAGCGAATAAGAGCTGAAAATAAAGAAGGAACTGAAGGCTTAAATGAAAGCAGGAAAAGAAAGCAGAAAAAGAAAAAGAAAAAAAAAATGAAAGATCTGGAAAAAAGGAAAAGGAGAAGAAGGAAAGCAGGAAGGCATAACAGCAGAATAAGCAGAATGAAAGGAAAGAAGAAAAATGAAGCAAAGAGACGGCAGGAAAAGTTAAGCAAGCAGAAAGAAAAAGGGATCCAGGTGTAGAGGACTTACCTGGAGTAGTAGGGCTTGCAGAGGCTCCTCGAGGTTCTCAGACTCTTCAGAAGGCGCGGTGGCAGAGGCTCCGCGCAGACTCCAGATGCTCAGAAGAGAGAGGAGGAGAGAGGAGTAGAGAAGACAGGAGCAGAGAGAGAGTGGAAGTCAGGAAATGCCACTCAGGCGCTGAGATTGGCCTAATTATAGGCAAATTGTTTCCACTGTAGCAACAGTTCCGGTCGTTGCCACGGAGACTGTTGTCACAGTACCGGTATCCTTTTTCAAAAAAAAAAAAAATAATAAAATAAAATAAAATAAAATAAAAAAAAAAAAAATTAGTAATAAAAATTAATTAGCATCTACTGATGGGTGCTAGGTGATTTCGACATCTGCTGATGGATGTCACTGATAACATCTACTGATGGATGTTACTTAAAATTTCTTCCCATTTCCTTACTTTTTATTGCACTTGTCTATATTATTTGACTGCTCTGAAATTGATAATCTGATGATTGTAACACACTGAGGACATTGTGTGATTTAAGTGTGGTCTACTGGGGAGAAATTTTGATTTTCTGTAAGTTTCTGTTAAGTTTGTATTTTGTGTGTTAAATTTTTTGTTTTTAAGTGTTCAATTTTTCTGTTTGAAGTTATTTTTATCGAGTTTTATGTGCAATAAATTTTACATTTTTCTCTTGATTTCTGGATGATGTTTTAGTTGTAGATTTTTCCTTCACTTACTTAATACTTATAGTTTGTAATCCTTGCTTTTCTCTGCCTGGAAAGATGATTATACGTTTGAGAGGTTGATTTGATTGTGACGAATACCCTGTGTGAGATTTGAGCCACTTAATTTTCTTTCTTGTGTGTGATATGTATCTTGAATGCTTGCACATATGCCTTGGCTTGATTTTTTTTTTATATACTTGATTGGTATGCATGTTCAGACGTGATAAAGGCATTTTTGTTCTTGAGCCTCTTTAGCCAAATAAGCCTACCTTGTTATTATCCTTTGATAACCCCTTTGAGCCTATACTGTATATATTTCTTTGTGTTAAAGCTCATACACTGATCCTAAGTGAAAAATAAATGATTACCTTAACCTTAGGAAAGTCTGGAGCTATAGAAGTATTTTGTGAATAAGTGTGGTCTCCTTGGGAATTCTGATGAATTGGCTAGTTGGTTCCTTATCATGTTTTGAAATGATAATTTATATCCATCTTGTGTGATAAAAAAAAAGAGAAGACAGGATGAAAAAAAATTTGATGAAAAAAAAGAGAAAAATTGAAAAATAATTTTGTGGATAATGGAGTCGAGAAGAGGATTGAATTAGAGGTTTGGGTGAGATTTCACTGTGTTTACATTTTTTTCCCTAGTGCACCTCTATTTCTTCTGAGCTATAGCTACTTATCCAAATTTATCCTCCCCTGTCCTTGGCCCCATTACAACCCAGAAAAGACCTTTTGATCTGAACATGCATATGTTTTAAGTGTTGAAATTAGAAACTTGCCAAGTCTGCTTGTGTTTGTTTTCTTGAGTGCATTGAGTGACATTGATTTACCTTAAACACTTGAGAGAAACACTGTGAGTGCATCTGTGAGGTTTTGTTATTTTTAAATCACCTCTTAAGCTAATTGATTATTTTTCCGTGTATTGAATTGCTTGGATGATTTCTATAAGTCTCTGCTTTATTTGTGTTGGATAATTTCTATTTCTTTTCTCTGTCCAGACTTCTTGAGAACTCTGTAAATTCTTTTTATTTTTCTTGCGAATTTTCATTTTTCTGTCTGCTGAGTTTTGTGTCACCGACCTGAAAGTCCTTTGAACCATTCCCTGATTTCAGTCTTAATTTTGCCCAGGAGTGCAAAAGACTAAGTGTGGTCTATTTTGATGAATCATTATTTTCTTCACTTCACTTAGTTTATTGTGCTAGAATTAATCAGGGAATTGTGCTTAATTGTTCAATATTTTCCCATTTTTCCTAATTGTGCTCAATTTGATCAGAAATTCTTATTTTAATTAATTTGAATTATCTGAGACTAATTATCTACATTATTGAATGCAGGAAAATTGTTGGATAATATTTTGGGACTGAAAAGAAAAATTTCTCATCAATTACATGCTAAACTAAAATGAGATTTTCACTTTCCATACGTAATGAATGTTATTACAAATTGAAAATTTTATAATGGACAGATGGAACCAGCAAACAAGCACACGGCCTACACCTCACGGTTTTATCAAAATAACTTTGAAGACAATATCATGCCATTGTCCATTTCACGTTGGCAAACATAAAATGATGGAGAGGGACCACCTTGCATTCAACCCACAGTTTTTATCAAATGAATTGGAAAACAATAGCATGGTCCATGACAATCCACGTTGGCAGCAAAGCACACACACATTGGAAGGGCTCTATAATGAAATGCTGAAACTTATTGAATTATTAATAAGGAGATGAATCACGGTGTAAGTTGTTTTAGCAAGCATCCAACAAAAACATCTTTTTGAATTCAGGTGGGAGCCGCCACACCTTTGCCTTGCAACATGAATTGTAATTGAATGGGCAATTTGGAAAAGCAACCGAAGAAGGCCACGGCCATTCATCCTATTAGCCTTAGTTGGAAACAAAAGAAAAAGGGGGCCACTATATTGAAATTGCAGCCACGTTTTTCTTGCAGATTTGGAAAAGAATAGGATGGCCTTACGTGGACAATTTACTTTAGCAAACTTAAAGAAGTGAAAGGTGGGAACCACCAAACTCTCTGCTGGAACGTGAATCTGAAGCCATCAATTGAAGAGATTCACATAATTTAATTAAGGTGGTATCCAGCTCACATTTCACGGCACTTTGGCTTAAGCATGTGCAGATTTATTTGCTCTTCCACTCCACAATACATTCACGATCCAGCATTAGTCTTGTCCAGCCACATTGAAATGAACTGATAGAAGCACTCACGGCCTCATATCCAGCACAATAGCTTGGGAAGTTTTCTGCCACACAACGAAGCAATCCAGCAAGCAAACTCTTCACAGCTGCAGCACGTAGGTAGCATTCCAGCAGCTGAGAAGGAGCTTCCCGTCCAGCAGTAGCCACCACCGAGAAGACTTCTTCAATCTTTTTCATTGGTTCATGCTTGCAAGGGAAGGAGCCATGAAGGGCTGGAACAGTCACGGTCCATCAAAGGAAATGGCTTCAAGCATCCAAAACAGCAACAAGACCCATAGAGGAATTCACGTGGGCAGCATCACGATCAGCTGATTGGAACGGAGAAGGAACAAGCACCCGTGAGCAATAAAAAAAAAGAATGTGCAGGATAAATGAGGAAGAAGAGGACAATATTAATTGGCAAAAGGAGAGGCTCACGGGTTCAGAAAATTGGTTATAAAACCAGGAGCAGCAGCAGGAAAAAAAAAGCAGATTTTAGTAGAGTTTTAAGAGTAGTTTAGGACAGCCATGGAAGAGGCTCTCGCCTCTTCCTCTTTCTCTTCCGTTCTCTGAATTTCCATTTCAACGTGCAATTGTAGTTTTAATTTCTGAAGAAGCAGTAGAAGTGTGTCACCTTTGCTCGTGTTATTTTTAGTTGTACTGTTGATTTTAATTTAAGTGTTGAAAGCATTGATAAATTGCATTTCCAGTTAATTGTTTTCTATTTTTATTGTCTCTTTTATTTTATCGTTTAATGTTTTTCTACACCGTTCAATTCTACAGTTTCTGAATATTTACTGTTCTATTTTTACCATCTTTTACCGTTCAGTTTTACAGTGTTTAAAATTTATTTCAAAAGGTTTTAAATTCTGTTTTATTTAAATTCCAATTTCCAATTTTATTTTACCGCACAAAACATCTACAAAACCCCCCCCCCCCCCACTTCATGTTAGATCTGAGATTGAACCGCCACAAAATTGGTCCTTGAGAGACGACCTAGGAGTCACTTCCTAGTTATACTGCATTCATTAATTGCACATAAAATTTGTATGACCGCGACAGTCGTATCACAAACCAAGAAGGTTTTTAATACGAACGTGTGCCTTTTAATTTCTACTCAATTAAACTTACCAAGCAAATAATAAAGACAAATAAAGAGAGTAAGGTTGAGAGAAATTTGGACAGATGATTTTATCCTGGTTCGGATCTTACCAATCCTACGTCCAGTCGCTTATCTCAAACAAGATAAACCTTTTTCACTAACACAAAACAATTACAAATTACAATCACAAAGAAACACAATTTGTAAAAGTTTAGAAACCACCTCTCTTGATACCACAAGAGATGAACCTACACCTCCTTTGAGTCTTCACAAAGGATGAACACCTCCTCCGAATACTTCACGAAGGATGATTCTCTTCTGAACACCTCCTTAGACACACCAAGGATGAACCGGCTATTTCCTTTGTCACCGTAGCAGCACTTCACCAGCTCCACAGACAAGAGTTTCACAAGCCGAATAAGAGCACACAAGTCTCAATGATTTATGAGTACTAGAGCACAAGGGAAGAGTTGTTTTTGAGATCAAGAGTGAGCTATTTTATAGGCTCAGCCAAATACTCTTCCATTCTTTGAAAACGGGCCATCTAACGCATTTAATCGATTAACATAAATATTAATCGATTAATAATGAGTACAACGACTAGTTTTTCAAATCTGAAACCCCCAACGGCTAGTGTTAATCGATTATTCTCAGGCATAATCGATTAACTAATTGATTATTATAAGCCTTAATCGATTATTATAAGCCTTAATCGATTATTACAGAGCAACGACTAGTTTTCAAAAGCTTGAAAACTCCAACCGGCTATTTTAATTGATTAGCTAATAGATTAAAATACATTTTAATCTATTAAATCGGAAAAAGTTGAGTTTTCAGCTTTTACTCGTTTTAATCGATTAATACTTGTTTTAATCGATTAAAACAGTGCGATTTTGACTCTGGACATAAATTATATAATATAAAATTACATGGAATCAAAACCACTAAAAATCTAAGTCCTAGACACTAAACTACAATTATTACAAAAGCTTTCCATAGCAATACAAGTCTTCATAACATCTTGAATCTTGATTTCTCTTGACTTGATTTGGACATCATCAAAACTTCATCTTCATCAGTTTGCTAACAAAGTGGACATAGTGGACGAAGTGGAGCGAATGGAGGAAGTGGAGGAAGTGGTCGAGGTGGACAACGTGGACAAATTGGCGTAGTGGAAGAAGTGGACGAAGTGGACCAAGAGGTCGACGAAGTGGAAGAAATTGACGAAGTGGATGAAGTGGAAGAAGTGGACGAAGTGGACTTAGTGGAGGATGTGGACGAAGTTGACGAAGTGGAGGAAGTGGACGAAGGGGACGAAGTGAAGGAAGTGCAGGAAGTGCAGGAAGTGGAGGAAGTTGAAGAAGTGGACGAAGTGGACGAAGTGGAGGAAATAGAGGAAATGAAGGAAGTGGACGAAGTGGAGGAAGTGGAGGAAGTTGACGAAGGGGAAGAAGTGGATGAAGTGTGGGAAGTAGAGCAAATGGCGGAAATTGATGAAGTGGACAAAGTGGAAGAAGTGGACGAAGTGGACGAAGTGGACGAATTGGATGAAGTGGAGGAAGTGGATGAAGTGTAGGAAGTTGACGAAGAGGAAGAAGAGGACGAAGTGGAGGAAGTGGAGGAAGTGGCGGAAATGGACGAAGTGCACGAAGTGGTCGAAGTGAATGAAGTGGAGGAAGTGGAGGAAGTGGAAGAAGGGGACGATGTGGAGGAAGTGGACGAAGTGGACGAAGTGGAGAAAATGCAGGAAGTGGAGGAAGTGCACGAAGTGGTCAAAGTGGACGAAGTTGACGAAGTGGAGGAAGCGGACAAAGTTGAAGAAGTGGACGAAGTGGAGGAAGATAACGAAGTAGAGGAAGTGGAGGAAGTGGAGGAAGTTGACGAAGTGGACGATGTGGACGAAGGGGGCGAAGTGGAGCAATTGAAGAAAGTAGAGGAGGGGGAGGAAGTGGACGAAGTGGAGGACGTTGAAGAAGTGGACGAAGTGGAGGAAGTGGAGGAAAAGTTGGAAGTGGACGAAGTGGTCGAAGTGGACGAAGTGGAAGAAGTGGAAGAAGAAGTGGAGGAAGTGGAGGAACTGTAGGAAGTGGAGGAAATGGACGAAGGGGACAAAGTGGACAAAGTGAAGGAGGTGGAGGAAGTGGACAAAGTTGACGTAGTGCAGAAAGTAAACGAAGTGGACGAAGTGGAAGAAGTGGAGAAAGTGAAGGAAGTGCAGGAAGTGGAGGAAGTGAATGAAGTGGACGAAGTGGACAAAGTGGGGGAAGTGGACGAAGTAGACGAAGTGGACGAAGCGGACGAAGTGGACGAAGTTGACGAAGTGGAAGAAGTGGTCGAAGTCGACGAAGTGGAGGAAGTGGAGGAAGTTGACGAAGTGCATGGAGAAAGTCGGGGAAGTGAAGGAAGTGGACGAAGTGGAGAAAGTGAACGAAGTGGACGAAGTGGACGAAGATGAAGAAGTGGAGAAAGTGGAGGAAGTGGAGCAAGAGGATGAAGTGGGGGAAGTGGACGAAGTTGATGAAGTGGACGAAGTGGATGAAGTTGACGAAGTGGACGAAGTGAAGGAAGTGCAGGAAGTTGACGAAGTGGACGGTGGGGACGAAGTTGAGGAAGTGGAGGAGGTGGATGGAGTGGAGGAAGTCAAGGAAGTGGAGTGGAAGAACTGGAGGAAGTTGACGAAATGGAGGAAGTGGAGGTAGTTGACGAGGTGGACGAAGTGCACGATGGGGACGAGGTGGACGAAGTGCAGGAAATTGAGGAAGTGGACGAACTTGATGAAGTTGATGAAGTGGGCGAAGTAGATGAAGCGGACAAAGTGGAAGAAGTGGAGGAAGTTTACGAAGTGGATGAAGTGGAGAAAGTTGAGGAAGAGGACGAAGCGAACGAAGAAGACGAAGTGGAGGAAGAGGAGGAAGAGGACGAAGTGGACGAAGCGGAAGAAGTGGACGAAGTGGTGGAAGTGGAGGAAGCTGACGAAGTGGAAGAAGTGGACGAAGTTGAGGAAGAGGATGAAGTGGACGAAGTGGAACAAGTGGAGGAAGTTGACGAAGTGGACGAAGTTGACGAAGTGGACGAAGTGGAGGAGGTGGACGAAGTGGAGGAAATGGAGGAAGTGGACGAAGTGGAGGAAGTGGAGGAAGGGGACGAAGTGGACGAAGTGGACGAAGAAGACCAATTGGACGAAGTGGACGGAGTGGAAGGGGTGGAGGAAGTGCAGGAAGTGGAGGAAGTTGAAGAAGTGGACAAAGATGACGAAGTGGACGTAGTGGAGCAAGTGGACGAAGTGGAGGAAGTATAGGAAGTGGACGAAGTTGACGAAGTGGAGGAAGTGGACGAAGTTGACGAAGTAGAGAAAGTGGACGAAGTTCACGAAGTGGACGAAGTGGAGGAAGTGGACGAAGTTGACGAAGTGGAGGAAGTGGACGAAGTTGAAGAAGTGGAGGAAGTGGACGAAGTGGAGGAAATGGAGAAAAAGGAGGAAGTGGAGGAAGATGACGAAGTTGAAGAAGTGGAAGAAGCGGACGAAGTGTAGGAAGTGGACAAAGTAGAGGACGTGGACGAAGTGGATGAAGTTGACGAAGTGGTTGAAGTGGAAGAAGTGGACAAAGATGAAGAAGTGGACGAAGTTGACGAGGTGAAAGAAGTGGGGGAAGTGAAGGAAGCAGACGGAGTTGACGAAGTGGATGAAGTGGTAGAAGTGGACGAAGTGGAAGAAGTGGACGAAGTGGACGACGTGGACGACGTGGAGGAAGTGGAGGAAGTCGACGAAGTGGAGGAAGTTTACGAAGTGGACGAACTTGATGTAGAGGTCGAAGTGGACGAAGTTGACAGTGTTGACGAAGTGGAGAAAGTGGAGGAAGTGGAGGATGTGGAGGAAGTTGACGAAGTGGAGGAAGTGGAGGAAGATGACGAAGTGGAGGATGTAGAGGAAGTGGAGGAAGTGGAGGAAGTTGAGGAAGCGGAGGAAGTTGACGAAGTGGACGAAGTGGACGATATGGACGAAAAGAGGAAGTGGAGGAAGTGGACGAAGTTGACGAAGTGGACGAAGTTGACGAAGTGGAGAAAGTGGATGAAGTGGAGGAAATTGACGAAGTGGACGAAGTGGAGGAAGTGGAGGAAGTGCACGATGGGGACGAAGTGGAGGAAGTGGATGAGGTGGAGGAAGTTGACGAAGTGGAGGAAGTTGACGAAGTGGAGGAAGTGGATGAGGTGGAGGACGTGGACGAAGTGGACGAAGTGGACGAAGTTGAGCAAGTGAAGGAAGTTGACAAAGTGGAGGAAGTGGAGGATGTAGAGGAAGTGGAAGAAGTGGAGGAAGTGGAGGAACTGGTCGAAGTGGACGAACTGGAAGAAGTGAAGGAAGTGGAGAAAGTTGAGGAAGTTCAGGAAATGGACAGACTGGAGGAAGTAGAAGAAGGGGAGGAAGTGGAGGAAGTTGACGAAGTGGACGAAGTGGTGGAAGTAGAGGAAGTGGAGGAATTTGACGAAGTGGACGAAGGAGACAAAGTGGAGTAAGTGGAGGAAGAGAACGAAGTGGACGAAGTGGAGGAAATGGAGGAATTGCAGGAAGTGGACGAAGTGGATGAAGCAGAGGAAGTGGAGGAAGTTGAGGAAGAGGACGAAGCAGACGAAGAAGACGAAGTGGAGGAAGAGGATGAAGAGGAGGAAGAGGACGAAGTGGACGAAGCGGAAGAAGTGGACGAAGTGGTGGAAGTGGAGGAAGGTGACGAAGTGGACGTAGTGGACGAACTTGAGGAAGAGAACGAAGTGGACGAAGTGGAAAAAGTGGAGGAAGTTGATGAAGTGGAGGAAGTTGACGAAGTGGACGAAGTGGAGGAGGTGGACGAAGTGGAGGAAATGGAGGAAGTGGACCAAGTGAACGAAATGGAGGACGTTGACGAAGTGGAGGAATTGGACAAAGTTGACGAAGTGCAGGAAGTGGACGAAGTTGATGAAGTGGAGGAAGTGGACGAAGTGGACGAAGCGGAAGAAGTAGAGGAAGTGGAGGAAGTGGAGGAAGTGGAGGAAGTGGATGAAGTGGAGGAAGTGGAGGAAGTGGAGGAAGTGGAGGAAGTGGAGGAAGGGGACGAAGTGGACGAAGTGGACGAAGTAGACCAAGTGGACGAAGTGGACGGAGTGGAAGGAGTGGAGGAAGTGGAGGCAGTTGAAGAAGTGGACAAAGATGACGAAGTGGACGTAGTGGAGGAAGTGGACGAAGTGGAGGAAGTGTAGGAAGTGAACGAAGTTGACGAAGTGGACGAAGGGGACGAAGTAGAGGAAGTGGACGAAGTTGACGAAGTGGATGAAGTGGACGAAGTTGAGGAAGTGGAGGAAGTTGAAGAAGTGGACAAAGTGGAGGAAGTGGAGGAAATGGAGGAAGTGGAGTGATGAATCAATATTTTCTTCACTTCACTTAGTTTATTTTAATAGAATTAATCAGGGAATTGTGCTAAAATGTCTGATATTTTCCTCTTTTCACTAATTGTGATTAAATTGACCAGTAATTCTAATTTTAATTAATTTGAATTATCTGAGATTAATTATTTACAGGAAAATTGTTGGATAATATTTTGGGATATTTGAAAAACATTCATTTGTACACGGTGTTATTTAATTGGGAGATGCTACGCTCCAATGATTTATTTTGCGTGTTGAAGCAAGGAAAAAATTGTGGATATTTTGATTTTGATTGGTTGATGGAAATAAAGTGGTTCACTCAATTGGCAAACCATGTCATCCAATTCTTGAAGTTAAGAAACCTTCACTTTGAGAAGCAAGCACATATCATTACTGGAACAATAATGTCACACGGCTCTTACAAAAATTTATTGGCTTGGAATCATTCTTTGTTTAATAAAAATGGAAAGAAGGCACTGTCACGTTCCAAATGGTAGCCACGGTTTTCTCAGCATGGTGCAATAAGGCAATATAATGGAATAAAGAAGTGAATGGAGGAAACCATCTCCACGTGGAAGTGGGAAAGTTTTGCAAAATGAATAAACTTGCTGGAACACACCACACACGGCATTAAGCTCAGCAAGGCAAAAAAGGGGAATTTACAAGATGCTAAAGGGGACAAAGAAGGGGACCACCAGCAAAATGGCTTTAAATTTCACACGGTTGTACCAGCAGAAACACCTCACGTTTCCAGCTACAGCAACTTCATAGCTGGAGTTTGAGCAGAGAAGTGGTGCAGCAAGAGCTCCAGGCTCCATGGCTGAATAGAGTTTGGAGAGGATGAAGCGCTGAAAACACCTTCACCACATCCAGCACACCTCCGTATAGCAACTCCATTTCTCCAAGATCACTCACGGTGCTGCAGTTACTGACTGGAATGAAGAAGAGCAGCCACCACCTATGGAAGGTCACGGCTTTTGAGAGGCTTGGAGTGCAGATTTTCTTTAACTCTCCATCTCTTCCACACCACACACAAACTTTTAGATTTGGATCTTCATTTGGCAAAGCTCACGGCCTGCGCAAACACCAGCAGCAGCTTCAAGCATCCAGCTTGGTTGCAGTCCAGCAACCTCCATCAGTCCAGCACGTTGGAGAAGATGTATGCAGAGGGAGAGGAGCTCACGGTGATTGAACTTTTGCAGAACCAGCTGCCTTCACTATCCAGCTACATCCTCAAAAGCCTGCAACCGAGTGGGAGATAATGGTGTGCACGGAGTTTGGATGCAGAGGCAGCGCACGCAAAGTGGCAGCAGCACCGTCCAGTGCAGTGCGCGTTTTTGCTTTCTTCTAAAAGGAGAAACTAATTCATTTTGCTTTAGGAAGCTGGAGCTGGAAGCAGGTCACGTCCAGCAGCTCACGGGATTTACTTTTGGAGGAAAAGGACAAGCACGTCCAGAGGGAAAAGAGGTTGGGTGTGTGCAGTGAAATCACGGAGAATGGATGAGGGAGGAGAAATGCTTTTTGGTGGAGAGTAGCACGTTTGTTGATTGAGTTGGAGAATGGTGTCACGGGAGGAGACTGCACCTAGGGAGTTTGAGAAGATGAACCGAGAATGGAGGGGCCTACCTAAATATGAAAGAAGCTATTAATGGGAGAATAATTTAAAGAATGTAATAGTAGAGACTCACGGGTGGAAGGACACACAGAGACAAGCATGTCTCTCAATTCCAAAATTGAAAAGGTGGTGCCCTGAGTGTATAAAAGAGGAGGTAGTGGAGAGTAGTAGGGGACGGCCATGGAGGCCTGGAAGGGGCACGGTTCTTTCTCCTTCCAGGAGCTCTTTCTCTCTCAGTTTCTCAGTTTCCCATCTCTGTGCACAATTGTAGTTTGATTTCTAAAGTGTGTAGTTCAATAAAAGTTTTCACAGTTTGGTCATTTCATCTTGTACGGTCAAGAATTTTAATTTAAGTGTTGAATCCTTTATAAATTCCATTTTCAGTTATATGTTTTTATCTGTTGAATTTCACCGTTCATTTTATTTTCAGATGTTTTCTATTTTTTTTTACTGTCTTTTACCGTTCAGTTTTTACCGTGGTTAAATTTTATTTCAGTGTTTTAAATTTAGTTGTGTTTAATTTCCAGTGCAGTTTTAATTTATTTTACCAAATCAAAACATTCACAAACCCCCCCAACTTCGTGACTAATCTAAGACTGAACCACCAATATTGGTCCTTGAGAGACGACCTAGGAGTCAAATCCTAGTTATACTGCATAAATTTCTGCACATCAAATTTGTATGACCGCGACAGTCGTATCAAAAAATGGCGCCGTTGCCGGGGACCAATCAATGGAGGTTTGGTTTTAGATTTTTGTTGTGTAAAGTTTTGTTCTGTTAATATGTTTGTTTTGTGTGTTCTGTCTGTTGTATTTTTGTAGGAGACAACGACACCTTCAACAAATTTTGGCGGCGTTGTCACTTCAGATCCAGGTTTTTGTTTTAGATTTTTACTGTGTTAATATATATTGTGTATATATGTGTTTAATTGTGCTATGTTCTGTATTTAGTTGTTATTAAAAAAAAAAAATTAAAATTAAAAAAAAAATTTAATTAAAAATTTTTACTATTGATGTTCTGTCTTGTGTGTGCTTGTAGCATGTATAAATGTGTTTTGTTTTATCTGATTCGTAATTTTTAGTTTTTAGTTTTTACTTTTTATTTGTCCATGTCTACCAATTTTGATTACGTGAATTCTGCTTATTCTGTCGATGCCTCTAGCTATGACTATCATTCTGGATATTACTGTGATTTTAATTCTGCTGATTTCTATGATGAGAACAATATGTCTCATCCTCAAACTTCTGAGAGCTCCCTCTGGGAGCCGGTTCCACCAGTTCAGCAATATCAGAGTCAGCAGTATGATGCTCCTATTCAAATAACTCCTCAGCCTTCTACTTCTGAACCTACATTAAAGGAGTTACTAGAGCAGATGACAATGCAGAACATTCAGTTTCAGAAAGGGAACATGCAGTTCAAGCAAGAGAGCATGGAGTTCCAGCAGGAAACTCAAGCTGCCATACAGAATCTGAGTGATCAGATTAGGCAGATGGCCACTCTTGCACCTGAGGAGACTGATGAAAATTTTGGGGACCCGGCAGAAGTAAGCAGTAATCCTGAACCAGGTAGACCACCTTCACCTTCCCACACTCTTGAAATCTTCAAGGAAGAGGAGGTAAGCATACCTCAATTTGATTATATTGATGACTATGTTGTTGAGAGGTATGCTAATGACTATATTCTTGCTGAGTCTGATTTTAATTTTTCCTCTGTGCATGATGAGGACCGCTTTTTACTATCACATTCAAATATTTGTTCTCCATGCACTGAACATGAATCTGAACCTGTTATAGATATTGTTTCTACATTTCAAACTGATTCATGTTATGAGGTTGTATCTAAGGCTCAGTATGATGAATTGGGATTGGGTGTTATACCTCTGCATGACATTTCTGTGGAACCAATTTGCACTAACCATACTGCAGGAGGTACGTATAAATTTGATGAGCAGACACCCACAATTGAGGACAGAGGTGCAAGCACCCAGAACGATTTCAACATCAACAGGCACCTATTGAATCTAGTCATCAACAATAATTGTTTGGATCCAGCCGTGGAAGACATTTCACTGCTTGATCAAATCTGGAGGATGAAGCAGTTCCTCCTCAAAACTTCTGTGCTGGATCATGAAGTGGAAAACCTCTCCCTACAAGTCCAAAATTGGCAACTGCCACCCTGACCAGGGGAGTTTTCTTTTTCTTTCTTCCCCGTTTTCCTACTTTTATTGCATTTGTCCTTTATCTGTTCAGTGTTTTAACTGATGATCTTATGCTTAGAGCACGTTTAGGACAGTGTAGTTTAAGTGTGGTCTTGGGGGAGATTCTGATTTTTGTTTTAAGTTTGTTTTTCCTTTTCTTTTTAGTTTTCGAATTATTATTATTATTTAAAAAAAAAAAAAAAAAAAAAAAACAATTTAAAAAAAAAAAAGTGTTCTGTGTTTTATTTGCTTCGTGATTTTTAGTGTTTGTACTAAAAAGAAAAAATAAAAATAAAAATAAAAATTTGTGTTGTGTTTCAAGTATGTTATTTTGTTAATGTATGTTTTGTAAATATATGTTTTGTCTGCTGTTTTTGACATTTGTGTTCTTTCTGCTTTGATATTTTGTGTTCGGTATTAGGTCTTTTGTTTCGTTAATATGTGTTCTGTTTTTATTTATTTAGTTTTTGAAAAAAAAAATAATAATAAAAAATCAACATAGTGCATAATTAACATGTAAGGGCAGAGAGGTGTAATTTGAGCTAAAACTATCTGAGTACTTTTATTGAAAATACCAAATACACCGAAAACAGTCTGTCTTACACTGATAATAATAAAAATAAAAACAAAAACATAATAAAGATGTTCGTTGTTCGATCATTTCTGATCGTTAATATTACAAACCAAAAAAAAACAAAAAAAAAAACATCATAAAAATAAAAACAACAAAAATATAAGTGTTCATATTACAGCCCATATTCTGGCCACACTCGGCCAATAAAAACATAAAAAAAAAAAAAAAAAAAAAAAAAAACATAAAACATCAAAACTGAAAGAACTCTCGAGCTGGTTGTGGTGGTCTAAGAGAGAGCTCCGTTGAGGGAGCTCTGGTTCGGAATGCGAGCGGAGGCTTTGGTGGAGGAATTTCTCGTTCATTTCTGTCGTCATCGATGATGATCGGAACTGGAAACAAATTCAGCAGCCTCGGTGCCCTCATAATCACCCAGTTTTTTTCTTTCAAACAAAAAAAAATAAAAAAAAAATAAAAAATAAAAAATAAAAAACATGTGTTAATAATAGAAGAGGAAGTGGAAAAAAAAAAAAAAAAAAAAATTCAATGAAGGTGTGATCAGAGGTCTTACCGTACATGTACAGCGGCAGTTGTGAAAAGAGAGTGCCAGTGGGGTCTATCTCCGCTTGCCAGTGCTTGACCCGATTGCCGTGGTTGTTGAACCAGCAGTGTACGTTGTATTCAGTGGCTTCGCCGAAAGCCCTTAGTCGAGACGCGATCTCGACGACTTGCGCTCGGCTTGGGTGTGTGACCCCATAGTTGAATATTTTGGTCATCATCGTGATCTGATCGTCGGTTGGACGCCACCGTTGACTGGTATATCTCTCTGATTCCGTTTCACTCATCCTTCCTCTCGTAATATACAAATACATAAATAAAAAAAAATAAATACATATAAAAAGAACAAAAACAAGAAAAATAAGCATAACATAAAAAAAAAAAAGCATAAAAAAAAAAATAAAAAAAAAATATATAAGTTCTCTGTTTTCTTTATTTGTTCTTGTTTCCTTTTAAATTTATTTTGTCCTGTCTGTCTTTGATTGCTTGATGTGTCAGTTTTTGGTCTCAGATCTGTTTCACGGTCCTCGCAAAGGGTCCTAAACGGATCTACGTCCAGTTGTCCGGTTGTTCTTGTCCATATTGTTCTTGTATATTATGTTTCTGTGTTTTAGTTTTAAGTGGGGTACGTGGCGTTGTTCTACCCGATTGTCTCTGCAATACCTTCAATCGAAGGGAGATTAACGTCTGGTTTCCAGCCGATATACCCCTTAAGTTTTTAGACAGTTGTGTTTTATGTGTTTAAGTGTTTTCAGTTTCAAAAATAAAAAAATTGAAAAGGAGAAGATAGATCGGGCAGGGAGGACAAGTATTGCAGCAAAGAAAATAAATAACAGGAAAGCAGGACAAGGGAGAGGGAAAGAGAACAAGCAGAGAAAAATAAAGAGAGCAGGGCAGAAAAAGGAAATGTTGTAAAAGGAGAAGAACTGAAAAGCAAAGTAAAGGACGGAAAGAAAGTAAAGCAAGCAGAAAGAAAAATGTAAATGAAAGCTGAAAGAATGGTAGATCTAGGTGCAGATAACTTACCTGGAGTAGTAGGCTGGCAGGGGAGCTCCTCGAGGTTCTCAGACTCTTCAGAAGGCGCGGTGGCAGAGGCTCCGCGCAGACTCCAGACGCTCGAGAGAGTAGAGAGAGAAGAGAGCAGTGAGAGATGTAGAGAGAGAGCAGGGAAGTCATAAATGGCACTCGAGGCTGAGGAGGTGCCCTTTTATAGCCTAAATTTCTGCCACTGTAGCAACAGTTCCGGTCATTACCACCGAGACTGTTGCCACAGTACCGGTCTTCTCCTTTTCCAAAATAAAAAAAAAAAATTAATTATTAGCATCTACTGATGGGTGCTAGGTGTTTAAGACATCTGCTGATGGATGTCCCTGATAACATCTGTTGATGGATGTTACTGAAAAATTTCTTCCCATTTTTCCTAACTTTTTATTGCACTTGTCTATATTATTTGACTGCTCTGAAATTGATAATCTGATGATTGTAACACACTGAGGACATTGTGTGATTTAAGTGTGGTCTACTGGGAAGAAATTCTGATTTTTCTGTTATTTCTGTTAGTTTCTTTTAGTATGTATTTTGTGTGTTAAATTTTTTGTTTTTGTGTGCTAAATTTTTTCTGTTTTAAGTTGTTTTAGTGTGTCTTGAGTGCAATAAATTTTACATTTTTCTCTTGATTTCTGGATGATGTATAAGTTGTAGATTTTTTCCTTCACTTACTTAATACTTATGGTTTGAAATCCTTGCTTTTCTCTGCTTGGAAGATGATTATAATGTTTAAGAGGTTGATTTGATTGTAACAAATGCCCTGTGTGAGAATTTGAGCCACTTAATTTTCTTTCTTGTGTGACATGTATCTTGATTGCTTGCACATATGCCTTGGCTTGATTCTTTTTGATAATTCTTGATGGATATGCATGTTTAGAAAATGATAAAGGCATTTTATTTCTTGAGCCTCTTTAGCCAAATAAGCCTACCCTGTTATTATCCTTTGATAACCCCTTTGAGCCTATACTTTCCCCATTTATTTGTGTTGAAGCTCATATACTGACCCTAAGTGAAAAACAATGATTACCTTAAACTTAGGAAAGTCTGGAGCTACAGAAGTGTTTTGAGAATAAGTGTGGTCTCCTTGGGAATTCTGATGAATTGGCTAGTTGGTTCCTCATCATGTTTTGAAATGATAATTTATATCCTGTTGTGTGAAAAAAAAAAAAAAAAAAAAGACAGGATGAAAAAAAAATATATTTGATGAGAAAAAGAGAAAATTGAAAAATAATTTTGTGGATAATGGAGTCGAGAAGAGGATTGAATTAGAGGTTTGGGTGAGATTTCACTGTGTTTACATTTTTTTCCCTAGTGCACCTCTATTTCTTCTGAGCTATAGCTACTTATCCAAATTTATCCTCCCCTGTCCTTGGCCCCATTACAACCCAGTAAAGACCTTTTGATCTGAAGATGCATATGTTTTAAGTATTGATAATTAGAAGCTTGCCAAGTCTGCTTGTGTTTGTTTTCTTGAGTACATTGAGTGACAATTATTTACCCTAGACACTAGAGAGAAACACTGTAGTGCATATGTGAGGTTCTGTTATTTTTTTGAATCACCTCTTAAGCTTATTTTTCTACGTATTGAATTGCTTGGATAATTTCTATAAGTATCTACTTTTCTTGATTACGTGTTGGATATTTTCTACTTCTTTTATCTGTCCAGAATTCTTGAGAACTGTGTAAATTCTTTTTATTTTTCTTGTGAGTTTTTATTTTTTCTGTCTGCTGAGTTTTGTGTCATCTCCCTAAATGATCTGTGAACTATTCCCTGATTTGAGTCTTAATTTTGCCCAGGAGTGCAAAAGACTAAGTGTGGTCTATTTTGATGAATCAATATTTTCTTCACTTCACTTAGTTTATTTTAATAGAATTAATCAGGGAATTGTGCTAAAATGTCTGATATTTTCCTCTTTTCACTAATTGTGATTAAATTGACCAGTAATTCTAATTTTAATTAATTTGAATTATCTGAGATTAATTATTTACAGGAAAATTGTTGGATAATATTTTGGGATATTTGAAAAACATTCATTTGTACACGGTGTTATTTAATTGGGAGATGCTACGCTCCAATGATTTATTTTGCGTGTTGAAGCAAGGAAAAAATTGTGGATATTTTGATTTTGATTGGTTGATGGAAATAAAGTGGTTCACTCAATTGGCAAACCATGTCATCCAATTCTTGAAGTTAAGAAACCTTCACTTTGAGAAGCAAGCACATATCATTACTGGAACAATAATGTCACACGGCTCTTACAAAAATTTATTGGCTTGGAATCATTCTTTGTTTAATAAAAATGGAAAGAAGGCACTGTCACGTTCCAAATGGTAGCCACGGTTTTCTCAGCATGGTGCAATAAGGCAATATAATGGAATAAAGAAGTGAATGGAGGAAACCATCTCCACGTGGAAGTGGGAAAGTTTTGCAAAATGAATAAACTTGCTGGAACACACCACACACGGCATTAAGCTCAGCAAGGCAAAAAAGGGGAATTTACAAGATGCTAAAGGGGACAAAGAAGGGGACCACCAGCAAAATGGCTTTAAATTTCACACGGTTGTACCAGCAGAAACACCTCACGTTTCCAGCTACAGCAACTTCATAGCTGGAGTTTGAGCAGAGAAGTGGTGCAGCAAGAGCTCCAGGCTCCATGGCTGAATAGAGTTTGGAGAGGATGAAGCGCTGAAAACACCTTCACCACATCCAGCACACCTCCGTATAGCAACTCCATTTCTCCAAGATCACTCACGGTGCTGCAGTTACTGACTGGAATGAAGAAGAGCAGCCACCACCTATGGAAGGTCACGGCTTTTGAGAGGCTTGGAGTGCAGATTTTCTTTAACTCTCCATCTCTTCCACACCACACACAAACTTTTAGATTTGGATCTTCATTTGGCAAAGCTCACGGCCTGCGCAAACACCAGCAGCAGCTTCAAGCATCCAGCTTGGTTGCAGTCCAGCAACCTCCATCAGTCCAGCACGTTGGAGAAGATGTATGCAGAGGGAGAGGAGCTCACGGTGATTGAACTTTTGCAGAACCAGCTGCCTTCACTATCCAGCTACATCCTCAAAAGCCTGCAACCGAGTGGGAGATAATGGTGTGCACGGAGTTTGGATGCAGAGGCAGCGCACGCAAAGTGGCAGCAGCACCGTCCAGTGCAGTGCGCGTTTTTGCTTTCTTCTAAAAGGAGAAACTAATTCATTTTGCTTTAGGAAGCTGGAGCTGGAAGCAGGTCACGTCCAGCAGCTCACGGGATTTACTTTTGGAGGAAAAGGACAAGCACGTCCAGAGGGAAAAGAGGTTGGGTGTGTGCAGTGAAATCACGGAGAATGGATGAGGGAGGAGAAATGCTTTTTGGTGGAGAGTAGCACGTTTGTTGATTGAGTTGGAGAATGGTGTCACGGGAGGAGACTGCACCTAGGGAGTTTGAGAAGATGAACCGAGAATGGAGGGGCCTACCTAAATATGAAAGAAGCTATTAATGGGAGAATAATTTAAAGAATGTAATAGTAGAGACTCACGGGTGGAAGGACACACAGAGACAAGCATGTCTCTCAATTCCAAAATTGAAAAGGTGGTGCCCTGAGTGTATAAAAGAGGAGGTAGTGGAGAGTAGTAGGGGACGGCCATGGAGGCCTGGAAGGGGCACGGTTCTTTCTCCTTCCAGGAGCTCTTTCTCTCTCAGTTTCTCAGTTTCCCATCTCTGTGCACAATTGTAGTTTGATTTCTAAAGTGTGTAGTTCAATAAAAGTTTTCACAGTTTGGTCATTTCATCTTGTACGGTCAAGAATTTTAATTTAAGTGTTGAATCCTTTATAAATTCCATTTTCAGTTATATGTTTTTATCTGTTGAATTTCACCGTTCATTTTATTTTCAGATGTTTTCTATTTTTTTTTACTGTCTTTTACCGTTCAGTTTTTACCGTGGTTAAATTTTATTTCAGTGTTTTAAATTTAGTTGTGTTTAATTTCCAGTGCAGTTTTAATTTATTTTACCAAATCAAAACATTCACAAACCCCCCCAACTTCGTGACTAATCTAAGACTGAACCACCAATATTGGTCCTTGAGAGACGACCTAGGAGTCAAATCCTAGTTATACTGCATAAATTTCTGCACATCAAATTTGTATGACCGCGACAGTCGTATCATGGAGCAAGTCGAGGAAGAGGACGAAGTGGAGGAAGTGGAGGAAATGGAGGAAGTCGAGGAAGAGGACGAAGTGGAAGAAGTAGGGGAAGTTAACGAAGCGGACGAAGAAGACGAAGTGGAGGAAGAGGACGAACTGGTCGAAGCGGAAGAAGTGGACGAAGGTCAGGAAGTTGACGAACTGGACGTAGTGGACCAAGTGGACGAAGTGCGCGAAGAGGACGAAGTGGGCGAAGAGGACGAAGTGGGCGAAGTGGACCAAGCGGACGAAGTGGGCGAAGTGGTCGAAGTGGGCGAAGTGGACGAAGCGGATGAAATGGAAGAAGTGGACGAAGTTGACGACATGGAGGAAGTGGACGAAATGGAAGAAGTGAACGATGTTGACGAAGTACAGGAAGAGGACGAAGTGGGCGAAGTGGACCAAGTGGACGAAGTCGGCGAAGTGGACCAAGTGGACGAAGTGGTTGAAGTGGTCGAAGTGGGCGAAGTGGACGAAGCGGACGAAATGGAAGTGGAGGAAGTTGACAAAGAGGAGGAAGTGGAGGAAGTGGACGAAGTGGAGAAATATGACGAAGTGGAGGAAGTTGAGGAAGTGGACAAATTGGGGGAGGTCGAGGCAGTCGAGGAAGTTGACGAAGTCGAGGAAGTGGACGAAGTTGACAAAGTTGACGAAGTGGACAAAGTTGAGGAAGTGGATGAAGTGGACGAAGTGGACGAAGTGGAGGAAGTAGACGAAGTGGAGGAAGTTGAGGAAGAGTAGGAAATGGACGAAGTGGGGGACATGGAGGAAGTGGAGGAAGTTGACGAAGTGGAGTATGTTGAGGAAATGGAGGAAGTGTAGGAAGTGGACTAAGTGGTCGAAGTTGACGAAGTGGACGAAGTTGACCAAGTGGACGAAGGGGAAGAAGTAGAGGAAGTAGGCAAAGAAAGTGGAGGAAGTGGACGAAGTTGAGGAAGTGGAGGAAGTGGCCGAAGTGGAAGAAGTGGAGGAAGTGGAGGAAGTGGAGGAAATGGACAAAGTGGACGAAGTGGAAGAAGTTGAGGTAGTGGAGGAAGTGGAGGAAGTGGAGGAAGTTGAAGAAGTGGACGAAGTTGTCGAAGTGGAGGAAGTGGACGAAGTTGACGAAGTGGACGAAGTGGATAAAGTGGACGAAGTGAATGAAGTGGACGAAGTGGAAAAAGTGGAAGAAGTGGACGAAGGGGACGAAGGGGATAAAGTGGTGGAAGTGGACGAAGTTGAGGAAGTGGACGAAGTGGACAAAGTGGAGGATGTGGACGAAGTGGACAAAGTGGAGGATGTGGAGGAAATGGACGAAGTGGACGAAGTGGAGGAATTGACGAAGTGGAGGAAGTGGATTAAGTGGAGCAAGTGGAGGAAATGAAGGAAGTGGACGAAGTGGACGAAGTGGTCGAAGTTGACGAAGTGGACGAAGTTGACGAAGTGGAAGAAGTAGAAGAAGTGGACGAAGTTGACGAAGGAGAGGAAGTGGACGAAGGGGAGGAAGATGACGAAGTGGAAGAAGTGGAGGTAGTGGAGGAAGTAAAGGAAGTGGAGGAAGTTGAAGAAGTGGACGAAGTTGACGAAGTGGACGAAGTGGAGGAAGTGGAGGAAATGGAGGAAGCAGACGAAGTGGACGAAGTGGAGGAAGTGGATGAAGAAGAAGTGGAGGAAGTGGGCGAAGTGGAGAAAGTGGACGAAGTGGAGGAAGTTGAGGAAGTGGACGAATTGGGCGAGGTGGAGGCAGTCGCGGAAGTTGACGAAGTGGAGGAAGTGGACGAAGTTGACAAAGTGGACGAAGGGGATGTAGGGGACGAAGGGACGAAGTGGAGGAAGTGGAGGAAATGGAGGAAGTGGAGAAAGTTGAAGAAGTGGAGGAAATGGACGAAGTAGAGTATGTGGAGGAAATGGAGGAAGTGGAGGAAGTGCACGAAGTGGTCGAAGTGGACGAAGTGGAGGATGTAGACGAAGTGGAAGAAGTGGAGGAAGTTGAAGAAGTGGATGAAGTGGAGGAAATAGAGGAAGTGGACGAAGCGGTCGAAGTGGACGAAGTGGACAAAGTGGAGGAAGTTGAGGAAGTGGACGAAGTGGAGGAAGTGGAGGAAGTTGACGAAGTGGAGGAAGTGGACGAAGTTGACGAAGTTGAGGAAGTGGACGAAGTGGACGAAGTGGAGGAAGTTGAAGAAGTGGACGAAGTCGAGCAAGTGGAGGAAGTGGTTGAAGTGACGAAGTGGTCGAAGTGGACGAAGTGGAGAAGTTGACGAAGTGGACGAAGTGGACGAAGTGGAAGAAGTGGACGAATAGGACGAACTGGACGAGTAGACGATATGGAAAAAGTTGAAGAAGTGGAGGAAGTGGACAAAGTGGTG
Source organism: Vigna nakashimae (assembly GCA_034642375.1). NCBI lineage: Eukaryota > Viridiplantae > Streptophyta > Magnoliopsida > Fabales > Fabaceae > Vigna > Vigna nakashimae. Next base: position 35,302,084 of record CM067765.1, read on the forward strand.
GAAGTTGACGAAGTGGAGGAAGTGGAGGAATTTGACGAAGTGGACGGTGAGGACGAAGGTGACAAGGTGGAGGAAGTGGAGGAAATGGAGGAAGTTGAAGAAGTGGACATAGTGGACGAAGGGGAGGAAATGGAGGAAGTGGACGAAGTGGTCGAGGTGGACGAAGTGGAAGAAGTGGACGAAGTGGTCGAAGTCGACGAAGTTGACGAAATTGACGGGTTGGAAGAAATTGATGAAGTGGATGAAGAGGACGAAGTGGAAGAAGTGGACGATGTGGACGAAGTGCACGAAGTTGACGAAGTGGACGAAGTGGAGGAAGTAGGCAAAGTAGAGGAAGGTGACGAAGTGGACGAAATGGACGAAGGGGACGAGGTGGAGGAAGTGGAGGAAGTTGAGGAAGTGGAGGAAGTGGACGAAGTGGAGGAAGTGAAGGAAGTTGAGGAAGTGGAGGAAGTGGAGGAAGGGGACGAAGTGGAAGAAGTGGAGGAAGTGGAGGTAGTTGAAGAAGAGGACGAAGTTCACGAAGTGGAGGAAGTGGAGGAAGTGGAGGAAGTAGACGAAGTGGAGGAAGTGGAGGAAAGGGAGGAAGTTGAGCAAGTTGAGGAAATGGACGAAGCGGAGGAAGTGGAGGACGTGGAGGAAGTTGACAAAGTGCAGGAAGTGGAGGAAATTGAGGAAGTAGACGAATTGGAGGAAGTAGAGGAAAGGGAGGAAGTTGAGCAAGTTGAGGAAATGGACGAAGTGAAGGAAGTGGAGGACGTGGAGGAAGTGGAGGAAGTTGACTAACCGTAGGAAGTGGACGAAGTTGACAAAGTGGAGGAAGTGGAGGAAACTGACGAAGTGGAGGAATTTGAGGAAGTGGAGGAAGTTGACGAAGTGGTCGAAGTGGACGAAGTTGACAAATTTGACGAAGTGGACGAAGTGGAGGAAGTGGAGGAAGTGGAAGAATTGGACGAAGTTGACGAAGTGGAACAAGTGGACGAAGTTGACAATGTGGAGGAAGTGAAGGAAGTTATGGAGGAAGATGACGAAGTGGACGAAGTGGACGAAGTGGACGAAGTTGACGAAGTGGACAGAGTGGACAAAGGGAACGAAGTGGAGGAAGTGGAGGAAGTGGAGGAAGTTGAAGAAGTGGAGGAAGTGGAGGAAGTGGGGGAAGTGGAGGAAGTGGAAGAAGTGGAGGAGATGGAGGAAGTGGACGAAGTGGTCGAAGTGGACGAAGTGGAAGAAGTGGACGAAGTGGAAGAAGTGGACGAAGTGATCGAAGTGGACGAAGTGCACAAAGTGGATGAAGTGGATTATGTGGACGAAGTGGAGGATTTGGAGGAAGGGAGGATGTTGAGGAAGGGGACGAAGTGTAAGAAGTGGAGGAAGTGGCGGAAGTGGACGAAGACGAAGTGGACAAAGTGGAAGAAGTGGAAGAAGTTGACGATGTGGACGAAGTGGACGATGTGGTCGAAGTCGACGAAGTGGACGATGTTGACGAAGTGGAAGAAGTGGACGAAGTTCTTCATGTGGAATAAGTGGAGGAAGATGACGAAGGGGAAGAAGTGGACGAAGTAAAGGAAGTTGACGAAGTGGAAGAAGTGGGCGAAGTTGACGAAGTGGAAGAAGCGGAAGAAGTGGACAAAGTTGACGAAATGGAGGAAGTGGCGGAAGTGGAGGAAGATGACGAAGTGGACAAAGTGGAGGAAGTGGAGGAAGTTGACGAAGTGGATGAAGTGGAGAAAGGAGACAAAGTGGAGGAAGAGGAGAAAGTGGAGGAAGTGGAGGAAGTTGAAGAAGTGCACGAAGTGGAGGAAGTGGGGGAAGTGGAGGAAGTGGAAGAAGTGGAGGAAACGGAGGAAGTGGACGAAGTGGTCGAAGTAGACGAAGTGGTCGAAGTCGACGAGGTGGATGAAGTGGATTAAGAGGGCGAAGTGGAGGAATTGGAGGAAGGGGAGGAAGTTGAAGAAGGGGACGAGGTGGAGGAAGTGGAGGAAGTAGGCGATGTGGACGAAGTGGAGGAGGTGGAGGAAGTGGACTAAGTGGAGGAAGTGGAGGAAGTGGCGGAAGAGGAGGAAGTGGAGGAAGTGGACGAACTGGAGGAAGTGGAGGAAGTGGAGGAAGTTGACGAAGTGGAGAAAGTGGAACAAGTGGATGAAGTGGACGAAGTGGAGGAAGTGGAGGAAATGGACGAAGTGGCGTCAGAGGAGGAAGAGGACGAAGTGGCGGAAGAGAAGGAAGTGGACGAAGTGGAGGAAGTGGGAAAGTTGACGAAGTGGAGGAAGTGGAGCAATTGGATCAAGTTGACGAAGTGGGCGAATGGGACGAAGTGGAGGAAGTGGAGGACATGGACGAAGTGGAGGAAGTGGAGGAAGTGGAGGAAGTAGAGGAAGTGGACGAAGTGGAGGAAGTTGAAGAAGTGGACGGAGTCGAGGAAGTGGAGGAAATGGAGGAAGTGGAGGAAGTTGACGAAGTGGACGAAGTGGAGGAAGTGGAGGAAGTGGAGGAATTTGACGAAGTGGACGAAGTGGACGAAGGGGATGAAGTGGACGAAGTGGAGGGAATTGAGGAAGTGGTCGTAGTGGACGAAGTGGACAATTTGGACGAAGTGGAAGAAGTGGACGAAGTGGCGAAGTGGACCAAGTGGTCGAAGACGATGAAGTTGAAGAAATTGACGAAGTGGACGTAGTGGACGAAGTGGAAGAAATGGATGAAGTAGATCAAGAGGACGAAGTGGAATTAGTGGAGGAGGTGGACGAAGTTGACGAAGTGGAGGAAGTGGAGAAAGTGGAGGAAGTGGAGGAAGTGGATGAAGTGAATGATGTAGACGATGTGGACGAAGTGGAGGAAGTGGACTAAGTGGAGGAAGTGGACGAAAGGGCGGAAGTGGAGGAAGTCGAGGAAGTTGACGAAGTGGAGGAAGTGGAGCAAGTGGACGAAGTGGGCGAAAGGGACGAAGTGAAGCACATGGAGGAAGTGGAGGAAGTGGAGGAAGTAGAGGACGTGGAGGAAGTGGAGGAAGTTGAAGAAGTGGACGAAGTGGAGGAAGTGGAGGAAATGGAGGAAGTGGAGGAAGTGGACGAAGTAGTCGAAGTGGACGAAGTTGACGAAGTGGACGAAGTGGACGAAATGGATGAAGATGAAGAAGTGGACGAAGTAGACGAACTTGACGAAATGCACGAAACGGACGAAGTGGAACAAGTGGAGGAAGTTGACGAAGTGGAGGAAGTTGACGAAGTGGAGGAAGTGGAGGAATTTGACGAAGTGGACGAAGTGGACGAAGGGGACGAAGTGGAGGAAGTGGAGGAAGTGGAGGAAGCTGAAGAAGTGGACATAGTGGACGAAGTGGAGGGAATGGAGGAAGTGGACGAAGTGGTCGAGGTGGACAACGTGGACAAATTGGACGAAGTGGAAGAAGTGGACCAAGAGGTCGACGAAGTGGAAGAAGAGGACGAAGTGGACTTTGTGGAGGATGTGGACGAAGTTGACGAAGTGGAGGAAGTGGAGGAAGTGGACGAAGGGGATGAAGTGCAGGAAGTGCAGGAAGTGGAGGAAGTTGAAGAAGTGGACGAAGTGGAGGAAATAGAGGAAATGAAGGAAGTGGAAGGAGTGGATGAAATGGAAGGAGTTGACGAAGGGGAAGAAGTGGATGAAGTGTGGGAAGTAGAGGAAATGGCAGAAGTTGATGAAGTGGACAAAGGGGAAGAAGTGTACGAAGTCGACGAAGTGGGCGAATTGGATGAAGTGGAGGAAGTGGATGAAGTGTACGAAGTTGACGAAGGGGAAGAAGAGGACGAAGTGGAGGAAGTGGCGGAAGTGGAGGAAGTGCAAGAAGGGGACGATGTGGAGGAAGTGGACGAAATGGAGGAAATGAGGAAGTGGGGGAAGTGCACGAAGTGGTCGAAGTCGACGAAGTTGACGAAGTGGAGGAAGCGGATGAAGTTCAAGAAGTGGACGAAGTGGAGGAAGATGACGAAGAAGAGGAAGTGGAGGAAGTGGAGGAAGTTGACAAAGTGGACGATGTGGACGAAGGGGGCGAAGTGGAGCAATTGAAGAAAGTAGAGGAGGGGGAGGAAGTGGAGGAATTGGAGGAAGTTGAAGAAGTGGACGAAGTGGAGGAAGTGGAGGAAATGGTGGAAGTGGACGAAGTGGTCGAAGTGGACGAAGTGGAAGAAGTGGAAGAAGTGGAGGAAGTGGAGGAACTGTAGGAAGTGGAGGAAATGGACGAAGGGGACGAAGTGGACAAAGTGAAGGAGGTGGAGGAAGTAGACAAAGTTGACGTAGTGCATAAAGTAAACGAAGTGGACGAAGTGGAAGAAGTGGAGAATATGGAGGAAGTGGGGGAAGTGGAGGAAGTGGAAGAAGTGGAGGAAATGGAGGAAGTGGACGAAGTGGTCGAAGTCGACGAACTGGACGAAGTGGATGAAGTGGATTAAGAGGGCGAAGTGGAGGAATTGGAGGAAGGGGAGGAAGTTGAAGAAGGGGACGAGGTGGAGGAAGTGGAGGAAGTAGGCGATGTGGACGAAGTGGAGGAGGTGGAGGAAGTGGACGAAGTGGAGCAAGTGGACGAAGTGGCGTAAGAGGAGGAAGAGGACGAAGTGGAGGAAGGGGAGGAAGTGGACGAAGTGGAGGAAGGGGAGGAAGGGGAGGAAGTGGTGGAAGTGGCAGAAGTGGACGAAGTGGAGGAAGTCGAGGAAATGGAGGAAGTTGAAGAAGTGGAAAAAGTCGAGGAAGTGGAGGAAGTAGGCGATGTGGACGAAGTGAAGGAGGTGGAGGCAGTGGACTAAGTGGAGGAAGAGGACGAAGTGGCGGAAGAGGAGGAAGTGGAGGAAGTGGACGAACTAGAGGAAGTGGAGGAAGTGGAGGAAGTGGAGGAAGTGGAGGAAGTTGACGAAGTGGAGAAAGTGGAGCAAGTGGAGGAAGTGGAGCAAGTGGAGGAAGTGGAGCAAGTGGACGAAGTGGCGTAAGAGGAGGAAGAGGACGAAGTGGCGGAAGTGGAGGAAGTGGAGGAAGTTGACGAAGTGGAGGAAGTGGAGCAAGTTGACGAAGTGGACGAAGTCGGCGAAGGGGACGAAGTGGAGGAAGTGGAGGACATGGACGAAGTGGAGGAAGTAGAGGAAGTGGAGGAAGTAGAGGAAGTGGAGGAAGTTGAAGAAGTGGACGAAGTCGAGGAAGTGAAGGAAATGGAGGAAGTGGACGAAGTGGACGAAGTTGAGGAAGTGGAGGAAGTAAAGGAATTTGACGAAGTAGACGAAGGGGACGAAGTGGAGGAAGCTGAAGAAGTGGACATAGTGGACGAAGTGGAGGGAATGGAGGAAGTGGTCGTATTGGACGAAGTGGACAATTTAGACGAAGTGGAAGAAGTGGACGAAGTGGCGAAGTGGACCAATTGGTCGAAGACGATGAAGTTGAAGAAATGGACGAAGTGGACGTAATGGACGAAGTGGAAGAAGTGGATGAAGTGGATGAAGAGGACGAAGTGGACTTAGTGGAGGAGGTGGACGAAGTAGACGAAGTTGACGAAGTGGAGGAAGTGGAGGAAGTGGAGGAAGTGAAGGATGTAGACGATGTGGACGAAGTAGAGGAAGTGGAGGAAGTGGAGGAAGTGGAGGAAGTGGAGGAAGTGGACGAAGTGGGAAGTGGAGGAAGTGGAGGAAGTGGAGGAAGTTGACGAAGTGGAGGAAGTGGAGGAAGTGGAGCAAGTTGACGAAGTGGACGAAGTGCGCGAAAGGGACGAAGTGGAGGATATCGAGCAAGTGGAGGAAATGGAGGAAGTGGAGGACGTGGAGGAAGTGGAGGAAGTTGAAGAAGTGGACGAAGTCGAGGAAGTGGAGGAAATGGAGGATGTGGAGGAAGTGGAGGAAGTGGTCGAAGTGGACGAAGTGGACGAAGTTGACGAAGTGGAGGAAGTGGACGAAGTGGACGAAATGGATGAAGATGAAGAAGTGGACGAAGCTGACGAACTTGACGAAGTGGAGAAAACGGACGAAGTTGACGAATTGGACGAAGTTGACGAAGTGGAGGAAGTGGAGGAAGTGCAGGAAGTTGACGAAGTGGAGGAAGTGGAGGAAGTGGAGCAAGTTGACGAAGTGGACGAAGTAGGCGAAGGGGACGAAGTGGAGGACATCGAGGAAGTGGAGGAAATGGAGGAAGTGGAGGACGTGGAGGAAGTGGAGGAAGCTGAAGAAGTGGACGAAGTCGAGGAAGTGGAGGAAATGGAGGAAGTGGAGGAAGTGGACGAAGTGGTCGAAGTGGACGAAGTGGACGAAGTTGACGAACTTGACGAAGTGGACAAAACGGACGAAGTTGACGAAGTGGACGAAGTTGACGAAGTGGAGGAAGTTGACGAAGTTGACAAAGTTGAGGAAGTGGAGGAAATGGAGGAATTTGACGAAGTGGACGAAGGGGACGAAGTGGAGGTAGTGGAGGAAGTGGAGGAAGTTGACGAAGTGGAGGAAGTGGAGGAAGTTGACGAAGTGGACGAAGTCGGCGAAGTGGACGAAGTGGAGGAAGTGGAGGACATGGACGAAGTGGAGGAAGTAGAGGAAGTGGAGGAAGTAGAGGAAGTGGAGGAAGTTGAAGAAGTGGACGAAGTCGAGGAAGTGAAGGAAATGGAGGAAGTGGAGGAAGTGGACGAAGTTGAGGAAGTGGAGGAAGTAGAGGAATTTGACGAAGTGGACGAAGGGGACGAAGTGGAGGAAGCTGAAGAAGTGGACATAGTGGACGAAGTGGAGGGAACGGAGGAAGTTGTCGTATTGGACGAAGTGGACAATTTAGACGAAGTGGAAGAAGTGGACGAAGTGGCGAAGTGGACCAATTGGTCAAAGACGATGAAGTTGAAGAAATGGACGAAGTGGACGTAATGGACGAAGTGGAAGAAGTGGATGAAGTGGATGAAGAGGACGAAGTGGACTTAGTGGAGGAGGTGGACGAAGTAGACGAAGTTGACGAAGTGGAGGAAGTGGAGGAAGTGGAGGAAGTGGAGGAAGTGAAGGATGTAGACGATGTGGACGAAGTGGAGGAAGTGGAGGAAGTGGACTAAGTGGAGGAAGTGGACGAAGGGGCGGAAGTGGAGGAAGTGGAGGAAGTGGAGGAAGTGGAGGAAGTTGACGAAGTGGAGGAAGTGGAGGAAGTGGAGCAAGTTGACGAAGTGGACGAAGTGGGCGAAAGGGACGAAGTGGAGGACATCGAGGAAGTGGAGGAAATGGAGGAAGTGGAGGACGTGGAGGAAGTGGAGGAAGTTGAAGAAGTGGACGAAGTCGAGGAAGTGGAGGAAATGGAGGAAGTGGACGAAGTGGACGAAGTGGTCGAAGTGGACGAAGTGGACGAAGTTGACGAAGTTGGCGAAGTGGACAAAACGGACGAAGTTGACGAAGTGGATGAAGTTGACGAAGTGGAGGAAGTTGACGAAGTTGACGAAGTTGAGGAAGTGGAGGAAGTGGAGGAATTTGACGAAGTGGACGAAGGGGGCGAAGTGGAGGTAGGGGAGGAAGTGGAGGAAGTTGAAGAAGTGTGTTAGAATCGCTGCAGCGGAATTGTTAGCGTGGAATAACAAACCAAGAGGGTTTTTAATACGAACGTGTGCCTTTTAATTTCTACTCAATTAAACTTACCAAGCAAATAATAAAGACAAATAAAGAGAGTAAGGTTGAGAGAAATTTGCACAGATGATTTTATCCTGGTTCGGATCTTACCAATCCTACGTCCAGTCGCTTATCTCAAACAAGATAAACCTTTTTCACTAACACAAAACAATTACAAATTACAATCACAAAGAAACACAATTTGTAAAAGTTTAGAAACCACCTCTCTTGATACCACAAGAGATGAACCTACACCTCCTTTGAGTCTTCACAAAGGATGAACACCTCCTCCGAATACTTCACGAAGGATGATTCTCTTCTGAACACCTCCTTAGACACACCAAGGATGAACCGGCTATTTCCTTTGTCACCGTAGCAGCACTTCACCAGCTCCACAGACAAGAGTTTCACAAGCCGAATAAGAGCACACAAGTCTCAATGATTTATGAGTACTAGAGCACAAGGGAAGAGTTGTTTTTGAGATCAAGAGTGAGCTATTTTATAGGCTCAGCCAAATACTCTTCCATTCTTTGAAAACGGGCCATCTAACGCATTTAATCGATTAACATAAATATTAATCGATTAATAATGAGTACAACGACTAGTTTTTCAAATCTGAAACCCCCAACGGCTAGTGTTAATCGATTATTCTCAGGCATAATCGATTAACTAATCGATTATTACAGAGCAACGACTAGTTTTCAAAAGCTTGAAAACTCCAACCGGCTATTTTAATCGATTAGCTAATAGATTAAAATACATTTTAATCTATTAAATCGGAAAAAGTTGAGTTTTCAGCTTTTACTCGTTTTAATCGATTAATACTTGTTTTAATCGATTAAAACAATGCGATTTTGACTCTGGACATAAATTATATAATATAAAATTACATGGAATCAAAACCACTAAAAATCTAAGTCCTAGACACTAAACTACAATTATTACAAAAGCTTTCCATAGCAATACAAGTCTTCATAACATCTTGAATCTTGATTTCTCTTGACTTGATTTGGACATCATCAAAACTTCATCTTCATCATTTTGCTAACAAAGTGGACATAGTGGACGAAGTGGAGGGAATGGAGGAAGTGGACGAAGTGGTCGAGGTGGACAACGTGGACAAATTGGCGTAGTGGAAGAAGTGGACGAAGTGGACCAAGAGGTCGACGAAGTGGAAGAAATTGACGAAGTGGATGAAGTGGAAGAAGTGGACGAAGTGGACTTAGTGGAGGATGTGGACGAAGTTGACGAAGTGGAGGAAGTGGAGGAAGTGGACGAAGGGGACGAAGTGAAGGAAGTGCAGGAAGTGCAGGAAGTCGAGGAAGTTGAAGAAGTGGACGAAGTGGACGAAGTGGAGGAAATAGAGGAAATGAAGGAAGTGGACGAAGTGGAGGAAGTGGAGGAAGTTGACGAAGGGGAAGAAGTGGATGAAGTGTGGGAAGTAGAGCAAATGGCGGAAATTGATGAAGTGGACAAAGTGGAAGAAGTGGACGAAGTGGACGAAGTGGACGAAGTGGACGAATTGGATGAAGTGGAGGAAGTGGATGAAGTGTAGGAAGTTGACGAAGAGGAAGAAGAGGATGAAGTGGAGGAAGTGGAGGAAGTGGCGGAAGTGGACGAAGTGCACGAAGTGGTCGAAGTGAATGAAGTGGAGGAAGTGGAGGAAGTGGAAGAAGGGGACGATGTGGAGGAAGTGGACGAAGTGGAGAAAATGCAGGAAGTGGAGGAAGTGCACGAAGTGGTCGAAGTGGACGAAGTTGACGAAGTGGAGGAAGATAACGAAGTAGAGGAAGTGGAGGAAGTGGAGGAAGTGGAGGAAGTTGACGAAGTGGACGATGTGGACGAAGGGGGCGAAGTGGAGCAATTGAAGAAAGTATAGGAGGGGGAGGAAGTGGAGGAATTGGAGGACGTTGAAGAAGTGGACGAAGTGGAGGAAGTGGAGGAAAAGCTGGAAGTGGACGAAGTGGTCGAAGTGGACGAAGTGGAAGAAGTGGAAGAAGAAGTGGAGGAAGTGGAGGAACTGTAGGAAGTGGAGGAAATGGACGAAGGGGACGAAGTGGACAAAGTGAAGGAGGTGGAGGAAGTTGACAAAGTTGACGTAGTGCAGAAAGTAAACGAAGTGGACGAAGTGGAAGAAGTGGAGAAAGTGAAGGAAGTGCAGGAAGTGGAGGAAGTGAATGAAGTGGACGAAGTGGACAAAGTGGGGGAAGTGGACGAAGTAGACGAAGTGGACGAAGCGGACGAAGTGGACGAAGTTGACGAAGTGGAAGAAGTGGTCGAAGTCGACGAAGTGGAGGAAGTGGAGGAAGTTGACGAAGTGCATGGAGGAAGTCGGGGAAGTGAAGGAAGTGGACGAAGTGGAGAAAGTGAACGAAGTGGACGAAGTGGACGAAGATGAAGAAGTGGAGAAAGTGGAGGAAGTGGAGGAAGAGGATGAAGTGGGGGAAGTGGACGAAGTTGATGAAGTGGACGAAGTGGATGAAGTTGACGAAGTTGACGAAGTGAAGGAAGTGCAGGAAGTTGACGAAGTGGACGGTGAGGACGAAGTTGAGGAAGTGGAGGAGGTGGATGGAGTGGAGGAAGTGGAGGAAGTCAAGGAAGTGGAGTGGAAGAACTGGAGGAAGTTGACGAAATGGAGGAAGTGGAGGAAGTTGACGAGGTGGACGAAGTGCACGATGGCGACGAGGTGGACGAAGTGCAGGAAATTGAGGAATTGGACGAAGTGGACGAACTTGATGAAGTTGATGAAGTGGGCGAAGTAGACGAAGCGGACGAAGTGGAAGAAGTGGAGGAAGTGGAGGAAGTTTACGAAGTGGACAAAGAGGTCGAAGTGGACGAAGTGGAGGAAGTTGAGGAAGAGGACGAAGCGAACGAAGAAGACGAAGTGGAGGAAGAGGACGAAGCGGAAGAAGTGGACGAAGTGGTGGAAGTGGAGGAAGCTGACGAAGTGGAAGAAGTGGACGAAGTTGAGGAAGAGGATGAAGTGGACGAAGTGGAACAAGTGGAGGAAGTTGACGAAGTGGACGAAGTTGACGAAGTGGACGAAGTGGAGGAGGTGGACGAAGTGGAGGAAATGGAGGAAGTGGACGAAGTGGAGGAAGTGGAGGAAGGGGAGGAAGGGGACGAAGTGGACGAAGTGGACGAAGAAGACCAATTGGACGAAGTGGACGGAGTGGAAGGGGTGGAGGAAGTGCAGGAAGTGGAGGAAGTTGAAGAAGTGGACAAAGATGACGAAGTGGACGTAGTGGAGCAAGTGGAGGAAGTATAGGAAGTGGACGAATTGGACGAAGTTGACGAAGTGGAGGAAGTGGACGAAGTTGACGAAGTAGAGAAAGTGGACGAAGTGGAGGAAGTGGACGAAGTGGAGGAAGTGGACGAAGTTGAAGAAGTGGAGGAAGTGGACGAAGTGGAGGAAATGGAGAAAAAGGAGGAAGTGGAGGAAGATGACGAAGTGGACGAACTTGACGTAGAGGTCGAAGTGGACGAAGTTGACAATGTTGACGAAGTGGAGAAAGTGGAGGAAGTGGAGGATGTGGAGGAAGTTGACGAAGTGGAGGAAGTGGAGGAAGTTGACGAAGTGGAGGATGTAGAGGAAGTGGAGGAAGTGGAGGAAATTGAGGAAGCGGAGGAAGTTGACGAAGTGGACGAAGTGGACGATATGGACGAAAAGAGGAAGTGGAGGAAGTGGACGAAGTTGACGAAGTTGACGAAGTGGAGAAAGTGGATGAAGTGGAGGAAATTGACGAAGTGGAGGAAGTGGAGGAAGTGCACGATGGGGACGAAGTGGAGGAAGTGGATGAGGTGGAGGAAGTTGACGAAGTGGAGGAAGTTGACGAAGTGGAGGAAGTGGATGAGGTGGAGGAAGTGGACGAAGTGGACGAAGTTCAGCAAGTGAAGGAAGTTGACGAAGTGGAGGAAGTGGAGGATGTAGAGGAAGTGGAAGAAGTGGAGGAAGTGGAGCAACTGGTCGAAGTGGACGAACTGGAAGAAGTGAAGGAAGTGGAGAAAGTTGAGGAAGTTCAGGAAATGGACAGACTGGAGGAAGTAGAAGAAGTGGAGGAAGTGGAGGAAGTTGACGAAGTGGACGAAGTGGAGGAAGTAGAGGAAGTGGAGGAATTTGACGAAGTGGACGAAGGAGACAAAGTGGAGTAAGTGGAGGAAGAGAACGAAGTGGACGAAGTGGAGGAAATGGAGGAATTGCAGGAAGTGGACGAAGTGGATGAAGCAGAGGAAGTGGAGGAAGTTGAGGAAGAGGACGAAGCAGACGAAGAAGACGAAGTGGAGGAAGAGGATGAAGAGGAGGAAGAGGACGAAGTGGACGAAGCGGAAGAAGTGGACGAATTGGTGGAAGTGGAGGAAGGTGACGAAGTGGACGTAGTGGACGAATTTGAGGAAGAGAACGAAGTGGACGAAGTGGAAAAAGTGGAGGAAGTTGACGAAGTGGAGGAAGTTGACGAAGTGGACAAAGTGGAGGAGGTGGATGAAGTGGAGGAAATGGAGGAAGTGGACCAAGTGAACGAAATGGAGGACGTTGACGAAGTGGAGGAATTGGACAAAGTTGACGAAGTGCAGGAAGTGGACGAAGTTGACGAAGTGGAGGAAGTGGACGAAGTGGACGAAGCGGAAGAAGTAGAGGAAGTAGAGGAAGTGGAGGAAGTGGAGGAAGTGGACGAAGTGGACGAAGTGGACGAAGTGGAGGAAGGGGACGAAGTGGACGAAGTAGACCAAGTGGACGAAGTGGACGGAGTGGAAGGAGTGGAGGAAGTGGAGGCAGTTGAAGAAGTGGACAAAGATGACGAAGTGGACGTAGTGGAGGAAGTGGACGAAGTGGAGGAAGTGTAGGAAGTGAACGAAGTGGACGAAGTGAACGAAGTTGACGAAGTGGACGAAGGGGACGAAGTAGAGGAAGTGGACGAAGTTGACGAAGTGGATGAAGTGGACGAAGTTGAGGAAGTGGAGGAAGTTGAAGAAGTGGACAAAGTGGAGGAAGTGGAGGAAATGGAGGAAGTGGAGCAAGTCGAGGAAGAGGACGAAGTGGAGGAAGTGAAGGAAATGGAGGAAGTCGAGGAAGAGGACGAAGTGGAAGAAGTAGGGGAAGTTAACGAAGCGGACGAAGAAGACGAAGTGGAGGAAGAGGACGAACTGGTCGAAGCGGAAGAAGTGGACGAAGGTCAGGAAGTTGACGAACTGGACGTAGTGGACCAAGTGGACGAAGTGCGCGAAGAGGACGAAGTGGGCGAAGAGGACGAAGTGGGCGAAGTGGACCAAGTGGACGAAGTGGGCGAAGTGGTCGAAGTGGGCGAAGTGGACGAAGCGGATGAAATGGAAGAAGTGGACGAAGTTGACGACATGGAGGAAGTGGACGAAATGGAAGAAGTGAACGATGTTGACGAAGTACAGGAAGAGGACGAAGTGGGCGAAGTGGACGAAGTGGGCGAAGTGGACGAAGTGGACGAAGTGGTTGAAGTGGTCGAAGTGGGCGAAGTGGACGAAGCGGACGAAATGGAAGAAGTAGACGATGTTGACGAAGTAGAGGAAGCGGACGAAGTTGACGACGTGGAGAAAGTGGACGAAATGGAGGAAGTGGAGGAAATGGAGAAAGTGGAGGAAGTTGATGAAGTGGAAGAAGTGGAGGATGTGGAGGAAGTGGAGGAAGTGGAGAAAGTTGACGAAGTGGACGAAGTTGACGAAGTTGACGAAGTGGTCGAAGTGGACGAAGGGGACGAAGTGGAGGAAGTGAACGAAGTTGACGAAGTGGAGGGTGTGGAAGAAGTGGACGAAGTTGAGGAAGTGGACGAAATGAAGGAAATTGACCAAGTGTAGGAAGTGGAGGAAGTTGACAAAGAGGAAGTGGACGATGGGGACGAAATGGAGGAAGTGGAGAAAGTGGAGAAAGTGGAGAAAGTGGAGGAAATGGAAGAAGTTGAGGAAGTGGACGAAGTGGTCGAAGTGGACGAAGTTGACGAAGTCAGTGAAGAGGACGAAGTGGACAAAGTGGACGAAGCGGTCGAAATGTAAGAAGCGGACGAAGTTGACGAAGTGGAGGAAGTGGAGGATGTGGAGGATATGGAGGAAGTGGAGGAAGTGGACAAAGTTGACGAAGTGGAGGAAGTAGAGGAAGTGGAGGAAGTGGAGGAACAGAAGGTAGTGGAGGAAATGGTCGAAGTGGACGAAGTGGAGGAAGTGGACGAAGTGGTCGAAGTGGACGAAGTTTACGAATTGGGCGAGGTGGAAGAAGTGGACGAAGTGGACGAAGTGGTCAAAATGTAAGAAGCGGATGAAGTTGATGAAGTGGAGGAAGTGGACGAAATGGAGGAAGTGGAGGAAGTTGACGAAGTGGAGGGAGTGGAAGAAGTGGAGGTAGTGGAGGAAGTGGTCGAAGTGGACGAAGTGGAAGAAGTGGAGGAAGATGAGGAAGTGGACAAAGTGGACAAAGTTGAGGAAGTGGAGGAAGTGGAGGAAGTTGACGAACTGGACGAAGTGGAGGAAGTAGAGGAAGTGGAAGAAGTGGAAGAAGTGGAGGAAGTGGAGGAAGTGGTCGAAGAGGAGGAAGAGGAGGAAGTGGAGGAAGTTGACGAAGTGGACGAAGAGGTCGAAGTGGATGAAGTTGACGAAGTTCACGAAGCGTGTGAAGTGGACGAAGCGGACGAAGGGGAAGAAGTGGAAGAAATTGACGAAGTGGAGGAAGTGGACTAAGTTGACGAAGTGGAGGAAGAGCACGAAGTTGACGAAGTGGAGGAAGTGGAGGAAGTGGAAGAAGTGGAGGAAGTGGAGGAAGTGGACAAAGTGGAGGAAGTGGACGATGGTGACGAACTGGAGGAAGTGGAGGAAGTTGAGGATATGGAAGAAGTCGAGCAAGTGGACGAAGTGGTCGAAGTAGACGAAGTTGACAAAGTGGGCGAATTGGACGAAGTCAAAATGTAAGAAGCGGACGAATTTGACGAAGTGGAGGAAGTGGAGGAAGTGGAAGAAATGGAGGTAGTTGAGGATGTGGTCGAAGTGGAGGAAGTGGAGGAAGTTACGAAAGTGGACAAAGTGGGCAAAGTTGAGGAAGTGGCGAAAGTTGACGAAGTGGAGGAAATGGAGGAAGTGGAGGAAGTGGAAGAAGTGGAGGAAGTGGATGAAGTGGTCGAAGTGGACGAACTGGAAGAAGTGGAGGAAGTGGAGAAAGCTGAGGAAGTGGACAAAGTGAACGAAGTGGAGGAGGTGGAGGAAGTGGAGGAAGTTGACGAAGTGGAGGAAGTGGAGAAGGTGGAGGAAGTTGACGAAGTGGACGAAGTGGTCGAAGTGATCGAAGGGGACGAAGTTTACGAAGTTGACGAAGCGGGCGAAGTTGACGAAGTGGACGAAGTGGACGAAGCGGACGAAGTGGAAGAAGTGGACGAAATTGAGGGAGTGGAGGAAGTGGACGAAGTTGACGAAGTGGAGGAAGTGGACGAAGTGGAGAAAGTGGATGAAGTGGAGGAAATTGACGAAGTGGAAGAATTTGAGGTAGTGGAGGAAGGGCACGATGGGGACGAAGTGGAGAAAGTCGAGGAACTGGAGGAAGAGGCAGAGTGGATGAAGTGATCGAAGTGGACGAAGTGGACGAAGCGGACGAAGTTAACAAAGTGGAGGAAGTGGAGGAAGTGGAGGAAGTGGTCGAAGTGGACGAACTGGAAGAAGTGAAAGAAGTGGAGAAAGTTGAGGAAGTTGAGGAAGTGGACAAACTGGAGGAAGTGGAGGAAGTTGACGAAGTGGACGAAGTGGACGAAAGGGACAAAGTGGAGGAAGTGGAGGAAGAGAACGAAGTGGACGATGTGGAGGAAATGGAGGAAGTGGATGAAGCAGAGGAAGTGAAGCAAGTTGAAGAAGAGGACGAAGCGGACGAAGCGGACGAAGAAGACGGTGTGGAGGAAGTGGACGAAGAGGAGGGGGTGGACGAAGGGGAGGAAATGGAGGAAGTGGACAAAGTGAACGAAATGGAGGACGTTGACGAAGTGGAGGAATTGGACGAAGTTGACGAAGTGGAGGAAGTGGACGAAGTTAACGAAGTGGAGGAAGTGGAGGAAGTGGAGGAAGTAGAGGAAGTGGACAAAGTGGACGAAGTTGGGGAATTGAGGAAGTGGAGGAAGTGGACGAAGTGGAGGATGTGGCCGAAGTGGACAGAGTGGACGGAGTGGAGGAAGTGAAGGAAGTGGAGGAAATTGAAGAAGTGGACAAGGATGACGAAGTGGACGTAGTGGAGGAAGTGGACGAAGTGTGGGAAGTGAACGAAGTGGACGAAGTTGACGAAGGGGAGGAAGTGGACGAAGTGAACGAGGCTGACGAAGTTGACGAAGTGGACGAAGTGGACGAAGTGCACGTAGTGGACGAAGTGCACGAAGAGGACGAAGTGGACGAAGTGGACAAAGTGGAGGAAGTTGGGGAAGTGGAGGAAGTGGACGAAGTGGCGAAGTTGAAGAAGTGGACGAAGTGGAAGAAGTGGAAGAAGGGGAGGAAATGGACGAAGTGGAGGAAGTTGAAAAAGTGGACGAAGTTGACGAGGTGGAAGAAGTGGAGGAAGTGAAGGAAGCGGACGAAGTTGACGAAGTGGAGGAAGTGATAGAAGTGGACGAAGTGGAGGAAGTCAAGGAAGTGGACGAAGTGGAGGAAGTGGATGAAGTGGAGGAAGTGGACAAATTGGAGGAAGTGAAGAAAGCGGACGAAGTTGACGAAGTGGAGGAAGTGAACGAAGTGAACGAGGCTGACGAAGTTGACGAAGTGGACGAAGTGGACGAAGTGCATGAAGTGGACGAAGTGCACGAAGAGGACGAAGTGGACAAAGTGGAGGAAGTTGGGGAAGTGGAGGAAGTGGACGAAGTTGAAGAAGCGGACGAAGTGGAAGAAGTGGAAGAAGTGGAGGAAATGGAGGAAGTGGAGGAAGTTGAAAAAGTGGACGAACTTGACGAGGTGGAAGAAGTGGAGGAAGTGAAGGAAGCGGACGAAGTTGACGAAGTGGAGGAAGTGGTAGAAGTGGACGAAGTGGAGGAAGTCGAGGAAGTGGACGAAGTGGAGGAAGAGGATGAAGTGGACAAATTGGAGGAAGTGGAGGAAGTTGACGAAGTGGACGAAACGGACGAAGTGGAGGAAGTTGACGAAGTGAAGGATGTGGAGGAAGTAGAGGAAGTTGAGGAAGCATAGCAAGTTGACGAAGTGGACGATGGGGACGAAGTGGAGGAAGTGGACGAAGTTGACGAAGTGGAGGAAGAGGACAAAGTGGGCGAAGTGGACCAAGTGGACGAAGTGGGCGAAGTGGACGAAGTGGTTGAAGTGGTCGAAGTAGATGAAACGGACGAACTTGATGAAGTTGACGAAGTGGGCGAAGTAGACGAAGCGGACGAAGTGGAAGAAGTGGAGGAAGTGGAGGAAGTTTACGAAGTGGACGAAGAGGTCGAAGTGGACGAAGTGGAGGAAGTTGAGGAAGAGGACGAAGCGAACGAAGAAGACGAAGTGGAGGAAGAGGAGGAAGAGGAGGAAGTTGACGAAGCGGAAGAAGTGGACGAAGTGGTGGAAGTGGAGGAAGCTGACGAAGTGGAAGAAGTGGACGAAGTTGAGGAAGAGGATGAAGTGGACGAAGTGGAAAAAGTGGAGGAAGTTGACGAAGTGGACGAAGTGGAGGAGGTGGACGAAGTGGAGGAAATGGAGGAAGTGGAGGAGGTGGACGAAGTGGACGAAGTGGAGGAAGGGGAGGAAGGGGACGAAGTGGACGAAGTAGACCAAGTGGACGAAGTGGACGGAGTGGAAGGAGTGGAGGAAGTGGAGGAACTGGAGGCAGTTGAAGAAGTGGACAAAGATGACGAAGTGGACGTAGTGGAGGAAGTGGACGAAGTGGAGGAAGTGTAGGAAGTGAACGAAGTGGACGAAGTGAACGAAGTTGACGAAGTGGAGGAAGTGGAGGAAGTGGACGAAGTAGAGGAAGTGGACGAAGTTGACGAAGTGGATGAAGTGGACGAAGTTGAGGAAGTGGAGGAAGTTAAAGAAGTGGACAAAGTGGAGGAAGTGGAGGAAATGGAGGAAGTGGAGCAAGTCGAGGAAGAGGACGAAGTGGAGGAAGTGGAGGAAATGGAGGAAGTCAAGGAAGAGGACGAAGTGGAAGAAGTAGGGGAAGTTAACGAAGCGGACGAAGAAGATGAAGTGGAGGAAAAGGACAAACTGGACGAAGCGGAAGAAGTGGACGAAGTTCAGGAAGTTGACGAAGTGGACGTAGTGGACCAAGTGGACGAAGTGCGCGAAGAGGACGAAGTGGGCAAAGTGGACCAAGTGGACGAAGTGGGCGAAGTGGTCGAAGTGGGCGAAGTGGACAAAGCGGATGAAATGGAAGAAGTGGACGAAGTTGACGACATGGAGGAAGTGGACGAAATGGAAGAAGTGGACGATGTTGACGAAGTAGGCGAAGTAGGCGAAGTGGACCAAGTGGACGAAGTGGGCGAAGTGGAAGAAGTGGACGAAGTGGTTGAAGTGGTCAAAGTGGGCGAAGTGGACGAAGCGGACGAAATGGAAGAAGCGGACTATGTTGACAAAGTAGAGGAAGCGGACGAAGTTGACGACGTAGAGAAAGTGGAGGAAATGGAGGAAGTGGAGGAAATGGAGGAAGTGGAGGAAATGGACGAAGTGGATGTAGAGGAGGAAGTGGAGGAAGTTGAGGAAGAGTACGAAGTGGACGAAGTGGAAGAAGTGGAAGAGGTGGAGGAAGTTGACGAAGCAAAAGAAGAAGACGAAGTGGAGGAAGAGGAGGAAGATGAAGAAGAGGACAAACTGGAAGAAGTGGACGAAGTGGAGGAAGTGGAGGAAGTTGACGAAGTGGATGAAGTGGAGTTAGTTGAGGAAGAGGACTAAGTGGACGAAGTGGAAGAGTGGAGGAAGTCGACGAAGTGTACGAATTGGACAAAGTTGACAAAGTTGACGAAGTTGACGAAGTGGATGAAGTGGAGGAGGTGGACAAAGTGGAGGAAATGGAGGAAGTGGACAAAGTGAACGAAATGGAGGAAGTTGACGAAGCAGAGGAATTGGAGGAAGTTGACGAAATGGAGGAAGAGGAGGAAGTGGAGGAAGTAGAGGAAGTGGAGGAAGTGGACGAAGTAGAGGAAGTGGACGAAGTCGACGAACTGGAAGAAGTGGAGGAAGTGGAGGAAGTTGAGGAAGTGGACGAAGTGGAGGACGTGGAGGAAGTGGACAATGTGGACGAAGTGGAGGAAATTGACGATGTGGAGAAAGTGGAAGAAGTCGAGGAAGTGGTTGAAGTGGACGAACTGGAAGAAGTGGAGGAAGTGGATGAAAGTGGAGGAAGTGGAGGAAATGGAGAAAGTGGAGGAAGTTGATGAAGTGGAAGAAGTGGAGGATGTGGAGGAAGTGGAGGAAGTGGAGAAAGTTGACGAAGTGGACGAAGTTGACGAAGTTCACGAAGTGGTCGAAGTGGAGGAAGGGGACGAAGTGGAGGAAGTGAACGAAGTTGACGAAGTGGAAGAAGTGGACGAAGTTGAGGAAGTGGAGGAAGTGGAAGAAATGGAGGAAATTGACCAAGTGGACGAAGTAGAGGAAGTGGAGGAAGTTGACAAAGAGGAAGTGGATGATGGGGACGAAGTGGAGGAAGTGGAGAAAGTGGAGAAAGTGGAGGAAATGGAAGAAGTCGAGGAAGTGGGCGAAGTGGACGAAGTGGACAAAGTGGACGAAGCGGTCGAAATGTAAGAAGCGGACGAAGTTGACGAAGTGGAGGAAGTGGAGGATGTGGAGGATATGGAGGAAGTGCAGGAAGTGGACGAAGCTGTCGAAATGTAAGAAGCGGACGAAGTTGACGAAGTGGAGGAAGTGGAGGATGTGGAGGATATGGAGGAAGTGGAGGAAGTGGACAAAGTTGACGAAGTGGAGGAAGTGGAGGAAGTGGAGGAACAGAAGGTAGTGGAGGAAATGGTCGAAGTCCACGAAGTGGACAAAGTGGACGAAGTGGTCGAAGTGGACGAAGTTGACGAAGTGGGCGAGGTGGAAGAAGTGGACGAAGTGGACGAAGTGGTCAAAATGTAAGAAGCGAACGAAGTTGATGAAGTGGAGGAAGTGGACGAAATGGAGGAAGTGGAGGAAGTTGACAAAGTTCACGAAGTGGAGGGAGTGGAAGAAGTGGAGGTAGTGGAGGAAGTGGTCGAAGTGGACGAAGTGGAAGAAGTGGACGAAGTTGAGGAAGATGAGGAAATGGACAAAGTGGACATAGTTGAGGAAGTGGAGGAAGTGGAGGATGTTGACGAAGTGGACGAAGTGGAGGAAGTAGAGGAAGTGGAAGAAGTGGAAGAAGTGGAGGAAGTGGAGGAAGTGGTCGAAGTGGAGGAAGAGGAGGAAGTGGAGGAAGTTGACGAAGTGGACGAAGTTCACGAAGCGTGCGAAGTGGACGAAGCGGACGGAGGGGAAGAAGTGGAAGAAATTGACGAAGTGGAGGAAGTGGACTAAGTTGACGAAGTGGAGGAAGAGCACGAAGTTGACGAAGTGGAGGAAGTGGAGGAAGTGGAAGAAGTGGAGGAAGTGGAGGAAGTGGACAAAGTGGAGGAAGTGGACGAAACGGAGGAAATTGACCAAGTGGACGAAGTGGAGAAAGTGGAGGAAGTGGACGATGGGGACGAACTGGAGGAAGTGGAGGAAGTTGAGGATATGGAAGAAGTCAAGCAAGTGGACGAAGTGGTCGAAGTGGACGAAGTTGACGAAGTAGGCGAATTGGACGAAGTGGACGAAGCGTTCAAAATGTAAGAAGCGGACGAATTTGACGAAGTGGAGGAAGTGGAGGAAGTGGAAGAAGTGGAGGTAGTGGAGGATGTGGTCGAAGTGGAGGAAGTGGAGGAAGTTACGGAAGTGCACAAAGTGGGCAAAGTTGAGGAAGTGGCGGAAGTTGACGAAGTGGAGGAAATGGAGGAAGTGGAGGAAGTGGAAGAAGTGGAGGAAGTGGATGAAGTGGTCGAAGTGGACGAACTGGAAGAAGTGGAGGAAGTGGAGAAAGCTGAGGAAGTGGACAAAGTGGACGAAGTGGAGGAGGTGGAGGAAGTGGAGGAAGTTGACGAAGTGGAGGAAGTGGAGAAAATGGAGGAAGTTGACGAAGTGGACGAAGTGGTCGAAGTGATCGAAGTGGACGAAGTTTACGAAGTTGACGAAGCGGGCGAAGTTGACGAAGTGGATGAAGTAGACGAAGCGGACGAAGTGGTCGAAGTGGACGAAGTTTACGAAGTTGACGAAGCGGGCGAAGCGGACGAAGCGGACGAAGTGGAAGAAGTGGACGAAATTGACGGAGTGGAGAAAGTGGACGAAGTTGACGAAGTGGCGGAAGTGGACGAAGTGAAGAAAGTGGATGAAGTGGAGGAAATTGACGAAGTGGAAGAAGTTGACGTAGTGGAGGAAGTGCACGATGGGGACGAAGTGGACGAAGCGGAAGAAATGGAAGAAGTGGACGAAGTTGACGAAGTGGACGAAGCGGACGAAGTTGACAAAGTGGAGGAAGTGGAGGAAGTGGACGAAGTGGAGGAAGTGGTCGTAGTGGACGAATTGGAAGAAGGGGACAAAGTGGAGAAAGTTGAGGAAGTGGACAAAGTGGAGGAAGTGGAGGAAGTTGACGAAGTGGACGAAGGGGACAAAGTGGAGGAAGTGGAGGAAGTGGAGGAAGAGAACGAAGTGGACGATGTGGAGGAAATGGAGGAAGTGGATGAAGCAGAGGAAGTGAAGCAAGTTGAGGAAGAGGACGAAGCGGACGAAGAAGACGGAGTGGAGGAAGTGGACGAAGAGGAGGAGGTGGACGAAGGGGAGGAAATGGAGGAAGTGGACAAAGTGAACGAAATTGAGGAAGTTGACAAAGTGGAGGAATTGGACGAAGTTGACGAAGTGGAGGAAGTGGACGAAGTTAACGAAGTGGAGGAAGTGGAGGAAGTAGAGGAAGTGGATGAAGTGGAGGATGTAGAGGAAGTGGACAAAGTGGTAGAAGTGGGGGAATTGAGGAAGTGGACGAAGTGGACGAAGTGGAGGATGTGGCCGAAGTGGCCGAAGTGGACGGAGTGGACGGAGTGGAGGAAGTGGAGGAAGTGGAGGAAGTTGAAGAAGTGGACAAGGATGACGAAGTGGACGTAGTGGAGGAAGTGGACGAAGTGTAGGAAGTGTAGGAAGTGAACGAAGTGGACGAAGTTGACGAAGTGGAGGAAGTGGACGAAGTGAACGAAGCTGACGAAGTTGACGAAGTGGAGGAAGTGGACGAAGTGAACGAAGCTGACGAAGTTGACGAAGTGGACGAAGTGCACGAAGTGGACGAAGTGCACGAAGAGGACGAAGTGGACAAAGTGGACAAAGTGGAGGAAGTTGGGGAAGTGGAGGAAGTGGACGAAGTTGAAGAAGTGGACGAAGTGGAAGAAGTGGAAGAAGTGGACGAAATGGAGGAAGTGGAGGAAGTTGAAGAAGTGGACGAAGTTGACGAGGTGGAAGAAGTGGAGGAAGTGAACGAAGCGGACGAAGTGGAGGAAGTGGTAGAAGTGGACGAAGTGGAGGAAGTCGAGGAAGTGGACGAAGTGGAGGAAGGGGATGAAGTGGAGGAAGTGGACAAATTGGAGGAAGTGGAGGAAGTTGACGAAGTAGACGAAACGGACGAAGTTGAGGAAGTTGACGAAGTGGAGGATGTGGAGGAAGTAGAGGAAGTTGAGGAAGCATAGGAAGTTGACGAAGTGGACGATGGGGACGAAGTGGAGGAAGTGGACGAAGTTGATGAAGTGGAGTGATGAGAGGGTCGCACCTCCCAACAAAAATTGTGCATAAACGAATGCAGTATAGACTAGGAAGTGACTCCTAGGTCGTCTCTCAAGGACCAATTTTGGTTCAGTCTCAGATCACACACGGAAAAAGGGGGGGTTTTGTGATTTTTTGGTTGCGGTAAAATTAAATTAACTGGAAATTAAATAAAACACGACCGAATTAAAAACGGCGAAGTAAATTTCAAAACAGTAAAAACCGAACAGTAAAAGACATCAAAATCAAATATACGCGAAACATTAAACGTGCAGAAAGCGTAAAACATTAACGCATAATTAAAAGCACAGTAAAAACAAACAGTTAAAATTTAAATCGCAAACAAACAACATCAGGGATTAAATCGCAGTAGAATCAATTACAACAGCTAAATAAAAACGGTAAACTGATCTGGAAATTTTAACAATAGAAAACGAAACCAACTTTGCATTGAATTTAAATTGTGCAATAATTTAGTAAAGCAAACAAGAAAATTAGAATTGAAACATGCACACCACTTTGCCTCAACCGTAGTCCTCCATCAGAGTGTTTCCTCCTTCACGTTCCAACTCTTGGTGTTCAGCATTCTCTCGGTCTTGCTCTCCTTCCAAACTCTCTACTATCTACTCCTACTCTACTCATTGAAACGTACACTGCTGAAAAGTTACACCACACTACCCATTGGAACTACACTACTGGAGCTCCATCCTACACTACTGCCTCTCTTCTACTGGAGCCTAAAAACTACTAGAACCCTCGGCAACTCACACGGCTCTCTGCCCCTAAAATACCATGCACACCTATTACTCTCAATTGCAAAAGAGTTCATTTTCTTCTTCAAAACATTAACACCGCACATGTATATATTAATTAAAGAAAGACAATAAAAGATATCTCACTACTGGGTTAGTACATTCCATTCTCCAAGAAAATAATTGTTTAACCTTCCTCCATGTGTGCAGCCGTGACAGCATTGGAATCTAAAGAATAAAAGAGTATTAAATGCAAAAGTGTTGAATCCTTGTTCATTCAATGAAAAGCTAAATGAAACGTTCCAGCCCTTGCAAAAAAAATAAAATCGGAAAAGTATCTCTCATTCCTCATGAAACCAGCGTGTGGTGGCTGGCGCATGCCCCACATCCATCTCCTTTTTTTTTTTTAATTGAAGTGTGTTGCAGCTTGAATAAATCTATCACTCCCAAAATCAATCATGTGCTTTCTTTGCTACTACCCGTAACCCTCCATGCTTTCTTTCTTTCTTCCGCTCTACTCACTTCCCCTGTTATACCATGAACGTGGCAGGGTAGACGAAGTGGAGGACTTGGACGAAGTGGAGGAAGTTTACGAAGTGGACGAAGTGGATGTAGAGGTCGAAGTGGATGAAGTTGAAGATGTTGACGAAGTGGAGGAAGTGGAGGAAGTGGAGGAAATGGAGGAAGTGGAGGACGTGGAGGAAGTGGTCGAAGTGGACGAACTGGAAGAAGTGGAGGAAGTGGACGAAGTTGAGGAAGTGGACAAAGTGGAGGTAGTGGAGGAAGTGAGGAAGTTGAGGAAGTGGAGGATGTGGAGGATGTGGAGGAAGTTGAGGAAGTGGAGGAAGTGGAGGAAGTTGACGAAGTGGAGGATGTGGAGTAAGTGGAGGAAGTGGAGGAAGGAGGAAATTAAGGAAGCGGAGGAAGTTGACGAAGTGGACGATGGGGACGAAGTGGAGAAAGTGGACGAAGTGGACGAAGTTGACGAAATTGACGAGGTGGAGGAAGTGGACGAAGTTGACGAAGTGGACCAACTGGACAAAGTGGAGAAAGTGGATGAAGTGGAGAAAATTGACGAAGTGGACGAAGTTGAGGAAGCCAAGGAAGTGCACGACGGGGGCTAGGTGGAGCAAGTCGAGGAACTGGAGGAAGAGGACGAAGTGGATGAAGTGGTCGAAATGGACGAAGTCGGCGAAGTGGACGAAGCGGACGAAGTTGACGAAGTGGAGGAAGTGGAGGAAGTGGATGAGGTGAAGGAAGTGAAGGAAGTGGAGGAAGTGGAGGAAGTGGACGAAGTGGACGAAGTGGAGCAAGTGAAGGAAGTTGACGAAGTGGAGGAAGTGGAGGATGTGGAGGAAGGGGAAGAAGTGGAGGAAGTGGTGGAAGTGGACGAACTGGAAGAAGTGAAGGAAATGTAGAAAGTTGAGGAAGTTGAGGAAGTGGACAAAGTGGAGGAAGTAGAAGAAGTGGAGGAAGTTGACGAAGTGGACGAAGTGGAGGAAGTAAAGGAAGTGGGGGAAGTTGACGAAGTGGACTAAGTGGACGAAGGGGAAAAAGTGGAGGAAGTGGACCAGGTGGAAGAAGAGAACAAAGTGGACGAAGTGGAGGAAATGGAGGAAGTGGACGAAGTGGATGAAGCAGAGGAAGTGGAGGAAGTTGAGGAAGAGGACGAAGCGGATGAAGAAGACAAAGTGAAGGAAGAGGAGGAAGAGGACGAAGTGGACAAAGCGGAAGAAGTGGAGGAAGTGGTGGAAGTGGAGCAAGGTGACGAAGTGGACAAAGTTGAGGAAGAGGACGAAGTGGAGGAAGTGGAAAAAGTTGAGGAAGAGGACGAAGTGGAGGAAGTTGACGAAGTTGACGAAGTGGACGAAGTTGACGAAGTGGAGGAAGTGGAGAAGGTGGACGAAGTGGACGAAATGGAGGAAGTGGACAAAGTGAACGAAATAGAGGACGTTGACGAAGTGGGGGAATTGGACAAGGTTGACGAAGTGGAGGAAGTGGACGAAGTTGACGAAGTGGAGGAATTGGACGAAGTGGAGGAAGTAGAGGAAGTGGAGGAAGTGGAGGAAGTGGACGACGTGGAGGAAGGGGACGAAGTGGAGGAAGGGGACGAAGTGGGCGAAGTAGACCAAGTGGACGAAGTGGACGGAGTGGAAGGGGTGGAGGAAGTGGACGAAGTGGAGGAGGTGTGGGAAGTGAACGAAGTGGACGAAGTGGACAAAGTGGTAGAAGTTGAGGAAGTGGAGGAAGTTGAGGAAGTGAATGAAGTTAACGAGGTGGAAGATGTTGAGGAAGTGGAGGAAATGGACGAAGTGGAAGTTGTGGAGGAAGTGGAGGAAGTTGAAGAAGTGGACGAAGATGTTGAAGTGGACGCAGTGAAGGAATTGGAGGAAGTGGAGGAAGTGTAGGAAGTGGAGGAAGTGGAGGAGGTTGAGGAAGTGGAGGAAGTTGAATAAGTGGACGAAGTTGACGATGTGCACGATATGGAGGAAGTACACGAAGTGGAGGAAGTGGACGAAGTTGACGATGTGGACGAAGTCAACGAGGTGGATGAAGTTGACAAAGTGGACGAAGTGGAGCAAGTCGACGAAGTGGAGGAAGTTTACGACGTGGACGAAGTGGACGTAGAGGTCGAAGTGGACGAAGTTGACGAAGTGGGCCAAGTGGACGAACTGGAGGACGAGGAGGAAGTGGTGGAAATTGAGGAAGTGGAGGAAGTGGAGGATGTGGAGGATGTGGAGGAAGTTGACGAAGTGGAGGAAGTGGACGAAGTTGACGAAATGGACGAAGTTGACGAAGTGGACGAAGTGGAGGAGGTGGACAAAGTGGAGGACGTGGACAAAGTGAACGAAATGGAGGATGTTGACGAAGTGGAGGAATTGGACGAAGTTGACGATGTGGTGGAAGTGGAGGAAGTGGAGGAAGTGGACGAATTGGACGAAGTGGAGGAAGTGGAGGAAGTAGAGGAAGTGGAGGAAGTGGAGGAAGTGGAGGAAGTGGAGGAAGTGGAGGAAGTGGAGGAAGGGGACGAAGTGGACGAAGTAGACCAAGTGGACGAAGTGGACAGAGTGGAAGGAATGGAGGAAGTGGAGGAAGTTGTAGAAGTGGACAAAGATGATGAAGTGGACGTAGTGGAGGAAGTGGGCGAAGTGGAGGAAGTGTAAGAAGTGAACGGAGTCGACGAAGTGGACGAAGTGGAGCAAGTGGACGAAGTTGACGACGTAGAGGAAGTGGACGAAGTTGAAGAAGTGGAGGAAGTGGAGGAAGTGTTGGAAATTGAAGAAGTGGAGGAAGATGACGAAGATGAATAAGTGGAAGAAGTGGACGAAGTGTAGGAAGTGGACAAAGTAGAGGACGTGGACGAAGTGGATGAAGTTGACGAAGTGGTAGAAGTGGAAGTTGACGAGGAAGTTGAAGAAAGAGGACAAAGTGAACGAAGTGGAAGAAGTGGATGAAGTGGAGGAAGTGGAAGAAGTTGAAGAAGTGGACGAAGTGGAGGTAGTGGAAGAAGTGGAGGAAGTTGACGAAATGTACGAAGTGGAGGAAGTTGACGAGGTGGACGATGGGGACGACGTGGACGAAGTGGACGATGGGGACAAAGTGGACGAAGTGGAAGAAGTGGAGGAAGTTGAGGAAGTGGACGAAGGGGACGAACTTGACGAAGTTGACGAAATGGGCGAAGTGGACGAAGCGGACGAAGTGGAAGAAGTGGAGGAAGTGGAGGAAGTTTACAAAGTGGACGAAGAGGTCGAAGTGGACGAAGTAGAAGAGGTGGAAAGTGGAGGAAGTGGAGTAAGTGGACGAAGTGGACGAAGTGGGGGAAGTGGACGAAGTTGACGAAGTGGACGAAGTGGATGAAGAGCCCGAAGTGGACGAAGTGGAGAAAATGGAGGAAGTTGACGACGTGGAGGAAGTGGAGGAAGTCGACGAAGTGGAGGAAGTTTACGAAGTGGACGAAGTGGACGTAGAGGTCAAAGTGGACGAAGTGGGCCAAGTGGACGAAGTGGTGGACGAGGAGGAAGTGGTGGAAATGGAGGAAGTGGAGGAAGTGGAGGATGTGGAGGATGTGGAGGAAGTTGACGAAGTGGAAGAAGTGGAGGAAGTTGACGAAGTGGACAAAGTGGAGGACGTGGACGAAGTGGACGAAGTGGAGGACGTGGACAAAGTGAACGAAATGGAGGATGTTGACGAAGTGGAGGAATTGGACGAAGTTGACGAATTGGACGAAATTGACGACGTGGTGGAAGTGGAGGAAGTGGACAAAGTGGACGAATTGGACGAAGTGGAGGAAGTGGAGGAAGTGGAGGAAGGGGACGAAGTGGACGAAGTAGACCAAGTGGACGAAGTGGACAGAGTGGAAGGAGTGGAGGAAGTGGAGGAAGTGGAGAAAGTTGAAGAAGTGGACAAAGATGATGAAGTGGACGTAGTGGAGGAAATGGGCGAAGTGGAGGAAGTGTAGGAAGTGAACGGAGTCGACGAAGTGGACGAAGTGGAGGAAGTGGACGAAGTAGACGAAGTTGACGACGTAGAGGAAGTGGACGAAGTTGAAGAAGTGGAGGAAGTGGAGGATGTGTTGGAAATTGAAGAAGTGGAGGAAGATGACGAAGATGAATAAGTGGAAGAAGTGGACGAAGTGTAGGAAGTGGACAAAGTAGAGGACGTGGACAAAGTGGATGAAGTTGACGAAGTGGTAGAAGTGGTAGTTGACGAGGAAGTTGAAGAAGTGGACGAAGTTGACGAGGTGGAAGAAGTGGAGGAAGTGAAGGAAGCGGACGGAGTTGACGAAGTGGAGGAAGTGGTAGAAGTGGACGAAGTGGTAGAAGTGGAGGAAGTGGACGACGTGGACGAAGTGGAGGAAGTGGAGGAAGTCGACAAAGTGGAGGAAGTTTACGAAGTGAACGAAGTGGAGTAGAGGTCGAAGTGGACGAAGTTGACGATGTTGACGAAGTGGGTGAAGTGGAGGAAGTGGAGGAAGTGGACGAAGTGGATGAAGCAGTGGAAGTGGAGGAACTTGAGGAAGAGGACGAAGCAGACGAAGAAGACGAAGTGGAGGAAGAGGACGAAGAGGACGAAGAGGACAAAGTGTACGAAGCGGAAGAAGTGGACGAAGTGGTGGAAGTGGAGGAAGGTGATGAAGTGGACGAAGTTGACGAAGTTGAGGAAGAGGACAATGAGGACGAAGTGGAAAAAGTGGAGGAAGTGGAGGAAGTTGACGAAGTGGACGAAGTTGATGAAGTGGACGAAGTGGAGGAGGTGGACGAAGTGGAGGAAATGGAGGAAGTGGACAAAGTGAACGAAATGGAGGACCTTGACGAAATGGAGGAACTGGACGAAGTTGACGAACTGGAGGAAGTGGAGGAAGTTAACGAAGTGGAGGAATTGGAGGAAGTGGAGCAAGTGAAGGAAGTTGACGAAGTGGAGGAAGTGGACGAAGTGGAGGAATTGGAGGAAGTGGAGCAAGTGAAGGAAGTTGACGAAGTGGAGGAAGTGGAAGAAGTGGGGGACGTGGAGTGATGAGTCAATATTTTATTCACTTCACTTAGTTTATTGTACCGAATTTAATCGGGGAATTGTGCTTAATTGTCCGGTATTTTCCCGTTTTTGCTAATTGTGCTTAATT
This sequence comes from Vigna nakashimae, assembly GCA_034642375.1. Lineage (NCBI taxonomy): Eukaryota > Viridiplantae > Streptophyta > Magnoliopsida > Fabales > Fabaceae > Vigna > Vigna nakashimae. The sequence goes on from CM067765.1 coordinate 35,330,781, forward strand.
TGACCAAAAATTCTTATTTTAATTAATTTGAATTATTTGGACTAATTATTTGCATTATTAATTGTAGGGAAATTATTGGATATTATTTGGGACATTTGGAGGTCAAAAGAAAATGCCACATCAAATATATTTTGAAATAAAATGAAAGAGAGGTGTGGATTTAAATTATGGGAGTGCACATGGAGATGGACTTGATTGGAGAATTCTTTTTGGAGTGTGTAAACCGAGAAGCTTGATGGAATAAGGGTGTCAGGGAGAAGCACATTTGATTCATGCTAATTTATTTTGCTTGTGGCCCACTTGTTGGCTCATTTTACGTGGAAGCAAAATCCACACACGGTCAAAGCATGCGGCCCACACAAGAAGATGCTGTCCAGTGTTGGAAGGGAGGTGCACGAAGAAGGAGCAGCAAGCTTGCAGGGGTGTAGGAAGGAAAAAGAGGAGTCCACGGTCCAAGCAGCTTCCGTCCAGCAAGTGAAGAAGCACACGGCAGCAGCAGCACTCCACGCGTAAGGGGCTGGACAGATGGCACATCCAACAGCGGTCCAGCAGATGGCTTCATGCATCCAACAAAGGGAGCGTCCAGCAAGGCTCATGACACATCTGGCCTCCACGGGGGTGCATCCAGCTTCAACAATGGTGGCCCAACAGCACACTGCAGCCACGTCCTTAAAGGAAGAAGCACCCGGAAGAAGTGGTCCAGCCTGGGAGCTCCCGTCCAGCAAGCAGCTGCACACGTCCAGGAGAGAAAGGTGGTGCAACAAGAAATAATTGGGGAGCTGCGTGCTTAATTTATTAGAAGGAAGGAGGTGTCACGGCCCACGTCTGGAAGCACATCACGACCCAACCCTTGTGCCTTCCAGCGTCCAGCTTTGAAGAGAAATGGTGTGACGGGTTGCACATCCTGGAGGTGCCACGGTCCAGCAGAGAAAAGCAATTTGGAGGTGCAGCCAGCAAAGGAGAAAGCACGCACCTTCACGCCCACGGTCCAGCTTGGATTTTAGGGAAGACTTTCTTCCATTCAGCAGCCGCCAATCATCACGCATGAGCGTTGAGGATGGAGGGTTACGGGTGATTGAGGTGCTCTCGGTTGGGGGGCTGGAGTTTTGGAAAAGATGGTGGAGGGGAGCAGTGTAGCGTAGTGCAGGGTAGTGTAGGGTAGTGCAGTCCAGTAAGAGAGCAGCCGCCACTTGAAGAAAGTAGATTTTTCTTTCTTAGTTTTTTGGTTGAACCATGTTTATGCTGTTGGATTTTGGATGAAATTGAGAAACACTTTTACTTGTTCCATAGGCTAGACGCACATAGCTATTTACTTCTTGGTGATTCATATTTTCTTTCAATTTGAGAAGCAAGCTGGTACCTTTTCTTTGCTGGAAAAGCGGTGCTTTACTTTGACGGGGGCTGAAACGTTGCTTTTTAGTTTTTGATTGAATGAACAAGGATTCAACACTTTTGCATTTAATACTCTTTTATGCTTTAGATTCCAATGCTGTCACGGGTGCACACATGGAGGAAGGTTAAACATTTATTTTCTTGGAGAATGGAATGTACTAACCGTGAGATATCTTTTATTGTCTTTCTTTAATTAATATATACATGTGCGGCGTTAATGTTTTGAAGAAGAAAATGAACTCTTTTGCAATTGAGAGTAATAGGTGTGCATGGTATTTTAGGGGCAGAGAGCCGTGTGAGTTGCTGAGGGTTCTAGTAGTTTTTAGGCTCAAGTAGAAGAGAGGTAGTAGTGTAGGATGGAGCTCCAGCAGTGTAGTTCCAATGGGTAGTGTGGTGTAACTTTTCAGCAGTGTCCGTTTCAATGAGTAGAGTAGGAGTAGATAGTAGAGAGTTTGGAAGGAGAGCAAGACCGAGAGAATGCTGAACACTAGGAGCTGGAACGTGAAGGAGGAAACACTCTGATGGAGGACTACGGTTGAGGCAAAGTGGTGTGCATGTTTCAATTTTAATTTTCTTGTTTGCTTTACTAAATTATTGCACAATTTAAATTCAATGCAAAGTTGGTTTCGTTTTCTATTGTTAAAATTTCCAGATCAGTTTACCGTTTTTGTTTAGCTGTTGTAATTGATTCTACTGCAATTTAATCCCTGATGTTGTTGTCTGCGATTTAAATTTTAACTGTTTGTTTTTACTGATGTTTTTAATTATGCGTTAATGTTTTACGTTTTATGCACGTTTAATGTTTCGCGTATATTTGATTTTGATGTCTTTTACCGTTCGGTTTTTGCTGTTTTGAAATTTACTTCGCCGTTTTTAATTCGGTCGTGTTTTATTTAGTTTCCAGTTGATTTAATTTTACCGCAACCAAAAAAATCTCAAAACCCCCCTTTTTCCGTGTGTGATCTGAGACTGAACCGCAATATTGGTCCTTGAGAGACGACCTAGGAGTCACTTCCTAGTCTATACTGCATTCTTTTATGCAAAAACTTTTGTGGGAGGTGCGACCCTCTCACCAAAATGGCGCCGCTGCCGGGGACCAATGGTTCAGTCTTAGGTCTTTTTGTTGTGTTTGTGTGTGTTGTGTTTTGTCTTGTGTTGTGATGTGATGTGATGTGATGTGATGTTCTGTTTTGTGTGTGCGTGTTGCATGTATAAATGTGTTGTGTTTTATTTGTTTCGTAATTTGTAGTATTTTTCTTTTTCCATGTCTACCTATTTTGATTTCGTGAATACTGTTTGTTTTGCTAGTGCCTCTGATTATGATTCTCCTTCTGCATGTTACTCTGATTGTAATTCATATTCTGCTGATGTCTATGTTGAGAACAATATGACTCATCCTCTAATTTTTGAGAGTGCTCTTAGTGAGCCGGTTTCACTTAAGGAGGATGATCTTCATTGCGATCTCACCCCTGGACTGATACATTTGCTGCCTAAGTTTCATGGTTTTGCAGGAGAATGCCCACACAGACATTTGGAGGAGCTCCACCTCATGTGCTCTTCAATGAAGCCTCCAGATGTCCCTCTTGATTACATTTTCTTGAGCGCATTTCCGCATTCATTACAAGGAGCAGCTAAGGATTGGAATGACTCTCTTCCTCTGAGATCCGTTACCGATTGGGGATATCTTGAGCATCAGTTTCTGAGAAAATTTTCCCCTGTGCAGTATGCTTACAGCAACGGTCTTGGATGGAATGACCCTACCTTGGGATGGTATGATGCTCCACAGCATCAATATCAAGAACTACCATTCCAGAGTACTTTTATGCCTCCACCAGTCCAGCAATACGAGAGTCAGCAGTATAGTGCTCTTGCCGAAATAGCTCCTCAGCCTTCTACTTCTGAGCCTACATTGAAGGAGTTGGTGGAGCAGATGACCATGCAGAACCTTCAGTTTCGGCAAGAGAACATGCAGTTCCAACAAGAAATAGGAGCTGCCATTCAGAGTGTGACTGATCAGATAGGGCAGATGGCCACTCAACTCACTGAAGAACAGTCTCAAGATTCAGAGTTACCATTTCAGACTGTTCAGATTCCAGATGATGATGATAGTGGCATCAACATAGAAGATGGGGAGAAGAGTCATGAGCTTACTACTGTGCCATCTACTTTCCCATCATCCTATGTCCCTACCCTTGCACCTGAGGAGAGTGATGAATATTTTGAGGAGCAGGCAGAAATAGGCAGTAACCCTGAACCAGGTAGACCGCCTTCATCTTCCCACACTTTAGCAATCTTCAAGGAAGAGGAGGTAAGCATACCTCAATTTGATTATGTTGATGATTATGTTATTGAGAGGTATGCTGATGATTGTATTGTTGATGAGTATGTTTTTAATTCTTCCTCTCTGCATGATGAGAATCAATTTTTGATATCAAATTCGTATGTTTATTCTCCATGCACTGAACATGAATCTGAGTCTGTGGTTGATATTGTTTCTGAATTTAAAATTGATTCATGTTCTGAGGATGTATCTGAGGTTCAGTCTGATAAATTGAGATTGGGTGTTGTACCTCTGCATGTCATTTCTTTGGAGCCACATTGCACTAACCGTGTTGCAGGAGGTACACATGAATTTGACCAACATGCACCCACAGTGGAAGGAAAAGGTGCTTACATACACACTAGTTTCAACATCAATAGGCACCAGCTGAACCCGCTCATCAACAATCACTTCTTCTTAGATCCAGCTGTGGATGATATTTCCCTGCTTGATCAAATCTGGAGGATGAAGCAATTCTTCCTCAAAACTTCCTTGCTGGATCCTGTGGTGGAAGACATCTCCCTGAAAGTCCAAAATTGGCAACTGCCACCATGATCAGGGGAGTTTCCTTTCTCTCTTCTCCCCCTTTCCCTACTTTTATTGCACTTGTCCATGATTTGTTCACTGTTTTGATTTCTGATCTTATGCTTATGACACATTGAGGACACTGTGTAGTTTAAGTGTGGTCTATTGGGGGAGATTTTTTTTTATTTTTCTTTGTTAGTTTTTGTTTTCTTGGTTAATTTTTTTTCTTTTCTAGGTTATTTTTGTCGCGTCTTGTGTACAGTTTTACATGTTTCTCTTGATTTTTGGACTTTGATTAGGTTGTAGATGTGTCTTTCACTTCATTGATACTCTGAGATGTTGGATTCCTTGCTTTTCTTTGCTTGGAAGATGATCATGATGTTTGAGAGTTGAATTGATTATGACATAAATGCCCTGTGTGAGAATTTGAGCCACTTGATGTTCTTTCTTGTGTGTGATATTGTCTCTTGATTGCTTGCACATATGCCTTGGCTTGACTCTTGTTGATAGTTCTTGATTGATATGCATGTTTGGAAGTGATAAAGGCAATTTTGTTCTTGAGCCTCTCTAACCAAATAAGCTTACCTTGTTTTAATTCTTTGATAACCCATTTTGAGCCTATACTTTCCACCATTTCCTTGTTTTGAAGCTCATACACTAGCCCTAAGTGAAAAACCAATATTACCTTAACCTTAGGGAATTTTGGAGCTTTGGAAGTGTTTTGGGAACAAGTGTGGTCTCCTTGGGGTTTCTGATGAATTGGTTGGTTGGGTCCTCTTCTTGTTTTATGTTTGTAAATATGTTGTGTATCTTGTCTCTTATAGTTGTGTGCTAAAGAGAGAAAAGAAAAGAGATAGGATGAAAAAAAAAGTAGAGAAAAATGAGAAAAATAAAAAAAAAATTTGTGAATAATGGAGTCAAGAAGAGGATTGAATTAGAGGTTTTGGGTGTGAGTTGACTATGTTTACACTTGTTCCCCATTGCTCCTCTATTTCTTTTGGTTTGTAACTTCTCATCCATATTTATCCTCCCTTGTCCTTGGCCCCATTACATCCATTAAGACCTTTTGATGTGAACATGCATATGTTTTGAGTGTTGATATTAGAGGCTTGCCAAGTTTGTTGTTGTTTGCTTTCTTGAGTGCATTGAGTTGAAATTGCTTACCGTAGACACTTGAGAGAAACACTGATAGTGCATCTGTGATGTTCTGTTGCTTTTGATTCACCTCTTGAGCTGATTGATCATTTTGCCATGTCTTGAATTGCTTGGATAATTTCATGAGTATCTGATTTCTCTGATTGATTTTGTGTTGGATATTGTCTACTTCCTTTCTCTGTCCAGATTCCTGGAGAACTGTGTAATTCTGTTTCTGTCCTTGTTGAGTCTTTGTTTTCTATATGGTGAGTCTGTGTCACCTTCCTAAAAGTCCTTTGAACTATTCCTTGATCTGCGTCTTGATTTTGCCCAGGAGTGCAAAAGACTAAGTGTGGTCTATTTTGATGAGTCAATATTTTATTCACTTCACTTAGTTTATTGTACCGAATTTAATCGGGAAATTGTGCTTAATTGTCCGGTATTTTCCCGTTTTTGCTAATTGTGCTTAAGTTGACCAAAAATTCTTATTTTAATTAATTTGAATTATTTGGACTAATTATTTGCATTATTAATTGTAGGGAAATTATTGGATATTATTTGGGACATTTGGAGGTCAAAAGAAAATGCCACATCAAATATATTTTGAAATAAAATGAAAGAGAGGTGTGGATTTAAATTATGGGAGTGCACATGGAGATGGACTTGATTGGAGAATTCTTTTTGGAGTGTGTAAACCGAGAAGCTTGATGGAATAAGGGTGTCAGGGAGAAGCACATTTGATTCATGCTAATTTATTTTGCTTGTGGCCCACTTGTTGGCTCATTTTACGTGGAAGCAAAATCCACACACGGTCAAAGCATGCGGCCCACACAAGAAGATGCTGTCCAGTGTTGGAAGGGAGGTGCACGAAGAAGGAGCAGCAAGCTTGCAGGGGTGTAGGAAGGAAAAAGAGGAGTCCACGGTCCAAGCAGCTTCCGTCCAGCAAGTGAAGAAGCACACGGCAGCAGCAGCACTCCACGCGTAAGGGGCTGGACAGATGGCACATCCAACAGCGGTCCAGCAGATGGCTTCATGCATCCAACAAAGGGAGCGTCCAGCAAGGCTCATGACACATCCGGCCTCCACGGGGGTGCATCCAGCTTCAACAATGGTGGCCCAACAGCACACTGCAGCCACGTCCTTAAAGGAAGAAGCACCCGGAAGAAGTGGTCCAGCCTGGGAGCTCCCGTCCAGCAAGCAGCTGCACACGTCCAGGAGAGAAAGGTGGTGCAACAAGAAATAATTGGGGAGCTGCGTGCTTAATTTATTAGAAGGAAGGAGGTGTCACGGCCCACGTCTGGAAGCACATCACGACCCAACCCTTGTGCCTTCCAGCGTCCAGCTTTGAAGAGAAATGGTGTGACGGGTTGCACATCCTGGAGGTGCCACGGTCCAGCAGAGAAAAGCAATTTGGAGGTGCAGCCAGCAAAGGAGAAAGCACGCACCTTCACGCCCACGGTCCAGCTTGGATTTTAGGGAAGACTTTCTTCCATTCAGCAGCCGCCAATCATCACGCATGAGCGTTGAGGATGGAGGGTTACGGGTGATTGAGGTGCTCTCGGTTGGGGGGCTGGAGTTTTGGAAAAGATGGTGGAGGGGAGCAGTGTAGCGTAGTGCAGGGTAGTGTAGGGTAGTGCAGTCCAGTAAGAGAGCAGCCGCCACTTGAAGAAAGTAGATTTTTCTTTCTTAGTTTTTTGGTTGAACCATGTTTATGCTGTTGGATTTTGGATGAAATTGAGAAACACTTTTACTTGTTCCATAGGCTAGACGCACATAGCTATTTACTTCTTGGTGATTCATATTTTCTTTCAATTTGAGAAGCAAGCTGGTACCTTTTCTTTGCTGGAAAAGCGGTGCTTTACTTTGACGGGGGCTGAAACGTTGCTTTTTAGTTTTTGATTGAATGAACAAGGATTCAACACTTTTGCATTTAATACTCTTTTATGCTTTAGATTCCAATGCTGTCACGGGTGCACACATGGAGGAAGGTTAAACATTTATTTTCTTGGAGAATGGAATGTACTAACCGTGAGATATCTTTTATTGTCTTTCTTTAATTAATATATACATGTGCGGCGTTAATGTTTTGAAGAAGAAAATGAACTCTTTTGCAATTGAGAGTAATAGGTGTGCATGGTATTTTAGGGGCAGAGAGCCGTGTGAGTTGCTGAGGGTTCTAGTAGTTTTTAGGCTCAAGTAGAAGAGAGGTAGTAGTGTAGGATGGAGCTCCAGCAGTGTAGTTCCAATGGGTAGTGTGGTGTAACTTTTCAGCAGTGTCCGTTTCAATGAGTAGAGTAGGAGTAGATAGTAGAGAGTTTGGAAGGAGAGCAAGACCGAGAGAATGCTGAACACTAGGAGCTGGAACGTGAAGGAGGAAACACTCTGATGGAGGACTACGGTTGAGGCAAAGTGGTGTGCATGTTTCAATTTTAATTTTCTTGTTTGCTTTACTAAATTATTGCACAATTTAAATTCAATGCAAAGTTGGTTTCGTTTTCTATTGTTAAAATTTCCAGATCAGTTTACCGTTTTTGTTTAGCTGTTGTAATTGATTCTACTGCAATTTAATCCCTGATGTTGTTGTCTGCGATTTAAATTTTAACTGTTTGTTTTTACTGATGTTTTTAATTATGCGTTAATGTTTTACGTTTTATGCACGTTTAATGTTTCGCGTATATTTGATTTTGATGTCTTTTACCGTTCGGTTTTTGCTGTTTTGAAATTTACTTCGCCGTTTTTAATTCGGTCGTGTTTTATTTAGTTTCCAGTTGATTTAATTTTACCGCAACCAAAAAAATCTCAAAACCCCCCTTTTTCCGTGTGTGATCTGAGACTGAACCGCAATATTGGTCCTTGAGAGACGACCTAGGAGTCCCTTCCTAGTCTATACTGCATTCTTTTATGCAAAAACTTTTGTGGGAGGTGCGACCCTCTCACCATGGAGGAAGTGGTCGAAGTGGACAAACTGGAAGAAGTTAAGGAAGTGGAGAAAGTTGAGGAAGTGGACAGAGTGGAGGAAGTAAAAGAAGTGGAGGAAGTGGAGGAAGTTGACGAAGTGGAGGAAGTGGAGGAAGTAGAGGAAGTGGAGCAAGTTGACGAAGTGGAGGAAGTGGAGGAAGTTGACGAAGTGGACGAAGTGGAGGACGTGGACGAAGTGGACGAAGTGGACGAAGTGGAGGACGTGGACAAAGTGAACGAAATGGAGGATGTTGACGAAGTGGAGGAATTGGTCGAAGTTGACGAATTGGACGAAATTGACGAAGTGGTGGAAGTGGAGGAAGTGGACGAAGTGGACGAATTGGACGAAGTGGAGGAAGTGGAGTAAGTAGAGGAAGTGGAGGAAGCGGAGGAAGTGGACGAAGTGGACGAAGTGGAGGAAGGGGACGAAGTTGAGGAAGTGGACAAAGTGGAGGTAGTGGAGGAAGTGAGGAAGTTGAGGAAGTGGAGGATGTGGAGGATGTGAAGGAAGTTGAGGAAGTGGAGGAAGTTGACGAAGTGGAGGATGTGGAGTAAGTGGAGGAAGTGGAGGAAGTGGAGGAAATTAAGGAAGCGGAGGAAGTTGACGAAGTGGACGATGGGGACGAAGTGGACGAAGTTGACGAAATTGACGAGATGGAGGAAGTGGACGAAGTTGACGAAGTGGACGAAGTTGACGAAGTGGACCAACTGGACAAAGTGGAGAAAGTGGATGAAGTGGAGAAAATTGACGAAGTGGACGAAGTTGAGGAAGCCAAGGAAGTGCACGACGGGGGCTAGGTGGAGCAAGTCGAGGAACTGGAGGAAGAGGACGAAGTGGATGAAGTGGTCGAAATGGACGAAGTGGGCGAAGTGGACGATGAGGACGAAATGGAAGAAGTGGACGAAGCGGACGAAGTTGACGAAGTGGAGGAAGTGGAGGAAGTGGATGAGGTGGAGGAAGTGAAGGAAGTGGAGGAAGTGGAGGAAGTGGACGAAGTGGAGCAAGTGAAGGAAGTTGACGAAGTGGAGGAAGTGGAGGATGTGGAGGAAGGGGAAGAAGTGGAGGAAGTGGTAGAAGTGGACGAACTGGAAGAAGTGAAGGAAATGTAGAAAGTTGAGGAAGTTGATGAAGTGGACAAAGTGGAGGAAGTAGAAGAAGTGGAGGAAGTTGACGAAGTGGACGAAGTGGAGGAAGTGGACCAGGTGGAAGAAGAGAACAAAGTGGACGAAGTGGAGGAAATGGAGGAAGTGGACGAAGTGGATGAAGCAGAGGAAGTGGAGGAAGTTGAGGAAGAGGACGAAGCGGACGAAGAAGACGAAGTGAAGGAAGAGGAGGAAGAGGACGAAGTGGACAAAGCGGAAGAAGTGGAGGAAGTGGTGGAAGTGGAGCAAGGTGACGAAGTGGACAAAGTTGAGGAAGAGGACGAAGTGGAGGAAGTGGAAAAAGTTGAGGAAGAGGACGAAGTGGAGGAAGTTGACGAAGTGGACGAAGTTGACGAAGTGGAGGAAGTGGAGAAGGTGGACGAAGTGGACGAAATGGAGGAAGTGGACAAAGTGAACGAAATAGAGGACGTTGACGACGTGGGGGAATTGGACAAGGTTGACGAAGTGGAGGAATTGGACGAAGTTGACGAAGTGGAGGAATTGGACGAAGTGGAGGAAGTAGAGGAAGTGGAGGAAGTGGAGGAAGTGGACGACGTGGAGGAAGGGGACGAAGTGGAGGAAGGGGACGAAGTGGGCGAAGTAGACCAAGTGGACGAAGTGGACGGAGTGGAAGGGGTGGAGGAAGTGGACGAAGTGGAGGAGGTGTGGGAAGTGAACGAAGTGGACGAAGTGGACAAAGTGGTAGAAGTTGAGGAAGTGGAGGAAGTTGAGGAAGTGAATGAAGTTAACGAGGTGGAAGATGTTGAGGAAGTGGAGGAAATGGACGAAGTGGAAGTTGTGGAGGAAGTGGAGGAAGTTGAAGAAGTGGACGAAGATGTTGAAGTGGACGCAGTGAAGGAATTGGAGGAAGTGGAGGAAGTGTAGGAAGTGGAGGAAGTGGAGGAGGTTGAGGAAGTGGAGGAAGTTGACTAAGTGGACGAAGTTGACGATGTGCACGATATGGAGGAAGTACACGAAGTGGAGGAAGTGGACGAAGTTGACGATGTGGACGAAGTCAACGAGGTGGATGAAGTTGACAAAGTGGACGAAGTGGAGCAAGTCGACGAAGTGGAGGAAGTTTACGACGTGGACGAAGTGGACGTAGAGGTCGAAGTGGACGAAGTTGACGAAGTGGGCCAAGTGGACGAACTGGAGGACGAGGAGGAAGTGGTGGAAATGGAGGAAGTGGAGGAAGTGGAGGATGTGGAGGATGTGGAGGAAGTTGACGAAGTGGAGGAAGTGGACGAAGTTGACGAAGTGGACGAAGTGGAGGAGGTGGACAAAGTGGAGGACGTGGACAAAGTGAACGAAATGGAGGATGTTGACGAAGTGGAGGAATTGGACGAAGTTGACGATGTGGTGGAAGTGGAGGAAGTGGAGGAAGTGGACGAATTGGACGAAGTGGAGGAAGTGGAGGAAGTAGAGGAAGTGGAGGAAGTGGAGGAAGTGGAGGAAGTGGAGGAAGTGGAGGAAGGGGACGAAGTGGACGAAGTAGACCAAGTGGACAAAGTGGACAGAGTGGAAGGAATGGAGGAAGTTGTAGAAGTGGACAAAGATGATGAAGTGGACGTAGTGGAGGAAGTGGGCGAAGTGGAGGAAGTGTAAGAAGTGAACGGAGTCGACGAAGTGGACGAAGTGGAGCAAGTGGACGAAGTAGACGAAGTTGACGACGTAGAGGAAGTGGACGAAGTTGAAGAAGTGGAGGAAGTGGAGGAAGTGGAGGAAGTGTTGGAAATTGAAGAAGTGGAGGAAGATGACGAAGATGAATAAGTGGAAGAAGTGGACGAAGTGTAGGAAGTGGACAAAGTAGAGGACATGGACGAAGTGGATGAAGTTGACGAAGTGGTAGAAGTGGAAGTTGACGAGGAAGTTGAAGAAAGAGGACAAAGTGAACGAAGTGGAAGAAGTGGATGAAGTGGAGGAAGTGGAAGAAGTTGAAGAAGTGGACGAAGTGGAGGTAGTGGAAGAAGTGGAGGAAGTTGACGAAATGTACGAAGTGGAGGAAGTTGACGAGGTGGACGATGGGGACGACGTGGACGAAGTGGACGATGGGGACAAAGTGGACGAAGTGGAAGAAGTGGAGGAAGTTGAGGAAGTGGACGAAGGGGACGAACTTGACGAAGTTGACGAAGTGGGCGAAGTGGACGAAGCGGACGAAGTGGAAGAAGTGGAGGAAGTGGAGGAAGTGGAGGAAGTTTACGAAGTGGACGAAGAGGTCGAAGTGGACGAAGTAGAAGAGGTGGAAAGTGGAGGAAGTGGAGTAAGTGGACGAAGTGGACGAAGTGGGGGAAGTGGACGAAGTTGACGAAGTGGACGAAGTGGATGAAGAGCCCGAAGTGGACGAAGTGGAGAAAATGGAGGAAGTTGACGACGTGGAGGAAGTGGAGGAAGTTTACGAAGTGGACGAAGTGGACGTAGAGGTCAAAGTGGACGAAGTTGACGAAGTGGGCCAAGTGGACGAAGTGGAGGACGAGGAGGAAGTGGTGGAAATGGAGGAAGTGGAGGAAGTGGAGGATGTGGAGGATGTGGAGGAAGTTGACGAAGTGGAAGAAGTGGAGGAAGTTGACGAAGTGGACGAAGTGGAGGACGTGGACGAAGTGGACGAAGTGGAGGACGTGGACAAAGTGAACTAAATGGAGGATGTTGACGAAGTGGAGGAATTGGACGAAGTTGACGAATTGGACGAAATTGACGACGTGGTGGAAGTGGAGGAAGTGGACGAATTGGACGAAGTGGAGGAAGTGGAGGAAGTGGAGGAAGCGGACGAAGTGGACGAAGTAGACCAAGTGGACGAAATGGACAGAGTGGAAGGAGTGGAGGAAGTGGAGAAAGTTGAAGAAGTGGACAAAGATGATGAAGTGGACGTAGTGGAGGAAATGGGCGAAGTGGAGGAAGTGTAGGAAGTGAACGGAGTCGACGAAGTGGACGAAGTGGAGGAAGTGGACGAAGTAGACGAAGTTGACGACGTAGAGGAAGTGGACGAAGTTGAAGAAGTGGAGGAAGTGGAGGAAGTGGAGGATGTGTTGGAAATTGAAGAAGTGGAGGAAGATGACGAAGACGAATAAGTGGAAGAAGTGGACGAAGTGTAGGAAGTGGACAAAGTAGAGGACGTGGACAAAGTGGATGAAGTTGACGAAGTGGTAGAAGTGGTACTTGACGAGGAAGTTGAAGAAGTGGACGAAGTTGACGAGGTGGAAGAAGTGGATGAAGTGGAGGAAGTGGAAGAAGTTGAAGAAGTGGACAAAGTGGAGGTAGTGGAAGAAGTGGAGGAAGTTGACGAAATGTACGAAGTGGAGGAAGTTGACGAGGTGGACGATGGGGACGACGTGGACGAAGTGGACGATGGGGACAAAGTGGACGAAGTGGAAGAAGTAGAGGAAGTTGAGGAAGTGGACGAAGGGGACGAAGTTGACGAAGTGGGCAAAGTGGACGAAGCGGACGAAGTGGGAAGTGGAGGAAGTGGAGGAAGTGGAGGAAGTGTACGAAGTGGACGAAGAGGTCGAAGTGGACGAAGTGGACGAAGTGGAGTAAGTGGACGAAGTGGACGAAGTGGGGGAAGTGGACGAAGTTGACGAAGTGGACGAAGTGGATGAAGAGCCCGAAGTGGACGAAGTGGAGAAAATGGAGGAAGTTGACGACGTGGAGGAAGTGGAGGAAGTCGACGAAGTGGAGGAAGTTTACGAAGTGGACGAAGTGGACGTAGAGGTCAAAGTGGACGAAGTTGACGAAGTGGGCCAAGTGGACGAAGTGGAGGACGAGGAGGAAGTGGTGGAAATGGAGGAAGTGGAGGAAGTGGAGGATGTGGAGGATGTGGAGGAAGTTGACGAAGTGGAAGAAGTGGAGGAAGTTGACGAAGTGGACGAAGTGGAGGACGTGGACGAAGTGGACGAAGTGGAGGACGTGGACAAAGTGAACGAAATGGAGGATGTTGACGAAGTGAACGAAATGGAGGATGTTGACGAAGTGGAGGAATTGGACGAAGTTGACGAATTGGACGAAATTGACGACGTGGTGGAAGTGGAGGAAGTGGACGAAGTGGACGAATTGGACGAAGTGGAGGAAGTGGAGGAAGTGGAGGAAGGGGACGAAGGGGACGAAGTTGACGAAGTGGGCGAAGTGGACGAAGCGGACGAAGTGGAAGAAGTGGAGGAAGTGGAGGAAGTGGAGGAAGTGTACGAAGTGGACGAAGAGGTCGAAGTGGACAAGGGCCAAGGGAAGCTGGACGAAGTGGGGGAAGTGGACGAAGTTGACGAAGTGGACGAAGTGGATGAAGAGCCCGAAGTGGACGAAGTGGAGAAAATGGAGGAAGTTGACGACGTGGAGGAAGTGGAGGAAGTCGACGAAGTGGAGGAAGTTTACGAAGTGGACGAAGTGGACGTAGAGGTCAAAGTGGACGAAGTTGACGAAGTGGGCCAAGTGGACGAAGTGGAGGACGAGGAGGAAGTGGTGGAAATGGAGGAAGTGGAGGATGTGGAGGATGTGGAGGAAGTTGACGAAGTGGAAGAAGTGGAGGAAGTTGACGAAGTGGACGAAGTGGAGGACGTGGACGAAGTGGACGAAGTGGAGGACGTGGACAAAGTGAACGAAATGGAGGATGTTGACGAAGTGGAGGAATTGGACGAAGTTGACGAATTGGACGAAATTGATGACGTGGTGGAAGTGGAGGAAGTGGACGAAGTGGACGAATTGGACGAAGTGGAGGAAGTGGAGGAAGTGGAGGAAGGGGACGAAGTGGACGAAGTAGACCAAGTGGACGAAGTGGACAGAGTGGAAGGAGTGGAGGAAGTGGAGGAAGTGGAGAAAGTTGAAGAAGTGGACAAAGATGATGAAGTGGACGTAGTGGAGGAAATGGGCGAAGTGGAGGAAGTGTAGGAAGTGAACGGAGTCGACGAAGTGGACGAAGTGGAGGAAGTGGACGAAGTAGACGAAGTTGACGGCGTAGAGGAAGTGGACGAAGTTGAAGAAGTGGAGGAAGTGGAGGATGTGTTGGAAATTGAAGAAGTGGAGGAAGATGACGAAGACGAATAAGTGGAAGAAGTGGACGAAGTGTAGGAAGTGGACAAAGTAGAGGACGTGGACAAAGTGGATGAAGTTGACGAAGTGGTAGAAGTGGTAGTTGACGAGGAAGTTGAAGAAGTGGACGAAGTTGACGAGGTGGAAGAAGTGGATGAAGTGGAGGAAGTGGAAGAAGTTGAAGAAGTGGACGAAGTGGAGGTAGTGGAAGAAGTGGAGGAAGTTGACGAAATGTACGAAGTGTAGGAAGTTGACGAGGTGGACGATGGGGACGACGTGGACGATGGGGACAAAGTGGACGAAGTGGAAGAAGTAGAGGAAGTTGAGGAAGTGGACGAAGGGGACGAACTTGACGAAGTTGACGAAGTGGGCGAAGTGGACGAAGCGGACGAAGTGGAAGAAGTGGAGGAAGTGGAGGAAGTTTACGAAGTCGACGAAGAGGTCGAAGTGGACGAAGTAGAAGAGGTGGAAAGTGGAGGAAGTGGAGTAAGTGGACGAAGTGGGGGAAGTGGACGAAGTTGACGAAGTGGACGAAGTGGATGAAGAGCCCGAAGTGGACGAAGTGGAGAAAATGGAGGAAGTTGACGACGTGGAGGAAGTGCAGGAAGTCGACGAAGTGGAGGAAGTTTACGAAGTGGACGAAGTGGACGTAGAGGTCAAAGTGGACGAAGTTGACGAAGTGGGCCAAGTGGACGAAGTGGAGGACGAGGAGGAAGTGGTGGAAATGGAGGAAGTGGAGGAAGTGGAGGATGTGGAGGATGTGGAGGAAGTTGACGAAGTGGAAGAAGTGGAGGAAGTTGACGAAGTGGACGAAGTGGAGGACGTGGACGAAGTGGACGAAGTGGAGGACGTGGCAAAGTGAACGAAATGGAGGATGTTGACGAAGTGGAGGAATTGGACGAAGTTGACGAATTGGACGAAATTGACGACGTGGTGGAAGTGGAGGAAGTGGACGAAGTGGACGAATTGGACGAAGTGGAGGAAGTGGAGGAAGTGGAGGAAGGGGACGAAGTGGACGAAGTAGACCAAGTGGACGAAGTGGACAGAGTGGAAGGAGTGGAGGAAGTGGAGGAAGTGGAGAAAGTTGAAGAAGTGGACAAAGATGATGAAGTGGACGTAGTGGAGGAAATGGGCGAAGTGGAGGAAGTGTAGGAAGTGAACGGAGTCGACGAAGTGGACGAAGTGGACGAAGTGGACGAAGTAGACGAAGTTGAAGACGTAGAGGAAGGGGAAGAAGTTGAAGAAGTGGAGGAAGTGGAGGAAGTGGAGGATGTGTTGGAAATTGAAGAAGTGGAGGAAGATGACGAAGATGAATAAGTGGAAGAAGTGGACGAAGTGTAGGAAGTGGACAAAGTAGAGGACGTGGACAAAGTGGATGAAGTTGACGAAGTGGTAGAAGTGGTAGTTGACGAGGAAGTTGAAGAAGTGGACGAAGTTGACGAGGTGGAAGAAGTGGAGGAAGTGAAGGAAGCGGACGGAGTTGACGAAGTGGAGGAAGTGGTAGAAGTGGACGAAGTGGTAGAAGTGGAGGAAGTGGACGAAGTGGAGGAAGTCGACGAAGTGGAGGAAGTTTACGAAGTGGACGAAGTGGAGTAGAGGTCGAAGTGGACGAAGTTGACGATGTTGACGAAGTGGGCGAAGTGGAGGAAGTGGACGAAGTGGATGAAGCAGTGGAAGTGGAGGAACTTGAGGAAGAGGACGAAGCAGACGAAGAAGACGAAGTGGAGGAAGAGGACGAAGAGGACGAAGAGGACAAAGTGTACGAAGCGGAAGAAGTGGACGAAGTGGTGGAAGTGGAGGAAGGTGATGAAGTGGACGAAGTTGACGAAGTTGAGGAAGAGGACAATGAGGACGAAGTGGAAAAAGTGGAGGAAGTGGAGGAAGTTGACGAAGTGGACGAAGTTGATGAAGTGGACGAAGTGGAGGAGGTGGACGAAGTGGAGGTAATGGAGGAAGTGGACAAAGTGAACGAAATGGAGGACCTTGACGAAGTGGAGGAACTGGACGAAGTTGACGAACTGGAGGAAGTGGAGGAAGTTGACGAAGTGGAGGAATTGGAGGAAGTGGAGCAAGTGAAGGAAGTTGACGAAGTGGAGGAAGTGGAGGAAGTGGAGGAAGTTGACGAAGTAGAGGAATTGGAGGAAGTGGAGCAAGTGAAGGAAGTTGACGAAGTGGAGGAAGTGGAAGAAGTGGGGGACGTGGAGGAAGTGGAGGAAGTGGTCGAAGTGGACAAACTGGAAGAAGTTAAGGAAGTGGAGAAAGTTGAGGAAGTGGACAGAGTGGAGGAAGTAAAAGAAGTGGAGGAAGTGGAGGAAGTTGACGAAGTGGAGGAAGTGGAGGAAGTAGAGGAAGTGGAGCAAGTTGACGAAGTGGAGGAAGTGGAGGAAGTTGACGAAGTGGACGAAGTGGAGGACGTGGACGAAGTGGATGAAGTGGAGGACGTGGACAAAGTGAATGAAATGGAGGATGTTGACGAAGTGGAGGAATTGGTCGAAGTTGACGAATTGGACGAAATTGACGAAGTGGTGGAAGTGGAGGAAGTGGACGAATTGGACGAAGTGGAGGAAGTGGAGTAAGTAGAGGAAGTGGAGGAAGCGGAGGAAGTGGACGAAGTGGACGAAGTGGACGAAGTGGACGAAGTGGAGGAAGGGGACGAAGTGGACGAAGTAGACCAAGTGGACGAAGTGGACAGAGTGGAAGGAGTGGAGGAAGTGGAGGAAGTGGAGGAAGTTGAAGAAGTGGACAAAGATGATGAAGTGGACGTAGTGGAGGAAATGGGCGAAGTGGAGGAAGTGTAGGAAGTGAACGGAGTCGACGAAGTCGACGAAGTGGAGGAAGTGGACGAAGTAGACGAAGTGGACGACGTAGAGAAAGTGGACGAAGTTGAAGAAGTGGAGGAAGATGACGAAGATGAATAAGTGGACGAAGTGTAGGAAGTGGACAAAGTAGAGGACGTGGACGAAGTGGATGAAATTGACGAAGTGGTAGAAGTGGAAGTTGACGAGGAAGTTGAAGAAGTGGACGAAGTTGACGAGGTGGAAGAAGTGGAGGAAGTGAAGGAAGCGGACGGAGTTGACGAAGTGGAGGAAGTGGTAGAAGTGGACGAAGTGGACGACGTGGACGAAGTGGAGGAAGTGGAGGAAGTCGACGAAGTGGAGGAAGTTTACGAAGTGGACGAAGTGGAGTAGAGGTCGAAGTGGACGAAGTTGACGAAGTGGGCGAAGTGGAGGAAGTGGACGAAGCGGATGAAATGGAAGAAGTGGACGAAGTGGACGAAGCGGACGAAGTTGACGAAGAGGAGGAAGTGGAGGAAGTGGATGAGGTGGAGGAAGTGAAGGAAGTGAAGGAAGTGGACGAAGTGGATGAAGCAGTGGAAGTGGAGGAAGTTGAGGAAGGGGACGAAGCAGACGAAGAAGACGAAGTGGAGGAAGAGGACGAAGAGGACAAAGTGTACGAAGCGGAAGAAGTGGACGAAGTGGTGGAAGTGGGGGAAGGTGACGAAGTGGACGAAGTTGAGGAAGAGGACAATGTGGACGAAGTGGAAAAAGTGGAGGAAGTGGAGGAAGTTGACGAAGTGGACGAAGTTGATGAAGTGGACGAAGTGGAGGAGGTGGACGAAGTGGAGGAAGTGGACAAAGTGAACGAAATGGAGGACATTGACGAAGTGGAGGAACTGGACGAAGTTGACGAACTGGAGGAAATGGAGGAAGTTGACGAAGTGGAGGAATTGGAGGAAGTGGAGCAAGTGAAGGAAGTTGACGAAGTGGAGGAAGTGGAGGAAGTGGAAGAAGTTGAAGAAGTGGACGAAGTGGAGGTAGTGGAAGAAGTGGAGGAAGTTGACGAAATGTACGAAGTGGAGGAAGTTGACGAGGTGGACGATGGGGACGACGTGGAAGATGGGGACAAAGTGGACGAAGTGGAAGAAGTAGAGGAAGTTGAGGAAGTGGACGAAGGGGACGAACTTGACGAAGTTGACGAAGTGGGCGAAGTGGACGAAGCGGACGAAGTGGAAGAAGTGGAGGAAGTGGAGGAAGTTTACGAAGTCGACGAAGAGGTCGAAGTGGACGAAGTAGAAGAGGTGGAAAGTGGAGGAAGTGGAGTAAGTGGACGAAGTGGGGGAAGTGGACGAAGTTGACGAAGTGGACGAAGTGGATGAAGAGCCCGAAGTGGACGAAGTGGAGAAAATGGAGGAAGTTGACGACGTGGAGGAAGTGGAGGAAGTCGACGAAGTGGAGGAAGTTTACGAAGTGGACGTAGAGGTCAAAGTGGACGAAGTTGACGAAGTGGGCCAAGTGGACGAAGTGGAGGACGAGGAGGAAGTGGTGGAAATGGAGGAAGTGGAGGAAGTGGAGGATGTGGAGGATGTGGAGGAAGTTGACGAAGTGGAAGAAGTGGAGGAAGTTGACGAAGTGGACGAAGTGGAGGACGTGGACGAAGTGGACGAAGTGGAGGACGTGGCAAAGTGAACGAAATGGAGGATGTTGACGAAGTGGAGGAATTGGACGAAGTTGACGAATTGGACGAAATTGACGACGTGGTGGAAGTGGAGGAAGTGGACGAAGTGGACGAATTGGACGAAGTGGAGGAAGTGGAGGAAGTGGAGGAAGGGGACGAAGTGGACGAAGTAGACCAAGTGGACGAAGTGGACAGAGTGGAAGGAGTGGAGGAAGTGGAGGAAGTGGAGAAAGTTGAAGAAGTGGACAAAGATGATGAAGTGGACGTAGTGGAGGAAATGGGCGAAGTGGAGGAAGTGTAGGAAGTGAACGGAGTCGACGAAGTGGACGAAGTGGACGAAGTGGACGAAGTGGACGAAGTGGACGAAGTAGACGAAGTTGACGACGTAGAGGAAGTGGAAGAAGTTGAAGAAGTGGAGGAAGTGGAGGAAGTGGAGGATGTGTTGGAAATTGAAGAAGTGGAGGAAGATGACGAAGATGAATAAGTGGAAGAAGTGGACGAAGTGTAGGAAGTGGACAAAGTAGAGGACGTGGACAAAGTGGATGAAGTTGACGAAGTGGTAGAAGTGGTAGTTGACGAGGAAGTTGAAGAAGTGGACGAAGTTGACGAGGTGGAAGAAGTGGAGGAAGTGAAGGAAGCGGACGGAGTTGACGAAGTGGAGGAAGTGGTAGAAGTGGACGAAGTGGTAGAAGTGGAGGAAGTGGACGACGTGGACGAAGTGGAGGAAGTCGACGAAGTGGAGGAAGTTTACGAAGTGGACGAAGTGGAGTAGAGGTCGAAGTGGAGGAAGTGGACGACGTGGACGAAGTGGAGGAAGTTTACGAAGTGGACGAAGTGGAGTAGAGGTCGAAGTGGACGAAGTTGACGATGTTGACGAAGTGGGCGAAGTGGAGGAAGTGGACGAAGTGGATGAAGCAGTGGAAGTGGAGGAACTTGAGGAAGAGGACGAAGCAGACGAAGAAGACGAAGTGGAGGAAGAGGACGAAGAGGACGAAGAGGACAAAGTGTACGAAGCGGAAGAAGTGGACGAAGTGGTCGAAGTGGAGGAAGGTGATGAAGTGGACGAAGTTGACGAAGTTGAGGAAGAGGACAATGAGGACGAAGTGGAAAAAGTGGAGGAAGTGGAGGAAGTTGACGAAGTGGACGAAGTTGATGAAGTGGACGAAGTGGAGGAGGTGGACGAAGTGGAGGAAATGGAGGAAGTGGACAAAGTGAATGAAATGGAGGACCTTGACGAAGTGGAGGAACTGGACGAAGTTGACGAACTGGAGGAAGTGGAGGAAGTTGACGAAGTGGAGGAATTGGAGGAAGTGGAGCAAGTGAAGGAAGTTGACGAAGTGGAGGAAGTGGAGGAAGTGGAGGAAGTTGACGAAGTGGAGGAATTGGAGGAAGTGGAGCAAGTGAAGGAAGTTGACGAAGTGGAGGAAGGGGAAGAAGTGGGGGACGTGGAGGAAGTGGAGGAAGTGGTCGAAGTGGGCAAACTGGAAGAAGTTAAGGAAGTGGAGAAAGTTGAGGAAGTGGACAGAGTGGAGGAAGTGGAGGAAGTTGACGAAGTGGAGGAAGTGGAGGAAGTAGAGGAAGTGGAGCAAGTTGACGAAGTAGAGGAAGTGGAGGAAGTTGACGAAGTGGACGAAGTGGAGGACGTGGACGAAGTGGATGAAGTGGAGGACGTGGACAAAGTGAATGAAATGGAGGATGTTGACGAAGTGGAGGAATTGGTCGAAGTTGACGAATTGGACGAAATTGACGAAGTGGTGGAAGTGGAGGAAGTGGACGAATTGGACGAAGTGGAGGAAGTGGAGTAAGTAGAGGAAGTGGAGGAAGCGGAGGAAGTGGACGAAGTGGACGAAGTGGACGAAGTGGAGGAAGGGGACGAAGTGGACGAAGTAGACCAAGTGGACGAAGTGGACAGAGTGGAAGGAGTGGAGGAAGTGGAGGAAGTGGAGGAAGTTGAAGAAGTGGACAAAGATGATGAAGTGGACGTAGTGGAGGAAATGGGCGAAGTGGAGGAAGTGTAGGAAGTGAACGGAGTCGACGAAGTCGACGAAGTGGAGGAAGTGGACGAAGTAGACGAAGTGGACGACGTAGAGAAAGTGGACGAAGTTGAAGAAGTGGAGGAAGATGACGAAGATGAATAAGTGGACGAAGTGTAGGAAGTGGACAAAGTAGAGGACGTGGACGAAGTGGATGAAATTGACGAAGTGGTAGAAGTGGAAGTTGACGAGGAAGTTGAAGAAGTGGACGAAGTTGACGAGGTGGAAGAAGTGGAGGAAGTGAAGGAAGCGGACGGAGTTGACGAAGTGGAGGAAGTGGTAGAAGTGGACGAAGTGGACGACGTGGACGAAGTGGAGGAAGTGGAGGAAGTCGACGAAGTGGAGGAAGTTTACGAAGTGGACGAAGTGGAGTAGAGGTCGAAGTGGACGAAGTTGACGAAGTGGGCGAAGTGGAGGAAGTGGACGAAGCGGATGAAATGGAAGAAGTGGACGAAGTGGACGAAGCGGACGAAGTTGACGAAGAGGAGGAAGTGGAGGAAGTGGATGAGGTGGAGGAAGTGAAGGAAGTGAAGGAAGTGGACGAAGTGGATGAAGCAGTGGAAGTGGAGGAAGTTGAGGAAGGGGACGAAGCAGACGAAGAAGACGAAGTGGAGGAAGAGGACGAAGAGGACAAAGTGTACGAAGCGGAAGAAGTGGACGAAGTGGTGGAAGTGGAGGAAGGTGACGAAGTGGACGAAGTTGAGGAAGAGGACAATGTGGACGAAGTGGAAAAAGTGGAGGAAGTGGAGGAAGTTGACGAAGTGGACGAAGTTGATGAAGTGGACGAAGTGGAGGAGGTGGACGAAGTGGAGGAAGTGGACAAAGTGAACGAAATGGAGGACATTGACGAAGTGGAGGAACTGGACGAAGTTGACGAACTGGAGGAAGTGGAGGAAGTTGACGAAGTGGAGGAATTGGAGGAAGTGGAGCAAGTGAAGGAAGTTGACGAAGTGGAGGAAGTGGAGGAAGTGGAAGAAGTGGAGGAAGTGGACGAAGTGGAGGAAGTGGTCGAAGTGGACGAACTGGAGGAAGTAAAAGAAGTGGAGGAAGTGGAGGAAGTTGACGAAGTGGAGGAAGTGGAGGAAGTAGAGGAAGTGGAGCAAATTGGCGAAGTGGACGAAGTGGTGGAAGTGGAGGAAGGTGACGAAGTGGACGAAGTTGAGGCAGAGGACGAAGTGGAGGAAGTGGAGGAAGAGGACGAAGTGGATGAAGCGGAAGAAGTGGACGAAGTGGTGGAAGTGGAGGAAGGTGACGAAGTGGACGAAGTTGAGGAAGAGGACGAAGTGGACGAAGTGGAAAAAGTGG
The DNA here is from genome assembly GCA_034642375.1 of Vigna nakashimae. Classification (NCBI taxonomy): domain Eukaryota; kingdom Viridiplantae; phylum Streptophyta; class Magnoliopsida; order Fabales; family Fabaceae; genus Vigna; species Vigna nakashimae. Next base: position 35,353,059 of record CM067765.1, read on the forward strand.
AGGAAGTGGAGCAAGTTGACGAAGTGGAGGAATTGGACGAAGTTGACGAAGTGGAGGAAGTGAACGAAGTTGACGAAGTGGAGGAAGTGAAGGAAATGGAGGAAGTGGAGGAAGTATAGGAAGTTGAGGAAGTGGAGGAAGAGGAGGAAGTGGAGGAAGTGGGGGAATTGGAGGAAGTGGACGAAGTGGAGGAAGGGGACGATGTGGACGAAGTGGAGGAAGGGGACGATGTGGACGAAGTGGACGGAGTGGAAGGAGTGGAGGAAGTGGAGGAAGTGGAGGAAGTGGAAGAAGTGGACAAAGATGGCGAAGTGGACGTAGTGGAGGAAGTGGAGGAAGTGTAGGAAGTGAACGAAGTGGACGAAGTTGAAGAAGTGGAGGAAGTGGAGGAAATGGACGAAGTAGAGGAAGTGGAGGACGTTGACGAAGTGGAGGAATTGGACGAAGTTGACGAAGTGGAGGAAGCGGACGAAGTTGACGAAGTGGACGAAGTGGAGGAAGTGGAGGAAGTAGAGGAAGTGGAGGAAGTGGAGGAAGTGGGCGAAGTGGAGGAAGTCGAGGAAGTGGACGAAGTGGAAGAAGGGGACGATGTGGACGAAGTGGAGGAAGGGGACGATGTGGACGAAGTGGACGGAGTGGAAGGAGTGAAGGAAGTGGAGGAAGTTGAAGAAGTGGAATAAGTAGAGGAAGTGGACGAAGTTGACGAAGTGGACGAAGTGGAGGAAGTGGACGAAGTTGAAAAAGTCGACGAAGTGGAGGAAGTGGAGAAAGTGGAGGAAATGGAGGAAGTGGAGGAAGTGGAGGAAGATGACGAACTTGAAGAAGTGGAAGAAGTGGACGAAGTGTAGGAAGTGGACAAAGTAAAGGACGTGGACGAAGTGGATGAAGTTGACGAAGTGGTACAAGTGGAAGAAGTGGAGGAAGTTGAAGAAGTGGGCGAAGTTGACGAGGGGGAAGAAGTGGAGGAAGTGAAGGAAGCGGACGGAGTTGACGAAGTGGAGGAAGTGGTAGAAGTTGACGAAGTGGAGAAAGTCGAGGAAGTGGACGAAGTGGACGAAGTGGAGGAACTGGACAAAGTTGTTGAAGTGGAGGAAGTTGACGAAGTGGACGAAGTGGACGAAGTTGACAAAGTGGAGAAAGTGGAGGAAGTTGACGAAGTGGAGGATGTGGAGGAAGTGGAGGAAGTTGAGGAAGCGGAGGAAGTTGACGAAGTGGACGAAGTGGACGATGGGAAAGAAGTGGACGAAGTTGACGAAAATGACGAAGTGGGCGAAGTGGACGAAGGTGACGAAGTGGAGGAAGCGGACAAAGTGGAGAAAGTGGATGAAGTGGAGGAAATTGACGAAGTGGACGAAGTTGAGGAAGTGGAGAAAGTGCACGATGGAGACGAAGTGTACGAATTCGAGGAATTGGAGGAAGAGGACGAAGTGGATGGAGTGGTCGATGTGGACGAAGTGGGCGAAGTGGACGAGGTGGATGAAGCGGACGAAATGGAAGAAGTGGACGAAGATGACGAAGTGGACGAAGTGGACGAATTTGACGAAGAAGAGGAAGTAGAGGAAGTGGAGGAGGTGGAGGAAGTGGATGACGAGGAGGAAGTGAAGGAAGTGGAGGAAGTGGAGGAAGTGGACGAAGTGGAGCAAGTGAAGGAAGTTGACGAAGTGGAGGAAGTGGAGGATGTGGAGCAAGTCAAGGAAGTGGAGGAAGTGGTCGAAGTGGACGAATTGGAAGAAGTGAAGGAAGTGGAAAAAGTTGAGGAAGTTGAGGAAATGGACAAAGAGGAGGAAGTGGAGGAAGTTGACGAAGTGGACGAACTGGACGAAGGGGGCAAAGTGGAGGAAGTGGACGGAGTGGAAGGAGTGGAGGAAGTGGACGAAGTGGAGGAAGTTGAAGAAGTGGACAAAGTGGACGAAGTGGACGTAGTGGAGGAAGTGGACCAAGTGGAGGAAGTGTAGGAAGTGAACGAAGTGGACGAAGTTTACGAAGTGGAGGAAGTGGAGGAAGTGGACGAAGTTTACGAAGTAGAGGAAGTGGACGAAGTTGATGAAGTGGACGAAGTGGATGAAGTGGACGAAGTCGAGGAAGTTGAGGAAGTGCAGGAAGTGGAGGCAGTGGACGAAGTTGAAGAATTGGAGGAAGTGGAGGAAGTGGAGGAAGTGGAGGAAATGGAGGAAGTGGAGGACGATGACGAGGTTGAAGAAGTGGAAGAAGTGGACAAAGTGGAGGAAGTGAAGGAAGTGTAGGAAGTGGACAAAGTAGAGGACATGGACCAAGTGGATGAAGTTACCGAAGTGGTAGTAGTGGAAGAAGTGGAGGAAGTTGAAGAACTGGACGAAGTGGACGAAGTTGACGAGGTGGAAGAAGTGGAGGAAGTGAAGGAAGCGGATGGAATTGACGAAGTGGAGGATGTGGTAGAAGTGGACGAAGTTGAGGAACTCGAGGAAGTGGACGAAGTGGTCAAAGTGGAGGAAGTGGAGGAAGTTGACGAAGTGGACGAAGTGGAGGAAGTTGACGAAGTCGAGGAAGTGGACGAAGTGGAGGATGTGGAGGAAGTGGAGGATGTGGAGGAAGTGGAGGAGGTGGAGGAGGTTGAGGAAGCGAAGGAAGTGGACGATGGGGACGAAGGGGACGAAGGGGACGAAGTGGAGGAAGTGGACGAAGTGGAGGAAGTGGATGAAGTTGACGAAGTGGACGAAGTGGAGGAAGTTGACGAAGTCGAGGAAGTGGACGAAGTGGAGGATGTGGAGGAAGTGGAGGATGTAGAGGAAGTGGAGGAGGTGGAGGAGGTTGAGGAAGCGAAGGAAGTGGACGATGGGGACGAAGGGGACGAAGTGGAGGAAGTGGAGGAAGTGGAGGAAGTGGACGAAGTTGACGAAGTGGACGAAGTGGAGGAAGTTGACGAAGTCGAGGAAGTGGACGAAGTGGAGGATGTGGAGGAAGTGGAGGATGTGGAGGAAGTGGAGGAGGTGGAGGAGGTTGAGGAAGCGAAGGAAGTGGACGATGGGGACGAAGGGGACAAAGTGGAGGAAGTGGACGAAGTGGACGAGGTGGAGGATGAAGTTACCGAAGTGGTAGTAGTGGAAGAAGTGGAGGAAGTTGAAGAACTGGACGAAGTGGACGAAGTTGACGAGGTGGAAGAAGTGGAGGAAGTGAAGGAAGCGGACGGAATTGACGAAGTGGAGGAAGTGGTAGAAGTGGACGAAGTGGAGGAACTCGAGGAAGTGGACGAAGTGGACAAAGTGGAGGAAGTGGAGGAAGTTGACGAAGTGGACGAAGTGGAGGAAGTTGACGAAGTCGAGGAAGTTGACGAAGTGGAGGATGTGGAGGAAGTGGAGGAAGTGGAGGAGGTGGAGGAGGTGGAGGAGGTTGAGGAAGCGAAGGAAGTGGACGATGGGGACGAAGGGGACGAAGTGGAGGAAGTGGACGAAGTGGACGAAGTTGACGAAGTGGACGAAGTGGAGGAAGTTGACGAAGTCGAGGAAGTTGACGAAGTGGAGGATGTGGAGGAAGTGGAGGATGTGGAGGAAGTGGAAGAGGTGGAGGAGGTTGAGGAAGCGAAGGAAGTGGACGATGGGGACGAAGGGGACGAAGTGGAGGAAGTGGACGAAGTTGACGACGTGGACGAAGTGTTCCTGGTGGAGGAAGTGGAGGAAATGGAGGAAGTTGCACAAGTGGATGAAGTGGACGAAGTGGTTGAAGTGGATGAAGAGGTCGAAGTGGACGAATTGGACGAAGTTGACGAGGTGGAAGTAGTGCAAGAAGTGAAGGAAGCGGACGGAATTGACGAAGTGGAGGAAGTGGTAGAAGTGGACGAAGTGGAGGAACTCGAGGAAGTGGACGAAGTGGACAAAGTGGAGGAAGTGGAGGAAGTTGACGAAGTGGAGGAAGTTGACGAAGTGAAGGATGTGGAGGAAGTGGAGGAGGTGGAGGAAGTTGAGGAAGCGGAGGAAGTTGACGAAGTGGACGATGGGGACGAAGTGGAGGAAGTGGAGGAAGTGGACGAAGTGGACGAAGTTGATGACGTGGACGAAGTGGGCCAAGTGGAGGAAGTGGAGGAAATGGAGGAAGTTGCACGAGTGGATGAAGTGGACGAACTGGTTGAAGTGGACGAAGAGGTCGAAGTGGACGAATTTGACGAAGTGGACGAAGTGGAGGACGTGGACGAAGTGGGTGAAGTGGACGAAGTGGACGAAGTAGAAGAAGTCAACGAAGTGGACAAAGTTAACGAAGTGGACAAAGTGGTAGAAGTTGAGTAAGTGGAGGAAGTTGAAGAAGTGAACGAAGTTGACGAGGTGGAAGAAGTTGAGAAAGTGGAGGAAATGGACGAAGTGGAAGTAGTGGAGGAAGTGGGGGAAGTTGAAGAAGTGGGCGAAGATGTTGAAGTGGACATAGTGAAGGAAGTGGAGGAAGTTGAGGAAGTGTCGGAAGTGGAGGAAGTGCAGGAAGTTGACGAAGTGGACAAAGTGAACGGAGTGGAAGGAGTGGAGGAAGTAGAGGAAGTGGACGAAATGGACGAAGTGGAAGTAGTGGAGGAAGTAGGGGAAGTTGAAGAAGTGGACGAAGATGTTGAAGTGGACGTAATGAAGGAAGTGGAGGAAGTGGAGGAAGTGGAGGAAGTTGACGAAGTGAATGGAGTGGAAGGAGTGGAGGAAGTGGAGGAAGTGGAGGAAGTGGAGGAAGATGACGAAGTTGAAGAAGTGGAAGAAGTGGACGAAGTGTAGGAAGTGGACAAAGTAGAGGACGTGGACGAAGTGGATGAAGTTGACGAAGTGGTAGAACTCGAAGAAGTGGAGGAAGTTGAAGATGTGGACGAAGTTGACGAGGTGGAAGAAGTGGAGGAAGTGAAGGAAGCGGACGTAGTTGACGAAGAGGAGGAAGTGATAGAAGTGGACGAAGTGGAGGCCGAGGAAGTGGACGAAGTGGATGAAGTTGACGAAATGAAGGAAGTCGATGAAGTGGAGGAAGTGAACGAAGTTGACGAAGTGGAGCAAGTGGACGAAGTGAAAGAAGTGGAGGAAGTGGATGAAGTGGAGGAAATTGATGAAGTGGATGTAGTGGAGGAAATGGAGGAAGTTGAGGAAGAGGGCGAAGTGGAAGAAATGGAGGAAGTGGAGGAAGTGGAAGATGTGGAGGAAGTTGACGAAGTGGAGGAAGTGGAGGAAGTTGACGAAGTGGACGAAGTGGACGAATGGGTCGAAGTGGAGGAAGTTGACGACGTGGGCGAAGAGGACGAAGTGGACGAAGTGGAAGAAGTGGACGAAGTGGAGGAATTTGACGACGTGGACAAAGTGGAGGAATTTGACGATGTGGACGAAGTGGAGGAAGTGGAGGAAGTTGAGGAAGAGGACGAAGTGGACGAAGTGGAAGCAGTGTAGGAAGTGGAAGAAGCTGAAGAAGTGGACGAAGTGGAGGTAGTGGACGAAGTGGAGGAAGTTGACGAAACGAAGGAAGTGGAGGAAGTTGACGAGGTGGACGACGGGGAAGAAGAGGAGGAAGTCGACGAAGTTGAGGAATGGAGGAAGTGGAGGAAGTGGACAAAGTGGACGAACTTGACGAAGTGGGCGAAGTGGACGAAGCGGACGAAGTGGAGGAAGTTTACGAAGTGGACGAAGAGGGGAAAGTGGACGAAGTGTACGAAGAGGCCGAAGTGGGCGAAGTGGAGGAAGTGGAAGAAGTGGAGGAAGTTGACGAAGTGGAGGAAGTGGAGGAAGTGCAGGAAGTCGACGAAGTGGAGGAAGTTTACGAAGTGGACGTAGAGGTCGAAGTGGACGAAGTTGACGATGTTGACGAACTTGACGAAGTGGACGAAGTGGAGGAATTGGACGAAGTTGACGAAGTGCAGGAAGTGTAGGAAGTCGAGGAAGTCGAGGAAGTGGAGGAAGTGGACGAAGTGGAGGAAGTGGTCGAAGAGGACGAAGTCGACGAAGTGCACGAAGTGGAGGAAGAGGAGGAAGTTGACGAAGGGGACGAAGTGGAGGAGGTTGTGGAAGTGGAGGAATTGGAGGAAGTGGACGAAGAGGACGAAGTGGAAGAAGTGGAGCAAGTGGAGGAAGTGGAGGAAGTGGAGTAAGTGGAGGAAGTGGAGGAAGTGGACGAAGCGGACGAAGCGGACGAAGCGCACGGAGAGGAAGAAGTGGACAAAGTGGAGGAAGTGGGCGAAGTGGAGGAAGTTGACAAAGTTGACGAAGTGCAGGAAGTGGAGGAAGTTGACGAAGTGGAGGAAGTGGACGATAGGGACAAAGTTGAGGAACTAGAGGAGGTTGAAGAAGTGGAGGAAGTTGAGGAAGACGACGATGTGGAAGAAGTGGAGGAAGTGGAGGAAATTGAAGAAGTAGACGAAGTGGAAGAAGCAGACGAAGTGGAGGAAGTGGAGGAAGTTGACGAAGTGGACGAAGTGGAGTTAGTTGAGGAAGAGGACTAAGTGTACGAAGTGGAAGAAGTGGAGGAAGTGGAGGAAGTTGACGAAGTGGCCGAAGTTGACGAAGTGGCCGAAGTGGATTAAGTGGAGGAAGTGGAGGAAGTGGACGAATCGGATGGAGTGGTCGAAGTGGACGAAGCGGACGAAATGGAAGTAGTGGACGAAGTTGATGAAGTGGTGGAAGTGGACGAAGTTGACGAAGTGGAGGAGGTGGAGGAAGTGGAGGAAGTGGAGGAAGTGGAGGAAGTGTGGGAAGTGGAGGATGTGGAGGAAGTGGAAGAAGTGGAGGAAGTGGAGGATGTGGTCAAAGTGGACGAAGGGGACGAAGGGGACAAAGTGGAGGAAGTAGAGGAAGTGGAGCAAGTGGAGGAAGAGGACGAAGTGGAGGAAGTGGAGGAAGTGGGGGAAGTGGACGAAGTGGACGAAGTGGATGTAGCGGAGGAAGTGGAAGAAGTTGAGGAAGAGGACGAAGTGGAAGAACTGGAGGAAGTTGACGAAGCGGACGAAGAAGACGAAGTGGAGGAAGAGGAGGAAGAGGACGAAGTGGAAGAAGTGGAAGAAGTGAAGGAAGTGGAGGAAGTGGACGAAGTGGAGGAAGTTGAGAAAGAGGAGGAAGTGGAGGAAGTGGAGGAAGTGGAAGAAGTTGAGGAAGTGGAGGAACTGGACGAAGTGGATGAAGTGGTCGAATTGGAAGAAGTGGACGAAATGGACAAAGTGAACGAAGTGGACGAAGCGGACAAAATGGAAGAAGTGGACGAAGTTGACGAAGTGAAGGAAGTGGACGAAGATGAAATAGTGGAGGAAGTGGACGAAGTGGAGGAAGTAGAGGATGTGGAGGAAGTAGAGGACGTGGACCAAGTGGTGGAAGTGAAGGAAGTGGACTAAGTTAACGAAGTTGAGGAAGTGGAGGATGTGGAGAAAGTTGAAGAAGTGGAGGAAGTGGTCGAAGTGGACAAACTGGAATAAGTGGAGGAAGTGGAGAAAGTGGAGAAAGTTGAGGAAGTGGACGAAGTGGAGGAAGTGGAGCAAGTTGACGAAGTGGAGAAAGTGGAGCAAGTGGAGGAAGTGGAGGACGTAGAGGAAGTGGAGGAAGTGGAGGAAGTTGACGAAGTGGACGAAGTGGACCAATTGGAGGAAATTGAAGAAGTGGGGCAAGTGGAGGAAGAGGATGAGGTGCACGAAGTAGAGGAAGTTGACGAAGTGGAGGAAGTTGACGAAGTGGAGGAAGCGGAAGAAGTTGACGAAGTGGAGGAAGTGGAGGAAGTGGATGAGGTGGAGGAAGTGGAGGAGGTGGAGGAAGTGGACGAAGTGGAGCAAGTGAAGGAGGTGGACGAAGTCGACGAAGTGGAGGAAGTGGAGAAAGTTGAGGAAGTGGAGGAAGTGGAGGAAGTGGAGGAAGTTGACGAAGTGGAGGATGTGGAGGAAGTGGTCGAAGTGGACGAACTGGAAGAAGTGGAGGAAATGGAGAAAGTGGAGAAAGTTGAGGAAGTGGACAAAGTGGAGGATGTGGAGCAAGTTGACGACGTGGAGGAAGTGGAGCAAGTGGAGGAAGTGTAGGAAGTGGAGGAAGTTGACGAAGTGGACAAAGTGGAGGAAGTGGAGCAAGTGGAGGAAGAGGACGAAGTGGACGAAGTAGAGGAAGTTGACAAAGTAGAGGAAGTCGACGAAGTGGAGGAAGCGGACGAAGTGGACGAAATGGAGAAAGTGGACGAAGTGGAGGAAGTGGATGAGGTGGAGGAAGTGGAGGAAGTGGAGGAAGCGGACGAAGTGGAGCAAGTGAAGGAAGTGGACGAAGTTGACGAAGTAGAGAAAGTGGAGGATGTGGAGGAAGTGGAAGAAGTGGAGGATGTGGAGGAAGTGATCGAACTGGACGAACTAGAAGTGGAGGAAGTGGAGAAAGTTGAGGAAGTGGACAAAGTGGAGGAAGTTGACAAAGTGGAGGAAGTGGAGGAAATGGAGGAAGTGGATGAAGTGGAGGAAGTTCATGAAGTGGAAGAAGTGGAGGAAGTGGAGAAAGTTAACGAAGAGGTCGAAGAGGTCGAAGTGGACGAAGTGGGCGAAGTGCACAAAGTGGACGAAGTGGAACAAGTGGACGAAGTTGACGAAGTGGAGGAAGTGGACGAAGTGGAGGAAGTGGATGAAGTGGAGGAAGTGGAGGAAGTGGACAGAGTGGAGGAAGTTGAGGAAATGGAGGAAATTGACCAAGTGGACGAAGTGGAGGAAGTGGACGATGGGGAGGAAGTGGAGGAAGTAGAAGAAGTGGAGGAAGTGCTTGATGTTTACGAACTGGAAGAAGTGGAGGAAGTGGAGGAAGTGGAGGTACTGGAGAAAGTTGACGAAGTGGAGGAAGTGGAGGGAAGTGGACGAAGTGGACGAAGTGGAGGAAATTGACAAAGTGGAGGAAGTGGAGGAATTGGAGGAAGCTAACGAAGTCGAGGAAGTGGACGATGGGGACGAAGTGGAGGAAGTTGACGAAGTGGAACGAAGTTGAGGAACTGGACGAAGTTGACGAAGTTGACGAAGTGGAGGATGTGGAGGAAGTGGAAGAAGTGGACAAAGTGGACGAAGTTGAGGAAGTGGAGGAAGTGGACGATAGGGACGAAGTGGAAGAAGTGGAGAAAGTGGAGGAAGTGGAAGAAGTGGAGGAAGTGGAAGAAGTGGACGAAGTGGACGAAGTTGACGAATTGGAGGAAGTGGAGGATGTGGAGGAAGGGGAAGAAGTGGAGGAAGTGGAGGATGGGGACGAAGTGGAAGAAGTGGAGGAATTGGAGGAAGTCGAGGAAGTGGAGGTAGTGGAGGAAGTGGACGAAGTGGAGGAAATGGATGAATTGGAGCAAGTGAAGGAAGTGCACGAAGTGGACGAAGTGGGGGAAGTGGAGGATGTGGAGGAAGTGGAAGAAGTTGATGACTTGGGCCCAAGCCCAATTAGTTTAGTGTAGTATTTCTTTTACTTTTATTAAAAGCATGTGTAAAAGGTGTTAGGCATGTGCTAGAGAGGAGGGACTTTTAGTCATATATATAGACATGCCACCACCTCTTGTAAGACACTTTTGAGAATAATGAATTAAACTTTCTGTAGAGAAAACTCCAGAATTTAATTCCCTTGAAAGTCAAGATTGGAGAATCCCAAAGGATCTCCTCTAGCTACCTTCCATTCATACCATCCATTTTCTCATTTTCCAAATCAGATTTTCTTTCAGCCACCCTACATCACACTCCTCCAATCCTTTACTTCCGTGTGGCTCGTGTCATCCGTCACGCCTACGTCGCTGCCACGCGAGCCTGTCCTTGGAAGGCTCCTATGCTAACTCATCATTTTGTTCTCTCAACCATTCGAGAGAGAGAACAAACTGTCACTCTCGCGGTCGCCTTTCTTCCAGCGCGCATCCTCAACCATTTTCCTCACAATCTACCATCACAGACCCTCACTTAAGTCATCTCCACCGATCCATATCTCATATTTGCCTTATCCTTGCCTTTTTAACACCTTCGCACCGATTTAACCTTTGTTTGGTGCCATATCTTTGCTTCCACCATCGTTTTTCTCCCATTCACCAAGTGAAATCATGATTGCTTTCCATTTCATCGATTTAATCGTTGAATCCTTCTTCTGCACCGATTAAATCCTTCCTTGCCTTCAACCCTAGAGTTTTCACCGATTAATCCTCCAAAACCTAGGGTTGTTGAGTAAATCTTTTCTTCCGCTGCTTCCCGATTCTTCAGCTCGATCAAGTTCAGATTTCACGTCGTCTCCTGATTCAGCTCAAGCCTTCAGCTATCATGTGGTATTCAGAGCCTAGGTTAGGCGCGTCCGCTTGAGCTAAGTATCTCGTTTCTCTCTTATATGAGTTTTACGTTTCGTCGATTCTCAAATTTTCGGTCTCGATCTGTTCTCTATTCTTGAGATTCAATCTGTGCGTTTGCTTGTTTTCGAATTTTTGTGTTGTTGATTATCATTCGTGCAATGTCTTGAGTATTTTACTTTGTCTTATTCATTCTTGTTGAATCTCTTCAATATTCGTGTTTTTCATTATGATTCCTTCTCTGTCTTGTGTTGATTCATGTGTTTTGGTGTTGATATGTTCATTAGGTTCTGGTTGAGTCTATTTGTGTGTGCCAAATTTACTTTGAGTCTTTTCCTCATCTTAATCGGTCCAAAATTTTGTTTGAGTCATTTTATTTGAGCATCATATTCTGTTTTTTGTCAAAGTCATGTTCAGTTGCTTATTTGTCATAAATTCTGGGTTGAAACCGTGTTTTGATTGAGCTGAACAATTTGATTGAATGTTCCTTATCTGCACTCCATATGAGCTATGACAAACTCACTTAGAGCTCGAGTGCATGATGGATGACATCAGATTCAGCCTTCATTATTTTTGTAGTATTAGTGTTCATTTGCAAGTGAACGAGAGTTGAACTCTGTGAGACATTTGAGCAAGTACCATGTGCATATCATATAAGTAATGACTTGCTTAAGCAATGCTTGGTTGCACTGAGAAAACTCCAGCAGAGTTCAAATTGCAGTTGGCCGATCTGCATTGTCTTGTTTGAGTCTAGTTTTTGTTTTAAAATCTATTCTGGCATATAGATCTTGCTAGAAATCTTGCATTAACTTCCTCGTGTCGTGTTCAAGCTTCAAATTGCTGTTTTAAAGTCAGTTTCATCAATAATTTGTCAATTGACTCAACAAAAACTTAAAACTGGTGGTGTGGTTGAGCTGTTTGATTGCATAATTGGCTATTGCAAGTTCAATTGTCGAATTACTATGTTCTGCATCCAATTTTAATGCAAAACAAGTTTGTTTTGATGTTTTAAACATGTTGAGATAGTTTAATTCGAGTTATATTAGCCTTTGTGCATCTTTCACCTTTTGAAGCCACCATTTTAAGTCAATTTTTTTTATGAAGCAAGTATAGTGCAGTACTGACATTTTGATTTGTGCATTTATGATTCAGTTGGATTGTAGTAAGAGCTAGGGTCTGTTGAATGAAATCAAAACAAGTCAAAAAGAATATCTATACAAGTTTAGAAAGCGTTCAGACCTTGTGCAATCCAACTAAGACAAGCTCCAAATCAGAAACTGAAAACATTATCAGTTATGAACTAATTTTGTTGGGGTATTTTATCAAACGTTTTTGTAAAATTTAGTACTGGAGTCACTTGACTGTTTCTGATCTAACTTGCTTGTTTTTTTCTTGCTTTCTTAATCCCTTCTAGAGCAATTCTTAGGTTCATTTTTGAGTGCTTCCTTTCTTGATAGCTTTGCTTCTTGTTTGTCTTTATTGGTTATCTAGTTTTGTCTCTCACATGTTAATCATGTTCTGCTGAATCATAATTGGATCTTTTCTTTGCTTTATTAATCTGATCTCAAGTCAGTTGCTCTGCTGTTTTTGTCATTCCATTACCTTGTGATTTGTTTTGTCCTTCACTTTACCTTGTTTAGCCTAGCCAATTTTCATGATTGAGAAATCTGATTCCATCCTGGTTTTTGGGATTTGAAAGAAGGTAAGTGTGAATGGTAGCATATTAGGTGGTGGTGATCCACAGGATTCTCTGGCCTAGACTGAAAATTTCTCTTTTAAACTTTTCATTTGAGTGTTTAAATTTTTAAAGAGAAACTTCAGTGCTGTGAGCTTAGTAAGGCTAATTTAGCCTAATTTCCTTGGCATTTGCAAGAGAGTTCAGTTTCAATTAACCAGTTGTTGACTGTGTTCATTGTGTAGGAAAAGAAATTGGAGTAATTAGAATGGAGCAGTTGTGATTTTGTTTCAACTGCAACTGCAATCACTATTATTTTAATTGATTATTGACTTCCTGGTGATGCTATTTGTGCTTGTGAATCTTTAAACTGTCATTGCATTCATTTTAGTTAAAACATTGCTTGCTAAATTCATTGATATAATCACTGTTTTGAAAGTGAATTGTTGACTTCATGGTTTAATTGGGCATGTTGAATGTTGATTCTGATTTGACAAGACCTATGGGAACTTGGTAGATGCATAGGATTTGCAAATAATGTGCTGATTGTTTTATGAGCATTTTTGGAAGTGCAACAACACTGTTTTAAAACTGCCAATTTCTGATTTGCCTCACATTACTCTTTGTCCATTTATTTGATTTCTGAATTAGTTTAGGACATTGTTCTTGACTAGTTTGGTCCATTGTTTCTGCCCAGTGTAATTCATTAATTTTTCTGAAAAGGATGCTCTTGTCATAATCAGTTGTGCATCAAATTGTTTTTAATTGCCAATGCATCCTTCAGTTTTAAGAAGTGATTAAAGCACCTAAATTCCAGTTCTGACTTAGCGTTTGAATTAATTAGGTGGTTAGTTTCTACATCGAATTACATCCAATCTGAATTAATTCACTGTCCATTTGCACTTGCTGGATTCTGTTGCTGGATTTTGTTGAGATTTATGTGTGCAGAGCTGATGTGAATGAATCATTAGTTGATCAAAATATTACTGAAGAAACAGTAGTAGGAACACCTCAGTGTGGAGCTTGAAACAGGCTAGAAACAACCATTCAAATAGGGAAGTTGTCTAACTTACCCTTTGTTGTGAATTGTTATTCTGTTTTAGCTTGTAAGTGATGTAAATGATAATATTGAATGAATATCCTGTTGATTTTGGTTGAAAATTAACTGTGCAGAATACTTGGAACAGTTTGAGAGCAAATAGGAATTATTCAATGTCTCAATTGCACAAGACCGAGTGAAAGGGAAGATTAGACAAAAGCTAGGAGATCCAAGGCTGGTTAACAACAACAAGAGTGTATTCGTTGAGCACAAGAAGTGTACCAGACCGTAGCAGCTATCTTTATTTGTAATTGAATTGAGCTCATCTGGTTTTGTAATAGGCTCTATTGTTAGTTTTCTTAATTTCATTGTAAAAGGCCATTCAAAGTCCAAGTGTCTTGGAAGCGTCCTTGGTGCTCTTTCAACTCTTGGCAAAACTTTTCTTGTTTATGTTTAAATTTTAGTGTCTTACGTTTAGGGTGATTTAGGCTAAAAGGGATTAAACTCTAAGCCTTGTCACATTAGAGTCCGAAAAGTTTCGTCTTTTAGTGTTTAATTGTTGTGATTGTTTGTGAGTTGTGTTCTTTGATTTTAAAAGTGATTTTAGTTTAAAGGATAACTAGTAGTAACCTAAGACATTTCTGGCAAGGCAAGACTTGGTACTTAAGCAGTCTTCATGACTCACCTCTCTTACCTGGGACTTGTCTAAGTGTGAATCTTGTAAATCTTTTACACTAGAAAAACTTTTAGAAACAAAGATGTCTTGTTATTCATATAGGTCTTCTAGGAATTTTAATTTTGATAAGCAACTTAGTTACAAAGGCATCAAAAGAGAACATGATAAAGCTAGAAGGAAGTCTTGTTCATCTTATGAATTTGATAGGATTGAAGATGATTTGTATAAACAAGCTAGTGAAAATATTCCATTCTTTGGTGATGATATTGGTGCATTAATACCTAGCTTGGGAAAAGGAAATTAATGACATGCATTCATTCATGGTGAGAAAAAGTAAATATGAATCCTTCTATTCTAGAGATAATGAATCTTATATTCTTAATCTTTACACTTCTAGTTTTAAAAAGCATGCAAGAGAGTGGTGGGATGATAGGCAATATCATGTTGAGATAGGTAGACAATATCCCATTCATGATTGGAATGAATTGAAAGCTTGTATGAGAAGAAAGTTTGTGCCTCAAGAAATTGAAAGAAACTTAGAACTTATGAGAGAGCTTATTAGAGAAGGTGAGTCATTCATTCAAAATTTAAGTGGGTTCTCTAGTAGGGAAAGTGAGTTTCTAGAAAAAACTTAAGAGGCTATGGGAAGAGACAAGCAAATATAGAATTGAGAGATTAAAAAGAGAAAAACAAAAGCAAGAAGTAAGAGAGAAAAGAGAAAAAGAGAGAAGAGAAAAGGAAAGAAAAGAAGAGGAAGAACGAAATAGAAGAGAAGAGGAAGAAAGAGAGAGAAGAGAAGAAGAGAAAAGAAGAGAGCAAGAGAAAAGAGAAGAAGAAGAAAACAAGAGAAGAAAAGAGGAAGAAAGAGAAAGAAGAAAAGAAGAGGAAAGAAGAGAGAAAGAGAGAAAAGAAGCACAAAGAAGAGAAAAGGAAGAAGTTGAAAGAATAGAAATGGAAGAAAAGAAAAGGCAACTAAAGGCAACATCTCCTCCTACCCTAGAAGCTAGATTCTTAAGGGGAGGTTTTCTATTCTCTCACTTTTCTCCATCTATATTTGAATTTTCCCAATTTCACTTTTCTTTCAAAGAATTGGCCACTCCATCTTTAAAAATGTTATCACTTTCAACACATGCAAAGTTCCAACTTGGGTTATGGTTACCTTTATGGTTACCAATAACTCAAGATACAAATAAAATTTCAAATGAAGAAAGGTTTCTTTGTTATATTAAAATTAAAAATTTCAAAATTTGGAAACCTTCTACACATATTCTTTTATATACCTTATTGGGTCAAAGAAAACTAATTAGAGATATGTTTGATGCTTATTGCAGATGGATATTTGACCCAGGAGGAACCCTTATGAAGCTAACAAAAATAAGTCTTCAAAAGCACCATCAGATTTGAGGACAAATCCTTTCCAAGGGGGAGGGGATGATGACTTGGGCCCAAGCCCAATTAGTTTAGTGTGTAGTATTTCTTTTACTTTTATTAAAAGCATGTGTAAAAGGTGTTAGGCATGTGCTAGAGAGGAGGGACTTTTAGTCCTATATATAGACATGCCACCACCTCTTGTAAGACACTTTTGAGAATAATGAATTAAACTTTTCTGTAGAGAAAACTCCAGAATTTAATTCCCTTGAAAGTCAAGATTGGAGAATCCCAAAGGATCTCCTCTAGCTACCTTCCATTCATACCATCCATTCTCTCATTTTCCAAATCAGATTTTCTTTCAGCCACCCTACATCACGCTCCTCCAATCCTTTACTTCCGTGTGGCTCGTGTCATCCGTCACGCCTACGTCGCTGCCACGCGAGCCTGTCCCTGGAAGACTCCTACGCTAACTCATCATTTTGTTCTCTCTCAACCATTCGAGAGAACAAACTGTCACTCTCGCGGTCGCCTTTCTTCCAGCGCGCATCCTCAACCATTTTCCTCACAATCTACCATCATAGACCCTCACGTAAGTCATCTCCACCGATCCATATCTCAGATTTGCCTTATCCTTGCCTTTTTAACACCTTCGCACCGATTTAACCTTTGTTTGGTGCCATATCCTTGCTTCCACCATCGTTTTTCTCCCATTCACCAAGTGAAATCATGATTGCTTTCCATTTCATCGATTTAATCGTTGAATCCTTCTTCTCCACCGATTAAATCCTTCCTTGCCTTCAACCCTAGAGTTTTCACCGATTAATCCTCCAAAACCTAGGGTTGTCGAGTAAATCTGTTTCTTCCGCTGCTTCCCGGTTCTTCAGCTCGATCAAGTTCAGATTTCACGTCGTTTCCTGATTCAGCTCAAGCCTTCAGCTATCAGAAGTGGAGGAAGTGGTCAAAGTGGACGAACTGGAAGAAGTGGACGAAGTGGATAAAGTGGAGGAAGTGGACAAAGTTGACGAAGTGGAGGAAGTGGAGGAAGTCGAGCATGTTGACGAAGTGGAGGAAGTGGAGGAAGAGGAGGAAGTGGAGGAAGTGGAGGAAATGGAGGAAGTTGATGAATTGGACGAACTGGACGAAGCGGACAAAGTGGAGGAAGTGGAGGAAGTGGAAGATGTGGAGAAAGTTTAAGAAGTGGAGAAAGTGGTCGAAGTGGACGAACTGGATGAAGTGGAGCAAGTGGAGAAAGTGGAGGAAGTTGAGGAAGTGGACAAAGTGGAGGAAGTGCAGGAAGTGGAGCAAGTTGACGAAGTGGAGGAAGTGGAGCAAGTGGAGGAAGTGCAGGAAGTGGAGGAAGTTGACGAAGTAGACGATGTGGACAAAGTTGAGGAAGTGGAGGAAGTGGAAGAAGTGGAGGAAGTGGAGGAAGTGATCGAACTGGACGAACTGGAAGAAGTGGAGGAAGTGGAGAAAGTTGAGGAAGTGGACAAAGTGGAGGAAATGGAGGAAGCTGACGAAGTGGAGGAAGTGGACGAACGGGAAGAAGTGGAGGAAGTTGGAGGAAGTTGACGAAGTGGACAAAGTGGAGGAAGTGGAGCAAGTGGAGGAAGAGGACGAAGTGGACGAAGTAGAGGAAGTTGACAAAGTAGAGGAAGTCGACGAAGTGGAGGAAGCAGACGAAATTGACGAAATGGAGGAAGTGGACGAAGCGGACGACGTGGAAGAAGTGGACGAAGTTGATTAAGTGGAGGAAGTGGTCGAAAAGGACGAAGTTGACGAAGTGCACGATGTGGAGGAAGTGGAGGAAGTTGACGAAAGGGACGAAGTGGAGGAAGTTGAGGAAGTGGAGGAATTGGACGAAGTGGAAGAAGTGGGGAAGTGGACGAATTGGAGTAAGTGGATGAAGTGGAGTAAGTGGACGAAGTGGAGAAGTGGACGAAGTGGACAAAGTTGACGAAGTAGAGGAAGTTGAGGAAGCGGAGGAAGTTGAAG
Organism: Vigna nakashimae; assembly: GCA_034642375.1. Taxonomy (NCBI): domain Eukaryota; kingdom Viridiplantae; phylum Streptophyta; class Magnoliopsida; order Fabales; family Fabaceae; genus Vigna; species Vigna nakashimae. Next base: position 35,370,036 of record CM067765.1, read on the forward strand.
AAGTGGAGGAAGTGGACGATAGGGACGAAGTGGAGGAAGTGGAAGAAGTGGAGGAAGTTGAGGAAGTGGTTGAAGTGGACGAAGTTGACGAAGTGGGCGAAGTAGACGAAGTGGAAGAAGTTCACGAAGTTGACGAAGTGGAGGAAGTGATGAAGTGGAGGAATTGGACGAAGTGCAGGAAGTGTAGGAAGTGGAGGAAGTGGACGAAGTGTAGGATGTGGAGGAATTGGAGGAAGTGGAGGAAATTCACGAAGTGGAGGAAGTGGAGGAAGTTGATGAAGTGGAGGAAGTGGACGATGGGGACAAAGTGGAGCACTGGAGGAGGTTGAGGAAGTAGAGGAAGTGGAGGAAGTCGGGGATGTGGACGAAGTGGAGGACGTTGAGTAACTGGACGAAGTTGACGAAGTGGAGGTAGTGGTCGAAGTGGACGAACTTGAAGAAGTGGAGGAACTGGAGGCAGTGGAGGAAGTTGAGGAAGTGGACAAAGTAGAGAAAATGGAGAAAGCGGAGGATGTGGAGGAAGTTAAGGAAGTGGAGGAAGTGGAGGAAATTGAAGAAGTGGAAGAAGTTGACGAAGTGGAGGAAGTGGACGATGGGGACAAAGTTGAGGAACTGGAAGAGGTTGAAGAAGTGGAGGAAGTGGAGGAAGTTGAGGAAAAGGACGAAGTGGACGAAGTGGAAGAAGCTGAGGAAGTGGAGGAAGTTGACGAAGTGGACGAAGTGGAGGTCGTGGACGAAGTGGAGGAAGTTGACAAAGTGGAGCAAGTGGAGAAAGTTGAGGAAGAGGACGAAGTTGACAAAGTGGAAGAAGCGGAGGAAGTTGAAGAAGTGGGCGAGGTTGACGAAGTGGAGGTGGTGGACGAAGTGGAGGAAGTTGACAAAGTGGAGGATGTGGAGGAAGTTGACAAAGTGGAGGAAGTGGACGATGGGACGAAGTGGAGGAAGTGGACGAAGTTGAGGAAGTGGTCGAAGTGGACGAACTTGACGAAGTTGACGAAGTGGGCGAAGTAGACGAAGGAGACAAAGTGGAAGAAGTCGACGAATTTGACGAAGTGGAGGAAGTGATGAAGTGGAGGAATTGGACGAAGTTGACGAAGTGCAGAAGTGTAGGAGGTGGAGGAAGTGGAGGAAGTGGACGAAGTGGAGGAAATTGACGAAGTTGACGAAGTGGAAGGAAGTGGACGAAGAGGACGAAGTCGACGAAGTGCACGAAGTGGAGGAAGTGAAGGAAGTGGAGGAAGTTGACGAAGGGGAGGAAGTGGAGGAGGTTGAGGAAGTGGAGGAACTGGAGGAACTGGAGGAAGTGGACGAAGTGGAAGAAGTGGAGCAAGTGGAGGAAGTGGAGGAAGTGGAGTAAGTGGACGAAGGGGACGAAGCGGGCGAAGCGGACGACGCGGACGAAGTTGAAGAAGTGGACGAAGTTGACGAAGTGGAGGAAATGGGGGAAGTGGAGGAAGTCGACGAAGTTGACGAAGTGCAGGAAGTGGAGGAAATGGAGGAAGTGGACGAAGTGGACGAAGTGGACGAAGTGGAGGAAGTTAACGAAGTGGAGGACGTTGACGAAGTGGAGGAAGTGTACAATAGGGACAAAGTTGAGGAATTGCAGGATGTTGAAGAAGTGGAGGAAGTTGACGAAGACGACGAAGTGGAAGAAGGGGAGGAAGTGGAGGAAATTGAAGAAGTGGATGAAGTAGACGAAGTGAAGGTGTCGTGGACGAAGTGGAGGAAGTTGACAAAATGGAGGAAGTGGAGGAAGTTGAGGAAGAGGACGAAGTGGAAGAAGTGGAGGAAGTTGAAGAAGTGGACGAAGTGGAGGATGTGGACGAAGTGGAAGAAGCGGACGAAGTGGAAGAAACGGACGAAGAGGAGGAAGTGGAGGAAGTTGACGAAGTGGACGAAATGGAGTTAGTTGAGGAAGAGGACTAAGTGGACGAAGTGGAAGAAGATGAGGAAGTGGAGGAAGTTGACGAAGTGGACGAAGTGGAGGAGTTGGACGAAGTGAAGGAAATGGGGGAAGTGGACAAAGTGAACGAAATGGAGGAAGTTGACGAAGCGGAGGAATTGGACGAAGTTGACGAAGTGGAGGAAGTGGATGAAGTTGACAAAGTGGAGGAAGTGGAGGAAGTGGAGGAAGTGGAGGATGTGTACGAAGAGGGGGTAATGGACGAAGTGGACAATGTGGACGAAGTGGAGGAAATTGACGAAGTGGAGAAAGTGGAAGAAGTGGAGGAAGTGGTCGAAGTGGACGAACTTGAAGAAGTGGAGGAAGTGGAGGAAGTTGAGGAAGTGGACAAAGTGGAGAAAGTGGAGGAAATGGAGGAAGTGGATGAAGTGGAAGAAGTGGAGAAAGTAGACGAAGTGGACGAACTGGACGAAGAGGTCGAAGTGGACGAAGTTGACGAAGTGGAGGAAGTGGAAGAAGTGGAGGAAGTGGAGGAAATGGAGGAAGTTGCACAAGTGGATGAAGTGGACGAACTGGTTGAAGTGGACGAAGAGGTCGAAGTGGACGAATTGGACGAAGTTGACGAAGTGGACGAAGTGGGCGAAGTGAACGAAGTGGACGAAGTAGAAGAAGTCGACAAAGTGGACAAAGTTAACGAAGTGGACAAAGTGGTAGAAGTTGAGGAAGTGGAGGAAGTTGAAGAAGTGAACGAAGTTGACGAGGTGCAAGAAGTTGAGGAAGTGGAGGAAATGGACGAAGTGGAAGTAGTGGAGGAAGTGGGGGAAGTTGAAGAAGTGGACGAAGATGTTGAAGTGGACATAGTGAAGGAAGTGGAGGAAGTGGAGGAAGTGTAGGAAGTGGAGGAAGTGGAGGAAGTTGACGAAGTGGACAAAGTGAACGGAGTGGAAGGAGTGGAGGAAGTAGAGGAAGTGGAGTAAATGGACGAAGTGGAAGTAGTGGAGGAAGTAGGGGAAGTTGAAGAAGTGGACGTAATGAAGGAAGTGGAGGAAGTGTAGGAAGTGGAGGAAGTGGAGGAAGTTGACAAAGTGAATGGAGTGGAAGGAGTGGAGGAAGTGGAGGAAGTGGAGGAAGTGGAGGAAGTTGACGAAGTGGACGAAGTGAACGGAGTGGAAGGAGTGGAGGAAGTGGAGGAAATGGACGAAGTGGACGAAGTGGAAGTAGTGGAGGAAGTGGGGGAAGTTGAAGAACTGGACGAAGATGTTGAAGTGGACGTAGTGAAGGAAGTGGAGGAAGTGGATGAAGTGGAGGAAGTGTAGGAAGTTGACGAAGTTGACGAAGTGGACGAAGTGAACGAAGTGGAAGGAGTGGAGGAAGTGGAGGAAGTTGAAGAAGTGGAAAAAGATGACGAAGTGGACAAAGTTGAGGATGTGGACAAAGTGGAGGAAATGGAGGAAGTGGACAAAGTGAACGAAATGTAGGACGTTGACGAAGTGGAGGAATTGGACGAAGTTGACGAAGTGGAGGAAGTGGAGGAAGTTAACGAAGTGGGCGAAGTGGAGGAAGTGGACGAAGTGGAGGAAGTAGAGGAAGTGGAGGAATTGGTGGATATGGAGGAAGTGGAGGAAGTGGAAGAAGGGGACGAAGTGGACGAAGTAGACGAAGTGGACGAAGTGGACGAAGTTGACGAAGTGGAGGAAGTGGAGGAAGTTAACGAAGTGGGCGAAGTGGAGGAAGTGGACGAAGTGGAGGAAGTAGAGGAAGTGGAGGAATTGGTGGATATGGAGGAAGTGGAGGAAGTGGAAGAAGGGGACGAAGTGGACGAAGTAGACGAAGTGGACGAAGTGGACGAAGTGGACGAAGTGGACGAAGTGGACGAAGTGGACGAAGTGGACGAAGTGGACGAAGTGGACGAAGTCGACGGAGTGGAAGGGGTGGAGGAAGTGGAGGAAGTTGAAGAATTGGACAAAGATGACGAAGTGAACGTAGTGGAAGAACTGGACGAAGTGGAGGAAGTGGACGAAGTGGAGGAAGGGTAGGAAGTGAACGAAGTTGACAAAGTGGACGAAGTGGAGGAAGTGGAGGAAGTGGAGGAAGTGGACGAAGCTGACGAAGTAGACGAAGTGGACGAAGTTAACGAAGTGGACGAAGTGGACGAAGTGGAGGAAGTGGTGGAAATGGAGGAAGTGGAGGAAGATGACAAAGTTGAAGAAGTGGAAGAAGTGGACAAAGTGTAGGAAGTGGACAAAGTAGAGGACGTGGACGAAGTGGTAAAAGTGGAAGAAGTGAAGGACGTTGAAGAAGTGGACGAAGTTGACGAGGTGGAAGAAGTGGAGGAAGTGAAGGAAGCGGACGAAGTTAACGAAGTGGAGGAAGCGGTAGAAGTGTACGAAGTGGACGACGTGGACAAAGTGGAGGAAGTGGAGGAAGTCGACGAAGTGGAGGGAGTTTACGAAGTGGACGAAGTGGACGTAGAGGTCGAAGTGGACGAAGTTGACGATGTTGACATAGTGGGGAAGTGGACGAAGTGGAGGAAGTGGAGGAAGTGGTCGAAGTGGACGAATTGGAAGAAGTGGAGGAAGTGCACGAAGTTGAGGAAGTGGACAAAGTGGAGGAAGTGGAGGGAGTGAGGAAGTTGAGGAAGTGGAGGATGTGGAGGATGTGGAGGAAGTTGACGAAGTGGAGGAAGTGGAGGAAGTTGACGAAGTGGAGGATGTGGAGGAAGTGGAGGAAGTGGATGAAGTTGAGGAGCGGAAGAAGTTGACGAAGTGGACGAAGTGTACGATAGGGACGAAGGGGACGAAGTTGACGAAATTGACGAAGTGGAGGAAGTGGACGAATTGGACGAAGAAGACAAAGTGGAGAAAGTGGATGAAGTGGAGGAAATTGACGAAGTGGACGAAGTTGAGGAAGTGGAGGAAGTGCACGATGGGGACGAAGTGGATGAAATGGACGAAGTGGGCGAAGCGGACGAAATGGAAGAAGTGGGCGAAGTGGACGAAGTTGACGAAGTGGACGAAGCGGACGAAGTTGACGAAATGGAGGAAGTGGATGAGGTGGAAGAAGTGAAGGAGGTGGTTGATGACCCAAACTTATTAGCCGTTGCTAGGACTCGGGTTCAATCCCCAAATCCCCGGCAACGGCGCCAAAAGCTTGATGGACAAATTTGTAAGCACCAAAATATGATGTCACAAACTTGTTTCACAATCGGCAAGTATGACCGAATCGTTCAAGTAATAAAACTTGGTAAGACCAAGTATCGTTCTTCCCAAAGGACTCACGGCCTAGTTTAGTTATGTGATTTGTTGATTAGCTAGGACTTAGAAACGAAATATTCAAAGTTTAATATGCAAGACAGAAAATAAACATGTATGCATGAATTGATCAATGGCAAAGACAAAAGATAAACACTTCAAATGAATTATATAAATGAATATGTTGTTGGGGTTCAATTTCATCTCATCCACTCTCATATATTTTAGGAATTCAACATTCAAATCATCATTGTTAATGCCACTCTCTAATGTACCATTCTAGATGGCTTCTCCCTAATCAAATAGTTCATACAATTCCTAGCATTCCTAATGATTAGTTCATTACAGCAGGAGCTTAAAGGCAACCAATATAATGTTGTCAGTAAAATATTGGGAGAAATTCCCCGGATCTAGACTTCCCCGTACGTGTCCGTATCGACAAAACCAATAATCATGCATTAGAATGAGTTAAACAATGCAAGCATTGAGCAAAGAGGAAAAACCCTAACTAATGATGAAAGAAAGCATATGTCTTAATTCAAAGATGTACTCAACAAATCCATATATGAGAGCTTCAAGAGATTACATTGATTCCCCAACAAACATACAAGGTTTAGTTCACCATCGTCATGGTGAACCTAGATGAATAACAATGAAAGAATGAAAGAATAAACCCAATAAAGGTGAAGAGGTAGCCTGAGCATCCAAGATCCTCCTTCAAAGGGGTGAAAGAGAGAGTGTTTGCCTCGTTTCTGCCAAAGATACTAAACTAAAGGACGTGCAAGCCCTTATATACTAATTTAGAGTTACAAAAGATTACAAAAGCCCAAGCCCAAAGAGTACCGCTCAGCGGTATTTACCGCTCAGCGGTAGTTGCGCGTCACAATTCTTCCCCTCAGCGGCCATTTGCCCCTTAGCGTGACTCCCGCAACCTCCTGAGTGCCGCTCAGCGGTAGTTTGCCGCTGAGCGGTGCCTTCGTCTTCTCTTTTTGCACTCTTTCTTGTCTTTTCTAATGTCACTTCTCTCCTTCTTCACTCTTTGCACCAAATTCACCCTAAAACCTGCACAAAAACACTCAAATCAAGTGTAAACCTGTCCAGCTCTCTTATTTCTGAAAATAAAGATAAAAGGTGTGATTTCAAGCTAGTTTCTAAGTCTAAAGGTTGCTTTTAGTATCAATTTTAAGCATGAAAATAACAGTTTTTCAACTGTTATCACAACCCCAAACTTAGAACTTTGCTTGTCCTCAAGCAAACAAGATGTAACTCTATCTCCAACCAATTTATATGATGGTTCACTCATTCAAAATCCTCTTTTCAAGATAAGTAACAACTTCACTCAAACTTATGACCAAGAGTTCAATCAAGATGTGCACATGCTTTAGTGTTCACAAAGTCATTTAAGTTCCAACAAATGCTATTTTTCATGAATGATCAATCAATTAAACATGGATGTTCATGTGCTTATGGAATATTTCCTCACTAGGTAAAGTGTTTCACTCAACACACAAGTGTATAAGAGGTAAAGTGTTTCACTCATTCACTCCACTATCACAATGTCACATGAATCAACTTTGCCTTTCATTTTACCACAATCAAAAACATTCACAAGCATGCATCATCACAAGGACTTTTCAATGGCTTATAATGTGGCTGGGCTAACAAGAAAATTGGTTTTTCTGGATCACAAAATCCTTGAGTTAAGAGAATCATAACAACACAATTATTCTTATTCATTCCCAACTTTTGTTTGCCTTTTCATTTGCATTGAGCTTTACTTCTTTTCTTTTCTTTTCTTTTGCATATTCTTTCTTTTTAGCTCTTAGCTCAATGCTTTTCCTTTTTCATGATTTCCCAATAACCCCAAACTTGAACATTTATCAATACCACACAAGATATTCTACTTAACTCAAGGTAAAGATTTTCAATCAAGGGTTCAGTGTATATTCAAGGCTATGGGTTCAAAGGATAGAACATAAAGTGTTCTCTTTTAGTAGGCTAACTTTATGAATTTGGCCAGTAAAAAGGGTTTCAACAAACACGGCCTTTGATCATATGATGCAAAACAAGTAATTGATTCAATCATAGAAAACCTGGGCAAAGTCATTCATGCTTCCAAAGTAATAGCATTCAAACAATAACAACTCTGGAGCTCAAAACCTCACATATAAGCTCATTCACATTTGACATACACATCCTGCTTAATTTCACAATCACAATCATGATATCTTGCATTTGTTCACAAAGCTTGTGAATCACCTGTATAAGCATTTTAATGTGCACATCATCTCAACATCAATCAGTCAATAAGCATCATCAAGCATTACTTATCACATAAACACAGTTAATAGCAAACCATCACACAAACCAGGTATTCAATAGAGTACATCAAACCCTAATCTAGAAACAAAAATAAATAAGTTCAGAAAGTTTAAACCGCAAAAGCATAAAACATATGATAGCATTCATCAGTAAATGCTATCTCAGCTCCTCATCAGTCTGAGCTGTCCTCTGTATCTTCCTCCTCCTCTTCATCATCATCTTCATCAAAAGCATCCTCCTCCTCAGCTTCTTCTTCTTCCATGTCTCGAGCTGAAGATTCAGCTCCTCCAGCTCCTCCATGGAATGGTTCTTCTGGCCAAGCTACGACGTTATGGAATTCATCCATCGTCCACCTGTGTGCTGGAGGGGTATCATACATCCCCACTATCATCTCAGCCGTGGCCACCTGCCCTCTGTGGATGGACTGCAACTGAGCACCTATAAGAGACATATACATGTCCCTCATTTGGAATGGTTCTGCCTCATGTGTATCAGCAGATGTCCGGCTCTGTGCTGGTCCTCTCTCTCTACGAGCCTGGCGTGGTGGAACGGGCTGAGCTGCCTCCTCACCTCCACAATACTGTCTGTAATAGGCCTCATCTATAGCTTTTCTTGGCCTCTCAAATGGTGGAACAGAAGTGTCCACCCCAGCTAGCTTGCAGAGGTGAGTGATCAAAGAAGGATGTCCCAGTGGTGCTTTGTTGTTTGAGGTGTTAGCACACACACTAATCTCATCAGCTATCACCTGCCCAATATTAACATTCAAACTTCTGATAGCACAGTAGATGAATAGTGCCCTGCTGAGAGTGATATCTGACACATGTGAGCATGGCTGAATGTTGGCATGAGAAAATGCCGTCCAATACTTTGCAAGAGGAGTCAAATCTGTCCTCCTAATGTTAACCACTGCTCCAGATCTATTCCTTTGAAAGTGTCCTCCAGGTATGCACAACACTCTCTCAACATCCTCAAAGTCAGCACCTTCCTCCATGCTAAGAGCAAACTGACATTGCTCACCAGCCCACACAATATCCAAGAAGTTATTAATGGACTCAGGATCATACCTGATGGCATGGCCTCTAACATATCCCAAATAGTTCTCAGCTGGATAGTCACCAATCTTCTTGGCATTAGTGTAGAATTCCTTAACCACAGCTATGTTGGCAGGTGCTGGATAATTGGCTAGCTTTCCCCAGTCATTCCCTAACACTCGCTCTCCAAATTGAGGAGCAAAGTTAGGTATCATTCCGACCTTTCTCTCCATCAGAAGTCTCCTGTCCTGAACCACCCTAAAGTGCTTCTCATGTTTCCTGGAGAGGAACCTGCCATTATGTGGCTGCTCTGGTTCCTTTTCCTTCCTCTTGGTTGCCATGGTTTTCAATCTCTTTCCAGAAGAGGATGCCATTCCTGCATTCAAACACAAATCCAAAACCACAGAACATGATGTTAATCATTAGTAACATACAGGACACAACTCCTTTCGAAGCTAAACCACCGCTGAGGGCCAGAATTTCCCCTCAGCGCCACCAGTGCAACACACCAACACGCAACAAACCAGAAAAAGCAAATCTGGCAGAGTGCCGCTCAGCGGTAAATACCGCTCAGCGGTGACCTGCAGATTTTTGCAAAACTCGTTTTTAAACTGCCCTAACTCCACCCAAATGCAATTTTCAGTTTTCCAGTACATAATCAAGCAGTTTAATTGGTTCAAACATCAAATATATCATCAAATCATGCATAGAAATCAAAAGCCCTAAATACTCATGCTTTGACAATCACATTCAAATTCAAGAACCCTAGAATGACAAAATGCATTTTACTTACTTGGGTGGAGATGCTAGATGAGGTGAGAATGCTTCCAAACTAGAATACTCTCTTCCAACCCCAAACTTTGATGGCACACTAGTGAAAAAGTGAGTGGAAGAGAAATTTTTCTAAGAGGGAAGAGTAAAAAGATGTGGGAAACCTAAGAGAGAGTATGAGGGAGTGTTTCTGCAGAGAAGGGCTTGAAAGAGTGTGAAAACGCGCAGCTTAGGGTTTAAAAATACCTCAATGGGCTCGGGTTCCGCTAAGGGGAACTTAAGCCCATCAGCGTTAGTACCGCTCAGCGGTAATTGCCGCTCAGCGGCACTTTCGTGATGTGCCCTTCTCCTTCTTTTCTTGCCCTACGTGCCTTCCTAGCATACTCCTCATGGGTTCCCTGCAATTTCATTGTTAAACATGCTTATGCAATCCCTAATTAGAATAAAACAAACATAAAAACAAACAAAGATAATCAATCAACTGGGTTGCCTCCCAGGTAGCGCTTGTTTAACGTCACGAGCCTGACCCAAAATCCACCAACACCCATCAGTAGGTGTTTCACTTACCAGCACCCATCAGTAGGTGCAAAATCTTCTCAGCAACACCCATCAGTAGGTGTTACAAACCTAGTATCCTTCAGTAGATACTTAACCACCTAGCATCCTTCAGTAGATGCTATAACAACAAAATAATGTCCAGAATAATGTTCACAGTTTAAAAATTACAAAATATTAAAACAAAAGTTTGTAAATCCACTGGGTTGCCTCCCAGCAAGCGCTTTTTTAACGTCACTAGCTTGACCCAATAAAGCTCACGTTCCATCTTCTTTAAAGTTGATGTTATCCTTCCACCAACTTATCAACTGCTTCCTTAGGACTGTTTTGGATTCTCTGGAATATGGAGACTCTATCTCTATCATCTCCTTCTCTTTAAAACCTTTTACAACCCACAACTTGTTCTTGAATCTTACAGGTGTGCCAAGTTGGAGTCCTCTTTCCTTCCAGTCTCTAAGAACTTCCTTTCCTTTTCCACTTTCATCTACCTTGGGTACCTGAAAATACAAACAATGGTTATCAGAAACTTTAAAATTTTCATGTTTACCTCTAGTTATGGGTGCATCTTGAAATGCAGCTTTATAACTGGCCTCTTCCTCCTTTGCTTGTATCTCATCTTTAAACACATTCACCACCACTCTCTCCTCTCTGTCCTGGAGCACCACTATACCTTCATTAACATCTATAATAACCCTGGCCGTTTTCATAAACGGTCTTCCCAGTATGAAAGGTATCTTTTCGGTCTCCATCTTCATCACCACAAAGTCTGCCAAGAACTGAAGTTTGCCAACACAAACTACAATGTCTTCTGCAATCCCACATGGCTCCTTTGAAGATCCATCAGCCATTACCAGATTAACCTTTACAGGTTTTATTTTCACATGGCCAATTTGCTCCAATAGAGAGTAAGGCATCAAGTTAACACTTGAGCCTAAGTCAAGGAGAGCTTTCTTCACCTTTTTCTTCCCTATAGTGCAAGGGATAGAAAAACTACCTGGATCAGCAGCTTTTGGTGGGAATGATTCTTTCTTAACAGTTACACACTTTTCATCATCATCATCTCTACGTTTTCTTTTTGTAGAGGTTCCCTCATCAGATTTTGTGTACACTGCTATTTTCTGTAAGATTTGTTCCCAAGGAGCTTCATTATCAACCATTCTGAATAAGTCTGTGAAATCCATTGGTTTCTCCTGATTTGTTAGAAAAGGAAAAGTATCCTTTCTTTCTTCTTCTCTTCTCTCTTCTGTTTCATCTTCTTCTGACTCAATACTCTCTTCATTTACACTCTTGACCACTTTGCATTCTTCTCTAGGGTTAACCTCAGTATTAGCCCCAAAGTTTCTGTGTGGTCTTTCTTCCAACTGCTTAGTGATCTGACCCATCTGAATCTCCAAGTTCTTTATAGCAGCTTCAGTGCTCTTTTGGGAGGATTCAGTTTTCTGAATAAATTGTTGAAGAGTTTCTTCCAACCTTGTAGATCTTTCATTGAGCATAGAAATTTGTTGCCACATGGTTGGTTGCTGCTGCTGTTGCTTATTAAATTGATTAGCCTGCCCAGTTTGTCCTTGGCCAATACTTGGATGTGGTTTCCAACCCTTATTATAATTACCTTGACGGTATGGAAACTGATTAGCCATGAAGTTAACATCCTCCACGGCTTCCACAGGAAAAGCACATTGGCCATTGATGTGATCTCCTCCACATAGTTCGCACAACTGGGTTTGTACCTGTGCAGCAGATTTTAACTCTTTTGGTAATGAAGCAAGAGTTTTGGTCAGAGTCTCCAGCTGTTGAGTCAGAATTTTATTTTGGGCTAGCAGAGCATCATGGGTTTGTAATTGAAGAACCCCTTTCTGTTGCATAGGAGCGCCTCTTTCATTGTGAAGCTCATTATCACTTGTAGCCATATTTTCAATAATCTCAGTGGCTTCCTCTGGAATCTTCCATTTGATATTGCCCCCAGCTGAGGCATCTAGCATCATCTTGGTTTGTGAACCAAGCCCTCCAAGGAAAGTTAGGACTACTTCTTGATCCTCAAAGCCATGCGTGGGAGTTTTACGTAATAAGCTTTTGTACCTGTCCCATGCATGTCCCAGTGATTCCTCCATGCCCTGCTTGAATGAAGATATCTCTTGCTTGCCTTTAGTTACTTTAGATTGTGGGAAGTATTTGTTTAGAAACTTTGTAACCACTGCTTCCCACTCTGTGAAACTTTCTTCTGGAAAAGAGTTTAACCAAAGCTTAGCATTGCCTCCCAAGGAGAAAGGAAACAAACTAAGTTTGATTGCTTCGTCTGGCACCCCATTAATTTTGACCGTGTTGCAGATCTCATTAAAGGTAGTAAGGTGCTCATATGGGCTTTCATGTGATAACCCATTAAATTGATTACTCTTCACCAGTTGAATCAGTGCTGGTTTGACCTCCATGTTGGCTGCATTGACTCTAGGTCTAGCTATGCTGTTGAAGTGCTGAGGTCCAGCAAGATTAGTGTAATCTGCAAGAGTTCTTCTAACATTATTGCCCTCCATACTTCCTGTGCTATGAACAGAACCTTGTGGTGATGTTTGCAAGAGAGTTTCAGGAGAAGGGAAAAGTTCTCTAGACGTTCTGATTCTTCTCCTCCTTCTACTCTCTTCTAGACCTTCAAGAAGTGGTTCTGTTGTTTTCTTACTTCTAGTGTGAATTGCTTCCTGCATGCACAAGAAAACAAAACCCTAGAAAATATTTGTTAGCACAAAAAGATATAAGAGAAGATATATATTCAAAAGATAGAAAGATAAAAGATTCAGAAGATAGAAAGATAAAATAAAATCTAACCTAATAAAATCTAATCCTAAAAGATAAAATAAAATAAAATTAAAAAAAATAAAATAAAATCTAAACTAACTAAATAAAATAAAATCTAATCTAAAAAGATAAAAAGATAAGAAAAATAAAATCTAACCTAAAAAATAAAATCTAAAAAGATAAAACAGAATCTAATCTAACCTAAAAATATAAAATAAAATCTAATCTAATCTAAAAAAAAATATAAAATAAAATCTAATCTAATCTAAAAAGATAAAAAGATAAAATAAAATGAAAACAGAAAAAAATAAAAACAGAAATTCAAAATTAAAGTCAAAGATAATCAATAATCACACAAATTAACCAGTTAAACCACGAGTCCCCGGCAACGGCGCCAAAAACTTGATGACCCAAACTTATTAGCCGTTGCTAGGACTCGGGTTCAATCCCCAAATCCCCGGCAACGGCGCCAAAAACTTGATGACCCAAACTTATTAGCCGTTGCTAGGACTCGGGTTCAATCCCCAAATCCCCGGCAACGGCGCCAAAAGCTTGATGGACAAATTTGTAAGCACCAAAATATGATGTCACAAACTTGTTTCACAATCGGCAAGTATGACCGAATCGTTCAAGTAATAAAACTTGGTAAGACCAAGTATCGTTCTTCCCAAAGGACTCACGGCCTAGTTTAGTTATGTGATTTGTTGATTAGCTAGGACTTAGAAACGAAATATTCAAAGTTTAATATGCAAGACAGAAAATAAACATGTATGCATGAATTGATCAATGGCAAAGACAAAAGATAAACACTTCAAATGAATTATATAAATGAATATGTTGTTGGGGTTCAATTTCATCTCATCCACTCTCATATATTTTAGGAATTCAACATTCAAATCATCATTGTTAATGCCACTCTCTAATGTACCATTCTAGATGGCTTCTCCCTAATCAAATAGTTCATACAATTCCTAGCATTCCTAATGATTAGTTCATTACAGCAGGAGCTTAAAGGCAACCAATATAATGTTGTCAGTAAAATATTGGGAGAAATTCCCCGGATCTAGACTTCCCCGTACGTGTCCGTATCGACAAAACCAATAATCATGCATTAGAATGAGTTAAACAATGCAAGCATTGAGCAAAGAGGAAAAACCCTAACTAATGATGAAAGAAAGCATATGTCTTAATTCAAAGATGTACTCAACAAATCCATATATGAGAGCTTCAAGAGATTACATTGATTCCCCAACAAACATACAAGGTTTAGTTCACCATCGTCATGGTGAACCTAGATGAATAACAATGAAAGAATGAAAGAATAAACCCAATAAAGGTGAAGAGGTAGCCTGAGCATCCAAGATCCTCCTTCAAAGGGGTGAAAGAGAGAGTGTTTGCCTCGTTTCTGCCAAAGATACTAAACTAAAGGACGTGCAAGCCCTTATATACTAATTTAGAGTTACAAAAGATTACAAAAGCCCAAGCCCAAAGAGTACCGCTCAGCGGTATTTACCGCTCAGCGGTAGTTGCGCGTCACAATTCTTCCCCTCAGCGGCCATTTGCCCCTCAGCGTGACTCCCGCAACCTCCTGAGTGCCGCTCAGCGGTAGTTTGCCGCTGAGCGGTGCCTTCGTCTTCTCTTTTTGCACTCTTTCTTGTCTTTTCTAATGTCACTTCTCTCCTTCTTCACTCTTTGCACCAAATTCACCCTAAAACCTGCACAAAAACACTCAAATCAAGTGTAAACCTGTCCAGCTCTCTTATTTCTGAAAATAAAGATAAAAGGTGTGATTTCAAGCTAGTTTCTAAGTCTAAAGGTTGCTTTTAGTATCAATTTTAAGCATGAAAATAACAGTTTTTCAACTGTTATCAGGAGGAAGTGGATGAAGTGGACGAAGTAGACCAAGTGAAGGAAGTTGACGAAGTGGAGGAAGTGGAAGATGTGGAGGAAGTGGAAGAAGTGAAGGAAGTGGAGGAAGTGGTCAAAGTGGACGAACTGGAAGAAGTGAAGGAAGTGGAGAAAGTTGAGGAAGTTGAGGAAGTGCATAGAGTGAAGGAAGTAGAAGCAGTGGAGGAAGGTGACGAAGTGGACGGAGTGGAAGAAGTAGAGGAAGTGGAGGAAGTTGAGGAAGTGGACGAAGTGGAGGAAGTGGAGGAAGTGGAGCAAGTGAAGTAAGTTGACGAAGTGGAGGATGTGGAGGATGTGGAGGAAGTGGAAGAAGTGGAGGAAGTGGTGGAAGTGGTCGAAGTGGACGAACTTGAAGAAGTGAAGGAAGTGGAGAAAGTTGATGAAGTTGACGAAGTGGACGGAGTGGAGGAAGTAGAGGAATTGGAGGAAGTTGACGAAGTGGAGGAAATGGAGGAAGTCGACGAACTGGATGAAGCAGAGGAAGTGGAGGAAGTTTAGGAAGAGGATGAAGCGGACGAAGAAGACAAAGTGGAGGGAGAGGAGGAAGAGGACGAAGCGGAAGAAGTGGATGAAGTGGTGGAAGTGGAGGAAGGTGACGAAGTGGACGAAGTTTAGGAAGAGGACGACGTGGAGAAGTGGAAAAAGTAGAGGAAGAGGACGAAGTTGACGAAGTGGACGAAGTGGAGGAGGTGGACGAAGTGGAGAACTTGGCAGAAGTGGACAAAGTGAACGAAATGGAGGACATTGACGAAGTGGAGGAATTGGACGAAGTTGACGAAGTGGAGGAAGTGGACGAAGTTACCGAAGTGGAGGAAGTGGAGGAAGTGGAGCAAGTAGAGGAAGTTGAGGAAGTGGAGGAAGTGTAGGAAGTAGACGAAGTGGAGGAAGGGGACGAAGTGGACGAAGTAGACCAAGTGGACGAAGTGGACGGAGTGGAAGGAGTGGAGGATGTGGAGGAAGTGGAGGAAGTTGAAGAACTGGACAAAGATGACGAAGTGGACGTAATGAAGGAAGTGGAGGAAGTGGAGTTGGGAAGTGGACGAAGTAGACGAAGTTGACGAAGTGGAGGAAGTGGACGAAGTTGACGAAGTGGGCGAGGTGGACGAAGTGGAGGAAGTGGACGACGTGGACGAAGTGGAGGAAGTGGAGGAAGTCGACGAAATGGAGGAAGTTTACGAAGTGGACGAAGTGGACGATGTTGACGAAGTGGGCGAAGTGGAGGAAGTGGACGAAGTGGACGAAGTGGAGCAAGTGAAGGAAGTTGACAAAGTGGAGGATGTGGAGGATGTGGAGGAAGTGGAAGAAGTGGAGGAAGTGGAGGAAGTGGTCGAAGTGGACGAACTTGAAGAAGTGAAGGAAGTGGAGAAAGTTGGAGAAGTTGAGGAGGTAGACAGAGTGGAGTAAGTAGAAGAAGTGGAGGAAGTGGAGGAAGTTGACGGAGTGGACGAAGTGGAGGAAGTAGAGGAAGTGGAGGAAGTTGCAGAAGTGGATGAAGTGGACGAACTGGTTGAAGTGGACGAAGAGGTCGAAGTGGACGAATTGGACGAAGTTGACGAAGTGGACGAAGTGGGCGAAGTGGACGAAGTAGAAGAAGTCGACAAAGTGGACAAAGTTAACGAAGTGGACAAAGTGGTAGAAGTTGAGGAAGTGGAGGAAGTTGAAGAAGTGAACGAAGTTGACGAGGTGCAAGAAGTTGAGGAAGTGGAGGGAATGGACGAAGTGGAAGTAGTGGAGGAAGTGGGGGAAGTTGAAGAAGTGGACGAAGCTGTTGAAGTGGACATAGTGAAGGAAGTGGAGGAAGTGGAGGAAGTGTAGGAAGTGGAGGAAGTGGAGGAAGTTGACGAAGTGGACAAAGTGAACGGAGTGGAAGGAGTGGAGGAAGTAGAGGAAGTGGAGTAAATGGACGAAGTGGAAGTAGTGGAGGAAGTAGGGGAAGTTGAAGAAGTGGACGTAATGAAGGAAGTGGAGGAAGTGTAGGAAGTGGAGGAAGTGGAGGAAGTGGAGGAAGTTGACAAAGTGAATGGAGTGGAAGGAGTGGAGGAAGTGGAGGAAGTGGAGGAAGTGGAGGAAGTTGACGAAGTGGACGAAGTGAACGGAGTGGAAGGAGTGGAGGAAGTGGAGGAAATGGACGAAGTGGAAGTAGTGGAGGAAGTGGGGGAAGTTGAAGAACTGGACGAAGATGTTGAAGTGGACGTAGTGAAGGAAGTGGAGGAAGTGGATGAAGTGGAGGAAGTGTAGGAAGTTGACGAAGTTGACGAAGTGGACGAAGTGGAAGGAGTGGAGGAAGTGGAGGAAGTTGAAGAAGTGGAAAAAGATGACGAAGTGGACGAAGTTGAGGATGTGGACAAAGTGGAGGAAATGGAGGAAGTGGACAAAGTGAACGAAATGTAGGACGTTGACGAAGTGGAGGAATTGGACGAAGTTGACGAAGTGGAGGAAGTGGAGGAAGTTAACGAAGTGGGCGAAGTGGAGGAAGTGGACGAAGTGGAGGAAGTAGAGGAAGTGGAGGAATTGGTGGATATGGAGGAAGTGGAGGAAGTGGAAGAAGGGGACGAAGTGGACGAAGTAGACGAAGTGGACGAAGTGGACGAAGTGGACGAAGTGGACGAAGTGGACGAAGTGGACGAAGTGGACGAAGTGGACGAAGTCGACGGAGTGGAAGGGGTGGAGGAAGTGGAGGAAGTTGAAGAATTGGACAAAGATGACGAAGTGGACGTAGTGGAAGAACTGGACGAAGTGGAGGAAGTGGACGAAGTGGAGGAAGGGTAGGAAGTGAACGAAGTTGACAAAGTGGACGAAGTGGAGGAAGTGGAGGAAGTGGAGGAAGTGGAGGAAGTGGACGAAGCTGACGAAGTAGACGAAGTGGACGAAGTTAACGAAGTGGAGGAAGCGGTAGAAGTGTACGAAGTGGACGACATGGACAAAGTGGAGGAAGTGGAGGAAGTCGACGAAGTGGAGGGAGTTTACGAAGTGGACGAAGTGGACGTAGAGGTCGAAGTGGACGAAGTTGACGATGTTGACATAGTGGGGAAGTGGACGAAGTGGAAGAAGTGGAGGAAGTGGAGGAAGTGGTCGAAGTGGACGAACTGGAAGAAGTGGAGGAAGTGCACGAAGTTGAGGAAGTGGACAAAGTGGAGGAAGTGGAGGGAGTGAGGAAGTTGAGGAAGTGGAGGATGTGGAGGATGTGGAGGAAGTTGACGAACTGGAGGAAGTGGAGGAAGTTGACGAAGTGGAGGATGTGGAGGAAGTGGAGGAAGTGGATGAAGTTGAGGAGCGGAGGAAGTTGACGAAGTGGACGAAGTGGACGATAGGGACGAAGGGGACGAAGTTGACGAAATTGACGAAGTGGAGGAAGTGGACGAATTGGACGAAGAAGACAAAGTGGAGAAAGTGGATGAAGTGGAGGAAATTGACGAAGTGGACGAAGTTGAGGAAGTCGAGGAAGTGAACGATGGGGACGAAGTGGATGAAATGGACGAAGTGGGCGAAGCGGACAAAATGGAAGAAGTGGGCGAAGTTGACGAAGTGGACGAAGTTGACGAAGTGGACGAAGCGGACGAAGTTGACGAAATGGAGGGAGTGGAGGAAGTGGATGAGGTGGAAGAAGTGAAGGAGGTGGAGGAAGTGGATGAAGTGGACGAAGTAGACCAAGTGAAGGAAGTTGACGAAGTGGAGGAAGTGGAAGATGTGGAGGAAGTGGAAGAAGTGAAGGAAGTGGAGGAAGTGGTCAAAGTGGACGAACTGGAAGAAGTGAAGGAAGTGGAGAAAGTTGAGGAAGTTGAGGAAGTGCACAGAGTGAAGGAAGTAGAAGCAGTGGAGGAAGGTGACGAAGTGGACGGAGTGGAAGAAGTAGAGGAAGTGGAGGAAGTTGAGGAAGTGGACGAAGTGGACGAAGTGGACGAAGTGGAGCAAGTGAAGTAAGTTGACGAAGTGGAGGATGTGGAGGATGTGGAGGAAGTGGAAGAAGTGGAGGAAGTGGTGGAAGTGGTCGAAGTGGACGAACTTGAAGAAGTGAAGGAAGTGGAGAAAGTTGATGAAGTTGACGAAGTGGACGGAGTGGAGGAAGTAGAGGAATTGGAGGAAGTTGATGAAGTGGACGAAGTGGATGAAGTGGACGAAGGGGACAAAGTGGAGGAAGTGGAGCAAGTGGAGGAAGAGAACGAAGTGGACGAAGTGGAGGAAATGGAGGAAGTGGACGAACTGGATGAAGCAGAGGAAGTGGAGGAAGTTTAGGAAGAGGATGAAGCGGACGAAGAAGACAAAGTGGAGGGAGAGGAGGAAGAGGACGAAGCGGAAGAAGTGGATGAAGTGGTGGAAGTGGAGGAAGGTGACGAAGTGGACGAAGTTTAGGAAGAGGACGACGTGGAGAAGTGGAAAAAGTAGAGGAAGAGGACGAAGTTGACGAAGTGGACGAAGTGGAGGAGGTGGACGAAGTGGAGAACTTGGCAGAAGTGGACAAAGTGAATGAAATGGAGGACATTGACGAAGTGGAGGAATTGGACGAAGTTGACGAAGTGGAGGAAGTGGACGAAGTTACCGAAGTGGAGGAAGTGGAGGAAGTGGAGCAAGTAGAGGAAGTGGAGGAAGTGGAGGAAGTGTAGGAAGTAGACGAAGTGGAGGAAGGGGACGAAGTGGACGAAGTAGACCAAGTGGACGAAGTGGACGGAGTGGAAGGAGTGGAGGATGTGGAGGAAGTGGAGGAAGTTGAAGAACTGGACAAAGATGACGAAGTGCACGTAATGAAGGAAGTGGAGGAAGTGGAGTTGGGAAGTGGACGAAGTAGACGAAGTTGACGAAGTGGAGGAAGTGGACGAAGTTGACGAAGTGGGCGAGGTGGACGAAGTGGAGGAAGTGGACGACGTGGACGAAGTGGAGGAAGTGGAGGAAGTCGACGAAATGGAGGAAGTTTACGAAGTGGACGAAGTGGACGATGTTGACGAAGTGGGCGAAGTGGAGGAAGTGGACGAAGTGGAGCAAGTGAAGGAAGTTGACAAAGTGGAGGATGTGGAGGATGTGGAGGAAGTGGAAGAAGTGGAGGAAGTGGAGGAAGTGGTCGAAGTGGACGAACTTGAAGAAGTGAAGGAAGTGGAGAAAGTTGGAGAAGTTGAGGAGGTAGACAGAGTGGAGTAAGTAGAAGAAGTGGAGGAAGTGGAGGAAGTTGACGGAGTGGACGAAGTGGAGGAAGTAGAGGAAGTGGAGGAAGAGAATGAAGTGGAGGAAATGGAGGAAATGGAGGAAGTGGACGAAGTGGATGAAGCAGAAGAAGTGGAGGAAGTTGAGGAAGAGGACGAAGCGGACGTAGAAGACGAAGTGGAGCGAGAGGAGGAAGAGGACGAAGTCGACGAAGGGGAAGAAGTGGACGAAGTCGTGGAAGTGGATGAAGGTGACGAAGTGGACGAAGTGGAAGAGGTGGACGAAGTGGAGGAAATGGAGGAAGTGGATAAAGTGAACGAAGTTGAGGAAGAGGACGAAGTGGAGGAAGTGGAAAAAGTGGAGGACGTGGAGGAAGTTGAAGAAGTGGACGAAGTTGACGAATTGGACGAAGTGGAGGAGGTGGACGAAGTGAAGGAAATGGAGGAAGTGGACAATGTGAACGAAATGGAGGACGTTGACGAAGTGGAGGAATAGGACGAAGTTGACGAAGTGGAGGAATTGGACGAAGTTGACGAAGTGGAGGAAGTGGAGGAAGTGGAGGAAGTGGAGGAAGTGGACGAAGTAGACGAAGTGGAGGAAGGGGACGAAGTGGACGATGTGGACGAAGTAGACCAAGTGGACGAAGTGGCCGGAGTGGAAGGAGTGGAGGAAGTGGAGGAAGTTGAAGAAGTGGACAAAGAGGACGAAGTGGATGTAGTGGAGGAAGTGGACGAAGTGGAAGAAGTGTAGGAAGTGAACGAAGTGGACGAAGTGGACGAAGTTGATGAAGTGGAGGAAGTGGAGGAAGTGAACGAAGTTGACGAAGTAGAGGAAGTGGACGAAGTGGACGAAGTTGAAGAAGTGGAGGAAATGGAGGAAGTGGAGGAAGTGGAGGAAATGGAGGAAGTGGAGCAAGTGGAGGAAGATGACGAAGTTGAAGAAGTTGAAGAAGTGGACGAAGTGTAGTAAGTGGACAAAGAAGAGGACGTGGACGAAGTGGATGAAGTTGACGAAGTGGTAGAAGTCGAAGAAGTTGAGGAAGTTGAAGATGTGAACGAAGTTGACAACGTGGAAGAAGTGGAGGAAGTGAATGAAGGAAGCGGACGGAGTTGACGAAGTGGAGGAAGTGGTAGAAACGGACGAAGTGGAGAAAGTCGAGGAAGTGGACGAAGTGGATGAGGTTGACGAAATGGAGCTAGTCGACGAAGTGGAGGAAGTGGAGGAAGTGGAGGAAGTTGACGAAGTGGAGGAAGTTGACGAAGTGGAGCAAGTGGATGAAGTGGACGAAGTGAAGGAAGTGGAGGAAGTGGAGGAAGTGGATGAAGTGGATGCAGTGGAGGAAATTGATGAAGTGGATGAAGTGGAGGAAATGGAGGAAGTTGAGGAAGAGGGCGAAGTGGAAGAAATGGAGGAAGTGGGGGAAGTGGAGGATGTGGAGGAAGTTGATTGATGAATCATTATTTTCTTCACTTCACTTAGTTTACTGTACTAAAATTAATCAGGGAGTTGTGCTTAATTGTCCAGTATTTTCCCGTTTTTACTGATTGTGCTTAATTTGATCAGAAATTCTTATTTTACTTAATTTGAATTATCTGAGAATAATTATTTACATTAGTGAATGCAGGGAAAATTCTGTAAATATTTTAGAACATTAGGAAGAATATTTATTTACACACTGTGTTATCTAGTCGAAGCCGTACTGCATTGAATTAATCTGTGTATTGATCCGTATAATGAAATATTTTTCTTGAGTTTGTAAAAGCAAAATAGGCTTGGCATCATTACACCTCACGGCAACTCTTTGGATTCAAATGAAGAATTTTGCAAAACATTTAGCCTAAGTTGGAATGAAAGAGAAGAGACCACCAAGTTCCAAGTGCAGCCCACTGTTTTATGAATTGTTTTGGAAAAGAATAGCATTGTCTTATGTATACAATTCACATTACAAATTAAATGAGGGAATGAGGGAAGTGACCATACTTGAAAGTCTCGGCCATACACATACCACCTTTGGAAAATTCAACATACAATTGAGAAAAGGTAGAATGAGCTAAATCCAAGAACAAAGTCATCCCGTGAAACACCAATTGGAGAGCTAAATCCAAGCACAGGGGATTAATTGAAGAAAAATGAAAAAGGCTAACTACTAGGTGGTGGATCAGTCGCTACTCGATGGCACAAAGAGACAACACACATGCTGATTTTGGAGGTCTCTTAACTCCTTCTTCTCGGAAGTTTTGAGAGAAAAAAAAGATAATCATCATATCTTTTCCCAGGGAGAACGTACAAACCAACATGGATTGAAAAAAAAAAAAGAAGCTTCTGGTGTGATTGTTGAAGAACACTGGTGTCACGTTCTGGAGAGGAGGCACACGGCCAAGAAGCATCCAGCCACACTTGTTTGTTTCCTTTTACTTTGAATGTTTCTCTTTGAGAAGACTGAACAACGTTTTTTTTCATGATGAATGAATAGCTTGTATTTATTCCTTTTGTTGAATTCTAATTGCATCTTCCATCTGATTTTCTGCATATTTATATAATTTCTTCTAACCTTTTGTAACTTTTGGAAAAGAGGTACATGATCTTGTGTTGAACCACTGGAACACGTTCATTTACTTCATTTTAGAAGCAAGGTAGTACTTGTAGACTTGATTCACCATCTATTTTAGGAAACTATTGTCTAAGAAAAAAAAAAAGAAAATTTTGTTTACTTGGAGAAAGGAACTCTCGGTGTAAGGAAGAAGAGAGTCATGTGAAATTTTGTAAGTGTTGATTTATTTTTGCTGGATGGAAAGGGGCACCACACACCTTGATTTGCTTTGTTGGAGGTAGGCACACGAAGAGAAGAGGAGAAGGAATTGATATGTTTGTGGAGAGGAGAAGTGGTTTTTGATGAGAATGGAACGGTTATTGAAAATGGAGAAAGGAGAATATGCAGCAAAGTGATGAAGTGGAACGGTCCAGCAACACCTTTGAAGTGAACGTTGGTTTATAGTAGCAAAATAAGCACATCTTTGATTGAGTTAAGAGACAAAATGGAATTATTTATGTGAGAGTGCAGCTGCCCATATTGAGAAAAATTCATTACTTTAGAAAGCAAAAATGTATGGAGCCATGAAGGACATTCACGTGAATTAAGAAGTGGCCCTTGATCACTTATGCACTTCTTTTATTCCTTTGAAGAATTGTTGTTGGTTATTTACGTAAGGTAAAGAGAAGTGGGCCATTTGATTGTATTTCTTTTCATTTCTTGGAGAATGGACATGACTAGATAGGAGAATAGTATGCACGGTTCCCATGGGTGAAAGGTACCGAGTTTTCTTATGTGGATAGGACACTTGCATTTACTTTTCATTTAGAAAAAGACAAAAAAAAGTGGTAGGAGTATGGTTGATAGAAGTCACATGTTTTCTTTGGGAAATGCGTGGAGCATTTGGTGATTAAAATTTAGATGTTGAAGGTGCACCATTCACGTAAGGAAGAGGCATTTCATTATTTTTTCTTCCTTTGATGCAACTCATAGAAAAGTGCACGGCCAAGGAGTACCAAGTGAAGCATTTGAATTATTTTAATTTTCTTTGAATGAAACACAAGTGTCACGGCCTAGGGCATTTGTTTTAAAAGCATTTGCAATTTTTACTTTTTGTTGGTAGATGAATTGGTCACAATTAATAGTAGAGAAATTTTACTTTCTTTAATTTCTTTTGCTTTAAAATATTTTTTATCACATGTTGGAATGAATTCTTGTATTTTTGTTTGTTGTATGTTGCTGATGTAGTTTTAATTCTGTTTCCATATTTGAATTTTACTGTTTTAATTTCAGTTTTACCATTTTAGTTTTATGTTTAGGGTTTGTTTTTACTGACTCTTTTATTTTTGCGTTTAATGTTTTACGTTTTATGCATGTTTAATGTTCCCGCGTTTATTTTATTTTGACTGTAATTTACCGTTTAAGTTTTTACTATTTTAAAGTTTACGTTACTGTTTTGAATTTGATTTCAACATTTTTAATTCAGTTTTATTTAATTTCCATTTTAATTTAATTTTTCCGCATAAAAACAAAAACACCATAAACCCCCCCTTACGTGTTGACCTGAAGCTGAACCACATTTGGTCCTTGTGAGACGACCTAGGAGTCACTTCCTAGCACTGTATTGTATTTTAATTGCACATAAAATTTGATCGGCCGCGACAGCCGTATCAAATTTTGGCGCCGTTGCCGGGGACCAACGGTTCAGTTTTGAGTCTTGTGTCTGTGTTGTGTGATTTGTGTATGTGTTTGTGATAGTGTTGTTTTGCTACCTTGTGTTTATTTCTGTGGTTTGAATTTTCTGTGCTATTGTTTCATGATTACAGGGTGTCGTGATTTAGTGCATGACTAGAGGAAATCCTGGATTCATACCACCCTTTGATCCTGAGATTGATAGGACTTTTCATAGCTTAATTAGGCATTCTAGGAATTTGTCTTTAGAGTCTGTTTTTGAACCTGTTCCATTAGATATTGTGCATCCTACTGTTGAGTACTCTGTGCATACTGCATCTACTGCATCTGTACTTGATTCTGATTCTGTTGTTTTTCACACTGAGAACAATATGGCACAACCTCCACATCGCGAGAGGACTTTTAGGGAGATGGCTGCACCTGATTTCGATATTGAAAGCTTGTGCATCCAATATCCTGATGAGGACGTTCCGTATGTTCTCAAGACTGGACTGATCCATTTGTTGCCCAAGTTTCATGGTCTTGCAGGTGCGAGTCCACATAAGCATTTGAAGGAATTCCTGGTTGTTTGTTCCAGTATGAAACCGCACAATGTTCCTGAAGAGCACGTCTTCTTGAAGGCATTCCCTCATTCATTGGAAAATGTTGCTAAGGATTGGTTGTATAGTTTAGCGCCGAGATCCATTGCTAGCTGGGATGATCTGAAGAGGCTGTTCTTGGAGAAATTTTTCCCAGCATCCCGGACCACAGCTATCAGGAAAGACATAACTGGGATTAGACAGCTTAGTGGAGAGAACCTGTACGAATATTGGGAGAGATTCAAGACACTTTGTGCTAGCTGCCCCCACCATCAGATACCTGAACAACTCCTTATTCAGTATTTCTACGAGGGTTTGAACAACATGGATCGAGGTATGATCGATGCTGCCTGTGGTGGAGCTCTTGGAGACATCACACCTGCTGAGGCCAGACCATTGATTGAGAAGATGGCCTCCAACTCCCAGCAGTTTAGCAACAGGAATGATGCCATTGTGGTGAAGGGCGTACAAGATATTGCCCAGTCTTTATCAGCTGTTGAAAGCAAGTTAGAAGGCCAGATTAACTCTCTTGCGAAGATGGTGACACAGTTGACTACCAACCAGAGATCGACATCTCAATCTGCATCTGTTGCACGACTATGTGCTATTTGTCCTTCCAGTGACCACTACACAGATGCATGTCCTTCTTTGCAACATCCTGCTGCCTCTGATGTGCCTCAGGCTTATACTACAAACATCTACAACAACAGGCAGCCACAACAGCAAAATCATGACTTGTCCAGCAACAGGTACAACCCAGGGTGGAGGAATCACCCCAATCTTAGATGGAACAATGCGCCACAGCAACAGCAGCAGGCGCCACCTTTTCAGAATGCTGGAACACCTAACAGATATGTGCCTCCACCCATGCAACAACACCAAAGGCAACAACAACAGCAACAGCAAGAGGCACCTGCCCAACCAGCTGCCCAACCTTCCACTTCGTCTGAACCTTCATTGGAAGAGTTAGTGAGACAGATGACTGTGCAAAACCTGCAATTTCAGAAAGATAACATGCAGTTTCAGAAAGACAACATGCAATTTCAGCAGGAGACTAGAGCGTCCATACAGAGCCTCACTAACCAGATAGGTCAGATGGCCACTCAGATAAACCAGGCGCAGTCTCAAAATTCTAGTAAGTTACCATCGCAGACTGTGCAGAATCCAAGAAATGTGAGTGCCATAACCCTCAGATCAGGGAAGCAGATTGTTGTACCTTCAGAGCCCGCCTCTATACCGACACCCGTGCCTGCTACTTCTCACAAAAAGGAGGACCAAGCTGGTCCAAGCAGGACATTTGAGGCAGGTGAATCTTCTTCTCCAGTCGGTGGTTCTTCTTCAGGAGGATCTCCTCCCTTAACCACCACTACTGCTGCCACACCATCTCCATTGATTGACCGACCTATCCCTCTTCCATTCCCTTCACGACCACTTCCTAGCAAAAAGATGGAAGAGGTAGATAAAGAAATTCTGGAGACCTTCAGGAAGGTGGAGGTGAACATACCTCTACTTGATGCAATCAAGCAGATACCAAAGTATGCAAAATTCTTGAAGGAGTTGTGCACACACAAGAGGAAGATGAAGGGAAATGAAAGGATTAGCATGGGAAGAAATGTATCTGCACTTATTGGTAAGTCGGTCCCGCACATTCCTGAAAAGTGCAAAGATCCAGGTATATTTTGCATTCCTTGTGTGATTGGAAATAATAAATTTGAGAATGCCATGCTTGATTTGGGTGCTTCTGTTAATGTCATGCCTTTGTCTATATATGAATCTTTATCTCTTGGTCCTTTGCAAACCACGGGTGTGGTCATTCAGTTGGCTAATAGGAGTGTTACTCACCCAACAGGTTTCATAGAAGATGTCTTGGTAAGGGTTGGTGAATTGATTTTTCCTGCTGATTTTTATGTTTTGGAAATGGAGGAGGGATTCTCTCATGGATCCGCTCCCATTATTTTAGGCAGGCCATTCTTGAAAACTGCCCGAACTAAGATTGATGTATATGATGGAACTTTGTCTATGGAATTTGCTGATATTGTTGTTCATTTTAATATCTTTGATGCAATGAAATTTCCAGCTGAGGACCATTCTCTGTTTAGGATTGATACATTGGACGACATTATTGATGAATTTGTTGTTGACAACTTTAATTCTGTGCATGAGAAGAAGCATTCTTTTCTATCTTCTTTACATTCATGTATTGAATCTGGATTCGAATCAAGTTTTGAGAATGATGTTGATAATGTTGTGGATTTTGATGAGGATTGTGATGTCCAGCATATTGATGCTATGAATGATATTGATGATGTTGTTGAAATATCTGAGATGGACATTGATTTGGATTGTGATGAGATAAGTGTTCTGCCTTTACCTGTACACTCTTTAGAGTCAGAATGCATTAACAATGTTGCAGGAAGTACACTTGAATCTGACTTGCAGGCACCCACTCTTGAGCTGAAACAGCTACCAGATAACCTCAAGTACGTGTACTTGGAGGATGATGAAAAGAAACCGGTGATCATTTCTACCTCCCTTGATTCTGTTCAAGAGGAGAAGTTGCTTGGTATACTGAGGAACAACAAGAAGGCCATTGGTTGGAGTTTGGCTGACTTACCTGGTATTAGTCCATCCACATGCATGCATAGAATTCTTTTGGAAGAAGGGGCAAAGCCAGTGAGACAGCCACAAAGAAGGCAAAACCCCGTGATCATGGAAGTCATCAAGAAGGAGGTGACCAAGCTTTTGCAAGCTGGAATCATCTACCCTATTTCAGACAGTCAGTGGGTGAGCCCCATCCATGTTGTGCCCAAGAAAACTGGCCTCACCGTGGTGAAGAATGAGAGGGATGAGCTTATCCCAACTAGAGTGCAGAACAGCTGGAGAGTCTGCATTGACTATAGGAGGCTCAACCAAGCAACCAGGAAAGATCATTTTCCCCTGCCATTCATTGATCAGATGCTGGAGCGCCTGGCAGGTAAATCTCATTATTGTTTTCTTGATGGTTTTTCTGGATATTTTCAGATCAATATTGCTCCTGAGGATCAAGAGAAAACAACATTCACCTGCCCCTTTGGCACTTTTGCCTATAGGAGGATGCCCTTTGGTCTGTGCAACGCTCCTGGTACCTTCCAACGATGCATGCTTAGCATTTTTAGCGACTTTCTTGAGAATTGCATAGAGGTGTTTATGGATGATTTTACTGTGTATGGATCCTCTTTTGATGCATGTTTAGACAGTCTGGAAAAGGTTTTGCAAAGATGCATAGAAACAAACCTTGTTCTCAATTTTGAGAAATGTCACTTTATGGTTGAACAAGGTTTGGTTTTAGGGCATATCATTTCTGAAAAGGGAATAGAGGTAGATCCTGCTAAGATATCTGTGATTTCGCAGTTGCCTTACCCCTCTTGCGTGCGAGAGGTGTGATCTTTCCTTGGACATGCAGGTTTCTACAGGCGCTTCATCAAAGATTTCAGCAAGAAGGCGCTTCCCTTGTCCAGACTGCTGCAGAAGGATGTTGACTTTGTTTTTGATGACAGATGCAAGCAGGCTTTTGATTGCCTGAAGGAAGCTTTGACCACCACCCCTATCATTCAGGCACCGGATTGGACAGCCCCATTTGAGCTCATGTGTGATGCATCTAACTATGCATTAGGGGCTGTCTTGACACAGAAAATTGACAAGCTGCCGAGAGTGATTTACTATGCTTCACGCACTTTGGATGCTGCCCAAGCAAACTATACCACCACTGAAAAAGAGTTGTTGGCAATTGTTTTTGCCCTTGATAAGTTTAGGTCATATTTGCTTGGATCACCTGTTATTGTGTATACTGACCATGCAGCTCTTAAGTTTCTGTTGAAAAAGGCTGAGTCAAAGCCTAGATTGATTAGGTGGATGCTACTGCTCCAGGAGTTTGACTTGCAGATTAAGGACCGGAGTGGAGCACAGAATCTAGTTGCGGACCACCTTAGCCGGATTGAGAGATTTGGGGATGAGGTTGATGTGTTGCCCATCCAGGATGAATTTCCTGATGAGAGTTTGCTGATGATTTCTTATTCTCACCCCACTCCTTGGTTTGCACATATTGTAAATTATTTGGTTGCTTCTGTTTTTCCTCCTTTAGCGTCACATGCTCAAATTGCTAAAATTAAGAGTGATGCTAAATATTATGTTTGGGATGACCCATATCTGTGGAAGTTGTGCAGTGACCAGGTTACTAGGAGATGCATTCCGAACCATGAGATTGACTCGGTCCTGCAGTTTTGTCATGCCTCCTCACCTGGTGGTCATCTGGGGATACAAAGAACAGCTCGTAGGGTGCTTGATTGTGGGTTCTATTGGCCTTCCATCTTCAAGGATGCGGAGAAGATTTGTAGCACTTGTGAGCCTTGTCAGAAAGCAGGAGGACAAATTTCACAGAGACAAGAGATGCCTCAACAACCTATGCTATTCTGTGAGGTGTTTGATGTCTGGGGTATAGATTTCATGGGTCCTTTTCCTGTTTCTTTTGGTTTTTCCTATATTCTCCTTGCTGTGGATTATGTTTCAAAATGGGTGGAAGCTAAAGCCACCAGAACTAATGATGCTCGGGTTGTTGTGGATTTTGTTAGATCTCACCTCTTTTGCAGGTTTGGAGTGCCTAAAGCAATTGTTAGTGATCAGGGAACCCATTTTTGCAACAGATCCATGCAAGCTTTACTCAAGAAATATGGGGTGACGCACAGAGTTTCTACACCTTACCACCCCCAAACAAATGGGCAGGCTGAGATCTCCAACAGGGAGATTAAGAGGATTTTGGAAAAGATTGTCCAGCCCAACAGGAAAGATTGGAGTAGTAGATTGGACGATGCTCTTTGGGCCCACAGGACTGCATACAAAGCACCGATTGGGATGTCTCCGTACAGGGTTGTCTTCGGAAAGGCATGTCATCTACCAGTTGAAATTGAGCATCGGGCATATTGGGCTGTGAAGACATGCAACTTCTCCATGGACCAAGCTGGAGAGGAAAGGAAGTTGCAACTGAATGAACTGGATGAAATCCGATTGGAAGCATATGAGAATTCGAAGTTCTACAAGGAAAGAACCAAGAGGTTCCATGATAACTCCATTGTTAGAAAGGACTTCGAGGTTGGCCAACAGGTTTTATTGTATAACTCTAGACTCGGCCTCATGGGTGGTAAGTTGAGATCAAAGTGGACTGGACCCTTTGTTGTGACTAATGTTTATCCTTATGGTGCAGTAGAAATCCAGGGTCCATCTGCAGCTAAAAGCTTCAAGGTGAACGGGCATAGACTGAAGCCCTTCCTCAGCAATCCTTCTCTGTTGGATGCAGTGGTGGAGGAGACGTCTTTGGTCTACCCCACCTACCCTCCCACCTGACTCAGGGAGTTTCTTCTCTCCTTCCCTCCTCACTTTTGTTGCACTTTGTCGATATCTGATGACTATTCTGATTGTTTTGATCTGCTGAATGTGACACACTGAGGACATTGTGTCGTTTAAGTGTGGTCTATTAGGGGAGGTTGTTTCTTTGTTTATGTTTCGTTTTTGTGTATTTTGTGGTGTCTTATGTACAGTTTTGCATGATTTTCGTGAATTCTGGACTATGATTAGGTTGTCAGTTTTCCTGCACTTCATTGATACTCTAAACTGTTGAATTCCTTGCTTTACTTTGCTTGGGAGATAATCCTGATATTTGAGAGTTGAATTGATGGTGACCATATTACCTGTGTGAGATTTGAGCCATTTGATGATCTTTCTTGTGTGTGATATATGCCTTGATTGCTTGCACATATGTCTTGGCTTCACTCTTTGAATTGATTCTTGACTAATACGCATGTTTGAAAGGGATAAAGGCATTTTGTTGTTGAGCCTCTAAGCCAGATAAGCCTACCCTGTTTTGATCCATTGATACCCTTTTGAGCCTATGTTTTTCCCCATTTCTTTGTTTTGAAGCTCATACACTAGCCCTATGTGAAAAACCATTATTACCTGAACCTTAGGGAATTTTGTAGCTTTGGAATTGTTTTGGGAATAAGTGTGGTCTCCTGGGAATTTCAGATGAATTGGCTAGTGAGTTCTCTTCATATCTTGTTTCTGTTTGTAAATATGTGGTGCATCTTGTCTCTTGAAATTGTGTGTTGAACAGAGTAAAGAAAAAAGACAGGATGAAGAAAAAAAAAAATCAGAAAAACAGAAAAAAATTGTGAACAACGGTGAATAATGGAGTTAACTAGAGGATGGAATTAGAGGCTGTAGGTGAGTTTGAATGTGTTTATACTTGTTCCCCATTGCTCATCTATCCCTTATGGTTTATAGCTTTTCATCCAGATATATCCTCCCTTGTCCTTGACCCCATTATGACCATAAAAAGACCTTTTGATTTGAACATGCGTATCTGTTTTAGTGTTGATATTAGAGGCTTGCCAAGCCTATTTGTGTTTGCTTTCTTGAGTTCATTGAGTGACATTGATTTACCTTAAACACTTGAGAGAAACACTGATTGTGTACATCTGTGAGGCTCTGTTGCTGTCGATTCATCTCTTGAACTGATTGATTGTTTTCCTTGTACTGAACTGTTTGGATGATTCTTTGAGTATTTGCTTTCATTGATTTTGTGTAGGATTCTGCCTGTACCTTTTACTGTCCAGATTTTGTGGGAATTGTGAAAGTGTGTTTCTGTTTTGGAGTTTGTGCTGTCTGTCAAGTCTGTGTCACTTTTCTAATGTTTGAACTGCTCCCTGGTTTTGTGTCTTAAGTTTGCCCAGGAGTGCAAACGACTAAGTGTGGTCTATTTTGATGAATCATTATTTTCTTCACTTCACTTAGTTTACTGTACTAAAATTAATCAGGGAGTTGTGCTTAATTGTCCAGTATTTTCCCGTTTTTACTGATTGTGCTTAATTTGATCAGAAATTCTTATTTTACTTAATTTGAATTATCTGAGAATAATTATTTACATTAGTGAATGCAGGGAAAATTCTGTAAATATTTTAGAACATTAGGAAGAATATTTATTTACACACTGTGTTATCTAGTCGAAGCCGTACTGCATTGAATTAATCTGTGTATTGATCCGTATAATGAAATATTTTTCTTGAGTTTGTAAAAGCAAAATAGGCTTGGCATCATTACACCTCACGGCAACTCTTTGGATTCAAATGAAGAATTTTGCAAAACATTTAGCCTAAGTTGGAATGAAAGAGAAGAGACCACCAAGTTCCAAGTGCAGCCCACTGTTTTATGAATTGTTTTGGAAAAGAATAGCATTGTCTTATGTATACAATTCACATTACAAATTAAATGAGGGAATGAGGGAAGTGACCATACTTGAAAGTCTCGGCCATACACATACCACCTTTGGAAAATTCAACATACAATTGAGAAAAGGTAGAATGAGCTAAATCCAAGAACAAAGTCATCCCGTGAAACACCAATTGGAGAGCTAAATCCAAGCACAGGGGATTAATTGAAGAAAAATGAAAAAGGCTAACTACTAGGTGGTGGATCAGTCGCTACTCGATGGCACAAAGAGACAACACACATGCTGATTTTGGAGGTCTCTTAACTCCTTCTTCTCGGAAGTTTTGAGAGAAAAAAAAGATAATCATCATATCTTTTCCCAGGGAGAACGTACAAACCAACATGGATTGAAAAAAAAAAAAAGAAGCTTCTGGTGTGATTGTTGAAGAACACTGGTGTCACGTTCTGGAGAGGAGGCACACGGCCAAGAAGCATCCAGCCACACTTGTTTGTTTCCTTTTACTTTGAATGTTTCTCTTTGAGAAGACTGAACAACGTTTTTTTTCATGATGAATGAATAGCTTGTATTTATTCCTTTTGTTGAATTCTAATTGCATCTTCCATCTGATTTTCTGCATATTTATATAATTTCTTCTAACCTTTTGTAACTTTTGGAAAAGAGGTACATGATCTTGTGTTGAACCACTGGAACACGTTCATTTACTTCATTTTAGAAGCAAGGTAGTACTTGTAGACTTGATTCACCATCTATTTTAGGAAACTATTGTCTAAGAAAAAAAAAAAGAAAATTTTGTTTACTTGGAGAAAGGAACTCTCGGTGTAAGGAAGAAGAGAGTCATGTGAAATTTTGTAAGTGTTGA
This sequence comes from Vigna nakashimae, assembly GCA_034642375.1. Taxonomy (NCBI): domain Eukaryota; kingdom Viridiplantae; phylum Streptophyta; class Magnoliopsida; order Fabales; family Fabaceae; genus Vigna; species Vigna nakashimae. Next base: position 35,402,614 of record CM067765.1, read on the forward strand.
TTTATTTTTGCTGGATGGAAAGGGGCACCACACACCTTGATTTGCTTTGTTGGAGGTAGGCACACGAAGAGAAGAGGAGAAGGAATTGATATGTTTGTGGAGAGGAGAAGTGGTTTTTGATGAGAATGGAACGGTTATTGAAAATGGAGAAAGGAGAATATGCAGCAAAGTGATGAAGTGGAACGGTCCAGCAACACCTTTGAAGTGAACGTTGGTTTATAGTAGCAAAATAAGCACATCTTTGATTGAGTTAAGAGACAAAATGGAATTATTTATGTGAGAGTGCAGCTGCCCATATTGAGAAAAATTCATTACTTTAGAAAGCAAAAATGTATGGAGCCATGAAGGACATTCACGTGAATTAAGAAGTGGCCCTTGATCACTTATGCACTTCTTTTATTCCTTTGAAGAATTGTTGTTGGTTATTTACGTAAGGTAAAGAGAAGTGGGCCATTTGATTGTATTTCTTTTCATTTCTTGGAGAATGGACATGACTAGATAGGAGAATAGTATGCACGGTTCCCATGGGTGAAAGGTACCGAGTTTTCTTATGTGGATAGGACACTTGCATTTACTTTTCATTTAGAAAAAGACAAAAAAAAGTGGTAGGAGTATGGTTGATAGAAGTCACATGTTTTCTTTGGGAAATGCGTGGAGCATTTGGTGATTAAAATTTAGATGTTGAAGGTGCACCATTCACGTAAGGAAGAGGCATTTCATTATTTTTTCTTCCTTTGATGCAACTCATAGAAAAGTGCACGGCCAAGGAGTACCAAGTGAAGCATTTGAATTATTTTAATTTTCTTTGAATGAAACACAAGTGTCACGGCCTAGGGCATTTGTTTTAAAAGCATTTGCAATTTTTACTTTTTGTTGGTAGATGAATTGGTCACAATTAATAGTAGAGAAATTTTACTTTCTTTAATTTCTTTTGCTTTAAAATATTTTTTATCACATGTTGGAATGAATTCTTGTATTTTTGTTTGTTGTATGTTGCTGATGTAGTTTTAATTCTGTTTCCATATTTGAATTTTACTGTTTTAATTTCAGTTTTACCATTTTAGTTTTATGTTTAGGGTTTGTTTTTACTGACTCTTTTATTTTTGCGTTTAATGTTTTACGTTTTATGCATGTTTAATGTTCCCGCGTTTATTTTATTTTGACTGTAATTTACCGTTTAAGTTTTTACTATTTTAAAGTTTACGTTACTGTTTTGAATTTGATTTCAACGTTTTTAATTCAGTTTTATTTAATTTCCATTTTAATTTAATTTTTCCGCATAAAAACAAAAACACCATAAACCCCCCCTTACGTGTTGACCTGAAGCTGAACCACATTTGGTCCTTGTGAGACGACCTAGGAGTCACTTCCTAGCACTGTATTGTATTTTAATTGCACATAAAATTTGATCGGCCGCGACAGCCGTATCATTGATGAAGTGGAGAAAGTGGAGGAAGTTGACGAAGTGGACGAATAGGTCGAAGTGGAGGAAGTTGACGAAGTGGGCGAAGAGGACGAAGTGGATGAAATGGAAGAAGTGGACGAAGTGGAGGAAATTGACGACGTGGACGAAGTGGAGGAAGTGGAGGAAGTTGAGGAAGAGGACGAAGTGGACGAAGTGGAAGAAGTGGAGGAAGTGGAGGAAGTGGAAGAAGCTGAAGAAGTGGACGAAGTGGAGGTAGTGGACGAAGTGGAGGAAGTTGACGAAACGGAGGAAGTGGAGGAAGTTGACGAGGTGGACGACGGGGACGAAGTGGAGGAAGTCGGGGAAGTTGAGGAATGGAGGAAGTGGACAAAGTGGACGAACTTGACGAAGTTGACGAAGTGGGCGAAGTGGACGAAGCGGACGAAGTGGAAGAAGTGGACGAAGTGGAGGAAGTGGAGGAAGTGGAGGAAGTTTACGAAGTGGACGAAGAGGGGAAAGTGGACGAAGTGCACGAAGAGGCCGAAGTGGGCAAAGTGGAGGAAGTAGAAGAAGTGGAGGAAGTTGACGACGTGGAGGAAGTGGAGGAAGTGGAGGAAGTCGACGAAGTGGAGGAAGTTTACGAAGTGGAAGAAGTGGAGCAAGTGGAGCAAGTGGAGGAAGTGGAGTAAGTGGAGGAAGTGGAGGAAGTGGACGAAGCGGACGAAGCGGACGAAGACGAAGAAGTGGACGAAGTTGACGAAGTGGAGGAAGTGGGCGAAGTTGAGGAAATTGACGAAGTGCACGAAGTGGAGGAAGTTGACGAAGTGGAGGAAGTGGACGATAGGGACAAAGTTGAGGAACTAGAGGAGGTTGAAGAAGTGGAGGATGTTGAGGAAGATGACGAAGTGGAAGAAGTGGAGGAAGTGGAGGGAATTGAAGAAGTCGACGAAGTGGAAGAAGCGAACGAAGTGGAGTAAGTGGAGGAAGTTGACGAAGTGGACGAAGTGGAGTTAGTTGAGGAAGAGGACTAAGTGGACGAAGTGGAAGAAGTGGAGGAAGTGGAGGGAGTTGATGAAGTGGACGAAGTTCACGAAGTGGAGTAGTTGGATGAAGTGGAGGAAATGGAGGAAGTGGATAAAGTGAACGAAATGGAGGAAGTTGACGAAGCGGAGGAATTGGACGAAGTTGACGAAGTGGAGGAAGTGGACGAAGTTGACAAAGTGGAGGAAGTGGAGGAAGTAGAGGAAGTGGAGGAAGTGGACGAAGTGGAGGAAGTGGAGGAAGTGGAGGAAGTGGACGAAGAGGGGGAAATGGACGAAGTGGGTAAATTGACGAAGTGGAGAAAGTGGAAGAAGTGGAGGAAGTGGTCGAAGTGGACGAACTTGAAGAAGTGGAGTAAGTGGAGGAAGTTGAGGAAGTGGACAAAGTGGAGGAAGTGGAGGAAATGGAGGAAGTCGATGAAGTGGAGGAAGTTCATGAAGTGGAAGAAGTGGAGGAAGTGGAGAAAGTTGACCAAGAGGTCGAAGTGGACGAAGTTGACGAAGTGGGCGAAGTGCACAAAGTCGACGCAGTCGACGAAGTGGAAGAAGTGGACGAAGTTGACGAAGTGGAGGAAGTGGACAAAGTGGATGATGTGGAGGAAGTGGACGAAGTGGAGGAAGTGGACAGAGTGGAGGAAGTGGACGAAATAGAGGAAATTGACCAAGTGGAGGAAGTGGAGGAAGTTGACGAAGTGGAGGAAGTGGACCATGGGGACAAGTGGAGGAAGTGGAGCAAGTGCTCGAAGTTTACGAACGAGAAGAAGTGGAGGAAGTGGAGGAAGTTGAGGAAGTGGACAAAGTGGAGGAAGTGGAGAAAGTGATGGAAGTGGAGGAAGTGGAGGGAAGTCGACAAATTTGACGAAGTTGACGAAGTGGACGAAATGGAGGAAATTGACGAAGTGGACGAAGTGCAGGAATTGGAGGAAGTTGACGAAGTGGAGGAAGTTGACGATGGGGACGAAGTGGAGGAAGTGGAGGTAGTTGACGAAGTGGAACGAAGTTGAGGAACTAGACGAAGTTGACGAAATGGAGGATGTGGAGGAAGTGGAGGAATTGGAAGAAGTGGACAAAGTGGACGAAGTTGAGGAAGTGGAGGAAGTGGACGATGGGGACGAAGTTGAAGAAGTGGAGGAAGTGGAGGAAGTCGAGGAAGTGGAGGAAGTGGACGAATCAGATGAAGTGGTCGAAGTGGACGAAATGGAAGTAGTGGACAAAGTTGACAAAGTGGAGGAAGTGGACGAAGTTGACGAAGTGGAGGAAGTGGACGAAGTGGAGGAAGTTGACGAAGTGAAGCAAGTGAAGGAAGAGGACGAAGTGGGGGAAGTGGAGGATGTGGAGGAAGTGGAAGAAGTGGAGGAAGTGAAGGAAGTGGTCGAAGAGGACGAACTGGAAAAAGTGGAGGAAGTGGACAAAATGGAGGAAGTTGAGGAAGTGGACAAAGTGGACGAAGAGGAAGTTGAGCAAGTTGACGAAGTGGAGCAAGTGGAGCAAGTCGAGGAAGTTGACGAAGTTGACGAAGTGGACAAAGTGGAGCAAGTGGAGGAAGTGGAGGAAGAGGACGAAGTGGACGAAGTAGAGGAAGTTGACAATGTAGAGGAAGTCGACGAAGTGGAGGAAGCGGACGAAGTTGACGAAATGGAGGAAGTGGACGAAGTGGACGAAGTGGAGCAAGTGGATGAGGTGGAGGAAGTGGACGAAGTGGAGCAAGTGAAGGAAGTGGACGATGTTGATGAAGTGGAGGAAGTGGAGAAAGTTGAGGAAGTTGAGGAAGTGGAGGAAGTGGAGGAAGTTGACGAAGCGAAGGAAGTGGAGGAAGTGGACGAACTGGAAGAAGTGGAGGAAGTTGGAGGAAGTTGACGAAGTGGACAAAGTGGAGGAAGTGGAGCAAGTGGAGGAAGAGGACGAAGTGGACGAAGTAGAGGAAGTTGACAAAGTAGAGGAAGTCGACGAAGTGGAGGAAGCGGACGAAATTGACGAAATGGTGGAAGTGGACGTAGCGGATAAATGGAAGAAGTGGACGAAGTTGACGAAGTGGAGGAAGTGGTCGAAAAGGACGAAGTGGAGGACGTGGAGGAAGTTGACGAAGGGGACGAAGTGGAGGAAGTTGAGGAAGTGCAGGAAGTGGACGAAGTGGATGAAGTGGGGAAGTGGACGAATTGGAGTAAGTGGACGAAGTGGAGTAAGTGGACGAAGTGGGGAAGTGGACGAAGTGGACGAAGTAGAGGAAGTTGAGGAAGTGGAGGAAGTTGACGAAGTGGACGATAGGGACGAAGGGGACGAAGTGGAGGATGTGGAGGAAGAGGAGGAAGTTGAGGAAGTGGTTGAAGTGGATGAAGTGGACGAACTTGACGAAGTTGATGAAGTGGGCGAAGTAGACGAACCGGACGAAGTGGAAGAAGTGGACGAAGTTGACGAAGTGGAGGAAGTGATGAAGTGGAGAAATTGGACGAAGTGCAGGAAGTGTAGGAAGTGGAGGAAGTGGACGAAGTGCAGGAAGAGGAGGAAGTGGAGGAAGTGGAGGAAATTCACGAAGTGGAGGATGTGGAGGAAGTTGATGAAGTGGAGGAAGTTGACGATAGGGACAAAGTGGAGGAACTGGAGGAGGTTGAGGAAGTGGAGGAAGTGGGGGATGTGGACGAAGTCGAGGAGGTTGAGGAACTGGACGATGTTGACGAAGTGGAGGTAGTGGTCGAAGTGGACGAACTCGAAGAAGTGGAGGAAGTGGAGGAAGTGGAGGCAATGGAGGAGGTTGAGGAAGTGGACAAAGTAGAGAGAATGGAGGAAGTGGAGGATGTGGAGGAAGTTGATGAAGTGGAGGAAATGGAGGAAATTGACGAAGTGGACGAAGTGGAGGAAGTTGACGAAGTGGAGGAAGTGGATGATGGGGACAAAGTTGAGGAACTGGAGGAGGTTGAAGAAGTGGAGGAAGTGGAGGAAGTGGAGGAAGTTGAGGAAAAGGACGAAGTGGACGAAGTGGAAGAAGTGGAGGAAGTTGAGGAAGTTGAAGAAGTGGAAGAAGTTGACGAAGTGGAGGAAGTGGAGGAAGTGGAGGAAGTGGAAGAAGTGGAGCAAGTGGAGGATGGGGACGAAGTGGAAGAAGTGGAGGAAGTGGAGGAAGTGGACGAATCGGATGAAGTGGTCGAAGTGGAGAAGCGGACGAAATGGAAGCAGTGGACGAAGTTGACGAAGTGGAGGAAGTGGACGAAGTTGACAAAGTGGAGGAGGTGGAGGAAGTGGAGGAAGTGGAGGAAGTGGAGGAAGTGGGGGAAGCGGAGGATGTGGAGGAAGTGGAAGAAGTAGAGGATGTGGAGGATGTGGTCAAAGTGGACGAAGGGGACGAAGGGGACAAAGTGGAGGAAGTAGAGGAAGTGGAGCAAGTGGAGGAAGAGGACGAAGTGGAGGAAGTGGAGGAAGTGGAGGAAATGGAGGAAGTGGACGAAGTGGACGAAGTGGATGTAGCGGAGGAAGTGGAGGAAGTTGAGGAAGTGGACGAAGTGGAAGAACTGGAGGAAGTTGACGAAGCGGACGAAGAAGACAAAGTGGAGGAAGAGGAGGAAGAGGAGGAAGAGGACGAAGTGGAAGAAGTGGAAGAAGTGAAGGAAGTGGAGGAAGTGGACGAAGTGGAGGAAGTTGAGGAAGAGGAGGAAGTGGAGGAAGTGGAGGAAGTGGAAGAAGTTGAGGAAGTGGAGGAACTGCACGAAGTGGATGAAGTGGTCGAATTGGACGAATTGGACGAAGTGGACAAAGTGGACGAAGCGGACAGAATGGAAGAAGTGGACGAAGTTGACGAAGTGGAGGAAGTGGACGAAGTTGAAATAGTGGAGGAAGTGGACGAAGTTGAGGAAGTAGAGGATGTGGAAGAAGTAGAGGACGTGGACCAATTGGTGGAAGTGGACGAAGTGGAGGAAGTGAAGGAAGTGGACGAAGTTAACGAAGTCGAGGAAGTGGAGGATGTGGAGGATGTGGAGAAAGTTGAAGAAGTGGAGGAAGTGGTCGAAGTGGACGAACTAGAAGAAGTGGAGAAAGTTGAGGAAGTGGACGAAGTGGAGGAAGTGGAGCAAGTTGACGAAGTGGAGGAAGTGGAGCAAGTGGAGGAAGTGGAGGACGTAGAGGAAGTGGAGGAAGTGGAGGAAGTGGAGGAAGTTGACGAAGTTGACGAAGTGGACCAATTGGAGGAAGTGGAAGAAGTGGGGCAAGTGGAGGAAGAGGATGAAGTGCACGAAGTAGAGGAAGTTGACGAAGTGGAGGAAGTTGACGAAGTGGAGGAAGCGGAAGAAGTTGACGAAGTAGAGGAAGTGGATGAGGTGGAGGAAGTGGAGGAGGTGGAGGAAGTGGAAGAAGTGGAGCAAGTGAAGGAAGTGGACGAAGTCGACGAAGTGGAGGAAGTGGAGGAAGTGGAGAAAGTTGAGGAAGTGAAGGAGGTGGAAGAAATGGAGGAAGTTGACGAAGTGGAGGATGTGAAGGAAGTGGTCGAAGTGGACGAACTGGAAGAAGTGGAGAAAGTGGAGAAAGTTGAGGAAGTGGACAAAGTGGAGGAAGTGGAGCAAGTTGACGACATGAAGGAAGTGGAGCAAGTGTAGGAAGTGGAGGAAGTTGACGAAGTAGACGAAGTGGACAAAGTGGAGCAAGTGGAGCAAGTGGAGGAAGAGGACGAAGTGCACGAAGTAGAGGAAGTTGACAAAGTAGAGGAAGTCGACGAAGTGGAGGAAGCGAACGAAGTTGACGAAATGGAGAAAGTGGACGAAGTGGAGGAAGTGGAGGAAGTGGTTGAGGTGGAGGAAGTGGACGAAGTGGAGCAAGTGAAGGAAGTGGACGAAGTTGACGAAGTGGAGAAAGTGGAGGATGTGGAGGAAGTGGAAGAAGTGGAGGATGTGGAGGAAGTGATCGAACTGGACGAACTGGAAGAAGTGGAGGAAGTCGAGAAAGTTGAGGAAGTTGAGGAAGTGGACAAAGTGGAGGAAGTTGACGAAGTGGAGGAAGTGGACAAACTGGAAGAAGTGGAGGAAGTTGGAGGAAGTTGACGAAGTAGACGAAGTGGACAAAGTGCAGGAAGTGGAGCAAGTGGAGGAAGAGGACGAAGTGGATGAAGTAGAGGAAGTTGACAAAGTAGAGGAAGTCGACGAAATGGAGGAAGTGGACGAAGCGGACGATGTGGAAGAAGTGGACGAAGTTGACGAAGTGGAGGAAGTGGTCGAAAAGGATGAAGTCGACGAAGTGCACGAAGTGGAGGAAGTGGAGGAAGTTGACGAAGGGGACGAAGTGGAGGAAGTTGAGGAAGTGGACGAAGTGGAAGAAGTGGGGAAGTGGACGAAGTGGAGTAAGTGGACGAAGTGGAGTAAGTGGACGAAGTGAGGAAGTGGACGAAGTCGACCAAGTAGAGGAAGTTGAGGAAACGGAGGAAGTTGACGAAGTGGACGATAGGGACGAAGGGGACTAAGTGGAGGAAGTGGAGGAAGTGGAGGAAGAGGAGGAAGGTGAGGAAGTGGTTGAAGTGGACGAACTTGACGAAGTTGACGAAGTGGGCGAAGTAGACGAAGCGGACGAAGTGGAAGAAATGGACGAAGTTGACGAAGTGGAGGAAGTGATGAAGTGGAAGAATTGGACGAAGTGCAGGAAGTGGAGGAAGTGCAGGAAGAGGAGGAAGTGGAAGAAGTGGAGGAAGTGGAGGAAATTGACGAAGTGGAGGAAGTTGATGAAGTGGAGGAAGTTGACGATAGGGACAAAGTGGAGGAATTGGAGGAGGTTGAGGAAGTGGAGGAAGTGGGGGATGTGGACAAAGTGGAGGACGTTGAGGAACTGGACGAAGTTGACGAAGTGGAGGTAGTGGTCGAAGTGGACGAACTGGAAGAAGTGGAGGAAGTGGAGGCAGTGGAGGAAGTTGAGGAAGTGGACAAAGTAGAGAGAATGGAGGAAGTGGAGGATGTGGAGGAAGTTGATCAAGTGGAGGAAGTGGAGGAAATTGACGAACTGGACGAAGTGGAGGAAGTGGAGGAAATTGACGAACTGGACGAAGTGGTGGAAGTGGATGATGGGGAAAGAGTTGAGGAAGTGGAGGAGGTTGAAGAAGTGGAGGAAGTGGAGGAAGTGGAGGAAGTTGAGGAAAAGGGCAAAGTGGACGAAGTGTAAGAAGCTGAGGAAGTGGAGGAAGTTGAAGAAGTGGACGAAGTGGAGGTCGTGGACGAAGTGAAGGATGTTGGCAAAGTGGAGCAAGTAGAGGAAGTTGAGGAAGAGGACGAAGTGGACAAAGTGGAAGAAGTGGCGGAAGTGGAGGAAATTCACGAAGTGCAGGAAATGGAGGAAGTTGACGATAGGGACAAAATGGAGGAATTGGAGGAGGTTGAGGAAGTGGAGGAAGTGGGGGATGTGGACGAAGTGGAGGACGTTGAGGAACTGGACGAAGTTGACGAAGTGGAGGTAATGGTCGAAGTGGACGAACTGGAAGAAGTGGTGGAAGCGGAGGCAGTGGAGGAAGTTGAGGAAGTGGACAAAGTAAAGAGAGAATGGAGGAAGTGGAGGATGTGGAGGAAGTTGATGAAGTGGAGGAAGTGGAGGAAATTAACGAAGTGGACAAAGTGGAGGAAGTGGATGATGGGGACATAGTTGAGGAACTGGAGGAGGTTGAAGAAGTGGAGGAAGTGGAGGAAGTTGAGGAAAAGGACGAAGTTGACGAAGTGGAAGAAGCTGAGGAAGTGGAGGAAGTTGAAGAAGTGGACGAAGTTGACGAAGTGGAGGAAGTTGACAAAGTGGAGCAAGTGGAGGAAGTTGAGGAAGAGGACGAAGTGGACAAAGTGGAAGAAGTGGAGGAAGTGGAGGAAGTTGAAGAAGTGGACGAGGTTGACGAAGTGGAGGTGGTGGACGAAGTGGAGGAAGTTGACAAAGTGGAGGAAGTTGTGGAAGTGGACGAAGTGGAGGAAGTGGACTATGGGACGAAGTGGAGGAAGTGGACGAAGTTGAGGAATTGGTCGAAGTGGACGAACTTGACGAAGTGCGCGAAGTAGACGAAACAGACGAAGTGGAAGAAGTCGACAAAGTTGACGAAGTGGAGGAAGTGATGAAGTGGAGGAATTGGACGAAGTTGACGAATTGCAGGAAATGTAGGAAGTGGAGGAAGTGCACGAAGTGGAGGAAGTGGAGGAAATTGACGAAGTTGACGAAGTGGAAGGAAGTTGACAAAGTGGAGGAAGTGGTCGAAGAGGACGAAGTGCACGAAGTGGAGGAAGTGGAGGATGTGGAGGAAGTTGACGAAGGGGACGAAGTGGAGGAGGTTGAGGAAGTGGAGGAAGTGGAGGAACTGGACAAAGTGGAAGAAGTGGAGCAAGTGGAGGAAGTGGACGAAGCGGACGAAGCGGACGAAGTAGAAGAAATGGACGAAGTTGACGAAGTGGAGGAAGTGGGGGAAGTGGAGGAAGTCGACGAAGTTGACGAAGTGCAGGAAGTGGACGAAGTGGAGAAAATTGACAAAGTGGACGAAGTGGGGGAAGTTGACGAAGTGGAGGAAGTGGACGATAGGGACAAAGTTGAGGAACTGGAGGAGGTTCAAGAAGTGGAGGAAGTGGAGGAAGTTGAGGAAGACAACGAAGTGGAAGAAGTGGAGGAAGTGGAGGAAATTGAAGAAGTGGACGAAGTTGACGAAGTTGACGAAGTGGAGGTGTCGTAGACGAAGTGGAGGAACTTGACAAAGTGGAGGAAGCTGACGAAGTTGAGGAAGAGGAGGAAGTGGATGAAGTGGAGTGATGAACGGGTCGCACCGCTCACAAAAGTTGATTACAAAATTAATGTAGTATAGACTAGGAAGTGACTCCTAGGTCGTCTCTCAAGGACCAATTTTTGTGGTTCAGTCTCAGATTAAACACGAAGTGGGGGGGGTTTTATGGATGTTTTATGCGATAAATAAAATTTAAAACTTGAAATTAAACACAACGGAATTTAGAAACACTGAAATAAATTTTAAAAACGGTAAAACCAAACGAAAAAAAAGACGGTAAAAACGGAACAGTAAAATTCAGAAACGGTAAAATTAAAAATAAAAAAAAACATCAGTGAAAATACATTGACAGAAAATAAACCGTAAAAACAACGTTTGGAAATACGATGAACAGTAAAATGACAAAATATAGCGACGTAGAAAATACTGAACGGTAAATTTAACAGATAAAAACATTTAACTGAAAATGGAATTTATAAAGGATTCAACACTTAAATTAAAATTCTTGACCGTACAAGAGAAAATGAAATGAGCAATTACTGTGACACTACAGAATTAAAAACTTGGCTTTTGGCACTGTTGAAATTAAATTACAGAGAGTTTGGAAGAGGAAGAGGCAAGAGCCTCCTCCGAGACGTGAGTTCCTAAACTACTCCTACTCTCACCTAAAATCTTACACTAAAATCTCCTAAATTATCTACTGAGTTTTCTCTCCTGGATGCTTCTCCATTTATAGCCAAAACTCAGAACCCGTGAGCCTCTTTTCCTTGCATGCTGAGTAATAGTTTTCTGTCCGTGAGAAAATAGGGTGAGGACCCCTCAATCTTGTCCTCTTGCACACCATTCCAGCACATCATCCTCGTGCCTTCCTCCCTCTTGGTGGCTGGACTTCTTCTTCAAACTCAGCTGCTGGACGTTGTTGCTGCCCAAGCTTGGACCGAGAACTCCCATCTTTCTCCTTGAAAGGCTTCTCTACTAAAAACGTCAGCTGCTCCCATACGTCTTTTTCTTCATTCTTCTAACGCCAATGAGTGCAGCGTGTGCTGCTTCTGCTCCAGGCCGAGACTCCTTAAATCGTTGCAACTCCATTTCTTCTTTTTGCTTCTGGACCACTGCACCATCGTGAAATTTTTGTTGGACCAGTGTGCCTTCATTCTCTGCTGCCATGGTGGACGTCTGCTGCTTCCTGGTTGCTGGACTAAGCTTGCTGGACGGCCGTGACTCCTCTTCCTTTCCACTTCCAGCAGCTGTGACTTCCTCTACTGGACCAGCTGCTTCTTCATGTCCCATTCCAGCCACCTTTCTCTTCTCCCATTTAATCATCTTCTGAGAGCTTCTCTTCTTCGTGTGGCTGCTGCACACCGTGATGTGGTGTGCCTTCCTCCCACACTCCAAAAAAAAAATATCCTAAAGCTTCTCTCCCTTTCCTTCCCTCAAGTGGCTGCTGGTTGCTCATGCTTGGTGGCTGGACCGTGTTATTTCTTTTGCTGGACTTGGAGATGGCTGCTGTCATGTGTGCCTACTCCTCTTTCACCTTGTTATTTGGATGAAAGTCTTGGAATGTGAGCTGATAATGGACCGTAACACCACTCCCATCTTTCAATAATATTCAGCACTTTAGAATCCCCATGTGAACGTGATTTGCAAACAAGTCATGGGTCCCTCTTTTGTTTCATGTGCTTTTATTTAAAGAAAGAAGATTCCCTTGCAATAACCGTGTGATGAATGTTACGTGAATCCCCTTCTCCAAATTTTCTCCAATTTAATGGTTGCTTTCTCTTAGTGGCGGTCCCATGTGTTGTTCATGTACTTCTTGGCAAAAATTAATTGTCATATGCGGCAAACTCAAACGTGTACAACTCCAAACGTGACAACACTCTTGCTTTCTCTTCTCATGGGTTCCTTTGAAGCAAGTGTCCGTTTTCTATTATTCCCATCCAGCACTTTCAATTTGGAATTCCTCCTGACCGTGACTTCTCATGGTCCCCTCCATAATATATTGTCTCCCATTCACATTCATTTGCAAAGAGAACCGTGACTTTGCTTCTTCAATGCCCAAAACCGTGAGCTACTTGGAATGTAGTGGCCCCTCTTCCAACTTAAATGTTTTGCTGAATTTTGTAATGTTCCTAGACCATATAACCGTGAAATGCAAAGGGAATATCTTCTCAACGTGAACTTTCAATAAGTGTGATCTCTTTCCCTTAATAACACTACAAATAAATTTGAGCACTTCTTGGAACTTTTTGGCCGTGAAGTATGTGTAATGATGCCAAGCCAATATTACTTCTTAAAATTTAAGAAATGAAGGACTTGCTTAAGAGTGTTGGGAGGTTTTAGCACTGTCCAATGATCAATTCCAGCCACCACAAATACCAAACAATAATCAAACAATGTAAACAGATTAGAAGTCACTCAAACAGTAAGAACTTGACTGACACAGGGGAGTAAAACAATTACTGGGAACAGCACAAAAGTAATTTGAACAAAATAAAAACTATACATGAAAATAGACATCCAAACGAAACTATGAAAAAAAATTGCATGGAAAACGGATAAGAATTGAACTCAAACGAAGACACACAAGTTGACACAAAATTCACACAGCAACCAGCGAAAATTGAAGTGGCTGAAATGCATTGGGCTCAATTGTCATTTCTCATTTAGCCTTCAAATGTCCCAAAAAGATATCCAAAATTTTCCCATAATTAATAATGCAAAATAATAAGCTCAGATAATTCAAATTAGTTAAAATAAGAATTTCTGATCGAATTAAGCACAATTAGGAAAAATAGGAAAATAACGGACGATTAAGCACAATTCCCCAATTAATTCTAGCACAATAAACTAAGTGAAGTGAGTAAAATATTGACTCATCAAAATAGACCACACTTAGTCTTTTGCACTCCTGGGCAAAATCAAGACGCAAATCAGGGAATGGTTCAAAGGACTTTTAAGAAGGTTACACAAATTCAGCAGACAGAAAAACAAAGACTCAAGAGAAAATAAACAAAATTTACAAAGTTCTCAGGAAATCTAGACAGAGAAAAGATGTAGACCATATCCAATCACAGAATCACTGAAAAGCAGATACTTATAGAAATCTTCCAAACAATTCAAAACTTGGTAAAATAATTAATCAGCTCAAGAGGTGATTCAAAAACAACAAAACCTTACAGATGCACTTACAGTGTTTCTCTCAAGTGTCTAAGGTAAATCAATGTCACTCAATGCACTCAAGAAAGCAAACACAAATAGACTTGGCAAGTTTCTAATTATCAATACTTAAAACATATGCATGTTCAGATCAAAAGGTCTTTACTGGGTTGTAATGGGGCCAAGGACAGGGGAGGATAATTATGGATAAGTAGCTATAGCTCAGAAGAAATAGAGGAGCACTGGGGAAAAAATGTAAACACAGTGAAATCTCACCCAAACCTCTAATTCAATTCTCTTCTCGACTCCATTATTCATAAAATTATTTTTCAATTTTTCTCTTTTTCTCATCATTTTTTTTTTATTATCCTGTCTTTTTTTTTTTTTTTTTATCACACAACAGGATATAAATTATCATTTCAAAACATGATGAGGAACCAACTAGCCAATTCATCAGAATTCTCAAGGAGACCACACTTATTCACAAAATACTTCTATAGCTCCAGACTTTCCTAAGGTTAAGGTAATCATTTGTTTTTCACTTAGGATCAGTGTATGAGCTTCAACACAAAGAAATATATACAGTATAGGCTCAAAGGGATTATCAAAGGATAATAACAAGGTAGGCTTATTTGGCTAAAGAGGCTCAAGAACAAAAATGCCTTTATCACGTCTGAACATGCATATAAATCAAGTATATCAAAAAGAATCAAGCCAAGGCATATGTGCAAGAAATCAAGAGTCATATCACACAAGAAAGAACATTAAGTGGCTCAAATCTCACACAGGGTATCCGTGTTATAATCAATTCAACCTCTTGAACACATAATCATCTTTCCAGGCAGAGAAAAGCAAGGATTACAAACTATAAGTATTAAGTAAGTGAAGGAAAAATCTACAACTTTAGACATCATCCAGAAATCAAGAGAAAAATGTAAAATTTATTGCACACAAAACTCGATAAAAATAACTTTACAGAAAAAATTAACACTCAAAAACAAAAAATTTAACACACAAAATACAATCTAACAGAAAAATCAGAAAAATCAGAATTTCTTCCCAGTAGACCACACTTAAATCACACAATGTCCTCAGTGTGTTACAATCATCAGATGATCAATTTCAGAGCAGTCAAATAATATAGACAAGTGCAATAAAAATAGAAAAATGGGAAGAAATTTTCAGTAACATCCATCAGCAGATGTTATCAGGGACATCCATCAACAGATGTTATCAGGGACATCCATCAACAGATGTCTAAAACACCTAGCATCCATCAGTAGATGCTAATAATTTTTTTTCATTTTATTTTTTTTATTTTTTATTTTTTATTATTTTTTTTTTTCTGAAAAAGGAGACCGGTACTGTGACAACAGTCTCGGTGGCAAAGACCGGAACTGTTGCTACAGTGGAAAGCAATTCTGCTATAAAAGGGTCACTCCTCCGCGTTGAGCAACATTTCTGAACGCTCATTCTCTCTCTACTTCTCTGCTCTCTCAACTCTCTCTGCTCTCTTCTCTCTCTGCTCTCTCTCGAGCGTCTGGATCTGCGAGGAAGCCTCTCCACCCCGCGTCTGCTGAAGGTCTGAGATCTGCGCAGAGCCCCTGTCCCTGCGTCTTCTGAAGAGTCTGAGTGAGATCCGCGAGGAGCCTCTGCAAGCCTACTTCCCCAGGTAAGTCCTTCTTCTCTAAGGATCTCCCTTTCTTTCTGCTTGCTTTACTTTTCCTGCTTTCCTTTATTTTTCTTCTCTGCTTTCCTCTTTCCTTTTCAGTATTTCCTTTATTTTTCATCTGATCTCTTGCCTGCTCTCCCTCTTTTCCATTTTTTTTTTTCATATTTTTGAAACTGAAAAACACTTAAACACATAAAACACAACTGTCTAAAAACTTAAGGGGTATATCGGCTGGAAACCAGACGTTAATCTCCCTTCGATTGAAGGTATTTCAGAGACAATCGGGTAGAACAACGCCACGTACCCCACTTAAAACTAAATAAACACAGAAACTGAATATACATGAACAATATGGACAAGGACAACTGGACATAGATCCGTTTAGGACCCTTTGCAAGGACCGTGAAACAGATCTGAGACCAGACACAAAAACAATCAAAGACAGACAGGAATAAATAAATCTAAAAGGAAACAAGAACAAACAATTAAAGAAAATACTGAACTAAGAATCTAATATATTTTTATGTTTTTTTTTTTTTTTTTATGTTATGCTTTTTTTTTTCTTGTTTTTGTTCTTTTTATATGTATTTATTTTTTATTTATGTATTTGTATATTACGAGAGGAAGGATGAGTGATATGGAATCAGAGAGATATACCAGTCAACGATGGCGTCCTACAGATGATCAGATCACGATGATGACCAAAATCTACAACTATGGGGTCACACACCCAAGCCGAGCGCAAGTTGTCGAGATCGCGTCTCGACTAAGGGCTTTCGGCGAAGCCACTGAATACAACGTACACTGCTGGTTCAACAACCACGGCAATCGGGTCAAGCACTGGCAAGCGGAGATAGACCCCACTGGCACTCTCTTTTCACAACTGCCGCTGTACATGTACGGTAAGACCTCTGATCACACCTCCATTTTTATTGAAAATTTTCACTTCCTCTTCTATTATTAACACATGTTTTTTTTATTTTTTTATTTTTTTATTATTATTATTTTTTTTTTTTTTTTGTTTGAAAGAAAAAAACTGGGTGATAATGAGGGCACCGAGGCTGCTGAATCTGTTTCCAGTCCCGATCATTATCGATGACGACAAAAATGAACGAGAAATTCCTCCACCAAAGCCTCCGCTCGCATTCCGAACCAGAGCTCCTTCAACGGAGCTCTCCCTTAGACCACCACAACCAGCTCGAGAATTCTTCCAGTTTTAATGTTTTATTTTTTTTTTTTTTTTTTTTTATGTTTTTGCTGGCCGAGTGTGGCCAGAATATTAATGAGGACTGTAATATGAACACTTATGTTTTTTTTTATGTTTTTAAATTTTTTTTTTTATGTTGTTTTTGTTTTTATTTATTATGGTGTGTAATATTAACGATCAGACATGATCGACCCCTGAACAACCTTATTTTCATATATATCTACTGCAATTTCATTTTCAGATCTGTTAAATCTCTATTTCTCCATTACTGTAATTTTTGCTCTTATGACCGAATGAAATCTTTCTTAGTCAAATTTTTCAATCAATAATCTGTATGCACACAACTAAGAAATTATATTTACAGTGAAGGAAAATAAGGAAAAATAAGATCTGAAGTGAAAAATTTTTATTGGTATAAAATAATAAGATACTGAGGTTCGAAATAAAATCAAGGAATACGCAAAACAATTTTTGAGTTTTTGATTTTTCGAATTTTTTCTTTTTAGTAAAAACACTAAAAATCACGAAGCAAATAAAACACAGAACACATTTTTTTTTTTAATATATGAAAAATAAATATATGTACATCTTATAACAATTAAATTTGAAAAGAAAAAAATTTTTTTTTTTTTGCACACTTAAAAAAAATAATTATCACAAATAAAATTTTTTTTTTTTTTTTAAATAATAACTGGAAAACTAATAAAGAAAAATAAAAGGACAAATAAACATAAAAGAAAACGAAATTCAGAATCTTCCCGAGACCATACTTAAATTACACTGTCCTAAATGTTTTCTAAGCAAAAGATCATCAATTAAAACACTAAACAGATAAAGGACAAGTGCACTAAAAATATGAAAACGGGGAAGAAAGAAAAAGAAAACTCCCCTGGTCAGGGTGGCAGTTGCCAATTTTGGACTTGTAGGGAGATGTCTTCTTCAGGATCCAAGACGGAAATTTTTAGGAAGAATTGCTTCATCCTCCAAATCTGATCAAGCAGGGAAATATCTTCCATCGCTGGATCTAAGCAGAAAAAATTGTTGATGATTGGGTTCAGCAGGTGCCAATTGATTTTCAAACCGTTTTGTAAGCTTGCACCTTTGTCTTCAATTGTGGGTGTTTGTTGATGCAATACATGTACACCTCCTGCAACATGGTTAGTGCAATGTGGTTCCAAAGAGATGTTATGCAGAGGTATAACACCCAATCCCAATTCATCATACTGAGCCTTAGATAAATCCTCATAACATGAATCAATTTCTAAATTGCATGCAATATTAATCATAGATTCAGATTCATGTTCAGTGCATGAAGAATAACCATTCGAATGTGATAGTAAAAAGCGGTTCTCATCATGCACAGAGGAAAAATTAAAATCAGACTCAGCAAGAATATAGTCATTAGCATACCGATCATCATCACAATCAACATAATAATCAAATTGTGGTATGCTTACCTCCTCTTCCTTGAAGATTTCTAGAGTGTGGGAAGGTGAAGGTGGTCTACCTGGTTCAGGATTACTGCTTACTTCTGCCGGGTCCCCAAAATTTTCATCAGTCTCCTCAGGTGCAAGAGTGGCCATCTGCCTGATCTGATCACTCAGATTCTGTATGGCAGCTTGAGTTTCCTGCTGGAACTCCATGCTCTCTTGCTTGAACTGCATGTTCCCTTTCTGAAACTGAATGTTCTGCATTGTCATCTGCTCTAGTAACTCCTTCAATGTAGGTTCAGAAGTTGAAGGCTGAGAAGCTACTTGGGCAGGAGCATCATACTGCTGACTCTGATATTGCTGAACTGGTGGAACCGGCTCCCAAAGGGAGCTCTCAGAAGTTTGAGGATGAGACATATTGTTCTCATCATAGAAATCAGCAGAATTAAAATCACAGTAATATCCAGAATGATAGTCATAGCTAGAGGCATCGACAGAATAAGCAGAATTCACGTAATCAAAATTGGTAGACATGGACAAATAAAAAGTAAAAACTAAAAATTACGAATCAGATAAAACAAAACACATTTATACATGCTACAAGCACACACAAGACAGAACATAATTTTTTTTTTTTTTTTTTAATATTTTTTTTTTTTAATTAACAGACATAATACAAAACACAACACAATAAAAATATAAAAGACAAAACATATATTACAACCACATAATAAAACAAAAACAGTAAAAATCTAAAACAAGAACCTGGACTGAAGTGACAACGCCGCCAAAATTTGCTGAAGGTGTCGTTGTCGCCTACAAAAATATACAAGACAAAACACACATATTAACAGAACAAAAATTTACACAACAATAATCTAAAACCAAACCGTCATTGGTCCCCGGCAACGGCGCCATTTTTGATGAACGGGTCGCACCGCTCACAAAAGTTGATTACAAAATTAATGTAGTATAGACTAGGAAGTGACTCCTAGGTCGTCTCTCAAGGACCAATTTTTGTGGTTCAGTCTCAGATTAAACACGAAGTGGGGGGGGTTTTATGGATGTTTTATGCGATAAATAAAATTTAAAACTTGAAATTAAACACAACGGAATTTAGAAACACTGAAATAAATTTTAAAAACGGTAAAACCAAACGAAAAAAAAGACGGTAAAAACGGAACAGTAAAATTCAGAAACGGTAAAATTAAAAATAAAAAAAAACATCAGTGAAAATACATTGACAGAAAATAAACCGTAAAAACAACGTTTGGAAATACGATGAACAGTAAAATGACAAAATATAGCGACGTAGAAAATACTGAACGGTAAATTTAACAGATAAAAACATTTAACTGAAAATGGAATTTATAAAGGATTCAACACTTAAATTAAAATTCTTGACCGTACAAGAGAAAATGAAATGAGCAATTACTGTGACACTACAGAATTAAAAACTTGGCTTTTGGCACTGTTGAAATTAAATTACAGAGAGTTTGGAAGAGGAAGAGGCAAGAGCCTCCTCCGAGACGTGAGTTCCTAAACTACTCCTACTCTCACCTAAAATCTTACACTAAAATCTCCTAAATTATCTACTGAGTTTTCTCTCCTGGATGCTTCTCCATTTATAGCCAAAACTCAGAACCCGTGAGCCTCTTTTCCTTGCATGCTGAGTAATAGTTTTCTGTCCGTGAGAAAATAGGGTGAGGACCCCTCAATCTTGTCCTCTTGCACACCATTCCAGCACATCATCCTCGTGCCTTCCTCCCTCTTGGTGGCTGGACTTCTTCTTCAAACTCAGCTGCTGGACGTTGTTGCTGCCCAAGCTTGGACCGAGAACTCCCATCTTTCTCCTTGAAAGGCTTCTCTACTAAAAACGTCAGCTGCTCCCATACGTCTTTTTCTTCATTCTTCTAACGCCAATGAGTGCAGCGTGTGCTGCTTCTGCTCCAGGCCGAGACTCCTTAAATCGTTGCAACTCCATTTCTTCTTTTTGCTTCTGGACCACTGCACCATCGTGAAATTTTTGTTGGACCAGTGTGCCTTCATTCTCTGCTGCCATGGTGGACGTCTGCTGCTTCCTGGTTGCTGGACTAAGCTTGCTGGACGGCCGTGACTCCTCTTCCTTTCCACTTCCAGCAGCTGTGACTTCCTCTACTGGACCAGCTGCTTCTTCATGTCCCATTCCAGCCACCTTTCTCTTCTCCCATTTAATCATCTTCTGAGAGCTTCTCTTCTTCGTGTGGCTGCTGCACACCGTGATGTTGTGTGCCTTCCTCCCACACTCCAAAAAAAAAATATCCTAAAGCTTCTCTCCCTTTCCTTCCCTCAAGTGGCTGCTGGTTGCTCATGCTTGGTGGCTGGACCGTGTTATTTCTTTTGCTGGACTTGGAGATGGCTGCTGTCATGTGTGCCTACTCCTCTTTCACCTTGTTATTTGGATGAAAGTCTTGGAATGTGAGCTGATAATGGACCGTAACACCACTCCCATCTTTCAATAATATTCAGCACTTTAGAATCCCCATGTGAACGTGATTTGCAAACAAGTCATGGGTCCCTCTTTTGTTTCATGTGCTTTTATTTAAAGAAAGAAGATTCCCTTGCAATAACCGTGTGATGAATGTTACGTGAATCCCCTTCTCCAAATTTTCTCCAATTTAATGGTTGCTTTCTCTTAGTGGCGGTCCCATGTGTTGTTCATGTACTTCTTGGCAAAAATTAATTGTCATATGCGGCAAACTCAAACGTGTACAACTCCAAACGTGACAACACTCTTGCTTTCTCTTCTCATGGGTTCCTTTGAAGCAAGTGTCCGTTTTCTATTATTCCCATCCAGCACTTTCAATTTGGAATTCCTCCTGACCGTGACTTCTCATGGTCCCCTCCATAATATATTGTCTCCCATTCACATTCATTTGCAAAGAGAACCGTGACTTTGCTTCTTCAATGCCCAAAACCGTGAGCTACTTGGAATGTAGTGGCCCCTCTTCCAACTTAAATGTTTTGCTGAATTTTGTAATGTTCCTAGACCATATAACCGTGAAATGCAAAGGGAATATCTTCTCAACGTGAACTTTCAATAAGTGTGATCTCTTTCCCTTAATAACACTACAAATAAATTTGAGCACTTCTTGGAACTTTTTGGCCGTGAAGTATGTGTAATGATGCCAAGCCAATATTACTTCTTAAAATTTAAGAAATGAAGGACTTGCTTAAGAGTGTTGGGAGGTTTTAGCACTGTCCAATGATCAATTCCAGCCACCACAAATACCAAACAATAAGCAAACAATGTAAACAGATTAGAAGTCACTCAAACAGTAAGAACTTGACTGACACAGGGGAGTAAAACAATTACTGGGAACAGCACAAAAGTAATTTGAACAAAATAAAAACTATACATGAAAATAGACATCCAAACGAAACTATGAAAAAAAATTGCATGGAAAACGGATAAGAATTGAACTCAAACGAAGACACACAAGTTGACACAAAATTCACACAGCAACCAGCGAAAATTGAAGTGGCTGAAATGCATTGGGCTCAATTGTCATTTCTCATTTAGCCTTCAAATGTCCCAAAAAGATATCCAAAATTTTCCCATAATTAATAATGCAAAATAATAAGCTCAGATAATTCAAATTAGTTAAAATAAGAATTTCTGATCGAATTAAGCACAATTAGGAAAAATAGGAAAATAACGGACGATTAAGCACAATTCCCCAATTAATTCTAGCACAATAAACTAAGTGAAGTGAGTAAAATATTGACTCATCAAAATAGACCACACTTAGTCTTTTGCACTCCTGGGCAAAATCAAGACGCAAATCAGGGAATGGTTCAAAGGACTTTTAAGAAGGTTACACAAATTCAGCAGACAGAAAAACAAAGACTCAAGAGAAAATAAACAAAATTTACAAAGTTCTCAGGAAATCTAGACAGAGAAAAGATGTAGACCATATCCAATCACAGAATCACTGAAAAGCAGATACTTATAGAAATCTTCCAAACAATTCAAAACTTGGTAAAATAATTAATCAGCTCAAGAGGTGATTCAAAAACAACAAAACCTTACAGATGCACTTACAGTGTTTCTCTCAAGTGTCTAAGGTAAATCAATGTCACTCAATGCACTCAAGAAAGCAAACACAAATAGACTTGGCAAGTTTCTAATTATCAATACTTAAAACATATGCATGTTCAGATCAAAAGGTCTTTACTGGGTTGTAATGGGGCCAAGGACAGGGGAGGATAATTATGGATAAGTAGCTATAGCTCAGAAGAAATAGAGGAGCACTGGGGAAAAAATGTAAACACAGTGAAATCTCACCCAAACCTCTAATTCAATTCTCTTCTCGACTCCATTATTCATAAAATTATTTTTCAATTTTTCTCTTTTTCTCATCATTTTTTTTTTATTATCCTGTCTTTTTTTTTTTTTTTTTATCACACAACAGGATATAAATTATCATTTCAAAACATGATGAGGAACCAACTAGCCAATTCATCAGAATTCTCAAGGAGACCACACTTATTCACAAAATACTTCTATA
Source organism: Vigna nakashimae (assembly GCA_034642375.1). Classification (NCBI taxonomy): domain Eukaryota; kingdom Viridiplantae; phylum Streptophyta; class Magnoliopsida; order Fabales; family Fabaceae; genus Vigna; species Vigna nakashimae. The sequence continues at coordinate 35,424,779 of CM067765.1, forward strand.
GCTCCAGACTTTCCTAAGGTTAAGGTAATCATTTGTTTTTCACTTAGGATCAGTGTATGAGCTTCAACACAAAGAAATATATACAGTATAGGCTCAAAGGGATTATCAAAGGATAATAACAAGGTAGGCTTATTTGGCTAAAGAGGCTCAAGAACAAAAATGCCTTTATCACGTCTGAACATGCATATAAATCAAGTATATCAAAAAGAATCAAGCCAAGGCATATGTGCAAGAAATCAAGAGTCATATCACACAAGAAAGAACATTAAGTGGCTCAAATCTCACACAGGGTATCCGTGTTATAATCAATTCAACCTCTTGAACACATAATCATCTTTCCAGGCAGAGAAAAGCAAGGATTACAAACTATAAGTATTAAGTAAGTGAAGGAAAAATCTACAACTTTAGACATCATCCAGAAATCAAGAGAAAAATGTAAAATTTATTGCACACAAAACTCGATAAAAATAACTTTACAGAAAAAATTAACACTCAAAAACAAAAAATTTAACACACAAAATACAATCTAACAGAAAAATCAGAAAAATCAGAATTTCTTCCCAGTAGACCACACTTAAATCACACAATGTCCTCAGTGTGTTACAATCATCAGATGATCAATTTCAGAGCAGTCAAATAATATAGACAAGTGCAATAAAAATAGAAAAATGGGAAGAAATTTTCAGTAACATCCATCAGCAGATGTTATCAGGGACATCCATCAACAGATGTTATCAGGGACATCCATCAACAGATGTCTAAAACACCTAGCATCCATCAGTAGATGCTAATAATTTTTTTTCATTTTATTTTTTTTATTTTTTATTTTTTATTATTTTTTTTTTCTGAAAAAGGAGACCGGTACTGTGACAACAGTCTCGGTGGCAAAGACCGGAACTGTTGCTACAGTGGAAAGCAATTCTGCTATAAAAGGGTCACTCCTCCGCGTTGAGCAACATTTCTGAACGCTCATTCTCTCTCTACTTCTCTGCTCTCTCAACTCTCTCTGCTCTCTTCTCTCTCTGCTCTCTCTCGAGCGTCTGGATCTGCGAGGAAGCCTCTCCACCCCGCGTCTGCTGAAGGTCTGAGATCTGCGCAGAGCCCCTGTCCCTGCGTCTTCTGAAGAGTCTGAGTGAGATCCGCGAGGAGCCTCTGCAAGCCTACTTCCCCAGGTAAGTCCTTCTTCTCTAAGGATCTCCCTTTCTTTCTGCTTGCTTTACTTTTCCTGCTTTCCTTTATTTTTCTTCTCTGCTTTCCTCTTTCCTTTTCAGTATTTCCTTTATTTTTCATCTGATCTCTTGCCTGCTCTCCCTCTTTTCCATTTTTTTTTTTCATATTTTTGAAACTGAAAAACACTTAAACACATAAAACACAACTGTCTAAAAACTTAAGGGGTATATCGGCTGGAAACCAGACGTTAATCTCCCTTCGATTGAAGGTATTTCAGAGACAATCGGGTAGAACAACGCCACGTACCCCACTTAAAACTAAATAAACACAGAAACTGAATATACATGAACAATATGGACAAGGACAACTGGACATAGATCCGTTTAGGACCCTTTGCAAGGACCGTGAAACAGATCTGAGACCAGACACAAAAACAATCAAAGACAGACAGGAATAAATAAATCTAAAAGGAAACAAGAACAAACAATTAAAGAAAATACTGAACTAAGAATCTAATATATTTTTATGTTTTTTTTTTTTTTTTATGTTATGCTTTTTTTTTTCTTGTTTTTGTTCTTTTTATATGTATTTATTTTTTATTTATGTATTTGTATATTACGAGAGGAAGGATGAGTGATATGGAATCAGAGAGATATACCAGTCAACGATGGCGTCCTACAGATGATCAGATCACGATGATGACCAAAATCTACAACTATGGGGTCACACACCCAAGCCGAGCGCAAGTTGTCGAGATCGCGTCTCGACTAAGGGCTTTCGGCGAAGCCACTGAATACAACGTACACTGCTGGTTCAACAACCACGGCAATCGGGTCAAGCACTGGCAAGCGGAGATAGACCCCACTGGCACTCTCTTTTCACAACTGCCGCTGTACATGTACGGTAAGACCTCTGATCACACCTCCATTTTTATTGAAAATTTTCACTTCCTCTTCTATTATTAACACATGTTTTTTTTATTTTTTTATTTTTTTATTATTATTATTTTTTTTTTTTTTTTGTTTGAAAGAAAAAAACTGGGTGATAATGAGGGCACCGAGGCTGCTGAATCTGTTTCCAGTCCCGATCATTATCGATGACGACAAAAATGAACGAGAAATTCCTCCACCAAAGCCTCCGCTCGCATTCCGAACCAGAGCTCCTTCAACGGAGCTCTCCCTTAGACCACCACAACCAGCTCGAGAATTCTTCCAGTTTTAATGTTTTATTTTTTTTTTTTTTTTTTTTTTTATGTTTTTGCTGGCCGAGTGTGGCCAGAATATTAATGAGGACTGTAATATGAACACTTATGTTTTTTTTTATGTTTTTAAATTTTTTTTTTTATGTTGTTTTTGTTTTTATTTATTATGGTGTGTAATATTAACGATCAGACATGATCGACCCCTGAACAACCTTATTTTCATATATATCTACTGCAATTTCATTTTCAGATCTGTTAAATCTCTATTTCTCCATTACTGTAATTTTTGCTCTTATGACCGAATGAAATCTTTCTTAGTCAAATTTTTCAATCAATAATCTGTATGCACACAACTAAGAAATTATATTTACAGTGAAGGAAAATAAGGAAAAATAAGATCTGAAGTGAAAAATTTTTATTGGTATAAAATAATAAGATACTGAGGTTCGAAATAAAATCAAGGAATACGCAAAACAATTTTTGAGTTTTTGATTTTTCGAATTTTTTCTTTTTAGTAAAAACACTAAAAATCACGAAGCAAATAAAACACAGAACACATTTTTTTTTTTAATATATGAAAAATAAATATATGTACATCTTATAACAATTAAATTTGAAAAGAAAAAAATTTTTTTTTTTTTGCACACTTAAAAAAAATAATTATCACAAATAAAATTTTTTTTTTTTTTTTAAATAATAACTGGAAAACTAATAAAGAAAAATAAAAGGACAAATAAACATAAAAGAAAACGAAATTCAGAATCTTCCCGAGACCATACTTAAATTACACTGTCCTAAATGTTTTCTAAGCAAAAGATCATCAATTAAAACACTAAACAGATAAAGGACAAGTGCACTAAAAATATGAAAACGGGGAAGAAAGAAAAAGAAAACTCCCCTGGTCAGGGTGGCAGTTGCCAATTTTGGACTTGTAGGGAGATGTCTTCTTCAGGATCCAAGACGGAAATTTTTAGGAAGAATTGCTTCATCCTCCAAATCTGATCAAGCAGGGAAATATCTTCCATCGCTGGATCTAAGCAGAAAAAATTGTTGATGATTGGGTTCAGCAGGTGCCAATTGATTTTCAAACCGTTTTGTAAGCTTGCACCTTTGTCTTCAATTGTGGGTGTTTGTTGATGCAATACATGTACACCTCCTGCAACATGGTTAGTGCAATGTGGTTCCAAAGAGATGTTATGCAGAGGTATAACACCCAATCCCAATTCATCATACTGAGCCTTAGATAAATCCTCATAACATGAATCAATTTCTAAATTGCATGCAATATTAATCATAGATTCAGATTCATGTTCAGTGCATGAAGAATAACCATTCGAATGTGATAGTAAAAAGCGGTTCTCATCATGCACAGAGGAAAAATTAAAATCAGACTCAGCAAGAATATAGTCATTAGCATACCGATCATCATCACAATCAACATAATAATCAAATTGTGGTATGCTTACCTCCTCTTCCTTGAAGATTTCTAGAGTGTGGGAAGGTGAAGGTGGTCTACCTGGTTCAGGATTACTGCTTACTTCTGCCGGGTCCCCAAAATTTTCATCAGTCTCCTCAGGTGCAAGAGTGGCCATCTGCCTGATCTGATCACTCAGATTCTGTATGGCAGCTTGAGTTTCCTGCTGGAACTCCATGCTCTCTTGCTTGAACTGCATGTTCCCTTTCTGAAACTGAATGTTCTGCATTGTCATCTGCTCTAGTAACTCCTTCAATGTAGGTTCAGAAGTTGAAGGCTGAGAAGCTACTTGGGCAGGAGCATCATACTGCTGACTCTGATATTGCTGAACTGGTGGAACCGGCTCCCAAAGGGAGCTCTCAGAAGTTTGAGGATGAGACATATTGTTCTCATCATAGAAATCAGCAGAATTAAAATCACAGTAATATCCAGAATGATAGTCATAGCTAGAGGCATCGACAGAATAAGCAGAATTCACGTAATCAAAATTGGTAGACATGGACAAATAAAAAGTAAAAACTAAAAATTACGAATCAGATAAAACAAAACACATTTATACATGCTACAAGCACACACAAGACAGAACATAATTTTTTTTTTTTTTTTTTTTTAATATTTTTTTTTTTAATTAACAGACATAATACAAAACACAACACAATAAAAATATAAAAGACAAAACATATATTACAACCACATAATAAAACAAAAACAGTAAAAATCTAAAACAAGAACCTGGACTGAAGTGACAACGCCGCCAAAATTTGCTGAAGGTGTCGTTGTCGCCTACAAAAATATACAAGACAAAACACACATATTAACAGAACAAAAATTTACACAACAATAATCTAAAACCAAACCGTCATTGGTCCCCGGCAACGGCGCCATTTTTGATGAACGGGTCGCACCGCTCACAAAAGTTGATTACAAAATTAATGTAGTATAGACTAGGAAGTGACTCCTAGGTCGTCTCTCAAGGACCAATTTTTGTGGTTCAGTCTCAGATTAAACACGAAGTGGGGGGGGGTTTTATGGATGTTTTATGCGATAAATAAAATTTAAAACTTGAAATTAAACACAACGGAATTTAGAAACACTGAAATAAATTTTAAAAACGGTAAAACCAAACGAAAAAAAAGACGGTAAAAACGGAACAGTAAAATTCAGAAACGGTAAAATTAAAAATAAAAAAAAACATCAGTGAAAATACATTGACAGAAAATAAACCGTAAAAACAACGTTTGGAAATACGATGAACAGTAAAATGACAAAATATAGCGACGTAGAAAATACTGAACGGTAAATTTAACAGATAAAAACATTTAACTGAAAATGGAATTTATAAAGGATTCAACACTTAAATTAAAATTCTTGACCGTACAAGAGAAAATGAAATGAGCAATTACTGTGACACTACAGAATTAAAAACTTGGCTTTTGGCACTGTTGAAATTAAATTACAGAGAGTTTGGAAGAGGAAGAGGCAAGAGCCTCCTCCGAGACGTGAGTTCCTAAACTACTCCTACTCTCACCTAAAATCTTACACTAAAATCTCCTAAATTATCTACTGAGTTTTCTCTCCTGGATGCTTCTCCATTTATAGCCAAAACTCAGAACCCGTGAGCCTCTTTTCCTTGCATGCTGAGTAATAGTTTTCTGTCCGTGAGAAAATAGGGTGAGGACCCCTCAATCTTGTCCTCTTGCACACCATTCCAGCACATCATCCTCGTGCCTTCCTCCCTCTTGGTGGCTGGACTTCTTCTTCAAACTCAGCTGCTGGACGTTGTTGCTGCCCAAGCTTGGACCGAGAACTCCCATCTTTCTCCTTGAAAGGCTTCTCTACTAAAAACGTCAGCTGCTCCCATACGTCTTTTTCTTCATTCTTCTAACGCCAATGAGTGCAGCGTGTGCTGCTTCTGCTCCAGGCCGAGACTCCTTAAATCGTTGCAACTCCATTTCTTCTTTTTGCTTCTGGACCACTGCACCATCGTGAAATTTTTGTTGGACCAGTGTGCCTTCATTCTCTGCTGCCATGGTGGACGTCTGCTGCTTCCTGGTTGCTGGACTAAGCTTGCTGGACGGCCGTGACTCCTCTTCCTTTCCACTTCCAGCAGCTGTGACTTCCTCTACTGGACCAGCTGCTTCTTCATGTCCCATTCCAGCCACCTTTCTCTTCTCCCATTTAATCATCTTCTGAGAGCTTCTCTTCTTCGTGTGGCTGCTGCACACCGTGATGTTGTGTGCCTTCCTCCCACACTCCAAAAAAAAAATATCCTAAAGCTTCTCTCCCTTTCCTTCCCTCAAGTGGCTGCTGGTTGCTCATGCTTGGTGGCTGGACCGTGTTATTTCTTTTGCTGGACTTGGAGATGGCTGCTGTCATGTGTGCCTACTCCTCTTTCACCTTGTTATTTGGATGAAAGTCTTGGAATGTGAGCTGATAATGGACCGTAACACCACTCCCATCTTTCAATAATATTCAGCACTTTAGAATCCCCATGTGAACGTGATTTGCAAACAAGTCATGGGTCCCTCTTTTGTTTCATGTGCTTTTATTTAAAGAAAGAAGATTCCCTTGCAATAACCGTGTGATGAATGTTACGTGAATCCCCTTCTCCAAATTTTCTCCAATTTAATGGTTGCTTTCTCTTAGTGGCGGTCCCATGTGTTGTTCATGTACTTCTTGGCAAAAATTAATTGTCATGTGCGGCAAACTCAAACGTGTACAACTCCAAACGTGACAACACTCTTGCTTTCTCTTCTCATGGGTTCCTTTGAAGCAAGTGTCCGTTTTCTATTATTCCCATCCAGCACTTTTAATTTGGAATTCCTCCTGACCGTGACTTCTCATGGTCCCCTCCATAATATATTGTCTCCCATTCACATTCATTTGCAAAGAGAACCGTGACTTTGCTTCTTCAATGCCCAAAACCGTGAGCTACTTGGAATGTAGTGGCCCCTCTTCCAACTTAAATGTTTTGCTGAATTTTGTAATGTTCCTAGACCATATAACCGTGAAATGCAAAGGGAATATCTTCTCAACGTGAACTTTCAATAAGTGTGATCTCTTTCCCTTAATAACACTACAAATAAATTTGAGCACTTCTTGGAACTTTTTGGCCGTGAAGTATGTGTAATGATGCCAAGCCAATATTACTTCTTAAAATTTAAGAAATGAAGGACTTGCTTAAGAGTGTTGGGAGGTTTTAGCACTGTCCAATGATCAATTCCAGCCACCACAAATACCAAACAATAAGCAAACAATGTAAACAGATTAGAAGTCACTCAAACAGTAAGAACTTGACTGACACAGGGGAGTAAAACAATTACTGGGAACAGCACAAAAGTAATTTGAACAAAATAAAAACTATACATGAAAATAGACATCCAAACGAAACTATGAAAAAAAATTGCATGGAAAACGGATAAGAATTGAACTCAAACGAAGACACACAAGTTGACACAAAATTCACACAGCAACCAGCGAAAATTGAAGTGGCTGAAATGCATTGGGCTCAATTGTCATTTCTCATTTAGCCTTCAAATGTCCCAAAAAGATATCCAAAATTTTCCCATAATTAATAATGCAAAATAATAAGCTCAGATAATTCAAATTAGTTAAAATAAGAATTTCTGATCGAATTAAGCACAATTAGGAAAAATAGGAAAATAACGGACGATTAAGCACAATTCCCCAATTAATTCTAGCACAATAAACTAAGTGAAGTGAGTAAAATATTGACTCATCATGGAGGAAGTGGAGGAAGTTGAAGAAGTGGACGAAGTTGACGAAGTAGAGGTTGTGGACGAAGTGGAGGAAGTGGAAGAAGCGGACGAAGTGGAGGAAGTGGAGGAAGTTGACGAAGTGGGAAAAGTGGAGTTAGTTGAGGAAGAGGACTAAGTGGATGAAGTGGAAGAAGTGGAGGAAGTGGACGAAGTTGACGAAGTAGACGAAGTGGACGAGGTTGACGAAGTGGACGATGTCGAGGAGTTGGACGAAGTGGAGGAAATGGCGGAAGTGGACAAAGTGAACGAAATGGAGGAAGTTGACTAAGCTGAGGAATTGGACGAAGTTGACGAAGTGGAGGAAGTGGACGAAGTTGACAAAGTGCAGGAAGTGGAGGAAGTGGAGGAAGTGGAGGAAGTAGAGGAAGTGGAGGAAGTGGCGGAAGTGGACGAAGTGGAGGAAGTGGACGAAGAGGGGGAAATGGACGAAGGGGAAAATGTGGACGAAGTGGAGGAAATTGACGGAGTGGAGAAAGTGGAAGAAGTGGAGGAAGTCGTCGAAGTGGACGAACTTGAAGAAGTGGACGAAGATGAGGAAGTTGAGGAAGTGGACAAAGTGGAGGAAGTGGAGGAAATGGAGGAAGTGGATGAAGTGGAGGAAGTTCATGAAGTGGAAGAAGTGGAGGAAGTGGAGAAAGTTGACGAAGAGGTCGAAGAGGTCGAAGTGGACGAAGTTGACGAAGTGGGCGAAGTGCACAAAGTGGAGGAAGTGGACGAAGTTGACGAAGTGGAGGAAGTGGACGAAGTGGAGGAAGTGGATGAAGTGGGGGAAGTGGAGGAAGTGGACAGAGTGGAGGAAGTTGACGAAATGGAGGAAATTGACCAAGTGGACGAAGTGAAGGAAGTGGACGATGGGGACGAAGTGGAGGAAGTGGAGGAAGTGCTTGAAGTTTACCAACTGGAGGAAGTGGAGGAAGTGGAGGTAGTGGAAGAAGTTGACGAAGTGGAGGAAGTGGAGGGAAGTGGACGAAGTGGACGAAGTGGAGGAATTGGAGGAAGCTGACGAAGTCGAGGAAGTGGACGATGGGGACGAAGTAGAGGAAGTGGAGGAAGTTGACGAAGTGGAGGAAGTGGATGAGGTGGAGGAAGTGGAGGAGGTGGAGGAAGTGGACGAAGTGGAGCAAGTGAAGGAAGTGGACGAAGTCGACGAAGTGGAGGAAGTGGAGGAAGTGGAGAAAGTTGAGGAAGTGAAGGAAGTGGAAGAAGTGGAGGAAGTTGACGAAGTGGAGGATGTGGAGGAAGTGGTCGAAGTGGACGAACTGGAAGAAGTGGAGAAGGTGGAGAAAGTTGAGGAAGTGGACAAAGTGGAGGAAGTGGAGCAAGTTGACGACATGAAGGAAGTGGAGCAAGTGTAGGAAGTGGAGGAAGTTGACGAAGTAGACGAAGTGGACAAAGTGGAGCAAGTGGAGCAAGTGGAGGAAGAGGACGAAGTGGACGAAGTAGAGGAAGTTGACAAAGTAGAGGAAGTCGACGAAGTGGAGGAAGCGAACGAAGTTGACGAAATGGAGAAAGTGGACGAAGTGGAGGAAGTGGAGGAAGTGGTTGAGGTGGAGGAAGTGGACGAAGTGGAGCAAGTGAAGGAAGTGGACGAAGTTGACGAAGTGGAGAAAGTGGAGGATGTGGAGGAAGTGGAAGAAGTGGAGGATGTGGAGGAAGTGATCGAACTGGACGAACTGGAAGAAGTGGAGGAAGTCGAGAAAGTAGAGGAAGTTAAGGAAGTGGACAAAGTGGAGGAAGTGGAGGAAGTTAACGAAGTGGAGGAAGTGGACGAACTGGAAGAAGTGGAGGAAGTTGGAGGAAGTTGACGAAGTAGACGAAGTGGACAAAGTGCAGGAAGTGGAGCAAGTGGAGGAAGAGGACGAAGTGGATGAAGTAGAGGAAGTTGACAAAGTAGAGGAAGTCGACGAAATGGAGGAAGTGGACGAAGCGGACAATGTGGAAGAAGTGGACGAAGTTGACGAAGTGGAGGAAGTGGTCGAAAAGGATGAAGTCGACGAAGTGCACGAAGTGGAGGAAGTGGAGGAAGTTGACGAAGGGGACGAAGTGGAGGAAGTTGAGGAAGTGGACGAAGTGGAAGAAGTGGGGAAGTGGACGAAGTGGAGTAAGTGGACAAAGTGGAGTAAGTGGACGAAGTGAGGAAGTGGACGAAGTCGACCAAGTAGAGGAAGTTTAGGAAACGGAGGAAGTTGACGAAGTGGACGAAGTGGACAATAGGGACGAAGGGGACTAAGTGGAGGAAGTGGAGGAAGAGGAGGAAGGTGAGGAAGTGGTTGAAGTGGACGAACTTGACGAAGTTGACGAAGTGGGCGAAGTAGACGAAGCGGACGAAGTGGAAGAAGTGGACGAAATTGAAGAAGTGGAGGAAGTGATGAAGTGGAGGAATTGGACGAAGTGCAGGAAGTGGAGGAAGTGGACGAAGTGCAGGAAGAGGAGGAAGTGGAAGAAGTGGAGGAAGTGGAGGAATTTCACGAAGTGGAGGAAGTTGATGAAGTGGAGGAAGTTGACGATAGGGACAAAGTGGAGGAACTAGAGGAGGTTGAGGAAGTGGAGGAAGTGGGGGATGTGGACGAAGTGGAGGACGTTGAGGAACTGGACGAAGTTGACGAAGTGGAGGTAATGGTCGAAGTGGACGAACTGGAAGAAGTGGTGGAAGCGGAGGCAGTGGAGGAAGTTGAGGAAGTGGACAAAGTAAAGAGAGAATGGAGGAAGTGGAGGATGTGGAGGAAGTTGATAAAGGGGAGGAAGTGGAGGAAATTAACGAAGTGGACAAAGTGGAGGAAGTGGATGATGGGGACAGAGTTGAGGAACTGGAGGAGGTTGAAGAAGTGGAGGAAGTAGAGGAAGTTGAGGAAAAGGACGAAGTGGACGAAGTGGAAGAAGCTGAGGAAGTGGAGGAAGTTGAAGAAGTGGAGGAAGTTGACGAAGTGGAGGAAGTTGACAAAGTGGAGCAAGTGGAGGAAGTTGAGGAAGAGGACGAAGTGGACAAAGTGGAAGAAGTGGAGGAAGTGGAGGAAGTTGAAGAAGTGGACGATGATGAAGTGGAGGTGGTAGACGAAGTGGAGGAAGTTGTGGAACTGGACGAAGTGGAGGAAGTGGACTATGGGACGAAGTGGAGGAAGTGGACGAAGTTGAGGAAGTGGTCGAAGTGGACGAACTTGACGAAGTGGGCGAAGTTGACGAAGTTGACGAAGTGGAGGAAGTGATGAAGTGGAGGAATTGGACGAAGTTGACGAATTGCAGGAAATGTAGGAAGTAGAGGAAGTGCACGAAGTGGAGGAAGTGGACGAAGTGGAGGAAATTGACGAAGTGGAAGGAAGTTGACGAAGTGGAGGAAGTGGCCGAAGAGGACGAAGTGCACGAAGTGGAGGAAGTGGAGGATGTGGAGGAAGTTGACGAAGGGGACGAAGTGGAGGAGGTTGAGGAAGTTGAGGAAGTGGAGGAACTGGAGGAAGTGGACAAAGTGGAAGAAGTGGAACAAGTGGAGGAAGTGGACGAAGCGGACGAAGTGGAAGAAGTGGACGAAGTTGACGAAGTGGAGGAAGTGGGGGAAGTGGAGGAAGTCGACGAAGTTGACGAAGTGCAGGAAGTGGACGAAGTGGAGAAAATTGACAAAGTGGACGAAGTGGGGGAAGTTGACGAAGTGGAGGAAGTGGACGATAGGGACAAAGTTGAGGAACTGGAGGAGGTTCAAGAAGTGGAGGAAGTGGAGGAAGTTGAGGAAGACAACGAAGTGGAAGAAGTGGAGGAAGTGGAGGAAATTGAACAAGTGGACGAAGTTGACGAAGTGGAGGTGTCGTGGACGAAGTGGAGGAACTTGACAAAGTGGAGGAAGCTAAGGAAGTTGAGGAAGAGGAGGAAGTGGATGAACTGGAGGAAGTGGAGGAAGTGGAGGAAGTTGAAGAAGTGGACGAAGTTGACGAAGTGGAGGTTGTGGACGAAGTGGAGGAAGTGGAAGAAGAGGACGAAGTGGAGGAAGTGGAGGAAGTTGACGAAGTGGGCAAAGTGGAGTTAGTTGAGGAAGAGGACTAAGTGGATGAAGTGGAAGAAGTGGAGGAAGTGGACGAAGTTGACGAAGTGGACGAAGTGGACGAGGTTGACGAAGTGGACGATGTCGAGGAGTTGGACGAAGTGGAGGAAATGGCGGAAGTGGAAAAAGTGAACGAAATGGAGGAAATTGACTAAGCTGAGGAATTGGACGAAGTTGACGAAGTTGACGAAGTGGAGGAAGTGGACGAAGTTGACAAAGTGGAGGAAGTGGAGGAAGTGGAGGAAGTAGAGGAAGTGGAGGAAGTGGCGGAAGTGGACGAAGTGGAGGAAGTGGACGAAGTGGACTAAGAGGGGGAAATGGACGAAGGGGACAATGTGGACGAAGTGGAGGAAATTGACGGAGTGGAGAAAGTGGAAGAAGTGGAGGAAGTGGTCGAAGTGGACGAAGATGAGGAAGTTGAGGAAGTGGACAAAGTGGAGGAAGTGGAGGAAATGGAGGAAGTGGATGAAGTGGAGGAAGTTCATGAAGTGGAAGAAGTGGAGGAAGTGGGGAAAGTTGACGAAGAGGTCGAAGAGGTCGAAGTGGACGAAGTTGACGAAGTGGGCGAAGTGCACAAAGTGGAGGAAGTGGACGAAGTTGACGAAGTTGACGAAGTGGAGGAAGTGGACGAAGTGGAGGAAGTGGATGAAGTGGAGGAAGTGGAGGAAGTGGACAGAGTGGAGGAAGTTGACGAAATGGAGGAAATTGACCAAGTGGACGAAGTGAAGGAAGTGGACGATGGGGACGAAGTGGAGGAAGTGGAGGAAGTGCTTGAAGTTTACGAACTGGAAGAAGTGGAGGAAGTGGAGGAAGTGGAGGTAGTGGAGGAAGTTGACGAAGTGGAGGAAGTGGAGGGAAGTGGACGAAGTGGAGGAAATTGACGAAGTGGAGGAATTGGAGGAAGCTGACGAAGTCGAGGAAGTGGACGATGGGGACGAAGTAGAGGAAGTGGAGGAAGTTGACGAAGTGGAACGAAGTTGAGGAACTGGACGAAGTTGACGAAGTGGAGGATGTGGAGGAAATGGAAGAAGTGGACAAAGTGGACGAAGTTGAGGAAGTGGAGGAAGTGGACGATGGGGACGAAGTGGAAGAAGTGGAGGAAGTGGACGAATCGGATGAAGTGGTCGAAGTGGACGAAGCAGACGAAATGGAGGTAGGGGACGAAGTTGACGAAGTGGAGGAAGTGGAGGAAGTGGAGGAAGTGGAGGAAGTGGAAGAAGTGGAGGAAGTGGAAGAAGTGGACGAAGTGGACGAAGTGGAGGAAGTGGAGGATGTGGAGGAAGTGGAAGAAGTGGAGGAAGTGGAGGATGGGGACGAAGTGGAAGAAGTGGAGGAAGTGGAGGAAGTCGAGGAAGCGGAGGTAGTGGACGAATCGGATGAAGTGGTCGAAGTGGACGAAGCGGACGAAATGGAAACAGTGGACGAAGTTGACGAAGTGGAGGAAGTGGACGAAGTTGACGAAGTGGAGGAAGTGGAGGAAGTGGACGAAGTGGAGGAAATGGACGAGGTGGAGCAAGTGAAGGAAGTGGACGAAGTGGGGGAGGTGGAGGATGTGGAGGAAGTGGAAGAAGTTGATGACTTGGGCCCAAGCCCAATTAGTTTAGTGTAGTATTTCTTTTACTTTTATTAAAAGCATGTGTAAAAGGTGTTAGGCATGTGCTAGAGAGGAGGGACTTTTAGTCCTATATATAGACATGCCACCACCTCTTGTAAGACACTTTTGAGAATAATGAATTAAACTTTTCTTTAGAGAAAACTCCAGAATTTAATTCCCTTGAAAGTCAAGATTGGAGAATCCCAAAGGATCTCCTCTAGCTACCTTCCATTCATACCATCCATTCTCTCATTTTCCAAATCAGATTTTCTTTCAGCTACCCTACATCACGCTCCTCCAATCCTTTACTTCCGCGTGGCTCGTGTCATCCGTCACGCCTACGTCGCTGCCACGCGAGCCTGTCCCTGGAAGACTCCTACGCTAACTCATCATTTTCTCTCTCAACCATTCGAGAGAGAGAACAAACTGTCACTCTCGCGGTCGCCTTTCTTCCAGCCCGCATCCTCAACCATTTTCCTCACAATCTACCATCACAGACCCTCACGTAAGTCATCTCCACTGATCCATATCTCAGATTTGCCTTATCCTTGCCTTTTTAACACCTTCGCACCGATTTAACCTTTGTTTGGTGCCATATCCTTGCTTCCACCATCGTTTTTCTCCCATTCGCCAAGTGAAATCATGATTGCTTTCCATTTCATCGATTTAATCGTTGAATCCTTCTTCTCCACCGATTAAATCCTTCCTTGCCTTCAACCCTAGAGTTTTCACTGATTAATCCTCCAAAACCTATGGTTGTCGAGTAAATCTGTTTCTTCCGCTGCTTCCCGATTCTTCAGCTCGATCAAGTTCAGATTTCACGTCGTCTCCTGATTCAGCTCAACCTTCAGCTATTATATGGTATTCAGAGCCTAGGTTAGGCGCGTCCGCTTGAGCTAAGTATCTCGTTTCTCTCTTATATGAGTTTTACGTTTCGTCGATTCTCAAATTTTCGGTCTCGATCTGTTCTCTATTCTTGAGATTCAATCTGTGCGTTTGCTTGTTTTCGAATTTTTGTGTTGTTGATTATCATTCGTGAAATGTCTTGAGTATTTTACTTTGTCTTATTCATTCTTGTTGAATCTGAACTTGACGAAGTGGAGGAAGTTGACAAAGTGGAGGATGTGGAGGAAGTTGACGAAGTGGAGGAAGTGGAGGAAGTGGACGAAGTTGAGGAAGTGGTCGAAGTGAACGAACTTGACGAAGTTGACGAAGTGGGAGAAGTAGACGAAGGAGACGAAGTGGAAGAAGTCGACGAAGTTGACGAAGTGGAGGAAGTGATGAAGTGGAGGAATTGGACGAAGTTGACGAAGTGCAGGAAGTGTAGGAGGTGGAGGAAGTGAAGGAAGTGGACGAAGTGGAGGAAATTGACGAAGTTGACGAAGTGGAAGGAAGTGGACGAAGAGTGCGAAGTGCACGAAGTGGAGGAAGTGGAGGAAGTGGAGGAAGTGGAGGAAGTTGACGAAGGTGACGAAGTGGAGGAGGTTGAGGAAGTGGAGGAACTGGAGGAAGTGAAGGAAGTGGAAGAAGTGGAGCAAGTGGAGGAAGTGGAGTAAGTGGACGAAGGGGACGAAGCGGACGAAGCGGACGAAGTGAAAGAAGTGGACGAAGTTGACGAAGTGGAGGAAATGGGGGAAGTGGAGGAAGTCGACGAAGTGCAGGAAGTGGAGGAAATGGAGGAAGTGGACGAAGTGGAGGAAGTTGACGAAGTGGACGAAGTGGAGGAAGTGGACGATAGGGACAAAGTTGAGGAATTGGAGGATGTTGAAGAAGTGGAGGAAGTTGAGGAAGACGACGAAGTGGAAGAAGGGGAGGAAGTGGAGGAAATTGAAGAAGTGGATGAAGTTGACGAAGTGGAGGTGTCGTGGACGAAGTGGAGGAAGTTGACAAAATGGAGGAAGTGGAGGAAGTTGAGGAAGAGGACGAAGTGGAAGAAGTGGAGGAAGTTGAAGAAGTGGACGAAGTTGACGAAGTGGAGGATGTTGACGAAGTACACGAAGTGGAAGAAGCGGACGAAGTGTAAGAAGCGGACGAAGTGGAGGAAGTGGACGAAGTGGACGAAATGGAGTTAGTTGAGGAAGAGGACTAAGTGGACGAAGTGGAAGAAGTGGAGGAAGTGGAGGAAGTTGACGAAGTGGACGAAGTTGACGAAGTGGAGGAATTGGACGAAGTGGAGGAAGTGGATGAAGTTGACAAAGTGGAGGAAGTTGAGGAAGTGGACAATGTGGAGGATGTGGAGGAAATTGACGAAGTGGAGAAATTGGTAGAAGTGGAGGAAGTGGTCGAAGTGGACGAACTTGAAGAAGTGGAGGAAATGGAGGAAGTTGAGGAAGTGGACAAAGTGGAGGAAATGGAGGAAGTGGATGAAGTGGAGGAAGTTCATGAAGTGGAAGAAGTGGAGAAAGTAGACGAAGTGGACGAACTGGACGAAGAGGTCGAAGTGGACGAAGTGGGCGAAATGCAGAAAGTGGACGAAGTTGACGAAGTGGAGGAAGTGGACAAAGTCGATGAAGTGAAGGAAGTGGAGGAACTGGAGGGAGTGGAGGTAGTGGACAGAGTGGAGGAAGTGGACGAAATGGAGGAAATTGACCAAGTGGACGAAGTGGAGGAAGTGGACGATGGGGACAAAGTTGAGGAAGTGGAGGAAGTGGACGCTGGGGACGAAGTGGCGGAAGTCGAGGAAGTGGAGGAAGTGGACGAATCGCATGAAGTGGTCGAAGTGGACGAAGCGGATGAAATGGAAGTAGTGGACGAAGTTGACGCAGTGGAGGAAGTGGACGAAGTTGACGAAGTGGAGGAAGTGGAGGAAGTGGAGGAAGTGAAAGAAGTGGACGAAGTGGGGGAAGTGGAGGATGTGGAGGAAGTGGAAGAAGTGAAGGAAGTGGAGGAAGTGGTCGAAGTGGACGAACTGGAGGAAGTGGACAAAGTGGAGGAAGTTGAGGAAGTGGACAAAGTTGACGAAGTGGAGGAAGTGGAGGAAGTCGAGCAAGTTGACGAAGTGGAGGAAGTGCAGGAAGAGGAGGAAGTAGAGGAAGTGGAGGAAGTGGAGGAAGTGGAGGAAGTTGACGAATTGGACGAACTGGACGAAGGGTACAAACTGGAGGAAGTAGAGGAAGTGAAGCAAGTGGAGGAAGAGGACGAAGTGGACGAAGTGGAGGAAGTGGAGGAAATGGAGGAAGTGGAAGAAGTGGACGAAGTGGACGAAGTGGTTGTAGCGAAGGAAGTGAAGGAAGTTCAGGAAGAGGACGAAGTGGACGAAGTTGAAGATTTGGAGGAAGTTGACGAAGTGGACGAAGTTGAAGATTTGGAGGAAGTTGACGAAGCGGACGAAGAAGACGAAGTGGAGGAAGAGGAGGAAGAGGACGAAGTGGACGAAGTGGAAGAAGTGGAAGAAGTGGAGGAAGTGGAGGAAGTTGACGAAGTGGACGAAGTGGATGAAGTGGTTGAATTGGATGAAGTGGACAAAGTGGACGAAGCAGACAAAACGGAAGAAGTGGACGAAGTTGACGAAGTGGAGGATCTGGACGATAGGGACAAAGTTGAGGAATTGGAGGATGTTGAAGAAGTGGAGGAAGTTGAGGAAGACGACGAAGTGGAAGAAGGGGAGGAAGTGGAGGAAATTGAAGAAGTGGACGAAGTGGAGGTGTCGTGGACGAAGTGGAGGAAGTTGACAAAATGGATGAAGTGGAGGAAGTTGAGGAAGACGACGAAGTGGACGAAGTGGAAGAAGTGGAGGAAGTTGAAGAAGTGGACGAAGTTGACGAAGTGGAGGATGTGGACGAAGTGGACGAAGAGGAAGAAGCGGACGAAGTGTAAGAAGCGGACGAAGTGGAGGAAGTTGACGAAGTGGACGAAATGGAGTTAGTTGAGGAAGAGGACTAAGTGGACGAAGTGGAAGAAGTGGAGGAAGTGGAGGAAGTTGACGAAGTGGACGAAGTGGACGAAGTGGACGAAGTTGACGAAGTGGAGGAATTGGACGAAGTTGACGAAGTGGAGGAAGTGGATGAAGTTGACAAAGTGGAGGAAGTGGAGGATGTGTACGAAGAGGGGGAAATGGACGAAGTGGACAATGTGGAGGATGTGGAGGAAATTGACGAAGTGGAGAAAGTGGAAGAAGTGGAGGAAGTGGTCGAAGTGGACGAACTTGAAGAAGTGGAGGAAGTTGAGGAAGTGGACAAAGTGGAGGAAATGGAGGAAGTGGAGGAAGTTCATGAAGTGGAAGAAATGGAGAAAGTAGACGAAGTGGACGAACTGGACGAAGAGGTCGAAGTGGACGAAGTTGACGAAGTGGGCGGAGTGCAGAAAGTGGACGAAGTGGAAGAAGTGGACGAAGTTGACGAAGTCGAGGAAGTGGACAAAGTCGATGAAGTGGAGGAAGTGGAGGAACTGGAGGGAGTGGAGGAAGTGGAGGAAGTGGACAGAGTGGAGGAAGTGGACGAAATGGAGGAAATTGACCAAGTGAACGAAGTGGAGGAAGTGGAGGAAGTTGACGAAGTGGAGGAAGTGGACGATGGGGACAAAGTTGAGGAAGTGGAGGAAGTGGACGTTGGGGACGAAGTGGAGGAAGTGGAGGAAGTGGAGGAAGTGGACGAATTGGATGAAGTGGTCGAAGTGGACGAAGCGGACGAAATGGAAGTAGTGGTCGAAATTGACGAAGTGGTGGAAGTGGACGAAGTTGACGAAGTGGAGGAAATTGAGGAATTGGAGGAAGTGGACGAAGTGGGGGAAGTGGAGGATGTGGAGGAAGTGGAAGAAGTGGAGGAAGTGGTCGAAGTCCACCTCCTCAACTTCCTCAACTTCCTACACTTCCTCCACTACCTTCACTTTGTCCCCATCGTCCACTTCCTCCACTTCGTCCCCATCGTCCACTTCGTCAACTTCCTCCACTTCGTCCACTTCGTCCACTTCGTTAACATCCTCACCTTCCTCCACTTCCACCACTTCTTCCTCTTCCTCCACTTTGTCCACATCGTCCACTTCCTTCACTTGGTCAATTTCCTCCACTTCGTCCCCTTCGTCCACTAGTTCAACTTCGTCCATTTCGTCCACTTCCTGCACATCGTCCTGTTCGTCCACTTCGTCCAATTCGTCCACTTCCTCCACTTCCTCCACTTGGTCTACTTCATCAACTTCCTTCACTTCCTCAACTTCCTCCACTTGGTCGACTTCCTCCACTTCTTCCACTTCCTCCACTTCGTCCTCTTCGTCCACTTCGTCCATTTCTTGCACTTCCTCCACTTCCCGTACTTCCTCAACTTCGTCCACTTCCTCTACTTCCCCCGCTTCCTCTACTTCCTCCACTTCGTCCCCTTCGTCCACTTCCTCCAATTCGTCAACTTCCTCTCCTTCCTCCACTAGGTCTACTTCGTCCACTTCGTCAACTTCGTCCACTTCCTCCACTTCGTCAACTTCCTCAGCTTCCTCCACTTCCTCCGCTTCCTCCACTTCCTCCACTTCGTCCCATTCGTCCACTACTTCAACTTCGTCCATTTCGTCCACTTCGTCCACTTCCTCCACGTCGTCGTGTTCGTCCACTTCGTCGACTTCCTCCACTTCCTCCACTTCGTCTACTTCATCAACTTCCTCCACTTCCTCCAGTTGGTCGACTTCCTCCACTTCTTCCACTTCCTCCACTTCATCCTCTTTGTCCACTTCGTCCATTTCTTACACTTCCTCCACTTCCTGTACTTCCTCAACTTCGTAAACATCGTCCACTTACTCCACTTCCCCCACTTGCTCCACTTGCTCCACTTCTTCCACTTCGTCCTACTCGTCCACTTCGTCCACTTCCTCAACTTCCTCCATTTCTTCCACTTTGTCCACTTCCACCACTTCATCCACTTCCTCCACTTCCTCCACTTCGTCAACTTCCTCCACTTCCTCCACTTCGTCCGCTTCGTGAACTTGCTCCAGTTCCTCCATTTCGTCCACTTCGTCAACTTCCTCCACTTCGTCCAGTTCGTCCACGTCGTCCAGTTGGTCCACTACCTCCACTTCCTCCACTTCCTCCACTTCCCCACTTCGTCAACTTCGTCCACTTCTTCAACTTCGTCCACTTCGTCCACTTCCTCCACTTCCTCCACTTCCCCCACTTCGTCCACTTCGTCCACTTCTTCCACTTCGTCCACTTCCTACACTTTGTCCACTTCGTCCACTTCCTCCACTTCCTCCAGTTCTTCCACTTCGTCCACTTCCTCAACTTCCTCCACTTCCTGCACTTCGTCCACTTCCTCCACTTCCTCCACCTCCTCCACTTCCTCCACTTCCTCCACTTCCTCAACTTCGTCAACTTCCTCCACTTCCTCCACTCGGTCGACCTCATCCACTTCCTCCACTTCGTCCTCTTCCTACACTTCGTAAACTTCGTCTTATTCCTCCACTTCCTCCACTTTCCGACTTCCTCGACTTCGTCCACTCCCTACACTTACTCCACTTTGCCCACCTCCTCCACTTCGTCCACTTCGTCCTATTCGTCCACTCCCTACACTTACTCCACTTCCTCCCATTCGTGAACTTCCTCCACTTCCTCAATTTCATCCACCTCGTCAACTTCTTCCAGTTCGTCCACTTCATCCAGTTCATCCACTTCCTCAGTTCGTCCACTTCATCCACTTCGTCGACTTCGTCCAGTTCGTCCCTTCCTCCACTTCTTCCACTTCATCCACTTCGTACACTTCGTCAACTTCCTCCACTTCCTCTACGTCGCAACTTCGTCCAAATCCTATACTTCCTTCACTTCGTCCCCTTACTCCACTTCGTCCCCTTCGTCCACTTCCTTCACTTCGTCCACTTCGTCCACTTCGTCAACTACGTCAATTTCGTCAACTTCCTCCACTTCCTCCACTTCTTCTACTTCGTCAACTTCCTCCACTTCCTCCAATTGGTCGACTTCCTCCACTTCCTCCACTTTAACATCTTCCTCCAGTTCCCCACTTCATCAACTTCGTCCACTTGTCCAACTTCGTCCACTTCGTCGTCTTCGTCCACTTCGTCAACTTCGTCCACTTCCTACACTTAGTCCACTTCCTCCACTTCCTCCACTTCTTCCACTTCGTCCTATTCGTCCACTTTGTCCTCTTCCTCAACTTCTCCTACTTGCTCCACTTAGTCCACTTCCTCCACTTCCTCCACTTCTTCCACTTTGTCCTATTCGCTCCACTTCGTCCTCTTCCTCAACTTCCTCCACTTGCTCCACTTCGTCCACTTCGTCCACTTCTTTATAGTTGTCCATTTCTTCCACTTCTTCAACTTTGTCCGCTTCCTTCACATCGTCCAGTTCGTCCAATTCCTCCACTTCGTCCACTTCATCCACTTCGTCCCTTTCGTCGACTTCCTCCACTTCGTCCACCTCGTCATCTTCCTCCACTTCGGCCACTTCGGCCACTTCGTCCACTTCCTCCACTTCATCCACTTCCTCCACTTCGTCCTCTTCATCCACTTCAATGATTTCGTCAACTTCCTCCACTTCTTCAACTCCCTCCACTTCCTCCACTTCTTCCACTTTGTCCACTTCATCCAGTTCGCCGACTTCCTCCACTTCGTCCTCTTCGTCCAATCGTCAACTTCGTCCACTTCCTCCACTTCCCCCACTTCCTCCACTTCCTCCACTTCCTCCACTTCCTCCACTTCCTCCACTTCTTCCACTTCGTCAACTTCGTCCACTTCATCCACCTCCTCCACTTCTTCCACTTTGTCAACTTCGTCCACTTCCTCCACTTCCTACACTTCAGGCACTTCGTCCACTTCTTCCGCTTCATCCACTTCCTCTACTTCGTCAACTTCGTCCACTTCTTTAACTTCCTCTACTTCTTCCACTACGTCCACTTCCCCCAATTCGTCCACTTTGTCAACTTCGTCCACTTCTTCAACTTCCTCCACTTCGTCAACTTCATCCACTTCATCCACTTTCTCCACTTTCTCCACTTCGTCCACTTCCTCCACTTCCTCCACTTCATCCACTTCCTCCACTTCTCTACTTCGCCAACTTCGTTCACTTCTTCAACTTCCTCCACTTCATCCACTTAGTCAACTTCGTTCACTTTGTCTACTTCTTCCACTTCGTCCACTTTGTCAACTTCATCCACTTCGTCCACATCGGCAACTTCGTCCACTTCGACCACTTCGTCAACTTCGTCCACTTCCTCCACCTCGTCCACTTCGTCAAGTTCCTCCACTTTGTCCACTTCGTCGACTTCATCCACATTGTCCACTTCCTCCACTTCCTCCACTTCGTCCTCTTCGTCAACTTCCTCCACTTCGCCCACTTCGTCAACTTCGTCCACTTGTTAAACTTCCTCCACTTCTTCCACTTAGTCCACTTCCTCCAATTCCTCCACTTCCTTCACTTTATCCACTGGTCCACTTCGTCCACTTCGTCCATTTCGTCCACTTCCTCCACTTCCTCCACTTTGTCCCCTTCCTCCACTTCGTCCCCTTTGTGGACTTCCTCCACTTCCTCCACTTCCTTCACTTTGTCTGCTTCCTCCATTTCGTCCACTTCCTCCACTTCATCCACTTCGTCCACTTCGTGCTCTTCATCCACTTCATCCACTTCGTCGACTTCCTCCACTTCGTCAACTTCGTCCCCTCCTCTACTTCCTCCACTTCCCCCATTTCCTCCACTTCGACTAGTTCCTCCACTTCGTCCACCTCCTACACTTCCTCCACTTCGTCCACTTCTTCCACTTCGTCAACTTCGTCCACTTCCTCCACTTCTTCCACGTCGTCAACTTCGTCCACTTTGTCCAAATCGTCAACTTCGTCCACTTTCTCCATTTCCTACACTTCCTACACTTACACCACTTCGTCCACTTCATCCACTTCGTCCACTTCTTCCACTTCGTCAACTTCCTTCACTTCTTCCACTTCGTCAACGTCGTCCACTTGGTGTACTTCCTCCACATCGTGCACTTCGTCAACTTCGTCCACTTCGTCAACTTCCTTCACTTCCTCCACTTCCTCAACTTCCTCCACTTCTTCCACTTCCCTCACTTCCTCCACATCGTCCACTTCCTACACTTCCTCCACTACCTCCACTTCTTCCACTTTGTCCACTTCGTCCACTTCGTCCACTGCCTCCATTTCCTCCTCTTCGTCCACTTCGTCCACTTCCTTCACTTTGTCCTCTTCTTTATATTCGTCCACTTCTTCCTCTTCTTCAACATCGTCCACTTCCTCCACATCGTCCAGTTTGTCACTTCCTCCACTTCCTCCACTGCCTCCACTTCCTCCACTTCGTCCATTTCGTCCACTTCGCTCACTTCCTCCACTTCCTCCACTTCCTCTACTTCCTCCACATCGTCCACTTTGTCAACTTCGTCAACTTCTTCCACTTCCTCCACTTCCTCAACTTCACTTCCTACACTTCCTCCACTTGCTCAACTTCCTCCACTTCCTCCACTTCCTCAACTTCGTCCACATCCTCCACTCCCACCACTTCCTCCTTTTCGTCCACTTCCTCCACTTCGCCCACGTCTTTATATTCGTTCACTTCTTCCACTTCTTCAACTTCGTCCACTTGCTTCACATTGTCCAGTTCGTCCAATTCCTCCACTTCATCCACTTCGTCTACTTCGTCCATTTCCTCCCCTTCCTCCACTTCTTCCACCTCGTCAGCTTCGTCCACTTCCTCCACTTCATCCACTTCGTCCACTTCGTCCTCTTCATCCACTTTATCCACTTCCTCAACATCCTCCACTTTGTCAACTTCGTCCACTTCTTCAACTCCCTCCACTTCTTCCACTTTGTCCACTTCACCCGGTTCGTCGACTTCCTCCACTTCGTCCTCTTCGTCCACTTCCCTCATTTCCTCCACTTTGTCCATTTCCTCCACTTCGTCCACCTCCTACACTTCTTCCACTTCTTCCACTTCGTCAACTTCGTCCACTTCCTCCACTTCTTCAACTTCGTGAACTTTGTCCAATTCGTCAACTTCGTCCACTTCCTACACTTCGTACACTTCCGCCACTTCGTCTACTTCTTCCACTTCTTCCACTTCGTCAACTTCCTCCACTTCCTCCACTTCATCAACTTCGTCCACTTCTTCAACTTCCACCACTTCGTCCACTCCGTCCACTTCGTCCACTTCTCTACTTCGTCAACTTTCTTCACTTCTTCAACTTCCTCCACTTCGTCCACTTAGTCCACTTCGTCCACTTTGTCTACTTCATCCACTTCGTCCACTTTGTCAACTTCATCCACATCGTTGACTTCGTCCACATCGTCAACTTCGTCCACTTCCTCCACTTCGTGTACTTCCTCCATATCGTGCACATCGTCAACTTCGTCCACTTAGTCAACTTCCTCCACTTCCTCAACCTCCTCCACTTCCTCCACTTCCTCCACTTCTTCCACTTCGTCGACTTCCTCCACTCCCTCCACTTCCTCCTCTTCGTCCACTTCGTCCACTTCCTCTACTTCGTCCTCTTCTTTATATTCGTCCACTTCTTCAACTTCTTCAACTACGTCCGCTTCCCCACATCGTCCAGTTCGTCCACTTCGTCGACTTCCTCCATTTCGTCCATTTCGTCCACTTCCTCCACTTCCTCCAATTCCTCCACTTGCTCCACTTCCTCTACTACCTCCACCTAGTCCACTTCGTCAACTTCCTCCACTTCCTCCACTTCGTTTACTTCCTACACTTCCTCCACTTCCTCAACTTCCTCCACTTCGTCCACTTCCTGCTGTTCCCTCACTTCCTCCACTTCCTCCACTTCCTCCACTTCCTCCACTTCCTCCACTTCCTCCACTTCTTCCACTTCCTCCACTTCCTCCACTGCCTCCACTTCCTCCTCTTCGTCCTTTTCCTCCACTTCATCCCCTTGTTTATAGTTGTCCACTTCTTCCTCTTCTTCAACTTTGTCCGCTTCCTTCACACCGTCCAGTTCGTAGAATTCCTCCACTTTGTCCACTTCATCCACTTCCTCCACTTCGTCCCCTTCGTCGACTTCCTCCACTTCGTCCACCTCGTCATCTTCCTCCACTTCGGCCACTTCGGCCACTTCTTCCACTTTCTCTACTTCATCCACTTCCTCCACTTCGTCCACTTCGTCCTCTTCATCCACTTCGTCAACTTCCTCCACTTCGTCAACTTCCTCCACTTCTTCAACTCCCTCCACTTCCTCCACTTCTTCCACTTTGTCCACGTCATCCAGTTCGTCGACTTCCTCCACTTCGTCCTCTTTGCCCAATCGTCAACTTCATCCACTTCGTCCACTTCCCCCACTTCCTCCACTTCGTCCACTTCCTACACTTCCTCCACTTCGTCCACTTCTTCCACTTCGTCAACTTCATCCACTTCCTGCAGTTCTTCCACTTCGTCAACTTCGTCCACTTCGTCCACTTCCTACACTTCCTACACTTAAGCCAGTTCGTTCACTTCTTCCACTTCTTCCACTTCGTCAACTTCGTCCACTTCATCCACTTCGTCCACTTCCTCCACTTACTCCACTTCGTTAACTTCCTCAGCTTCCTCCACTTCCTACGCTTCCTCCACTTCCTCCTCTTTTCCCACTTCCTCCACTACTTCAACTTCGTCCATTTCTTCCACTTCGTCCACTTCCTCCACATCGTCTTCTTCGTCCACTTCCTCAACTTCGCCGACTTCCTCCACTTCCTCCACTTCGTCTACTTCCTCAACTTCCTCCACTTCCTCTACTTCGTTGACTTCCTCCACTTCTTCCACTTCCTCCACTTCGTCGACTTCGTCCACTTCGTCCATTTCCTGCACTTCCTCCACCTCCCCTACTTCCTCAACTTTCGTCCACTTCCTACACTTAGTCCACTTCGTCCAATTCGTCCACTTCCTCAACTTCCCCACTTCCTCCACTTCGTCCACTTCGATCACTTCTTCCACTTCCACCACTTCGTCAACTTGCTCCACTTCGTGCACTTCGTGAACTTCCTCCACTTCGTCAACTTCCTCCACTTCGTCCGCTTCGCCCACTTCGTCCATTTCATCCACTTCCTCCACTTCCTACACTTCCCCCGCTTCCTCAACTTCCTCCACTTCCTCCACTTCCACCACTTCCTCCACTTCCTCCACTTCGTCCACATCGTCCCCTTTCTTCACTTCGCCAACTTCCTCCACTTCCTTCACTTCCACATCTTCCTCCACTTCGTCAACTTCCTCCACTTCCTCCACTTCGTCCACTTCGTGAACTTCCTCCACTTCATCAACTTCCTCCACTTCGTCCGCTTCGCCCACTTCCTCCATTTCATCCACTTCCTCCACTTCCTACACTTCCCCCGCTTCCTCCACTTCCTCCACTTCCTCCACTTCCACCACTTCCTCCACTTCCTCCACTTCGTCCACATCGTCCACTTTCTCTACTTCGTCAACTTCCTCCCCTTCCTCCACTTCGTCAACTTCGTCCACTTCGTCAACTTCCTCCACTTCCTCCACTTCGTTAACGTCCTCACCTTCCTCCACTTCCACCACTTCCTCCTCTTCCTCTACTTCGTCCACTTCCTTCACTCCGTCAATTTCCTCCACTTCCTCCACTTCCTCCACTTCCTCCACTTCCTCTGCTTCCTCCACTTCCTCCACTTCTTCCCCTTCCTCCACTTCCTCCACTTCCACCACTTCCTCCACTTCCTCCACTTCCTCCACTTCGTCAACTTCGTCCACTTCCTCTACTTCCCCCGCTTCCTCTACTTCCTCCACTTCGTCCCCTTCGTCCACTTCCTCCACTTCGTCAACTTCCTCTCCTTCCTCCACTTCGTCCACTTCGTCAACTTCCTCCACTTCGTTAACTTCCTCAGCTCCTTCCACTTCCTCCGCTTCCTCCACTTCGTCCCCTTCGTCCACTACTTCAACTTCGTCCATTTCGTCAACTTCGTCCACTTCCTCCTCTTCCTCCACTTCGTCTACTTCATCAACTTCCTCCACTTCCTCCACTTCCTCCATTTGGTTGACTTCCTGCACTTCTTCCACTTCCTCCACTTCGTCCTCTTCGTCCACTTCGTCCATTTCTTGCACTTCCTCCACTTCCCGTACTTCCTCAACTTCGTCCACTTCCTACACTTAGTCCACCTCGTCCAATTCGTCCACTTCCTCAACTTCCCCCACGTCCACCACTTCGTCCACTTCCTCCACCTCCTCCACTTCCACCACTTCCTCCACTTCGTCAACTTCCTCCACTTCCTCTACATCGTGAACTTCCTCCACTTCATCAACTTCCTCCACTTAGTCTGGTTCACCCACTTCGTCCATTTCATCCACTTCCTCCACTTCCTACACTTCCCTCGCTTCCTCCACTTCCTCCACTTCCACCTCTTCCTCCTCTTCCTCCACTTCGTCCACATCGCCCACTTCCTCCACTTCGTCAACTTCCTCCCCTTCCTCCACTTCGTCACTTCCTCCACTTCCTACACTTCCCTCGCTTCCTCCACTTCCTCCACTTCCACCACTTCCTCCACTTCCTCCACATCGTCCACTTCCTCCACTTCATCAACTTCCTCCCCTTCCTCCACTTCGTCCACTTCGTCCACTTCGTCAACTTCGTCCACTTCCTCCACTTCGTTAACTTCGTCACCTTCATCCACTTCCTCCACTTCGTTAACTTCCTCACCTTCCTCCACTTCCTCCACTTCCACCAGTTCCTCCTCTTCCTCCACTTCGTCCACATCGTCCACTTCGTCCACTTCCTTCACTTCGTCAATTTCCTCCACTTCCTCCACTTCCTCCACTTCCTCCACTTCCTCCACTTCCTCCGCTTCCTCCACTTCTTCCCCTTCCTCGACTTCCTCCACTTCCACCACTTCCACCACTTCCTCCACTTCCTCCACTTCCTGTACTTCCCCCGCTTCCTCTACTTCCTCCACTTCGTCCCTTTCGTCCACTTCCTCCACTTCGTCAACTTCCTCTCTTTCCTCCACTTCGTCCACTTCGTCAACTTCCTCCACTTCGTTAACTTCCTCAGCTCCCTCCACTTCCTCCGCTTCCTCCACTTCCTTCACTTCATCCCCTTCGTCCACTACTTCAACTTCGTCCATTTCGTCCACTTCCTCCACTTCCTCCACATCGTCCTGTTCGTCCACTTCGTCGACTTCCTCCTCTTCCTCCACTTCGTCTACTTCATCAACTTCCTCCACTTCATCAACTTCCTCCACTTCGTCTGCTTCGCCCACTTCGTCCATTTCATCCACTTCCTCCACTTCCTACACTTCCCTCGCTTCCTCCACTTCCTCCACCTCCACCACTTCCTCCTCTTCCTCCACTTCGTCCACATCGTCCACTTCCTCCACTTCGTCAACTTCCTCCCCTTCCTCCACTTCGTCAACTTCGTCACTTCCTCCACTTCCTACACTTCTCTCGCTTCCTCCACTTCCTCCACTTCCACCACTTCCTCCACTTCCTCCACTTCGTCCAGATCGTCCACTTCCTCCACTTCGTCAACTTCCTCCCCTTTCTCCACTTCGTCAACTTCGTCCACTTCCTCCACTTCGTTAACTTTGTCACCTTCCTCCACTTCCTCCACTTCGTTAACTTCCTTATCTTCCTCCACTTCCTCCACTTCCACCACTTCCTCCTCTTCCTCCACTTCATCCACATCGTCCACTTCGTCCACTTCCTTCACTTCGTCAATTTCCTCCACTTCCTCCGCTTCCTTCACTTCCTCCACTTCCTCCCCTTCCTCCACTTCCTCCACTTCCACCACTTCCTCCACTTCCTCCACTTCCTCCACTTCCTCTACTTCCTCCACTTCGTCAACTTCCTCCACTTCCTCTACTTCCCCCGCTTCCTCTACTTCCTCCACTTCATCCCCTTCGTCCACTTCCTCAACTTCGTCAACTTCCTCTCCTTCCTCCACTTCGTCAACTTCGTCCACTTCCTCCACTTCGTTAACTTCCTCAGCTTCCTCCACTTCCTCCGCTTCCTCCACTTCCTCCACTTCATCCCCTTCGTCCACTACTTCAACTTCGTCCATTTCGTCCACTTCGTCCACTTCCTCCACATCGTCCTGTTCGTCCACTTCGTCGAATTCCTCCTCTTCCTCCACTTCGTCTACTTCATCAACTTCCTCCACTGCCTCCACTTCCTCCATTTGGTCGACTTCCTCTACTTCGTCCACTTCGTCCTCTTCGTCCACTTCGTCCATTTCTTGCACTTCCTCCACTTCCCGTACTTCCTCAACTTCGTCCATTTCCTACACTTAGTCCACCTCGTCCAATTCGTCCACTTCCTCAACTTCCCCCACTTCCACCACTTCGTCCACTTCGTCCACCTCCTCCACTTCCACCACTTCCTCCACTTCGTCAACTTCCTCCACTTCGTCCAGTTCGTCCACTTCCTCCACTTCGTCCACATCATCCACTTCGTCAACTTCCTCCATTTCCTCCACTTGGTCGACTTCATCCACTTCCTCCACTTCCTCCACTTCGTCATCTTCGTGCACTTCGTCAACTTCGTCCACTTCCTTCACTTCCTCCACTTCGTCATCTTCGTACACTTCGTCAACTTCATCAACTTCCTCCGTTTCCTCCACTTGGTCGACTTCATCCACTTCCTCCACTTCGTCATCTTCGTACACTTCGTCAACTTCATCTACTTCACTTCCTCCACTTGCCCCACTTCCTCTACTTCCTCCACTTCCTCCACTTCTTCCACTATGTCCTATTTGTCCTCTTCGTCGACTTCGTCGACTTCGTCAACTTCATCCACTTCCTCCACTTCGTCCACTTCTGCAACTTCCTCGACTTCGTCAACTTCCTCCACC
Organism: Vigna nakashimae; assembly: GCA_034642375.1. NCBI lineage: Eukaryota > Viridiplantae > Streptophyta > Magnoliopsida > Fabales > Fabaceae > Vigna > Vigna nakashimae. The sequence goes on from CM067765.1 coordinate 35,453,743, forward strand.
GCTTCCACTTCGTCCACTTTGTCGACTTTGTCAACTTCATCCACTTCGTAGATTTCGTCCACATAGTCAACTTCCTCCACTTTGTCAACTTCGTCCACTTTGTCGACTTTGTCAACTTCATCCACTTCTGGATTTCGTCCACATAGTCCACTTCCTCCACTTTGTCAACTTCGTCCAGTTCGTCCACTTCGTCCACATCGTCCACTTCTTCCACTTTGTCCACTTCATCCTCTTCGTCAACTTCCTCCACTTCCTCAACTTCCTCCAGTTCGTCCACTTCGTCCACTTCCTCCACTTTGTCAAGTTCGTCCACTTCGTCCACTTCCTCTACTTCCACCACTTCCTCCACTTTCTCCACTTTGTCCACTTCCTCCATTTCGTCCACTTTGTTCACTTCGTCCGCTTCCTCCACTTCCTCCACTTCATCCACTTCTTCCACTTCCTCCTCGTTGACCACTTCCTCCACTTCCACCACTTCGTCAACTTCGTGAACTTCGTGAACTTCGTCCACTTCTTCAAGTTCCTCCACTTCGTCCAATTCCTCCACTTCGTCCACCACGTCAGCTTCGTCCATTTCCTTAATTTCCTCCACTTTCTCCACTTCATCCACTTCTTCCACTTCCTCCTCGTTGACCACTTCCTCCACTTCCTCCACTTCCACCACTTCGTCAACTTCGTCCACTTCTTCAACTTCCTCCACTTTGTCCAATTCCTCCACTTTGTCCACCACGTCAGCTTCGTCCATTTCCTTCACTTCCTCCACTTCCTCCAATTCATCCACTTCTTCGTCTTCTTCTTCCACTTCGTCCAATTCGTCCACTTCGTCAACTTCGCAAAGTTCGTCCCCTTCGTCCACTTCCTCCACTTTGTCCATTTCGTCAACTTCCTCCACGTCGTCCACTTCGTCCAGTACTTCCACTCCCACCACTTCGTCCACTTCCTCCATTTCCTCCACTTCGTCCACTTCGTCAACTTCATCAACGTCGTCTACTTCGTCCTCTTCAATCTCCTCGTCTTCTTCGTCCACTTCGTCCACTTCCTCTACTTCCTCCAGTTCGTCCATTTCGTTCATTTCATCCACTACGTCTACTTCGTCAAGTTTGTCCACTTCGTCCACTTACTTCACTTCCTCCACTTCGTCCAGTTCTTCCACTTCCTCCATTTCGTCCACCTACTCCACTTCCTCCACTTCTTCCACTTCCTCCATTTCCTCATTTCCCTCCACTTTCTCCACTTCCTCCACTTTGTCCACTTCCTCCACTTCCTCCACTTCGTGCACTTCGTGCACTTCGTTCACTTCATCAACTTACATCACTTCGTCCACTTCCTCCACTTCGTCCAGTTCCTCCACTTCGTCAACTTCTTCCACTTCGTCCACTTCATCAACTTCGTGCACTTCCTCCACTTCCTCAAGATCGTCCACTTCCTCCACTTCATTCACTTCCTCCACTTCTTCCACTTCGTCAACTTCATGCACTTCGTCCACTTCCTCCACTTCTTCCACTTCGTCCACTTCACCACTTCGTCAACTTTGTGCACATCGTCCACTTCATCAACTTCGTGCACTTCCTCCACTTCCTCAACATCGTTCACGTCGTCCACTTCATTCACTTCCTTGACTTCTTCCACTCCGTCAACTTCCTGCATTTCCTCGACTTCCTCCATTTCTTCCACTTCCTCCACTTCCTCCACTTCGTCAACTTCGTCTACGTCGTCCACTTCGTCCATTTCGTCCACTTCATCAAGTTCGCCCACTTCCTCCACTTCCTCCACTTTTTCCACTTCGTCCGCTTTGTCCACTTCGTCAACTTCGTCCACTTCGTCCATTTCCTCCACCTCCTCCACTTCGTCCACCTTGACCACTTCCTCAACATCGTCCAATTCCTCCACTTCATTCACTTTCTCGACTTCTTCCACTTCGTCAACTTCCTCCACTTCCTCCACTTCGTCTACTTCGTCCACTTCGTCCACTTCGTCCATTTCCTCCACTTCGACAACCTCGTCCACCTCGTCTACGTCGTCCACTTCGTCAAGTTCCTCCACTTCCTCCACTTCCTCCACTTACTCCACTTCCTCGACTTCGTCAACTTCCTCACTTCTTCAAGTTCGTCCACTTCATCCACTTCCTCTACTTCCACCACTTCCTCCACTTCCTCCATTTCGTCCACTTCCTTCATTTCCTCCACTTCCTCCACTTCCTCCACTTCCTCCACTTCGTCAACTTCGTCCACTTCATCCACTTCTTCCACTTTCTTCTCTTTGACCACTTCCTCCACTTCCTCCACTTCGTCAAGTCCGTCCACTTCGTCCAATTCCTCCACTTCGTCCACTTTGTCCACTTCGTCAACTTCGTCCATTTCCTCCGCTTCCTCCATTTCCTCCACTTCATCCACTTTTTCATATTCTTCTCCCACTTTGTTCAATTCGTCCACTTCGTAAACTTTGCGAAGTTCGTCCCCTTCGTCCACTTCGTTAAGTTTGTCCACTTTGTCCACTTCCTCCACTTCGTCCACTTCCTCCACTTTGTCCACTTCGTCAACTTCCTCCACTTCCTCCACTTCGTCCAGTACTTCCACTTCCACCAGTTCGTCCACTTCCTCCATTTCCTCCACTTCGTCCACTTCGTCAACTTCGTCAACGTCGTCCACTTCGTCCTCTTCTTTCTCTTCGTCCACTTCCTCCACCTCCTCCCCTTCCTCCACTTACTCGACTTCCTCCGCTTCCTCCACTTCCTCCATTTCGTCAAGTTTGTCGACTTCCTCTACTCCCACCACTTCCTCCACTTCTTCCATTTCGTCCAGTTCCTTCACTTCCTCCACTTCATCCACTTCCTCCACTTCGTCAACTTCGTCCACTTCAACCACTTCTTGCACTTTGTCCACTTCCTCCACTTTGTCCACTTTGTCCACTTCCTCCACTTCCTCCACTTTGTCCACTTCCTCCACTTCGTCCAGTACTTCCACTTCCTCCACTTCGTCCACTTCCTCCCTTTCCTTCACTTCGTCAACTTCGTCCACTTCCTCCACTTCGTCCACTTCCTCCCTTTCCTTCACTTCGTCAACTTCGTCCACTTCCTCCACTTCCTCCACCTCGTCCACTTCCTCCACTTCGTCCACTTCGTCAACTTCGTCAACGTCGTCCACTTCGTCCACTTCGTCCTCTTCGTTCTCTTCGTCCACTTCGTCCACTTCGTCCATTTCATTCATTTCATCCACTACGTCCACTTCATCAAGTTTGTCCACTTCGTCTACTTACTCCACATCGTCGAGTTTTTCCACTTCCTCCATTTCGTCTACCTACTCCACTTCCTCCACTTCGTCAACTTCGTGAACTTCCTCCACTTCTTCCACTTCCTCGACTTCCTCCACTTCGTCCACTATGTTCACTTCATCCAGTTCGTTCACTTCGTCCACTTCGTCCACTTCTTCCACTTCATCCACTTCCTCCACTTCGTCAAGTTCGTCCACTTCCTCCATTTCCTCCACCTCCTCCACTTCCTTCAGCCTCTCCACTTCGTCCACTTCCTCCACTTAGTCAAGTTCGTCCACTTCGTCCACTTCCTCTACTTCCACCACTTCCTCCACTTTCTCCACTTTGTCCACTTCCTCCGTTTCGTCCACCTCCTTCACTTCCTCCACTTCCTCCACTTCCTCCACTTCATCCACATCTTCCACTTCCTCCTCGTTGACCACTTCCTCCACTTCCACCACTTCGTCAACTTCGTGGACTTCGTCCACTTCTTCCACTTCCTCCACTTCGTCCAATTCCTCCACTTCGTCCACCACGTCAACTTCGTCCATTTCCTTCACTTCCTCCACTTCCTCCACTTCATCCACTTCTTCATCTTCTTCTTCCACTTCGTCCAATTCGTCCACTTCGTCAACTTCGCGAAGTTCGTCCCCTTCGTCCACTTCGTCAAGTTTGTCCACTTCCTCCACTTTGTCCACTTCGTCAACTTCCTCCACTTCGTCCAGTACTTCCACTTCCACCACTTCGTCCACTTCCTCCATTTCCTCCACTTTGTCCACTTCGTCAACTTCATCAACGTCGTCCACTTCGTCCTCTTCGATCTCCTCGTCTTCTTCGTCTACTTCGTCCACTTCCTCTACTTCCTCCAGTTCGTCCATTTCATTCATTTCATCCACTACGTCTACTTCGTCAAGTTTGTCCACTTCGTCCACTTACTCCACTTCCTCCACTTCGTCTAGTTCTTCCACTTCCTCCATTTCGTCCACCTACTCCACTTCCTCCACTTCGAGAACTTCGTCCACTTCTTCAACTTCCTCCACTTCCTCCATTTCCTCATTTCCCTCCACTTTCTCCACTTCCTCCATTTCCTCCACTTCATCCACTTTGTCCACTTCCTCCACTTCGTGCACTTAGATCACTTCGTCCACTTCCTCCACTTCGTCCACTTCCTCCATTCGTCATCTTCTTCCACTTTGTCCACTTCACCAACTTGGGGCACTTCCTCCACTTCCTCAAAATCGTCCACTTCCTCCACTTCATTCACTTCCTCCACTTCTTCCACTTCGTCGACTTCATGCACTTCCTCCACTTCCTCCACTTCTTCCACTTCGTCCACTTCTCCACTTCGTCAACTTTGTCCACATCGTCCACTTCGTCCATTTCGTCCACTTCATCAACTTCGTGCACTTCCTCCACTTCCTTAACATCGTTCACGTCCTCCACTTCATTCACTTCCTCCACTTCTTCCACTCCGTCAACTTCGTGCACTTCGTCCACTTCCTCTATTTCTTCCACTTCCTCCACTTCCTCCACTTCGTCAACTTTGTCTACGTCGTCCACTTCGTCCACTTCGTCAAGTTCGCCCACTTCCTCCACTTCCTCCACTCACTCCACTTTTTCCACTTCGTCCGCTTCGTCAACTTCGTCCATTTCCTCCACTTCCTCCACATCCTCCACTTCGTCCACCTTGACCACTTCCTCCACTTCCTCAACATTGTCCAATTCCTCCACTTCATTCACTTTCTCCACTTCTTCCACTTTGTCAACTTCCTCCACTTCCTCCACTTCCTCCACTTCCTCCACTTCCTCCACCTCCTCCACTTCCTCCACTTCCTCCACTTACTCCACTTCGTCCACTTCCTCCACTTCTTCAAGTTCGTCCACACTATCCACTTCCTTTACTTCCACCACCTCCTCCACTTCCTCCACTTCCACCACTTCCACCACTTCCTCCACTTCCTCCATTTCGTCAAGTTCGTCCACTTCCTCTACTTCCACCACTTCCTCCACTTCTTCCATTTCGTCCACTTCCTTCACTTCCTCCACTTCATCCACTTCCTCCACCTCGTCAACTTCGTCCACTTCAACCAATTCTTCCACTTTGTCCACTTTGTCCACTTCCTCCACTTCCTCCACCTCGTCCCGTACTTCCCTTTCCTCCACTTCGTCCACTTCCTCCCTTTCCTTCAGTTCGTCCACTTCGTCAACTTCGTCAACGTCGTCCACTTCGTCCACTTCGTCCACTTCGATGTCTTCGTTCTCTTCTTCCACTTCGTCCACTTCCTCTACTTCCTCAAAATCGTCCACTTCGTTCGTTTCGTTCATTTCATCCACTACGTCCACTTCGTCAAGTTTGTCCACTTCGTCCACTTAATCCACTTCCTTCACTTCGTCCAGTTCTTCCACTTCCTCCATTTCGTCCACCCTACTCCACTTCGTCCACTTCCTCCACTTCATCCACTTCGTCCACTATGTTCACTTCATCCACTTCCTCCACTTCATTCACTTCCTCCACTTCATTCACTTCCTCCACTTCTTCCACTTCGTCAACTTCGTCCACTTCCTCCACTTCGTCAACTTCGTCCACCTCGTGCAATTCGTCTACTTCGTCAAGTTCGCCCACTTGCTCCACTTGCTCCACTTCCTCCACTTTGTCCACTTCGTCGACTTCCTCCACTTCCTCCACTTCATCCACTTCTTCCACTTTGTCGAATTCCTCCACTTCCTCCACTTCGTGCACTTCGTCCACCTCGTCCATTTCGACTACTTAAATCACTTCGTCCACTTCCTCCACTTCGTCAACTTCTTCCACTTTGTCCTCTTCATCAACTTCGTGCACTTCCTCCACTTTCTCAACATCGTCCACTTCCTCCACTTCATTGATTTCCTCCTCTTCTTCCACTTCGTCAACTTCGTGCACTTCCTCCACTTCCTCCACTTCATCCACTTCCTCCACTTCGTCAACTTCGTCCACGTCGTCCATTTCGTACTTTTCGTCCACTTCATCAACTTCGTGAACTTCCTCCACTTCCTCAACATCGTTCACGTCCTCCACTTCATTCACTTCCTCCACTTCTTCCACTCCGTCGACTTTGTGCACTTCGTCCACTTCCTCCATTTCTTCCACTTCCTCCACTTTCTCCACTTCGTCAACTTTGTCTACGTCGTCCACTTCGTCCATTTCGTCCACTTCGTCAAGTTCGCCCACTTCCTCCACTCACTCCACTTTTTCCACTTCGTCCGCTTCGTCAACTTCGTCAACTTCGTCAACTTCGTCCACTTCGTCCATTTCCTCCACTTCCTCCACTTCCTCCACTTCGTCCACCTTGACCACTTCCTCCACTTCCTCAACATCGTCCAATTCCTCCACTTCATTCACTTTCTCCACTTCTTCCACTTCGTCAACTTCCTCCACTTCCTCCACTTCGACAACCTCGTCCACCCCGTCCACCTCGTCCACTTCGTTAAGTTCCTCCACTTCCTCCACTTCCTCCACCTCCTCCACTTCCTCCACTTCCTCCACTTCCTCCACTTACTCCACTTCGTCCACTTCCTCCACTTCTTCAAGTTCGTCCACACTATCCACTTCCTTTACTTCCACCACTTCCTCCACTTCCTCCATTTCGTCCAGTTCCTCCACTTCGTCAACTTCGTCCACTTCATACACTTCTTCCACTTCCTTCTCTTTGACCACTTCCTCCACTTCCTTCACTTCGTCAACTTCGTGAACTTCGTCAAGTTCGTCCACTTCTTCCACTTCCTCCACTTCGTTGAATTCCTCCACTTCGTCCAGTTTGTCCACTTCGTCAACTTCGTCCATTTCCTCCGCTTCCTCCACTTCCTCCACTTCATCCACTTCTTCATATTCTTCTCCCACTTTGTTCAATTCGTCCACTTCGTCAACTTTGCAAAGTTCGTCCCCTTCGTCCACTTCGTCCACTTCGTTAAGTTTGTCCACTTCGTCCACTTCCTCCACTTTGTCCACTTCGTCAACTTCCTCCACTTCGTCCAGTACTTCCACTTCCTCCAGTTCGTCCACTTCCTCCATTTCCTCCACTTCGTCCACTTCGTCAACTTCGTCAACGTCGTCCACTTCATCCACTTCGGCCTCTTCGTTCTCTTCGTCCACTTCCTCCACCTCCTCCACTTCCTCCACTTCCTCCACTTACTCGACTTCCTCCACTTCCTCCATTTCGTCAAGTTCGTCCACTTCCACCACTTCCTCCACTTCTTCCATTTCGTCCACTTCCTTCACTTCCTCCTCTTCATCCACTTCCTCCACTTCGTCAACTTCGTCCACTTCAACCAATTCTTCCACTTTGTTCTCTTCCTCCACTTTGTCCACTTCGTCCACTTCGTCCACTTCCTCCACTTCCTCCACTTCCTCCACTTCGTCCGGTACTTCCCTTTCCTCCACTTCGCCCACTTCCTCCCTTTCATTCACTTCGTCCACTTCGTCAACTTCATCAACGTCGTCCACTTCGTCCAGTTCGTCCACTTCGCCGTCTTCGTTCTCTTCCTCCACTTCGTCCACTTCCTCTACTTCCTCAAAATCGTCCATTTCGTTCATTTCATGCACTACGTCCACTTCGTCAAGTTTGTCCACTTCGTCCACTTACTCCATTTCCTCCACTTCGTCCAATTCTTCCACTTCCTCCATTTCGTCCACCCTACTCCACTTCGTCCACTTCGTCCAATTCATCCACTTCGTCCACTTCATCCACTTCGTCCACTATGTTCACTTCATCCACTTCCTCCACTTCATTCACTTCCTCCACTTCCTTCACTTCCTCCACTTCTTCCACTTCGTCAACTTCCTCCACTTCCTCCACTTCGTCCATTTCCTCCACTTCGCCAACTTCGTCCACCTCGTGCAATTCGTCTACTTCGTCAAGTTCGCCCACTTGCTCCACTTGCTCCACTTCCTCCACTTTGTCCACTTCGTCGATTTCCTCCACTTTCTCCACTTCCTCCACTTCATCCACTTCTTCCACTTTGTCCAATTCCTCCACTTCCTCCACTTCGTGCACTTCGTCCACCTCGTCCATTTCGACTACTTAGATCACTTCGTCCACTTCCTCCACTTCGTTAACTTCTTCCACTTTGTCCTCTTCATCAACTTCGTGCACTTCCTCCACTTTCTCAACATCGTCCACTTCCTCCACTTCATTCACTTCCTCATCTTCTTCCACTTCGTCAACTTCGTGCACTTCCTCCACTTCCTCCACTTCGTCCACTTCGTCCACTTCCTCCACTTCGTCAACTTCGTCCACGTCGTCCATTTTGTACTTTTCGTCCACTTCATCAACTTCGTGAACTTCCTCCACTTCCTCAACATCGTCCACGTCCTCCACTTCATTCACTTCCTCCACTTCTTCACTTTGTCAACTTCGTGCACTTCCTCCACTTCATTCACGTCCTCCACTTCCTCCACTTCGTCCACTTCGTCCAATTCCTCCACTTCCTCCATGATGAACGGGTCGCACCGCTCACAAAAGTTGTGCATGAAAATATGCAGTATAGCTAGGATGTGACTCCTAGGTCGTCTCACAAGGACCAATATTGTGGTTCAGTCTCAGATTTACACACGAAGTTGGGGGGTGGTTTGTTGGTGTTTTTGAATGCAAATAAATTAAAATGAACTGGAATTTAAATAAGCAACAAAATTTAAAAACACTGAAATAAATTTTAAAGACTGTAAAAACTGAACGGTAAAAGATGGTAAAAACGGAACAGTAAATATGCAGAAACGGTAAAATTTAACGATGCAAAAAAAACAATAAACGGTAAAATAAAAGAGACAGTAAAATTAAAATCACTGAATTGGAAATCAAATTTAGCAAAGACACACTACTTGAAATAAAATGTCGTGAAAATAAAATTAACAAACTGTTCCAAACACTGATACACTTCAAAAATAAAACGCTACATTTTGCACTGAAAATGAAAATTCAGAGAGGGAATTGAAAGAGGAAGAGGCAAGAGCCTCCTCCAGAACCGTGGCTTCCTACTCCTAAACTCTCACCTAAAATCTTACACCCCAAATCTACTGATGTGTTGCTCCATTTATAACCACTTCTCTGAATTTTCCACCAATAGCTGAGCAACTTTACGGTCCTGGTTGAAGACTTTCTTCACCTAAGCTTGTCCTTTTCTTCACATTCATCAAAAAAATCCAACACCATGGGTGCCACTTCTTTTTCTTCTTTTCTCCCGTGAATCAACATAACTCTACGGTGCTCCTCCTAGCTAGAAGCTTCCTTCCTTGCTGCCATGTCCGTGAATGCACTTCATGTTTTCAGCCAATGAATCACGTGAATTTCCTTGCAGCCGTGAATATGGTTACTCCTCTCAAGCTTGCTGCTGCTGGGCTTGCTTCTCTCCTAGGCCGTGACACTCCCAAGCTGGACCAAGTGTTACTCTTCTTGCTGGACCATGCGTTGCAGCTGCTCCAACACGTTTCAGCTCTCTCCATTTTGCTGGGCTAGTTGCTGCACTTCTTCTTGCTTCCAACAAACCGTGATCTCCACCTCTTCTCCCAGCTGGATTGTCCTCTTTAATGGATGCTTCCCCTTCTTCCAAGACCGTGTGTTGGCTCTCTTTGCTGCACCTTGAGCTGCTGCCAAAATACCGTGAGAGTCTCCCAAGCTGGACGGAAGTTGTACTCTTCAAAATGAGAAATATATGTGTGTAATACGTAGGTGGCAACTGTTGGATGCTTTCTTCAAAACAACACCAGTATTCTCCTAAATTAAAAGAACCATGAGACTTCAAGAAGTGTGCCCCTCTTTCATTCCAATTGTGTTTTGCTATTTTGAAAATGAATTTGTCTTGTGTATACAAAACCGTGGGCTGCACTTGCAAGGTGGTCCCTCTTCTAATTCAAGTGCTGAATGCTTTGCCAATTTATCTTGTCCATATGGGTCCTAGGCCGTGTTGTTGTTTGCTTACATAGAAAAAGAATGAGAATTTGATTCCTTAACGTGTTGCTTCTTTCTCCAAGGTAAAAAGGCTTTCTTTTCTTTTCCAAGCGGGGCCATGTCTTCTTATTATCTTCCAAAACCGTGAGCTCCACTTTATGATATGTGAAACATGCCTTCCTCCTTAGGTGGCAGCTGCATGGGTTTCTTTCTCCTAAGCCAAAGAAAAGAAATCATTCAATAGGTGGCGGCTCCCACTTTAATTCCAATTGGCCGTGTGTTGTGTATGTGAATTCCAAGCCAATTTTTACTTCTTAAAAATTCTAAGAAGGGAGATGTTTTCAAATGTCCAAAGTAACACAATGTGCAAATGAATATTCTTTTGAATGTCCCAAATTGTATTTCCAAGATTTTCCTGTAATCAATAATGAAAATAATTAGCTCAGATAATTCAAATTAGTTAAAATAAGAATTTCTGATCGAATTAAGCTCAATTCAGTAAAATTGGAAAATACTGGACAATTATGCACAATTCCCTGATTAATTATAGCACATTAAACTAAGTGAAGTGAACAAAATATTGACTCATCAAAATAGACCACACTTAGTCTTTTGCACTCCTGGGCAAAATTAAGACGCAAATCAAGGAATGGTTCAAAGGACTTTTAGGGAGGTGACACAAACTCAGCAGACAGAAAAATAAAGACTCACGAGAAAAATAAACCAAATTTACACAGTTCTCAAGAATTCTAGACAGTTAAAAGAAGTAGAAATTATCCAACACAAATCAAATAAAGCAGATACTTATAGAAATCTTCCAAGCAATTCAATACATGGAAAAATAATCCATCAGCTCAAGAGGTGATTTGAAAATAACAAAACCTCACAGATGCACTCACAGTGTTTCTCTCAAGTGTTTAAGGTAAATCAATGTCACTCAATGCACTCAAGAAAACAAACACAAACATGTTAGCAAAATGATGAAGATGAAGTTTTGATGATGTCCAAATCAAGTCAAGAAGAAATCAAGATTCAAAATGTTATGAAGACTTGTATTGCTATGGAAAGCTTTTGTAATACTCTTAGAAATATGTATAGGACTTAGATTATAAAAAGAAAAGTGTTTTGTAAAATTACTGTAGCAAAATACTGTAGCAAATTACTGTAGCGCATACTGTAGCAATGTACTGTAGCAATGTACTGTAGCTAATCGATTAACAGAGGGTGTTAATCGATTAGCGTTAATCGATTAACAGGGGCTGTTAATCGATTAACACAGTGACCGTTTGAAAAACTAGCCGTTTTTAGAGCCGTTGGACTATCCGTTGGAGTGTTAATCGATTAACCACTGTAGCTAATCGATTAACACAGTGAGAAAGGCTGAAAACAAAAAATGGAAGAGTCTTTGGATGAGTCTATAAATAGACTCTCATTTCCTCTCAAGAAAAAAAAAAAAAAAAAAAAAAAAAAAAACTAGAGACACAGAAACTCTTCCCTTGTGCTCAAATACTCAGAAATTCTTGAGACTTGTGTGTTCTTGTTCGGCTTGTGAAACTCTTGTCTGTGGAGCTGGTGAAGTGCTGCTACGGTGACAGAGGAAATAGCCGGTTCATCCTTGGTGTGTCTAAGGAGGTGTTCGGAAGAGAATCATCCTTCGTGAAGTATTCGGAGGAGGTGTTCATCCTTTGTGAAGACTCAAAGGAGGTGTAGTTTCATCTCTTGTGGTATCAAGAGAGGTGGTTTCTAAACTTTTACAAATTGTATCTTTGTGATTGTAATTTGTAATTGTTTTGTGTTAGTGAAACTGTTTATCTTGTTTTGAGATAAGCGACTGGACGTAGGATTGGTAAGATCCGAACCAGGATAAAATCATCTGTGCAAATTTCTCTCAACCTTACTCTATTTAAGTGTTATTATTAATTGCTAAGTAAGTTTAATTGAGTAGAAATTAAAAGGCACACGTTAGTATTAAAAACCCCTCTTGGTTTGTTATCCCACGCTAACCATTCCGCTGCAGCCGCTCTGACAATTGGTATCAGAGCTTGCTTTGATAGTCATTCAAATGGCAGGATCACATCAAACCTTTGCAGAGGGTGCATCAATCAATAGACCACCACTATTCACAGGTGAAAATTACGCATTTTGGAAGGTCAGAATGCAAATTTTTATGGAATCTATTGATATAGATATTTGGGATGCTGTTGCATTTGGTCCTTTTGTTCCAACTAACAATATGCAGGAACCAAAGTCCCGTGACCAATGGACCATTGAAGAAAAGAGAAGATCTCAGAATGATGTAAAAGCCCGGAATATCATTGCGTCAGCATTGACTGTTGATGAGTTCTACAGGGTCTCTGTCTGCAAAAACGCTAAAGAAATGTGGGAAACTTTAAGAATAACTCATGAAGGCGGAGATGAAATTGGGTGTGCTAAATCTAATACTTTAATCATGGAAGAGAATAATTCAAGCTCTTCATCAAGCACAACATCAAGTATGGGTGATTCTAATGAGCAAGCATATATCTGTTTAGTAGTGAACGACGACACTGGAAGCCAAGTAAGTACCTCTAGCGATTCTGATGATTCTGATCATATTGATGAAGATGAATTACATGAAATTTATAGAGAATTATTGATAGAATCAGAAAAACTAGATCTTGCTCATAAGAAATTGAAAAAGGATTTTAAAGAATTACAAAAGAAATATGAAAAATCCTTAGAAGAAATAGAAACTTTAAATAGTAAAATTTCAAATGTAGAAAATGATACAAATATATCTGCTGAGTGTAAATTTTGTGATGAACATAAATTGAAAGTTGATAACGTTGAAAAATCAATAGCAGATGAAAATAAAGAATTAAAATCAAATTTTAAAAATATTTTTGAAGAAAATAAAATTTTGAAAAATAAAATTTTATTTTATGAAAAAGGTAAATATACTAGTAGTGATGAATGTGCATCTTGTGTTAATTATAAGAAACTACTAGATGAAACAACCTTTGGAGAATGTAGTAAAAATAATGAAAATAAGGTTGTTAAAAATAAGTATGTTCCTAGAATTAAAAATAAACATAATCATAGAACCCATAGAACTTGGGTAGAAAAAGGAACAACTTATAGGAACACAAACTTTGTATCATGCTTTTATTGTATGAAAAAGGGTCATACTTTAAATAAATGTAAAATTAAGCATTATGGTGTTCCAAGTGGTAGATATATTTGGGTTGTAAAATGATTTCAAATTTTTAAATTAACCCAAAGGACCCATACAAAATAGTTGGGTACCTATTGTTTAAAATTTAGAATTTCTTTAAAACAATTTTGTTTTAAATATTTGAAAAGAAAAATTAAGAAATTTTTATTCCAAGGTAGATGGAATTTTTTTTTTTAAGCATATATAGTTTTCAAACGGAAAACATTTGAAATAGAAGAATGTGTGCATGTTGTCTTTGATGAAATTGTAGACCTTGAGGCAAAACCTCTTGAGTCATTTGAATTACATGCAGGAAATGATGAAGATTTGTAGAAGATAACAAATGAAACAAAGAATGATGACAATCCTCAAGATGAAGATCTCAACAATGTTTTATAAGCTCTTTCTCCTAAAAATATTTGCTTTAAATATCCTATTCTGCATGTTTGAATGAATCTTTAAATTTGAAATATTTTTAGCCCATATGCATACATGCTTTTATTAAGGGGGAGTATTATCTTAGGGGGAGAACATCAAACACAACTTTTTAATTATGATCAAAAAGGGGGAGAAAATGTTTAAAGCTTATTTGCTTATTTGTGTTTATTCCCTAATGCACTTTTTCTTCCATAAGTTGTGTTTTAAATACAGACTATTACCAAAAGCTTTAAATCAAGGAGTTTTTGATCATCATCAAAAAGGGGGAGATTGTTAGCAAAATGATGAAGATGAAGTTTTGATGATGTCCAAATCAAGTCAAGAAGAAATCAAGATTCAAAATGTTATGAAGACTTGTATTGCTATGGAAAGCTTTTGTAATACTCTTAGAAATATGTATAGGACTTAGATTATAAAAAGAAAAGTGTTTTGTAAAATTACTGTAGCAAAATACTGTAGCAAATTACTGTAGCGCATACTGTAGCAATGTACTGTAACTAATCGATTAACAGAGGGTGTTAATCGATTAGCGTTAATCGATTAACAGGGGCTGTTAATCGATTAACACAGTGACCGTTTGAAAAACTAGCCGTTTTTAGAGCCGTTGGACTATCCGTTGGAGTGTTAATCGATTAACCACTGTAGCTAATCGATTAACACAGTGAGAAAGGCTGAAAACAAAAAATGGAAGAGTCTTTGGATGAGTCTATAAATAGACTCTCATTTCCTCTCAAGAAAAAAAAAAAAAAAAAAAAAAAAAAAAAAACTAGAGACACAGAAACTCTTCCCTTGTGCTCAAATACTCAGAAATTCTTGAGACTTGTGTGTTCTTGTTCGGCTTGTGAAACTCTTGTCTGTGGAGCTGGTGAAGTGCTGCTACGGTGACAGAGGAAATAGCCGGTTCATCCTTGGTGTGTCTAAGGAGGTGTTCGGAAGAGAATCATCCTTCGTGAAGTATTCGGAGGAGGTGTTCATCCTTTGTGAAGACTCAAAGGAGGTGTAGTTTCATCTCTTGTGGTATCAAGAGAGGTGGTTTCTAAACTTTTACAAATTGTATCTTTGTGATTGTAATTTGTAATTGTTTTGTGTTAGTGAAACTGTTTATCTTGTTTTGAGATAAGCGACTGGACGTAGGATTGGTAAGATCCGAACCAGGATAAAATCATCTGTGCAAATTTCTCTCAACCTTACTCTATTTAAGTGTTATTATTAATTGCTAAGTAAGTTTAATTGAGTAGAAATTAAAAGGCACACGTTAGTATTAAAAACCCCTCTTGGTTTGTTATCCCACGCTAACCATTCCGCTGCAGCCGCTCTGACAAAACAGACTTGGCAAGCTTCTAATATCAACACTTAAAACATATGCATGTTCAGATCAAAAGGTCTTTCAGGGTTGTAATGGGGCCAAGGACATGGGAGGATAAATATGGATAAGTAGGTATAGCCCAAAAGAAATAGAGGAGCAATGGGGAATAAGTGGAAATACAGTGAAATCTCTCCCAAACCTCTAATTCAATCCTCTTCTCGACTCCATTATTCACAAAATTATTTTTCAATTTTTTCTCTTTTTCTCATCATCATTTTTTTTATCCTGTCTTCTTTTTCTTTTCTTTTTTTTTTGTTATCACACAACAGGATATAAATTATCATTTCAAAACATGATGAGGAACCAACTAGCCAATTCATCAGAATTCCCAAGGAGACCACACTTATTCACAAAATACTTCTATAGCTCCAGACTTTCCTAAGGTTAAGGTAATCATTTGTTTTTCACTTAGGATCAGTGTATGAGCTTCAACACAAATAAATATATACAGTATAGGCTCAAAGGGGTTATCAAAGGATAATAACAAGGTAGGCTTATTTGGCTAAAGAGGCTCAAGAATAAAATTGCCTTTATCACTTCTAAACATGCATATAAATCAAGTATATCAAAAAGAATCAAGCCAAGGCATATGTGCAAGCAATCAAGATACATATCACACACAAGAAAGAAAATTAAGTGGCTCAAATCTCACACAGGGTATTTGTCACAATCAAATCAACCTCTTGAACACATAATCATCTTTCCAAACAGAGAAAAACAAGGATTGCAATCTATAAGTATTAAGTAAGTGAAGTGAAGTACGAGTCTACAACTTAAACACAGTCCAGAATTGAAGAGAAAAATGTAAAATATATTGCACACAAAACTCGATAAAAATAACTTAAAAACAAAAAAAAAAAAAATTTAACACTCAAAAACAAAAAATTTCACACACAAAAAACATACTAATAGAAACTAACAGAAAAAACAGAATTTCTCCCCAGTAGACCACACTTACATCACACAATGTCCTCAGTGTGTTACAATCATCAGATTAACAATTTATAGCAGTCAAATAATATAGACATGTGCAGTAAAAATAGAAAAATGGGAAGAAATTTTCAGTAACATCCATTAGTAGATGTCTAAATCACGTAGCACCCATCAGTAGATGCTAATTAATTTTTATTATATTTTTTTTATTATTATTATTATTATTTTTTTTTTCTGAAAAAGGAGACCGGTACTGTGACAACAGTCTCGGTGGCAAAGACCGGAACTGTTGCTACAGTGGAAAGCAATCTGGCTATAAATAGGCCGCTCCTCCGCGTCCAGCGCCATTTCTGACTTCCCTGCTTTCTCTCTACTCCTCTCTTCTCTCTCTCTGCTCTCTTCTCTTTCTTTGCTCTCTCAACTCTCTCGAGCGTCAGGATCTCTGCAGGGAGCCTCTCCCCCCCGCGTCCGCGTGCTCTGAAGGTGTACGAGCCCTGCAAGGAGCCTCTGCCACCGTGCCAACTGAAGAGTCTGAGATCCGCGAGGAGCTTCTCTGCCAGCTCTACTACTCCAGGTAAGTCCTCTGCTCCTGGATCTGCCTTTCTTTCTCCTTTCATGTAAGTTTCCAGATCTTTCACTGCTTTCTTTTCCTTTCTCTTCTTTCCAGTCTTATTTTCTTGCGCTTTCTCAGCTTTCCTGTTATTTATTTTCTTTGCTGCAATACTTGTCCTCTCCCCCTGCCCGATCTATCTTCTCCTTTTCAATTTTTTTCATATTTTTGAAACTGAAAACTCTTAAACACATAAAACACAACTGTCTAAAAACTTAAGGGGTATATCGGCTGGAAACCAGACGTTAATCTCCCTTCGATTGAAGGTATTGCAGAGACAATCGGGTAGAACAACGCCACGTACCCCACTTAAAACTAAATAAACACATAAACATAATATACAAGAACAATATGGACAAGAACAACCGGACAACTGGACGTAGATCCGTTTAGGACCCTTTTGCAAGGACCGTGAAACAGATCTGAGACCAGACACTGAAACATCAAATACAGACTGGACAAAATAAATTTAAAAGGAAACAAGAACAAATAAAGAAAACAGAGAACTAATCTAATTTTTTTTTTATGCTTCATTTTTTTTTAGTTCTTTTTATTATTTTTTTTTTGTTTATGTTTTTCTTTTTTTTTTTATGTTTTTGTTCTTTTTATTTTTATATTTTTTTTTTATTAAGTTTTAGAATATTTCAAGAGGAATGATGACGAGTGAGATGGAATCAGAGAGATACACTAGTCAGCGATGGCGTCCTACAGATGATCAGATCAATATGATGACCAAAATCTACAACTATGGGGTCACACACCCAAGCCGAGCGCAAGTCGTCGAGATCGCGTCTCGACTAAGGACCTTCGCAGATGCCACCGAATATAACGTGCACTGCTGGTTTAACAACCATGGCAATCGGGTCAGGCGCTGGCAAGCGGAGATAGACCCCACAGGCACTCTCTTTTCACAACTGCCGCTGTATATGTACGGTAAGAACTCTCATCATACCTCCATTGAAATTTTTTCACTTCCTCTTCTATTATTAACACATGTTTTTTATTTTTTTATTTTTTATTTTTTATTTTTTGTTTGAAAGAAAACAACTGGGTGATAATGAGGGCACCGAGGCTGCTGAATTTGTTTCCAGTTCCGATCATTATCGATGACGACAGAAATGAACGAGAAATTCCTCCACCAAAGCCTCCGCTCGTGACTTTTCGAACCAGAGCTCCCTCAACGGAGCTCTCCCTTAGACCACCACAACCAGCTCGTGAATTCTTTCATTTTTAATGTTTTGTGTTTTTTTTAATTTTTTTTTATGTTTTTGTTGTTTTTATTCAGGTCTGTAATATTAACGATCACAAATGATCGAACCCCGAACATCATTATTACGCTTATGTTTGTTTTTTTTTTTTTTTATTTGTTGGACTGTAATCCTAAACGATCACTAATGATCGACTACTGCCCTTACTATCTTATTATGTTTTGTTTTGTTTTTTTTTTTTTTTTATTATTATCTATAATTAACAGAGTAAGACAGCATGTTATCGGTGAACTTGGTTATTTCAATAAAAGCACTCAGATAGTTTCAGCTCAAATTACACCTATCTGCCTTTTACTACAATTTTGCCCTCTGTTGATTTTTTTATGTTTTAACAAAAACTACATAAATAAATAAAAACAGAACACATATTAACGAAACAAAATACCAAATAACGAACACAAAATATCAAAGCAAAAAGAACACAAATGTCAAAAACAGCAGACAAAACATATATTTACAAAACATACATTAACAAAATAACATACTTGAAACACAACACAAATTTTTATTTTTATTTTTTATATTTTTTTTTTTATTTTTTATTTTTTATTTTTTATTTTTTATTTTTTATTTTTTATTTTATTTTATTTTTTTTTTTTGGAATTTTCGAATTTTTTTTTCTTTTTAGTACAAACACTAAAAATCACGAAGCAAATAAAACACAGAACACATTTTTTTAAATTGTTTTTTTTTTTTTTTTTTAAAAAATAATAATAATAATTCGAAAACTAAAAAGAAAAGGAAAAACAAACTTAAAAGAAAAACAAAAATCAGAATCTTCCCGAGACCACACTTAAACTACACTGTCCTAAATGTTTTCTAAGCATAAGATCATAAACTAAAACAACAAACAGATAAAGGACAAGTGCACTAAAAATATGAAAACTGGGAAGAAAGAAAAAGAAAACTTCCCTGGTCAGGGTGGCAGTTGCCAATTTTGGATTTGTAGGGAGATGTTCTTCGCTTCAGGATCCAGTATGAAATTGTTGAGGACGAACTGCTTCATCCTCCAGATTTGATCAAGCAGTGAAATGTCCTCCACCGCCGGATCTAAGCAGCAAATATTGTTACTGAGCGGATTCAGTAGGTGCTTGTTGATCTTTGAACTGTCAGTGTCAGCACCTTTGTTTTCCACTGTGGGTGTATGTTGATCAAATTTATACGTACCTCCTGCAACATGGTTAGTGCAATGTGGTTCCGCAGAAATTTCATGCAGGGGTATGACACCCAATTCTAGTGTAATAGGCTGAACCTCAGATAAATCCTCATAACATGAATCAATTTCTAAATTGCATGCAATATTAATCATAGACTCAGATTCATGTTCAGTGCATGAAGAATAACCATTCGAATGTGATAGTAAAAACCGGTTCTCATCATGCACAGAGGAAAAATTAAAATCAGACTCAGCAAGAATATAGTCATTAGCATACCGATCATCATCACAATCAACATAATAATCAAATTGTGGTATGCTTACCTCCTCTTCCTTGAAGATTTCTAAAGTGTGGGAAGATGAAGGTGGTCTACCTGGTTCAGGATTACTGCTTACTTCTGCCGGGTCCCCAAAATTTTCATCAGTCTCCCCAGGTGCAAGAGTGGCCATCTGCCTGATCTGATCACTCAGATTCTGCATGGCAGCTTGAGTTTCCATGCTCTCTTGCTTGAACTGCATGTTCCCTTTCTGAAACTGAATGTTCTGCATGGTCATCTGCTCCAATAACTCCTTCAATGTAGGTTCAGAAGTTGAAGGCTGAAGAGTTGTTTGGGCAGAAGCATTGTACTGCTGACTCTCATATTGTGGAACTGGCTCCCAAAGAGAGCTCTCAGAAATTGGATGATGGAACACATTGTTCTCATCATAAAAATCAGCAGATTTAAAATCAAAGTAATATAGAGAATAAGAATCATAATCACAGACATTGGCAGAATAAGCATTATTCACAACATTAAAATAGGTAGACATGGAAAAATAAAAAGTAAAAACTAAAAACTAAAAGTTACGAATCAGATAAAACAAAACACATTTATACATGCTACAAGCACACACAAGACAGAACATCAATAGTAAAAATTTTTAATTAATTTTTTTTTTTATTTTTAATTTTCAATTTTTTTTTAATAACAACTAAATACAAAACATAGCACAATTAAACACATATATACACAATATATATTAACACAGCATAATCGAAAAACACAGCAAAAATCTAAAACAAAAAACCTGGAACTGAAGTGACAACGCCGCCAAAATTTGTTGAAGGTGTCGTTATCGCCTACAGAAATATACAAGACAAAACACACAAAAAAAACATATTAACAGAACAAAACTTTATACAACAAAAATCTAAAACCAAACCTCCATTGGTCCCCGGCAACGGCGCCATTTTTGATGAACGGGTCGCACCGCTCACAAAAGTTGTGCATGAAAATATGCAGTATAGCTAGGATGTGACTCCTAGGTCGTCTCACAAGGACCAATATTGTGGTTCAGTCTCAGATTTACACACGAAGTTGGGGGGTGGTTTGTTGGTGTTTTTGAATGCAAATAAATTAAAATGAACTGGAATTTAAATAAGACAACAAAATTTAAAAACACTGAAATAAATTTTAAAGACTGTAAAAACGGAACGGTAAAAGATGGTAAAAACGGAACAGTAAATATGCAGAAACGGTAAAATTTAACGATGCAAAAAAAACAATAAACGGTAAAATAAAAGAGACAGTAAAATTAAAATCACTGAATTGGAAATCAAATTTAGCAAAGACACACTACTTGAAATAAAATGTCGTGAAAATAAAATTAACAAACTGTTCCAAACACTGATACACTTCAAAAATAAAACGCTACATTTTGCACTGAAAATGAAAATTCAGAGAGGGAATTGAAAGAGGAAGAGGCAAGAGCCTCCTCCAGAACCGTGGCTTCCTACTCCTAAACTCTCACCTAAAATCTTACACCCCAAATCTACTGATGTGTTGCTCCATTTATAACCACTTCTCTGAATTTTCCACCAATAGCTGAGCAACTTTACGGTCCTGGTTGAAGACTTTCTTCACCTAAGCTTGTCCTTTTCTTCACATTCATCAAAAAAATCCAACACCATGGGTGCCACTTCTTTTTCTTCTTTTCTCCCGTGAATCAACATAACTCTACGGTGCTCCTCCTAGCTAGAAGCTTCCTTCCTTGCTGCCATGTCCGTGAATGCACTTCATGTTTCCAGCCAATGAATCACGTGAATTTCCTTGCAGCCGTGAATATGGTTACTCCTCTCAAGCTTGTTGCTGCTGGGCTTGCTTCTCTCCTAGGCCGTGACACTCCCAAGCTGGACCAAGTGTTACTCTTCTTGCTGGACCATGCGTTGCAGCTGCTCCAACACGTTTCAGCTCTCTCCATTTTGCTGGGCTAGTTGCTGCACTTCTTCTTGCTTCCAACAAACCGTGATCTCCACCTCTTCTCCCAGCTGGATTGTCCTCTTTAATGGATGCTTCCCCTTCTTCCAAGACCGTGTGTTGGCTCTCTTTGCTGCACCTTGAGCTGCTGCCAAAATACCGTGAGAGTCTCCCAAGCTGGACGGAAGTTGTACTCTTCAAAATGAGAAATATATGTGTGTAATACGTAGGTGGCAGCTGTTGGATGCTTTCTTCAAAACAACACCAGTATTCTCCTAAATTAAAAGAACCATGAGACTTCAAGAAGTGTGCCCCTCTTTCATTCCAATTGTGTTTTGCTATTTTGAAAATGAATTTGTCTTGTGTATACAAAACCGTGGGCTGCACTTGCAAGGTGGTCCCTCTTCTAATTCAAGTGCTGAATGCTTTGCCAATTTATCTTGTCCATATGGGTCCTAGGCCGTGTTGTTGTTTGCTTACATAGAAAAAGAATGAGAATTTGATTCCTTAACGTGTTGCTTCTTTCTCCAAGGTAAAAAGGCTTTCTTTTCTTTTCCAAGCGGGGCCATGTCTTCTTATTATCTTCCAAAACCGTGAGCTCCACTTTATGATATGTGAAACATGCCTTCCTCCTTAGGTGGCAGCTGCATGGGTTTCTTTCTCCTAAGCCAAAGAAAAGAAATCATTCAATAGGTGGCGGCTCTCACTTTAATTCCAATTGGCCGTGTGTTGTGTATGTGAATTCCAAGCCAATTTTTACTTCTTAAAAATTCTAAGAAGGGAGATGTTTTCAAATGTCCAAAGTAACACAATGTGCAAATGAATATTCTTTTGAATGTCCCAAATTGTATTTCCAAGATTTTCCTGTAATCAATAATGAAAATAATTAGCTCAGATAATTCAAATTAGTTAAAATAAGAATTTCTGATCGAATTAAGCTCAATTCAGTAAAATTGGAAAATACTGGACAATTATGCACAATTCCCTGATTAATTATAGCACATTAAACTAAGTGAAGTGAACAAAATATTGACTCATCACTCCACTTCGTCAATATATCCACTTCCTCCACTTCGTCCACTTCCTCCACTTCGTCAACTTTGCAACTTCGTCCACTTCTTCCTCTTCGTCCACTTCCTCCACTTCATCCACTTTGTCCACTTCGTCCACTTTTTCATCTTCTTCTTCCACTTTGTCCACTTCATCCACTTCGGTCCACTTCGTCCATTTCGTCAAGGTCGTGCACTTCCTACACTTCCTCCAGTTCATCCACTTCGTCCACTTCGTCAACTTCGTGCACTTCGTCCACATCATCCACCTTGTCCACATCGTCCACTTCCTCCACTTCTTCCACGTCGTCCACTTCGTCAAGTTCGCCCACTTCCTCCACTTACTCCACTTCGTCCACTTCCTCCACTTCTTCAAGTTCGTCCACACTATCCACTTCCTTTACTTCCACCACTTCCTCCACTTCCTCCATTTCGTCCAGTTCCTCCACTTCCTCCACTTCGTCAACTTCGTCCACTTCATACACCTCTTCCACTTCCTTCTCTTTGACCACTTCCTCCACTTCCTTCACTTCGTCAACTTCGTGAACTTCGTCAAGTTCGTCCACTTCTTCCACTTCCTCCACTTCGTTGAATTCCTCCACTTCGTCCAGTTTGTCCACTTCGTCAACTTCGTCCATTTCCTCCGCTTCCTCCACTTCCTCTACTTCATCCACTTCTTCATATTCTTCTCCCACTTTGTTCAATTCGTCCACTTCGTCAACTTTGCAAAGTTCGTCCCCTTCGTCCACTTCGTCCACTTCGTTAAGTTTGTCCACTTCGTCCACTTCGTCCACTTCCTCCACTTTGTCCACTTCGTCAACTTCCTCCACTTCGTCCAGTACTTCCACTTCCTCCAGTTCGTCCACTTCCTCCATTTCCTCCACTTCGTCCACTTCGTCAACTTCGTCAACGTCGTCCACTTCATCCACTTCGGCCTCTTCGTTCTCTTCGTCCACTTCCTCCACCTCCTCCACTTCCTCCACTTCCTCCACTTACTCGACTTCCTCCACTTCCTCCATTTCGTCAAGTTCGTCCACTTCCACCACTTCCTCCACTTCTTCCATTTCGTCCACTTCCTTCACTTCCTCCTCTTCATCCACTTCCTCCACTTCGTCAACTTCGTCCACTTCAACCAATTCTTCCACTTTGTTCTCTTCCTCCACTTTGTCCACTTTGTCCACTTCGTCCACTTCCTCCACTTCCTCCACTTCCTCCACTTCGTCCGGTACTTCCCTTTCCTCCACTTCGCCCACTTCCTCCCTTTCATTCACTTCGTCCACTTCGTCAACTTCATCAACGTCGTCCACTTCGTCCAGTTCGTCCACTTCGCCGTCTTCGTTCTCTTCCTCCACTTCGTCCACTTCCTCTACTTCCTCAAAATCGTCCACTTCGTCCATTTCGTTCATTTCATGCACTACGTCCACTTCGTCAAGTTTGTGCACTTCGTCCACTTACTCCATTTCCTCCACTTCGTCCAATTCTTCCACTTCCTCCATTTCGTCCACCCTACTCCACTTCGTCCACTTCCTCCACTTCATCCACTTCGTCCACTATGTTCACTTCATCCACTTCCTCCACTTCATTCACTTCCTCCACTTCATTCACTTCCTCCACTTCTTCCACTTCGTCAACTTCCTCCACTTCCTCCACTTCGTCCATTTCCTCCACTTCGCCAACTTCGTCCACCTCGTGCAATTCGTCTACTTCGTCAAGTTCGCCCACTTGCTCCACTTCCTCCACTTCCTCCACTTTGTTCACTTCGTCGATTTCCTCCACTTTCTCCACTTCCTCCACTTCATCCACTTCTTCCACTTTGTCCAATTCCTCCACTTCCTCCACTTCGTGCACTTCGTCCACCT
The DNA here is from genome assembly GCA_034642375.1 of Vigna nakashimae. Lineage (NCBI taxonomy): Eukaryota > Viridiplantae > Streptophyta > Magnoliopsida > Fabales > Fabaceae > Vigna > Vigna nakashimae. The sequence goes on from CM067765.1 coordinate 35,478,021, forward strand.
CGTCCATTTCGACTACTTAGATCACTTCGTCCACTTCCTCCACTTCGTTAACTTCTTCCACTTTGTCCTCTTCATCAACTTCGTACACTTCCTCCACTTTCTCAACATCGTCCACTTCCTCCACTTCATTCACTTCCTCATCTTCTTCCACTTCGTCAACTTCGTGCACTTCCTCCACTTCCTCCACTTCGTCCACTTCCTCCACTTCGTCAACTTCGTCCACGTCGTCCATTTTGTACTTTTCGTCCACTTCATCAACTTCGTGAACTTCCTCCACTTCCTCAACATCGTCCACGTCCTCCACTTCATTCACTTCCTCCACTTCTTCACTTTGTCAACTTCGTGCACTTCCTCCACTTCCTCCACTTCTTCCACTTCCTCCACTTGCTCCACTTCGTCAACTTCGTCAACTTCGTCCAGGTTGTCCACTTCGTCCATTTCGTCCACTTCATCATGTTCGCCCACTTCCTCCACTTGCTCCACTTTTTCCAGTTCGTCCGCTTTGTCAAGTTCGTCAAGTTCTTCCACTTCGTCCATTTCCTCCACTTCCTCCACCTTGACCACTTCCTTCACTTCCTACACTTCCTCAACATCGTCCACTTCCTCCACTTCATTCACTTCCTCCACTTCTTCCACTTCGTCAACTTCCTCCACTTCCTCCACTTCCTCCACTTCGACAACCTTGTCCACCTCGTCCACTTCGTCCACTTCGTCAAGTTGGTCCACTTCCTCCTCTTCCTCCACTTCCTCTACCTCCTCAACTTCCTCCACTTCCTCCACTTACTCCACTTCCTCCACTTCCTCCACTTCGTCAAGTTCGTTCACTTCCTCCACTTCGTCAATTTCGTCCACTTTCTCTACTTCCTCCACTTCCTCTAGTTCCACTACTTACTCCACTTCCTCCACTTCGTCCACTTCCACAATTTCGTCCACTTCCTTCACTTCCTCCACTTCCTCAACTTTGTCCACTTCATCCACTTCTTCCACTTCCTCCTCTTTGACCACTTCCTCCGCTTCCTCCACTTCGTCAACTTCGTCCACTTCGTCAACTTTGTCCACTTCCTCCACTTCCTCCATTTCCTCCACTTCCTTCACTTCATCCACTTTTTCATATTCTTCTTCCACTTCGTCCAATTCGTCCACTTCGCGAAGTTCGTCCCCTTCGTCCACTTCCTCAAGTTTGTCCGCTTTGTCCACTTCCTCCACTTCCTCCACTTTGTCCACTTTGTCCAGTTCGTACTTCGTCAAGTTTGTGCACTTCGTCCACTTTGCAAGTTTGTCTACTTCCTCCACTTCCAACACTTCCTCTACTTCCTCCACTTCTTGATCTTCTTCTTCCACTTCTTCAACTACGTCAAGTTGGTCCACTTCATCCACTTCCTCCACTTCGTCAACTTCTTCCACTTCGTCCTCTTCGTCAACTTCTTCCACTCCCTCCACTTCCACAACATCGTCCACTTCCTCCGCTTCCTCCACTTCTTCCACTTCGTCAACTTTGTCAAGTTCGTCCACTTCGTTAAGTTGGTCCACTTCCTCCTCTTCCTCCACTTCCTCCACCTCCTCAACTTCCTCCACTTCCTCCACTTACTCCACTTCCTCCACTTGGTCAAGCTCGTCCATTTCCTCCACTTCGTCAATTTCGTCCACTTTCTCTACTTCCTCCACTTCCTTTACTTCCACTACTTCCTACACTTCGTCCACTTCCTCCATTTCGTCCACTTCCTTCACTTCCTCTACTTCCTCAACTTCCTCCACTTCCACAACTTCGTCCACTTCTTCCACTTCCTCCGCTTTGACAACTTCCTCCGCTTCCTCCACTTCGTCAACTTCGTGAACTTCGTCAACTTCGTCCAATTCGTCCATTTCGTCCACTTCTTCCACCTCCTCCATTTCGTCCAATTCCTCCACTTCGTCCACTTCGTCAACTTCGTCCATTTCCTCCAGTTCCTCCACTTCCTCCATTTCCTCCACTTCCTTCACTTCATCCACTTTTTCATCTTCTTCTTCCACTTCATCCAATTCGTCCACTTCGCGAAGTTCGTCCCCTTCGTCCACTACGTCAAGTTTGTCCAGTTTGTCCACTTCCTCCACTTCCTCCACTTTGTCCACTTCGTCCAGTTCGTACTTCGTCAAGTTTGTGCACTTCGTCCACTTTGCAAGTTTGTCTACTTCCTCCACTTCCTCTACTTCCTCCACTTCTTGATCTTCTTCTTCCACTTCTTCCACTTCTTCAACTACGTCAAGTTGGTTCACCTCGTCCACTTCCTCCACTTCGTCAACTTCTTCCACTTCGTCCACTTCGTCAACTTCATCCACTCCCTCCACTTCCACAACATCGTCCACTTCCTCCGCTTTCTCCACTTCTTCCACTTCGTCAACTTTGTCAACTTTGTCCAATTCGTCCACTTCATCCACTTCTTCCTCCACTTCCTCCATTTCGTCAACTTCGTCCACATCGTCCACTTCGTCCCCTTCCTCCACTTCGTCCACTTCTTACACTTTGTCCGCTTCCTCCACTTCCTCCACTTCCTCCTTTTTGTCCACTTCGTCCACTTCTTCATCTTCCTCTTTAACTTCGTCCAATTCGTCCACTTCGTCAAGTTCGTGCACTTCGTCCACTTCGTCAAGATCGTGCACTTCGTCCACTTTGTCAAGTTCGTGCACTTCGTCAACTTCGCAAGTTCGTCCGCCTCGTTCACTTCGTCCACTTCTTCATCTTCTTCTTCCACTTTTGTCACTTCGTCCTCTTGTTCAACTTCATTAAGTTCGTCCACTTTGTACACTTCGTCCACTTCGTCCACTTCCTCCACTTTCTCCACTTCCTCCCCTTCTTCCACTTCGTCAACTTTGTCAACTTCGTCCACTTTGTCCACTTCCTCCACTTCGTCAACTTCGTCCAATCCGTCCACTTCATCCACTTCCTCCATTTTGTGCTCTTCCTCAACTTCGTCCACTTCTTCCACTTCCTCCACTTCGTCAACTTCGTTCACATCGTCCACTTTGTCTACTTCGTGCACTTCCTCCACTTCATCCACTTCGTCCACTTCATCTTCCTCTTCTACTTCTTCCAATTCGTCCACTTCGTCCACTTTGTGAAGTTCGTGCACTTCGTCAACTTCCTCCACTTCCTCCACTTCGTCCACTTCTTCATCTTCTTCTTCCACTTCATTCACTTCGTCCAATTCGTCCAATTCGTCAACTTCGTCAAGTTCGTCCCCTTCGTCCACTTCTTTATATTCTTCTTCCACTGCGTCCACTTCGCCGAGTTCATTCACTTCGTCATGTTTGTGCACTTCGTCCATTTCGTCCAGTTCCTCCACTTCATCCACTTTTTAATCTTCTTCTTCCACTTCGTCCACTTCGTCAAGTTCCTCCACTTCCTCCACTTTGTCCACTTCCTCCGCTTCCTCCACTTCTTCCACTTCGTCAACTTTGTCAAGTTCGTCTACTTCGTCCATTTTGTCCACTTTGTCATGTTCGTCCACTTCCTCCACCTCTTCCACTTCCTCCACTTCCTCCACTTCGTCTAATTCATCAACTTCGTCAACGTCGTCCACTTTGTCCACTTCGTCCTCTTCGTCCACTTCGTGCACTTCTTCTACTTCCTCCACTTCCTCCACTTCGTCCACTTCATCCACTACGTCCACTTCGTCAAGTTCGTCCACCTCGTCCACTTCGTCCAGTTCTTCCACTTCCTCCATTTCGTTCACTTCCTTCACTTCCTACACTTCGTGAACTTCGTCCACTTTTTCCACTTCCTCCACTTTGCCCACTTCCTCCACTTCCTCCACTTCCTCCACTTCGTCACCTTCGTCAACTTCGTCCGCTTCTTCCACTTCCTCCACTTTATCCACTTCCTTCACTTCCTCCACTTCCTCCACTTCCTCCACTTCATTCACTTCCTCCACTTCCTCCACTTCCTCCACTTCTTCCACTTCTTTATATTTTTCTTCCACTTCGTCCACTTCGTCAACTTCGAGCACTTCGTCCATATTGTCCACTCCCTCCACTTCCTCCACTTCCTCCACTTCGTGCACTTTGTCCACTTCGTCAACTTCTTCAACTTCGTCCACTTCGTCAACTTCGTCCACTTCCTCGACTTACTCCACTTCCTCCACTTCATCCACTTCGTCTACTTCTTCATCTTCTTCTTTCACTTCTTCCACTTCGTCAACTTCGTCAAGTTCGTGGTCTTCGTCCACTTCCTCCACTTCATCCACTTCCTTTAGTTTGTCCATTTCGTCCACTTCGTCCACTTCGTCAACTTCGCCCTCTTCTTTATCTTCTTCTTCCACTTCGTCCACTTCCTCCACTTCGTCAACTTCGTCCACTTCCTCCACTTTTTCCATTTCCTCCACTTTGTCCACTTCTACCACTTCCTCCACTTCGTCCACTTCGTCAACTTCGTCCACTTCCTTCACTTCGTCCACTTCCTCCACTTCTTCCACTTCTTCCACTTCCTCCACTTGGTCCACTTCCTCCACTTCCTCCACTTCGTCAACTTCGTCTACTTCGTCCACTTCCTCCAGTTTCTCCACTTCATGCACTTCGTCCACTTCTTCATCTTCTTCTTCCAATTCCTCCACTTCGTCAAGTTCGTGCACTTCGTCCACATGGTCAACTTCCTCCACTACGTCCACTTCTTCCACTTCGTCCACTTCCTTCACTTCATCCATTTCGTCCACTTCTTCATCTTCCTCTTCCACTTCGTCCAATTCGTCAACTTCTTCCACTTCGTCATGTTCATGCACTTCGTCCACTTCCTTCACTAACTCCACTTCCACCACTTCTTCATCTTCTTCTTCCACTTCTTCCACTTCGTCAACTTCTTCAACTTCGTCAAGTTCGTCCACTTCCTCCACTTCCTCCACTTCGTAAACTTCTTTCACTTCGTCAACTTCGTCCACTTCCTCAACATCGTCCACTTCCTCCACTTGCTCCACTTCCTCCACATCGTCCACTTCTTCATCTTCTTCTTCCACTTCGTCAACTTCGTCGCGTTCGTGCTCTTCATCCACATCGTCCACTTCCTCCACTTCTCCACTTCCTCCACTTCCTCCACTTCGTGAGCTTCGGCCACTTCGTCTATTTCGTCCACTTCGTCAAGTTAGCCCACTTCCTCCAATTCCTCCATATTTCCTCTAGTTTTTCCACTTCGTCAACTTCTTCCACTTCCTCCACTTCATCCATTTCCTCCACTTCCTCCATTTCGTCCACTTCATCCACTTCGTCCACTTCGTCCACTTTGTTCACTTCGTCCTCTTCGTCCACTTCGTCCACCTAATCGACTTTGTCCACTTCGTCAAGTTCGTCCACTTCCTCCACTTCCTCCATTTCGTCCACTTCATCCACTTCTTCCTCCACTTCCTCCATTTCGTCAACTTCGTCCACTTCCTCCACTTTGTCCACTTCCTCCACTTCCTCCACTTTGTCAACTTCGTCCACTTCTTCCACTTCCTCCAATTCGTCTACTTCATCCACTTCGTGCACTTCCTCGACTTCCTTCACTTCCTCCACTTCATGCACTTCGTCTACTTCTTCATCTTCTTCTTCCGCTTCGTCCAACTCGTCCACTTCATCCACTTCTTCCTTCACTTCCTCCATTTCGTCAACTTCGTCCTCTTCCTTCACTTCGTCAACTTCTACCACTTCGTCCGCTTCCTCCACTTCCTCCTTTTTATCCATTTCGTCTACTTCTTCATCTTGCTCTTCCACTTCGTCCAATTCGTCCACTTCGTCACATTCGTGCACTTCATCCACTTCGTCAAGTTCGTGCACTTCATCCACTTTGTCAAGTTTGTGCACTTCGTCCACTTCATCAAGTTCGTCAACTTCGTCCACCTCGTCCACCTGGTCCACCTTGTCCACTTCTTCATCTTCTTCTTCCACTTCTGCCACTTCGTCCACTTCTTCAACTTCGTTAAGTTCGTCCACTTTGTACACTTCGTCCACTTCCTCCACTTCCTCCACATCGTCAACTTCCTCCACTTCCTCCACTTCCTCCACTTCGTCAAATTTGTCAACTTCGTCCACTTTGTCCACTTCCTCCACTTCATCAACTTCGTCCAGTTCGTCCACTTCGTCCATTTCATCCACTTGCTCCACTTCCTCCATTTTGTGCTTTTCCTCCCTTCCTCCACTTCGTCAACTTCGTCCAATCCGTCCACTTCATCCACTTCCTCCATTTTGTGCTCTTCCTCAACTTCGTCCACTTCTTCCACTTCCTCCACTTCGTCAACTTCGTTCACATCGTCCACTTTGTCTACTTCGTGCACTTCCTCCACTTCATCCACTTCGTCCACTTCATCTTCCTCTTCTACTTCTTCCAATTCGTCCACTTCGTCCACTTTGTGAAGTTCGTGCACTTCGTCAACTTCGTCCACTTCCTCCACTTCGTCCACTTCTTCATCTTCTTCTTCCACTTCATCCACTTCGTCCAATTCGTCCAATTCGTCAACTTCGTCAAGTTCGTCCCCTTCGTCCACTTCTTTATATTCTTCTTCCACTGCGTCCACTTCGCCGAGTTCGTTCACTTCGTCATGTTTGTGCACTTCGTCCATTTCGTCCAGTTCCTCCACTTCATCCACTTTTTAATCTTCTTCTTCCACTTCGTCCACTTCGTCAAGTTCCTCCACTTCCTCCACTTTGTCCACTTCCTCCGCTTCCTCCACTTCTTCCACTTCGTCAACTTTGTCAAGTTCGTCTACTTCGTCCATTTTGTCCACTTTGTCATGTTCGTCCACTTCCTCCACCTCTTCCACTTCCTCCACTTCCTCCACTTCGTCTAATTCATCAACTTCGTCAACGTCGTCCACTTTGTCCACTTCGTCCACTTCGTCCACTTCGTGCACTTCTTCTACTTCCTCCACTTCCTCCACTTCGTCCATTTCGTCCACTTCATCCACTACGTCCACTTCGTCAAGTTCGTCCACCTCGTCCACTTCGTCCAGTTCTTCCACTTCCTCCATTTCGTTCACTTCCTTCACTTCCTACACTTCGTGAACTTCGTCCACTTTTTCCACTTCCTCCACTTTGCCCACTTCCTCCACTTCCTCCACTTCCTCCACTTCGTCACCTTCGTCAACTTCGTCCGCTTCTTCCACTTCCTCCACTTTATCCACTTCCTTCACTTCCTCCACTTCCTCCACTTCCTCCACTTCATTCACTTCCTCCACTTCCTCCACTTCCTCCACTTCTTCCACTTCTTTATATTTTTCTTCCACTTCGTCCACTTCGTCAACTTCGAGCACTTCGTCCATATTGTCCACTCCCTCCACTTCCTCCACTTCCTCCACTTCGTGCACTTTGTCCACTTCGTCAACTTCTTCAACTTCGTCCACTTCGTCAACTTCGTCCACTTCCTCCACTTACTCCACTTCCTCCACTTCATCCACTTCGTCTACTTCTTCATCTTCTTCTTTCACTTCTTCCACTTCGTCAACTTCGTCAAGTTCGTGGTCTTCGTCCACTTCCTCCACTTCATCCACTTCCTTTAGTTTGACCATTTCGTCCACTTCGTCCACTTCGTCAACTTCGCCCTCTTCTTTATCTTCTTCTTCCACTTCGTGCACTTTGTCCACTTCCTCCACTTCGTCAACTTCGTCCACTTCCTCCACGTTTTCCATTTCCTCCACTTTGTCCACTTCAACCACTTCCTCCACTTCGTCCACTTCGTCAACTTCGTCCACTTCCTTCACTTCGTCCACTTCCTCCACTTCTTCCACTTCTTCCACTTCCTCCACTTGGTCCACTTCCTCCACTTCCTCCACTTCGTCAACTTCGTCTACTTCGTCCACTTCCTCCAGTTTCTCCACTTCATGCACTTCGTCCACTTCTTCATCTTCTTCTTCCACTTCCTCCACTTCGTCAAGTTCGTGCACTTCGTCCACATGGTCAACTTCCTCCACTACGTCCACTTCTTCCACTTCGTCCACTTCCTTCACTTCATCCATTTCGTCCACTTCTTCATCTTCCTCTTCCACTTCGTCCAATTCGTCAACTTCTTCCACTTCGTCATGTTCATGCACTTCGTCCACTTCCTTCACTAACTCCACTTCCACCACTTCTTCATCTTCTTCTTCCACTTCTTCCACTTCGTCCACTTCTTCAACTTCGTCAAGTTCGTCCACTTCCTCCACTTCCTCCACTTCGTAAACTTCTTTCACTTCGTCAACTTCGTCCACTTCCTCAACATCGTCCACTTCCTCCACTTGCTCCACTTCCTCCACATCGTCCACTTCTTCATCTTCTTCTTCCACTTCGTCAACTTCGTCGCGTTCGTGCTCTTCATCCACATCGTCCACTTCCTCCACTTCTCCACTTCCTCCACTTCGTGAGCTTCGGCCATTTCGTCTATTTCGTCCACTTCGTCAAGTTAGCCCACTTCCTCCAATTCCTCCATATTTCCTCTAGTTTTTCCACTTCGTCAACTTCTTCCACTTCCTCCACTTCATCCATTTCCTCCACTTCCTCCATTTCGTCCACTTCATCCACTTCGTCCACTTCGTCCACTTTGTTCACTTCGTCCACTTCGTCCTCTTCGTCCACTTCGTCCACCTAATCGACTTTGTCCACTTCGTCAAGTTCGTCCACTTCCTCCACTTCCTCCATTTCGAACACTTCATCCACTTCTTCCTCCACTTCCTCCATTTCGTCAACTTCGTCCACTTCCTCCACTTTGTCCACTTCCTCCACTTCCTCCACTTTGTCAACTTCGTCCACTTCTTCCACTTCCTCCAATTCGTCTACTTCATCCACTTCGTGCACTTCCTCGACTTCCTTCACTTCCTCCACTTCATGCACTTCGTCTACTTCTTCATCTTCTTCTTCCGCTTCGTCCAACTCGTCCACTTCATCCACTTCTTCCTTCACTTCCTCCATTTCGTCAACTTCGTCCTCTTCCTTCACTTCGTCAACTTCTTCCACTTCGTCCGCTTCCTCCACTTCCTCCTTTTTATCCATTTCGTCTACTTCTTCATCTTCCTCTTCCACTTCATCCAATTCGTCCACTTCGTCACATTCGTGCACTTCATCCACTTCGTCAAGTTCGTGCACTTCATCCACTTTGTCAAGTTTGTGCACTTCGTCCACTTCATCAAGTTCGTCAACTTCGTCCACCTCGTCCACCTGGTCCACTTTGTCCACTTCTTCATCTTCTTCTTCCACTTCTGCCACTTCGTCCACTTCTTCAACTTCGTTAAGTTCGTCCACTTTGTACACTTCGTCCACTTCCTCCACTTCCTCCACATCGTCAACTTCCTCCACTTCCTCCACTTCTTCCACTTCGTCAAATTTGTCAACTTCGTCCACTTTGTCCACTTCCTCCACTTCATCAACTTCGTCCAGTTCGTCCAGTTCGTCCACTTCGTCCATTTCATCCACTTGCTCCACTTCCTCCATTTTGTGCTTTTCCTCCCTTCCTCCACTTCATCAACTTCGTCCACTTCTTCCCTTTCCTCCAATTTGTCCACTTCCTCCACTTCCTCCACTTCGTCAACTTCGTTCACATCGTCCACTTCGTGCACTTCCTCCACTTCGTCAACTTCTTCCACTTCCTCCACTTCGTCCACTTCCTCCACTTCGTCGACTTCGTATCGTTCGTCCACTTCCTCCACTTTTTGAACTTCGTCCTCTTCGTCCACTACGTCCACTTCGTCCACTTCGGCGACTTCCTCCACTTCCTCCAATTTGTCCACTTCGTCCATTTCGTTATGTTCGTCGACCTCATCCACTTCCTCTACTTCCTCTACTTCCTCCACTTCCTCCACTTCCTCTACTTCCTCCACTTCCTCCACTTCGTCAACTATGTCAACTTCGTCCACTTCGTCCATTTCGTCCACTAGCTCCACATGGTCCACTTCTTCCACTTCCTCCAATTCGTCAACTTCGTCAACTTCGACAAGTTCGTCCACTTCCTCCACTTCGTCCAGTTCGTCCACTTTGTCCACTTCGCTCACACCATCCACTTCGTCACGTTCGTCCACTTCGTTTACTTCCTCCACTTCCTCCACTTCGTGAACTTCGTCCTCTTTGTCCACTTCGTCCACTTCGTCGACTTCGGCGACTTCCTCCACTTCGTTCACTTTTTCCACTTCCTCCACTTCGTCATGTTCGTCCACCTCGTCCACTTCCTCTACTTCCTCTACTTCCTCCACTTCCTCCACTTCCTCCACTTCCTCTACTAGCTCCACTTGGTCCACTTCCTCCACTTCCTCCAATTCGTCAACTTCGTCAAGTTCGTCCACTTCCTCCACTTCGTCAAGTTCGTCCACTTCCTCCACTTCGTCCACTTCCTCCACTTCCTCCACTTCGTCCACTTCGTCCACTTCGTCCACTTCCTCCACTTTGTCCACTTCCTCCACTTCCTCCACTTCCTCCACTTTGTGAACTTCGTCCACTACGTCTACTTCGTGCACTTCGGCAACTTCCTGCACTTCCTCCAATTTGTCCACTTCGTCCATTTCGTTATGTTCGTCCACCTCGTCCACTTCCTCTACTTCCTCTACTTCCTCCACTTCCTCCACTTCGTCAACTATGTCAACTTCGTCCACTTCGTCCATTTCGTCCACTAGCTCCACATGGTCCATTTCCTCCACTTCCTCCAATTCGTCAACTTCGTCAACTTCGAAAAGTTCGTCCACTTCCTCCACTTCCTCAAGTTAGTCCACTTCCTCCACTTCGTCCACCTCATCCACTTCGTCCTCTGCGTCCACTTCCTCCACTTTGTCGACTTCGTCACGTTCGTCCACTTCCTCCACTTTGTGAACTTCATCCTCTTCGTCCACTACATCCACTTCTTCCACTTCGGCGACTTCCTCCACTTCCTCCAATTTGTCCACTTCGTCCACTTCGTTATGTTCGTCCACCTCATCCACTTCCTCTAGTTCCTCTAGTTCCTCCACTTCCTCCACTTCCTCCACTTCCTCCACTTCCTCCACTTCCTCCACTTCCTCCACTTCCTCCACGTCCTCCACTTTGTCCACTTCGTCCACTTCGTCATGTTCGTCCACCTCGTCCACTTCCTCTACTTCCTCCACTTCCTCAACTTCCTCCACTTCGTCAACTTCGTCCAGTTCGTCCACTTCCTCCACTTCGTCAAGTGCGTCCACTTCCTCCACTTCCTCCACTTCCCCCACTTCCTTCACTTTGTCCACTTCGTCCACTTCGTCGACATCGTCCACTTCCTCCACTTCCTCCACTTTGTGAACTTCGTCCACTTCATCCACTTCGGCGAATTCCTCCACGTCCTCCACTTTGTCCACTTCGTCCACTTCGTCATGTTCGTGCACCTCGTCCACTTCCTCTACTTCCTCTACTTCCTCCACTTCTTCCACTTCCTCCACTTCCTCCACTTTGTCAATTTCGTCCAATTCGTCCACTTCCTCCACTTCGTCAAGTTCGTCCACTTCCTCCACTTTTTGAACTTCGTCCACTTCGGCGAATTCCTCACTTTGTCCATTTCGTCCACTTCATCATGTTCATCCACCTCGTCCACTTCCTCTACTTCCTCTACTTCCTCCACTTCCTCCACTTCCTCCACTTCCTCCACTTCCTCCACTTCGTCAACTTCGTCCGGTTCGTCCACTTCCTCCACTTAGTGAACTTCGTCCACTTCCTCCACTGCGTCAACTTAGTTCACATCGTCCACATCGTCCACTTCGTGCACTTCCTCCACTTCGTCAACTTCTTCCACTTCGTGCACTTCCTCCACTTCTCCCAATTCGTCCAGTTCTTCCATTTCGTCAAGTTCGTGCACTTCATCCACTTTCTCCACTTCCTCCACTTCCTCCACTTCTTCATCTTCTTCCACTTCTTTCACTTCGTCCACTACTTCAACTTCGTCAAGTTCGTCCATTTCTTCCACATCCTCCACTTCCTCTACATCCTCCAGTTCGTCAACTTCTTCCACTTCGTCTACATCGTCAACTTCTGCCACTTCCTCAACATGGTCCAGTTCCTCCACTTCCTCCACTTCATCCACTTCCTCCACTTCTTCATCTTCTTCTTCAACTTAGTAAACTTCGTCAAGTTCGTGCTCTTCATCCACATCGTCCACTTCCTCCAGTTCCTCTACTTCGTCAACTTCTTCAACTTCGTCCACTTCCTACACTTCCTCAACATCGTCCCCTTCCTCCACTTCCTCCACTTCTTCCAATTTGTCAACTTCGTGCACTCCTCGACTTCCTCCACTTCGTCCACTTCGTGAACTTCGTCTACTTCGTCCACTTCGTCATGTTCGCCCACTTCCTCCACTTCCTCCACACTTCCCCCACTTTTTCCACTTCGTCCACTTCGTCCACTTCGTCCATTTCGTCCACTTCTTCCACTTCCTTCACTTCATCGATTTCCTCCACTTCGTCCACTTCATACACCTAATCCACTTTGTCCACTTCCTCCACTTCCTCCACTTCTTCTACGTCCCCCCCACTTCGTCCACTTCTTCGTCCACTTCCTCCATTTCGTCAACTTCGTCCATTTCCTCCACTTTGTCCACTTCCCCCACTTCGTCAACTTCCTCAGCTTCTTCTACTTCCCCCACTTGGTCCACTTTCTCTAGTTCGTCAACTTCGTCTACTTCGTCCACTTCCTCGACATCCTCCACTTCATGCACTTCGTCCACTTCTTCATCTTCTTCTTCCGATTCGTCGACATCGTCCATTTCGTCCCCTTCCTCCTCTTCGTCCACTTGTACCACTTCGTCCACTTCCTCCTCTTTGTCCACTTCTTCATCTTCCTCTCGCACTTCGTCCACTTTGTCAAGTTCATGCACTTATCCACTTCGTCAAGTTCATGCACTTCATCCACTTCGTCAAGTTCGTCCACTTTGTCCACCTCGTCCACTTCGTCGACTTCATCTTCTTCTTCCACTTTTTCCACTTCCTCCATTCCTTCAACTTCGTTAAGTTCGTCCACTTTGTCCACTTCCTCCACATCGTCAACTTCCTCCACTTCCTCCACTTCCTCTACAACCTCCACTTCTTCCACTTCGTCAACTTTGTCAACTTCGTCCACTTCGTCCATTTTGTCCATTTCGTCCACTACCTCCACTACCTCCACTTCTTCCACTTCCTCCACTTCCTACAATTTCACCACTTCATGCACTACGTCCACTTCTTAATCTTCTTCGTCCACTTCACCCACTTCCTCCACTTCCTCCACTTCCTCCATTTCTTCCAGTTCCTCCACTTCCGCCACTTCCTCCCTCCACTTCCTCCACTTCATCCTCTTCGTCCACTTCTTCATCTTCTTCTTCCACTTCCTCCACTTCGTCAACTTCTTTAAGTTCGTCCCCTTCGTCCACTTCCTCCACTACGTCAACTTCGTCTACTTCCTGCACTTCCTCAACATCGTCCATTTCCTCCACTTCCTCCACTTCATTCACTTCCTCCACTTCTTCCACTTTGTCAACTTTGTCCACTTCCTCCACTTCGCCAACTTCATCCACTTCGTCAAGTTCGTCCATTTTGTCCACTTCGTCAAGATCGTCCACTTCCTCCACTTTGTCAACTTCATCCACTTCCTCCCCTTTGTCCACTTCCTCCACTTCATCTACTTCGTGCACTTCGTCAAGTTCGTCCACTTCCTCCACTTTGTCCTCTTCGTCCACTTCTTCATCTTCTTCTTCGAGTTCGTCCACTTCATCCAATTCATCAACTTCGTCAAGTTTGTCCCTTTTGTCCACTTCGTAAACTTCGTCAAGTTCGTCCCCTTCGTCCACTACGTCCACTTCGTCAACTTCTTCTGCTTCGTCCATTTCGTCCACTTCGCCAGCTTCGTCCACTTTCTCCACTTACTCAACATCGTCCACTTCCTCCATTTCATTCACTTCCTGCACTTCTTCCACTTCGTCCACTTCATCCACTTCCTCCACTTCGTCAAGTTCGTCCACTTCCTCCACTTCCTCCACTTCCTCCACTTTGTCCACTTCGTCCACTTCCTCCACTTTGTCCACTTCGTTCATTTCATCCTTTTCGTCCACTTTGTCAATATCGTCCACTTCCTCCACTTACTCCACATCGTCCACTTCTTCCAGTTCATTCACTTCCTGCACTTCCTCCCCTTCGTCAACTTCGTCTACTTCGTCCACTTCATCCACTTCGTCAACTTCGTCAACTTTTACCACTTCGTCAACTTCTTCCGCTGCGTCCACTTCTACGACTTCGTCAACTTCGTCCACTTCCTCAACATCGTCCACTTCCTCTACTTCCTCTAATTCATTCACTTCCTGCACTTCTTCCACTTCCTCCATTTCATCCACTTCGTCCGGTTCGTCCATCCCGTGCACTTCGTCAAGTTCGTCCACTTCCTCCACTTTATCCACTTCGTCCACTTCGTCCAGTTCCTCCACTTCGTTCATTTCGTCCACTTCGTCCAGTTCCTCCACTTCGTTCATTTCGTCCACTTCGTCCACTTCCTATACTTACTCAACATCGTCCACTTCCTCCACTTCCTCCACTTCATTCAATTCCTGCACTTCCTCCACTTCGTCCACTTCGTCTTCTTCATCCACTTGTTAAACTTCGTCCACTTCGTCCATTTCGTCCACTTCCTCAAGTTCGTCCACTTCCTCCACTTCCTACACTTCGTCCACTTCCTCCACTTCTTCTACTTCGTCCACTTCGTTCACTTCCTCCACTTCGTCAACTTCTTCTACTTCCTCCACTTCCTACGCTTCGTCCCCTTCGTCCACTTCCTCCACTTCGTCCTCTTCGTCCAGTTCGTCCACTTCCTCCACTTAGTCCACTTCGTCGACTTCATCACGTTCGTCCACTTCCTCCACTTCCTCCACTTCGTGAACTTCGTCCTCTTCGTCCACTTCGTCCACTTCAGCGACTTCCTCCACTTCGTCCACTTTGTCCACTTCGTCCACTTCGTCATGTTCATCCACCTTGTCCACTTCCACTACTTCCTCTACTTCCTCCACTTCCTCCACTTCCTCCACTTCCACCACTTCGTCAACTATGTCAACTTCGTCCATTACGTCCATTTCGTCAACTACATCCACTTCCTCCACTTGGTCAACTTCATCAACTTGGTCTAGTTCGTCCACTTCCTCCTCTTCGTCAAGTTCGTCCACTTCGTCCAGTTCGTCCTCTTCGTCCAGTTCGTCCACTTTGTCTACTTCCTCCACTTCGTTGACTTCGTCCACTTCGTCCACATCGTCACGTTCGTCCACTTCCTCCACTTTGTGAACTTCGTCCTCTTCGTCCACTTCGTCCACTTTGGCGACTTCCTCCATTTCCTCCACTTTGTCCACTTCGTCATGTTCGTCCACCTCGTCCACTTCCTCTACTTCCTCTACTTCCTCCACTTCCTTCACTTCCTCCACTTCCTCCACTTTGTCAAGTATGTCAACTTCGTCCACTTCGTCCATTTCGTCCACTACCTCCACTTGCTCCACTTCCTCCACTTCGTCAACTTCGTCCAGTTCGTCCACTTCGTCAAGTTCGTCCACTTCCTCCACTTTGTCCACTTCGTCCACTTCGTCATGTTCGTCCACCTCGTCCACTTCCACTACTTCCTCTACTTCCTCCACTTCCTCCACTTCCACCACTTCGTCAACTATGTCAACTTCGTCCATTACGTCCATTTCGTCCACTACCTCCACTTCCTCCACTTGGTCAACTTCATCAACTTGGTCTAGTTCGTCCACTTCCTCCTCTTCGTCAAGTTCGTCCACTTCCTCCACTTCGTCCACTTCGTCCAGTTCGTCCTCTTCGTCCAGTTCGTCCACTTTTCTACTTCCTCCACTTCGTTGACTTCGTCCACTTCGTCCACTTCGTCACGTTCGTCCACTTCCTCCACTTTGTGAACTTCGTCCTCTTCGTCCACTTCGTCCACTTTGGCGACTTCCTCCATTTCCTCCACTTTGTCCACTTCGTCATGTTCGTCCACCTCGTCCACTTCCTCTACTTCCTCTACTTCCTCTACTTCCTCTACTTCCTCTACTTCCTCCACTTTCTTCACTTCCTCCACTTCCTCCACTTCCTCCACTTCGTCAACTATGTCAACTTCGTCCACTTCGTCCATTTCGTCCACTACCTCCACTTGCTCCACTTCCTCCACTTCCTCCACTTCGTCAACTTCGTCCAGTTCGTCCACTTCGTCAAGTTCGTCCACTTCCTCCACTTCCTCCACTTTGTCCACTTCGTCCACTTCGTCCACTTCCTCCACTTCCTCCACTTCGTCAACTTCGTCCATTTCGTCAACTTCATCAACTTCCTCCACTTCATCCACTTCGTCAACTTCGTCAACTTCGTCAACTTCGTCTACTTCGTCCACTTCCTCCACTTCGTCGAGTTCCTCTACTTCCTCCACTTCCCCCACTTAATCGACTTCGTCCACTTCGTCCACTTCGTTCACTTTGTCCACTTCTTCCACTTCGTCCACGTCGTCAACTTCGTCCACTTCCTCCAATTCGTCCACTTCCTCCACTTCGTCCACTTCCTCTACTTCCTCCACTTCCTCCACTTCCTCCACTTCCTCCACTTCCTCCACTTCCTCCACTTCCTCAAATTTGTCCACTTCCACCACTTCCTCCACTTCCTCCACTTCGTCCACTTCGTTCACTTCATCCACTTCCTCCACTTCCACCACTTCCTCCAATTCGTGCACTTTGTGCACTTCGTCCACTTCGTTCACTTCCTCCACTTCCTCCACTTCGTCAACTTCTTCCACTTCCTTCACTTCATCGATTTCCTCCACTTTTTCTACTTCATCCACTTCGTCCACCTAATCCACTTCCTCCACTTCGTCATGTTCATCCACTTCCTCAACTTCCTCCACTTCCTCTGCGTCCTCCACTTCCTCCACTTCTTTGTCCACTTCCTCCATTTCGTCAACTTCGTCCACTTCCTCCACTTCGTCAACTTCGTCTACTTCGTCCACTTCATGTACTTCCTCGACTTCCTCCACTTCATGCACTTCGTCCACTTCTTCATCTTCTTCTTCCGCTTCGTCCACATCGTCCATTTCGTCCCCTTCCTTCTCTTCGTCCACTTGTACCACTTCGTCCACTTCCTCCTCTTTATCCACTTCTTCATCTTCCTCTTCCACTTCGTCCACTTCGTCAAGTTCATGCCCTTATCCACTTCATCAAGTTCGTGCATTTCGTCCACTTCGTCAAGTTCGTCCACTTTGTCCACCTCGTCCACTTCGTCGACTTCATCTTCTTCTTCCACTGTTGCCACTTCCTCCACTTCTTCAACTTCGTTAAGTTCGTCGACTTTCTCCACAACCTCCACATCGTCAACTTCCTCCACTTCCTCCATTTCCTCTACATCCTCCACTTCTTCCACTTCGTCAACTTTGTCAACTTAGTCCATTTCGTCCACTACCTCCACTACCTCCACATCTTCCACTTCCTCCAATTCCTCCACTTTATCCACTTCCTCCATTTCTTCCACTTCCTCCACTTCCTCCACTTCCTCCACTTCATCCTCTTCGTCCACTTCTTCAGCTTCTTCTTCCACTTCCTCCACTTCGTCTACTTCGTCAACTTCTTTAAGTTCGTCCCGTTCGTCAACTTCTTCTGCTTCGTCCACTTCGCCAACTTCGTCCACTTTCTCCACTTCCTCAACATCGTCCACTTCCTCCACTTCATTGACTTCCTGCACTTCTTCCAGGTCGTCCACTTCCTCCACTTCGTCAAGTTCGTCCACTTCCTCCACTTCCTCCACTTCCTCCACTTTGTCCACTTCGTCCTCTTCCTCCACTTCCTCCACTTTGTCCACTTCGTTCATTTTGTCCTTTCCGTCCACTTCGTCAACTTCGTCCACTTCGTCCACTTACTCCACATCGTCCACTTCTTCCACTTCATTCACTTCCTGCACTTCCTGCACTTCCTCCCCTTCGTCTACTTCGTCAACTTCATCCACTTCGTCAACTTCTTCCACTTCGTCCATTTCGTCCACTTTGTCAAGTTCGTCTACTTCCTCCACTACCTCCACTTCCTACACATCCTCCACTTCGTCAACGTCTTCCGCTTCGTCCACTTCTACCACTTCGTCAAATTCGTCCACTTTCTCCACTTCCTCAGCATCGTCCACTTCCTCTACTTCCACTAATTCATTCACTTCCTGCACTTCTTCCACTACCTCCATTTCATCCACTTCGTCCGCTTCGTCCATTCCGTGCACTTCATCAAGTTCGTCCACTTCCTCCACTTTGTCCACTTTGTCCACTTCGTCCAGTTCCTCCACTTCGTTCATTTCGTGCACTTCGTCCACTTCGTCAACTTCATCCACTTGCTCCACTTACTAAACATCGTTCACTTCCTCTACTTCCTCCATTTCATTCACTTCCTGCACTTCCTCCACTTGTTCAACTTCGTCCACTTCGTCCATTTAGTCCACTTCCTCAAGTTCGTCCACTTCGTCCACTTCTTCCACTTCCTACACTTCGTCCACTTCCTCCACTTCCTCCACTTCGTCAAGTTTTTCTACTTCCCCCACTTCCTACACTTCGTCCACTTCCTCCACTTCCTCCACTTCGTCCTCTTCGTCCAATTCGTCCACTTCCTCCACTTCCTCCACTTCGTGAACCTCGTCCACTTTGTCCACTTCGGCGACTTCGTCCACTTTGTGCACTTCGTCCACTTCGTCATGTTCGTCCACCTCGTCCACTTCCTCTACTTCCTCCAATTCCTCCACTTCCTCCACTTCCTCCACTTCGTCAACTATGTCAACTTCGTCCACTTCGTCCATTTCATCCACTACCTCCACTTGCTCCACTCCTCCACTTGGTCAACTTCGTCCAGTTGGTCCATTTCCTCCTCTTCGTCCACTTCCTCCACTTCGTCGTCTTTGTCCAATTCGACCACTTCGTCCACTTCCTCCACTTCGTCGACTTCGTCCACTTCGTCACGTTCGTCCACTTCCTCCACTTCCTCCATTTTGTGAACTTCGTCCTCTTCGTCCACTTCGGCGACTTCCTCCATTTCCTCCACTTTGTCCACTTTGTCATGTTCGTCCACCTCGTCCACTTCCTGTACTTCATCCACTTCCTCCACATCGTCAACTATGTCAACTTCATCCATTTCGTCCACTACCTCCACTTGCTCCATGACACGGGCGTCGCGACCCGTCAAATTTTACGTGCAATTAAGAATGCAGTATAAGCTAGGAAGTGACTCCTAGGTCGTCTCTCAAGGACCAATATTTGTGGTTCAGTCTCAGATTTTTCTACGAAGTGGGGGGTGTTTTTGATGTTTTGGTTGAATGCGGAAAAATTAAATTGGAATTTAAACACAACTGAATTTAATTTTAACGATGGTAAAAACTAAATGGTAAAAGACGATAAAAATAGAAAACGTCTGAACGGTAAAACGTAATTACAAAATATAACAGTGCAGAAAATCATTAACGGTAAAAGTCAACAGATAAAATAAAAACATTTAACATGAAAATGAAATTCATCAAATACTCAACATTTAAATTAAAATTATGGACAGTGAAGATAAACAATAAAACGAGTAAATTGTTCTTTGACATTACAGAAATAACATTCTACATCCTATGCAGCAAAAGATAAAAAGTGCTGAAAATAAACAATGAGCGAGCTATTGGAAGAGGGAAAGAGGCCAGAGCCTCTCCCTGACCGTGAGTTTCTTACACTACACCTAAACTACACTAAAATCTACTAAATTCTCCCTCTGCTGCTGCTTCAGATTTTATAGCCCATTCTCTGAAATCTAGCCTCATTTTGGATTTTGTCTCTGGTACCCCGTGAGTTTCACTGCTTCCAAACCAGCTCACCCGTGAGCACCTCTTGGACGTAAGAAAAAGAAATAATGTTGGGGCCCTCCATTTGGTGTCTGTTTCCTGCTTTCTTCCATGGCTTTTTTCTTCATTCTAAGTCTTCTAAGTCCGACCCCTCTTCACACAGCTGCATGCTTCTTCATGCTTTGGTTCTCTTAAACGTGCTACTGCTGGATGTCTTCTCCATGTGGCCGCGAAGTGTGTGTGTCTTCTGCTGGATGCTTCTTCTTTTTCTTCATCAATCACCTTGTGCTTTGCTTTTCTTCCAGCAAAAATTAAATGCCCACCATGGAGAGCTCTCCTCTGGACGTGGCAGCTTGTTCTTTCCGAGTGCACCCTTAAACCTTCCATTTCCGTGCTCTCTTCCCAGCCGTGACCAGCTGCTGTTGGTGAATCACCGTGTGCACTCCAGCTCCTGGAACAATGAGCTGCTGCCTCCGAGTTGTATCCTCCAAGAACCGTGAATGTCTTCTTCTCCAACTTTGCTGCTGGAATGGGGAACACCGCTGCTAGACATGCACACCAAAGCAAGAAAATTGAATCCGTTCCTCTTTGGTTGAAGTGTTCCAGCATGTCAATTGTTCGGTTAAATCACTGAACTCTCCTTCTATGATATGAAGGCACTGTGTGCTTCTCCTTTGTTTTGTTGCTGCCACCGTTCCAGCCTTAGCCTCCCAAAACCGTGAACTTGGTGGCCTCCTCTTTCTTCCAGAAATGAGAAGGCTCTTCTTTACTTCTTTTCCCGTAAACTCCTACCTATATAATACATGTGATCTGCATTTTTTTCTTTTGGTGGGGCCGTGACATTCATCTTGATAAATTTCAGCATGGAACTATTCGCATCTGCGTGAGCTTGGTTCTTTTCATCCCTTCCACTTGCTTCCAAAGACCATGGACCTACATGAGCACATGTGTTTCCCACTTAAAAATCCTTTCCAATTTGATGCTTGTGTTGGCCGTGAGAAGCAAGCTAAAACCGTGAGAGTGTTGTCTAAAAATGTATTGAATATTGTAGCAAGCCTTTCCATTACAAACATGTGGGGACCGTTTGTGCTATTTACATTTAAACAAATTCAGCACTTGCAATTGGAGTTTGACGTGAGCTTTCACCATGGTGTGGCCCCTTTCTTTTGATTCCACTTCAAGACCATGCTATTCTTCTATATTGCCGTGAATGCTTCTTCACCAAGGAGGTGGCTCCCACTTTGACTTCAAGCTTTGATAATCTCTTGGCAAATGAATTTTCCAGCAACTTGCTATCTTCCAAACACGTGAGAGATGTTGTATGTGCCCTCCATTATGCTTCATAACTTTCAAGAATTAGATGGGATGGTTGCCTTTCACGTGCATCTCCAATTCATTTAATATTCATTGCTTATGATTCATAGAAATAACCGTGAGTGGTCCCCCACCATGTCCCATGTCTTCATAATTTTCTTCAATCAAGGGAAGGCCGTGTGCTATGTGCTTGCTTATAGAGAAAAGAAATGAGAATGTGCTTCTCTCCAATTTAATCAACATGTATGCACTTTCCAAAATGAAGCATCACTTGGACTTTTGCCTTTCAACCAAAATGATTTAAAAATTATTTTCTATGTGAATGTGGCATAAACCTTGCTTAAGAGTGTTAGGAGGTCTTAGCATTGTCCAATGATCAATTCCAGCCACCACAAGTATCAAACAACAAGCAAACAATGCAAACAAATTAGAAGTCACTCAAACAGTAAACACTAGACTGACATAGGGGAGTAAACAAAATACTGGGAACAACACAGATCGAATTGGAACAAAGTAAAAACTATACGTGAAACTAGACATCTAGACGAAACTATGAAAAAAAATTGCATGGAAAACGGATAAGAATTGAACTCAAATGAAGACAAACAAGTTGACAAAAAATTCACGCAACAACCAGCGAAAATTGAAATGGTTGAAATACATTGGGCTCTATTTCCATTTCTCATTTAACCTTCAAATGTCCCAAATTGTATTTCCAAATTTTCCTTGTAAAATAATTAGCTCAGATAATTCAAATTAATTAAAATAAGAATTTCTGATCGAATTAAGCACAATCAAGCAAAATGGGAAAACACTGGACAATTAAGCACAATTCCCTGATTAATTCTAGTACAATAAACTAAGTGAAGTGTAGAAAATATCGACTCATCAAAATAGACCACACTTAGTCTTTTGCACTCCTGGGCAAAATCAAGACGCAAATCAGGGAATGGTTCAAAGGATTTTTAGGTGTATGACACAAAAACTCAGTAGACAGAAAATAAAGACACACAAGAAACAAAGAATTTACACAGTTCTCAAGAAATCTGGACAGAGAAAAGATGTAGACAATATCCAACACAAAATCAAGAAAAGCACATACTTACAGAAATCATCCAAGCACTTCAATACATAGCAAAATGATTAATCAGTTCAAGAGGTGATTCAAAAATAACAACACCTCACAGATGTACTCACAGTGTTTCTCTCAAGTGTCTAGGGTAAATCAATGTCACTCAATGCACTCAAGAAAACAAACACAAATAGACTTGGCAAGCTTCTAATATCAACACTTAAAACATATGCATGTTCAGATCTAAAGGTCTTTCAAGGTTGTAATGGGGCCAAGGACAGGGGAGGATAAATATGGATAAGTAGCTATAGCTCAGAAGAAATAGAGGAGCACTGGGGAAAAAAATGTAAACACAGTGAAATCTCACCCAAACCTCTAATTCCATCCTCTTCTCGACTCCATTATTCACAAATTTAATTTTCAATTTTTTTCTTTTTCTCATCAAAATTTTTTTCTCATCCTGTCTTTTTTTTTTTTTTCACAACAGGATATAAATTATCATTTCAAAACATGATGAGGAACCAACTAGCCAATTTATCAGAATCCCCAAGGAGACCACACTTATTCACAAAACACTTCTATAGCTCCAGACTTCCCTAAGGTTCAGGTAATCATTTGTTTTTCACTTAGGATCAGTGTGTGAGCTTTAAAAACAAATAAATGGGGAAAGTATAGGCTCAAAGGGGTTATCAAAGGATAATAACAAGGTAGGCTTATTTGGCTAAAGAGGCTCAAGAATAAAAATGCCTTTATCATTTCTAAACATGCATATCAATCAAGTATTGTCAAAAAGAATCAAGCCAAGGCATATGTGCAAGCAATCAAGATACATATCACACACAAGAAAGAAAATTAAGTGGCTCAAATCTCACACAGGGTATTTGTCACAATCAAATCAACCTCTCAAACGTATAATCATCTTTCCAGGCAGAGAAAAGCAAGGATTACAAACTATAAGTATTAAGTAAGTGAAGGAAAAATCTACAACTTAAACATCATCCAGAAATCAAGAGAAAAATGTAAAATTTATTGCACACAAAACTCGATAAAAATAACTTAAAACAGAAAAAATTAACACTCAAAAACAAAAAATTTAACACACAAAATACAATCTAACAGAAAAATCAGAAAAATCAGAATTTCTTCCCAGTAGACCACACTTAAATCACACAATGTCCTCAGTGTGTTACAATCATCAGATGATCAACTTCAGAGCAGTCAAATAATATAGACAAGTGCAATAAAAAGTAGAAAAATGGGAAGAAATTTTCAGTAACATCCATCAGTAGATGTTATCATTGACATCCATCAGCAGATGTCTAAAACACCTAGCACCCATCAGTAGATGCTAATTAATAATTTTTTTTTATTTTTTTATTTTTTTATTTTTATTTTTTTTTATTTTATTTTTTTTTTTTTTTTGAAAAAGGAGACCGGTACTGTGACAACAGTCTCGGTGGCAACGACCGGAACTGTTGCTACAGTGGAAACAATCTGCCTATAAATAGGCCAATCTCAGCGCCTGAGTGGCATTTCCTGACTTCCCACTCTCTCTCTGCTCCTGTCTTCTCTCTGCTCCTCTCTCCTCCTCTCTCTTCTGAGCATCTGGAGTCTGCGCGGAGCCTCTGCCACCGCGCCTTCTGAAGAGTCTGAGACCCTCGAGGAGCCTCTGCAAGCCTACTTCCCCAGGTAAGTCCCTCTTCTCTAAGGATCTCCCTCTCTTTCTGCTTGCTTTACTTTTCCTGCTTTCCTGTATTTTTTTTCTCTGCTTTCCTCTTGCCTGCTCATCTTTATTATTATTATTTTATTTTTATTTTTTTTGTAATTTAAACACTTAAACACATAAAACACAACTGTCTAAAAACTTAAGGGGTATATAGGCTGGAAACCAGACGTTAATCTCCCTTCGATTGAAGGTATTGCAGAGACAATCGGGTAGAACAACGCCACGTACCCCACTTAAAATTAAATAAAACACAGAAACATAATATACAAGAACAATATGGACAAGAACAACCGGACAACTAGACGTAGATCCGTTTAGGACCCTTTTGCAAGGACCGTGAAACAGATCTGAGACCAGACACTGAAACATCAAATACAGACTGGACAAAATAAATCTAAAAGGAAACAAGAACAAATAAAGAAAACACTGAATTAAGAATCTAATGTTTTTATGCCCCTTTTTTTTTTATGTTATGCTTATTTTTCTTGTTTTTGTTCTTTTTATATGTATTTATTTTTTATTTATGTATTTGTATATTACGAGAGGAAGGATGAGTGATACGGAATCAGAGAGATATACCAGTCAACGGTGGCGTCCAACCGACGATCAAATCAAGATGATGACCAAAATATTCAACTATGGGGTCACACACCCAAGCCGAGCGCAAGTCGTCGAGATCGCGTCTCGACTAAGGACCTTCGCAAATGCCACCGAATATAACGTGCACTGCTGGTTTAACAACCATGGCAATCGGGTCAGGCGCTGGCAAGCGGAGATAGACCCCACAGGCACTCTCTTTTCACAACTGCCGCTGTATATGTACGGTAAGAACTCTCATCATACCTCCATTGAAATTTTTTCACTTCCTCTTCTATTATTAACACATGTTTTTTATTTTTTTATTTTTTTATTTTTTATTTTTTGTTTGAAAGAAAACAACTGGGTGATAATGAGGGCACCGAGGCTGCTGAATTTGTTTCCAGTTCCGATCATTATCGATGACGACAGAAATGAACGAGAAATTCCTCCACCAAAGCCTCCGCTCGTGACTTTTCGAACCAGAGCTCCCTCAACGGAGCTCTCCCTTAGACCACCACAACCAGCTCGTGAATTCTTTCATTTTTAATGTTTTGTGTTTTTTTTTTTTTTTTTTTTATGTTTTTGTTGTTTATTTGGTTTGTAATATTAACGATCAGAAATGATCGACCCCTGAACAACTTAAATTTCATATATCAACTGCAATTTTATTTTCAGATCTGTTAAATCTCCATTTCTCCATTACTGTAATTTTTGCATTGATGAATGAAATATTTTCTTAGTCTAAAAATTTTCAATCAAAGATATGTATGAGACAACTAAGAAAATATATTTACAATGAAGAAAATAAGGAAAATTGAAAAAAATGAGATCTGAAAAAATTTTCAATGAATTATTGGTATGAAATAATAAGAAGCTGAGGGCCGAATAAAAAAAAATCATGGACTACGCAAAACAATTTTTTTTTTTTTGAAATTTTTTTTTTAAGGATAGCAATTTGAAAACTAAGAAAAAGAAAATAAATAATTAAATAAATAAATATACATATTAGAATACAGATTTGGCACACTTAAAACAAAATATTTTATCACAAAGTTTTTTTTTTTTTTTTTTTAAATTTTTTTTTTTTTAATTTAAAAAAAAAAAACAAAACAATCCGAAAACTAATAAAGAAAATTAAGAATTCTCCCCTAATTCGCAAACTAAGAAAATTAAGGGAAGAAGGGACAGGAAAACTCCCCTGTTATGGTGGCAGTTGCCAAAATTGGACAATCAGGGAGATGTCTTCTTCAGGATCCAAGACGGAAATTTTGAGGAAAAATTGCTTCATCCTCAAAATCTGATCAAGCAGAGAAATATCCTCCACCGCCGGATCTAAGCAGCAAATATTGTCACTGAGCAGATTCAGTAGGTGCCTTTTGATCTTCGAACTGCTGTATGTACTGGCACCTTTGTCTTCCAGCGTGGGTGCATGCTGATCAAATTTATATGTACCTCCTGCAATATGGTTAGTGCAAAATGGTTCCACAGAAATATCATGCAGAGGTATAACACCCAATCCCAATTCATCATACCGAGCCTTAGATACAACCTCATAACATGAATCCGTTTCAAATGTAGAAACAATATCTATAACAGGTTCAGATTCATGTTCAGTGCATGGAGAACAAATATTTGAATGTGATAGTAAAAAGCGGTCCTCATCATGCACAGAGGAAAAATTAAAATCATGCTCAGCAACAATATAGTCATCAGCATACCTCTCAACAACATAGTCATCAATATAATCAAATTGAGGTATGCTTACCTCCTCTTCCTTGAAGATTTCTAGAGTGTGGGAAGGTGAAGGTGGTCTACCTGGTTCAGGATTACTGCTTACTTCTGCCGGGTCCCCAAAATTTTCATCAGTCTCCTCAGGTGCAAGAGTGGCCATCTGCCTGATCTGATCACTCAGATTCTGTATGGCAGCTTGAGTTTCCTGCTGGAACTCCATGCTCTCTTGCTTGAACTGCATGTTCCCTTTCTGAAACTGAATGTTCTGCATTGTCATCTGCTCTAGTAACTCCTTCAATGTAGGTTCAGAAGTTGAAGGCTGAGAAGCTACTTGGGCAGGAGCATCATACTGCTGACTCTGATATTGCTGAACTGGTGGAACCGGCTCCCAAAGGGAGCTCTCAGAAGTTTGAGGATGAGACATATTGTTCTCATCATAGAAATCAGCAGAATTAAAATCACAGTAATATCCAGAATGATAGTCATAGCTAGAGGCATCGACAGAATAAGCAGAATTCACGTAATCAAAATTGGTAGACATGGACAAATAAAAAGTAAAAACTAAAAACTAAAAATTACGAATCAGATAAAACAAAACACATTTATACATGCTACAAGCACACACAAGACAGAACATCAATAGTAAAAATTTTTAATTAATTTTTTTTTTTTTTTAATTTTCAATTTTTTTTTTAATAACAACTAAATACAGAACATAGCACAATTCAACACATATATACACAATATATATTAACACAGCATAATCGAAAAACACAGCAAAAATCTAAAACAAAAAACCTGGAACTGGAGTGACAACGCCGCCAAAATTTGTTGAAGGTGTCGTTATCGCCTGCAAAAATATACAAGACAAAACACACAAAACAAACATATCAACAGAACAAAACTTTATACAACAAAAATCTAAAACCAAACCGTCTTTTGATTGGTCCCCGGCAACGGCGCCAAAATTTGATACGGGCGTCGCGACCCGTCAAATTTTACGTGCAATTAAGAATGCAGTATAAGCTAGGAAGTGACTCCTAGGTCGTCTCTCAAGGACCAATATTTGTGGTTCAGTCTCAGATTTTTCTACGAAGTGGGGGGTGTTTTTGATGTTTTGGTTGAATGCGGAAAAATTAAATTGGAATTTAAACACAACTGAATTTAATTTTAACGATGGTAAAAACTAAATGGTAAAAGACGATAAAAATAGAAAACGTCTGAACGGTAAAACGTAATTACAAAATATAACAGTGCAGAAAATCATTAACGGTAAAAGTCAACAGATAAAATAAAAACATTTAACATGAAAATGAAATTCATCAAATACTCAACATTTAAATTAAAATTATGGACAGTGAAGATAAACAATAAAACGAGTAAATTGTTCTTTGACATTACAGAAATAACATTCTACATCCTATGCAGCAAAAGATAAAAAGTGCTGAAAATAAACAATGAGCGAGCTATTGGAAGAGGGAAAGAGGCCAGAGCCTCTCCCTGACCGTGAGTTTCTTACACTACACCTAAACTACACTAAAATCTACTAAATTCTCCCTCTGCTGCTGCTTCAGATTTTATAGCCCATTCTCTGAAATCTAGCCTCATTTTGGATTTTGTCTCTGGTACCCCGTGAGTTTCACTGCTTCCAAACCAGCTCACCCGTGAGCACCTCTTGGACGTAAGAAAAAGAAATAATGTTGGGGCCCTCCATTTGGTGTCTGTTTCCTGCTTTCTTCCATGGCTTTTTTCTTCATTCTAAGTCTTCTAAGTCCGACCCCTCTTCACACAGCTGCATGCTTCTTCATGCTTTGGTTCTCTTAAACGTGCTACTGCTGGATGTCTTCTCCATGTGGCCGTGAAGTGTGTGTGTCTTCTGCTGGATGCTTCTTCTTTTTCTTCATCAATCACCTTGTGCTTTGCTTTTCTTCCAGCAAAAATTAAATGCCCACCATGGAGAGCTCTCCTCTGGACGTGGCAGCTTGTTCTTTCCGAGTGCACCCTTAAACCTTCCATTTCCGTGCTCTCTTCCCAGCCGTGACCAGCTGCTGTTGGTGAATCACCGTGTGCACTCCAGCTCCTGGAACAATGAGCTGCTGCCTCCGAGTTGTATCCTCCAAGAACCGTGAATGTCTTCTTCTCCAACTTTGCTGCTGGAATGGGGAACACCGCTGCTAGACATGCACACCAAAGCAAGAAAATTGAATCCGTGCCTCTTTGGTTGAAGTGTTCCAGCATGTCAATTGTTCGGTTAAATCACTGAACTCTCCTTCTAAGATATGAAGGCACTGTGTGCTTCTCCTTTGTTTTGTTGCTGCCACCGTTCCAGCCTTAGCCTCCCAAAACCGTGAACTTGGTGGCCTCCTCTTTCTTCCAGAAATGAGAAGGCTCTTCTTTACTTCTTTTCCCGTAAACTCCCACCTATACAATACATGTGATCTGCATTTTTTTCTTTTGGTGGGGCCGTGACATTCATCTTGATAAATTTCAGCATGGAACTATTCGCATCTGCGTGAGCTTGGTTCTTTTCATCCCTTCCACTTGCTTCCAAAGACCATGGACCTACATGAGCACATGTGTTTCCCACTTAAAAATCCTTTCCAATTTGATGCTTGTGTTGGCCGTGAGAAGCAAGCTAAAACCGTGAGAGTGTTGTCTAAAAATGTATTGAATATTGTAGCAAGCCTTTCCATTACAAACATGTGGGGACCGTTTGTGCTATTTACATTTAAACAAATTCAGCACTTGCAATTAGAGTTTGACGTGAGCTTTCACCATGGTGTGGCCCCTTTCTTTTGATTCCACTTCAAGACCATGCTATTCTTCTATATTGCCGTGAATGCTTCTTCACCAAGGAGGTGGCTCCCACTTTGACTTCAAGCTTTGATAATCCCTTGGCAAATGAATTTTCCAGCAACTTGCTATCTTCCAAACACGTGAGAGATGTTGTATGTGTCCTCCATTATGCTTCATAACTTTCAAGAATTAGATGGGATGGTTGCCTTTCACGTGCATCTCCAATTCATTTAATATTCATTGCTTATGATTCATAGAAATAACCGTGAGTGGTCCCCCACCATGTCCCATGTCTTCATAATTTTCTTCAATCAAGGGAAGGCCGTGTGCTATGTGCTTGCTTATAGAGAAAAGAAATGAGAATGTGCTTCTCTCCAATTTAATCAACATGTATGCACTTTCCAAAATGAAGCATCACTTGGACTTTTGCCTTTCAACCAAAATGATTTAAAAATTATTTTCTATGTGAATGTGGCATAAACCTTGCTTAAGAGTGTTAGGAGGTCTTAGCATTGTCCAATGATCAATTCCAGCCACCACAAGTATCAAACAACAAGCAAACAATGCAAACAAATTAGAAGTCACTCAAACAGTAAACACTAGACTGACATAGGGGAGTAAACAAAATACTGGGAACAACACAGATCGAATTGGAACAAAGTAAAAACTATACGTGAAACTAGACATCTAGACGAAACTATGAAAAAAAATTGCATGGAAAACGGATAAGAATTGAACTCAAACGAAGACAAACAAGTTGACAAAAAATTCACGCAACAACCAGCGAAAATTGAAATGGTTGAAATACATTGGGCTCTATTTCCATTTCTCATTTAACCTTCAAATGTCCCAAATTGTATTTCCAAATTTTCCTTGTAAAATAATTAGCTCAGATAATTCAAATTAATTAAAATAAGAATTTCTGATCGAATTAAGCACAATCAAGCAAAATGGGAAAACACTGGACAATTAAGCACAATTCCCTGATTAATTCTAGTACAATAAACTAAGTGAAGTGTAGAAAATATCGACTCATCACTCCACTTCCTCCACTTCGTCAAGTTCGTCCACTTCGTCTAGTTTGTCCACTTCCTCCAGTTCCTTCACTTTGTCCATTTCGTCCACTTCCTCCACTTCCTCCACTTCCTCAACTTCCTCCACTTCCTCCACTTCATCAACTTCGTCCACTTCGTCCACTTCGTCCACTTCGTCAACTTCGTCTACTTCGTCCGCTTCGTCCACTTCTTCCACTTCCTCCACTTCGTCCGCTTCCTCCACTTAATCGACTTCGTCCACTTCGTCCACTTCGTCCACTTCGTCCACTTCGTCCACTTCGTTCACTTTTTCCACTTCTTCCACTTCGTCCACGGCGTCAACTTCGTCCACTTCGTCAACTTCCTCCACTTCCTCCAATTCGTCCACTTCCTCCACTTCCTCCACTTCCTCTACTTCCTCCACTTCGTCAACTTCCTCCACTTCTTCCACTTTGTCCCCTTCCACCACTGCCTCCACTTCCTCCACTTCGTCCACTTCGTTCACTTCATCCACTTCCTCCACTTCCACAACTTCCTCCAATTCGTGCACTTTGTCCACTTCGTCCACTTCGTTCACTTCCTCCACTTCCTCCACTTCGTCAACTTCTTCCACTTCCTTCACTTCATCGATTTCCTCCACTTTGTCTACTTTATCCACTTCATCCACCTAATCCACTTTGTCCACTTCCTCCACTTCGTCATGTTCGTCCACTTCCCCAACTTCCTCCACTTCCTCTACGTCCTCCACTTCCTCCATTTCGTTAACTTCATCCACTTCCTCCACTTTGTCCATTTCCTCTACTTCGTCAACTTCGTCAGCTTCTTCTACTTCTCCCACTTGGTCCACCTGGTCCACCTCCTCCACTTCGTCTACTTCGTCCACTTCATGCACTTCCTCGACTTCCTCCACTTCATGCACTTTGTCCACTTCTTCATCTTCTTCTTCTGCTTCGTCCACATCGTCCATTTCGTCCCCTTCCTCCTCTTCGTCCACTTGTACCACTTCGTCCACTTCCTCCTCTTTGTCCACTTCTTCATCTTCCTCTTCCACTTCGTCAAGTTCATGCACTTATCCACTTCGTCAAGTTCGTGCACTTCGTCCACTTCGTCAAGTTCGTCCAGTTTGTCCACCTCGTCCACTTCGTCGATTTCGTCGACTTCATCTTCTTCTTACACTTTTGCCACTTCCTCCACTTCTTCAACTTCGTTAAGTTCGTCCACTGTCCACTTCCTCCACATCGTCAACTTCCTCCACTTCCTCTACATCCTCCACTTCTTCCACTTCGTCAACTTTGTCAACTTCGTCCACTTCGTCCATTTCGTCCACTACCTCCACTACCTCCACTTCTTCCACTTCCTCCAATTTCTCCACTTAATGCACTACGTCCACTTCTTCATCTTCTTCGTCCACTTCACCCACTTCGTCCACTTCCTCGACTTCCTCCACTTCCTCCATTTCTTCCACTTCCTCCACTTCCTCCACTTCCTCCACTTCCTCCACTTCATCCTCTTCGTCCACTTCTTCATCTTCTTCTTCCACTTCATCCACTTTGTCTACTTCGTCAACTTCTTTAAGTTCGTCCCCTTCGTCCACTTCCTCCACTACGTCAACTTCGTCTACTTCCTCGACTTCCTCAACATCGTCCATTTCCTCCACTTCCTCCGCTTCATTCAATTTCTCCACTTCTTCCACTTTGTCAACTTTGTCCACTTCCTCCACTTCGCCAACTTCGTCCACTTCGTCAAGTTCGTCCACTTTCTCCACTTCGTCCACTTCGTCAAGATCGTCCACTTCCTCAACTTTGTCAACTTCGTCCACTTCCTCCTCTTCGTCCACTTCCTCCACTTCATCTACTTCGTGCACTTCGTCAAGTTCGTCCACTTCCTCCACTTCCTCCACTTTGTCCACTTCTTCATCTTCTTCTTCTAGTTCGTCCACTTCATCCAATTCATCAACTTCGTCAAGTTCGTCCCTTTTGTCCACTTCGTCAACTTCGTCAAATTCGTCCCCTTCGTCCATTTCGTCCCCTTCGTCCACTTCTTCTGCTTCGTCCACTTCGTCCACTTCGCCAACTTCGTCCACTTTCTCCACTTCCTCAACATCGTCCACTTCCTCCACTTCATTCACCTCCTGCACTTCTTCCACTTCCTCCACTTCATCCACTTTGTCCACTTCCTCCACTTCCTCATCTTTATCCACTTCGTTCATTTCGTCCTTTTCGTCCACTTCGTCAACTTCGTCCACTTCCTCCACTTACTCCACATTGTCCACTTCCTCCACTTCATTCACTTCCAGCACTTCCTCCACTTCATCAACTTCGTCTACTTCTTCCACTTCATCCACTTCGTCAACTTCGTCCACTTCGTCCATTTCGTCCACTTCGTCAAGTTCGTCCACTTCCTCCACTACCTCCAATTCCTACACTTTGTCCACTTCGTCAACTTCTTCCGCTTCGTCCACTTCTCCCACTTCGTCAACTTCGTCCACTTTCTCCACTTCCTCAACATCGTCCACTACCTCCATTTCATCCACTTCGTCCGCTTCCTCCAATTCGTGCAATTCGTCAAGTTCGTCCACTTCCTCCACTTCCTCCACTTTGTCCACTTCGTCCATTTCCTCCACTTCGTTCATTTCGTCCACTTCGTCCATTTCGTCAACTTCGTCCACTTCGTCCACGTCGTCAACTTCGTCCACTTCCTCTAATTCGTCCACTTCCTCCTCTTCCTCCACTTCCTCCACTTCGTCCACTTCGTCAACTTCGTCCCCTTCGTCAACTTCGTCCACTTCCTCCACTTCGTCCACTTCCACCACTTCCTCCACTTCATGCATTTCGTCCACTTCGTTCACTTCGTCCACTTCGTCCACGTTGTCAACTTCACCACTTCCTCCATTTCGTCCACTTCCTCCCCTTCGTCCACTTCCTCTACTTCCTCTACTTCCTCTACTTCCTCCACTTCCTCCACTTCCTCCACTTCCTCCACTTCCTCCACTTCCTCCACTTCCTCCACTTTGTCCACTTCCACCACTTCCTCCACTTCGTCCACTTCGTTCACTTCGTCCATTTCTTTCACTTCATCCACTTCCACCACCTCCTCCAATTCGTGCACTTTGTCCACTTCGTCCACTTCGTTCATTTCCTCCGCTTCCTTAACTTCGTCAACTTCATCCACCTCGTCCACTTCGTCAAGTTCACCCAATTCCTCCACTTGCTCCACTTCCTCCACTTTGTCCACATCGTCCACTTCGTCAACTTTGTCCACTTTGCCCACTTCCTCCACTTCCTTAACTTCGTCAACTTCATCCACCTCGTCCACTTCGTCAAGTTCACCCAATTCCTCCACTTGCTCCACTTCCTCCATTTTGTCCACATCGTCCACTTCGTCAACTTCGCCCACTTCCTCCACTTCTTCATCTTCTTCTTCCACTTCGTCCACTTCATCCAATTCGTCGTCCACTTCGTCAACTTCGTGAAGTTCGTCCCCTTGGTCCACTTCCTCCAGTTCCTCCATGTCCACTTCGTCCACTTCGTCATCTTCGTTCCCTTCCTCCACTTCGTCCGCTTTGTGCATTTCCACCATTTCATCCACTTCCTCCATTTCCTCCACTTCGTCCAATTCATCCACTTCGTCCAATTCATCCACTTCGCCCTCTTCGTCCACTTCGTCCCCTTCGTCAACTTCGTCCAGTTCGCCCACTTCCTCCACTTTGTTCACTTCCTCCATTTTCTGCACTTCGTCCACTTCCTCCACTTCGCGAACTTCGTTCTCTTTGTCCACTTCGACGACTTCCTCCACTTCCTCCACTTCCTCCACTTCGTGCACTTCCTCCACTTCCTCCACTTCCTCAACTTCTTCCACTTCCTACGCTTCGTCCACTCCGTCCACTTCCTCCACTTCGTCCATTTCGTTCACTTCGTCCTCTTCGTCCACTTCGTCCTCTTCGTCCACTACGTGACGTTCGTCCACTTCGTCTACTTCCTCCATTTCCTCCACTTCCTCCGCTTCCTCCTCTTCGTGAACTTCGTCCTCTTTGACAATCTCGTCCACTTCGTCGACCTTGTCGACTTCGGCGACTTCCTCCATGTCCTCCACTTTGTCCACTTCGTCCACTTCGTCATGTTCGTCCACCTCGTCCACTTCCTCTACTTCCTCCACTTCCTCCACTTCCTCCACTTCCTCCACTTTGTCAACTATGTCAACTTCGTCCACTTCGTCGATTTCTTCCACTACCTCCACTTGGTCCACTTCCTTCACTTCCTCCAATTCGTCAACTTCGTCCAGTTCGTCCACTTCCTCCACTTCGTCAAGTTTGTCCACTTCCTCCACTTCGTCCTCTTTGTCTAGTTTGTCCACTTCCTCCACTTCGTCACGTTCGTCCACTTCCTCCACTTCCTCCACTTTGTGAACTTCGTCCTCTTGGTCAACTACGTCCACTTCGGCGACTTCCTCCACTTCCTCCACTTCGTCATGTTCGTCCACCTCGTCCACTTCCTCTAGTTCCTCTACTTCCTCCACTTCGTCAACGTCGTCCAGTTCGTCCACTTCCTCCACTTCGTCAAGTTCCTCCACTTCCTCCACTTTGTCCACTTCGTCGACTTCCTCCACTTCGTCCACTTCGTCAACTTCGTCTACTTCCTCCACTTCCTCCACTTCTTCCACTTTTTCCACTTCCTCCACTTCCTCCACTTCATCAACTTCGTCCACTTCTTCCACGTCGTCAACTTCGTCCACTTCCTCCAATTTGTCCACTTCCTCCCCTTGTCCACTTCCTCTACTTCCTCTACTTCCTCAACTTCCTCCACTTCCTCCACTTCCTCCACTTCCTCCACTTTGTCCACTTCCACTACTTCCTCCACTTCGTGCACTTCGTCCACTTCGTTCACTTCATCCACTTCCACCACTTCCTCCAATTCGTGCACTTTGTCCACTTCGTCCTCTTCGTCCACTTCGTTCACTTCCTCCACTTCCTGCACTTCGTCAACTTCGTACACCTTGTCCACTTCGTCAAGTTCACCCAATTCCTCCACTTGCTCCACTTCCTCCACTATGTCCACATCGTCCACTTCGTCCACTTCGCCCACTTCCTCCACTTGCTCCACTTCTTCATGTTCTTCTTCCACGTCGTCCACTTCCACTTCGTCAACTTCGTCAAATTCGTCCACTTCCTCCACTTCATTCACTTCCTGCACTTCCTCCACTTCGTCAACTTCGTCCACTTCGTCTACTTCATCCACTTCTTCAACTTCGTCCACTTCGTCAAGTTCGTCCACTTCCTCCACTTCGTGAACTTCGTTCTCTTTGTCCACTTCGTCGACTTCGGTGACTTCGGCGACTTCCTCCACTTCGTCCACTTCCTCCACTTCGTCCACTTCCTCCACTTCCTCCACTTCGTCAACTTCTTCCACTTCCTCCACTTCCTACACTTCGTCCACTTCCTCCACTTCGTCCATTTCGTCCACTTCGTCCTCTTCGTCCACTTCGTCCACTTCGTCTACTTCCTCCACTTCCTCCACTTTGTCCTTGTCGCAACCAGAATCGCGACGGGACGACGATCCAAAAAGAGACGGGTTTTAAAAAGAGATTTTGGAGTCGCCACCATAGTGTATTTTGGAAAACTACGGAAAAACCATAAAATGATAAGACACAGTCCGCGAAAACCAGATTCTGGGTTCGGGAGTCGGTTACGTGTAGGGAAGGTATTAGCACCCTACAAGGACTGACCTTGCTCCTACGTATTCTCATTCAAAATGAGAAATCAGGGTTACGTAGTTCTTTTGGAAACTATGTTGAAAATTTTGATTAAGAAATTGTTTGAGAATTTGGTTTGGAAATGATTTTGTATTTTTGGGAAATGAACCTGACAAGGACTGGCCTTGCTCCTACGTATCTCCATTTTTGATGAAGAATCAAGGATCACGTAGTTCTAACTGAGAGATTGTTTGCTATTTGAAAAAGCAGATGTTTTTTTATTTTTTTAAGATTTTATATAATTTTTGATATTTTCGAGAAAAAAGAAAGTAATGAGTACTAGGCCGACGCGGACGGTCACATGAGTACTCATACCTTTAGAATGATATTTAAAAATTTTTAATCATTTTTTAAAAGAGAAATAACGATATTAAGCACTAGGACGATGCGAACGATCACACGAGTACTTATACCGTTATCTACTTATTTAGGAAGACTTGAGAGTATTGAGAGCTAGGCTGATGCGGACGATCGCACGAGCACTCATACCCCCGTTTAATATTACGTAAATAAGAGAGAAAGGTATTGAACACTAGGACGATGCGGGCGATCACACGAGTGTTCAACCTTTAAAACGTATTTTTGAAATTTTATTTAAGAAAAGAAGAAAAGGTTTTTAGCACAAGGACGACGCGAGCGGTCACACGTGTGCTTAACCTTTAAAACGTATTTTTATAATTTATTTGAGAAAGAGAAAAGGTTTTTAGCACAAGGACGATGCGAGCGATCACACATGTGCTTGACCTTAAAAATATTTTTTTTGGTATTTTTTTTTTATAAAAGAAAGAGAAAAGGGTTCCAGCACAAGGACGATGCGAACGATCACACGAGCACTAATACCATTATTTACTTATTTAGAAAATTTGAGGGTATTAAGTGCTAGGCTGATGCGGACGATCACACGAGCACTCGTACCATTATTTAAATTTTTTAGGATTGAGAATATTAAGTACTAGGCTGATGCGGACGATCGCACGAGTACTCATATCATTATTTAATTTTTATATTTTATTATTATTATTTGTTTTTCCTTATATTTTTTACTTTTTTTTTATCTTTCATTTTTTTTTGTAATTTTTATTAAATGAGAATAATATTTACAAAAATATTTAAAACAGATTATAAAAATAGTAATAATAATTACGTAAGGATTTAATATAAAATAAGAATAATATTTACTAAGCATTTGAAATGAAACAATGATATTATTTACATATCTATTTATAAAAATGACAATATTATTTACATAAGTATTTAAAATGAAATTATAAAATATAAGGTAAAAGTAGTAGTTACGTAAGTATGGCAAATAAGTATAAAAAATAAATGAATGTGAAATCATACTAATATAATAGTAAAATAAACTGTGCAAAAAAAGTGTACGTGTGACAAATAATTACGGTGAAAGAAAAGAAAAAAAAAATCAAAGCAAAAACAATCACAAAATACATATACGGTTGCATAAAGTAAAATAAAAACATAAAAATCAAATCTAATAAAACCAAAGATATATAGATTAGAACCGATATTGAGGAAAAGCTTGGCCCAGGCCCAATTTCTTTCAAAGCAGAAACCCTGGTTTCCTTTTCTCTCTTCATTTGTAGAAATCTCCTTCTTCTCTCATGAGTCAGGCATCCTCTTCCTCAGCCTTCGTACCGTCACACCAAATCACTAGCCTCCGTGAACAAAGTGTAGGCCATCCTCAAATCCATACACCTGCATAAATAACATAAAAAGAAATCCAAAAACAAATGCTAACAATTAGGACGGACCAGGCAGTGAGCCATTAACGTCCAAACCTTATGTCAGCTTCTTCTCCTCGCACAGATTGTTCACGTTGCCAACCAGCTCCAAAACGAAACACTTGCACGTCTCTTCATCTTCGCAAAATGAGTGAGTTTTTCTCTGTTCTTCGGGTGTTGAGATTGGGTTGGTGCAATGGTGATGAGTGTGGAGAGACCAGAAGAAATGAAGCTACGCAGTGGCGACCCAACCAAATAAACAATAGACGAACGGCGCGGTGCGAGCAGCGGTATCCGACAACGATGTGATACAATGCTGGTAGTAGTCGTCGGCAATGGGGTAGCCAGTGAACTTGTGAACAAATCTCCCACGCACTTCACGCTCGAAAGAAAGTGACAGTGTGTGCCGTTATGTGCCTCCTGGAGCTCCTCCTTGTGGTTGGCCTTTCTTATTGTCTCTTGTAGATGAATAGGGGTTCTCGGTGTTGACAGAGAATGGAGAGGGATTAGGCGGAGGCCATCCGGTGAGTGAGTGGGTTTCCCCTGTGAGAGTTTAGCTTGGTGATTGAAAAAATGGTAAGAATGGGCGATGAAGGTTGGGGTTCTGCGTAATGCTTTTCAAAGAAAAGCGATAGATAAAATGGAGGTTAAAGATGAAGTTAGCGGGTGATGTTTGATGCAGATAAATTTGAATGGGCAGTGATTCTGGAGATTGAATCTGGTTTGGTGAGGAATTATGAGGGGTGATAATGAAGACGCTGTGTGAAAAGAATAGAGATGTTGCTCCACTGAGGCCTGGGATGAAGGTGATGGGTATTGGAGGTAATGGAGTTGAGGAATGGGGAGTGAAAGGAAAAATGTGGTTAGGGTGGTTACGGGTCAGAGAAGCAGAGGAGTGGCGGAGAGCAAAAGGGTAATGCGTGTGTCAGTGAAGGAGGAACGATTTTCCTTTTTTTCTTTTTGGGAATTGGATGTGAGTGAACGTGATAAAGGACGTGTCGTTCTTCTTCTTCTTTTTTTTTTCTTTTTTTTTTCTTTGCTTTCTTTTTTTTAAAATACTCATATAGAAAATCAAATCAAATAAAAAAACAAAATAAAATAATAACAAAAACATAATTAAAATTATATAAAAAAAACAAAATAAAATAAGATACAATAAAAAAAGAGAGACCTATATTATTTAGTTATCCGGACGAAATTGGGTGTTGACAGCTGCCCTTCTTTACTTAGATTTTACTAGATAATATGAAAATTTGATATTTTCGTATTATCTGAGTAAAAACTAAGTAAAGAAAGAAACACTAATTTCGTCTGGATTTCAAAATGAAACAAGGAACATCAGGGAATTTTAAACAAAAATGAGCCTGGCTAAGAGAATTGAGGTGTGCAAACCTCATGGAGGGTGTCATAACCCTATGGATAAATGAATGAGGCGTAACAACCTCGTGGAGGGTGTAAGAACCCTATTCATGAATGTAGTGAGCGTGATCATTGGGTTCGACCATTGCCAAGTAGAGGGCCGTTAGAAAAACTAAAATCTCGACTTGACCATTGCTTTGCAGAGGGCCAATATCGCAGAACAACAACCTGGATTTGACCATTGCCTCGCAGAGGGCCAAACTCACAGAACAGAAATTTAAATCCGACCATTGCCATGCAGAGGGCCGATAACAGAAAACTAAAACCTGGATTTGACCATTGCCTCGCAGAGGGCCAAACTCACAGAACAGAAATTTAAATCCGACCATTGCCATGCAGAGGGCCGATAACAGAAAATTAAAACCTGGATTTGACCATTGCCTCGCAGAGGGCCAAACTCACAGAACAAAAATTTAAATCCGACCATTGCCATGCAGAGGGCCGATAACAGAAAACTAAAACCTGGATTTGACCATTGCCTCGCAGAGGGCCAAACTCACAGAATAGAAATTTAAATTTGACCATTGCCATGCAGAGGGCCGATAACAGAAAACTAAAACCTGGATTTGACCATTGCCTTGCAGAGGGCCAAACTCACAGAACATAAATTTAAATCCGACCATTGCCATGCAGAGGGCCGATAACAGAAAACTAAAACTTGGATTTGACCATTGCCTCGCAGAGGGCCAAACTCACAGAACAGAAATTTAAATCCGACCATTGCCATGCAGAGGGCCGATAACAGAAAACTAAAACCTGGATTTGACCATTGCCTCGTAGAGGGCCAAACTCACAGAACAGAAATTTAAATCCGACCATTGCCATGCAGAGGGCCGATAACAGAAAACTAAAACCTGGATTTGACCATTGCCTCGCAGAGGGCCAAACTCACAGAACAGAAATGTAAATCCGACCATTGCCATGCAGAGGGCCGATAACAGAAAACTAAAACCTGGATTTGACCAATTCCTCGCAGAGGGCCAAACTCACAGAACAGAAATTTAAATCCGACCATTGCCATGCAGAGGGCCGAAAGAAAAAACTTGAGTTTAGAGTGTCAGGCAAAACTAGGCTTGGTGGGCTAGTGAAACTGGGCTTGATGGGCCAGTGTGGAAACTGGGCTTGGTGGGCCAGGGTGGAAATTGGGCTTGGTGGGCCAGTGAAACTGGGCTTTGTGGGCCAGTATGGAAACTGGGCTTTCAAATTTGGAAATTCTTGAAACTTGTAGTTTTGTGAAATGGGTTTTTTTTTATTTTGTAATTTTGACAAAAAATTGATTTTTGAAAAGGCATTAGTGACCATTTCCAAAGAGAAGGTCTTAATATGCGAATAGGAGAAACAAAGTGTAAAGACCATGGTAGAATGTTGAAACTCTAACTTAAAGGCGGTGAACATGGTGTAAAGATGTGGATGTTGCTCCACTGAGGCCTGGGATGAAGGTGATGGGTATTGGAGGTAATGGAGTTGAGGAATGGGGAGTGAAAGGAAAAATGTGGTTAGGGTGGTTACGGGTCAGAGAAGCAGAGGAGTGGGGGAGAGCAAAAGGGTAGTGCGTGTGTCAGTACGTGAAGGAGGAACGATTTTCCTTTTTTTCTTTTTGGGAATTGGATGTGAGTGTACGTGATCAAGGACGTGTCGTTCTTCTTTTTTTTTTTTTTCTTTTTTTTTTCTTTGCTTTTTTTTTTTAAAATACTCATATAGAAAATCAAATCAAATAAAAAAACAAAATAAAATAATAACAAAAACATAATTAAAATTATATAAAGAAACAAAATAAAATAAGATACAATAAAAAAAGAGAGACCTATATTATTTAGTTATCCGGACGAAATTGGGTGTTGACAGTCCTCTTTCTCTACTTCGTCCACTTCGGCAACTTCCTCCACTTTGTCCACTTCGTCCACTTCCTCTACTTCCTCTACTTCCTCCACTTCCTCCACTTCCTCCACTTCCT
Organism: Vigna nakashimae; assembly: GCA_034642375.1. Classification (NCBI taxonomy): domain Eukaryota; kingdom Viridiplantae; phylum Streptophyta; class Magnoliopsida; order Fabales; family Fabaceae; genus Vigna; species Vigna nakashimae. The sequence goes on from CM067765.1 coordinate 35,518,857, forward strand.
CCACTTCCTTCACTTCCTCCACTTCGTCAACTATGTCTACTTCATCCACTTCGTCCATTTCGTCCACTACCTCCACTTGGTCCACTTCCTCCACTTCCTCCAATTCGTGACGTTCGTCCACTTCGTCCACTTCGTGCACTTCCTCCACTTCCTCCACTTCGTCCACTTCCTCCACTTTGTGAACTTCGTCCACTTCGGCGACTTCCTCCACTTTGTCCACTTCGTCCACTTCGTCATGTTCGTCCACCTCGTCCACTTCCTCTAGTTCCTCTACTTCCTCCACTTCCTTCACTTCCTCCAGTTATTCCACTTCGTCAACTTCGTCCAGTTCGTCCACTTCCTCCACTTCGTCAAGTTTGTCCACTTCCTCTACTTTCCTCCACTTCCTCCACTTTGTCCACTTCGTCAACTTCATCCACTTCGTCAACCTCGTGCACTTCCTCCACTTCTACCACTTCCTCCACTTCCTCCACTTCCTCCACTTCATCGACTTCGTCCACTTCGTTCATTTCGTCCACTTGGTCCACTTGGTCCACTTCTTCCACTTCGTCCACGTCGTCAACTTCGTCCACTTCCTCCCCTTCGTCCACTTCCTCTATTTCCTCTACTTCCTCCACTTCCTCCAGTTCCTCCAGTTCCTTCACTTCCTCCACTTTGTCCACTTCCACCACTTCCTCCACTTCGTGCACTTCGTCCACTTCGTTCACTTCGTTCACTTCATCCACTTCCACCACGTCCTCCAATTCGTGCACTTTGTCCACTTCGTCCACTTCGTTCACTTCCTCCACTTCCTCCACTTCGTCAACTTCGTCCACCTCGTCCACTTCGTCAAGTTCACCCAATTCCTCCACTTGCTCCACTTCCTCCACTTTGTCCACATCGTCCACTTCGTCAACTTCGTCCACTTCGCCCACTTCCTCCACTTCCTCCACTTCTTCATCTTCTTCTTCCACTTCGTGCACTTCGTGCACTTCATCCAATTCATCGTCCACTTCGTCAACTTCGTGAAGTTCGTCCCCTTGGTCCACTTCCTCCAGTTCCTCCATGTTCACTTCCTCCAGTTCCTCCATGTCCACTTTTTCCACTTCGTCCACTTCGTCATCTTCGTTCCCTTCCTCCCCTTCATCCGCTTTGTGCAATTCCTCTATTTCGTCCACTTCCTCCATTTCCCCCACTTCGTCCAGTTCATCCACTTCGTCCTCTTCGTCCACTTCGTTCCCTTCGTCAACTTCATCCAGTTCGTCCACTTCCTCCACTTTGTTCACTTCCTCAATTTTCTGCACTTCCTCCACTTCCTCCACTTCGTGAACTTCGTTCTCTTTGTCCACTTCGTCGACTTCGGCGACTTCGGCGACTTCCTCCACTTCGTCCACTTCCTCCACTTCGTCCACTTCCTCCACTTCGTCCACTTCGTCCACTTCGTCCACTTCGTGCACTTCCTCCACTTCCTCCACTTCGTCATGTTCTTCCACTTCCTTCACTTCCTACACTTCGTCCACTTCGTCCACTTCGTCCACTTCCTCCACTTCATCCATTTCGTCCTCTTCGTCCAGTTCGTCCACTTCGTCCACTCCGTCACGTTCGTCCACTTCGTCTACTTCCTCCACTTCCTCCACTTCCTCCGCTTCCTCCACTTCGTGAACTTCGTCCTCTTTCTCCACTTCGTCCACTTCGTCGACTTTGTCGACTTCGGCGACTTCCTCCATGTCGTCCACTTTGTCCACTTCGTCCACTTCGTCATGTTCGTCCACCTCGTCCACTTCCTCTACTTCCTCTACTTCCTCCACTTCCTCCACTTCCTCCACTTTGTCAACTATGTCAACTTTGTCCACTTCGTCGATTTCGTCCACTACCTCCACTTGGTCCACTTCCTCCACTTCCTCCACTTTGTCCACTTCCACCACTTCATCCACTTCGTCCTCTTCGTCCACTTCGTCCCCTTCGTCAGCTTCGTCCAGTTCGTCCACTTCCTCCACTTTCTCCACTTTGTTCACTTCCTCCATTTTCTGCACTTCCTCCACTTCCTCCACTACCTCCACTTCGTGAACTTCGTTCTATCTGTCCACTTCGTCGACTTCGGCGACTTCCTCCACTTCCTCCACTTCGTCCACTTCGTGCACTTCCTCCACTTGCTCCACTTCCTCAACTTCTTCCACTTCCTCCACTTCCTACACTTCGTCCACTTCCTCCACTTCGTCCATTTCGTCCACTTCGTCCTCTTCATCCAGTTCGTCCACTTCGTCCACTTCGTCACATTCGTCCACCTCGTCCACTTCCTCCACTTCCTCCGCTTCCTCCACTTCGTGAACTTCGTCCTCTTTGTCTACTTCGTCCACTTCGTCGACTTTGTCGACTTCCTCCACGTCGTCCACTTTGTCCACTTCGTCCACTTCGTCATGTTCGTCCACCTCGTCCACTTCCTCTACTTCCTCTACTTCCTCCACTTCCTCCACTTTGTCAACTATGTCAACTTTGTCCACTTCGTCGATTTCGTCCACTACCTCCACTTGGTCCACTTCCTCCACTTGCTCCAATTCGTCAACTTCGTCCAGTTCGTCCACTTCCTCCACTTCGTCAAGTTCGTCCACTTCCTCCACTTCGTCCACATCCTCCACTTCGTCCACTTCCTCCACTTCGTCCTTTTCGTCCAGTTCGACCACTTCCTCCACCTTGTCGACTTCGTCCATTTCGTCACGTTCGTCCACTTCCTCCACTTTGTGAACTTCGTCCTCTTTGTCAACTACGTCCACTTCGTCCACTTCAGCGACTTCCTCCACTTCCTCCACTTTGTCCACTTCCTGCACTTCGTTATGTTCGTCCACCTCGTCCACTTCCTCTAGTTCATCTACTTCCTCTACTTCCTCCACTTCCTTCAGTTCCTCCACTTCGTCAACGTCGTCCAGTTCGTCCACTTCCTCCACTTCCTCCACTTTGTCCACTTCGTCGACTTCCTCCACTTCCTCCACTTCCTTCACTTCGTCCACTTCCTCCACTTCGTCCTCTTCGTCCACTTCCTCCACCTTGTCGACTTCGTCCACTTCGTCACGTTCGTCCACTTCCTCCACTTTGTGAACTTCGTCCTCTTTGTCAACTACGTCCACTTCGTCCACTTCGGCAACTTCCTCCACTTCCTCCACTTCGTTATGTTCGTCCACCTCGTCCACTTCCTCTAGTTCCTCTACTTCCTCCACTTCCTCCACTTCCTTCAGTTCCTCCACTTCGTCAACGTCGTCCACTTCCTCCACTTTGTCCACTTCGTCGACTTCCTCCACTTCGTCAACTTCGTCCACTTCGTCAACTTCGTAAACTTCTTCCACTACGTCAACTTCGTCTACTTCCTCCACTTCCTCCACTTCTTCCACTTCCTCCACTTCATCGACTTCGTTCACTTCCTCCAATTCGTCCACTTCCTCCCCTTCGTCCACTTCCTCTACTTCCTCTACTTCCTCAACTTCCTCCACTTCCTCCACTTCCTCTACTTTGTCCACTTCCACCACTTCCTCCACTTCGTGAACTTCGTCCACTTCCACCACTTCCTCCAATTTGTGCACTTTGTCCACTTCATCATCTTCATCCACTTCGTTCACTTCCTCCACTTCCTGCACTTCATCAACTTTGTCCACCTTGTCCACATCATCAAGTTCACCAAATTCCTCCACTTGCTCCACTTCCTCCACTATGTCCACATCGTCCACTTCGTCAACTTGGTCCACTTCGCCCACTTCCTCCACTTGCTCCACTTCTTCATGTTCTTCTTCCACTTCGTCCACTTCCAATTCGTCCACTTCGTCAACTTCGTCCAATTCGTCCACTTCCTCCACTTCATTTGCTTCATGCACTTCCTCCACTTCGTCAACTTCGTCCACTTCGTCTACTTCATCCACTTCTTCAGCTTCTTCCACTTAGTCCACTTCGTCCACTTCGTCAAGTTCGTCCACTTCCTCCACTTCCTACACTTCGTCCACTTCGTCCACTTCCTCAACTTCCTCCACTACCTCCACTTCGTGAACTTCGTTCTCTTTGTCCACTTCGTCGACTTCGGCGACTTCCTCCACTTCGTCCACTTCGTGCACTTCCTCCACTTGCTCCACTTCGTCAACTTCTTCCACTTCCTCCACTTCCTACACTTCGTCCACTTCGACCACTTCGTCCACTTCGTCCATTTCGTCCACTTCGTCCAGTTCCTCCACTTCGTCCACTTCGTCCACTTCGTCTACTTCGTCCACTTCGTCACGTTCGTCCACCTCGTCCACTTCCTCCACTTCCTCCGCTTCCTCCACTTCGTGAACTTCGTCCTCTTTGTCTACTTCGTCCACTTCGTCCACTTCGTCAACTTTGTCGACTTCCTCCACGTCGTCCACTTTGTCCACTTTGTCCACTTTGTCCACTTCGTCCACTTCGTCATGTTCGTCCACCTCGTCCACTTCCTCTACTTCCTCTACTTCCTCCACTTCCTCCACTCCGTCAACTATGTCAACTTCGTCCACTTCGTCCATTTCGTCCACTATCTCCACTTCCTCCACTTCGTCCACTTCGTCAACTTCGTCCAGTTCGTCCACTTCCTCCCCTTCGTCCACTTCCTCCACTTCGTCCACTTCCTCCAATTCGTCCACTTCGTCCTCTTCGTCCAATTCCTCCACTTCCTGCACTTCGTCCACTTCGTCACTTTCGTCCACTTCCTCCACTTCGTCCACTTCCTCCACTTTGTGAACTTCGTCCACTACGTCCACTTCGGCGAATTCCCCCACTTTGTCCACTTCGTCATGTTCGTCCACCTCGTCCACTTCCTCTACTTCCTCTACTTCCTCCACTTCCTCCACTTCCTCTACTTCCTCCACTTCGTCAACTTCGTCCAGTTCGTCCACTTCCTCCACTTCGTCAAGTTCGTCCACTTCCTCCACATTGTCCACTTCCTCCACTTCGTCGACATCGTCCACTTCCTCCACTTCGTCCATTTCGTCAACTTCGTCCACTTCGTCTACTTCGTCCACTTCCTCCAATTCTTCCACTTTCTCCACTTCCTCCCCTTCCTCCACTTCATCGACTTCGTCCACTTCTTCCACTTCGTCCGCTTCGTCCACGTCGTCAACTTCGTCCACTTCCTCCAATTCGTCCACTTCCTCCCCTTCGTCCACTTCCTCTACTTTCTCTACTTCTTCTACTTCCTCCACTTCCTTCACTTCCACCACTTTGTCCACTTCCACCACTTCCTCCACTTCGTGCACTTCGTCCACTTCGTCCACTTCGTTCACTTCATCCACTTCCTCCACTTCCACGACTTCCTCCAATTCGTGCACTTTGTCCACTTCGTTCACTTCCTCCACTTCGTCAACTTCGTCCACCTGGTCCACTTCATCAAGTTCACCTAATTCCTCCACTTGCTCCACTTCCTCCACTTCTTCATCTTCTTCTTCCACTTCGTCCAGTTCGTCCATTTCGTCAACTTCGTGAAGTTCGTCCCCTTGGTCCACTTTGTCCTCTTCGTCAAGTTCTTCTACTTCGTCCACTTCATGAAGTCCGTCCACTTCCTCCACTTCCTCCGTGTCCACTTTGTCCACTTCGTCCACATTGTCAACTTCGTTCACTTCGTCCACTTCGTCCATTTCCTCCACTTCGTCCAGTTCCTCCATTTCCTCCACTTCGTCCAGTTCATGCACTTCGTCCCCTTCATCCACTTCGTCCTCTTCGTCCATTTCGTCCATTTGATCCATTATGTCCACTTCGTCAAGTTCGTCCACTTCCTCCTCTTCGTCCAGTTCTTCTACTTCCTTCATTTCGTCCACTTCCTCCATTTCCTCCACTTCAACAACTTCGTCAACTTCGTCAACTTTGTCCACTTCGTCAACTTCGTCCACTTCGTCCACTTCGTCAAGTTCGTCCACTTTGTCCACTTCCTCCACTTCCTCCACTTCCTCCATTTTGTCCTCTTCCTCCACTTCCTCACCTACGTCCACTTCCTCCGCTTCGTCCACTACTTCCACTTCCTCCACTTCGTCCACTTCCTCCATTTCCTCCAATTCGTCCACTTCGTCAACTTCGTCTTCGTCCTCGTCGTTCTCTTCGTCCACTTCGTCTGCTTCCTCCAGTTCATCCACTTCGTCCATTTCGTCCATTTCATCCACTACGTCCACTTCGTCAAGTTCGTCCACTTCGTCCATTTACTCCGCTTCCTCCACTTCGTCCAGTTCTTCCACTTCCTCCATTCCGTCCACTTCCTCCACTTTGTCAATTTCGTCAACTTCGTCCACTTCTTCCACTTCCTCCACTTTGTCCACTTCCTCCACTTCCTCAACTTTGTGCACTTCGTCCACTATGTTCACTTCATCCACTTCCCTCCACTTCCTCCACTTCGTCAACTTCTTCCACTTCATCCACTTCGTCAACTTCCTCCACTTCCTCAACATCGTCCACTTCCTCCACTTCATTCACTTCCTCCACTTCTTTCACTCCGTCAACTTCCTCCACTTCGTCCACTTCCACCACTTCCTCCACTTCCTCCACTTCGACAACTTCGTCCACCTCGTCCACCTCGTCCACTTCGTCAAGTTTGTCCATTTCCTCCACTTCCTCCACTTCGTCAACTTCGTCCACTTCATCTACTTCTTCCACTTCCTCCTCTTTGACAACTTCCTCCACTTCGTCAACTTCGTCAACTTTGTCCACTTCTTCCACTTCCTCCACATCGTCCAATTCCTTCACTTCGTCCACTTCCTCAACTTCGTCCATTTCAGCAACTTCGTTCATTTCCTCCACTTCCTCCACTTCCTACACTTCCTCTACTTCACCACTTCTTCATCTTCTTCTTCTACTTCGTCCAATTCGTCCACTTCGTCAACTTCGTGAAGTTCGTTCCCTTTGTCCACTTCGTCAAGTTTGTCCAGTTTGTCCACTTCCTCTACTTCCTCCACTTCCTCCACTTTGTCCACTCTGTCCACTTCGTCCAGTTCGTTAACTTCTCCCGCTTCCTCCACTTCGTCCACTTCGTCCACTTCGTCCACTTCGTCCAGTACTTCCACTTCCTCCAATTCGTCCATTTCCTCCATTACCTTCACTCTGTCCACTTCGTCAACTTTGTCAACGTCGTCCAGTTCATCCACTTCGTCCTCTTCGTTCTCTTCGTCCACTTCGTCCACTTCCTCTACCTCCTCCAGTTCGTCCATTTCGTTCATTTCATCCACTTCCTCAAGTTCGTCCACTTCGTCTGCTTACTCTACTTCCTCCACTTCGTCTAGTTCTTCCACTTCCTCCATTTCGTCCACCTACTCCACTTCCTCCACTTCATCACCTTTGTGAACTTCATCCACTTCCTCCACTTCCTCCACTTCGTCCATTATGTTCACTTCATCCACTTCCTCCACTTCGTCAGCTTCTTCCACTTCCTCCAGTTCCTCAACATCGCCGTCCACTTCCGCCACTTCACTTCAGTCACTTCCTCCACTTCTTCCACTTCGTCAACTTGGTCCACTATCTCCACTTCGTCCACTTCCTCCACTTCGTCAACTTCCTCCACCTCGTCCACCTCGTCCACTTCGTCTACTTTGTGAAGTTCGCCCACTTCCTCCACTTGCTCCACTTCCTCCACTTTGTCCACTTTCTCCAGTTCGTCCACTTTGTCCACTTCGTCAACTTCTTCCACTTCGTCAACTTCGTCCACTTCCTCCACTTCGTCAACTTCGCCAACCTCGTCCACCTCGTCCACTTCGTCTACTTCGTCAAGTTTGCGCACTTCCTCCACTTGCTCTACTTGCTCCACTTTGTCCACTTCGTCCAACTTCCTCCACTTCCTCCACTTCCGCCACTTCCTCCACTTCCTCCACTTCATCCCCTTCTTCCACTTTGTCCACTTCCTCCACTTCGTCCTCTTAGATCACTTCGTCCACTTCATCCACTACGTCAACTTCTTCCACTTCGTCCACTTCCTCAACTTCGTGCACTTCCTCCACTTCCTCAACACCGTCCACTTCCTCCACTTCATTCACTTCCTCCACTTCTTCCACTTCGTCAACTTCGTCCACTTCCTCCACTTCGTCAACTTCTTCCACTTCGTCCACTTCATCAACTTCATCCACTTACTCCAGTTCCTCAACATCATCATCCACTTCCGCCACTTCACTTCAGTCACATCCTCCACTTCTTCCACTTCGTCAACTTCGTCCACTTCCTCCACTTCGCGAACTTGGTCCACCTCGTCCACTTCGTGTACTTCGTCAAGTTCGCCCACTTCCTCCCCTTGCTCCACTTCCTCCACTTCCTCCACTTCGTCCACTTCGTCAACTTCGTCAACGTCATCCACTTCGTCAACTTCCTCCACTTCCTCCATTTCCTCCACTTCCGCCACTTCCTTCACTTCCTCGACTTCCTCCACTTCATCCACTTCTTCCACTTTGTCCACTTCCTCCACTTCCTCCACTTACATCACTTCGTCCACTTCGTCAACCTCTTCCCCTTCGTCCACTTCATCAACTTCGTGCACTTCCTCTACTTCCTTAACATCGTCCACATCCTCAACTTCGTCCACTTCATCAACTTCGTGCACTTCTTCCACTTCCTCCACTTCTTCCACTTCCTCCACTTCCTCCACTTCGTCCATTTCGTCCACTTCGTCGACTTCATCAACTTCGTGCACTTCCTCCACTTCCTCAACATCGTCCATTTCCGCCACTTCATTCACTTCCTCCATTTCTTCCACTTCATAAACTTCGTGCACTTCCTCCACTTCCTCCACTTCCTCTACATCGTCAACTTCTTCCACTTCGTCAACTTCGTCCACTTCCTCTACTTCGTCAACATCGTCCACGTCGTCCACTTCGTCCATTTCATCCACATCGTCAAGTTCGCCCACTTCCTCCACTTTTTCTACTTCGTCCGCTTCGTCAACTTCGTCAACTTCGTCCACTTTGTCCATTTCCTCCACTTCGTCCACTTCCTCCACTTCGTCCACCTTGACCACTTCCTCCACTTCGTCAACTTCGTCCACTTGTCCACTTCATCCACTTCCACCACTTCGTCCACTTCCTCCACTTCCTGCACTTCGTCCACTTCCTCCACTTCATCAAGTTCGTCCACTTCCTCCACTTCCTCTACTTCCACCACTTGCTCCACTCCTCTACTTCCTCCACTTCCTCCATTTTTTCCACTTCCTGCACTTCCTCTACTTCCTCCACTTTGTCAACTTCGTCCACTTCCTCCACTTCCTCCACTTCGTCAACTTTTCAACTTCGTCCACTTCTTCCAGTTCGTTCAATTCCTCAACTTCGTCTACTTCGTCCACTTCCTCCACTTCCTCCACTTCCTCCACTTCGTCAAGTTCGTGCACTTCGTCCACTTCCTCTACTTCCACCACTTCCTCCACTCCCTCCACTTCGTCCACTTCCTCCATTTCGTCCACTTCCTTCACTTCCTCCACTTCGTCAACTTCTTCCACTTCCTCCACTTTGTCCACTTCCTCCACTTCCTCCACTTCGTCAACTTCGTCCACTTCGTTCACTTCTTCCACTTCCTCGACTTCGTCCTCTTCGTATAATTCCTCCACTTCATTCACTTTGTCAACTTCCTCCACTTCCTCCACTTGCTCCACCTCCTCCACTTCTTCATTTTCTTCTTCTACTTCTTCCAATTCGTCCATTTCGTCAACTTCGTCAAGTTCGTCCCCTTCGTCCGCTTCTTCCACTTCTTCATATTCTTCTTCTACTTCGTCAAATTCCTCCACTTTGTCCACTTCGTCAAGTTCTTGCACTTCGTCAAGTTTGTTCACTTCCTCCACTTCCTCCACTTCATCCACTTCTTAATCTTCTTCTTCCACTTCGTCCAATTCGTCCACTTCGTCAAGTTCCTCCACTTCCTCCACTTTGTCCACTTCCCCCACTTCCTAAACTTCGTCAACGTCGTCCACTTCGTCCACTCCTTCAATTTCTTCCACTTCTTCTACTTCCTCCACTTGCTCCATTTCCTCCACTTCGTCCAATTACTCAACTTCGTCAATGTCGTCCACTTTGTCCACTTCGTCTAGTTCGTCCAGTTCGTCCAGTTCGTCCTCTTCGTCTTCTTCGTGCACTTCGTGCACTTCTTTTACTTCCTCCACTTCGTCCATTTCGTCCACTTCATCCACTACGCCCACTTCGTCAAGTTCGTCAACCTCGTCCACTTCCTCAACTTCCTCCACTTCGTCCAGTTCTTCCACTTCCTCCATTTCGTCCACTTCCTTCACTTCCTCCACTTGGTCAACTTCGTGAACTTCGTCCGCTTCATCCACTTTTTCCACTTCCTCCACTTTTCCCACTTCCTCCAGTTCGAACACTTTGTCCACTTTGTCACCTTCGTCAACCTCGTCCACTTCTTCTACTTCCTCCACTTTATCCACTTCCTCCACTTCCTCCACTTCATCCACTTCGTCAACTTGGTCTACTTCGTCCACTTCGCCGACTTCGTCCACTTTCTCAATTTCCTCCACTTCCTCCACTTCATCCACTTCGTCCACTTCTTCCACTTCTTCATATTTTTCTTCCACTTCGTCGACTTCATCCACTTCGTGCACTTCGTCCATATTGTCCACTTCCTCCACTTCCTCCACTTCACCTACTTTGTCCACTTCGTAAAGTTCGTGCACTTCGTCCACTTCCTCTACTTCGTCCACTTCTTCCTCTTCGTCCACTTCCTCCACTTCATCCATTTTTTCCACTTCGTCCACTTCATCATCTTCTTCTTCCACTTTGTCCACTTCATCCACTTCGTCCATTTCGTCCACTTCGTCAACAAGTTCTTGCACTTCCTCCACTTCCTCCAGTTCATCCACTTCGTCCACATCGTCAACTTCGTGCACTTCGTCCACATCATCCACCTCGTCCACTTCCTCCACTTCGTGCACTTCCTTCACTTCGTCCACTTCGTCAAATTCGTCCACTTCTTCATCTTCTTCTTCCACTTCGTCCACTTCGTCAACTTCATCTCCTTCCTCCACTTCGGCCAGTTCCTTCACTTCCTCCACTTCTTCAACTTCGTCAACTTCGTCCACTTCCTCCACTTCGTGCAGTTCTTCCTCTTCGTCCACTTCCTCCACTTCATCCACTTTGTCCACTTCGTCCACTTCCTCATCTTCTTCTTCCACTTTGTCCACTTTATCCACTTCGTCCATTTCGTCCACTTCGTCAAGTTCGTGCACTTCCTCCACTTCCTCCAGTTCATCCACTTCCTCCACTTCCTCCAGTTCACTTTGTCCTCTTGGTTCACTTCATCCACTTCGTCCACTCCGTCCCCTTCGTCCACTTCCTCCATTTTGTCCACTTCGTCCACATCCTCCACTTCCTCGACTTCGTCAACTTCCTCCACTTTGTCCACTTCCTCCACTTCCTCCACTTCGTCCAGTTCGTCAACTTGGTCAATTTCGTCGACTTCGTCTGCTTCGTGCACTTAGTCCAATTCTTCCACTTCGTTCACTTCTTCCACTTCCTCCACTTCCTCCGCTTCGCCTACTTCGTACACTCCGTAAAGTTCATGCACTTCGTCCACTTCCTCTATGATGAATCAATATTTTCTCAATTTCACTTAGTTTATTGTACTAGAATTAATCAGGGAATTGTGCTTAATCGTCCGTTATTTTCCTATTTTTCCTAATTGTGCTTAATTCGATCAGAAATTCTTATTTTAACTAATTTGAATTATCTGAGCTTATTATTTTGCATTATTAATCATGGGAAAATTTTGGATATCTTTTTGGGACATTTGAAGGCTAAATGAGAAATGACAATTGAGCCCAATGCATTTCAGCCACTTCAATTTTCGCTGGTTGCTGTGTGAATTTTGTGTCAACTTGTTTGTCCTCGTTCTAATTCAATTCTTATCCGTTTTCCTTGCAATTTTTTTTCATAGTTTCGTCTAGATGTCTATTTTCAAGTATAGTTTTTATTTTGTTCAAATTCATTTTGTGTTGTTCCCAGTATTTTCTTTACTCTCCTATGTCAGTCTAGTGCATACTGTTTGAGTGAATTCTAGTCTGTTTGCATTTGCTTGCTGTTTGGTACTTGTGCTAGCTAAGAATTGATTGAAGTGTTGATTTTTGAAGTGTCACGGCTGGAAATAGAATCCACAAGCTTACCATTTAATTTTTGAACAAAGCCTTTTGTTCTGGAAAGGGAAAAAGAATACATTTAGTGGAAATTCACGTTGGGAAGTTCCTTCCCTTGCCATGTCACGGGAAAAATTCCTTTTGATGAAGGATTCAGCAAATACACATTTGGAATTAGAGGAGGGGACCACCATGTTGAAAGCTCATCTCCAAAACTTCAAAATGAAATGTTGATTTATTGAAGTATATAGCACACGTACTTCTTATTTTGTCATTGAAGAAAATTTTACAATAAGCCAAAGGGAACATCTAACATCAATGGGGCCACCATAATGCAAAGGAATTTGGCAAGGGCTCCACGTGAAAGTGGGAAATTTCTATACAATGAATGGCTTGTTTGGAAGACATCACTCACGGCCAGAGGAGTTCCAAAATGAAAGTGTTTGGATTTTATTAAATTAGTATTATTAAGGGATGAAGTTTCACGTCCCACTTTGGTTTGAGAAAGGTATGCAGATTTTTAGCTTTGACCATGGTCTCTCCACATTTGGTTTTGGACATTCATTTGGAGAAGAAGCTTTTGGATTTTGATCTCCATTTGGAGTAGCACACGGCCTGCTGGATTGATTTGGAGAGAATGAATTGGTGAGCACAGTTTTTAGAAGCAGCTGCAACGTGTGAAGGAAGAAGGAGGCTGTAGTAGATTATTGAAGCCACTGCTGTCACATACTTGAGGAGGGGAAGCATACTGCAGATTTCATTGAGCAAGAGCAGCAGCTGCCACGTCCAACTGCAGTCCACCATCCAGCTCCGTCCAGCAATGTAAGAAAACCTTCAACGTCCAAGAACGTTCAGCAACTCCAAGAACCTTCACGGTCCATCACCTTGCAGTAACGTCCAGCACTCCTTCACATCCAGCTTGGGAGATTTCATGGCTGGAACAAGCATAGAGGTAGCCACCTTGGAGAAGAGTCCATGGTGCTTGAGTAGAGAATGAAGAGCACACGGTGCACCAGTAACTGGTCCAGCTCCAGCACCATCACACACGTGAAAGGAGAAGGGAGCCCACTGGAATTGTATTGAAGAAGAAGACAAGAGTTGGGAATGGAAAGCTTGAAGGAAATTCACGTGAACAAACGCACACCACAAAATGGAGTTCCCACTTACTCATTAATTGAGTAAAGAATTCAAAGAAATAAGCTACAGAGGAGTTGGTCAGAGAATTTGGCACTATAAATTGGAGCAGCACCAGAGAAGCAAGGCATGAGAATTTAGATTAGAATTAGGAAAACACTCACAGTCTGGGAGGAGGCTCTCGCCTCTTCCTCTCCCTCTGCATTTTTCATTTTAAACAGTGCTAATGTTTTATTTTCTAAAGCAGTAGAAGTGTGGCACCAGTTTGCTTGTTTCATTTTGAGTTGTATTGTTCAAGAATTTTAATTTAAGTGATGAATTCCATTTTCAGTTAAATGTTTTTATCTGTTAAATTTATTGTTCAGTATTTTCTGTACTGTTAAATTCAGTCATTGCTTTTTACCGTTCAGTTTATTTTCAACGTCATTTTTACGGTTTATTTTCTATCAACGTATTTTCACTGATGTTTTTATTTATGCGTTTAATTTTACCGTTCAGTTTTTTTTACCATCTTTTACCGTTTAGTTTTTACCGTGGTTAAATTTTATTTCAGCGTTTTAAATTTAGTTGTGTTTAAATCCCAGTTTTAATTTATTTTAATTTTTCTGTTGTTTTATTTCCAATTTCCAATTTTATTTTACCGCACAAAACATCCAGAAACCCCCCCCACTTCGTGTTAAATCTGAGACTAAACCGACAAATATTGGTCCTTGAGAGACGACCTAGGAGTCAAATCCTAGTCTATACTGCATTAATTTATGCACATCAAATTTGTATGACCGCGACAGTCGTAGCAAATTTTGGCGCCGTTGCCGGGGACCAATGAAGGTTCAGTTTTAGATTTTTGTTCTGTTAATATTTGTTCTGTTAATATGTGTGTTTTGTGTGTTTCGTGTTTCATATTTTTGTAGGCGACAACGACACCTTCAGCAAATTTTGGCGGCATTGTCACTTCAGTTCCAGTTTTTTTGTTTTAGATTTTTGTTGTGTTTTTCGATTATGCTGTGTTAATATATATTGTGTATATATGTGTTTAATTGTGCTATGTTCTGTATTTAGTTGTTATTAAAAAAAAAAATTTAAAATTAAAAAAAAAAAAAAAAAAAATTTAATTAAAAATTTTTACTATTGATGTTCTGTCTTGTGTGTGCTTGTAGCATGTATAAATGTGTTTTGTTTTATCTGATTCGTAATTTTTAGTTTTTACTTTTTACTTTTTATTTTTCCATGTCTACCTATTTTAATTTTGTGAATAGTGCTTATTCTACAAGTGCCTGTAATTATGATTCTCTTTCTGCATATTACTCTGATTCTTGTGCTGATTTTAATACTGAGAAAAATATGGATCATCCTCAAATTCCTGAGAGCTCCCTTTGGGAGCCGGTTCCACCAGTTCAGCAATATCAGAGTCAGCAGTATGATGCTCCTGCCCAAGTAGCTTCTCAGCCTTCAACTTCTGAACCTACATTGAAGGAGTTATTGGAGCAGATGACCATGCAGAACATTCAGTTTCAGAAAGGGAACATGCAGTTCAAGCAAGAGAGCATGGAAACTCAAGCTGCCATGCAGAATCTGAGTGATCAGATCAGGCAGATGGCCACTCTTGCACCTGAGGAGACTGATGAAAATTTTGGGGACCCGGCAGAAGTAAGCAGTAATCCTGAACCAGGTAGACCACCTTCATCTTCCCACACTTTAGAAATCTTCAAGGAAGTGGAGGTAAGCATACCACAATTTGATTATTCTGTTGATTGTGATGATGATCGGTATGCTAATGATTATATTGTTGCTGAGTCTGATTTTAATTTTTCCTCTGTGCATGATGAGAATCGCTTTTTACTATCACATTCAAATGTTTATTCTCCATGCACTGAACATGAATATGAGTCTGTGGTTGATAATGCATGTAATTTTAAAATTGATTCATGTTCTGAGGATGTATCTGAGGTTCAGCTTGTTACACTAGATTTGGGTGTTTTACCTCTGCATGAAAGTTCGGTGGAACCATTTTGCACTAACCCTATTGCAGGAGGTACAAATGAATTTGACCAATATGCACCCACAGTGGAAAACATAGGTGCTAACACTGACAAATCAAAGTTCGGAAGGCACCTGCTGTACCCGCTCATCAACAATTGCTGCTTAGATCCGGCGGTGGAGGATATTTCTCTGCTTGATCAGATTTGGAGGATGAAGCAATTTTTCCTCAAAATTTCCGTCTTGGATCCTGAAGAAGACATCTCCCTACAAATCCAAAATTGGCAACTGCCACCCTGACCAGGGAAGTTTTCTTTTTCTTTCTTCCCAGTTTTCATATTTTTAGTGCACTTGTCCTTTAATCTGTTTGTTGTTTTAGTTTATGATCTTATGCTTAGAAAACATTTAGGACAGTGTAGTTTAAGTGTGGTCTCGGGAAGATTCTGCATTTTGTTTTTCTTTTAAGTTTGTTTTTCCTTTTCTTCTTAGTTTTCGTAATTGTTATCTTAAAAAAAAATAATAATTAATAAATAATAAAAAAAAAACATAAAAAATATTTTGTGATAAAATTTTTTTTTGTTTAAAAGCGTGCCAAATCTGTATTCTGATATGTATATATTTTTTTTCTTCTTCCTTCTTTCTTAGTTTTCACATTGTTATCCTTAAAAAAAAAAAAAAAAAAAAATTTCAAAAATTCAAAAAAATTGTTTTGCGTATTCTTTGATTTTATTTCGACCCTCAGTATCTTATTATTTCATATCAATAAACATTTCATTTCAGATCTCATTTTTTTTCCCTTATTTTTCTTCACTGTAAAATAATTTCTTAGTTGTTTCATCAGATCTTTGATTGAAAATTTTGTTTAGACTAAGAGAGATTTCATTCATCAATGCAAAAAAATTACAGTAATGGAAAAATGGAAATTTATCAGATCTGAAAATAAAATTGCAGTAGATATATATATAAATAAAAGATGTTCGGGGGGTCGATCTTTAGTGATCGTTAATATTACAGACCATAATAAAAAAAAAACAACATAAAAAAATTAAAAACAATTGTTCAGATTACATGCCTTGTCCTTAATTCTGGCCACACTCGGCCAACAAAAACATAAAAATAAAAAAAAAAAAAAAAAAAAAAACATAAAACATTAAAACTGGAAGAATTCACGAGCTGGTTGTGGTGGTCTAAGAGAGAGCTCCGTTGAGGGAGCTCTGGTTTGGAATGCGAGCGGAGGCTTTGGTGGAGGTATTTCTCGTTCATTTCTGTCATCATCGATGATGATCGGAACGGGAAACAGATTCAGCAGCCTCGGTGCCCTCATAATCACCCAGTTTTTTTCTTTCAAACAAAAAAATAAAAAAATAAAAAATAAAAAACATGTGTTAATAATAGAAGAGGAAGTGAAAAAAAAAAAATTTTTGATCAGAGGTCTTACCGTACATGTACAGCGGCAGTTGTGAAAAGAGAGTGCCAGTGGGGTCTATCTCCGCTTGCCAGTGCTTGACCCGATTGCCGTGGTTGTTGAACCAGCAGTGTACGTTGTATTCAGTGGCTTCGCCGAAAGCCCTTAGTCGAGACGCGATCTCGACGACTTGCGCTCGGCTTGGGTGTGTGACCCCATAGTTGAATATTTTGGTCATCATCGTGATCTGATCGTCGGTTGGACGCCACCGTTGACTGGTATATCTCTCTGATTCCGTTTCACTCATCCTTCCTCTCGTAATATACAAATACATAAATAAAAAAATAAATACATATAAAAAGAACAAAAAAAAAAAAAAAAGAAAAAAAAAGAAAAACAAAACATAAAAAAAAAAAAAAGAAGCATAAAAATATATTAGATTCTTAGTTCAGTATTTTCTTTATTTGTTTGTTCTTGTTTCCTTTCAAATTTATTTTGTCCTGTCTGTCTTTGATTGTTTTTGTGTCTGGTCTCAGATCTGTTTCACGGTCCTTGAAAAGGGTCCTAAACGGATCTACGTCCAGTGTCCTTGTCCATATTGTTCTTGTATATTCAGTTTCTGTGTTTTAGTTTTAAGTGGGGTACGTGGCGTTGTTCTACCCGATTGTCTCTGCCATACCTTCAATCGAAGGGAGATTAACGTCTGGTTTCCAGCCGATATACCCCTTAAGTTTTTAGACAATTGTGTTTTATGTGTTTTAAGTGTTTAGCAGGAAAAGGAGAAAATGGAAAGCAGGAAACAGGAAAGCAGGAAATAAAGAGGCAGAGCAGGCAAGAGGAATGCATAAAAAAAAATGGAAAACAGGAAAAGCAGTAAAGGACGGAAAGAAAGTGAAGCAAGCAGAAAGAAGATGAAAAATAAAGGAAATACAGAGAGAGAGAGCAGAAACAGGGAAAGAAAGGCAGATCCAGGAGCAGGGACTTACCTGGAGTAGTAGGCTGGCAGAGAAGCTCCTCGAGGTTCTCACACTCTTCAGATGGCACCGGGGCAGAGGCTCCGCAGAGATCCAGACGCTCAGGAGAGAGCAGAGAGAAGAGAGAGTAGAGGGAGTTGAGAGAGCAGAGAGTCGAGAGAGAGTAGAGAGAGATTGAGCGTTCAGAAATGGCGCTGGACGCGGAGGAGCGGACCCTTTTATAACCAGATTTCTGCCACTGTAGCAACAGTTCCGGTCTCTGCCACCGAGACTGTTGTCACAGTACCGGTATCCTTTTTCAGAAAAAAAAAAAAAAATAATAAAATAAAAGAAAAAAAAAATAATAAAAAATAAAATAAAATAAAAATAAAAAAAAATTAGTTAGCATCTGCTGATGGATGTCAATGATAACATCTACTGATGGATGTTACTGAAAATTTCTTCCCATTTTTCTAATTTTTATTGCACTTGTCTATATTATTTGCTGCTCTGAAATTGATAATCTGATTATTGTGACACACTGAGGACATTGTGTGATTTAAGTGTGGTCTACTGGGGAGAAATTCTGATTTTTCTGTTAGTTCTGTTAGTATTTATTTCGTGTGTTAAATTTTTTGTTTTTAAGTGTTAAATTTTTTCTGTTTTAAGTTGTTTTTAGTTGTTTTGTGTGCAATAAATTTTACATTTTTCTCTTGATTTCTGGATTTTGTCTAAGTTGTAGATTTTTCCTTCACTTCATTAATACTTATGGTTTGAAATCCTTGCTTTTCTCTGCTTGGAAGATGATTATAATGCTTAAGAGGTTGAATTGATTATAACACGGATACCCTGTGTGAGATTTGAGCCACTTAATTTTCTTTCTTGTGTGATATGTATCTTGATTGCTTGCACATATGCCTTGGCTTGATTCTTTTTGATATACTTGATTGATATGCATGTTCAGACGTGATAAAGGCAATTTTTGTTCTTGAGCCTCTTTAGCCAAATAAGCCTACCTTGTTATTATCCTTTGATAACCCCTTTGAGCCTATACTGTATATATTTCTTTGTGTTGAAGCTCATACACTGATCCTAAGTGAAAAATAAATGATTACCTTAACCTTAGGAAAGTTTGGAGCTATAGAAGTATTTTGTGAATAAGTGTGGTCTCCTTGGGAATTCTGATGAATTGGCTAGTTGGTTCCTCATCATGTTTTGAAAATATAAATTATATCCTGTTGTGTGATAAAGAGAGAAAAGAAAAGAGACAGGATGAAAAAATTTGATGAGAAAAAGAGAAAAATTGAAAAATAATTTTGTGAATAATGGAGTCGAGAAGAGGATTGAATTAGAGGTTTGGGTGAGATTTCACTGTGTCTACATTTTTGCCCTAGTGCACCTCTATTTCTTCTGAGCTATAGCTACTTATCCAAATTTATCCTCCCCTGTCCTTGGCCTCATTACAACCCTGAAAGACCTTTTGATCTGAACATACATATGTTTTAAGTGTTGATATTAGAAGCTTGCCAAGTCTACTTGTGTTTGTTTTCTTGAGTACATTGAGTTGGAATTATTTACCTTAAACACTTGAGAGAAACACTATTAGTGCATCTGTGAGGTTATGTTATATTTAAATCACCTCTTGAGCTGATTAATTATTTTGCCATACTGTGAATTGCTTGGATGATTTCTGTAAGTATGTGCTTTTCTTGATTTTGTGTTGGAAAGTTTCCACTTCTTTCATCAGTCCATAATTCTTGAGAACTCTGTAAATTCTTTTTATTTTTCTTGAGTCTTTGTTTTCTGTGTGCTGAATGTGTGTCACCTTCCTAGAAGTCCTCTGAACTATTCCCTGATTTGTGTTTTAATTTTGCCCAGGAGTGCAAAAGACTAAGTGTGGTCTATTTTGATGAATCAATATTTTCTCAATTTCACTTAGTTTATTGTACTAGAATTAATCAGGGAATTGTGCTTAATCGTCCGTTATTTTCCTATTTTTCCTAATTGTGCTTAATTCGATCAGAAATTCTTATTTTAACTAATTTGAATTATCTGAGCTTATTATTTTGCATTATTAATTATGGGAAAATTTTGGATATCTTTTTGGGACATTTGAAGGCTAAATGAGAAATGACAATTGAGCCCAATGCATTTCAGCCACTTCAATTTTCGCTGGTTGCTGTGTGAATTTTGTGTCAACTTGTTTGTCCTCGTTCTAATTCAATTCTTATCCGTTTTCCTTGCAATTTTTTTTCATAGTTTCGTCTAGATGTCTATTTTCAAGTATAGTTTTTATTTTGTTCAAATTCATTTTGTGTTGTTCCCAGTATTTTCTTTACTCTCCTATGTCAGTCTAGTGCATACTGTTTGAGTGAATTCTAGTCTGTTTGCATTTGCTTGCTGTTTGGTACTTGTGCTAGCTAAGAATTGATTGAAGTGTTGATTTTTGAAGTGTCACGGCTGGAAATAGAATCCACAAGCTTACCATTTAATTTTTGAACAAAGCCTTTTGTTCTGGAAAGGGAAAAAGAATACATTTAGTGGAAATTCACGTTGGGAAGTTCCTTCCCTTGCCATGTCACGGGAAAAATTCCTTTTGATGAAGGATTCAGCAAATACACATTTGGAATTAGAGGAGGGGACCACCATGTTGAAAGCTCATCTCCAAAACTTCAAAATGAAATGTTGATTTATTGAAGTATATAGCACCCGTACTTCTTATTTTGTCATTGAAGAAAATTTTACAATAAGCCAAAGGGAACATCTAACATCAATGGGGCCACCATAATGCAAAGGAATTTGGCAAGGGCTCCACGTGAAAGTGGGAAATTTCTATACAATGAATGGCTTGTTTGGAAGACATCACTCACGGCCAGAGGAGTTCCAAAATGAAAGTGTTTGGATTTTATTAAATTAGTATTATTAAGGGATGAAGTTTCACGTCCCACTTTGGTTTGAGAAAGGTATGCAGATTTTTAGCTTTGACCATGGTCTCTCCACATTTGGTTTTGGACATTCATTTGGAGAAGAAGCTTTTGGATTTTGATCTCCATTTGGAGTAGCACACGGCCTGCTGGATTGATTTGGAGAGAATGAATTGGTGAGCACAGTTTTTAGAAGCAGCTGCAACGTGTGAAGGAAGAAGGAGGCTGTAGTAGATTATTGAAGCCACTGCTGTCACATACTTGAGGAGGGGAAGCATACTGCAGATTTCATTGAGCAAGAGCAGCAGCTGCCACGTCCAACTGCAGTCCACCATCCAGCTCCGTCCAGCAATGTAAGAAAACCTTCAACGTCCAAGAACGTTCAGCAACTCCAAGAACCTTCACGGTCCATCACCTTGCAGTAACGTCCAGCACTCCTTCACATCCAGCTTGGGAGATTTCATGGCTGGAACAAGCATAGAGGTAGCCACCTTGGAGAAGAGTCCATGGTGCTTGAGTAGAGAATGAAGAGCACACGGTGCACCAGTAACTGGTCCAGCTCCAGCACCATCACACACGTGAAAGGAGAAGGGAGCCCACTGGAATTGTATTGAAGAAGAAGACAAGAGTTGGGAATGGAAAGCTTGAAGGAAATTCACGTGAACAAACGCACACCACAAAATGGAGTTCCCACTTACTCATTAATTGAGTAAAGAATTCAAAGAAATAAGCTACAGAGGAGTTGGTCAGAGAATTTGGCACTATAAATTGGAGCAGCACCAGAGAAGCAAGGCATGAGAATTTAGATTAGAATTAGGAAAACACTCACAGTCTGGGAGGAGGCTCTCGCCTCTTCCTCTCCCTCTGCATTTTTCATTTTAAACAGTGCTAATGTTTTATTTTCTAAAGCAGTAGAAGTGTGGCACCAGTTTGCTTGTTTCATTTTGAGTTGTATTGTTCAAGAATTTTAATTTAAGTGATGAATTCCATTTTCAGTTAAATGTTTTTATCTGTTAAATTTATTGTTCAGTATTTTCTGTACTGTTAAATTCAGTCATTGCTTTTTACCGTTCAGTTTATTTTCAACGTCATTTTTACGGTTTATTTTCTATCAACGTATTTTCACTGATGTTTTTATTTATGCGTTTAATTTTACCGTTCAGTTTTTTTTTTACCATCTTTTACCGTTTAGTTTTTACCGTGGTTAAATTTTATTTCAGCGTTTTAAATTTAGTTGTGTTTAAATCCCAGTTTTAATTTATTTTAATTTTTCTGTTGTTTTATTTCCAATTTCCAATTTTATTTTACCGCACAAAACATCCAGAAACCCCCCCCACTTCGTGTTAAATCTGAGACTAAACCGACAAATATTGGTCCTTGAGAGACGACCTAGGAGTCAAATCCTAGTCTATACTGCATTAATTTATGCACATCAAATTTGTATGACCGCGACAGTCGTAGCACTCTACTTCGTCCACTTCTTCCTCTTCGTCCACTTCCTCCACTTCATCCACTTTGTCCACTTCGTCCACTTCTTCATCGTCTTCTTCCACTTTGTCCACTTTATCCACTTCGTCCATTTCGTCCACTTCGTCAAGTTCGTGCACTTCCTCCACTTCCTCCAGTTCATCCACTTCGTCCACTTCGTCCACTTCGTCAACTTCGTCCACTTCGTCAACTTCGTGCACTTCGTCCACATCATCCACCTCGTCCACTTCCTCCACTTTGTCCACTTCCTCCACTTCTTCCACTTCGTCCACTTCCTCCACTTCGTCAAGTTCGTCCACGTGGTCCACTTCGTCCATTTCGTCCACTTCGTCAAGTTCGCCCACTTCCTCCACTTTTTCCACTTCTTTCGCGTCGTCAAGTTCATCAACTTCGTCCACTTCGTCCATTTCCTCCACTTCCTCCACTTCCTCCACTTCCTCCACTTCGTCCACCTTGACCATTTCCTCCACTTCGTCAACTTCGTCGACATCGTCCAGTTCGTCCACCTCGTCCACTTCCTCCACTTCATCTTCTTCTTTCCCTTCGTCCACTTCGTCAACTTCGTCAAGCTCGTGCTCTTCGTCCACTTCTTCCACTTCCTCACCTCTGCCCACTTCCTCTAGTACCTCCACTTCGTCCACTTCGTCCCCTTCGTCCACTTCGTCCCCTTCGTCCACTTCCTCCATTTTGTCCACTTCGTCCACATCCTCCACTTCCTCCACTTCGTCAACTTCCTCCACTTTGTCCACTTCCTCCACTTCCTCCACTTCGTCCAGTTCGTCAACTTGGTCAACTTCGTCGACTTCGTCCGCTTCGTGCACTTAGTCCACTTCTTCCACTTTGTTCACTTCTTCCACTTCCTCCACTTCCTCCGCTTCGCCTACTTCGTCCACTTCGTACAGTTCGTGCACTTCGTCCACTTCCTCTACTTCGCCCACTTCTTCCTCTTCGTCCACTTCCTCCACTTCATCCATTTTTTCCACTTCGTCCACTTCTTCATCTTCTTCTTCCACTTTGTCCACTTCATCCACATCGTCCATTTCGTCCACTTCGTCAAGTTCTTGCACTTCCTCCACTTCCTCCAGTTCATCCACTTCGTCCACTTCGTCCACTTCGTCAACTTCGTGCACTTCGTCCACATCATCCACCTCGTCCACTTCCTTCACTTCGTCCACTTTGTCCACTTCGTCAACTTCTTCATCTTCTTCTTCCACTTCGTCCACTTCGTCAACTTCGTCTCCTTCCTCCACTTCGGCCACTTCCTCCACTTTCTCCACTTCCTCAACTTCGTCAACTTCTTCCACTTCGTCCACTTCCTCCACTTCGTCCAGTTCTTCCTCTTCGTCCACTTCCTCCACTTCATCCACTTTGTCCACTTCGCCCACTTCTTCATCTTCTTCTTCCACTTTCTCCACTTCATCCACTTCGTTCGTTTCGTCCACTTCGTCAAGTTCGTGCACTTCCTCCACTTCCTCCAAATCATGCACTCCGTCCACTTCGTCAACTTCGTGCACTTCGTCCACATCATCCACCTCGTCCACTTCCTCCACTTCGTCCACTTCCTCCACTTCTTCCACTTCCTCCACTTCCTCCACTTTGTCAACTTCGTCCACGTGGTCCACTTCGTCCATTTCGTCCACTTCGTCAAGTTCGCCCACTTCCTCCACTTTTTTCACTTCTTCCGCTTCGTCAACTTCGTCCATTTCATCCACTTTGTCCACTTCCTCTACTTCTTCTACTTCGTCCACTTCGTCAACTTGGTCAACTTGGTCACCTTCGTCGACTTCGTCCGCTTCGTCCACTTAGTCCACTTCTTCCACTTCTTCCACTTCCTCCACTTCCTCTGCTTCGCCTACTTCGTCCACTTCGTACAGTTTGTGCACTTCGTCCACTTCCTCTACTTCGTCCACTTCTTCCTCTTCGTCCACTTCCTCCACTTCATCCATTTTTTCCACTTCGTCCACTTCTTCATCTTCTTTTCCACTTTGTCCACTTCATCCACTTCGTCCATTTCGTCCACTTCGTCAAGTTCTTGCACTTCCTCCACTTCCTCCAGTTCAACCACTACGTCCACTTCGTCAACTTCGTGCACTTTGTCCACATCATCCACCTCGTCCACTTCCTCCACTTCGTGAACTTCCTTCACTTCGTCCACTTTGTCCACTTCGTCAACTTCGTCCACTTCTTCATCTTCTTCTTCCACTTCGTCCACTTCGTCAACTTCGTCTCCTTCCTCCACTTCGGCCACTTCCTCCACTTTCTCCACTTCCTCAACTTCGTCAACTTCTTCCACTTTCTCCACTTCCTCCACTTCGTCCAGTTCTTCCTCTTCGTCCACTACCTCCACTTCATCCACTTTGTCCACTTCGTCCACTTCTTCATCTTCTTCTTCCACTTTGTCCACTTCATCCACTTCGTCCATTTCGTCCACTTCGTCTAGTTCGTGCACTTCCTCCACTTCCTCCAAATCATCCACTTCGTCCACTTCGTCAACTTCGTGCACTTCCTCCACTTCCTCCACTTCCTCCACTTCCTCCACTTCTTCCACTTCATCCACTTCCTCCACTTTGACAACTTCGTCCACGTGGTTCACTTCGTCCATTTCGTCCACTTCGTCAAGTTCGCCCACTTCCTCCACTTTTTCCACTTCTTCCGCTTCGTCAACTTCGTCTATTTCCTCCACTTCCTCCACTTCCTCCACTTCCTCCACTTCGTCCACTTCCTCTACCTTGACCATTTCCTCCACTTCGTCAACTTCGTCCACATCGTGCACCTCGTCCACTTCGTCCACTTCCTCCACTTCATCTTCTTCCACTTCGTCAACTTCGTGCTCTTCGTCCACATCGTCCACTTCCTCCACTTCATCCACTTCGTCCACTTCCTTCACTTCTTCATCTTCTTCTTCCACTTCGTCCACTTCATCAACTTCGTCAACTTAGTGCACTTGGACAACATCGTCTACTTCCTCCATTTCCTCCACTTCGTCCACTTCTTCCACTGCATCGACTTCCTTCACTTCATCCACTTTGTCCACTTCGTCCAATTCTTCATCTTCCTCTTCGACTTTGTCCAATTCGTCTACTTCGCCAAGTTCGTCCACTTGTTCCACTTCGTGATGTTCGTGCACTTCGTCCACTTTGTCAAGTTCGTCTACTTCCTCCACTTCCTCCACCTCCTCTACTTCCTCCACTTCTTGATCTTCTTCTTCCACTTCTTCCACTTCTTCCACTTCTTCAACTTCGTCAATTTCGTCCACTTCGTCCACCTCCTCCACTTCGTCAACTTCTTCCACTTCGTCCACTTCGTCAACTTCATCCACTCCCTACACTTCCACAACATCGTCCACTTCCTCCGCTTCCACCACTTCTTCCACTTCGTCAACTTTGTCAAGTTCGTCCACTTCGTCCATTTCGTCCACTTCGTCATGTTCGTCCACTTCCTCCACTTCGTCCACTTCTTCATCTTCTACTTCCACTTCGTCCACTTCAACAAGTTCGTGCACTTCGTCCACATCGTCGACTTCTTCCACTTTGTCCACTTCCTCCACTTCCTCCACTTCATCCACTTCCTTCACTTCGTCCATTTCGTCCACTTCGTCCACTACTTGATCTTCTTCTTCCACTTCGTCCACTTCGTCAACCTCGTCAAGTTCGTCCCCTTCATCCATTTCGTCCACTACCTCCACTTCGTCCACTTCGTCAACTTCTTCCACTTCGTCCACTTCGTCAACTTCGTCCACTTTTTCCACTACCTCAACATCATCCACTTCCTCCACTTCACTCACTTCGTCCACTTCTTCAACTTTTGTCAACTTCGTCCACTTCCTCCACTTCGTCCACTTCGTTAACTTCGTCAACTTTGTCCAGTTCGTCCATTTCGTCCACTTCGTCAGCTTCGCCCCCCTCGTCCACTTCCTCCACTTCGTCCACTTGCTCCGCTTCCTCCACTTCCTCCACTTCCTCCACTTCTTCCACTTCTTCCACTTCCTCCAGTTCCTCTACTTCCTCCACTTCCTCCATTTCCTCCACTTCGTCAACTTCTTCCACTTCTTCCACTTCCTCCACTTTGTCCACTTCCTCCACTTCCTCCACTTCGTCAACTTCCTCAACTTCGTCCACTTCGTTCACTTCTATAAATTCCTCGACTTCGTCCTCTTCGTCCACTTCCTCCACTTCGTCCACTTCGTCCAATTCGTCCATTTCGTCAACTTCGTAGAGTTTGTCCCCTTCGTCCACTTCTTCCACTTCTTAATATTCTTCTTTTACTCGTCCAATTCGTCCACTTCGTCAACTTCGTCCACTTCGTCCACTTCGTCAACTTCGTGCACTTCGTCAAGTTTGTGCACTTCGTCCACTTCGTCCACTTCCTTCAATTCATCCATTTCTTAATCTTCTTCTTCCACTTCGTCCACTTCGTCCAATTCGTCCACTTCGTCCAATTCGTCCACTTCGTCAACTTTGTCCCCTTCGTCCACTTCGTCAACTTCGTCCACTTCCTCCACTTTATCCACTTCCTCCACTTCCGCCACTTCCTCTACTTCATCCACTTCTTCCACTTCCTCCACTTCATCCACTTCCTCCACTTCTTCCACTTCATCATATTTTTCTTCCACTTCGTCCACTTCGTCAACATCTTCCACTTCATCCACTTCGTCAACTTCCTCCACTTCCTCAACATCATCCACTTCCTCCACTTCACTCACTTCGTACACTTCTTCCACTTCGTCAACTTCGTCCACTTCCTCCACTTCGTCCAGTTCGTTAACTTCATCAACATTGTCCACTTCGTCCATTTCGTCTACTTCGTCAGCTTAGCCCCCCTCGTCCACTTCCTCCACTTCGTCCACTTCCTCCGCTTCCTCCACTTCCTCCACTTCCTCCACTTCTTCCACTTCTTCCACTTCCTCCAGTTCCTCTACTTCCTCCACTTCCTCCACTTCTCCACTTCGTCAACTTCTTCCACTTCCTCCACTTTGTCCACTTCCTCCACTTCCTCCACTTCCTCAACTTCCTCAACTTCGTCCACTTCCTTCACTTCTATAAATTCCTCGACTTCGTCCTCTTCGTCCAATTCCTCCACTTCGTCCACTGCGTCAACTTCCTCCACTTCGTCCACTTCTTCATCTTCTTCTTCCACTTCGTCCACTTCGTCGACTTCATCAACTTCGTGCACTTCGTCCATATTGTCCACTTCCTCCACTTCCTCCACTTTGTGCACTTTGTCCACTTCGTGAACTTCTTCCACTTCGTACATTTCGACAACTCCATCCACTTCCTCCACTTAATCCACTTCTTCCACTTCATCCACTTCATCCCATTCGTCTACTTCTTCATCTTCTTCTTCCACTTCGTTCACTTCGTCAAGTTCGTGCTCTTCGTCCACTGTCCATTTCCTCCACCTCGTCAAGTTAGTCCACTTCCTCCACTTCCTCCACTTCCTCAACTTCGTCAACTATGTCCACTTCCTCCAATTCCTCCACTTCCTCCATTTCGTCCACTTCCTCCCTTTCCTCATCTTCTTCCACTTCATCCACTTTGTCCACTTCCTCCACTTCGTCAACTTCGTCAACTTCGTCTGCTTCGTCCACTTCTTCCACTTTGTCCACTTCCTCCACTTCCTCCACTTCGTCTACTTCGTCCACTTTGTGCACTTCCTCCAGTTTCTCCACATCATGCACTTCGTCCACTTCTTCATCTTTTCTTCCCCTTCGTCCACATCGTCCACTTCGTCCCCTTCCTCCACTTCGTTCATTTCTTCGCCTTCGTCCACTTCCTCCACTTCATACTCTTTGTGCACTTGGTCCACTGCTTTATCTTCCTCTTCCACTTCGTCCAATTCGACCACTTCGTCAAGTTCATGCACTTCGTCCACTTCGTCAAGTTCGTGCACTTCGTCCACTTCATCAAGTTCCTCCACTTCGTCCACTTCTTCATCTTCTTCTTCCACTTTTTCCACTTCGTCCACTTCTTCAACTTCGTTAAGTTCGTCCACTTTGTCCATTTCCTGCACTTCCTCCACATCATCAACTTCCTCCACTTCCACCACTTCATCCAATTCTCCAACTTCGTCCACTTCGTCCACTTACTCCACTTCCTCCACTTCGTCAACTTCGTCAACTTCGTCCACTTCTTCCACTTCGTCCTCTTCGTCCTTTTCCTCCACTTCGTCCACTTCGTCTACTTCGTCCATTTCGTCCGCTTCCTCCACTTCCTCCACTTCCTCCACTTCCTCCACTTCGTCCACTTCGTCAAGTTTGTCAAGTTTGTCCCCTTCGTCCACTTCCTTCAGTTCGTCCATTTCCTCCACTTCCTCAACTTTGTCCAATTCGTCAACTTCGTCCACATCCTCCACTTCCTCAACATCGTCCGTTTCCTCCACTTCCTCCGCTTCATTCACCTCCTCCACTTCTTCCACCTCGTCAAATTTGTCCACTTCATCCACTTCCTCCACTTCGTAAACTTCGTCAACATCGTCCACTTCGTCCATTTCGTCCAGTAGGTCAAGTTCGTCCACTTCCTCCACTTCCTCCACATCCTCCACTTTATCCACTTCGTCCACTTCCTCAACTTCTTCGAGTACGTCCACTTCCTCCACTTTGTCCACTTCGTCCCCTTCGTCATCTTCGTCCACTTCGTCCATTTTGTCCACTTCGTCAAGTTCGTCCGCATCGTCCTGTTCGTCCTGTTCGTCCACTTCCTTTGGTTCATCCACTTCGTCCACTTCGTCAAGTTCGTCCACTTCCTCCACTTCATCCACTTCGTCCACTTCTTCCACTTCGTCCACTTCCTCCGCTCCAGTTTTTCTTCTTCCACTTCGTCCAATTCGTCAAGTTCGTCCCCTTTGTCCACTTCGTCAACTTCGTCCCCTTCGTCCACTTCGTACACTTCGTCAACTTCGTCCCCTTCGTCCACTTCCTCCACTTCCTCCATTTCCTCCACTTCCTCCACTTCTTCCACTTCGTCCACTTCGTCAACTTCGTCCACTTCGTCCACTTCCTCATCACCGTCCACTTCCTCCACTTCATTCACTTCCTGCACTTCTTCCACTTCGTCAACTTCGTCCACTTCGTGCACTTCATCCAGTTTGTCAACTTCGTCCACTTCGACCATCTCGTCCACTTTGTCAGGTTCGTCCACTTCCTCCACTTCCTCTTCTTCCTCCGCTTCGACCACTTTATGCACTTCGTCCACTTCTTCCACTTCGTCAACTTCCTCCACTTCGTCCACTTCGTGAACTTCGTCCACTTCGTCCACTTCGTCAACTTCGTCCACTTCGTCCACTTCGTCCACTTCCTCCACTTCCTCCACTTCGTCCACTTCGTCATCTCCTTCCACTTCTTCACTTCGTCCACGTCGTTAACTTCGTCAACTTCGTCCGCTTCGTCCTCTTCGTCCACTTTGTCCACTTCGTTCACTTCATCCACTTCCTCCACTTCGTCCACATGCTCTAACTCCACTTCGTCCACTTCCTCCACTTCCTCCATTTCGTCCACTTCCTCCACTTCCTCCATTTCCTCCACTTCGTCCTCTTCGTCCACTTCGTCCATGTGCTGAACTTCGTCCACTTCGTCCATTTCGTCTACTTCGTCCACTTCCTAGACTTCATCCACTTCCTTCACTTCATCCAATTTGTCCACTTCGTGCACTTCTTCATCTTCCTCTTCCTCTTTGTCCAATTCGTCAACTTCGTCCACTTCCTCCACTTCTCCACTTCGTCAACTTCTTTCACTTCCTCCACTTTGTCCACTTCCTCCACTTCCTCCACTTCGTCAACTTCCTCAACTTCGTCCACTTCGTTCACTTCTATAAATTCCTCGACTTCGTCCTCTTCGTCCAATTCCTCCACTTCGTCCACTTCCTCCACTTCCTCCACTTCGTCCACTTCTTCATCTTCTTTTTCCACTTCGTCCACTTCATCCAATTCGTCCATTTCGTCAACTTCGTAGAGTTCGTCCCCTTCGTCCACTTCTTCCACTTCTTCATATTCTTCTTTTACTCGTCCAATTCGTCCACTTCGTCAACTTCGTGCACTTCGTCAAGTTTTTGCAGTTCTTCCACTTCGTCCACTTCGTCGAATTCATCCACTTCATCCAATTCGTCAACTTCGTCAACTTCGTCCCCTTCGTCCACTTCGTCAAGTTCGTCCACTTCCTCCACTTCCTCCACTTTATCCACTTCCTCCACTTCCTCCACTTCCTCCACTTCTTCCACTTCCTCCACTTCATCCACTTCGTTCACTTCTTCCACTTCATCATATTTTTCTTCCACTTCGTCCACTTCGTCAACTTCGTGCACTTCGTCCTTATTGTCCACTTCGTGCACTTTGTCCACTTCGTGAACTTCTTCCACTTCGACAACTTCGTCCACTTCCTCCACTTAATCCACTTCTTCCACTTCATCCACTTCGTCTACTTCTTCATCTTCTTCTTGCACTTCGTTCACTTCGTCAAGTTCGTGCTCTTCGTCCACTGTCCATTTCCTCCACCTCGTCAAGTTCGTCCACTTCCTCCACTTCCTACACTTCCTCAACTTCGTCAACTTTGTCCACTTCCTCCAATTCCTCCACTTCCTCCATTTTGTCCACTTCCTCCCTTTCCTCATCTTCTTCCACTTCTTCCACTTCATCCACTTTGTCCACTTCCTCCACTTCGTCAACTTCGTCTGCTTCGTCCACTTCTTCCACTTTGTCCACTTCCTCCACTTCCTCCACTTCGTCTACTTCGTCCACTTTGTGCACTTCCTCCAGTTCCTCCACTTCATGCACTTCGTCCACTTCTTCATCTTTTCTTCCGCTTCGTCCACATCGTCCACTTCGTCCCCTTCCTCCACTTCGTTCATTTCTTCGCCTTCGTCCACTTCCTCCACTTCCTCCACTTCGTCCACTTCGTCAACTTCGTCAACTTCGTCCACTTCTTCCACTTCGTCCGCTTTGTCCTTTTCCTCCACTTCGTCTACTTCGTCCATTTCGTCCGCTTCCTCCACTTCCTCCACTTCCTCCACTTCTTCATCTTCTTCTTCCACTTCGTCCACTTCGTCAAGTTTGTCAAGTTCGTCCCCTTCGTCCACTTCCTTCAGTTCGTCCATTTCCTCCACTTCCTCAACTTTGTCAAATTCGTCAACTTCGTCCACATCCTCCACTTCCTCAACATCGTCCGTTTCCTCCACTTCCTCCGCTTCATTCACCTCCTCCACTTCTTCCACCTCGTCAAATTTGTCCACTTCATCCACTTCCTCCACTTCGTAAACTTCGTCAACATCGTCCACTTCGTCCATTTCGTCCAGTTCGTCAAGTTCGTCCACTTCCTCCAGTTCCTCCACATCCTCCACTTTATCCACTTCGTCCACTTCCTCAACTTCTTGGAGTACGTCCACTTCCTCCACTTCGTCCCCTTCGTCATCTTCGTCCACTTCGTCCATTTCGTCCACTTCGTCAAGTTCGTCCGCATCGTCCTGTTCGTCCTGTTCGTCCACTTCCTTTGGTTCATCCACTTCGTCCACTTCGTCAAGTTCGTCCACTTCCTCCACTTCCTCCACTTCTTCCACTTCGTCAACTTTTTCCACTTCGTCCACTTCGTCGACTTCCTCCACTCCAGTTTTTCTTCTTCCACTTCGTCAAATTCGTCAAGTTCGTCCCCTTTGTCCACTTCGTCAACTTCGTCCCCTTCGTTCACTTCGTCAAGTTCGTCCCCTTCGTCCACTTCCTCCACTTCCTCCACCTTCTCCACTTCTTCCACTTCTTCCACTTCGTCCACTTCATCAACTTCGTCCACTTCCTCCACTTCCTCATCACCGTCCACTTCCTCCACTTCATTCACTTCCTGCGCTTCTTCCACTTTGTCAACTTCGTCCACTTCGTGCACTTCATCCATTTCGTCAACTTCGTCCACTTCGACCATCTCGTCCACTTCGTCAAGTTCGTCCACTTCCTCCACTTCCTCCTCCTCCTCCGCTTCCACCACTTTGTGCACTTCGTCCACTTCTTCCACTTCGTCAACTTCCTCCACTTCGTGAACTTCGTCCACTTCGTCCACTTCGTCCACTTCGTCAACTTCGTCAACTTCGTCCACTTCCTCCACTTCCTCCACTTCGTCCACTTCCTCCACTTCGTCCACTTCGTCATCTCCTTCCACTTCCTTCACTTCATCCACGTCGTTAACTTCGTCAACTTTGTCAACTTCGTCCGCTTCGTCCTCTTCGTCCACTTTGTCCACTTCGTTCACTTCATCCACTTCCTCCAGTTCGTCCACATGCTCTAACTCCACTTCGTCGTCCACTTCGTCCACTTCCTCCACTTCCTCCATTTCGTCCACTTCCTCCACTTCCTCCATTTCCTCCACTTTGTCCTCTTCGTCCACTTCGTCCATGTGCTGAACTTCGTCCACTTCGTCCATTTCGTGTACTTCGTCCACTTCCTAGACTTCATCCACTTCCTTCACTTCATCCAATTTGTCCACTTCGTGCACTTCTTCATCTTCTTCTTCCTCTTTGTCCAATTCGTCAACTTCGTCCACTTCCTCCACTTCCTCCACTTCTCCACTTCGTCAACTTCTTCCACTTCTTCCACTTTGTCCACTTCCTCCACATCCTCCACTTCGTCAACTTCCTCAACTTCGTCCACTTCGTTCACTTCTATAAATTCCTCGACTTCGTCCTCTTCGTCCAATTCGTCCACTTCCTCCACTTCGTCCACTTCTTCATCTTCTTCTTCCACTTCGTCCACTTCGTCCATTTCGTCAACTTCGTAGAGTTCGTCCACTCCGTCAACTTCGTCCACTTCTTCATCGCCTCCTTCTGCTTCGTTCACTTTGTCAACTTCGTCAAGTTCGTCCCCTTCGTCCACTTCCTCCAGTTCTTCCACTTCATCCACTTCGTCAACTTTGTCCACTGCATCAACTTCGTCCACGTCCTCCACTTCCTCAACATCATCCACTTCCTCCAATTCATTCACTTCCTCCACTTCATCCACTTCGTCAAATTTGTCCACTTCCTCCACTTCTTCCACTTCGTCAAGTTCCTCCACTTCCTCCACATCCTATACTTTGTCCACTTCGTCCACTTCGTCAACGTCATTGACTTCCTCCACTTCGTCCCCTTCGTCCACTTCGTCCACTTCCACCAGTTCATCAACTTCGTCCACTTCGTCAAGTTCGTCCTCTTCGTCCACTTCGTCCACTTCCTCCTCTTCGTCCACTTCCTCCACTTCCTCCACTTCGTCAACTTCGTCCACTTCAACCACTTCCTCCACTTCGTCCACTTCGGCAACTTCAGCAACTTCGTCCACTTCCTCCACTTCGTCCACTTCGTGCACTTCGTCCTCTTCGTCCACTTCTTCATCTTCTTCTTGCACTTCGTCCAATTCGACAACTTCGTCAAGTTCGTCCCCTTCGTCCACTTTGTCAACTTCGTGAAGTTCGTCACCTTCGTCCACTTCGTGAACTTCCTCCACTTCCTCAACTTCGCCGACTTCTTCCACTTCGTCCACTTCGTCCATTTCCTCAACATCGTCCACTTCCTCCACTTCCTCCACTTCATTCACTTCCTGCACTTCTTCCACTTCGTCCACTTCCTCCAATTCCTCCCCTTCGTCCACGTCATCCACTTCTTCAACTTCGTCCACCTCGTCCACTTCGTCCACTTCTTGCACTTCTTCCACTTCATCCACTTCCTCCACTTCTTCCACTTCGTGAACATCGTCCACTTCGTCCATTTCGTTCACTTCGTCCATTTCGTCCACTTCATCCACTTCGTCCACTTAGTCATGATCGTCAACTTCCTCTACTTCCTCTAGTTCGTCCTCCCTATCCACTTCCTGCACCTCGTCCACTTCCTCCAATTCGTGCACTTCCTCCACTTCCTCCACTTCCTCCACTTCATCCACTTCGTCAACTTCGTCGTGTTCGTCCACTTCCTCTACTTCCTCCGCTTCCTCCATTTCGTCCACTTCCTCCACTTCGTCCACTTCCTCCACTTCGTCCATTTCCTCCACGTCCTCCACTTCGACCACTTCCTCCACTTCCTGCACTTCGTAAACTTCGTCAACTTCGTCCACTTCGTCCCCTCGTCAGCTTCGTCCACTTCCTCCACTTCCTCCACTTCCTCCACTTCCACCACTTTCTCCACTTCGTCCTTTTCGTTCACTTCTTCATCTTCTTCTTCCCCTTCGTCCACTTCGTGCAATTCGTCAACTTCGTCAAGTTAGTCTCCTTCGTCCACTTTGTCAAGTTTGTCCCCTTCGTCCACTTCCTCCACTTCGTCAACTTCTTCCACTTCGTCAACTTCGTCCACTTCCTCCACTTCCTCATAACCGTCTACTTCCTCCACTTCATTCTCTTCCTGCACTTCTTCCACTTCGTCAACTTCGTCCACTTCCTTCGCTTCGTCCACTTCATCCACTTCG
Source organism: Vigna nakashimae (assembly GCA_034642375.1). Lineage (NCBI taxonomy): Eukaryota > Viridiplantae > Streptophyta > Magnoliopsida > Fabales > Fabaceae > Vigna > Vigna nakashimae. The sequence continues at coordinate 35,553,195 of CM067765.1, forward strand.
TCAACTTCGTCCACTTCGTCCCTTTCGTCCACCTCATCAAGTTCGTCCACTTCCTCCTCCTTGTCCACTTTGTGCACTTCGTCCACTTCCTTCACTTCGTCCACTTCGTGCACTTCGTCCACTTCATCCACTTCGTCCACATCGTCCTCATCATCCAGTTCGTCCCATTCGTCCATTTCGTCCACTTCGTCCATTTCGTCCACTTCTTTCACTTCGTCCACTTCATCCACTACGTCCACTTCGTCCTGTTCGTCCACTTTTTCCATTTCCTCCACTTACTCTACTTCCTCCACTTCCTCCGCTTCGTCAACTTCGTCCACTTCGTCCACTTCGTCCACTTCGTCCACTTCCTGCACTTCGACCACTTCGTCCACTTCCTCCATATCGTCAACTTCTTCCACTTCGTCCCCTTCCTCCACTTCCTCCACTTCGTCCACGTCGTCAACTTCGTCAACTTCGTCCACCTCGTTCACTTCGTCCACTTCGTGCTATCCGTCCTCTTCGTCCACTTCGTGCACTTCCTCCACTTCATCCACTTCCACCACTTCTACCAATTCGTCCGCTTCGTCATGTTTGTCCACTTCCTCCACAACCTCCACTTCGTCCACTTATTCCACTTTGTCATTTTCGTCCATTTCGTCCACTTCCTCCACTTCTTCCACTTCCTACACTTCCTTAACTTTGTGCACTTCGTCAACTTCGTCCACTTCCTCCACGTCCTCCACTTCGTCCATTTCTTCCACCTTGTGAAGTTCGTCCACTTCCTCCACTTCCTCCACTTCGTCGAGTTCATCCACTTCGTCAAATTCGTCAAATTCGTCAACTTCTTCCACTTCGTCAACTTCATCCACTTCCTCCACTTCGTCATCTTCGTGAACTTCGTGCACTTCCTCCACTTCGTCAAGTTCGTCCAGTTCCTCGACTTCCTCCATTTCCTCCACTTTGTCCACATCGTCCATTATGTCCAGTTCGTCAACTTCGTCCACTTCCTCCACTTCCTCCACCTCTTCCACTCCCTCCACTTCGTCCATGTCAGCCACTTCGTCCACTTCCTCTACTTCGTCAACTTTGTCCCCTTCCTCCACTTCCTCCACTTTATCCACTTCGTGCACTTCGTCCCCTTCGTCAACTTTGTCCACTTCGTCAAGTTTGTCCACTTCCTCGACTTCCTCCACTTCCTCCACTTCGTCCACTTCGTCCACTTCCTCCACTTCGTCCACTTCCTCCATTTCCTCCACTTCCACCACTTCATCCACTTCATCTACTTCGTGCACTTCGTCAAGTTCGTCCACTTCCTCCACTTCCTCTACTTCCTCCACTTCGTCCACTTCGTCCACTTCCTCGACTTCCTCCACTTCGTCCACTTCACCTACTTCCTCCATTTCCTCCACTTCGTCCACTTGCTCCACTTCCTCCACTTTCTCCACTTCCTCCACTTCCTCCACTTCCTGCACTTCCTCCACCTCGTCCACTTCGTCCACCTCGTCCACCTCGTCTACTACGTTCACTTCATCCACTTCGTTCACTTCGTCCACTTCCTCCACTTCCTCCTCTTCGTCCTCTTCGTCCACTTCTTCATCTTCTTCGTCCACTTTGTCCACTTCGTCCACTTCCTCTACTTCGTCCGCTTCGTCATGTTCGTCTACTTCGTCCACTTCCTCTACTTCCTCCACTTCCTCCGCTTCCTCCACGTCGTCAACTTCGTCTACTTCCTCAACTTCCTCCTTGTTCCACTTCGTCCGCTTCCTCCAGTTCGTCCACTTCCTCCACTTCGTCCACTTCCTCCACTTCCTCCACTTCGTCCACTTCGTCAAGTTTGTCCACTTCCTCGACTTCCTTCATTTCCTCCACTTCCTCCACTTCCTCCACTTCCTCCACTTCCTCCACTTCGTCCACTTCGTCTACTTCCTCCATTTCCTCCACTCCATCCACTTGTTCCACTTCCTCCACTTCCTCCACCTCGTCCACTTCGTCCACCTCGTCCACCTCGTCTACTTCGTTTACTTCGTCCACTTCGTCCACTTCCTCTACTTCCTCCACTACCTCCACTTCGTCCACTTCCTCCATTTCGTCCATTTCGTCCACTTCCTCCACTTCCTCCACTTCCTCCACGTCGTCAACTTCGTCCACTTCGTCAACTTCGTCCAATTCCTCCACTTCCTCCACTTCTTCCACTTCCTCCACTTCCTTCACTTTGTCCACTTCGTCAACTTTGTCCACTTCGTCCACTTCCTCCACTTCCTCCACATCCTCCACTTCCTCCACTTCCTCCACTTTGTCCACTTCCTCCACTTTGTCCACTTCCTCCTCTTCGTCTACTTCTTCATCTTCTTCGTCCACTTCGTGCAATTCAGCAACTTCGTCAAGTTCGTCCCCTTCGTCCACTTCGTCAAGTTCATCCGCTTCCTCCACTTCCTCCACTTGTTCAACTTCTTCCACTTCGTCCACTTCCTCCACTTCATTCACTTCCTACACTTCTTCCACTTCGTCAACTTCGTCCACTTCCTTCACTTCGTCCACTTCATCCACTTCGTCTACTTCGTCCATTTCGTCCACTTCATCAAGTTCGTCTAGTTCCTCCACTTCCTCCACTTTGTCCACTTCGTCCACTTCCTTCACTTCCTCCACTTCATGCACTTCGTCCACTTCGTCCAGTTCCTCCATGGCGTCCACGTCGTCCACTTTGTCCACGTCGTCCCATTCGTCCACTTCGTCTACTTGATCCACTTCTTCCACTTCGTCCTCTTCGTCCACTTCGTCGACTTCATCCACTTTGTCCACCTGCTCCACTTCGTCAACTTCGTCCATTTCGTCCACTTCATCAAGTTCGTCCACTTCCTCCACATTGTCCACTTTGTCCACTTCGTCCACTTCTTGTATTTCGTCCACTTACTCCATTTCCTCAACTTCGTCCACTTCGTTCACCTCGTCCACTTCGTCCACTTTGTGCTCTTCGTCCTCTTTGTCCACTTCCTCCACTTCGTCCGCTTCGTCATGTTCGTCCACTTCCAGTACTTCCTCCACTTCCTCCACTGTCTCCACTACCTCCAACTTCGTCCACTTCCTCCACATCCTCCACTTCCTTCACTTCCTCCACTTCGTCAACTTCGCCCACTTCGTCCATTTCGTCCACCTCGTCAAGTTCGTCCACTTCCTCGATTTCCTCCACTTCGTCAAGTTCGTCCACTTCCTCCACTTTCACCACATTCTCAACATTGTGCATTCCCTCTACTTCCTCCCCTTCCTCCACTTCATTCACTTCCTCCACCTCTTCCACTTCGTCAATTTTGTCTACTTCCTCCACTTCATCCACTTCGTCCATTACGTCAACATCCTCCACTTCCTCCACTTCGTCGACCTTGTCCACTTCCTCCACTTTGTCCACTTCGTCCACTTCTTCCACTTCCTCCACTTCCTCCACTTCGTCCACGTCGTCAACTTCGTCCACTTCCTCCACTTTGTCCTCTTCGTCCACTTCATCCCCTTGCTCCACTTCGTCCACGTCGTCAACTTCATCAACTTCGTCCTCTTCGTCCACTGCGTCCACTTCCTCTACTTCCTCCACTTCCTCCACTTCGTCCACTTCGTCCACTTCGTGCACTTCGTCAACTCCATCAACTTCTTCCACTTCAACCACTTTGTCGACTTCCTCCACTTCGTCCACGTCGTCCACTTCGTAAACTTCATCCACTTCCTCCACTTCCTCTATTTGCTCCGCTTCCTCTACTTCCTCCACTTCCTCCACTTCCTCCACTTCCTCAATCTCGTCCACTTCCTCCACTTCCTCCACTTCGTCAACTTCCTCCACTTTGTCAACTTCGTCTACTTCGTCAACTTTGTCCACTTCGTCAACTTCGTCTACTTTGTCCTCTTCCTCTACTTCTTCCACTTCGTCAACGTCCTCCACTTCGTCAACTTCGTCCACTTCGTCAACTTCATCCACTTCGTCAACTTCGTCCACTTCGTCAACTTCGTTTACTTCGTCCACTTCCTCCACTTCTTCCACTTCCTCCACTTTGTCCACTTCTTCCTCTTTGTCCACTTCATCCACTTCGTCCACTTCGTTAAGTTCGTCCACTTCCTCCAATTCGTCCACTTCATCCACTTCCTCCAATTCGTCCACTTCCCCCACTTCCTCCACTACCTCCATTTCGTCCACAACCTCCACTTCCTCCACTTCGTCAATTTCATCCACTTTGTACACTTATTCAATTTTTTCTACTTCCTCCACTTCATCCAATTTGTCAACTTCTTCAAGTTCGTCCCCTTCGTCCACTTTGTCAAGTTCGTCAAGTGCGTACCGTTCGTCCACTTCCTCCACTTCCTCCACTTCGTCAACTTCTTCCACTTCGTCCACATCCCCCACTTCGTCCCCTTCGTGAACTTCGTCCACATCATCCACTTCGTCCAGTTCTTGCACTTCCTGCACTTCGTCCACGTCCTCCACTTCGTCCACTTTGTCAACTTCGTCCATTTCGTCCACTTCGTCAAGTTCGTGCACTTCCTCGACTTCCTCCACTTCCTCCACTTCGTCCCCTTCGTCTACTTCCTCCACTTCCACCACTTCCTCCACTTCCTCCACTTACTCCACTTACTCCACTTCTTCCATTTCGTCCGCTTCCTCCACTTCCTCCACTTCCTCCACTTCGTCAATTTTGTCCACTTCGTCCACTTCCTCCACTTCGTCCACTTCATCGACTTCGTCAACTTCGTCCATTTCGTCCACTTCGTCAAGTTCGTCCAAATCCTCCACTTCCTCCACTTTGTCCACTTCGTCCACTTCTTCCACTTTGTCGACGTCATCCACTTCGTCCTCTTCATTCCCATCGTACACTTCGTCCACTTCGTCGACTTCTTCCACTTCCTCCACTTCGTCTACGTCGTCAACTTCGTAAACTTTATCCACTTCGCCCACATCGTCCTCTTCGTAAACTTCGTCAACTTCGTCAACTTCGTCCATTTCGTCCACTTCCTCAACATCGTCCATTTCGTCCACTTCGTCCACTTCATTCACTTCCTCCAATTCGTCCACTTCGTCCATTTCGTCCACTTCGTCAAGTTCGTCCACTTCCTCCACTTCCTCCACTTTGTCAACTGCGTCAAGTTCGTCCCCTTCGTCCACTTCCTCTCCACTTCCTCCACTTGTTCCCCATCCTCCACTTCGTCCACTTCGTCAACTTCGTCCACATCCTCCACTTCGTCCAGTTCTTCCACTTCCTGCACTTCGTCCACGTCCTCCACTTCCTCCACTTCGTCCATTTCGTCAACTTCGTCCATTTCGTCCACCTCGTCAAGTTCGTCCACTTCCTCCACTTCCTTCACGTGCTCGACATCCTCCACTTCCTCGACATCCTCCCCTTCCTCCACTTCATTCACTTCCTCCACTTCTTCCACTTCGTCAACTTTGTCTACTTCCTCCACTTCCTCCACTTCCTCCACTTCATCAACTTCGTCTTCTTCGTCAACTTCGTCCATTTCGTCCATTTCGTCCACTTCGTCAAGTTCGTGCACTTCCTCGACTTCCTGCACTTCCTCCACTTCGTCCACTTCGTATACTTCCTCCACTTCCTCCACTTCCTTCACTTCCTCCATTTCGTCCACTTCCTCCACTTACTTCACTTCTTCCATTTCGTCCACTTCCTCCACGTCCACTTCCTCCACTTCGTCAATTTCGTCCACTTCGTCCACTTCCTTCGCTTCGTCCACTTCATCCACTTCGTCATCTTCGTCCACATTGTCCATTTCGTCCATTTCGTCAAGTTCGTCCACTTCCTCCACATCCTTCACTTCCTCCACTTTGTCCACTTCGTCCACTTCTTCCACCTTGTCGACTTCATTAACTTCCTCCACTTCGTGCCCTTCGTCCACTTCATCCACTTTGTCAACATCTTCCACTTCGTCCACGTCATCAACTTCGTCCACTTCATCCACTACGTCCACATCGTCCACTTCGTCCTCTTCGTCAACTTCGTCCACTTCGTCCACTTCGTCCATTTCGTCCACTTCCTCAACATCGTCCATTTCGTCCACATCCTCCACTTCATTGACTTCCTCGACTTCGTACAGTTCATCAACTTCGTCCACTTCGTCCATTTCGTCCACTTCATCCTCTTCGTCCACTTCATTCACTTGCTCCACTTCGCCCACTTCATCAACTTCGTCCTCTTCGTCCATTTCGCCCACTTCGTCAAGTTCGTCCACTTCCTCCACTTCCTTCACTTCGTCCACTTCTTGCACTTCCTCCACTTCGTCCACTTCGTCCACTTCGTCAATTTCGTCCACTTCGTCACCTTCGTCCACTTCCTCTACTTTGTCAACTCCGTCCACTTCGTCCTCTTCCTCCACTTTGTCCTCTTCCTCCACTTCCCCCACTTCCTCCACTTTGTCAATTTCGTCCACTTACTCCACTTCGTCCACTTCATCCACTTCGTCCACTTCGTCCACTTCGTCCATTTCGTCCACTTCATCCTCTTCGTCCACCTCGTCAACTTCGTCCACTTTATCCACTTCATTCACTTCCTCCACTTCGTCCATTTCATCAAGTTCGTCCACTTCCTCCACTTCCTCCACTTCGTCAAGTTCGTCCACTTCCTCCACTTCAACAACTTTGTCCACTTCCTCCACTTCGTCCACTTCCTTCATTTGCTCCACTTCGTCCACTTCCTTCATTTCCTCTACTTCATCCACTTCGTCCACTTGTTTCACTTCCTCCACTTCGTCTACTTCCTCCACTTCGTCCACGTCGTCAAGTTCGTCCACTTCCTCCGCTTCGTCCTCTTCATCCACTTCGTCCACTTCTTCCGCTTCCTCCACTTCATCCATAACGTCCACTTCGTCAAGTTCGTCCACTTCGTCCGCTTCGTCAACTTCATCCACTTCGTCAACTTCGTCCACCTCGTCCATTTCGTCGCCTTCGTCAAGTTCGTCCAATTCCTCCACTTGCTCCACTTCCTCCACTTTGTCCACTTCGTCCACTTCTTCCACTTCGTTGAATTCGTCCACTTCGAGCACTTCGTCCACTTCGTCCACTTCGTCAACTTCTTCCACTTCCTACACTTCGTCCACGTCGTCAACTTCCTCCACTTCGTCCTCTTCGTCCACTTCCTCCCCTTCGTCCACTTCCTCCAGTTCGTCTACTTCGTCCACCTCTTCCACTTCGTCCAATTCGTCCACTTCGTCCACTTCTTCCACTTTGTCGACGTCATCCACTTCGTCCTCTTCATTCCCATCGTACACTTCGTCCACTTCGTCGACTTCTTCCACTTCCTCCACTTCGTCTACGTCGTCAACTTCGTAAACTTTATCCACTTCGCCCACATCGTCCTCTTCGTAAACTTCGTCAACTTCGTCAACTTCGTCCATTTCGTCCACTTCCTCAACATCGTCCATTTCGTCCACTTCGTCCACTTCATTCACTTCCTCCAATTCGTCCACTTCGTCCATTTCGTCCACTTCGTCAAGTTCGTCCACTTCCTCCACTTCCTCCACTTTGTCAACTGCGTCAAGTTCGTCCCCTTCGTCCACTTCCTCTCCACTTCCTCCACTTGTTCCCCATCCTCCACTTCGTCCACTTCGTCAACTTCGTCCACGTCCTCCACTTCGTCCAGTTCTTCCACTTCCTGCACTTCGTCCACGTCCTCCACTTCCTCCACTTCGTCCATTTCGTCAACTTCGTCCATTTCGTCCACCTCGTCAAGTTCGTCCACTTCCTCCACTTCCTTCACGTGCTCGACATCCTCCACTTCCTCGACATCCTCCCCTTCCTCCACTTCATTCACTTCCTCCACTTCTTCCACTTCGTCAACTTTGTCTACTTCCTCCACTTCCTCCACTTCCTCCACTTCATCAACTTCGTCCTCTTCGTCAACTTCGTCCATTTCGTCCATTTCGTCCACTTCGTCAAGTTCGTGCACTTCCTCGACTTCCTGCACTTCCTCCACTTCGTCCACTTCGTATACTTCCTCCACTTCCTCCACTTCCTTCACTTCCTCCATTTCGTCCACTTCCTCCACTTACTTCACTTCTTCCATTTCGTCCACTTCCTCCACGTCCACTTCCTCCACTTCGTCAATTTCGTCCACTTCGTCCACTTCCTTCGCTTCGTCCACTTCATCCACTTCGTCATCTTCGTCCACATTGTCCATTTCGTCCATTTCGTCAAGTTCGTCCACTTCCTCCACATCCTTCACTTCCTCCACTTTGTCCACTTCGTCCACTTCTTCCACCTTGTCGACTTCATTAACTTCCTCCACTTCGTGCCCTTCGTCCACTTCATCCACTTTGTCAACATCTTCCACTTCGTCCACGTCATCAACTTCGTCCACTTCATCCACTACGTCCACATCGTCCACTTCGTCCTCTTCGTCAACTTCGTCCACTTCGTCCATTTCGTCCACTTCCTCAACATCGTCCATTTCGTCCACATCCTCCACTTCATTCACTTCCTCCACTTCGTACACTTTGTCAACTTCGTCCACTTCGTCCATTTCGTCCACTTCATCCTCTTCGTCCACTTCATTCACTTGCTCCACTTCGCCCACTTCATCAACTTCGTCCTCTTCGTCCATTTCGCCCACTTCGTCAAGTTCGTCCACTTCCTCCACTTCCTTCACTTCGTCCACTTCTTGCACTTCCTCCACTTCGTCCACTTCGTCAATTTCGTCCACTTCGTCACCTTCGTCCACTTCCTCTACTTTGTCAACTCCGTCCACTTCGTCCTCTTCCTCCACTTTGTCCTCTTCCTCCACTTCCCCCACTTCCTCCACTTTGTCAATTTCGTCCACTTACTCCACTTCGTCCACTTCATCCACTTCGTCCACTTCGTCCACTTCGTCCACTTCGTCCATTTCGTCCACTTCATCCTCTTCGTCCACCTCGTCAACTTCGTCCACTTTATCCACTTCATTCACTTCCTCCACTTCGTCCATTTCATCAAGTTCGTCCACTTCCTCCACTTCCTCCACTTCGTCAAGTTCGTCCACTTCCTCCACTTCAACAACTTTGTCCACTTCCTCCACTTCGTCCACTTCCTTCATTTGCTCCACTTCGTCCACTTCCTTCATTTGCTCTACTTCATCCACTTCGTCCACTTGTTTCACTTCCTCCACTTCGTCTACTTCCTCCACTTCGTCCACGTCGTCAAGTTTGTCCACTTCCTCCGCTTCGTCCTCTTCATCCACTTCGTCCACTTCTTCCGCTTCCTCCACTTCATCCATAACGTCCACTTCGTCAAGTTCGTCCACTTCGTCCGCTTCGTCAACTTCATCCACTTCGTCAACTTCGTCCACCTCGTCCATTTCGTCGCCTTCGTCAAGTTCGTCCAATTCCTCCACTTGCTCCACTTCCTCCACTTTGTCCACTTCGTCCACTTCTTCCACTTCGTTGAATTCGTCCACTTCGAGCACTTCGTCCACTTCGTCCACTTCGTCAACTTCTTCCACTTCTTCCACTTCCTACACTTCGTCCACGTCGTCAACTTCCTCCACTTCGTCCTCTTCGTCCACTTCCTCCCCTTCGTCCACTTCCTCCAGTTCGTCTACTTCGTCCACCTCTTCCACTTCGTCCAATTCGTCCACTTCTTCCACTTCGTCCACTCCTTCCACTTCCTCCACTTCGCCCAGTTTCTCAACTTCGTCCACGTCGCCAACTTCGTCCACTTCATCCACTTCATCCTATTCGTCAACTGCATCGACTTCGTCCTCTTCGCCCACTTCGTCCACTTCGTCAACTTCATCCAATTCGTCCACTTCGTCAATTTCGTCCACTTCCTCCACTTCCTCAACATCGTCCACTTCCTCCACTTAATTCCACTTCCTCCACTTCCTCCACTTCCTCCACTTCTTCCACTTCCTCCACTTCGTCCACTCCGTCCATTTCGTCCAATTCCTCCACTTCCTCAACATCGTCCATTTCGTCCTCTTTGTCCACTTCCTCTACTTCCTCCACTTCATCCACTTCCTTCACTTCGACAAGTTCGTCCACTTCATCCACTTCCTCCACCTCGTCAACTTCTTCCACTTCGTCTACTTTTTCAATTTCGTCCACTTCCTCCACTTCCTCAACATCGTCCACTTCCTCCACTTCCTCCGCTTCATTCCACTTCCTCCACTTCCTCCACTTCTTCCACTTCCTCCACTTCGTAAACTTCGTCAACTTCGTCCATTTCGTCAAATTCCTCCACTTCCTCAACATCGTCCATTTCGTCCACTTCCTCTACTTCGTTCACTTCCTCCACTTCGTCCACTTCGTCAACTTCGTCCACTTCGTCAACTTCGTCCATTTCGTCCACTTCGTCAAGTTCGTCCACTTCATCCAATTGGTCCACTTCCTCCACTTCATTCACTTCCTCCATTTCCTCCACTTCGTCCACTTGCTCCACTTCCTCCACATCTTCCAATTCCTCCACTTTGTCAACTTTCTCCACTTCTTTCCCTTCGTCAATTTCGTCTACTTCGTCACCTGTGTTCACTTCCTCCACTTCGTCCAGTTCTTCCACTTCCTCCACTTTGTCCACACTCTCCACTTCGTCCACTTCTTCCGCTTCATCCACTTCGTCCACTTCTTCCACTTCCTCCACTTCCTCCACTTCATCAAGTTCGTCCACTTCATCCACTTCCTCAACTTCGTCCACTTCGTCCATTTCGTCCACTTTCTCAACTTCGTCCACTTCCTTCTCTTCCTCCACTTCCCCTACTTCCTCCACTTTGTCAATTTCGTCCACTTCCTCCACTTCCTCCACTTCGTCCACTTCATCCACTTCGTCTACTTCGTCCACTTCGTCCATTTCGTCCACTTCATCCTCTTCGTCCACTTCATCAACTTCGTCCACTTTGTCCACTTCATTCACTTCCTCCACTTCGCCCACTTCGTCAACTTCGTACACTTCGTCCATTTCGTCCACTTCGTCAAGCTCGTCCACTTCCTCCACTTCCTTCACTTCGTCCACTTCTTGCACTTCGTCCACTTCGTCCTTTTTGTCAATTTCGTCCACTTCGTCACCTTTGTCCACTTCCTCCACTTCGTCCAGTTCTTCCACTTCCTCCACTTTGTCCACATTCTCCACTTCGTCGACTTCTTCCGCTTCCTCCACTTCGTCCACTTCTTCCACTTCCTCCACTTCCTCCACTTCGTCAAGTTCGTCCACTTCATCCACTTCATCCACTTCCTCAACTTCGTCCACTTCGTCCACTTCGTCAACTTCGTCCATTTCGGCCACTTCGTCAAGTTCGTCCACTTGCTCCAGATCCTCCACTTCCTCAACTTTGTCCACTTCGTCCACTTCTTCCACTTCGTCCACTTCTTCCACTTCGTCCATTTCCTCCACTTCATCCACTTCCTCCACTTCCTCCATTTCCTCCACTTCCTCCACTTCGTCCATTTCGTCCACTTCGTCCATTTCGTCCGCTTCGTCCGCTTCGTCCACTTCGTCAACTTCGTCCACCTCGTCCATTTCGTCGACTTCGTCAAGTTCGTCCACTTCCTTCGCTTGCTCCACTTCCTCCACTTTGTCCACTTCGTCCGCTTCGTGCACTTCGTCCACTTCGTCAACTTCTTCAACATCGTCCACTTCCTCCACTTCATCCACGTCATCCACTTCATCAACTTCGTCCACTTCATCCTCTTAGTCCACTTCGTCCACCTCCTCCACTTCGTCCACTTCCTCCAATTCGTCTACTTCGTCCACTTCTTCCACTTCCTCTAGTTCGTCCACTTATTCCACTTCCTCCACTTCGTCCACTCCTTCCACTTCCTCCACTTCGTCCAGTTCCTCCACTTCGTCCAGTTCCTCGACTTCGTCCAGTTCCTCAACTTCGTCCACGTCGTCAACTTCGTCCACTTCGTCCATTTCATCCTATTCGTCCACTTCATCGACTTTGTCCTCTTCTTCCACTTCCTCCACTTCATCTACTTCGTCCACTTCGTCAAGTTTGTCCACTTCATCCACTTGGTCCACTTGTTCCACTTCGTTCACTTCCTCCATTTCCTCCACTTCGTCCACTTCCTCCACTTCTTCCACTTCCTCCACTTCGTCCACTTTGTCAACTTCCTCCACTTCGTTCACTTGGTCAATTTCGTCCACTTCGTCACCTTCGTCCACTTCCTCCACTTTGTGCATATTCTCCACTTCGTCCACTTCTTCCGCTTCCTCCACTTCGTCCAATTCTTCCGTTTCCTCCACTTGATCCACTTCGTCAAGTTCGTCCACTTCATCCACTTCCTCAACTTCGTTCACTCCGTCCATTTCGTCCACTTCGTCATGTTCGTCCACTTCCTCCTTGATGTGATCATGGATGGGCCAAGTAATGAAGAGAATAAAAGGATGACAAGAAGCATGACTAAAGGGAATCATTTTACTTCTTGTCTTCTTTACACGTTTGTATCAAAAAAAGTAGAATAGGTTCTCTTTGGGCGTGTATTTGCCTTTTGATTTCTTTCTCTTAGTTCTTGTGAATAATTGCTTATAAACTCTTCTTTCTCTTTAAGAACAAGCAATGTGGGACTATCGATGGCTTGGTCTTAAAAAGAAGAGAAGAGAAAGTGAGCGTTCTAGGCGTGTAGGAGTTAGTAGCATAGCTAGTTTTCATGTTTTGAACTATAGGAGAACTAGTTGCCTTATAAACCCTTTGGAGTGGAGAGAATTGAGCAATGTGGGACTCAAAAGTCCCTAGAAGACATGCAGCAGCTGCTGGACGGACTACACCTTCAAAAGTCCCACATCTCCTAGATCTTGCATCTTAGCTCACTCCAAAGGTTATATAAGAAGGCTTAGGGGTCTCCTTTTTGTACACCTTTGCATTGAATGAAATTTGAGTTGAATTGCAATCTTGCATTCTTCTTTGAGATAGAATTCTGTCTCTAAAGTCCCAAATTTGGGCAGACCTTATCTTGCTCAAGCAAGTGGCGGTCCTCTTCATGATGCTTATCTTGGAAGCTTGTTCAAGTGGCGGCGCATCTTCATTTCCTAAGTTTCCTTTTCTCTAATCTCTTCCATTTTTAATTTCTCTTCCATTTCTTAAATGTCATTTAGTATATTCTCTCTAGGTATGCACTTCCCCATCATGTGGTATCAGAGCCTAAGGATTTTGATCTCTGCGTGAAAATACAGTCAACTTGTATGATTTAGTTTAGCTTCATTTCTTGTCCGTTTTCCATGCAATTTTTTTTCAAATTTTCGTCTGGATGTCTAGTTTCATGTACAATTTTTACTTTGTTCAAATTCGTTTTGTGCTATTCCCAGTAAATTGTTTTCTCCACTGTGTTCATCCAGTTTTCTGCTGTTGAATTAATACTCCACTGTTTTGCTTTGTTGTTGGCTGTTTGGACATTTTGGTGGCTGGAATTGCTCCCTGGACGTTGCTACACCCTCTCAATACTCTTAAGCAAGGAATCAACACTTCAAATCAATGATTTGAGGGACTAAACCGTGGCTGTCCAGAGCCTTGTGCAAGTAGACATTTCATCAAACAGCAACAATGCTATTGGAGGTCTTCAACAAGTAGGTGTCCTATTTCCTTTTGTTTGTTTGTTCCAGCTTTAATTTCTTGTCTTGGCTGGATTGTATGTGTCTTTTCTTGCTTATTAGCTTTGAATTGAGTCATATGTTTGTTCCTCTTTAGGAGTTTTCTAGAGTATTTTTCTGAAATTGCATAGCTGAGAGCATTTTTACATCTCCTTGCTTGTATGATGAATTGAGCTTGATCATCATTGGATTTAAGCGTGTGAACCTTGCTTATTTGTTCTGTATAAATAGAGGCTATAAACCATTACAATTGTGCTTCCAATCAAACACATTTTCTTCATTAAAGTGGCTTGGCTGAGACATTTTATCAAATGTTGTTTGCTGTATCAAAATAAAATCAACAAAAAAATTGGTTGCTGTTTGGTGTGCTTGGCCGAGAGTTTTCTCATTGATTGGTGTGTTTGATTGCTTCATTTAGAGCCTCTTTTTCATTTCCAATACAGAATATTTTGGTTTGAGGTTTGCCAAAATTATTTCCAGCATTAATTCGGTCTTGCTCTTCATGTATGCGTAGCATGTTCATGTGATTTTGCTCCTTAGTTGTGTTAATTTTCTTTGCTGTCTTGTTCATTTTGTGCCACTGTTTTGACTCCAATTTCTTGTTGTTTTGTCTCTTCACATTCATTAGATACTGCCTCCTTGTTTTTGTGCCAAGTTTCTTGATTTTTTAGGTTCCATTTTCATCATTTGTCTTGTAGTTTTCATTCTTTCTTTGGCCTCTACCATGTGCTGTCTTGATTTGGCTTCTTTGCATTAAAGTGGATTGTACATCTTTCCATTTGCTTTGGACTTGAGTTGGTGCTCTCAAAGTGGACTTGTGAGACATTTTACTATCTTAAAAGAAGGGTGCTGCCCTTTCCTTTTTTTGAGACACTTGCCGTGAGTTTTGAACCATTTCATTGCTTTATTTGAGTGAAACCGTGACCAGAATTGTGGCTGCTGTATTACCGTGATTTTTCATTGGTTCTAACCTGTTTTTGGTGTTAGTTTTTTGTGGTTGTTGCCTTACCATGTCTGCAGGTTCCAGCCGTGCTTCATTTCATGGCGATAGCCCCCATGGAAGTCCTTCTAGCAAGTTTGATGTGATGAAGGCTTTCCAACAAATGCAACATCAACTTGATGCTATGAGCAAGCGGCTAGACGCGGACACAAAGGCTAAAGGGAAGCAATCTCATGGTCATGAACATGGTTCATCCAAGAAAAAGCAAGAAGACAAAGCTTTGGATCCCAACCTTGCAATGCCAAAGTTGTCTTTGCCAAGTTTCAAGGGAGATACCGATCCTAGTGTATTTTTAGAGTGGATAGCTAAAGTAGAACAAGTTTTTAGTTTGTATGATGTAGATGGACATTTGCGTGTAAAGTTAGCTACTTTAGCTTTAGAGGGATACGCCATGCAATGGCTAACTAGGATGAACATTACCAGGGGCTCACCCGCGAGCTCTTGGGAACATTTTCGGTGCTTGTTGTACCAGCGATTCGTACCTCCATACTACCATAGGGACCTCCTGATTAAGCTCCAACGGCTTACTCAGGGTAGACGAAGTGTGGAGGAATATGCGTGTGAGCTCGAAGTGCTCTTATACCATACTAACACTAATGAGACTGTCCACGCGAAAATAGCTAGATTTCTTAGCGGTCTCAATAGAAACATCCAAGATGTTGTAGAACTCCATGATGATGAGGATTTAGATGTTGTGGTACATCGGGCTATGAAAGTAGAGAGACAAATTTTAAGAAAAGAGTCCTACCGCAACAAATTTTCCACTTCTTCAAAAGATAATTTTTACAAACCCTCATCATCAAGGGACAAAGAAAAGGATGTTTCTAGAGAGATTCCTCATAAATCTCGGCCATCTTCTACTAACCCCGCGCCTTCTTCTTCTAAACCTAAGTCACCAACACGACCTAGTCAAGTCAAATGTTTTAAGTGCTTAGGTCATGGTCACATTGCATCTGCATGCCCAAACAAGAGGGCAATGTGCATTAGGGGAGAAGAGGTTGTCACCGATGATTCTCCTCCTTCTTCACCTTCACACACTTCTCACTCTTCTTCTTCCTCTAGTGAAGATGAGTACAAGGTTCCATTTGATGGCGACCTACTAGTCATAAGACGTCTCTTGGGTCAAGTCCACACGGACTTTGACACCACTCAAAGAGAAAATATTTTTCACACTAGATGTCTTATAGCTAGCAAGGTTTGCTCCATGATCATAGACGGGGGAAGTTGCACTAATGTAGCTAGCACACGTGTAGTGGAAAAGCTCAAGCTACCCACTATTGCGCATGCCAAGCCATACAAACTTCAATGGTTAAGTGAGCAGGGTGAAATCTTGGTCAATAAGCAAGTCCATATTTCCTTTTCTATTGGCAAGTATCAAGATGAGGTTCTTTGTGATGTTGTACCCATGGAAGCAACTCACATTCTATTAGGAAGACCATGGCAATTTGATAGAAATGTTCAACATGATGGTCTTACTAATAGGATGACATTCACTTACCAAGGGCGCAAGGTCATATTAAAACCTCTCACTCCAAAGGAAATACATGAGGACCACCTCATCATGAAGTCCAAGAGAGGTGAAGAAAAGGAGAAGGTCAAGAATAATCTCCTCATCTCTCATAAAGAGGTAGTTAAAGTTATTGAAAAGAGGGAACCTATCTTTTGTGTTGTTCCGTCCCAATGTCTTACATCCACTCCTATTATTACGTCTTCCAAGCTAGATAGTTTGCTAGAGGAGTTCCAAGATGTGTTTCAAGATCCTCCAAATGGTTTACCACCTATTAGAGGAATTGAACACCAAATAGATTTTCTACCAGGAGCTTCTCTTCCAAACCGTCCAGCCTATAGAACAAACCCCATGGAAACACAAGAAATACAAAGACAAGTAGAGGGGTTGTTGTCCAAAGGGTGGGTGCGAGATAGCATGAGTCCATGTGCTATGCCGGTCATACTTGTTCCTAAGAAAGATGGTTCATGGCGCATGTGCACAGATTGTAGGGCCATTAATAACATCACCATTAAGTATAGGCATCCCATTCCTAGGTTAGATGATTTATTAGATGAGCTTCATGGATCCACTATATTTTCCAAAATTGATCTTAAGAGCGGATATAATCAAATTCGAATTAAAGAAGGGGATGAATGGAAAACCGCTTTTAAAACCAAATTTGGACTATATGAGTGGCTTGTCATGCCTTTTGGTTTGACTAATGCTCCTAGCACATTCATGCGTCTCATGCATCATGTTTTAAGACCTTTCATAGGCAAATATGTAGTGGTCTATTTTGATGACATTCTCATTTATAGTGTGTCTCTAGATGAACATTGCATTCATGTTAGGAGTGTTCTTCAAGCTTTAAGGGAGGCATCATTGTTTGCTAATTTAGAGAAGTGCATCTTTGGCATGGAGCAAGTAGTTTTTCTAGGCTTTGTTATTAGCTCCGAAGGAGTTAAAGTTGACTCCTCCAAAATTGATGCTATTAGGGAATGGCCTATTCCTCAAAACATCAAGGATGTGAGGAGTTTTCATGGCCTAGCTAGTTTTTACCGTCGCTTTGTGCCTAATTTCTCTTCTCTCGCCGCTCCTTTAAGTGACATAGTAAAGAAGGATGTTGGTTTTAAGTGGGGGGATGAACAACAAAAGAGTTTTCAAGTCCTTAAAGACAAGTTAACTCATGCTCCCATTTTAGCCTTACCCGACTTTTCTAAGTCATTTGAAGTTGAGTGTGATGCTTCTAATGTAGGCATTGGGGCCGTGCTTCTTCAAGAAGGACACCCTATTGCTTACTTTAGTGAGAAGCTTAAAGGAAGTCACTTAAATTATTCCACTTATGATAAGGAATTATATGCTCTTATTCGAGCTTTGCAAACTTGGCAACATTACTTACTTTCCAAAAGAGTTTGTGATACATAGTGATCATGAAACTCTAAAACATTTGAAAAGCCAAGGCAAGCTCAATAAGAGACATGCTAAGTGGGTGGAATTCTTAGAACAATTTCCTTATGTAATCAAACACAAGAAGGGTTCTTCTAATGTAGTTGCGGACGCACTATCAAGAAGACATACTCTTTTGACTACTCTTGAAACCAAGTTTCTTGGGTTTGATCACATAAAGGAATTGTATCAAGATGATAGTGATTTCTCTTCTTTGTTTAACCAATGCACTCATGGACCACACAAGGATTTTTTCATTAGCAATGGTTTTCTTTTCAAAAATAAATGCCTTTGTGTGCCCAAGAGCTCATTGCGCCTTCTTTTAATTAAGGAAGCACACGAGGGAGGTTTGATGGGGCACTTTGGGATTGCAAAAACTTTAGCTATTCTTCATGAGCATTTCTATTGGCCACATATGCATAAACATGTAGCTAAGTTTTGTAGTCAATGCATTCCATGTAAGCATGCTAAATCCACCACCCACCCTCATGGCTTGTATACTCCTTTACCCGTGCCTAGTAGTCCTTGGGTTGACATTTCTATGGATTTTGTTTTGGGCTTACCTAGGACACAGCGAGGGATGGATTCTATCTTTGTGGTAGTGGACCGTTTTTCAAAGATGGCACACTTTATTCCCTGCCACAAAGTAGATGATGCGGTACACATTGCTAATTTATTTTTTAGAGAGGTTGTTCGACTGCATGGTTTGCCTAAGACAATAGTTTCTGATAGAGATTCCAAGTTCCTTAGTCATTTCTGGCGATCTTTGTGGAACAAGTTGGGTACTAAACTTCTTTTCTCTACAACTTGTCATCCACAAACCGATGGTCAGACTGAGGTGACTAATAGAACTTTGGGACAATTGTTGAGATGTTGTCTTGAGGGCAATCCACGCCAGTGGGAAGAGTTGCTACCCCATATTGAGTTCGCTTATAATAGGGTTGTCAACTCTTCTTCCACTCATTCTCCTTTTCACATTGTTTATGGGTTTAATCCCCTTACTCCATTGGATCTTCTTCCCCTTCCCGACCTTGAGTCCATGTGCTTAGATGGTGTGTCCAAAGCGCAATTCATTAAAGATTTGCATAGTCGAGTTAAGACGCGCATTGAACACACCAATCAAAAGCATGCATCTAGTGTCAATAAGCATAGGAAAAAGGTTACTTTCTCTCCTGGTGATTGGGTATGGGTTCATTTGCGCAAGGATAGATTTCCTTCGCAACAGAAATCCAAACTCAATCCTAGAGGCGATGGTCCTTTTCAAGTCCTCCGCAAAATAAATGATAATGCATATGAGATTGATTTGCCTAACACTTATACTGTACATCCTACTTTTAATGTGGCTGATCTTTCTCCTTTTGCAGATTTCACAGATTCGTGGTCGAATCCTCTCCAACCTGGGGGGGATGATGTGATCATGGATGGGCCAAGTAATGAAGAGAATAAAAGGATGACAAGAAACATGACTAAAGGGAATCATTTTACTTCTTGTCTTCTTTACACGTTTGTATCAAAAAAAGTAGAATAGGTTCTCTTTGGGCGTGTATTTGCCTTTTGATTTCTTTCTCTTAGTTCTTGTGAATAATTGCTTATAAACTCTTCTTTCTCTTTAAGAACAAGCAATGTGGGACTATCCATGGCTTGATCTTAAAAAGAAGAGAAGAGAAAGTGAGCATTCTAGGCGTGTAGGAGTTAGTAGCATAGCTAGTTTTCATGTTTTGAACTATAGGAGAACTAGTTGCCTTATAAACCCTTTGGAGTGGAGAGAATTGAGCAATGTGGGACTCAAAAGTCCCTAGAAGACATCCAGCAGCTGCTGGACGGACTACACCTTCAAAAGTCCCACATCTCCTAGATCTTGCATCTTAGCTCACTCCAAAGGTTATATAAGAAGGCTTAGGGGTCTCCTTTTTGTACACCTTTGCATTGAATGAAATTTGAGTTGAATTGCAATCTTGCATTCTTCTTTGAGATAGAATTCTGTCTCTAAAGTCCCAAATTTGGGCAGACCTTATCTTGCTCAAGCAAGTGGCGGTCCTCTTCATGATGCTTATCTTGGAAGCTTGTTCAAGTGGCGCATCTTCATTTCCTAAGTTTCCTTTTCTCTAATCTCTTCCATTTTTAATTTCTCTTCCATTTCTTAAATGTCATTTAGTATATTTTCTCTAGGTATGCACTTCCCCATCACTCCTCTTCCTCCACTTTGTCCTCTTCCTCCACTTCCCCCACTTCCTCCACTTCGTCAATTTCGTCCACTTCGTCCACTTCATCCACTTCGTCCATTTCGTCCACTTCGTCAAGTTCGTCCACTTGCTCCACTTCCCCCACTTGCTCCACTTCGTCAATTTCATCCACTTCCTCCACTTCGTCCACTTCGTGAACTTCGTCCACTTCGTCCATTTCGTCCACTTCCTCCACATCCTTCACTTCCTCCACTTTGTCCACTTCTTCCACTTCGTCGACTTCATCCACTTCGTCCACTTCATGCCCTTCGTCCACTTCGTCCTCTTCGTCAACTTCTTCCACTTCCTCCACTTCCTCCACATCGTCCACGTCGTCAACTTCGTCAACTTTGTAAACTTTGTAAACTTCGTCAACTTCATCCACTTTGTCCACATCGTCCACTTCATCCTCTTCGTCCACTTCGTCAACTTCGTCCACTTCCTCAACATCGTCCATTTTGTCCACTTCATTCACTTCCTTCACTCCGTGCACTTCGTCAAGTTCGTCCACTTTCTCCACTTCCTCCACTTCGTCCACTTCGTCCATTTTGTCCACCTCGTCAAGTTCATCCACTTCCTCCACTTTCTCCACTTCCTCCACGTCCTCCACATCCTCCACTTCCTCAACATCGTCCGTTTCCTCCACTTCGTCCACTTCTCCCGCTTCGTCAACTTTGTCCACTTCCTCCACTTTGTCCACTTCGTCAACTTAGTCAACTTCGTCCACTTCGTTCATTTCGTCCATTTCGTCCACTTCGTCAAGTTCCTGCACTTCCTCGCCTTCCTCCACTTCCTCCACTTCCTCCACTTCGTCTACTTCCTCCACTTCCTCCACTTCCTCCATTTCCTCCACTTCCTCCACTTACTCCACTTCTTCCATTTCGTCCACTTCCTCCATTTCCTCCACTACCTCCACTTCCTCCACTTCGTCAACTTACTCCACTTCGTCCACTTCATCCACTTCGTCCACTTCATCCACTTCGTCCACTTCGTCAAGATCTTCCACTTCCTCCACATCCTCCACTTCGTCCACTTCGGCCACTTCATCCACTTCATCGACTTCATCCACTTCGTTGACTTCATCCACTTCGTGCCCTTCGTCCACGTCGTCCACTTCGTCAACTTCTTTCACTTCCTCCACTTCGTCCACATCGTCAACTTCGTAAACTTCATCCACTTCGTCCACATCGTCCACTTCGTCAACTTCGTCCATTTCCTCAAAATCGTCCATTTCGTCCACTTCCTCCACTTCATTCACTTCCTCCACTTCGTCCACTTTGTCCACTTCATCCTCTTCGTCCACTTCGTCAACTTCCTCCACTTCGTCAACTTCGTCCACTTCGTCCACTTCTTCAAGTTCGTCCAATTCTTGCACTTCGTCCACTTCGTCCACTTCGTTTACTTCCTCCACTTCGTCCACTTCGTTAATTTCGTGCACTTCGTCACCTTCGTCCACTTCCTCCACTTCGTCCACTTCGTTAATTTCGTGCACTTCGTCACCTTCGTCCACTTCCTCCACTTCATCCAGTTCTTCCACTTCCTCCACTTTGTCCACATTCTCCACTTCCTCCACTTTGTCCACTTCGTCCACTTCATCCATTTCTTCCACTTCATCAAGTTCGTCCACTTCCTCCACTTCGTGAAGTTTGTCCACTTCCTCCACTTCCTCCACTTTGTCCACTTCCTCCACTTCGTCCACTTCCTTCATTTGCTCCACTTCGTCCACTTGTTTCACTTCCTCCACTTCGTCTACTTCCTTCACTTCGTCCACGTCGTCAAGTTTGTCCACTTCCTCCGCTTTGTCCTCTTCGTCCACTTCGTCCACTTCTTCCGCTTCCTTCACTTCGTCCACTTCGTCCGCTTCGTCCACTTCATGCACTTCGTCAACTTCGTCCACTTCGTCTGTTTCGTCGACTTCGTCAAATTCGTCCACTTCGTGCACTTCGTCCATTTCGTCCACTTCGTCAACTTTTTCCACTTCGTCCACTTCCTCCACTTCGTCCACGTCGTCAACTTCATCCACTTCGTCCTCTTCGTCTACTTCCTCCACTTCGTCCACTTCCTCCAGTTCGTCTACTTCGTCCACTGCTTCCACTACCTCCAGTTCGTCCACTTCTTCCACTTCCTCCACTTCCTCCACTTTGTCCAGTTCCTCCACTTCGTCCACGTCGTCAACTTCGTCCACTTCGTCCTCTTCATCCTCTTCATCCACTTCGTCCACTTCGTCCTCTTCGTCCACTTTGTCCACTTCCTCCACTTCATCTACTTCGTCCACTTCGTCAAGTTCGTCCACTTCATCCACTTCCTTCACTTCGTCAACTTCTTCCACTTCGTCCACATCGTCAATTTCGTCCACTTCCTCAACATCGTCCACTTCCTCTACTTCGATCCACTTCCTCCACTTCCTCCACTTCCTCCACTTCCTCCACTTCTTCCACTTCGTCCACTTCGTCCATTTCGTCCAATTCCTCCACTTCCTCAACATCGTCCATTTCGTCCACTTCCTCCACTTCATCCACTTCGTCCACTTCGACAAGTTTGTCCACTTCATCCACTTCCTCCACCTCGTCAACTTCTTCCACTTTGTCTACTTCGTCAATTTCGTCCACTTCCTCCACTTCCTCAACATCGTCCACTTCCTCCACTTCATTCCAGTTCCACCACTTCCTCCACTTCGTCCACTTCTTCCACTTCGTCAACTTCGTCATCTTCGTCCACTTCGTCCATTTCGTCCAATTCCTCCACTTCCTCAACATCGTCCATTTCGTCCACTTCCTCCACTTCATTCACTTCCTCCACTTCGTCCACTTCGTCAACTTCGTCTACTTCGTCCATTTCGTCCACTTTGTCAAGTTGGTCCACTTCCTCCACTTGGTCCACTTCCTCCACTTCGTTCACTTCCTCCATTTCCTCCACTTCCTCCACTTCGTCCACTTCTTCCGCTTCCTTCACTTCGTCCACTTCGTCCGCTTCGTCCACTTCAAGCACTTCGTCAACTTCGTCCACTTCGTCTGTTTCGTCGACTTCGTCAAATTCGTCCACTTCTTCCACTTGCTCTACTTCCTCGACTTTGTCCACTTCTTCCACTTCGTCGACTTCGTCCACTTCGTGCACTTCGTCCATTTCGTCCACTTCGTCAACTTTTTCCACTTCGTCCACTTCCTCCACTTCGTCCACGTCGTCAACTTCATCCACTTCGTCCTCTTCGTCTACTTCCTCCACTTCGTCCACTTCCTCCAGTTCGTCTACTTCGTCCACTTCTTCCACTTCCTCCAGTTCGTCCACTTCTTCCACTTCCTCCACTTCCTCCACTCCTTCCACTTCCTCCACTTTGTCCAGTTCCTCCACTTCGTCCACGTCGTCAACTTCGTCCACTTCGTCCTCTTCATCCTCTTCATCCACTTCGTCGACTTCGTCCTCTTCGTCCACTTTGTCCACTTCCTCCACTTCATCTACTTCGTCCACTTCGTCAAGTTCGTCCACTTCATCCACTTCCTTCACTTCGTCAACTTCTTCCACTTCGTCCACATCGTCAATTTCGTCCACTTCCTCAACATCGTCCACTTCCTCTACTTCGATCCACTTCCTCGACTTCCTCCACTTCCTCCACTTCCTCCACTTCTTCCACTTCGTCCACTTCGTCCACTTCGTCCATTTCGTCCAATTCCTCCACTTCCTCAACATCGTCCATTTCGTCCACTTCCTCCACTTCATCCACTTCGTCCACTTCGACAAGTTTGTCCACTTCATCCACTTCCTCCACCTCGTCAACTTCTTCCACTTCGTCTACTTCGTCAATTTCGTCCACTTCCTCCACTTCCTCAACATCGTCCACTTCCTCCACTTCATTCCAGTTCCACCACTTCCTCCACTTCGTCCACTTCTTCCACTTCGTCAACTTCGTCATCTTCGTCCACTTCGTCCATTTCGTCCAATTCCTCCACTTCCTCAACATCGTCCATTTTGTCCACTTCCTCCACTTCATTCACTTCCTCCACTTCGTCCACTTCGTCAACTTCGTCTACTTCGTCCATTTCGTCCACTTCGTCAAGTTGGTCCACTTCCTCCACTTGGTCCACTTCCTCCACTTCGTTCACTTCCTCCATTTCCTCCACTTCGTCCATTTAGTTAACTTCCACCACTTCGTCTACTTCTTCCACTTCCTCCACTTTGTCCACTTCTTCCACTTCGTCGACGTCATCCATTTCGTCCACTTTGTGTCCTTCGTCCACTTCGTCCACTTCGTCAACTTCTTCCACTTCATCCACTTCGTCCACGTCGTCAACTTCGTCCACTTCGTCCACATCATCCTCTTCGTCCACTTCGTCAACTTCGTCCACTTCGTCCATTTCGTCCACTTCCCCAACATCGTCCATTTCGTCCACTTCATTCACTTCCTCCACTTCGTCCACTTCGTCCACTTCATCCATTTCGTCCACTTCGTCAAGTTCGTCCACTTCCTCCACTTTGTCAACTTCGTCAAGTTCGTCCCCTTCGTCCACTTCCTCTTCACTTCCTCCACTTCGTCCACTACGTCCACTTCCTCCATTTCCTCCACTTCCTCCACTTACTTCACTTCTTCCATTTCGTCCACTTCCTCCACTTCCTCCACTTCCTCTTCACTTCTCCGACTTCGTCCACTAAGTCCACTTCGTCAACTTCGTTCACATCCTCCACTTCGTCCAATTCTTCCACTTCCTCCAATTCGTCCACGTCCTCCACTTCCTCCAGTTCGTCCATTTCGTTAACTTCGTCCACTTCGTCCATTTCGTCCAGCTCGTCAAGTTCGTCCACTTCCTCCACTTCCTCCACGTCCTCCACTTCCTCAACATCGTCCATTTCCTCCACTTCCTCCACTTCATTCACTTCCTCCACCTCGTCCACTTCCTCCACTTTGTCCACTTCCTCCACTGCCTCCACTTCCTCCACTTCGTCAACTTCATCAACTTCGTCCACTTTGTCCACTTCGTCCACTTCGTCAAGTTCGTGCACTTCCTCGACTTCCTCCACTTCGTCCACTTCATCTACTTCCTCCACTTCCTCCATTTCCTCCACTTTCTCCACTTACTCCACTTCTTCATATTCGTCCACTTCCTCCACTTCCTGTACTTCGTCAATTTCGTCCACTTCCTCCACTTCTTCCACTTCATCCACTCCGTCAACCTTCGTCCTCTTCGTCCACTTCCACTTCGTCAAGTTCGTCCACTTCCTCCACATCCTCCAGCTCCTCCACTTTGTCCACTTCGTCGACTTTATCCACTTCGTCCACTTCGTGCCCTTCGTCCACTTCGTCAACTTCTTCCACTTCGTCCACTTCGTCCACGTCGTCAACTTTGTCAACTTCGTCAACTTCATCCACTACGTCCACATCGTCCACTTCGTCCTCTTCGTGAACTTCGTCAACTTCGTCCACTTCATCCATTTCGTCCACTTCCTCAACATCGTCCATTTCGTCTACTTCCTCCACTTCATTCACTCCCTCCACTTTGTCCACTTCGTCAACTTCCTCCACTTCCTCCACTTCGTCCACTTCGACAAGTTCGTCCACTTCATCCACTTCTTCCACCTCGTCAACTTCTTCCACTTCGTCTACTTTGTCAATTTCGTCCACTTCCTCCACTTCCTCAACATCGTCCACTTCCTCCACTTCATTCCAGATCCTCCACTTCCTCCACTTCGTCCACCTCTTCCACTTCCTCCACTTCGTCAACTTCGTCATCTTCGTCCACTTCGTCCATTTCGTCCAATTCCTCCACCTCCTCAACATCGCCCATTTCGTCCACTTCCTCCACTTCATTCATTTCCTCCACTTCGTCTACTTCGTCTACTTCGACAACTTCGTCTACTTCGTCCATTTCGTCCACTTCGTCAAGTTGGTCCACTTCCTCCACTTGGTCCATGATGAGTCGATATTTTCTACACTTCACTTAGTTTATTGTACTAGAATTAATCAGGGAATTGTGCTTAAATGTCCAGTGTTTTCCCATTTTGCTTGATTGTGCTTAATTCGATCAGAAATTCTTATTTTAATTAATTTGAATTATCTGAGCTAATTATTTTACAAGGAAAATTTGGAAATACAATTTGGGACATTTGAAGGTTAAATAAGAAATGGAAATAGAGCCCAATGTATTTCAGCCATTTCAGTTTTCGTTGGTTGCTGCGTAAATTTTGTGTCAACTTGTTTGTCCCCGTTCAGGTTCAATTCTTATCCGTTTTCCATGCAATTTTTTTTCATAGTTTCGTATGGATGTCTATTTTCACGTATAGTTTTTCGTTTGTTCAAATTCGTTCTATGTTGTTCCCAGTATTTATTTTACTCTCCTATGTCAGTCCAGTGATTACTGTTTAAGTGATTTCTAATCTGTTTGCATTGTTTGCTTGTTGTTTGGTACATGTGGTGGCTGGAATTTATCATTGGAAGGTGTTAAGATCTTCCAACACTCTTAAGCAAGGTTGATTGGCACATCCACATAGAAAAGCATTTTAAATCATTTTGGTTGAAAGCTCATGTTAGGAGGAATCCAAAATGCAATGTGCTGAATTTTATTGAATTAATGTTATGAAAGAGAAGTGCTCTCACGGCCAAGCAGCAGTAGCACGTTAGAGGAAGTTCTGGTTACATTACTTTGAAAATGTGTTGATTTCATTTGGATGCAAGGATGGCCCCATGCAGCTGCCACATAAAGAGGATGGCATATTTCACACATCAATTTCTCATGGCCACATATTATTATTGTAGGCAAAGCATTCAGCACAAGTGGAATCAAAAGAGTGGGAGCCACTTGGAGAATTTTTATGGCTTGTCTCACGGCAATGAAGAAAGAGGGAAGTAGCATCACAAATTGAATGGCAACTTCACGGCACATACAAAGGATTTTTCCTTCTTACAAGCAAGTGGGAGCCGCCACTTCTCATTAGAAAACCATGACAAAGGAATAAAAAAAAAAAAAGAGGGACCACTTCCAAAGTGCAGCCCACGGTTTTGTATACTAAGTCCCATGAAAAATTCATTTTCAAATAGCAAAACATTTAAGTTGGAAGCAAAGAAGGGGCCACCACATTTCAAGAAGCAAATCACGTTCATGCAAAGGAACACATGGCCCCCTTCTTCTTTGTCATTGAATAAAATTTTACAAAATGCTAAAGAAAAGGCAACCATCTCACGGCCACATGCAGGAGTGCCAAATGAAGTCTGCAGAATTTTCTCCCACTCCGCACAAGCAAGCTCACGGTTTGGTTTTGTTGAGAAGCATTTAATTGATTGGCTTGGAAACAATTAAAGGAGCAGCGTGATTGAATGTTGGATGGATGGTCATATTGTTGAGTTCTTGGTTTTAAATTTTCAGAAGCAACACCACGGCCAAGAAAGAGGAGTTGACACACATGAGGGAGAGCTGGAACGTGTGCAGCAAAATGAAAGGAGAAGATGAGAACAGCTGCCACTTGAAATTGTTAGGGAAAATGAAGGTGTTGCATGATGATTAATGGAGCAAAAGAGAGCAGCGGTTTGGTCCAGAGAAAAGAACGTCCAACACCTACAACTTGTGAATGGAGAGTGATATCTCTTTAGCAACACCACCAATGTCCAGAGAGCTGCAAAGTTTGAAGGAGGAGCACAAGGGAGAGGAGCCCACGGCAACAAACCATTTCCGTGAAGAGATGAAGAAGTGTGTGGCAACCAAATGAAGAAGATGACAAGAGTAGGGGTCCCACCTTCTTGATTTCAGCACATCTAGGAGTGGAAAGAAGTCTTCAGCCTACGGGGACAAAAACAAAACCTACTACAAACCAAAACAGGAGAGTACTAGGCACGGCTGGAGCAAACTAGGAGGGAGAATTTTTCTCCAGAGAAGTGACTATAAATGAAGCAGCAGCAGAGAGGAGAAGGCAGTAGATTTTAGTATCAGATTTAGGATAGCAGACGGTCTAGGAGGAGGCTCTCGCCTCTTCCTCTTTGTTTTCCATTTTAACAGTAAAATAATGTAGTGTTTTATTCCTGAAAGCGTGTAATCTGTCACACCAATTGGAGCAGTTTGATCGGTTTGATTTTTATTGTCATTTTATTTTAATGTTGAATCTTTGATAAATTTCATTTTCAGTCAAGTGCTTTTATTTTTACTGTCTCTTTTATTTTATTGTTTATTGTTTTATGCATCGTTAAATTTTACCGTTTCTGCATATTTACTGTTGCATTTTTACCATCTTTTACCGTTCAGTTTTTACCACCTTTAAAATTTATTTCAACATTTTTAATTTTAGTCGTGTTTTCCAATTTTAAATTTACCGCATTCAACCAAAAATTACAAACCCCCCCACTTCGTGTAAAAATCTGAGACTGAACCACTAAAATTGGTCCTTGAGAGACGACCTAGGAGTCACCTCCTAGTCTATACTGCATTCTTTTATGCACAAACTTTTGTGAGCGGTGCGACCCGTTCATCAAAATGGCGCCGCTGCCGGGGACCGACCAAAGACGGTTTGGTTTTAGATTTTTGTTGTGTAAATTTTTGTTCTGTTAATATGTGTATTTTGTGTGTTTTGTGTTTTATATGTTTGTAGGCGGCAACGACACCTTCAACAAATTTTGGCGGCGTTGTCACTTCAGTTCCAGGTTTTTGTTTTAAGATTTGTACTGTGTTAATATATATTGTGTATATATATGTTTAATTGTTGTGTTTTATCTTGCGTTATGATGTGATGTTCTATTTTCTGTATGCGTGTCATATGTATTTTGTTTGTTAATTAAAAAAAAATTTCAAAAAAAATTTAAAAAAAAAAAAAAAAAATTTATGTGTTGTTTTGTGTGTTCCTGTAGCATGTATAAATGTGTTGTGAATTATCTGTTTCGTAATTTTTAGTATTTACTTTTTATTTGTTTTATTTTTATTTTTCGATGTCTACCTATTTTAATGTTGTGAATAATGCTTATTCTGCCAATGTCTGTGATTATGATTCTTATTCTGCATATTACTTTGATTTTAAATCTGCTGATTTTTATGATGAGAACAATATGTTCCATCATCCAATTTCTGAGAGCTCTCTTTGGGAGCCAGTTCCACAATATGAGAGTCAGCAGTATGATTCTCCTATTCAAATAACTCCTCAGCCTTCTACTTCTGAACCTACATTAAAGGAGTTACTAGAGCAGATGACAATGCAGAACATTCAGTTTCAGAAAGGGAACATGCAGTTCAAGCAAGAGAGCATGGAGTTCCAGCAGGAAACTCAAGTTGCCATACAGAATCTGAGTGATCAGATCAGGCAGATGGCCACTCTTGCACCTGAGGAGACTGATGAAAATTTTGGGGACCCGGCAGAAGTAAGCAGTAATCCTGAACCAGGTAGACCACCTTCACCTTCCCACACTCTAGAAATCTTCAAGGAAGAGGAGGTAAGCATACCACAATTTGATTATTCTGTTGATTGTGATGATGATCGGTATGCTAATGATTATATTGTTGCTGAGTCTGATTTTAATTTTTCCTCTGTGCATGATGAGAATTGCTTTTTACTATCACATTCAAATGTTTATTCTCCATGCACTGAACATGAATATGAGTCTGTGGTTGATAATGCATGTAATTTTAAAATTGATTCATGTTCTGAGGATGTATTTGAGGTTCAGCTTGTTACACTGGATTTGGGTGTTTTACCTCTGCATGAAATTTCGGTGGAACCATTTTGCACTAACCCTATTGCAGGAGGTACAATTGAATTTGACCAATATGCACCCACAGTGGAAGACAAAGGTGCCACCGCTCACCAAAGTTTCAACAACAATAGGCACCTGCTGAACCTGCTCATCAACAATAACTGCATAAATCCAGCAGTGGAAAACATTTCACTGCTTGATCAAATTTGGAGGATGAAGCAGTTCGTCCTCAAAACTTCCTTGCTGGATTCTGAAGACATCTCCCTGAAAGTCCAAAATTGGCAGCTTCCACCATAACCTGCGGGAGTTTGCATTTTCTTTCTCTCCCTTTTTCCTTACTTTTATTGCACTTGTCCATAATATGTTTCCTGTTTTGATTGCTGATGTATGCTTAGAACACATTGAGGACAATGTGTAGTTTAAGTGTGGTCTATTGGGAGAGATTCTGATTTTTCTTTGTTTTGTGTGTGAAATTTTTTGTGTTTTGAGTGTTAAATTTTTTTCTATTTTAAGTTGTTTTTAGTGTGTTTTGGGTGAAATAAATTTTACATTTTTCTCTTGATTTCTGGATGATGTCTAAGTTGTAGATTTTTCCTCCACTTCATTGATACTTAGTTTGAAATCCTTGTTTTTCTCTGCTTGGAAAGATGATTATGCGTTTGAGAGGTTGATTTGATTGTGACAAACACCCTGTGTGAGATTTGAGCCACTTAATGTTCTTTCTTGTGTGATATGACTCTTGATTTCTTGCACATATGCCTTGGCTTGATTCTTTTTGATATACTTGAATTACATGCATTTTTTTTTGGAAGTGATAAAGGCATTTTATTTGTTGAGCCTCTTTAGCCAAATAAGCCTACCCTGCTATTATCCTTTGAAACCCCTTTGAGCCTATACTGTATTTATTTCCTTGTGATTGAAGCTCATACACTGAACCTAAGTGAAAAACAATGATTACCTTAACCTTGGGAAAGTCTGGAGCTATAAAAATGTTTTGTGAATAAGTGTGGTCTCCTTGGGAATTTTGATGAATTGGCTAGTTGGTTCCTCATCTTGTTCTGAAAATATGAATTATATCCTGTTGCGTGATAAAGAGAAAAAAAAGAAAAGAGACAGGATGAACAAAAAATGATGATGAGAAAAAGAGAAAAATGAAAAACAATTTTGTGAATAATGGAGTCGAGAAGAGGATTGAATTAGAGGTTTGGGTGAGATTTCACTGTGTTTACACTTTTTCCTAGTGCTCCTCTATTTCTTTTGGGCTTTAGCTACTTATCCAAATTTATCCTCCCCTATCCTTGGCCCCATTACAACCAGTAAAGACCTTTGGATCCGAACATGCATATATTTTAAGTGTTGATATTAGAAACTTGTCAAGTCTACTTGTGTTTGCTTTCTTGAGTGCATTGAGTTGAAATTATTTACCCTAGACACTTGAGAGAAACACTGTGAGTGCATCTGTAAGGTTTTGACATTTTTGAATCACCTCTTGAGCTGATTGATTATTTTACCATGCTTTGAATTGCTTGGATGATTTCTGTAAGTATCTGCTTTCTTTG
The DNA here is from genome assembly GCA_034642375.1 of Vigna nakashimae. NCBI lineage: Eukaryota > Viridiplantae > Streptophyta > Magnoliopsida > Fabales > Fabaceae > Vigna > Vigna nakashimae. The sequence continues at coordinate 35,584,085 of CM067765.1, forward strand.
ATTTTGTGTTGGATATTGTCTACATCTTTTCATTATTTAGATTTCTTGAGAACTTTGTAAATTTTGTTTATTTTCTTGTAAGTCTTTGTTTTCTGTATGCTGCATTTGTGTCAATCCTTTAAAAGTCCTTTGAACCATTCCCTGATTTACGTCTTGATTTTGCCCAGGAGTGCAAAAGACTAAGTGTGGTCTATTTTGATGAGTCGATATTTTCTACACTTCACTTAGTTTATTGTACTAGAATTAATCAGGGAATTGTGCTTAAATGTCCAGTGTTTTCCCATTTTGCTTGATTGTGCTTAATTCGATCAGAAATTCTTATTTTAATTAATTTGAATTATCTGAGCTAATTATTTTACAAGGAAAATTTGGAAATACAATTTGGGACATTTGAAGGTTAAATAAGAAATGGAAATAGAGCCCAATGTATTTCAGCCATTTCAGTTTTCGTTGGTTGCTGCGTAAATTTTGTGTCAACTTGTTTGTCCCCGTTCAGGTTCAATTCTTATCCGTTTTCCATGCAATTTTTTTTCATAGTTTCGTATGGATGTCTATTTTCACGTATAGTTTTTCGTTTGTTCAAATTCGTTCTATGTTGTTCCCAGTATTTATTTTACTCTCCTATGTCAGTCCAGTGATTACTGTTTAAGTGATTTCTAATCTGTTTGCATTGTTTGCTTGTTGTTTGGTACATGTGGTGGCTGGAATTTATCATTGGAAGGTGTTAAGATCTTCCAACACTCTTAAGCAAGGTTGATTGGCACATCCACATAGAAAAGCATTTTAAATCATTTTGGTTGAAAGCTCATGTTAGGAGGAATCCAAAATGCAATGTGCTGAATTTTATTGAATTAATGTTATGAAAGAGAAGTGCTCTCACGGCCAAGCAGCAGTAGCACGTTAGAGGAAGTTCTGGTTACATTACTTTGAAAATGTGTTGATTTCATTTGGATGCAAGGATGGCCCCATGCAGCTGCCACATAAAGAGGATGGCATATTTCACACATCAATTTCTCATGGCCACATATTATTATTGTAGGCAAAGCATTCAGCACAAGTGGAATCAAAAGAGTGGGAGCCACTTGGAGAATTTTTATGGCTTGTCTCACGGCAATGAAGAAAGAGGGAAGTAGCATCACAAATTGAATGGCAACTTCACGGCACATACAAAGGATTTTTCCTTCTTACAAGCAAGTGGGAGCCGCCACTTCTCATTAGAAAACCATGACAAAGGAATAAAAAAAAAAAAGAGGGACCACTTCCAAAGTGCAGCCCACGGTTTTGTATACTAAGTCCCATGAAAAATTCATTTTCAAATAGCAAAACATTTAAGTTGGAAGCAAAGAAGGGGCCACCACATTTCAAGAAGCAAATCACGTTCATGCAAAGGAACACATGGCCCCCTTCTTCTTTGTCCTTGAATAAAATTTTACAAAATGCTAAAGAAAAGGCAACCATCTCACGGCCACATGCAGGAGTGCCAAATGAAGTCTGCAGAATTTTCTCCCACTCCGCACAAGCAAGCTCACGGTTTGGTTTTGTTGAGAAGCATTTAATTGATTGGCTTGGAAACAATTAAAGGAGCAGCGTGATTGAATGTTGGATGGATGGTCATATTGTTGAGTTCTTGGTTTTAAATTTTCAGAAGCAACACCACGGCCAAGAAAGAGGAGTTGACACACATGAGGGAGAGCTGGAACGTGTGCAGCAAAATGAAAGGAGAAGATGAGAACAGCTGCCACTTGAAATTGTTAGGGAAAATGAAGGTGTTGCATGATGATTAATGGAGCAAAAGAGAGCAGCGGTTTGGTCCAGAGAAAAGAACGTCCAACACCTACAACTTGTGAATGGAGAGTGATATCTCTTTAGCAACACCACCAATGTCCAGAGAGCTGCAAAGTTTGAAGGAGGAGCACAAGGGAGAGGAGCCCACGGCAACAAACCATTTCCGTGAAGAGATGAAGAAGTGTGTGGCAACCAAATGAAGAAGATGACAAGAGTAGGGGTCCCACCTTCTTGATTTCAGCACATCTAGGAGTGGAAAGAAGTCTTCAGCCTACGGGGACAAAAACAAAACCTACTACAAACCAAAACAGGAGAGTACTAGGCACGGCTGGAGCAAACTAGGAGGGAGAATTTTTCTCCAGAGAAGTGACTATAAATGAAGCAGCAGCAGAGAGGAGAAGGCAGTAGATTTTAGTATCAGATTTAGGATAGCAGACGGTCTAGGAGGAGGCTCTCGCCTCTTCCTCTTTGTTTTCCATTTTAACAGTAAAATAATGTAGTGTTTTATTCCTGAAAGCGTGTAATCTGTCACACCAATTGGAGCAGTTTGATCGGTTTGATTTTTATTGTCATTTTATTTTAATGTTGAATCTTTGATAAATTTCATTTTCAGTCAAGTGCTTTTATTTTTACTGTCTCTTTTATTTTATTGTTTATTGTTTTATGCATCGTTAAATTTTACCGTTTCTGCATATTTACTGTTGCATTTTTACCATCTTTTACCGTTCAGTTTTTACCACCTTTAAAATTTATTTCAACATTTTTAATTTTAGTCGTGTTTTCCAATTTTAAATTTACCGCATTCAACCAAAAATTACAAACCCCCCACTTCGTGTAAAAATCTGAGACTGAACCACTAAAATTGGTCCTTGAGAGACGACCTAGGAGTCACCTCCTAGTCTATACTGCATTCTTTTATGCACAAACTTTTGTGAGCGGTGCGACCCGTTCATCAGTCCACTTCCTCCACTTCGTTCACTTCCTCAATTTCCTCCACTTCGTCCATTTCGTCAACTTCCTCCACTTCGTCTACTTCTTTCACTTCCTCCACTTCCTCCACTTTGTCCACTTCGTCCACTTCTTCCACTTCGTCGACGTCATCCACTTCGTCCACTTTGTGCCCTTCGTCCACTTCGTCCACTTCGTCAACTTCTTCCACTTCATCCACTTCCTCTACTTCGTCCACGTCGTCAACTTTGTCAACTTCATCCACTTCGTCCACATCGTCCTCTTCGTCCACTTCGTCAACTTCGTCCACTTCGTCCATTTCGTCCACTTCCTCAACATCGTCCATTTCGTCCACTTCATTCACTTCCTCCACTTCATCCACTTCGTCAACTTCGTCTACTTCATCCATTTCGTCCACTTCGTCACGTTCGTCCACTTCCTCTACTTCCTCCACCTTGTCAACTTCATCAAGTTCGTCCCCTTCGTCCACTTCCTCTTCACTTCCTCCACTTCGTCCACTACGTCCACTTCCTCCATTTCCACCACTTCCTCCACTTACTCCACTTCTTCCATTTCGTTCACTTCCTCCACTTCCTCTTCACTTCCCCGACTTCGTCCACTAAGTCCACTTCGTCAATTTCGTCCACATCCTCCACTTCGTCCAATTCTTCCACTTCCTACAATTCGTCCACGTCCTCCACTTCCTCCAGTTCGTCCATTTCGTCAACTTTGTCCAATTCGTCCACCTTGTCAAGTTCGTCCACTTCCTCCACGTGCTCCACATCCTCCACTTCCTCAACATCGTCTGTTTCCTCCACTTTCTCCACTTCATTCACTTCCTCGCCTTCTTCCACTTCGTCCACTTTGTCCACTTCCTCCACTTCCTCCACTTCGTCAACTTCATCAACTTTGTCCACTTAGTCCATTTCGTCCACTTCGTCAAGTTCGTGCACATCCTCGACTTCCTCCACTTCGTCCACTTCGTCTACTTCCTCCACTTCCTCCACTTCCTCCACTTCCTCCACTTCCTCCACTTCCTCCACTTCCTCTACTTCGTCAATTTCGTCCACTTCCTCCACTTCCTCCACTTCGTCCACTTCCTCCACTCCGTGAACCTTCGTCCACTTCGTCCACTTCGTCCACTTCCACTTCGTCAAGTTCGTCCACTTCCTCCACATCCTCCAGCTCCTCCACTTTGTCCACTTCGTCTACTTCGTCCACTTCTTCCACTTCGTCGACTTTATCCAATTCGTCCACTTCGTGCTCTTCGTCCACTTCGTCAACTTCTTCCACTTCGTCCACGTCGTCAACTTTGTCAACTTCGTCAACTTCATCCACTACGTCCACATCGTCCACTTCGTCCTCTTCTCAACTTCGTCCACTTCGTCCATTTCGTCCACTTCCTCAACATCGTCCATTTCGTCCACTTCCTCCACTTCATTCACTCCCTCCACTTTGTCCACTTCGTCAACTTCGTACATTTCGTCCACTTCATCCTCTTCGTCCACTTCGTCAACTTCGTCCACTTCCTCCACTTCATTCACTTCCTCCACTTCGCCCACTTCGTCAACTTCGTCCATTCCGTCCACTTCGTCAAGTTCGTCTACTTCCTCCACTTTGTCCACTTCCTCCACTTCGTCCACTTCGTCAATTACATCCACTTCGTTACCTTGTCCACTTGCTCCACTTCGTCTAGTTCTTCCCCTTCCTCCACTTTGTCCACATGCTCCACTTCCTCCACTTCGTCAACTTCGTCCACTTCGTCCATTTCGTCCACTTCGTCAAGTTCGTCGACTTCCTCCACTTCCTCCACTTTGTCCACTTCCTCCACTTCGTCCACTTCCTTCATTTGCTCCACTTCGTCCACTTCGTCCATTTGTTTCACTTCCTCCACTTCGTCCACATCATCAAGTTCGTCCACTTCCTCCGCTTCATCGTCTTCGTCCACTTCTTCCGCTTCCCTCACTTCATCCACTTCGTCCACTTCGTCAAGTTCGTCCAATTCGTCCGCTTCGTCCACTTCATCCACTTCGTCAACTTCGTCCATTTCGTCGACTTCGTCAAGTTTGTCCACTTCCCCCACTTGCCCCACTTCCTCCACTTTGTCCACTTCGTCCACTTCGTCCACTTCTTGCACTTCGTCCACTTCGCCAACATCTTCCACTTCGTCCACTTCCTCCACTATTTCCACGTCCTCAACTTCGTCCTCTTCGTCCACTTCCTCTACTTCGTCCACTTCCTCTACTTCGTCTACTTCGTCCACTTCTTCCACTTCCTCCAGTTCATCCAATCTCCGACTTCCTCCACTTCGTCCACTCCTTCCACTTCCTCAACTTCGTCCAGTTCCTCCACTTCGTCCAGTTCCTCTACTTCGTCCACGTCGGCAACTTCGTCGACTTCATCCTGTTCGTCCACTTCATCGACTTCGTCCTCTTCGTCCACCTTGTCAACTTCTTCCTCTTCGTCTACTTTTTCAATTTCGTCCACTTCCTCCACTTCCTCAACATCGTCCACTTCATTCCACTTCCTCCACTTCCTCCACTTCCTCAACATCGTCCACTTCGTCCACTTCCTCGACTTCGTCAACTTCGTCAACATCGTCCATTTCGTCCACTTCCTCCACTTCATTCACTTCCTGCACTTCGTCCACTTCGTCAACTTCGTCCACTTCCTCCACTTAGTCCACTTCCTCCACTTCATTCACTTCCTCCATTTCCTCAACTTCGTCCACTTCCTCCACTTCCTCCACTTCGTCCACTACTTCCACTTCCTCCACTTCGTCCACTTTGTCCACTTCGTCCAGTTCTTCCACTTCCTCCACTTTGTCCACATTCTCCACTTCGTCCACTTCTTCCGCTTCCTCCACTTCATCGACGTCGTCAAGTTCGTCCACTTCATCCACTTCGTCAATTTCGTCCACTTCCTCCTCTTCCTCCACTTTGTCCTCTTCCTCCACTTCCTCCACTTCCGCCATTTCGTCAATTTCGTCCACTTCGTCCATTTCCTCCACTTCGTCCACTTCCTTCACTTCGTCAACTTCGTCCACTTTGTCCATTTCGTCAACTTTGTCAAGTTCGTCCACTTCCTCCACATCCTCCACTTCCTCCTGATTGTCTACTTCGTCCACTTCTTCCAATTCGTCGACTTCATTCACTTCGTCCACTTCATGCCATTCGTCCACTTCGTCCACTTCGTCAACTTCTTCCACTTCGTCCACTTCTTCCACTTTGTCCACGTCGTCAACTTCGTCAACTTCATCGACTTCGTCCACATCGTCCACTTCGTCCTCTTCGTCTACTTCGAAGACTTCGTCTAGTTTGTCCATTTCGTCCACTTCCTCAACATCGTCCATTTCGTCCACTTCGTCAACTTCGTCCACTTCGTCCATTTCGTCCACTTCGTCATGTTCGTCCACTTCCTCCACTTTGTCAACTTCGTCAAGTTCGTCCCCTTCGTCCACTTCCTCTCCACTTCCTTCACTTCGTCGACTTCTTCCACTTCGTCCACATCCCCCACTTCGTCCACTTCGTCAACTTCGTACACATCCTCCACTTCGTCCAGTTCTTCCACTTCCTACACTTCGTCCACGTCCTCCACTTCCTCCACTTCGTCCATTTCGTCAACTTCGTCCATTTCGTCCACCTCGTCAAGTTCGTCCACTTCCTCCACTTCCTCCACTTCCTCCACCTCCTCCACGTCCTCCAGATCCTCCAATTCCTCAACATCGTCCATTTCATCCACTTCGTTGACTTTATTCACTTCCTCCACTTCGTCAACTTTGTCCACTTCCTCCACTTTGTCAACTTCGTCCACTTCGTTCATTTCGTCCATTTCGTCCACTTCGTCAAGTTCGTGCACTTCCTCGACTTCCTCCACTTCCTCCACTTCGTCAACTTCGTCTACTTCCTCCAATTCCTCCACTTCCTCCACTTCCTCCACTTACTCCACCACTTCCATTTCGTCCACTTCCTCCACGTCGTCAATTTCGTCCACTTCCTCCACTTCGTCCACTTCGTCAACTTCGTCCATTTCATCCACTTCATCAAGTTCGTCCACTTCCTCCACATCCTCCACTTCCTCCACTCTGTCCACTTCGTCCACTTCTTCCACTTCGTCCACTTCATCCACTTCGTGCCCTTCGTCCACTTCGTCCACTTCGTCCACTTCGTCAACTTCTTCCACTTCACTTCCTCGACGTCGTCCACGTCGTCAACTTCGTCAACTTCATCCACATCGTCCACTTCGTCAACTTCGTCCACTTCGTCCACTTCGTCCATTTTGTCCACTTCCTCAACATCGTCCTTTTCATCCACTTCCTCCACTTCATTCACTTCCTCCACTTCGTCCACTTCGTCAACTTCGTCCATTTTGTCCACTTCATCCTCTTCGTCCACTTCGTCAACTTCGTCCACTTCCTCCACTTCATTCACTTCCTCAACTTCGTCCACTTCGTCAAGTTCGTCCACTTCCTCCATTTCCTCCACTTTGTCCACTTCCTCCACTTCCTCCACTTCTTGCACTTCCTCTACTTTGTCCACTTCCTCCACTTCGTCCAGTTCTTCCACTTCCTCCACTTTGTCCACTTCATCAACTTTGTCCATTTCGTCCTCTTCATCAAGTTTGTCCACTTCCTCCACTTCGTCCAGTTCGTCCACTTCCTCCACTTTGTCCACTTCCTCCACTTCCTTCATTTGCTCTACTTCGTCCACTTGTTCACTTCCTCCACTTCGTCCACTGCCTCCACTTCCTCCTCGTCATCAACTTCGTCCACTTCCTCCGCTTCGTCCTCTTCGTCGACTTCGTCCACTTCTTCCGCTTCCTCCACTTCATCCACTTCGTCCGCTTCGTCCACTTCATTCACTTCGTCAACTTCGTCCATTTCGTTGACTTAGTCAAGTTCGTCCACTTCCTTCACTTGCTCTACTTCCCCCACTTTGTCCACTTTGTCTACTTCTTCCACTTCGTCGACTTCGTGCACTTCGTCCACTTCGTCAATTTCTTCCACTTCGTCCACTTCCTCCACTTCTTCCACGTCGTCAACTTCGTCAACTTCATGCACTTCGTCCGCTTCCTCCAGTTCGTCTACTTCGTCCACTTCTTCCACTTACTCCAGTTCGTCCACTTATTCCACTTCCTCCACTTCGTCCACTCCTTCCACATCCTCCAGTTCGTCCAGTTCCTCCACTTCGTCTACGTCGTCAACTTCGTCCAATTCGTCCTCTTCATCCTTTTCGTCCACTTCGACAAGTTCGTCCACTTCATCCACCTCGTCAACTTCTTCCACTTTGTCTACTTCGACAATTTCGTCCACTTCCTCCATTTCCTCAACTTCGTCCACTTCCTCCACTTCCTCCTCTTCATTCCACTTCCTCCACTTCCTCCACTTCTTCCACTTCCTCCATTTCGTCCATTTCGTCCAATTCCTCCACTTCCTCAACATCGTCCATTTCGTCCACTTCCTCCAGTTCGTCAACTTCGTCCATTTCGTCCACTTCCTCCAGTTGGTCCACTTCCTCCACTTCGTTCACTTCCTCCATTTCCTCCACTTCGTCCACTTCCTCCACTTCGTCCACTTCTTCCACTTGCTCCACTTCGTCCACTTCGTCCACATCATCCATTCTTCAACTTTGTCAATTTCGTCCACTTCATCAAGTTCGTCCACTTCCTCCACTTCCTCCACTTTGTCCACTTCGTCCACTTCGTCGACTTCTTCCACTTCGTGAGCTTCGTCCACTTCGTGCACTTCGTCCACTTCGTCAACTTCTTCCACTTCGTCCACTTCCCACACTTCGTCCACGTCAACTTCGTCCACTTCATCTACTTCCTCAACTTCATCCTCTTCGTCCACTTCGTGCATTTTGTCCACTTCCTCCACTTCGTCCACTTCGTCATGTTCGTCCACTTCCTCCACTTTGTCCACTTCCTCCACTTCGTCCACTTCGTCAAGTTCGTCCACTTTGTCTACTTCCTCTACTTCCTCCACTTCCTCCACTTCCTCGACTTCCACCACCTCCTCAACTTCGTCAACTTCGTCCACTTCGACCACTTCGTCAACTTCGTCTGCTTCGTCGACTTCCTCCACTTCATCCTCTTCGTCCAATTCGTCAACCTCGTCCACTTCGACAACTTCGTCAAGTTCGTCCCCTTCGTCCACTTCCTCCACTTCGACAACTTCTTCCACTGCGTCCACTTCGTCAACATCGTACACTTCGTCCACTTCCTCAACATCGTCCGCTTCCTCCACTTCATTCACTTCCTGAACTCCTTCCACTTCGTCAACATTGTCCACTTTCTCCAACTTCGTCCATTTCGTCCACTTCATCCACTTCCTCCACTTCGTCAACTTCTTCGACTTCCTCCACTTCCTCCACTTTGTCCACTTCGTCCACTTCGACCACTTCCTCCACTTCGTCCACTTCTTCCACCTCGTCCGCTTCGTCGACTTCGTCCTCTTCGCCAATTCCTCCACTTCGTCGACTTCGACCACTTCTTCCACTTCCTCCAGTTCGTCCACTTCGTCAAGTTCGTCCACTTCCTCCAACTCGTCTACCTCATCCACTTTGTCAACTTCGTCCACTTGGTCCATTTCGTCCACATCCTCAAGTTCGTCCACATCGTCAACTTCCTCCGCTTCGTCCACTTCGTCCACGTCGTCAACTTGGTCAACTTCGTCAACTTCATCCATTTCTTCCACTTCGGCCACTTCCTCCACTTCCTCCACCTCCTCCACTACCTCCAGTTGGTCCACTTCATCCACTTCGTCCACTTCCTCCATTTCGTCCACATCGTCTACTTCCTCCACTTCCCCCACTTCGTCAAAATCGTCAAGTTCGTCAACTTCATACACTTCCTCACTTCATCCACTGCCTCCACTTCCTCCACTTCGTCTACTTCCTCTACTTCGTCCACGTTGTCAACTTCGTCCACTTCCAACGCTTCGTCCACTTTGTCAACTTCGTCGACTTCGTCCAATTCGTCAAGTTCGTCCACTTCATCCATTCTTCAACTTCGTCAATTTCGTCCACTTCATCCACTTCCTCCACTTTGTCCACTTCGTCAACTTCTTCCACTTCGTCAGCTTCGTCCACTTCGTGCACTCTGTCCACTTAGTCAACTTCTTCCACTTCCTACACTTCGTCCATGTCGTCAACTTCATCCACTTCGTCTACTTCATCCTCTTCGTCCACTTAGTCCACTTTGTCCACTTCCTCCACTTGGTCCATTACGTCCACTTCGTCCTCTTCGTGCACTTCATCCACTTCCTCCACTTCCTCCACTTCGTCCACTTCGTGATGTTCGTCCACTTCCTCTACTTCCTCCACTTCCTCCACTTCGCCCACTTCGTCTACTTCCTCCACTTCCTCCACATCCTCCACTTCCTCCACTTCCTCCACTTCCTCCACTTCGCCCACGTCGTCTACTTCCTCCACTTCCTCCACTTCATCCACTTCGTCCACTTTGTCAAGTTCGTCCACTTCCTCCACTTCGTCCACTTCCACGACTTCCACCACTTCCTCCACGTCCTCCACTTCGTCAACTTCGTCCATTACGTCCACTTCTTCCACTTCCTCCACTTCGTCCACTTCCTCCACGTTGTCAACTTCGTCCACTTCGTTCGCTTCGTCCACTTCGTCCTCTTCGTCCTCTTCGTCCGCTTTGTCCACTTCTTCCTCTTCTTCCACTTCATCCACTTCGTCCACTTCGTCAAGTTTTTCCACTTCGTCCACTTCATCCACTTCGTCAACTTCGTCCATTTCGTCCACTTCCTCCACTACCCTCACTTAGTGCACTTCTTCCACTTCGTCAACTTCGTCCACTTCCTCCACTTCGTCCACTTCATCAACTTCGTCCACTTCGTCACATTCGTCCACTTCTCAATTTCGTCAACTTCGTCAACTTCGTCACATTCGTCCACTTCCTCCACTTCGTCCAGTTCTTCCACCTCCACCACCTTGTCCAAATTCTCCACTTCCTCCACTTCCTCCACTTCCTCCACTTCATCAACTTCGTCCACTTCGTCGATTTCGTCCACTTCATCAAGTTCGTACACTTCCTCCCCACTTCCTCGACTTCGTCAAGTTTGTACACTTCTTCCACTTCCTCCACTTCGCCCACTTCCTCCACTTCCTCCACTTCGTCCAATTCCATCACTTGCTCAACCTCGTCCATTTCCTCTAGTTCCTCCACTTGATTCACTTCGTCCACTTCGTCAACTTTGTCCACTTCGTCCATTTCGTCCACTTCGTCAAGTTCATCCACTTCGTCCACTTCCTCCACTTTGTCCACTTCGTCCACTTCGACCACTTCCTCTAGTTCGTCCACTTTTTCCACTTAGTCCACATCGTCCGCTTCGTCCACTTCGTCCTCTTCGCCAATTCCTCCACTTCGTCGACTTTGACTACTTCTTCCACTTCCTCTAGTTCGTCCACTTCATCAAGTTCGTCCACTTCCTCCAATTCGTCCACCTCATCCACTTCGTCAACTTCGTCCACTTGGTCCATTTCGTCCAGATCGTCAACTTCCTCCACTTCGTCCACTTCATCCACTTTGTCCGCTTCGTCCACTTCGTCCACGTCGTCAACTTCATCAACTTCATCCACTTCGGCCACTTCCTCCACTTCCTCCACCTCCTCCACTACCTCCACCTGGTCCACTTCATCCACTTCGTCCACTTCCTCCATTTCGTCCACATCGTCCACTTCCTCCACTTCCCCCACTTCGTCAAATTCGTCAAGTTCGTCCACTTCCTCCACTTCATCCACTGCCTCCACTTCGTCATCTTCTTCTTCCACTTCGTCAACTTCGTCCACTTTGTCCAATTCGTCAACTTCATCCTCATCGTCCACTTCCTCCACATCCTCCACTTCCTCCACTTTGTCCACTTCGTCCACTTCTTCCACTTCGTCGACTTCATCCACTTCGTCCACTTCATGCCCTTCGTCCACTTTGTCCACTTCCTCAACTTCTTCCACTTGGTCCACTTCCTCCACTTTGTCCACCTCTTCAACTTCGTCAACATCGTCAACTTCATCCGCTTCGTCCACATCGTCCACTTCGTCCACTTCGTGCACTCTATCCACTTCGTGCACTCTGTCCACTTCGTCAACTTCTTCCACTTTGTCCACTTCCTACACTTCGTCCACGTCGTCAACTTCGTCCACTTCATCCACTTCGTCTACTTCATCCTCTTCGTCCACTTCGTCCACTTTGTCCACTTCCTCCACTTCCTCCACTTCCTCCACTTCGTCCATTACGTCCACTTCGTCCTCTTCGTGCACTTCGTCCACTTCCTCCACTTCGTCCACTTCGTGATGTTCGTCCACTTCCTCTACTTCCTCCACTTCCTCCACTTCCTCCACTTCGCCTACTTTGTCTACTTCCTCCACTTCCTCCACATCCTCCATTTCGTCCACTTCCTCCACTTCATCCACTTCGTCCACTTTGTCAAGTTCGTCCACTTCCTCTACTTCCTCCACTTTGTCCACTTCCTCGACTTCCACCACTTCCTCAACGTCCTCCACTTCGTCAACTTCGTCCACCTCGTCCACTTCGTCTTCTTCGTCCACTTCGTCCAATTCTTCCACTTCCTCCATTTTGTCCACATTCTCCACTTCTTCCACTTCGTCCATTTCGTCTATTTCGTCCACTTCATCAAATTCGTCCACTTCCTCTGCTTCCTCCACTTCGTCAAGTTTGTCCACTGCCTCCACTTCCTCCATTTCGTCCAATTCCTCCTCTTCCTCAACATCGTCCATTTCCTCCACTTCCTCCACTTCATTCACTTCCTCCACTTTGTCCACTTCGTCAAGTTCATCCACTTCCTGCACTTCCTCCACTTTGTCCATTTCGTCCACTTGGTCCACTTCCTCCACTTCCTCCACTTCGTCCACTTCTTCCACTTCCTCCACATCGTCCACTTCCTCCACGTTGTCAACTTCGTCCACTTCGTTCGCTTCGTCCACTTCGTCCTCTTCGTCCTCTTCGTCCACTTCGTCCACTTCTTCCTCTTCTTCCACTTCATCCACTTTGTCCACTTCGTCAAGTTCGTCCACTTCGTCCACTTCATCCACTTCGTCAACTTCGTCCACTTCGTGCATTTTGTCCACTTCCTCCACTACCCTCACTTAGTGCACTTCTTCCACTTCGTCAACTTCGTCCACTTCGTCCACTTCATCAACTTCGTCCGCTTCGTCCATTTCGTCCACTTCGTCCACGTTTTACACTTCGTCTACTTCCTCCATGTCGTCAAGTTGGTGCACTTCGTCCACTTCCTCTACTTCCTGCACCTCATCCACATCATTCACTTCCTTCACTTCGTCCATTTCTTCCGCTTTCATCACATCGTTTACTTCCTCCACTTCATCACTTCGTCCAGTTCGTTAACTTCGTCCACTTCATCAAGTTCGTGCACTTCATGAACTTCGTCCACATCTTCCACTTCCTCAACTTCGTTAACTTCGTGCGCTTCGTCCACTTCCTCCACTTCGTCCACTTCCTCCACTTCATTCTATTCATCCACTTCGCCCACTTCTTCATCTTCCTTCACTTCGTCCACTTCGACCAGTTCCTCCACTTCGTCCACTTGGTCAACTTCGTCCACTTGGTCAACTTCGTCAATTTCGTCATCTTCGTCCACTTCATCCACTTCGTCCATTTCCTCCACTTCCTCTTCTATGTCCACTTCGTCCACTTTGTCCAGTTCGTCACCTACGTCAACTCCGTGAACTTCCTTCACTTCCTCCACTACTTCCAATTCGTCCCCTATGTCCACTTCGTCGACTTCGTCCACTTCCTCCACTTTGTGAACTTCTTCCACATCGTCAACTTCCTCCACTTCCTCCACTTCGTCCACTTCCTCCATTTCCTCCACTTCATTCACTTCGTCCACTTCGCCCACTTCGTCATCTTCCTCCACTTCGTCCAGTTCCTCCACTTCGTCCACTTTGTCCACTTCGTCCACTTCGTCATCTTCGTCCACTTCATCCACTTCGTCCACTTCGTCAAGTTCGTCCACTTCGTCCATTTCCTCCACTTCCTCTACTTTGTCCACTTCGTCGACTTTGTCCATTTCGTAAACTTCGTCAACTCCGTCAACTTCCTTCACTTCCTCCACTTCGTCCACTACTTCCACTTCGTCCCCTATGTCCACTTCGTGGACTTTGTCCACTTCCTCCACTTCGTCAACTTCTTCCACATCGTCCACTTCCTCCACTTCCTCCACTTCCTCCACTTCCTCCACTTCGTCCACTTCCTCCATTTCCTCCACTTCATTCACTTCGTCCACTTCGCCCACTTCTTCATCTTCCTTCACTTCGTCCAGTTCCTCCACTTCGTCCACTTCGTCCACTTCGTCATCTTCGTCCACTTCGTCCACTTCATCGACTTCGTCCACTTCCTCTAGTTCGTCCACTTCGTCCATTTCCTCCACTTCGTCAAGTTCGTCCACTTCGTCAACTCCGTCAACTTCTTTCACTTCCTCCACTTCGTCCACTTCTTCCACTTCGTCCACTTCGTCCCCTTCGTCCACTTCCTCCACTTTGTCCTCTTTGTCCTCTTCGTCCACCTCTTCATCTTCTTCTTCCACTTCGTCCAATTCGTCCAATTCGTCAACTTCGTCAACTTCGTTCACTTTGTCAACTTCGTCCCCTTCGTCCACTTCCTGCACTTCTTCCACTTCGTCCATTTCGTCGACTTCCTCCACTTCCTGAACATCGTCCACTTCCTCAACTTCCTCCACTTCATTCACTTCCTCAACTTCTTCCACTTCGTCAACATCGTCCTCTTCCTCCACTTTGTCCACTTCATCCACTTCGTCCATTTCGACCACTTTGTCACTTTCGTCCACTTCGTCCACGTCGTCCACTTCTTCCACTTCCTACACTTCGTCCACTTCATCTACTTCCTCCACTTCGTCTACTTCGTCCTCTTCGTCCACTTCGTCCACTTCTTCCGCTTCCTCCACTTCATCAACTTCGTCCACTTCATCAAGTTCGTCCACTTCATCAACTTCATCCACTTCATCCACTTCGTTCATTTCGTCCACTTCGCAAGTTCGTCCACTACCTCCACTTCCTCTACTTTGTCCACTTCTTCCACTTCCTCCACTTCTACCACTTAGCCCACTTCGTCCACTTCCTCCACTTCGTCCACATCTTCCATTTTGTCCACTTCCTCCACTTCATCCACTTCGTCAAGTTCGTCCAGTTCGTGCACGTCCTCGACTTCCACCACTTCCTCCACTTCCTCCACTTCGTGAACTTCGTCAATTTCATCTACTTCATCAACTTCCTCCACTTCCTCCACTTCCTCCACTTTCTCCACTTCGTCCTCTTCGTCCACCTCTTCATCTTCTTCTTCCACTTCGTCCAATTCGTCCAATTCGTCAACTTCGTCCACTTCGCCAACTTCGTCCACTTCGTCAACTTCGTCCCCTTCGTCCACTTCGTCGACTTCCTGCACTTCTTCCACTACGTCTACTTCGTCAATTTCGTCGACTTCCTCCACTTCCTCAACATCGTCCACTTCCTCAACTTCCTCCACTTCATTCACTTCCTTAACTTCTTCCACTTCGTCAACATCGTCCTCTTCCTCCACTTCCTCCACTTCATCCACTTCGTCAAGTTCGTCCATTTCGTCAACTTCGTGAAGTTCGTCCGCTTCCTCCACTTCCACTTTGTCCACTTCGTTCACTTCTTCCACTTCGTCAACTTCATCCACTTTGTCCACTTAGTCACCTTCGTGCACTTCAACCAATTCGTCCACTTCGACCACTTCGTCCATTTCGTCCACTTCGTCCACCTCGTCAACTTCTTCCACTTCGTCAATTTCGTCCACTACCTCCACTTCGTCCACGTCGTCAACCTCGTCCACTTCATGCACTTCGTCCACTTCCTCCACTTCCTCGACTTCGTCCATTTAGTGCACTTCGTCCTCTTCATCCGCTTCGTCCACTTCCTCCACTTCGTCCACTTCCTCCACCTTGTCCACTTCGTCCACTTCGTCATGTTTGACCACTTCGTGCAATTCCTCTACTTCCTGCACTTCCACCACTTCGTCCACATCCTCCATTTCGTCCACTTCCTCCACTTCATCCACCTCGTCCACGTCGTCAAGTTCGTCCAGTTCGTGCACTTCCTCTACTTCCTCCACTTCCTCCACTTCCTCCACTTCGTCCACTTCCTCCACTTCGTCCACTTCCTCCACTTCGTCCATTTCCTCGTCTTCCACCACTTCCTCCACTTCCTCCACTTCGTCCACCTCCTCCATTTCGTCAACTTGCTCCACTTCGTCAACTTCACCTACTTCGTCAAGTTCGTCCAGTTCCTTAACTTCGTCTACTTCGTCCACTTCGTGAACTTCGTCTATTTCGTCCACTTCATCCACTTCCTCCACTTCGTCCACTTCGTCAATTTCGTCTACTTCGTCAGCTTCCTCCACTTCATCCACTTCCTCCACTTTGTCCACATCGTCGTCTTCGTCCACCTCTTCATCTTCTTCTTCCACTTCGTCCAATTCGTCAACTTCGTCACTTCGTCCACATCGTCAACTTCGTCGGCTTCGTAAACTTCGTCCCCTTCGTCCACTTCGTCCCCTTCGTCCACTTCGTCCACTTCCTGCACTTCTTCCACTTCGTCCACTTCGTCAATTTCGTCGACTTCCTCCACTTCCTCAACATCGTCCACTTCCTCAACTTCTTCCACTTCATTCACTTCCTCAACTTCTTCCACTTCGTCAACATCGTCCTCTTCCTCCACTTCATCCACCTCGTCAACTTCGTCCATTTCGTCCACTTCGTCAACTTCGTCCACTTCCTCCACTTCCTCCACTACCTCCACTTTGTCCACTTCATCCACTTTGTCCACTTCTTCCAATTCGTCAACTTCATCCACTTCGTCCACTTTTTCCCCTTCGTGCACTTCGACTACTTCATCCACTTCGACCACTTCGTCCATCTCGTCCACTTCGTCCACTTCGTCAACTTCTTCCACTTCGTCAATTTCGTCAACTTCATCCACTTTGTCCACTTCATCCACTTCTTCCACTTCATCCACTTCTTCCACTTCCTCCACTTCCTCCACTTCCTCCACTTCGTCCATTTCGTCCACTTCGTCCTCTTCATCCACTTCGTCCACTTCGTGATGTTCGTCTACTTCGTCCACTTCCTCTACTTCCTCCACTTCCACAACTTTGCCCACTTCGTCCACTTCCTCCACATCTTCCATTTCGTCCACTTCCTCCACTTCATCCACTTCGTCCACTTCGTCAACTTCTTCAAGTTCGTCCGCTTACTCTACTTCCTCCACTTCCTCCACTTCGTCAACTTCGTCGACTTCATCCGCTTCGTCAATTTCGTCTACTTCGTCAGCTTCCTCCGCTTCGTCCACTTCCTCCACTTTGTCCACTTCGTCCTCTTTGTCCACCTCTTCATCCTCTTCTTCCCCTTCGTCCAATTCGTCCAATTCGTCAACTTCGTCCCCTTCGTCCGCTTCTTCCACTTCGTCAATTTCGTCGACTTCCTCCACTTCCACAACATCGTGCACTTCCTCGACTTTGTCCACTTCATTCACTTCCTCAACTTCTTCCACTTCGTCAACATCGTCCTCTTCCTCCACCTCCTCCACTTCATCCACTTCGTCAAGTTAGTCCATTTCGTCCACTTCGTCAAGTTCGTCCACCTCCTCCACTTCCTCCACTACCTCCACTTGTCCACTTCGTCCACTTCTTCCACTTCGTCAACTTCTTCCACATCGTCCACCGCGTCCACTTCGTCAACTTCTTCCACTTCGTCAATTGCGTCCACTTCGTCCACGTCGCGAACTTCGTCCTCTTCGTCCACTTCCTCCACTTTGTCCACTTCCTCCACTTCCTCAACTTCGTCATGTTCGTCCATTTCGTCCACTTCCTCCACTTCCTCCACTTCGTCCACGTCCTCCACTTCGTCCACTTCCTCCATTTCGTCCACTTCCTTCATTTTGTCAACTTCCTCCACTTCGTCAACTTCGCCCACTACGTCAACTTCGTCCAGTTCGTTCACTTCGGCCACTTCGTCTACTTCGTCCACTTCCTGCACTTCCTCCATTTCGTCTAATTACTCCACTTCCTCAACATCGTCCATTTCCTCCACTTCCTCCACTTCGTCCACTTCGTCGATTTCGTCCACTTCGTCTACTTTGTCAATTTCCTCTACTTCGTCAACTTCCTCCACTTCGTTCACTTCTTCCACTTCCTCCACTTCGTTCAGTTCCTCCATTTCGTCCACTTCCTCCACTTCCTCCACTTCGTCCATTTCGTCCTCTTCATCCACTCCCTCCACTTCCTCCACTTCGTCAAGTTCGTCCACTTCCTTCACTTCCTCCACTACATCCACTTTTTCCACTTCGTCCACTTCTTCCACTTCGTCAACTTCCTCCACTTCGTCCCCTTCGTGCACTTCGACCACTTCTTCCACTTCGACCACTTCCTCCACTACATCCACTTTTTCCACGTCGTCAACTTCTTCCACTTCGTCAATTTCGTCCACTTCCTCCACTTCGTCAACTTCGTCAACTTCCTCCACTTCGTCCACTTCCTCCACTTCCTCCACTTCCTCCACTTCGTCATCTTCGTCCACTTCCTCCACTTCCTCAACTTCGTCCACTTCATCCACTTCGTCCACTTCCTCCATTTCGTCCACTTCCTCCACTTCCTCCATTTCGTCAACTTCCTCCACTTCGTCAACTTTGCCCACATCGTCAACTTCGTCCAGTTCGTTAACTTCGTCTACTTCGTCCACTTCGTTAACTTCGTCTACTTCCTCCACTTCCTCCACTTCCTCCAATTCCTCCATTTCCTCCCATTCCTCCACTTCCTCAACATCGTCCATTTCCTCCACTTCTTCCACTTCATTCATAACCTCCACTTCGTCAACTTCGTCCACTTCCTCCACTTTCTCCATTTCCTCCAATTCATTCACTTCCTCAACATCGTCCATTTTCTCCACTTCCTCCACTTCAATCACATCCTCCACTTCGTCCACTTCGGCAACTTCGTCCACTTCGTGGATTTCGTCCACTTCGTCTACTTTGTCAATTTCCACGACTTCGTCAACTTCCTCCACTTCGTCCACTTCTTCCACTTCCTCCACTTCGTTCACTTCCTTCTTTCGTCCACTTCCTCCACTTCGTCCTCTTCATCCACTTAGTCCACTTCCTACACTTCGTCCTCTTCGTCATTTTCGTCCAGTTCGTCCGCTTCCTCTACTTCCTCCACTTCCACCACTTCGCCCACTTCGTCCACTTCCTCCACTTCGTCCACATCCTCCATTTCGTCCACTTCCTGCACTTGATCCACTTCGTCCACTTCGTTAAGTTTGTCCAGTTCGTCCACTTCCTCTACTTCCTCCACTTTGTCCACTTCCTCCACTTCGTCCACTACCTCGACTTCCACCACTTCCTCCACTTCCTTCACTTCGTCCACTTCCTCCATTTCGTCAACTTCCTCCACTTCGTCAATTCCGCCCGCTTCGTCAAGTTCGTCCAGTTCGTTAACTTAGTCTACTTCGTGCACTTCCTCAACTTCGTCTATTTCGTCCACCTCCTCCACTTCGTCAACTTCGTCCACTTCGTCAATTTCGTCTACTTCGTCAGCTTCCTCCACTTCGTCCACTTCGTCCACTTCCTCCAATTTGTCCACTTCGTCCCCTTCGTCCACCTCTTCATCTTCTTTTTCCACTTCGTCCAATTCGTCCAATTCGTGAACTTCGTCAACTTCGTCAACTTCGTCCACTTCGTCAACTTCGTCCACTCTGTCAACTTCGTCAACTTCGTCCCCTTCTTCCACTTTGTCCACTTCCTACACTTCTTCCACTTCGACCACTTCGTCAATCTCGTCGACTTCCTCCACTCCCTCAACATCGTCCACTTCCTCAACTTCCTCCACTTCATTCAGTTTCTCAACTTCTTCTTCTTCGTCAACATCGTCCTCTTCCTCCAGTTCCTGACTTCGTCCATTTCGCCCACTTCCTCCACTTCGTCCACTTCCTCCACCTTCTCCACTTCGTCCACTTCGTCATGTTCGACCACTTCGTCCAATTCCTCTACTTCCTCCACTTCCAGCACTTCGCCCACTTCCTCCACTTCCTCCACTTCGTCCACATCCTCTATTTCGTCCACTTCCTCCACTTCGTCAAGTTCGTCCAGTTCGTCCACTTCCTCTACTTCCTCCACTTCATCCACTTCCTCCACTTCGTCCATTTCCTCGACTTCCACCACTTCGTCCACTTCCTTCACTTCGTCCACTTCCTCCATTTCGTCAACTTCCTCCACTTCGTCAATTTCGCCCACTTCGTCAAGGTCGACCAGTTCCTTAACTTAGTCTACTTCGTCCACTTCCTCAACTTCGTCTATTTCGTCCACTTCCTCCACTTCGTCCACTTCCTCCACTTCGTCAACTTCGTCCACTTCGTTAATTTCGTCTACTTCGTCAGCTTCCTCCACTTCCTCCACTTCATCCACATCCTCCACTTTGTCCACTTCATCCTCTTCGTCCACCTCTTCATCTTCTTCTTCCACTTCGTCCAATTCGTCCAATTCGTCAACTTCGTCCACTTCGTCACCTTCGCTAACTTCGTCCCCTTCGTCCCCTTCGTCCACTTCCTGCACCTCTTCCACTTCGTCCACATCGTAAACTTCGTCGACTTCCTCCACTTCCTCAACATAGTCCACTTCCTCAACTTCTTCCACTTCATTCACTTCCTCAACTTCTTCCATTTCGTCAACCTCGTCCTCTTCCTCCACTTCATCCACTTGGTCAACTTCGTCCATTTCGTCCACTTCGTCAAGTTCGTCCCCTTCCTCCACTTCCTCCACTACCTGCACTTTGTCCACTTCCTCCACTTCGTCCACTTCGTCAACTTCGTCAACTTCCTCCACTTCGTCAACTTCCTCCACTTCGTCAACTTCCTCCACTTCGTCAACTTCATCCACTTCGTCCACTTCCTCCACTTCCTCAACTTCATCCACTTCATTCACTTCGTCGACTTCTTCCATTTCGTCAATTTCCTCCATTTCGTCAACTTTGCCCACTTCGTCAACTTTGTCCAGTTCGTTAACTTCGTCTACTTCGTCCATTTGTCAACTTCGTCTACTTCGTCCACTACCTCCACTTCGTCGACTTCCTCCACTTCCTCCATTTCGTCCACTTCCTCCACTTCCTCAATTTCATCAACTTCCTCTACTTCGTCAACTTTGCCCACTTCGTCAACTTCGTCCAGTTCGTTAACTTCGTCCACTTCGTCCACTTCCTCCACTTCCTCCACTTTCTCCACTTCCTCCACTTCCTCCACTTCCTCCATTTCCTCCAATTCCTCCACTTCCTCAACATCGTCCATTTCCTCCACTTCCTCCACTTCATTCACTTCCTCCACTTCATCCACATCTTCAACTTCGTCCACTTCGTCAATTTCATCTACTTCGTCAACTTCCTCCACTTTGTCCACTTCTTCCACTTCCTCCACTTCGTTCACTTCCTCCATTTCGTCTACTTCGTCAACATCATCCACTTCTTCCTCTTCGTCCACTTCGTCCACCTTGTCCACTTCTATCACTTCAACCACTTCGTCAAGTTCATCTACTTCATCTGCTACCTCTACTTCCTCCACTTCCTCCACTTCCTCCACTTCCTTCACTTCCTCCACTTCCTCCACTTCCTCCACTTCGTCCACTTCCTCCACTTCGTCCTCTTTGTCCACTTCGTCCACTTCCTCCACTTCGTCCACTTCGTCAATCTCGTCCACTTCGTCTCCTTCGTCCACTTCATCTACTTCGTCCCGTTGATCGACTTCCTCCACTTTGTCCACATTCTCCACTTCCTCCACTTCGTCCACTTCCTCTACTTCCTCCACTTCGTAAACTTCGTCCACTTCCTCCACTTCCTCCATTTCGTCCAATTCCTCCACTTCCTCAACATCGTCCATTTCCTCCACTTCCTCCACTTCCTCCACTTCGTCAACTTCATCCACTTTGTGCACTTCCTCCATTTCGTCCACTTCCTCCACTTCCTCCACTTCCTCAACTTCCTCCACTTCGTCCACTTCGCCCACTTCGTCCACTTCATTAACTTCGTCTACTTCGTCCACTTCGTCAACTTCGTCTACTTCGTCTACTTCGTCAACTTCCTCCACTTCCTCCACTTCGTCCACTTCGTCCACTTCGTCCACTTCCTTCATTTTGTCTAATTCCTCCACTTCCTCAACATCGTCCATTTCCTCCACTTCCTCCACTTCATTCACTTCCTTCACTTCGTCTACCTCGTCAACTTCGTCCACTTCGTCCTCTTCGTCCAGTTCGTCCACTTCGTCCACTTCATCCACTTCGTCCACTTAATCCACTTCGTCCACTTTCTCCATTGCGTCTACTTCCTCCACTTCGTCAAATTCTTCCACTTCCTCCACTTTGTCCACATTCTCCACTTCCTCCACTTCGTCCACTTTGTCAACTTCGTCAGCGTCGTCTATTTCGTCCACTTCATCAAGTTCATCCACTTCCTCTACTTCCTCCACTTCGTCATGTTCGTTCACTTCCTCCACTTCGTCCATTTCGTCCACTTCCTTCACTTCCTCCATTTCGTCCAATTCCTCCACTTCCTCAACATCGTCCATTTCCTCCATTTCCTCCACTTCCTCCACTTCTTCCTCCTCGTCCACTTCGTCAACTTCGTCTACTTCGTCCACTTCCTTCACTTCCTCCACTTCGTCTACTTCCTCCATTTCGCCCAATTCCTCCACTTCCTCAACATCGTCCATTTCCTCCACTTCATTGACTTTCTCCACTTCGTCCACTTAGCCAACTTCATCCACTTCGTCCACTTCGTCAACATCCTCTACTTCGTCAACTTCGTCCTCTTCTTCCACTTCCTCCACTTCGTTCACTTTCTGTACTTCTTCCACTTCGTCAACTTCCTCCACTTCGTCCACTTCTTCCTCTTCGTCCACTTCGTCCACATCGTCAAGTTCGTCCACTTCATCAAGTTCGTCCACTTCGTCTACTTTCTCTACTTCCTCCACTTCCTGCACTTCGTCCACATTCTTTACTTCCTCCACTTCCTCCACTTCCTCCACTTCCTCCACTTCGTCAACTTCCTCTACTTCGTCTACTTCGTCCATTTGTCAACTTCGTCTACTTCGTCCACTACCTCCACTTCGTCGACTTCCTCCACTTCCTCCATTTCGTCCACTTCCTCTACTTCCTCCATTTCGTCAACTTCCTCTACTTTGTCAACTTTGCCCACTTCGTCAACTTCGTCCAGTTCGTTAACTTCGTCCACTTCGTCAACTTCGTCTACTTCGTCCACTTCCTCCACTTTCTCCACTTCCTCCACTTCCTCCACTTCCTCCACTTCTTCCATTTCCTCCAATTCCTCCACTTCCTCCACTTCCTCCACTTCCTCCATTTCCTCCAATTCCTCCACTTCCTCAACATCGTCCATTTCCTCCACTTCCTCCACTTCATTCACTTCCTCCACTTCATCCACATCTTCAACTTCGTCCACTTCGTCAATTTCGTCTACTTCGTCAACTTCCTCCACTTTGTCCACTTCTTCCACTTCCTCCACTTCGTTCACTTACTCCATTTCGTCTACTTCGTCAACATCGTCCACTTCTTCCTCATCGTCCACTTCGTCCACCTTGTCCACTTCTGTCACTTCAACCACTTCGTCAAGTTCATCTACTTCATCTACTACCTCTACTTCCTCCACTTCGTCCACTTCCTCCACTTCCTTCACTTCGTCCACTTCCTCCACTTCCTCCACTTCGTCCACTTCCTCCACTTCGTCCTCTTTGTCCACTTCGTCCACTTCCTCCACTTCGTCCACTTCGTCAATTTCGTCCACTTCGTCTCCTTCGTCCACTTCATCTACTTCGTCCAGTTGATCGACTTCCTCCACTTTGCCACATTCTCCACTTCCTCCACTTCGTCCACTTCCTCTACTTCCTCCACTTCGTAAAGTTCGCCCACTTCCTCCACTTCCTCCATTTCGTCCAATTCCTCCACTTCCTCAACATCGTCCATTTCCTCCACTTCCTCCACTTCCTCCACTTTGTGCACTTCCTCCATTTCGTCCACTTCCTCCACTTCCTCCACTTCCTCAACTTCCTCCACTTCGTCCACTTCGCCCACTTCGTCCACTTCATTAACTTCGTCTACTTCGTCCACTTCGTCAACTTCGTCTACTTCGTCAACTTCCTCCACTTCCTCCACTTCCTCCACTTCGTCCACTTCGTCCACTTCGTCCACTTCCTTCATTTTGTCTAATTCCTCCACTTCCTCAACATCGTCCATTTCCTCCACTTCCTCCACTTCATTCACTTCCTTCACTTCGTCTACCTCGTCAACTTCGTCCACTTCGTCCTCTTCGTCCAGTTCGTCCACTTCGTCCACTTCATCCACTTCGTCCACTTAATCCACTTCGTCCACTTTCTCCATTGCGTCTACTTCCTCCACTTCGTCAAATTCTTCCACTTCCTCCACTTTGTCCACATTCTCCACTTCCTCCACTTCGTCCACTTCGTGAACTTCGTCAGCGTCGTCTATTTCGTCCACTTCATCAAGTTCATCCACTTCCTCTACTTCCTCCACTTCGTCAAGTTCGTTCACTTCCTCCACTTCGTCCATTTCGTCCACTTCCTTCACTTCCTCCATTTCGTCCAATTCCTCCACTTCCTCAACATCGTCCATTTCCTCCATTTCCTCTACTTCCTCCACTTCGTCCACTTCTTCCTCCTCGTCCACTTCGTCAACTTCGTCTACTTCGTCCACTTCCTTCACTTCCTCCACTTCGTCTACTTCCTCCATTTCGCCCAATTCCTCCACTTCCTCAACATCGTCCATTTCCTCCACTTCATTGACTTTCTCCACTTCGTCCACTTAGCCAACTTCATCCACTTCGTCCACTTCGTCAACATCCTCTACTTCGTCAACTTCGTCCTCTTCTTCCACTTCCTCCACTTCGTTCACTTTCTGTACTTCTTCCACTTCGTCAACTTCCTCCACTTCGTCCACTTCTTCCTCTTCGTCCACTTCGTCCACATCGTCAAGTTCGTCCACTTCATCAAGTTCGTCCACTTCGTCTACTTTCTCTACTTCCTCCACTTCCTGCACTTCGTCCACATTCTTTACTTCCTCCACTTCCTCCACTTCCTCCACTTCCTCCACTTCGTCAACTTCCTCTACTTCGTCTACTTCGTCCATTTGTCAACTTCGTCTACTTCGTCCACTACCTCCACTTCGTCGACTTCCTCCACTTCCTCCATTTCGTCCACTTCCTCTACTTCCTCCATTTCGTCAACTTCCTCTACTTTGTCAACTTTGCCCACTTCGTCAACTTCGTCCAGTTCGTTAACTTCGTCCACTTCGTCAACTTCGTCTACTTCGTCCACTTCCTCCACTTTCTCCACTTCCTCCACTTCCTCCACTTCCTCCACTTCTTCCATTTCCTCCAATTCCTCCACTTCCTCCACTTCCTCAACATCGTCCATTTCCTCCACTTCCTCCACTTCATTCACTTCCTCCACTTCATCCACATCTTCAACTTCGTCCACTTCGTCAATTTCGTCTACTTCGTCAACTTCCTCCACTTTGTCAACTTCTTCCACTTCCTCCACTTCGTTCACTTCCTCCATTTCGTCTACTTCTTCAACATCGTCCACTTCTTCCTCTTCGTCCACTTCGTCCACCTTGTCCACTTCTGTCACTTCAACCACTTCGTCAAGTTCATCTACTTCATCGACTTCCTCTACTTCCTCCACTTCCTCCACTTCCTTCACTTCCTCCACTTCCTCCACTTCCTCCACTTCGTCCACTTCCTCCACTTCGTCCTCTTTGTCCACTTCGTCCACTTCCTCCACTTCGTCCACTTCGGCAATTTCGTCCACTTCGTCTCCTTCGTCCACTTCATCTACTTCCTCCAGTTGATCGACTTCCTCCACTTTGTCCACATTCTCCACTTCCTCCACTTCGTCCACTTCCTCTACTTCCTCCACTTCGTAAACTTCGTCCACTTCCTCCACTTCCTCCATTTCCTCCAATTCCTCCACTTCCTCAACATCGTCCATTTCCTCCACTTCCTCCACTTCCTCCGCTTCGTCAACTTCATCCACTTTGTGCACTTCCTCCATTTCGTCCACTTCCTCCACTTCCTCCACTTCGTCAACTTCCTCCACTTCGTCAACTTCGCCCACTTCGTCAACTTCGTCCACTTCATTAACTTCGTCTACTTCGTCCACTTCGTCAACTTCGTCTACTTCGTCTACTTCGTCTACTTCGTCAACTTCCTCCACTTCCTCCACTTCGTCCACTTCCTCCACTTCGTCCACTTCCTTCATTTTGTCTAATTCCTCCACTTCCTCAACATCGTCCATTTCCTCCACTTCCTCCACTTCATTCACTTCCTTCACTTCGTCTACCTCGTCAACTTCGTCCACTTCAGCCTTTTCGTCCAGTTCGTCCACTCCGTCCACTTCGTCCACTTAATCCACTTCGTCCACTTCCTCCATTCCGTCTACTTCCTCCACTTCGTCAAATTCTTCCACTTCCTCCACTTTGTCCACATTCTCCACTTCCTCCACTTCGTCCACTTCGTCAACTTCGTCAGCGTCGTCTATTTTGTCCACTTCATCAAGTTCATCCACTTCCTCTACTTCCTCCACTTCGTCAAGTTCGTTCACTTCCTCCACTTCGTCCATTTCGTCCACTTCCTTCACTTCCTCCATTTCGTCCAATTCCTCCACTTCCTCAACATCGTCCATTTCCTTCATTTCCTCCACTTCCTCCACTTCGTCCACTTCTTCCTCCTCGTCTACTTCGTCAACTTCGTCCACTTCCTCCACTTCGTCCACTTCCTCCACTTCCTCCACTTCGTCAACTTCATCCACTTTGTCCACTTCCTCCATTTCGTTCACTTCCTCCACTTAGCCAACTTCCTCCACTTCGTCAACTTCGCCCACTTCGTCAACTTCCTCCAACTTCCTCCACTTCATTCACTTCGTCCGCTTCGTCTACTTCCTCTACTTCCTCCACTTCGTCTACTTCCTCCATTTCCTTGACTTCATCCACTTCCTTCACTTCGTCCACTTCCTCCAATTTGCCCACTTCCTCCACTTCTTCCACTTCATCCACATCCTCCACTTCCTCCACTTCGTCCACTTCGTCAATTTCGTCCGCTTCGTCTCCTTTGTCCACTTCGTCTCCTTCGTCCACTTCCTCTACTTCGCCCAGTTCTTCTACTTCCTCCACTTTGTCCACATTCTCCACTTCCTCCACTTCTTCCACTTCGTCAAGTTCATACACTTCCCCTACTTCCTCCACTTCCTCCACTTCGTCCACTTCCTTCACTTCCTCCATTTCGTCCAATTCCTCCACTTCCTCAACATCGTCCATTTCCTCCACTTCGTCCACTTCTTCCTCTTCGTCCACTTCGTCTACTTCGTCCACTTCCTCCACTTCGTCCACTTCGTCCACTTCCTCCACTTCCTCCACTTCCTCCATTTCCTCCACTTCCTCCATTTCGTCCAATTCCTCCACTTCCTCAACATTGTCCATTTCCTCCACTTCCTCCACTTCGTCAACTTCAACCACTTGGTCCACTTCCTCCATTTCGTCCACTTCCTTCACTTAGCCAACTTCCTCCACTTCGACAACTTCGCCCACTTCGTCAACTTCGTCAACTTCGTCCACTTCGTCAACTTCGTCCACTTCGTCAACTTCGTCTACTTCCTCCACTTCCTCCACTTCGTCAATTTCCTCCACTTCCTCCACTTCATTCACTTCCTTCACTTCGTCAACTTCGTCCACTTTGTCCACCTCTTCCTCTTCGTCCACTTCGTCCACTTCCATCACTTCATCCACTTCGTCAAGTGCGTCCGCTTCGTCTACTTCCTCTACTTCCTCCACTTTGTCCACTGCCTCCATTTCCTTCACTTCATCCACTTCCTCCACTTCGTCCACTTCCTCCACTTCCTCCACTTTGTCCACTTCTTCCACTTCCTCCACTTCGTCCATTTTGTCTCCTTCGCCCACTTCCTCCACTTCGTCTAGTTCTTCCACTTCCTCCACTTTGTCCATATTCTCCACTTCCTCCACTTCTTCCACTTCGTTAACTTCGTCTATTTCGTCCACTTCATCAAGTTCGTCCACTTCCTCTACTTCCTCCACTTCGTCAAGTTCGACCACTTCCTCCACTTCGTCGAGTTCCTCCACTGCCTCCATTTCATCCAATTCCTCCACTTCCTCCACATCGTCCATTTCCTCCACTTCGTCCGCTTCCTCCACTTCGTCCACTTCATCCACTTTGTCCACTCCCTCCATTTCCTCCACTTCCTCCACTTCGTCAACTTCCTCCACATCGTCAACTTCGAGCACTTCGTCAACTTCGTCCACTTCGTCAACTTCGTCTACTTCGTCCACTTCCTTCACTTCCTCCACTTAGTCCACTTCCTCCATTTCGCCCAATTCCTCCACTTCCTCAACATCGTCCATTTCCTCCACTTCATTGACTTTCTCCACTTCGTCCACTTAGTCAACTTCATCTACTTCGTCCACTTCGTCAACTTCCTCTACATCGTCAACTTCGTCCTCTTCTTCCACTTCCTCCACTTCGTTCACTTTCTCTACTTCTTCCACTTCGTCAACTTCCTCCACTTCGTCCACTTCTTCCTCTCCGTCCACTTCGTCCACTTCGTCAAGTTCGTCCACTTCATCAAGTTCGTCAACTTCGTCTACTTTCTCTACTTCCTCCACTTCCTGCACTTCGTCCACATTCTTTACTTCCTCCACTTCTTCCACTTCCTCCACTTCCTCCACTTCGTCAACTTCCTCTACTTCGTCAACTTCGTCCACTTCTTCCACTTCCTCCACTTCGTTCACTTTCTTCACTTCTTCCACTTCGTCAACTTCGTCCCCTTCGTCCACTTCTTTCTCTTTGTCCACTTCGTCAAGTTCGTCCATTTCGTCTACTTTCTCTACTTCTTCCACTTCCTCCA
The DNA here is from genome assembly GCA_034642375.1 of Vigna nakashimae. Lineage (NCBI taxonomy): Eukaryota > Viridiplantae > Streptophyta > Magnoliopsida > Fabales > Fabaceae > Vigna > Vigna nakashimae. Next base: position 35,612,832 of record CM067765.1, read on the forward strand.
CTTCGTCCACTTCGTCTACTTTCTCTACTTCCTCCACTTCTTCCACTTCCTCCACTTCGTTCATTTTCTCCACTTCTTCCACTTCGTCAACTTCGTCCACTTCCTTCACTTCATCCACTTCGTCAAGTGCGTCCACTTCGTCCAATTCCTCTACATCCTCAACATTGTCGATTTCCTCCACTTCGACCGCTTCGTCCACTTCCTCCATTTTGTCCACTTCATCCACTTTGTCCACTTCCTCCATTTCGTCCACTTCCTCCTCTTCGTCAACTTCCTCCACTTCGTCAACTTCGCCCACTTCGTCAAGTTCGTCCCCTTCGTCCACTTCGTCCACTTCGTCCACATCGTCCACTTCCTCCACTTCGTCCACATCGTCCACTTCCTCCACTTCATCAACTTCTTCCACTTCGTCATTTTCGTCCACTTCCTCCACTTCCTGAACATCAATTACTTCCTCCACTTAATTCACTTCTTGCACTTCTTCAACTTGTCAACTTCGTCCACTTCATCCACTTCGTTCACTTCGTGAACTTCGTCCACTTCGTCCACTTCGTCCATTAAGTCCACTTCATCAAGTTCGTCCACTTCCTCCACTTCCTCCACATTGTCCATTTCGTCCACTTCCTCCACTTCGTAAACTTCGTCAACTTCCTCCACTTCGTCCACTTCTTCCACTTCCTCCACTTCATCCACTTCCTCCACTTCCCCCACTTCGTCCACTTCTTCAACTTCGTCAACTTCGTCCAGTTCCTCCACTTCGTCCAGTTCTTACACTTTCTCCACTTCGTCCACATGCTCTACTTCCTCGACTTCGTCCATTTCGTCCACCTCGTCAAGTTCGTCCACTTCCTCCACTTCGTCCCCTTCCTCCACTTCCTCCACTTCCTCCACTTCGTCCACGTCCTTTACTTCCTCCACTTCGTCCCCTTCCTCTATTTCCTCCACTTCGTCAACTTCTTCCACGTCCTCCACTCTGTCCAGTTCCTCCACTTCCTCCACTTCGTCCACTTCGCCAACTTTGTCCACTTCGCCCACTTCGTCCACTTCCTCCACGTCGTGAAGTTCGTCCACTTCCTCTACTTCCTGCACTTCATCCACATCATTCACTTCCTCCACTTTGTCCACTTCTTCTGCTTTCTCCACATCGTCTACTTCCTCCACTTCATCACTTCGTCCACTTCGTCCAGTTCGTGCACTTCGTCCACTTCCTTCACTTCGTCAAGTTCGTCCACTTCATCTACTTCCTGCACTACGTCCACATCATTCACTTCCTCCACTTCGTCCACTTCTTCCGCTTTCTCCACATCGTCTACTTGCTCCACTTCATCACTTCGTCCACTTCGTCAACTTCGTGCACTTCGTTCACTTTGTCAACTTCGTCCACTTCCTCCACTTTGTCCAGTTCCTCCACTTCCTCCATTTCCTCCACTTCCTTCACTTCGTCCACTTCCCCCACTTCTTCATCTTCCTCCACTTCGTCCAGTTCCCCCACTTCGTCCACTTCGTTAACTTCGTCCACTTTGTCCACTTCGTCCACTTCGTCATCTTCGTCCACTTCGTCCAGTTCCTCCATTTCGTCCACTACCTCCGCTTCCTCCACTTCCTCCACTTCGTCCACTTCGTCCACTTCGTCCACTTCCTCCTCTTCGTCCACTTCCTCCACTTCGTCGTCTTCTTCCACTGCTTCATCTTCTTCTTCAACTTCGTCCAATGCATAGATATCGTGAAGTTCGAGCTCTTCATCCACTTTGTCAACTTCGTCCCCTTCGTCCGCTTCCTACACTTCCTCCACCTCGTAACCTTCTTCCGCTTCGTCAACTTCGTCCACTTCCTCCACTTTCCCAACATCATCCACTTCCTCCACTTCATTCTTGCACTTCTTCCACTTCGTCCACTTCCTCCACTTCTTCCACTTCCTCCACTTTGTCCACTTCGTACACTTCGTCAACTTCGTCAACTTCTTCCACGTTGTCGACTTCGTCCACTTCCTCCACTTCGTCCACTTCGTGCACTTCTTCAACTTCGTCCACTTCGTCAACTTCTTTCACTTCAACCACTTCGTCCACGTTGTCAACTTCGTCCACTTCGTCCTCTTCGTCCACTTCTTCCATTTCCTCCACTTCCTCCACTTCCTCCACTTCGTCAACTTCGTCCACTTCTTCCTCTTCATCCACTTTGTCCACTTCGTCCACTTCCATCACTTCATCCACTTCGTCCACTTCGTCCACTTCGTCATGTTCGTCCACTTCGTCCACTTCCTCCGCTTCCTCCACTTCCTCATTTTCATCCACTTCCTCCAGTTGCTCCACTTCGTCAACTTCGTCCACTTCCTCCACTTCGTCTACTTCGTCCACTTCCTTCACTTCCTCCACATCCTCCACTTCGTCCAATTCGTCCACTTCGTCAAGTTCGTCCCCTTCGTCCACTTCGTCAAGTTCTTCCATTACGTCCACTTCGTCCACATCGTCTACTTCCTCCACTTCATCAACTTCTTCCACTTTGTCATTTTCGTCCACTTCCAAAACATCAACCACTTCCTCCACTTAATTCACTTCCTGCACTTGTTCAACTTGTCAACTTCGTCCCCTTCGTCCACTTCATCCACTTTGTGAACTTCGTCCACTTCGTCCATTAAGTCCACTTCATCAAGTTCGTCCACTTACTCCACTTCCTCCACATTGTCCATTTCGTCCACTTCCTCCACTTCGTCAACTTCGTCAACTTCCTCCACTTGGTCCACTTTGTCCACTTCTTCCACTTCCTCCACTTCGTCCACTTCCTCCACTTCCCCCACTTCGTCCACTTCTTTAACTTCGTCCACTTCGTCAACTTCGTCAAGTTCCTCCACTTCGTCCAGTTCTTACACTTCCTCCACTTCGTCCACATCCTCTACTTCCTCCACTTCGTCTATTTCGTCCACCTCGTCAAGTTCGTCCACTTCCTCCACTTCCTCCACTTCGTCAAGTTTGTCCATTTCCTCCACTTCGTCCCCTTCCCCCACTTCCTCCACTTCCTCCACTTCCTCCACTTCCTTTACTTCCTCCACTTCGTCCCCTTCCTCTATTTCCTCCACTTCGTCAAGTTCTTCCACTTCCTCCCCTTCGTCCACATCGCCAACTTCGTCTACTTCGTCCACTTCGTCAACTTCTTCCACCTCCTCCACTCTGTCCAGTTCCTCCACTTCGTCCACTTCGTCAACTTTGTCCACTTCGTCCACTTCCTCCACGTCGTCAAGTTCGTCCACTTCCTCTACTTCCTGCACTTCGTCCACATCATTCACTTCCTCCACTTCTTCCGCTTTCTCCACATCGTCTATTTCCTCCACTTCATCACTTCATCACTTCGTCCACTTCATCACTTCGTCCACTTTTTCCACTTCGTCCACTTCCTCCACTTCGTCCACTTCCTCCACTTCGTCCACTTCCTCCATTTCCTCCACTTCCTTCACTTCGTCCACTTCCCCCACTTCTTCATCTTCCTCCACTTCGTCCAGTTCCCCCACTTCGTCCACTTCGTTAACTTCGTCCACTTCGTCCACTTCGTTAACTTCGTCCACTTCGTCCACTTCGTTAACTTCGTCCACTTCATCCACTTCGTTAACTTCGTCCACTTTGTCCACTTCATCCACTTCGTCATCTTCGTCAACTTCATCCACTTCGTCCTCTTCGTCCACTTCCTCCACTTTGTCCACTTCGTCCACTTCTCCCACTTCCTCCACTTCGTCCACTTCTTCCACTTCCTCCACTTCGTCCACTCCGTCCACTTCCCCCACTTCGTCCAGTTCCTCCACGTCGTCAACTTCGTCCACTTCATCTTGTTCGTCCACTTCATCTACTTCGTCCTCTTCGTCCACTTTCACCACGTCCTCCACTTCATCCACTTCGTCCACTTCGTAAAGTTCGTCCGCTTCATCCACTTCTTCCACTTCGTCGACTTCTTCCACTTCGTCCTCTTCGTCCACCTCCTCCACTTCGTCCACTGCCTCCATTTCCTCTACTTCATCTATTTCGTCCTCTTTTTCCACTTCCTCCACTTCGTCTACTTCCTCCACTTCATCCACTTCGTCAACTTTGTCCACTTGGTCCATTTCGTCCACTTCATCAGGTTCGTCCACTTCCTCCACTTCGTCAAGTTCGTCCACTTCCTCCACTTCCTCCACTTCCTCCACTTCCTCCACTTCTTCCACTTCTTCCACTTCCTCCATTTCCTCCACTTCGTCCCCTTCCTCTATTTCCTCCACTTCGTCAACTTCTTCCACGTCGTCCACTCTGTCCAGTTCCTCCACTTCCTCCACTTCGTCCACTTCGTCAAATTTGTCCACTTCGCCCACTTCGTCCACTTCCTCCACTTCGTGAAGTTCGTCCACTTCCTCTACTTCCTCCACTTCATCCACTTCCTCCACTTCGTCCATTTCCTCGACTTCCACCACTTCGTCCACTTCCTTCACTTTGTCTACTTCCTCCATTTCGTCAACTTCCTCCACTTCGTCAATTTCGCCCACTTCGTCAAGGTCGACCAGTTCCTTAACTTAGTCTACTTCGTCCACTTCCTCAACGTCGTCTATTTCGTCCACTTCCTCCACTTCGTCAACTTCGTCCACTTCGTTAATTTCGTCTACTTCGTCAGCTTCCTCCACTTCCTCCACTTCATCCACATCCTCCACTTTGTCCACTTCATCCTCTTCGTCCACCTCTTCATCTTCTTCTTCCACTTCGTCCAATTCGTCCAATTCGTCAACTTCGTCCACTTCGTCACCTTCGTTAACTTCATCCCCTTCGTCCCCTTCGTCCACTTCGTCCACTTCCTGCACCTCTTCCACTTCGTCCACATCGTAAACTTCGTCGACTTCCTCCACTTCCTCAACATCGTCCACTTCCTCAACTTCTTCCACTTCATTCACTTCCTCAACTTCTTCCATTTCGTCAACCTCGTCCTCTTCCTCCACTTCATCCACTTCGTCAACTTCGTCCATTTCGTCCACTTCGTCAAGTTCGTCCCCTTCCTCCACTTCCTCCACTACCTGCACTTTGTCCACTTCCTCCACTTCGTCCACGTCGTCAACTTCGTCAACTTCCTCCGCTTCGTCCACTTCCTCCACTTCGTCAACTTCCTCCACTTCGTCATCTTCGTCCACTTCGTCCACTTCCTCCACTTCCTCAACTTCATCCACTTCATTCACTTCGTCCACTTCTTCCATTTCGTCAATTTCCTCCATTTCGTCAACTTTGCCCACTTCGTCAACTTTGTCCAGTTCGTTAACTTCGTCTACTTCGTCCATTTGTCAACTTCGTCTACTTCGTCTACTTCGTCCACTACCTCCACTTCGTCGACTTCCTCCACTTCCTCCATTTCGTCCACTTCCTCCACTTCCTCCATTTCATCAACTTCCTCTACTTCGTCAACTTTGCCCACTTCGTCAACTTCGTCCAGTTCGTTAACTTCGTCCACTTCGTCAACTTCGTCGACTTCGTCCACTTCCTCCACTTTCTCCACTTCCTCCACTTCCTCCACTTCCTCCATTTCCTCCAATTCCTCCACTTCCTCAACATCGTCCATTTCCTCCACTTCCTCCACTTCATTCACTTCCTCCACTTCATCCACATCTTCAACTTCGTCCACTTCGTCAATTTCGTCTACTTCGTCAACTTCCTCCACTTTGTCCACTTCTTCCACTTCCTCCACTTCGTTCACTTCCTCCATTTCGTCTACTTCGTCAACATCGTCCACTTCTTCCTCTTCGTCCACCTTGTCCACTTCTGTCACTTCAACCACTTCGTCAAGTTCATCTACTTCATCTACTACCTCTACTTCCTCCACTTCCTCCACTTCCTTCACTTCGTCCACTTCCTCCACTTCCTCCACTTCCTCCACTTCGTCCACTTCCTCCACTTCGTCCTCTTTGTCCACTTCGTCCACTACCTCCACTTCGTCCACTTCGTCAATTTCGTCCACTTCGTCTCCTTCGTCCACTTCATCTACTTCGTCCAGTTGATCGACTTCCTCCACTTTGTCCACATTCTCCACTTCCTCCACTTCGTCCACTTCCTCTACTTCCTCCACTTCGTAAACTTCGTCCACTTCCTCCACTTCCTCCATTTCGTCCAATTCCTCCACTTCCTCAACATCGTCCATTTCCTCCACTTCCTCCACTTCCTCCACTTCGTCAACTTCATCCACTTTGTGCACTTCCTCCATTTCGTCCACTTCCTCCACTTCCTCCACTTCCTCAACTTCCTCCACTTCGTCCACTTCGCCCACTTCGTCCACTTCATTAACTTCGTCCACTTCGTCAACTTCGTCTACTTCGTCAACTTCCTCCACTTCCTCCACTTCGTCCACTTCCTCCACTTCGTCCACTTCCTTCATTTTGTCTAATTCCTCCACTTCCTCAACATCGTCCATTTCCTCCACTTCCTCCACTTCATTCACTTCCTTCACTTCGTCTACCTCGTCAACTTCGTCCACTTCGTCCTCTTCGTCCAGTTCGTCCACTTCGTCCACTTCATCCACTTCGTCCACTTAATCCACTTCGTCCACTTTCTCCATTGCGTCTACTTCCTCCACTTCGTCAAATTCTTCCACTTCCTCCACTTTGTCCACATTCTCCACTTCCTCCACTTCGTCCACTTCGTGAACTTCATCAGCGTCGTCTATTTCGTCCACTTCATCAAGTTCATCCACTTCCTCTACTTCCTCCACTTCGTCAAGTTCGTTCACTTCCTCCACTTCGTCCATTTCGTCCACTTCCTTCACTTCCTCCATTTCGTCCAATTCCTCCACTTCCTCAACATCGTCCATTTCCTCCATTTCCTCCACTTCCTCCACTTCGTCCACTTCTTCCTCCTCGTCCACTTCGTCAACTTCGTCTACTTCGTCCACTTCCTTCACTTCCTCCACTTCGTCTACTTCCTCCATTTCGCCCAATTCCTCCACTTCCTCAACATCGTCCATTTCCTCCACTTCATTGACTTTCTCCACTTCGTCCACTTAGTCAACTTCATCCACTTCGTCCACTTCGTCAACTTCCTCTACTTCGTCAACTTCGTCCTCTTCTTCCACTTCCTCCACTTCGTTCACTTTCTCTACTTCTTCCACTTCGTCAACTTCCTCCACTTCGTCCACTTCTTCCTCTTCGTCCACTTCGTCCACATCGTCAAGTTCGTCCACTTCATCAAGTTCGTCCACTTCGTCTACTTTCTCTACTTCCTCCACTTCCTGCACTTCGTCCACATTCTTTACTTCCTCCACTTCTTCCACTTCCTCCACTTCCTCCACTTCCTCCACTTCGTCAACTTCCTCTATTTCGTCTACTTCGTCCATTTGTCAACTTCGTCTACTTCGTCCACTACCTCCACTTCGTCGACTTCCTCCACTTCCTCCATTTCGTCCACTTCCTCCACTTCCTCCATTTCGTCAACTTCCTCTACTTCGTCAACTTTGCCCACTTCGTCAACTTCGTCCAGTTCGTTAACTTCGTCCACTTCGTCAACTTCGTCTACTTCGTCCACTTCCTCCACTTTCTCCACTTCCTCCACTTCCTCCACTTCTTCCATTTCCTCCAATTCCTCCACTTCCTCCACTTCCTCAACATCGTCCATTTCCTCCACTTCCTCCACTTCATTCACTTCCTCCACTTCATCCACATCTTCAACTTCGTCCACTTCGTCAATTTCGTCTACTTCGTCAACTTCCTCCACTTTGTCAACTTCTTCCACTTCCTCCACTTCGTTCACTTCCTCCATTTCGTATACTTCGTCAACATCGTCCACTTCTTCCTCTTCGTCCACTTCGTCCACCTTGTCCACTTCTGTCACTTCAACCACTTCGTCAAGTTCATCTACTTCATCTACTTCCTCTACTTCCTCCACTTCCTCCACTTCCTTCACTTGCTCGACTTCCTCCACTTCCTCCACTTCGTCCACTTCCTCCACTTCGTCCTCTTTGTCCACTTCGTCCACTTCCTCCACTTCGTCCGCTTCGCCAATTTCGTCCACTTCGTCTCCTTCGTCCACTTCATCTACTTCCTCCAGTTGATCGACTTCCTCCACTTTGTCCACATTCTCCACTTCCTCCACTTCGTCCACTTCCTCTACTTCCTCCACTTCGTAAACTTCGTCCACTTCCTCCACTTCCTCCATTTCGTCCAATTCCTCCACTTCCTCAACATCGTCCATTTCCTCCACTTCCTCCACTTCCTCCACTTCGTCAACTTCATCCACTTTGTGCACTTCCTCCATTTCGTCCACTTCCTCCACTTCCTCCACTTCCTCAACTTCCTCCACTTCGTCAACTTCACCCACTTCGTCAACTTCGTCCACTTCATTAACTTCGTCTACTTCGTCCACTTCGTCAACTTCGTCTACTTCGTCTACTTCGTCAACTTCCTCCACTTCCTCCACTTCGTCCACTTCCTCCACTTCGTCCACTTCCTCCACTTCCTCCACTTCCTTCATTTTGTCTAATTCCTCCACTTCCTCAACATCGTCCATTTCCTCCACTTCCTCCACTTCATTCACTTCCTTCACTTCGTCTACCTCGTCAACTTCGTCCACTTCGTCCTTTTCGTCCAGTTCGTCCACTTCATCCACTTCATCCACTTCGTCCACTTAATCCACTTCGTCCACTTCCTCCATTCCGTCTACTTCCTCCACTTCGTCAAATTCTTCCACTTCCTCCACTTTGTCCACATTCTCCACTTCCTCCACTTCGTCCACTTCGTCAACTTCGTCAGCGTCGTCTATTTCGTCCACTTCATCAAGTTCATCCACTTCCTCTACTTCCTCCACTTCGTCAAGTTCGTTCACTTCCTCCACTTCGTCCACTTCGTCCACTTCCTTCACTTCCTCCATTTCGTCCAATTCCTCCACTTCCTCAACATCATCCATTTCCTCCATTTCCTCCACTTCCTCCACTTCGTCCACTTCTTCCTCCTCGTCCACTTCAGCAACTTCGTCTACTTCGTCCACTTCCTCCACTTCGTCCACTTCGTCCACTTCCTCCACTTCGTCAACTTCATCCACTTTGTCCACTTCCTCCATTTCGTCCACTTCCTCCACTTAGCCAACTTCCTCCACTTCGTCAACTTCGCCCACTTCGTCAACTTCGTCCACTTCGTCAACTTCCTCCAACTTCCTCCACTTCATTCACTTCGTCCGCTTCGTCTACTTCCTCTACTTCATCCACTTCGTCTACTTCCTCCATTTCCTTGACTTCATACACTTCCTTCACTTCGTCCACTTCCTCCAATTTGCCCACTTCCTCCACTTCTTCCAGTTCATCCACATCCTCCACTTCCTCCACTTCGTCCACTTCGTCAATTTCGTCTGCTTCGTCTCCTTTGTCCACTTCGTCTCCGTCGTCCAGTTCCTCTACTTCGCCCGGTTCTTCCACTTCCTCCACTTTGTCCACATTCTCCACTTCCTCCACTTCTTCCACTTCGTCAAGTTCATACACTTCCCCTACTTCCTCCACTTCCTCCACTTCGTCCACTTCCTTCACTTCCTCCATTTCGTCCAATTCCTCCACTTCCTCAACATCGTCCATTTCCTCCACTTCCTCCACTTCGTCCACTTCGTCCACTTCTTCCTCTTCGTCCACTTCGTCTACTTCGTCCACTTCCTCCACTTCGTCCACTTCGTCCACTTCCTCCATTTCCTCCACTTCCTCCATTTCGTCCAATTCCTCCACTTCCTCAACATTGTCCATTTCCTCCACTTCCTCTACTTCGTCAACTTCATCCACTTGGTCCACTTCCTCCATTTCGTCCACTTCCTTCACTTAGCCAACTTCCTCCACTTCGTCAACTTCGCCCACTTCGTCAACTTCGTCAACTTCGTCCACTTCGTCAACTTCGTCCATTTCGTCAACTTCGTCTACTTCCTCCACTTCCTCCACTTCGTCAATTTCCTCCACTTCCTCCACTTCATTCACTTCCTCCACTTCGTCAACTTCGTCCACTTTGTCCACCTCTTCCTCTTCGTCCACTTCGTCCACTTCCATCACTTCATCCACTTCGTCAAGTGCGTCCGCTTCGTCTACTTCCTCTACTTCCTCCACTGCCTCCATTTCCTTCACTTCATCCACTTCCTCCACTTCCTCCACTTCCTCCACTTTGTCCACTTCTTCCACTTCCTCCACTTCGTCCACTTCGTCAATTTCGTCCGCTTCGTTTCCTTTGTCCATTTCGTCTCCTTCGCCCACTTCCTCCACTTCGTCTAGTTCTTCCACTTCCTCCACTTTGTCCACATTCTCCACTTCCTCCACTTCTTCCACTTCGTTAACTTCGTCTATTTCGTCCACTTCATCAAGTTCGTCCACTTCCTCTACTTCCTCCACTTCGTCAAGTTCGTCCACTTCCTCCACTTCGTCGAGTTCCTCCACTGCCTCCATTTCATCCAATTCCTCCACTTCCTCCACATCGTCCATTTCCTCCACTTCGTCCGCTTCCTCCACTTCGTCCACTTCATCCACTTTGTCCACTCCCTCCATTTCCTCCACTTCCTCCACTTCCTCCACTTCGTCAACTTCCTCCACATCGTCAACTTCGAGCACTTCGTCAACTTCGTCCACTTCGTCCACTTCCTTCACTTCCTCCACTTAGTCCACTTCCTCCATTTCGCCCAATTCCTCCACTTCCTCAACATCGTCCATTTCCTCCACTTCATTGACTTTCTCCACTTCGTCCACTTAGTCAACTTCATCCACTTCGTCCACTTCGTCAACTTCCTCTACTTCGTCAACTTCGTCCTCTTCTTCCACTTCCTCCACTTCGTTCACTTTCTCTACTTCTTCCACTTCGTCAACTTCCTCCACTTCGTCCACTTCTTCCTCTTCGTCCACTTCGTCCACTTCGTCAAGTTCGTCCACTTCATCAAGTTCGTCCACTTCGTCTACTTTCTCTACTTCCTCCACTTCCTCCACTTCGTCAACTTCCTCTACTTCGTCAACTTCGTCCACTTCTTCCACTTCCTCCACTTCGTTCACTTTCTTCACTTCTTCCACTTCGTCAACTTCGTCCCCTTCGTCCACTTCTTTCTCTTTGTCCACTTCGTCAAGTTCGTCCATTTCGTCTACTTTCTCTACTTCTTCCACTTCCTCCACTTCGTCCACTTCGTCTACTTTCTCTACTTCCTCCACTTCTTCCACTTCCTCCACTTCGTTCATTTTCTCCACTTCTTCCACTTCGTCAACTTCGTCCACTTCCTTCACTTCATCCACTTCGTCAAGTGCGTCCACTTCGTCCAATTCCTCTACATCCTCAACATTGTCGATTTCCTCCACTTCGACCGCTTCGTCCACTTCCTCCATTTTGTCCACTTCATCCACTTTGTCCACTTCCTCCATTTCGTCCACTTCCTCCTCTTCGTCAACTTCCTCCACTTCGTCAACTTCGCCCACTTCGTCAAGTTCGTCCCCTTCGTCCACTTCGTCCACATCGTCCACTTCCTCCACTTCGTCCACATCGTCCACTTCCTCCACTTCATCAACTTCTTCCACTTCGTCATTTTCGTCCACTTCCTCCACTTCCTGAACATCAACCACTTCCTCCACTTAATTCACTTCTTGCACTTCTTCAACTTGTCAACTTCGTCCACTTCATCCACTTCGTGAACTTCGTCCACTTCGTCCATTAAGTCCAATTCATCAAGTTCGTCCACTTCCTCCACTTCCTCCACATTGTCCATTTCGTCCACTTCCTCCACTTCGTCAACTTCGTCAACTTCCTCCACTTCGCCCACTTCTTCCACTTCCTCCACTTCATCCACTTCCTCCACTTCCCCCACTTCGTCCACTTCTTCAACTTCGTCAACTTCGTCCAGTTCCTCCACTTCGTCCAGTTCTTACACTTCCTCCACTTCGTCCACATCCTCTACTTCCTCCACTTCGTCCATTTCGTCCACCTCGTCAAGTTCGTCCACTTCCTCCACTTCGTCAAGTTCGTCCACTTCCTCCACTTCGTCCCCTTCCTCCACTTCCTCCACTTCCTCCACTTCGTCCACGTCCTTTACTTCCTCCACTTCGTCCCCTTCCTCTATTTCCTCCACTTCGTCAACTTCTTCCACGTCCTCCACTCTGTCCAGTTCCTCCACTTCCTCCACTTCGTCCAGTTCGTCAACTTTGTCCACTTCGCCCACTTCGTCCACTTCCTCCACGTCGTGAAGTTCGTCCACTTCCTCTACTTCCTGCACTTCATCCACATCATTCACTTCCTCCACTTTGTCCACTTCTTCTGCTTTCTCCACATCGTCTACTTCCTCCACTTCATCACTTCGTCCACTTCGTCCAGTTCGTTAACTTCGTCCACTTCCTTCACTTCGTCAAGTTCGTCCACTTCCTCTACTTCCTGCACTACGTCCACATCATTCACTTCCTCCACTTCGTCCACTTCTTCCGCTTTCTCCACATCGTCTACTTGCTCCACTTCATCACTTCGTCCACTTCGTCAACTTCGTGCACTTCGTTCACTTCGTCAACTTCGTCCACTTCCTCCACTTCGTCCAGTTCCTCCACTTCCTCCATTTCCTCCACTTCCTTCACTTCGTCCACTTCCCCCACTTCTTCATCTTCCTCCACTTCGTCCAGTTCCCCCACTTCGTCCACTTCGTTAACTTCGTCCACTTTGTCCACTTCGTCCACTTCGTGCACTTCGTCATCTTCGTCCACTTCCTCCATTTCGTCCACTTCCTCCGCTTCCTCCACTTCCTCCACTTCCTCAACTTCGTCCACTTCGTCCACTTCGTCCACTTCCTCCTCTTCGTCCACTTCCTCCACTTCCTCCACTTCGTCCTCTTCTTCCACTGCTTCATCTTCTTCTTCAACTTCGTCCAATGCATAGATTTCGTGAAGTTCGAGCTCTTCATCCACTTTGTCAACTTCGTCCCCTTCGTCCGCTTCCTGCACTTCCTCCACCTCGTAACCTTCTTCTGCTTCGTCAACTTCGTCCACTTCCTCCACTTTCCCAACATCGTCCACTTCCTCCACTTCATTCATGCACTTCTTCCACTTCGTCCACTTCCTCCACTTCTTCCACTTCCTCCACTTTGTCCACTTCGTACACTTCGTCAACTTCGTCAACTTCTTCCACGTTGTCGACTTCGTCCACTTCCTCCACTTCGTCCACTTCGTGCACTTCTTCAACTTCGTCCACTTCGTCAACTTCTTTCACTTCAACCACTTCGTCCACGTTGTCAACTTCGTCCACTTCGTCCTCTTCGTCCACTTCTTCCATTTCCTCCACTTCCTCCACTTCCTCCACTTCGTCAACTTCGTCCACTTCTTCCTCTTCGTCCACTTTGTCCACTTCGTCCACTTCCATCACTTCATCCACTTCATCCACTTCGTCATGTTCGTCCACTTCGTCCACTTCGTCCACTTCCTCCGCTTCCTCCACTTCCTCATTTTCATCCACTTCCTCCAGTTGCTCCACTTCGTCAACTTCGTCCACTTCCTCCACTTCGTCTACTTCGTCCACTTCCTTCACTTCCTCCACATCCTCCACTTCGTCCAATTCGTCCACTTCGTCAAGTTCGTCCCCTTCGTCCACTTCGTCAAGTTCTTCCATTACGTCCACTTCGTCCACATCGTCTACTTCCTCCACTTCATCAACTTCTTCCACTTCGTCATTTTCGTCCACTTCCTCCACTTCCAAAACATCAACCACTTCCTCCACTTAATTCACTTCCTGCACTTGTTCAACTTGTCAACTTCGTCCCCTTCGTCCACTTCATCCACTTTGTGAACTTCGTCCACTTCGTCCATTAAGTCCACTTCATCAAGTTCGTCCACTTACTCCACTTCCTCCACATTGTCCATTTCGTCCACTTCCTCCACTTCTTCAACTTCGTCAACTTCCTCCACTTGGTCCACTTTGTCCACTTCTTCCACTTCCTCCACTTCGTCCACTTCCCCCACTTCGTCCACTTCTTTAACTTCGTCAACTTCGTCAAGTTCCTCCACTTCGTCCAGTTCTTACACTTCCTCCACTTCGTCCACATCCTCTACTTCCTCCACTTCGTCCATTTCGTCCACCTCGTCAAGTTCGTCCACTTCCTCCACTTCCTCCACTTCGTCAAGTTTGTCCATTTCCTCCACTTCGTCCCCTTCCTCCACTTCCTCCACTTCCTCCACTTCCTCCACTTCCTTTACTTCCTCCACTTCGTCCCCTTCCTCTATTTCCTCCACTTCGTCAAGTTCTTCCACTTCCTCCCCTTCGTCCACATCGCCAACTTCGTCTACTTCGTCCACTTCGTCAACTTCTTCCACGTCCTCCACTCTGTCCAGTTCCTCCAGTTCCTCCACTTCGTCCACTTCGTCAACTTTGTCCACTTCGTCCACTTCCTCCACGTCGTCAAGTTCGTCCACTTCCTCTACTTCCTGCACTTCGTCCACATCATTCACTTCCTCCACTTTGTCCACTTCTTCCGCTTTCTCCACATCGTCTACTTCCTCCACTTCATCACTTCATCACTTCGTCCACTTCATCACTTCGTCCACTTTTTCCACTTCGTCCACTTCCTCCACGTCGTCAAGTTCGTCCACTTCCTCTACTTCCTGCACTTCGTCCACATCATTCACTTCCTCCACTTCTTCCGCTTTCTCCACATCGTCTACTTGCTCCACTTCATCACTTCCTCCACTTCGTCAACTTCGTGCACTTCGTTCACTTCGTCAACTTCGTCCACTTCCTCCACTTCGTCCACTTCCTCCACTTCGTCCACTTCCTCCATTTCCTCCACTTCCTTCACTTCGTCCACTTCCCCCACTTCTTCATCTTCCTCCACTTCGTCCAGTTCCCCCACTTCGTCCACTTCGTTAACTTCGTCCACTTCGTCAACTTCGTTAACTTCGTCCACTTTGTCAACTTCATCCACTTCGTCATCTTCGTCAACTTCATCCACTTCGTCCTCTTCGTCCACTTCCTCCACTTTGTCCACTTCGTCCACTTCCTCCACTTCGTCCACTTCTTCCACTTCGTCCTCTTCGTCCACTCCGTCCACTTCCCCCACTTCGTCCAGTTCCTCCACGTCGTCAACTTCGTCCACTTCATCTTGTTCGTCCACTTCATCTACTTCGTCCTCTTCGTCCACTTCCACCACGTCCTCCACTTCATCCACTTCGTCCACTTCGTAAAGTTCGTCCGCTTCATCCACTTCCTCCACTTCGTCGACTTCTTCCACTTCGTCCTCTTCGTCCACTTCCTCCACTTCGTCCACTGCCTCCATTTCCTCTACTTCATCTATTTCGTCCTCTTTTTCCACTTCCTCCACTTCGTCTACTTCCTCCACTTCGTCCACTTCGTCAACTTTGTCCACTTGGTCCATTTCGTCCACTTCATCAGGTTCGTCCACTTCCTCCACTTCGTCAAGTTCGTCCACTTCCTCCACTTCCTCCACTTCCTCCACTTCTTCCACTTCTTCCACTTCCTCCATTTCCTCCACTTCTTCCACTTCCTCCACTTCGTCCACTTCGTCTACTTCCTCCACTTCGTCCACGCCGTCAACTTCGTCGACTTCCTCCGCTTCGTCCACTTCGTCCTCTTCGTCCTCTTCGTCCACTTCGTCCACTTCTTCCGCTTCCTCCACTTCATCGACTTCGTCCACTTCGTCAAGTTCGTCCACTTCGTCAACTTCGTCCACTTCGTTAAGTTCGTCCCCTTCTTCCACTTCCTCCACTTCCTCCACTTCTTCAGCTTTGTCCACTTCATCAACTTCGTCTACTTCATCTACTTCGTCCCCTTCGTCCACTTCGTCTACTTCGTCCTCTTCGTCCACTTCGTCATCTTCTTCCACTTCCTCCACTTCCTCCACTTCGTCCACATCGTCAACTTAGTCAACTTCATCCACTTCGTCCTCTTCGTCCACTTCCTCCACTTCCTCTACTTCGTCCACTTCGTCCACTTCTTCCACTTCCTCCACCTCGTCCACTTCTTCTACTTCCTCCACTTCGTCCACTTTTTCCACTTCCTCCACTTCGTTCACTTCGTTTAGTTCCTCTACTTCGTCCACGTCGTCAAGTTCGTCCACTTCCTCCGCTTCGTCCACTTCGTCCTCTTCGTCCCCTTCGTCGACTTCATCCACTCCTATCGCTTCCTCCACTTCATCCACTTCGTCCACTACTTCAAGTTCGTCCACTTCGTCCACTTCTTCAACTTCGTCCACTTCGTCCTCTTCGTCAAGTTCGTCCACTTCCTCCACTTTGTCCACTTCATCCACTTAGTCCACTTCGTCCACTTCTTCCACTTCGTGCACTTTCTCAACTTCGTCAATTTCTTCCACTTCGTCCACTTCCTACACTTCGTCCACGTCCTCAACTTCGTCCACTTCGACAACTTCGTCAACTTCGTCCCCTTCTTCCACTTCCCCCACTTCGACAACTTCTTCCACTTCGTCTACTTCGTCAATTTCGTCGACTTCCTCCACTTCCTCAACATCGTCCACATCCTCCACTTCATTCCCTTCCTGAACTTCTTCCACTTCGTCAACATCGTCCACTTCCTCCACTTCCTCCACTTCATCTACTTCGTCAACTTTGTCCACTTCCTCCACTTCAGCCACTTCATCCACTTCCTCCACTTCGTCCACTTCGACCACTTCGTCAACTTCCTCTACTCCGTCCATTTCCTCCACTTCCTCCACTTCGTCAACATCGTCCACTTCCTCCACTTCATTTACTTCCTGAACTTCTTCCACTTCGTCAACATCGTCCACTTCCTCCACTTCATCCACTTCGTCAACTTCATCCACTTCCTCCACTTCGGCAACTTCATGCACTTCCTCCACTTCCTCCACTTCGTCATCTTCTTCCACTTCGTCCAATTCGTCAACTTCGTCCACTTCTGAACTTCGTCCACTTCCTCCACTTCCTCCACTTCGTCCACTTCCTCCACTTCCTCCACTTCTTCCACTTCGTCCACTTCTTCCACTTCCTCCACTTCCTCCACTCCTTCCACTTCCTCCACTTCGTCCAGTTCCTCCACTTCGTCCACTTCGTCAACTTCGTCCACGTCATCCTCTTCGTTCACTTCGTCTACTTCGTCCTCTTCGTGCACGTCCTCCACTTCCTCCACTTGATCCACTTCGTCAACTTCGTCCACTTCATCCACTTCCTCCACTTCGTCAACTTCTTCCACTTCGTCCACTTCCTTCACTTCGACCACTTCCTCCATTTCCTCCACTTCCTCCATTTCGTCCACTTTTTCCACTTCCTCCATTTCGTCCACTTCGTCTACTTCCTCTGCTTCGTGCACGTCGTCCACTTCCTCCGCTTCGTCCACTTCGTCCTCTTCGTCCTCTTCTTCCGCTTCCTCCACTTCATCCACTTCGTCCACTTTGTCAAGTTCGTGCACTTCCTCCACTTCATCCAGTCTTCAACTTCGTCCATTTCGTCCACTTCATCAAGTTGGCCCACTTCCTCCACTTCCTCCACTGTGTCCACTTCGTCCACTTCTTCCACTTCGTCCACTTCCTACACTTCGTCCACGTCGTGAACTTCATCCACTTCGTCCACTTCATCCTCTTCGTCCACTTTGTCCACTTCCTCCACATCCTCCACTTCCTCCACTTCGTCCACTTCCTCCACATCGTCATGTTTGTCCACTTCGTCCTCTTCCTCTACTTCCTCCACTTCCTCCACTTCGTCTACTTCCTCCACTTCCTCCACATCCTCCGTTTCGTCCACTTCCTCCACTTCCTCCACTTCATCCACTTCGTCCACTTCGTCAAGTTCGTCCACTTCCTCTACTTCCTCCACTTCCTCCACTTCGTCCACTTCCTCGACTTCCACCACTTCCTCCACTTGCTCCACTTCGTCAACTTCGTCCACTTCGACCACTTCGTCAACTTCGTCTACTTCCTCCACTTCGTCCTCTTCGTCCTCTTCGTCCACTTCTTCATCTTCTTCTTCCACTTCGTCCACGTTATCCAATTTGTCAACTTCGTCCACTTCCACAACTTCGTCCAGTTCTTCCCCTTCGTCCACTTCGACAACTTCTTCCACTTCGTATATTTCGTCGACTTCCTCCACTTCCTCAACATCGTCCGCTTCCTCCACTGCATTCACTTCCTGCACATCTTCCACTTCGTCAACATCGTCCACTTCCTCCACTTCCTCCACTTCTTCCACTTCATCCACTTCGTCAACTTCGTCCACTTCCTCCACTTCAGCCACTTCATCCACTTCCTCCACTTCCTCCACTTCGTCATCTTCTTCTTCCACTTCGTCCATTTTGTCCAATTCGTGAACTTCGTCAAGTTCGTCCACTTCCTCCATTTCCTCCACTTCCTCCACTTCCTCCACTTCTTCCATTTCCTCCACTTCCTCCACTTCGGCCACTTCATCCACTTCCTCCACTTCCTCCACTTCGTCATCTTCTTCTTCCACTTCCTCCACTTCGTCCAATTCGTCAACTTCGTCAAGTTCGTCCACTTTGTCCACTTCCTCCACTTCCTCCACTTCCTCCACTTCGTCCACTTCCTCTACTTCGTCGTCAATTTCGTCAACTTTGTCACAATCGTCCACTTCCTCCACTTCGTCCAGTTCTTCCACCTCCACCACTTTGTCAAAATTCTCCACTTCCTCCAATTCGTCAACTTCGTCCACTTCGTCGATTTCGTCCACTTCATCAAGTTCGTACACTTCCTCCCCACTTCCTCGACTTCGTCAAGTACGTTCACTTCTTCCACCTCCTCCGCTTCGTCCAATTCCTCCACTTGCTCAACCTCGTCCATTTCCTCCAGTTCCTCCACTTGATTCACTTCCTCCACTTCCTCCACTTCGTTAACTTTGTCCACTTCGTCCATTTCGTGCACTTCGTCAAGTTCATCCACTTCCCCCACTTCCTCCACATTGTCCACTTTGTCCACTTTGACCAATTCCTCCACTTCGTCCACTTCTTCCACTTTGTCCACTTCCTCCACTTTGTCCACGTCGTCCACGTCGTCAACTTCATCCACTTCGTCCGCTTCGTCCACTTCGTCCTCTTCGCCAATTCGTCCACTTCGTAACTTCGACCACTTCTTCCACTTCCTCCACTTCGTCAAGTTCGTCCACTTCCTCCAATTCGTCCACTTCATCCACTTCGTCAACTTCGTCCACTCCGTCCATTTCGTCCACATCGTCAAGTTCGTCCACATCCTCCACTTCCGCCACTTCGTCCACTTCGTCCACTTCGTCCACTTCGTCCGCTTCGTCCACTTCGTCGACTTCGACCACTTCTTCCACTTCCTCCAGTTCGTCCACTTCGTCAAGTTCGTCCACTTCCTCCAATTCGTCCACTTCATCCACTTCGTTAACTTCGTCCACTTCGTCCACTTCGTGCGCTTCGTCCACTTCGTCCACGTCGTCCACTTCATCCACTTCTTCCACTTCGTCCAATTCCTCCACTTCGTCCACTTCCTCCATTTCGGCCACTTCGTCATGTTCGTCCACTTCCACCATTTCGTCCACTCCGTCAATTCATCCACTTCGTCCACTTCCTTAACCTCGTCTACTTCGTCCACTTCGTCAACTTCGTCCACTTCCTCCACTTCTTCAACTTCCTACACTTTGTCCACTTCATCCATTTCGTCCACTTCGTCAACTTCGCCAACTTCTTCCACTTCCTCCACTTCCTCCACTTCGTCAACTTCGTCCACTTCTTCCTCTTCGTCCACTTTGTCCACTTCCATCACTTCATCCACTTCGTCCACTTGGTCAAGTTCGTCCACTTCGTCCACTTCGTCCACTTCCTCCGCTTCCTCTACTTCCTCCATTTCGTCCACTTCCTCCAGTTGCTCCACTTCGTCAACTTCGTCCACTTCCTCCCTTTGTCTACTTCGTCCACTTCCTTCACTTCCTCCACATCCTCCACTTCGTCCAATTCGTCCACTTCGTCCCCTTCGTCCACTTCGTCCACTTCGTCAAGTTCGTCTATTACGTCCACTTCGTCCACATCGTCCACTTCCTCCACTTCATCAACTTCTTCCACTTCTTCCACTTCCTGAACATCAACCACTTCCTCCACTTAATTCACTTCCTCCACTTCGTCCACATCGTCCACTTCTTCCACTTCGTCCACTTTGTCCACTTCATCCACTTCGTGAACTTCGTCCACTTCGTCCATTAAGTCCACTTCATCAAGTTCGTCCACTTCCTCCACTTCCTCCATATTGTCCATTTCGTCCACTTCCTCCACTTCGTCAACTTCGTCAACTTCCCCCACTTGGTCCACTTCGTCCACTTCTTCCACTTCCTCCACTTCGTCCACTTCCTCCACTTCCCCCACTTCGTCCACTTCTTCAACTTCGTCAACTTCGTTCAATTCCTCAACTTCGTCCAGTTCTCACACTTCCTCCACTTCGTCCACTTCTTCCACTTCCTCCACTTCGTCCACTTCCTCCACTTCCCCCACTTCGTCCACTTCTTCAACTTCGTCAACTTCGTTCAATTCCTCAACTTCGTCCAGTTCTCACACTTCCTCCACTTCGTCCACATCCTCTACTTCCTCCACTTCGTCCATTTCGTCCACCTCGTCAAGTTCGTCCACTTCCTCCACTTCCTCCACTTCGTCCATGTCCTTTACTTCCTCCACTTCGTCAAGTTCTTCCACTTCCTCCACTTCCTCCGCTTCGTCCACATCGCCAATTTCGTCAACTTCGTCTACTTCGTCCACTTCGTCAACTTCTTCCACGTCCTCCACTCTGTCTAGTTCCTCCAATTCCTCCACTTCGTCCACTTCGTCAACTTTGTCCACTTCGTCCACTTCCTCCACGTCGTCAAGTTCGTCCACTTCCTCTACTTCCTACACTTCGTCCACATCATTCACTTCCTCCACTTTGTCCACTTCTTCCGCTTTCTCCACATTGTCTACTTCCTCCACTTCATCACTTCGTCCAGTTCGTTAACTTCGTCCACTTCGTCCACTTTTTCCACTTCCTCCACGTCGTCAAGTTCGTCCACTTCCTCTACTTCCTGCGCTTCGTTCACATCATTCACTTCCTCCACTTCGTCCACTTCTTCCGCTTTCTCCACATCGTCTACTTGCTCCACTTCATCACTTCGTCCACTTCGTCAACTTCGTGCACTTCGTTCACTTCGTCAACTTCGTCTACTTCCTCCACTTCGTCCACTTCCTCCACTTCGTCCACTTCCTTCACTTTGTCCACTTCCCCCACTTCTTCATCTTCCTCCACTTCGTCCAGTTCCCCCACTTCGTCCACTTCGTCCACTTCGTTAACTTCTTCCACTTCGTCCACTTCGTTAACTTCGTCCACTTCGTCCACTTCGTTAACTTCGTCCACTTTGTCCACTTCGTCATCTTCGTCCACTTCATCCACTTCCTCCATTTCGTCCACTTCCTCCACTTCCTCCACTTCGTCAATTTCGTCCACTTCCTCCACTTCGTCGTCTTCTTCCACTGCTTCATCTTCTTCGTCCACTTCGTCCAATGCATAAACTTCGTGAAGTTCGTGCCCTTCGTCCACTTCGTCAACTTCGTCCCCTTCGTTCGCTTCCTGCACTTCCTCCACCTCGTAACCTTCTTCCGCTTCGTCAACTTCGTCCACTTCCTCCACTTTCCCAACATCGTCCACTTCCTCCACTTCATTCTTGCACTTCTTCCACTTCCTCCACTTCTTCCACTTCCTCCACTTTGTCCACTTCGTACACTTCGTCAACTTCGTCAACGTCTTCCACGTTGTCGACTTCGTCCACTTCCTCTACTTCGTCCACTTCGTCAACTTCTTTCACTTCAACCACTTCGTCCACGTTGTCAACTTCGTCCACTTTGTCCTCTTCGTCCACTTTGTCCATTTCCTCCACTTCCTCCACTTCCTCCACTTCGTCAACTTCGTCCACTTCTTCCTCTTCGTCCACTTCGTCCACTTCCATCACTTCATCCACTTCGTCCACTTCGTCATGTTCGTCCACTTCCTTCACTTCCTCCACTTCCTCCGCTTCCTCAACTTCCTCCATTTCGTCCACTTCCTCCAGTTGCTCCACTTCGTCCACTTCGTCCACTTCGTCTACTTCGTCAACTTCCTTCACTTTCTCCACATCCTCCACTTCGTCCCCTTCGTCCACCTCGTCAAGTTCGTCCATTACGTCCACTTCGTCCACATCGTCCACTTCCTCCACTTCATCACCTTCTTCCACTTCGTCATTTTCGTCCACTTCCTCCACTTCCTGAACATCAACCACTTCCTCCACTTAATTCACTTCCTGCACTTCTTCAACTTGTCCACTTCGTCCCCTTCGTCCACTTCATCCACTTTGTGAACTTCGTCCATTAAGTCCACTTCATCAAGTTCGACCACTTCCTCCACTTCCTCCACATTGTCCATTTCGTCCACTTCCTCCACTTCGTCAACTTCCTCCACTTGGTTCACTTCGTCCACTTCTTCCACTTCCTCCACTTCGTCCACTTCCCCCACTTTGTCCACTTCTTCAACTTCGTCAACTTCGTCCAGTTCCTCCACTTCGTCCAGTTCTTACACTTCCTCCACTTCGTCCACATCCTCTACTTCCTCCACTTCATCCATTTCGTCCACCTCGTCAAGTTCGTCCACTTCCTCCACTTCCTCCACTTCATCAAGTTCGTCCACTTCCTCCACTTCGTCCCCTTCCTCCGCTTCCTCCACTTCGTCCACTTCATTTACTTCCTCCACTTCGTCCCCTTCCTCTATTTCCTCCACTTCGTCAAGTTCTTCCACTTCCTTCACTTCCTCCGCTTCGTCCACATCTCCAACTTCGTCAACTTCGTCTACTTCGTCCACATCGTCAACTTCTTCCACGTCCTCCACTCTATCCAGTTCCCCCACTTCTTCATCTTCCTCCACTTCGTCCACTTCGTCCAGTTCCCCCACTTCGTCCACTTCGTTAACTTCGTCCACTTCGTCATCTTCGTCCACTTCCTCCATTTCGTGCACTTCCTCCGCTTCTTCCACTTCCTCCACTTCGTCAACTTCGTCCACTTCCTCCTCTTCGTCCACTTCGTCCACTTCCTCCACTTCGTCCTCTTCTTCCACTGCTTCATCTTCTTCTTGCACTTCGTCCAATGCATAGACTTCGTGAAGTTCGTGCCCTTCGTCCACTTCGTCAACTTCGTCCCGTTCGTCCGCTTCCTGCACTTCCTCCACTTCGTAACCTTCTTCCGCTTCGTCAACTTCATCCACTTCCTTCACTTTCCCAACATCGTCCACTTCCTCCACTTCATTCTTGCACTTCTTCCACTTCGTCCACTTCCTCCACTTCTTCCACTTCCTCCACTTTGTCCACTTCGTACACTTCGTCAACTTCGTCAACTTCTTCCACATTGTCGACTTCGTCCACTTCCTCCACTTCGTCAACTTCATCCACTTCGTCAACTTCTTTCACTTCAACCACTTCGTCCACTTCCTCCACTTCGTCCACGTTGTCAACTTCCTCCACTTCGTCCTCTTCGTCCAGTTCGTCCACTTCGTCCATTTCATCCACCTCGTCAACTTCGTCATGTCCGTCCACTTCCTCTACTTCCTCCACTTCCTCCACTTCGTCCACATCCTCCACTTCCTCCACTTTGTCCACTTCCTCAATTTCGTTCACTTCCTCCACTTCCTCCACTTCGTCCACACCGTCAACTTTGTCCACTTCGTCAACTTCGTCCAATTCGTCCACTTCGTCCACATGGTCCACTTCGTCCACTTCGTCCACTTCGTCAACTTCGTCAACTTCCTCCACTTCCTCCACTACGTCCACTTCTTCCTCTTTGTCCACTTCGCGACTTCGTCCATTTCGTCCAATTCGTTAAGTTCGTCCACTTCCTCCACTTCCTCCACTTCGTCCACTTCCTCCACCTCCTCCACTTCCTCCATTTCGTCCACTTCCTCCACTTCCTGAACTTCGTCCACTTTGTCCACTTCGTCCATTTCATCTACTTCCTCCACTTCCTCCAATTCATCAACTTCGTCAAGTTCGTCCCCTTCGTCCACTTCGTCAACTTTGTCCCCTTCGTCCACTTCCACCACTTCCTCCACTACGTCAACTTCTTCCACTTCGTCCACTTCCCCCACTTCGTCCACTTCGTCAACTTCGTCCACTTGGTCACCTTCGTCCACTTCCTCCACTTCGTCCAGTTCTTCCATTTCCTGCACTTCGTCCACGTCCTCCACTTCCTCCACTTCGTCCACTTCGTCAACTTCATCCATTTCGTCCACCTCGTCAGGTTTGTCCACTTCCTCCACTTCCTCCACTTCGTCGAGTTCGTCCACTTCGTCCACTTCTTCCACCTCCTCCACTTCCTCCACATCCTTAACATCCTCCACTTCCTCAACATCGTCCACTTCCTCCACTTCCTCCACTTCATTCACTTCCTCAACTTCTTCCACTTCCTCCACTTCCACCACTTCATCCACTTCCTCCACTTCGCCCACTTCGTCAACTTCGTCCATTTCGTCCACTTCTTCCACTTCCTCCACGTCCTCCACTTCCTTCACTTCGTCCTCGTCGTCAAGTTCTTCAACTTCGTCCACTTCGTCCACTTTGTCCACTTCCTCAACTTCTTCCACTTCCTCCACTCCGTCCTTTTCGTCCACTTCTTCATCATCTTCTTCCACTTCGTCCACTCCGTCCAATTCGTCAAGTTCGTCCCCTTCGCCCACTTCGTCAACTCCGTCTCCTTCGTCTACTTCGTCAACTTCCTCCACTTCCTCCACTGCATTGACTTCCTGCACTTCTTCCACTTCGTCAACTTCGCCCACTTCCTCCACTTCGTCCATTTCCTCCACTTGCTTCAGGTCATCCATTTCGTCCACTTCCTCCACTTCATCCACTTCCTCCACTTCTTCCACTTCCACCACTGATGACCCAAACTTATTAGCCGTTGCTAGGACTCGGGTTCAATCCCCAAATCCCCGGCAACGGCGCCAAAAGCTTGATGGACAAATTTGTAAGCACCAAAATATGATGTCACAAACTTGTTTCACAATCGGCAAGTATGACCGAATCGTTCAAGTAATAAAACTTGGTAAGACCAAGTATCGTTCTTCCCAAAGGACTCACGGCCTAGTTTAGTTATGTGATTTGTTGATTAGCTAGGACTTAGAAACGAAATATTCAAAGTTTAATATGCAAGACAGAAAATAAACATGTATGCATGAATTGATCAATGGCAAAGACAAAAGATAAACACTTCCAATGAATTATATAAATGAATATGTTGTTGGGGTTCAATTTCATCTCATCCACTCTCATATATTTTAGGAATTCAACATTCAAATCATCATTGTTAATGCCACTCTCTAATGTACCATTCTAGATGGCTTCTCCCTAATCAAATAGTTCATACAATTCCTAGCATTCCTAATGATTAGTTCATTACAGCAGGAGCTTAAAGGCAACCAATATAATGTTGTCAGTAAAATATTGGGAGAAATTCCCCGGATCTAGACTTCCCCGTACGTGTCCGTATCGACAAAACCAATAATCATGCATTAGAATGAGTTAAACAATGCAAGCATTGAGCAAAGAGGAAAAACCCTAACTAATGATGAAAGAAAGCATATGTCTTAATTCAAAGATGTACTCAACAAATCCATATATGAGAGCTTCAAGAGATTACATTGATTCCCCAACAAACATACAAGGTTTAGTTCACCATCGTCATGGTGAACCTAGATGAATAACAATGAAAGAATGAAAGAATAAACCCAATAAAGGTGAAGAGGTAGCCTGAGCATCCAAGATCCTCCTTCAAAGGGGTGAGAAGAGAGAGTGTTTGCCTCGTTTCTGCCAAAGATACTAAACTAAAGGACGTGCAAGCCCTTATATACTAATTTAGAGTTACAAAAGATTACAAAAGCCCAAGCCCAAAGAGTACCGCTCAGCGGTATTTACCGCTCAGCGGTAGTTGCGCGTCACAATTCTTCCCCTCAGCGGCCATTTGCCCCTCAGCGTGACTCCCGCAACCTCCTGAGTGCCGCTCAGCGGTAGTTTGCCGCTGAGCGGTGCCTTCGTCTTCTATTTTTGCACTCTTTCTTGTCTTTTCTAATGTCACTTCTCTCCTTCTTCACTCTTTTCACTAAATTCACCTTAAAAGCTGCACAAAAACACTCAAATCAAGTGTAAACCTGTCCAGCTCTCTTATTTATGAAAATATAGATAAACTACATGATTTCAAGCTAGTTTTTAAGTCTAAAGGTTGCTTTTAGTATCAAATTTAAGTATGAAAATAACAGTTTTTCAACTGTTATCACAACCCCAAACTTAGAACTTTGCTTGTCCTCAAGCAAACAAAATGTAACTCCATCTCCAACCAATTCATATGATAGTTCACTCATTCAAAAATCCTTTTTTTTTTCAAGATAAGTAATAACTTCACTCAAACTTATGACCAAGAGTTCAATCAAGATGTGCACATGCTTTAGTGTTCACAAAGTCATTTAAGTTCCAACAAATGCTATTTCTCATGAATGATCAATCAATTAAGCAAGGATGTTCATGTGCTTATGGAATATTTCCTCACTAGGTAAAGTGTTTCACTCAACACACAAGTGTATAAGAGGTAAAGTGTCTCACTCATTCACTCTACTATCACAATGTCACATGAATCAACTTTGCCTTTCATTTAACCACAATCAAAAACATTCACAAGTATGCATCATCACAAGGACTTTTCAATGGCTTATAATGTGGCTAGGCTAACAAGAAAATTGGTTTTTCTGGATCACAAAATCCTTGAGTTAAGAGATTCATAATAATACAATTATTCTTATTCATTCCCAACTTTTGTTTGCCTTTTCATTTGCATTGAGCTTTACTTCTTTTCTTTTCTTTTTCTTTGCATATTCTTACTTTTTAGCTCTTGGCTCAATGCTTTTCCTTTTTCATGTTTTCCCAATAACCCCAAACTTGAACATTTAACAATACCACACAAGATCTTCTACTTAACTCAAGGTAAAGATTTTCAATCAAGGGTTCAGTGTATGTTTAAGGTTATGGGTTCAAAGGATAGAACACAAAGTGTTCTCTTTTAGTAGGCTAACTTTATGAATTTGGCCAATAAAAAGGGTTCCAACAAACGGCCTTGATCATATGATGCAAAACAAGCAATTGCTTCAATCATAGAAAACCTGGGCAAAATCATTCATGCTTTCAAAATAATAGCATTCAACAATAACAACTCTGGAGCTCAAAACCTCACATATAAGCTCATTCACATTTGACATACACATCCTGCTTAATTTCACAATCACAATCATGATATCATGCATTTGTTCACAAAGCTTGTGAATCACCTGTATAAGCATTTATTGTGCACATCATCTCAACATCAATCAATCAATAAGCATCATCAAGCATTACTTATCACACAATCACAGTTAATAGCAAACCATCATAAGAAACCAGGTGTTCAATAGAGTACATTAAACCCTAATCTAAAAACAAAAACAAATAAGTTCAGAAAACTTAAACCACAAAAGCATAATCATATGATAGCATTCATCAGTAAATGCTATCTCAGCTCCTCATCAGTCTGAGCTGTCATCTGTATCTTCTTCCTCTCCTTCTTCTTGGATCTTATAGTCTTGATTCTTTTAGCATGATGAGGAGGCCATCCCTGCATCAAACTTAATTCACAAAACCAAAAGATACATTGTTAAGCATTAGTAAACCACAATGAAGAAATCAATCCCCTTCAATGATGCTCTCTCCCAACCCCAAACTTAGATGGAAAACTAGTGAGAACGTGAGTAGAAGGGAGATTTTCTCAAGAGGGAAGAGGGAAAAGATGTGGAGAACCTTGGAAAAGGTATGTAGGAGTGTGTGTGCAGAGAAGAGCCTGAAAATAGAAGCTTATGCGCAGCTTAGGGTATAAAAATACCCTAATGGGCTCGAGTCTCGCTAAGGGGAAACTAAAGCCCATCTGCGAGAGTACCGCTCAGCGGTATATGCCGCTCAGCGGCACTTGCGAGAATTGCTCTTCTCCTTCTTTTCTTGACCTACGTGCCTCCTAGACATACCCCTTACTGGTTCCCTGCAATTCAATGTTAAAAATGCTTATGCAAACCCTAACTAAAATAAACAAACAGAAAACAATCAATCAACTGGGTTGCCTCCCAGGTAGCGCTTGTTTAACGTCACGAGCCTGACCCAAAAAAGCTCACGTTCCATCTTCTTTAAAGTTGATGTTATCCTTCCACCAACTTATCAACTGCTTCCTTAGGACTGTTTTGGATTCTCTGGAATATGGAGACTCTATCTCTATCATCTCCTTCTCTTTAAAACCTTTTACAACCCACAACTTGTTCTTGAATCTTACAGGTGTGCCAAGTTGGAGTCCTCTTTCCTTCCAGTCTCTAAGAACTTCCTTTCCTTTTCCACTTTCATCTACCTTGGGTACCTGAAAATACAAACAATGGTTATCAGAAACTTTAAAATTTTCATGTTTACCTCTAGTTATGGGTGCATCTTGAAATGCAGCTTTATAACTGGCCTCTTCCTCCTTTGCTTGTATCTCATCTTTAAACACATTCACCACCACTCTCTCCTCTCTGTCCTGGAGCACCACTATACCTTCATTAACATCTATAATAACCCTGGCCGTTTTCATAAACGGTCTTCCCAGTATGAAAGGTATCTTTTCGGTCTCCCTCTTCATCACCACAAAGTCTGCCAAGAACTGAAGTTTGCCAACACAAACTACAATGTCTTCTGCAATCCCACATGGCTCCTTTGAAGATCCATCAGCCATTACCAGATTAACCTTTGCAGGTTTTATTTTCACATGGCCAATTTGCTCCAATAGAGAGTAAGGCATCAAGTTAACACTTGAGCCTAAGTCAAGGAGAGCTTTCTTCACCTTTTTCTTCCCTATAGTGCAAGGGATAGAAAAACTACCTGGATCAGCAGCTTTTGGTGGGAATGATTCTTTCTTAACAGTTACACACTTTTCATCATCATCATCTCTACGTTTTCTTTTTGTAGAGGTTCCCTCATCAGATTTTGTGTACACTGCTATTTTCTGTAAGATTTGTTCCCAAGGAGCTTCATTATCAACCATTCTGAATAAGTCTGTGAAATCCATTGGTTTCTCCTGATTTGTTAGAAAAGGAAAAGTATCCTTTCTTTCTTCTTCTCTTCTCTCTTCTGTTTCATCTTCTTCTGACTCAATACTCTCTTCATTTATACTCTTGACCACTTTGCATTCTTCTCTAGGGTTAACCTCAGTATTAGCCCCAAAGTTTCTGTGTGGTCTTTCTTCCAACTGCTTAGTGATCTGACCCATCTGAATCTCCAAGTTCTTTATAGCAGCTTCAGTGCTCTTTTGGGAGGATTCAGTTTTCTGAATAAATTGTTGAAGAGTTTCTTCCAACCTTGTAGATCTTTCATTGAGCATAGAAATTTGTTGCCACATGGTTGGTTGCTGCTGCTGTTGCTTATTAAATTGATTAACCTGCCCAGTTTGTCCTTGGCCAATACTTGGATGTGGTTTCCAACCCTGATTATAATTACCTTGACGGTATGGAAACTGATTAGCCATGAAGTTAACATCCTCCACGGCTTCCACAGGAAAAGCACATTGGCCATTGATGTGATCTCCTCCACATAGTTCGCACAACTGGGTTTGTACCTGTGCAGCAGATTTTAACTCTTTTGGTAATGAAGCAAGAGTTTTGGTCAGAGTCTCCAGCTGTTGAGTCAGAATTTTATTTTGGGCTAGCAGAGCATCATGGGTTTGTAATTGAAGAACCCCTTTCTGTTGCATAGGGGCGCCTCTTTCATTGTGAAGCTCATTACCACTTGTAGCCATATTTTCAATAATCTCAGTGGCTTCCTCTGGAGTCTTCCATTTGATATTGCCCCCAGCTGAGGCATCTAGCATCATCTTGGTTTGTGAACCAAGCCCTCCAAGGAAAGTTAGGACTACTTCTTGTTCTTTAAAGCCATGCATGGGAGTTTTTCGTAACAAGCTTTTATATCTGTCCCATGCATGCCCCAGTGATTCTTCCATGTCCTGCTTGAATGAAGATATCTCTTGCTTTCCTTTAGTCACCTTAGATTGTGGGAAGTATTTGTTTAGAAACTTTGTAACCACTGCTTCCCACTCTGTGAAACTTTCTTCTGGAAAAGAGTTCAACCAAAGCTTAGCATTGCCTCCCAATGAGAAAGGAAACAAGCTAAGTTTGATTGCTTCGTCTGGCACCCCATTAATCTTGACTGTATTGCAAATCTCATTAAAGGTAGTCAGGTGCTCATATGGGCTTTCATGTGATAACCCATTAAATTGATTACTCTTCACCAGTTGAATCAGTGCTGGTTTGACCTCCATGTTGGCTGCATTGACTCTAGGTCTAGCTATGCTGTTGAAGTGCTGAGGTCCAGCAAGATTAGTGTAATCTGCAAGAGTTCTTCTAACATTATTGCCCTCCATACTTCCTGTGCTATGAACAGAACCTTGTGGTGATGTTTGCAAGAGAGTTTCAGGAGAA
Source organism: Vigna nakashimae (assembly GCA_034642375.1). Lineage (NCBI taxonomy): Eukaryota > Viridiplantae > Streptophyta > Magnoliopsida > Fabales > Fabaceae > Vigna > Vigna nakashimae. The sequence goes on from CM067765.1 coordinate 35,643,272, forward strand.
GGGAAAAGTTCTCTAGACGTTCTGATTCTTCTCCTCCTTCTACTCTCTTCTAGACCTTCAAGAAGTGGTTCTGTTGTTTTCTTACTTCTAGTGCGAATTGCTTCCTGCATGCACAAGAAACAAAACCCTAGAACAGATTTGTTAGCACAAAAAGATATAAGAGAAGATATATATTCAAAAGATAAAAAGATAAAAGATTCAGAAGATAAGAAGATAAAAGATTCAAAAGATAAAAAGATAAAAGATAAAATAAAATTTAAAAATAACATCTAATCTAAAAAGATAAAATCTAAAAATAAAATCTAACCTAATAAAATAAAATCTAATCCTAAAAGATAAAATAAAATAAAATCTAAACTAACCAAATAAAATAAAATCTAATCTAATCTAATCTAAAAAGATAAAACAGAAAAAGATAAAAAACAGAAAATAAAAACAGAAATTTAAAATTAAAGTCAAAGATAATCAATAATCACACAAATTAACCAGTTAAACCACGAGTCCCCGGCAACGGCGCCAAAAACTTGATGACCCAAACTTATTAGCCGTTGCTAGGACTCGGGTTCAATCCCCAAATCCCCGGCAACGGCGCCAAAAGCTTGATGGACAAATTTGTAAGCACCAAAATATGATGTCACAAACTTGTTTCACAATCGGCAAGTATGACCGAATCGTTCAAGTAATAAAACTTGGTAAGACCAAGTATCGTTCTTCCCAAAGGACTCACGGCCTAGTTTAGTTATGTGATTTGTTGATTAGCTAGGACTTAGAAACGAAATATTCAAAGTTTAATATGCAAGACAGAAAATAAACATGTATGCATGAATTGATCAATGGCAAAGACAAAAGATAAACACTTCCAATGAATTATATAAATGAATATGTTGTTGGGGTTCAATTTCATCTCATCCACTCTCATATATTTTAGGAATTCAACATTCAAATCATCATTGTTAATGCCACTCTCTAATGTACCATTCTAGATGGCTTCTCCCTAATCAAATAGTTCATACAATTCCTAGCATTCCTAATGATTAGTTCATTACAGCAGGAGCTTAAAGGCAACCAATATAATGTTGTCAGTAAAATATTGGGAGAAATTCCCCGGATCTAGACTTCCCCGTACGTGTCCGTATCGACAAAACCAATAATCATGCATTAGAATGAGTTAAACAATGCAAGCATTGAGCAAAGAGGAAAAACCCTAACTAATGATGAAAGAAAGCATATGTCTTAATTCAAAGATGTACTCAACAAATCCATATATGAGAGCTTCAAGAGATTACATTGATTCCCCAACAAACATACAAGGTTTAGTTCACCATCGTCATGGTGAACCTAGATGAATAACAATGAAAGAATGAAAGAATAAACCCAATAAAGGTGAAGAGGTAGCCTGAGCATCCAAGATCCTCCTTCAAAGGGGTGAGAAGAGAGAGTGTTTGCCTCGTTTCTGCCAAAGATACTAAACTAAAGGACGTGCAAGCCCTTATATACTAATTTAGAGTTACAAAAGATTACAAAAGCCCAAGCCCAAAGAGTACCGCTCAGCGGTATTTACCGCTCAGCGGTAGTTGCGCGTCACAATTCTTCCCCTCAGCGGCCATTTGCCCCTCAGCGTGACTCCCGCAACCTCCTGAGTGCCGCTCAGCGGTAGTTTGCCGCTGAGCGGTGCCTTCGTCTTCTATTTTTGCACTCTTTCTTGTCTTTTCTAATGTCACTTCTCTCCTTCTTCACTCTTTTCACTAAATTCACCTTAAAAGCTGCACAAAAACACTCAAATCAAGTGTAAACCTGTCCAGCTCTCTTATTTATGAAAATATAGATAAACTACATGATTTCAAGCTAGTTTTTAAGTCTAAAGGTTGCTTTTAGTATCAAATTTAAGTATGAAAATAACAGTTTTTCAACTGTTATCAACCACTTCCTCCACTTGCTCCACTTCGTCCACTTCGACCACTTCGTCTACTTCCTCCACTTCGTCCTCTTCGTCCTCTTCGTCCACTTCTTCATCATCTTCTTCCACTTCGTCCACTCCGTCCAATTCGTCAAGTTCGTCCCCTTCGCCCACTTCGTCAACTCCGTCTCCTTCGTCTACTTCGTCAACTTCCTCCACTTCCTCCACTGCATTGACTTCCTGCACTTCTTCCACTTCGTCAACTTCGCCCACTTCCTCCACTTCGTCCACTTAATCCACTTCATCCACTTCGTCCATTTCGTCCGCTTCGTCAAGTTCATCCACTTCCTCGACTTCCTCCACCTCCTCCACTTCCTCCACTTCTTAATCTTCTTCTTCCACTTCGTTCAATTCGTAAACTTCGTGAAGTTCGTCCCCTTCGTCCACTTCGTCTCCTTCGTCCGCTTCCTCCACTTCCTCCACTTCGACAACTTCTTCCACTTCCTCCACTTCCTCCACTTCCCCAACATCGTCCACTTCCTCCACTTCATTCACTACATGCACTTCTTCCACTTCGTCCACTTCGTCCACTTCGTCCACTTCGTCCACTTCATCCACTTCCACCACTTCGTCCACTTTCTATATTTTGTCCAGTTCCTCCACTTCCTCCACTTCGTCCACTTCGTCTACTTCATCCACTTCGTCCACTTCCTCAATTTCGTCCACTTCCTCCACTTCCTCCACTTCGTCAACTTCCTCCACTTCCTCCACTTCTTCCGCTTCCTCCAGTTCCTCCACTTTGTCCACTTCCTCCACTTCGTCAACTTCCTCCACTTCGTCTACTTCGTTCACTTCTTCCACTTCCTCCACTTCGTCCACTTCCTCCACTTCGTCCACGTCGTCAACTTCGTGAACTTCATCTACTTCTTCCACTTCGTCCTCTTCGTCCACTTCCTCCACTTCGGCCACTTCGTCATGTTCGTCCACTTCCTCTACTTCCTCCACTTCCTCCACCTGGTCCACTTCATCCACTTCGTCCACTTCCTCCATTTCGTCCACTTCCCTCACTTCGTCAACTTCTTCCACTTCGTCCACTTCCTTAACCTCGTCTACTTCGTCACATCGTCAACTTCGTCTACTTCGTCCACTTCCTCCACTTCTTCAACTTCGTTCACTTCCTCCACTTTGTCCACTTCGTCCATTCCATCCACTACGTCAACTTCGTCCACTTCGTCAACTTCGTCCGCTTCTTCCACTTCCTCCACTTCGTTCACTTCCTCCACTTCCTCCACTTCGTCAACTTCGTCCACTTCGTCCACTTCTTCTACTTTGTCCACTTTGTCGACTTCGTCCACTTCCATCACTTCATCCACTTCGACCACTTCGTCAAGTTCGTCCACTTCCTCCATTTCGTCGACTTCCTCCAATTGCTCCACTTCGTCAACTTCGTCCATTTCGTCCACTTCCTCCACATCCTCCACTTCGTCCAATTCGTCTACTTTGTCAATTTCGTCCCCTTTGTCCAGTTCGTCCACTTCCTCCACTTCATCAACTTCTTCCACTTCGCCCACTTCGTCATTTTCGTCCACTTCCTGCAATTCCTCCACTTCCTGAACATCGACCACTTCCTCCACTTCCTCCACTTCCTTCACTTCTTCCACTTTACAACTTCGTCCACTTCGTCTACTTCGTCCATTTCGTCTACTTCCTCCACTTCGTCCACTTCCTCCACTTTGTCCACTTCGTCCACTTCCTCCACTTGGTCAACTTCGTCAACTTCCTCCACTTGGTCAACTTCTTCCACTTCTTCCACTTCCTCCACTTCCTCCACTTCCTCCACTTCCCCCACTTCGTCCACTTCTTCAACTTCGTCAACTTCGTCCAGTTTCTCCACTTCGTCCAGTTCTTACACTTCCTCCACTTCGTCCACATCCTCCACTTCCTCGACTTCGTCCATTTCGTCCACCTCGTCAAGTTTGTCCACTTCCTCCACTTCCTCAAGTCGTCCACTTCCTCCACTTCCTCCACTTCATCAACTTCGTCTACTTCGTCCATTTCCTCCACTTCTTCCACTTCCTCCACTTCCTCCACTTTGTCCACTTCGTCCACTTCGTCAACTTCGTCATCTTCTTCCACTTCGTCCACTTCGTTCACTTCTTCCACTTCCTCCACTTCCTCCACTTCCTCCACTTCGTCCACGGCGTCAACTTCGTCAACTTCATCTACTTCTTCCGCTTCGTCCACTTCGTCCACTTCCTCCACTTCGGCCACGTCGTAATTTTTGTCCACTTCCTCTCCTTCCTCCACTTCCGAAACCTGGTCCACTTCATCATCCACTTTGTCAACTTCCTCCATTTCGTCCACTTCGTCCACTTCCTCCATTTCTTCAACTTCCTACACTTCGTCCACTTTGTCCACTTCGTCCATTTCGTCCACTTCGTCAACTTCGTCCACTTCTTTCACTTCTTCCACTTCGTTCACTTCCTCCACTTCCTCCACTTCGTCCACTTTGTCTACTTCCATCACTTCATCCACTTCATCGACTTCGTCAAGTTCGTCCACTTCCTCCACTTCTTCCACTTCGTCTACTTCCTCCACTTCCTCCACCTCCTCCACATCCTCCACTTCGTCCAATTCGTCCACTTCGTCAAGTTCGTCCCCTTCGTCCACTTCATCCACTTCCTCCACTTCATCGACTTCTTCCACTTCGTCCACTTCGTCACTTTCGTCCACTACCTCCAATTCCTCCACTTCCTGAACATCGACCACTTCCTTCACTTCCTCCACTTCATTCACCTCCTGCACTTCTTCCACTTGTCAACTTCGTCCACTTCGTCCACCTCATCCACTTCGTTAACTTCGTTCATTTCGTCCACCTCATTAAGTTCTTCCACTTCCTCCACTTCCTCCACTTTGTCCACTTCGTCCATTTCCTCCACTTCGTCAGCTTCCTCCACCTGGTCCGCTTCGTCCACTTCCTCCACTTCCCTCACTTCGTCCACTTCTTCAACTTCGTCAACTTCGTCCAGTTCTTACACTTCCTCCACTTTGTCCACATCCTCCACTTCCTCCTCTTCTTCCACTTCGTCCACCTCGTCAAGCTTGTCCACTTTATCCACTTCGTCCACATCGTCCACCTCGTCCACTACCTCCTTCTCTACTTCCTCCACTTCGTCCCCTTCCTCCATTTCCTCCACTTCGTCCAGTTCTTCCACTACCTTCACTTCCTCCGCTTCGTCCACATCGCCAACTTCGTCAACTTCTTCCACATCCTCCACTTTGTCCAGTTCCTCCACTTCCTCCACTTCGTCCACTTCGTCAAATTCGTCAACTTTTTCCATTTAGTCCACATCCTCCACGTCGTCAAGTTCTTCCACTTCGTCCATTTCCTCTACTTCCTGCACTTCGTCCACGTCATTCACTTCCTCCACTTCGTCCACTTCTTCCGCTTTCTCCACATCGTCTACTTCCTCCACTTCATCACTTCGTCCACTTCTTCCAGTTCGTTAACTTCATCCACTTCGTCCGCTTCGTCAAGTTCGTGCACTTTGTGAACTTCGTCCACTTCCTCCACATCTTCCACCTCGTAAACCTCGTCAACTTCGTGCATTTCGTCGACTTCCGCGACCTCCTCCACTTCGTCCACTTCCTCCATTTCCTCCACTTCGCCCACTCCTTCATCTTCCTCCACTTCGTCCACTTCGTCCAGTTCCTCCACTTCGTCCACATCGTCATCTTCATCCACTTCGTCCATTTCCTTCATTTCGTCCACTTCCTCCGCTTCCTCCGCTTCCTCCACTTCGTCAACTTCGTCAACTTCGTCCACTTCGTCCACTTCGTCCACTTCGTTTACTTCGTCCACTTCCTCCACTTCCTCCTCTTCGTCCACTTCGTCCACTTCCTCCACTTCGTCCTCTTCTTCCACTGCTTCATCTTCTTCTTCCACTTCGTGCAATTAATAAACTTCGTGAAGTTCGTCCCCTTCGTCCACTTCGTCAACTTCGTCAACTTCGTCCCCTTCCTCTACTTGTACCAGTTCTTCCACTTCCTGCACTTCGTCCACGTCCTTCACTTCCTCCACTTCGTCAAGTTCGTCCACTTCGTCAAGTTCGTCCACTTCGTCCATTTCGTCCACTTCGTCATGTTCGTCCACTTCCTCCACTTCCTCAACTTCCTCCACTTCGTAAACTTCGTCCACTTTGTCCATTTCGTCCACTTCTTCCACTTCTTCCACTTCTTCCACTTCGTCCACTTCGTCCATTTCGTCCACTTCGTCCACTTCGTCAAGTTCGTCCACTTCCTCCACTTCGTCCACTTCCTCCACTTCCTCCATTTCGTCCACTTCCTTCACTTCCTGAACTTCGTCCACTTTGTCCACTTCGTCCATTTCGTCTACTTCCTGTACTTCCTCCACTTCCTTCACTACGTCCAATTCGTCAACTTCGTCCCCTTCGTCCACTTCGTCCCCTTCGCCAACTTCGTCCACTTCTTCCACTTCGTCCGCTTCCTCCACTTCCTCCACTTCGTCCACTTCGTCAACTTCCTCCACTTCGTCAACTTCGTTCACTTCCTCTACTTGTACCAGTTCTTCGACTTCCTGCATTTCGTCCACGTAGTCCACTTCCTCCACTTCGTCAACTTCGTCCATTTCGTCCACCTCGTCAGGTTCGTCAACGTCCTCCACTTCCTCCACTTCGTCAACTTCGTCCACTTCTTCCACTTCCTCCACCTCCTCCACTTCCTCCACATCCTCCACTTCCTCAACATCGTCTATTACCTCTACTTCCTCCACTTCATTCACTCCCTCCCCTTCTTCCCCTTCGTCCACTTCCTCCACTTCGTCCACTTCCTCTTCTTCGTCCACTTCTTCCACTTCCTCCACGTCCTCCACTTCCTTCACTTCGTCCACGTCGTCAACTTCGTCCTCTTCGTTCACTTCGTCCACTTCCTCCATTTCCTCCACTTCCTACACTTCATCCACTTCGTCCACTTCTTGTACTTCCTCCACTTCGTCCACTTCCTTCACTTCGTAAACTTCGTCAACTTCGTCCACTTCGTCAACTTCGTCCACTTCGTTAACTTCGTCTTCTTCGTCCACTTCCTCCACTTCATCCACTTCCTCCACTTCGTCCACTTCGTCCTATTCGTCCAGTTCTTTATAATCTTCTTCCACGTTGTCCACTCCGTCCAATTCGTCCCCTTCGTCCACTTTGTCAAGTTCGTCTCCTCTGTCCACTTCGTCAACTTCGTCCACTTGCTCAACATCGTCCACTTCCTCCACTTCATTGACTTCATGAACTTCGTCCACTTCGTCCACTTCCTCCACTTCGTCCGCTTCGCCCACTTCCTCCATTTCCTCCACTTCATCCACTTCGTCCACTTCGTCAAGTTCGTCCACTTCGTCCACTTCCTCCCCTTCCTCCACTTCCTCCACTTCGTCCACTGCCTGCACATCCTCCACTTCCTGCACTCCGTCAACTTCGTCCACTTCGTCAACTTCGTCTACTTCGTCCACTTCCTCCACTTCCTCGACTTCGTCCACTTCGACCACTTCCTCCACTTCGTCCACTTCGTCCTCTTCGTCCACTTCGTCCCCTTCGTCCCCTTCGTCCACTTCGTCCACCGCGTCCACTACGTCAACTTCGTCCACTTCCTCTACTTCCTCCCCTTCCTCCACTTGCTCCACTTCGTCCACTGCCTCCACTTCTTCCACTTCCTCCACTTCGTCAACTTCGTCCATTTCGTCCACCTCGTCCACTTCGTCAAATTCGTCCACTTCGTCAACTTCGTCAAATTCGTCCCCTTCGTCCACTTCGTCAAGTTCGTCTCCTTTGTCCACTTCGTCAACTTCTTCCACTTCCTCAACATCGTCCACTTCCTCCACTTCATTGACTTCCTGAACTTCGTCCACTTCGTCAACTTCGTCCACTTCCTCCACTTCGTCCGCTTCGCCCACTTCCTCCATTTCCTCCACTTCATCCACTTCGTCCACTTCGTCATGTTCGTCCACTTCCACCCCTTCCTCCACTTCCTGCACTTCGTCCACTCCCTGCACATCCTCCACTTCCTGCACTCCGTCAACTTCGTCCACTTCCTCCACTTCCTCCACTTCGTCCACTTCGACCACTTCCTCCACTTCGTCCTCTTCGTCCACTTCTTCATCTTCTTCTTCCACTTCGTCCACTTCGTCCACTTCGTCCCCTTCGTCCACTTCGTCCACTTCCTCAACTTCGTCCACTTCCTTTACTTCCTCCCCTTCCTCCACTTCCTCCACTTCGTCCACTGCCTCCACTTCCTCCACTTCGTCAACTTCGTCCATTTCGTCCACTTCGTCAACTTCTTCTACTTCGTCCACTTCCTCCACTTCGACCACTTCCTACACCTCCTCCACTTCGTCCTCTTCGTCAAGTTCGTCCGCTTCCTCCATTTCGTCCACTTCCTCTACTTCCTGAACTTCGTCAACTTTGTCCACTTCGTGTGCTTCGTCCATTTCATCTACTTCCTCCACTTCCTCCTCTTCGTCCAATTCGTCAAGTTCGTCAAGTTCGTCCCCTTCGTCCACTTCATCAACTTCGTCAACTTCGTCCCCTTCGTCCACTTCCACCACTTCCTCCACTACGTCAACTTTTTCCACTTCGTCCACCTCCCCCACTTCGTCCACCTCGTCAGGTTCGTCCACTTCCTCCACTTCGTCAAGTTCGTCCACTTCATCCACTTCTTCCATCTCCTCCACATCCTCCACATCCTCCACTTCCTCATCATCGTCCATTTCCTCCACTTCCTCATCATCATCCATTTCCTCCACTTCCTCCACTTCATTTACTTCCTCCACTTCTTCCACTTTGTCCACTTCCTCCCCTTCATCCACTTCCTCCACTTCGTCCACTTCGTCAACTTCGTCCATTTCGTCCACTTCTTCCACTTCCTCCACGTCCTCCACTTCTTTCACTTCTTCCTCGTTGTCAACTTCGTCTACTTCGTCCACTTCATCCACTTCGTCCTCTTCGTCCACTTCCTCCACTTCCTCCACTTCCTCCACTTCATCCACTTCGTCCACTTCGTCCATTTCGTCCGCTTCATCATGTTCGTCCACTTCCTCCACTTCCTCAACTTCCTCCACTTTGTGCACTTCGTCCACTTCGTAAACTTTGTCCACTTCGTGCACTTTGTTCATTTCGTCCACTTCTTCCACTTCGTGCATTTCATCCACTTCGTCCACTTCGTCCACTTCGTCCATTTCGTCCACTTCCTCCACTTCCTCCACTTCCTCCACTTCCTTTACTTCCTTCACTTCCTGAACTTTGTCCACTTCGTCCATTTCGTCTACTTCCTGCACTTCCTCCACTTCCTTCACTTTGTCCAACTCGTCAACTTCGTCCCCTTTCGTCCACTTCCGTGCACTTCGTCAACTTCGTCCCCTTCGCCAACTTCGTCCACTTCTTCTACTTCGTCCACTTCGTCCACTTCCTCCACTTCGACCACTTCCTACACTTCCTCCACTTCGTCCTCTTCGTCAAGTTCGTCCACTTCGTCAAGTTCGTCCACTTCCTCCATTTTGTTCACTTCCTCCACTTCCTGAACTTCGTCAACTTTGGCCACTTCGTCCGCTTCGTCCATTTCATCTACTTCCTCCACTTCCTCCTCTTTGTCCAATTCGTCAAGTTCGTCAAGTTCGTCCCCTTCGTCCACTTCTTCAACTTCGTCAACTTCGTCCCCTTCGTCCACTTCCACCACTTCCTCCACTACGTCAACTTCTTCCACTTCCCCCACTTCATCCACTTCATCAGCTTTGTCCACTTTGTCAACTTCTTCCACTTCCTCCACTTCGTCCAGTTCATCCACTTCCTGCACTTCCTCCACATCCTCCACTTCCTCATCATCGTCCATTTCCTCCACTTCCTCCACTTCTTCCACTTTGTCCACTTCCTCCACTTCATCCGCTTCCTCCACTTCGTCCACTTCGTCAACTTCGTCCACTTCTTCCACTTCCTCCACGTCTTCCACCTCTTTCACTTCGTCCTCATCGTCAACTTCGTCCACTTCATCCACTTCGTCCTCTTCGTCCACTTCGTCCACTTCGTCCACTTCCTCCACTTCATCTACTTCGTCAACTTCGTCCACTTCGTCCATTTCGTCCGCTTCATCATGTTCGTCCACTTCCTCCACTTCCTCAATTTCCTCCACTTTGTGCACTTCGTCCACTTCGTAAACTTCGTCCACTTCGTGCACTTTGTCCATTTCGTCCACTTCTTCCACTTCGTCCACTTCGTGCATTTCATCCACTTCGTCCATTTCGTCCACTTCGTCAAGTTCATCCACTTCGTCCACTTCCTCCACTTCCTTCACTTCTTGAACTTTGTCCACTTCGTCCATTTCGTCTACTTCCTGCACTTCCTCCACTTCCTTCACTTTGTCCAATTCGTCAACTTTGTCCCCTTTCGTCCACTTCGTCAACTTCGTCAACTTCGTCCCCTTCACCAACTTCGTCCACTTCTTCCACTTTGTCCACTTCGTCCACTTCTTCTACTTCGTCCACTTCCTCCACTTCGACCACTTCCTACACTTTCTCCACTTCGTCCTCTTCGTCAAGTTCGTCCACTTTCCCCATTTTGTTCACTTCCTCCAGTTCCTGAACTTCGTCAACCCTGTCCACTTCGTCCGCTTCGTCCATTTCATATACTTCCTCCACTTCCTCCCCTTCGTCCAATTCGTCAAGTTCGTCAAGTTCGTCCCCTTCGTCCACTTCATCAACTTCGTCAACTTCATCCCCTTCGTCCACTTCCACCATTTCCTCCACTACGTCAACTTCTTCCACTTCGTCCACTTCCCCCCACTTCGTCCACTTCGTCAGCTTTTTCCACTTCGTCAACTTCGTCCACTTCCTCCACTTCGTCCAGTTCTTCCACTTCCTGCACTTCGTCCACGTCCTCCACTTCCTCCACTTGGTCCACTTCGTCAACTTCGTCCATTTCTTCCACCTCGTCAGGTTCGTCCACTTCGTCCACTTCCTCCATTTCCTCCACTTCCTACACTTCATCCGCTTCGTCCACTTCTTGTACTTCCTCCACTTCGTCCACTTCCTTCACTTCGTAAACTTCGTCAACTTCGTCCACTTCGTCAACTTCGTCTTCTTCGTCCACTTCCTCCACTTCATCCACTTCCTCCACTTCGTCCACTTCGTCCTCTTCGTCCAGTTCTTTATAATCTTCTTCCACGTTGTCCACTCCGTCCAATTCGTCAACTTCGTCAAATTCGTCCCCTTCGTCCACTTCGTCAAGTTCGTCTCCTTTGTCCACTTCGTCAACTTCGTCCACTTCCTAAACATCGTCCACTTCCTCCACTTCATTGACTTCCTGAACTTCGTCCACTTCGTCCACTTCCTCCACTTCCTCCACTTCGTCCGCTTCGCCCACTTCCTCCACTTCGTCCACTTCGTCAAGTTCGTCCACTTCGTTCACTTCCTCCCCTTCCTCCCCTTCCTCTCCTTCCTGCACTTCGTCCACTGCCTGCACATCCTCCACTTCCTGCACTCCGTCAACTGCGTCCACTTCGTCAAATTCGTATACTTCGTTCACTTCCTCCACTTCCTCGACTGAGTCCACTTCGACCACTTCCTCCACTTCGTCCACTTCGTCCACTTCGTCATCTTCGTCCACTTCTTCATCTTCTTCTTCCACTTCGTCCACTTCGTCTGATTCGTCTACTTCGTCCACTTCGTCCATTTAGTCCACTTCCTCTACTTCGTCCCCTTCCTCCACTGTCTCCACTTCCTCCACTTCCTCCACGTCGTCAACTTCGTCTATTTCGTCCACTTCGTCAACTTCGTCCACTTCCTCCACTTCGACCACTTCCTACACTTCCTCTACTTCGTCCTCTTCGTCAAGTTCGTCCACTTCCTCCATTTCGTCCACTTCCTCCACTTCCTGAACTTCGTCAACTTTGTCCACTTCGTCCGCTTCGTCCATTTCATCTACTTCCTCCACTTCCTCCTCTTCGTCCAATTCGTCAATTTCGTCAAGTTTGTCCCCTTCGTCCACTTCATCAACTTCGTCAACTTCTTCCCCTTCGTCCACTTCCACCACTTCCTCCACTACGTCAACTTCTTCCACTTCGACCACTTCGTCTACTTCGTCCACTTCCTCCACTTCGTCCTCGTCGTCAACTTCGTCAAGTTCATCCTCTTCGTCCACTTCGTCCACTTTGTCCACTTCGTCCACTTCCTCTACTTCCTCCCGTACCTCCACTTCCTCCACTTCGTCCACTGCCTCCACTTCCTCCACTTCGTCAACTTCGTCCACTTCGTCAACTTCGTCTACTTCGTCTACTTCGTCAACTTCGTCTACTTCGTCTACTTCGTCCACTTCCTCCACTTCCTCCACTTCGAACACTTCGACCACTTCCTCCACTTCCTCCACTTCGTTCCTTCGTCCACTTCTTCATCTTCTTCTTCCACTTCGTCCAATTTGTCAAGTTCGTCAACTTCGTCAAGTTCGTCCCCTTGGTCCACTTCGTCAAGTTCGTCCCCTTGGTCCACTTCGTCAACTTCGTCGACTTCGTCCATTTTGGCCACTTCGTCAAGTTCGTCCACTTCCTCCACTTCCTCCATTTCGTCCACTTCCTCAACATCGTCTATTTACTCCATTTCCTCTACTTCATCCACTTCTTCCACTACGTCAACTTGGTCCACTTCCTCCACTTCCTCCACTTCGTCAACTTTATCCACTCCGTCAATTTCATCCACTTCCTCCACTTCTTCCACTTCGTCCACATCGTCCACTTCCTTCACTTCCTCCACTTCGTCCTCTTCGTCCACTTCCTCCACTTCCTCCACTTCCTCCACTTCTTCCACTTCGTCCTCTTCGTCCACTTCTTCATCTTCTTCTTCCACTTCTTCCACTTCGTCCAATTCGTCAACTTCGTCCACTTCGACAACTTCGTCAAGTTCGTCCACTTCGTCCACTTCGTCAATTTCATCGACTTCCTCCACTTCCTCAACTTCGTCCACTTCCTCCACTTCATTCACTTCCTGAACTTCTTCCACTTCGTCAACACCGTCCACTTCCTCCACTTCCTCCACTTCCTCCACTTCGTCATCTTCTTCTTCCACTTCGTCCACTCCTTCCAGTTCCTCCACTTCGTCCAGTTCCTCCACTTCGTCCACGTCGTCAACTTCGTCCACTTCATCCTCTTCGTCCACTTCGACAACTTCTTCCACTTCGTCCACTTCGTCAATTTCGTCGACTTCCTCCACTTCCTCAACATCGTCCGCTTCCTCCACTTCATTCACTTCCTGAACTTCTTCCACTTCGTCAACATCGTCCACTTCCTCCACTTCTTCACTTCATCCACTTCGTCAAGATCGTCCACTTCGTCCACTTCCTGCACTTCGGCCACTTCATCCACTTCCTCCATTTCGATATCTTCTTCTTCCACTTCGTCCACTTCGTCCAATTCGTCAACTTCGTCAAGTTCGTTTACTTCGTGCACTTCGCCCACTTCCTCCCCTTCCTCCACTTCGTCCAATTCCTCCACTTGCTCAACCTCGTCCATTTCCTCCAGTTCGTCCTCCACTTTGTCCACTTCGTCCACTTTGACTACTTCGTCCACTTCGTCCACTTCTTCCACTTCGTCCACTTCCTCCACTTTGTCCACGTCGTCCACGTCGTCAAGTTCATCCGCTTCGTCCACTTCGTCCTCTTCGCCAATTCGTTCACTTCGTCCTCTTCGCCAATTCGTCCACTTCGTCGACATCCACTTCCTCCAGTTTGTCCACTTCGTCAATTTCGTCCACTTCCTCCAATTCGTCCACTTCATCCACTTCGTCAACTTCGTCCACTTCATCCATTTCGTCCACATCGTCAAGTTCGTCAACATCCTCCACTTCCTCCACTTCCTCCACTTTGTCCACTTCGTTCGCTTCGTCCACGTTGTCAACTTCGTCAACCTCATCCAGTTCTTCCACTTCACCCAATTCCTCCACTTTGTCCACTTCCTCCATTTCGGCCACTTCGTCATGTTCGTCCACTTCCTCTACTTCCTACACTTACTCCACTTGGTCCACTTCATCCACTTCGTCCACTTCCTCCATTTCGTCCACTTCGTCCACTTCCTCCACTCCGTCAAATTCATCCACTTCGTCAACTTCGTCCACTTCCTTAACCTCGTCCACTTCGTCCACTTCCTCAACTTCGTCTACTTCGTCCACTTCCTCCACTTCTTCAACTTCCTACATTCCTCCACTTTGTCCACTTCGTCAACTTCTTCCACTTCCTCCACTTCGTTCACTTCCTCCACTTCCTCCACTTGATCCACTTCGTCAACTTCGTCCACTTCGTCCACTTCGTCTACTTCTTCCTCTTCGTCCACTTTGTCGACTTCGTCCACTTCCATCACTTCATCCACTTCGTCCACTTTGTCAAGTTTGTCGTCTTCCTCCACTTCCTCCGCTTCATCCACTTCCTCCATTTCGTCCACTTCCTCCAGTTGCTCCACTTCGTCAACTTCGTCCACTTCGTGCACTTCGTCGACTTCGTCCACTTCCTCCACTTCGTCGCAATCCTCCACTTCGTCCAATTCGTCCACTTCGTCAAGTTCGTCCCCTTCGTCCACTTCGTCAAGTTCGTCCATTACGTCCACTTCCTCCACTTCATCAACTTCTTCCACTTCGTCATTTTCGTCCACTTCCTCCACTTCCTGAACATCGACCACTTCCTCCACTTCATTCACATCCTGCACTTCTTCCAGTTGTCAACTTCGTCCACTTAGTCCACTTCGTCCACTTCATCCACTTCGTGAACTTCGTCCACTTCTTCTACTTCCTCCACGTCCTCCACTTCCTTCACTTCGTCCTCGTCGTCCACTTTGTCCTCTTCGTCCACTTCCTCCACGTCCTCCACTTCGTCAACTTCGTCCATTTCATCCAATTCCTCCACTTCGTCCACTTCATCCACTTCGTCCATTTCGTCCACTTCGTCAAGTTCGTCCACTTCCTCCACGTCCTCCACTTCGTCCACTTCCTCCACTTCGTCAACTTCGTCTACTTCGTCCATTTCCTCCATTTCGTCCACTCCTTCCACTTCCTCCACTTCGTCCACTTCGTCCACGTCGTCAACTTCCTCAACTTCTTCCACTTCGTCCACATCATCAACTTCCTTCACTTCCTCCACTTCGTCCTCTTCGTCCACTTCCTCCACTTCGTCAACTTCGTCTACTTCGTCCACTTCCTCCACTTCGTTCACGTCGTCCACTTCGTCCAGTTCATCCTCTTCGTCCACTTCGTCCACTTTGTCCACTTCGTCGACTTCGTCAAGTTCGTCCACTTCCTCAACTTCCTCCGCTTCCTCCACTTCCTCCACTTCGTCCACTGCCACCACTTCCTCCACTTCGTCAACTTCGTCCACTTCGTCTACTTCGTCCACTTCCTCCACTTCGTCCACGTCGTCAACTTCGTCCACTTTGTCCAGTTCATCCTCTTCGTCCACTTCGTCCACTTTGTCCACTTCGTCCCCTTCGTCAAGTTCGTCCACTTCGTCCACTTCGTCCACTTCCTCTACTTCCTCCCCTACCTCCACTTCCTCCACCTCGTCCACTGCGTCCAATTCCTCCACTTCGTCAACGTCGTCCACTTCGTCAACTTCGTCTACTTCCTCCACTTCCTCCACTTCGAACACTTCGACCACTTCCTCCACTTCCTCCACTTCGTCCTCTTCGTCCACTTCTTCATCTTCTTCTTCCACTTTGTCCAATTTGTCAACTTCGTCAACTTCGTCATGTTCGTCCCCTTGGTCCACTTCGTCGTTTTCGTCCACTTCTTCCGCTTCCTCCACTTCATCCACTTTCTGCACTTCGTCAAGTTCGTCCACTTCCTCCACTTCGTCCACTTCATCCACTTCGTCGACTTCGTCCATTTTGTCCACTTCGTCAAGTTCGTCCACTTCCTCCACTTCCTCCATTTCGTCCACTTCCTCAACATCGTCTATTTTCTCCATTTCCTCTACTTCATCCACTTCTTCCACTACGTCAACTTGGTCCACTTCCTCCACTTCCTCCACTTCGTCAACTTCATCCACTCCGTATATTTCCTCCACTTCTTCCACTCCGTCCACATCGTCCACTTCCTTCACTTCCTCCACTTCGTCCACTTCCTCCACTTCGTCCACTTCATCCACTTCCTCCACTTCTTCATCTTCTTCTTCCACTTCTTCCACTTCGTCGAATTCGTCAACTTCGTCCACTTCGACAAGTTCGTCAAGTTCGTCCCCTTCGTCCACTTCGTCCACTTCCTCCACTTCGACAACTTCTTCCACTTCGTCAATTTCGTCGACTTCCTCCACTTCCTCAACTTCGTCCACTTCCTCCACTTCATTCACTTCCTGAACTTCTTCCACTTCGTCAACACCGTCCACTTCATCCACTTCGGCAACTTCCTCCACTTCCTCCACTTCCTCCACTTCGTCATCTTCTTCTTCCACTTCGTCCAATTCGTTAACTTCGTCAACTTCGTCCACTTCCTCCATTTCCTCCACTTCCTCCACTTCCTCCACTTCCTCCACTTCCTCCACTTCCTCCACTTCGTCAACTTCTTCCACTTCCTCCACTTCGTCCACCTCGTCAACTTCGTCCACTTTGTCTACTTCGTCCACGTCCTCCACTTCATCCACTTCGTCAAGTTCGTCCACTTCATCCACTTCCTCCACTTCGTCAACTTCTTTCACTTCGTCTACTTCCTTCACTTCGTCCACTTCCTCCATTTCCTCCACTTCGTCCATTTCGTCCACGTTTTCCACTTCCTCCACTTCGTCCACTTCCTGTACTTCCTCTACTTCGTCCACGTCGTCAACTTCCTCCACTTCCTCCCCTTCGTCCACTTCGTCCTCTTCGTCCACTTCTTCCGCTTCCTCCACTTCTTCCACTTCGTCAAGTTTGTCAACTTCATCCACTTCCTCCACTTCGCCCACTTCATCCATTCTTGAACTTCGTCCATTTCGTCCACTTCATCAAGTTCGTCCACTTCCTCCACTTCCTCCACTTTGTCCACTTCTTCCACTTCTTCCACTTCGTCAGCTTCGTCAACTTCTTCCACTTCCTCCACTTCGTCCACTTCCTCGACTTCCACCCCTTCCTCCACTTGCTCCACTTCGTCAAGTTCGTCCACTTCGTCCACGTCGTCTACTTCGTCCACTTCGTCCACTTCCTCCAGTTCATCCACTTCGTCCACTTCGTCAAGTTCGTCCACTTCGTCCACATCCTCTACTTCCTCCACTTCCTCCACTTCGTCCACTTCCTCGACTTCCACCCCTTCCTCCACTTGCTCCACTTCGTCAACGTCGTCCACTTCGACCACTTCGTCAACTTCCTCTACTTCGTCCACTTCCTCCACTTCGTCCACTTCCTCCACTACCTCCACTTCTTCATCTTCTTCATCCACTTCTTCCACTTCCTCCAATTCGTCAACTTCGTCCGCTTCGACAACTTCGTCAACTTCGTCCCCTTCGTCCACTTCCTCCGCTTCGACAACTTCTTCCACTTCGTCCACTTCGTTCACTTCGTCAATTTCGTCGACTTCCTCCACTTCCTCAACATCGTCCGCTTCCTCCACTTCATTCACTTCCTGAACTTCTTCCACTTCGTCAACATCGTCCACTTCCTCCACTTCTTCACTTCATCCACTTCGTCAACTTCGTCAACTTCGTCAAGTTCGTCCACTTCCTCCACTTCCTCCACTTCGGCCACTTCATCCACTTCCTCCACTTCGTCATCTTCTTCTTCCACTTCGTCCAATTCGTCAACTTCGTCAAGTTCGTCCACTTCCCCCATTTCCTCCACTTCGTCCACTTCTTCCACTTCCTCCACTTCCTCCAATTCGGCCACTTCATCCACTTCCTCCACTTCGTCATCTTCTTCTTCTTCGTCCACTTCGTCCAATTCGTCAACTTCGTCAAGTACGTCCACTTCGCCCACTTCGTCAACTTCGTCTCCTTCGTCTACTTCGTCAACTTTGTCCACTTCCTCAACATCGTCCATTTCCTCTACTTCCTCCACTGCGTCCACTTCCTGCACTTCTTCCACTTCGTCAACTTCGTCCACTTCCTCCACTTAATCTACTTCGTCCATTTCGTCCACTTCTTATTCCCCTTCGGCCACTTCCTCTACTTCGTCATCTTCTTCTTCCACTTCGGCCACTTCCTCCATTTCCTCCACATCGTCCACTTCGTCCACTTCTTCCACTTCCTCCACTTCCTCCACTTCCTCCACTTCGTCAATTTCGTCAACTTCGTCACATTCGTCTACTTCCTCCACTTCGTCCAGTTCTTCCACCTCCACCACTGTGTCCAAATTCTCCACTTCCTCCACTTCCTCCACTTCGTCAACTTCGTCCACTTCGTCGATTTCGTCCACTTCAACAAACTCGTACACTTTCCCCCCACTTCCTCGACTTCATCAAGTTCGTCCACTTCTTCCACTTCCTCCACTTCGTCCACTTCGCCCACTTCCTCCACTTCCTCCACTTCGTCCAATTCCTCCACTTGCTCAACCTCGCCGATTTCCTCCAGTTCCTCCACTTTGTCCACTTCGTCCACTTTGACCACTTCCTCCACTTCGTCCACTTCATCCACTTCTTCCACTTCGTCCACTTCCTCCACTTTGTCCACGTCGTCCACGTCGTCAAGTTCATCCACTTCGTCCGTTTCGTCCACTTCGTCCTCTTCGCCAATTCATCCACTTCGTCGACTTCGACCACTTCTTCCACTTCCTCCAGTTCGTCCATTTCGTCAATTTCGTCCACTTCCTTCAATTCGTCCACTTCATCCACTTCGTCAACTTCGTCCATTTCGTCCACATCGTCAAGTTCGTCCACATCCTCCACTTCCTCCACTTCCTCCATTTCGGCCACTTCGTCATGTTCGTCCACCTCCTCTACTTCCTCCACTTCCTCCACTTCATCCACTTCCTCCACTTCGTCCACTTCCTCCACTTCGTCAAATTCATCCACTTCGTCAACTTCGTCCACTTCCTTAACCTCGTCTACTTCGTCCACTTCGTCAACTTCGTCTACTTCGTCCACTTCTTCGATTTCTTCAACTTCGTACACTTCCCCCACTTTGTCCACTTCGTCCATTTCGTCCACTTCGTCAACTTCGTCAACTTCGTCAACTTCTTCAACTTCCTCCACTTCGTTCACTTCCTCCACTTCCTGCACTTCATCCACTACGTCAACTTCTTCCACTTCGTCCACTTCTTCCACTTCCTCCACTTCCTCAACTTCCTCCACTTCGTCCACTTCCTTCACTTCCTCCATTTCGTCCACTTCCTCCACTTCCTCCACTTCCTTCACTTCGTAAACTTCGTCCACTTCGTCTTCTTCGTCCACTTCCTCCACTTCATACACTTCATCAACTTCCTCCACTTCGTCCTCTTCGTCCACTTCTTCATCATGTTCTTCCACTTTGCCCATTCCATCCAATTCGTCAAGTTCCTCCCCTTCGTCCACTTCGTCAACTTCGTCTACTTCGTCCACTTCCTCCACTTCCTCAACATCGTCCACTTCCTCCACTTCATGGACTTCCTGCACTTCTTCCACTTCGTCAACTTGGTCCACTTCCTCCGCTTCCTTCACTTCGTCCACTTCATTCACTTCATCAACTTCGTCCACTTCTTCGAGTTCGTCCACTTCTTCCACTTCCTCCACTTTTTCCACTTCTTCCACTTTGTCCACTTCGTCAACGTCCTCCACTTCCTCCTCTTCGTCCACTTTTTCCACTTCCTCCACTTCGTCCACTTCGTCAACTTCGTCCACTTCCTCCACTTCGTCCAATTCTTCCACTTCCTCCACTTCTTCCACTTCCTCCACTTCGTCCACATTCTCCGTTACCTTCACTTCGTCAACTTCGTCCACTTCGTCCATTTTGTCCACTACGTCAACTTCGTCCACTTCCTCCACTTCTTCAAGTTCGTCCACTTCCTTCACTTCCTCCATTTCGTCCACTTCCTCCACTTCCTCAACATCGTCCATTTCCTCCATTTCCTCCACTTTATCCACTTCTTCCACTACGTCAACTTGGTCCACTTCCTCCACTTCGTGCACTTCCCCCACTTCGTCCACTTCGTAAACTATGTCCACTTCCTCCACTTCTTCCACTTCGTCCACATCGTCCATTTCCTTCACTTCCTCCACTTCGTCCTCTTCGTCCACTTCGTCTACTTCGTCCACTTCGTCCACTCCATCCACTTCCTTCACTTCGTCCACTCCTTCCACTTCCTTCACTTCGTCCACTTCCTCCACTTCGTCCACGTCGTAAACTTCGTCAACTTCGTGCACTTCGTCTACTACATCCTCTTCGTCCACTTCGTCAACTTCGTCCTCTTCGTCCACTTCCTCCACTTCCTCCACTTTGTCCACTTCGTCCACTTCCTCTACTTCCTCCCCTTCCTCCACTTCCTCCACTCCGTCCACTGCCTCCACTTCCTCCACTTCTTCCACTTCGTCAACTTCGTCCATTTCGTCCACTTCGTCAACTTCGTCCACTTCCTCCACTTCCTCCACTTCGTCCACTTCGTCGATTTCGTCCACTTCAACAAACTCGTACACTTTCCCCCCACTTCCTCGACTTCATCAAGTTCGTCCACTTCTTCCACTTCCTCCACTTCGTCCACTTCGCCCACTTCCTCCACTTCCTCCACTTCGTCCAATTCCTCCACTTGCTCAACCTCGCCGATTTCCTCCAGTTCCTCCACTTTGTCCACTTCGTCCACTTTGACCACTTCCTCCACTTCGTCCACTTCATCCACTTCTTCCACTTCGTCCACTTCCTCCACTTTGTCCACGTCGTCCACGTCGTCAAGTTCATCCACTTCGTCCGTTTCGTCCACTTCGTCCTCTTCGCCAATTCATCCACTTCGTCGACTTCGACCACTTCTTCCACTTCCTCCAGTTCGTCCATTTCGTCAATTTCGTCCACTTCCTTCAATTCGTCCACTTCATCCACTTCGTCAACTTCGTCCATTTCGTCCACATCGTCAAGTTCGTCCACATCCTCCACTTCCTCCACTTCCTCCATTTCGGCCACTTCGTCATGTTCGTCCACCTCCTCTACTTCCTCCACTTCCTCCACTTCATCCACTTCCTCCATTTCGTCCCCTTCCACCACTTCGTCAAATTCATCCACTTCGTCAACTTCGTCCACTTCCATAACCTCGTCTACTTCGTCCACTTCGTCAACTTCGTCTACTTCGTCCACTTCTTCGATTTCTTCAACTTCGTACACTTCCCCCACTTTGTCCACTTCGTCCATTTCGTCCACTTCGTCAACTTCGTCAACTTCTTCAACTTCCTCCACTTCGTTCACTTCCTCCACTTCCTGCACTTCATCCACTACGTCAACTTCTTCCACTTCGTCCACTTCTTCCACTTCCTCCACTTCCTCAACTTCCTCCACTTCGTCCACTTCCTTCACTTCCTCCATTTCGTCCACTTCCTCCACTTCCTCCACTTCCTTCACTTCGTAAACTTCGTCCACTTCGTCTTCTTCGTCCACTTCCTCCACTTCATACACTTCATCAACTTCCTCCACTTCGTCCTCTTCGTCCACTTCTTCATCATGTTCTTCCACTTTGCCCATTCCATCCAATTCGTCAAGTTCCTCCCCTTCGTCCACTTCGTCAACTTCGTCTACTTCGTCCACTTCGTCCACTTCCTCCACTTCCTCAACATCGTCCACTTCCTCCACTTCATGGACTTCCTGCACTTCTTCCACTTCGTCAACTTGGTCCACTTCCTCCGCTTCCTTCACTTCGTCCACTTCATTCACTTCATCAACTTCGTCCACTTCTTCGAGTTCGTCCACTTCTTCCTCTTCCTCCACTTTTTCCACTTCTTCCACTTTGTCCACTTCGTCAACGTCCTCCACTTCCTCCTCTTCGTCCACTTTTTCCACTTCCTCCACTTCGTCCACTTCGTCAACTTCGTCCACTTCCTCCACTTCGTCCAATTCTTCCACTTCCTCCACTTCTTCCACTTCCTCCACTTCGTCCACATTCTCCACTACCTCCACTTCGTCAACTTCGTCCACTTCGTCCATTTTGTCCACTACGTCAAGTTCGTCCACTTCCTCCACTTCTTCAAGTTCGTCCACTTCCTTCACTTCCTCCATTTCGTCCACTTCCTCCACTTCCTCAAAATCGTCCATTTCCTCCATTTCCTCAACTTTATCCACTTCTTCCACTACGTCAACTTGGTCCACTTCCTCCACTTCGTGCACTTCCTCCACTTCCTCCACTTCGTAAACTATGTCCACTTCCTCCACTTCTTCCACTTCGTCCACATCGTCCATTTCCTTCACTTCCTCCACTTCGTCCTCTTCGTCCACTTCGTCCACTTCGTCTACTTCGTCCACTTCGTCCACTCCATCCACTTCCTTCACTTCGTCCACTCCTTCCACTTCCTTCACTTCGTCCACTTCCTCCACTTCGTCCACGTCGTCAACTTCGTCAACTTCGTGCACTTCGTCTACTACATCCTCTTCGTCCACTTCGTCAACTTCGTCCTCTTCGTCCACTTCCTCCACTTCCTCCACTTTGTCCACTTCGTCCACTTCCTCTACTTCCTCCCCTTCCTCCACTTCCTCCACTCCGTCCACTGCCTCCACTTCCTCCACTTCTTCCACTTCGTCAACTTCGTCCATTTCGTCCACTTCGTCAACTTCGTCCACTTCCTCCACTTCCTCCACTTCGACCACTTCCCCTGTAAGGCCCAAAAATAAATTAATACTATAAGATAATTTATTTTGCAACTAATATTTAGTTAGTAAGAATTTCTTATTTTGTGATGGTAATTGTGTATTTAAGTGTTTAAGATGTAATTCTATTATAGTACTTACTTTGTTAAATTAGCATGGTTATTGAATTAAATGGCTTTAGGATTCTGTAAAAACTTGTCTTGCTTTTCTTAATTTAATTGCATGCGAGAACTTTGCCTATTTATGGTTGTCATAAAAGTTTGAAGTGTGATGGTTAGTCAGATGATCACGTGAAGTGTTAAGGAATTTGTGCCATATATGAATAAAGAGTGAATAAAAATAGCCACATCAACATACAGTCCTTTCGAGGCACATTTAATTTTTTTTTAGTAAAAAGACATACTTGGATGAAACAATTCTTGATGCACCAAAAGTTTGTTCCTGCTTTTGTTTATTTTATTTTATTTATTTTTTTACAAAGGTTGGAAACTTTTCATTCAATTCCTTTAAATTTTATATTTTTCCACTTATTTGAAAGTAGTCCATTTTGTCTGCCATGCGGATCATGGGTTAGATTACTTTATGTATTTCAAATATGAAAGTTTGTTATTTCAAGAGTGGAACAAATTTCTTATGCAATAATTGTCTTAATACGTGAACCTGGTTTCATTTTTTTTTTTTCTAAAAGCTTGAACTATGATGTATATACATTGGTCACATGAAGAATTTATCTTCGTGCATACTAAGGGCTTGAGTACCATGAATCTTTTCTTCTTCAACCATGACCAATCTTTTCCCCCACTTCATCTGATAATTTTTTTTTTATTGTTGTTGCTTTCTCCACTCTTCACGGTTTTGGTCTATTTCCTTTACCTTGGGGTCACCTTTTGTGTAAGCATAACACAATATCTTCTTAAGTGCACACATCAGACAAAACTTTCATCATGAAACGACTCTGTGAGAAACATTGAACGAAATTTTGACCTTAAGAACCAATATTATCATTTTCTAGTGACCAACATGATTCCTCTTTGGAAATGGAGGGACCGTCTGTTTGCTAATAAATCATAGGATTTCATTAGGAAAAGAAAAGAAAAAAAAATAGTATGAATTGAAAGAGTGAACGGGAGAGATATCTGAAATTGGAGTGTTGCCGGAGAAGTTGAGAAACTAAGGAAGAAGGAGACTTAGATCAACAAAGTAAGGGCTGAAAATCTTAAGGAACCAACCAACCTTGCTGGAGAAAGAGGTAGGGGAGCTAAACCATTTCTTTTACTCAATAGTATGATTACCTTGCCAATTTTCGGTCTTGAATACTAAGATGCATGCCTTATTTTGTGAAAGCTTGAAAGAGTTCTCTTTGCTGTAGAATATACTCGTTATTGACTCTGTAAAATATGATACAAGTATAAGTTTGGCTACCTCTAGTATCATGATACTCTCTCTTGAAGTTGTGTGATATGAGATGCTTTTATGGTCTATTCTCATTGTGCAAATAGAATGAAAACAACTCTGTGATATAATAGGATTGATTTAATGTGACAGAGAAGCCTAACTCTCGTGAACCCCAACTACTTAAATACTCCACTTTATTTTAAGTAATTCTTTTGCTTAGCTATGCTTAGCCGCACATGGACCAATTGTTTCAATCATTTTAATTCACCTTAGTTTTTATGTCTGACCAACCATACCTCTAGATAATTCTTTTGATTTTACCAAGAAGCATGTCACGAGAATCTTTACTGAATGTATATATATATATATATAAGGGTGTGTGTGCCTTGTAGATTTAGTTCAGATTAGATGGTGAACTTGCCAATCTTTCTTTAAGGTAGTAATACGCGTGAGAGTTGAACCTCACTTATCTAGGATATTGGAGTATAGAAAAGAAAAAAAAAAGAAATTGTTTCGTTGTATTGCCCCATAGTTGTACCTATTCTGTCAGATAGACCATACCTCATGCATGGGTCTCATTTATTTAATAAAACTTCTCTCACTAACCATACCTTGTAGTGAATCTTTGTTGCTGCCATAAAATAGTTTAACCGTGGCATGTTGTCTAATTATCAATTCTTTAATAAGAAAAGTTGTAGCATGTCATTTCTTTTGCTCTGTCCTAAATCAGAGAGTATGGCTATGATGAAGACACCCGTAGAGTAGATAAACATACTAAGAATCATTGAAAGTCTAAACCAACATGTCAGATTTTATAAATCCTGCTGCTGGATTTTTTTTAAGTAGAGCTTTGCATGAGACCATACCTCATGGTTCTTCTTACTTGAAAGAAAACGTTGTGGCCATTAAAGGTACTAGATTCTGGCCATTTTAGATTAAATAAGAATTCTTTAATAAGAACGATCCCATGCCTTATTACTTAAATGCCAAACTGTTATCTATGTGAAAAGGGCCAACCTACGTATAAGCACCATAGAACAAAGGATTTATGCCTTATAGAAAACTTGTTTAATAATGTGTTTTAGAATTATATTTAATCACTTCTCTAATTTGGTCTTGGAAATCAGATTTGAAACCATGGCAACTCTCTCATTTGTATTGTCTTAATTGAAGCAAATGTTCAATTTTTTTGTCTGTTATAATTAATCTACCGTGAGTCATGTACACCTGTCCAGGAAGCTCAGAAAATGCTGATTTTCATAATTTCACTGCAGTTAGTACAGTGGTCCAAAAATTTTAATTCCAGTGTCTAAAGAAAGCTTATTAAGTCTATTTTTCAACGCAAAAAGAACCATATTATTTGGAATTATGTGGAGAGAGTAATAAACAAAACAATAAAGAAAGGTCATAGCTGAAAATACAGAAAAACGAGACGAAAATGTTTATTTTAAACATTTTACTGCAGATGATGCTTTAATCCAAAAATTACGAGTTAGCATTCATATGAAAGATTTTTAAGTCTAGAATCCAATAAAACAAGAACCAACTCGTTCGGAGTTCTATAGAGAGAGTTATGGGTGAAGCAATAAGCGAATGCCGGAATTGACAACAATTTTATCTTGTATGTGATTTCTGTATTTAATGTAAGTTGGCATGTACTTTATTTTCGTGAAATCTAATTAGATAGCCTTTAAGAATTTTATAGTCTTATCGTATATAACCAAAAATATTCTTATGCTTTAACTCGGTAGTTAAAAGGATAATTTCCTTTTGCCTATATAAGGCGATAGGTGGATACGAGTTCTGTCATTTTACCTTTTGAGGGAAATACAGATATCTAGCCCGTAAAATTCTAACTCGTGCTGAGTATTGTGCTTGGTGAATGGATGTTACTCACCAATGTTTTTACTCATAAGTCCTTGAAGAACCGGGGAGATATGTCTAAAGCGGTGTGTGGAGGACGACTCTTATCCGAGGTCCAATAGCTGCGTGTGAAGAACCAGTGTCCAATAGCTGCGTGTGAAGGACAAGAACCGAGTTAGGTCCATTAGCTGCGTGTGAAGGACCAATGTCCAATAGCTGCGTGTGAAGGACAAGAACTGAGATAGGTCCATTAGCTGCGTGTGAAGGACCAGTGTCCAATAGCTGCGTGTGAAGGACAAGAACTGAGATAGGTCCATTAGCTGCGTGTGAAGGACCAGTGTCCAATAGCTGCGTGTGAAGGACAAGAACCGAGTTAGGTCCAATAGCTGCGTGTGAAGGACCAGCGTCCATTAGCTGCGTGTGAAGGACAAAATCAATAGGTCTAATAACTTCGGGTCGTGTCCGAATAAATTTCCTTGTTCTGGTTACCTTGCTTTACATGATATAGTACAAGAGGATAAATAAACTTGAATTCACTTATGAATTAATTTCCTAGTCAATTACAATTATGGTATTAAGTTCTTTCGGCAGAGGTGTTACGATCTTATTAATACGCGATTAATATTATTAGATGTTTATAGTGCGTGCGCTTATCTGTAAATT
This sequence comes from Vigna nakashimae, assembly GCA_034642375.1. Lineage (NCBI taxonomy): Eukaryota > Viridiplantae > Streptophyta > Magnoliopsida > Fabales > Fabaceae > Vigna > Vigna nakashimae. The sequence continues at coordinate 35,669,825 of CM067765.1, forward strand.
ATTATTTTTATGGTTATGGTTAGCTCACCCTACTTGTGTGACTACGATGATCGTATAACGCGTATCGTTATACGGGAGTAGATGATGTTCCAGGTGAAGCTGAAGAAGTTTAGAACGAGGAGCATGTTGGGAAAATTACATGGAAATTTTAAAGTGTGAAAATAAATTGTTGTGAAGTATTGTACTTTAAGCAGACTTTTAATTTGTTATGGTTTGTAATTTTAAAACAACTTTTAATATTCGGTTTGTAATCTAATAATTACTCGCTAATACTTTGATGTATTTTTTTCAGTAATAATGTTAAATGTTGTGCCTTTAAAAGTAAACAATTATTTTGAAAAAATTTTCTGTGACAATCCGAGAAGGGGTGTTACACTTGTTGGTATCAGAGCAAAGATTTTCAAAAAGGTTTTGGGGATTTTGGGGAGTGAGCTCGTTAGTTTCTGTTGTGTAACTTTACAACTAGTTGTGGACGTAAGATAACTACTGGCATGAAAAATTTCTTTTTTTGAAACTATGTGCTTAATTTTGTGAGAATTGATTCTATATAGAGAAAATGTCGCGCAATCAAAGAACCCCTACCAATGCTGCTGAAGACATTGCTCAAGCTCTTGAGCAGATGGTTCAGGTGTTACAGAGGCAGCAAGCTAATCAGGCCCCAAGAAATCACGTTGGAATGAATGACTTTTTACGTCATAATCCCACCAAGTTTAATGGGAACGCTTCACCAGATGCAGCTGATGATTGGATTTGTAACAACGAGAAGATCTTCGAAGTGATTGATTGTTCTGAAGAACAGAAGCTAATATTTTCTGTCTTTATGTTGACTGGTGATGAAAGTGTCGCGACCCGTCAAATTTGTTTGTGCATAAAAGAATGCAGTATAGTGCTAGGAAGTGACTCCTAGGTCGTCTCTCAAGGACCAATTTTGTGGCGGTTCAATCTCAGATTTTTTTTTACACAAAGTGGGGGGGTTTTGTGGATGTTTTTGACACAGAAAAATAAAATAGATTGAAAAACAACTGAATAAAACAGAATTTAACAACACTGAAGTAAATTTTAGAAATAGTAAAATCAAAACAGTACAAAAAAAATAAAACGTTTGAAAATAAAATGACCGGTAAAAAGAAATGGTAGAATTTACCAGTGCAGAAAATCATGAACAGTAAATTTAATAGATAAAAACATTTAATTGGAAATGGAATTCATCACTTAAATTAAAATTCTTGAACAATACAACTCAAAATGAAACAAGCAAACTGGTGCCACACTTCTACTGCTTTAGAAAATAAAACATTAGCACTGTTTAAAATGAAAAATGCAGAGGAAGAGGAAGAGGCGAGAGCCTCCTCCCAGACTGTGAGTGTTTTCCTAATTCTAATCTAAATTCTCATAATTTTTCTTCTCTGGCTGCAGCTCTTTTTATAACCAAAATCTGAACTTCAACTTCCTCCCCGTGACATCTCTTATTTTCAGCATGTTGTCCCTTGCAAATTTTGGGTCCGTGAACTTTTAGCTTTCATATCTGGCCACCACTGAATCTGCTTTTTCCTTCACGTGTGCACTTCCAAAACAACACTGTTGCTTCTTCTTTCCTTGCTGCTGGACGTAGCACACCAAGGCTGCTGGACGGGTGATCATCAAGGTGAACTTCCAAACAAATCATCACTGTCACCTCCCAAGCTGCTGGTTGTTTGCTGGGTGAACCGTGTGCATGGAGCTGCTTCCAAGCTTCTATTCCATCTCAACTGGACATGACTGGTGCAGCTACCGTGAAGTGCCTCTGCTCCAGCCAGCCGTGATTCTCCTGGAAGGTGAATGTGCTGGCCCGTGAATGCCTCCTTTGCTTGCAACTTCTTGGACGCTTGGTTGCCATGGAATGTGACCTTGAGAGCTCCTCCTTTTGCTTGGCAACCATCCATGTGCATCCCCTTTTCGCTGAGATAAAACTGTGCTTACCATAAAGGAAAACAACCCATTCTTCTCATTAAATCAAAAATGTTCCAGCCATGCCTCCAGCTCAGAACCGTGAACTTTCTTATCCTTTAACGTGGTGCTTTCTTCAAAACTGCATGGGTTTTCTTTCTCTAACACCAAGCTGTTTCTCTCGGTGGCTTCTCAAGCTAGAACGTCCATGCCTTCTGCGAACGTGAAGAACTCCTCATTGAAGAACGTTGTTGCTGTCTGCTTCATCTACCAAGCCGTGATACCTTGGACGTGTGCTTGTGTTGTGCTTCCCATCCAAACCGTGAGATGTGTTTCTCTCTTTCCTTTACAGCCCCCAAAGGAGAATGTTTCTCCGAAACCAGAGTTGGAAGCTACGTTCCAAGCAAGAAAGTGAGATAGGGCTGTGAGGTGCCATTCCTAGTATGCTTAACACAATGAATTAACCATGGGCCACATGTAACCTACTCTCTTCCAAAAGTGTGAGCTGCACTTCCAATGTGGTCCCTCCATTATGCTTCACGGTTTATGCTCGGCAAAAATGAATGGGCAGTGTGCTTTTAGCAGGCCAAATATGATACTTCAGCACCTTGAATCCGTGACCTTTCTTTTTCTTCAATGTGGCCCCCATTATTTCAATTCAAATCCATTATATGTTTTGGTTTCCCAACGTTGGTTCCCTTTTATTCTAAAGTGCTGCATGTTTTCCAATTTGAGTTGGCCGTGTAATGTGAGTTTCCAACTTCCTTTGGATTTACGTGAATGATGTCTGTATTGGTGGAGCACTTTCAGAATTTTGTGGTTCCATGAGGCATTAAATAAAAGCAAGAAAGGGTCTCCTCTTCTTGATGTGCAGCCGAGACATTGTCACCTTCTCCATATAAAATAATAAAACCAAAAACTTTGAAGATTCCCCTGAATGATGTACCGCATGTCACTTCTTTGCTGCTGAATACTATCCATCATTTCTACATTTCCATTTTTCCATTCATCCCACCATGTACACTTTTATTTTTGAATATCAATCTCACATTTTTCCAAGTGTTAACATTCCAGCCGTGACATTGTCATTTTACATGATGTTACTTTCCACTTGCTTTCCATTTGTACATGCTGTGAGAAATTAAGAGATCAACAAAGAATTAAGTTGTTTTCTTCCAAAAGAAAATGAATTGAAGGTGCTTTGTTTCAACCAAACCAAACTGTAATTTTTCTTGAAGTCTCCAGGATCTTTACATCTTTCAAATGTCCTAATTTCTATTTCCAAAATTTTCCTGTAATCAATAATGAAAATAATTAGCTCAGATAATTCAAATTAAGTAAAATAAGAATTTCTGATCAAATTCAGCACAATTAGGAAAAACGGGAAAATATTGGATAATTAAGCACAATTCCCTAATTAATTCTAGTACAATAAACTAAATGGAGTGTAGAAAATATTGATTCATCAACTGGAGAAACTGAATACTGGTGGAGAGGTATGAGACAATTGATGAATGCTCGTGGGGAAGCCATTAATTGGGAGAATTTCAGAATAAGATTCCTAGAAAGGTACTTTCCTGATAATGCAAAGTTCGAGAGGGAAGCCGAGTTCCTCACTCTTCAACAGGGAAGCAGGACAGTGCCAGCCTATGTGCAACGCTTTGAGTACCTCTCAAGGTTCTATACTCAGACTATGAGCGAAGAATGGAAATGTCGAAAGTTTGAAAGGGGCCTACGCCCTAGCCTTATGAAAGCAATTATTCATCTGAAGATTAGGCAATTTCCTGAAATGGTTGAACAAGCTAAACTAGCAGAACAGATAGAAGGAAATTCTAGTCGAGTTATTAAGCCTCAGCATAATAAGTTTGGTGGAGGAAAGCAAGTAAAGAAGCCTTATCAACGACCGCATCCAATCATTCAAGGAGCTGTGAGATGTTTTGAATGTGGAGGTCCGCATTATAGAAGTGATTGCCCTAAACTATCTGGAAAAAGGGTTAACGGGAAAGTATGTTTCTCTTGCAACAAGCCGGGGCACTTTTCTTATGATTGCCCTGAGAAGAAGAAGAAAGAAAATGGACCGCAGCAATCAAGCTCCTCTGGAGGGAAACCCAAAGCAGTTGGAAGAGTTTTTGCCATCACCGGAGAAGAAGCAGCAAAGCCAGGTAACCTTATTTTAGACACGTGCCTTTTATTTGGAAAATGTGTACGTGTTCTGTTTGATTCCGGAGCTACACACTCCTTTGTATCATCTGCATGTTTGGAAGAACTCAGTTTACCCATAAGTGATCTAGGGTGTATTCTGGTGGTTTCTACACCAACATCGGGTCAGATCTCGACAAGTTCAGTCTGTGTCGGATGTCCGATTGTAGTAGCAGGACGCAAGTTCAAAGTGAACTTGATCTCTTTGCCTTTGAAAGGGCTTGACGTCATTCTAGGGATGGATTGGTTGTCTATCAATCACATCCTTATCGATTGTGGGCAACAGAAGTTAGTGTTCCCAGACGTCGGCGGTTTGGAGCTGGTTTCAACTACGAAAGTTCTAAAGGATTTCAAGGATGGTGCTGTATGTTTTGTGATTATAGCACAAGAACAAAAGAAAGATTTTGAACGACAAGCAACGGGTATTTCAGTGGTAGAAGATTTCGCTGATGTTTTTCTAGATGAGATACTTGAGTTGCCACCAAGAAGAGAAGTTGAGTTCTCTATTGATTTGATTCCTGGTGCAGGACCAATATCTGTAGCTCCTTACAGAATGGCACCTACAGAGCTAGCAGAACTGAAGAAGCAAATAGAAGAACTGTTAGAAAGGAGGTTTATCAGACCTAGTGTATCGCCTTGGGGAGCTCCAGTGTTACTTGTAAAGAAGAAAGACGGAAGTTCAAGATTATGTGTTGATTACCGTCAATTGAACAAACTAACGATCAAGAATAAGTCTCCGCTACCGAGGATTGACGACTTGTTGGATCAGTTACAAGGAGCGGGTATATTCTCTAAGATTGACTTAAGGTCCGGTTACCATCAGATTTTAGTCAAGCCTGAAGATGTGCAAAAGACAGCTTTTAGATCGCGCTATGGGCATTACGAGTATGTAGTGATGCCATTTGGAGTTACAAATGCTCCTGCAATTTTTATGGACTATATGAATCGGATATTTCGATCCTGCCTAGATAAGTTTGTCGTTGTGTTTATTGATGACATTCTCGTATATTCCAAAAGTCGAGAAGAGCATGAAGGGCATTTGAGGTTGGTGTTAGAGATTTTGAGGGAGCATCAGTTGTATGGAAAGTTGTCTAAGTGCGAGTTTTGGTTAGACAAAATTCAATTTCTGGGTCATGTAATTTCTTCGCAAGGAATTGCTGTAGATCCGTCAAAGGTTGAAGCAGTGCTTAAGTGGGAACGTCCGAAGACCGTATCTGAAGTAAGAAGTTTTGTCGGCTTGGCTGGGTACTACCGGAAATTTGTGGAAGGTTTCTCTAAGATTGTGAGTCCTTTGACGCGATTAACTCGTAAGGATCAACCTTTTTCGTGGACAGACAAGTGCGAAAAAAGCTTTGAAGAAATGAAGAAAAGGTTGACGAGTGCTCCAGTTTTAGCCATTCCAAATAGTTCTAAGAATTTTGAAGTATTTTGCGACGCTTCCTATCAAGGACTCGGATGCGTGTTAATGCAAGAGAAAAGACCGGTAGCTTATGCATCAAGACAACTAAAAGTACATGAGAGAAATTATCCAACGCACGATATCGAGTTAGCCGCGGTAGTGTTTGCGTTGAAGTCTTGGAGACACTATCTCTATGGGGCACGTTTTCAGGTATTCAGTGATCATAAGAGTTTGAAGTACTTGTTTGACCAGAAGGAACTGAACATGCGACAGAGGAGGTGGATGGAATACTTGAAAGACTATGATTTCGAGTTACAATACCATCTAGGAAAGGCAAATGTGGTAGCAGATGCCTTGAGTCGAAAGCGTATTCAAATATCATCTTTGATGGTAAAGGAGTTGGAATTGATTGAGAAGTTCAGAGATATGAATCTGGGTTGGCAATTAAATAAAGATCATATTTGGTGTGGTCACTTGACGATCACGAATGACTTTTTAGAAGAGATAAAAGAAGAACAGAAAGAAGATTCTAGTTTACAAAGTACAAAGGAATTGTTGGGCTCAGAGCAAGGTAAGGATTTTTCTGTGGGGACAGATGGCATTCTTTGTTTTAGGAACAAAATCTGCATTCCAGCAAAAACAGAATTAAAGAAAATGATTCTTGAAGAGGGGCATAAGAGTCGTCTTAGTATACATCCAGGTATGACTAAGATGTATAAAGATCTAAAGGAATCATTTTGGTGGAGCGGAATGAAGAAAGACGTGGCAGAATTTGTGTCTTCATGTTTGGTTTGTCAGAAGGCCAAGATTGAACACCAGAAACCAGGAGGGTTGCTACAGCAGTTAGATATACCTCAATGGAAATGGGATAGCATCTCGATGGATTTTGTGACTCATTTGCCAAGATTAGCGAAGGGTCATGACTCTATTTGGGTAATTGTAGATAGATTGACGAAGTGTGCTCACTTTTTGCCAATCAATCAAAAGTCTTCCTTGGATAAGTTAGCCGAACTCTATATCAGAGAAGTGATTAGATTGCATGGTGTACCATCCAGTATCATTTCAGATCGTGATCCAAGATTCACGTCTAGATTCTGGAAGAAGTTACAAGAAGCTTTGGGTACGCAACTTAAGATGAGTTCCGCATATCATCCTCAAACGGATGGACAGTCAGAAAGGACTATTCAATCACTAGAAGATCTGTTGAGGGCATGTGTGTTGGATCATCTGGGAAATTGGAGTGACATTCTACCTTTGGTGGAATTCACATACAACAATAGTTTCCATTCCAGCATAGGGATGGCGCCGTATGAAGCATTGTATGGAAGAAGATGTAGGACACCTTTATGTTGGTATCAAGATGGAGAAGCAGTTACTTTAGGACCCGAATTGTTGCAGCAAACAACAGAAAAGGTGAAATTGATACAAGAAAGAATGCGTGCAACTCAAAGCAGACAGAAGTCATATGCAGATAAGAGAAGAAGACCTCTTGAGTTTGAAGTAGGAGATCATATTTTTCTCCGTGTGTCACAAATGACAGGCGTAGGAAGAGCCATCAGATCGAAGAAATTGTCTCCAAAGTTTCTTGGACCTTTTCAAATTATTAAGAGGATTGGACCGGTGGCATATGAGATCGCGTTACCCCCTCAGTTGGCAAATCTTCACAACGTGTTCCACGTATCTCAACTAAGGAAATATGTGTCGAGTCCAGATCACGTGTTGGAAGTAGATGACGTTCAAGTTAGAGAAGACTTATCTGTAGATAAGAACCCAGTTCGAATTCTAGATTTTCAATCTAAACATCTTCGAGGAAAAAGCATAAGTACAGTGAAAGTGTTATGGGATGAAAAGAGTCAAGAGATCACTTGGGAATTAGAAGAAGATATGAGGAAGGCATACCCTTATCTATTCTCTTCTTAATCACAATTTTCGAGGACGAAAATTTTTGTGGTTGGGGAGATTGTAAGGCCCAAAAATAAATTAATACTATAAGATAATTTATTTTGCAACTAATATTTAGTTAGTAAGAATTTCTTATTTTGTGATGGTAATTGTGTATTTAAGTGTTTAAGATGTAATTCTATTATATTACTTACTTTGTTAAATTAGCATGGTTATTGAATTAAATGGCTTTAGGATTCTGTAAAAACTTGTCTTGCTTTTCTTAATTTAATTGCATGCGAGAACTTTGCCTATTTATGGTTGTCATAAAAGTTTGAAGTGTGATGGTTAGTCAGATGATCACGTGAAGTGTTAAGGAATTTGTGCCATATATGAATAAAGAGTGAATAAAAATAGCCACATCAACATACAGTCCTTTCGAGGCACATTTAATTTTTTTTTAGTAAAAAGACATACTTGGATGAAACAATTCTTGATGCACCAAAAGTTTGTTCCTGCTTTTGTTTATTTTATTTTATTTATTTTTTTACAAAGGTTGGAAACTTTTCATTCAATTCCTTTAAATTTTATATTTTTCCACTTATTTGAAAGTAGTCCATTTTGTCTGCCATGCGGATCATGGGTTAGATTACTTTATGTATTTCAAATATGAAAGTTTGTTATTTCAAGAGTGGAACAAATTTCTTATGCAATAATTGTCTTAATACGTGAACCTGGTTTCATTTTTTTTTTTTTCTAAAAGCTTGAACTATGATGTATATACATTGGTCACATGAAGAATTTATCTTCGTGCATACTAAGGGCTTGAGTACCATGAATCTTTTCTTCTTCAACCATGACCAATCTTTTCCCCCACTTCATCTGATAATTTTTTTTTATTGTTGTTGCTTTCTCCACTCTTCACGGTTTTGGTCTATTTCCTTTACCTTGGGGTCACCTTTTGTGTAAGCATAACACAATATCTTCTTAAGTGCACACATCAGACAAAACTTTCATCATGAAACGACTCTGTGAGAAACATTGAACGAAATTTTGACCTTAAGAACCAATATTATCATTTTCTAGTGACCAACATGATTCCTCTTTGGAAATGGAGGGACCGTCTGTTTGCTAATAAATCATAGGATTTCATTAGGAAAAGAAAAGAAAAAAAAATAGTATGAATTGAAAGAGTGAACGGGAGAGATATCTGAAATTGGAGTGTTGCCGGAGAAGTTGAGAAACTAAGGAAGAAGGAGACTTAGATCAACAAAGTAAGGGCTGAAAATCTTAAGGAACCAACCAACCTTGCTGGAGAAAGAGGTAGGGGAGCTAAACCATTTCTTTTACTCAATAGTATGATTACCTTGCCAATTTTCGGTCTTGAATACTAAGATGCATGTCTTATTTTGTGAAAGCTTGAAAGAGTTCTCTTTGCTGTAGAATATACTCGTTATTGACTCTGTAAAATATGATACAAGTATAAGTTTGGCTACCTCTAGTATCATGATACTCTCTCTTGAAGTTGTGTGATATGAGATGCTTTTATGGTCTATTCTCATTGTGCAAATAGAATGAAAACAACTCTGTGATATAATAGGATTGATTTAATGTGACAGAGAAGCCTAACTCTCGTGAACCCCAACTACTTAAATACTCCACTTTATTTTAAGTAATTCTTTTGCTTAGCTATGCTTAGCCGCACATGGACCAATTGTTTCAATCATTTTAATTCACCTTAGTTTTTATGTCTGACCAACCATACCTCTAGATAATTCTTTTGATTTTACCAAGAAGCATGTCACGAGAATCTTTACTGAATGTATATATATATATATAAGGGTGTGTGTGCCTTGTAGATTTAGTTCAGATTAGATGGTGAACTTGCCAATCTTTCTTTAAGGTAGTAATACGCGTGAGAGTTGAACCTCACTTATCTAGGATATTGGAGTATAGAAAAGAAAAAAAAAAGAAATTGTTTCGTTGTATTGCCCCATAGTTGTACCTATTCTGTCAGATAGACCATACCTCATGCATGGGTCTCATTTATTTAATAAAACTTCTCTCACTAACCATACCTTGTAGTGAATCTTTGTTGCTGCCATAAAATAGTTTAACCGTGGCATGTTGTCTAATTATCAATTCTTTAATAAGAAAAGTTGTAGCATGTCATTTCTTTTGCTCTGTCCTAAATCAGAGAGTATGGCTATGATGAAGACACCCGTAGAGTAGATAAACATACTAAGAATCATTGAAAGTCTAAACCAACATGTCAGATTTTATAAATCCTGCTGCTGGATTTTTTTTAAGTAGAGCTTTGCATGAGACCATACCTCATGGTTCTTCTTACTTGAAAGAAAACGTTGTGGCCATTAAAGGTACTAGATTCTGGCCATTTTAGATTAAATAAGAATTCTTTAATAAGAACGATCCCATGCCTTATTACTTAAATGCCAAACTGTTATCTATGTGAAAAGGGCCAACCTACGTATAAGCACCATAGAACAAAGGATTTATGCCTTATAGAAAACTTGTTTAATAATGTGTTTTAGAATTATATTTAATCACTTCTCTAATTTGGTCTTGGAAATCAGATTTGAAACCATGGCAACTCTCTCATTTGTATTGTCTTAATTGAAGCAAATGTTCAATTTTTTTGTCTGTTATAATTAATCTACCGTGAGTCATGTACACCTGTCCAGGAAGCTCAGAAAATGGTGATTTTCATAATTTCACTGCAGTTAGTACAGTGGTCCAAAATTTTTAATTCCAGTGTCTAAAGAAAGCTTATTAAGTCTATTTTTCAACGCAAAAAGAACCATATTATTTGGAATTATGTGGAGAGAGTAATAAACAAAACAATAAAGAAAGGTCATAGCTGAAAATACAGAAAAACGAGACGAAAATGTTTATTTTAAACATTTTACTGCAGATGATGCTTTAATCCAAAAATTACGAGTTAGCATTCATATGAAAGATTTTTAAGTCTAGAATCCAATAAAACAAGAACCAACTCGTTCGGAGTTCTATAGAGAGAGTTATGGGTGAAGCAATAAGCGAATGCCGGAATTGACAGCAATTTTATCTTGTATGTGATTTCTGTATTTAATGTAAGTTGGCATGTACTTTATTTTCGTGAAATCTAATTAGATAGCCTTTAAGAATTTTATAGTCTTATCGTATATAACCAAAAATATTCTTATGCTTTAACTCGGTAGTTAAAAGGATAATTTCCTTTTGCCTATATAAGGCGATAGGTGGATACGAGTTCTGTCATTTTACCTTTTGAGGGAAATACAGATATCTAGCCCGTAAAATTCTAACTCGTGCTGAGTATTGTGCTTGGTGAATGGATGTTACTCACCAATGTTTTTACTCATAAGTCCTTGAAGAACCGGGGAGATATGTCTAAAGCGGTGTGTGGAGGACGACTCTTATCCGAGGTCCAATAGCTGCGTGTGAAGGACCAGTGTCCAATAGTTGCGTGTGAAGGACAAGAACCGAGTTAGGTCCATTAGCTGCGTGTGAAGGACCAATATCCAATAGCTGCGTGTGAAGGACAAGAACTGAGATAGGTCCATTAGCTGCCTGTGAAGGACCAGTGTCCAATAGCTGCTTGTGAAGGACAAGAACTGAGATAGGTCCATTAGCTGCGTGTGAAGGACCAGTGTCCAATAGCTGCGTGTGAAGGACAAGAACCGAGTTAGGTCCAATAGCTGCGTGTGAAGGACCAGCGTCCATTAGCTGCGTGTGAAGGACAAAATCAATAGGTCTAATAACTTCGGGTCGTGTCCGAAGAAATTTCCTTGTTCTGGTTACCATGCTTTACATGATATAGTACAAGAGGATAAATAAACTTGAATTCACTTATGAATTAATTTCCTAGTCAATTACAATTATGGTATTAAGTTCTTTCGGCAGAGGTGTTACGATCTTATTAATACGCGATTAATATTATTAGATGTTTATAGTGCGTGCGCTTATCTGTAAATTATTATTTTTATGGTTATGGTTAGCTCACCCTACTTGTGTGACTACGATGATCGTATAACGCGTATCGTTATACGGGAGTAGATGATGTTCCAGGTGAAGCTGAAGAAGTTTAGAACGAGGAGCGTGTTGGGAAAATTACATGGAAATTTTAAAGTGTGAAAATAAATTGTTGTGAAGTATTGTACTTTAAGCAGACTTTTAATTTGTTATGGTTTGTAATTTTAAAACAACTTTTAATATTCGGTTTGTAATCTAATAATTACTCGCTAATACTTTGATGTATTTTTTTCAGTAATAATGTTAAATGTTGTGCCTTTAAAAGTAAACAATTATTTTGAAAAAATTTTCTGTGACAATCCGAGAAGGGGTGTTACATCCCCCACTTCCTCCATTTCGTCCTCTTCGTCCACTTCTTCATCTTCTTCTTCCACTTCGTCCAATTCGTCAACTTCGTCCACCTCGTCAACTTCGTCAAGTTCGTCCCCTTCGTCCACTTCGTCCACATCCTCCACTTCCTTCACTTCATCAACATCTTCCACTTCTTCAATTTCGTCCACTTCCTCAACATCGTCCACTTCCTCAACTTCCTCCACTTCCTCCACTTCGTCAAGTTCGTCCACTTCCTCCACCTCGTCAAGTTCATCCACTTCCTCCATTTCGTCGAATTCGTCCACTTCGTCAACATCGTCTACTTCCTCCACTTCATTCACTTCATCCACTCCATCCACTTCGTCAACTTCGTCCACTTCGTCCATTTCGTCCACTTCGTTAAGTTCGTCCACTTCCTCCACTTCATCCACTTCCTCCACTTCCTCCAGTTCCTCCACTTCGTCTACTTCGTCCACTTCCTCTAGTTTGTCCACATTCTCTACTTCCTCTACTTCGTCAACTTCGTGCACTTCGTCCATTTCGTCCCCTTTATCAAGTTTGTCCACTTCCTTCACTTCGTCAAGTTCGTCCACTTCCTCCACTTTGTCCACTTCCTCCACTTCGTCAAGTTCGTCCACTTCGTCAAGTTCGTCGACTTCCTCCACTTCCTCCATTTCGTCGAATTCCTCCGCTTCCTCAACAACATTTACTTCCTCCACTTCGTTCATTTCGTCCACTTCGTCAAGTTCGTCCACTTCCTCCACTTCCTTGAGTTCCTCCACTTCGTCCACTTCCTCCACTTCGTCAATTTCGTCCACTTCGTCACCTTCGTCCACTTCCTCCACTTTGTCCAGTTCTTCCACTTCCTCCATTTCGTCCACTTCATCAAGTTCGTCCACTTCCTCCAATTCGTCAAGTTCGTCCACTTCATCCACTTTCTCCACTTCGTCCACTTCTTCCACTTCCTCCACTTTGTCCACTTCGTCTACTTCCTCCACTTCGTCCACGTCATCAACTTCGTCAAGTTCGTGACCTTTATGCACTTCGTCCACTTCCTCCACTTCCTCAACATCGTCCACTTGCTCCACTTCCACCACTTCCTCCACATCCTCCACTTCCTTCACTTCATTCTCTTCTTCCACTTCGTCAACATCGTCCACTTCCTCCATTTCCTCTACTTCATCAACTTCGTCTAGTTCGTCCACTTCCTCTATTTTCTCCACCCCTTCCAATTCCTTCACTTCCTCCACTTCCTCCACTTCGTCGACGTCGTCAACTTCGTCAACTTGGTACACTTCGTCCACTTCGTCAAGTTCGTCTACTTCCTCCACTGCCTCCACTTCATCCACTTCGACCACTTCCTCCACTTCGTCATCTTCGTTCACTTTTTCATCTTCTTCTTCCACTTCGTCCAATTCGTCAACTACGTCAACTTCGTCCACTTCGTCAACTTCGTCAAGTTCAGCCCCTTCGTCCACTTCGTCCGCTTCCTCCACATCCTCCACTTCCTCAACATCGTCCACTTCCTCCACTTCCTCCACTTCATTCTACTACCTCCACTTCCTCCACTTCCTCCACTTCGTCCAGTTCATCCACTTCGTCATGTTCGTCCACTTCCTCCACTTCGTCAAGTTCGTCCACTTCATCCTCTTCGTCCACTTCGTCGGCTTCGTCCTCTTCCTCCACTTCCTCCACTTCCTCCACTTCGACCACTTCCTCCACTTTGTCATCTTCGTTCACTTTTTCATCTTCTTCTTCCACTTCGTCCAATTCGTCAACTACGTCAACTTGGTCCACTTCGTCAACTTCGTCAAGTTCAACCCCTTCGTCCACTTCGTCCGCTTCCTCCACATCCTCCACTTCCTCAACATCGTCCACTTCCTCCACTTCCTCCACTTCATTCTACTACCTCCACTTCCTCCACTTCCTCCACTTTGTCCAGTTCATCCACTTCGTCATGTTCGTCCACTTCCTCCACTTCGTCAAGTTCGTCCACTTCCTCCACTTCGTCCGCTTCCTCCGTTTCGTCGAATTCCTCCACTTCCTCAACATCGTCTACTTCCTCCAGTTCCTCCACTTCATTCACTTCCTCCACTTCGTCCACTTCGTCCACTTCGTCCACTTCGTCCACTTCCTCCACTTCCTCCACTTCCTCGTCCACTTCCTCCACTTCCTCCACTTCAACCACTTCCTCCACTTCCTCCACTTCCTCCACTTCGTGCAGTTCGTCCACTTCGTCACCTTCTTCCACTTCCTCCACTTCGTCCAGGTCTTCCACTTCCTCTACTTCGTCAACTTTGTCCACTTGGTCCATTTCGTCCACATCATCAACTTCGTCCACTTCCTCCACTTCGTCAAGTTCGTCCAGTTCCTCCACTTCCTCCACTTCGTCCACTTTGTCCACTTCCTCCACTTCGTCTACTTCCTCCACTTCTTACACTTCCTCCAATTCGTCCACTTCGTCTACTTCCTCCACTTCGTCCACGTCATCAACTTCGTCCACTTCCTCTGCTTCGTCCTCTTCGTGTCCTCTTCGTCGACTTCATCCACTTCATCCATTTCGTCAAGTTCGTCCACTTCGTCAACTTCTTCCACTTCGTCCACTTCGTCAAGTTCGTCCACTTCCTCCGCTTCGTCCACGTCGTCAACTTCGTCAACTTCATCCACTTCGTCCACTTCGTCCTCTTCGTCCACTTCCCTCACTTCCTCCACTTCGTCCAGTTCGTCATGTTCGTCCACTTGCTCTACTTCCTGCACTTCCTCCACTTCGTCAACTTCGTCTTCTTCGTCCACTTCATTCACTTCCTCCACTTCCTCCACTTCATCCACTTCGTCAACTTCGGCCACCTCCACTACTTCCTCCACTAAGTCAACTTTGTCTATTTCGCCCACTTCATCCACTCCTTCCACTTCCACCAGTTCCTCCACTTCCTCCACTTTGTCCACGTCATCAACTTCGTCCACTTCATCCTCTTCGTTAACTTTGTCGACTTCGGCCTCTTCGTCCACTTCCTCCAGTTCCTCAACTTCATCCACTTCGTCCACTTTGTCAAGTTCGTCCACTTCCTCTACTTCCTCCACTTCCTCCACTTCGTCAACTTCATCCACTTCGTCCATTTCGTCCACTTCGTCCACTTCGTTAACTTCGTCCACTTCCTCCACTTCGTCCACTTCGACTACTTCCTCCACTTCCTCCACTTCGTCATCTTCTTCTTCCACTTCGTCCACTTCGTCCAATTCGTCAACTTCCTCCACTTCGTCAAATTCGTCCCCTTTGTCCACTTCGTCCACTTCCTCCATTTCGTCAACTTCGTCCATTTCTTCCACTTCGTCAAGTTCGTCCACTTCCTCCAATTCCTCCACGTCGTCCACTTCCTCCACTTCGTCCACTTCTTCCACTTCCTGCACTTCCTCCACTTTGTCCACTTCCTCTACTTCGCACACTTCGTCAAGTTCGTCCACTTTATCACCTTCTTCCACTTCCTCCACTTCGTCCAGTTCATCCACATCCTCCACTTTGTCCACTTCGTCCACTCCTTCCACTTCCTCCACTTCCTCAACTTCATCCACTTCGTCTACTTCGTCAAATTCATCCACTTCCTCTATTTCCTCCACTTACTCCACTTCCTCCACTTCGACCACTTCGTCCACTTCATCCACTTCCTCGACTTCGTCATCTTCTTCTTCCACTTCGTCCAATTCGTCCACTTCGTCAACTTCGTCCCCCTCGTCCACTTCCTCCACTTCCTCCACTTCCTCCACTTCGTCAACTTCTTCCACTTCGTCACCTTCTTCCACTTCCTCCACTTCGTCCAGTTCTTCCACTTCCGCCAATTGGTCCACATTTTCGACTTCCTCTACTTCGTCAACATCGTCCACTTCGTCCATTTCGTCCACTTCATCAAGTTCGTCCACTTCCTTCACTTCGTCAAGTTCGTCCACTTCCTCCACTTTGTCCACTTCCTCCACTTCGTCCACTTCTTCCACTTCCTCCAATTCGTCCACTTCGTCCATGTGATCAACTTCGTCCACTTCCTCTGCTTCGTCCTCTTCGTCCTCTTCGTCCACTTCGTCCTCTTCGTCCTCTTCATCGACTTCGTCCACTTCATCCACTTCGTCAAGTTCGTCCACTTCATCAACTTCTTCCACTTCTTCCACTTCGCTAAGTTCGTCCACTTCCTCCACTTCGTCCACGTCGTCAACATTGTCAACTTCATCCACTTCGTCCTCTTCGTCCACTTCGTCCACTTCCTCCACTTCGTCCACTTCGTCCACTTCGTCATGTTCGTCCACTTCCTCCACTTCATCCACTTCGTCAACTTAGTCCACCTCCACCACTTCCTCCACTAAGTCAACATTTTCTACTTCGTCCACTTCATCCACTGCTTCCACTTCCACCAGTTCCTCCACTTCCTCCACTTCATCCTCTTCGTTCACTTCGTCGACTTCGTCCACTTCATCCTCTTCGTTCACTTCGTCGACTTCAGCTTCTTCGTCCACTTCCTCAACTTCATCCACTTCGTCCACTTCGTCCACTTCCTCCACTTCCTCCACTTCCTCCACTTCCTCCACTTCCTCCACTTCCTCCACTTCCTCCGCTTCGTCCATTTCGTCTACTTCGTCCACTTCGTTAACTTCGTCTACTTCGTCCACTTCGTCCACTTCCTCCACTTCATCCACTTCGACCACTTCCTCCACTTCATCCACTTCCTCCACTTCGTTATCTTCTTCGTCCACTTCGTCCAAATCGTCAACTTTGTCCACTTCGTCAACTTCGTCAAATTCGTCCGCTTTGTCCACTTTTTCCACTTCGTCCACTTCCTCCTCTTC
This sequence comes from Vigna nakashimae, assembly GCA_034642375.1. Taxonomy (NCBI): domain Eukaryota; kingdom Viridiplantae; phylum Streptophyta; class Magnoliopsida; order Fabales; family Fabaceae; genus Vigna; species Vigna nakashimae. The sequence goes on from CM067765.1 coordinate 35,686,422, forward strand.
ATCAACTTCTTCCACTTCGGCCACTTCGTCAATTTCGTCGAGTTCCTCCACTTCCTCAACATCGTCCACTTCGTCATATTCGTCAACTTCGTCAAATTCGTCCCCTTTGTCCACTTCGTCCAGTTCCTCCACATCCTCCACTTCGTCCACTTCCTCTACTTCTTCCACTTCCTCCACTTTGTCCACTTCCTCTACTTCACCCTCTTCGTCCACTCCTTCCACTTCCTCCAGTTCCTCCACTTCCTCCACTTCGTCCACGTCGTCAACTTCATCCACTTCATCCTCTTCGTTCAGTTCGTCGACTTCGTCCTCTTCGTCTAATTCCTCCACTTCCTCAACTTCATCCACTTCGTCCACTTCGTCAAGTTCGTCCACTTCCTCTACTTCCTCCACTTCCTCCACTTCGTCAACTCTGTCCACTTCGTCCATTTTGTCCACTTCGTCCACTTCGTTAACTTCGTCCACTTCCTCCACATCGACCACTTCCTCCACTTCATCCACTTCCTCGACTTTGTCATCTTCTTCTTCCACTTCGTCCAATTCGTCAACTTCGTCCACTTCGTCCCCTTTGTCCACTTCGTCCAATTCCTCCAGTTTCTCCACTTCGTCAACTTCTTCCACTTCGTCACCTTCTTCCACTTCCTCCACTTCCTCCAGTTGGTCCACATTTTTCACTTCCTCTACTTCGTCAACTTTGTCCACTTCGTCCATTTCGTCCACTTCATCAAGTTCGTCCACTTCCTCCACTTCGTCAAGTTCGTCCACTTCCTCCATTTCGTCCACTTCTTCCACTTCCTCCAATTCGTCCACTTCGTCTACTTCCTCCACGTCATCAACTTTGTCCACTTTCTCTGCTTCGTCCTCTTCGTCCTCTTCATCCACTTCGTCCTCTTCGTCCACTTCGTTCTCTTCGTCGACTTCGTCCACTTCATCCACTTCGTCAAGTTCGTCCACTTCGTCAACTTATTCCACTTCGAAGTTTGTCCACTTCGTCCACGTCGTCAACTTCATCCACTTCGTCCTCTTCTTCCACTTCCTCCACTTCGTCCACTTCATCATGTTCGTCCACTTCCTCTACTTCCTGCACTTCCTCCACTTCGTCAACTTCGTCTTCTTCGTCCACTTCATCCACTTCCTCCACTTCCTCCACTTCATCCACTTCGTCAACTTCGTCCACCTCCTCCACTAAGTCAACTTTGTCTACTTCGTCCACTTCATCCACTCCTTCCACTTCCACCACTTCCTCCACTTCCTCCACTAAGTCAACTTCGTCCACTTACTCCACTTCATCCTCTTCGTTCACTTCCTCCACATCCTCCACTTCCTCAACATCGTCCTCTTCCTCCACTGCATTCCACTACCTCCACTTCCTCCACTTACTCCACTTCGTCCAGTTCATCCACTTCGTCATGTTCCTCCACTTCCTCCACTTCGTCAAGTTCGTCCACTTCCTCCACTTCGTCCACTTCCTCCATTTCATCGAATTCCTCCACTTCCTCAACATCGTCCACTTCCTCCACTTCGTCCACTTCGTCATCTTCGTCCACCTCGTCCATTTCGTCCACCTCGTCAAGTTCGTCCACTTCCTCCACTTCTTCCACTTCCTCCACTTCGTCAAGTTCGTCCACTTCCTCCACTTCCTCCACTTCCTGCACATCCTCCACATCCTCCACTTGCTCAACATCGTCCATTCCTCGACTTCCTCCACTTCATTCACTTCCTCCACTTCTTCCACTTCGTCAACTTTTTTCCATTTCCTCCACTTTCTCCACTACGTCCACTTCGTCCATTTCGTCCACTTCGTCAAATTCGTCCACTTCGTCCACTTCGTCAACTCCTTCAACTCCCTCCACTTCCTTCACTTCGTCCACGTTGTCCACTTCGTCCACTTCGTCCTCTTCGTCCACATCCTCCACTTCGTTCACTTCGTTCACTTCGTCCACTTCGTCCACTTCGACCACTTCGTCAATTTCGTCCACTTCATCCACTTCCTCCATTTCCTCCACTTCCTCCACCTCCTCAACTTCCTCCACTTGATCCACTTCCTCCACTTCTTCATCATCTTCTTCCACATCGTCCACTCCATCCAATTCGTCAACTTCGTCAAGTTCATCCCTTTCGTCCACTTCGTCAACTTCGTCAAGTTCATCCCTTTCGTCCACTTCGTCAACTTTGTCTTCTTCGTCCACTTCGTCAACTCCGTTCACTTCCTCCTCTTCCTCAACCTCGTGCACTTCCTCCACTTCCCCCTTCTCATTGACTTTCTGCACTTCTTCCACTTCGTCCACTTCGTCCATTTCCTCCACTTTGTCCACTTCTTCCACTTCGTCCACTTCGTCAACTTCGTCCACTTCCTCCACTTCCTCCACTTCTTCCACTTCGTCCATTTCCTCCACTTCGTCATGTTCGTCCACTTTGTCCACCTCGTCAACTTCGTCTACTTCCTCCACTTCTTCCACTTCGTCAACTTTGTCCACTTCCTCCACTTCGTCCACTTTTTGCATTTCGTCCACTTCGTCAAGTTCGTCCACTTCCTCCACTTTGTCCACATTGCCACTTCGTCCATTTCGCCAACTTCGTCGACTTCGTCCACTTCCTCCACTTCGTCCACTTCTTCCACTTCCTCCACTTCGTCTATTTCATCCACTTCCTCCACTTTGTCCACGTCGTCAACTTAGTCCACTTCTTCCACTTCCTCCACTTCCTCCAGTTCCTCCACTTCCTCCACTTCGTCAACTTCCTCCACTTCCTCCATTTCGTCCACTTCCTCCACTTCCTCCACTTCCTCCACTTCGTGAACTTCGTCCACTTCGTCCACTTCGTTTACTTCGTCCACTTCCTCCACTTCGTCCACTTCCTCCACTTCCTCGACTTCGTCCTCTTCGTCCACTTCTTCATCTTCTACTTCCACTTCATCCAATTCGTAAACTTCGTGAAGTTCGTCCCCTTCGTCCACTTCGTCAACTTCGTCCCCTTCGTCCGCTTCCTCCACTTCGTCAGCTTCTTCCACTTCGTCAACTTCGTCCACTTCCTCCACTTCCCCAACATCGTCCACTTCCTCCACTTCACATTCACTTCATGCACTTCTTCCACTTCCTCCACTTCCTCTACTTCATCAACTTCGTCCAGTTCTTCCACTTCGTCCACTTCCTCCACTTCGTCCACTTCGTCAACTTCTTCCACTTCGTGCACTTCGTCAACTTCTTCCACTTCAACCACTTCGTCCACTCACTTCCTCCACTTCGTCCACGTCGTCAACTTCGTAAACTTTGTCCACTTCGTCCTCTTCGTCCACTTCCTCCACTTCGTCCACTTCGTCAACTTCCTCCAGTTCTTCAACTTCTTCCACTTCGCCCACTTCGTCCACTTCCTCCACTTACTCCACTTCCTCAATTTCGTCCACTTCCTCCACTTCCTCCACTTCGTAAACTTCGTCCACATCGTCAACTTCCTCCACGTCGTCAAGTTCGTCCACTTCCTCCACTTACTCCACGTCCTCCACTTCATCCACTTCTTCCACTTCCTCCACGTCCTCCACTTCCTTCACTTCGTCCACGTCGTCAACTTCGTCCACTTCGTCCTCTTCGTCCACTTCGTCCTGTTCGTCAATTTCGTCGACTTTCTCCATTTCCTAAACATCGTCCACTTCCCCCACCTCATTCCTCTTCCTCCACTTCCTCCACTTCATCCAGTTCGTCCACTTCGTCAAGTTCATCCACTTCCTCCACTTCGTCAAGTTCGTCCACTTCATCAAGTTCGTCCACTTCCTCCACTTCCTCCACTTCGTCCATTTCGTCCAATTCCAATTCCTCCACTTCCTCAACATCGTCCATTTCCTCCACTTCCTCCACTTCATTCACTTCCTCCACTTCGTTCACTTCGTCAACTTCGTTTACTTCGTCCATTTCATCCACCTCGTCAAGTTCGTCCACTTCCTCCACTTCTTCCACTTCCTCCACTTCGTCAAGTTTGTCCACTTCCTCCACTTCCTCCACATCCTCCGCATCCTCCACTTGCCCAACATCGTCCATTTTCTCGACTTCCTCCACTTCATTCACTTCCTCCACTTCTTCCACTTCGTCAACTTTTTCCAATTCCTCCACTTCCTCCACTATGTCCACTTCGTCCATTTCGTCCACTTCGTCAACTCCTTCAACTCCCTCCACTTCCTTCACTTCGTCCACGTTGTCCACTTCGTCGACTTCGTCCTCTTCGACCACTTCCTCCACATCATCCACTTCGTCCACTTCGTCAATTTTGTCCACTTCATCCACTTCCTCCACTTCCTCCACATCCTCCACTTCGTCCATTTCGTCCACTTCCTCCACTTCCTTCACTTTGTAAACTTCGTCCACTTCGTCAACTTCGTCTTCTTTGTCCACTTCCTCCACTTCATCCACTTCATCCACTTCCTCCACTTCGTCCACTTTTTCATCATCTTCTTCCACATCGTCCACTCCATCCAATTCGTCAACTTCGTCAAGTTCATCCCTTTCGTCCACTTCGCCAGCTTCGTCAACTTCGTCTTCTTCGTCCACTTCGTCAACTTCGTCCACTTCCTACTCTTTTTCAACCTCGTCCACTTCCTCCTCTTCATTGACTTCCTGCACTTCTTCCACTTCGTCCACTTCATCCACTTTGTCCACTTCTTCCACTTCGTCCACTTCGTCAACTTCGTCCACTTCCTCCACTTCCTTCAATTTTTCCACTTCCTCCACTTTCTCCACTTCGTCCACTTCGTCCACTTCGTCAACTTCGTCCACTTCGTCCAGTTATTCCACTTGCTCCACTTCGTCCACATTCCCCACTTCCTCCACTTCGTCATGTTCATCCACTTCCTCCACTTCGTCAAGTTCGTCCACTTCCTCCACTTCCTCCACTTCCTCAACATCGTATATTTCCTCCATTTCCTCCACTTCATCAACTTCTTCCACTACGTCAACTTGGTCCACTTCCTCCACTTCGTCCACCTCCTCCACTTCGTCAACCTCATCCACTCCGTCAATTTCGTCCACTTCCTCCACTTCTTCTACTTCGTCCACATCGTCCACTTCCTTCACTTCCTCCACTTCGTCCTCTTCGTCCACTTCCTCCACTTCGTCCACTTCGTCAACTTCGTCTACTTCGTCCACTTCGTCCACTTCCTCCACTTCGTCTACGTCGTCAACTTCGTCCACTTCGTCCACTTCATCCTCTTCGTCCACTTCGTCCACTTCGTCTACTTCGTCCACTTCGTCCACTTCGTCAAGTTCGTCCACTTCGTCCCCTTCCTCCACATCCTCCACTTCGTCCACTGCCTCCACTTCCTCCACTTCGTCAACTTCATCCACTTCGTCAACTTCGTCCACTTCCTCCACTTCGAGCACTTCGACCACTTCCTCACTTCATCCACTTCGTCCTATTCGTCCACTTCTTCATCTTCTTCTTCCACTTAGTCCAATTTGTCAACTTCGTCAACTTCGTCGCATTCGTCCACTTTTTCTGCTTCCTCCACTTCATCCACTTCGTCCACTTCGTCAAGTTCGTCCACTTCATCCACTTCGTCCACTTCGTCAAGTTCGTCCACTTCCTCCACTTCGTGCACTTCATCCACTTTGTCAACTTCGTCCATTTTGTCCACTTCGTCAAGTTCGTCGACTTCCTCCACTTCCTCCACTTCCTCCACTTCCTCCATTTTGCCCACTTCCTCCACTTCCTCAACATCGTCTATTTCCTCCATTTCCTCAACTTCATCCGCTTCTTCTACTACGTCAACTTGGTCCACTTCCTCCACTTCGTCCACCTCCTCCACTTCGTCAACCTCATCCAATCCGTCAATTTCGTCCACTTCCTCCAATTCTTCTACTTCGTCCACATCGTCCACTTCCTTCACTTCCTCCACTTCGTCCTCTTCGTCCACTTCCTCCACTTCGTCCACTTCGTCAACTTCGTCTACTTCGTCCACTTCGTCAACTTCGTCTACTTCGTCCACTTCGTCCACTTCGTCCACTTCCTCCACTTCGTCCACTTCGTCAACTTCGTCCACTTCGTCCACTTCATCCTCTTCGTCCACTTCGCCCACTTCGTCTACTTCGTCCACTTCGTCAAGTTCGTCCACTTCATCTACTTCGTCCCCTTCCTCCACATCCTCCACTTCGTCCACTGCCTCCACTTCCTCCACTTCGTCAACTTCATCCACTTCGTCAACTTCGTCCACTTCCTCCACTTCGAACACTTCGAACACTTCGTCCTCTTCGTCCACTTCTTCATCTTCTTCTTCCACTTAGTCCAATTTGTCAACTTCGTCAACTTCGTCGCATTCGTCCACTTCGTCCACTTCTTCTGCTTCCTCCACTTCATCAACTTCGTCCACTTCGTCAAGTTCGTCCACTTCATCCACTTCGTCCACTTCGTCAAGTTCGACCACTTCCTCCACTTCGTCGACTTCGTCCATTTTGTCAACTTCGTCAAGTTCGTCGACTTCCTCCACTTCCTCCACTTCCTCCATTTCGCCCACTTCCTCCACTTCCTCAACATCGTCTATTTCCTCCATTTCCTCCACTTCATCCGCTTCTTCCACTACGTCAACTTGGTCCACTTCCTCCACTTCCCCCACTTCGTCAACTTCGCAACTTCATCCACTCCGTCAATTTCGTCCACTTCCTCCACTTCTTCCACTTCGTCCACATCGTCCACTTCCTTCACTTCCTCCACTTCGTCCACTTCTCCCACTTCCTCTACTTCGTCTACTTCGTCCACTTCGTCCGCTTCCTCCAGTTCGTCCACGTCGTCAACTTCTTCCAATTCATCCTCCTCGTCCACTTCGTGCACTTCGTCCACTTCGTCAAGTTCGTCCACTTCGTCCACTTCCTCTACTTCCTCCTCTTCCTCCACTTCCTCGACTTCATCCACTGCCTCCACTTCCTCCACTTCGTCAACTTCGTCCACTTCGTCAACTTCGTCCACTTCGTCCACTTCGTCCACTTCGTCCACTTCCTCCACTTCGAACACTTCGACCACTTCCTCCACTTCCTCCACTTTGTCCTCTTCGTCCACTTCTTCATCTTCTTCTTGCACTTCGTCCAGTTTATCAACTTCGTCAAGTTCGTCTCCTTCGTCCACTTCGTCCATTTCGACCACTTCTTCCTCTTCCTCCACTTCATCGACTTCGTCCGTTTCGTCAAGTTCGTCCACTTCGTGCACTTCCTCCACTTCGTCCACTTCATCCACTCGGTCAACTTCGTCAAGTTCATCCACTTCCTCCACTTTGTCCACTTTGTCTACTTCGTCCGCTTCTGCACTTCGTCCACTTCGTCAACTTCTTCCACTTCGTCCACTTCATCAAGTTCGTCCACTTCCTCCACTTCGTCCACGTCGTCAACTTCGTCAACTTCATCCACTTCGTCCTCTTCGTCCACTTCCTCCACTTCGTCCACTCCGTCATGTTCGTCCACTTCCTCTACTTCCTCCACTTCGTCCACATCCTCCATTTCGTCCACTTCCTCCACTTCCTCCACTTATTCCACTTCGTCCACTTCGTCAAGTTCGTCCACTTCCTCTACTTCCTCCATTTCCTCAATTTCCTCCACTTCGTCCACTTCCTTGACTTCCACCACTTCCTCCACTTCCTCCACCTACTCCACTTCCTCCTCTTCCTCCACTTCCTCTACTTCCTCCACTATGTCCACTTCCTCCCCTTTGTCAACTTCGTCCACTTCGTGCACTTCGTCAACTTCTTCCACTTCAACCACTTCGTGCACTTCCTCCACTTCGTCCACGTCGTCAACTTTGTCCGCTTCATCCACTTCGTCCACTTCTTCCACTTCGTCCCCTTTGTGCACTTCGTCCACTTCGTCCACTTCGTCCACTTCGTCAACTTCCTCCACTTCTTCAACTTCTTCCACTTCATCCCCTTCGTCCGCTTCCTCCACTTCCTCCACTTCGTCAACTTCTTCCACTTCGTCAATTTCGTCCACTTCCTCCACTTCCCCAACATCGTCCACTTCCTCCACTTCATTCACTTCATGCACTTCTTCCACTTCGTCAACTTCGTCCACTTCCTCTACTTCCTCCACTTTGTCCACTTCGTCCACTTCGTCAACTTCGTCCACTTCTTCCACTTCCTCCACTTCGTCCACTTCGTGCACTTCGTCAACTTCTTCCACTTCAACCACTTCGTCTATTCACTTCCTCCACTTCGTCCACGTCGTCAACTTCGTCCACCTCATCCACTTCGTTAACTTCGTCCTCTTCGTCCACTTCCTCCACTTCGTCAAGTTCCTCCAGTTCTTCAACTTCTTCCACTTCGTCCACTTCGTCCACTTCCTCTACTTCCTCCACTTCCTCCACTTTCTCCACTTCCTCCACTTCGTCCACTTCCTCAATTTCGTCCACTTCCTCCACTTCGTAAACTTCGTCCACATCGTCAAGTTCGTCCACTTCGTCAAGTTCGTCCACTTCCTGCACTTACTCCACGTCCTCCACTTCATCCACTTCGTCCACTTCTTCCACTTCCTCCACGTCCTCCACTTCCTTCACTTCGTCCACGTCGTCAACTTCGTCCACTTCGTCCTCTTCGTTCACTTCATCCTGTTCGTCGATTTCGTCGACTTTCTCCATTTCCTAAATATCGTCCACTTCCTCCACTTCCTCTACTTCCTCCACTTCGCCCTCATGTTCGTCCACTTCCTCCACTTCGTCAAGTTCGTGCACTTCCTCCACTTCCTCAACATCGTCTATTTCCTCCATTTCCTCCACTTCATTCACTTCATCCACTACGTCAACTTGGTCCACTTCCTCCACTTCGTCAACTTCATCCACTCCGTCAATTTCGTCCACTTCCTCCACTTCTTCTACTTCGTCCACATCGTCCACTTCCTTCACTTCCTCCACTTCGTCCTCTTCGTGCACTTCCTCCACTTCGTCAACTTCGTCCACTTCGTCCACTTCCTCCACTTCCTCCACTTCGTCTACGTCGTCAACTTCGTCCACTTCCTCCACTTCATCCTCTTCGTCCACTTCAAGTCCACTTTGTCCACTTCGTCAAGTTCGTCAACTTCGTCCACTTCATCTACTTCCTCCCCTTCCTTCACTTCCTCCACTTCGTCCACTGCCTCCACTTTCTCCACTTCGTCAACTTCGTCCACTTCGTCAACTTCGTCTACTTCGTCCACTTCCTCCACTTCGAACATTTCGACCACTTCCTCCACTTCGTCCTCTTCGTCCACTTCTTCATCTTCTTCTTCCACTTCGTCGCATTCGTCCACTTCGTCCACTTCTTCCGCTTCCTCCACTTCATCCACTTCGTCCACTTCGTCAAGTTCATCCACTTCCTCCACTTCGTCCACTTCATCCACATCGTCCATTTTGTCCACTTCGTCAAGTTCGTCCACTTCCTCCACTTCCTCCATTTCGTCCACTTCCTCAACATCGTCTATTTCCTTCATTTCCTCCACTTCATCCGCTTCTTTCACTACGTCAACTTGGTCCACTTCCTCCACTTCGTCAACTTCGCAACTTCATCCACTCCGTCAATTTCGTCCACTTCCTCCACTTCTTCCACTTCGTCCACATCGTCCAGTTCCTCCACTTCGTCCACTTCCTCTACTTCGTCCACTTCGTCAAATTCGTCTACTTCGTCCACTTCGTCCGCTTCCTCCAGTTCGTCCACGTCGTCAACTTCGTCCACTTCATCCTCCTCGTCCACTTCGTCCACTTCGTCCACTTCGTCCACTTCGTCAAGTTCGTCCACTTCGTCCACTTCCTCTACTTCCTCCCCTTCCTCCACTTCCTCCACTTCATCCACTGCATCCATTTCCTTCACTTCGTCAACTTCGTCCACTTCGTCCATTTCGTCAAGTTCGTCTACTTCGTCCACTTCCTCCACTTCGAACACTTCGACCACTTCCTCCACTTCCTCCACTTCGTCCTCTTCGTCCACTACTTCATCTTCTTCTTGCACTTCGTCCACTTCGTCCAATTTGTCAACTTCGTCAACTTCGTCAAGTTCGTCCCCTTCGTCCACTTTGTCCATTTCGACCACTTCTTCCTCTTCCTCCTCTTCATCGACTTCGTCCACTTCGTCAAGTTCGTCCACTTCGTGCACTTCCTCCACTTCGTCCACTTCATCCACTTTGTCAACTTCGTCAAGTTCGTCCACTTCCTCCACTTCCTCCACTTTGTCCACTTCGTCTACTTCGTCCGCTTCTGCCACTTCGTCCATTTCGTGCACTTCGTCCACGTCGTCAACTTCGTCCACTTCATCCACTTCGTCCTCTTCTTCCACTTCCTCCACTTCGTCCACTTCGTCATGTTCGTCCACTTCCTCTACTTCCTCCACTTCGCCCACATCCTCCATTTCGTCCACTTCCTCTACTTCCTCCACTTATTCCACTTCGTCCACTTCGTCAAGTTCCTCCACTTCCTCTACTTCCTCCATTTACTCCACTTCGTCCACTTCCTTGACTTCAACCACTTCCACCACTTCCTCCACTTCCTCCACTTCCTCCTCTTCCTCCACTTCCTCTACTTCCTCCACTTTGTCCACTTCCTCCCCTTCGTCAACTTCGTCCACTTCGTCCACTTCGTCCACTTCGTGCACTTCGTCAACTTCTTGCACTTCAACCACTTCGTGCACTTCCTCCACTTCGTCCACGTCGTCAACTTTGTCCGCTTCATCCACTTCGTCCACTTCTTCCACTTCGTCCCCTTTGTCCACTTCGTCCACTTCCTCCACTTCGTCATTTTCCTCCACTTCTTCAACTTCTTCCACTTTGTCCCCTTCGTCCGCTTCCTCCACTTCCTCCACTTCGTCAACTTCTTCCACTTCGTCAACTTGGTCCACTTCCTCCACTTCCCCAACATCGTCCACTTCCTCCACTTCATTCACTTCATGCACTTTTTCCACTTCGTCCACTTCCTCTACTTCCTCCACTTTGTCCACTTCGTCCACTTCGTCAACTTCGTCCACTTCGTCCACTTCCTCCACTTTGTCCACTTCGTGCACTTCGTCAACTTCTTCCACTTCAACCACTTCGTCTACTCACTTCCTCCACTTCGTCCTCTTCGTCCTCTTCGTCCACTTCCTCCACTTCGTCAACTTCCTCCAGTTCTTCAACTTCTGCCACTTCCTCCGCTTCCTCTACTTCCTCCACTTCCTCCACTTCCTCCACTTCCTCAATTTCGCCCACTTCCTCCACTTCCTCCACTTCGTAAAATTCGTCCACATCGTCAACTTCGTCCACTTCGTCAAGTTCGTCCACTTCCTCCACTTACTCCACGTCCTCCACTTCATCCACTTCGTCCACTTCTTCCACTTCCTCCACGTCCTCCACTTCCTTCACTTCGTCCACGTCGTCAACTTCGTCCTCTTCGTCCACTTCGTCCTGTTCGTCAATTTCGTCGACTTTCTCCATTTCCTAAACATCGTCCACTTCCTCCACTTCGTCGTCATGTTTGTCCACTTCCTCCACTTCGTCAAGTTCGTGCACTTCCTCAAGATCGTCTATTTCCTCCATTTCCTTCACTTCATCCACTTCTTCCACTACGTCAACTTGGTCCACTTCCTCCACTTCCTCCACTTCATCCACTTCCTCCACTTCTTCTACTTCGTCCACATCGTCCACTTCCTTCACTTCCTCCACTTTGTCCTCTTCGTGCACTTCCTCCACTTCGTCCACTTCGTCAACTTCGTCTACTTCGTCCACTTCCTCTACTTCCTCCACTTCGTCTACGTCGTCAACTTCGTCAACTTCGTCCACTTCGTCCACTTCATCCTCTTCGTCCACTTCGTCCACTTCGTCAACTTCGTCAACTTCGTCCACTTCATCTACTTCCTCCCCTTCCTCCACTTCCTCCATTTCGTCCACTTCCTCCACTTCGTCAACTTCGTCCACTTCGTCAACTTCGTCTACTTCGTCCACTTCCTCCACTTCGAACATTTCGACCACTTCCTCCACTTTGTCCTCTTCGTCCACTTCTTCATCTTCTTCTTCCACTTCGTCTACTTCGTCCAATTTGTCAACTTCGTCAAGTTCGTCGCATTCGTCCACTTCGTCCACTTCTTCCGCTTCCTCCACTTCATCCTCTTCGTCCACTTCGTCAAGTTCGTCCACTTCCTCCACTTCCTCCACTTCATCCACTTCGTCCATTTTGTCCACTTCGTTAAGTTCGTCCACTTCCTCCATTTCGTCCACTTCCTCAACATCGTCTATTTCCTTCATTTCCTCCACTTCATCCGCTTCTTCCACTACGTCAACTTGGTCCACTTCCTCCACTTCCTCCACTTCGTCAACTTCGCAACTTCATGCACTCCGTCAATTTCGTCCACTTCCTCCACTTCTTCCACTTCGTCCACATCGTCCACTTTCTTCACTTCCTCCACTTCGTCCACTTCCTCTACTTGGTCCACTTCGTCAACTTCGTCCACTTCGTCCGCTTCCTCCAGTTCGTCCACGTCGTCAACTTCGTCCACTTCATCCTCCTCGTCCACTTCGTCATGTTCGTCCACTTTGTCCACTTCCTCTAATTCCTCCCCTTCCTCCACTTCCTCCACTTCATCTCCTGCCTCCACTTCGTCCACTTCGTCCACTTCGTCAACTTCGTCCACTTCCTCCACTTCCTCTACTTCGAACACTTCGACCACTTCCTACACTTCCTCCACTTCGTCCTCTTCGTCCACTTCTTCATCTTCTTCTTGCACTTCCTCCACTCTGTCCAATTTGTCAACTTCGTCAACTTTGTCAAGTTCGTCCCCTTCGTCCACTTCGTCCATTTCGACCACTTGTTCCTCTTCCTCCACTTCATCGACTTCGTCCACTTCGTCCACTTCCTCCACTTCGTGCACTTCCTCCACTTCGTCCACTTCATCCACTTTGTCAACTTCGTCAAGTTCGTCCACTTCCTCCACTTCCTCCACTTTGTTTACTTCGTCTGCTTCTTCCACTTCGTCCACTTCATCAAGTTAGTCCACTTCCTCCACTTCGTCCACGTCGTCAACTTCGTCAACTTCATCCAATTAGTCCTCTTCGTCCACTTCGCTCACTCCGTCATGTTCGTCCACTTCCTCTACTTCCTCCACTTCATCCACATCCTCCATTTCGTCCACTTCCTCCACTTCCTCCACTTATTCCACTTCGTCTACTTTGTCAAGTTCGTCCACTTCCTCTACTTCCTTCATTTCCTCAACTTCCTCTACTTCGTCCACTTCCTTGATTTCCACCGCTTCCTCCACTTCCTCCAATTTCTCCACTTCCTCATCTTCCTCCACTTCCTCTACTTCCTCCACTTTGTCCACTTCCTCCACTTCGTCAACTTCGTCCACTTCTTCCACTTCATCCAGTTCGTGCACTTCGTCAACTTCTTCCACTTCAACCACTTCGTCCACTTCTTCCACTTCGTCCCCTTTGTCCACTTCGTCTAGTTCCTCCACTTCGTCCACTTCCTCCACTTCTTCAACTTCTTCCACTTCGTCACTTCCTCTACTTCCTCCACTTCCTCCACTTCCTCCACTTCGTCCACTTCCTCAATTTCGTCCACTTCCTCCACTTCGTCAACTTCGTCCACATCGTCAACTTCGTCCACTTCGTCAAGTTCGTCCACTTCCACCACTTCGTCCACTTCATCTACTTCGTCCACTTTGTCCACTTCCTCAACTTCCACCACTTGGTCCACTTCGTCCAGTTCTTCCACTTCCTCCACTTCGGCCACTTCATCCACTTCCTCCACTTCTTCCACTTCGTCATCTTCTTGTTCCACTTCGTCCAATTCGTCAAGTTCGTCCACTTCGTCCACTTCCTCCGTTTCCTCCACTTCGTCCACTTCGTCCACTTCTTCCACTTCCTCCACTTCCTCCACTTCCTCCATTTCCTCCACTTCGTCAATTTCGTCAACTTCGTCACATTCGACCACTTCCTCCACTTCGTCCAGTTCTTCCACCTCGACCACTGTGTCCAAATTCTCCACTTCCTCCACTTCCTCCACTTCGTCAACTTCGTCGATTTCGTCCACTTCATCAAGTTCGTACACTTCTCCCCCACTTCCTCGACTTCATCAAGTTCGTCCACTTCTTCCAGTTCGTCCACTTCGCCCACTTCCTCCACTTCCTCCACTTCGTCCAATTCCTCCACTTTCTCAACCTCATCCATTTCCTCCAGTTCCTACACTTTGTCCACTTTGACCACTTCGTCCACTTCTTCCACTTCGTCCACTTCCTCCACTTTGTCCACGTCGTCCATGTCGTCAAGTTCATCCACTTCTTCCCTTCGTCCACTTCGTCCTCTTCGTCAATTCGTCCACTTCTTCAACTTCGACCACTTCCTCCAGTTCGTCCACTTCGTCAATTTCGTCCACTTCCTCCAATTCGTCCACTTCATTTACTTCGTCAACTTCGTCCACTTCGTCCATTTCGTCCACATCGTCAAGTTCGTCCACATCCTCCACTTCCTCCACTTTGTCCACATTGTCCACTTCCTCCACTTCGTCCGCTTCGTCCACGTCGTCAACTTCGTCAACTTCATCCACTTCTTCCACTTTGTCCAATTCCTCCACTTCGTCCCCTTCTTCCATTTCGGCCACTTCGTCATGTTCGTCCACTTCCTCTACTTCCTCCACTTGGTCCACTTCATCCACTTCCTCCATTTCGTCCACTTCATCCCATTCCTCCACTCCGTCAAATTCATCCACTTCGTCAACTTAGTCCACTTCCTTAACCTCGTCCACTTCGTCCACTTCGTCTACTTCGTCCACTTCCTCCACTTCTTCAACTTCCTACACTTCCTCCACTTTGTCCACTTCCTCCATTTCGTCCACTTCGTCAACTTCGTCAAGTTCTTCCACTTCCTCCGATTCGTTCACTTCCTCCACTTCCTCCTCTTCATCCACTTCGTCAACTTCGTCCACTTCTTCCTATTCGTCAACTTTGTCGACTTCGTCCACTTCCATCACTTCATCCACTTCGTCCACTTCGTCAAGTTCGTCCACTTCCTCCACTTCCTCCGCTTCCTCCACTTCCTCCATTTCGTCCACTTCCTCCAGTTGCTCCACTTCGTCCACTTCGTCGACTTCGTCCACTTCCTCCACTTCGTCCACTTCCTCCACATCCTCCACTTCGTCCAATTCGTCCACTTCGTCAAGTTCGTCCCCTTCGTCCACTTCGTCAAGTTCGTCCGTTACGTCCACTTCGTCCACATCCTCCACTTCCTCCACTTCATCAACTTCTTCCACTTCGTCCACTTCGTCATTTTCGTCCACTTCCTCCACTTCCTAAACATCGACCACTTCCTCCACTTCCTCCACTTCATTCACTTCTTGCACTTCTTCCACTTGTCAACTTCGTTCACTTAGTCCACATTGTCCACTTCCTCCACTTCATCAACTTCTTCCACTTCGTCCACTTCGTCATTTCCGTCCACTTCCTCCACTTCCTGAACATCGACCACTTCCTCCACTTCATTCACTTCTTGCACTTCTTCCACTTGTCAACTTCGTTCACTTAGTCCACTTCCTCCAGTTCGTCGACTTCGTCAATTTCGTCCACTTCCTCCAATTCGTCCACTTCATCCACTTCGTCCATTTTGTCCACATCGTCAAGTTCGTCCACATCCTCCACTTCCTCCACTTCCTCTACTTCCTCCTCTTTGTCCACTTCGTCCGCTTCGTCCACGTCGTCAACTTCATCCAGTTCTTCCACTTCGTCCAATTCCTCCACTTCGTCCACTTCCTCCATTTCGGCCACTTCGTCATGTTCGTCCACTTCCACCACTTAGTCCACTTCATCCACTTCGTCCACTTCCTCCATTTCGTTCACTTCCTCCACTCCGTCAAATTCATCCACTTCATCAACTTCGTGCACTTCCTTAACCTCGCCTACTTCGTCCACTTCGTCAACTTCGTCTACTTCGTCCACTTCCTCCACTTCTTCAACTTCCTACATTCCTCCACTTCGTCCATTTCGTCCACTTCGTCAACTTCGTCAACTTCTTCCATTTCCTCCACTTCGTTCACTTCCTCCACTTCCTCCACTTCATCCACTTCGTCCACTTCTTCCTCTTCGTCCACTTTGTCGACTTTGTCCACTTCCATCACTTCATCCACTTCGTCCACTTTGTCAAGTTCGTCCACTTCCTCCACTTCCTCCGCTTCCTCCACTTCCTCCATTTCGTCCACTTCCTCCAGTTGCTTCACTTCGTCAACTTCGTCCACTTCGTGCACTTCGTTAATTTCGTCCACTTCCTCCACTTCCTCGCAATCCTCCACTTCGTCCAATTCGTCCACTTCGTCAAGTTTGTCAAGTTCGTCCACTTCGTCCACTTTGTCCACTTCATCAAGTTCGTCCACTTCCTCCACTTCATCAACTTCTTCCACTTCGTCCACTTCGTCATTTTCGTCCACTTCCTCCACTTCCTGAACATCGACCACTTCCTCCACTTCCTCCACTTCATTCACTTCCTGCACTTCTTCTAGTTGTCAACTTCGTCCACTTAGTCCACTTCGTCCACTTCATTCACTTCGTGAACTTCGTCCTCATCGTCTACTTTGCCCTCTTCGTCCACTTCGTCCACTTCCTCCGCTTCATCCACTTTGTTCACTTTGTCAAGTTCGTCCACTTTGTCCATTTCCTCTACTTCCTCCACTTCCTCCACTTGCTTAAGTTCCTCCATTTCGTCCACTTCCTCCACTTCGTCCACTTCCCTCACTTGGTAAACTTTGTCAACTTCGTCCACTTCGTCTTCTTCGTCCACTTCCTCCACTTCATCCATTTAATGCACTTCCTCCACTTCGTCCTCTTCGTCCACTTCTTCATCATCTTCTTCCAATTCGTCCACTCCGTCCAGTTCGTCAACTTCGTCCCCTTCGCCCACTTCGTCAACTTTGTCTCCTTCGTCTACTTCGTCCACTTTGTCCACTTCCTCAACATCGTCCACTTCCTCTACTTCCTCAACTGCATTGACTTCCTGCACTTCTTCCACTTCATCCACTTCGTCCATTTCGTCCACTTCCTCTACCTCCTCCACTTCGTCCACTTCTTCATCTTCTTCTTCCACTTCGTTTAATTCGTAAACTTCGTGAAGTTCGTCCCCTTCGTCCACTTCGTCTCCTTTGTCCGCTTCCTTCACTTTGTCAACTTCGTCCACTTCGTCCACTTCCTCCACCTAATCCACTTCATCCACTTCGTCCATTTCGTCCACTTCCTCTACCTCCTCCACCTCGTCCACTTCTTCATCTTCTTCTTCCACTTCGTTTAATTCGTAAACTTCGTGAAGTTCGTCCCCTTCGTCCACTTCGTCTCCTTCGTCCGCTTCCTCCACCTCGTCAACTTCTTCCACTTCGTCCACTTCCTCCACTTCATTCACTACTTGCACTTCTTCCACTTCGTCTATTCCTCCACTTCGCCCACTTCCTCCACTTCGTCCAATTCCTCAATTTCGTCCACTTCCTCCACTCAGTCCACTTCGTCCACTTCGTCAACTTCGTCAACTTCGTCTACTTCGTCCACTTCCTCCACTTCTTCCACTTCCTCCACTTCCTCCACTTTGTCCACTTCGTCCACTTCGTCCAGTTCGTCAACTTCCTCCACTTCCTCCACTTCCTCCACTTCCTTCACTTCCTCCACTTCGTCCACGTTGTCAACTTCGTCAACTTCATCCACTTATTCCACTTCGTCCACTTTGTCCTCTTCGTCCACTTCGGCCACTTCGTCATGTTCGTCCACTTCCTCTACTTCCTCCACTTCCTCCACCTGGTCCACTTCATCCACTTCGTCCACTTCCTCCATTTCTTCCACTTCCCCCACATCGTCAACGTCATCCACTTCATCAAGTTCCTTAACCTCGTCTACTTCGCACGTCGTCAACTTCGTCTACTTCGTCCACTTCCTCCACTTCTTCAACTACCTACACTTCCTCCACTTTGTCCACTTCGTCCATTTCCTCCACTTCGTCCACTTGTTCCACTTCCTCCACTTCGTGCACTTCCTCCACTTCCTCCACTTCGTCAACTTCGTCCACTTCTTCCTCTTCGTCCACTTTGTCGACTTCCTCCACTTCTTCCACTTTGTCCACATCGTCCATTTCCTTGACTTCCTCCACTTCGTCCTCTTCATCCACTTCCTCCACTTTGTCCACTCCATCCACTTCCTTCACTTCGTCCACTCCTTCAACTTCCTTCACTTTGTCTACTTTCTCCACTTCGTCCACGTCGTCAACTACGTCAACTTCGTGCACTTCATCTTCTTCATCCTCATCGTCCACTTCCTCCACTTTGTCCACTTCGTCCACCTCGTCAAGTTCGTCCACTTCCTCCACTTCTTCCACTTCTTCAAGTTCGTCCACTTCCTCCACATCCTCCACATCCTCCACTTCCTCAACATCGTCCATTTCCTCCACTTCATCCACTTCATACACTTCCTCCACTTCTTCCACTTCCTCCACTTTGTCCACTTCCTCCACTTCGTCCACTTTGTGAACTTCGTGAACTTTGACCACTTCGCCCACTTCGTCCATTTCGTCCACTTCTTCAAGTTCGTCCACTTCCCCCACTTCGTCCACTTCCTCCACTTCTTCCACTTCCTCCACTTCCTTCACTTCCTTCACTTCGTCCACGTTGTCAACTTCGTCAACTTCGTCCACTTCGTCCTCTTTGTCCACTTCCTCCACTTCATCCATTTTGTCAACTTCGTCAACTTCGTCCACTTTGTGAACTTCGTGAACTTTGACCACTTCGCCCACTTCGTCCATTTCGTCCACTTCTTCAAGTTCGTCCACTTCCTCCACTTCATCCACTTCATCCACTTCGCCCACTTCCTCCACTTCGTCAAATCCGTCCACTTCCTCCACTTCTTCCACTTCCTCCACTTCCTTCACTTCCTTCACTTCGTCCACGTTGTCAACTTCGTCAACTTCGTCCACTTCGTCCTCTTCGTCCACTTCCTCCACTTCGTCCATTTTGTCCACTTCGTCAATTTCGTCCACTTCCTCCACTTCCTCCATTTCGTCCACTTCCTCCACTTCCTTCACTTCGTAAACTTCGTCCACTTCGTCTTCCTCGTCCACTTCCTCCACTTCATCCACTTCCTCCACTTCGACTTCTTCGTCCACTTCTTCATCATCTTCTTCCACTTCGTCCATTCCATCCAATTCATCAACTTCGTCAAGTTCCTCCCCTTCGTCCACTTCGTCAACTTCGTCTCCTTCGTCCACTTCGTCAGCTTCGTCTCCTTCGTCCACTTCGTCAGTTTCGTCCACTTCCTCAACATCGTCCACTTCCTCCACTTCCTCCACTTCATAGACTTCCTGCGCTTCTTGCACTTCGTGAACGTGGTCCACTTCCTCCACTTCCTCCACTTCGTCCACTTTATCCACTTCGTGCATTTCGTCCACTTCGTCAAGTTCGTCCACTTCATCCACTTCCTCCACTTTTTCCACTTCTTCCACTTCGTCCACTTCGTCAACGTCCTCCACTTCCTCCACTTCGTCCACTTTTTCCACTTCCTCCACTTCCTCCACTTCGTCCACTTCGTCCACTTCCTCCACTTCTTCCACTTCATCCACTTCGTCCACATTCTCCACTTCCTCCACTTCGTCAACTTCGTCCACTTCTTCCATTTTGTCCACTTCGTCAAGTTCGTCACCTTCCTCCACTTCTTCAAGTTCGTCCACTTCCTCCACTTCCTCCGTTTCATCCACTTCCTCCACTTCCTCAACATCGTCCATTTCCTCCATTTCCTTCACTTCATCCACTTCTTCCACTACGTCAACTTGGTCCACTTCCTCCACTTCGTGCACTTCTTCCACTTCGTCAACTTCGTCCACTTCATGAACTTCGTCCACTTCCTCAACTTCTTCCACTTCGTCCACATCGTCCATTTCCTTCACTTCCTCCACTTCGTCCTCTTCGTCCACTTCGTCCACTTCGTCAACTTCGTCTACCTCGTCCACTTCCTCCACTTCGTCCACTTCGTCCACTCCATCCACTTCCTTCACTTCGTCCACTCCTTCCACTTCCTTCACTTCGTCCACTTCCTCCACTTCGTCCACGTCGTCAACTTCGTGCACTTCGTCTACTTCATCCTCTTCGTCCACTTCGTCAACTTCGTCCTCTTCGTCCACTGCCTCCATTTCCTCCATTTCCTCCACTTCGTCAACTACGTCCATTTCGTCCACTTCGTCAACTTTGTCCACTTCGTCAACTTCCTCCACTTCGACCACTTCCCCCACTTCCTCCACTTTTTCCTCTTTGTCCACTTCTCAATCATCTTCTTCCACTTCGTCCAATTCGTCAACTTCGTCCACTTCGTCAACTTCGTGAAGTTCGTCCCCTTCGTCCACTTCCTCCACTTCATCAACTTCTTCCACTTCGTCAATTTTGTCCACTTCCTCTACATCTTCCACTTCCTCCACTTCCTTCACTTCGTTCCACTTCCTCCACTTCCTCCAGTTCGTCCACTTCGTCAAGTTCGTCCACTTCCTCCACCTCGTCAGGTTCATCCACTTCCTCCACTTCCTCCATTTCGTCGAATTCCTCCACTTCCTCAACATCGTCTTCTTTCTCAACTTCCTCCACTGCATTCACTTCCTCCACTTCGTCCATTTCGTCCACTTTGTTATGTTCGTCCACTCCCTCCACTTCATTCACTTCCTCCACTTCCTCTAGTTCCTCCACTCCATCCACTTCGTCCACATCCCCCACTTCCTCCCATTTCGTCCACTTCCTTTTGTTTGTCCACATTGTCCACTTCCTCTACTTCGTGAACTTCGTCCACTTCATCAAGTTCGTCCACTTCCTCCACCTTGTCCACTTCCTCCACTTCGTCAAGTTCGTCCACTTCCTCCACTTCGTCAAGTTCGTCCACTTCCACCACTTCGTCAAGTTCCTCCACTTCCTCCGCTTTGTCCATTACCTCCAGTTCCTCCACTTCATTCACTTCCTCCACTTCGTCAACTTCCTCAATTTCGTCCACTTCGTCCACCACGTCAAGTTCGTCCACTTCCTCCACTTCTTCCACTTCGTCAAGTTCGTCCACTTCGTCCACTTCCTCCACATCCTCCCTTTCCTCAACATCATCCATTTCCTCCACTTCCTCCACTTCATTCACTTCCTCCACTTCTTCCACTTCGCTAAATTTGTCCACTTCCTCCACTTCGTCCACTTCGTGAACTCTCTCCACTTCGTCCATTTCGTCCACTTCTTCAAGTTCGTCCACTTCCTCCACTTCATCCACTTCCTCCACTTCCTCCACTTCGTCCACTTCTTCCACTTCGTCACATTCGTCCACTTCGTCCACTTCTTCCATTTCCTCCACTTCCTCCACTTAATTCACTTCGTCCACGTTGTCAACTTTGTCAACTTCGTCCACTTCATCCACTTTTTCCACTTCCTCCACTTCGTCAACTTCCTCCACTTCGTCCAGTTCTTCCACTTCCTCCACTTCGTCCACATTCTCCACTTCCTCCACTTCGTGAACTTCGTCCACTTCGTCCATTTTGTCCACTTCGTCAAGTTCGTCCACTTCCTCCACTTCTTCAAGTTCGTCCACTTCCTTCACTTCCTCCATTTCGTCCACTTCCTCCACTTCCTCAACATCGTCCATTTCCTCCATTTCCTCCACTTCGTCAACTTCGTCCACTTCGTCAACTTCGTCTACTTCCCCCACTTCCTCCACTTCGTCCTCTTTGTCCACTTCTCAATCATCTTCTTCCACTTCGTCCAATTCGTCCACTTCATCAACTTCGTGAAGTTCGTCCCCTTCGTCCACTTCCTCCACTTCATCAACTTCTTCCACTTCGTCAATTTTGTCCACTTCCTCAACATCTTCCAGTTCCTCCACTTCCTTCACTTCATTCTACTTCCTCCAGTTCGTCCACTTCGTCAAGTTCGTCCACTTCCTCCACCTCGTCAGGTTCATCCACTTCCTTCAGTTCGTCCACTTCCTCCACTTCCTCCATTTCGTCGAATTCCTCCACTTCCTCAACATCGTCTACTTCCTCAACTTCCTCCACTTCATTCACTTCCTCCACTTCATCCACTTCGTCAACTTCGTCCACTTCGTCAATTTCGTCCACTTCGTTAAGTTCGTCCACTCCCTCCACTTCATTCACTTCCTCCACTTCCTCTAGTTCCTCCACTTCATCCACTTCCTCCACATCCCCCAGTTCCTCCAATTTCGTCCACTTCCTTTTGTTTGTCCACATTCTCCACTTCCTCTACTTCGTGAACTTCGTCCACTTCATCAAGTTCGTCCACTTCCTCCACTTCGTCAAGTTCGTCCACTTCCTCCACTTCGTCAAGTTCGTCCACTTCCTCCGCTTCCTCCATTTTGTCCATTACCTCCAGTTCCTCCACTTGATTCACTTCCTCCACTTCGTCAACTTCCTCAACTTCGTCCATTTCGTCCACCACGTCAAGTTCGTCCACTTCCTCCACTTCTTCCACTTCGTCAAGTTCGTCCTCTTCGTCCACTTCCTCCACATCCTCCACATCCTCCATTTCCTCAACATCATCCATTTTCTCCACTTCCTCCACTTCATTCACTTCCTCCACTTCTTCCACTTCGCCAAATTTGCCCACTTCCTCCACTTCGTCAACTTCGTGAACTTCGTGAACTTTCTCCACTTCGTCCATTTCGTCCACTTCTTCAAGTTCGTCCACTTCCTCCACTTCATCCACTTCGTCCACTTCCTCCACTTCCTCCACTTCTTCCACTTCGTCACATTCGTCCACTTCTTCCATTTCCTCCACTTCCTCCACTTCCTCCACTTCGTCCACGTTGTCAACTTCGTCCACTTCGTCAACTTTGTCCACTTCCTCCACTTCGTCAACATCGTCCACTTCCTCCACTTCGTCAACATCGTGCACTTCCTCCACTTCATGGACTTCCTGCACTTCTTCCACTTCGTCAACTTCGTCCACTTCCTCCACTTCGTCCACTTCATCAACTTCGTCCACTTCCTCCACTTTTTCCGCTTCATCCACTTCTTCCACTTCCTCCACTTCGTCCACTTCGTCAACTTCCTCCACTTCGTCCAGTTCTTCCACTTCCTCCACTTCGTTCACATTCTCCACTTCCTCCACTTCGTGAACTTCGTCCAGTTTGTCCACTTCGTCAAGTTCGTCCACTTCCTCCACTTCTTCAAGTTCGTCCACTTCAGTCACTTCCTCCACTTCCTCAACATCGTCCATTTCCTCCATTTCCTCCACTTTCTCTACTTCTTCCACTACGTCAACTTGGTCCACTTCCTCCACTTCGTGCACTTCCTCCACTTCGTCAACTTCGTCCACTTCCTACACTTCTTCCACTTCGTCCACATCGTCCATTTCCTTCTCTTCCTCCACTTCGTCCTCTTCGTCCACTTCGTCAACTTTGTCTACTTCGTCCAGTTCGTCCTCTTCGTTCACTTCCTATACTTCCTCCACTTCTTCCACTTCCTCTACTTCCTTCCCTTCCTCCACTTCGTCCACGTCCTTCACTTCCTTCACTTCATCAACATCTTCCACTTCGTCAATTTCGTCCACTTCTTCCACTTCCTCCACTTCATTCCACTTCCTCCACATCCTCCAGTTCGTCCACTTTGTCAAGTTTGTCCACTTCCTCCACTTCGTCCATTTCCTCCACTTCCTACATTTTGTCGAATTCGTCCACTTCCTCAACATCGTCTACTTCCTCCACTTCCTCCACTTCATTCACTTCCTTCAATTCGTCCACTTCGTCAACTCCATCCACTTCGTTAAGTTCGTCCACTTCCTCCACTTCCTTTAGTTCCTCCACTTCGTCTATTTCGTCCACTTCTCCCACTTTCTCCAATTTCGTCCACTTCCTCTAGTTTGTCCACTTCCTCCACTTCCTCCACTTCTTCCACTTCGTGAACTTTCTCTACTTCGTCCATTACGTCCACTTCTTCAAGTTCGTCCACTTCCTCCACTTCATCCACTTCGTCCACTTCTTCCACTTCCTCCACTTCCTTCACTTCGTCCACGTTGTCAACTTCGTCCCCTTCGTCCACTTCGTCAACTTTGCCACTTCCTCAACATCGTCCACTTCCTCCACTTCCTCCACTTCATGGACTTCCTGCACTTCCTCCACTTCGTCAACTTCGTCTACTTCCTCCACTTCGTCCACTTCGTCAACTTCGTCCACTTTGTCTACTTCGTCAAGTTCGTCCACTTCCTCCACTTCCTCCACTTTTTCCACTTCTTGCACTTTGTCCACTTCATCAACGTCCTCCACTTCCTCCACTTTGTCCACCTTTTCCACTTCCTCCACTTCGACCACTTCGTCAACTTCGTCCACTTCGTCCAGTTCTTCCACTTCCTCCACTTCGTCCACATTCTCCACTTCCTCCACTTTGTCAACTTCGTCCATTTTGTCCACTTCCTCAAGTTCGTCCACTTCCTCCACTTCTTCAAGTTCGTCCACTTCCTGCACTTCCTCCATTTCGTCCACTTCCTCAGCATCGTCCATTTCCTCCACTTTATCCACTTCTTCCACTACGTCAACTTGGTCCACTTCCTCCACTTCGTGCACTTCCTCCACTTCGTCAACTTCGTCCTCTTCATCCACTTCCTACACTTCTTCCACTTCGTCCACATCGTCCATTTCCTTCACTTCCTCCACTTCGTCCTCTTCGTCCACTTCGTCAACTTTGCCTACTTCGTCCACTTCGTCCTCTTCGTCCACTTCCTATACTTCCTCCACTTCGTCAAGTTCGTCCACTTCCTCTACTTCCTCCCCTTCCTCCACTTCCTCCACTTCGTCCATTGCCTCTACTTCCTCCACTTCCTCCACTTCGTCAACTTCGTCCATTTCGTCAACTTCGTCCACTTCCTCCACTTCGTCCACTTCCTCCACTTTGTCAACTTCGTCCATTTCGTCCATTTCGTCAACTTCGTCCACTTCCTCCACTTCGACCACTTCCCCCACTTCCTTCACTTCGTCCTTTTCGTCCACTTCTTCATCTTCTTCTTCCACTTCGTCCAACTCATCAACTTCGTCCACTTCGTCAACTTCGTCAAGTTCGTCCCCTTCGTCCACTTCGTCCACGTCTTCCACTTCCTTCACTTCATCAACATCTTCCACTTCGTCAATTTCGTCCACTTCTTCCACTTCCTCCACTTCATTCACTTCCTCCACTTCCTCCACTTCCTCCAGTTCGTCCACTTTGTCAAGTTTGTCCACTTCCTCCACTTCCTCCATTTCGTCGAATTCGTCCACTTCCTCAACATCGTCTACTTCCTCCACTTCCTCCACTTCATTCACTTCGTCCACCTCGTCCACTTCGTCCAATTCGTCCACTTCGTCCACTTCGTCCACTTCGTTAAGTTCGTCCACTTCCTCCACTTCATCCACTTCCGCCACTTCCTCTAGTTCCTCCACTTCGTCTACTTCGTCCACTTCCCCCACTTTCTCCAATTTCGTCCACTTCCTCTAGTTTGTCCACATTCTCCACTTCCTCTACTTCGTCAACTTCGTGCACTTCATCCATTTCGTCCACTTTATCAAGTTCGTCCACTTCGTCCACTTCCTCGAGTTCCTCCACTTCGTCCACTTCCTCCATTTCGTCCACTTCTTCCACTTCCTCCACTTCCTCCACTTCGTCCGCTTCCTCCACATCCTCCACTTCCTCCACTTCATTCTACTACCTCTACTTCCTCCACTTCGTCCAGTTCATCCACTTCGTCCAGTTCATCCACTTCGTCATGTTCGTCCACTTCCTCCACTTCGTCAAGTTCGTCCACTTCCTCCACTTTGTCCATTTCCTCCACTTCCTCCATTTCGTCGAATTCCTCCACTTCCTCCACTTCATTCGCTTCCTCCACTTCGTCCATTTCGTCCACTTCGTCAGCTTCATCCAGTTCGTCCACTTCGTCAACTTCGTCCATTTCGTCCGCTTCGTCCACTTCCTCCACTTCCACTACTTTGTCCACTTCGTCCACTTCCTCCACTTCCTCCACTTCGTCAAGTTCGTCCACTTAGTCAGCTTCTTCCACTTCCCCTACTTCGTCCAGTTCTTCCACTTCCTCCAGTTTGTCCACATTCTCCACTTCCTCTACTTCGTCAACTTCGTCCATTTCGTCCACTTCATCAATATTAATTTGAATATTCAGTTCAGAGAAAACATGTTTTCTTGATTCACCAGCTACCTTTTCAGGTTCATCCCTAGCAAACTTTGTTGCTACCTTCCACATGTGTGCCATACAATCTGGAGAGTATGCATCTTGTTGCTTTGAATAACCAAATTGAGGTTGCCAAGGTTGACCTGAGTCTTGATAAAATTGTGGTGTGGAGCTCACAATGGCTGAAGTGGTTTGACTCTCAAAAGTTTGAAACTCAATGGCAGCAGGTGTGCCCTCTTCCTCTTCAGATCTCCCTGTCAGCTTGTGGACAGCAGCTACCAACTGAGCCACTTGATTGGTCATCCCTTGAAGTTCAGAAGTTGGATTTCCCTACTGCAATTTGTCACAGAGTTGGTCCTGCCATGGTTGCAGTGACTGATAATTCTCCTGCTCAGGTTCAGCATACTGGTCCCAATGAGACAACTCTTGTTCCATAGGCCAGGGTGACTGCTCACAATAAAGTTGAAAACAGGGAGGTGGTTGCTGCAAAGGACACTCACTAAAAGGCTCACAGAACAAGATAAATTGTGGTGGTTGAGCATTATAAGGTAAAGAGCACTTATCATATGCAGAGTAGTAATTCATACTTACCAAAGGCTCAATGGAAGAACACCAATCAGACCTCTAAAATTTCTAATACAGAACTCAAGCAAAAATCTATCAAAGAAAAGAAAGAAACTGGACAAGACTGACCTAACACTCTAAAACTTAACTCGCCGAGTCCCCGGCAATGGCGCCATTTGTTAAACTCGCTTTTAGTCGCATCAAAGCCAACAAACTCAGTTTCCCCACTAATGTAGTAAAGGGATAACCAAGGATCAATCCAAGGACTCAACTATAATTAAGCTTCAGAGTGTAAAGTTAATTCTTGCAATTATTTACTATTTAACTATAAAAACAAGGTGGGGAAATAGAAAATGAAACAGTGAAATTAAAGGGAAAAGAATAAAGGAATCAAATATGTATAAAAGAAAAAAATCAAGAAATAAAATGCAAAGAAATAAAAACAAAACTGTAACCTAATCTAAATTGTAAAATAACTGCATAACAAAACAGAACCTAAACTAAAATGAGAACTGAGTGCAATTAAAACTAACCTAATACAGCACAAGGAAACTAAAACTAAAACTGAACAAGAGACTAAGAGTGGACAATTCAACATCTAATCTACTAAACCTAGTCTATTCATAGGAAGACAAAAATCAAAGTAAGAAATATTGGCTAATACAGAAATCAACTTGCAATGAAATCAAATCAGCAATAGAGATCACTCTATCCTAATATATATATCACCAGAAATCAATCAAGAACAGAATTTAAAATTGAACAAATAAAAAACAGTACCTAAATTCTAACTAATCAAAAGCAATATCACAATCTAAAAAACAGAATTGAAGTCATAAGTGAATTGCACATTGAACTGAATAAAAGAGTGCTTAGAGCTCTCAGGAAGACATCCTGATAATATGAATTCCAATCCAGGATATTCTAAGTCATATTTCAGAACTTTAAATTTGGCTCTTTCCACTAATTTGTCCAATCAATGTTCATTAACCTATTCATCAATCTAAAATTTACAAACAAATTCAAGAAACACATATTTGAATCAATTTCTATGCATTGGACTTTTCTCTGTCTCGAGAAGACATCTCGATGAAGAATGCTCACTACGGAGACATTTAATTCCAAACGGAACCATAGAATTGCAGAGTTACAGAATCCAAATCATTTTCTCAACACATAACAAGTACGAAAATCAAAAACAAAGAACAAAATCTAGACATAAACAAGAACAAAACAAAAACACAAAACTCAACTTTATTAACATGAAAAGAAAATTTTACACACTACCGGAAATCACCAAGACTCTCGCGGCCTGTCACCCTCGTGATCGTCTCAACGAAATCCAAAAAGTCAAGAACTCTACTTCTACGAAAGCGGAAAGGAACCCTAACCTAAAGAGCTTAGAACTATGAACAGAAAGTGTATCTCAAAGTGTGTAAAGTATTATTTGCAAGGTGAAAGCCCTTTTTATAGGGTCAGAAAAACAAAAAGAAAACGAAAGAGGGAAAAGGAAAGGGGAAAAAGAAAAAAATGGGAGATGGAGAACCTTGCTGACGCTTCAATCTTCGCCCTCCACGTGGCATCTCCGGTCAGCTCTTCTTTCTCATTGGTCAACTCCAGTCATCTTCTCCTCTTTATCTTCACCGGTCAGCTATCCAGGAAGCTCTTCTCCTTTGGGCAGGGTTGGTCTTCTCGCTTCTCTCTCTTTGCTCTAGCTTCACGGGAGTTTCTGCCTAAGTGAAATGATAAAACAAGACCCCCCACGAGTGCAGCTGCTGCCATTCCTCAAAACGCAGCGTTCCACTTAGTTGGAGCCCAACCCAGCGGCCCAAATTCATTTGCATCAGCCAATTCCCAATGCCTCTGCTGACCAAGAAAACTAGCCCAGTTGACTAGGGCCCAATCTGCAATTTAAGGATCATGAACCATCAACAAATAAAAGCAAGGGCTATCTATCAATTAAGAATATTTTAAACCTATTTAACAAAAGAATTTTTTTTTTATAAAAGAAATTTTCAGAAAATATTAATTGGCTTCTTATTAAAATCACTAAAAATACCTTTAAAAATCTATTTTTAACTAAAATTCTATAAAACAAAAGAATTAAAGAAAAAAAACTAAAACTAACCTAATTCTAAACAATTAAAGACAAAAATACACTAACAAGGATTTCTAGACACAAGAAAAAGATGCAAATTTGGAGAGTTATCACACCCCCACACTTAGACAACTGCCCTCCTGGGCAGGGATAAACTAAAAAGTAAAAGGAAAAGAAGGACTCAATTTACAAAGAAAAAATCTAAACACATAACAAGAAACTTCTAAATCCTATTTCAGCTTATTAAAACCTGCAAAATTCAACCAATTCTAGCTATTTCATCAAATCAGAACTGTACCAAAAGAATTCTCAACTTTAGATTCAAACACCAGCAATTCCAGCAAGTATTATAACAACTTAATCCAATCTAACTCAGCAAAGCAAACATATGAATAAGTAGCAGTCAATCTCAACCTCACAGGATGTAGTGTATGCACTCAAATCACTCGAATGTTTAGGGACAATCTTGTTTCACTCAATCATGTCATTCTACTTCATTCACTTCATTCTACTACCTCCACTTCCTCCACTTCGTCCAGTTCATCCACTTCGTCATGTTCCTCCACTTCGTCAAGTTCGTCCACTTCCTCCACTTCCTCCACTTCCTCCATTTCGTCGAATTCCTCCAGTTCCTCAACATCGTCTACTTCCTCCACTTCCTCCACTTCATTCACTTCCTCCACTCTGTCCACTTTGTCAACGTCGTCCATTTCTTCCACTTCGTCAAGTTTGTCCACTTCCTCCACTTCGTCCACTTTGTCACCTTCTTCCACTTCCTCCACTTCGTCCAGTTCTTCCACTTCCTCCAGTTTGTCCACATTCTCCACTTCCTCTACTTCGTCAACTTCGTCCACTTCGTCCATTTCGTCCACTTCATCAAGTTCGTCCACTTCCTCCACTTCGTCCACTTCCTCCACTTTGTCCACTTCCTCCACTTCGTCCACTTCCTCCACGTCTTCCACTTCCTCCACTTCGTCCACTTCGTCTAATTCCTCCACTTCGTCCACGTCGTCATCTTCGTCCACTTCCTCCGCTTCGTCCTCTTCGTCCACTTCGTCGACGTCGTCCACTTCTTCCGCTTCCTCCACTTCATCCACTTCGTCAAGTTCGTCCACTTCCTCAACTTCTTCCACTTCGTCAAGTTCGTCCACTTCCTTCACTTCGTACACGTCGTCAACTTCGTCAACTTCATCTACTTCGTCCTCTTCTTTGTCCACTTCCTCCACTTCCTCCACTTCGTCATGTTCGTCCACTTGGTCCACTTCTTCCACTTCTTCTACTTCCTGCACTTCCTCCACTTCGTGAACTTCGTCAACTTCGTCCACTTCCTCCACTTCCTCCACTTCGTCAACTTTGTCTACTTCGTCCACTTCGTCCACTTCCTCAATTTCCTCCACTTCGTCCACTCCATCCACTTCCTCCACTTCGTCCACATCGTCAACTTCGTCAACTTCATCCACTTCATCCTGTTCGTTCACTTCGTCGACTTCGTCCTCTTCGTGTACTTCCTCCACTTCCTCAACTTCATCCACTTCGTCCACTTCGTCAAGTTCGTCCACTTCCTCTACTTCCTCCACTTCCTCCACTTCCTCCACTTCGTCAACTTTGTCCACTTCATCCATTTCGTCCACTTCGTCCACTTCGCTAACTTCGTCCACTTCCTCCACTTCATCCACTTCCTCGACTTCGTCATCTTCTACTTCCACTTCGTCCACTTCGTCCACTTCGTCCACTTCGTCAACTTCGTCCACTTCCTCCACTTCCTCCACTTCGTCAACTTCTTCCACTTCGTCCACTTCCTCAACTTCGTCGACTTCCTCCACTTCCTCAACATCGTCCACTTCCTCCACATCATTGACTTCCTGAACCACTTCCACTTCGTCATCATCGTCCACTTCCTCCACTTCCTCCACTTCGTCAACTTCGTCCACTTCGTCCATTTCATCCACTTCGTCAAGTTTGACCACTTGCTCCACTTGCTCCACTTTCTCCACTTCGTCCACTTCGTCCACTTCGTCAACTTCGTCCACTTCGTCAACTTCGTCCACTTCGTCCAATTCGTCCACTTCCTCCACTTCCAACTTCGTCAAGTTTGTCCCCTTTGTCGACTTCGTCCACTTCCTCAACATCGTCCACTTCCTCCACTTCCACCACTTCATTCCACTTCCTCCACTTCGATCACTTCTTCCCCTTCGTCAACATCGTCCACTTCCTCCACTTCGTCAACTTCGATTAGTTCGTCCACTTCCTCCACTTCGTCCACTCCTTTCACTTCCTTCACTTCGTCCACTTCCTCAACTTCGTCCACATCTTCAATTTCGTCAACGTGGTGCACTTCACCCACTTCATCCTCTTTGTCCACTTCGTTGGCTTCGTCCTCTTCCTCCACTTCGTCCACTTCGTGAGGTTCATCCACTTCGTCCTCTTCCTCTATTTCCTCACCTTCCTCCACTTCCTCCACTTCCTCCACTGCCTCCACTTCCTCCACTTCCTCCACTTCCTCCATTTCGTCCACTTCGTCCACTTCCTCCACTTCCTCCACTTCGTCATCTTCGTCCACTTCTTCATCTTCTTCGTCCACTTCATCCAATTCGTCAACTTCGTCAACTTCGTCAAGTTCAGCCCCTTCGTTCACTTCCTCTACTTCCTCCCCTTCCTCCACTTCGTCCACTGCCTCCACTTCCTCCACTTTCTCCACTTCGTCAACTTCGTCCACTTCGTCAATTTCGTCTACTTCGTCCACTTCGACAAGTTCCTCCACTTCCTCCACTTCGTCATCTTCGTCCACTTCTTCAACTTCTTCTTCCACTTCGTCCAATTCGTCAACTTCGTCAACTTCGTCCAGTTCAGCCCCTTCGTCCACTTCCTCCACATCCTCCACTTCCTCAACATCGTCCACTTCGTCCACTGCATTCCACTACCTCCACTACCTCCACTTCGTCCACTTCGTCAACTTCGTCCACTACCTTCACTTCGTCCACTTCCTCAACTTCGTCCACGTCTTCAAATTCGTCAACTTGGTGCACTTCGTCCACTTCATCCTCTTCGTCCACTTTGTCAGCTTCGTCCTCTTCCTCCACTTAATCCACTTCGTCCACTTTGTCAAGTTCGTCCACTTCGTCCTCTTCCTCTACTTCCTCACCTTCCTCCACCTCCTCCACTTTGTCCACTGCCTCCACTTCCTCCACTTCGTCCATTTCGTCCACTTCGTCAACTTCGTCCACTTCCTCCACTTCGACCACTTCCTCCACTTCCTCCACTTCCTCCACTTCGTCATCTTCGTCCACTTCTTCATCTTCTTCTTCCACTTCGTCCACTTCGTCCAATTCGTCAACTTCGTCAAGTTCATCCACTTCGTCAACTTCGTCAAGTTCAACCCCTTCGTCCATGATGAAAGTGTCGCGACCCGTCAAATTTGTTTGTGCATAAAAGAATGCAGTATAGTGCTAGGAAGTGACTCCTAGGTCGTCTCTCAAGGACCAATTTTGTGGCGGTTCAATCTCAGATTTTTTTTTACACAAAGTGGGGGGGTTTTGTGGATGTTTTTGACACAGAAAAATAAAATAGATTGAAAAACAACTGAATAAAACAGAATTTAACAACACTGAAGCAAATTTTAGAAATAGTAAAATCAAAACAGTACAAAAAAAAATAAAACGTTTGAAAATAAAATGACCGGTAAAAAGAAATGGTAGAATTTACCAGTGCAGAAAATCATGAACAGTAAATTTAATAGATAAAAACATTTAATTGGAAATGGAATTCATCACTTAAATTAAAATTCTTGAACAATACAACTCAAAATGAAACAAGCAAACTGGTGCCACACTTCTACTGCTTTAGAAAATAAAACATTAGCACTGTTTAAAATGAAAAATGCAGAGGAAGAGGAAGAGGCGAGAGCCTCCTCCCAGACTGTGAGTGTTTTCCTAATTCTAATCTAAATTCTCATAATTTTTCTTCTCTGGCTGCAGCTCTTTTTATAACCAAAATCTGAACTTCAACTTCCTCCCCGTGACATCTCTTATTTTCAGCATGTTGTCCCTTGCAAATTTTGGGTCCGTGAACTTTTAGCTTTCATATCTGGCCACCACTGAATCTGCTTTTTCCTTCACGTGTGCACTTCCAAAACAACACTGTTGCTTCTTCTTTCCTTGCTGCTGGACGTAGCACACCAAGGCTGCTGGACGGGTGATCATCAAGGTGAACTTCCAAACAAATCATCACTGTCACCTCCCAAGCTGCTGGTTGTTTGCTGGGTGAACCGTGTGCATGGAGCTGCTTCCAAGCTTCTATTCCATCTCAACTGGACATGACTGGTGCAGCTACCGTGAAGTGCCTCTGCTCCAGCCAGCCGTGATTCTCCTGGAAGGTGAATGTGCTGGCCCGTGAATGCCTCCTTTGCTTGCAACTTCTTGGACGCTTGGTTGCCATGGAATGTGACCTTGAGAGCTCCTCCTTTTGCTTGGCAACCATCCATGTGCATCCCCTTTTCGCTGAGATAAAACTGTGCTTACCATAAAGGAAAACAACCCATTCTTCTCATTAAATCAAAAATGTTCCAGCCATGCCTCCAGCTCAGAACCGTGAACTTTCTTATCCTTTAACGTGGTGCTTTCTTCAAAACTGCATGGGTTTTCTTTCTCTAACACCAAGCTGTTTCTCTCGGTGGCTTCTCAAGCTAGAACGTCCATGCCTTCTGCGAACGTGAAGAACTCCTCATTGAAGAACGTTGTTGCTGTCTGCTTCATCTACCAAGCCGTGATACCTTGGACGTGTGCTTGTGTTGTGCTTCCCATCCAAACCGTGAGATGTGTTTCTCTCTTTCCTTTACAGCCCCCAAAGGAGAATGTTTCTCCGAAACCAGAGTTGGAAGCTACGTTCCAAGCAAGAAAGTGAGATAGGGCTGTGAGGTGCCATTCCTAGTATGCTTAACACAATGAATTAACCATGGGCCACATGTAACCTACTCTCTTCCAAAAGTGTGAGCTGCACTTCCAATGTGGTCCCTCCATTATGCTTCACGGTTTATGCTCGGCAAAAATGAATGGGCAGTGTGCTTTTAGTAGGCCAAATATGATACTTCAGCACCTTGAATCCGTGACCTTTCTTTTTCTTCAATGTGGCCCCCATTATTTCAATTCAAATCCATTATATGTTTTGGTTTCCCAACGTTGGTTCCCTTTTATTCTAAAGTGCTGCATGTTTTCCAATTTGAGTTGGCCGTGTAATGTGAGTTTCCAACTTCCTTTGGATTTACGTGAATGATGTCTGTATTGGTGGAGCACTTTCAGAATTTTGTGGTTCCATGAGGCATTAAATAAAAGCAAGAAAGGGTCTCCTCTTCTTGATGTGCAGCCGAGACATTGTCACCTTCTCCATATAAAATAATAAAACCAAAAACTTTGAAGATTCCCCTGAATGATGTACCGCATGTCACTTCTTTGCTGCTGAATACTATCCATCATTTCTACATTTCCATTTTTCCATTCATCCCACCATGTACACTTTTATTTTTGAATATCAATCTCACATTTTTCCAAGTGTTAACATTCCAGCCGTGACATTGTCATTTTACATGATGTTACTTTCCACTTGCTTTCCATTTGTACATGCTGTGAGAAATTAAGAGATCAACAAAGAATTAAGTTGTTTTCTTCCAAAAGAAAATGAATTGAAGGTGCTTTGTTTCAACCAAACCAAACTGTAATTTTTCTTGAAGTCTCCAGGATCTTTACATCTTTCAAATGTCCTAATTTCTATTTCCAAAATTTTCCTGTAATCAATAATGAAAATAATTAGCTCAGATAATTCAAATTAAGTAAAATAAGAATTTCTGATCAAATTCAGCACAATTAGGAAAAACGGGAAAATATTGGATAATTAAGCACAATTCCCTAATTAATTCTAGTACAATAAACTAAATGGAGTGTAGAAAATATTGATTCATCAAAATAGACCACACTTAGTCTTTTGCACTCCTGGGCAAAATCAAGACGCCAATCAGGGAATAGTTCAAAGGACTTTTAGGAATGGTGACACAAACTCAGCAGACAGAAAACAAAGACTAACAAGAAAAATAAACAGAATTTACACAGTTCTCAAGAATTATGGACCAATGAAAGAAGTAGAAATTTTCCAACACAAAATCAAGAAAAGCACATACTTACAGAAATCATCCAAGCAATTCAATACATAGGAAAATGATTAATCAGCTCAAGAGGTGATTTGAAAATAACAAAACCTCACAGATGCAATATAGTATTTCTCTCAAGTGTCTAGGGTAAATAATAATATCAGCTCGATGTACTCAAGAAAACAAACACAAGTAGACTTGGCAAGCTTCTAATTATCAATACTTAAAACATATGCATGTTCAGATCAAAAGGTCTTTACTGGGTTGTAATGGGGCCAAGGACAGGGGAGGATAAATTTGGATAAGTAGCTATAGCTCAGAAGAAATAGAGGTGCACTAGGGAAAAAAATGTAAACACAGTGAAATCTCACCCAAACCTCTAATTCAATCCTCTTCTCGACTCCATTATCCACAAAATTATTTTTCAATTTTTCTCTTTTTTTTTTATCAAATTTTTTTTTTCATCCTGTCTTCTCTTTTTTTTTTTTTTTTTATCACACAAGATGGATATAAATTATCATTTCAAAACATGATAAGGAACCAACTAGCCAATTCATCAGAATTCCCAAGGAGACCACACTTATTCACAAAATACTTCTATAGCTCCAGACTTTCCTAAGGTTAAGGTAATCATTTATTTTTCACTTAGGATCAGTGTATGAGCTTTAACACAAAGAAATATATACAGTATAGGCTCAAAGGGGTTATCAAAGGATAATAACAAGGTAGGCTTATTTGGCTAAAGAGGCTCAAGAACAAAAATTGCCTTTATCACTTCTAAACATGCATATAAATCAAGTATATCAATAAGAATCAAGCCAAGGCATATGTGCAAGAAATCAAGATACATATCACACACAAGAAAGAAAATTAAGTGGCTCAAATCTCACACAGGGTATTCGTCACAATCAAATCAACCTCTTAAACATTATAATCATCTTCCAAGCAGAGAAAAGCAAGGATTTCCAACCATAAGTATTAAGTAAGTGAAGGAAAAATCTACAACTTAAACCTCATCCAGAAATCAAGAGAAAAATGTAAAATTTATTGCACTCAAGACACACTAAAACAACTTAAAACAGAAAAAATTTAACACTTAAAAACAAAAAATTTAACACACAAAATAAATACTAACAGAACTAACAGAAAAATCAGAATTTCTCCTAGTAGACCACACTTAAATCACACAATGTCCTCAGTGTGTCACAATCATCAGATTATCAATTTCAGAGCAGCCAAATAATATAGACAAGTGCAATACAAAGTTAGGAAAAATGGGAAGAAATTTTTCAGTAACATCCATCAGTAGATGTTATCAGGGACATCCATCAGCAGATGTCTAAAACACCTAGCACCCATCAGTAGATGCTAATAAATTTTTTTTTTATTATTTATTTTTTATTTTTTATTTTTTTTTTTATTTTTTATTTTTTTTTTTGAAAAAGGAGATGACCGGCACTGTGACAACAATTTCAGTGGCAAAGACCGGAACTGTTGCTACAGTGGCAGAGCTTTGGCTACAAATAGGCCGCTCCTCCGCGTCCAGCGCCATTTCTGAACGCTCATTCTCTCTCTACTCCTCTGCTCTCTCAACTCTCTCTTCTCTCTGCTCTCTGCTCTCTGCTCTCTTCCTACTCCTCTTCTCTCTCCCACTCTCTCCTCTGAGCATCTGGAGCCTGCGCGGAGCCTCTGCCACCGCGCCTTCTGAAGAGTCTGAGATCAGCCAGGAGCTCCTCTGCCAGCCTACTACTCCAGGTAAGTCATCTGCACCTAGATCTACCTTTCTTTCAGCTTTCATTTCCTTTCTCTGCTTTCCAATCTTTCCCTTTCAGTATTTCCTTTATTTTTCATCTCTGCCCTGCTCTCTTTACTGCTTTCCATCTCCTTTCTGTTATGATCTCTTGCCTGCTCTCCCTCTTCCTTTTCAATTTTTTTTTTTTTCATATTTTTGAAACTGAAAACACTTAAACACATAAATCATAACTGTCTAAAAACTTAAGGGGTATATCGGCTGGAAACCAGACGTTAATCTCCCTTCGATTGAAGGTATTGCAGAGACAATCGGGTAGAACAACGCCACGTACCCCACTTAAAACTAAATAAACACATAAACATAATATACAAGAACAATATGGACAAGAACAACCGGACAACTGGACGTAGATCCGTTTAGGACCCTTTGCGAGGACCGTGAAACAGATCTGAGACCAAAAACTGAAACATTAAAGCATGACTGGACAAAATAAATCTAAAAGGAAACAAGAACAAATAAAGAAAACAGAGAACTAATCTAATTTTTTATGCTTCTCTTTTTTTTTTTAGTTCTTTTTATTTTTTTTATGTTTATTTTTTTATGTTTTTGTTCTTTTTTTATTTTTTATTTAAGTATTTGTATATTACGAGAGGAAGGATGAGTGATATGGAATCAGAGAGATATACCAGTCAACGATGGCGTCCTACAGATGATCAGATCACGATGATGACCAAAATCTACAACTATGGGGTCACACACCCAAGCCGAGCGCAAGTCGTCGAGATCGCGTCTCGACTAAGGACCTTCGGCGAAGCCACTGAATACAACGTGCACTGCTGGTTTAACAACCATGGCAATCGGGTCAGGCGCTGGCAAGCGGAGATAGACCCCACAGGCACTCTCTTTTCACAACTGCCGCTATACATGTACGGTAAGACCTCTGATCACACCTCCATTGAATTTCATTCCTCTTCTATTATTAACACAAGTTTTTTTTATTTTTTTATTTTTTTATATTTTATTTTTTGTTTGAAAGAAAACAACTGGGTGATAATGAGGGCACCGAGGCTGTTGAATTTGTTTCCAGTTCCGATCATTATCGATGACGACAGAAATGAACGAGAAATTCCTCCACCAAAGCCTCCGCTCGCATTCCGAACCAGAGCTCCCTCAACGGAGCTCTCCCTTAGACCACCACAACCAGCTCGAGAATTCTTCCAGTTTTAATGTTTTTTTTTTTTTTTTTTTTTTTTATGTTTTTGTTGGCCGAGTGTGGCCAGAATATTAATGAGGACTGTAATATGAACACTTATGTTTTTTATGTTTTTAATTTTTTTTTTTTTTATGTTGTTTTTGTTTTTTATTTGGTTTGTAATATTAACGATCAGAAATGATCGACCCCCGAACATCTTTTATTTATATATATCTACTGCAATTTTATTTTCAGATCTGTTAAATTTCCTTTTCTCAATTACTGTAATTTTTTTTTTTTTTTTTTTTTTGCAATGATGAATGAAATCTTTCTTAGTCAAATTTTTCAATCAATAATCTGTATGCACACAACTAAGAAATTATATTTACAGTGAAGGAAAATAAGGAAAAATAAGATCTGAAGTGAAAATTTTTATTGGTATAAAATAATAAGATACTGAGGGTCGAAATAAAATCAAGGAATACGCAAAACAATTTTTGATTTTTTGATTTTTTTTTTTTGATTTTTTTTTTATTTTAAGTAAAAACACTAAAAATCACGAAGCAAAATAAAACACAAAACACATTTTTTTTTTTAAAAAATATGAAAAATAAATATATGTATATCTTATAACAATAAAATTTTAATTGAAAACAAAGATTTTGCACACTTTAAACAAAAAATTTTATCAAAAAAAAAAATTTTTTTTTTTTTTGTTTTTTTTTATTTTTTATTTTTAAAGATAACAATTACAAAAACTAAGAAGAAAAGGAAAAACAAACTTAAAAGAAAAAATTGCAGAATCTTCCCCAGACCACACCTAAACTACAATGTCCCAAATCAGTTAAAGGCATAAGATCATCAATTGAAACTTAAACAGATAAAGGACAAATGTAATAAAAGTCAGAAAACGGGGAAGAAAGAAAAAGAAAACTCCCCTGGATTATGGTGGCAGTTGCCAAAATTGGACAATCAGGGAGATGTCTTCTTCAGGATCCAAGACGGAAATTTTGAGGAAAAATTGCTTCATCCTCCAAATCTGATCAAGCAGAGAAATATCCTCCACCGCCGGATCTAAGCAGCAAATATTGTCACTGAGCAGATTCAGTAGGTGCCTTTTGATCTTCGAACTGCTGTATGTACTGGCACCTTTGTCTTCCAGCGTGGGTGCATGCTGATCAAATTTATATGTACCTCTTGCAATATGGTTAGTGCAAAATGGTTCCACAGAAATATCATGCAGAGGTATAACACCCAATCCCAATTCATCATACCGAGCCTTAGATACAACCTCATAACATGAATCCGTTTCAAATGTAGAAACAATATCTATAACAGGTTCAGATTCATGTTCAGTGCATGGAGAACAAATATTTGAATGTGATAGTAAAAAGCGGTCCTCATCATGCACAGAGGAAAAATTAAAATCATGCTCAGCAACAATATAGTCATCAGCATACCTCTCATCATCACAATCAACATAATAATCAAATTGTGGTATGCTTACCTCCTCTTCCTTGAAGATTTCTAGAGTGTGGGAAGGTGAAGGTGGTCTACCTGGTTCAGGATTACTGCTTACTTCTGCCGGGTCCCCAAAATTTTCATCAGTCTCCTCAGGTGCAAGAGTGGCCATCTGCCTGATCTGATCACTCAGATTCTGCATGGCAGCTTGAGTTTCCATGCTCTCTTGCTTGAACTGCATGTTCCCTTTCTGAAACTGAATGTTCTGCATTGTCATCTGCTCTAGTAACTCCTTTAATGTAGGTTCAGAAATAGAAGGCTGAGGAGTTATTTGAATAGGAGAATCATACTGCTGACTCTCATATTGTGGAACTGGCTCCCAAAGAGAGCTCTCAGAAATTGGATGATGGAACATATTGTTCTCATCATAAAAATCAGCAGATTTAAAATCAAAGTAATATGCAGAATAAGAATCATAATCACAGACATTGGCAGAATAAGCATTATTCACAACATTAAAATAGGTAGACATGGAAAAATAAAAAGTAAAAACTAAAAACTAAAAATTACGAATCAGATAAAACAAAACACATTTATACATGCTACAAGCACACACAAGACAGAACATCAATAGTAAAAATTTTTAATTAATTTTTTTTTTTTAATTTAAAATTTTTTTTTTTTAATAACAACTAAATACAGAACATAGCACAATTAAACACATATATACACAATATATATTAACACAGTAAAAATCTAAAACAAAAACCTGAACTGAAGTGACAACGCCGCCAAAATTTGCTGAAGGTGTCGTTGTCGCCTACAAGAATACAAAACACAAAACACACATATTAACAGAACAAAAATTTACATAACAAGAATCTAAAACCAAACCGTTATTGGTCCCCGGCAGCGGCGCCATTTTTCGATGAAAGTGTCGCGACCCGTCAAATTTGTTTGTGCATAAAAGAATGTAGTATAGTGCTAGGAAGTGACTCCTAGGTCGTCTCTCAAGGACCAATTTTGTGGCGGTTCAATCTCAGATTTTTTTTTACACAAAGTGGGGGGGTTTTGTGGATGTTTTTGACACAGAAAAATAAAATAGATTGAAAAACAACTGAATAAAACAGAATTTAACAACACTGAAGTAAATTTTAGAAATAGTAAAATCAAAACAGTACAAAAAAAAATAAAACGTTTGAAAATAAAATGACCGGTAAAAAGAAATGGTAGAATTTACCAGTGCAGAAAATCATGAACAGTAAATTTAATAGATAAAAACATTTAATTGGAAATGGAATTCATCACTTAAATTAAAATTCTTGAACAATACAACTCAAAATGAAACAAGCAAACTGGTGCCACACTTCTACTACTTTAGAAAATAAAACATTAGCACTGTTTAAAATGAAAAATGCAGAGGAAGAGGAAGAGGCGAGAGCCTCTTCCCAGACTGTGAGTGTTTTCCTAATTCTAATCTAAATTCTCATAATTTTTCTTCTCTGGCTGCAGCTCTTTTTATAACCAAAATCTGAACTTCAACTTCCTCCCCGTGACATCTCTTATTTTCAGCATGTTGTCCCTTGCAAATTTTGGGTCCGTGAACTTTTAGCTTTCATATCTGGCCACCACTGAATCTGCTTTTTCCTTCACGTGTGCACTTCCAAAACAACACTGTTGCTTCTTCTTTCCTTGCTGCTGGACGTAGCACACCAAGGCTGCTGGACGGGTGATCATCAAGGTGAACTTCCAAACAAATCATCACTGTCACCTCCCAAGCTGCTGGTTGTTTGCTGGGTGAACCGTGTGCATGGAGCTGCTTCCAAGCTTCTATTCCATCTCAACTGGACATGACTGGTGCAGCTACCGTGAAGTGCCTCTGCTCCAGCCAGCCGTGATTCTCCTGGAAGGTGAATGTGCTGGCCCGTGAATGCCTCCTTTGCTTGCAACTTCTTGGACGCTTGGTTGCCATGGAATGTGACCTTGAGAGCTCCTCCTTTTGCTTGGCAACCATCCATGTGCATCCCCTTTTCGCTGAGATAAAACTGTGCTTACCATAAAGGAAAACAACCCATTCTTCTCATTAAATCAAAAATGTTCCAGCCATGCCTCCAGCTCAGAACCGTGAACTTTCTTATCCTTTAACGTGGTGCTTTCTTCAAAACTGCATGGGTTTTCTTTCTCTAACACCAAGCTGTTTCTCTCGGTGGCTTCTCAAGCTAGAACGTCCATGCCTTCTGCGAACGTGAAGAACTCCTCATTGAAGAACGTTGTTGCTGTCTGCTTCATCTACCAAGCCGTGATACCTTGGACGTGTGCTTGTGTTGTGCTTCCCATCCAAACCGTGAGATGTGTTTCTCTCTTTCCTTTACAGCCCTCAAAGGAGAATGTTTCTCCGAAACCAGAGTTGGAAGCT
Organism: Vigna nakashimae; assembly: GCA_034642375.1. Lineage (NCBI taxonomy): Eukaryota > Viridiplantae > Streptophyta > Magnoliopsida > Fabales > Fabaceae > Vigna > Vigna nakashimae. The sequence goes on from CM067765.1 coordinate 35,728,127, forward strand.
ACGTTCCAAGCAAGAAAGTGAGATAGGGCTGTGAGGTGCCATTCCTAGTATGCTTAACACAATGAATTAACCATGGGCCACATGTAACCTACTCTCTTCCAAAAGTGTGAGCTGCACTTCCAATGTGGTCCCTCCATTATGCTTCACGGTTTATGCTCGGCAAAAATGAATGGGCAGTGTGCTTTTAGCAGGCCAAATATGATACTTCAGCACCTTGAATCCGTGACCTTTCTTTTTCTTCAATGTGGCCCCCATTATTTCAATTCAAATCCATTATATGTTTTGGTTTCCCAACGTTGGTTCCCTTTTATTCTAAAGTGCTGCATGTTTTCCAATTTGAGTTGGCCGTGTAATGTGAGTTTCCAACTTCCTTTGGATTTACGTGAATGATGTCTGTATTGGTGGAGCACTTTCAGAATTTTGTGGTTCCATGAGGCATTAAATAAAAGCAAGAAAGGGTCTCCTCTTCTTGATGTGCAGCCGAGACATTGTCACCTTCTCCATATAAAATAATAAAACCAAAAACTTTGAAGATTCCCCTGAATGATGTACCGCATGTCACTTCTTTGCTGCTGAATACTATCCATCATTTCTACATTTCCATTTTTCCATTCATCCCACCATGTACACTTTTATTTTTGAATATCAATCTCACATTTTTCCAAGTGTTAACATTCCAGCCGTGACATTGTCATTTTACATGATGTTACTTTCCACTTGCTTTCCATTTGTACATGCTGTGAGAAATTAAGAGATCAACAAAGAATTAAGTTGTTTTCTTCCAAAAGAAAATGAATTGAAGGTGCTTTGTTTCAACCAAACCAAACTGTAATTTTTCTTGAAGTCTCCAGGATCTTTACATCTTTCAAATGTCCTAATTTCTATTTCCAAAATTTTCCTGTAATCAATAATGAAAATAATTAGCTCAGATAATTCAAATTAAGTAAAATAAGAATTTCTGATCAAATTCAGCACAATTAGGAAAAACGGGAAAATATTGGATAATTAAGCACAATTCCCTAATTAATTCTAGTACAATAAACTAAATGGAGTGTAGAAAATATTGATTCATCAGTCCACTTCCTCCACATCCTCCACTTCCTCAACATCGTCCACTTCCACCTACGCATTCCACTACCTCCACTTCCTCCACTTCGTCCAGTTCATCCACTTCGTCATGTTCCTCCACTTCGTCAAGTTCGTCCACTTCCTCCACTTCCTCCATTTCGTCGAATTCCTCCACTTCCTCAACATCGTCCACTTTCTCCACTTCATTCACTTCGTCCACTTCGTCAACTTCGTCCATTTCGTCCACTTCCTCCAGTTCCCACACTTCGTCCACTTCCTCAGCTTATTCCACTTGTTCCACTTCCTCCACTTCCTCCACTTCGTCCACTTCGTCAAGTTCGTTCACTTCGTCACCTTCTTCCACTTCCTCCACTTTGTCCAGTTCTTCCACTTCGCCCAGTTTGTCCACATTCTCCACTTCCTCTACTTCGTCAACTTCATCCACGTCGTCCATTTCATCCACTTCATCAAGTTCGTCCATTTCGTCAACTTGGTGCACTTCGTCCACTTCATCCTCTTCGTCCATTTTGCGGCTTCGTCCTCTTCCTCCACTTCCTCCGCTTCGTCCACTTCGCCAAGTTTGTTCACTTCGTCCACTTCCTCTACTTCCTCCCCTTCCTCCACTTCGTCAACTGCCTTCACTCCCTCCACTTCCTCCACTTCGTCAACTTCCTCCACTTCGTCAACTTCGTCCACTTCGTCAACTTTGTCTACTTCGTCCACTTCATCCCCTTCGACAACTTCCTCCACTTCCTCCACTTCGTCATCTTCGTCCACTTCTTCAACTTCTTCTTCGACTTCGTCCACTTCGTCCAATTCATCAACTTCGTCAACTTCGTCCAGTTCAGCTCCTTCGTCCACTTCCTCCACTGCATTCCACTACCTCCACTTCCTCCACGTCCTGCACTTCGTCTAGTTCGTCCACTTCGTCATGTTCGTCCATTTCCTACACTTCGTCAAGTACGTCTACTTCCTCCATTTCGTCAAATTCCTCCACTTCCTCAACATCGTCTACTTCCTCCACCTCTTCCACTTCATTCACTTCCTCCACTTCGTCCACTATGTCAACTTCGTCCATTTCTTCCACTTCGTCAAGTTCGTCCACTTCCTCTACTTCCTCTACTTCCTCCACTTCGATCAGTTCTTCCTCTTCGTCAACATCGTCCACTTCCTCCACTTCCTCCACTTCGTCAACTTCGTTTAGTTCATCCACTTCCTCCGCTTCGTCTACTTCGTCCACTCCTTTCACTGCCTTCGCTTCGTCCACTTCCTCAACCTCGTCCACGTCTTCATATTCGTCAACTTGGTGCACTTCATTCACTTCATCCTCTTCGTCCACTTCGTCGGCTTTGTCCTCTTCCTCAACTTCGTCCACTTCCTCAAATTCGTCCACTTCATCCTCTTCCTCTACTTCCTCACCTTCCTCCACTTCCTCCACTGCCTCCACTTCCTCCACTTCCTCTACTTCGTCCACTTCGTCCATTTCGTCCACTTCCTCCACTTCGACCACTTCCTCCACTTCGTCATCTTCGTCCACTTCTTCATCTTCTTCTTCCACTTCGTCCACTTCGTCCACTTCGTCCAATTCGTCAACTTCGTCCACTTCGTCAACTTCATCAAGTTCAGCCCCTTCGTCCACTTCCTCCACATCCTCCACTTCCTCAACATCGTCCACTTCCTCCACTTCATTCCACTACCTCCACTTCCTCCACTTCCTCCACTTCCTCCATTCCTCCAGTTCATCCACTTCGTCATGTTCCTCCACTTCCTCCACTTCGCCAAGTTCGTCCACTTCCTTCACTTCATTTCGTCGAATTCCTCCTCTTCCTCAACATCATCCACTTCCTCCACTTCATTCACTTCCTCCACTTCGTCAAGTTCGTCCACTTCCTCCACTTCGTCCACTTCCTCCATTTCGTCGAATTCCTCCTCTTCCTCAACATCGTCCACTTCCTCCACTGCATTCACTTCCTCCACTTCTTCCACTTCGTCACCTTCGTCCATTTCGTCCACTTCCTCCACTTCGCCCACTTCGTCAAGTTCGTCCACTTCGTCACCTTCTTCCACTTCCTCCACTTCGTCCAGTTCTTCCACTTCCTCCAGTCTGTCCACATTCTCCACTTCCTCTACTTCGTCAACTTCGTCCACGTCGTCCATTTCGTCCACTTCATCAAGTTCGTCCACTTCGTCAACTTGGTGCACATCATCAAGTTCGTCCACTTTGCGGCTTCGTCCTCTTCGTCCACTTCGTCCACTTCGTCCACTTCATCCACTTCGTCCACTTCGTCCACTTCCTCCTCTACTTCCTCCCCTTCCTCCACTTCGTCCACTGCCTCCACTTCCTCCATTTCCTCCACTTCGTCAACTTCGTCCATTTCGTCCACTTCGTCCATTTCGTCTAATTCCTCCACTTCCTCAACATCATCTACTTCCTCCACTTCAATCACTTCCTCCACTTCGTCCATTTCTTCCACTTCGTGAACTTCGTCCACTTCCTCCACTTCCTCCACTTCATCCACTTCTTCCACTTCCTCCACTTTGTCCACTTCGTCTACTTCGCCCACTTCGTCAAGTTCGTCCACTTCGTCACCTTCTTCCACTTCCTCCCCTTCATCCAATTCTTCCACTTCCTCCAGTTTGTCCACATTCTCCACTTCCTATACTTCGTCAACTTCGTCCACTTCTTCCATTTCGTCCACTTCATCAAGTTCGTCCACTTCCTCCATTTCTTCAAGTTCGTCCACTTCCTCCACTTCCTCCACTTCTTCCGCTTCCTCCACTTCATCCACTTCGTCCACTTCGTCAAGTTCGTCCACTTCCTCCACTTCCTCCACTTCATCGACTTCGTCAACTTCGTCGACTTCGTCCATTTCGTCCACTTCGTCAAGTTCGTCCACTTCCTCCACTTCCTCCACTTCCTCCACTTTATCCACTTCGTCCACTTCGTCCACTTCTCCCACTTCGTCCACTTCGTCCACTTCGTCCACTTCGTGCACTTCGTTTATTTCGTCTACTTCGTCCACTTCGTCAACTTCTTCCAATTCGTCCACTTCATCAAGTTCGTCCACTTCCTCCACTTCGTCCATGTCGTCAACTTCGTCAACTTTATCCACTTCGTCCACTTCGTCCTCTTCATCCATTTCGTCCTCTTCATCCATTTCGTCCACTTCCTCCACTTCATCCATTTCGTCCACTTCCACCACTTCATCCACTTCGTCCAGTTCTTCTACTTCGTCCACTTTGTCAAGTTCGTCCACTTCCTCAACTTCGTCCACTTCCTCGACTTCCACCACTTCCTCCACTTCCTACACTTCGTCAACTTCGTCCACTTTTTCAACTTCGTCTACTTCGTCCACTTCCTCCACATCCTCCACTTCGTCCAATTCCTCAACTTCGTCAACATCGTCCACTTCCTCCACTTCCTCCACTTCATCCACTTCGTCAACTTCGTCCCCTTCCTCCACTTCGTCCACTTCGTCAACTTTGTCTACTTCGTCCACTTCCTCCACTTACTCCACTTCCTCCACTTCGTCCACTCCTTCCACTTCCTCCACTTCGTCAACGTCGTCAACTTCTTCAACTTCGTCCACTTCCTCAACTTCAACCACTTCGTCCACTTTGTCAAGTTCGCCCACTTGCTTTACTTCCTCCACTTCCTCCACATCCTCCACTTCATCAACTTCGCAATCTTCGTTCACTTCCTCCGCTTCGTTCACTTCGTCCGCTTCGTTCACTTCGTCTACTTCGTCCACCTCGTCCACTTCCTCCACTTCGTCCACTTCGACCACTTCCTCTACTTCATCCACATCCTCCACTTCCTCCACTTCGTCATCTTCTTCTTCCACTTCCTCCATTTCTTCCAATTTGTCAACTTCGTACAATTCGTCAACCTCGTCAACTTCGTCCACTTCTTCCACTTTGTCCACTTCTTCCACTTCCTCCACTTCCTGCACTTCGTCCACTTCGTCAATTTCGTCAATTTCGTCCTCTTCGTCACCTTCGTCCACTTCCTCCAAATCGGCCAGTTGTTCCACTTCCTCCACTTCGTCCACATCCTCCACTTCGTCCACTTCGTCCATTTCGTCCACCTCGTCAAGTTCATCAACTTCCTCCACTTCCTCCACTTCGTCAAGTTCGTCCACTTCGGCCAATTCCTCGACTTCCACCACTTCGTGAACTTCGTCCACTTCGTCAATTTCGTCTACTTCGTCAGCTTCCTCCACTTCGTCCACTTCGTTCGCTTCCTCCACTTTCTCCACTTCGTCCTTTTCGTCCACCTCTTCATCTTCTTCTACCACTTCGTCCACTTCGTCAACTTCCTCAACTTCGTCCACTTCGTCCACTTCGTCAACTTCCTCAACTTCGTCCCCTTCGTCCAGTTCGTCTACTTCCTGCACTTCTTCCACTTCGTCCACTTCATCAATTTCGTCCACTTCCTCCACTTCCTCCACTTCATTCACTTCGTCAACATCGTCCTCTTCCTCCACTTCCTCCACTTCATCCACTTCGTCAACTTCGTCCATTTCATCCACTTCGTCAAGTTCATCCAGTTCCTCCAGTACCTCCACTTCGTCCACTTCGTCCACTTCTTCCACTTCGTCAACTTCATCCACTTCGACCACTTCGTCCACTTCGACCACTTCGTCCATTTCGTCCACTTCGTCCACTTCCTCCTCTTCATCCACTTGGTCCACTTCCGCCACTTCATCCACTTCCTCCACTTCGCCCACTGCGTCATGTTCGTCCACTTCCTCTATTTCCTCCACTTCCATCACTTCACCCACTGCCTCCACTTCCTCCACTTCGTCCACATCCTTCATTTCGTCCACTTCCTCCACTTCATCCACTTCCTCCACTTAATCTAATCCCTCCACTTCGTCCACTTCCTCCACTTCCACCACTTCCTCCACTTCCTCCACTTCGTCAACATCGTCCACTTCGTCAATTTCGTCTACTTCGTCAATTTCGTCTACTTCGTCATCTTCCTCCACTTCCTCCACTTGCTCCACTTCGTCCACTTCGTTCACTTCCCCCACTTTATCCACTTCGTCCTCTTCGTCCACCTCTTCATCTTCTTCTTCCACTTCGTCCAATTCGTCTATTTCGTCAACTTCGTCAACTTCTTCAACTTCGTCAACTTCGTCCCCTTCGTCCACTTTTTGCACGTCTTCCATTTCGTCCACTTCGTCAATTTCGTCGACTTCGTCCACTTCCTCAACATTGTCCACTTCCTCCACTTCATTCACTTCCTCAACTTCTTCCATTTCGTCAACATCGTCCTCTTCCTCCACTTCCTCCACTTCATCCACTTCGTCAACTTCGTCCATTTCGTCCACTTTGTCAATTTCGTCCAACTCGTCGACTTCTTCCACTTCCTCCACTTCGTCCACTTCATCTACTTCCTCCACTTCGTCAACATCGTCCTCTTCTTCCACTTCGTCAACTTCGTCCATTTCGTCCACTTTGTCAATTTCGTCCACCTCGTCGACTTCTTCCACTTCGTCCACGTCGTCAACTTTGTCAACTTCATGCACTTCGTCCACTTCCTCCACTTCGTCCACTTCGTCTATTTCGTCCACTTCGTCCTCTTCATACACTTCGTCCACTTCCTCCACTTCGTCCACTTAGTCCACTTCCTCCACTTCCTCCACTCCGTCCACTTCGTCATGTTCGTCCACTTCCTCTACTTCCTCCACTTCCTCCACTTCGCCCACTTCCTCCACATCGTCCACATCCTCCATTTCCTCCAGTTCGTCCACTTCCTCTACTTTCTCCACTTAGGCCACTTCCTCGACTTCCACTACGTCCTCCACTTCCTCCACTTCGTCAACTTCGTCCACTTCTTCAATTACGTCTACTTCGTCAGCTTCCTCCACTTCCTCCACTTCGTCCACTTCGTCCTCTTCGTCCACCTCTTCATGTTCTTCTTCCACTTCGTCCAATTCGTCAACTTCTTCAACTTCATCCCCTTCGTCCACTTCCTGCACTCCTTCCACTTCGTCCACTTCGTCAATTTCGTCGACTTCCTCCACTTCCTCAACATCGTCCACTTCCTCAACTTCCTCCACTTCATTCACTTCCTCAACTTCTTCCACTTCGTCAACATCGTCCTCTTCCCCCACTTCCTCCACTTCATCCACATCGTCAACTTCGTCCATTTCGTCCACTTTGTCAATTTCGTCCACTTCGTCCACCTCCTCCACTTCTTCCACTTCCTCCACTTCATCTACTTCTTCCACTTCATCCACTTCGTCCCCTTCGTCCACTTCTTCCGCTTCCTCCACTTCATCCACTTCGTCCACTTCGTCAAGTTCGTCCACTTCATCCACTTCGTCCACTTCATCCACTTCGTCCATTTCGTAAAGTTCTTCCACTTCCTCCACTTCCTCCACTTTGTCCACTTCTTCCACTTCGTCGACTTCGTCCTCTTCCTCCACTTCCTCCACTTCATCCACTTCGTCAACTTCGTCCATTTCGTTCACTTTGTCAATTTCGTCCACCTCGTCGACTACTTCCACTTCGTCCACGTCGTCAACTTCGTCAACTTCATGCACTTCGTCCACTTCCTCCACTTCGTCCATTTCGTCCACTTCGTCCTCTTCATCCACTTCGTCCACTTCCTCCACTTAGTCCACTTCGTCCACTTCGTCCACTTCGTCCACTTCGTCATGTTCGTCCACTTCGTCTACTTCCTCTACTTCCTACACTTCCACCACTTCGCCCATTTCATCCACTTCCTCCACTTCGTCCACATCCTCCATTTCGTCCAGTTCGTCCACTTCCTCTACTTCCTCTACTTTGGCCACTTCCTCGACTTCCACCACTTCCTCCACTTCCTCCACTTCGTCAACTTCGTCCACTTCGTCAATTACGTCTACTTCGTCAGCTTGCTCCACTTCATCCACTTCATCCACTTCCTCCACTTTTTGCACTTCGTCCTCTTCGTCCACCTCTTCATCTTCTTCTTCCACTTCGTCCAATTCGTCAACTTCGTCAACTTCGTCCCCTTCGTCCACTTCCTGCACTTCTTCCACTTCGTCCACTTCGTCAATTTCGTCGACTTCCTCCACTTCCTCAACATCGTCCACTTCGTCAACTTCCTCCACTTCTTGCACTTCCTCCACTTCCTCCACTTCATCTACTTCTTCCACTTCATCCACTTCGTCCTCTTCGTCCACTTCTTCCGCTTCCTCCACTTCATACACTTCGTCCACTTCGTCAAGTTCGTCCACTTCATCCACTTCGTGCACTTCATCCACTTTGTCCATTACGTCCACTTCGTCAAGTTCGTCCACTTCCTCCACTTCCTCCACTTTGTCCACTTCGTCCACTTCTTCCACTTCGTCGACTTCGTCCACTTCATCGACTTCGTCCACTTTGTCCACTTCGTGCACTTCGTCCACTTCCTCCACTTTCTCTACTTCGTCTACGTCGTCAACTTCATGCACTTCCTCCACTTCCTCCACTTTGTCCATTACGTCCACTTCGTCCTCTTCATCCGCTTCGTCCACTTCCTCCACTTCGTCCACTTCGTCATGTTCGTCCACTTCCTCCACTTCCTCTACTTCCTCCACTTCTACCACTTCGCCCACTTCGTCCACCTCCTCCACTTCGTCCACATCCTCCATTTCCTCCATTTCATCCACTTCGTTCACTTCGTCAAGTTCGTCCACTTCCTCTACTTCGTCGACTTCGTCAACTTCGTCGTCTACTTCCTCGACTTCCACCACTTCCTCCACTTCCTCCACTTCGTGAACTTCATCCACTTCGTCAATTTCCTCTACTTCGTCAGCTTCCTCCACTTCCTCCACTTCGTCCACTTCCTCCACTTTCTCCACTTCGTCCTCTTCGTCCACCTCTTCATCTTCTTCTTCCACTTCGTCCAATTCGTCTAATTCGTCCAATTCGTCAACTTCGTCAACTTCCTTAACTTCGTCCCCTTCGTCCACTTCGTCCACTTCCTGCACTTCTTCCACTTCGTCCACTTCATCAATTTCCTCGACTTCCTCCACTTCCTCAACTTCCTCCATTTCGTCCACTTCGTCCACTTCCTCGACTTCCACCACTTTGTGAACTTCGTCCATTTCGTCAATTTCGTCTAATTCATCAGCTTCCTCCACTTCCTCCACTTCCTCCACTTTCTTCACTTCGTCCACCTCTTCATCTTCTTCTACCACTTCGTCCAATTCGTCCAATTCGTCAACTTCGTCCACTTCGTCCACTTCCTCAACTTTGTCCCCTTCGTCCAGTTCGTCCACTTCGTGCACTTCTTCCACTTCGTCCACTTCATCAATTTCGTCGACTTCCTCCACTTCCTCAACTTCCTCAACTTCATTCACTTCCTCAACATCTTCCACTTCGTCAACATCGTCCTCTTCCTCCACTTCCTCCACTTCATCCACTTCGTCAACATCGTCCATTTCATCTACTTCGTCAAGTTCGTCCAGTTCCTCCACTACCTCCACTTTGTCCACTTCGTCCACCTCGTCCACTTCTTCCACTTCGTCAACTTCATCCACTTCGTCCCCTTTGTGCACTTCGACCACTTCGTCCGCTTCGACCACTTCGTCCATTTCGTCCACTTGGTCCACTTCGTCAACTTCTTGCACTTTGTCAATTTCGTCCACTTCCTCCACTTTGTCAATTTCGTCCACTTCCTCCACTTCGTCAACTTCTTGCACTTCATCATTTTCGTCCACTTCCTCCACTTCCTCCACTTTCTTCACTTCGTTCTCTTCGTCCACCTCTTCATCTTCTTCTACCACTTCGTCCAACTCGTCCAATTCGTCAACTTCGTCCACTTCGTCAACTTCCTCAACTTCGTCCCCTTCGTTCAGTTCGTCCACTTCCTGCACTTCTTCCACTTCGTCCACTTCATGAATTTCATCGACTTCCTCCACTTCCTACACTTCCTCCACCTCATTCACTTCCTCAACTTCTTCCACTTCGTCAACATCGTCCTCTTCCTCCACTTCATCCACTTCGTCAACTTTGTCCATTTCATCCACTTCGTCAAGTTCGTCCAGTTCCTCCACTACCTCCACTTTGTCCACTTCGTCCACTTCTTCCACTTTGTCAACTTCATCGACTTCGTCCCCTTTGTGCACTTCGACCACTTCGACCACTTCGTCCATTTCGTCCACTTCGTCCACTTCGTGAACTTCTTGCACTTCGTCAATTTCGTCCACTTCCTCCACTTCGTCCACGTCGTCAACTTCGTCAACTTTGTCCACTTCGTCCTCTCCGTCCAATTAGTCCACTTCCTCCACGTCATCCACTTCCTCCACTTCGTCCAATTCCTCCACTTCATCATTTTCGTCCACTTCCTCCATTTTGTGCACTTCCTCTACTTCCTCCATTTCGTCAACTTCCTCGACTTCGTCAACTTCGCCCACTTCGTCAACTTCGTCCAGTTCGTTAACTTCGTGCAACTCCTCCACTTCCTCAACATCGTCCATTTCCTCCACTTCCTCCACTTCATTCACTTCCTCCACTTGGTCCACTTCGTCGATTTCGTCCACTTCGTCAAGTTCGTCCACTTCCTCCACCTCCTCCACCTTGTCAACTTCGTCCACTTCATCAAGTTCGTCCACCTCCTCCACTTCCTCCACCTCGTCCACTTCATCCACTTTCTCCACTTCGTCCTCTTTGTCCACCTCTTCATCTTCTTCTACCACTTCGTCCAGTTCGTCAAATTCGTCCAATTCGTCAACTTCGTCCACTTCGTCAACTTCCTCAACTTCGTCCCCTTCGTCCAGTTCGTCCACTTCCTGCACTTCTTCCACTTCGTCCACTTCATCAATTTCGTCGACTTCCTCCACTACCTCAACTTCCCCCACTTCATTCACTTCCTCAACTTCTTCCACTTCGTTCACATCGTCCTCTTCCTCCACTGCCTCCACTTCATCCACTTCGTCAACTTCGTCCATTTCATCCACTTCGTCAAGTTCATCCAGTTCCTCCACTACCTCCACTTTGTCCACTTCGTCCACTTCTTCCACTTCGTCAACTTCATCCACTTCGTCCCCTTTGTGCACTTCGACCACTTCGTCCACTTCGACCACTTCGTCTATTTCGTCCACTTCGTCCACTTTGTCAACTTCTTGCACTTCGTCAATTTCATGCACTTCCTCCACTTCGTCCACGTCGTCAACTTGGTCAACTTCGCACTTCGTCCTCTTCGTCCAATTCGTCCACTTCCTCCACTTCATCCACTTCCTCCACTTTGTCCACTTCCTCCACTTCATCATTTTCGTCCACTTCGTCCACTTCCTCCACTTCGTCCACTTCCTCCACTTCGTCCACTTCATCCACTTCGTCCACTTCCTCCATTTCGTCCACTTCCTCTACTTCCTCCATTTCGTCAACTTCCTCCACTTCGTCAACTTCGCCCACTTCGTCAACTTCGTCCAGTTCGTTAACTTCGTGTACTTCGTCCACTTCGTCTACTTCCTCCACTTCCTCCACTTCCTCCATTTCGTCCATTTCCTCCACTTCCTCAACATCGTCCACTTCCTCCACTTCATTCACTTCCTCCACTTGGTCCACTTCGTCGATTTCGTCCACTTCGTCAAGTTCGTCTGTCAACTTCGCTCTCTTCGTCAACTTCGTCCCCTTCGTCCACTTTCTGCACTTCTTCTACTTCGTCCACTTCGTCAATTTCGTCGACTTCCTCCACTTCCTCAACATCATCCACTTCCTCAACTTCCTCCACTTCATTCACACTTCATCCACTTCGTCAACTTCGTCCACTTTGTTAATTTCGTCCACCTCGTCGACTTCTTCCAATTCCTCCACTTCGTCCACTTCATCTACTTCCTCCACTTCGTCAACATCGTCCTCTTCCTCCACTTCATCCACTTCGTCAACTTCGTTCATTTCGTACACTTTGTCAATTTCGTCCACCTCGTCGACTTCTTCCACTTCCTCCACTTCGTCCACTTCTTCTACTTCCTCTGCTTCGTCCACTTCGTCCTCTTCGTCCACTTCGTCCACTTCTTCCGCTTCATCCACTTCATCCACTTCGTCCACTTCGTCAAGTTCGTCTACTACATCCACTTCGTCCAGTTCACCCACTTCGTCCACTTCTTGCACTTCGTCCACTTCGTCCACTTTCTCCACTTCGTCCACGTCGTCAACTTCGTCAACCTCATGCACTTCGTCCACTTCCTCCACTTCCTCCACTTCGTCCATTTCGTCCACTTCGTCCTCTTCATCTGCTTCGTCCAGTTCCTCCACTTCCTCCACTTCGTCCACTTCGTCATGTTCGTCCACTTCATCCACTTCGTCAATTTCGTCCACTTCCTCTACTTCCTCCACTTCCTCCACTTCCTCCACTTCGTTCACTTCGTCAGCTTCCTTCACTTCCTCCACTTCCTCCACTTTGTCTACTTCGTCCTCTTCGTCCACCTCTTCATCTTCTTCTTCCACTTCGTCCAATTCGTCCACTTCGTCAACTTCGTCCACTTCGTCAACTTCGTCCACTTCGTCAACTTCGTCCCCTTCGTCCACTTCCTGCACTTCTTCCACTTCGTTCACTTCGTCAATTTCGTCGACTTCCTCACTCCCTCAACATCGTCCACTTCCTCAACTTCCTCCACTTCATTCACTTCGTCAACTTCTTCCACTTCGCCAACATCGTCCTCTTCCTCCACTTCCTCCACTTCATCCACTTCGTTAACTTCGTCCATTTCGTCCACTTCGTCAAGTTCGTCCACTTCCTCCACTACCTCCACTTTGTCTACTTCGTCCACTTCTTCCGCTTCATCAACTTCATCCACTTCGTCCACTTAGTCCCCTTCGTGCACTTCGACTAATTCGTCCACTTCGACCACTTCGTCCATTTCGTCCACTTCGTCACCTTCTTCCACTTCATCAATTTCGTCCACTTCCTCCACTTCGTCTACGTCGTCAACTTCATGCACTTCGTCTACTTCCTCCACGTTGTCCACTTTGTCAAGTTCGTCCAGTTCGTCCACTTCCTCAACTCCTCCACTTCATTCACTTCCTCAACTTCTTCCACTTCGTCAAAACCGTCCTCTTCCTCCACTTCCTCCACTTCATCCACTTCGTCAACTTCGTCCATTTCGTCCACTTCGTAAAGTTCGTCCACTTCCTCCACTACCTTCAATTTGTCCACTTCTTCCACTTCGTCAACTGCATCCACTTCGTCCACTTCGTCCCCTTCGTGCACTTCGACCACTTCATCCACTTCTTCCACTTCGTCAATTTCGTCCACTTCCTCCACTTCCTCCACTTCCTCCACGTCGTCCACTTCGTCAACGTCGTCCACTTCGTCCTCTTCGTCCACTTCATTCACTTCCTCCACTTCCTCCACTTCGTCCACTTCCTCCACTTCGTCATGTTCGTCCACTTCGTCCTCTTCCTCCACTTCGTCCAATTCATCCACTTCGTCCACTTCCTCCATTTCGTCAACTTCCTCCACTTCGTCAACTTAGTGCACTTCGTCAACTTCGTCCAGTTCATTAACTTTCTCTACTTCGTCCACTTCGTCCACTTCGTCCACTTCGTCAACTTCGTCCACTTCCTCCACTTCGTCCACCTCCTCCACTTCCTCCACTTCCTCCATTTCGTCTAATTCCTCCACTTCCTCAACATCGTCCATTTCCTCCACTTCCTCCACTTCATTCACTTCCTCCACTTCGTCCACTTCGTGAACTTTGTCCACTTCGTCGATTTCGTCCACTTCCTCCACCTCCTCCACTTTGTCTACTTCGTCGACTTCGTCGACTTAGTCAATTTCCTCTACTTTGTCAACTTCCTCCACTTCGTCCACTTCTTCCACATCCTCCACTTCGTTCACTTCCTCTATTTCGTCCACTTCGTTTACTTCCTCCACTTCCTCCACTTCGTCGATTTCGTCCATTCGTCCACTTCGTCATCTTCATCTACTTCCTCCACTTCCTCCACTTCATTCACTTCGTCCACTTCGTCATCTTCGTCCACTTGCTCTACTTCTTCCACTTCCACCACTTCCCCCACTTCGTGAACTTCCTCCACTTTGTCCACATCCTCCATTTCGTCCACTTCCTCTACTTCATCCACTTTGTCCACTTCGTCAAGTTCGTCCACTTCGTCCACTTCGTCCACTTCATCCACTTTGTCCACTTCATCCACTTCTTCCACTTCCTCCACTTCCTCCACCTCCTCCACTTCCTCTACTTCGTCAACTTCCTCCAATTCCTCCACTTCCTCAACATCGTCCATTTCCTCCACTTCCTCCACTTCATTCACTTCCTCCACTTCGTCCACTTCGTCAACTTCGTCCACTACGTCGATTTCTTCCACTTCGTCCACTTCCTCCACCTCCTCCACTTTGTCTACTTCGTCCACTTCGTCAATTTCCTCTACTTCGTCAACTTCCTCCACTTCGTCCACTTCTTCCACTTCCTCCACTTCGTTCACTTCCCCCATTTCGTCTACTTCCTCCACTTCGTCCACTTCCTCGACTTCCACCACTTCCTCCAATTCCTCGACTTCGTCAACTTCATCCACTTCATCCTCTTCGTCAATTTCGTCTACTTCGTCAGCTTCCTCTGCTTCTTCCACTTCGTCCACTTCCTACACTTTGTCCACTTCGTCCTCTTTGTCCACCTCTTCATCCTCTTCTTCCACTTCATCCAATTCGTCCAATTCGTCAGCTTCGTCAACTTCGTCAACTTCGTCAACTTCATCAACTTCGTCCCCTTCGTCCGCTTCTTCCATTTCCTGCACTTCTTCCACTTCGTCCACTTTGTCAATTTCGTCGACCTCCTCCACTTCCTCAACATCATCCACTTTCTCAACTTCCTCCACTTCATTCACTTCCTCAACTTCTTCCACCTCGTCAACATCGTCCTCTTTCTCCACTTCCTCCACTTCATCCACTTCGTCAACTTCGTCCATTTCGTCCACTTCGTCAAGTTCGTCTACTTCCTCCACTTCCACCACTTCACTCACTACGTCCACTTCGTCCACATCCTCCATTTCGTCCACTTCCTCTACTTCATCCACTTCGTCAAGTTTGTCCACTTCATCCACTTTGTCCACTTCATCCAATTCTTCCACTTCCTCCACTTCCTCCACCTCCTCCACTTTGTCGTCTTCGTCCACTTCGTCAATTTCCTCCACTTCCTTAACTTCCTCCACTTCGTCCACTTCTTCCACTTCCTCCACTTCGTTCACTTCCTCCATTTCGTCCACTTCCTCCACTTCCTCCACTTCGTCCATTTCGTCGTCTTCGTCCTCTTCATCTACTTCATCCACTTCCTCCAATTCGTCCACTTCCTCCACTTCGTCGACTTCGTCGTGTTCATCCACTTCGTCTACTTCGTCCACTTCCTCTACTTCCTCCCCTTCCACCACTTCGCCCACTTCATCCACTTCCTCACTTTCTCCACATCCTCCATTTCGTCCACTTCCCCCACTTCATCCACTTCGTCCACTTCATCCACTTTGTCCACTTCATCCACTTCTTCCACTTCGTTGACTTCGTCCACTTCTTCCACTTCGTCCACCTCGTCCACTTCGCCCACTTCGTCCACTTCGAGCACTTCGTCCACTTCGTCCACCTCCTCCACTTCGTCCACTTCGTCATGTTCGTCCACTTCGTCCACTTCGTCTACTTCCTCCACTTCCACCACTTCGCTCACTACGTCACTTCCTCCACTTCGTCCACATCCTCCATTTCGTCCACTTCCTCCACTTCATCCACTTCGTCCACTTCGTCAAGTTCGTCCACTTCGTCCACTTCATCCACTTTGTCCACTTCATCCACTTCTTCCACTACCTCCACTTCCTCCACTTCGTCCATTTCGTCCACTTCGTCCTCTTCATTCACTTGGTCCACTTCGTGACGTTCGTCCACTTCGTCTACTTCCTCTACTTCCTCCACTTCCACCACTTCCTCCACTTCGTCCACTTCCTCCACTTCGTCCACATCCTCCATTTCGTCCACTTCCTCCACTTCATCCACTTCGTCCACTTCGTCAAGTTCATCCAGTTCGTCCACTTCCTCTACTTCCTCCACTTCCTCCACTTTGTCGACTTCCTCGACTTCCACCACTTCCTCCACTTCCTCGACTTCGTCCACTTTGTCCACTTCAACCACTTCGTCAATTTCGTCTACTTCGTCAGCTTCCTCCACTTCCTCCACTTCGTCCACTTCCACCACTTTGTCCACTTCGTCCTCTTCATCCACCTCTTCATCCTCTTCTTCGACTTCGTCCAATTCGTCCATTTCGTCAACTTCGTCCACTTCGTCCACTTCGTCAACGTCGTCAACTTTGTCCCCTTCGTCAGCTTCTTCCACTTCGTCCACTTCGTCAATTTCGTCGACTTCCTCCACTTCGTCAACTTCTTCCACTTCGTCAACATCGTCCTCTTCCTCCACTTCCTCCACTTCCTCCACTTCGTCCTGTTCATCCACTTCGTCCACTTCCTCCACTTCGTCCACTTCATCCACTTCGTCATGTTCGTCCACTTCGTCATGTTCACCCACTTCGTCATGTTCGTCCTCTTCATCCACTTCGTCCACTTCCTCCACTTCGTCCACTTCATCCACTTCCTCTACTTCCTCCACTTCCACCATTTCGCCCACTTCGTCCACTTACCCCACTTCGTCAACATCCTCCATTTCTCCCACTTCCTCCACTTCATCCACTTCGTCCACTTCGTCAAGTTTGTCCACTTCGTCCGCTTCATCCACTTTGTCCAGCTCATCCACTTCTTCCACTTCGTCGACTTCGTCGACATCGTCCACTTTGCCCACTTCGTCCACTGCATCATGTTCGTCCACTTCCTCTACTTCCTCCACTTCCACCACTTCGCTCACTTCGTCCACTTCCTCCACTTCATCCACATCCTCCATTTCGTCCACTTCCTCCTCTTCATCCACTTCGTCCACTTCGTCAAGTTCATCCACTTCGTCCACTTCATCCACTTTGTCCACTTCATCCACTTGTACCACTTCCTCCACTTCTTCCACTTCGTCCATTTCGTCCACTTCGTCCTCTTCATCCACTTCGTGATGTTCGTCCACTTCCTCCACTTCCACCACTTTGCCCACTTCGTCCACTTCCTCCACTTCTTCCACATCCTCCATTTCGTCAACTTCCTCCACTTCATCCACTTCGTCAAGTTCGTCCACTTCCTCTACTTCCTGCACTTCGTCCACTTCCTCCACTTCGTCCACTTCCTCGACTTCCACCACTTCCTCCACTTCGTCCACTTCGTCCACTTGGTCAATGTCGTCTACTTCGTCAGCTTCCTCCACTTCCTCCACTTCGTCTACTTCCTCCACTTTGTCCACTTCGTCCTCTTCGTCCACGTCTTCATCCTCTTCTTCCACTTCGTCCAATTCGTCCAATTCGTCAACTTCGTCAACTGTCCCCACTTCGTCAACTTCGTGAACTTCGTCCCCTTCGTCCGCTTCTTCCACTTCTTGCACTTCTTCCACTTCGTCAATTTCGTCGACTTCCTCCACTTCCTCAACATCGTCAACTTCCTCCACTTAATTCACTTCCTCAACTTCTTCCACTTCGTCTACATCGTCCTCTTCCTCCACTTCCTCCACTTCATCCACTTCGTCAACTTCGTCCATTTCGTCCACTTCGTCAAGTTCGTCCACTTCCTCCACTACCTCCACTTTGTACACTTCTTCCACTTCGTCCACTTCTTCCACTTCGTCAACTTCATCCACTTCGTCCACCTCGTCCCCTTCGTGCACTTCGACCACTTGGTCCACTTCGACCACTTCGTCCATTTCGTCCACTTCGTCCACCTCGTCAACTTCTTCCACTTCGTCCATTTCGTCCACTTCGTCCACTTTCTCAATTTCCTCTACTTCGTCAACTTCCTCCACTTCGTCCACTTCTTCCACTTTGTCCACTTCGTTCACTTCCTTCATTTCGTCCACTTCCTCGACTTCCACCACTTCGTCCATTTCGTCCACTTTGTCCTCTTCATCCATTTCGTCCACTTCATCCACTTCGTCGACTTCGTCATGTTCGTCCACTTCGTTCGCTTCCTCTACTTCCTCCACCTCCACCACTTCGCCCACTTCCTCCACTTCCTCCACTTCGCCCACATCCTCCATTTCGTCCACTTCCTCCACTTCATCCCCTTCGTCAACTTCGTCCACTTCCTCTACTTCCTCCACTTCCTCCACTTCCACCACATCCTCCACTTCCTCCAGTTCATCAACTTCGTCCACTTTGTCCACTTCGTCAATTTCTTCTACTTCGTCAGCTTCGTCCACTTCCTCCACTTCGTCCACTTCATGCACTTCCTCCAGTTTGACCACTTCGTCCACCTCTTCATCTTCTTCTTCCACTGCGTCCAATTCGTCAACTTCGCAACTTCATCCACTTCGTCAACTTCGTCCACTTCCTGCACTTCTTCCACTTCGTTCACTTCGTCAATTTCGTCGACTTCCTCCACTTCCTCAACATCGTCCACTTCCTCCACTTCATTCACTTCCTCAACTTCTTCCACTTCGTCAACATTGACTCTTCCTCCACTTCCTCCACTTCATCCACTTCGTCAACTTCATCCATTACGTCCACTTCGTCAAGTTTGTCCACTCCCTTCACTTCCTCCACTACCTCCACTTTGTCCACTTCATTCACTTCCTCCACTTCGTCCACCTCGTCAACTTCGTCCACTTCGTCCTCTTCGTCCACTTCCTCCACTTCCTCCATTTCGTCCACTTCCTCAACTTCGTCCACTTCATCCACTTCCTCCACTTCCTCCACTTCCTCCACTTTCTCCACTTCATCCACGTCGTCAACTTCATGCACTTCGTCCACTTCCTCCACTTCCTCCACTTTGTCCATTTCGTCCACTTCGTCCTGTTCATCCACTTTGTCCACTTTGTCCACTTCGTCTACTTCGTCCATTTCGTCTACTTCGTCCACTTCGTCCACTTCTTCATGTTCGTCAACTTCGTCCACTTCCTCTACTTCCTCCACTTCCACCACTTTGCCCACTTTGTCCATTTCGTCCACTTCCTCCACTTTGTCAACTTGGCCCACTTCATCAACTTCGTCCAGTTCGTTAACTTCGTCTACTTGCTCCACTTCCTCCACTTCCTGCACTTCCTCTACTTCCTCCATTTCGTCCAATTCCTCCACTTCCTCAACATCGTCCATTTCCTCCACTTCATTCACTTCCTCCACTTCCTCCACTTCGTCAACTTCGTCCACTTCGTAAAGTTCGTCCACTTCGTCGATTTCGTCCACTTCGTCAAGTTCGTCCACTTCCTCCACCTCCTCCACTTAGTCCACTTCGTCAATTTCCTCTACTTCGTGAACTTCCTCCACTTCGTCCACTTCGTTCACTTCGTCCATTTCGTCCACTTCCTCCACTTCCTCCACTTCGTCCATTTCGTCCACTTCGTCCTCTTCATCCACTTCGTCCACTTTCTCCACTTCGTCAACTTCCTTTACTTCGTCAACTTCCTCCACTTCGTCCACCTCTTCCACTTCGTCCACTTCGTTCAATTCGTCCAGTTCCTCCACTTCGTCCACATCCTCTATTTCGTCCACTTCCTCCACTTCATCCACTTCCTCCACTTCGTCAAGTTCGTCCAGTTCGTCCACTTCCTCTACTTCCTCCTCTTCGTCCACTTCCTCCACTTCGTCCACTTCCTCGATTTCCACCACTTCCTCCACTTCGTCCACTTCGTCAATTTCGTCTACTTCATCAGCTTCCTCCACTTCCTCCACTTCGTCCAGTACGTCCACTTCCTCCACTGTGTCCACTTCGTCCTCTTCGTCCACCTCTTCATCCTCTTCTTACACTTCGTCCAATTCGTCCACTTCGTCAACTTGTCCACTTCGTCCCCTTCGTCACTTCAACAACTTCATCCACTTCGACAACTTCGTCCATTTCGTGCACTTCGTCAACTTCTTCCACTTCGTCAATTGCGTCCACTTCCTCCACTTAGTCCACTTCGTTCGCTTCGTCCACTTCCTCCACATCGTCCACTTCCTACACTTAGTCCACTTCGTTCACTTCGTCATGTTCGTCCACTTCCTCCACTTCCTCCACTTTGTCCACTTCCTCCATTTCGTCCACTTCATCCACTTCATCCACTTCCTCCATTTCGTCCACTTCCTCCACTTCGTCAACTTGGCCCACTTCGTCAACTTCGTCCAGTTCGTTAACTTCGTCTACTTGCTCCACTTGCTCCACTTCCACCACTTTGCCCACTTTGTCCATTTCGTCCACTTCCTCCACTTTGTCAACTTCCTCCACTTTGTCAACTTGGCCCACTTCATCAACTTCGTCCAGTTCGTTAACTTCGTCTACTTGCTCCACTTCCTCCCCTTCCTGCACTTCCTCCACTTCCTCCATTTCGTCCAACTCCTCCACTTCCTCAACATCATCCATTTCCTCCATTTCCTCCACTTCATTCACTTCCTCCACTTCCTCCACTTCGTCAAGTTCGTCCACTTCGTCAAGTTCGTCCACTTCGTCAAGTTCGTCCACTTCCTCCACTTTGTCCACTTCGTCGACTTTGTCAATTTCCTCTACGTCATCCACTTCCTCCACTTCGTCCACTTCTTCCACTTCCTCCACTTCGTTCACTTCCTCCACTTCGTCAACTTCGTCCACTTCTTCCTCTTTGTCCACTTCCATCACATCATCCACTTCGTCAAGTTCGTCCAGTTCGTCCACTTTCTCTACTTCCTCCTCTTCGTCCACTTCCTCCACTTCGTCCACTTCCTCGACTTCCACCACTTCCTCCACTTCCTCCACTTCGTCCACTTCGTCAATTTCGTCTACTTCGTCCACTTCGTCAATTTCGTCTACTTCGTCAGCTTCCTCCACTTCCCCCACTTCGCCCACTTTGTGCACTTCGTCCACTTTGTCCACTTCGTCCTCTTCGGCCACCTCTTCATCTTCTTCTTCCACTTCGTCCATTTCGTCAATTTCGTCAACTTCGTCCACTACGTCAACTTCGTCAACTTCGTCCCCTTCGTCCACTTTGTCCACTTCCTGCACTTCTTCCACTTCGTGCACTTCATCAATTTCGTCGACTTCCTCCACTTCCTCAACATCGTCCACTTACTCAACTTCCTCCACTTCATTCACTTCCTCAACTTCTTCCACTTCGTCAACATCGTCCTCTTCCTCCACTTCCTCCAGTTCATCCACTTCGTCAACTTCGTCCATTTCGTCCACTTCGTCAAGTTCGTCCACTTCCTCCACTTCCTCCACTACCTCCACTTTGTCCACTTCTTCCACTTCGTCAACTTCATCCACTCCGTCCCCTTCGTGCACTTCGACCACTTCGTCCACTTCGACCAGTTCATCCATTTCGTCCACTTCGTCAACTTCTTCCACTTCGTAAATTTCGTCCACTTCCTCCACTTCGTCCACGTTGTCAACTTCGTCAATTTCTTCCACTTCGTCCACGTTGTCCTCTTCGTCCACTTCGTCCACTTCCTCTACTTCTTCCATTTCGTGAACTTCCTCCACTTCGTCAACTTCCCCCACTTCGTCAACTTTGTCTACTTCGTCCACTTCCTCCACTTCCTCAACATCGTCCATTTCCTCCACTTCCTCCACTTCATTTACTTCCTGCACGTCGTCAACTTCGTCCAATTCGTCGATTTCGTCCACTTCGTCGATTTTGTCCACTTCGTCAAGTTCGTCCACTTACTCCACCTCCTCCACTTTGTCCAGTTCGTCCACTTTGTCAATTTCCTCTACTTCGTCAACTTCCTGCACTTCGTCCACTTCTTCCATTTCCTCCACTTCTTTCACTGCCTCCATTTCGTCCACTTCCTCCACTTCCTCTACTTCGTCCACTTCGTCAGTTTCGTCCACTTCGACTCCTTCGTCCACTTCCTCCACTTCGTCCAATTCATCCACTTCCTCCACTTTGTCCACATTCACCACTTCATCCACTTCGTCCACTTTATCAAGTTCGTCCTCTTCCTCTACTTCCTACACTTCGTCAAGTTCGTCGACTTCCTCCACTTCGTCCACTTCCTCCATTTCGTCTAATTCCTCCACTTCCTCAACATCGTCCATTTCCTCCACTTCGTCCACTTCCTCCAATTCCTCCACTTCTTCCACTTTGTCCACTTCCTCCATTTCGTCCAGTTCCTCCACTTCCTCCACTTCGTCAACTTCCTTCTCTTCGTCAACTTCGCCCACTTCGTCCACTTCGTCTACTTCGTCCACTTCGTCAAGTTCCTCCACTTCCTCCACTTCGTCCACTTCCTCCATTTCGTTCAATTCCTCCACTTCCTCAACATCGTCCATTTCCTCCACCTCCTCCACTTCATTCACTTCCTCCACTTCGTCCACTTCCTCCACTTCGTCCACTTTCTCCACTTCCTCCACTTCCTCCACTTTATCCACTTCGTCCACCTCCTCCATTTCGTCCACTTCCTCCACTTCGTCAACTTCCTCTACTTCGTGAACTTCGCCCACTTCCTCCACTTCGTCAACTTCGTCCACATCGTTAACTTCGTATACTTCGTCCACTTCCTCAACATCGTCCATTTCCTCCACTTCCTCCACTTCATTCACTTCCTCCACTTCGTCCCCTTCGTCAACTTCGTCCACTTCGTCAAGTTTGTCCAGTTCCTCCACTTCCTCCAGTTTGTCCACTTCGTCGACTTTGTCAATTTCCTCTATGTCGTCCACTTCGTCCACTTCTTCCACTTCCTCCACTTCGTTCACTTCCTCCACTTCGTCCACTTCTTCCTCTTCGTCCACTTCTATCACTTCATCCACTTTGTCAAGCTCGTCTGCTTCGTCTACCTCCTGTACTTCCTCCACTTCCTCCACTTCCTCCACTTCCTCCACTTCCTCCACTTCCTCCACTTCGTTCACTTCTTCCACTTCGTCCACATCCTCCATTTCGTCCACTTCCTCCACTTCATCCACTTCGTCCCCTTCGTCAAGTTCTCCAGTTCGTCCACTTCCTCCACTTCCTCCACTTCCTCCACTTCCACCACTTCTTCCACTTCCTCCACTTCGTCAACTTCGTCCACTTCGTAAATTTCGCCTACTTCGTCAGTGATGAGTCTATAATTTCTTCACTTCACTTAGTTTATTGTACTAGAATTAATCAGGGAATTGTGCTAAAATGTCTGGTATTTTTCCATTTTTACTATTTATACTTAAATTGATCAGAAATTCTTATTTTAATTAATTTGAATTATCTGAGTTAATTATTTACATTAATAATTACAGGGAAATTTTGGAAATGCAAATTGGGACATTTGGAAGAATATTCATCTGCACACTGTGCTATTTTACTTGAAAGAAATTACACTCTATTCATTCAGAGAAAGATGTGCTGACCCGTTTTAGAAGAAGGACTTAATTTTTCTAGTGGGATGCTACAGTTTTATTCCCCATTCAAGAATTTATTTTGGAATTTAATTGATGGGGAACATATCACGTTCATATGTGGGAGAAACTCCAAAATTGCAAGTGAATTTGTTGAAGTATGAAATGACATAGTTCACAGCCACCAAGAAGGGAATTTAATTGATTGAATAAGGAGAAGAAACAAAAGATGGAGGGACCACCTTTGCCACATTCTCACGTCCACATGCATCTCCAAAAATCCAAGCAAGAATTACATATATTGAATGGAAATGAAGGGGACCACATTGTTTGCCACCCAACAAATTAACAAAGAAAGAAGTGGCACATAGAAATGAACTTACGGCAATCAAGGAATCCTCTATTGTTTTTTTTGTATAAATGGGTTACATGGCATAAAATAAGAAAGGGGACCACCACATTGAAATGGCTCACGGTTTTTGCAATCCACCGTGGATGGATTGGTTTTGGTTTTTCTTTTTGGTTTAGCATGAACACACGGCCCCATATGTTGTCAAACATCAACCAAAGAAATTGGAATAATAGTAGGAGCTACATGAAAGGTTACGTTTTAATAGAAGCTTGGATTGCAGATTTATTTTAATTCTCATCTCTTCCAATCCACACAAGTTTTGGTTCTAGATTTTCAATGGGAAGAGAAACTCATGGTTGATTCCAGCAGAAGAGAGTTTCGTTCCAGCTGCAATGTGTTAAGGGAGAAGATCACGTTCCAGCTCCACAAAAATCCAGCAGCTTCAATGTGCTACATACAACAGCTCATGGCCATGGCAGCAGCTTGGAATGGAAGTAGAGTCCACTTTGGTTGGAAGGAAGCGTTGTTGGCAATAAGAAGATTGGAGCAGCTGCCACCTAAAGAGGAAACCATCCTTCACACATCCAGCATAGGTGGGAGTTTACGGGAAAAGAAGGAAAGAAAGCCAAAGAATTTTTGGATGGAAGAAGGGACCACCTTTGTTAAGAAACCCACGGCCATGGACATTTATTTTTGCAGTAAGCATAACTTTAAATGGATGGAGGGGTAGCATGTTGTTACGGTTTTGAGAGGAGAGGTAATGCAGCAAGCTTACATGGTGTCACGGCCCACATGGAAAGAAAAGCTTTTGGATTTTCAATTTGTTTGTAGCATATTAGAAGCAACACGTTTCAAGCCCTCGGTCATCTTCCATGACAGCAGAAGAGCACGTGCACTTGGGAGAGGAGAAACAATCCAACTCTTCACGCTACAGCTCACGGCCACAATGGAGAAGGAGAGGAAAAATCCATCAGCTTGGTCTCTCTTGGTTTGCATTCCAGTTGCCACACGTGAAGAAGCAAGCAAAGAATGCAGCCCCCATCTAGCAAGGCTGGCAGCAGCAGCGGGCTTCGTCCTCCCAGCTACCTTCACACGTCCAGAACAGCAGCTCATGATCCAGCAGCATCCAGACTTCACGCACACAGCAGCCACAACCAAGAACATCATGGATCCAGCAGAGAGTGGAACCCACGGATGGAGGGTGATGGAAGTTGATTTCTTTTTCTTTTGCATTCAATTATTTAGAAAAAGTTCATATGGCCCAGTTGCCACCAAAGGAGAGCAGCCACCACTTATTGGAAACTCACGGGTTTGGGAGGCCAGCAATTCACGTTCATAATTGGGCTATAAAATGGAGCAGCAGAGCAAAGAAAAACGAATCAGATTTTAGGAGGGTAGGAAGCCACGGCCTGGAGGAGGCTCTTGCCTCTTCCTCTTTCAATAAATCTCTCCGTTTTCATTTCCAAATAGTGCACAAATGTAAAATTTTATTTTTGAAGCGTGTAGTTCAATTGTTTCACAGTTTGCTCATTTTCATTTTCATTTTATTTCAAGTGTTGAATCTTTGATAAATTTTATTTTCAGTTAAGTGTTTTATTTTTGTTGTCTCTTTTATTTTACCGTTTACTATTTTCTGTACCGTTAAATTCTATCATTGCATTTTATCGTTCATTTTATTTTTAGACATTTTCCATTTTTACCGTTCAGTTTTTACCACCGTTAAAATTTATTTCAGTGTTTTTAATTATATTTTATTTAATTTCCAGTCAACTTTAATTTTACCGCATCAAAACCAAAATCACAAAACCCCCCCCACTTCGTGTTAAATCTAAGACCGAACCACAAATATTGGTCCTTGAGAGACGACCTAGGAGTCACTTCCTAGTAATTATACTGCATTAATTTTGCACATCAAATTTGTATGACCGCGACAGTCGTATCAATTTTGGCGCCGCTGCCGGGGATCAATAACGGTTTGGTTTTAGATTCTTGTTGTGCAAATTTTTGTTCTGTTAATATGTTTGTTTTGTGTGTTTTGTCTTGTATATTTCTGTAGGCGATAACGACACCTTCAGCAAATTTTGGCGGCGTTGTCACTTCAGTTCCAGGTTTTTTGTTTTAGATTTTTGCTGTGTTTTTCGATTATGCTGTGTTAATATATATTGTGTATATATGTGTTTAATTGTGCTATGTTCTGTATTTAGTTGTTATTAAAAAAAAAAAATTTTAACATTAAAAAAAAAAAAAAATTAATTAAAAATTTTTACTATTGATGTT
Source organism: Vigna nakashimae (assembly GCA_034642375.1). NCBI lineage: Eukaryota > Viridiplantae > Streptophyta > Magnoliopsida > Fabales > Fabaceae > Vigna > Vigna nakashimae. The sequence goes on from CM067765.1 coordinate 35,754,138, forward strand.
CTGTCTTGTGTGTGCTTGTAGCATGTATAAATGTGTTTTGTTTTATCTGATTCGTAATTTTTAGTTTTTAGTTTTTACTTTTTATTTTTCCATGTCTACCTATTTTAATGTTGTGAATAATGCTTATTCTGCCAATGTCTGTGATTATGATTCTTATTCTGCATATTACTTTGATTTTAAATCTGCTGATTTTTATGATGAGAACAATATGTTCCATCATCCAATTTCTGAGAGCTCTCTTTGGGAGCCAGTTCCACAATATGAGAGTCAGCAGTATGATTCTCCTATTCAAATAACTCCTCAGCCTTCTACTTCTGAACCTACATTAAAGGAGTTACTAGAGCAGATGACAATGCAGAACATTCAGTTTCAGAAAGGGAACATGCAGTTCAAGCAAGAGAGCATGGAGTTCCAACAGGAAACTCAAGCGGCAATTCAGAATCTGAGTGATCAGATCAGGCAGATGGCCACTCTTGCACCTGAGGAGACTGATGAAAATTTTGGGGACCCGGCAGAAGTAAGCAGTAATCCTGAATCAGGTAGACCACCTTCACCTTCCCACACTCTAGAAATCTTCAAGGAAGAGGAGGTAAGCATACCACAATTTGATTATTATGTTGATTGTGATGATGATCGGTATGCTAATGACTATATTCTTGCTGAGTCTGATTTTAATTTTTCCTCTGTGCATGATGAGAACCGCTTTTTACTATCACATTCGAATGGTTATTCTTCATGCACTGAACATGAATCTGAGTCTATGATTAATATTGCATGCAATTTAGAAATTGATTCATGTTATGAGGATTTATCTAAAGCTCAGTATGATAATTTGGGTGTTATACCTCTGCATGATATTTCTGTGGAACCATTTTGCACTAACCATGTTGCAGGAGGTGTACATGTATTGCATCAACAAACACCCACAATTGAAGACAAAGGTGCAAGCTTACAAAACGGTTTGAAAATCAATTGGCACCTGCTGAACCCAATCATCAACAATTTTTTCTGCTTAGATCCAGCGATGGAAGACATTTCATTGCTTGATCAGATCTGGAGGATGAAGCAGTTCATCCTCAACACTTTCATACTGGATCCCGAGGCTAAAAACATCTCCCTGATTGTCCAATTTTGGCAACTGCCACCATAATCCAGGGGAGTTTTCTTTTTCTTTCTTCCCCGTTTTCCTACTTTTATTGCATTTGTCCTTTATCTGTTCAGTGTTTTAACTGATGATCTTATGCTTAGAACACGTTTAGGACAGTGTAGTGTAAGTGTGGTCTTGGGGGAGATTCTGATTTTTGTTTTTCTTTTAAGTTTGTTTTTCCCTTTTCTTCTTAGTTTTCGAATTGTTATCTTTAAAAAAAAAAAAATTAAAAAAAAAAAAAAAAAAAAAATTATTCTGTTGTGATAAAATTGTTTTTGAGCGTGCCAAATCTGTATTCTGATATGTATACTTATTTTTTTTTTCTTAGTTTTCACATTGTTATCCTTATAAAAAAAAAAAAAAATTCAAAAATTGTTTTGCGTATTCCTTGATTTTATTTCGACCCTCAGTTTCTTAACAATATTTCATTAAAAATTTTCACTTCAGATCTCATTTATTTTCCTTATTTTCCTTCACTGTAATATAATTTCTTAGTTGTTTCACACAGATAATTCATTGAATATTTTGTTTACACTAAGAAAAGATTTCATTCATAATAACAAAAATTACAGTAATGGGGGTAAGGAGCTTGAACAGATCTGAATATAAAGATGCAGTAGTTATATATGAAAATAAGGTTGTTCAGGGGTCGATCATGTCTGATCGTTAATATTACACACCATAATAAATAAAAACAAAAACAACATAAAAAAAAAAATAAAAAAATAAAAACAACAAAAATATAAGTGTTCATATTACAGCCCATATTCTGGCCACACTCGGCCAATAAAAACATAAAAAAAAAATAAAATAAAATAAAAAAACATAAAACTTTAAAAATGAAAGAACTCTCGAGCTGGTTGTGGTGGTCTAAGGGAGAGCTCCGTTGAGGGAGCTCTGGTTCGAAAAGTCACGAGCGGAGGCTTTGATGGAGGAATTTCTCGTTCATTTTTGTCGTCATCGATAATGATCGGAACTGGAAACAAATTCAGCAGCCTCGGTGCCCTCATTATCACCCAGTTGTTTTCTTTCAAACAAAAAAATAAAAAATAAAAAAATAAAAAAATAAAAAACATGTGTTAATAATAGAAGAGGAAGTGAAAAAAAAATTTCGATTGAGGTATGATGAGAGTTCTTACCGTACATGTATAGCGGCAGTTGTGAAAAGAGAGTGCCTGTGGGGTCTATCTCCGCTTGCCAGCGCCTGACCCGATTGCCATGGTTGTTAAACCAGCAGTGCACGTTGTATTCAGTGGCTTCGCCGAAGGTCCTTAGTCGAGACGCGATCTCGACGACTTGCGCTCGGCTTGGGTGTGTGACCCCATAGTTGTAGATTTTGGTCATCATCGTGATCTGATCATCTGTAGGACGCCATCGTTGACTGGTATATCTCTCTGATTCCATATCACTCATCCTTCCTCTCGTAATATACAAATACATAAATAAAAAATAAATACATATAAAAAGAACAAAAACAAGAAAAATAAGCATAACATAAAAAAAAAAAAATTATTTTATCTGTACAAAAACATAAAAAAATAAACATAAAAAAAAATAAAAAGAACTAAAAAAAAAGAGAAGCATAAAAAAATTAGATTAGTTCTCTGTTTTCTTTATTTGTTCTTGTTTCCTTTTAGATTTATTTTGTCCAGTCTGTATTTGATGTTTCAGTTTTTGGTCTCAGATCTGTTTCACGGTCCTTGCAAAAGGGTCCTAAACGGATCTACGTCCAGTGTCCTTGTCCATATTGTTCTTGTATATTCAGTTTCTGTGTTTTAGTTTTAAGTGGGGTACGTGGCGTTGTTCTACCCGATTGTCTCTGCCATACCTTCAAACGAAGGGAGATTAACGTCTGGTTTCCAGCCGATATACCCCTTAAGTTTTAAGACAATTGTGTTTTATGTGTTTTAAGTGTTTAGCAGGTGAAGAAGAAAGCAAATAAGAGCTGAAAATAAAGAAGGAACTGAAGGCTTAAATGAAAGCAGGAAAAGAAAGCAGAAAAAGAAAAAAAAAAAAAGCGAATAAGATCTGGAAAGCAGGAAAAGGTAAAACTTAAGAGCAGAAAGCTTAAACGGCAGAAAGAAGGAAATCAAAGGTGTAAAGGACTTACCCGGAGTAGTAGGGCTTACAAGAGCTTCCTCGCAGATCCAGACGCTCGAGAGAGAGCAGAGAGCAGAAAGAGTTGAGAGAAGAGAGTAGAGAGAGAGTGAGGGATCAGAAATGGCGCTCGAGGCTGAGGAAGTGCCCTTTTATAGCCAGATAGCTCTGCCACTGTAGCAACAGTTCCGGTCTTTGCCACCGAGACTGTTGTCACAGTACCGGTCTCCTTTTTCAGAAAAAAAAAAAAAATAATAATAAATAAATAAATAAATAAATAAAATAAAATAAAATGAAAAAATTATTAGCATCTACTGATGGATGCTAGGTGTTTTAGACATCTGCTGATGGATGTCCCTGATAACATCTGCTGATGGATGTTACTGAAAAATTTCTTCCCATTTTTCTACTTTTTATTGCACTTGTCTATATTATTTGACTGCTCTAAAATTGATAATCTGATGATTGAAACACACTGAGGACATTGTGTGATTTAAGTGTGGTCTACTGGGGAGAAATTTTGATTTTTCTGTTAGTTTCTGTTAGTATGTATTTTTTGTGTAAAATTTTTTTTTTTTTATTTTTTGTTTTTGAGTGTTAAATTTTTCTGTTTTAAGTTATTTTTATCGAGTTTTGTGTGCAATAAATTTTACATTTTTCTCTTGATTTCTGGATGATGTTTAAGTTGTAGATTTTTCCTTCACTTACTTAATACTTATGGTTTGAAATCCTTGCTTTTCTCTGCCTGGAAAGATGATTATAATGTTTAAGAGGTTGATTTGATTGTAACGAATACCCTGTGTGAGATTTGAGCCACTTAATTTTCTTTTTTTGTGTGTGATATGTATCTTGAATGCTTGCACATATGCCTTGGCTTGATTCTTTTTGATTTACTTGATTGATATGCATGTTCAGACGTGATAAAGGCATTTTTGTTCTTGAGCCTCTTTAGCCAAATAAGCCTACCTTGTTATTATCCTTTGATAACCCCTTTGAGCCTATACTGTATATATTTCTTTGTGTTGAAGCTCATACACTGACCCTAAGTGAAAAACCATGATTACCTTAACCTTAGGGAATTCTGGAGCTTTAGAAGTGTTTTGTGAACAAGTGTGGTCTCCTTGGGGATTCTGATAAATTGGCTAGTTGGTTCCTCATCATGTTTTGAAATGATGATTTATATATCCTATTATGTGATAAAGAGGAAAAAAAAAGAGAGACAGGATGAAAAAGTGATGATGAGAAAAAAAAATTGAAAAATAATTTTGTGAATAATGGAGTCGAGAAGAGGATCAAATTAGAGGTTTGAACGTAATTTCATTGTATTTCCATTTTTTTTTTCCAGTGCTCCTCTAATTCTTCTGAGATCTAACTACTTATCCATATTTTATCCTCCCCTGTCCTTGGCCCCATTACAACCCAGTAAAGACCTTTAGATTTGAACATGCATATGTTTTAAGTGTTGATATTAGAAACTTGCCAAGTCTACTTGTGTTTGTTTTCTTGAGTACATCGAGTTGAAATTATTTACCCTAGACACTTGAGAGAAACACTGTGAGTGCATCTGTGAGGTTTTGTTATTTTTGAATCACCTCTTGAACTGATTAATTATGTTTGCCATACTTTGAATTGCTTGGATGATTTCTGTAAGTATCTGCTTTATTTGATTGTGTGTTGGATGTTGTCTACTTCTTTTCTCTGTCCAGAAAGTCATGAGAACTGTGTAAATTCTGTGTGTTTTCTTGCGAGTCTTTGTTTTCTGCATGCTGAGTGTGTGTCACCTCCCCAAATGTCCTTTGATATATTCCTTGATTTGCGTCTTGATTTTGCCCAGGAGTGCAAAAGACTAAGTGTGGTCTATTTTGATGAGTCTATAATTTCTTCACTTCACTTAGTTTATTGTACTAGAATTAATCAGGGAATTGTGCTAAAATGTCTGGTATTTTTCCATTTTTACTATTTATACTTAAATTGATCAGAAATTCTTATTTTAATTAATTTGAATTATCTGAGTTAATTATTTACATTAATAATTACAGGGAAATTTTGGAAATGCAAATTGGGACATTTGGAAGAATATTCATCTGCACACTGTGCTATTTTACTTGAAAGAAATTACACTCTATTCATTCAGAGAAAGATGTGCTGACCCGTTTTAGAAGAAGGACTTAATTTTTCTAGTGGGATGCTACAGTTTTATTCCCCATTCAAGAATTTATTTTGGAATTTAATTGATGGGGAACATATCACGTTCATATGTGGGAGAAACTCCAAAATTGCAAGTGAATTTGTTGAAGTATGAAATGACATAGTTCACAGCCACCAAGAAGGGAATTTAATTGATTGAATAAGGAGAAGAAACAAAAGATGGAGGGACCACCTTTGCCACATTCTCACGTCCACATGTATCTCCAAAAATCCAAGCAAGAATTACATATATTGAATGGAAATGAAGGGGACCACATTGTTTGCCACCCAACAAATTAACAAAGAAAGAAGTGGCACATAGAAATGAACTTACGGCAATCAAGGAATCCTCTATTGTTTTTTTTGTATAAATGGGTTACATGGCATAAAATAAGAAAGGGGACCACCACATTGAAATGGCTCACGGTTTTTGCAATCCACCGTGGATGGATTGGTTTTGGTTTTTCTTTTTGGTTTAGCATGAACACACGGCCCCATATGTTGTCAAACTTCAACCAAAGAAATTGGAATAATAGTAGGAGCTACATGAAAGGTTACGTTTTAATAGAAGCTTGGATTGCAGATTTATTTTAATTCTCATCTCTTCCAATCCACACAAGTTTTGGTTCTAGATTTTCAATGGGAAGAGAAACTCATGGTTGATTCCAGCAGAAGAGAGTTTCGTTCCAGCTGCAATGTGTTAAGGGAGAAGATCACGTTCCAGCTCCACAAAAATCCAGCAGCTTCAATGTGCTACATACAACAGCTCATGGCCATGGCAGCAGCTTGGAATGGAAGTAGAGTCCACTTTGGTTGGAAGGAAGCGTTGTTGGCAATAAGAAGATTGGAGCAGCTGCCACCTAAAGAGGAAACCATCCTTCACACATCCAGCATAGGTGGGAGTTTACGGGAAAAGAAGGAAAGAAAGCCAAAGAATTTTTGGATGGAAGAAGGGACCACCTTTGTTAAGAAACCCACGGCCATGGACATTTATTTTTGCAGTAAGCATAACTTTAAATGGATGGAGGGGTAGCATGTTGTTACGGTTTTGAGAGGAGAGGTAATGCAGCAAGCTTACATGGTGTCACGGCCCACATGGAAAGAAAAGCTTTTGGATTTTCAATTTGTTTGTAGCATATTAGAAGCAACACGTTTCAAGCCCTCGGTCATCTTCCATGACAGCAGAAGAGCACGTGCACTTGGGAGAGGAGAAACAATCCAACTCTTCACGCTACAGCTCACGGCCACAATGGAGAAGGAGAGGAAAAATCCATCAGCTTGGTCTCTCTTGGTTTGCATTCCAGTTGCCACACGTGAAGAAGCAAGCAAAGAATGCAGCCCCCATCTAGCAAGGCTGGCAGCAGCAGCGGGCTTCGTCCTCCCAGCTACCTTCACACGTCCAGAACAGCAGCTCATGATCCAGCAGCATCCAGACTTCACGCACACAGCAGCCACAACCAAGAACATCATGGATCCAGCAGAGAGTGGAACCCACGGATGGAGGGTGATGGAAGTTGATTTCTTTTTCTTTTGCATTCAATTATTTAGAAAAAGTTCATATGGCCCAGTTGCCACCAAAGGAGAGCAGCCACCACTTATTGGAAACTCACGGGTTTGGGAGGCCAGCAATTCACGTTCATAATTGGGCTATAAAATGGAGCAGCAGAGCAAAGAAAAACGAATCAGATTTTAGGAGGGTAGGAAGCCACGGCCTGGAGGAGGCTCTTGCCTCTTCCTCTTTCAATAAATCTCTCCGTTTTCATTTCCAAATAGTGCACAAATGTAAAATTTTATTTTTGAAGCGTGTAGTTCAATTGTTTCACAGTTTGCTCATTTTCATTTTCATTTTATTTCAAGTGTTGAATCTTTGATAAATTTTATTTTCAGTTAAGTGTTTTATTTTTGTTGTCTCTTTTATTTTACCGTTTACTATTTTCTGTACCGTTAAATTCTGTCATTGCATTTTATCGTTCATTTTATTTTTAGACATTTTCCATTTTTACCGTTCAGTTTTTACCACCGTTAAAATTTATTTCAGTGTTTTTAATTATATTTTATTTAATTTCCAGTCAACTTTAATTTTACCGCATCAAAACCAAAATCACAAAACCCCCCCCACTTCGTGTTAAATCTAAGACCGAACCACAAATATTGGTCCTTGAGAGACGACCTAGGAGTCACTTCCTAGTAATTATACTGCATTAATTTTGCACATCAAATTTGTATGACCGCGACAGTCGTATCAATTTTGGCGCCGCTGCCGGGGATCAATAACGGTTTGGTTTTAGATTCTTGTTGTGCAAATTTTTGTTCTGTTAATATGTTTGTTTTGTGTGTTTTGTCTTGTATATTTCTGTAGGCGATAACGACACCTTCAGCAAATTTTGGCGGCGTTGTCACTTCAGTTCCAGGTTTTTTGTTTTAGATTTTTGCTGTGTTTTTCGATTATGCTGTGTTAATATATATTGTGTATATATGTGTTTAATTGTGCTATGTTCTGTATTTAGTTGTTATTAAAAAAAAAAAATTTTAACATTAAAAAAAAAAAAAAAAATTAATTAAAAATTTTTACTATTGATGTTCTGTCTTGTGTGTGCTTGTAGCATGTATAAATGTGTTTTGTTTTATCTGATTCGTAATTTTTAGTTTTTACTTTTTACTTTTTATTTTTCCATGTCTACCTATTTTAATGTTGTGAATAATGCTTATTCTGCCAATGTCTGTGATTATGATTCTTATTCTGCATATTACTTTGATTTTAAATCTGCTGATTTTTATGATGAGAACAATATGTTCCATCATCCAATTTCTGAGAGCTCTCTTTGGGAGCCAGTTCCACAATATGAGAGTCAGCAGTATGATTCTCCTATTCAAATAACTCCTCAGCCTTCTACTTCTGAACCTACATTAAAGGAGTTACTAGAGCAGATGACAATGCAGAACATTCAGTTTCAGAAAGGGAACATGCAGTTCAAGCAAGAGAGCATGGAGTTCCAACAGGAAACTCAAGCGGCAATTCAGAATCTGAGTGATCAGATCAGGCAGATGGCCACTCTTGCACCTGAGGAGACTGATGAAAATTTTGGGGACCCGGCAGAAGTAAGCAGTAATCCTGAATCAGGTAGACCCTTCGTCAACTTCGTCCACTTCGTCAAGTTTGTCCACTTCCTCCAGTTTGTCCACTTCGTCGACTTTGTCAATTTCCTCTATGTCGTCCACTTCCTCCACTTCGTCCACTTCTTCCACTTCCTCCACTTCGTTCACTTCCTCCACTTCTTCCTCTTCGTCCACTTCCATCACTTCATCTACTTCGTCAAGCTCGTCCGCTTCGTCTACCTCCTGTACTTCCTCCACTTCCTCCACTTCCTCCACTTTGTCCACTTCCTCCACTTGGTCCACTTCGTTCACTTCTTCCACTTCGTCCACTTCCTCCACTTCGTCCACATCCTCCATTTCGTCCACTTCCTCCACTTCATCCACTTCGTCCCCTTCGTCAAGTTCTCCAGTTCGTCCACTTCCTCCACTTCCTCCACTTCCACCACTTCTTCCACTTCCTCCACTTCGTCAACTTCGTCCACTTCGTCAATTTCGCCTACTTCGTCAGCTTCCTCCACTTCCTCCACTTTGTCCACTTCGTCCTCTTCGGCCACCTCTTCATCTTCTTCTTCCACTTCGTCCATTTCGTCAATTTCGTCAACTTCGTCCACTACGTCAACTTCGTCAACTTCGTCCCCTTCGTCCACTTTGTCCACTTTCTCCATTTCCTCAACATCGTCCACTTACTCAACTTCCTCCACTTCATTCACTTCCTCAACTTCTTCCACTTCGTCAACATCGTCCTCTTCCTCCACTTCCTCCACTTCATCCACTTCGTCAACTTCGTCCATTTCGTCCACTTCGTCAAGTTCGTCCACTTTCTCCACTTCCTCCACTACCTCCACTTTGTCCACTTCGTCCACTTCTTCCACTTCGTCAACTTCATCCACTCCGTCCCCTTCGTGCACTTCGACCACTTCGTCCACTTCGACCAGTTCATCCATTTCGTCCACTTCGTCCACTTCGTCAACTTCTTCCACTTCGTAAATTTCGTCCACTTCCTCCACGTTGTCAACTTCGTCAATTTCGTCCACTTCGTCCACGTTGTCCTCTTCGTCCACTTCGTCCACTTCCTCCACTTCGCAATCTTCGTCCACTTCCTCCACTTCCTCTACTTCTTCCATTTCGTGAACTTCCTCCACTTCGTCAACTTCCCCCACTTCGTCAACTTTGTCTACTTCGTCCACTTCCTCAACATCGTCCATTTCCTCCACTTCCTCCACTTCATTTACTTCCTCCACGTCGTCAACTTCGTCCAATTCGTCGATTTCGTGCACTTCGTCGATTTTGTCCACTTCGTCAAGTTCGTCCACTTACTCCACCTCCTCCACTTTGTCCAGTTCGTCCACTTTGTCAATTTCCTCTACTTCGTCAACTTCCTGCACTTCGTCCACTTCTTCCACTTCCTCCACTTCGTTCACTGCCTCCATTTCGTCCACTTCCTCCACTTCCTCTACTTCGTCCACTTCGTCAGTTTCGTCCACTTCGACTCCTTCGTCCACTTCCTCCACTTCGTCCAATTCATCCACTTCCTCCACTTTGTCCACATTCTCCACTTCATCCACTTCGTCCACTTTGTCAGCTTCATCTATTTCGTCCACTTTATCAAGTTCGTCCTCTTCCTCTACTTCCTACACTTCGTCAAGTTCGTCGACTTCCTCCACTTCGTCCACTTCGTCCACTTCCTCCATTTCGTCTAATTCCTCCACTTCCTCAACATCGTCCATTTCCTCCACTTCGTCCACTTCCTCCAATTCCTCCACTTCTTCCACTTTGTCCACTTCCTCCATTTCGTCCATTTCGTCCAGTTCCTCCACTTCCTCCACTTCGTCAACTTCCTTCTCTTCGTCAACTTCGCCCACTTCGTCCACTTCGTCTACTTCGTCCACTTCGTCAAGTTCCTCCACTTCCTCCACTTCGTCCACTTCCTCCATTTCGTCCAATTCCTCCACTTCCTCAACATCGTCCATTTCCTCCACTTCCTCCACTTCATTCACTTCCTCCACTTCGTCCACCTTGTCAACTTCGTCCACTTCGTCCTCTTCGTTCACTTCGTCCACTTCCTCCACTTCGTCCACTTTCTCCACTTCCTCCACTTCCTCCACTTCATCCACTTCGTCCACTTCCTCCATTTCGTCCACTTCCTCCACTTCGTCAACTTCCTCCACTTCGTCAACTTCGCCCACTTCCTCCACTTCGTCAACTTCGTCCACATCGTTAACTTCGTATACTTCGTCCACTTCCTCAACATCGTCCATTTCCTCCACTTCCTCCACTTCATTCACTTCCTCCACTTCGTCCCCTTCGTCAACTTCGTCCACTTCGTCAAGTTCGTCCACTTCCTCCACTTCCTCCTGTTTGTCCAGTTCATCGACTTTGTCAATTTCCTCTATGTCGTCCACGTCGTCCACTTCTTCCACTTCCTCCACTTCGTTCACTTCCTCCACTTCGTCCACTTCTTCCTCTTCGTCCACTTCCATCACTTCATCCACTTCGTCAAGCTCGTCCGCTTCGTCTACCTCCTGTACTTCCTCCACTTCCTCCACTTCCTCCACTTCCTCCACTTTGTCCACTTCCTCCACTTGGTCCACTTCGTTCACTTCTTCCACTTCCTCCACTTCCTCCACTTCGTCCACATCCTCCATTTCGTCCACTTCCTCCACTTCATCCACTTCGTCCCCTTCGTCAAGTTCTCCAGTTCGTCCACTTCCTCCACTTCCTCCACTTCCACCACTTCTTCCACTTCCTCCACTTCGTCAACTTCGTCCACTTCGTCAATTTCGCCTACTTCGTCAGCTTCCTCCACTTCCTCCACTTCGGCCACTTTGTGCACTTCCTCCACTTTGTCCACTTCGTCCTCTTCGGCCACCTCTTCATCTTCTTCTTCCACTTCGTCCATTTCGTCAATTTCGTCAACTTCGTCAACTTCGTCCACTACGTCAACTTCGTCCCCTTCGTCCACTTTGTCCACTTTCTCCATTTCCTCAAAATCGTCCACTTACTCAACTTCCTCCACTTCATTCACTTCCTAAACTTCTTCCACTTCGTCAACATCGTCCTCTTCCTCCACTTCCTCCACTTCATCCACTTTGTCAACTTCGTCCATTTCGTCCACTTCGTCAAGTTCGTCCACTTCCTCCACATCCTCCACTACCTCCACTTTGTCCACTTCGTCCACTTCTTCCACTTCGTCAACTTCATCCATTTCCTCCCCTTCGTGCACTTCGACCACTTCGTCCACTTCGACCACTTCATCCATTTCGTCCACTTCATCCACTTCGTCAACTTCTTCCACTTCGTAAATTTCGTCCACTTCCTCCACTTCGTCCATGTTGTCAACTTCGTCAATTTCGTCCACTTCGTCCACTTTGTCCTCTTCGTCCACTTCCTCCACTTCGTCCACTTCCTCCACTTCCCTATCTTCGTCCACTTCCTCCACTTCGTGATCTTTGACCACTTCATCCATTTCGTCCACTTCGTCAACTTCTTCCACTTCGTAAATTTCGTCCACTTCCTCCACTTCCTCCACTTCGTCCACTTCCTCCACTTCGCTATCTTCATCCACTTCCTCCACTTCCTCCATTCGTGATCTTCGTCCACTTCGTCCACATCCTCCACTTCCTCTACTTCTTCCATTTCGTCAACTTCCTCCACTTCGTCAACTTCGACCACTTCGTCAACTTCGTCTACTTCCTCCACTTCCTCCACTTCCTCAACATCGTCCATTTCCTGCACTTCCTCCACTTCATTTACTTCCTCCACGTCGTCAACTTCGTCCAATTCGTCGATTTCGTCCACATCGTCGATTTCGTCTACTTCGTCAAGTTCGTCCACTTACTCCACCTCCTCCACTTTGTCCAGTTCGTCCACTTTGTCAATTTCCTCTACTTCGTCAACTTCCTGCACTTCGTCCACTTCTTCCACTTCCTCCACTTCGTTCACTTCCTCCATTTCGTCCACTTCGTCCACTTCGTCAACTTCGTCCACCTCGTCCACTTCCATCACTTCATCCACTTCGTCAAGGTCGTCTACTTCATCTACTTCCTCCACTTCCTCCACTTCGTCCACTTCCTTCACTTCGTCCACTTCCTCCACTTCCTCCACTTCCTCCACTTCCTCCACTTTGTCCACTTGGTCCACTTCCTCCACTTCGTCAACTTCCTCGACTTCGTCTACTTCGTCAATTCCGTCCACTTCGTCTCCATCGTCCACTTCCTCCACTTCGTCCAGTTCATCCACTTCCTCCACTTTGTCCACATTCTCCACTTCGTCAGCTTCATCTATTTCGTCCACTTCATCAAGTTCGTCCACTTCCTACACTTCGTCAAGTTCGTCGACTTCCTCTACTTCGTCCACTTCCTCCACATCCTCCATTTCGTCCAATTCATCCACTTCCTCAACATCGTCCATTTCCTCCACTTCGTCCACTTCCTTCACTTCCTCCACTTCCTCCACTTCCTCCACTTCCTTCACTGCCTCCACTTTGTCCACTTCGTCCACTTGGTCCACTTCCTCCACTTCTTCCACTTCGTCCACTTCCTCCACTTCCTCTACTTCGTCCAATTCGTCAGTTTCGTCCACTTCGTCTCCTTCGTCCACTTCCTCCACTTCGTCCAATTCATCCACTTCCTCCACTTTGTCCACATTCTCCACTTCGTCCACTTCGTCAACTTTGTCAACTTCGTCAGCTTCATCTATTTCGTCCACTTCATCAAGTTCGTCCTCTTCCTCTACTTCCTACACTTCGTCAAGTTCTTCGACTTCCTCCACTTCGTCCACTTCCTCCATTTCGTCCAATTCCTCCACTTCCTCAACATCGTCCATTTCCTCCACTTCGTCAACTTCCTCCACTTCCTCCACTTCTTCCACTTTGTCCACTTCTTCCATTTCGTCCAGTTCCTCCACTTCCTCCACTTCGTCAACTTCGCCCACTTCGTCCACTTTGTCCACTTCGTCCACTTCGTCTACTTCGTCCACTTCGTCAAGTTCCACCACTTCCTCCATGTCGTCCACTTCCTCCATTTCGTCCAATTCCTCCACTTCCTCAACATCGTCCATTTCCTCCACTTCTTCCACTTCCTCCATTTCGTCCACTTCCTCCACTTCGTCAACTTCCTCCACTTCGTGAACTTCGCCCACTTCGTCAACTTCGTCCACATCGTTAACTTCGTATACTTCATCCACTTCCTCAACATCGTCCATTTCCTCCACTTCCTCCACTTCATTCACTTCCTCCACTTCCTCCACTTCGTCAAGTTCGTCCACTTCCTCCACTTTGTCCACTTCATCGACTTTGTCAATTTCCTCTACGTCCACTACCTCCACTTTGTCCACTTCTTCCACTTCCTCCACTACGTCCACCTCGTCAACTTCGTCCACTTCTTCCTCTTCGTCCAGTTCCATCACTTCATCCACTTCGTCAAGTTTGTCCGCTTCGTCTACCTCCTGTACTTCCTCCACTTCCTCCACTTCCTTCACTTCCTCAACTTCCTCCACTTTGTCCACTTCGTCCACTTGGTCCACTTCGTTCACTTCTTCCACTTTGTTCACTTCGTCCACTTCCTCCACTTCCTCCATTTCGTCCACTTCGTCTCCTTCGTGCACTTCGTCTCCTTCCTCCGCTTCGTCAAGTTTATCTAGTTCCTCCACTTCCTCTACTTCATCCTCTTCGTCCGCTTCCTACACGTCGTCCAATTCTACCACTTCCCCAACATCGTCCATTTCCTCCACTTCGTCCACTTTCTCCACTTCCTCCACTTCATCCACTTTGTCCACTTCCTCCATTTCATCCACTTCCTCCACTTCCTCCACTTCGTCAACTTCCTCCACTTCGTCAACTTCGCCCACTTCGTCAACTTCGTCCACTTCTTTAACTTCGTCTACTTCGTCCACTTCGCCAACTTCGTCTACTTCCTCCATTTCGTCCAATTCCACCACTTCCTCAACATCGTCCATTTCCTCCACTTCCTCTACTTCAGTCACTTCCTCCACTTCCACCACTTCGTCCACCTCCTCCACTTTGTCCACTTCGTCTCCTTCGTCCACTTCCTCCATTTCGTCCAATTCATCCACTTCCACCACTTTGTCCACATTCTCCACTTCGTCCACTTCGTCAACTTCGTCAGCTTCATCTATTTCATCCACTTCATCAAGTTCGTCCTCTTCCTCTACTTCCTACACTTCGTCAAGTTCGTCGACTTCCTCCACTTCCTCCATTTCGTCCAATTCCTCCACTTCCTCCATTTCCTCCACTTCGTCCACTTTGTCCACTTCCTCCACTTCTTCCACTTTGTTCACTTCCTCCATTTCGTCTAGTTCCTCCACTTCCTCCACTTCGTCAACTTCCTTCTCTTCGTCAACTTCGCCCACTTCGTCCACTTCGTCCACTTCGTCCACTTCGTCTACTTCGTCCACTTCGTCAAGTTCCTCCACTTCCTCCACTTCGTCCACTTCCTCCATTTCGTCCAATTCCTCCACTTCCTCAACATCGTCCATTTCCTACACTTCCTCCACTTCATTCACTTCGTCGACTTCGTCCACCTCGTCAACTTCGTCCACTTCGTCCTCTTCGTTCACTTCGTCCACTTCCTCCACTTCGTCCACTTTCTCCACTTCCTCCACTTCCTCCACTTCGTCCACTTCATCCACTTCGTCCACTTCCTCCATTTCGTCCACTTCCTCCACTTCGTCAACTTCCTCCACTTCGTGAACTTCGCCCACTTCGTCAACTTCGTCCTCATCGTTAACTTCGTATACTTCGTCCACTTCCTCAACATCGTCCATTTCCTCCACTTCCTCCACTTCATTCACTTCCTGCACTTCGTCCCCTTCGTCAACTTCATCCACTTCGTCCAAGTCCACTTCGTCAAGTTCGTCCACTTCCTCCACTTCCTCCACTTTGTCCACTTCGTCAACTTTGTCAATTTCCTCTACGTCGTCCACTTCCTCCCCTTCGTCCACTTCCTCCACTTTGTTCACTTCCTCCACTTCGTCCACTTCGTCAACTTCGTCCACTTCTTCCTCTTCGTCCACTTCCATCACTTCATCCACTTCGCCAAGTTCGTCCGCTTCGTCTACCTCCTCTACTTCCTCCACTTCCTCCACTTCCTTCACTTCCTCCACTTCCTCCACTTTGTTCACTTCGTCCACTTGGTCCACTTCGTTCACTTCTTCCACTATGTTCACTTCGTCCACTTCCTCCACTTCGTCCACTTCGTCCATTTCGTCCACTCCGTCTCCTTCGTCCACTTCGTCTACTTCCTCCGCTTCGTCAAGTTCATCTAGTTCCTCCACTTCCTCTACTTCGTCCTCTTCGTCCACTTCCTCCACGTCGTCCAATTCTTCCACTTCCCCAACATCGTCCATTTCCTCCACTTCGTCCACTTCCTCCACTTCCTCCACTTCCTCCACTTCATCCACTTTGTCCACTTCCTCCATTTCCTCCACTTCCTCCACTTCCTCAACTTCGTCAACTTCCTCCACTTCGTCAACTTCGCCCACTTCGTCAACTTCGTCCACTTCGTTAACTTCGTCTACTTCGTCCACTTCACCAACTTCGTCTATTTCGTCCACTTCGCCAACTTCGTCTACTTCGTCCACTTCCTCCACTTCCTCCATTTCGTCCAATTCCTCCACTTCCTCAACATCGTCCATTTTCTCCACTTCCTCTATTTCATTCACTTCCTCCACTTCACTTCGTCAACTTCGTCCACTTCCACCACTTCCTCCACTTTGTCCACTTCGTCTCCTTCGTCCACTTCCTCCATTTCGTCCAATTCATCCACTTCCTCCCCTTTGTCCACATTCTCCACTTCGTCCACTTCGTCAACTTCGTCAGCTTCATCTATTTCGTCCACTTCATCAAGTTCGTCCTCTTCCTCTACTTCCTACACTTCGTCAAGTTCGTCGACTTCCTCCACTTCGTCCACTTCGTCCACTTCCTCCATTTCGTCCAATTCCTCCACTTCCTCAACATTGTCCATTTCCTCCACTTCCTCCACTTCCTCCACTTCCTCCACTTCTTCCACTTTGTCTAGTTCCTCCATTTCGTCCAGTTCCTCCACTTCCTCCACTTCGTCAACTTCCTTCTCTTCGTCAACTTCGCCCACTTCGTCCACTTCGTCCACTTCGTCCACTTCGTCAAGTTCCTCCACTTCCTCCACTTCGTCCACTTCCTCCATTTCGTCCAATTCCTCCACTTCCTCAACATCGTCCATTTCCACCACTTCCTCCTCTTCATTCACTTCCTTCATTTCGTCCACCTCGTCAACTTCTTCCACTTCGTCCTCTTCGTTCACTTCGTCCACTTCCTCCACTTCGTCCACTTTCTCCACTTCCCCCACTTCGTCCACTTCATCCACTTCGTCCACTTCCTCCATTTCGTCCACTTCCTCCACTTCGTCAACTTCGTCCACTTCGTCAACTTCCTCCACTTCGTGAACTTCGCCCACTTCGTCAACTTCGTCCTCATCGTTAACTTCGTATACTTCGTCCACTTACTCAACATCGTCCATTTCCTCCACTTCCTCCACTTCATTCACTTCCTCCACTTCGTCCCCTTCGTCAACTTCATCCACTTCGTCCATTTCGTCCACTTCGTCAAGTTCGTCCACTTCCTCCACTTTGTCCACTTCGTCGATTTTGTCAATTTCCTCTACGTCGTCCACTTCCTCCCCTTCGTCCACTTCTTCCACTTCCTCCACTTTGTTCACTTCCTCCACTTCGTCCACTTCGTCAACTTCGTCCACTTCGTCCACTTCTTCCTCTTCGTCCACTTCCATCACTTCATCCACTTCGTCATGTTCGTCCGCTTGGTCTACCTCCTATACTTCCTCCACTTCCTCCACTTCCTCTACTTCATCCTCTTCGTCCATTTCCTCCATGTCGTCCAATTCTTCCACTTCCCCAACATCGTCCATTTCCTCCACTTCGTCCACTTCCTCCACTTCCTCCACTTAATCCACTTTGTCCACTTCCTCCATTTCGTCCACTTCCTCCCTTTCGTCAACTTCCTCCACTCCGTCAACTTCGCCCACTTCGTCAACTTCGTCCACTTCGTTAACTTCGTCAACTTTGTCCACTTCGTCTACTTTGTCAACTTCCTCTACTTCGTCAACTTCCTCCACTTCGTCCACTTCTTCCACTTCGTCCACTTCGTTCAATTCGTCCACTTCCTCCACTTCGTCCACATCCTCCATTTCGTCCACTTCCTCCACTTCGTCCACTTCGTCAAGTTCTCCAGTTCGTCCACTTCCTGTATTTCCTCCACTTTGTCCACTTCCTCCACTTCCACCACTTCCTCCACTTCGTCAACTTCGTCCACTTCGTCAATTTCGTCTACTTCGTGAGCTTCCTCCACTTCCTCCACTTCTCCCACTTTGTGCACTTCCTCGACTTTGTCCACTTCGTCCTCTTCGGCTACCTCTTCATCTTCTTCTTCCACTTCGTCCATTTCGTCAATTTCGTCAACTTTGTCAACTTCGTCCACTACGTCAACTTCGTCCCATTCGTCCACTTTTTCCACTTCCTGCACTTCTTCCACTTCGTCCACTTCGTCTATTTCGTCGACTTCCTCCATTTCCTCAACATCGTCCACTTACTCAACTTCGTCCACTTCATTCACTTCCTCAACTTCTTCCACTTCGTCAGAATCGTCCTCTTCCTCCACTTCCTCCACTTCATCCACTTCGTCCATTTCGTCCACTTCGTCAAGTTCGTCCACTTCCTCCACTTCCTCCACTACCTCCACTTTGTCCACTTCGTCCACTTCTTCCACTTCGTCAACTTCATCCACTCCGTCCCCTTCGTGCACTTCGACCACTTCGTCCACTTCGACCAGTTCATCCATTTCGTCCACTTCATCCACTTCGTCAACTTCTTCCACTTCGTAAATTTCGTCCACTTCCTCCACTTCGTCCATGTTGTCAACTTCGTCAATTTCGTCCACTTCGTCCACTTTGTCCTCTTCGTCCACTTCGTCCAGTTCCTCCACTTCGTCCAGTTCCTCCACTTCGCTATCTACGTCCACTTCGTCCACTTCCTCCACTTCGCGATCTTCGACCACTTCGTCAACTTCTTCCACTTCGTAAATTTCGTCCACTTCGTCCACTTCCTCCACTTCGTCCACGTTGTCAACTTCGTCAATTTCGTCCACTTTGTCCTCTTCGTCCACTTCCTCCACTTCGCGATCTTTGTCCACTTCGCCCATATCCTCCACTTCCTCTACTTCTTCCATTTCGTCAACTTCCTCCACTTCGTCAACTTCGGCTACTTCGTCTACTTCGTCCACTTCCTCCACTTCCTCAACATCGTCCATTTCCTCCACTTCCTCCACTTCATTTACTTCCTCCACGTCGTCAACTTCGTCCAATTCGTCGATTTCGTCCACTTCGTCGATTTCGTCCACTTCGTCAAGTTCGTCCACTTACTCCACCTCCTCCACTTTGTCCAGTTTGTCCACTTTGTCAATTTCCTCTACTTCGTCAACATCTTGCACTTCGTCCACTTCTTCCACTTCCTCCACTTCGTTCACTTCCTCCATTTCGTCCACTTCGTCCACTTCGTCAACTTCGTCCACTTCTTCCTCTTCGTCCACTTCGTCCACCTCATCCACTTCCATCACTTCATCCACTTCGTCAAGGTCGTCGTCTACTTCATCTACTTCCTCTACCTCCTCCACTTCCTCCACTTCCTCCCCTTCCTCCACTTCCTTCACTTCGTCCACTTCCTCCACTTCCTCCACTTCGTCCACTTCCTCCACTTCCTCCACTTTGTCCAGTTGGTCCACTTGGTCCACTTCCTCCACTTCCTCCACTTCGTCAACTTGCTCGACTTCGTCTACTTCGTCAATTTCGTCCACTTCGTCTCCTTCGTCCACTTCCTCCACTTCGTCCAGTTCATCCACTTCCTCCACTTTGTCCACATTCTCCACTTCGTCCACTTGGTCAGCTTCATCTATTTCGTCCACTTCATCAAGTTCGTCCACTTCCTCTACTTCCTACACTTCGTCAAGTTCGTCGACTTCCTCTACTTCGTCCACTTCCTCCACATCCTCCATTTCGTCCAATTCCTCCACTTCCTCAACATCGTCCATTTCCTCCACTTCGTCCACTTCCTTCACTTCCTCCACTTCCTCCACTTCCTCCACTTTGTCCACTTCGTCCACTTGGTCCACTTCCTCCACTTCTTCCACTTCCTCCACTTCCTCCACTTCCTCCACTTCCTCTACTTCGTCCACTTCGTCAGTTTAGTCGACTTCGTCTCCTTCGTCCACTTCCTCCACTTCGTCCAATTCATCCACTTCCTCCATTTTGTCCACATTCTCCACTTCGTCCACTTCGTCAACTTCGTCAGCTTCATCTATTTCGTCCACTTCATCAAGTTCGTCCTCTTCCTCTGCTTCCTACACTTCGTCAAGTTCGTCGACTTCCTCCACTTCGTCCACTTCCTCCATTTCGTCCAATTCCTCCACTTCCTCAACATCGTCCATTTCCTCCACTTCGTCCACTTCGTCCACTTCCTCCACTTCTTCCACTTTGCCTACTTCCTCCATTTCGTCCAGTTCCTCCACTTCCTCCACTTCGTCAACTTCCTTATCTTCGTCAACTTCGCCCACTTCGTCCACTTCGTCAACTTCGTCAACTTCGTCAAGTTCCTCCACTTCGTCCACTTCCTCCATTTCGTCTAATTCCACCACTTCCTCAACATCATCCATTTCCTCCACTTCCTCCACTTCATTCACTTCCTCCACTTCGTCCACCTCGTCAACTTCGTCCACTTCGTCCTCTTCGTTCACTTCGTCCACTTCCTCCACTTCGTCCACTTTCTCTACTTCCTCCCCTTCCTCCACTTCGTCCACTTCATCCACTTCGTCCACTTCGTCCATTTCGTCCACTTCCTCCACTTCGTCAACTTCCTCCACTTCGTCAACTTCGCCCACTTCGTCAACTTTGTCCACATCGTTAACTTCGTATACTTCGTCCACTTCCTCAACATCGTCCATTTCCTCCATTTCCTCCACTTCATTCACTTCCTCCACTTCGTCCCCTTCGTCAACTTCGTCCACCTCTACATTTCGTCCACTTCGTCAAGTTCGTCCACTTCCTCCACTTCCTCCACTTTGTCCACTTCGTCGACTTTGTCAATTTCCTCTACGTCGTCCACTTCCTCCACTTCGTCCACTTCTTCCACTTCCTCCACTTCGTTCACTTCCTCCACTTCGTCAACTTCGTCCACTTCTTCCTCTTCGTCCACTTCCATCACTTCATCCACTTCGTCAAGTTCGTCCAGTTCGTCCACTTCCTCTACATCCTCCTCTTCGTCCACTTCCTCCACTTTGTCCACTTCCTCGACTTCCACCACTTCCTCCACTTCCTCCACTTCCTCCACTTCGTCCACTTCGTCAATTTCGTCTACTTCGTCAGCTTCCTCCACTTCCTCCAGTACGTCCACTTCCTCCACTTTTTCCACTTCGTCCTCTTCGTCCACCTCTTCATCCTCTTCTTCCACTTCGTCTAATTCGTCCGCTTCGTCAACTTGTCCACTTCGTCCCCTTCGTCACTTCAACCACTTCGTCCACTTCGACCACTTCGTCCATTTCGTCCACTTCGTCAACTTCTTCCACTTCGTCAATTGCGTCCACTTCCTCCACTTCGTCCACGTCACCAACTTCGTCCACTTCGTCCTTTTCGTCCGGTTCGTCCACTTCCTCCACATCGTCGTCCTCTTCCTCCACTTCATCCACTTCGTCCACTTCGTCATGTTCGTCCACTTCCTCCACTTCCTCCACTTCGTCCACTTCCTCCATTTCGTCCACTTCATCCACTTCCTCCATTTCGTCCACTTCCTCCACTTTGTCAACTTCCTCCACTTCGTCAACTTGGCCCACTTCATCAACTTCGTCCAGTTCGTTAACTTCGTCTACTTGCTCCACTTCCTCCACTTCCTGCACTTCCTCTACTTCCTCCATTTCGTCCAATTCGTCCACTTCCTCAACATCGTTCATTTCCTCCATTTCCTCCACTTCATTCACTTCCTCTACTTCGTCCACATCGTCAACTTTGTCCACTTCGTCAAGTTCGTCCACTTCATCGATTTCGTCCACGTCGTCAAGTTCGTCCACTTCCTCCACCTCCTCCACTTCGTCCACTTCGTCCACTTCGTCGATTTCCTCTATTTCGTCAACTTCCTCCACTTCGTCCACTTCGTTCACTTCCTCCATATCGTCCACTTCCTCCACCTCCTCTACTTCGTCCATTTCGTCCATTTCGTCCACTTCGTACTCTTCCTCCACTTCGTCCATTTTCTCCACTTCCTCCACTTCGTCCACTTCGTCATGTTCGTCCACTTCGTCTGCTTCCTCTACTTCCTCCACTTCCACCACTTTCGCCCACTTCGTCCTCTTCCTCCACTTTCGCCCACTTCGTCAACTTCTTCCACTTCCTAAATTTCGTCCACTTCGTCCACTTTCTCCACTTCGTCCACGTTGTCAACTTCGTCAATTTCGTCCACTTTGTCCTCTTCGTCCACTTTGTCCATTTCCTCCTTTTCGTCCACTTCCTCCACTTCGCTATCTTCGTCCACTTCGTCCACTTCGCGATCTTCGCCCACTTCGTCCACATCCTCCACTTCCTCTACTTCTTCCATTTCGTCAACTTCCTCCACTTCGTCAACTTCGGCCACTTCGTCTACTTCGTCCATTTCCTCCACTTCCTCAACATTGTCCATTTCCTCCACTTCCTCCACTTCATTCACTTCCTCCATGTCGTCAACTTCGTCCAATTCGTCGATTTCGTCCACTTCGTCGATTTCGTCCACTTCGTCAAGTTCGTCCACTTACTCCACCTCCTCCACTTTGTCCAGTTCGTCCACTTTGTCAATTTCCTCTACTTCGTCAACTTCCTGCACTTCGTCCACCTCTTCCACTTCCTCCACTTCGTTCACTTCCTCCATTTCGTCCACTTCGTCCATTTCGTCAACTTCGTCCACTTCTTCCTCTTCGTCCACTTCGTCCACCTCGTCCACTTCCATCACTTCATCCACTTCGTCAAGGTCGTCTACTTCATCTACTTCCCCTACTTCCTCCAGTTCCTCCAGTTCCTCCACTTCCTTCACTTCGTCCACTTCCTCCACTTTGTCCACTTCCTCCACTTCCTCCACTTGGTCCACTTGGTCCACTTCCTCCACTTCCTCCACTTCCTCCACTTCCTCGACTTCGTCTACTTCGTCAATTTCGTCCACTTCGTCTCCTTCGTCCACTTCCTCCACTTCGTCCAGTTCATCCACTTCCTCCACTTTGTCCACATTCTCCACTTCGTCCACTTCGTCGGCTTCATCTATTTCGTCCACTTCATCAAGTTCGTCCACTTCCTCTACTTCCTACACTTCGTCAAGTTCGTCGACTTCCTCTACTTCGTCCACTTCCTCCAGATCCTCCATTTCGTCCAATTCCTCCACTTCCTCAACATCGTCCATTTCCTCCACTTCCTCCACTTCCTTCACTTCCTCCACTTCCTCCACTTCCTCCACTTCCTCCACTTTGTCCACTTCTTCCACTTCGTCCACTTCCTCCACTTCTTCCACTTCGTCCACTTCCTCCACTTCCTCTACTTCGTCCACTTCGTCAGTTTCGTCCACTTCGTCTCCTTCGTCCACTTCCTCCACTTCGTCCAATTCATCCATTTGCTCCACTTTGTTCACATTCTCCACTTCGTCCACTTCGTCAACTTCGTCAGCTTCATCTATTTCATCCTCTTCATCAAGTTCGTCCTCTTCCTCTACTTCCTACACTTCGTCAAGTTCGTTGACTTCCTCCACTTCGTCCACTTCCTCCATTTCGTCCAATTCCTCCACTTCCTCAACATCGTCCATTTCCTCCACTTCCTCTACTTCATTCACTTCCTCCATTTCGTCCACTTCGTCAACTTCGTCCACTTCCTCCACTTCGTCCACCTCCTCCACTTTGTCGACTTCGTCAACTTCCTCTACTTCGTCAACTTCCTCCACTTCGTCCACTTCTTCCACTTCGTCCACTTCGTTCACTTCGTCCACTTCGTCCTCTTCGTCCACTTCGTCCACTTCTTCCTCTTCGCCCACTTCGTCAACTTCGTGTACCTCGTACACTTCCTCCACTTCGTCCACTTCCTCCACTTCCTCCATTTCGTCCAATTCCTCCACTTCCTCAACATTGTCCATTTCCTCCACTTCGACCCCTTCCTCCACTTCCTCCACTTCCTCCACTTCATCCACTTCCTCCATTTCGTCCACTTCATCCACTTTGTCCACTTCGTCAAGTTCGTCCACTTCATCCACTTCATCAACTTCGTCCAATTCGTCCATTTCGTCCACCTCGTCAAGTTCGTCCACTTCCTCCACTTCGTCAACTTTCTCCACTTCTTCAACTTCGTCTACTTTGTCCCCTTCGTCCACTTCGTCTACCTCGTCCCCCTCGTCCTCTTCGTCCATTTCGTCAACATGTTCCACTTTGTCCACTACGTCCACTTCCTCCACTTCGTCCACGTCGTCAACTTCGTCACCTTCATCCACTTCGTCTTTTTCGTTCACTTCGTCCGCTTCGTCCACTTCCTCCACTTTATCCACTTCTTCAACTTCCTCCACTTCGTCCAGTTCTTCCACTTCCTCCACTTCGTCCATTCCTTCCACTTCCTCCATTTTGTCCAGTTCCTCCACCTCTCCATGTCATCCACTTCGGCCACTTCGTGCACTTCATCCTCTTCGTCGACTTCGTCCTCTTCGTCCTCTTCCTCCACTTCCTCCACTTCATCCACTTCTTCCACTACGTCAACTTCGTCCACTTCGTCCATTTCGTCATATTCCTCCACTTCCTCAACATCGTCCATTTCGTCCACTTCCTCCACTTCATTCACTTCCCCCACTTCGTCCATTTCGTCAACTTCGTCCACTTCGTCCATTGCGTCCACTTCGTCAAGTTCGTCCACTTGCTCCAATTAGTCCAATTCCTCCACTTCGTTCACTTCCTCCATTTCCTCCACTTCCTCCACTTCCTCCACTTCGTCCACTTCTTCCTCTTCCTCCACTTCGTCAACTTCCTCGACTTCTTCCACTTCGTCAATTTCGTCCACTTCGTCACCTTCGTCCACTTCCTCCAATTCGTTCAGTTCTTCCACTTCCTCCACTTTGTCCATATTCTCCACTTCGTCCACTTCGTCCATTTCGTCCACTTCATCAACTTCTTCCACTTCCTCCACTTCCTCCACTTCGTCAAGTTCGTCCACATCCGCCACTTCCCCCACTTTCTCCACTTCCTCCATTTCGTCCACTTCCTGCATTTCCTCCACTTCTTCCACTTCGTCCACTTCCTCCACTTCGGGCACTTCGTCTACTTCCTCCACGTCGTCAACATCGTCCACTTCCTCCGCTTCGTCCACTTGGTCCACTTCGTCCCCTTCGTCCACTTCGTCAACTTCGTCGAGTTCGTCCACTTCTTCCGCTCCCTCCACTTCATCCACTTCGTCCACCCCGTCAAGTTCATCCACTTCCTCCACTTCCTACACTTCCTCCATTTTGTCCACTTGGTCCACTTGGTCCACTTGGTTCACTTCTTCCACTTTGTTCACTTCGTCCACTTCCTCCACTTCGTCCATTTCCTCCACTTCGTCTCCTTCGTCCACTTCGTCTCCTTCCTCCGCTTCGTAAAGTTCATCCAGTTCCTCCACTTCCTCCACTTCGTCCATTTCCTCCACTTCGTCTAATTCTTCCACTTCCCCAACATCGTCCATTTCCTCCACTTTGTGCACTAACTCCATTTCGTCCACTTACTCCACTTCCTCCACTTCGTCAACTTCCTCCACTTCGTCCACTTCATCAACTTCGTCCACTTCCTCCACTTCGTCTACCTCCTCCACTTTGTCCACTTCGTCTACTTCCTCTACTTCGTCAACTTCCTCCACTTCGTCCAGTTCTTCCACTTCGTCCACTTCGTTCACTTCGTCCACTTCGTTCACTTCGTCCACTTCGTCCACTTCTTCCTCTTCGCCCACTTCGTCAACTTCGTCTACTTCGTACATTTCCTCCACTTTGTCCACTTCTTCCACTTCCTCCACTTCCTCCACTTCCTCCACTTCGTCCACTTCCTCCACTTCGTCCACTTCATCCACTTCATCCACTTCGTCCACTTCGTCAAGTTCGTCCACTTCATCCACTTCGTCCACTTCGTCCACTTCGTCAACTTCGTCCACTTCGTCCACTTCGTCAAGTTCGTCCACTTCCTCCACTTCGTCAACTTTCTCCCCTTCGTCAACTTCGTCTACTTCGTCCCCTTCGTCCACTTCGTCTACCTTGTCCCCTTCGTCCACTTCGTTCACTTCGTCCTCTTCGTCCATTTCGTCAACATGTTCCACTTTGTCCACTACGTCCACTTCCTCCACTTCGTCAACGTCGTCCACTTCGTCACCTTCATCCACTTCGCCTTTTTCGTTCACTTCGTCCGCTTCGTCCACTTCCTCCACTTTGTCCACTTCTTCCACTTCCTCCACTTCGTCCAGTTCTTCCACTTCCTCCACTTCGTCCATTCCTTCCACTTCCTCCATTTCGTCCAATTCCTCCACCTCTCCATGTCATCCACTTCGCCCACTTCGTCCACTTCATCCTCTTCGTCGACTTCGTCCTCTTCCTCCACTTCCTCCACTTCTTCCACTACGTCAACTTCGTCCACTTCGTCCATTTCGTCCAATTCCTCCACTTCCTCAAGATCGTCCATTTCGTCCACTTCCTCCACTTCATTCACTTCCCCCACTTCGTCCATTTCGTCAACTTCGTCCACTTCGTCCATTGCGTCCACTTTGTCAAGTTCGTCCACTTGCTCCAATTAGTCCACTTCCTCCACTTCGTTCACTTCCTCCATTTCCTCCACTTCCTCCACTTCCTCCACTTCTTTCACTTCCTCCACTTCCTCCACTTCCTCGACTTCGTCCACTTCGTCAATTTCGTCCACTTCGTCACCTTCGTCCACTTCCTCCAATTCGTCCAGTTCTTCCACTTCCTCCATTTTGTCCATATTCTCCACTTCGTCCACTTCGTCAACTTCGTCCACTTCGTCCATTTCGTCCACTTCATCAACTTCTTCCACTTCCTCCACTTCCTCCACTTCGTCAAGTTCGTCCACTTCCTTCACTTCCCCCACTTTCTCCACTTCCTCCATTTCGTCCACTTCCTGCATTTCCTCCACTTCTTCCACTTCCTCCACTTCTTCCACTTCCTCCACTTCGGGCACTTCGTCTACTTCCTCCACGTCGTCAACATCGTCCACTTCCTCCGCTTCGTCCACTTGGTCCACTTCGTCCTCTTCGTCCACTTCGTCAACTTCGTCGAGTTCGTCCACTTCTTCCGCTTCCTCCACTTCATCCACTTCGTCCACCTCGTCAAGTTCATCCACTTCCTCCACTTCCTACACTTCCTCCATTTTGTCCACTTGGTCCACTTGGTTCACTTCTTCCACTTTGTTCACTTCGTCCACTTCCTCCACTTCGTCCATTTCCTCCACTTCGTCTCCTTCGTCCACTTCGTCTCCTTCCTCCGCTTCGTAAAGTTCATCCAGTTCCTCCACTTCCTCCACTTCGTCCATTTCCTCCACTTCGTCTAATTCTTCCACTTCCCCAACATCGTCCATTTCCTCCACTTTGTGCACTAACTCCATTTCGTCCACTTACTCCACTTCCTCCACTTCGTCAACTTCCTCCACTTCGTCCACTTCGTCAACTTCGTCCACTTCCTCCACTTCGTCTACCTCCTCCACTTTGTCCACTTCGTCTACTTCCTCTACTTCGTCAACTTCCTCCACTTCGTCCAGTTCTTCCACTTCGTCCACTTCGTTCACTTCGTCCACTTCTTCCTCTTCGCCCACTTCGTCAACTTCGTCTACTTCGTACATTTCCTCCACTTTGTCCACTTCTTCCACTTCCTCCACTTCCTCCACTTCCTCCACTTCATCCATTTGTCCACTTCCTCCATTTCGTCCACTTCATCCACTTCATCCACTTCGTCCACTTCGTCAAGTTCGTCCACTTCATCCACTTCATCAACTTCGTCATATTCGTCCATTTCGTCCACTTCGTCAAGTTCGTCCACTTCCTCCACTTCGTCAACTTTCTCCCCTTCGTCAACTTCGTCTACTTCGTCCCCTTCGTCCACTTCGTCTACCTTGTCCCCTTCGTCCACTTCGTTCACTTCGTCCTCTTCGTCCATTTCGTCAACATGTTCCACTTTGTCCACTACGTCCACTTCCTCCACTTCGTCAACGTCGTCAACTTCGTCACCTTCATCCACTTCGCCTTTTTCGTGCACTTCGTCCGCTTCGTCCACTTCCTCCACTTTGTCCACTTCTTCCACTTCCTCCACTTCGTCCAGTTCTTCCACTTCCTCCACTTCGTCCATTCCTTCCACTTCCTCCATTTCGTCCAATTCCTCCACCTCTCCATGTCATCCACTTCGCCCACTTCGTCCACTTCATCCTCTTCGTCGACTTCGTCCTCTTCGTCCTCTTCCTCCACTTCCTCCACTTCTTCCACTACGTCAACTTCGTCCACTTCGTCCATTTCGTCCAATTCCTCCACTTCCTCAAGATCGTCCATTTCGTCCACTTCCTCCACTTCATTCACTTCCCCCACTTCGTCCATTTCGTCAACTTCGTCCACTTCGTCCATTGCGTCCACTTTGTCAAGTTCGTCCACTTGCTCCAATTAGTCCACTTCCTCCACTTCGTTCACTTCCTCCATTTCCTCCACTTCCTCCACTTCCTCCACTTCTTTCACTTCCTCCACTTCCTCCACTTCCTCGACTTCGTCCACTTCGTCAATTTCGTCCACTTCGTCACCTTCGTCCACTTCCTCCAATTCGTCCAGTTCTTCCACTTCCTCCATTTTGTCCATATTCTCCACTTCGTCCACTTCGTCAACTTCGTCCACTTCGTCCATTTCGTCCACTTCATCAACTTCTTCCACTTCCTCCACTTCCTCCACTTCGTCAAGTTCGTCCACTTCCTCCACTTCCCCCACTTTCTCCACTTCCTCCACTTTGTCCACTTCCTGCATTTCCTCCACTTCTTCCACTTCCTCCACTTCTTCCACTTCCTCCACTTCGGGCACTTCGTCTACTTCCTCCACGTCGTCAACATCGTCCACTTCCTCCGCTTCGTCCACTTGGTCCACTTCGTCCTCTTCGTCCACTTCGTCAACTTCGTCGAGTTCGTCCACTTCTTCCGCTTCCTCCACTTCATCCACTTCGTCCACCTCGTCAAGTTCATCCACTTCCTCCACTTCCTACACTTCCTCCATTTTGTCCACTTGGTCCACTTGGTTCACTTCTTCCACTTTGTTCACTTCGTCCACTTCCTCCACTTCGTCCATTTCCTCCACTTCGTCTCCTTCGTCCACTTCGTCTCCTTCCTCCGCTTCGTAAAGTTCATCCAGTTCCTCCACTTCCTCCACTTCGTCCATTTCCTCCACTTCGTCTAATTCTTCCACTTCCCCAACATCGTCCATTTCCTCCACTTTGTGCACTAACTCCATTTCGTCCACTTACTCCACTTCCTCCACTTCGTCAACTTCCTCCACTTCGTCCACTTCGTCAACTTCGTCCACTTCCTCCACTTCGTCTACCTCCTCCACTTTGTCCACTTCGTCTACTTCCTCTACTTCGTCAACTTCCTCCACTTCGTCTAGTTCTTCCACTTCGTCCACTTCGTTCACTTCGTCCACTTCGTTCACTTCGTCCACTTCGTCCACTTCTTCCTCTTCGCCCACTTCGTCAACTTCGTCTACTTCGTACATTTCCTCCACTTTGTCCACTTCTTCCACTTCCTCCACTTCCTCCACTTCCTCCACTTCATCCATTTGTCCACTTCCTCCATTTCGTCCACTTCATCCACTTCATCCACTTCGTCCACTTCGTCAAGTTCGTCCACTTCATCCACTTCATCAACTTCGTCATATTCGTCCATTTCGTCCACTTCGTCAAGTTCGTCCACTTCCTCCACTTCGTCAACTTTCTCCCCTTCGTCAACTTCGTCTACTTCGTCCCCTTCGTCCACTTCGTCTACCTTGTCCCCTTCGTCCACTTCGTTCACTTCGTCCTCTTCGTCCATTTCGTCAACATGTTCCACTTTGTCCACTACATCCACTTCCTCCACTTCGTCCACGTCGTCAACTTCGTCACCTTCATCCACTTCGCCTTTTTCGTTCACTTCGTCCGCTTCGTCCACTTCCTCCACTTTGTCCACTTCTTCCACTTCCTCCACTTCGTCCAGTTCTTCCACTTCCTCCACTTCGTCCATTCCTTCCACTTCCTCCATTTCGTCCAATTCCTCCACCTCTCCATGTCATCCACTTCGCCCACTTCGTCCACTTCATCCTCTTCGTCGACTTCGTCCTCTTCGTCCTCTTCCTCCACTTCCTCCACTTCTTCCACTACGTCAACTTCGTCCACTTCGTCCATTTCGTCCAATTCCTCCACTTCCTCAAGATCGTCCATTTCGTCCACTTCCTCCACTTCATTCACTTCCCCCACTTCGTCCATTTCGTCAACTTCGTCCACTTCGTCCATTGCGTCCACTTTGTCAAGTTCGTCCACTTGCTCCAATTAGTCCACTTCCTCCACTTCGTTCACTTCCTCCATTTCCTCCACTTCCTCCACTTCCTCCACTTCTTTCACTTCCTCCACTTCCTCCACTTCCTCGACTTCGTCCACTTCGTCAATTTCGTCCACTTCGTCACCTTCGTCCACTTCCTCCAATTCGTCCAGTTCTTCCACTTCCTCCATTTTGTCCATATTCTCCACTTCGTCCACTTCGTCAACTTCGTCCACTTCGTCCATTTCGTCCACTTCCTCCACTTCTTCCACTTCCTCCACTTCCTCCACTTCGTCAAGTTCGTCCACTTCCTCCACTTCCCCCACTTTCTCCACTTCCTCCATTTCGTCCACTTCCTGCATTTCCTCCACTTCTTCCACTTCCTCCACTTCTTCCACTTCCTCCACTTCGGGCACTTCGTCTACTTCCTCCACGTCGTCAACATCGTCCACTTCCTCCGCTTCGTCCACTTGGTCCACTTCGTCCTCTTCGTCCACTTCGTCAACTTCGTCGAGTTCGTCCACTTCTTCCGCTTCCTCCACTTCATCCACTTCGTCCACCTCGTCAAGTTCATCCACTTCCTCCACTTCCTACACTTCCTCCATTTTGTCCACTTGGTCCACTTGGTCCACTTGGTTCACTTCTTCCACTTTGTTCACTTCGTCCACTTCCTCCACTTCGTCCATTTCCTCCACTTCGTCTCCTTCGTCCACTTCGTCTCCTTCCTCCGCTTCGTAAAGTTCATCCAGTTCCTCCACTTCCTCCACTTCGTCCATTTCCTCCACTTCGTCTAATTCTTCCACTTCCCCAACATCGTCCATTTCCTCCACTTTGTGCACTAACTCCATTTCGTCCACTTACTCCACTTCCTCCACTTCGTCAACTTCCTCCACTTCGTCCACTTCGTCAACTTCGTCCACTTCGTCCACTTCCTCCACATCGTCAACTTCGTCCACTTCGTCCACTTCCTCCACTTCGTCAACTTCCTCCACTTCGTCCAGTTCTTCCACTTCGTCCACTTCGTTCACTTCGTCCACTTCGTTCACTTCGTCCACTTCGTCCACTTCTTCCTCTTCGCCCACTTCGTCAACTTCGTCTACTTCGTACATTTCCTCCACTTTGTCCACTTCTTCCACTTCCTCCACTTCCTCCACTTCCTCCACTTCATCCATTTGTCCACTTCCTCCATTTCGTCCACTTCATCCACTTCATCCACTTCGTCCACTTCGTCAAGTTCGTCCACTTCATCCACTTCATCAACTTCGTCATATTCGTCCATTTCGTCCACTTCGTCAAGTTCGTCCACTTCCTCCACTTCGTCAACTTTCTCCCCTTCGTCAACTTCGTCTACTTCGTCCCCTTCGTCCACTTCGTCTACCTTGTCCCCTTCGTCCACTTCGTTCACTTCGTCCTCTTCGTCCATTTCGTCAACATGTTCCACTTTGTCCACTACGTCCACTTCCTCCACTTCGTCCACGTCGTCAACTTCGTCACCTTCATCCACTTCGCCTTTTTCGTTCACTTCGTCCGCTTCGTCCACTTCCTCCACTTTGTCCACTTCTTCCACTTCCTCCACTTCGTCCAGTTCTTCCACTTCCTCCACTTCGTCCATTCCTTCCACTTCCTCCATTTCGTCCAATTCCTCCACCTCTCCATGTCATCCACTTCGCCCACTTCGTCCACTTCATCCTCTTCGTCGACTTCGTCCTCTTCGTCCTCTTCCTCCACTTCCTCCACTTCTTCCACTACGTCAACTTCGTCCACTTCGTCCATTTCGTCCAATTCCTCCACTTCCTCAAGATCGTCCATTTCGTCCACTTCCTCCACTTCATTCACTTCCCCCACTTCGTCCATTTCGTCAACTTCGTCCACTTCGTCCATTGCGTCCACTTTGTCAAGTTCGTCCACTTGCTCCAATTAGTCCACTTCCTCCACTTCGTTCACTTCCTCCATTTCCTCCACTTCCTCCACTTCCTCCACTTCTTTCACTTCCTCCACTTCCTCCACTTCCTCGACTTCGTCCACTTCGTCAATTTCGTCCACTTCGTCACCTTCGTCCACTTCCTCCAATTCGTCCAGTTCTTCCACTTCCTCCATTTTGTCCATATTCTCCACTTCGTCCACTTCGTCAACTTCGTCCACTTCGTCCACTTCATCAACTTCTTCCACTTCCTCCACTTCCTCCACTTCGTCAAGTTCGTCCACTTCCTCCACTTCCCCCACTTTCTCCACTTCCTCCATTTCGTCCACTTCCTGCATTTCCTCCACTTCTTCCACTTCCTCCACTTCTTCCACTTCCTCCACTTCGGGCACTTCGTCTACTTCCTCCACGTCGTCAACATCGTCCACTTCCTCCGCTTCGTCCACTTGGTCCACTTCGTCCTCTTCGTCCACTTCGTCAACTTCGTCGAGTTCGTCCACTTCTTCCGCTTCCTCCACTTCATCCACTTCGTCCACCTCGTCAAGTTCATCCACTTCCTCCACTTCCTACACTTCCTCCATTTTGTCCACTTGGTCCACTTGGTCCACTTGGTTCACTTCTTCCACTTTGTTCACTTCGTCCACTTCCTCCACTTCGTCCATTTCCTCCACTTCGTCTCCTTCGTCCACTTCGTCTCCTTCCTCCGCTTCGTAAAGTTCATCCAGTTCCTCCACTTCCTCCACTTCGTCCATTTCCTCCACTTCGTCTAATTCTTCCACTTCCCCAACATCGTCCATTTCCTCCACTTTGTGCACTAACTCCATTTCGTCCACTTACTCCACTTCCTCCACTTCGTCAACTTCCTCCACTTCGTCCACTTCGTCAACTTCGTCCACTTCCTCCACTTCGTCTACCTCCTCCACTTTGTCCACTTCGTCTACTTCCTCTACTTCGTCAACTTCCTCCACTTCGTCCAGTTCTTCCACTTCGTCCACTTCGTTCACTTCGTCCACTTCGTTCACTTCGTCCACTTCGTCCACTTCTTCCTCTTCGCCCACTTCGTCAACTTCGTCTACTTCGTACATTTCCTCCACTTTGTCCACTTCTTCCACTTCCTCCACTTCCTCCACTTCCTCCACTTCATCCATTTGTCCACTTCCTCCATTTCGTCCACTTCATCCACTTCATCCACTTCGTCCACTTCGTCAAGTTCTTCCACTTCATCCACTTCATCAACTTCGTCATATTCGTCCATTTCGTCCACTTCGTCAAGTTCGTCCACTTCCTCCACTTCGTCAACTTTCTCCCCTTCGTCAACTTCGTCTACTTCGTCCCCTTCGTCCACTTCGTCTACCTTGTCCCCTTCGTCCACTTCGTTCACTTCGTCCTCTTCGTCCATTTCGTCAACATGTTCCACTTTGTCCACTACGTCCACTTCCTCCACTTCGTCCACGTCGTCAACTTCGTCACCTTCATCCACTTCGCCTTTTTCGTTCACTTCGTCCGCTTCGTCCACTTTGTCCACTTCTTCCACTTCCTCCACTTCGTCCAGTTCTTCCACTTCCTCCACTTCGTCCATTCCTTCCACTTCCTCCATTTCGTCCAATTCCTCCACCTCTCCATGTCATCCACTTCGCCCACTTCGTCCACTTCATCCTCTTCGTCGACTTCGTCCTCTTCGTCCTCTTCCTCCACTTCCTCCACTTCTTCCACTACGTCAACTTCGTCCACTTCGTCCATTTCGTCCAATTCCTCCACTTCCTCAAGATCGTCCATTTCGTCCACTTCCTCCACTTCATTCACTTCCCCCACTTCGTCCATTTCGTCAACTTCGTCCACTTCGTCCATTGCGTCCACTTTGTCAAGTTCGTCCACTTGCTCCAATTAGTCCACTTCCTCCACTTCGTTCACTTCCTCCATTTCCTCCACTTCCTCCACTTCCTCCACTTCTTTCACTTCCTCCACTTCCTCCACTTCCTCGACTTCGTCCACTTCGTCAATTTCGTCCACTTCGTCACCTTCGTCCACTTCCTCCAATTCGTCCAGTTCTTCCACTTCCTCCATTTTGTCCATATTCTCCACTTCGTCCACTTCGTCAACTTCGTCCACTTCGTCCACTTCATCAACTTCTTCCACTTCCTCCACTTCCTCCACTTCGTCAAGTTCGTCCACTTCCTCCACTTCCCCCACTTTCTCCACTTCCTCCATTTCCTCCACTTCCTGCATTTCCTCCACTTCTTCCACTTCCTCCACTTCTTCCACTTCCTCCACTTCGGGCACTTCGTCCACTTCCTCCACTTTGTCAACTTCCTCCACTTCGTCAACTTCGCCCACTTCGTCAACTTCGTCCACTTCGTTAACTTCGTCTACTTCGTCCGCTTCGCCAACTTCGTCTACTTCCTCCACTTCCTCAACATCGTCCATTTCCTCCACTTCCTCTACTTCATTCACTTCCTCCACTTCGTCCACTTCGTCAACTTCGTCCACTTCCTCCACTTCGTCCACCTCCTCCACTTTGTCCACTTCGTCTACTTCGTCAACTTCCTCTACTTCGTCAACTTCCTCCACTTCGTCCACTTCTTCATCTTCGTCCACTTCCTCCACTTCGTCCTCTTCGTCCACTTCCTCCACTTCTTCCTCTTCGCCCACTTCGTCAACTCCGTGTACCTCGTA
Organism: Vigna nakashimae; assembly: GCA_034642375.1. Lineage (NCBI taxonomy): Eukaryota > Viridiplantae > Streptophyta > Magnoliopsida > Fabales > Fabaceae > Vigna > Vigna nakashimae. The sequence continues at coordinate 35,788,860 of CM067765.1, forward strand.
CACTTCCTCCACTTCGTCCACTTCCTCCACTTCCTCCATTTCGTCCAATTCCTCAACTTCCTCAACATTTTCTATTTCCTCCACTTCGACCCCTTCCTCCACTTCCTCCACTTCATCCACTTCCTCCATTTCGTCCACTTCATCCACTTCGTCCACTTTGTCAAGTTCGTCCACTTCATCCACTTCATCAACTTCGTCCAATTCGTCCATTTCGTCCACCTCGTCAAGTTCGTCCACTTCCTCCACTTCGTCAACTTTCTCCACTTCGTCAACTTCGTCTACTTCGTCCCCTTCGTCCACTTCGTCTACCTCGTCCCCTTCGTCCACTTCGTTCACTTCGTCCTCTTCGTCCATTTCGTCAACATGTTCCACTTTGTCCACTACGTCCACTTCCTCCACTTCGTCCACGTTGTCAACTTCGTCACCTTCATCCACTTCCTCTTTTTCGTTCACTTTGTCCGCTTCGTCCCCTTCCTCCACTTTGTCCACTTCTTCCACTTCCTCCACTTCGTCCAGTTCTTCCACTTCCTCCACTTCGTCCATTCCTTCCACTTCCTCGATTTCGTCCAGTTCCTCCACCTCTCCATGTCATCCACTTCGCCCACTTCGTCCACTTCATCCTCTTCGTCGACTTCGTCCTCTTCGTCCTCTTCCACCACTTCCTCCACTTCATCCACTTCTTCCACTACGTCAACTTCGTCCACTTCGTCCATTTCGTCATATTCCTCCACTTCCTCAACATGGTCCATTTCGTCCACTTCCTCCACTTCATTCACTTCCCCTACTTCGTCCATTTCGTCAACTTCGTCCCCTTCGTCCAGTTCCTCCACCTCTCCATGTCATCCACTTCGCCCACTTCGTCCACTTCATCCTCTTCGTCGACTTCGTCCTCTTCGTCCTCTTCCACCACTTCCTCCACTTCATCCACTTCTTCCACTACGTCAACTTCGTCCACTTCGTCCATTTCGTCATATTCCTCCACTTCCTGAACATGGTCCATTTCGTCCACTTCCTCCACTTCATTCACTTCCCCTACTTCCTCCACTTCGTCAACTTTCTCCACTTCGTCAACTTCGTCTACTTCGTCCCCTTCGTCCACTTCGTCTACCTCGTCCCCTTCGTCCACTTCGTTCACTTCGTCCTCTTCGTCCATTTTGTCAACATGTTCCACTTTGTCCACTACGTCCACTTCCTCCACTTCGTCCACGTTGTCAACTTCGTCACCTTCATCCACTTCCTCTTTTTCGTTCACTTTGTCCGCTTCGTCCCCTTCCTCCACTTTGTCCACTTCTTCCACTTCCTCCACTTCGTCCAGTTCTTCCACTTCCTCCACTTCGTCCATTCCTTCCACTTCCTCGATTTCGTCCAGTTCCTCCACCTCTCCATGTCATCCACTTCGCCCACTTCGTCCACTTCATCCTCTTCGTCGACTTCGTCCTCTTCCTCCACTTCATCCACTTCTTCCCCTACGTCAACTTCGTCCACTTCGTCCATTTCGTCCAATTCCTCCACTTCCTCAACATCGTCCACTTCCTCCACTTCATTCACTTCCCCCACTTCGTCCATTTCGTCAACTTCGTCCACTTCGTCCATTGCGTCCACTTCGTCAAGTTCGTCCACTTGCTCCAATTAGTCCAATTCCTCCACGTCGTTCACTTCCTCCATTTCCTCCACTTCCTCCATTTCCTCCACTTCGTCCACTTCCTCCACTTCGTCCACTTCTTCGACTTCGTCCACTTCGTCAATTTTGTCCACTTCGTCACCTTCGTCCACTTCCTCCAATTCGTCCAGTTCTTCCACTTCCTCCACTTTGTCCATATTCTCTACTTCGTCCACTTCGTCAATTTCGTCCACTTCGTCCATTTCGTCCACTTCATCAACTTCTTCCACTTCCTCCACTTCCTCCACTTCGTCAAGTTCGTCCACTTCCTCCACTTCCCCCACTTTCTCCACTTCCTCCATTTCGTCCACTTCCTGCATTTCCTCCACTTCTTCCACTTCCTGCACTTCTTCCACTTCCTCCACTTCGGGCACTTCGTCTACTTCCTCCACGTCGTCAACATCGTCCACTTCCTCCGCTTCGTCCACTTGGTCCACTTCGTCCTCTTCGTCCACTTCGTCAACTTCGTCGAGTTCGTTCACTTCTTCCGCTCCCTCCACTTCATCCACCTCGTCAAGTTCATCCACTTCCTCCACTTCCTACACTTCCTCCATTTTGTCCACTTCGTCCACTTGGTCCACTTCGTACACTTCTTCCACTTTGTTCACTTCGTCCACTTCCTCCACTTCGTCCATTTCCTCCACTTCGTCTCCTTCGTCCACTTCGTCTCCTTCCTCCGCTTCGTCAAGTTCATCCAGTTCCTCCACTTCCTCCACTTCCTCCACTTCGTCCACTTCGTCAACTTCGTCCACTTCCTCCACTTGGTCTACCTCCTCCACTTTGTCCACTTCGTCTACTTCGTCAACTTCCTCTACTTCGTCAACTTCCTCCACTTCGTCCACTTCGTTCACTTCGTCCATTTCGTTCACTTCGTCCACTTCGTTCACTTCGTCCACTTCGTCCACTTCTTCCTCTTCGCCCACTTCGTCAACTTCGTCGACTTCGTACATTTCCTCCACTTCGTCCACTTCTTCCACTTCCTCCACTTCCTCCACTTCCTCCACTTCATCCACTTTGTCCACTTCGTCCATTTCGTCCACTTCATCCACTTCGTCCACTTCGTCAAGTTCGTCCACTTCGTCCACTTCATCCACTTCGTTAATTTTCTCCACTTCGTCAACTTCGTCTACTTCGTCCCCTTCGTCCACTTCGTCTACCTCGTCCCCTTCGTCCACTTCGTTCACTTCGTCCTCTTCGTCCATTTCGTCAACATGTTCCACTTTGTTCACTTCCTCCACTTCGTCCACGTCGTCAACTTTGTCACCTTCCTCCACTTCGTTTTTTTTCGTTCACTTCGTCCGCTTCGTCCACTTCCTCCACTTTGTCCACTTCTTCCTATTCCTCCACTTCGTCCAGTTCTTCCACTTCCTCCACTTCGTCCATTCCTTCCACTTCCTCGATTTCGTCCTGTTCCTCCACCTCTCCATGTCATCCACTTCGCCCACTTCGTCCACTTCATCCTCTTCGTCCTCTTCGTCCTCTTCCTCCACTTCCTCCACTTCATCCACTTCTTCCACTACGTCAACTTCGTCCACTTCGTCCATTTCGTCCAATTCCTCCACTTCCTCAACATCGTCCACTTCCTCCACTTCATTCACTTCCCCCACTCCGTCCATTTCGTCAACTTCGTCCACTTCGTCCATTGCGTCCACTTCGTCAAGTTCGTCCACTTGCTCCAATTAGTCCAATTCCTCCACGTCGTTCACTTCCTCCATTTCCTCCACTTCCTCCATTTCCTCGACTTCCTCCACTTCGTCAAGTTCGTCCACATCCGCCACTTCCCCCACTTTCTCCACTTCCTCCATTTCGTCCACTTCCTGCATTTCCTCCACTTCTTCCAGTTCGTCCACTTCCTCCACTTCGGGCACTTCGTCTACCTCCTCCACGTCGTCAACATCGTCCACTTCCTCCGCTTCGTCCACTTCGTCCACTTCGTCCTCTTCGTCCACTTCGTCCACTTCGTCGAGTTCCTCCACTTCTTCCGCTCCCTCCACTTCGTCCACCTCCTCGACTTCGTCCACTTCGTCAATTTCGTCCACTTCGTCACCTTCGTCCACTTCCTCCAATTCGTCCAGTTCTTCCACTTCCTCCATTTTGTCCATATTCTCCACTTCGTCCACTTCGTCAACTTCGTCCACTTCGTCCATTTCGTCCACTTCATCAACTTCTTCCACTTCCTCCACTTCCTCCACTTCGTCAAGTTCGTCCACTTCCTCCACTTCCCCCACTTTCTCCACTTCCTCCATTTCGTCCACTTCCTGCATTTCCTCCACTTCTTCCACTTCCTCCACTTCTTCCACTTCCTCCATTTCGGGCACTTCGTCTACTTCCTCCACGTCGTCAACATCGTCCACTTCCTCCGCTTCGTCCACTTGGTCCACTTCGTCCTCTTCGTCCCCTTTGTCAACTTCGTCGAGTTCGTCCACTTCTTCCGCTTCCTCCACTTCATCCACTTCGTCCACCTCGTCAAGTTCATCCACTTCCTCCACTTCCTACACTTCCTCCATTTTGTCCACTTCGTCCACTTGGTCCACTTCGTTCACTTCTTCCACTTTGTTCACTTCGTCCACTTCCTCCACTTCGTCCACTTCGTCCATTTCCTCCACTTCGTCTCCTTCGTCCACTTCGTCTCCTTCCTCCGCTTCGTCAAGTTCATCCAGTTCCTCCACTTCCTCCACTTCGTCCTCTTCGTCCACTTCCTCCACTTCGTCCAATTCTTCCACTTCCCCAACATCGTCCATTTCCTCCACTTCGTCCACTTCATCCACTTTGTCCACTTCCTCCATTTCGTCCACTTCCTCCACTTTGTCAACTTCCTCCACTTCGTCAACTTCGCCCACTTCGTCAACTTCGTCCACTTCGTTAACTTCGTCTACTTCGTCCGCTTCGCCAACTTCGTCTAGTTCCTCCACTTCCTCCACTTCCTCCACTTCCTCCATTTCGTCCAATTCCTCCACTTCCTCAACATCGTCCATTTCCTCCACTTCCTCTTCTACTTCATTCACTTCCACCACTTCGTCCACTTCGTCAACTTCGTCCACTTCCTCCACTTCGTCTACCTCCTCCACTTTGTCCACTTCGTCTACTTCGTCAACTTCCTCTACTTCGTCAACTTCCTCCACTTCGTCCACTTCGTTCACTTCGTCCACTTCGTTCACTTCGTCCACTTCGTTCACTTCGTCCACTTCGTCCACTTCTTCCTCTTCGTCCACTTCTTCCTCTTCGTCCACTTTGTCCATTTCCACCTTTTCGTCCACTTCTTCCACTTCGCCATCTTCGTCCACTTCGTCCACTTCGCGATCTTTGCCCACTTCGTCCACATCCTCCACTTCCTCTACTTCTTCCATTTCGTCAACTTCCTCCACTTCGTCAACTTCGGCCACTTCGTCAACTTCGTCTACTTCGTCCACTTCCTCTACTACCTCAACATCGTCCATTTCCTCCATTTCCTCCACTTCATTTACTTCCTCCACGTCGTCAACTTCGTCCAATTCGTCGATTTCGTCGATTTCGTCCACTTCGTCAAGTTCGTCCACTTACTCCACCTCCTCCACTTTGTCCAGTTCGTCCACTTTGTCAATTTCCTCTACTTCGTCAACTTCCTGCACTTCGTCCACTTCTTTCACTTCCTCCACTTCGTTCACTTCCTCCATTTCGTCCACTTCGTCCACTTCGTCAACTTCGTCCACTTCTTCCTCTTCGTCCACTTCGTCCACCTCGTCCACTTCCATCACTTCATCCACTTCGTCAAGGTCGTCTACTTCATCTACTTCCCCTACTTCCTCCAGTTCCTCCAGTTCCTCCAGTTCCTCCACTTCCTTCACTTCGTCCACTTCCTCCACTTTGTCCACTTCCTCTACTTCCTCCACTTGGTCCACTTGGTCCACTTGGTCCACTTCCTCCACTTCCTCCACTTCCTCCACTTCGTCAACTTCCTCGACTTCGTCTACTTCGTCAATTTCGTCCACTTCGTCTCCTTCGTCCACTTCCTCCACTTCGTCCCGTTCATCCACTTCCTCCACTTTGTCCACATTCTCCACTTCGTTCACTTCGTCAGCTTCATCTATTTCGTCCACTTCATCAAGTTCGTCCACTTCCTCTACTTCCTACACTTCGTCAAGTTCGTCGACTTCCTCTACTTCGTCCACTTCCTCCAGATCCTCCATTTCGTCCAATTCCTCCAGATCCTCCATTTCGTCCAATTCCTCCACCTCCTCAACATCGTCCATTTCCTCCACTTCGTCCACTTCCTTCACTTCCTCCACTTCCTCCACTTCCTCCACTTCCTCCACTTTGTCCACTTTGTCCACTTCTTCCACTTCGTCCACTTCCTCCACTTCTTCCACTTCGTCCACTTCGTCCACTTCCTCCACTTCCTCCACTTCCTCTACTTCGTCCACTTCGTCAGTTTCGTCCACTTTGTCTCCTTCGTCCACTTCCTCCACTTCGTCCAATTCATCCATTTCCTCCACTTTGTTCACATTCTCCACTTCGTCCACTTCGTCCACTTCGTCAACTTCGTCAGCTTCATCTATTTCATCCTCTTCATCATGTTCGTCCTCTTCCACTACTTCCTACACTTCGTCAAGTTCGTTGACTTCCTCCACTTCGTCCACTTCCTCCATTTCGTCCAATTCCTCCACTTCCTCAACATCGTCCATTTCCTCCACTTCCTCTACTTCATTCACTTCCTCCACTTCGTCCACTTCGTCAACTTCGTCCACTTCCTCCACTTCGTCCACCTCCTCCACTTTGTCCACTTCGTCTACTTCGTCAACTTCCTCTACTTCGTCAACTTCCTCCACTTCGTCCACTTCTTCATCTTCGTCCACTTCCTCCACTTCGTCCTCTTCGTCCACTTCCTCCACTTCTTCCTCTTCGCCCACTTCGTCAACTTCGTGTACCTCGTACACTTCCTCCACTTCGTCCACTTCCTCCACTTCCTCCATTTCGTCCAATTCCTCCACTTCCTCAACATTTTCTATTTCCTCCACTTCGACCCCTTCCTCCACTTCCTCCACTTCATCCACTTCCTCCATTTTGTCCACTTCATCCACTTCGTCCACTTTGTCAAGTTCGTCCACTTCATCCACTTCATCAACTTCGTCCAATTCGTCCATTTCGTCCACCTCGTCAAGTTCGTCCACTTCCTCCACTTCGTCAACTTTCTCCACTTCGTCAACTTCGTCTACTTCGTCCCCTTCGTCCACTTCGTCTACCTCGTCCCCTTCGTCCACTTCGTTCACTTCGTCCTCTTCGTCCATTTCGTCAACATGTTCCACTTTGTCCACTACGTCCACTTCCTCCACTTCGTCCACGTTGTCAACTTCGTCACCTTCATCCACTTCCTCTTTTTCGTTCACTTTGTCCGCTTCGTCCCCTTCCTCCACTTTGTCCACTTCTTCCACTTCCTCCACTTCGTCCAGTTCTTCCACTTCCTCCACTTCGTCCATTCCTTCCACTTCCTCGATTTCGTCCAGTTCCTCCACCTCTCCATGTCATCCACTTCGCCCACTTCGTCCACTTCATCCTCTTCGTCGACTTCGTCCTCTTCGTCCTCTTCCACCACTTCCTCCACTTCATCCACTTCTTCCACTACGTCAACTTCGTCCACTTCGTCCATTTCGTCATATTCCTCCACTTCCTCAACATGGTCCATTTCGTCCACTTCCTCCACTTCATTCACTTCCCCTACTTCGTCCATTTCGTCAACTTCGTCCCCTTCGTCCAGTTCCTCCACCTCTCCATGTCATCCACTTCGCCCACTTCGTCCACTTCATCCTCTTCGTCGACTTCGTCCTCTTCGTCCTCTTCCACCACTTCCTCCACTTCATCCACTTCTTCCACTACGTCAACTTCGTCCACTTCGTCCATTTCGTCATATTCCTCCACTTCCTCAACATGGTCCATTTCGTCCACTTCCTCCACTTCATTCACTTCCCCTACTTCCTCCACTTCGTCAACTTTCTCCACTTCGTCAACTTCGTCTACTTCGTCCCCTTCGTCCACTTCGTCTACCTCGTCCCCTTCGTCCACTTCGTTCACTTCGTCCTCTTCGTCCATTTCGTCAACATGTTCCACTTTGTCCACTACGTCCACTTCCTCCACTTCGTCCACGTTGTCAACTTCGTCACCTTCATCCACTTCCTCTTTTTCGTTCACTTTGTCCGCTTCGTCCCCTTCCTGCACTTTGTCCACTTCTTCCACTTCCTCCACTTCGTCCAGTTCTTCCACTTCCTCCACTTCGTCCATTCCTTCCACTTCCTCGATTTCGTCCAGTTCCTCCACCTCTCCATGTCATCCACTTCGCCCACTTCGTCCACTTCATCCTCTTCGTCGACTTCGTCCTCTTCGTCCTCTTCCTCCACTTCATCCACTTCTTCCCCTACGTCAACTTCGTCCACTTCGTCCATTTCGTCCAATTCCTCCACTTCCTCAACATCGTCCACTTCCTCCACTTCATTCACTTCCCCCACTTCGTCCATTTCGTCAACTTCGTCCACTTCGTCCATTGCGTCCACTTCGTCAAGTTCGTCCACTTGCTCCAATTAGTCCAATTCCTCCACGTCGTTCACTTCCTCCATTTCCTCCACTTCCTCCATTTCCTCCACTTCGTCCACTTCCTCCACTTCGTCCACTTCTTCGACTTCGTCCACTTCGTCAATTTCGTCCACTTCGTCACCTTCATCCACTTCCTCCAATTCGTCCAGTTCTTCCACTTCCTCCACTTTGTCCATATTCTCCACTTCGTCCACTTCGTCAATTTCGTCCACTTCGTCCATTTCGTCCACTTCATCAACTTCTTCCACTTCCTCCACTTCCTCCACTTCGTCAAGTTCGTCCACTTCCTCCACTTCCCCCACTTTCTCCACTTCCTCCATTTCGTCCACTTCCTGCATTTCCTCCACTTCTTCCACTTCCTGCACTTCTTCCACTTCCTCCACTTCGGGCACTTCGTCTACTTCCTCCACGTCGTCAACATCGTCCACTTCCTCCGCTTCGTCCACTTGGTCCACTTCGTCCTCTTCGTCCACTTCGTCAACTTCGTCGAGTTCGTCCACTTCTTCCGCTCCCTCCACTTCATCCACTTCGTCCACCTCGTCAAGTTCATCCACTTCCTCCACTTCCTACACTTCCTCCATTTTGTCCACTTCGTCCACTTGGTCCACTTCGTACACTTCTTCCACTTTGTTCACTTCGTCCACTTCCTCCACTTCGTCCATTTCCTCCACTTCGTCTCCTTCGTCCACTTCGTCTCCTTCCTCCGCTTCGTCAAGTTCATCCAGTTCCTCCACTTCCTCCACTTCCTCCACTTCCTCCACTTCGTCAACTTCGTCCACTTCCTCCACTTGGTCTACCTCTTCCACTTTGTCCACTTCGTCTACTTCGTCAACTTCCTCTACTTCGTCAACTTCCTCCACTTCGTCCACTTCGTTCACTTCGTCCACTTCGTTCACTTCGTCCACTTCGTTCACTTCGTCCACTTCGTCCACTTCGTCCACTTCTTCCTCTTCGCCCACTTCGTCAACTTCGTCGACTTCGTACATTTCCACCACTTCGTCCACTTCTTCCACTTCCTCCACTTCCTCCACTTCCTCCACTTCATCCACTTTGTCCACTTCGTCCATTTCGTCCACTTCATCCACTTCGTCCACTTCGTCAAGTTCGTCCACTTCGTCCACTTCATCCACTTCGTTAATTTTCTCCACTTCGTCAACTTCGTCTACTTCGTCCCCTTCGTCCACTTCGTCTACCTCGTCCCCTTCGTCCCCTTCGTTCACTTCGTCCTCTTCGTCCATTTCGTTAACATGTTCCACTTTGTCCACTTCCTCCACTTCGTCCACGTCGTCAACTTTGTCACCTTCCTCCACTTCGTTTTTTTTCGTTCACTTCGTCCGCTTCGTCCACTTCCTCCACTTTGTCCACTTCTTCCTCTTCCTCCACTTCGTCCAGTTCTTCCACTTCCTCCACTTCGTCCATTCCTTCCACTTCCTCGATTTCGTCCAGATCCTCCACCTCTCCATGTCATCCACTTCGCCCACTTCGTCCACTTCATCCTCTTCGTCCTCTTCCTCCACTTCCTCCACTTCATCCACTTCTTCCACTACGTCAACTTCGTCCACTTCGTCCATTTCGTCCAATTCCTCCACTTCCTCAACATTGTCCACTTCCTCCACTTCATTCACTTCCCCCACTCCGTCCATTTCGTCAACTTCGTCCACTTCGTCCATTGCGTCCACTTCGTCAAGTTCGTCCACTTGCTCCAATTAGTCCAATTCCTCCACGTCGTTCACTTCCTCCATTTCCTCCACTTCCTCCATTTCCTCGACTTCCTCCACTTCGTCAAGTTCGTCCACATCCGCCACTTCCCCCACTTTCTCCACTTCCTCCATTTCGTCCACTTCCTGCATTTCCTCCACTTCTTCCAGTTCATCCACTTCCTCCACTTCGGGCACTTCGTCTACCTCCTCCACGTCGTCAACATCGTCCACTTCCTCCGCTTCGTCCACTTCGTCCACTTCGTCCTCTTCGTCCACTTCGTCCACTTCGTCGAGTTCGTCCACTTCTTCCGCTCCCTCCACTTCGTCCACCTCGTCAAAGTTCATCCACTTCCTCCACTTCCTACACTTCCTCCATTTTGTCCACTTCGTCCACTTGGTCCACTTCGTACACTTCTTCCACTTTGTTCACTTCGTTCACTTCCTCCACTTCGTCCATTTCCTCCACTTCGTCTCCTTCGTCCACTTCGTTTCCTTCCTCCGCTTCGTCAAGTTCATCCAGTTCCTCCACTTCCTCCACTTCGTCCTCTTCGTCCACTTCCTCCACTTCGTCCAATTCATCCACTTCCGCAACATCGTCCATTTCCTCCACTTCGTCCACTTCCTCCACTTCATCCACTTTGTCCACTTCCTCCATTTCGTCCACTTCCTCCACTTTGTCAACTTCCTCCACTTCGTCAACTTCGCCCACTTCGTCAACTTCGTCCACTTCGTTAACTTCGTCTACTTCGTCCGCTTCGCCAACTTCGTCTACTTCGTCCACTTCCTCCACTTCCTCCACTTCCTCCATTTCGTCCAATTCCTCCACTTCCTCAACATCGTCCATTTCCTCCACTTCCCCTTCTACTTCATTCACTTCCTCCACTTCGTCCACTTCGTCAACTTCGTCCACTTCCTCCACTTCGTCTACCTCCTCCACTTTCTCCACTTCGTCCACTTCGTCAACTTCCTCTACTTCGTCAACTTCCTCCACTTCGTCCACTTCGTCCACTTCGTTCACTTCGTCCACTTCGTCCACTTCGTCCACTTCTTCCTCTTCGCCCACTTCGTCAACTTTGCTACTTCGTACATTTCCTCCACTTCGTCCACTTCTTCCACTTCCTCCACTTCCTCCACTTCATCCACTTTGTCCACTTCGTCCATTTCGTCCACTTCATCCACTTCATCCACTTCGTCCACTTCGTCAAGTTCGTCCACTTCATCAACTTCGTCGAATTCATCCATTCCGTCCACTTCGTCAAGTTCGTCCACTTCCTCCACTTCGTCAACTTTCTCCACTTCGTCAACTTCGTCTACTTCGTCCCCTTCGTACACTTCGTCTACCTCGTCCCCTTCGTCCACTTCGTTCACTTCGTCCTCTTCGTCCATTTCGTCAACATGTTCCACTTTGTCCACTACGTCCACTTCCTCCACTTCGTCCACGTCGTCAACTTCGTCACCTTCATCCACTTCGTCTTTGTCGTTCACTTCGTCCACTTCGTCCACTTCCTCCACTTTGTCCACTTCTTCCACTTCCTCCACTTCGTCCAGTTCTTCAACTTCCTCCACTACGTCCATTCCTTCCACTTCCTCCATTTCGTCCAGTTCCTCCACCTCTCCATGTCATCCACTTCGCCCACTTCGTCCACTTCATCCTCTTCGTCCTCTTCGTCCTCTTCCTCCACTTCCTCCACTTCATCCACTTCTTCCACTACGTCAACTTCGTCCATTTCGTCCAATTCCTCCACTTCCTCAACATCGTCCACTTCCTCCACTTCATTCACTTCCCCCATTTCGTCAACTTCGTCCACTTCGTCCATTGCGTCCACTTCGTCAAGTTCGTCCACTTGCTCCAATTAGTCCAATTCCTCCACGTCGTTCACTTCCTCCATTTCCTCCACTTCCTCCATTTCCTCCACTTCGTCCACTTCCTCCACTTCGTCCACTTCTTCGACTTCGTCCACTTCGTCAATTTCGTCCACTTCGTCACCTTCGTCCACTGCCTCCAATTCGTCCAGTTCTTCCACTTCCTCCACTTTGTCCATATTCTCCACTTCGTCCACTTCGTCAACTTCGTCCATTTCGTCCACTTCATCAACTTCTTCCACTTCCTCCACTTCCTCCACTTCGTCAAGTTCGTCCACTTCCTCCACTTCCCCCACTTTCTCCACTTCCTCCATTTCGTCCACTTCCTGCATTTCCTCCACTTCTTCCACTTCCTCCACTTCTTCCACTTCCTCCACTTCGGGCACTTCGTCTACTTCCTCCACGTCGTCAACATCGTCCACTTCCTCCGCTTCGTCCACTTGGTCCACTTCGTCCTCTTCGTCCACTTCGTCAACTTCGTCGAGTTCGTCCACTTCTTCCGCTCCCTCCACTTCATCCACTTCGTCCACCTCGTCAAGTTCATCCACTTCCTCCACTTCCTACACTTCCTCCATTTTGTCCACTTCGTCCACTTGGTCCACTTCGTACACTTCTTCCACTTTGTTCACTTCGTCCACTTCCTCCACTTCGTCCATTTCCTCCACTTCGTCTCCTTCCTCCGCTTCGTCAAGTTCATCCAGTTCCTCCACTTCCTGCACTTCATCCTCTTCGTCCACTTCCTCCGCTTCGTCCAATTCTTCCACTTCCCCAACATCGTCCATTTCCTCCACTTCGTCCACTTCCTCCACTTCATCCACTTTGTCCACTTCCTCCATTTCGTCCACTTCCTCCACTTTGTCAACTTCCTCCACTTCGTCAACTTCGCCCACTTCGCCCACTTCGTCAAGTTCGTCTACTTCGTTAACTTCGTCTACTTCGTCCGCTTCGCCAACTTCGTCTACTTCGTCCACTTCCTCCACTTCCTCCATTTCGTCCAATTCCTCCACTTCCTCAGCATCGTCCATTTCCTCCACTTCCTCTTCTACTTCATTCACTTCCTCCACTTAGTCCACTTCGTCAACTTCGTCCACTTCCTCCACTTCGTCTATCTCCTCCACTTTGTCCACTTCGTCTACTTCGTCAACTTCCTCTACTTCGTCAACTTCCTCTACTTCGTCCACTTCGTTCACTTCGTCCACTTCGTCCACTTCTTCCTCTTCGCCCACTTCGTCAACTTCGTCTACTTCGTACATTTCCTCCACTTCGTCCACTTCTTCCACTTCCTCCACTTCCTCCACTTCATCCACTTTGTCCACTTCGTCCATTTCGTCCACTTCATCCACTTCATCCACTTCGTCCACTTCGTCAAGTTCGTCCACTTCGTCCAATTCATCCACTTCGTCAACTTTCTCCACTTCGTCAACTTCGTCCCCTTCGTCCACTTCGTCTACCTCGTCCCCTTCGTCCACTTCGTTCACTTCGTCCTCTTTGTCCATTTCGTCAACATGTTCCACTTTGTCCACTTCCACCACTTCGTCCACGTCGTCAACTTTGTCACCTTCATCCACTTCGTTTTTTTTCGTTCACTTCGTCCGCTTCGTCCACTTCCTCCACTTTGTCCACTTCTTCCTCTTCCTCAATTTCGTCCATTCCTTCCACTTCCTCGATTTCGTCCAGTTCCTCCACCTCTCCATGTCATCCACTTCGCCCACTTCATCCACTTCATCCTCTTTGTCGACTTCGTCCTCTTCGTCCTCTTCCTCCACTTCCTCCACTTCATCCACTTCTTCCACTACGTCAACTTCGTCCATTTCGTCCAATTCCTCCACTTCCTCAACATCGTCCATTTCGTCCACTTCCTCCACTTCCCCCACTTCGTCCATTTCGTCAATTTCGTCCACTTCGTCCATTGCGTCCACTTCGTCAAGTTCGTCCACTTGCTCCAATTAGTCCACTTCCTCCACTTCGTTCACTTCCTCCATTTCCTCCACTTCCTCCACTTCCTCCACTTCTTTCACTTCCTCCACATCGTCCACTTCCTCGACTTCGTCCACTTCGTCAATTTCGTCCACTTCGTCACCTTCGTCCACTTCCTCCAATTCGTCCAGTTCTTCCACTTCCTCCACTTTGTCCATATTCTCCACTTCGTCCACTTCGTCAACTTCGTCCACTTCGTCCATTTCGTCCACTTCATCAACTTCTTCTACTTCCTCCACTTCCTCCACTTCGTCAAGTTCGTCCACTTCTTCCACTTCCCCCACTTTCTCCACTTCCTCCATTTCGTCCACTTCCTGCATTTCCTCCACTTCTTCCACTTCCTCCACTTCTTCCACTTCCTCCACTTCGGGCACTTCGCCTACTTCCTCCACGTCGTCAACATCGTCCACTTCCTCCGCTTCGTCCACTTGGTCTACTTCGTCCTCTTCGTCCACTTCGTCAACTTCGTCGAGTTCGTCCACTTCTTCCGCTCCCTCCACTTCATCCACTTCGTCCTTCTCGTCAAGTTCATCCACTTCCTCCACTTCCTACACTTCCTCCATTATTTCCACTTCGTCCACCTCGTCAAGTTCATCCACTTCCTCCACTTTGTTCACTTCGTCCACTTCGTCCATTTCCTCCACTTCGTCTCCTTCGTCCACTTCGTCTCCTTCCTCCGCTTCGTCAAGTTCATCCAGTTCCTCCACTTCCTCCACTTCGTCCTCTTCGTCCACTTCCTCCACTTCGTCCAATTCTTCCACTTCCCCAACATCGTCCATTTGCTCCACTTCTTCCACTTCCTCCACTTCATCCACTTTGTCCACTTCCTCCATTTCGTCCACTTCCTCCACTTCCTCCACTTCGTCAACTTCCTCCACTTCATCAACTTCGCCCACTTCGTCAACTTCGTCTACTTCGTTCACTTCGTCTACTTCGTCCGCTTCGCCAACTTCGTCTACTTCGTCCACTTCCTCCACTTCGTCCACTTCCTCCACTTCGTCCCCTTCCTCCACTTCCTCCACTTCGTCCAATTCTTCCACATCCTCCACTTCGTTCACTCCGTCCATTTCCTCCATTTCCTCCTGTTCCTCCACTTCCTCCATGTCATCCACTTCGCCCACTTCGTCCACTTCATCCTCTTCGTCCTCTTCGTCCTCTTCCTCCACTTCCTCCACTTCATCCACTTCTTCCACTACGTCAACTTCGTCCACTTCGTCCATTTCGTCCAATTCCTCCACTTCCTCAACATCGTCCACTTCCTCCACTTCATTCACTTCCCCCACTTCGTCCATTTCGTCAACTTCGTCCACTTCGTCCATTGCGTCCACTTCATCAAGTTCGTCCACTTGCTCCAATTAGTCCAATTCCTCCACGTCGTTCACTTCCTCCATTTCCTCCACTTCCTCCATTTCCTCCACTTCGTCCACTTCCTCCACTTCGTCCACTTCTTCGACTTCGTCCACTTCGTCAATTTCGTCCACTTCGTCACCTTCGTCCACTTCCTCCAATTCGTCCAGTTCTTCCACATCCTCCACTTTGTCCACATTCTCCACTTCGTCCACTTCGTCCACTTCGTCAACTTCGTCCACTTCGTCCATTTCGTCCACTTCATCAACTTCTTCCACTTCCTCCACTTCGTCAAGTTCGTCCACTTCCTCCACTTCCCCCACTTTCTCCACTTCCTCCATTTCGTCCACTTCCTGCATTTCCTCCACTTCTTCCACTTCCTCCAGTTCTTCAGCTTCCTCCACTTCGGGCACTTCGTCTACTTCCTCCACGTCGTCAACATCGTCCACTTCCTCCGCTTCGTCCACTTCGTCCTCTTCGTCCTCTTCGTCCACTTCGTCAACTTCGTCGAGTTCGTCCACTTCTTCCGCTCCCTCCACTTCATCCACTTCGTCCACCTCGTCAAGTTCATCCACTTCCTCCACTTCCTACACTTCCTCCATTTTGTCCACTTCGTCCACTTGGTCCACTTCGTACACTTCTTCCACTTTGTTCACTTCGTCCACTTCCTCCACTTCGTCCATTTCCTCCACTTCGTCTCCTTCGTCCACTTCGTCTCCTTCCTCCGCTTCGTCAAGTTCATCCAGTTCCTCCACTTCCTGCACTTCGTCCTCTTCGTCCACTTCCTCCGCTTCGTCCAATTCTTCCACTTCCCCAACATCGTCCATTTCCTCCACTTCGTCCACTTCCTCCACTTCATCCACTTTGTCCACTTCCTCAATTTCGTCCACTTCCTCCACTTTGTCAACTTCCTCCACTTCGTCAACTTCGCCCACTTCGCCCACTTCGTCAAGTTCGTCTACTTCGTTAACTTCGTCTACTTCGTCCGCTTCGCCAACTTTGTCTACTTCGTCCACTTCCTCCACTTCCTCCACTTCGTCCAATTCCTCCACTTCCTCAGCATCGTCCATTTCCTCCACTTCCTCTTCTACTTCATTCACTTCCTCCACTTCGTCCACTTTGTCAACTTCGTCCACTTCCTCCACTTCGTCTATCTCCTCCACTTTGTCCACTTCGTCTACTTCGTCAACTTCCTCTACTTCGTCAACTTCCTCTACTTCGTCCACTTCGTTCACTTCGTCCACTTCGTCCACTTCTTCCTCTTCGCCCACTTCGTCAACTTCGTCTACTTCGTACATTTCCTCCACTTCGTCCACTTCTTCCACTTCCTCCACTTCCTCCACTTCCTCCACTTCATCCACTTTGTCCACTTCGTCCATTTCGTCCACTTCATCCACTTCATCCACTTCGTCCACTTCGTCTACCTCGTCCCCTTCGTCCACTTCGTTCACTTCGTCCTCTTTGTCCATTTCGTCAACATGTTCCACTTTGTCCACTTCCACCACTTCGTCCACGTCGTCAACTTTGTCACCTTCATCCACTTCGTTTTTTTTCGTTCACTTCGTCCGCTTCGTCCACTTCCTCCACTTTGTCCACTTCTTCCCCTTCCTCCACTTCCTCCAGTTCTTCCACTTCCTCCACTTCGTCCATTCCTTCCACTTCCTCAATTTCGTCCAGTTCCTCCACCTCTCCATGTCATCCACTTCGCCCACTTCATCCACTTCATCCTCTTTGTCGACTTCGTCCTCTTCGTCCTCTTCCTCCACTTCCTCCACTTCATCCACTTCTTCCACTACGTCAACTTCGTCCATTTCGTCCAATTCCTCCACTTCCTCAACATCGTCCATTTCGTCCACTTCCTCCACTTCATTCACTTCCCCCACTTCGTCCATTTCGTCAACTTCGTCCACTTCGTCCATTGCGTCCACTTCGTCAAGTTCGTCCACTTGCTCCAATTAGTCCACTTCCTCCACTTCGTTCACTTCCTCCATTTCCTCCACTTCCTCCACTTCCTCCACTTCGTCCACTTCTTTCACTTCCTCCACATCGTCCACTTCTTTCACTTCCTCCACATCGTCCACTTCCTCGACTTCGTCCACTTCGTCAATTTCGTCCACTTCGTCACCTTCGTCCACTTCCTCCAATTCGTCCAGTTCTTCCACTTCCTCCACTTTGTCCATATTCTCCACTTCGTCCGCTTCGTCAACTTCGTCCACTTCGTCCATTTCGTCCACTTCATCAACTTCTTCCACTTCCTCCACTTCCTCCACTTCGTCAAGTTCGTCCACTTCTTCCACTTCCCCCACTTTCTCCACTTCCTCCATTTCGTCCACTTCCTGCATTTCCTCCACTTCTTCCACTTCCTCCACTTCGGGCACTTCGCCTACTTCCTCCACGTCGTCAACATCGTCCACTTCCTCCGCTTCGTCCACTTGGTCTACTTCGTCCTCTTCGTCCACTTCGTCAACTTCGTCGAGTTCGTCCACTTCTTCCGCTCCCTCCACTTCATCCACTTCGTCCACCTCGTCAAGTTCATCCACTTCCTCCACTTCCTACACTTCCTCCATTATTTCCACTTCGTCCACCTCGTCAAGTTCATCCACTTCCTCCACTTTGTTCACTTCGTCCACTTCGTCCATTTCCTCCACTTTGTCTCCTTCGTCCACTTCGTCTCCTTCCTCCGCTTCGTCAAGTTCATCCAGTTCCTCCAGTTCCTCCACTTCGTCCTCTTCGTCCACTTCCTCCACTTCGTCCAATTCTTCCACTTCCCCAACATCGTCCATTTGCTCCACTTCTTCCACTTCCTCCACTTCATCCACTTTGTCCACTTCCTCCATTTCGTCCACTTCCTCCACTTCCTCCACTTCGTCAACTTCCTCCACTTCGTCAACTTCGCCCACTTCGTCAACTTCGTTCACTTCGTCTACTTCGTCCGCTTCGCCAACTTCGTCTACTTCGTCCACTTCCTCCACTTCGTCCACTTCCTCCACTTCGTCCCCTTCCTCCACTTCCTCCACTTCGTCTAATTCTTCCACATCCTCCACTTCGTTCACTCCGTCCACTTCCTCCATTTCCTCCTGTTCCTCCACTTCCTCCATGTCATCCACTTCGCCACTTCGTCCACTTCATCCTCTTCGTCGACTTCATCCTCTTTGTGCTCTTCCTCCACTTCCTCCACTTCATCCACTTCGTCCACTTCATCAAGTTCGTCCACTTCATCCACTTCCTCCACCTCATCAACTTCTTCCACTTCGTCTACTTCGTCAATTTCGTCCACTTCCTCCATTTTCTCAACATCGTCCACTTCCTTCAGTTCCTCCACTTCATTCTACTTCCTCCACTTCTTATATTTCGTTCCCTTCGTCCACTTCGTCAACTTCGTCCACTTCGTCCATTTCGTCCAATTCCTCCACTTCCTCAACATCGTCCATTTCGTCCACTTCCTCCACTTCATTCACTTCCTCCACTTCGTCCATTTCGTCAACTTCGTCCACTTCGTCCATTGCGTCCACTTCGTCAAGTTCGTCTACTTCCTCCAATTAGTCCACTTCCTCCACTTCGTTCACTTCCTCCATTTCCTCCACTTCTTCCACTTCCTCCACTTCCTCCACTTTGTCAACTTCGTCCACTTCGTCCACTTCGTCCACTTCGTCAATTTCGTCCACATGCTCCAATTCGTCCAGTTCTTCCACTTCCTGCACTTTGTCCACATTGCCCACTTCGTCCACTTCGTCAACTTCGTCCACTTCGTCCATTTCGTCAACTTCATCAACTTCTTCCACTTCCTCCACTTCCTCCACTTCCCCCACTTCGTCAAGTTCGTCCACTTCCTCCACTTCCCCCACTTTCTCCACTTCCTCCATTTCGTCCACTTCCTGCATTTGCTCCACTTCTTCCACTTCGTCCACTTCTTCTACATCCTCCACTTCGTGCACTTCGTCTACTTCCTCCACTTCCTCCACGTCGTCAACATCGTCCACTTCCTCCGCTTCGTCCACTTGGTCCACTTGGTCCTCTTCGTCCACTTCGTCCACCTCGTCAAGTTCTTCCACTTCCTCCACTTCCTCCACTTCCTCCACTTCGCAACTTCGTCCATTTCGTCCACTTCGTCATCTTCGTCCACTTCCTCCACTTTGTCCACTTCGTCCACTTCTTCCACTTCGCCGACTTCGTCCAGCTCGTTAACTTCTTCCACTTCGTTCACTTCCTCCACTTCGTCCACGTAGAGAACTTCGTCAACTTCATCCACTTCGTCCACTTCGTCCTCTTCGTCCACTTCGTCCTCTTCGTCCACTTCCTCCACTTCGTCCACTTCATCCACATCCTCCACTTCGTTCACTTCTTCCACTTCCTCCACTTTGTCCACTCCTTCCACTTCCTCAACTTCGTCCAGTTCGTCCACGTCGTCAACTTCGTCCACTTCGTCCTCTTCGTCCACTTCGTCCTCTTCGTCCACTTCGTTAAGTTCGTCCACTTCATCCACTTCCTCCACTTCGTCTACTTCTTCCACTTCGTCCACTTCGTCAATTTCGTCCACTTCCTCCACTTCGTCCACTTCGTCAACTTCGTCAATTTCCTCCAGTTCCTCCACTTCCTCAACATCGTCCATTTCGTCCACTTCCTCCACTTCATTCACTTCCTCTGTTTCGTCCACTTCATCAATCTCGTCCACTTTGTCAAGTTCCTCCACTTCCTCCACTTCCTCCACTTCGTTCAATTCCTCCTTTTCGTCCACTTCGTTCATTTCGTCCACTTCATCAAATTTTTCCACTTCCTCCACTTCCCCCACTTCGTCCAGTTCGTCCACTTCCTCCACTTCCCCCACTTTCTCCACTTCCTCCACTTCGTTCACTTCCTGCATTTCCTCCACTTCTTCCACTTCCTCCACTTCTTCCACTTCCTCCACTTCGTCCACTTCGTCTACTTTCTCCACTTCCTCCACGTCCTCAATATCGTCCACTTCCTCCGCTTCGTCCACTTGGTCCACTTCGTCCTCTTTGTCCACTTCGTGAACTTCGTCCACTTCTTCCGCTTCCTCGACTTCATCCACTTCGTCCACATCGTCAAGTTCGTCCACTTCCTCCACTTCGTCAACTTCGTCCATTTCGTCCACTTCGTCATGTTCGTCGACTTCCTCCACTTCCTCCACTTTGTCCACTTCGTACACTTCTTCCACTTCGCCGACTTCGTCCACTTTGTCCACCTCGTCAACTTCTTCCACTTCGTCCACTTCCTCCACTTCGTCCACGTAGTCAACTTCGTCAACTTCATCTATTTCGTCCACTTCGTCCTCTTCGTCAACTTCGTCCTCTTCGTCCACTTCGTCCACTTCCTCCACTTCTACCAGTTCTGTCAAAGCGGCTGCAGCGGATGGGTTAGCGTGGAAACAACAAACTAAGAGGGGTTTTTAATACTAACGTGTGCCTTTTAATTTCTACTCAATTAAACTTACTTAGCAATTAATAATAACAATTAAATAGAGTAAGGTTGAGAGAAATTTGCACAGATGATTTTATCCTGGTTCGGATCTTACCAATCCTACGTCCAGTCGCTTATCTCAAAACAAGATAAACAGTTTCACTAACACAAAACAATTACAAACTACAATCACAAAGATACAATTTGTAAGAGTTTAGAAAACACCTCTCTTGATACCACACGAGATGAAACTACACCTCCTTTGAGTCTTCACAAAGGATGAACACCTCCTCTGAATACTTCACGAAGGATGATTCTCTTCCGAACACCTCCTTAGACACACCAAGGATGAACCGGCTATTTCCTCTGTCACCGTAGCAGCACTTCACCAGCTCCACAGACAAGAGTTTCACAAGCCGAACAAGAACACACAAGTCTCAAGAATTTCTGAGTATTTGAGCACAAGGGAAGAGTTTCTGTGTCTCTGGATTTTTATATCTTGAGAGAAAATGAGAGTCTATTTATAGACTCATCCAAAGACTCTTCCATTCACTAAAAGACAAACTTAACGGCTAGTTTCTCCAACGGCCATAAACGGCTAGTTTGTCCAACGGCCATAAACGGCTAGTTTCTTCAACGACTAGTTTCCCCAACGTCCGTGTTAAGTGCGATACTCTTACCGTTAACCGTCACTATTCACGTGAATAGTGTTACTATTCATATGAATAGTACTATAGTGTTTTGTTGCAATGATTTACTATAGTAATTTTACAAAACACTTTTCTTTTTCTGATCTACGTCCTATACATATTTCTAAGAGTATTACAAAAGCTTTCCATCACAATACAAATCTTCAGATCATTTTGATTCTTGATTGGTCTTGACTTGATTTGGACATCATCAAAATTTCATCTGCATCATTTTGCTAACAATCTCCCCCTTTTTGATGATGATCAAAAACTTCTTGATTTAAAGCTTTTGGTAATAATCTGTATTTAAAACACAACTTATGGAAGAAAGAGTGCATTAGTGAATAAACACAAGTAAGCTAAATAAGCAAATAAGCTTTAATAAGTTTTAAGCATTTTCTCCCCCTTTTTGATCATAATTAAAAAGTTGTGTTGAATGTTCTCACCCTAAGATAATACTCCCCCTTAATAAAAGCATGTATGCATATGAGCTAAAAATATTTCAAATTTAAAGATTCATTCAAACATGCACAATAGGATATTTAAAGCAAATATTTTTAGGAGAAAGAGCTTATAAAACATTGTTGAGATCTTCATCTTGAGGATTGTCATCATTCTTTGCTTCATTTGTTGTCTTCTACAAATCTTCGTCATTGCCTGCATGTAATTCAACTGACTCAAGAGGTTTTGCCTCAAGGTCTACAATTTCATCAAAGACAACATGCTCACATAAAAATTTTTCTGATTGAAAACTATATATGCTTTGTATATTAGAAGATATAAAAATAGTTTTACCGGTCTTGAAAAAATTTTCTTAAAATTTGTTTTAAAGAAATTCTTAAATTTTTAAACAATAGGTACCCAACTACTTGTATGGGTCCTTTGGATTAGATTTAGAAAAAAGAAATTATTTTATAACCCAAACATATCTACCACTTGGAACACCATAATGCTTAATTTTACATTTATTAGATGTATGACCCTTTTTCATACAATAAAAGCATGATACAACATTTGTGTTCCTATAAGTTGTTCCTTTTTCTACCCAAGTTCTACGGGTTCTATGATTGTGTTTATTTTTAATTCTAGGAACATACTTATTTTTAACAACCTTATTTTCATTATTTTTACTACATTCTCCTGAGGTTGTTTCATCTAGTAGTTTCTTATAATTAACACAAGATGCACATTCATTACTACTAGTAAATTTACCCTTTTCAAAAATTAAAACTTTATTTTTCAAATCTTTATTTTCTTCAAAAGTATTTTCAAAATTTAATTTTAAATTCTTATTTTCTTCAAGAATATTTTCAAAATTTAATTTTAAATTTTTGAAATCCTTTTTCAACTTCTGATGGGCTTTATCTAACTTTTCAGATTCTACTATTAAAGCAGCATAAATTTCATGCAATTCATTTTCACTAATTTGACTATAATTATCAGAATCGCTAGATGTACTTACTTGGCTTCCAGCGTCGTCGTTCACCACTAAACAGATGTTTGCTTCTTCATCTGAGTAGCTTGAATCTGAAATGGTCTCATTGTCATCTTCCCATGCAATGTATGCCTTCTTTTTCTTGAAGAATTTCTTTTCTTTCTTTTCTTCACCCTTCCTTTGATTTGGGCAGTCTGCTTTTAAATGTCCCTTTTCTCCGCAACCGTAGCATCGGTAATTTGAGGAAGATACTGGATTATCTTTCTTTTCGTATCTAAATTTTCCTTTACCTTTAGACTTCATGAACGTGTTGAGTCTTTTTATCATGAGTCTCAATTCTTCTTCTTCGTCTGAGTTTTCATCTTCCGATTTACCTTTGCTTCTTTCAACCTTCGACTTTAACGCCAAACTCTTCTTGTTGTTTTTGGCTTTTGATTCTTCTTCATCAAGTCTTCCGAGGTCAAGTTCATGCTCTCTCAACTTTCCAAATAATGCAGCCATGGTCATTGTGTTGAGATTTTGTGACTCAGAAATTGCAGTCACTTTTGGTTGCCAAGACCTGTCTAAAGATTTCAAAATTTTTATATTAAGCTCATCAGTATCGAAAGACTTACCTAGTCCAATAAGATGGTTTACGATGTTGGTGAAGCGTTTCTGAACATCTACTATTGTTTCCCCTTGCTTCATCCTGAACATCTCGTATTCCTGGATTAAGGTATTCTTTCTAGCTCTCTTAACATCATTTGTACCTTCATGGGTTACTCTTAGTACTTCCCACATTTCTTGTGCAGTTTTACAAATAGAAATCCTGTAAAACTCATCAACAGTTAAAGCAGATGAAATAATATTACGAGCTTTTACATCATTACCAAATTTTTTCTTATCTTGAGCAGTCCATTGGTCACGGGGCTTTGGTTCCTGCATATTGTTAGTTGGAACAAAAGGACCAGATGCAACAGCATCCCAAATATCTATATCAATAGATTCCATAAAAATTTGCATTCTAACCTTCCAGAATGCGTAATTTTCACTTGTGAATAGTGGTGGTTGATGACCCAAACTTATTAGCCGTTGCTAGGACTCGGGTTCAATCCCCAAATCCCCGGCAACGGCGCCAAAAGCTTGATGGACAAATTTGTAAGCACCAAAATATGATGTCACAAACTTGTTTCACAATCGGCAAGTATGACCGAATCGTTCAAGTAATAAAACTTGGTAAGACCAAGTATCGTTCTTCCCAAAGGACTCACGGCCTAGTTTAGTTATGTGATTTGTTGATTAGCTAGGACTTAGAAACGAAATATTCAAAGTTTAATATGCAAGACAGAAAATAAACATGTATGCATGAATTGATCAATGGCAAAGACAAAAGATAAACACTTCCAATGAATTATATAAATGAATATGTTGTTGGGGTTCAATTTCATCTCATCCACTCTCATATATTTTAGGAATTCAACATTCAAATCATCATTGTTAATGCCACTCTCTAATGTACCATTCTAGATGGCTTCTCCCTAATCAAATAGTTCATACAATTCCTAGCATTCCTAATGATTAGTTCATTACAGCAGGAGCTTAAAGGCAACCAATATAATGTTGTCAGTAAAATATTGGGAGAAATTCCCCGGATCTAGACTTCCCCGTACGTGTCCGTATCGACAAAACCAATAATCATGCATTAGAATGAGTTAAACAATGCAAGCATTGAGCAAAGAGGAAAAACCCTAACTAATGATGAAAGAAAGCATATGTCTTAATTCAAAGATGTACTCAACAAATCCATATATGAGAGCTTCAAGAGATTACATTGATTCCCCAACAAACATACAAGGTTTAGTTCACCATCGTCATGGTGAACCTAGATGAATAACAATGAAAGAATGAAAGAATAAACCCAATAAAGGTGAAGAGGTAGCCTGAGCATCCAAGATCCTCCTTCAAAGGGGTGGAAGAGAGAGTGTTTGCCTCGTTTCTGCCAAAGATACTCAACTAAAGGACGTGCAAGCCCTTATATACTAATTTAGAGTTACAAAAGATTACAAAAGCCCAAGCCCAAAGAGTACCGCTCAGCGGTATTTACCGCTCAGCGGTAGTTGCGCGTCACAATTCTTCCCCTCAGCGGCCATTTGCCCCTCAGCGTGACTCCCGCAACCTCCTGAGTGCCGCTCAGCGGTAGTTTGCCGCTGAGCGGTGCCTTCGTCTTCTCTTTTTGCACTCTTTCTTGTCTTTTCTAATGTCACTTCTCTCCTTCTTCACTCTTTGCACCAAATTCACCCTAAAACCTGCACAAAAACACTCAAATCAAGTGTAAACCTGTCCAGCTCTCTTATTTCTGAAAATAAAGATAAAAGGTGTGATTTCAAGCTAGTTTCTAAGTCTAAAGGTTGCTTTTAGTATCAATTTTAAGCATGAAAATAACAGTTTTTCAACTGTTATCACAACCCCAAACTTAGAACTTTGCTTGTCCTCAAGCAAACAAGATGTAACTCTATCTCCAACCAATTTATATGATGGTTCACTCATTCAAAATCCTCTTTTCAAGATAAGTAACAACTTCACTCAAACTTATGACCAAGAGTTCAATCAAGATATGCACATGCTTTAGTGTTCACAAAGTCATTTAAGTTCCAACAAATGCTATTTTTTATGAATGATCAATCAATTAAGCATGGATGTTCATGTGTTCATGGAATATTTCCTCACCAGGTAAAGTGTT
The DNA here is from genome assembly GCA_034642375.1 of Vigna nakashimae. Taxonomy (NCBI): domain Eukaryota; kingdom Viridiplantae; phylum Streptophyta; class Magnoliopsida; order Fabales; family Fabaceae; genus Vigna; species Vigna nakashimae. The sequence continues at coordinate 35,814,229 of CM067765.1, forward strand.
TCACTCAACACACAAGTGTATAAGAGGTAAGTGTTTCACTCATTCACTCTACTATCACAATGTCACATGAATCAACTTTGCCTTTCATTTTACCACAATCAAAAACATTCACAAGCATGCATCATCACAAGGACTTTTCAATGGCTTATAATGTGGCTGGGCTAACAAGAAAATTGGTTTTTCTGGATCACAAAATCCTTGAGTTAAGAGAATCATAACAACACAATTATTCTTATTCATTCCCAACTTTTGTTTGCCTTTTCATTTGCATTGAGCTTTACTTCTTTTCTTTTCTTTTCTTTTGCATATTCTTTCTTTTTAGCTCTTAGCTCAATGCTTTTCCTTTTTCATGATTTCCCAATAACCCCAAACTTGAACATTTATCAATACCACACAAGATATTCTACTTAACTCAAGGTAAAGATTTTCAATCAAGGGTTCAGTGTATATTCAAGGCTATGGGTTCAAAGGATAGAACATAAAGTGTTCTCTTTTAGTAGGCTAACTTTATGAATTTGGCCAGTAAAAAGGGTTTCAACAAACACGGCCTTTGATCATATGATGCAAAACAAGTAATTGATTTAATCATAGAAAACCTGGGCAAGGTCATTCAAGCTTCCAAAGTAATAGCATTCAACAATAACAACTCTGGAGCTCAAAACCTCACATATAAGCTCATTCACATTTGACATACACATCCTGCTTAATTTCACAATCACAATCATGATATCTTGCATTTGTTCACAAAGCTTGTGAATCACCTGTATAAGCATTTTAATGTGCACATCATCTCAACATCAATCAGTCAATAAGCATCATCAAGCATTACTTATCACATAAACACAGTTAATAGCAAACCATCATAAGAAACCGGGTGTTCAATAGAGTACATCAAACCCTATTCTAAAAACAAAAACAAATAAGATACTCACAAAACACTGGGTTGCCTCCCAGTAAGCGCTTGTTTAACGTCCCGAGCCTGACCCAAACTTTCAAGGATCAACCAGCAACATCATTGTAGAACATTGTTGCACCTCTCCCCCCAGATAAGGCTTGAGACGTTGACCATTTACCACCCAACTTCTCTGTGGATTATCAGATGGATTAAATATTTCAATTGCCCCATGCGGATGCACTTCTTTTATCACAAATGGTCCTGTCCATTTTGACTTCAGCTTCCCAGGAAATATCTTCAATCTTGAATTGAACAATAGTACTTGTTGTCCTGGATTGAAAACTCTATTCACCAACTTCCTGTCATGATAAAATTTAATTTTTTCTTTGTAAGCCCTGGATGAATCATATGCATGTAACCGCATTTCTTCAAGCTCCAAAATCTGCCTCCTGCGTGTGCATTGAGTGTCATAAGGATCAAAATTCAAGAATTTCAAAGCCCATAATGCTCTATGCTCCAATTCAACTGGCAAATGGCATGCTTTCCCATAGACTAATTGAAATGGTGATAATCCCATGGACGTCTTCATTGCTGTTCGATAAGCCCAAAGAGCATCATCCAATTTGAGAGACCAATCCTTTCTTGATGAAGTCACAGTTTTTTCCAGGATTCTTTTTATCTCCCTGTTAGATACCTCCGCTTGTCCATTAGTTTGTGGATGATAAGGTGCAGCTACCTTATGCTTCACTCCATAGTGTTTGAGTACTTTCTCTAGCTGATAATTGCAAAAATGAGATCCTCCATCACTAATCAACACTCTTGGAGTGCCAAAACGTGAGAATATCTGCCTCTTCAGGAATTTAATTACCGTGCTAGCATCATTTTTAGGACAAGCTAATGCTTCCACCCATTTACTCACATAATCCACTGCTACCAGAATATATTCATTATTGAAAGATGGAGGGAAGGGTCCAACGAAGTCAATACCCCAACAATCAAAAACCTCAACCTCTAAAATACCTTGTAAAGGCATCTCATGACGTTTAGTGATTGTCCCTGCTCTCTGACATTTATCACAATTCCTAGCATGATTATGGGCATCTTTAAATAACGTTGGCCAATAAAACCCTGATTGAAGGACTTTTGCTGCTGTTCTTTCCCCATTAAAATGTCCTCCATAAGGTGAATCATGACAATGCCAGAGAATTCCTTCTGCTTCTTCATTTGTAACACATCTCCTGAGAAGATTATCTGCTCCAATTTTGAACAAATATGGATCATCCCACACAAACTGCTTGGCATCATGCAGAAATTTCTTTCTCTGTTGCCAAGTTAAGTCTTCCGGCATGACTCTCGCAGCTTTGAAATTTGCCATATCAGCAAACCATGGCCTCTGCTGAATATACATGAGTGATTCATCTGAAAAAGATTCCCAGATTTCAGACTCCTTGCTAGTGACCTCATTGTTGACTAACCGTGACAAATGATCAGCAATTAAGTTCTCACTTCCTTTCTTATCACGGATTTCTACATCAAACTCTTGCAAAAGTAGTACCCATCTAATCAGACGTGGCTTAGAATCTGGTTTTGTCAACAAATATTTGATAGTTGCATGATCCGTATAGACAATCACCTTAGACCCAATAAGATAAGGTCTAAATTTCTCTAGAGCATATACAATGGCAAGAAACTCCTTCTCTGTGGTAGCATAATTCAATTGAGCATCATTCAGCACCTTGCTAGCATAGTAAATTGGATGAAATTTTTGTTCTTTCCTTTGACCAAGGACAACTCCTATTGCATAATCACTTGCATCACACATCAATTCAAAATTTTGATTCCAATCTGGTGCTACAATTACTGGAGCTGACACTAACTTCTGCTTCAATATATCAAAGGCTTTCAGACAGTCTTCATTCATCACAAAAGGAGCATCCTTCATCAAAAGATTACTCAATGGTTTAGCAATTTTTGAGAAATCTTTGATGAATCTTCTATAAAACCCAGCATGACCAAGAAAACTCCTAATCCCCCTTACATTTGTTGGTGGGGGCAGTTTCTCAATGACTTCTACTTTGGCTTTATCCACCTCAATTCCTTTAGCAGAAATTTTATGCCCCAGTACAATCCCTTCAGTTACCATGAAATGACATTTCTCCCAATTCAAAACCAGATTTGTCTGAACACATCTTTTGAGGACAGTGTTCAAATTAGCTAAACATCTTTGGAAAGAATTTCCAAAAACTGAGAAGTCATCCATGAATACTTCAATGCATTTTTCTAAAAGATCAGAAAAAATTGCCTGCATACACCTCTGAAACGTAGCTGGAGCATTACATAATCCAAAAGGCATCTTTCTATATGCAAAGATACCAAAAGGACAAGTAAAAGCCGTCTTTTCCTGGTCTTTTGGATCTACCACAATTTGATTATATCCAGAATATCCATCTAGAAAACAATAGAAAGCCTGCCCTGATAACCTTTCTAGCATCTGATCCATGAAGGGAAGAGGAAAATGATCTTTCCTAGTAGCTTTATTCAGTTTCCTATAATCAATGCACATACGCCAGCCAGTAACTGTCCGAGTAGGAATCAGCTCATTCTTATCATTATAAATTACTGTCATCCCACCTTTCTTTGGCACCACCTGTACTGGACTCACCCATTCACTGTCAGAGATTGGATAGATGATACCAGCTTCTAGCAGTTTCAACACTTCTTTTCTGACCACCTCCTTCATGACAGGATTTAACCTTCTCTGTGGTTGAGCACTTGGTTTATAGTCCTCTTCCATAAAAATCCTGTGCATGCAATAAGTTGGGCTTATACCTTTGAGATCTGATATTGACCACCCAATTGCTTCTTTGTTGGCTTTCAGAATTTCTATCAACTGCTCTTCTTCTTGTAAAGATAAAGAGTTATTGATGATGACTGGCTTTGTTTCACCCTGTTCTAAAAACACATATTTCAGATGTGGTGGCAATCTTTTCAATTCTGATGACTGTGCTTTGATTGTTTCTTCCTTATCAATTGTTTCAAATGTTGGATCTTCCTCTGGATTCTTTTTCAATGTTTCCAAGTCCATCAGACATTCATCAATCAATTTTTCTTCTTCCTCATCCAAATCTTCACATGCATCAATGAGAGTTTTTTCCAATGGAGAAATATTACGCACCATTCTTTCCTGAACCATACAAACTTCATCAAGTTCATCAAATTGAAAACATGCTTTGTCATCATTTGGATATGTCATGGCCTTGGATACATCAAAAGTGACCTCTTCATCATCAACTCTCAGTTTAAGCTTACCATTCTCTACATCAATCAGAACTCTAGCAGTCTTCATAAAAGGTCTCCCCAGAATAAGAGGAACATCACTAGTTCCTTCCATCTCCATCACAATAAAATCCACTGGGAATACAAATTTGTCGACCTTCACTAGAACATCTTCAACCACTCCATATGGATATTTAAGAGACCTGTCTGCCAATTGAAGAGCCATTCTGGTTGGTTTAATTTCCAGCCCCTGAATTGTTCTGCACATGGCTAGCGGCATTAGATTAATGCTAGCTCCCAAATCAATCAATGCTCTTCCAACTTTCACATCTCCTATGGTGCATGGAATAGTGAAGCTTCCTGGGTCTTTAAGTTTAGGAGGTAATTTCTGTATGATTGCACTGCAATTGCCCTGTATATTGATAGTTTCCTTCTCAATGTACTTGTGTTTCTTTGTGAGAAGTTCCTTCAAAAATTTTGCATATGCTGGCATCTGTTGCAATGCTTCAGAGAATGGTATAGTAATCTCCAGCTTCTTAAACAGTTCCATGAATCTTTCCAACTGCTTTTCTTTCTCCTTTCTTGAATAACCCTTTGGATAAGGAAGTGGCTTTTCATACTCTTTTTCTCTCTCTCTCTCTTCTCTCTCATTTTTTTCTCTCCTCTCCTCTTCTTCTTTTCTCTTTTTCTCTCTCTCAACTCTTTCTTTCCACTCACATGATTCTTTTTCACTCTCACTCTCATTTTTTTCTTTCTCTCTCTCTTTTTGTCTCTCCTCTAACACTCTACCACTTCTGGTCACAACAGTTTTACAATCCTTTCCCAGGTTATCATGTTTAATCACGTCAACAATTCTCTCAACATGACTCTCCATTTTTTTAAATGCAACATCCACATTATGACAATAGGACGCATTTGCCTTCAAGAATCTCTGTAAAGTCTCTTCAAGCTTTGTTGCTTTCTCAACTGAAGTAAATTGCATCTGCCATTTTTGTTGCTCTTGAACCATTGAGACCTGTTGTATTTCCTGTGGTATTTGAGAAAGTTTCATGGTTACTTCCTCAATCTGTTGCGAGAGAATTCTATTTTGGACAAGCAAAGCCTCATTTAATTTTGACAACTCCTTCTGATTAGAATCTCCTTTTTCAATATTGAGTTCATTGTCACTAGTAGCCATATTTTCAATAATTTCAGTTGCTTCCTCTGGAGTCTTCCATTTGATATTACCTCCTGCTGAGGCATTCAGCATCATCTTGGTTTGTGAACCAAGCCCTCCAAGGAAAATTAGGACTACTTCATGTTCTTTAAAGCCATGCATGGGAGTTTTTCGTAACAAGCTTTTATATCTGTCCCATGCATGCCCCAGTGATTCTTCCATGTCCTGCTTGAATGAAGATATCTCTTGCTTTCCTTTAGTCACCTTAGATTGTGGGAAGTATTTGTTTAGAAACTTTGTAACCACTGCTTCCCACTCTGTGAAACTTTCTTCTGGAAAAGAGTTCAACCAAAGCTTAGCATTGCCTCCCAATGAGAAAGGAAACAAGCTAAGTTTGATTGCTTCGTCTGGCACCCCATTAATCTTGACTGTATTGCAAATCTCATTAAAGGTAGTCAGGTGCTCATATGGGCTTTCATGTGATAACCCATTAAATTGATTACTCTTCACCAGTTGAATCAGTGCTGGTTTGACCTCCATGTTGGCTGCATTGACTCTAGGTCTAGCTATGCTGTTGAAGTGCTGAGGTCCAGCAAGATTAGTGTAATCTGCAAGAGTTCTTCTAACATTATTGCCCTCCATACTTCCTGTGCTATGAACAGAACCTTGTGGTGATGTTTGCAAGAGAGTTTCAGGAGAAGGGAAAAGTTCTCTAGACGTTCTGATTCTTCTCCTCCTTCTACTCTCTTCTAGACCTTCAAGAAGTGGTTCTGTTGTTTTCTTACTTCTAGTGCGAATTGCTTCCTGCATGCACAAGAAACAAAACCCTAGAAAATATTTGTTAGCACAAAAAGATATAAGAGAAGATATATATTCAAAAGATAGAAAGATAAAAGATTCAGAAGATAGAAAGATAAAATAAAATCTAACCTAATAAAATCTAATCCTAAAAGATAAAATAAAATAAAATTAAAAAAATAAAATAAAATCTAAACTAACTAAATAAAATAAAATCTAATCTAAAAAGATAAAAAGATAAGAAAAATAAAATCTAATAAAATCTAACCTAAAAAATAAAATCTAAAAAGATAAAACAGAATCTAATCTAACCTAAAAATATAAAATAAAATCTAATCTAATCTAAAAAAAATATAAAATAAAATCTAATCTAATCTAAAAAGATAAAAAGATAAAATAAAATGAAAACAGAAAAAAATAAAAACAGAAATTCAAAATTAAAGTCAAAGATAATCAATAATCACACAAATTAACCAGTTAAACCACGAGTCCCCGGCAACGACGCCAAAAACTTGATGACCCAAACTTATTAGCCGTTGCTAGGACTCGGGTTCAATCCCCAAATCCCCGGCAACGGCGCCAAAAGCTTGATGGACAAATTTGTAAGCACCAAAATATGATGTCACAAACTTGTTTCACAATCGGCAAGTATGACCGAATCGTTCAAGTAATAAAACTTGGTAAGACCAAGTATCGTTCTTCCCAAAGGACTCACGGCCTAGTTTAGTTATGTGATTTGTTGATTAGCTAGGACTTAGAAACGAAATATTCAAAGTTTAATATGCAAGACAGAAAATAAACATGTATGCATGAATTGATCAATGGCAAAGACAAAAGATAAACACTTCCAATGAATTATATAAATGAATATGTTGTTGGGGTTCAATTTCATCTCATCCACTCTCATATATTTTAGGAATTCAACATTCAAATCATCATTGTTAATGCCACTCTCTAATGTACCATTCTAGATGGCTTCTCCCTAATCAAATAGTTCATACAATTCCTAGCATTCCTAATGATTAGTTCATTACAGCAGGAGCTTAAAGGCAACCAATATAATGTTGTCAGTAAAATATTGGGAGAAATTCCCCGGATCTAGACTTCCCCGTACGTGTCCGTATCGACAAAACCAATAATCATGCATTAGAATGAGTTAAACAATGCAAGCATTGAGCAAAGAGGAAAAACCCTAACTAATGATGAAAGAAAGCATATGTCTTAATTCAAAGATGTACTCAACAAATCCATATATGAGAGCTTCAAGAGATTACATTGATTCCCCAACAAACATACAAGGTTTAGTTCACCATCGTCATGGTGAACCTAGATGAATAACAATGAAAGAATGAAAGAATAAACCCAATAAAGGTGAAGAGGTAGCCTGAGCATCCAAGATCCTCCTTCAAAGGGGTGGAAGAGAGAGTGTTTGCCTCGTTTCTGCCAAAGATACTCAACTAAAGGACGTGCAAGCCCTTATATACTAATTTAGAGTTACAAAAGATTACAAAAGCCCAAGCCCAAAGAGTACCGCTCAGCGGTATTTACCGCTCAGCGGTAGTTGCGCGTCACAATTCTTCCCCTCAGCGGCCATTTGCCCCTCAGCGTGACTCCCGCAACCTCCTGAGTGCCGCTCAGCGGTAGTTTGCCGCTGAGCGGTGCCTTCGTCTTCTCTTTTTGCACTCTTTCTTGTCTTTTCTAATGTCACTTCTCTCCTTCTTCACTCTTTGCACCAAATTCACCCTAAAACCTGCACAAAAACACTCAAATCAAGTGTAAACCTGTCCAGCTCTCTTATTTCTGAAAATAAAGATAAAAGGTGTGATTTCAAGCTAGTTTCTAAGTCTAAAGGTTGCTTTTAGTATCAATTTTAAGCATGAAAATAACAGTTTTTCAACTGTTATCAGTGGTCTATTGATAGAAGCACCCTCTGCAAAGGTTTGATGTGATCCTGCCATTTGAATGACTATCAAAGCAAGCTCTGATACCAATTGTCAAAGCGGCTGCAGCGGATGGGTTAGCTGTCAGAGCGGCTGCAGCGGAAGGGTTAGCGTGGAATAACAAACCAAGAGGGTTTTTAATACGAACGTGTGCCTTTTAATTTCTACTCAAATAAACTTACCAAACAAATAATAAAGACAAATAAAGCGAGAGTAAGGTTGAGAGAAATTTGCACAGATGATTTTATCCTGGTTCGGATCTTACCAATCCTACGTCCAGTCGTTTATCTCAAACAAGATAAACAATTCACTAATCACAAAACAATTACAAATTACAATCACAAAGAAACAATTTGTAAGAGTTTAGAAACCACCTCTCTTGATACCACAAGAGATGAACCTACACCTCCTTTGAGTCTTCACAAAGGATGAACACCTCCTCCGAATACTTCACGAAGGATGATTCTCTTCCGAACACCTCCTTAGACACACCAAGGATGAACCGGCTATTTCCTCTGTCACCGTAGCAGCACTTCACCAGCTCCACAGACAAGAGTTTCACAAGCCGAACAAGAACACACAAGTCTCAAGAATTTCTGAGTATTTGAGCACAAGGGAAGAGTTTCTGTGTCTCTGTTTTTTTTTAAGAGGAAATGAGAGTCTATTTATAGACTCATCCAAAGGCTCTTCCATTCACTAAAAGACAAACTTAACGGCTAGTTTGTCCAACGGCCATAAACGGCTAGTTTGTCCAACGGCCATAAACGGCTAGTTTGTCCAACGGCCATAAACGGCTAGTTTGTCCAACGGTCATAAACGGCTAGTTTCTTCAACGACTAGTTTCTCCAACGTCTGTGTTAAGTGCGATACTCTTACCGTTAACCGTCACTATTCACGTGAATAGTGTTACTATTCATATGAATAGTACTATAGTGTTTTGTTGCAATGATTTACTATAGTAATTTTACAAAACACTTTTCTTTTTCTAATCTAAGTCCTATACATATTTCTAAGAGTATTACAAAAGCTTTCCATCACAATATAAGTCTTCATAACATCTTGAATCTTGATTTCTCTTGACTTGATTTGGACATCATCAAAACTTCATCTTGATCATTTTGCTAACAATCTCCCCCTTTTTGATGATGATCAAAAACTGCTTGATTTAAAGCTTTTGGTAATAATCTGTATTTAAAACACAACTTATGGAAGAAAGAGTGCATTAGTGAATAAGCACAAATAGTACAAATAGGCAAATAAGCTTTAAACATTTTCTCCCCCTTTTTTATCATAATTAAAAAGTTGTGTTGATGTTCTCCCCCTAAGATAATACTCCCCCTTAATAAAAGCATGTATGCATAGAAATATTAAGGAAAAACAACATACATTTTATTGAATTTAAAGAGGCAAGCATACAATAAACTAACTAAATTTCTTCTAGTGTTTACCCCTTTTGATATGTCGCCAATGATGTTGTCCAATGATAATCCTCTAGGTTGTTGCCATATTTTGTTTAGATCTTCATCATCTTGAGGATTATTCATTTTCTCTTCATTGGTTGTCTTTTGCAAGTCTTCATTTTCACCTGCATCTGATTCATCTGACTCAAGAGGTTTTACCTCAAGGTCCACAATTTCATCAAAGACAACATGCACAGATTCTTCTATTTCAAATATTTAAAACAAAAACATTTTTAAAAAATATTCTTAAATATGAAACATTTGGCACCCAACTATTTTGTATGGGTCCTTTGGGTTAGTTTGAAAATTTGAAATCATTTTACAACCCAAATATATCTACCACTTGGAACACCATAATGCTTAATTTTACATTTGTTAGATGTATGACCCTTTTTCATACAATAAAAGCATGATACAAAGTTTGTGTTCCTATAAGTTGTTCCTTTTTCTACCCAAGTTCTACGGGTTTTATGTTTATTTTTAATTCTAGGAACATACTTATTTTTAACAACCTTATTTTCATTATTTTTACTACATTCTCCTGAGGTTGTTTCATCTAGTAGTTTCTTATAATTAACACAAGATGCACATTCATCACTACTAGTATATTTACCTTTTTCATAAAATAAAATTTTATTTTTCAAAATTTTATTTTCTTCAAAAATATTTTTAAAATTTGATTTTAATTCTTTATTTTCATCTGCTATTGATTTTTCAATGTTATCAACTTTCAATTTATGTTTATCACAAAATTTACACTCAGCAGATATATTTGTATCATTTTCTACATTTGAAATTTTACTATTTAAAGTTTCTATTTCTTCTAAGGATTTTTCATATTTCTTTTGTAATTCTTTAAAATCCTTTTTCAATTTCTTATGAGCAAGATCTAGTTTTTCTGATTCTATCAATAATTCTCTATAAATTTCATGTAATTCATCTTCATCAATATGATCAGAATCATCAGAATCGCTAGAGGTACTTACTTGGCTTCAAGTGTCGTCGTTCACTACTAAACAGATGTATGCTTGCTCATCAGAATCACCCATACTTGATGTTGTGCTTGATGAAGAGCTTAAACTATTCTCTTCCATGATTAAAGTATTCGTTTTAGCACACCTGATTTCATCTCCGCCTTCATGAGTTACTCTTAAAGTTTCCCACATTTCTTTAGCGTTTTTGCAGATAGAGACCCTGTAGAACTCATCAACAGTCAACGCTGATGCAATGATATTCCGGGCTTTTACATCATTCTGAGATCTTCTCTTTTCTTCAATGGTCCATTGGTCACGGGACTTTGGTTCCTGCATATTGTTAGTTGGAACAAAAGGACCAAATGCAACAGCATCCCAAATATCTATATCAATAGATTCCATAAAAATTTGCATTCTGACCTTCCAGAATGCGTAATTTTCACCTGTGAATAGTGGTGGTCTATTGATTGAAGCACCCTCTGCAAAGGTTTGATGTGATCCTGCCATTTGAATTACTATCAAAGCAAGCTCTGATACCAATTGTCAGAGCGGCTGCAGCGGAAGGGTTAGCGTGGAATAACAAACCAAGAGGGTTTTTAATACGAACGTGTGCCTTTTAATTTCTACTCAAATAAACTTACCAAACAAATAATAAAGACAAATAAAGCGAGAGTAAGGTTGAGAGAAATTTGCACAGATGATTTTATCCTGGTTCGGATCTTACCAATCCTACGTCCAGTCGTTTATCTCAAACAAGATAAACAATTCACTAATCACAAAACAATTACAAATTACAATCACAAAGAAACAATTTGTAAGAGTTTAGAAACCACCTCTCTTGATACCACAAGAGATGAACCTACACCTCCTTTGAGTCTTCACAAAGGATGAACACCTCCTCCGAATACTTCACGAAGGATGATTCTCTTCCGAACACCTCCTTAGACACACCAAGGATGAACCGGCTATTTCCTCTGTCACCGTAGCAGCACTTCACCAGCTCCACAGACAAGAGTTTCACAAGCCGAACAAGAACACACAAGTCTCAAGAATTTCTGAGTATTTGAGCACAAGGGAAGAGTTTCTGTGTCTCTGTTTTTTTTTAAGAGGAAATGAGAGTCTATTTATAGACTCATCCAAAGGCTCTTCCATTCACTAAAAGACAAACTTAACGGCTAGTTTGTCCAACGGCCATAAACGGCTAGTTTGTCCAACGGCCATAAACGGCTAGTTTGTCCAACGGCCATAAACGGCTAGTTTGTCCAACGGTCATAAACGGCTAGTTTCTTCAACGACTAGTTTCTCCAACGTCTGTGTTAAGTGCGATACTCTTACCGTTAACCGTCACTATTCACGTGAATAGTGTTACTATTCATATGAATAGTACTATAGTGTTTTGTTGCAATGATTTACTATAGTAATTTTACAAAACACTTTTCTTTTTCTAATCTAAGTCCTATACATATTTCTAAGAGTATTACAAAAGCTTTCCATCACAATATAAGTCTTCATAACATCTTGAATCTTGATTTCTCTTGACTTGATTTGGACATCATCAAAACTTCATCTTGATCATTTTGCTAACATTAGCGTGGAAACAACAAACTAAGAGGGGTTTTTAATACTAACGTGTGCCTTTTAATTTCTACTCAATTAAACTTACTTAGCAATTAATAATAACAATTAAATAGAGTAAGGTTGAGAGAAATTTGCACAGATGATTTTATCCTGGTTCGGATCTTACCAATCCTACGTCCAGTCGCTTATCTCAAAACAAGATAAACAGTTTCACTAACACAAAACAATTACAAACTACAATCACAAAGATACAATTTGTAAGAGTTTAGAAAACACCTCTCTTGATACCACAAGAGATGAAACTACACCTCCTTTGAGTCTTCACAAAGGATGAACACCTCCTCCGAATACTTCACGAAGGATGAACACCTCCTTCGAATACTTCACGAAGGATGAACCTCTTCCGAACACCTCCTCAGACACACCAAGGATGAACCGGCTATTTCCTCTGTCACCGTAGCAGCACTTCACCAGCTCCACAGACAAGAGTTTCACAAGCCGAACAAGAACACACAAGTCTCAAAGAATTCTGAGTATTTGAGCACAAGGGAAGAGTTTCTGTGTCTCTGGATATATATATCTTGAGAGAAAATGAGAGTCTATTTATAGACTCATCCAAAGACTCTTCCATTCACTAAAAGACAAACTTAACGGCTAGTTTCTCCAACGGCCATAAACGGCTAGTTTGTCCAACGGCCATAAACGGCTAGTTTCTTCAACGACTAGTTTCCCCAACGTCCGTGTTAAGTGCGATACTCTTACCGTTAACCGTCACTATTCACGTGAATAGTGTTACTATTCATGTGAATAGTACTATAGTGTTTTGTTGCAATGATTTACTATAGTAATTTTACAAAACACTTTTCTTTTTCTGATCTACGTCCTATACATATTTCTAAGAGTATTACAAAAGCTTTCCATCACAATACAAATCTTCAGATCATTTTGATTCTTGATTGGTCTTGACTTGATTTGGACATCATCAAAATTTCATCTGCATCATTTTGCTAACAAGTTCCTCCACTCCGTCCACTTCTTCCACTTCCTCCACTTCTTCCACTCCTTCCACTTCCTCCACTTCGTCCACGTCGTCAACTTCATCCACTTTGTCCTCTTCCTCCACTTCGTCTACTACGTCCTCTTTGTCCACTTCGTCCACTTCATCCACTTCGTCCACTTCGTCCACTTCGTCAAGTTCGTCCACTTCATCCACTTGCTCCACTTCGTCTACTTCTACCACTTCGTCCACTTCGTCAATTTCGTCAACTTCCTCCACTTCCTCAACATCGACCACTTCCTCCACTTCATTCCACTTCCTCCACTTCCTCCACTTCCTCCACTTCGTCAACTTCGTCAATTTCCTCCTATTCCTCCACTTCCTCAACATCGTCAAGTTACTCCACTTCACTCACTTCCCCTATTTTGTCCACTTCCTCAACTTCGTCCACTTTGTCAAGTTCGTCCACTTCCTCCACTTCATCCACTTCGTTCAATTCCTCCTTTTCGTCAACTTCTTCCACTTCGTCCACTTCTTCCACTTCCTCCACTTCCTCCACTTCCTCCACTTCGTCCAGTTCTTCCACTTCCTCCACTTTGTCTACATTCTCCACTTCCTCCACTTCCTCCACTTCGTCAACTTCGTCCACTTTGTCCATTTCTTCAACTTCATCAAACTCGTCCACTTCCTCCACTTCTTCCACTTCGTCAAGTTCGTCCACTTCCTCCACTTCCTCCCCTTCGTCCACTTCCTCCATTTCCTCCACTTCGTCCACTTCGTCTACTTCCTCCTCTTCTTCCACGTCGTCAACATCGTCCACTTCCTCCCCTTCGTCATTTTCGTCCTCTACGTCCACTTCTTCTGCTTCCTCCACTTCCTCCACTTCGTCAAGTTCGTCCACTTCCTCCCCTTCGTCCACTTCGTCCTCTACGTCCACTTCGTCAACTTCGTCGACTTCGTCCACTTCTTCTGCTTCCTCCACTTCATCCACTTCCACCACTTCGTCAAGTTCGTCCACTTCCTCCACTTCCTCCACTTCCTCTACTTCGTCCATTTTGTCCACTTCGTCAAGTTCGTCCACTTCGTCCCTTCCTCCACTTCCTCCTCTTTGTCCACTTCGTCCACTTCTTCCACTTCGTCGACTTCGTCCACTTTGTCTACTTCGTCAACTTCTTCCACTTCGTCCACGTCGTCAACTTCGTCAACTTCATCCACTTCGTCCTCTTCGTCCACTTCGTCCACTTCCTCCACTTTCTCCACTTTGTCCACTTCTTCCACTACCTCTATTTCGTCCACTTCCTCCACTTCGTCCACTGCGTCCACTTGCCCCACTTCGTCCAGTTCCCCCACGTCGTCAACTTCTTCCACTTCATCCTGTTCGTCCACTTCGTCTACTTCGTCTTCTTCGTCCACTTCCACCACTTCCTCCACTTCATCCACTTCGTCCACTTCGTCAAGTTCGTCCGCTTCATCCACTTCCTCCACTTCGTCAACTTCTTCCACTTCGTCCACTTCCTCCACTTCGTCCACTGCCTCCATCTTCTGTACTTCGTGCATTTTGTCCACTTTTTCCTCTTCCTCCACTTCGTCCACTTCGTCAAATTTGTCCACTTGGTCCATTTCGTCCACTTCATCAAGTTCGTCCACTTCCTCCCCTTCCTCAAGTTCTTCTACTTCCTCCACTTCGTCCACTTTCTCCATTTCCTCCACTTCCTCCACTTCTTCCGCTTCTTCCGCTTCGTCCACTTCGTCCACTTCGTCCACTTTGTCCTCTTCGTCCACTTCGTCCACTTCATCCACTTCTTCCGCTTCCTCCACTTCATCCACTTCGTCCACTTCGTCAAGTTCGTCAACTTCGTCCACTTCGTCCATTTCGTCCACTTCATCAAGTTCGTCCCCTTCTTCCACTTCCTCCACTTCCTCCACTTCTTCAACTTTGTCCACTTCTTCAACTTCGTCTACTTTATCTACTTCGTCCCCTTCGTCCACTCCGTCTACTTCGTCCTCTTCGTCCACTTCGTCAACCTCTTCCACTTCGTCCACTTCGTCCACATCGTCAACTTAGTCAACTTCATGCACTTCGTCCTCTTCGTCCACATCGTCCACTTCCTCCACTTCCTCCACTTCGTCCACTTCTTCCACTTCCTCCACCTCATCCACTTCTTCTACTTCCTCCACTTCCTCCACTTTTTCCACTTCCTCCACTTCGTCCACTTCGTCTAGTTCCTCCACTTCGTCCACGTTGTCAAGTTCGTTCACTTCCTCCGCTTCGTCCACTTCGTCCTCTTCGTCCCCTTCGTCGACTTCGTCCATTTCTTCCGCTTCCTCCACTTCATCCACTTCGTCCACTTCTTCAAGTTCGTCCACTTCTTCAACTTCGTCCACTTCTTCAACTTCGTCCACTTCCTCCACTTCATCAAGTTCGTCCACGTCATCCTCCTCGTCCACTTCGTTTACTTCGTCCACGTCCTCCACTTCCTCCACTTCATCCACTTCGTCCACTTCATCCACTTCCTCCACTTCGTCAACTTCTTCCACTTCGTGCACTTCGTTCAGTTCGTCCACTTCCTCCATTTCCTCCACTTTGTCCATTTCGTCCACTTTTTCCACATCCTCCATATTCTCCACTTCGTCCACTTCGTCAACTTCGTCCACTTCGTCCATTTCGTCCACTTCATCAACTTCTTCCACTTCCTCCACTTCCTCCACTTCGTCCAGTTCGTCCACTTCCTCTACTTCCCCCACTTTCTCCACTTCCTCCATTTCGTCCACTTCCTGCATTTCCTCCACTTCTTCCACTTCGTCCACTTCTTCCACTTCCTCCACTTCGGGCACTTCGTCTACTTCCTCCACGTCGTCAACATCGTCCACTTCCTCCGCTTCGTCCACTTGGTCCACTTCGTCCTCTTCGTCCACTTCGTCAACTTCGTCGAGTTCGTCCACTTCTTCCGCTCCCTCCACTTTATCCACTTCGTCCACCTCGTCAAGTTCATCCACTTCCTCCACTTCCTACACTTCCTCCATTTTGTCCACTTCGTCCACTTGGTCCACTTCGTTCACTTCTTCCACTTTGTTCACTTCGTCCACTTCCTCCACTTCGTCCACTTCCTCCATTTCCTCCACTTCGTTTCCTTCGTCCACTTCGTCTCCTTCCTCCGCTTCGTCAAGTTCATCCAGTTCCTCCACTTCCTCCACTTCGTCCTCTTCGTCCACTTCCTCCACTTCGTCCAATTCTTCCACTTCGCCAACATCGTCCATTTCCTCCACTTCGTCCACTTCCTCCACGTCATCCACTTTGTCCACTTCCTCCATTTCGTCCACTTCCTCCACTTCCTCCACCTCGTCAACTTCCTCCACTTCGTCAACTTCGCCCACTTCGTCAACTTCGTCCACTTCGTTAACTTCGTCTACTTCGTCCGCTTCGCCAACTTCGTCCACTTCATCCACTTCCTCCACTTCCTCCACTTCGTCCCCTTCCTCCACTTCTTCCACTTCCTCCACTTCGTCCAATTCTTCCACATCCTCCACTTCGTTCACTCCGTCCACTTCCTCCATTTCCTCCTGTTCCTCCACTTCCTCCATGTCATCCACTTCGCCACTTCGTCCACTTCATCCTCTTTGTCCTCTTCCTCCACTTCCTCCACTTCATCCACTTCGTCCACTTCGTCAAGTTCATCCACTTCATCCACTTCCTCCACCTCGTCAACTTCTTCCACTTCGTCTACTTCGTCAATTTCGTCCACTTACTCCACTTCCTCAACATCGTCAACTTCCTTCAGTTCCTCCACCTCCTCCACTTCTTCCATTTCCTTCCCTTCGTCCACTTCGTCAACTTCGTCCATTTCGTCCAATTCCTCCACTTCCTCAACATCGTCCATTTCGTCCATTTCCTCCACTTCATTCACTTCCTCCACTTCGTCCATTTCGTCAACTTCGTCCATTGCGTCCACTTCGTCAAGTTCGTCTACTTCCTCCAATTAGTCCACTTCCTCCACTTCG
Source organism: Vigna nakashimae (assembly GCA_034642375.1). Taxonomy (NCBI): domain Eukaryota; kingdom Viridiplantae; phylum Streptophyta; class Magnoliopsida; order Fabales; family Fabaceae; genus Vigna; species Vigna nakashimae. The sequence continues at coordinate 35,831,302 of CM067765.1, forward strand.
TTCACTTCCTCCATTTCCTCCACTTCGTCCACTTCCTCCACTTCGTCCACTTCTTCCACTTCCTCCACTTCCTCCACTTCGTCAACTTCCTCGACTTCGTCCACTTCGTCAATTTTGTCCACATCCTCCAATTCGTCCAGTTCTTCCACTTCCTGTACTTTGTCCACATTCTCCACTTCGTCCACTTCGTCAACTTCGCCACTTCGTCCATTTCGTCCACTTCATCAACTTCTTCCACTTCCCCCACTTCGTCAAGTTCGTCCACTTCCTCCACTTCCCCCACTTTCTCCACTTCCTCCATTTCGTCCACTTCCTGCATTTGCTCCACTTCTTCCATTTCGTCCACTTCTTCTACATCCTCCACTTCGTGCACTACGTGCACTTCGTCTACTTCCACCACTTCCTCCACGTCGTCAACATCGTCCACTTCCTCCGCTTCGTCCACTTGGTCCACTTCGTCCTCTTCGTCCACTTCGTCGACCTCGTCAAGTTCTTCCACTTCCTCCACTTCCTCCACTTCCTATACTTCCTCCACTTTGTCAACTTCATCCATTTCGTCCACTTCGTCATGTTCGTCCACTTCCTCCACTTCCTCCACTTTGTCCACTTCGTCCACTTCTTCCACTTCGCCGACTTCGTCCACCTCGTCAACTTCTTCCACTTCGTTCACTTCCTCCACTTCGTCCACGTAGTCAACTTCGTCAACTTCATCCACTTCGTCCTCTTCGTCCACTTCGTCCTCTTCGTCCTCTTCGTCCACTTCGTCCTCTTCGTCCACTTCCTCCACTTCCTCCACTTCTTCCACTTCTTCCACATCCTCCACTCCGTTCACTTCTTCCACTTCCTCCACTTCGTCCACTCCTTCCACTTCCTCAACTTCGTCCAGTTCCACAACTTCGTTCACGTCGTCAACTTCGTCTACTTCGTCCTCTTCGTCCACTTTGTTAAGTTCGTCCACTTCATCCACTTCCTCCACTTCGTCTACTTCTTCCACTTTGTCCTTTTCGTCAATTTTATCCACTTCCCCAACATTGTCCACTTCCTCCACTTCATTCCACTTCCTCCACTTCGTCCACTTCCTCCACTTCGTCAATTTCCTCCAGTTCCTCCACTTCCTCAACATCGTCCATTTCGTCCACTTCCTCCACTTCATTCACTTCCTCTATTTCGTCCACTTCGTCAATCTCGTCCACTTTGTCAAGTTCCTAGACTTCCTCCACTTCCTCCACTTCGTTCAATTCCTCCTTTTCTTCCACTTCGTCCATTTCGTCCACTTCATCAAATTTTTCCACTTCCTCCACTTCCCCCACTTCGTCAAGTTCGTCCACTTCCTCCACTTCCCCCACTTTCTCCACTTCCTCCACTTCGTCCACTTCTTGCATTTCCTCCACTTCTTCCACTTCCTCCACTTCTTCCACTTCCTCCACTTCGTCCACTTCGTCTACTTTCTCCACTTCCTCCACGTCCTCAATATCGTCCACTTCCTCCGCTTTGTCCACTTGGTCCACTTCGTCCACTTCGTCCTCTTTGTCCACTTCGTCAACTTGATCCACTTCGTCCTCTTCCTCCACTTCGTCCTCTTCGTCCAGTTCGTCCACTTCGTCCACTTCGTCAAGTTCGTCCACTTCATCCACTTGCTCCACTTCGTCTACTTCTTCCACTTCGTCCACTTCGTCAATTTCGTCCACTTCCTCAACATCGTCCACTTCCTCCACTTCCTACACTTCATTCCACTTCCTCCACTTCCTCCACTTCGTCAACTTCGTCAATTTCCTCCTATTCCTCCACTTCCTCAACATCGTCAAGTTACTCCACTTCACTCACTTCCCCTATTTCGTCCACTTCCTCAACTTCGTCCACTTTGTCAAGTTCGTCCACTTCCTCCACTTCATCCACTTCGTTCAATTCCTCCTTTTCGTCCACTTCTTCCACTTCGTCCACTTCTTGCACTTCCTCCACTTCGTCCACTTCGTCCAGTTCTTCCACTTCCTCCACTTCGTCAACTTCGTCCATTTCGTCAACTTCATCAAACTCGTCCACTTCCTCCACTTCCTCCACTTCGTCAAGTTCGTCCACTTCTTCCCCTTCGTCCACTTCCTCCATTTCCTCCACTTCGTCCACTTCGTCTACTTCCTCCACTTCTTCCACGTCGTCAACATCGTCCACTTCCTCCCCTTCGTCCACTTCGTCCTCTACGTCCACTTCGTCGACTTCGTCCACTTCTTCTGCTTCCTCCACTTCCTCCACTTCGTCAAGTTCGTCCACTTCCTCCCCTTCGTCCACTTCGTCCTCTACGTCCACTTCGTCAACTTCGTCGACTTCGTCCACTTCTTCTGCTTCCTCCACTTCATCCACTTCCACCACTTCGTCAAGTTCGTCCACTTCCTCCACTTCCTCCACTTCCTCTACTTCGTCCATTTTGTCCACTTCGTCAAGTTCGTCCACTTCCTTCCTTCCTCCACTTCCTCCTCTTTGTCCACTTCGTCCACTTCTTCCACTTCGTCGACTTCGTCAACTTTGTCAACTCCATCCACTTCGTCCTCTTCGTCCACTTCCTCCACTTCCTCCACTTCCTCCACTTTGTCCACTTCTTCCACTACCTCTATTTCGTCCACTTCCTCCACTTCGTCCACTTCCCCCACTTCGTCCACTTCCCCCACGTCGTCAACTTCTTCCACTTCATCCTGTTCGTCCACTTCGTCTACTTCGTCCTCTTCGTCCACTTCCACCACTTCCTCCACTTCATCCACTTCGTCCACTTCGTCAAGTTCGTCCGCTTCATCCACTTCCTCCACTTCGTCAACTTCTTCCACTTCGTCCTCTTCGTCCATTTCCTCCACTTCGTCCACTGCCTCCATTTTCTCTACTTCGTGCATTTCGTCCACTTTTTCCTCTTCCTCCACTTCGTCCACTTCGTCTACTTCCTCGACTTCGTCAAATTTGTCCACTTGGTCCATTTCGTCCACTTCATCAAGTTCGTCCACTTCCTCCACTTCCTCAAGTTCGTCTACTTCCTCCACTTCGTCCACTTTCTCCATTTCCTCCACTTCCTCCACTTCTTCCGCTTCCTCCACTTCCTCCACTTCGTCCACTTCGTCCTCTTCGTCCACTTCGTCCACTTCTTCCGCTTCCTCCACTGCATCCACTTCGTCCACTTCGTCAAGTTCGTCAACTTCGTCCACTTCGTCCATTTCGTCCACTTCATCAAGTTCGTCCCCTTCTTCCACTTGCTCCACTTCCTCCCCTTCTTCAACTTTGTCCACTTCTTCAACTTCGTGTACTTCATCTACTTCGTCCCCTTCGTCCACTCCGTCTACTTCGTCCTCTTCGTCCACTTCGTCAACTTCTTCCACTTCGTCCACATCGTCAACTTAGTCCACTTCATGCACTTCGTCCTCTTCGTCCACATCTCCACTTCCTCCACTTCCTCCACTTCTTCCACTTCCTCCACCTCATCCATTTCTTCTACTTTTTCCACTTCGTCCACTTTTTCCACTTCCTCCACTTCGTCCACTTCGTCTAGTTCCTCCACTTCGTCCACGTCGTCAAGTTCGTCCACTTCCTCCGCTTCGTCCACTTCGTCCTCTTCGTCCTCTTCGTCGACTTCGTCCATTTCTTCCGCTTCCTCCACTTCATCCACTTCGTCCACTTCTTCAAGTTCGTCCACTTCGTCCACTTCTTCAACTTCGTCCACTTCCTCCACTTCGTCAAGTTCGTCCACGTCATCCTCCTCGTCCACTTCGTTTACTTCGTCCTCTTCGTCCACGTCCTCCACTTCCTCCACTTCATCCACTTCGTCCACCTCATCCACTTCCTCCACTTCGTCAACTTCTTCCACTTCGTCCACTTCCTTCACTTCGTCCACTTCCTCCATTTCCTCCACTTTGTCCATTTCGTCCACTTTTTCCACTTCCTCCATTTCGTCCACTTCGTCTACTTCCTATGCTTCGTCCACGTCGTCGACTTCCTCCGCTTCGTCCACTTCGTCCTCTTCGTCCACTTCTTCCGCTTCCTCCACTTCATCCACTTCGTCCACTTCGTCAAGTTCGTCCACTTTATCCATTCTTCAACTTCGTCCATTTCGTCCACTTCATCAAGTTCGTCCACTTCCTCCACTTCGTCAGCTTCGTCAACTTCTTCCACTTCGTCCACTTCCTACACTTCGTCCACGTCTTGAACTTCATCCACTTCGTCGACTTCATCCTCTTCGTCCACTTCGTCCACTTCCTCCGCTTCGTCCACTTCTTCCACCTGCTCCATTTCGTCGAATTCCTCCGCTTCCTCGACATCGTCTACTTCCTCCACTTCCTCCACTTCATTCACTTCCTCCACTTCCTCCACTTCGTCCATTTTGTCCACCTCGTCAAGTTGGTCCACTTCCTCCACTTCCTGCACTTCCTCCAGTTCTTCCACTTCGTGCGCTTCTTCCATTTCGTCCACTTGTTCCACTTCCTCCACGTCCTCCACTTCCTCCACTTCCTCCACTTCATCAATTTCGTCCACTTCGTTACCTTCTTCCACTTTCTCCACTTCGTTCAGTTCTTCCACTTCCTCCAATTTGTCCACATTCTCCACTTCCTCTACTTCGCCAACTTCGTCCATTTCGTCCACTTCATCAAGTTCGTCCACTTCCTCCACTTCTTCAAGTTCGTCCACTTCCTCCACTTTGTCCACTTCCTCCACTTCCTCCACTTCTTCCACTTCCTCCACTTCGTCCACTTCGTCTACATCCTCCACTTCGTCCACGTCGTCAACTTCGTTCACTTTCTCCGCTTCGTCCTCTTCGTCCTCTTGGTCCACTTCGTGAAGTTCGTCCTCTACGTCCACTTCGTCCACTTCTTCCGCTTCCTCCACTTCATCCACTTCGTCCACTTTGTCCACTTCATCCACTCTGTCCACTTCGTCGACTTCGTCAGGTTCGTCAACTTCCTCCACTTCCTCCACTTTCTCCGCTTCATCCATTTCGTCCACTTCTTCCACTTCCTCCACTTTGTCCACTTCGTCAAGTTCGTCCACTTTGTCACCTTCTTCCACTTCCTCCACTTCCTCCACTTCTTCCACCTCGTCCACTTCGTCAATTTCGTCGACTTCCTTCACTTCCTCAACATCGTCCACCTCCTCCACTTCCTCCGCTTCGTCAACTTCGTCAACTTCGTTCACTTCGTCAAGTTCGACCACTACCTCCACTTCCTCCACTTTGTCCAGTTCGTCCACTTCGTCAACTTCGTCCACTTTGTCCACTTCGTCCACTTCTTCCTCTTCGTCCACTTCATCCACTTCGTCCACTTCGTCCATTTCGTCCACTTCGTCAAGTTCATCCACTTCCTCCACTTCCTCCACTTCGTCCTCCTCCACTTCGTTCACTTCTTCCACTTCCTCCACTTCCTCCACTTCCTCCACTTCGTCAATTTCGTCCACTTCGTCACCTTCTTCCACTTCCTCCGCTTCATCCAGTTCTTCGACTACCTCTAGTTTGTCCACATTCTCCACTTCCTCTACTTCGTCAACTTCGTCCATTTCGTCCACTTCCTCCACTTCGTCAAGTTCGTCCACTTCCTCCACTTCCTTCACTTCGTCAAGTTCGTCCACATTCTCCACTTCCTCTACTTTGTCAACTTCGTCCACTTCGTCCATTTCGTACACTTTATCAAGTTGGTCCACTTCCTCCACTTCGTCAAGTTCGTCCACTTCCTCCACTTCCTCCACCTCTTCCACTTCGTCAAGTTCATCCACTTCCTCCACTTCGTCAAGTTCGTCCACTTCCTCCGCATCGTCCACTTCCTACACCTGCTCCATTTCGTCGAATTCCTCCGCTTCCTCGACATCGTCTACTTCCTCCACTTCCTCCCCTTCATTCACTTCCTCCACTTCGTTCACTTCGTCCATTTCGTCCACTTCGTCAGGTTCGTCCACTTCCTCCACTTCCTGCACTTCCTCCAGTTCCTCCACTTCGTCCGCTTCTTCCATTTCGTCCACTTCTTCCACTTCCTCCACTTTCTCCAATTCCTCTACTTCGTCAATTTCGTCCACTTCGTTACCTTCTTCCACTTTCTCCACTTCGTCCAGTTCTTCCACTTCCTCCAATTTGTCCACATTCCCCACTTCCTCTACTTCGCAACCTTCGTCCATTTCGTCCACTTCATCAAGTTCGTCCACTTACTCCACTTCCTCAAGTTTGTCAACTTCCTCCACTTCCTCCACTTTGTCCACTTCCTCCACTTCGTCCACTTCGTCTACTTCCTCCACTTCGTCCACGTCGTCAACTTCGTCCACTTTCTCCACTTCGTCCTCTTCGTCCTTTTTGTCCACTTCGTCAAGTTTGTCCTCTTCATCCACTTCTTCCGCTTCCTCCACTTCATCCACTTCGTCAAGTTCGTCCACTTCATCCACTTCGTCGACTTCGTCTACTTCGTCCACTTCGTCAAGTTCGTCAACTTCCTCCACTTCGTCCACTTACTCCACTTCGTCCACTTCTTCCACTTCCTCCACTTCGTCCACTTCGTCAAGTTCGTCCATTTCGTCACCTTCTCCACTTCCTCCACTTCGTCCAGTTCTTCCACTTCTTCCTGTTTGTCCACTTTCTCCACTTCCTCTACTTCGTCAACTTCGTCCACTTCATCCATTTCGTCCACTTCATCCATTTCGTCCACTTCATCAAGTTTGTCCACTTCCTCCACTTTGTCAAGTTCGTCCACTTCCTCCACTTCGTCCACTTCGTCTACTTCCTCCACTTCGTCCACGTCGTCAACTTCGTCAAATTCCTCCGCTTCATCCTCTTCGTCCTCTTCGTCCTCTTCGTCGACTTTGTCCACTTCTTCTGCTTCCTCCACTTCGTCAACTTCTTCCACTCCGTCCACTCCGTCAAGTTCGTCCACTTCCTCCACTTCGTGCACGTCGTAAACTTCTTCAACTTCATCCCCTTCGTCCTCTTCGTCCACTTCCTCCACTTTCTCCACTTCGTCCACTTCGTCATGTTCGTCCACTTCGTCCATTTCGTTGACTTCCTCTACTTCCTGCACTTCCTCCACTTAGTCAACTTTGTCCACTTCATCCACTTCGTCCACTTCGCCGACTTCGTCCATTTCGTCCACTTTGTCAACTTCGTCAACTTCCTCCACTTCCTCCACTTCGTCAACTTTGTCTACTTCGTCCACTTCGTCCACTTTGTCCACTCCTTCCACTTCCTCCACTTTTCTCCACTTCCTCCACTTCGTCATCTTCGACCACTTCCTCCACTTCATCCACTTCATCCACTTCCTCCACTTCGTCATCTTCTTCTTCCAGTTCCTCCACTTAGTCAACTTTGTGTACTTCGTCCACTTCCTCCACTTCGTCCACTCCTTCCACTTCCTCCACTTCGTCCACTTCAACCACTTCCTCCACTTCATCCACTTCCTCCACTTCCTCACTTCGTCATCTTCTTCTTCCACTTCGTCCACTTCGTCAACTTCGTCAAGTTCGTCCCCTTCGTCCACTTCGTCCTCTTCCTCCACTTCCTCCACTTCGTCAACTTCTTCCACTTCGTCCACTTCGTCACTTTCGTCGACTTCCTCCACTTCCTCAATATCGTCCACTTCCTCCACTTCATTCAGTTCCTGAACTTCTTCCACTTCGTCAACGTCGTCCGCTTTCTCCACTTCCTCCACTTCCACCACTTTCTCCACTTCCTCCACTTCCTCCACTTCCTCCACTTCGTCAACTTTGTCTACTTCGTCCACTTCCTCCACTTCCTCCACCTCCTCCACTTCCTCCACTTCCTCCACTTCAACCACTTCCTCCACTTCATCTGTAACACCCCGATTTAGGCGTTACAATTTATTTTCCACAAAATACATATGTAATTTTTTCTTTAACAAATTTCAACACCCATAAAATATTAAGTGCTTTATTACAGCACAAGTCTTCTGAAAATAAAAGTCCTCACAGTTCGTAAACTTCTGAAATTTAAAATTTCACACAGTTCGGAAATTCAAACGTAGATTTATTTTAGAAATTCCCCATGTCTCCTTTTTCCCCACAGATCTCTCATCTTCTAAGCAAGTCCAGAACCATCTGCTAATTCATCTGATATAGTTTCTGCTCCCGTATAATATCACACATTATACGATCATTGCATTCACATGCACAAACACAAACAGTAGGGTGAGCTAACTGAAACAAGCATACAATCCATTCACAATCCGTTAATAATACATCCACAGTATTCAATACAGTTAAGCACACTCACTCAACATATTATCACAATATCATTGCTCAACAATTTTACTATTCCACTTTTCAAAGTGTTACAACTTCACCTCATCCGACCTACTTACCAAAGTAGTACAAACCAAGTTATTCTCTCTACTTATCAAAGTAGCACCGCAAGACAATACTGTCTACTTACCAAAGCAGTTCAGTATAATTAATTCGCCTACTTACCAAAGTAGCACGAACCAAGTTCTTCTACCTACTTACCAAAGTAGCACAAAACAAGATCTTCTGCCTACTTACCAAAGTAGCACAAAACAAGATCTTCTGCCTACTTACCAAAGTAGCACAAACCAAGTTCTTCTGCCTACTTACCAAAGTAGCGCAGCAAGACAATACTGTCTACTTACCAAAGTAACACAGTATAGTTAATCTGCCTACTTATCAAAGTAGCGCAAATCACCCTGCTTACTTACCAAAGTAACACAGACCCAACATCTACTCTCCTACTTACCAAAGTAGCGCAAACCAACATCATTTACATTATTTCGACAAATTATTCATAATCAACCACAACCCATCCAAAACTAATCATACTCAACAAGCATAAGAGAACCGGTGAACTTTTCTCAATTCCCTTCTGTCTACTTACCAATGTAGTACAAATTAACCAAATTACATTTTCCTAACATATTATTCATAACCAATCACATGCCATCTCAACCACTAATCCCAAACCAATCATGCTCAACAAGCACATAATAACCAATCAACATATCTCAGTTTCAATTCTGCCTACTTACCAAAGTAGCACAAATTAACCAAATTACCTTTTTCAACATATTATTTATCGACGATCTGAACCAATCAAACTAATCAACAACATGTTTAGATCATATGGTAAGCTTTTCAGTCCAATCCAATGGTTAATGAGGCGGAAATCATCAATTTTGTATAAATGATCCAAAAACATAAATTAAACAATATTGAGATCCCTGAGAAGATACAAAATTAATATCTCTAAATCTGTAACTCCGATCTAAAATCCGAACGGTCGAAGTATGCCACTATCGCTTAGGAACAACATACTAAAATGTCAGATTGATCTAACGGTTATCTAAGTAGATATGGAGATTTTACCTAGGTAACTCAGAGACAGAAATTTAAGTGGTTCTCGGTTAAACTCAAAATGCGGAATGAATTCCTCTAATCACAGACATCCAATTCCAAATCTGAACGGTCAAGATCACATAATATGTCTTATGAACTACATACTAAAGTTTGGGCTCAATCTAACGGTAAATGAAATATATATAAAATTTTTACCATCATAACTTAAGAACAGAATTACAGTATTCATCCGATTGTTTCAAACTTTCGAAATTTCTTTCTCTAAACATAGACCTTCAATTACAAATCCGATCGGTCAAGTTGTAGTAATATGTCTTAGGGATCATATATCAAATTTTGAGGTTGATCTAACGGTCAAAAAGGTCAAAATCTATACTTTTACCGAGACAACTTTGTAACAGAACTACAGGGGTAACTAATTTACTCAAACTTGCAGGATTTATTTCTCCAATTACAGACTTCTATTTTCAAATCCGAACGGTAAAAGTTTAGTACTAGGTCTTAGGATTCACATACTAAAATTTTAGCTAAATCCAACGGTGAAAACAATGAATAGAAATTTTCACCACAGTAACTCGAAAATAAGAAATTATAATCATGAAACCCAAATTTTTCACAAGTCAATATATAACTACCATTACCAAATTTTAACACATTCATACTCACATTCATGATCATAATCAAGAAAGGATTAGCTCCCCTACCTCTTCTCCTTGCAAGAAATTCTTCACTCTTGATACCTCTAGACCACCACCTTTGCTTGTTTTCACTTTCAATTTCAAAGAAAATTCTAACTTAAATCTCTCTTCTTCAAAGAGAGCAATTCCTCTCCTCCTTGCTAGACCAAGTCAGTCTCTACACTTAGAACACTTAGGATTTTCGTTCACCTCCCACCAAGGACCTCTCTACTCTCCCCCAAAACTCCAAATCTGATTTGGAATTAAAAGAAGATGCCTTAGACAACTAAGGACCCATGCACTTGGTACTTAGCAATAATAAACAACCAATGAACCATCCTAAACCATTTTTTTTCAGCCCTAAAACATGGTAGGAAAGTCTCCAAAGGTTCCAAAATGTTCTCCTAGTGCAGAACACAACCTACCCACTCCAAAAAAATCGCAACTTGTAAAAATGTACCTAAAATTAAGGTTGGACGCTAGCCCCTGGACAGCAACATTGTCACATTTTCCCCAGCTCAGTTAGACCCCTTTTCGAAGTCCAAAATATGCGTATGAGTAGTCAAATTGAAGCTCTTTGAGTCTAGTTTCCAATGAAACACGAATCAACTCAATTGGAGTTCGGTAGAGAGAGTAATAAGCAAAACAGTCATCATAGGTCAAAACTGAACATACCTGAGCGTGATTAACGTTTCCAAGTTTTAATAATTTTACTGCAGCTAGCCCGGTAGTCCAAAAATTTATATTTATATGTCCAATTAAAGATATTTGAGTCTAGTTTCCAATAAAACAAGAATCAACTCAATTGATATTTTCTACAAACACTTATGATTAAAATAGTAAACCATGTCAAACCTGACAGCATTCCATTTTACATTATAACTTGAACTTTTTACAACTTGGTAAATTCTTGAGGTTCTAGGGTCTTACATCATCCACTTCATCCACTTCCTCCACTTCGTCATCTTCTTCTTCCACTTCGTCCACTTCGTCAACTTCGTCAAGTTCGTCCCCTTCGTCCACTTCGTCCTCTTCCTCCACTTCCTCCACTTCGCCAGCTTCTTCCACTTCGTCCACTTCGTCACTTTCATCGACTTCCTCCACTTCCTCAACATCGTCCACTTCCTCCACTTCCTCCACTTCCTCCCCTTCATTCACTTCCTGAACTTCTTCCACTTCGTCAACGTCGTCCACTTCCTGCACTTCTTCCACTTCGTGAACTTCGTCCATTTCATCCACTTCGTCAAGTTTGACCACTTCCTCCACTACCTCCACTTCCTCCACTTCCTCCACTTTGTCCACTTCCTCCACTTCATCAACTTCGTCAACTTCGTCCACTTTGTCCACTTCATCCACTACGTCCACTTCGTCAACTTCTTCAACTTCGTCCCCTTTCTCGAATTCGTCAAGTTCGTCCACGTCGTCAACTTCGTCAAATTCCTCCGCTTCATCCTCTTCGTCCTCTTCGTCGACTTCGTCCACTTCTTCTGCTTCCTCCACTTCATCCACTTCGTCCACTTCGTCAACTTCTTCCACTTCGTCCACTTCATCAAGTTTGTCCACTTCCTCCACTTTGTCAAGTTCGTCCACTTCCTCCACTTCGTCCACTTCGTCTACTTCCTCCACTTCGTCCACGTCGTCAACTTCGTCAAATTCCTCCGCTTCATCCTCTTCGTCCTCTTCGTCCTCTTCGTCCTCTTCGTCGACTTTGTCCACTTCTTCTGCTTCCTCCACTTCATCCACTTCGTCAACTTCTTCCACTCCGTCCACTCCGTCAAGTTCGTCCACTTCCTCCACTTCGTGCACGTCGTAAACTTCTTCAACTTCATCCCCTTCGTCCTCTTCGTCCACTTCCTCCACTTTCTCCACTTCGTCCACTTCGTCATGTTCGTCCACTTCGTCCATTTCGTTGACTTCCTCTACTTCCTGCACTTCCTCCACTTAGTCAACTTTGTCCACTTCATCCACTTCGTCCACTTCGCCGACTTCGTCCATTTCGTCCACTTTGTCAACTTCGTCAACTTCCTCCACTTCCTCCACTTCGTCAACTTTGTCTACTTCGTCCACTTCGTCCACTTTGTCCACTCCTTCCACTTCCTCCACTTTTCTCCACTTCCTCCACTTCGTCATCTTCGACCACTTCCTCCACTTCATCCACTTCATCCACTTCCTCCACTTCGTCATCTTCTTCTTCCAGTTCCTCCACTTAGTCAACTTTGTGTACTTCGTCCACTTCCTCCACTTCGTCCACTCCTTCCACTTCCTCCACTTCGTCCACTTCAACCACTTCCTCCACTTCATCCACTTCCTCCACTTCCTCACTTCGTCATCTTCTTCTTCCACTTCGTCCACTTCGTCAACTTCGTCAAGTTCGTCCCCTTCGTCCACTTCGTCCTCTTCCTCCACTTCCTCCACTTCGTCAACTTCTTCCACTTCGTCCACTTCGTCACTTTCGTCGACTTCCTCCACTTCCTCAATATCGTCCACTTCCTCCACTTCATTCACTTCCTGAACTTCTTCCACTTCGTCAACGTCGTCCGCTTTCTCCACTTCCTCCACTTCCACCACTTTCTCCACTTCATCCACTTCCTCCACTTCCTCCACTTCGTCAACTTTGTCTACTTCGTCCACTTCCTCCACTTCCTCCACCTCCTCCACTTCCTCCACTTCCTCCACTTCAACCACTTCCTCCACTTCATCTGTAACACCCCGATTTAGGCGTTACAATTTATTTTCCACAAAATACATATGTAATTTTTTCTTTAACAAATTTCAACACCCATAAAATATTAAGTGCTTTATTACAGCACAAGTCTTCTGAAAATAAAAGTCCTCACAGTTCGTAAACTTCTGAAATTTAAAATTTCACACAGTTCGGAAATTCAAACGTAGATTTATTTTAGAAATTCCCCATGTCTCCTTTTTCCCCACAGATCTCTCATCTTCTAAGCAAGTCCAGAACCATCTGCTAATTCATCTGATATAGTTTCTGCTCCCGTATAATATCACACATTATACGATCATTGCATTCACATGCACAAACACAAACAGTAGGGTGAGCTAACTGAAACAAGCATACAATCCATTCACAATCCGTTAATAATACATCCACAGTATTCAATACAGTTAAGCACACTCACTCAACATATTATCACAATATCATTGCTCAACAATTTTACTATTCCACTTTTCAAAGTGTTACAACTTCACCTCATCCGACCTACTTACCAAAGTAGTACAAACCAAGTTATTCTCTCTACTTATCAAAGTAGCACCGCAAGACAATACTGTCTACTTACCAAAGCAGTTCAGTATAATTAATTCGCCTACTTACCAAAGTAGCACGAACCAAGTTCTTCTACCTACTTACCAAAGTAGCACAAAACAAGATCTTCTGCCTACTTACCAAAGTAGCACAAAACAAGATCTTCTGCCTACTTACCAAAGTAGCACAAACCAAGTTCTTCTGCCTACTTACCAAAGTAGTGCAGCAAGACAATACTGTCTACTTACCAAAGTAACACAGTATAGTTAATCTGCCTACTTATCAAAGTAGCGCAAATCACCCTGCTTACTTACCAAAGTAACACAGACCCAACATCTACTCTCCTACTTACCAAAGTAGCGCAAACCAACATCATTTACATTATTTCGACAAATTATTCATAATCAACCACAACCCATCCAAAACTAATCATACTCAACAAGCATAAGAGAACCGGTGAACTTTTCTCAATTCCCTTCTGTCTACTTACCAATGTAGTACAAATTAACCAAATTACATTTTCCTAACATATTATTCATAACCAATCACATGCCATCTCAACCACTAATCCCAAACCAATCATGCTCAACAAGCACATAATAACCAATCAACATATCTCAGTTTCAATTCTGCCTACTTACCAAAGTAGCACAAATTAACCAAATTACCTTTTTCAACATATTATTTATCGACGATCTGAACCAATCAAACTAATCAACAACATGTTTAGATCATATGGTAAGCTTTTCAGTCCAATCCAATGGTTAATGAGGCGGAAATCATCAATTTTGTATAAATGATCCAAAAACATAAATTAAACAATATTGAGATCCCTGAGAAGATACAAAATTAATATCTCTAAATCTGTAACTCCGATCTAAAATCCGAACGGTCGAAGTATGCCACTATCGCTTAGGAACAACATACTAAAATTTCAGATTGATCTAACGGTTATCTAAGTAGATATGGAGATTTTACCTAGGTAACTCAGAGACAGAAATTTAAGTGGTTCTCGGTTAAACTCAAAATGCGGAATGAATTCCTCTAATCACAGACATCCAATTCCAAATCTGAACGGTCAAGATCACATAATATGTCTTATGAACTACATACTAAAGTTTGGGCTCAATCTAACGGTAAATGAAATATATATAAAATTTTTACCATCATAACTTAAGAACAGAATTACAGTATTCATCCGATTGTTTCAAACTTTCGAAATTTCTTTCTCTAAACATAGACCTTCAATTACAAATCCGATCGGTCAAGTTGTAGTAATATGTCTTAGGGATCATATATCAAATTTTGAGGTTGATCTAACGGTCAAAAAGGTCAAAATCTATACTTTTACCGAGACAACTTTGTAACAGAACTACAGGGGTAACTAATTTACTCAAACTTGCAGGATTTATTTCTCCAATTACAGACTTCTATTTTCAAATCCGAACGGTAAAAGTTTAGTACTAGGTCTTAGGATTCACATACTAAAATTTTAGCTAAATCCAACGGTGAAAACAATGAATAGAAATTTTCACCACAGTAACTCGAAAATAAGAAATTATAATCATGAAACCCAAATTTTTCACAAGTCAATATATAACTACCATTACCAAATTTTAACACATTCATACTCACATTCATGATCATAATCAAGAAAGGATTAGCTCCCCTACCTCTTCTCCTTGCAAGAAATTCTTCACTCTTGATACCTCTAGACCACCACCTTTGCTTGTTTTCACTTTCAATTTCAAAGAAAATTCTAACTTAAATCTCTCTTCTTCAAAGAGAGCAATTCCTCTCCTCCTTGCTAGACCAAGTCAGTCTCTACACTTAGAACACTTAGGATTTTCGTTCACCTCCCACCAAGGACCTCTCTACTCTCCCCCAAAACTCCAAATCTGATTTGGAATTAAAAGAAGATGCCTTAGACAACTAAGGACCCATGCACTTGGTACTTAGCAATAATAAACAACCAATGAACCATCCTAAACCATTTTTTTTCAGCCCTAAAACATGGTAGGAAAGTCTCCAAAGGTTCCAAAATGTTCTCCTAGTGCAGAACACAACCTACCCACTCCAAAAAAATCGCAACTTGTAAAAATGTACCTAAAATTAAGGTTGGACGCTAGCCCCTGGACAGCAACATTGTCACATTTTCCCCAGCTCAGTTAGACCCCTTTTCGAAGTCCAAAATATGCGTATGAGTAGTCAAATTGAAGCTCTTTGAGTCTAGTTTCCAATGAAACACGAATCAACTCAATTGGAGTTCGGTAGAGAGAGTAATAAGCAAAACAGTCATCATAGGTCAAAACTGAACATACCTGAGCGTGATTAACGTTTCCAAGTTTTAATAATTTTACTGCAGCTAGCCCGGTAGTCCAAAAATTTATATTTATATGTCCAATTAAAGATATTTGAGTCTAGTTTCCAATAAAACAAGAATCAACTCAATTGATATTTTCTACAAACACTTATGATTAAAATAGTAAACCATGTCAAACCTGACAGCATTCCATTTTACATTATAACTTGAACTTTTTACAACTTGGTAAATTCTTGAGGTTCTAGGGTCTTACATCATCCACTTCATCCACTTCCTCCACTTCGTCATCTTCTTCTTCCACTTCGTCCACTTCGTCAACTTCGTCAAGTTCGTCCCCTTCGTCCACTTCGTCCTCTTCCTCCACTTCCTCCACTTCGCCAGCTTCTTCCACTTCGTCCACTTCGTCACTTTCATCGACTTCCTCCACTTCCTCAACATCGTCCACTTCCTCCACTTCCTCCACTTCCTCCACTTCATTCACTTCCTGAACTTCTTCCACTTCGTCAACGTCGTCCACTTCCTCCACTTCTTCCACTTCGTGAACTTCGTCCATTTCATCCACTTCGTCAAGTTTGACCACTTCCTCCACTACCTCCACTTCCTCCACTTCCTCCACTTTGTCCACTTCCTCCACTTCGTCAACTTCGTCAACTTCGTCCACTTTGTCCACTTCATCCACTACGTCCACTTCGTCAACTTCTTCAACTTCGTCCCCTTTCTCGAATTCGTCAAGTTCGTCCACGTCGTCAACTTCGTCAAATTCCTCCGCTTCATCCTCTTCGTCCTCTTCGTCGACTTCGTCCACTTCTTCTGCTTCCTCCACTTCATCCACTTCGTCCACTTCGTCAACTTCTTCCACTTCGTCCACTTCATCAAGTTCGTCCACTTCCTCCACTTCGTCCACGTCGTAAACTTCTTCAACTTCATCCACTTCGTCCACTTCCTCCACTTTCTCCACTTCGTCCACTTCGTCATGTTCGTCCACTTCGTCCATTTCGTCCACTTCCTCTACTTCCTGCACTTCCTCCACTTCCTCAACTTCATCTACTTCATCCAATTCCTCCACTTCCTCCACTTCATCCACTTCGTGAACTTCGTCAACATCTTCCACTTCCTCCACTTCGTCAACTTTGTCTACTTCGTCCACTTCGTCCACTTCAACCACTTCCTCCACTTCATCCACTTCCTCCACTTCGTCATCTTCTTCTTCCACTTCGTCCACTTCGTCAACTTCGTCAAGTTCGTCCCCTTCGTCCACTTCGTCCTCTTCCTCCACTTCCTCCACTTCGTCAGCTTCTTCCACTTCGTCCACTTCGTCACTTTCGTCGACTTCCTCCACTTCCTCATCATCGTCCACTTCCTCCACTTCATTCACTTCCTGAACTTCTTCCACTTTGTCAACGTCGTCCACTTTCTCCACTTCCTCCACTTCGTCCACTTCGACCACTTCCTCCACTTCATCCACTTCATCCACTTCCTCCACTTCCTCCACTTCGTCATCTTCTTCTTCCACTTCCTCCACTTCGTCAACTTTGTCTACTTCGTCCACTTCCTCCACTTCGTCCACTTCGTCCACTCCTTCCACTTCCTCCACTTCCTCCACTTAGTCCACTTCAACCACTTCCTCCACTTCATCCACTTCGTCCACTTCGTCATCTTCTTCTTCCACTTCGTCCACTTCGTCAACTTCGTCAAGTTCATCCCCTTCGTCCTCTTCCTCCACTTCCTCCACCTCGTCAGCTTCTTCCACTTCGTCCACTTCGTCACTTTCATCGACTTCCTCCACTTCCTCAACATCGTCCACTTCCTCCACTTCATTCACTTCCTGAACTTCTTCCACTTCGTCAATGTCGTCCACTTCCTGCACTTCTTCCACTTCATCCACTTCGTCAACTTCGTACATTTCATCCACTTCGTCAAGTTTGACCACTTCCTCCACTTTCTCCACTTTGTCCACTTCCTCCACTTCGTCAACTTCGTCAACTCTATCCACTTCGTCCACTTCATCCACTACGTCCACTTCGTCAACTTCGTCAAGTTCGTCCCCTTTGTCGAATTCGTCAAGTTCGTCCACTTCGTCCACGTCGTCAACTTCGTCAAATTCCTCCGCTTCATCTTCTTCGTCGACTTCGTTCTTTTCGTTGACTTCGTCCACTTCTTCTGCTTCCTCCACTTCATCCACTTCGTCCACTTCGTCAACTTCTTCCACTTCGTCCACTTCGTCAAGTTCGTCCCCTTCCTCCACTTCGTCCACGTCGTAAACTTCTTCAACTTCATCCACTTCGTCCTCTTCGTCCACTTCCTCCACTTTCTCCACTTCGTCCACTTCGTCATGTTCGTCCACTTCGTCCATTTCGTCCACTTCCTCTACTTCCTGCACTTCCTCCACTTCCTCAACTTCATCTACTTCATCCACTTCCTCCACTTCCTCCACTTCATCCACTTCGTCAACTTCGTCAACATCTTCCACTTCCTCCACTTCGTCAACTTTGTCTACTTCGTCCACTTCCTACACTTCGTCCACTCCTTCCACTTCCTCCACTTTCTCCACTTCCTTCACTTCGTCCACTTCCTCCACTTCGACCACTTCCTCCACTTCATCCACTTCATCCACTTCCTCCACTTCGTCATCTTCTTCTTCCACTTCGTCCACTTCGTCAACTTCGTCAAGTTCGTCCCTTTCGTCCACTTCGTCCTCTTCCTCCACTTCCTCCACTTCGTCAGCTTCTTCCACTACGTCCACTTCGTCACTTTCAACGACTTCCTCCACTTCCTCAACATCGTCCACTTCCTCCACTTCAATCACTTCCTGAACTTCTTCCACTTCGTCAACGTCGTCCAATTCCTACACTTCTTCCACTTCATCCACTTCGTCGATTTCATCCACTTCGTCAAGTTAGACCACTTCTTCCACTTCCTCTACTTCCTCCACTTCCTCCACTTTGTCCACTTCCTCCACTTCGTCCACTTCGTCAACTTCGTCCACTTTGTCCACTTCGTCCACTGCATCCACTACGTCCACTTCGTCAACTTCGTCAAGTTCGTCCCCTTTGTCGAATTCGTCAAGTTCGTCCACTTCGTCCACGTCCTCAACTTCGTCAACTTCATCCACTTTGTCCACTTCCTCCACTTTCTCCACTTCGTCCACTTCGTCATGTTCGTCCACTTCGTCCATTTCGTCCACTTCCTCTACTTCCTGCACTTCCTCCACTTAGTCAACTTGGTCCACTTCATCCACTTCATCCACTTCGTCCATTTCGTCCACTTCGTCAACTTCCTCCACTTCGTCAACTTTGTCTACTTCGTCCACTTCCTCCACTTTGTTCACTCCTTCTACTTCCTCCACTTTTTCCACTTCCTCCACTTCGTCCACTTCGACCACTTCCTCCACTTCATCCACTTCATCCACTTCGTCCACTTCCTCCACTTCGTCATCTTCTTCTTCCACTTCCTCCACTTCGTCAACTTTGTCTACTTTGTCCACTTCCTCCACTTCGTCCACTTCCTCCACTTTGTCCACTCCTTCCACTTCCTCCACTTCCTCCACTTCCTCCACTTCGTCCACCTCAACCACTTCCTCCACTTCATCCACTTCCTCCACTTCGTCATCTTCTTCTTCCACTTCGTCCACTTCGTCAACTTCGTCAACTTCGTCCCCTTCGTCCACTTCGTCCTCTTCCTCCACTTCCTCCACTTCGTCAGCTTCTTCCACTTCATCCACTTCGTCACTTTCGTCGACTTCCTGCACTTCCTCAACATTGTCGACTTCCTCCACTTCCTCCACTTCATTCACTTCCTGAACTTCTTCCACTTCGTCAACGTCGTCCACTTCCTGCACTTCTTCCACTTCATCCACTTCGTCAACTTCGTCCATTTCATCCACTTCGTCAAGTTTGACCACTTCCTCCACTTCCTCCACTTTGTCCACTTCCTCCACTTCATCAACTTCGTCAACTTCGTCCACTTTGTCCACTTCGTCCACTTCATCCACAACGTCAACTTCGTCCCGTTTGTCGAATTTGTCAAGTTCGTCCACGTCGTCAACTTCGTCAAATTCCTCCGCTTCATCCTCTTCGTCCTCTTCGTCAACTTCGTCAACTTCCTCCACTTCGTCAACATCTTCCACTTCGTCCACTTCGTCAAGTTCGTCCACTTCCTTCACTTCGTCCACGTCGTAAACTTCTTCAACTTCATCCACTTCGTCCTGTTCGTCCACTTCCTCCACTTTCTCCACTTCGTCCACTTCGTCATGTTCGTCCAATTCTTCCATTTCGTCCACTTCCTCTACTTCCTGCACTTCCTCCACTTCCTCAACTTCGTCTACTTCGTTCACTTCATCCACTTCCTCCACTTCCTCCACTTCCTCCACTTCGTCAACTTCGTCAACTTCCTCCACTTCCTCCACTTCGTCAACCTTCTCTACTTCGTCCACTTCCTTCACTTCGTCCACTCCTTCCACTTCTTCCACTTCCTCCACTTCCTCCACTTCGTCCACTTCGACCACTTCCTCCACTTCATCCACTTCCTGCGCTTCCTCCACTTCGTCATCTTCTTCTTCCACTTCGTCCACTTCGTCAACTTCGTCAAGTTCGTCCCTCTCGTCCACTTCGTCCTCTTCCTCCACTTCCTCCACTTCGTCAGCTTCTTCCACTACGTCCACTTCGTCACTTTCGTCGACTTCCTACACTTCCTCAACATCGTCCACTTCCTCCACTTCATTCACTTCCTGAACTTCTTCCACTTCGTCAACGTCGTCCACTTCCTACACTTCTTCCACTTCATCCACTTCGTCAACTTCGTCCATTTCATCCACTTCGTCAAGTTTGACCACTTCCTCCACTACCTCTACTTCCTCCACTTCCTCAACTTTGTCCACTTCCTCTACGTCGTCCACTTCGTCCACTTCGTCCACTTTGTCCACTTCGTCCACTTCCTCCACTACGTCCACTTCGTCAAGTTCGTCCCCTTTGTCGAATTCGTCAAGTTCGTCCACTTCGTCCTCTTCGTCCACTTTGTCCACTTCCTCCACTTCCTCCACTTCCTCAACTTCCTCCACTTCCTCCACTTTGTCCACTTCCTCCACTTCGTCCACTTCTTCCACGTCCTCTACTTCATCCACTTCGTCTACTTCCTCCACTTCGTCCACGTCGTCAAATTCGTCCACTTCCTCCGCTTCGTCCTCTTCGTCCACTTCGTCCTCTTCGTCGACTTCGTCCACTTCTTCTGCTTCCTCCACTTCATCCACTTCGTCCACTTCGTCAAGTTCGTCCACTTCCTCTACTTCCTCCACTTCCTCCACTTCCTCCACTTTGTCAACTTTATCCACTTCGTCCGTTTCGTCCACTTCGTCCACTTCGTTAACTTCGTCTACTTCGTCCACTTCCTCCACTTCATCCACTTCCTCCACTTCCTCCACTTCCTCCACTTCGTCATCTTTTTCTTCCACTTCGTCCACTTCGTCAACTTCGTCCCCTTCGTCCACTTCCTCCACTTCGTCAACTTCTTCCACTTCGTCCACTTCGTCAATTTCGTCGACTTCCTCCACTTCCTCAAAATCGTCCACTTCCTCCACTTCCTCCTCTTCATTCACTTCCTGAACATCTTCGAATTCGCGAACATCGTCCACTTCCTCCACTTCATCAACTTCATCAACTTCGTTCACTTCGTCAAGTTCGACCACTACCTCCACTTTGTCCAGTTCGTCTACTTCGTCAACTTCGTCCACATCAACAACTTCGTCAACTTTGTCCACTTTGTCAACTTCTTCCACTTCGTCCTCTTCGTCCACTTCGTCAACTTCATCCATTTCGTCCACTTCGTCAAGTTCGTCCACTTCCTCCACTTCCTCCACTTCGTCGTCCACTTCTTCCACTTCCTCCACCTCGTCCACTTCCTCCATTTCGTCCATTTCGTCAATTTCGTCCACTTCCTCCACTTTGTCCACTTCCTCCACTTCGTCCAGTTCTTCCACTTCCTCTAGTTTGTCCACATTCTCCACTTCCTCTACTTCGTCAACTTCGTCCACTTCGTCCATTTCGTCCACTTCGTCCATTTCGTCCACTTTGTCAAGTTCGTCCACTTCGTCAAGTTTGTCCACTTCGTCCACTTCCTCCACTTCATCAAGTTCGTCCACATTCTCCACTTCCTCTACTTTGTCAACTTCGTCCACTTCGTCCATTTCGTCCATTTCGTCCACTCTATCAAGTTGGTCCACTTCGTCCACCTCATCAAGTTCGTCCACTTCCTCCACTTTGTCCACTTCCTCCACTTCGTCAAGTTTGTCCACTTCCTCAATTCGTCAAGTTCGTCCACTTCCTCCACTTCGTCCACTTCCTCCACTTTCTCCATTTCGTCGAATTCCTCCCCTTCCTCGACATCGTCTACTTCCTCCACTTCCTCTAGTTCATTCACTTCCTCCACTTCGTCCACTTTGTCCATTTCGTACACTTTATCAAGTTCGTCCACTTCCTCCACTTCGTCAAGTTCGTCCACTTCCTCCACTTCCTCCACTTCTTGCACTTCCTCCACTTCGTCTACTTCCTCCACTTCGTCCACGTCGTCAACTTCGTCCACTTCGTCCATTTCGTCCACTTCATCAAGTTCGTCCACTTCCTCCACTTCGTCAAGTTCGTCCACTACCTCCACTTCCGCCACTTCTTGCACTTCCTCTACTTCCTCCACTTCGTCTACTTCCTCCACTTCGTCCACGTCGTCAACTTCGTCCACTTCCTCCGCTTCGTGCTCTTCGTCCACTTCGTCTTCTTCGTCGAATTCGTCCACTTCTTTCGCTTCCTCCACTTCATCCACTTCGTCCACTTCGTCAAGTTCGTCCACTTCCTCTACTTCCTCCACTTCCTCCACTTCCTCCACTTCCTCCCCTTCCTCCACTTGGTCAACTTTATCCACTTCGTCCATTTCGTCCACTTCGTCCACCTCGTTAACTTCGTCCACTTCGTCCACTTCCTCCACTTCGTCCACTTCGACCACTTCCTCCACTTCATCCACTTCCTCCACTTCCTCCACTTCCTCCACTTCGTCATCTTCTTCTTCCACTTTGTCCACTTCGTCAACTTCGTCAACTTCCTCCACTTCGTCCACTTCCTCCACTTTCTCCATTTCGTCGAATTCCTTGACTTCCTCAACATCGTCTACTTCCTCCACTTCATTCACTTTCTCCAATTCGTCCACTTCGTTCATTTCGTCAAGTTCGTCCACTTCCTCTACTTCCTCCACTTACTCCACTTCCTCCACTTCCTCCACTTCTTCAACTTCCTCCACTTGCTTCCCTTCGTCCACTTCGTCAATTTCGTCCACTTCGTCACCTTCTTCCACTTTCTCCACTTCGTCCAGTTCTTCCACTTTCTCCAGTTTGTCCACATTCTCCACTTCCTCTACTTCGTCAACTTCGTTCACTTCGTCCATTTCGTCCACTTCATCAAGTTCGTCCACTTCCTCCACTTCGTCAAGTTCGTACACTTCCTCCACTTCCTCCACTTTGTCCACATCCTCCACTTCGTCCACTTCTTCCACTTCCTCCACTTCGTCTACTTCCTCCACTTCGTCCACGTCGTCAACTTCGTCCACTTCCTCCGCTTCGTCCTCTTCGTCCTCTTCGTCCACTTCGCCAAGTTCGTCCACTTCGTCACCTTCTTCCACTTCCTGCAGTTTGTCGACATTCTCCACTTCTTCTACTTCGTCAACTTCATCCACTTCGTCCATTTTGTCCACTTCATCAAGTTCGTACACTTCCTCCACTTCGTCAAGTTCGTCCACTACCTCCACTTTGTCCACTTCGTCCACTTCCGCCACTTCTTCCGCTTCCTCTACTTCATCCACTTCGTCTACTTCCTCCACTTCGTCCACGTCGTCAACTTCGTCCACTTCCTCCACTTCGTGCTCTTCGTCCACTTTGTCCACTTCGTGCTCTTCGTCGACTTCGTCCACTTCTTTCGCTTCCTCCACTTCATCCACTTCGTCCACTTCGTTAAGTTCGTCCACTTCCTCTACTTCCTCCACTTCCTCCACTTCTTCCACTTCCTCCACTTCCTCCACATCGTCAACTTTATCCACTTCGTCCATTTCGTCCACTTCGTCCACTTCGTTAAATTCGTCTACTTCGTCCACTTCCTCCACTTCGTCCACTTCGACCACTTCCTCCACTTCATCTACTTCCTCCACTTCCTCCACTTCGTCATCTTCTTCTTCCACTTCGTCTACTTCGTCAACTTCGTCCACTTCCTCCACTTCCTCCACTTCGTCTACTTCGTCAATTTCGTCGATTTCCTCCACTTCCTCAACATCGTTAACTTCCTCGACTTCCTCCACTTCATTCACTTCCTGAACTTCTTCGACTTCGTGAACATCATCCGCTTCCTCCACTTCCTCTACTTCCTCCACTTCGTCAATTTCGTCCACTTCGTCACCTTCTTCCACTTCCTCCACTTCGTCCAGTTGTTCCACTTCCTCTAGTTTGTCCACATTCTCCACTTCCTCTACTTCGTCAACGTCGTCCACTTCGTCCATTTCGTCCACTTTATCAAGTTCGTCCACTTCCTCCACTTCGTCAAGATCGTCCACTTCCTCCACTTCCTCCTCTTCCTCCACTTCGTCAAGTTCGTCCACATTCTCCACTTCCTCTACTTTGTCAACTTCGTCCACTTCGTCCATTTCGTCCACTTTATCAAGTTGGTCCACTTCCTCCACTTCGTCAAGTTCGTCAACTTCCTCCACATTGTCCACTTCCTCCATTTCGTCAAGTTTGTCCACTTCCTCCACTTCGTCAAGTTCGTCCACTTCCTCCACTTCCTCCACTTTCTCCATTTCGTCGAATTCCTCCGCTTCCTCGACATCGTCTACTTCCTCCACTTCATTCACTTCCTCCACTTCGTCCACTTCGTTCATTTCGTCCACTTTATCAAGTTCGTCCACTTCTTCCACTTCGTCAAGTTCGTCCACTTCCTCCAGTTCCTCCACTTCGTCAAGTTCGTCCCCATTCTCCACTTCCTCTACTTAGTCAACTTCGTCCACTTTGTCCATTTCGTCCACTTTATCAAGTTGGTCCACTTCCTCCAATTCGTCAATTTCGTCCACTTCCTCCACTTTGTCCACTTCCTCCACTTTGTCAAGTTCGTCCACTTCCTCCACTTCGTCAAGTTCGTCAACTTCCTCCACTTCGTCCACTTCATCCACTTTCTCCATTTCGTCGAGTTCCTCCACTTCCTCGACATCGTCTACTTCCTCCACTTCATTCACTTCCTCCACTTCGTCCACTTCGTCCATTTCGTCCATTTCGTCAAGTTCATCCACTTGCTCCACTTCCTGCACTTCCTCCAGTTCCTCCACTTCGCTCACTTCCTCCACTTCCTCCACTTCTTCCACTTCCTCCACTTGCTTCCCTTCCTCCACTTCGTCCACTTCGTCAATTTCGTCCACTTCGTCACCTCTTCCACTTTCTCCACTTCGTCCATTTCTTCCACTTTCTCCAGTTTGTCCATATTCTCCACTTCCTCTACTTCGTCAACTTCGTTCACTTTGTCCATTTCGTCCACTTCATCAAGTTCGTCCACTTCCTCCACTTCCTCCACTCTGTCAACTTCCTCCACTTCGTCCACTTCTTCCACTTCCTCCACTTCGTCTACTTCCTCCACTTCGACCACGTCGTCAACTTCGTCCACTTCTTCCACTTCGTCCACTTCGTCCACTTCGCCAAGTTCCTCCACTTCGTCACCTTCTTCCACTTCCTCCACTTCGTCCAGTTCTTCCACTTCCTCCAGTTTGTTGACATTCTCCACTTCTTCTACTTCGTCAACTTCGTCCACTTTGTCCATTTCGTCCACTTCATCAAGTTCGTCCACTTCCTCCACTTCGTCATGTTCGTCCACTACCTCCACTTTGTTCACTTCCTCTACTTCGTCCACTTCCGCCACTTCTTCCACTTCCTCTACTTCGTCCACTTCGTCTACTTCCTCCATATCGTCCACGTCATCAACTTCGCCCACTTCCTCCGCTTCGTCCTCTTCGTCCACTTCGTCCTCTTCGTCGATTTCGTCCACTTCTTCTCCTTCCTCCACTTCATCCACTTCGTCCCCTTCGTCAAGTTCGTCCACTTCGTCAACTTCTTCCACTTCGTTCGCTTCGTCAAGTTCGTCCACTTCCTCCACTTCATCCACGTCGTAAACATTGTCAACTTCATCCACTTCGTCCTCTTCGTTCACTTCCTCCACTTCCTCCACTTCGTCTACTTCGTCATGTTCGGCCACTTCGTCCACTTCCTCTACTTCCTGCACCTCCTCCATTTCCTCAACTTCGTCTACTTCGTCCACTTCATCCACTTCCTCCACTTCCTCCACTTCATCCACTTCGTCAACTTCCTCCAGTTCCTCCACTTCGTCGACTTTGTCTACTTCGTCCACTTCCTCCACTTCCTCCACTTATTCCACTCCTTCCAGTTCCTCCACTTCCTCCACTTTGTTCACGTCGTCAACTTCATCCACTTCATCCTCTTCGTTCACTTCGTCCTCTTCGTCCACTTCCTCAATTTCATCCACTTCGTCAAGTTCGTCCACTTGCTCTACTTCATCCACTTCCTCTACTTCGTCAACTTCGTTCACTTCGTCCATTTCGTCCACTTCATCAAGTTCGTCCACTTCCTCCACTTCGTCAAGTTCGTCCACTTCCTCCACTTCCTCCACTTTGTCCACATCCTCCACTTCGTCCACTTCTTCCACTTCCTCCACTTCGTCTACTTCCTCCACTTCGTCCACGTCGTCAACTTCGTCCACTTCCTCCGCTTCGTCCTCTTCGTCCTCTTCGTCCTCTTCGTCCACTTCGCCAAGTTCGTCCACTTCGTCACCTTCTTCCACTTCCTGCAGTTTGTCGACATTCTCCACTTCTTCTACTTCGTCAACTTCATCCACTTCGTCCATTTTGTCCACTTCATCAAGTTCGTACACTTCCTCCACTTCGTCAAGTTCGTCCACTACCTCCACTTTGTCCACTTCGTCCACTTTCGCCACTTCTTCCGCTTCCTCTACTTCATCCACTTCGTCTACTTCCTCCACTTCGTCCACGTCGTCAACTTCGTCCACTTCCTCCACTTCGTGCTCTTCGTCCACTTTGTCCACTTCGTGCTCTTCGTCGACTTCGTCCACTTCTTTCGCTTCCTCCACTTCATCCACTTCGTCCACTTCGTTAAGTTCGTCCACTTCCTCTACTTCCTCCACTTCCTCCACTTCTTCCACTTCCTCCACTTCCTCCACATCGTCAACTTTATCCACTTCGTCCATTTCGTCCACTTCGTCCACTTCGTTAAATTCGTCTACTTCGTCCACTTCCTCCACTTCGTCCACTTCGACCACTTCCTCCACTTCATCTACTTCCTCCACTTCCTCCACTTCGTCATCTTCTTCTTCCACTTCGTCTACTTCGTCAACTTCGTCCACTTCCTCCACTTCCTCCACTTCGTCAACTTCTTCCACTTCGTCTACTTCGTCAATTTCGTCGACTTCCTCCACTTCCTCAACATCGTTAACTTCCTCGACTTCCTCCACTTCATTCACTTCCTGAAGTTCTTCGACTTCGTGAACATCGTCCGCTTCCTCCACTTCCTCTACTTCCTCCACTTCGTCAATTTCGTCCACTTCGTCACCTTCTTCCACTTCCTCCACTTTGTCCAGTTGTTCCACTTCCTCTAGTTTGTCCACATTCTCCACTTCCTCTACTTCGTCAACGTCGTCCACTTCGTCCATTTCGTCCAGTTTATCAAGTTCGTCCACTTCCTCCACTTCGTCAAGATCGTCCACTTCCTCCACTTCCTCCTCTTCCTCCACTTCGTCAAGTTCGTCCACATTCTCCACTTCCTCTACTTTGTCAACT
This sequence comes from Vigna nakashimae, assembly GCA_034642375.1. NCBI lineage: Eukaryota > Viridiplantae > Streptophyta > Magnoliopsida > Fabales > Fabaceae > Vigna > Vigna nakashimae. The sequence continues at coordinate 35,858,762 of CM067765.1, forward strand.
TCGTCCACTTCGTCCATTTCGTCCACTTTATCAAGTTGGTCCACTTCCTCCACTTCGTCAAGTTCGTCAACTTCCTCCACTTTGTCCACTTCCTCCATTTCGTCAAGTTTGTCCACTTCCTCCACTTCGTCAAGTTCGTCCACTTCCTCCACTTCCTCCACTTTCTCCATTTCGTCGAATTCCTCCGCTTCCTCGACATCGTCTACTTCCTCCACTTCATTCACTTCCTCCACTTCGTCCACTTCGTTCATTTCGTCCACTTTATCAAGTTCGTCCACTTCCTCCACTTCGTCAAGTTCGTCCACTTCCTCCAGTTCCTCCACTTCGTCAAGTTCGTCCCCATTCTCCACTTCCTCTACTTAGTCAAATTCGTCCACTTCGTCCATTTCGTCCACTTTATCAAGTTGGTCCACTTCCTCCAATTCGTCAAGTTCGTCCACTTCCTCCACTTTGTCCACTTCCTCCAGTTTGTCAAGTTCGTGCACTTCCTCCACTTCGTCAAGTTCGTCAACTTCCTCCACTTCGTCCACTTCCTCCACTTTCTCCATTTCGTCGAGTTCCTCCACTTCCTCGACATCGTCTACTTCCTCCACTTCATTCACTTCCTCCACTTCGTCCACTTCGTCCATTTCGTCCACTTCGTCAAGTTCATCCACTTGCTCCACTTCCTGCACTTCCTCCAGTTCCTCCACTTCGTTCACTTCCTCCACTTCCTCCACTTCTTCCACTTCCTCCACTTGCTTCCCTTCCTCCACTTCGTCTTCGTCCACTTCGTCACCTCTTCCACTTTCTCCACTTCGTCCATTTCTTCCACTTTCTCCAGTTTGTCCATATTCTCCACTTCCTCTACTTCGTCAACTTCGTTCACTTTGTCCATTTCGTCCACTTCATCAAGTTCGTCCACTTCCTCCACTTCCTCCACTCTATCAACTTCCTCCACTTCGTCCACTTCTTCCACTTCCTCCACTTCGTCTACTTCCTCCACTTCGACCACGTCGTCAACTTCGTCCACTTGCTCCGCTTCGTCCTCTTCGTCCTCTTCGTCCACTTCGTCCACTTCGCCAAGTTCCTCCACTTCGTCACCTTCTTCCACTTCCTCCACTTCGTCCAGTTCTTCCACTTCCTCCAGTTTGTTGACATTCTCCACTTCTTCTACTTCGTCAACTTCGTCCACTTTGTCCATTTCGTCCACTTCATCAAGTTCGTCCACTTCCTCCACTTCGTCAAGTTCGTCCACTACCTCCACTTTGTTCACTTCCTCTACTTCGTCCACTTCCGCCACTTCTTCCACTTCCTCTACTTCGTCCACTTTGTCTACTTCCTCCATATCGTCCACGTCATCAACTTCGCCCACTTCCTCCGCTTCGTCCTCTTTGTCCACTTCGTCCTCTTCGTCGATTTCGTCCACTTCTTCTCCTTCCTCCACTTCATCCACTTCGTCCCCTTCGTCAAGTTCATCCACTTCGTCAACTTCTTCCACTTCGTCCGCTTCGTCAAGTTCGTCCACTTCCTCCACTTCATCCACGTCGTAAACATTGTCAACTTCATCCACTTCGTCCTCTTCGTTCACTTCCTCCACTTCGTCCACTTTGTCTACTTCGTCATGTTCGGCCACTTCGACCACTTCCTCTACTTCCTGCACTTCCTCCATTTCCTCAACTTCGTCTACTTCGTCCACTTCATCCACTTCCTCCACTTCCTCCACTTCATCCACTTCGTCAACTTCCTCCAGTTCCTCCACTTCGTCGACTTTGTCTACTTCGTCCACTTCCTCCACTTCCTCCACTTATTCCACTCCTTTCAGTTCCTCCACTTCCTCCACTTTGTTCACGTCGTCAACTTCGTCCACTTCATCCTCTTCGTTCACTTCGTCCTCTTCGTCCACTTCCTCAATTTCATCCACTTCGTCAAGTTCGTCCACTTGCTCTACTTCAACCACTTCCTCCACTTCGTCAACTTTGTCCACTTCGTCCATTTCGTCCACTTCGTCCACTTCGTTAACATCGTCTACTTCGTCAAGTTCGTCCACTTCCTCCACTTCCTCTACTTTGTCCACATCCTCCATTTCGTCATCTTCTTCTTCCACTTCCTCCACTTTGTCCACATCCTCCATTTCGTCATCTTCTTCTTCCACTTCCTCCACTTCGTCCAATTCGTCAACTTCGTCCACTACGTCAACTTCGTCAAGTTCGTCCCCTTCGTCCACTTCGTGCACTTCCTCCACTTCGTCAACTTCTTCCACTTCGTCCCCTTCGTCACTTTCGTCGACTTCCTCCACTTCCTCATCATCGTCCACTTTCGCCACTTCCTCCACTTCATTCACTTCCTGAACTTCTTCCACATCGTCAACGTCGTCCACTTCCTCCACTTCCTCCACTTCGTCCACTTCGTCCACTTCGTCCATTTCATCCACTTCGTCAAGTTTGACCACTTCCTCCACTTCCTCCACTTTGTCCACTTCGTCAACTTCGCCAATTTGTCCACTTCGTCCACTTCATCCACTACGTCCGCTTCGTCAGGTTCGTCAAGTTCGTCCCCTTTGTCGACTTCGTCAAGTTCGTCCACTTCCTCCACTTCGTCCGCGTCGTCAACTTCATCCCCTTCGTCATCTTCGTCCACTTTGTCCACTTCCTCCACTTCGTCCACTTCATCATGTTCGTCCACTTCATCCACTTCCTCTACTTCCTCCACTTCCTCCACTTCCTCCACTTCCTCCACTTCATCCACTTCCTCCACTTCGTCAAGTTCGTCTACTTCGTCCACTTCGTCAAGTTCGTCCACTTCCTCTACTTCCTCCACTTCCTCAACTTCCTCCACTTCGTCCACTTCCTCGACTTCCTCCACTTCCTCCACTTCCTCCACTTCGTCAACTTCGACTACTTCATCGAATTTGTCAACTTCGTCTACTTCGTCCACTTCCTCAACTTCATCCACTTCGTCCAGTTCGTCAAGTTCGTCCACTTCCTCTACTTACTCCACTTCCTCCACTTCCTCCACTTCGTCAACTTCATCCACTTCGTCCACTTCGTCCACTTCGTCCACTTCGTCCACTTCGTTAACTTCGTCTACTTCGTCCACCTCCTCCATTTCGTCCACTTCGTCCACCTCGTTAACTTCGTCCACCTCCTCCACTTCCTCCACTTCGACCACTTCGTCCACTTCATCCACTTCCTCTACGTCCTCCACTTCGTCCAATTCGTCAACTTCGTCCACTTCGTCAACTTCGTCCACTTCGTCCACGTCGTCAACTTCTTCCACTTTGTCCACTTCGTCAATTTCGTCGACTTCCTCCACTTGCTAAACATCGTCCACTTCCTCCACTTCATTCACTTCCTGAATTCTTCCACTTCGACAACATTGTTCACTTCCTCCACTTCCTCAACTTCATCCACTTCGTCCACTTCGTCGATTTCATCCACTTCGTCAAGTTTAACGACATCCTCCACTTGGTCCACTTCCTCCACTTATTCCACTTCCTCCACGTCCTCCACTTCGTCAAGTCCGTCCACTTCCTCCACTTCCTCAACATCGTCCACTTCCTCCACTTCCTCCACTTCGTCAAGTTCGTCCACTTCCTTCACTTCCTCCACTTCGTTCACGTTGTCAACTTCCTCAACTTCGTCCACTTCGTCTACTTCATCCTCTTTGTCTACTTCGTCGACTTCGTCCTCTTCGTCCACTTCCTCCACTTCCTCCACTTCATCCACTCCGACCACTTCGTCAAGTTCGTCCAATTCCACTACTTCCTCCATTTCCTCCACTTCCTCCACAACCTCCACTTCCTCCACTTCGTCAACTTCGTCTACTTCGTCCACTTCGACCACTTCGTCCACTACGTTCTCTTCGTCCACTTCTTCATCTTCTTTTTCCACTTCGTCCAATTCTTCAACTTCTTCGACTTCGTCCACTTCGTCAACTTCGTCCACTTCCTCTACTTCGTCAACTTCTTCCACTTCGTCAATTTCGTCCAATTCCTCCACTTCTTCAACATCGTCCACTTCCTCCACTTCCACCACTTCCTCCACTTCGTTCACTTCTTCCACTTCGTCAACATCGTCCACTTCCTCCACTTCCTCAACTTCGTCCATTTCATCCACTTCGTCAACCTCATCCATTTCGTCCACTTCGACAACTTCGTCCACTTCCTCCGCTTCGTCCACATCCTCCAGTTCGTCCACTTAGTCCACTTCGTCCACTTCTTCCACTTCATCCACTTCCTCCACTTTGTCAATTTCGTCCACTTCGTCACCTTCGTCCACTTCCTCCACTTCCTCCACTTCTTCCATTTCGTCCACTTTGTCCACATTCTCCACTTCCTCCACTTCGTCAACTTCGTCCATTTCGTCCACTTCATCAAGTTTGTCCACTTCCTCCACGTCGTCAAGTTCGTCCACTTCCTCCACTTCCTTCATTTCGTCCAATTCCTCCATTTCCTCAACGTCGTCAAGTTCGTCCACTTCCTCCACATCGTCAAGTTCTTCCATTTCCTCCACTTCCTCCACTTCGTCCATTTTGTCCATTTCGTCAAGCTCGTCCACTTCCTCCACTTCCGCCACTTTGTCCACTTCCTCCACTTCCTCCATTTCCTCCACTTCCTCCACTTCATCCACTTCGTCCACTTCCTCCACTTCGTCCCCTTCGTCCTCTTCGTCCACTTCCTCCACTTCGTCCACTTCTTTCGCATCCTCCACTTCATCCACTTCGTCCACTTCGTCAAGTTTGTCCTCTTCGTTCACTTCATCCACTTCATCCACTTCGTCCACTTCATCCACTTCGTGCATTTCGTCCACTTCCTCCACCTCCTCCACTTTGTCCACTTTGTCCACTTCTTCAACTTCGTCGACTTCGTCCACTTCTTCCGCTTCCTCCACTTCGTCCACTTCGTCAACTTCATGCACTTCATTCCACTTTCTCCACTTTCTCGACTTCGTCCATTTCGTCCATTTCGTCCACTTCATCAAATTCGTCCACTTCCTCCACTTCATCAAGTTTGTCCACTCCCTCCACTTTTATCCACTTCCTCCATTTCGTCCAATTCCTCCACTTCCTCAACATCGTCAATTTTCTCCACTTCCTCCACTTCATTCACTTCCTCCACTTCGTCCACTTCGTCAAGTTCGTCCACTTCTTCCACTTTGTATACTTCCTCCACTTCGTCCACTTCTTCCATTTCCTCCACTTCGTCAACTTCCTCCACTTCATCCATTTTGTCAACTTCGTCCACTTCATCTGCTTCGTCCCCTTCGTCCACTTCGTCCCCTTCGTCCTCTTCGTCCACTTCGTCGACTTCGTCCACTTCTTCCACTTCCTCCACTTCATCCACTTCGTCCACTTCGTCATGTTCGTCCACTTCGTCCACTTCATCCACTTCGTCAACTTCGTCCACTTAGTCCATTTCGTCCACTTCCTCCACTTCCTCCACTACCTCCACTACCTCCACTTAGTGAACTTCGTCCACTTCCTCCACTTCCTTCGTCCACTTCCTTCACTTCCTCAACATCGTCCACTTCCTCCACTTCACTGACTTCCTGCACTTCTTCCACTTCGTCAACTTCGTCCACTTCCTCCACTTCCTTCACTTCGACCACTTCATCCACTTCATCAACTTCGTCCACTTCGTCCACTTCTTCCACGTCGTCAAGTTCGTCCACTTCCTCTACTTCCTGCACTTCGTCCACATCATTTACTTCCTCCACTTCTTCAGCTTTCTGTTTACTTCCTCCACTTCATCACTTCGTCCAGTTCGTTAACTTTGTCCACTTCGTGAAGTTCGTGCACTTCGTGAACTTCGTCCACATCTTCCACTTCGTCAACTTCATGCACTTCGGCCACTTCATCAACTTCATCCACTTCCTCCACTTCCTCCACTTCCTCCACTTTGTCCCCTTCCTCCAATTCCTCCACTTCATTCACTTCGTCCACTTCGCCCACTTCTTCATCTTCCTCCACTTCGTCCAGTTCCTCCACTTCGTCCACTTCGTTAACTTCGTCCACTTCGTCAACTTCGTTCACTTGGTAAACTTCGTCCACTTCGTCATCTTCGTCCACTTCGTCCACTTCATCCACTTCGTCCATTTCTTCCACTTCCTATACTTTGTCCACTTCGTCCACTCTGTCCATTTCGTCCACTTCGTCAACTCCGTCAACTTCCTTCACTTCCTTCACTACTTCCACTTCGCCCCCTTCGTCCACTTCGTCGACTTCGTCCACTTCCTCCACTTCGTCAACATCCTCCACTTCGTCAACTTCTTCCACTTCGTCCACTTCCACTACTTCCTCCACTTTGTCCACTTCCTCCACTTCCTGCACTTTCTCCACTTCCTCCACTTCCCACACTTCATCCTCTTCGTCTCCTTCTTAATCTTCTTCTTCCACTTCGTCAACTTCGTCAAGTTCGTCCCCTTCGTCCACTTCCTCTACTTCGTCAAGTTCGTCCACTTTGTCCACTTCGTAAACTTCGTCTACTTCCTCCACTTCGTTAACTTTGTCCACTTCCTCCACTTCCTCCACTTCGTCTACTTCGTCCACTTCGTCAACTTCGTCCTCTTTGGGCATTTCGTCCACTTCGTCAAGTTCGTCCACTTCCTCCACTTCCTCCACTATGTCCACTTTGCCACTTCGTCCATTTCGTCAACTTCGTCCACTTCCTCCACTTCGTCCACTTCTTCCACTTCCTCCACTTCGTCCATTTCATCCACCTCCTCCACTTCGTCCACGTCGTCAACTTAGTCCACTTCGTCCTCTTCGTCCACTTCCTTCCCTTCCTCCACTTCCTCCACGTCCTCTACTTCCTCCATTTCCTCCACTTCCTCCATTTCGTCCACTTCCTCCTCTTTGTCAACTTCCTCCACTTCGTCAACTTTGGATACTTCGTCCACTTCCTCCTGTACGTCCACTTCCTCCACTTCCTCCACTTCGTCCGTTTCGTCCACTACGTCCTCTTCGTCCACTTCCTCCTCTTCGTCCACTTCGTGATGTTCGTCCACTTCCTCTACTTCCTCCACTTCCTCCACTTCGCCGACTTCCTCCACTTCGCCGACTTCCTCCACTTCGCCGACTTCCTCCACTTCGTCCACATCCTCCATTTCGTCCACTTCATCCACTTCCTCTACTTCCTCCACTTCCTCCACTTCGTCCACTTCCTCGACTTCCACCACTTCCTCCACTTCGTCAACTTCGTCCACCTCATCCACTTCGTCTACTTCGTCCACTTCCTCCATTTCGTGCACTTCGTCCACTTCGTCTACTTCCTCCAGTTCCTCCCCTTCCTCCACTTTGTCCACTTCGTCCGCTTCGTCCACTTCGTCAACTTCTTCATCTTCGTCAATTTCGTCCACTTTGTCGACTTCGTCCACTTCGTCCACCTCTTCCACTTCCTCCACTTCGTCCAATTCTTCCCCTTCCTCCACTTTGTCCACATTCTCCACTTCTTCCACTTCGTCCATTTCGTCCACTTCATTAAATTTGTCCACTTCCTCCACTTCGTCAAGTTTTTCCACTACCTCCACTTCCTCAACTTCCTCCATTTCGTCCAATTTCTCCTCTTCCTCAACATCGTCCATTTCCTCCACTTCCTCCACTTCATTCACTTCCTCCACTTTGTCCACTTCGTCAAGTTCATCCACTTCCTCCACTTCCTCCACTTTGTCCATTTCGTCCACTTCCTCCACTTCCCTTCGCCCACTTCCTCCACGTTGTCAACTTCGTCCACTTCGTTCGCTTCGTCCCATTCGTCCACTTCGTCCTCTTCGTCCTCTTCGTCCTCTTCGTCCACTTCGTCCACTTCTTCCACTTCATCCACTTCGTCCACTTCGTCAAGTTCGTCCACTTCATCCACTTCGTCAACTTCGTCCACTTTGTCCATTTCGTCCACTTCCTCCACTTGATTAACTTCCTGCACTTCTTCCACTTCGTCAACTTCGTCCACTTCGTCCACTTCATCAACTTCGTCCACTTCGTCCATTTCGTCCACTTTTTCCACTTCGTCCACTTCCTCCACATCGTCAAGTTGCTGCACTTCGTCCATATGATTCACTTCCTCCACTTCGTACACTTCTTCCGCTTTCTCCACATCGTTTACTTCCTCTACTTTGTCCACTTCGTCGACTTTGTCCATTTCGTTAACTTCGTCCACTCCGTCAACTTCCTTCACTTCCTCCACTTCTTCCACTTCGTCCCCTTCGTACACTTCGTCAACTTCCTCCACTTCGTCAACTTCTTCCACCTAGTCCACTTCGTCCACTTCCTCCACATCCTCCACTTCGTCCACTTCCCGCACATCCTACACTTCGTCAACTTCCTACACTTCATCCTCTTCGTCCACTTCTTCATCTTCTTCTTCCACATCGTCCACTTCGTCAAGTTCGCCCCCTTCGTCCATTTCCTCCACTTCGTCAAGTTCGTCCACTTTGTCCACCTCGTCCACTTCGTCCACTTCGTCCACTTCGTCAACTACGTCCACTTTCTGCATTTCGTCCACTTCATCAAGTTCGTCCACTTCCTCCACTTTGTCCACTTTGCCACTTCGTCCATTTGGCCAACTTCATCGACTTCGTCCACTTCCTCCATTTCGTCCACTTCTTCCACTTCCTCTACTTCGTCCATTTCATCCAGTTCCTCCACTTCGTCCACGTCGTCAACTTAGTCCACTTTGTCCACTTCGTCCTCTTCGTCCACTTCCTCCAGTTCCTCCACTTCCTCCACTTCGTCAACTTCCTCCACTTCCTCCATTTCGTTTACTTCCTCCACTTCGTCAACTTCCTCCACTTCGTCGACTTTGTCCACTTCGTCCCCTTCGTCCACTTCCTCTACTTCGTCAAGTTCGTCCACTTTGTCCACTTCGTAAACTTTGTCTACTTCCTCCACTTCGTTAACTTTGTCCACTTCCTCCACTTCCTCCACTTCGTCTACTTCGTCCACTTCGTCAACTTCGTCCTCTTTGGGCATTTCGTCCACTTCGTCAAGTTCGTCCACTTCCTCCACTTCGTCCACTATGTCCACTTTGCCACTTCGTCCATTTCGTCAACTTCGTCCACTTCCTCCACTTCGTCCACTTCTTCCACTTCCTCCACTTCGTCCATTTCATCCACCTCCTCCACTTCGTCCACGTCGTCAACTTAGTCCACTTCGTCCTCTTCGTCCACTTCCTTCCCTTCCTCCACTTCCTCCACGTCCTCTACTTCCTCCATTTCCTCCACTTCCTCCATTTCGTCCACTTCCTCCTCTTTGTCAACTTCCTCCACTTCGTCAACTTTGGATACTTCGTCCACTTCCTCCTGTACGTCCACTTCCTCCACTTCCTCCACTTCGTCCGTTTCGTCCACTACGTCCTCTTCGTCCACTTCCTCCTCTTCGTCCACTTCGTGATGTTCGTCCACTTCCTCTACTTCCTCCACTTCCTCCACTTCGCCGACTTCCTCCACTTCGCCGACTTCCTCCACTTCGCCGACTTCCTCCACTTCGTCCACATCCTCCATTTCGTCCACTTCGTCCACTTCCTCTACTTCCTCCACTTCCTCCACTTCGTCCACTTCCTCGACTTCCACCACTTCCTCCACTTCGTCAACTTCGTCCACCTCATCCACTTCGTCTACTTCGTCCACTTCCTCCATTTCGTGCACTTCGTCCACTTCGTCTACTTCCTCCAGTTCCTCCCCTTCCTCCACTTTGTCCACTTCGTCCACTTCGTCCACTTCGTCAACTTCTTCATCTTCGTCAATTTCGTCCACTTTGTCGACTTCGTCCACTTCGTCCACCTCTTCCACTTCCTCCACTTCGTCCAATTCTTCCCCTTCCTCCACTTTGTCCACATTCTCCACTTCTTCCACTTCGTCCATTTCGTCCACTTCATTAAATTTGTCCACTTCCTCCACTTCGTCAAGTTTTTCCACTACCTCCACTTCCTCAACTTCCTCCATTTCGTCCAATTTCTCCTCTTCCTCAACATCGTCCATTTCCTCCACTTCCTCCACTTCATTCACTTCCTCCACTTTGTCCACTTCGTCAAGTTCATCCACTTCCTCCACTTCCTCCACTTTGTCCATTTCGTCCACTTATTCCTCTTCCTCCACTTCCTCCACTTCCTCCACTTCGCCCACTTCCTCCACGTTGTCAACTTCGTCCACTTCGTTCGCTTCGTCCCATTCGTCCACTTCGTCCTCTTCGTCCTCTTCGTCCACTTCGTCCACTTCGTCCACTTCTTCCACTTCATCCACTTCGTCCACTTCGTCAAGTTCGTCCACTTCATCCACTTCGTCAACTTCGTCCACTTCGTCCATTTCGTCCACTTCCTCCACTTGATTAACTTCCTGCACTTCTTCCACTTCGTCAACTTCGTCCACTTCGTCCACTTCATCAACTTCGTCCACTTCGTCCATTTCGTCCACTTTTTCCACTTCGTCCACTTCCTCCACATCGTCAAGTTGCTGCACTTCGTCCATATGATTCACTTCCTCCACTTCGTACACTTCTTCCGCTTTCTCCACATCGTTTACTTCCTCTACTTTGTCCACTTCGTCGACTTTGTCCATTTCGTTAACTTCGTCCACTCCGTCAACTTCCTTCACTTCCTCCACTTCCTCCACTTCTTCCACTTCGTCCCCTTCGTACACTTCGTCAACTTCCTCCACTTCGTCAACTTCTTCCACCTAGTCCACTTCGTCCACTTCCTCCACATCCTCCACTTCGTCCACTTCCCGCACATCCTACACTTCGTCAACTTCCTACACTTCATCCTCTTCGTCCACTTCTTCATCTTCTTCTTCCACATCGTCCACTTCGTCAAGTTCGCCCCCTTCGTCCATTTCCTCCACTTCGTCAAGTTCGTCCACTTTGTCCACCTCGTCCACTTCGTCCACTTCGTCCACTTCGTCAACTACGTCCACTTTCTGCATTTCGTCCACTTCATCAAGTTCATCCACTTCCTCCACTTTGTCCACTTTGCCACTTCGTCCATTTGGCCAACTTCATCGACTTCGTCCACTTCCTCCATTTCGTCCACTTCTTCCACTTCCTCTACTTCGTCCATTTCATCCAGTTCCTCCACTTCGTCCACGTCGTCAACTTAGTCCACTTTGTCCACTTCGTCCTCTTCGTCCACTTCCTCCAGTTCCTCCACTTCCTCCACTTCGTCAACTTCCTCCACTTCCTCCATTTCGTTTACTTCCTCCACTTCCTCCACTTCGTGAACTTCGTCCACTTCGTTTACTTCGTCCACTTCGTCCACTTCGTTTACTTCGTCCACTTCGTCCACTTCGTCCACTTCCTCCTCTTCGTCCACTTCCTCCACTTCCTCGACTTCGTCCTCTTCGTCCAATTCTTCATCTTCTTCTTCCACTTCGTCCAATTCGTAAACTTCGTGAAGTTCGTCCCCTTCGTCCACTTCGTCAACTTCGTCCCCTTCGTCCGCTTCCTCCACTTCCTCCACTTTGTCAACTTCTTCCACTTCCTCCACTTCCCCAACATCGTTCACTTCCTCCAGTTCCTCCACTTCATTCACTTCATGCACTTCTTCCACTTCGTCCACTTCCTCCACTTCCTCTACTTCCTCCACTTTGTCCACTTCGTCCACCTCGTAAACTTCGTCCACTTCTTCCACTTCCTCCACTTCCTCCACTTCCTCCACTTCGTGCACTTCGTCAACTTCTTCCACTTCAACCACTTCGTCCACTTCGTCCACTTCGTCCATGTCTTCAACTTCGTCCTCTTCGTCCACTTCTTCCACTTCCTCCACTTCCTCCACTTCGTCAACTTCCTCCAGTTGTTCAACTTCTTCAACTTCGTCCACTTCCTCTACTTCGTTCACTTCCTCCACTTCCTCAATTTTGTCCACTTCCTCCACTTCGTAAACTTCGTCTACATCGTCAACTTCGTCCACTTCGTCAAGTTCGTCCACTTCCTCCACTTACTCCACGTACTCCACTTCCTCCACTTCGTCCACTTCTTCTACTTCCTCCATGTCCTCCACTTACTTCACTTCGTCCACTTCGTCAACTTCGTCCTCTTCGTCCACTTCGTCCTCTTCGTCCACTTCGTCCTGTTCGTCAATTTCGTCGACTTTCTCCATTTCCTCAACATCGTCCACTTCCTCCACTTCCTCTACCTCATTCCTCTTCCTCCACTTCCTCCACTTCATCCAGTTCGTCCACTTCGTCAAGTTCGTCCACTTCCTCTACTTCATCAAGTTCGTCCACTTCATCAAGTTCGTCCACTTCCTCCACTTCGTCCACCTCCTCCATTTCGTCCAATTCCAATTCCTCCACTTCCTCAACATCGTCCATTTCCTCCACTTCGTCCACTTCGTCAACTTCGTCCATTTCATCCACCTCGTCAAGTTCGTCCACTTCCTCCACTTCTTCCACTTCCTCCACTTCGTCAAGTTCGTCCACTTCCTCCACTTCCTCCACTTCCTCCACATCCTCCACATCCTCCACTTGCTCAACATCGTCCATTTCCTCGACTTCCTCCACTTCATTCACTTCCTCCACTTCTTCCACTTCGTCAACTTTTTCCATTTCCTACACTTCCTCCACTATGTCCACTTCGTCCATTTCGTCCACTTCGTCAAATTCGTCCACTTCGTCCACTCCTTCAACTCCCTCCACTTCCTTCACTTCGTCCACGTTGTCAACTTCGTCGACTTCGTCCTCTTCGTCCTCTTCCTCCACTTCGTCCATTTCGTCAACTTCGTCCACTTCATCCACTTCCTCCACTTCCTCCACTTCCTCCATTTCGTCCACTTCCTCCACTTCCTTCACTTTGTAAACTTCGTCCACTTCGTCCACTTCGTCAACTTCGTCTTCTTCGTCCACTTCGTCCACTTCCTCCACTTCATCCACTTCATCCACTTCCTCCACTTCCTGCACTTCCTCCACTTCTTCATCATCTTCTTCCACATCGTCCACTCCATCCACTTCGTCAACTTCGTCAAGTTCATCCCTTTCGTCCACTTCGTCAACTTCGTGTTCTTCGTCCACTTCGTCAACTTCGTGTTCTTCGTCCACTTCGTCAACTTCGTCCACTTCCTCCTCATCCTCAACCTCGTCCACTTCCTCCACTTCCTCCTCTTCATTGACTTCTTGCACTTCTTCCACTTCGTCCACTTCCTCCACTTTGTCCACTTCTTCCACTTCGTCCACTTCGTCAACTTCGTCAACTTCCTCCACTTCCTTCAATTTTTCCACTTCCTCCACTTCTGCCACTTCGTCCACTTGCTCCACTTTGTCCAGTTGTTCCACTTGCTCCACTTCGTCCACATTCCCCACTTCCTCCACTTCGTCATGTTCGTCCACTTCCTCCACTTCGTCAAGTTCGTCCACTTCCTCCACTTCCTCAACATCGTCTATTTCCTCCACTTTATCCACTTCTTCCACTACGTCAACTTGGTCCACTTCCTCCACTTCGTCCACTTCCTCCACTTCGTCAACTTCATCCACTCCGTCAATTTCGTCCACTTCCTCCACTTCTTCTACTTCGTCCACATGGTCCACTTCCTTTACTTCCTCCACTTCGTCCTCTTCGTCCACTTCCTCCACTTCGTCATCTTCGTCAACTTCGTCTACTTCGCCTACTTCCTCCACTTCCCCCACCTCGTCTACGTCGTCAACTTCGTCAACTTCGTCCACTTCCTCCTCTTCGTCCACTTTGTCCACTTCGTCAAGTTCGTCCACTTCGTCCACTTCATCTACTTCCTCTACTTCCTGCACTTCCTCCACTTCGTCCACTTCCCACACTTCATCCTCTTCTTCCACTTCGTCCACTTCGTCAAGTTCGTCCGCTTCGTCCATTTCCTCCACTTCATCAAGTTCGTCCACTTTGTCCACCTCGTCAACTTCGTCTACTTCCTCCACTTCTTCCACTTCGTCAACTTTTTCCATTTCCTCCACTTCCTCCACTACGTCAACTTTGTCCACTTCGTCCATTTCGTCCACTTCGTCAAATTCGTCCACTTCGTCCACTTCGTCAACTCCTTGAACTCCCTCCACTTCCTTCACTTCGTCCCACGTTGTCAACTTCGTCGACTTCGTCCTCTTCGTCAATTTCGTCCACTTCATCCACTTCCTCCACTTCCTCCACTTCCTCCACTTCCTCCACTTCCTTCACTTTTTAAACTTCGTCCACTTCGTCAACTTCGTCTTCTTCGTCCACTTCCTCCACTTCATCCACTTCACCCACTTCCTCCACTTCCTCCACTTCTTCATCATCTTCTTCCACATCGTCCACTCCATCCAATTTGTCAACTTCGTCAAGTTCATCCCTTTCGTCCACTTCGTCAACTTCGTCAACTTCGTCTTCTTCGTCCACTTCGTCAACTTCGTCCACTTCCTCCTCTTCCTCAACCTCGTCCACTTCCTCCACTTCCTCCTCTTCATTGACTTCCTGCACTTCTTCCACTTCGTCCACTTCCTCCACTTCTTCCACTTCGTCCACTTCGTCAACTTCGTCAACTTCGTCAACTTCCTCCACTTCCTTCGATTTTTCCACTTCCTCCACTTCCTCCACTTCGTCAACTTCCTCCACTTCGTCAACTTCGTCCACTTCATCCAGTTCTTCCACTTGCTCCACTTCGTCCACATTCTCCACTTCCTCCACTTCGTCATTTTCGTCCACTTCCTCCGCTTCGTCAAGTTCGTCCACTTCCTCCACTTCCCCAACATTGTCCATTTCCACCATTTCCTCCACTTCAACCACTTCTTCCACTACGTCAACTTGGTCCACTTCGTCCACTTCCTCCACTTCGTCAACTTCATCCACTCCGTTAATTTCGTCCACTTCCTCCTTCTTCCACTTCGTCCAATTTGTCAACTTCGTCAAGTTCGTCCCCTTGGTCCACTTCGTCGTTTTCGTCCACTTCGTCCACTTCTTCCACTTCCTCCACTTCATCCACTTTCTCCACTTTGTCAAGTTCGTCCACTTCCTCCACTTCCTCCACTTCATCCACTTCGTCAACTTCGTCGACTTCGTCCATTTTGTCCACTTCGTCAAGTTCGTCCACTTTCTCCATTTCCTCCATTTCGTCCACTTCCTCAACATCGTCGATTTACTCCATTTCCTCTACTTCATCCACTTCTTCCACTACGTCAACTTGGTCCACTTCCTCCACTTTGTCCACTTCCTCTACTTCGTCAATTTCATCCACTCCGTCAATTTCATCCACTTCCTCCACTTCTTCCACTTCGTCCACATCATCCACTTCCTTCACTTCCTCCACTTCGTCCTCTTCGTCCACTTCCTCCACTTCGTCCACTTTCTCCACTTCCTCCACTTCGTCCTCTTCGTCCACTTCTTCATCTTCTTCTTCCACTTCTTCCACTTCGTCCAATTCGTCAACTTCGTCCACTTCAACAACTTCGTCAAGTTCGTCCCCTTCATCCACTTCGTCAATTTCGTCGACTTCCTCCACTTCGTCAATTTCGTCGACTTCCTCCACTTCCTCAACTTCGTCCACTTCATTCACTTCCTGAACTTCTTCCACTTCGTCAACATCGTCCACTTCCTCCACTTTATCCACTTCGGCAACTTCATCCACTTCCTCCACTTCGTCATCTTCTTCTTCCACTTCGTCCAATTCGTCAACTTCGTCCACTTCCTCCACTTCCTCCTCCACTTCATCCACTTCACTTCCTCCACTTCTTCCACTTCCTCCACTTCGTCCACTTCTTCCACTTCTTCCACTTCCTCCACTTCCTCCACTTCGTCATCTTCTTCTTCCACTTCGTCCAATTCATCAACTTCGTCAACTTCGTGCACTTCCTCCACTTCCTCCATTTCCTCCACTTTATCCACTTCGTCCACTTCATCCACTTCTTCCACTTCCTCCACTTCGTCCACTTCTTCCACTTCTTCCACTTCCTCCATTTCGTCCACTTCCTCTACTTCGTCCACGTCGTCAACTTCGTCCACTTTCTCCCCTTCGTCCTCTTCGTCCACTTCTTCCGCTTCCTCCACTTCATCCACTTCTTCCACTTCGTCAAGTTCGTCCACTTCATCCACTTCGCCCACTTCATCCATTCTTCAACTTCGTCCATTTCGTCCACTTCATCAAGTTCGTCCACTTCCTCCACTTCCTCCACTTTGTCCACTTCGTCCACTTCTTCCACTTCGTCAGCTTCGTCAACTTCTTCCACTTCCTCCACTTCATCCACTTCGTCCACTTCGTCAAGTTCGTCCACTTCCTCTACTTCCTCCACTTCCTCCACTTCGTCCACTTCCTCGACTTCCACCCCTTCCTCCACTTGCTCCACTTCGTCAAGTTCTTCAACTTCATCCACGTCGTCAACTTCGTCCACTTCCTCCACTTCCTCCACTTCCTCCACTTCGTCCACTTCGTCCACTTCCTCCACTTCTTCCACTTCCTCCACTTCGTCCACTTCTTCCACTTCTTCCACTTCGTCCACTTCTTCCACTTCTTCCACTTCGTCCACTCCTTCCACTTCCTCCACTTTGTCCAGTTCCTTCACTTCGTCCACGTCGTCAACTTCGTCCACTTCATCCTCTTCGTCCACTTTGTCTACTTCGTCCACGTCCTCCACTTCATCCACTTCGTCAAGTTCGTCCACTTCATCCAATTCCTCCACTTCGTCAACTTCTTCCACTTCGTCCACTTCCTTCACTTCGTCCACTTCCTCCATTTCCTCCACTTCGTCCATTTCGTCCACGTTTTCCACTTCGTCCACTTCGTCCACTTCCTCTACTTCGTCCATTTCGTCCACGTTTTCCACTTCCTCCACTTCCTCTACTTCGCCCACGTCGTCAACTTCGTCTACTTCCTCCCCTTCGTCCACTTCGTCCACTTCTTCCGCTTCCTCCACTTCATCCACTTCTTCCACTTCGTCAAGTTCGTCCACTTCATCCACTTCCTCCAGTTCGCCCACTTCATCCATTCTTCAACTTCGTCCATTTCGTCCACTTCATCATGTTCGTCCACTTCCTCCACTTCCTCCACTTTGTGCACTTCTTCCACTTTGTCCTCGTCGTCCACTTTATCCTCTTCGTGCACTTCCTCCACGTCCTCCACTTCGTCAACTTCCTCCACTTCCTTAACTTCCTCCACTTCATCCACTTCGTCCATTTCGTCCACTTCGTCAAGTTCGTCCACTTCCTCCACGTCCTCCACTTCGTCCACTTCCTCCACTTCGTCAACTTCGTCTACTTCGTCCATTTCCTCGGTTTCGTCCACTCCTTCCACTTCCTCCACTTCCTCCACTTCGTCCACTTCGTCAACTTCTTCCACTTCGTCCACATCGTCCACTTCCTTCACTTCCCCCACTTCCTCCACTTCCTCCACTTCGTCAACTTCGTCTACTTCCGCCACTTCCTCCACTTCGTCCACGTCGTCAACTTCGTCCACTTCGTCCAGTTCATCCTCTTCGTCCACTTCGCCACTTTGTCCACTTCGTCCACTTCGTCAAGTTCGTCCACTTCGTCCACTTCCTCTACTTCCTCCCCTTCCTCCACTTCCTCCACTTCGTCCACTGCCCCCACTTCCTCCACTTCGTCAACTTCGTCCACTTCGTCTACTTCGTCCACCTCCTCCACTTCGTCCACGTCGTCAACGTCGTCCACTTCGTCCAGTTCATCCTCTTCGTCTACTTCGTCCACTTTGTCCACTTCGTCCAATTCGTCAAGTTCGTCCACTTCCTCTACTTCTTCCCCTACGTCCACTTCCTCCACTGCCTCCGCTTTCTCCACTTCGTCAACTTCGTCCACTTCGTCAACTTCGTCTACTTCGTCCACTTCCTCCACTTCCTCCACTTCGAACACTTCGAACACTTCCACCACTTCCTCTACTTCCTCCACTTCTTCCTCTTCGTCCACTTCTTCATCTTCTTCTTCCACTTCGTCCAATTTGTCAGCTTCGTCAACTTCGTCAAGTTCGTCCCCTTGGTCCACTTCGTCGTTTTCGTCCAGTTCTTCCCCTTCCTCCACCTCATCCACTTTCTCCACTTCGTCAAGTTCGTCCACTTCCTCCACTTCCTCCACTTCCTCCACTTCCTCCATTTCGTCCACTTCCTCAACATCGTCTATTTACTCCATTTCCTCTACTTCATCCACTTCTTCCACTACGTCAACTTGGTCCACTTCCTCCACTTCGTCCACTTCCTCCACTTCTTCCACTTCGTCCAAATCTTCCACTTCCTTCACTTCCTCCACTTCGTCCTCTTCGTCCACTTCCTCCACTTCGTCCACTTCGTCCACTTCCTCCACTTCGACAACTTCGTCAAGTTCGTCCCCTTCGTCCACTTCTTCCACTTCGCCGACTTCGTCAATTTCGTCGACTTCCTCCACTTCCTCAATTTCGTCCACTTCCTCCACTTCATTCACTTCCTGAACTTCTTCCACTTCGTCAACACCGTCCACTTCCTCCACTTCATCCACTTCGGCAACTTCATACACTTCATCCACTTCCTCCACTTCGTCATCTTCTTCTTCAACTTCGTCCAATTCGTCAACTTCGCCAACTTCGTCCACTTCCTCCACTTCGTCCACTTCCTCCACTTTCTCCACTTCCTCCACTTCTTGCACTTCCTCCACTTCGTGCACTTTTTCCACTTCTTCCACTTCGTCCACTCCTTCCACTTCCTCCACTTCGTCCAGTTCCTCCACTTCGTCCACGTCGTCAACTTCGTCCACTTCATCCTCTTCGTCCACTTTGTCTACTTCGTCCACGTCCTCCACTTCATCCAGTTCGTCAAGTTCGTCCACTTCATCCATTTCCTCCACTTCGTCAACTTCTTCCACTTCGTCCACTTCCTTCACTTCGTCCACTTCCTCCATTTCCTCCACTTCGTCCATTTCGTCCACGTTTTCCACTTCCTCCACTTCGTCCACTTCCTGTACTTCCTCTACTTCGTCCACGTCGTCAACTTCGTCCACTTCCTCCCCTTCGTCCACTTCGTACTCTTCGTCCACTTCTTCCGCTTCCTCCACTTCATCCACTTCTTCCACTTCGTCAAGTTCGTCCACTTCATCCTCTTCCTCCACTTCGCCCACTTCATCCATTCTTCAACTTCGTCTATTTCGTCCACTTCATCAAGTTCGTCCATTTCCTCCACTTCCTCCACTTCCTCCACTTTTCCACTTCGTCCACTTCGTCCACTTCTTCCACTTCGTCAGCTTCGCCAACTTCTTCCACTTCCTCCACTTCATCCACTTCCTCCACTTCGTCCACTTCGTCAAGTTCGTCCACTTCCTCTACTTCCTCAACTTCCTCCACTTCGTCCACTTCCTCGACTTCCACCCCTTCCTCCACTTGCTCCACTTCGTCAACTTCGTCAACTTCGTCCACTTCCTCAACTTCCTCCACTTCATCCACTTTGTCAAGTTCGTCCGCTTCGTCCACTTCCTCTACTTCCTCCACTTCCTTCACTTCGTCCACTTCCTCGACTTCCACCCTTTCCTCCACTTGCTCCACTTCGTCAACGTCTTCCACTTCGACCACTTCGTCAACTTCCTCTACTTCGTCCACTTCGTCCACTTCCTCCACTTCGTCCTCTTCGTCCTTTTCTTCATCTTCTTCATCCACTTCTTCCACTTCGTCCAATTCGTCAACTTCGTCCACTTCGACAACTTCGTCAAGTTCGTCCCCTTCATCCACTTCGTCCACTTCGTCCACTTCCTCCACTTCCTCCACTTTGACAACTTGTTCCACTTCGTCCACTTCGTCAATTTCGTCAACATCCTCCACTTCCTCAACATCGTCCGCTTCCTCCACTTCATTCGCTTCCTGAACTTCTTCCACTTCGTCAACATCGTCCACTTCCTCCACTTCTTCACTTCATCCACTTCGTCAAGTTCGTCCACTTCGTTCGCTTCGGCCACTTCATCCACTTCCTCCACTTCGTCATCTTCTTCTTCCACTTCGTCCACTTCGTCCAATTCGTCAACTTCGTCAAGTTCGTCCACTTCGTCCACTTCACCCACATCCTCCACTTCCTCCACTTCGTCCAATTCCTCCACTTGCTCAACCTCGTCCATTTCCTCCAGTTCCTCCTCCACTTTGTCCACTTCGTCCACTTTGACCACTTCGTTCACTTCTTCCACTTCCTCCACTTCCTCCACTTTGTCCACGTCGTCCACGTCGTCAAGTTCATCCACTTCGTCCGCTTCGTCCACGTCGTCCTCTTCGCCAATTCGTCCACTTCGTCCTATTCGCCAATTCGTCCACTTCGTCGACTTCGACCACTTTTTCCACTTCCTCCAATTCGTCCACTTCGTCAATTTTGTCCACTTCCTCCAATTCGTCCACTTCATCCACTTCGTCAACTTCGTCCACTTCGTCCATTTCGTCCACATCGTCAAGTTCGTCCACATCCTCCACTTCCTCCACTTCCTCCACTTCCTCCACTTTGTCCACTTCGTCCACTTCGTCCGCTTCGTCCACGTTGACATCTTCGTCAACTTCATCCAGTTCTTCCACTTCGCCCAATTCCTCCACTTCGTCCACTTCCTCCATTTCGGCCACTTCGTCATGTTCGTCCACTTCCTTTACTTCCTCCACTTGGTCCACTTCATCCACTTCGTCCACTTCGTCCACTTCCTCCATTTCGTCCACTTCGTCCACTCCCTCCACTCCGTCAAATTCATCCACTTCGTCAACTTCGTCCACTTCCTTAACCTCGTCCACTTCGTCCACTTCGTCAACTTCGTCTACTTTGTCCACTTCCTCCACTTCTTCAACTTCCTACATTCCTCCACTTCGTCCACTTCGTCAACTTCTTCCACTTCCTCCACTTCTTTCACTTCCTCCACTTCCTCCACTTCATCCACTTCGTCAACTTCGTCCACTTCTTCCTCTTCGTCCACTTTGTCGACTTCGTCTACTTCCATCACTTCATCCACTTTGTCAAGTTCGTCCACTTCCTCCACTTCCTCCGCTTCCTCCACTTCCTCCATTTCATCCACTTCCTCCAGTTGCTCCACTTCGTCCACTTTGTCCACTTCGTCGACTTCGTCCACTTCCTCCACTTCGTCGCAATCCTCCAATTCGTCCACTTCGTCAAGTTCGTCCCCTTCGTCCACTTCGTCATGTTCGTCCATTACGTCCACTTCGTCCACATCGTCTACTTCCTCCTCTTCATCAACTTCTTCCACTTCGTCCACTTCGTCATTTTCGTCCACTTCCTCCACTTCCTCCACTTCATTCACTTCCTGCACTTCTTCCAATTGTCAACTTCGTCCACTTAGTCCACTTCGTCCACTTCATCCACTTCGTGAACTTCGTCGACTTCTTCTACTTCCTCCACGTCCTCCACTTCCTTCACTTCGTCCTCATCGTCCACTTTGTCATCTTCGTCCACTTCCTCCACGTCCTCCACTTCGTCAACTTCGTCCATTTCGTCCACTTCCTCCAATTCGTCCACTTCATCCACTTCAGCCACTACGTCCACTTCGTCAAGTGCGTCCACTTCCTACACGTCCTCCACTTCGTCCACTTTGTCAACTTCGTCTACTTCATCCATTTCCTCCATTTCGTCCACTCCTTCCACTTCTTCCACTTCGTCCACGTCGTCAACTTCGTCAACTTCTTCCACTTCGTCCACATCGTCCACTTCCTTCACTTCTTCCACTTCGTCCACTTCCTCCACTTCGTCAACTTCGTCTACTTCGTCCACTTCCTCCACTTCGTCCACGTCGTCCCCTTCGTCCAGTTCATCCTCTTCGTCCACTTTGTCCACTTTGTCCACTTCGTCCACTTCGTCAAGTTCGTCCACTTCGTCCACTTCCTCTACTTCCTCCCCTTCCTCCACTTCCTCCACTTCCTCCACTTCGTCAACTTCGTGTACTTCGTCTACTTCCTCCACTTCGTCCACGTCGTCAACTTCGTCCACTTCGTCCAGTTCATCCTCTTCGTCCACTTCCTCCACTTCGTCGCAATCCTCCAATTCGTCCACTTCGTCAAGTTCGTCCCCTTCGTCCACTTCGTCATGTTCGTCCATTACGTCCACTTCGTCCACATCGTCTACTTCCTCCTCTTCATCAACTTCTTCCACTTCGTCCACTTCGTCATTTTCGTCCACTTCCTCCACTTCCTCCACTTCATTCACTTCCTGCACTTCTTCCAATTGTCAACTTCGTCCACTTAGTCCACTTCGTCCACTTCATCCACTTCGTGAACTTCGTCGACTTCTTCTACTTCCTCCACGTCCTCCACTTCCTTCACTTCGTCCTCGTCGTCCACTTTGTCATCTTCGTCCACTTCCTCCACGTCCTCCACTTCGTCAACTTCGTCCATTTCGTCCACTTCCTCCAATTCGTCCACTTCATCCACTTCAGCCACTACGTCCACTTCGTCAAGTGCGTCCACTTCCTTCACGTCCTCCACTTCGTCCACTTTGTCAACTTCGTCTACTTCATCCATTTCCTCCATTTCGTCCACTCCTTCCACTTCTTCCACTTCGTCCACGTCGTCAACTTCGTCAACTTCTTCCACTTCGTCCACATCGTCTACTTCCTTCACTTCTTCCACTTCGTCCACTTCCTCCACTTCGTCAACTTCGTCTACTTCGTCCACTTCCTCCACTTCGTCCACGTCGTCCCCTTCGTCCAGTTCATCCTCTTCGTCCACTTTGTCCACTTTGTCCACTTCGTCCACTTCGTCAAGTTCGTCCACTTCGTCCACTTCCTCTACTTCCTCCCCTTCCTCCACTTCCTCCACTTCCTCCACTTCGTCAACTTCGTGCACTTCGTCCACTTCCTCCACTTCGTCCACGTCGTCAACTTCGTCCACTTCGTCCAGTTCATCCTCTTCGTCCACTTTGTCCACTTCGTCAAGTTCGTCCACTTCGTCCACTTCCTCTACTTCCTCCCCTACCTCCACTTCGTCCACTGCCTCCACTTCCTCCACTTCATCAACTTCGTCCACTTCGTCAACTTCGTCTACTTCGTCCACTTCCTCCACTTCCTCCACTTCGAACACTTCGACCACTTCTTCTACTTCCTCCATTTCGTCCTCTTCGTCCACTTCTTCATCTTCTTCTTCTACTTCGTCCAATTTGTCAACTTCGTCAAGTTCGTCCCCTTGGTCCACTTCGTCGTTTTCGTCCACTTCTTCCGCTTCCTCCACTTCATCAAGTTCGTCCACTTCGTCCACTTCCTCCACTTCGTCCACTTCATCCACTTCTCAAGTTCATTGACTTCGTCCATTTTGTCCACTTCGTCAAGTTCGTCCACTTCCTCCCCTTCCTCCATTTCGTCCACTTCCTCGACATCGTCTATTTACTCCATTTCCTCTACTTCTTCCACTACGTCAACTTGGTCCACTTCCTCCAGTTCGTCCACTTCCTCCACTTCGTCAACTTCATCCACTCCGTCAATTTCCTCCACTTCTTCCACTTCGTCCACATTGTCCACTTCCTTCATTTCCTCCACTTCGTCCTCTTCGTCCACTTCCTCCACTTCGTCCACTTCCTCCACTTCCTCCACTTCGTCCTCTTCGTCCACTTCTTCATCTTCTTCTTCCACTTCCACTTCGTCCAATTCGTCAACTTCGTCCACTTCGACAACTTCGTCAAGTTCGTCCCCTCCGTCCACTTCGTCGACTTCCTCCACTTCGACAACTTCTTCCACTTCGTCCACTTCGTCAATTTCGTCGACTTCCTCCACTTCCTCAACTTCGTCCACTTCGGCAACTTCATCCACTTCCTCCACTTCGTCATCATCTTCTTCCACTTCGTCATATTCGTCAACTTCGTCCACTTCCTCCACTTCCTCCACTTCGTCCACTTCCTCCACTTCCTCCACTTCTTCCACTTCCTCCTCTTCGTCCACTTCTTCCATTTCTTCCACTTCCTCCACTTCTTCCACTTCCTCCACTTCGTCCAGTTCCTTTACTTCGTCAACGTCGTGAAATTCGTCCACTTCATCCTCTTCGTCCACTTTGTCTACTTCGTCCACGTCCTCCACTTCGTCAAGTTCGTCCACTTCATCCACTTCCTCCACTTCGTCAACTTCTTCCACTTCGTCCACTTCCTTCACTTCGTCCACTTCCTCCATTTCCTCCACTTCGTCCATTTCGTCCACGTTTTCCACTTCCTCCACTTCGTCCACTTCTTCTACTTCGTCCATGTCGTCAACTTCCTCCACTTCCTCCCCTTCGTCCACTTCGTCCTCTTCGTCCACTTCTTCCGCTTCCTCCACTTCATCCACTTCTTCCACTTCGTCAAGTTCGTCCACTTCATCCACTTCCTCCACTTCTCCCACTTCATCCATTCTTCAACTTCGGCCATTTCGTCCACTTCATCAAGTTCGTCCACTTCCTCCACTTCCTCCAATTTGTCCACTTCGTCCACTTCTTCCACTTCGTCAACTTCTTCCACTTCGTCAGCTTCGTCAACTTCTTCCACTTCCTCCACTTCATCCACTTCGTCCACTTCGTCAAGTTCGTCCACTTCGTCCACTTCCTCTACTTCCTCCACTTCCTCCACTTCCACCCCTTCCTCCACTTCGTCAAGTTCGTCTACTTCGTCCACTTCCTCCACTTCCTCCACTTTATCCACTTCTTCCACTTCGTCCACTTCCTCTACTTCCTCCACTTCCTCCACTCAGTCCACTTCCTCGACTTCCACCCTTCCTCCACTTGCTCCACTTCGTCAACGTCGTCCACTTCGACCACTTCGTCAACTTCCTCTACTTCCTCCACTTCCTCCACTTCCTCCACTTCCTCCACTTCTTCATCTTCTTCATCCACTTCTTCCACTTCGTCCAATTCGTCAACTTCATCCACTTCGACAACTTCTTCAAGTTCGTCCCCTTCGTCCACTTCCTCCACTTCGACAACTTCTTCCACTTCGTCCACTTCGTCCACTTCGTCAATTTCGTCGACTTCCTCCACTTCCTCAACATTGTCCGCTTCCTCCACTTCATTAACTTCCTGAACTTCTTCCACTTCGTCAACTTCGTCAAGTTCGCCCACTTCGTCCACTTCCTCCACTTCGGCCACTTCATCCACTTCCTCCACTTCGTCATCTTCTTCTTCCACTTCGTCCAATTCGTCAATTTCGTCAAGTTCGTCCACTTCCGCCATTTCCTCCACTTCGTCCCCTTCGTCCACTTCTTCCACTTCCTCCAATTCGGCCACTTCATCCACTTCCTCCACTTCGTCATCTTCTTCTTCTTCGTCCACTTCGTCCAATTCGTCAAGTTCGTCCACTTCGCCCACTTCGTCAACTTCGTCTCCTTCGTCTACTTCGTCAACTTCGTCCACTTTGTCCACCTCCTCAACATCGTCCATTTCCTCTACTTCCTCCACTGCATCCACTTCTTGCACTTCTTCCACTTCATCAACTTCGTCCACTTCGTCCACTTCGTCCACTTCCTCCACTTAATCTACTTCGTCCATTTCGTCCACTTCGTCATCTTCTTCTTCCACTTCGGCCACTTCCTCCATTTCCTCCACTTCGTCCACTTCTTCCACTTCCTCCACTTCCTTCCCTTCCTTCACTTCGTCAATTTCGTCAACTTCGTCACATTCGTCCACTTCGTCCACTTCGTCAACTTCGTCCACTTCGTCGATTTCGTCCACTTCAACAAGTTCGTACACTTTCCCCCCACTTCCTCGACTTCATCAAGTTCGTCCACTTCTTCCACTTCCTCCCCTTCGCCCACTTCCTCCACTTCCTCCACTTCGTCCAAGTCCTCCACTTGCTCAACCTCGTCGATTTCCTCCAGTTCCTCCACTTTGTCCACTTCGTCCACTTTGACCACTTCCTCCACTTCGTCCACTTCATCCACTTCTTCCACTTCATCCACTTCATCCACTTCTTCCACGTCGTCCACGTCGTCAAGTTCATCCACTTCGTCCGTTTCGTCCACTACGTCCTCTTCGCCAATTCGTCGACTTCGACCACTTCTTCCACTTCCTCCAGTTCGTCCACTTCGTCAATTTCGTCCACTTCCTCCAATTCGTCCACTTCATCCACTTCGTCAACTTCATCCACTTCGTCCATTTCGTCCACATCATCAAGTTCGTCCGCATCCTTCACTTCCTCCACTTTGTGCACATTGTCCACTTTCTCCACTTCGTCCGCTTCGTCCACATCGTCAACTTCGTCAACTTCATCCACTTCTTCCACTTCGTCCATTTCCTCCACTTCCTCCATTTCGGCCACTTCGTCATGTTCGTCCACTTCCTCTACTTCCTGCACTTCCTCCATTTCGTCCACTTCCTCCACTCCGTCAAATTCATCCACTTCGTCAACTTCGTCCACTTCCTTAACCTCGTCCACTTCATCAACTTCGTCTACTTCGTCCACTTCCTCCACTTCTTCAACTTCCTACACTTCCCCCACTTTGTCCACTTCGTCCATTTCATCCACTTCGTCAACTTCGTCAACTTCTTCCACTTCCTCCACTTCGTTCACTTCATCCACTTCCTCCACTTCATCCACTTCGTCAACTTCGTCCACTTCTTCCTCTTCGTCCACTTTGTCGACTTCGTCCACTTCCATCACTTCATCTACTTCGTCCACTTCGTCAAGTTCGTCCACTTCCTCCTCTTCCTCCGCTTCCTCCACTTCCTCCATTTCGTCCACTTCCTCCAGTTGCTCCACTTCGTCAACTTCGTCCACTTCCTCCACATCCTCCACTTCGTCCAATTCGTCCACTTCGTCAAGTTCGTCCCCTTCGTCCCCTTCATTCACTTCGTCCACTTCGTCAAGTTCGTCCTTTACGTCCACTTCCTCCACTTCATTCACTTCATCAACTTCTTTCACTTCGTCCACTTCGTTATTTTCGTCCACTTCCTCCACTTCCTGAACATCGACCACTTCCTCTACTTCCTCCACTTCATTCACTTCTTGCACTTCTTCCACTTGTCAACTTCGTTCAATTAGTCCACTTCGTCCACTTCATCCACTTCGTCCACTTCTTCTACTTCTTCCACGTCCTCGACTTCCTTCACTTCGTCCTCGTCGTCAACTTCGTCAACTTCGTCCACTTCGTCCTCTTCATCCACTTCCTCCACTTCCTCCACTTCATCCACTTCGTTTACTTCGTCAAGTTCGTCCACTTTGTCCACTTCCTCTATTTCCTCCACTTCCTCCACTTGCTTCAGTTCCTCCATTTCCTCCACTTCCTCCACTTCCTCCACTTCGTCGACTTCCCTCACTTCGTAAACTTCGTCAACTTCGTCCACTTCGTCAACTTCGTCTTCTTCGTCCCATTCCTCCACTTCCTCCACTTCATCCACTTCCTCCACTTCCTCCACTTCGTCCTCTTCGTCCACTTCTTCATCATCTTCTTCCACTTCGTCCTCTTCGTCCACTTCTTCATCATCTTCTTCCACTTCGTCCACTCCGTCCAATTCGTCAACTTCGTCAAGTTCGTCCCCTTCGCCCACTTCGTCAACTTCGTCTCCTTCGTCAACTTCGTCCACTTTGTCCACTTCCTCAACATCGTCCATTTGCTCCACTTCCTCAACTGCATCCACTTCCTGCACTTGTTCCACTTCGTCAACTTCGTCCACTTCCTCCACTTAATCTACTTCATCCACTTCGTCCATTTCGTCCACTTCGTCCAGTTTGTCCACATCCTCCACTCCACCTCCTCCACTTCGTCCCCTTCTTCATCTTCTTCTTCCACTTCGTTCAATTCGTAAACTTCGTGAAGTTCGTCCCCTTCGTCCACTTCGTCTCCTTCGTCCGCTTCCTCCACTTCCTCCACTTCGTCAACTTCTTCCACTTTGTCCACTTCCTCCGTTTCCCCAACATCCTCCACTTCCTCCACTTTATTCAATATTTGCACTTCTTCCACTTCGTCCACTTCGTTCACTTCCTGCACTTCGTCCACTGCTTCCACTTCGTCCACTTCCTCAATTTCGTCCACTTCCTCCACTTCCTCCACTTCGTCCACTTCGTCCACTTCCTCCACTTCTTCCACTTCCTCCACTTCCTCCACTTCGTCCACTTCGTCCACTTCGTCAACCGCCTCCATTTCCTCCACTTCGTCCACTGCGTTCACTTCTTCCACTTCCTCCACTTCCTCCACTTCGTCCACGTCGTCAACTTCGTCAACTTCTTCCACTTCCTCCACTTCCTCCACTTCGTCAACTTCCTCCACTTCCTCCACTTCGTTCACTTCTTCTAGTTCCTCCACTTCGTCCACTTCCTCCACTTCGTCCACGTCGTCAACTTCGTCAACTTCATCCACTTCTTCCACTTCGTCCACTTGGTCCTCTTCGTCCACTTCTTCCACTTCGACTACTTTGTCATGTTCGTCCACTTCCTCTACTTCCTCCACTTCCTCCACCTGGTCCACTTCGTCCATTTCGTCCACTTCCCCCATTTCGTCAACTTCATCCACTTCGTCAACTTCCTTAACCTCGTCTACTTCGTCACATCGTCAACTTCGTCTACTTCGTCCACTTCCTCCACTTCGTCAACTTCCTTAACCTCCTCCACTTCGTACACTTCCTCCACTTTGTCCACTTCGTCCATTTCGTCCACTTCGTCAACTTCGTCCACTTCTTCCACTTCCTCCACTTCGTGCACTTCCTCCACTTCCTCCACCTCGTCAACTTCGTCCACTTCTTCCTCTTCGTCCACTTTGTCTACTTCCTCCACTTCCATCACTTCATCCACTTCGTCAAGTTCGTCCACTTCCTCCATTTCGTCCACTTCCTCCAGTTGCTCCACTTCGTCAACTTCGTCCACTTCGTCTAATTCGTCCACTTCGTCAAGTTTGTCCCCTTCGTCCACTTCGTCACCTTCATCAACTTCGTCCCCTTCTTCCACTTCATTCACTTCCTTCACATCTTTAACTTGTCAACTTCGTCTACTTCGTCCACTTCCTCTACTTCCTCCACCTCCTCCACTTCGTCCTCTTCGTCCACTTCTTCATCTTTTTCTTCCACTTCGTCCTCTTCGTCCAATTCGTCAACTTCGTCCACTTCAACAACTTCGTCAAGTTCGTCCCCTTCGTCCACTTCCTCCACTTCGTCCACTTCGTCAATTTCGTCGACTTCCTCCATTTCTTCAACACTGTCCGCTTCCTCCACTTCATTCACTTCCTGAACTTCTTCCACTTCGCCAACATCGTCCACTTCCTCCACTTCTTCCACTTCATCCACTTCGTCAACTTCGTCAAGTTCGTCCACTTCGGCCACTTCGTCCACTTCCTCCACTTCGACATCTTCTTCTTCCATTTCGTCTACTTCTTCCAATTCGTCAACTTCGTCAAGTTAGTCCACTTCGTCCACTTCCTCCATTTCCTCCACTTCGTCCACTTCGTCCACTTCCTCAACTTCGGCCACTTCCTCCACTTCCTCCACTTCGTTATTTCTTCTTCCACTTCGTCCAATTCGTCAACTTCGTCATGTTCGTCCACTTCCTCCATTTCCTCCACTTTGTCCACTTCTTACACTTCCTCCACTTCCTCCACTTCGGCAACTTCATCCACTTCTTCCACTTCCTCCACTTCGTCATCTTCTTCTTCCACTTCGTCCAATTCGTCAACTTTGTCAACTTCATCAAGTTCGTCCACTTCCTCCATTTCCTCCACTTCATCCACTTCGTCCACTTCTTCCACTTCCTCCACTTCCTCTACTTCGTCAATTTCGTCAACTTCATCACATTCGTTCACTTCCTCCACTTCGTCCAGTTCTTCAACTTCCACCACTGTGTTCAAATTCTCCACTTCCTCCACTTCCTCCACTTCGTCAACTTCGTCGATTTCGTCCACTTCATCAAGTTCGTACACTTCCTCCCCACTTTCTCGACTTCATCAAGTTCGTCCACTTCTTCCACTTCGTCCACTTCCTCCACTTCGTCCAATTCCTCCACTTGCTCAACCTCGTCCATTTCCTCCAGTTCCTCCTCCACTTTGTCCACTTCGTCCACTTTGACCACTTCCTCCACTTCGTCCACTTCTTCCACTTCGTCCACTTCCTCCACTTTGTCCACGTCGTCCACGTCGTCAAGTTCATCCACTATGTCCACTTCGTCCGCTTCGTCCACTTCGTCCTCTTCGCCAATCCGTCTACTTCGTCGACTTCGACCACTTCTACCACTTCCTCCAGTTCGTCCACTTCGTCAATTTCGTCCACTTCCTCCAATTCGTCCACTTCATCCACTTCGTCAACTTCGTCCACTTCGTCCCTTTCGTCCACATCGTCAAGTTCGTCCACATCCTCCACTTCCTCCACTTTGTCCATTTCCTCCACTTCGTCCACTTCGTCCGCTTCGTCCACGTTGTCAACTTCGTCAACTTCATCCAGTTCTTCCACTTCGCCCAATTTCTCCACTTCGTCCACTTCCTCCATTTCGGCCACTTCGTCATGTTCGTCCACTTCCTCTACTTCCTCCACTTGGTCCACTTCATCCACTTCGTCCACTTCCTCCATTTCGTTCACTTCGTCCACTCCGTCAAATTCATCCACTTCGTCAACTTCATCCAGTTCTTCCACTTCGCCCAATTTCTCCACTTCGTCGACTTCCTCCATTTCGGCCACTTCGTCATGTTCATCCACTTCCTCTACTTCCTCCACTTTCTCCACTTGGTCCACTTCATCCACTTCGTCCACTTCCTCCATTTCGTCCACTCCGTCCACTCCGTCAAATTCATCCACTTCTTCAACTTCCTTAACCTCGTCTACTTCGTCAACTTCGTCTACTTCGTCCACTTCCTCCACTTCTTCAACTTCCTACATTCCTCCACTTTGTGCACTTCGTCCATTTCGTCCACTTCGTCAACTTCGTCAACTTCTTCCACTTCCTCCACTTCGTTCACTTCCTCGACTTCCTCCACTTCATCCACTTCGTCAACTTCATCCACTTCTTCCTCTTCGTCCACTTTGTCGACTACGTCCACTTCCATCACTTCATCCACTTCGTCCACTTTGTCAAGTTCGTCCACTTCCTCCACTTCCTCTGCTTCCTCCACTTCCTCCATTTCGTCCCATCCTCCAGTTGCTCCACTTCGTCAACTTCGTCCACTTCCACCACTTCCTCGCAATCCTCCACTTTGTCCAATTCGTCCACGTCGTCAAGTTCGTCCCCTTCGTCCACTTCGTCAAGTTATTACGTCCACTTCGTCCACATCGTCCACTTCCTCCACTTCATCAACTTCTTCCACTTCGTCCACTTTGTCCACTTCGTCATTTTCGTCCACTTCCTCCACTTCCTGAACATCGACCACTTCCTCCACTTCCTCCACTTCATTCACTTCCTGCACTTCTTCCAGTTGTCAACTTCATCCACTTAGTCCACTTCGTCCACTTCATCCAGTTCGTGAACTTTGTCCACTTCTTCTACTTCCTCCACTTCCTTCACTTCCTCCTCGTCTTCCACTTTGTCATCTTCGTCCACTTCCTCCACTTCATCCACTTTGTTCACTTCGTCAAGTTCGTCCACTTTGTTCACTTCCTCCACTTCCTCCATTTCGTCCACTTCCTCCACTTGCTTCAGTTCCACAATTTCGTCCACTTCCCTCACTTGGTAAACTTTGTCAACTTCGTCCACTTCGTCAACTTCGTCTTCTTCGTCCACTTCCTCCACTTCCTCCACTTCATCCACTTCATCCACTTCATCCACTTCATCCACTTCCTCCACTTCGTCCTCTTCGTCCACTTCTTCATCATCTTCTTCCACTTTTTCCACTCTGTTCAATTCGTCAACTTCGTCAAGTTCGTCCCCTTCGCCCACTTCGTCAACTTCGTCTCCTTCATCTACTTCGTCCACTTTGTCCACTTCCTCAACATCGTCCACTTCCTCGACTTCCTCCACTGCATTGACTTCCAGCACTTCTTCCACTTCGTCAACTTCGTCCACTTCCTCCACTTAATCCACTTCGTCCACTTCGTCCATATCGTCCACTTCCTCTGCCTCCTCCACTTCGTCCACTTCTTCATCTTCTTCTTCCATTTCGTTTAATTCGTAAACTTCGTGAAGTTCCTCCCCTTCCTCCACTTCGTCTCCTTCGTCCGCTTCCTCCAATTCGTCAACTTCTTCCACTTCGTCCACTTCCTCCACTTCCCCAACATCGTCCACTTCATCCACTTCCTCCACTTCATTCACTACTTGCACTTCTTCCACTTCGTCCTCTTCCTCCACTTCGCCCAATTCCTCCACTTCGTCCAATTCCTCAATTTCGTCCACTTCCCCCACTCCGCCCACTTCGTCCACTTCCTCCACTTCTTCCACTTCCTCCACTTCCTCCACTTTGTCCAGTTCGTCCACTTCGGCAACTTCCTCCTCTTCCTCCACTTCGTCCACTTCGTTCACTTCCTCCACTTCGTCCACGATGTCAACTTCGTCAACTTCATCCACTTCTTCCACTTCGTCCTCTTCCTCCACTTCGGCCACTTCGTCATGTTCGTCCACTTCCTCTACTTCCCACACTTCCTCCACCTGGTCCACTTCGTCCAATTCCTCCATTTCGTCCACTTCGTCCACTTCCCCCACTTCGTCAACTTCCTTAACCTCGTCTACTTCGTCACGTCGTCAACTTCGTCTACTTCGTCCACTTCCTCCACTTCTTCAACTACCTAGACTTCCTCCACTTTGTCCACTGCGTCCATTTCCTCCACTTCGTCCACTTCTTCCGCTTCCTCCACTTCGTGCACTTCCTCCACTTCCTCCACTTCGTCAACTTCGTCCACTTCTTCCTCTTCGTCAACTTTGTCGACTTCCTCCACTTCTTTCACTTCGTCCACGTCGTCTGTTTCCTTCACTTCCTCCACTTCGTCCACTTCCTCCACTTCGTCCACTCCATCCACTTCCTTCACTTCGTCCACTCCTTCAACTTCCTTCACTTCCTCCACTTCCTCCACTTCGTCAAGTTCGTCCTCTTCATCCACTCCCTCTACTTCCTCCCCTTCCTCCACTTCCTCCACTGCCTCCACTTCCTCCACTTCCTCCATTTCGTCCACTTCGACAACTTTGTCTACTTCGTCCACTTCCTCCACTTCCTCCACTTCCTCCACTTCGACCACTTCCCCCACTTCCTCCACTTTGTCCTCTTCATTCATTTCCTCCACTTCGTCATGTTCGTCTACATCCTGCACTTCCTCCATTCCGTCCACTTCCTCCACTTCCTGAACTTCGTCAACTTTGTCCTCTTCGTCCGCTTCGTCCATTTCATCTACTTCCTCCACTTCCTCCACTTCGTCCAATTCGTCAAGTTCGTCCCCTTCGTCCACTTAGTCAACTTCGTCCCCTTCGTCCACTTCCACCACTTCCTCCACTTCGTCAACTTCTTCCACTTCCCCCACTTCGTCAACTTTGTCCACTTCGTTTACTTCGTCCACTTCCTCCACTTTGTCCTGTTCTTCCACTTCCTGCACTTCGTCCACGTCCTCCACTTCGTCCACTACGTCAACTTCGTCCATTTCGTCCACCTCGTCAGGTTCGTCCACTACCTCCACTTCCTCCTCTTCGTCAAGTTCGTCCACTTCTTCCATCTCCTCTACTGCCTCCACATCCTCTACTTCCTCATCATCGTCCATTTCCTCCACTTCCTCCACTTCATTTACTTCCTCCACTTCTTCCACTTCGTCCACTTCGTCCACTTCATCCACTTCCTCCACTTCGTCCACTTCGTCCATTTCGTCAACTTCTTCCACTTCCTCCACGTCCTCCATTTCTTTCACTTCGTCCTCGTCGTCAACTTTGTCTACTTTGTCCTCTTCGTCCACTTCCTCCACTTCCCCCACTTCGTCCACTTCATTCACTTCATCAACTTCGTCCATTTCGTCCAGTTCGTCATGTTCGTCCACTTCCTCCACTTCCTCAACTTCCTCCACTTTGTGCACTTCGTCCACTTCGTGCGCTTTGTCCATTTCGTCCACTTCTTCCACTTCTTCCACTTCTTCCACTTTGTGCACTTCATCCACTTCGTCCATTTCGTTCACTTCGTCAAGTTCGTCCACTTCCTCAACTTCCTCCACTTCCTCCACTTTCTTCACTTCCTCCATTTCGTCCACTTCCTTCACTTCCTGAACTTCGTCCACTTTGTCCACTTCGTCCATTTCGTCTACTTCCTGCACTTCATCCACTTCCTTCACTTCGTCCAATTCGTCAACTTCGTCCCCTTCGTCAACTTCGACCCCTTCGCCAACTTCGTCCACTTCTTCCACTTCGTCCACTTCATCCACTTCCTCCACTTCCTCCACTTCGTCCGCTTCCTCTACTTCGTCCAGTTCTTCCACTTCTTGCACTTCGTCCACGTCCTCCACTTCCTCCACTTCGTCCATTTCGTCCACCTCGTCAGGTTCCTCAACTTCCTCCACTTCCTCCACTTCGTCGAGTTCGTCCACTTCTTCCACTTCCTCCACCTCCTCCACTCCTCCCTCTCACTTCCTCAACATCGTCCATTTCCTCCACTTCCTCCACTTCATTCACTCCCTCAACTTCTTCCACTTCGTCCACTTCCTCCACTTCATCCACTTCCTCCACTTTGTCCACTTCTTCCACTTCCTCCACGTCCTCCACTTCCTTCACTTCGTCCACGTCGTCAACTTCGTCCTCTTCGTCCACTTCCTCCATTTCCTCCACTTCCTCCACTTCATCCACTTCGTCCACTTCTTGTACTTCCTCCACTTCGTCCACTTCCTTTACTTCTTAAACTTCGTCAACTTCGTCCACTTCGTCAACTTCGTCCACTTTGTCCACTCCGTCCAATTTGTCAACTTTGTCAAATTCGTCCCCTTCGTCCACTTCGTCAACTTCGTCTCCTTCGTCCACTTCGTCCACTTCCTCCACTTCGTCTGCTTCGCCCACTTCCTCCATTTCCTCCACTTTATCCATTTCGTCCACTTCGTCAAGTTCGTCCACTTCCTCCACTTCCTCCACTTCGTCCACTGCCTCTACTTCCTCCAGTTCCTGCACTCCGTCAACTTCGTCCACTTCGTCCACTTCGTCAACTTTGTCTACTTCGTCCACTTCCTCCGCTTCGTCCACTTTGACCACTTCCTCCACTTCGTCCTCTTCGTCCACCTCGTCAACTTCTTCCACTTCGTCCACTTCGTCAATTTTGTCCACTTTCTCCATTTCCTCAACATCGTCCACCTCCTCCACTTCCTCCACTTCATTGCACTTCATTCTCCTTCCTCCACTTCCTCCACTTCCTCCACTTCGTCAAGTTCGTCCACTTCCTCAACCCCGTCCACTTCGTCAAGTTCGTCCACTTCCTCCACTTCCTCCACTTTGTCAACTTCGTCCACTTCCTCCATTTCGTCCATTCCCTCCACTTCCTCCACTTCATTCACTTCCTCCACATCGTCAAATTCGTTAACTTCGTCCACTTCGTCCACCTCATCAAGTTCGTCCACTTCCTCCACTTCTTCCACTTCTTCAAGTTCGTCCACTTCATCCACATCCTCCACATCCTCCACTTCCTCCACTTCCTCAACTTCGTCCACTCCGTCCACTTCGTCAATTTTGTCCACTTCCTCAACATCTTCCACTTCCTCCACTTCCTTCACTTCATTCCACTTCCTCCACTTCCTCCACTTTCTCCAGTTCGTCCACTTCGTCAAGTTCGTCCACTTCCTCCACCTAGTCAGGTTCATCCACTTCCTCCACTTCGTCCACTTCCTCCATTTCGTCGAATTCCTCTACTTGCTCAACATCGTCTACTTCCTCAACTTCCTCCAATTCATTCACTTCCTTCACTTCGTTCACTTCGTCAACTTCGTCCACTTCGTCCATTTCCTCCACTTCGTAAAGTTCGTCCACTCCCTCCACTTCCTCTAGTTCCTCCACTTCATCCACTTCCTCCACTTCCCCCACTTTCTCCCATTTCGTCCACTTCCTTTTGTTTGTGCACATTCTCCACTTCCTCTACTTCGTCAACTTCGTCCACTTCGTCAAGTTCGTCCACTTCCTCCACCTCGTCAACTTCCTCCACTTCGTCAAGTTCGTCCACTTCCTCCACTTCCTCCACTTCATTCACTTCCTCCACTTCGTCAACTTCCTCAACTTCGTCCACCACGTCAAGTTCGTCCACTTCCTCTACTTCGTCAAGTTCGTCCACTTCCTCCACATCTTCCACTTCCTCAACATCATCCATTTCCTCCACTTCCTCCACTTGATTCACTTCCTCCACTTCTTCCACTTCGTCAACTTTGTCCACTTCCTCCACTTCGTCCATTTCGTCCACTTCTTCAAGTTCGTCCACTTCCTCCACTTCATCCACTTCGTCCACTTCGTGCACTTCTTCCACTTCGTCACATTCGTCCACTTCGTCCACTTCTTCCACTTCCTCCACTTCCTTCACTTCGTCCACATCGTCAACTTCGTCCACTTTATTCAATTTGTCAACTTCATCCACTTCCTCCACTTCGTCAACATCATCCACTTCCTCCACTTCCTCCACTTCATGGACTTCCTGCACTTCTTCCACTTCGTCCACTTCCTCCACTTCCTCCACTTCCTCCACTTCATCCACTTCGTCCACTTTGTCCACTTCGTCAAGTTCGTCCACTTCTTCGACTTTTTCCACTTCTTGCACTTTGTACACTTCGTCAACGACCTCCACTTCCTCCACTTCGTCCACTTTTTCCACTTCCTCTACTTCCTCCACTTCGTCCACTTCGTCAACTTCCTCCACTTCGTCCAGTTCTTCCGCTTCCTCCACTTCCTCCACTTCGTTCACAATCTCCACTTCCTCCACTTCGTCAACTTCGTCCACTTCGTCAATTTTGTCCACTTCGTCAAGTTTGTCCACTTCCTCCACTTCTTCAAGTTCGTCCACTTCCTTCACTTCCTCCATTTCGTCCACTTCCTCAACATCGTCCATTTCCTCCACTTTATCCACTTCTTCCACTACGTCAACTTGGTCCACTTCCTCCACTTTGTGCATTTCCTCCACTTCGTCAACTTCAAAAACTTCGTCCACTTCCTACACTTCTTCCACTTCGTCCACATCGTCCATTTCCTTCACTTCGTCCTCTTCGTCCACTTCGTGCACTTCGTCAACTTTGTCTACTTCGTCCACTTCGTCCTCTTCGTCCACTTCCTATACTTCCTCCACTTCATCCACTTCGTCAAGTTCGTCCACTTCGTCCACTTCCTCTACTTCCTCCCCTTCCTCCACTTCGTCCACGTCCTTCACTTCCTTCACTTCATCAACATCTTCCACTTCGTCAATTTCGTCCACTTCTTCCACTTCCTCCACTTCATTCCACTTCCTCCAGTTCGTCCACTTC
Source organism: Vigna nakashimae (assembly GCA_034642375.1). Lineage (NCBI taxonomy): Eukaryota > Viridiplantae > Streptophyta > Magnoliopsida > Fabales > Fabaceae > Vigna > Vigna nakashimae. The sequence continues at coordinate 35,895,900 of CM067765.1, forward strand.
GTCAAGTTTTTCCACTTCCTCCACTTCGTCCACTTCCTCCACTTCCTCCATTTAGTCGAATTCGTCCACTTCCTGAACATCGTCTACTTCCTCCACTTCCTCCACTTCATTCACTTCCTCCACTTCGTTAACTACGTCCACTTCGTCCACTTCGTTAAGTTCGTCCAGTTCCTCCACTTCATCCACATCCTCCACTTCCTCTAGTTCCTCCACTTCGTCTACTTCGCCAACTTCCCCCAGTTTCTCCAATTTCGTCCACTTCCTCTACTTCGTCAACTTCGTGCACTTCGTCCATGTCGTTCACTTTATCAAGTTTGTCCACTTCCTCCACTTCATCAACTTTCTCCACTTCCTCCACTTCCTCCACTTCGTCCACTTCGTGAACTTCGTGAACTTTCCCCATTTCGTCCATTTCGTCCACTTCTTCAAGTTCTTCCACTTCCTCCACTTCATCTACTTCGTCCACTTCTTCCACTCCGACAACTTCGTCCACTTCGTCCACTTCTTCCACTTCCTCCACTTCCTTCACTTCGTCCACGTTGTCAACTTCGTCAACTTCGTCCACTTCTTCCACTTCGTCAACTTCGTCCACTTCCTCCACTTCCTCCACTTCATCAACTTCTTCCACTTTGTCCACTTCGTCAAGTTCGTCCACTTCCTCCACTTTTTCCACTTCTTGCACTTTGTCCACTTCGTCAACGTCCTCCACTTCCTCCACTTCCTCCACTTTTTCCATTTCCTCCACTTCCTCCACATTGTCAACTTCCTCCACTTCGTCCAGTTCTTCCACTTCCTCCACTTCGTCCACATTCTCCACTTCCTCCACTTTGTCAACTTCGTAGATTTTGTCCACTTCCTCAAGTTCGTCCACTTCCTCCACTTCTTCAAGTTCGTCCACTTCCTTCACTTCGTCCATTTCGTCCACTTCCTCCACTTCCTCAACATCGTCCATTTCCTCCACTTTATCCACTTCTTCCACTACGTACACTTGGTCCACTTCCTCCACTTCGTCAACTTCGTCGACTTCGTAAACTTCGTCCACTTCCTACACTTCTTCCACTTCGTCCACATCGTCCATTTCCTTCACTTCCTCCACTTCGTCCTCTTCGTCCCCTTCGTCCACTTCGTCAACTTCGTCAACTTTGTCTACTTTGTCCACTTCGTCCTCTTCGTCCACTTCCTATACTTCCTCCACTTCGTCAAATTCGTCCACTTCATCCACTTCCTCTACTTCCTCCCCTTCCTCCACTTCGTCCATTGCCTCCACTTCCTCCACTTCCTCCACTTCGTGAACTTCGTCCACTTCGTCAACTTCGTCCACTTCCTCCACTTCGACCACATCCCCCACTTCATCCACTTCTTCATCTTCTTCTTCCACTTCGTCCACTTCGTCCAACTCATCCACTTCGTCCACTTCGTCAACTTCATCAAGTTCGTCCCCTTCATTCACTTCGTCCACGTCCTCCACTTCCTTCACTTCATCAACATCTTCCACTTCGTCAATTTCGTCCACTTCTTCCACTTCCTCGACTTCATTCCACTTCCTCCAGTTCGTCCACTTCGTCAAGTTTGTCCACTTCCTCCACTTCGTCCACTTCCTCCACTTCCTCCATTTCGTCGAATTCGTCCACTTCCTCAACATCGTCTACTTCCTCCACTTCCTCCACTTCATTCACTTCCTCCACTTCGTTAACTACGTCCACTTCGTCCACTTCGTTAAGTTCGTCCACTTCCTCCACTTCATCCACTTCCTCCACTTCCTCTAGTTCCTCCACTTCGTCTACTTCGTCAACTTCCCCCACTTTCTCCAATTTCGTCCACTTCCTCTAGTTTGTCCACATTCTCTACTTCCTCTACTTCGTCAACTTCGTGCACTTCGTCCATGTCGTTCACTTTATCAAGTTTGTCCACTTCCTCCACTTCATCAACTTTCTCCACTTCCTCCACTTCCTCCACTTCGTCCACTTCGTGAACTTCGTGAACTTTCCCCATTTCGTCCATTTCGTCCACTTCTTCAAGTTCTTCCACTTCCTCCACTTCATCTACTTCGTCCACTTCTTCCACTCCGACAACTTCGTCCACTTCTTCCACTTCCTCTACTTCCTTCACTTCGTCTACGTTGTCAACTTCGTCAACTTCGTCCACTTCTTCCACTTCGTCAACTTCCTCCACTTCCTCCACTTCATCAACTTCGTCCACTTTGTCCACTTCGTCAAGTTCGTCCACTTCCTCCACTTTTTCCACTTCTTGCACTTTGTCCACTTCGTCAACGTCCTCCACTTCCTCCACTTCGTCCACTTTTTCCATTTCCTCCACTTCCTCCACATTGTCAACTTCCTCCACTTCGTCCAGTTCTTCCACTTCCTCCACTTCGTCCACATTCTCCACTTCCTCCACTTTGTCAACTTCGTAGATTTTGTCCACTTCCACAAGTTCGTCCACTTCCTCCACTTCTTCAAGTTCGTCCACTTCCTTCACTTCGTCCATTTCGTCCACTTCCTCCACTTCCTCAACATCGTCCATTTCCTCCACTTTATCCACTTCTTCCACTACGTACACTTGGTCCACTTCCTCCACTTCGTCAACTTCGTCGACTTCGTAAACTTCGTCCACTTCCTACACTTCTTCCACTTCGTCCACATCGTCCATTTCCTTCACTTCCTCCACTTCGTCCTCTTCGTCCCCTTCGTCCACTTCGTCAACTTCGTCAACTTTGTCTACTTTGTCCACTTCGTCCTCTTCGTCCACTTCCTATACTTCCTCCACTTCTTCAAGTTCGTCCACTTCCTTCACTTCGTCCATTTTGTTCACTTCCTCCACTTCCTCAACATCGTCCATTTCCTCCACTTTATCCACTTCTTCCACTACGTACACTTGGTCCACTTCCTCCACTTCGTCAACTTCGTCGACTTCGTAAACATCGTCCACTTCCTACACTTCTTCCCCTTCCTCCACATCGTCCATTTCCTTCACTTCCTCCACTTCGTCCTCTTCGTCCCCTTCGTCCACTTCGTCAACTTCGTCAACTTTGTCTACTTTGTCCACTTCGTCCTCTTCGTCCACTTCCTATACTTCCTCCACTTTGTCAAATTCGTCCACTTCATCCACTTCCTCTACTTCCTCCCCTTCCTCCACTTCCTCCACTTCGTCCATTGCCTCCACTTCCTCCACTTCGTCAACTTCGTCCATTTCGTCAACTTCGTCCACTTCCTCCACTTCGACGACATCCCCCACTTCCTCCACTTCATCCACTTCTTCATCTTCTTCTTCCACTTCGTCCACTTCGTCCAACTCGTCCACTTCGTCCACTTCGTCAACTTCATCAAGTTCGTCCCCTTCATCCACTTCGTCCACGTCCTCCACTTCCTTCACTTCATCAACATCTTCCACTTCGTCAATTTCGTCCACTTCTTCCACTTCCTCGACTTCATTCCACTTCCTCCAGTTCGTCCACTTCGTCAAGTTTGTCCACTTCCTCCACTTCGTCCACTTCCTACATTTCGTTGAATTCGTCCACTTCCTCAACATCGTCTACTTCGTCCACTTCCTCCACTTCATTCACTTCCTCCACTTCGTTCACTACGTCCACTTCGTCCACTTCGTTAAGTTCGTCCACTTCCTCCACTTCATCCACTTCCTCCACTTCCTCTAGTTCCTCCACTTCGTCTACTTCGCCAACTTCCCCCAGTTTCTTCAATTTCGTCCACTTCCTCTAGTTTGTCCACATTCTCTACTTCCTCTACTTCGTCAACTTCGTGCACTTCGTCCATGTCGTTCACTTTATCAAGTTTGTCCACTTCCTCCACTTCATCAACTTTGTCCACTTCCTCCACTTCCTCCACTTCGTGAACTTCGTGAACTTTCCCCATTTCGTCCATTTCGTCCACTTCTTCAAGTTCTTCCACTTCCTCCACTTCATCTACTTCGTCCACTTCTTCCACTCCGACAACTTCGTCCATTTCTTCCACTTCCTCCACTTCATTCACTTCGTCTACGTTGTCAACTTCGTCCACTTCTTCCACTTCGTCAACTTCGTCCACTTCCTCCACTTCCTCCACTTCATCAACTTCGTCCACTTTGTCCACTTCGTCAAGTTCGTCCACTTCCTCCACTTTTTCCACTTCTTGCACTTTGTCCACTTCGTCAACGTCCTCCACTTCCTCCACTTCGTCCACTTTTTCCATTTCCTCCACTTCCTCCACATTGTCAACTTCCTCCACTTCGTCCAGTTCTTCCACTTCCTCCACTTCGTCCACATTCTCCACTTCCTCCACTTTGTAAACTTCGTAGATTTTGTCCACTTCCTCAAGTTCGTCCACTTCCTCCACTTCTTCAAGTTCGTCCACTTCCTTCACTTCGTCCATTTCGTCCACTTCCTCCACTTCCTCAACATCGTCCATTTCCTCCACTTTATCCACTTCTTCCACTACGTACACTTGGTCCACTTCCTCCACTTCGTCAACTTCGTCGACTTCGTAAACTTCGTCCACTTCCTACACTTCTTCCACTTCGTCCACATCGTCCATTTCCTTCACTTCCTCCACTTCGTCCTCTTCGTCCCCTTCGTCCACTTCGTCAACTTCGTCAACTTTGTCTACTTTGTCCACTTCGTCCTCTTCGTCCACTTCCTATACTTCCTCCACTTCGTCAAATTCGTCCACTTCATCCACTTCCTCTACTTCCTCCCCTTCCTCCACTTCCTCCACTTCGTCCATTGCCTCCACTTCCTCCACTTCCTCCACTTCGTCAACTTCGTCCATTTCGTCAACTTCGTCCACTTCCTCCACTTCGACCACATCCCCCACTTCCTCCACTTCATCCACTTCTTCATCTTCTTCTTCCACTTCGTCCACTTCGTCCAACTCGTCAACTTCGTCCACTTCGTCAACTTCATCAAGTTCGTCCCCTTCATCCACTTCGTCCACGTCCTCCACTTCCTTCACTTCATCAACATCTTCCACTTCGTCAATTTCGTCCACTTCTTCCACTTCCTTGACTTCATTCCACTTCCTCCAGTTCGTCCACTTCGTCAAGTTTGTCCACTTCCTCCACTTCGTCCACTTCCTCCACTTCCTCCATTTCATCGAATTTGTCCACTTCCTCAACATCGTCTACTTCCTCCACTTCCTCCACTTCATTCACTTCCTCCACTTCGTTAACTACGTCCACTTCGTCCACTTCGTTAAGTTCGTCCACTTCCTCCACTTCCTCCACTTCCTCCACTTCCTCTAGTTCATCCACTTCGTCTACTTCGTCCACTTCCCCCACTTTCTCCAATTTCGTCCACTTCCTCTAGTTTGTCCACATTCTCCACTTCCTCTACTTTGTCAACTTCGTGCACTTCGTCCATTTCGTCCAATTTATCAAGTTTGTCCACTTACTCCACTTCGTCAAGTTCGTCCACTTCCTCCACTTTGTCCACTTCCTCCACTTCCTCCATTTCGTCGAATTCCTTCGCTTCCTCAACCTCATCTACTTCCTCAACTTCCTCCACTTCATTCACTTCCTCCACTTCGTCCACTTCCTCCATTTCGTCCATTTCTTCCATCCACTTCCTCCACTTCCTCCACTCCCTCCACTTCGTCCGCTTCCTCCACTTCGTCCGCTTCCTCAACATCGTCCACTTCCTCAACATCGTCCACTTCCTCCACTTCCTCCACTTCATTCTACTACCTCCACTTCCTCCACTTCGTCCAGTTCTTCCACTTTGTCATGTTCGTCCACTTCCTCCACTTCGTCAAGTTCGTCCACTTCCTCCACTTTGTCCACTTCCTCCATTTCGTCGAATTCCTCCACTTCCTCAACATCGTCTACTTGCTCCACTTCCTCCACTTCATTCATTTCCTCCACTTTGGCCATTTCGTCCACTTCGTCAGCTTCGTCCACTTCGTCCATTTCGTCCGCTTCGTCCGCTTCGTCCGCTTCGTCCGCTTCCTCCACTTCATTCACTTCCTCCACTTCGTCCACTTCCTCCATTTCGTCCATTTCTTCCACTTCCTCCACTTCCTCCACTTCCTCCACTCCCTCCACTTCGTCCGCTTCCTGCACTTCGTCCGCTTCCTCAACATCGTCCACTTCCTCCACTTCCTCCACTTCATTCTACTACCTCCCCTTCCTCCACTTCGTCCAGTTCTTCCACTTTGTCATGTTCGTCCACTTCCTCCACTTCGTCAAGTTCGTCCACTTCCTCCACTTTGTCCACTTCCTCCATTTCGTCGAATTCCTCCACTTCCTCAACATCGTCTACTTGCTCCACTTCCTCCACTTCATTCATTTCCTCCACTTCGTCCATTTCGTCCACTTCGTCAGCTTCGTCCACTTCGTCCATTTCGTCCGCTTCGTCCGCTTCGTCCGCTTCGTCCACTTCCTCCACTTCCTCCACTTCGTCCACTTCCTCCATTTCGTCCATTTCTTCCACTTCCTCCACTTCCTCCACTTCCTCCACTCCCTCCACTTCGTCCGCTTCCTCCACTTCGTCCGCTTCCTCAACATCGTCCACTTCCTCAACATCGTCCACTTCCTCCACTTCCTCCACTTCATTCTACTACCTCCACTTCCTCCACTTCGTCCAGTTCTTCCACTTTGTCATGTTCGTCCACTTCCTCCACTTCGTCAAGTTCGTCCACTTCCTCCACTTTGTCCACTTCCTCCATTTCGTCGAATTCCTCCACTTCCTCAACATCGTCTACTTGCTCCACTTCCTCCACTTCATTCATTTCCTCCACTTCGTCCATTTCGTCCACTTCGTCAGCTTCGTCCACTTCGTCCATTTCGTCCGCTTCGTCCGCTTCGTCCGCTTCCTCCACTTCCTCCACTTTGTCCACTTCCTCCACTTCCTCCACTTCATCCACTTCCTCCACTTCGTCAAGTTCGTCCACTTAGTCAGCTTCTTCCACTTCCCCTACTTCGTCCAGTTCTTCCACTTCCTCCAGTTTGTCCACATTCTCCACTTCCTCTACTTCGTCAACTTCGTCCACTTCATCAAGTTCGTCCACTTCCTCCACTTCGTCAAGTTCGTCCACTTCCTCCACTTTGTCCACTTTGTCCACTTTGTCCACTTCGTCCACTTTTTCCACTTCCTCCAGTTCGTCCACTTCGTCTACTTCCTCCACTTCGTCCATGTCCTCAACTTCGTCCACTTCCTCTACTTCATCCTCTTCGTCCTCTTCGTCGACTTCGTCCACTTCTTCCGCTTCCTCCACTTCATCCACTTCGTCAAGTTCGTCCACTTCGTCAACTTCTTCCACTTCGTCCACTTCGTCAAGTTCGTCCACTTCCTCCACTTCGTCCACGTCGTCAACTTCGTCAACTTCATCCACTTCGTCCCCTTCGTTCTCCTCGTCCACTTCCTCCACTTCGTCCACTTCGCAATGTTCGTCATGTTCCTTCACTTCCTCCACTTCGTCAACTTCGTCTTCTTTGTCCACTTCATCCACTTCCTTCACTTCCCCCGCTTCATCCACTTCGTCAACTTCATCCACCTCCTCCACTTCCTCCACTAAGTCAACTTTGTCTACTTCGTCCACTTCGTCCACTCCTTCCACTTCCTCCAGTTCCTCCACTTCCTCCACTTTGTCCATGTCGTCAACTTCGTCCACTTAATCCTCTTCGTTCACTTCGTCGACTTCGGCCTCTTCGTCCACTTCATCCACTTCCTCAACTTCATCCACTTCGTCCACTTCGTCAAGTTCGTCCACTTCCTCTACTTCCTCCACTTCCTCCACTACCTCCACCTCCTCCACTTCGTCAACTTCATCCACTTCGTCCATTTCGTCCACTTCGTCCATTTCGTTAACTTCGTCTACTTCGACAACTTCCTTCACTTCCTCCACTTTGTCCACTTCGACCATTTCCTCCACTTCCTCCACTTCCTGCACTTCGTCATCTTCTTCTTCCACTTCGTCCAATTCGTCAACTTCGTCCACTTCGTCAAATTCGTCCCCTTTGTCCACTTCGTCCACTTCCTCCACTTCGTCAACTTCTTCCACTTCGTCCACTTCGTCAATTTCGTCGACTTCCTCCACTTCCTCAACATCGTCCACTTCCTCCACTTGCTCCACTTCATTCACTTCCTGAACTTCTTCCAGTTCGTCCACTTCGTCCATTTCATCCACTTCGTCAGGTTTGACCACTTCGTCCACTTCCTCCACCTCCTCCACTTCGTCAACTTCGTCTACTTTGTCCACTTCATCCACCTCGTCCACTTCGTCAACTTCTTCCACCTCCTCCACTTCCTCCACTTCGTCAACTTTGTCTACTTCATCCACTTCGTCCACTTCCTCCACTTCCTCCACTTCGTCCACTCCTTCCACTTCCTCCAGTTCCTCCACTTCGTCCACTTCCTCCACGTCGTCAACTTCGTCCACTTCCTCCACTTCATGCTCTTGGTTCACTTCGTCCTCTTCGTCCACTTTCTCCACTTCCTCAACTTCATCCACTGCGTCCACTTCGTCAAGTTCGTCCACTTCCTCTACTTCCTCCACTTCCTCCCCTTCCTCCACTTCCTCCACTTCGTCCATTTCGTCCACTTCGTCCACTTCGTTAATTTCGTCTACTTCGTCCACTTCCTCCACTTCCTCCACTTCGAGCACTTCCTCCACTTCCTCCACTTCGTCATCTTCATCTTCCACTTCGTCCAATTCGTCAACTTCGTCCACTTCGTCCACTTCCTCCACTTCGTAAATTTCGTCGAATTCCTCCACTTCCTCCACTTCATTCACTTCCTGAACTTCTTCCACTTCGTCAACGTCGTCCACTTCCTCCACTTCCTCCACTTCGTCATCTTCGTCCACTTCATCCATTTCATCCACTTCGTCAAGTTCGACCACTTCCTCCACTTCCTCCACTTTGTCGACTTCGTCCACTTCGTCAACTTCGTCAACTTCGTCTAGTTCGTCCACTTCCTCTACTTCCTCCACTTCGTCCACTCCTTCCACTTCCTTCACTTCGTCCCCTTCCTCCACTTCGTCGACGTCAACAACTTCGTCAACTTGGTGCACTTCGTCCACTTGATCCTCTTCGTCCACTTCGTCGGCTTCGTCCTCCTCCTCCACTTCCTCCACTTCGTCACCTTCGTCCACTTCGTCCACTTCGTCAAGTTCGTCTACTTCGTCCACTTCCTCTACTTCCTCCCCTTCCTCCACTTCCTCCACTTCGTCAACTTCTTCCATTTCGTCCACTTCGTCAACTTCGTCTACTTCGTCCACTTCCTCCACTTCGACCACTTCCTCCACTTCGTCATCTGCGTCCACATCGTCAACTTCGTCATGTTCAGCCCCTTCGTCCACTTCCTCCACTTCATTCTACTACCTCCACTTCCTCCACTTCCTCCACTTCGTCCAGTTCATCCACTTCGTCATGTTCCTCCACTTTGTCAAGTTCTTCCTCCACTTCCTCCATTTCGTCGAATTCCTCCAGTTCCTAAACATCGTCTACTTCCTCCACTTCCTCCACTTCATTCACTTCCTCCGCTTTGTCCACTTCATCAACGTCGTCCATTTCGTCCACTTCGTCAAGTTTGTCCACTTCCTCCACCTCCTCCACTTCCTCCACTTCATCCACTCCTTCCACTTCCTTCACTTCGTCCCCTTCCTCCACTTCGTCCACGTCAACAACTTCGTCGACTTGGTGCACTTTGTCCACTTGATCCTCTTCGTCCACTTCGTCGGCTTCGTCCTCTTCCTCCACTTCCTCCACTTCGTCACCTTCGTCCACTTCCTCCACTTCGTCAAGTTCGTCTACTTCGTCCACTTCCTCTACTTCCTCCCCTTCCTCCACTTCCTCCACTTGGTCAACTTCTTCCATATCGTCCACATCGTCAACTTCGTCCACTTCGTCAACTTTGTCCACTTTGTGCATTTCGTCCACTTCGTCAAGTTCGTCCACTTCCTCTACTTTGCCACTTCGTCCATTTCGTCAACTTCGTCCACTTCTTCCACTTCCTCCACTTCATCAATTTCGTCCACTACCTCCACTTAGTCCACGTCGTCAACTTAGTGCACTTCGTCCTCTTCGTCCTCTCCGTCCACTTCCTCCACGTCCTCAACTTCGTCCACTTCGTCCACTTCCTCCACTTCCTCCACTTCCTCCACTTCCTCCATTTCCTCCGCTTCCTCCACTTCCTTCACTTCCTCCACTCCGTCAACTTCGTCCACTTCCTCCTCTTCGTCCACTTCCTCCACTTCGTCCTCTTCGTCCACTTCTTCATCTTCTTCTTCCACTTCGTCCAATTCGTAAACTTCGTGTAGTTCGTTCCCTTCGTCCACTTCGTCATGTTCGTCCACTTCCTTTACTTCCTCCACTTCCTCAACTTCCTCGACTTCTTCCACTTCCTCGACTTCCACCACTTCCTCCACTTCCTCCACTTCCTCCACTTCGTCCACTTCCTCCACTTCATCCACTTTGTCAACTTCGTCCATTTCCCCCACATCCTCCACTTCATCCAATTCGTCAACTTCGTCTACTTCGTCCACTTCCTCCACTTCATTCGCTTCCTGAACTTCTTCCACTTCGTCAACATCGTCCCCTTCCTCCACTTCCTCCACTTCATCCACTTCGTCCACTTCCTCCACTTCCTCCACATCGTCCACTTCGTCAACTTTGTCTACTTCGTCCACTTCCTCCACTTCGTCCACTCCTTCCACTTCCTCCAGTTCCTCCACTTCCTCCACTTCGTCCACGTCGTCAACATCATCCACTTCATCCTCTTCATTCACTTCGTCCACTTCGTCCTCTTCGTTCCCTTCCTCCACTTCCTCAACTTCATCCACTTTGTCAGGTTCGTCCACTTCCTCCACTTCCTCCATTTCGTCCATTTCTTCCACTTCCTCCACTTCATTCACTTCCTCCACTTCGTCAACTTCGTCAACTTCGTCCACTCGTCAAGTTCGTCCACTTCCTCCACTTATTACACTCCGTCAAGTTCGTCCACTTCGTCCACTTCCTCCACATCCTCCACATCCTCCACTTCCTCAACATCGTCCATTTCCTCCACTTCGTCCATTTCATTCACTTCCTCCACTTCTTCCACTTCATCAACTTTGTCCACTTCCTCCACTTCATCCACTTGGTGAACTTCGTGAACTTTGTCCACTTCATCCACCTCGTCCATTTCGTCCACTTCCTCCACTTCATCCTTTTCGTCCACTTCCTCCACTTCGTCAAATTCGTCCGCTTCTTCCACTTCCTCCACTTCCTTCACTTCGTCCACGTGGTCAAGTTCGTCCACTTCGTCCTCTTCCTCCACTTCCTCCAATTTTCATCCATTTCGTCCACTTCGTCAATTTCAACCACTTCGTCCACTTCCTCTACTTTCTCGACTTCCTCAACTTCCTCCACTTCGTCCACTTCCTCCACTTCCTTCACTTCCTCCATTTCGTCGACTTCCTCCACTTCCTCCACTTCATCCATTTCGTCCACTTCGTCAATTTCATCCACTTCCTCTAGTTTCTCGACTTCCTCAACTTCCTCCACTTCGTCCACTTCCTCCACTTCCTTCACTTCCTCCATTTCGTCCACTTCCTCCACTTCCTCCACTTCATTCACTTCCTCTGCTTTGTCCACTTCATCAACGTCGTCCATTTCGTCCACTTCGTCAAGTTTGTCCACTTCCTCCACCTCCTCCACTTCCTCCACTTCGTCCACTCCTTCTTCCACTTCCTTCACTTCGTCCCCTTCCTCCACTTCGTCCACGGCAACAACTTCGTCGACTTGGTGCACTTTGTCCACTTGATCCTCTTCGTCCATTTCGTCGGCTTCGTCCACTTCCTCCACTTCCTCCTCTTCGTCCACTTCCTCCACTTCGTCCTCTTCGTCCACTTCTTCATCTTCTTCTTCCACTTCGTCCAATTCGTAAACTTCGTGTAGTTCGTTCCCTTCGTCCACTTCGTCCACTTCGTCATGTTCGTCCACTTCCTTTACTTCCTCCACTTCCTCAACTTCCTCGACTTCGTCCACTTCCTCGACTTCCACCACTTCCTCCACTTCGTCCACTTCGTCCACTTCGTCCACTTCGTCCACTTCGTCCACTTCATCCACTTTGTCAACTTCGTCCACTTCCTCCACATCCTCCACTTCATCCAATTCGTCAACTTCGTCTACTTCGTCCACTTCCTCCACTTCATTCGCTTCCTGAACTTCTTCCACTTCGTCAACATCGTCCCCTTCCTCCACTTCCTCCACTTCATCCACTTCGTCCACTTCCTCCACTTCCTCCACATCGTCCACTTCGTCAACTTTGTCTACTTCGTCCACTTCCTCCACTTCGTCCACTCCTTCCACTTCCTCCAGTTCCTCCAGTTCCTCCACTTCGTCCACGTCGTCAACATCATCCACTTCATCCTCTTCATTCACTTCGTCCACTTCGTCCTCTTCGTTCCCTTCCTCCACTTCCTCAACTTCATCCACTTTGTCAGGTTCGTCCACTTCCTCCACTTCCTCCATTTCGTCCATTTCCTCCACTTCCTCCACTTCATTCACTTCCTCCACTTCGTCAACTTCGTCAACTTCGTCCACCTCGTCAAGTTCGTCCAGTTCCTCCACTTATTACACTCTGTCAAGTTCGTCCACTTCCTCCACATCCTCCACATCGTCCACTTCCTCAACATCGTCCATTTCCTCCACTTCGTCCATTTCATTCACTTCCTCCACTTCTTCCACTTCATCAACTTTGTCCACTTCCTCCACTTCATCCACTTGGTGAACTTCGTGAACTTTGTCCACTTCATCCACCTCGTCCATTTCGTCCACTTCCTCCACTTCCTCCACTTCATCCTTTTCGTCCACTTCCTCCACTTCGTCAAATTCGTCCGCTTCTTCCACTTCCTCCACTTCCTCCACTTCCTTCACTTCGTCCACGTGGTCAAGTTCGTCCACTTCGTCCTCTTCGTCCACTTCGTCCACTTCCTCCACTTTTCATCCATTTCGTCCACTTCGTCAATTTCAACCACTTCGTCCACTTCCTCTACTTTCTCGACTTCCTCAACTTCCTCCACTTCGTCCACTTCCTCCACTTCCTTCACTTCCTCCATTTCGTCCACTTCCTCCACTTCCTCCACTTCATCCATTTCGTCCACTTCGTCAATTTCATCCACTTCGTCCACTTCCTCTAGTTTCTCGACTTCCTCAACTTCCTCCACTTCGTCCACTTCCTCCACTTCCTCTACTTCGTCCACTTCCTCCACTTCCTCCACTTCATTCACTTCCTCTGCTTTGTCCACTTCATCAACGTCGTCCATTTCGTCCACTTCGTCAAGTTTGTCCACTTCCTCCACCTCCTCCACTTCCTCCACTTCGTACACTCCTTCTTCCACTTCCTTCACTTCGTCCCCTTCCTCCACTTCGTCCACGGCAACAACTTCGTCGACTTGGTGCACTTTGTCCACTTGATCCTCTTCGTCCACTTCGTCGGCTTCGTCCTCTTCCTCCACTTCCTCCACTTCGTCACCTTAATCCACTTCGTCCACTTCGTCAAGTTCGTCCACTTCGTCCACTTCCTCTACTTCCTCCCCTTCCTCCCCTTCGTCCACTTCGTCAACTTCTTCCATTTCGTCCACTTCGTCAACTTCGTCTACTTCGTCCACTTCGTCAACTTTGTCCACTTTGTGCATTTCGTCTACTTCGTCAACTTAGTCCACTTCGTCCACTTCCTCCTCTTCGTCCTCTCCGTCCACTTGCTCCACGTCCTCAACTTCCTCCACTTCCTCCACTTCCTCCACTTCCTCCACTTCCTCCATTTCCTCCGCTTCCTCCACTTCCTTCACTTCCTCCACTTCGTCAACTTCGTCCACTTCCTCCACTTCCTCCTCTTCGTCCACTTCCTCCACTTCCTCCACTTCGTCCTCTTCGTCCACTTCTTCATCTTCTTCTTCCACTTCGTCCAATTCGTAAACTTCGTGTAGTTCGTTCCCTTCGTCCACTTCGTCCACTTCGTCATGTTCGTCCACTTCCTTTACTTCGTCCACTTCCTCAACTTCCTCCACTTCGTCCACTTCCTCGACTTCCACCACTTCCTCCACTTCCTCCACTTCGTCAACTTCGTCCACTTCATCCACTTTGTCAACTTCGTCCACTTCCTCCACATCCTCCACTTCATCCATTTCGTCCACTTCGCCAATTTCAACCACTTCGTCCACTTCCTCTACTTTCGCGACTTCCTCAACTTCCTCCACTTCCTCCACTTCCTCCACTTCCTTCACTTCCTCCATTTCGTCCACTTCCTCCACTTCCTTCACTTTGTCAACTTCGTCCACTTCGTCTTGTTCGTCCACTTCCTCCACTTAATTCGTCCACTTCGTCAAGTTCGTCCACTTCCTCTACATCCTCCACTTCCTCAACTTCCTCCACTTCATCCACTTCCTCGACTCCCACCACTTCCTCCACTTGGTCAACTTCGTCCACTTCGTCCACTTTCTCCACATCCTCCACTTCGTCCAATTCGTCAACTTCGTCCACTTCCTCCACTTCATTCACTTCCTGATCTTCTTCCACTTTGTCAACATCGTCCACTTCGTCCACTTCATCCACTTCGTCAACTTCGTCCACTTCCTCCACTTCGTCCACTTCCTCCACTTCCTCCACTTCCTCCAGTTCATCCATTTCCTCCACTTCGTCCACTTCGTCAATTTCGTCCACTCCGTCACCTTCTTCCACTTCCTCTAGTTTGTCCACATTCTCCACTTCCCCTACTTCGTCAACTTCGTCCACTTCGTCCATTTTGTCCACTTTATCAAGTTCGTCCAATTCCTCCACTTCATCAAAATCGTCCACTTCCTCCACTTCCTCCACTTCGTCAAGTTCGTCCACATTCTCCACTTCCTCTACTTTGTCAACTTCGTCCACTTTGTCCATTTCATCAACTTTACCAAGTTGGTCCACGTCATCCATTTCGTCGAATTCCTCCGCTTCCTCAACATCGTCTACTTCCTCCACTTCCTCCACTTCATTCACTTCCTCCACTTCGCCCACTTCGTCAAGTTCGTCCACTTCCTCCACTTCCTCCAGTTCCTCCAGTTCCTCCAGTTCCTCCACTTCGTCCACTTCTTCCACTTTCTCCACTTCCTCCACTTCCTCCACTTCATCCATTTCGTCCACTTCGTAAATTTCGTCCACTTCGTCACCTTTTTCCACTTTCTCCACTTCATCCAGTTCTTCCACTTCCTTCCAGTTTGTCCACATTCTCCACTTCCTCTACTTCGTCAACTTCTTCCACTTCGTCCATTTCGTCCACTTCCTCCACTTCGTCAAGTTCGTCCACTTCTTCCACTTCGTTCATTTCGTCCACTTCATCAAGTTCGTCCACTTCCTCCACTTCGTCAAGTTCGTCCACTTCCTCCACTTCGTCCACTTTGTCCACTTCCTCCACTTCGTCCACTTCCTCCACTTCCTTCACTTTGTCAACTTCGTCCACTTCGTCTTGTTCGTCCACTTCCTCCACTTACTTCGTCCACTTCGTCAAGTTCGTCCACTTCCTCTACATCCTCCACTTCCTCAACTTCCTCCACTTCGTCCACTTCCTCGACTTCCCACCACTTCCTCCACTTGGTCAACTTCGTCCACTTCGTCCACTTTCTCCACATCCTCCACTTCGTCCAATTCGTCAACTTCGTCCACTTCCTCCACTTCATTCACTTCCTGATCTTCTTCCACTTTGTCAACATCGTCCACTTCATCCACTTCGTCAACTTCGTCCACTTCCTCCACTTCGTCCACTTCCTCCACTTCCTCCACTTCCTCCAGTTCATCCATTTCCTCCACTTCGTCCACTTCGTCAATTTCGTCCACTCCGTCACCTTCTTCCACTTCCTCTAGTTTGTCCACATTCTCCACTTCCCCTACTTCGTCAACTTCGTCCACTTCGTCCATTTTGTCCACTTTATCAAGTTCGTCCAATTCCTCCACTTCATCAAAATCGTCCACTTCCTCCACTTCCTCCACTTCGTCAAGTTCGTCCACATTCTCCACTTCCTCTACTTTGTCAACTTCGTCCACTTTGTCCATTTCATCAACTTTACCAAGTTGGTCCACGTCATCCATTTCGTCGAATTCCTCCGCTTCCTCAACATCGTCTACTTCCTCCACTTCCTCCACTTCATTCACTTCCTCCACTTCGCCCACTTCGTCAAGTTCGTCCACTTCCTCCACTTCCTCCAGTTCCTCCAGTTCCTCCACTTCGTCCACTTCTTCCACTTTCTCCACTTCCTCCACTTCCTCCACTTCATCCATTTCGTCCACTTCGTAAATTTCGTCCACTTCGTCACCTTTTTCCACTTTCTCCACTTCATCCAGTTCTTCCACTTCCTTCAGGTTTGTCCACATTCTCCACTTCCTCTACTTCGTCAACTTCTTCCACTTCGTCCATTTCGTCCACTTCCTCCACTTCGTCAAGTTCGTCCACTTCTTCCACTTCGTTCATTTCGTCCACTTCATCAAGTTCGTCCACTTCCTCCACTTCGTCAAGTTCGTCCACTTCCTCCTCTTCGTCCACTTTGTCCACTTCCTCCACTTCGTCCACTTCCTCCACTTCCTTCACTTTGTCAACTTCGTCCACTTCGTCTTGTTCGTCCACTTCCTCCACTTACTTCGTCCACTTCGTCAAGTTCGTCCACTTCCTCTACATCCTCCACTTCCTCAACTTCCTCCACTTCGTCCACTTCCTCGACTCCCACCACTTCCTCCACTTGGTCAACTTCGTCCACTTCGTCCACTTTCTCCACATCATCCACTTCGTCCAATTCGTCAACTTCGTCCACTTCCTCCACTTCATTCACTTCCTGATCTTCTTCCACTTTGTCAACATCGTCCACTTCGTCCACTTCATCCACTTCGTCAACTTCGTCCACTTCCTCCACTTCCTCCACTTCCTCCACTTCCTCCAGTTCATCCATTTCCTCCACTTCGTCCACTTCGTCAATTTCGTCCACTCCGTCACCTTCTTCCACTTCCTCTAGTTTGTCCACATTCTCCACTTCCCCTACTTCGTCAACTTCGTCCACTTCGTCCATTTTGTCCACTTTATCAAGTTCGTCCAATTCCTCCACTTCATCAAAATCGTCCACTTCCTCCACTTCCTCCACTTCGTCAAGTTCGTCCACATTCTCCACTTCCTCTACTTTGTCAACTTCGTCCACTTTGTCCATTTCATCAACTTTACCAAGTTGGTCCACGTCATCCATTTCGTCGAATTCCTCCGCTTCCTCAACATCGTCTACTTCCTCCACTTCCTCCACTTCATTCACTTCCTCCACTTCGCCCACTTCGTCAAGTTCGTCCACTTCCTCCACTTCCTCCAGATCCTCCAGTTCCTCCACTTCGTCCACTTCTTCCACTTTCTCCACTTCCTCCACTTCCTCCACTTCATCCATTTCGTCCACTTCGTAAATTTCGTCCACTTCGTCACCTTTTTCCACTTTCTCCACTTCATCCAGTTCTTCCACTTCCTTCCAGTTTGTCCACATTCTCCACTTCCTCTACTTCGTCAACTTCTTCCACTTCGTCCATTTCGTCCACTTCCTCCACTTCGTCAAGTTCGTCCACTTCTTCCACTTCGTTCATTTCGTCCACTTCATCAAGTTCGTCCACTTCCTCCACTTCGTCAAGTTCGTCCACTTCCTCCTCTTCGTTCACTTTGTCCACTTCCTCCACTTCGTCCACTTCCTCCACCTCTTCCACTTCCTCCACTTCGTCCACTTCGTCTACTTCCTCCCCTTCGTCCACGTCGTCAACTTCGTCCACTTCCTCCGCTTCGTCCTCTTCGTCCTCTTCGTCCACTTTGTCCACTTCTTCCGCTTCCTCCACTTCATCCACTTCGTCCACTTCGTCAAGTTCATCCACATCCTCCACTTCGTCTACTTCATCCACTTCGTTGACTTCGTCAATTTCGTCGACTTCGTCAAGTTCGTCCACTTCCTCCACTTTGTCCACTTTGTCCACTTCTCCCACTACGTCGAATTCCTCCACTTCGTCCATTTCGTCTACTTCGGCCACTTCATCAGGTTCGTCCACTTCATCCACGTTGTCAAGTTCGTCAACTTCATCCACTTCGTCCTCTTCGTCCACTTCGTCGTCCGCTTCGTCCACTTCGTCATGTTCGTCGACTTCCTCTACTTCCTCCACTTCCTACACTTCCTCCACTTTGTCCACATCCTCCATTTCGTCCGCTTCCTCCACTTCCTCCACTTCATCCACTTCGTCCACTTCGTCAAGTTCGTCTACTTCGTCCATTTCGTCAAGTTCGTCTACTTTGTCCACATCCTCCATTTCGTCCGCTTCCACTGCATCCTCCACTTCCTCAACTTCGTCCACTTCGTCCACTTCCTCGACTCCCAACACTTCGTCCACTTCCTCCACTTTGTCAACTTCGTCCACTTCCTCCACTTCCTCCACTTCATCCATTTCCTCCACCTCGTCCACTTCGTCAACTTTGTCTACTTCGTCCACTTCGTCAACTTTGTCTACTTCGTCGACTTCGTCAACTTTGTCTACTTCGTCCACTTCCTCCACTTCCTCCATTTCGTCCACTTCGTCCACACCTTCCACTTCCTCCATTTCCTCCACTTCCTCCACTTCGTCCACGTCGTCAACTTCATCAACTTTGTCCACTGCATCCTCTTCGTTCACTTCGTCGACTTCGTCCTCTTCGTCCACTTCCTCCACTTCCTCAACTTCATCCACTTCGTCCACTCCGTCAAGTTCGTCCACTTCCTCTACTTCCTCCACGTCCTCCACTTTGTCAACTTCGTCCACTTTGTCCACTTCCTCCACATCCTCCACTTCATCCAATTCGTCAACTTCGTCTACTTCGTCCTCTTCCTCCACTTCCTCCACTTCATTCACTTCCTGATCTTCTTCCACTTTGTCAACATCGTCCACTTCCTCCACTTCATCCACTTCGTCAACTTCGTCCACTTCCTCCACTTCGTCCAGTTCGTCCACTTCCTCCACTTCCTCCACTTCATCCATTTCCTCCACTTCGTCCACTTCGTTAACTTTGTGTACTTCGTCCACTTCGTCACTTCGTCCACTTCCTCCACTTCCTCCACTTCGTCCACTACCTCCACTTCCTCCATTTCCACCACTTCCTCCACTTCGTCAACTTCTTCCACTTCGTCCACTTCCTCCACTTCCCCAACATCGTCCACTTCCTCCACTTCATCACTTCGTCCAGTATGTTAACTTCGTCCACTTCCTCAAGTTCGTGAACTTCGTCCACTTCCTCAAGTTCGTGAACTTCGTCCACTTCCTCCACATCTTCCACTCCGTCAACTTCCTCCCCTTCCTCCACTTCGTCCACTTCGTCCACTTCGTCCACTTCCTCCATTTCCTCCACTTCATTCACTTCGTCCACTTCGCCCACTTCTTCATCTTCCTCCACTTTGCCAGTTCCTCCACTTCGTCCACTTCGTCATCTTCGTCCACTTCCTCCACTTCGTCCACATCGTCAAGTTCGTCCACTTTGTCCATTTCCTCAATTTCCTCTACTTTGTCCACTTCGTCGACTTTGTCCATTTCGTCAACTTCGTCAACTCCGTCAACTTCCTTCACTTCCTCCACTTCGTCCACTTCTTCCACTTCCTCCACTTCCTCAACTTCCTCCACTTCGTCAATTTCTTCCACCTAGTCCACTTCGTCCACTTCCTCTACTTTCCTCTACATCCTCCACTTCGTCCACTTCCTCTACTTCCTGCACTTCCTCCACTTCGTCCACTTCCTCTACTTCCTGCACTTCCTCCACTTCGTCCACTTCCCACATTTCATCCTCTTCGTCCACTTATTCATCTTCTTCTTCCACTTCGTCAAGTTCGTCCCCTTCGTCCATTTCCTCCACTTCGTCAAGTTCGTCCACTTTGTCCACCTCGTCTACTTCGTCAACTTCTTCCACTTCGTCAACTTTGTCCACTTCCTCCACTTTGTCCACTTGGCCACTTCGTCCATTTCGCCAACTTCGTCCACTTCCTCCACTTCGTCCTCTTCGTCCACTTCCTCCACTTCCTCCAGTTCCTCCACTTCCTCCACTTCGTCAACTTCCTCCACTTCCTTCATTTTTTCACTTCGTCCACTTCGTCAACTTCGTCCACTTCGTCGACTTCGTCCAGTTCTTCCACTTGCTCCACTTCGTCCACTTCCTCCACTTCCTCAACATCGTCTATTTCCTCCATTTCCTCCACTTCATCCACTTCTTCCACTACGTCAACTTGGTCCACGTCCTCCACTTCGTCCACTTCCTCCACTTCGTCAACTTCATCCACTATGTCAATTTCGTCCACTTCTTCTACTTCGTCCACATCGTCCACTTCCTTCACTTCGTCCACTTCCTCCACTTCCTCCACTTCGTCCACCTCGTCAACTTCGTCTACTTCGTCACTTCCTCCACTTCGTCTACGTCGTCAACTTCGTCAACTTCGTCCACTTCATCCTCTTCGTCCACTTCGTCCACTTCGTCAAGTTCGTCCACTTCATCAAGTTCGTCCACTTCATCTACTTCCTCTACTTCCTGCACTTCCTCCACTTCGTCCACTTCCCACACTTCATCCTCTTCGTCCACTTCTTCATCTTCTTCTTCCACTTCGTCAAGCTCGTCCGCTTCGTCCATTTCCTCCACTTCGTCAAGTTCGTCCACTTTGTCCACCTCGTCAACTTCGTCTACTTCCTCCACTTCTTCCACTTCGTCAACTTTGTCCACTTCGTCCACTTCGTCTACTTCGTCCACTTCGTCCACTTTGTCAAGTTCGTCCACTTCCTCCACTTTGTCCACTTTGCCACTTCGTCCATTTCGCCAACTTCGTCCACTTCCTCCACTTCGTCCACTTCTTCCACTTCCTCCACTTCGTCCATTTCATCCACTTCGTCCACGTCGTCAACTTAGTCCACTTCGTCCATTTCCTCCACTTCCTCCATTTCGTCCACTTCCTCCACTTCGTGAACTTCGTCCACTTCGTTTACTTCGTCCACTTCCTCCTCTTCGTCCACTTCCTCCACTTCCTCCACTTCGTCCTCTTCGTCCACTTCTTCATCTTCTTCTTCCACTTCGTACAATTCGTGAAGTTCGTTCCCTTCGTCCACTTCGTCAACTTCGTCCGCTTCCTCCACTTCCTCCACTTCGTCAACTTCTTCCACTTCGTGAACTTCGTCCACTTCCTCCACTTCCGCAACATCGTCCACTTCCTCCACTTCATCCACATCGTCAGCTTCGTCCTTTTCGTCCAGTTAGTCCACTTCTTCCACTTCGTCAACTTCCTCAAGTTCTTCAAATTCTTCCACTTCATCCACTTCGTCCACTTCCTCTACTTCCTCCACGTCCTCCACTTCCTCCACTTCGTCCACTTCCTCAATTTCGTCCACTTCCTCCACTTCCTCCACTTCGTAAACTTCGTCCACATCGTCAACTACGTCCACTTCTTCAAGTTCGTCCACTTCCTCCACTTACTCCACGTCCTCCACTTCCTCCACTTCGTCCACTTCTTCCACTTCCTCCACGTCCTCCACTTCCTTCACTTCGTCCACGTCGTCAACTTCGTCCACCTCGTCCTCTTCGTCCACTTGGTCCTGTTCGTCAATTTCGTCGACTTTCTCCATTTCCTCAACATCGTCCACTTCCTCCACTTCCTCCACCTCATTCCTCTTCCTCCACTTCCTCCACTTCCTCCACTTCATGCAGTTCGTCCAGTTCGTCAAGTTTGTCCACTTCCTCCACTTCGTCAAGTTCGTCCACTTCCTCCACTTCATCAAGTTCGTCCACTTCCTCCACTTCGTCCACTTCCTCCGTTTCATCCAATTCCAATTCCTCCACTTCCTCAACATCGTCCATTTCCTCCACTTCCTCCACTTCATTCACTTCCTCCACTTCGTACACTTCGTCAACTTCGTCCACTTCGTCCATTTCGTCCACCTCGTCAAGTTCTTCCACTTCCTCCACTTCGTCAAGTTCGTCCTCTTCCTCCACTTCCTCCACATCCTCCACTTGCTCAACATCGTCCATTTCCTCGACTTCCTCCACTTCATTCACTTCCTCCACTTATTCCACTTCGTCAAATTTTTCCATTTCCTCCACTTCCTCCACTACGTCCACTTCGTCCATTTCGTCCACTTCGTCAACTCCTTCAACTCCCTCCTCTTCCTTCACTTCGTCCACGTTGTCAACTTCGTCCACTTCGTCCTCTTCGTACACTTCCTCCACTTCCTCCACTTCCTCCACTTTGTCCACTTCGTCAATTTTGTCCACTTCATCCACTTCCTCCACTTCCTCCATTTCGTCCACTTCCTCCACTTCCTTCACTTTGTAAACTTCGTCCACTTCGTCAACATCGTCTTCTTCGTCCACTTCCTCCACTTCATCCACTTCCTCCACTTCCTCCACTTCCTCCACTTCTTCATCGTCTTCTTCCACATCGTCCACTCCATCCAATTCGTCCACTTCGTCAAGTTCATCCCTTTCGTCCACTTCGTCAACTTGCTCCTCTTCATTGACTTCCTGCACTTCTTCCACTTCGTCCACTTCCTCCACTTTGTCCACGTCTTCCACTTCGTCCACTTCGTCAACTTCTTCAACTTCCTCTACTTCCTTCAATTTTTCCACTTCCTCCACTTCGTCAACTTCGTCCACTTCGTCCAGTTATTCCACTTGCTCCACTTCGTCCACATTCCCCACTTCCTCCACTTCGTCATGTTCGTCCACTTCCTCAACATCGTCTATTTCCCCCATTTCCTCCATTTCCTCCACTTCATCCACTTCTTCCACTACGTCAACTTGGTCCACTTCGTCCACTTCCTCCACTTCGTCAACTTCATCCACTCCGTCAATTTCGTCCACTTCCTCCACTTCTTCTACTTCGTCGACATCGTGCACTTCCTTCACTTCCTCCACTTCGTCCTCTTCGTCCACTTCCTCCACTTCGTCAACTTCGTCAACTTCGTCTACTTCGTCCACTTCCTCCACTTCCTCCACTTCGTCTACGTCGTCAACTTCGTCCACTTCGTCCACTTCATCCTCTTCGTCCACTTCGTCCACTTCGTCAAGTTCGTCCACTTCATCTACTTCCTCCCCTTCCTCCACTTCCTGCACTTCATCCACTGCCTCCACTTCCTCCACTTCATCAACTTCGTCCACTTCGTCCACTTCGTCAACTTCGTCTACTTCGTCCACTTCCTCCACTTCGAACACTTCGACCACTTCCTCCACTTCGTCCACTTCTTCATCTTCTTCTTCCACTTCGTCCAATTTGTCAACTTCGTCAAGTTCGTTGCATTCGACCACTTCGTCCACTTCTTCCGCTTCCTCCACTTCATCCACTTCGTCCACTTCGTCAAGTTCATCCACTTCGTCCACTTCGTCCACTTCATCCACTTCGTCAACTTCGTCCATTTTGTCCACTTCGTAAAGTTCGTCCACTTCCTCCACTTCTTCCATTTCGTCCACTTCCTCCACTTCCTCAACATCCTCTATTTCCTCCATTTCCTCCACTTCATCCGCTTCTTCCACTACGTCAACTTGGTCCACTTCCTCCACTTCCTCCACTTCCTCCACTTCGTCCACTTCCTCCACTTCATCGACTTCGTCAACTTCATCCACTCCGTCAATTTCGTCCACTTCCTCCACTTCTTCCACTTCGTCCACATCGTCCACTTCCTTCACTTCCTCCACTTCGTCCTCTTCGTCCACTTCCTCTACTTCGTCCACTTCGTCAACTTCGTCTACTTCTACTTCGTCCACTTCGTCCGCTTCCTCCAGTTCGTCCACGTCGTCAACTTCGTCCACTTCATCCTCCTCGTCCACTTCGTCCACTTCATCCTCCTCGTCCACTTCGTCCACTTTGTCAAGTTCGTCCACTTCCTCTACTTCCTCCCTTTCCTCCACTTTGTCTACTGCCTCCACTTACTCCACTTCGTCGATTTTGTCCACTTCGTCCACTTCGAACACTTCGACCACTTAATGCACTTCCTCCACTTTGTCCTCTTCATCCACTTCTTCATCTTCTTCTTGCACTTCGTCCACTTCGTCCAATTTGTCAACTTCGTCAAGTTCGTCCACTCCGTCCACTTCGTCCATTTCGACCACTTCTTCCGCTTCCTCCACTTCATCCACTTCGTCAAGTTCGTCCACTTCATGCACTTCCTCCACTTCGTCCACTTCATCCAATTTTTCAACTTCGTCAAGTTCGTCCACTTCCTCCACTTCCTCCACTTTGTCCACTTCGTCTACTTCGTCCGCTTCTGCCACTCTGTCGACTTCGTCCATTTCGTGCACTTCGTCCACTTCGTCTACTTCGTACTTCGTCCACTTCGTCAACTTCTTCCACTTCGTCAAGTTTGTCCACTTCGTCCACTTCTTCCACTTCCTCCACTTCCTCCACTTCCTCCACTTCCTCTACTTCTTCCTCTTCGTCCACTTCGTCCAATTCGCGACTTCGTCCACTTCGTCACTTCGTCAGGTTCATCCACTACCTCAACTTCCTCCATTTCGTCCATTTCCTCCACTTCCACCACTTCCTAAACTTCGTCCGCTTCGTCCACTTCGTCCATTTCGTCTACTTCCTCCACTTCCTCCAGTTCGTCCAATTCGTCAACTTCGTCAACTTCGTCCCCTTCGTCCACTTCGTCAACTTCGTTCCCTTCGTCCACTTCCACCACTTCCTCCACTTTGTCAACTTCTTCCACTTCGTCCACTTCCCCCAGTTCGTCCACTTTGTCAACTTCCCCACTTCGTCCACTTCCTCCACTTCATCCAGTTCTTCCACTTCCTGCACTTCGTCCACGTCCTCCACTTCCTCCACTTCGTCCACTTCGTCAACTTCGTCCATTTCGTCCACCTCGTCCGGTTCGTCCACTTCTTCCACTTCGTCCACTTCGTCCACTTCCTCAATTTCGTCCACTTCTTCCACTTCCTACACTTCCTCCACTTCGTCCACTTCCTCCATTTCGGCCACTTCGTCATGTTCGTCCACTTCTTCCACTTCCTCCACTTCCTGCACTTGGTCCACTTCATCCACTTCCTCCATTTCATCCACTTCCTCCACTCCGTCAAATTCATCCACTTCGTCAACTTTGTCCACTTCCTTAACCTCGTCTACTTCATCCACTTCGTCAACTTCGTCTACTTCGTCCACTTCGTCCACTTCTTCAACTTCCTACACTTCCTCCACTTTGTCCGTTTCGTCCATTTCGTCCACTTCGTCCACTTCGTCAACTTCTTCCACTTCCTCCACTTCGTTCACTTCCTCCACTTCCTCCACTTCATCCACTTCGTCAACTTCGTCCACTTCTTCCTCTTCGTCGACTTTGTCGACTTCGTCCACTTCCATCACATCATCCACTTCGTCAAGTTCGTCCACTTCCTCCGCTTCCTCCACTTCCTCTATTTCGTCCACTTCCTCCAGTTGCTCCACTTCATCAACTTCGTCCACTTCCTCCACATCCTCCACCTCGTCCAATTCGTCCATTTCGTCAAGTTCGTCCATTACGTCCACTTCGTCCACATCGTCCACTTCCTCCACTTCATCAACTTCTTCCACTTCCTCCACTTCGTCATTTTCGTCCACTTCCTGAACATCGACCACTTCCTCCACTTCCTCCACTTCATTCACTTCTTGCACTTCTTCCACTTGTCAACTTCGTCCACTTAGTCCAGTTCGTCCACTTCATCCACTTCGTGAACTTCATCCACTTCTTCCACTTCCTCCACGTCCTCCACTTCGTTCACTTCATCCTCGTCGTCAACTTCGTCCACTTCGTCCTCTTCGTCCACTTCCTCCACTTCATCCACTTCGTTCACTTCGTCAAGTTCGTCTACTTTGTCCACTTCCTCTACTTCCTCCACTTCCTCCAATTCGTCCACTTCCTCCACTTGCTTCAGTTCCTCCATTTTGTCCACTTCCTCCACTTCGTCCAGTTCCCTGACTTCGTAAACTTCGTCAACTTCGTCCACTTCGTCAACTTCGTCTTCTTCGTCCCATTCCTCCACTTCCTCCACTTCATCCACTTCCTCCACTTCCTCCACTTCGTCCACTTCATCATCTTCTTCCCTTCGCCCACTTCGTCAACTTCGTTTCCTTCGTCAACTTCGTTCACTTTGTCCACTTCCTCAACATCGTCCACCTCCTCCACTTCCTCCACTGCATCCACTTCCTGCACTTCTTCCACTTCGTCAACTTCGTCCACTTCCTCCACTTAATCCACTTCATCGACTTCGTCCATTTCGTCCACTTCGTCAAGTTTGTCCACTTCCTCCACTTCCTCCACCTCCTCCACTTCGTCCACTTCTTCATCTTCATCTTCCACTTCATTCAAATCGTAAACTTCGTGAAGTTCGTCCCCTTCGTCCACTTCGTCTCCTTGTCCGCTTCCTACACTTGCTCCACTTCGTCAACTTCTTCCACTTCGTCCACTTCCTCCATTTCCCCAACATCGTCCAGTTCCTCCACTTCCTCCACTTCATTCACTACTTGCACTTCTTCCATTTCGTCCACTTCTTCCACTTCGTCCACTTCCTCAATTTCGTCCACTTCCTCCACTCCGTCCACTAGGTCAACTTCGTCTACTTCGTCCACTTCCTCCACTTCTTCCACTTCCTCCACTTCCTCCACTTCCTCCACTTCCTCCACTTCCTCCACTTCCTCCACTTCCTCCACTTCGTCAACTTCCTCCACTTCCTCCACTTCCTCCACTTCGTTCACTTCTTCCACTTCCTCCACTTCGTCCACTTCCTCAACTTCGTCCACGTCGTCAACTTCGTCATCTTCATCCACTTCTTCCACCTCATCCACTTGGTCCTCTTCGTCCACTTCCTCCACTTCGGCCACTTCGTCATGTTCGTGCGCTTCCTCTACTTCCTCTACTTCCTCCAGCTGGTTCACTTCGTCCACTTCCACCATTTCGTCCACTTCCCCCACTTCGTCAGCTTCCTTAACCTTGTCTACTTCGTCACATCGTCTACTTCGTCCAGTTCCTCCACTTCTTCAACTTCCTACACTTCCTCCACGTTGTCCACTTCGTCCATTTCGTCCACTTCGTCAACTTCGTCCACTTCTTCCTCTTCGTCCACTTTGTCGACTTCCTCCACTTCCATCACTTCATCCACTTCGTCCACTTCGTCAAGTTCGTTCGTCCACTTCCTCCATTTCTTCCACTTCCTCCAGTTGCTCCACTTCGTCAACTTCGTCCACTTCGTCCACTTCGTCCACTTCGTCTATTTCCTCCACTTCCTCCACTTCCTCCACATCCTCCACTTCATCCAATTCGTCCACTTCGTCAAGTTCGTCCCCTTCGTCCACTTCGTCCACTTCCTCCACTTCATCAACTTCTTCCACTTCCTCCACCTCGTCATTTTCGTCTACTTCCTGCAATTCCTCCACTTCATTCACTTCCTTCACTTGTTCCACTTGTCAACTTCGTCTACTTCCTCCACTTCCTCCACTTCCTCCACTTCGTCCTCTTCTTCCACTTCGTCCAATTCGTCAACTTCGTCCACTTCAACAACTTTTTCCAGTTCGTCCCCTTCGTCCACTTCCTCCACTTCGACAACTTCTTCCACTTCGTCCACTTCGTCAATTTCGTCGACTTCCTCCACTTCTTCAACATCGTTCACTTCCTCCACTTCTTCCACTTCATCCACTTTGTCAACTTCGTCAAGTTCGTCCACTTCGGCCACTTCGTCTACTTCCTCCACTTCGGCATCTTCTTCTTCCACTTCGTTCACTTCGTCCAATTCGTCAACTTCGCCAACTTCGTCAAGTTAGTCCACTTCGCCCACTTCCTCCATTTCCTCCACTTCGTCCACTTCTTCCACTTCCTCCACTTCCTCCACTTCGGCCACTTCATCCACTTCCTCCACTTCGTCATCTTTTTCTTCCACTTCGTCCACTTCGTCCAATTCGTCAACTTCGTCAAGTTCGTCCACTTCGTCCATTTCCTCGACTTCGTCCACTTCTTCCACTTCCTCCACTTCCTCCACTTCCACCACTTCGTCAATTTCGTCAACTTCGTCACATTCGTCCACTTCCTCCACTTCGTCTAGTTCTTCCACCTCCACCACTGTGTCCAAATTCTCGACTTCCTCCACTTCCTCCACTTCGTTAACTTCGTCCACTTCGTCGATTTCGTCCACTTCATCAAGTTCGTACACTTCCTCCCCACTTTCTCGACTTCATCAAGTTCGTCCACTTCTTCCACTTCCTCCACTTCGTCCACTTCGCCCACTTCCTCCACTTCGTCCAATTCCTCCACTTGCTCAACCACGTCCATTTCCTCCAGTTCCTCAACTTTGTCCACTTCGTCCACTTTGACCACTTCCTCCACTTCGTCCACTTCTTCCACTTCGTCCACTTCCTCCACTTCCTCCACTTTGTCCACGTCGTCCCCGTCGTCAAGTTCATCCACTTCATCCACTTCGTTCGCTTCGTCCACTTCGTCCTCTTCGCCAATTCGTCCACTTCGTCCTCTTCGCCAATTCGTCCACTTCGTCGACCTCGACCACTTCTTCCACTTCCTCCAGTTCGTCCACTTCGATAATTTCGTCCACTTCCTCCAATTCGTCCACTTCATCGACTTCGTCAACTTCGTCCACTTCATCGTCCATTTCGGCCACATCCTCCACTTCCTCCACTTCCCCCACTTCCTCCACTTCCTCCACTTCCTCCACTTCGTCCCCTTCGTCCGCTTCGTCCACGTCGTCAACTTCGTCAACTTCATCTAGTTCTTTCACTTCGTCCAATTCCTCCACTTCGTCCACTTCCTCCTTTTCGGCCACTTCGTCATGTTCGTCCACTTCCTCTACTTCCTCCACTTGGTCCACTTCATCCACTTCGTCCACTTCCTCCATTTCGTCCACTTTGTCCACTTCCTCCACTCCGTCAAATTCGTCCACTTCCTCAACTTCGTCCACTTCCTTAACCTCGTCTACTTCGTCCACTTCGTCAACTTCGTCCACTTCCTCCACTTCTTCAACTTCCTACACATCCTCCACTTTGTCCACTTCGTCCATTCCGTCCACTTCGTCAACTTCGTTAACTTCGTCAACTTCTTCCACTTCCTCCACTTCCTTCCACTTCATCCACTTCGTCCACTTCTTCCTCTTCGTCCACTTTGTCGAATTAGTCCACTTCCACCACTTCATCCACTTCGTCCACTTTGTCAAGTTCGTCCACTTCCTCCGCTTCCTCCACTTCCTCCATTTCGTCCACTTCCTCCAGTTGCTCCACTTCGTCAACTTCGTCCACTTCGTGCACTTCGTCCACTTCCTCCGCTTCCTCCACTTCCTCCATTTCGTCCACTTCCTCCAGTTGCTCCACTTCGTCAACTTCGTCCACTTCGTGCACTTCGTCCACTTCCTCCACATCCTCCACTTCGTCCAATTCGTCCACTTCGTCAAGTTCGTCCCCTTCGTCCACTACGTCCACTTTGTCAAGTTCGTCCATTACGTGCACTTCGTCCACATCGTCCACTTCCTCCACTTCATCAACTTTTTCCACTTCATCCACTTCGTCATTTTCGTCCACTTCCTCCACTTCCTGAACATCGACGACTTCCTCCACTTCCTCCACTTCATTCACTTCCTGCACTTTATCCAATTGTCAACTTCGTCCACTTAGTCCACTTCGTCCACTTCATCCACTTCGTGAACTTCGTCCATTTCTTCTACTTCCTCCACGTCCTCCACTTACTTCACTTCGTCCTCGTCGTCCACTTTGTCCTCTTCGTCCACTTCCTCCACTTCCTCCACTTCATCCACTTTGTTCACTTCGACAAGTTTGTCCACTTTGTCCACTTTGTCCACTTCCTCCACTTCCTCCACCTCGTCCACTTCCGTCACTTGGTAAACTTTGTCAACTTCGTCCACTTCGTCAACTTCGTCTTCTTCGTCCACTTCCTCCACTTCATCCACTTCCTCCACTTCGTCCTCTTCGTTCACTTCTTCATCATCTTCTTCCACTTCGTCCACTCTGTCCAATTCGTCAAGTTCGTCCCCTTCGCCCACTTTGTCAACTTCGTCTTCTTCGTCTACTTCGTGAACTTCGTCCACTTTGTCCACTTCCTCAACATCGTCCACTTCCTCTACTTCCTGCACTGCATTGACTTCCTGCACTTCTTCCACTTCGTCAACTTCGACCACTTCCTCCACTTCCTCCACTTCCTCCAATTAATCCACTTCATCCACTTCGTCCATGTCGTCCACTTCGTCAAGTTCGTCCACTTCCTCTACCTCCTCCACTTCGTCCACTTCTTCATCTTCATCTTCCACATCGTTCAATTCGTAAACTTCGCGAAGTTCGTCCCCTTCGTCCACTTCGTCTCCTTCATCCGCTTGCTCCACTTCCTCCACTTCGTCAACTTCTTCCACTTCGTCCACTTCCTCCACTTCCCCAACATCGTCCACTTCCTCCATTTCATTCACTACTTGCACTTCTTCCAGTTCTTCCACTTCCTCCACTTCGTCCACTTCCTCCACTTCGTCCAATTCCTCAATTTCATCCACTTCCTCCACTCCGTCCACTTCGTCCACTTCGTCAACTTCGTCCACTTCCTCCACTTCTTCCACTTCCTCCACTTCATCCACTTTGCCACTTCGTCCACTTCGTTCACTTCGTCAACTTCCTCCACTTCGTCCACTTCGTTCACTTCCTCCACTTCGTCCACGTTGTCAACTTCGTCAACTTCATCCACTTCTTCCACTTCGTCCACTTCGTCCTCTTCGTCCACTTCCTCCACTTCGCCCACTTCGTCATGTTCGTTCACTTCCTCTACTTCCTCCACTTTCTCCACCTGGTCTACTTCATCTACTTCGTCCACTTCCTGCATTTCGTCCACTTCCCCCATTTCGTCAACTTCATCCAGTTCGTCAACTTCCTTAACCTCGTACACTTCGTCACATCGTCAACTTCGTCTACTTCGTCCACTTGCTCCACTTCTTCAACTACCTACACTTCCTATACTTCCTCCACTTCCTCCACTTCGTCCTCTTCGTCCACTTCTTCATCTTCTTCTTCCACTTCGTCCACTTCGTTCAATTCGTCAACTTCGTCCACTTCAACAACTTCGTCAAGTTCGTCCTCTTCGTCCACTTCGTCCACTTCCTCCACTTCGACAACTTCTTCCACTTCGCCCACTTCCTCCACTTCGACAACTTGTTCGACTTCGTCCACTTCGTCAATGTCGTCGACTTCCTCCACTTCTTCAACATCGTCCGCTTCCTCTACTTCATTCACTTCCTGAACTTCTTCCACTTCACCAACATCGTCCACTTCCTCCACTTCTTCCACTTCATCCACTTCGTCAACTTCGTCCACTTCCTCCACTTCGGCCACTTCGTCCACTTCGGCATCTTCTTCTTCCACTTCGTCCAATTCGTCAACTTCGTCAAGTTAGTCCACTTTGTCCACTTCATCCATTTCCTCCACTTCGTCCACTTCTTCCACTTCCTCCACTTCGTCCACTTCGTCATCTTCTTCTTCCACTTCGTCCACTTCGTCCAATTCATCAACTTCGTCAAGTTCGTCCACTTCGTCCTCTTCGTCCACTTCCTCCATTTCCTCCTCTTCGTCCAATTCTTCCACTTCGTCCACTTCCTCCGCTTCCTCCACTTCCTCCATTTCGTCCACTTCCTCCAGTTGCTCCACTTCGTCAACTTCGTCCACTTCGTGCACTTCGTCCACTTCCTCCACATCCTCCACTTCGTCCAATTCGTCCACTTCGTCAAGTTCGTCCCCTTCGTCCACTACGTCCACTTCGTCAAGTTCGTCCATTACGTGCACTTCGTCCACATCGTCCACTTCCTTTACTTCATCAACTTTTTCCACTTCATCCACTTCGTCATTTTCGTCCACTTCCTCCACTTCCTGAACATCGACGACTTCCTCCACTTCCTCCACTTCATTCACTTCCTGCACTTTATCCAATTGTCAACTTCGTCCACTTAGTCCACTTCGTCCACTTCATCCACTTCGTGAACTTCGTCCATTTCTTCTACTTCCTCCACGTCCTCCACTTCCTTCACTTCGTCCTCGTCGTCCACTTTGTCCTCTTCGTCCACTTCCTCCACTTCATCCACTTTGTTCACTTCGACAAGTTTGTCCACTTTGTCCACTTCCTCCACTTCCTCCACCTCGTCCACTTCCCTCACTTGGTAAACTTTGTCAACTTCGTCAACTTCGTCTTCTTCGTCCACTTCCTCCACTTCATCCCCTTCCTCCACTTCGTCCTCTTCGTTCACTTCTTCATCATCTTCTTCCACTTCGTCCACTCTGTCCAATTCGTCAAGTTCGTCCCCTTCGCCCACTTTGTCAACTTCGTCTTCTTCGTCTACTTCGTGAACTTCGTCCACTTTGTCCACTTCCTCAACATCGTCCACTTCCTCTACTTCCTGCACTGCATTGACTTCCTGCACTTCTTCCACTTCGTCAACTTCGACCACTTCCTCCACTTCCTCCACTTCCTCCAATTAATCCACTTCATCCACTTCGTCCATTTCGTCCACTTCGTCAAGTTCGTCCACTTCGTCCACTTCCTCTACCTCCTCCACTTCGTCCACTTCTTCATCTTCATCTTCCACATCGTTCAATTCGTAAACTTCGTGAAGTTCGTCCCCTTCGTCCACTTCGTCTCCTTCATCCGCTTGCTCCACTTCCTCCACTTCGTCAACTTCTTCCACTTCGTCCACTTCCTCCACTTCCCCAACATCGTCCACTTCCTCCATTTCATTCACTACTTGCACTTCTTCCAGTTCTTCCACTTCCTCCACTTCGTCCACTTCCTCCACTTCGTCCAATTCCTCAATTTCATCCACTTCCTCCACTCCGTCCACTTCGTCCACTTCGTCAACTTCGTCCACTTCCTCCACTTCTTCCACTTCCTCCACTTCATCCACTTTGTCCACTTCGTCCACTTCGTTCACTTCGTCAACTTCGTCCACTTCGTCCACTTCGTTCACTTCCTCCACTTCGTCCACGTTGTCAACTTCGTCAACTTCATCCACTTCCTCCACTTCCTCCGCCTGGTCCACTTCATCCACTTCGTCCACTTCCTCCATTTCGTCCACTTCCCCAACTTCGTCAACTTCATCCACTTCGTCAACTTCCTTAACCTCGTCTACTTCGTCCACTTCCTCCACTTCTTAAACTACCTACACTTCCTCCACTTTGTCCACCTCGTCCATTTCCTCCACTTCGTCCACTTCTTCCACTTCCTCCACTTCGTGCACTTCATCCACTTCGTCCACTTCGTCAAGTTCGTCCACTTCGTCCACTTCCTCCATTTCGTCCACTTCCTCCAGTTGCTCCACTTCATCAACTTCGTCCACCTCGTCCACTTCGTCTACATCCTCCACTTCCTCCACTTCCTCCACATCCTCCACTTCGTCAAATTCGTCCACTTCGTGAAGTTCGTCCCCTTCGTCCACTTCGTCCACTTCCTCCACTTCATCAATTTCTTCCACTTCATCCACTTCGTCCACTTCGTCATTTTCGTCCACTTCATTCACTTCCTTCACTTCTTCCACTTGTCAACTTCGTCAAGTTCGTCCACTTCGTCCACTTCCTCAAATTCGGCCACTTTATCCACTTCCTCCACTTCGTCATCTTCTTCTTCCACTTCGTCCACTTTGTCCAATTCGTCAACTTCGTCAACTTCGTCCACTTCCTCCATTTCCTCCACTTCTTCCACTTCCTCCACTTCCTCCACTTCGTCAAGTTTATCCACTTCCTCCACTTGGTCCACTTCATCCACTTCGTCCACTTCCTCCATTTCGTCCACTTCCTCCACTCCGGCCAATTCATCCACTTCGTCAACTTCGTCCACTTCCTTAACCTTGTCCACTCCGTCCACTTCGTCAACTTCGTCTACTTTGTCCACTTCCTCCACTTCTTCAACTTCCTACACTTCCTCCACTTTGTCCACTTCGTCCATTTCATCCACTTCGTCAACTTCTTCTACTTCCTCCACTTCGTTTACTTCCTCCACTTCCTCCACTTCCACCGTTTCGTCAACTTCGTCCACTTCTTCCTCTTCGTCCACTTTGTCGACTTCGTCCACTTCCATCACTTCATCCACTTCCATCACTTCATCCACTTCGTCCACTTCGTCAAGTTCGTCCACTTGCTCCACTTCCTCCGCTTCCTCCACTTCTTCCATTTCGTCCACTTCCTCCACATCCTCCACTTCGTCCAATTCGTCCACTTCGTCAAGTTCGTCCCGTTCGTCCACTTCGTCCACTTGATCAACTTCTCCCACATCGTCCCCTTCGTCATTTTCGTCCAATTCCTCCACTTCCTGAACATCGACTACTTCCTCCACTTCCTCCTCTTCATTCACTTCCTGCACTTCTTCCACTTGTCAACTTTGTCCACTTCATCCACTTCGTGAACTGCGTCCACTTCTTCCACTTCCTCCACGTCCTCTACTTCCTTCACTTCGTCCTCGTCGTCAACTTCGTCAACCTCGTCAACTTCGTCCACTTCGTCCTCTTCGTCCACTTCCTCCACTTCGTTCACTTCATCAAGTTCGTCCACTTTGTCCACTTCCTCTACTTCCTCCACTTCCTCCACTTCCTCCACTTCCTCCACTTGGTTCAGTTCCTCCATTTCGTCCACTTCCTCCACTTCCTCCACTTCCCGCACTTCGTAAACTTCGTCAACTTCGTCCACTTCGTCTTCTTCGTCCACTTCCTCCACTTCATTCACTTCCTCCACTTCGTCCACGTTGTCAACTTCGTCAACTTCATCCACTTCTTCCACTTCGTCAACTTCGTCCTCTTCGTCCACTTCCTCCACTTCGGCCACTTCGTCATGTTCGTTCACGTCCTCTACTTCCTCTTCTTCCTCCACCTGGTTCACTTCATCCACTTCGTCCACTTCCTCCATTTCGTCCACTTCCCCCACTTCGTCAACTTCATCCACTTCGTCAACTTCCATAACCTCGTCTACTTTGTCACATCGTCAACTTCGTCTACTTCGTCCACTTCGTCCACTTCTTCAACTACCTACACTTTCTCCACTTTGTCCACCTCGTCCAATTCCTCCACATCCTCCACTTCGTCCAATTCGTTCACTTCGTCAAGTTTGTCCCCTTCGTCCACTTCCTCCACTTCATCAACTTCTTCCACTTCGTCAACTTCGTCATTTTCGTCCACTTCCTGCAATTCCTCCACTTCATTCACTTCCTTCACTTCATCCACTTGTCAACTTCCTCCACTTCGTCCAATTCCTCCACTTCGGCCACTTTATCCACTTCCTCCACTTCGTCATCTTCTTCTTCCACTTCGTCCAATTCGTCAACTTCGTCAACTTCGTCAAGTTCGTCCACTTCGTCCACTTCCTCCATTTCCTCCACTTCGTCCACTTCTTCCACTTCCTCCACTTCCTCCACTAAGGGCACTTCATCCACTTCCTCCACTTCCTCCACTTCGTCATCCACATCTTCCACTTCGTCCACTTCGTCAACTTCGTCAACTTCATCAAGTTCGTCAAATTCCTCCATTTCCTCCACTTCCTCCACTTCTTCCACTTCCTACATTTCGGCCACTTCGTCATGTTCGTCCACTTCCTCTACTTCTTCCACTTCCTCCACTTGGTCCACTTCATCCACTTCGTCCACTTCCTCCATTTCGTCCACTTCCTCCACTCCGGCCAATTCATCCACTTCGTCAACTTCGTCCACTTCCTTAACCTTGTCCACTTCGTCCACTTCGTCAACTTCGTCTACTTTGTCAACTTCCTCCACTTCTTCAACTTCCTACACTTCCTCCACTTTGTCCACTTCGTCCATTTCATCCACTTCGTCAACTTCTTCCACTTCCTCCACTTCGTTTACTTCCTCCACTTCCTCCGTTTCGTCAACTTCGTCCACTTCTTCCTCTTCGTCCACTTTGTCGACTTCGTCCACTTCCATCACTTCATCCACTTCCATCACTTCATCCACTTCGTCAAGTTCGTCCACTTGCTCCACTTCCTCCGCTTCCTCCACTTCTTCCATTTCGTCCACTTCCTCCACATCCTCCACTTCGTCCAATTCGTCCACTTCGTCAAGTTCGTCCCGTTCGTCCACTTCGTCCACTTGATCAACTTCTTCCACATCGTCCCCTTCGTCATTTTCGTCCAATTCCTCCACTTCCTGAACATCGACTACTTCCTCCACTTCCTCCTCTTCATTCACTTCCTACACTTCTTCCACTTGTCAACTTTGTCCACTTCATCCACTTCGTGAACTGCGTCCACTTCCTCCACGTCCTCTCCTTCCTTCACTTCGTCCTCGTCGTCAACTTCGTCAACCTCGTCAACTTCGTCCACTTCGTCCTCTTCGTCCACTTCCTCCACTTCGTTCACTTCGTCAAGTTCGTCCACTTTGTCCACTTCCTCTACTTCCTCCACTTCCTCCACTTCCTCCACTTCCTCCACTTGGTTCAGTTCCTCCATTTCGTCCACTTCCTCCACTTCCTCCAATTCCTCCACTTCCTCCACTTCTTCCACTTCCTCCACTTCGTGCACTTCCTCCACTTCCTCCACTTCACCAACTTCGTCCACTTCTTCCTCTTCGTCCACTTTGTCGACTTCCTCCACTTCCATCACTTCATCCACTTCGTCAAGTTCGTCCACTTCCTCCATTTCGTCCACTTCCTCCAGTTGCTCCACTTCGTCAACTTCTTCCACTTCGTCCACTTCGTCTACTTCCTCCCTCCACTTCCTTCACTTCCTCCACTTCCTCCACATCCTCCACTTCGTCCAATTCGTTCACTTCGTCAAGTTTGTCCCCTTCGTCCACTTCCTCCACTTCATCAACTTCTTCCACTTCGTCAACTTCGTCATTTTCGTCCACTTCCTGCAATTCCTCCACTTCATTCACTTCCTTCACTTCATCCACTTGTCAACTTCGTCAAGTTCGTCCACTTCCTCCACTTCGGCCACTTTATCCACTTCCTCCACTTCGTCATCTTCTTCTTCCACTTCGTCCAATTCGTCAACTTCGTCAACTTCGTCAAGTTCGTCCACTTCGTCCACTTCCTCCATTTCCTCCACTTCGTCCACTTCTTCCACTTCCTCCACTTCCTCCACTAAGGGCACTTCATCCACTTCCTCCACTTCGTCATCCACATCTTCCACTTCGTCCACTTCGTCAACTTCGTCAACTTCATCAAGTTCGTCAAATTCCTCCATTTCCTCCACTTCCTCCACTTCTTCCACTTCCTACATTTCGGCCACTTCGTCATGTTCGTCCACTTCCTCTACTTCTTCCACTTCCTCCACTTGGTCCACTTCATCCACTTCGTCCACTTCCTCCATTTCGTCCACTTCCTCCACTCCGGCCAATTCATCCACTTCGTCAACTTCGTCCACTTCCTTAACCTTGTCCACTTCGTCCACTTCGTCAACTTCGTCTACTTTGTCAACTTCCTCCACTTCTTCAACTTCCTACACTTCCTCCACTTTGTCCACTTCGTCCATTTCATCCACTTCGTCAACTTCTTCCACTTCCTCCACTTCGTTTACTTCCTCCACTTCCTCCGTTTCGTCAACTTCGTCCACTTCTTCCTCTTCGTCCACTTTGTCGACTTCGTCCACTTCCATCACTTCATCCACTTCCATCACTTCATCCACTTCGTCAAGTTCGTCCACTTGCTCCACTTCCTCCGCTTCCTCCACTTCTTCCATTTCGTCCACTTCCTCCACATCCTCCACTTCGTCCAATTCGTCCACTTCGTCAAGTTCGTCCCGTTCGTCCACTTCGTCCACTTGATCAACTTCTTCCACATCGTCCCCTTCGTCATTTTCGTCCAATTCCTCCACTTCCTGAACATCGACTACTTCCTCCACTTCCTCCTCTTCATTCACTTCCTACACTTCTTCCACTTGTCAACTTTGTCCACTTCATCCACTTCGTGAACTGCGTCCACTTCCTCCACGTCCTCTCCTTCCTTCACTTCGTCCTCGTCGTCAACTTCGTCAACCTCGTCAACTTCGTCCACTTCGTCCTCTTCGTCCACTTCCTCCACTTCGTTCACTTCGTCAAGTTCGTCCACTTTGTCCACTTCCTCTACTTCCTCCACTTCCTCCACTTCCTCCACTTCCTCCACTTGGTTCAGTTCCTCCATTTCGTCCACTTCCTCCACTTCCTCCAATTCCTCCACTTCCTCCACTTCTTCCACTTCCTCCACTTCGTGCACTTCCTCCACTTCCTCCACTTCACCAACTTCGTCCACTTCTTCCTCTTCGTCCACTTTGTCGACTTCGTCCACTTCCATCACTTCCTCCACTTCGTCAAGTTCGTCCACTTCCTCCATTTCGTCCACTTCCTCCAGTTGCTCCACTTCGTCAACTTCTTCCACTTCGTCCACTTCGTCTACTTCCTCCCTCCACTTCCTCCACTTCCTCCACTTCCTCCACATCCTCCACTTCGTCCAATTCGTTCACTTCGTCAAGTTTGTCCCCTTCGTCCACTTCCTCCACTTCATCAACTTCTTCCACTTCGTCAACTTCGTCATTTTCGTCCACTTCCTGCAATTCCTCCACTTCATTCACTTCCTTCACTTCATCCACTTGTCAACTTCGTCAAGTTCGTCCACTTCCTCCACTTCGGCCACTTTATCCACTTCCTCCACTTCGTCATCTTCTTCTTCCACTTCGTCCAATTCGTCAACTTCGTCAACTTCGTCAAGTTCGTCCACTTCGTCCACTTCCTCCATTTCCTCCACTTCGTCCACTTCTTCCACTTCCTCCACTTCCTCCACTAAGGGCACTTCATCCACTTCCTCCACTTCCTCCACTTCGTCATCCACATCTTCCACTTCGTCCACTTCGTCAACTTCGTCAACTTCATCAAGTTCGTCAAATTCCTCCATTTCCTCCACTTCCTCCACTTCTTCCACTTCCTACATTTCGGCCACTTCGTCATGTTCGTCCACTTCCTCTACTTCTTCCACTTCCTCCACTTGGTCCACTTCATCCACTTCGTCCACTTCCTCCTTTTCGTCCACTTCCTCCACTCCGGCCAATTCATCCACTTCGTCAACTTCGTCCACTTCCTTAACCTTGTCCACTCCGTCCACTTCGTCAACTTCGTCTACTTTGTCCACTTCCTCCACTTCTTCAACTTCCTACTACTTCCTCCACTTCCTCCACTTCGTCATCTTCTTCCACTTCGTCCAATTCGTCAACTTCCTCCACTTCGTCAAATTCGTCCCCTTTGTCCACTTCGTCCACTTCGTCCACTTCCTCCATTTCGTCAACTTCGTCCATTTCTTCCACTTCGTCAAGTTCGTCCACTTCCTCCAATTCCTCCACGTCGTCCACTTCCTCCACTTCGTCCACTTCTTCCACTTCCTTCACTTCCTCCACTTTGTCCACTTCCTCTACTTCGCACACTTCGTCAAGTTCGTCCACTTTATCACCTTCTTCCACTTCCTCCACTTCGTCCAGTTCGTCCACATCCTCCACTTCGTCCACTTCGTCCACTCCTTCCACTTCCTCAACTTCATCCACTTCGTCCACTTCGTCCACTTCGTCAAATTCATCCACTTCCTGTACTTCCTCCACTTCCTCCACTTCCTCCACTTCGACCACTTCGTCCACTTCATCCACTTCCTCGACTTCGTCATCTTCTTCTTCCACTTCGTCCAATTCGTCCACTTCGTCAACTTCGTCCCCCTCGTCCACTTTGTCCACTTCCTCCACTTCGTCAACTTCTTCCACTTCGTCACCTTCTTCCACTTCCTCCACTTCGTCCAATTCTTCCACTTCCTCCAATTGGTCCACATTTTCGACTTCCTCTACTTCGTCAACATCGTCCACTTCGTCCATTTCGTCCACTTCATCAAGTTCGTCCACTTCCTTCACTTCGTCAAGTTCGTCCACTTCCTCCACTTTGTCCACTTCCTCCACTTCGTCCACTTCTTCCACTTCCTCCAATTCGTCCACTTCGTCTACTTCCTCCACTTCGTCCATGTGATCAACTTCGTCCACTTCCTCTGCTTCGTCCTCTTCGTCCTCTTCGTCCACTTCGTCCTCTTCGTCCACTTCGTCCTCTTCGTCCTCTTCTTCGACTTCGTCAACTTCATCCACTTCGTCAAGTTCGTCCACTTCATCAACTTCTTCCACTTCGTCCACTTCGCTAAGTTCGTCCACTTCCTCCACTTCGTCCACGTCGTCAACTTCGTCAACTTCATCCACTTCGTCCACTTCGTCCACTTCGTCCTCTTCGTCCACTTCGTCCACTTCGTCCACTTCGTCATGTTCGTCCACTTCCTCCACTTTATCCACTTCGTCAACTTAGT
Organism: Vigna nakashimae; assembly: GCA_034642375.1. Taxonomy (NCBI): domain Eukaryota; kingdom Viridiplantae; phylum Streptophyta; class Magnoliopsida; order Fabales; family Fabaceae; genus Vigna; species Vigna nakashimae. Next base: position 35,936,140 of record CM067765.1, read on the forward strand.
CCACCTCCTCCACTTCCTCCACTAAGTCAACATTTTCTACTTCGTCCACTTCATCCACTGCTTCCACTTCCACCAATTCCTCCACTTCCTCCACTTCATCCTCTTCGTTCACTTCGTCGACTTCGTCCACTTCATCCTCTTCGTTCACTTCGTCGACTTCAGCTTCTTCGTCCACTTCCTCAACTTCATCCACTTCGTCCACTTCGTCCACTTCGTCCACTTCGTCCACTTCGTCCACTTCCTCTACTTCCTCCACTTCCTCCACTTCCTCCACTTCGTCCACTTCATCCGCTTCGTCCATTTCGTCTACTTCGTCCACTTCGTTAACTTCGTCCACTTCCTCCACTTCCTCCACTTCATCCACTTCGACCATTTCCTCCACTTCATCCACTTCCTCCACTTCGTTATCTTCTTCGTCCACTTCGTCCAATTCGTCAACTTTGTCCACTTCGTCAACTTCGTCAAATTCGTCCGCTTTGTCCACTTTGTCCACTTCGTCCACTTCCTCCTCTTCATCAACTTCTTCCACTTCGTCCACTTCGTCAATTTCGTCGAGTTCCTCCACTTCCTCAACATCGTCCACTTCGTCATATTCGTCAACTTCGTCAAATTCGTCCCCTTTGTCCACTTCGTCCAGTTCCTCCACATCCTCCACTTCGTCCACTTCCTCTACTTCTTCCAGTTCCTCCACTTCCTCCACTTTGTCCACTTCCTCTACTTCGCCCTCTTCGTCCACTCCTTCCACTTCCTCCAGTTCCTCCACTTCCTCCACTTCGTCCACGTCGTCAACTTCGTCAACTTCATCCACTTCATCCTCTTCGTTCACTTCGCGACTTCGTCCTCTTCGTCTAATTCCTCCACTTCCTCAACTTCATCTACTTCGTCCACTTCGTCAAGTTCGTCCACTTCTTCTACTTCCTTCACTTCCTCCACTTCCTCCACTTCGTCAACTCTGTCCACTTCGTCCATTTTGTCCACTTCGTCCACTTCGCTAACTTCGTCCACTTCCTCCACATCGACCACTTCCTCCACTTCATCCACTTCCTCGACTTTGTCATCTTCTTCTTCCACTTCGTCCAATTCGTCAACTTGGTCCACTTCGTCCCCTTTGTCCACTTCGTCCAATTCCTCCAGTTTCTCTACTTCGTCAACTTCTTCCACTTCGCCACCTTCTTCCACTTCCTCCACTTCCTCCAGTTGGTCCACATTTTTCACTTCCTCTACTTCGTCAACTTCGTCCACTTCCTCCATTTCGTCCACTTCTTCCACTTCCTCCAATTCGTCCACTTCGTCTACTTCCTCCACTTCGTCCACGTCATCAACTTCGTCCACTTTCTCTGCTTCGTCCTCTTCGTCCTCTTCGTTCACTTCGTCCTCTTCGTCCACTTCGTCCTCTTCGTCGACTTCGTCCACTTCATCCACTTCGTCAAGTTCGTCCACTTCGTCAACTTATTCCACTTCGTCCACTTCGAAGTTTGTCCACTTCGTCCACGTCGTCAACTTCATCCACTTCGTCCTCTTCTTCCACTTCCTCCACTTCGTCCACTTCATCATGTTCGTCCACTTCCTCTACTTCCTGCACTTCCTCCACTTCGTCAACTTCGTCTTCTTCGTCCACTTCATCCACTTCCTCCACTTCCTCCACTTCATCCACTTCGTCAACTTCGTCCACCTCCTCCACTAAGTCAACTTTGTCTACTTCGTCCACTTCATCCACTCCTTCCACTTCCACCACTTCCTCCACTAAGTCAACTTCGTCCACTTACTCCACTTCATCCTCTTCGTTCACTTCCACCACATCCTCCACTTCCTCAACATCGTCCTCTTCCTCCACTGCATTGCACTACCTCCACTTACTCCACTTCGTCCAGTTCATCCACTTCGTCATGTTCCTCCACTTCCTCCACTTCGTCCACTTCCTCCATTTCGTCGAATTCCTCCACTTCCTCAACATCGTCCACTTCCTCCACTTCCTCCACTTCGTCCACTTCGTCATCTTCGTCCACTTCGTCCATTTCGTCCACCTCGTCAAGTTCGTCCACTTCCTCCACTTCTTCCACTTCCTCCACTTCGTCAAGTTCGTCCACTTCCTCCACTTCCTGCACATCCTCCACATCCTCCACTTGCTCAACATCGTCCATTCCTCGACTTCCTCCACTTCATTCACTTCCTCCACTTCTTCCACTTCGTCAACTTTTTTCCATTTCCTCCACTTCCTCCACTACGTCCACTTCGTCCATTTCGTCCACTTCGTCAAATTCGTCCACTTCGTCCACTTCGTCAACTCCTTCAACTCCCTCCACTTCCTTCACTTTGTCCACGTTGTCCACTTCGTCCACTTCGTCCTCTTCGTCCACTTCCTCCACTTCGTTCACTTCGTCCACTTCGTCCACTTCGTCAATTTCGTCCACTTCATCCACTTCCTCCATTTCCTCCACTTCCTCCACCTCCTCAACTTCCTCCACTTGATCCACTTCCTCCACTTCTTCATCATCTTCTTCCACATCGTCCCCTCCATCCAATTCGTCAACTTCGTCAAGTTCATCCCTTTCGTCCACTTTGTCAACTTCGTCAAGTTCATCCCTTTCGTCCACTTCGTCAACTTCGTCTTCTTCGTCCACTTCGTCAACTCCGTTCACTTCATCCTCTTCCTCAACCTCGTCCACTTCCTCCTTCTCATTGACTTCCTGCACTTCTTCCACTTCGTCCACTTCCTCCACTTTGTCCACTTCTTCCACTTCGTCCACTTCGTCCACTTCCTCCACTTCTTCCACTTCGTCCATTTCCTCCACTTCGTCATGTTCGTCCACTTTGTCCACCTCGTCAACTTCGTCTACTTCCTCCACTTCTTCCACTTCGTCAACTTTGTCCACTTCCTCCACTTCGTCTACTTCGTCCACTTCGTCAACTTCGTCCACTTTTTGCATTTCGTCCACTTCGTCAAGTTCGTCCACTTCCTCCACTTTGTCCACATTGCCACTTCGTCCATTTCGCCAACTTCGTCGACTTCGTCCACTTCCTCCACTTCGTCCACTTCTTCCACTTCCTCCACTTCGTATATTTCATCCACTTCCTCCACTTCCTCCAGTTCCTCCACTTCCTCCACTTCGTCAACTTCCTCCACTTCCTCCATTTCCTCCACTTCCTCCATTTCCTCCACTTCCTCCACTTCGTGAACTTCGTCCACTTCGTTTACTTCGTCCACTTCCTCCTCTTCGTCCACTTCCTCGACTTCGTCCTCTTCGTCCACTTCTTCATCTTCTACTTCCACTTCATCCAATTCGTAAACTTCGTGAAGTTCGTCCCCTTCGTCCACTTCGTCAACTTCGTCCCCTTCGTCCGCTTCCTCCACTTCGTCAGCTTCTTCCACTTCGTCAACTTCGTCCACTTCCTCCACTTCCCCAACATCGTCCACTTCCTCCACTTCCTCCACTTCATTCACTTCATGCACTTCTTCCACTTCCTCCACTTCCTCTACTTCATCAACTTCGTCCAGTTCTTCCACTTCGTCCACTTCCTCCACTTCGTGCACTTCGTCAACTTCTTCCACTTCGTGCACTTCGTCAACTTCTTCCACTTCAACCACTTCGTCCACTCACTTCCTCCACTTCGTCCACGTCGTCAACTTCGTAAACTTTGTCCACTTCGTCCTCTTCGTCCACTTCCTCCACTTCCTCCACTTCGTCAACTTCCTCCAGTTCTTCAACTTCTTCCACTTCGCCCACTTCGTGCACTTCGTCCACTTACTCCACTTCCTCAATTTCGTCCACTTCCTCCACTTCCTCCACTTCGTAAACTTCGTCCACATCATCAACTTCGTCCACGTCGTCAAGTTCGTCCACTTCCTCCACTTACTCCACGTCCTCCACTTCATCCACTTCTTCCACTTCCTCCACGTCGTCCACTTCCCTCACTTCGTCCACGTCGTCAACTTCGTCCACTTCGTCCTCTTCGTCCACTTCGTCCTGTTCGTCAATTTCGTCGACTTTCTCCATTTCCTAAACATCGTCCACTTCCCCCACCTCATTCCTCTTCCTCCACTTCCTCCACTTCATCCAGTTCGTCCACTTCGTCAAGTTCATCCACTTCCTCCACTTCGTCAAGTTCGTCCACTTCCTCCACTTCCTCCACTTCGTCCATTTCGTCCAATTCCAATTCCTCCACTTCCTCAACATCGTCCAATTCCTCCACTTCCTCCACTTCATTCACTTCCTCCACTTCGTTCACTTCGTCAACTTCGTTTACTTCGTCCATTTCATCCACCTCGTCAAGTTCGTCCACTTCCTCCACTTCTTCCACTTCCTCCACTTCGTCAAGTTTGTCCACTTCCTCCACATCCTCCGTATCCTCCACTTGCCCAACATCGTCCATTTTCTCGACTTCCTCCACTTCATTCACTTCCTCCACTTCTTCCACTTCGTCAACTTTTTCCAATTCCTCCACTTCCTCCACTTTGTCCACTTCGTCCATTTCGTCCACTTCGTCAACTCCTTCAACTCCCTCCACTTCCTTCACTTCGTCCACGTTGTCAACTTCGTCGACTTCGTCCTCTTCGACCACTTCCCCCACATCATCCACTTCGTCCACTTCGTCAATTTTGTCCACTTCATCCACTTCCTCCACTTCCTCCACATCCTCCACTTCGTCCATTTCGTCCACTTCCTCCACTTCCTTCACTTTGTAAACTTCGTCCACTTCGTCTTCTTTGTCCACTTCCTCCACTTCATCCACTTCATCCACTTCCTCCACTTCGTCCACTTTTTCATCATCTTCTTCCACATCGTCCACTCCATCCAATTCGTCAACTTCGTCAAGTTCATCCCTTTCGTCCACTTCGCCAGCTTCGTCAACTTCGTCTTCTTCGTCCACTTCGTCAACTTCGTCCACTTCCTACTCTTTTTCAACCTCGTCCACTTCCTCCTCTTCATTCACTTCCTGCACTTCTTCCACTTCGTCCACTTCATCCACTTGGTCCACTTGGTCCATTTCTTCCACTTCGTCCACTTTGTCAACTTCGTCCACTTCCTTCACTTCCTTCAATTTTTCCACTTCCTCCACTTTCTCCACTTCGTCCACTTTGTCCACTTCGTCCACTTCGTCCACTTCGTCAACTTCGTCCAGTTATTCCACTTGCTCCACTTCGTCCACATTCCCCAGTTCCTCCACTTCGTCATGTTCATCCACTTCCTCCACTTCGTCAAGTTCGTCCACTTCCTCCACTTCCTCCACTTCCTCAACATCGTATATTTCCTCCATTTCCTCCACTTCTTCCACTACGTCAACTTGGTCCACTTCCTCCACTTCGTCCACTTCCTCCACTTTGTCAACCTCATCCACTCCGTCAATTTTGTCCACTTCCTCCACTTCTTCTACTTCGTCCACATCGTCCACTTCCTTCACTTCCTCCACTTCGTCCTCTTCGTCCACTTCCTCCACTTCGTCCACTTCGTCAACTTCGTCCACCTCCTCCACTAAGTCAACTTTGTCTACTTCGTCCACTTCATCCACTCCTTCCACTTCCACCACTTCCTCCACTAAGTCAACTTCGTCCACTTACTCCACTTCATCCTCTTCGTTCACTTCCACCACATCCTCCACTTCCTCAACATCGTCCTCTTCCTCCACTGCATTGCACTACCTCCACTTCCTCCACTTACTCCACTTCGTCCAGTTCATCCACTTCGTCATGTTCCTCCACTTCCTCCACTTCGTCCACTTCCTCCATTTCGTCGAATTCCTCCACTTCCTCAACATCGTCCACTTCCTCCACTTCGTCCACTTCCTCCACTTCGTCATCTTCGTCCACTTCGTCCATTTCGTCCACCTCGTCAAGTTCGTCCACTTCCTCCACTTCTTCCACTTCCTCCACTTCGTCAAGTTCGTCCACTTCCTCCACTTCCTGCACATCCTCCACATCCTCCACTTGATCAACATCGTCCATTCCTCGACTTCCTCCACTTCATTCACTTCCTCCACTTCTTCCACTTCGTCAACTTTTTTCCATTTCCTCCACTTCCTCCACTACGTCCACTTCGTCCATTTCGTCCACTTCGTCAAATTCGTCCACTTCGTCCACTTCGTCAACTCCTTCAACTCCCTCCACTTCCTTCACTTCGTCCACGTTGTCCACTTCGTCCACTTCGTCCTCTTCGTCCACTTCCTCCACTTCGTTCACTTCGTCCACTTCGTCCACTTCGTCCACTTCGTCAATTTCGTCCACTTCATCCACTTCCTCCATTTCCTCCACTTCCTCCACCTCCTCAACTTCCTCCACTTGATCCACTTCCTCAATTTCGTCCACTTCCTCCACTTCCTCCACTTCGTAAACTTCGTCCACATCATCAACTTCATCCACGTCGTCAAGTTCGTCCACTTCCTCCACTTACTCCACGTCCTCCACTTCATCCACTTCTTCCACTTCCTCCACGTCGTCCATTTCCTTCACTTCGTCCACGTCGTCAACTTCGTCCACTTCGTCCTCTTCGTCCACTTCGTCCTGTTCGTCAATTTCGTCGACTTTCTCCATTTCCTAAACATCGTCCACTTCCCCCACCTCATTCCTCTTCCTCCACTTCATCCACTTCATCCAGTTCGTCCACTTCGTCAAGTTCATCCACTTCCTCCACTTCGTCAAGTTCGTCCACTTCCTCCACTTCCTCCACTTCGTCCATTTCGTCCAATTCCAATTCCTCCACTTCCTCAACATCGTCCAATTCCTCCACTTCCTCCACTTCATTCACTTCCTCCACTTCGTTCACTTCGTCAACTTCGTTTACTTCGTCCATTTCATCCACCTCGTCAAGTTCGTCCACTTCCTCCACTTCTTCCACTTCCTCCACTTCGTCAAGTTTGTCCACTTCCTCCACATCCTCCGTATCCTCCACTTGCCCAACATCGTCCATTTTCTCGACTTCCTCCACTTCATTCACTTCCTCCACTTCTTCCACTTCGTCAACTTTTTCCAATTCCTCCACTTCCTCCACTTTGTCCACTTCGTCCATTTCGTCCACTTCGTCAACTCCTTCAACTCCCTCCACTTCCTTCACTTCGTCCACGTTGTCAACTTCGTCGACTTCGTCCTCTTCGACCACTTCCTCCACATCATCCACTTCATCCACTTCGTCAATTTTGTCCACTTCATCCACTTCCTCCACTTCCTCCACATCCTCCACTTCGTCCATTTCGTCCACTTCCTCCACTTCCTTCACTTTGTAAACTTCGTCCACTTCGTCTTCTTTGTCCACTTCCTCCACTTCATCCACTTCATCCACTTCCTCCACTTCGTCCACTTTTTAATCATCTTCTTCCACATCGTCCACTCCACCCAATTCGTCAACTTCGTCAAGTTCATCCCTTTCGTCCACTTCGCCAGCTTCGTCAACTTCGTCTTCTTCGTCCACTTCGTCAACTTCGTCCACTTCCTACTCTTTTTCAACCTCGTCCACTTCCTCCTCTTCATTGACTTCCTGCACTTCTTCCACTTCGTCCACTTCATCCACTTGGTCCACTTGGTCCACTTCTTCCACTTCGTCCACTTCGTCAACTTCGTCCACTTCCTCCACTTCCTTCAATTTTTCCACTTCCTCCACTTTCTCCACTTCGTCCACTTCGTCCACTTCGTCCACTTCGTCCACTTCGTCCACTTCGTCAACTTCGTCCAGTTATTCCACTTGCTCCACTTCGTCCACATTCCCCAGTTCCTCCACTTCGTCATGTTCATCCACTTCCTCCACTTCGTCAAGTTCGTCCACTTCCTCCACTTCCTCCACTTCCTCAACATCGTATATTTCCTCCATTTCCTCCACTTCTTCCACTACGTCAACTTGGTCCACTTCCTCCACTTCGTCCACTTCCTCCACTTTGTCAACCTCATCCACTCCGTCAATTTTGTCCACTTCCTCCACTTCTTCTACTTCGTCCACATCGTCCACTTCCTTCACTTCCTCCACTTCGTCCTCTTCGTCCACTTCCTCCACTTCGTCCACTTCGTCAACTTCGTCCACCTCCTCCACTAAGTCAACTTTGTCAATTTCGTCCACTTCCTCCACTTCTTCTACTTCGTCCACATCGTCCACTTCCTTCACTTCCTCCACTTCGTCCTCTTCGTCCACTTCCTCCACTTCGTCCACTTCGTCAACTTCGTCTACTTCGTCTACTTCGTCCACTTCGTCCACTTCCTCCACTTCGTCCACGTCGTCAACTTCCTCCACTTCATCCTCTTCGTCCACTTCGTCCACTTCGTCTACTTCGTCCACTTCGTCCACTTCGTCAAGTTCGTCCAATTCGTCCACTTCATCTACTTCGTCCCCTTCCTCCACATCCTCCACTTCGTCCACTGCCTCCACTTCCTCCACTTCGTCAACTTCATCCACTTCGTCAACTTCATCCACTTCCTCCACTTCGAACACTTCGACCACTTCCTCACTTCATCCCCTTCGTCCTCTTCGTCCACTTCTTCATCTTCTTCTTCCACTTAGTCCAATTTGTCAACTTCGTCAACTTCGTCGCATTCGTCCACTTCTTCTGCTTCCTCCACTTTATCCACTTCGTCCACTTCGTCAACTTATTCCACTTCGTCCACTTCGAAGTTTGTCCACTTCGTCCACGTCGTCAACTTCATCCACTTCGTCCTCTTCTTCCACTTCCTCCACTTCGTCCACTTCATCATGTTCGTCCACTTCCTCTACTTCCTGCACTTCCTCCACTTCGTCAACTTCGTCTTCTTCGTCCACTTCATCCACTTCCTCCACTTCCTCCACTTCATCCACTTCGTCAACTTCGTCCACCTCCTCCACTAAGTCAACTTTGTCTACTTCGTCCACTTCATCCACTCCTTCCACTTCCACCACTTCCTCCACTAAGTCAACTTCGTCCACTTACTCCACTTCATCCTCTTCGTTCACTTCCACCACATCCTCCACTTCCTCAACATCGTCCTCTTCCTCCATTGCATTGCACTACCTCCACTTCCTCCACTTACTCCACTTCGTCCAGTTCATCCACTTCGTCATGTTCCTCCACTTCCTCCACTTCGTCCACTTCCTCCATTTCGTCGAATTCCTCCACTTCCTCAACATCGTCCACTTCCTCCACTTCGTCCACTTCGTCCACTTCGTCCATTTCGTCCACCTTGTCAAGTTCGTCCACTTCCTCCACTTCTTCCACTTCCTCCACTTCGTCAAGTTCGTTCACTTCCTCCACTTCCTGCACATCCTCCACATCCTCCACATCCTCCACTTGCTCAACATCGTCCATTCCTCGACTTCCTCCACTTCATTCACTTCCTCCACTTCTTCCACTTCGTCAACTTTTTTCCATTTCCTCCACTTCCTCCACTACGTCCACTTCGTCCATTTCGTCCACTTCGTCAAATTCGTCCACTTCGTCCACTTCGTCAACTCCTTCAACTCCCTCCACTTCCTTCACTTCGTCCACGTTGTCCACTTCGTCCACTTCGTCCTCTTCGTCCACTTCCTCCACTTCGTTCACTTCGTCCACTTCGTCCACTTCGTCCACTTCGTCAATTTCGTCCACTTCATCCACTTCCTCCATTTCCTCCACTTCCTCCACCTCCTCAACTTCCTCCACTTGATCCACTTCCTCCACTTCTTCATCATCTTCTTCCACATTGTCCACTCCATCCAATTCGTCAACTTCGTCAAGTTCATCCCTTTCGTCCACTTTGTCAACTTCGTCAAGTTCATCCCTTTCGTCCACTTCGTCAACTTCGTCTTCTTCGTCCACTTCGTCAACTCCGTTCACTTCCTCCTCTTCCTCAACCTCGTCCACTTCCTCCTTCTCATTGACTTCCTGCACTTCTTCCACTTCGTCCACTTCCTCCACTTTGTCCACTTCTTCCACTTCGTCCACTTCCTCCACTTCTTCCACTTCGTCCATTTCCTCCACTTCGTCATGTTCGTCCACTTTGTCCACCTCGTCAACTTCGTCTACTTCCTCCACTTCTTCCACTTCGTCAACTTTGTCCACTTCCTCCACTTCGTCTACTTCGTCCACTTCGTCAACTTCGTCAACTTCGTCCACTTTTTGCATTTCGTCCACTTCGTCAAGTTCGTCCACTTCCTCCACTTTGTCCACATTGCCACTTCGTCCATTTCGCCAACTTCGTCGACTTCGTCCACTTCCTCCACTTCGTCCACTTCTTCCACTTCCTCCACTTCGTATATTTCATCCACTTCCTCCACTTTGTCCACGACGTCAACTTAGTCGACTTCCTCCACTTCCTCCAGTTCCTCCACTTCCTCCACTTCGTCAACTTCCTCCACTTCCTCCATTTCCTCCACTTCCTCCATTTCCTCCACTTCCTCCACTTCGTGAACTTCGTCCACTTCGTCCACTTCGTTTACTTCGTCCACTTCCTCCTCTTCATCCACTTCCTCGACTTCGTCCTCTTCGTCCACTTCTTCATCTTCTACTTCCACTTCATCCAATTCGTAAACTTCGTGAAGTTCGTCCCCTTCGTCCACTTCGTCAACTTCGTCCCCTTCGTCCGCTTCCTCCACTTCGTCAGCTTCTTCCACTTCGTCAACTTCGTCCACTTCCTCCACTTCCCCAACATCGTCCACTTCCTCCACTTCCTCCACTTCATTCACTTCATGCACTTCTTCCACTTCCTCCACTTCCTCTACTTCATCAACTTCGTCCAGTTCTTCCACTTCGTCCACTTCCTCCACTTCGTGCACTTCGTCAACTTCTTCCACTTCGTGCACTTCGTCAACTTCTTCCACTTCAACCACTTCGTCCACTCACTTCCTCCACTTCGTCCACGTCGTCAACTTCGTAAACTTTGTCCACTTCGTCCTCTTCGTCCACTTCCTCCACTTCCTCCACTTCGTCAACTTCCTCCAGTTCTTCAACTTCTTCCACTTCGCCCACTTCGTCCACTTCGTCCACTTACTCCACTTCCTCAATTTCGTCCACTTCCTCCACTTCCTCCACTTCGTAAATTTCGTCCACATCATCAACTTCGTCCACGTCGTCAAGTTCGTCCACTTCCTCCACTTCCTCCACGTCCTCCACTTCATCCACTTCTTCCACTTCCTCCACGTCGTCCACTTCCTTCACTTCGTCCACGTCGTCAACTTCGTCCACTTCGTCCTCTTCGTCCACTTCGTCCTGTTCGTCAATTTCGTCGACTTTCTCCATTTCCTAAACATCGTCCACTTCCCCCACCTCATTCCTCTTCCTCCACTTCCTCCACTTCATCCAGTTCGTCCACTTCGTCAAGTTCATCCACTTCCTCCACTTCGTCAAGTTCGTCCACTTCCTCCACTTCCTCCACTTCGTCCATTTCGTCCAATTCCATTCCTCCACTTCCTCCACTTCATTCACTTCCTCCACTTCGTTCACTTCGTCAACTTCGTTTACTTCGTCCATTTCATCCACCTCGTCAAGTTCGTCCACTTCCTCCACTTCTTCCACTTCCTCCACTTCGTCAAGTTTGTCCACTTCCTCCACATCCTCCGTATCCTCCACTTGCCCAACATCGTCCATTTTCTCGACTTCCTCCACTTCATTCACTTCCTCCAATTCTTCCACTTCGTCAACTTTTTCCAATTCCTCCACTTCCTCCACTTTGTCCACTTCGTCCATTTCGTCCACTTCGTCAACTCCTTCAACTCCCTCCACTTCCTTCACTTCGTCCACGTTGTCAACTTCGTCGACTTCGTCCTCTTCGACCACTTCCTCCACATCATCCACTTCTTCCACTTCGTCAATTTTGTCCACTTCATCCACTTCCTCCACTTCCTCCACATCCTCCACTTCGTCCATTTCGTCCACTTCCTCCACTTCCTTCACTTTGTAAACTTCGTCCACTTCGTCTTCTTTGTCCACTTCCTCCACTTCATCCACTTCATCCACTTCCTCCACTTCCTCCACTTTTTCATCATCTTCTTCCACATCGTCCACTCCACCCAATTCGTCAACTTCGTCAAGTTCATCCCTTTCGTCCACTTCGCCAGCTTCGTCAACTTCGTCTTCTTCGTCCACTTTGTCAACTTCGTCCACTTCCTACTCTTTTTCAACCTCGTCCACTTCCTCCTCTTCATTGACTTCCTGCACTTCTTCCACTTCGTCCACTTCATCCACTTGGTCCACTTGGTCCACTTCTTCCACTTCGTCCACTTCGTCAACTTCGTCCACTTCCTCCACTTCCTTCAATTTTTCCACTTCCTCCACTTTCTCCACTTCGTCCACTTCGTCCACTTCGTCAACTTCGTCCAGTTATTCCACTTGCTCCACTTCGTCCACATTCCCCAGTTCCTCCACTTCGTCATGTTCATCCACTTCCTCCACTTCGTCAAGTTCGTCCACTTCCTCCACTTCCTCCACTTCCTCAACATCGTATATTTCCTCCATTTCCTCCACTTCTTCCACTACGTCAACTTGGTCCACTTCCTCCACTTCGTCCACTTCCTCCACTTTGTCAACCTCATCCACTCCGTCAATTTCGTCCACTTCCTCCACTTCTTCTACTTCGTCCACATCGTCCACTTCCTTCACTTCCTCCACTTCGTCCTCTTCGTCCACTTCCTCCACTTCGTCCACTTCGTCAACTTCGTCTACTTCGTCCACTTCGTCCACTTCCTCCACTTCGTCTACGTCGTCAACTTCCTCCACTTCATCCTCTTCGTCCACTTCGTCCACTTCGTCTACTTCGTCCACTTCGTCCACTTCGTCCACTTCGTCCACTTCGTCAAGTTCGTCCAATTCGTCCACTTCATCTACTTCGTCCCCTTCCTCCACATCCTCCACTTCGTCCACTGCCTCCACTTCCTCCACTTCGTCAACTTCATCCACTTCGTCAACTTCGTCCACTTCCTCCACTTCGAACACTTCGACCACTTCCTCACTTCATCCACTTCGTCCTCTTCGTCCACTTCTTCATCTTCTTCTTCCACTTAGTCCAATTTGTCAACTTCGTCAACTTCGTCGCATTCGTCCACTTCTTCTGCTTCCTCCACTTTATCCACTTCGTCCACTTCGTCAACTTATTCCACTTCGTCCACTTCGAAGTTTGTCCACTTCGTCCACGTCGTCAACTTCATCCACTTCGTCCTCTTCTTCCACTTCCTCCACTTCGTCCACTTCATCATGTTCGTCCACTTCCTCTACTTCCTGCACTTCCTCCACTTCGTCAACTTCGTCTTCTTCGTCCACTTCATCCACTTCCTCCACTTCCTCCACTTCATCCACTCGTCAACTTCGTCCACCTCCTCCACTAAGTCAACTTTGTCTACTTCGTCCACTTCATCCACTCCTTCCACTTCCACCACTTCCTCCACTAAGTCAACTTCGTCCACTTCATCCTCTTCGTTCACTTCCACCACATCCTCCACTTCCTCAACATCGTCCTCTTCCTCCATTGCATTGCACTACCTCCACTTCCTCCACTTACTCCACTTCGTCCAGTTCATCCACTTCGTCATGTTCCTCCACTTCCTCCACTTCGTCCACTTCCTCCATTTCGTCGAATTCCTCCACTTCCTCAACATCGTCCACTTCCTCCACTTCGTCCACTTCGTCCACTTCGTCATCTTCGTCCACTTCGTCCATTTCGTCCACCTTGTCAAGTTCGTCCACTTCCTCCACTTCTTCCACTTCCTCCACTTCGTCAAGTTCGTCCACTTCCTCCACTTCCTGCACATCCAACACATCCTCCACTTGCTCAACATCGTCCATTCCTCGACTTCCTCCACTTCATTCACTTCCTCCACTTCTTCCACTTCGTCAACTTTTTTCCATTTCCTCCACTTCCTCCACTTTGTCCACTTCGTCCATTTCGTCCACTTCGTCAAATTCGTCCACTTCGTCCACTTCGTCAACTCCTTCAACTCCCTCCACTTCCTTCACTTCGTCCACGTTGTCCACTTCGTCCACTTCGTCCTCTTCGTCCACTTCCTCCACTTCGTTCACTTCGTCCACTTCGTCCACTTCGTCCACTTCGTCAATTTCGTCCACTTCATCCACTTCCTCCATTTCCTCCACTTCCTCCACCTCCTCAACTTCCTCCACTTGATCCACTTCCTCCACTTCTTCATCATCTTCTTCCACATCGTCCACTCCATCCAATTCGTCAACTTCGTCAAGTTCATCCCTTTCGTCCACTTTGTCAACTTCGTCAAGTTCATCCCTTTCGTCCACTTCGTCAGCTTCGTCTTCTTCGTCCACTTCGTCAACTCCGTTCACTTCCTCCTCTTCCTCAACCTCGTCCACTTCCTCCTTCTCATTGACTTCCTGCACTTCTTCCACTTCGTCCACTTCCTCCACTTTGTCCACTTCTTCCACTTCGTCCACTTCGTCCACTTCCTCCACTTCTTCCACTTCGTCCATTTCCTCCACTTCGTCATGTTCGTCCACTTTGTCCACCTCGTCAACTTCGTCTACTTCCTCCACTTCTTCCACTTCGTCAACTTTGTCCACTTCCTCCACTTCGTCTACTGCGTCCACTTCGTCAACTTCGTCCACTTTTTGCATTTCGTCCACTTCGTCAAGTTCGTCCACTTCCTCCACTTTGTCCACATTGCCACTTCGTCCATTTCGCCAACTTCGTCGACTTCGTCCACTTCCTCCACTTCGTCCACTTCTTCCACTTCCTCCACTTCGTATATTTCATCCACTTCCTCCACTTTGTCCACGACGTCAACTTAGTCCACTTCCTCCACTTCCTCCAGTTCCTCCACTTCCTCCACTTCGTCAACTTCCTCCACTTCCTCCATTTCCTCCACTTCCTCCATTTCCTCCACTTCCTCCACTTCGTGAACTTCGTCCACTTCGTCCACTTCGTTTACTTCGTCCACTTCCTCCTCTTCGTCCACTTCCTCGACTTCGTCCTCTTCGTCCACTTCTTCATCTTCTACTTCCACTTCATCCAATTCGTAAACTTCGTGAAGTTCGTCCCCTTCGTCCACTTCGTCAACTTCGTCCCCTTCGTCCGCTTCCTCCACTTCGTCAGCTTCTTCCACTTCGTCAACTTCGTCCACTTCCTCCACTTCCCCAACATCGTCCACTTCCTCCACTTCCTCCACTTCATTCACTTCATGCACTTCTTCCACTTCCTCCACTTCCTCTACTTCATCAACTTCGTCCAGTTCTTCCACTTCGTCCACTTCCTCCACTTCGTGCACTTCGTCAACTTCTTCCACTTCGTGCACTTCGTCAACTTCTTCCACTTCAACCACTTCGTCCACTCACTTCCTCCACTTCGTCCACGTCGTCAACTTCGTAAACTTTGTCCACTTCGTCCTCTTCGTCCACTTCCTCCACTTCGTCAACTTCCTCCAGTTCTTCAACTTCTTCCACTTCGCCCACTTCGTCCACTTCGTCCACTTACTCCACTTCCTCAATTTCGTCCACTTCCTCCACTTCCTCCACTTCGTAAATTTCGTCCACATCATCAACTTCGTCCACGTCGTCAAGTTCGTCCACTTCCTCCACTTACTCCACGTCCTCCACTTCATCCACTTCTTCCACTTCCTCCACGTCCTCCACTTCCTTCACTTCGTCCACGTCGTCAACTTCGTCCACTTCGTCCTCTTCGTCCACTTCGTCCTGTTCGTCAATTTCGTCGACTTTCTCCATTTCCTAAACATCGTCCACTTCCCCCACCTCATTCCTCTTCCTCCACTTCCTCCACTTCATCCAGTTCGTCCACTTCGTCAAGTTCATCCACTTCCTCCACTTCGTCAAGTTCGTCCACTTCCTCCACTTCGTCCATTTCGTCCAATTCCAATTCCTCCACTTCCTCAACATCGTCCAATTCCTCCACTTCCTCCACTTCATTCACTTCCTCCACTTCGTTCACTTCGTCAACTTCGTTTACTTCGTCCATTTCATCCACCTCGTCAAGTTCGTCCACTTCCTCCACTTCTTCCACTTCCTCCACTTCGTCAAGTTTGTCCACTTCCTCCACATCCTCCGTATCCTCCACTTGCCCAACATCGTCCATTTTCTCGACTTCCTCCACTTCATTCACTTCCTCCACTTCTTCCACTTCGTCAACTTTTTCCAATTCCTCCACTTCCTCCACTTTGTCCACTTCGTCCATTTCGTCCACTTCGTCAACTCCTTCAACTCCCTCCACTTCCTTCACTTCGTCCACGTTGTCAACTTCGTCGACTTCGTCCTCTTCGACCACTTCCTCCACATCATCCACTTCGTCCACTTCGTCAATTTTGTCCACTTCATCCACTTCCTCCACTTCCTCCACATCCTCCACTTCGTCCATTTCGTCCACTTCCTCCACTTCCTTCACTTTGTAAACTTCGTCCACTTCGTCTTCTTTGTCCACTTCCTCCACTTCATCCACTTCATCCACTTCCTCCACTTCCTCCACTTTTTCATCATCTTCTTCCACATCGTCCACTCCACCCAATTCGTCAACTTCGTCAAGTTCATCGCTTTCGTCCACTTCGCCAGCTTCGTCAACTTCGTCTTCTTCGTCCACTTTGTCAACTTCGTCCACTTCCTACTCTTTTTCAACCTCGTCCACTTCCTCCTCTTCATTGACTTCCTGCACTTCTTCCACTTCGTCCACTTCATCCACTTGGTCCACTTGGTCCACTTCTTCCACTTCGTCCACTTCGTCAACTTCGTCCACTTCCTCCACTTCCTTCAATTTTTCCACTTCCTCCACTTTCTCCACTTCGTCCACTTCGTCCACTTCGTCCACTTCGTCCACTTCGTCCACTTCGTCCACTTCGTCCACTTCGTCCACTTCGTCAACTTCGTCCAGTTATTCCACTTGCTCCACTTCGTCCACATTCCCCAGTTCCTCCACTTCGTCATGTTCATCCACTTCCTCCACTTCGTCAAGTTCGTCCACTTCCTCCACTTCCTCCACTTCCTCAACATCGTATATTTCCTCCATTTCCTCCACTTCTTCCACTACGTCAACTTGGTCCACTTCCTCCACTTCGTCCACTTCCTCCACTTTGTCAACCTCATCCACTCCGTCAATTTCGTCCACTTCCTCCACTTCTTCTACTTCGTCCACATCGTCCACTTCCTTCACTTCCTCCACTTCGTCCTCTTCGTCCACTTCCTCCACTTCGTCCACTTCGTCAACTTCGTCTACTTCGTCCACTTCCTCCACTTCCTCCACTTCGTCTACGTCGTCAACTTCCTCCACTTCATCCTCTTCGTCCACTTCGTCCACTTCGTCTACTTCGTCCACTTCGTCCACTTCGTCCACTTCGTCAAGTTCGTCCAATTCGTCCACTTCATCTACTTCGTCCCCTTCCTCCACATCCACCACTTCGTCCACTGCCTCCACTTCCTCCACTTCGTCAACTTCATCCACTTCGTCAACTTCGTCCACTTCCTCCACTTCGAACACTTCGACCACTTCCTCACTTCATCCACTTCGTCCTCTTCGTCCACTTCTTCATCTTCTTCTTCCACTTAGTCCAATTTGTCAACTTCGTCAACTTCGTCGCATTCGTCCACTTCTTCTGCTTCCTCCACTTTATCCACTTCGTCCACTTCGTCAACTTATTCCACTTCGTCCACTTCGAAGTTTGTCCACTTCGTCCACGTCGTCAACTTCATCCACTTCGTCCTCTTCTTCCACTTCCTCCACTTCGTCCACTTCATCATGTTCGTCCACTTCCTCTACTTCCTGCACTTCCTCCACTTCGTCAGCTTCGTCTTCTTCGTCCACTTCATCCACTTCCTCCACTTCCTCCACTTCATCCACTTCGTCAACTTCGTCCACCTCCTCCACTAAGTCAACTTTGTCTACTTCGTCCACTTCATCCACTCCTTCCACTTCCACCACTTCCTCCACTAAGTCAACTTCGTCCACTTACTCCACTTCATCCTCTTCGTTCACTTCCACCACATCCTCCACTTCCTCAACATCGTCCTCTTCCTCCATTGCATTGCACTACCTCCACTTCCTCGACTTACTCCACTTCGTCCAGTTCATCCACTTCGTCATGTTCCTCCACTTCCTCCACTTCGTCCACTTCCTCCATTTCGTCGAATTCCTCCACTTCCTCAACATCGTCCACTTCCTCCACTTCGTCCACTTCGTCCACTTCGTCATCTTCGTCCACTTCGTCCATTTCGTCCACCTTGTCAAGTTCGTCCACTTCCTCCACTTCTTCCACTTCCTCCACTTCGTCAAGTTCGTCCACTTCCTCCACTTCCTGCACATCCAACACATCCTCCACTTGCTCAACATCGTCCATTCCTCGACTTCCTCCACTTCATTCACTTCCTCTACTTCTTCCACTTCGTCAACTTTTTTCCATTTCCTCCACTTCCTCCACTTCGTCCACTTCGTCCATTTCGTCCACTTCGTCAAATTCGTCCACTTCGTCCACTTCGTCAACTCCTTCAACTCCCTCCACTTCCTTCACTTCGTCCACGTTGTCCACTTCGTCCACTTCGTCCTCTTCGTCCACTTCCTCCACTTCGTTCACTTCGTCCTCTTTGTCCACTTCGTCCACTTCGTCAATTTCGTCCACTTCATCCACTTCCTCCATTTCCTCCACTTCCTCCACCTCCTCAACTTCCTCCACTTGATCCACTTCCTCCACTTCTTCATCATCTTCTTCCACATCGTCCACTCCATCCAATTCGTCAACTTCGTCAAGTTCATCCCTTTCGTCCACTTTGTCAACTTCGTCAAGTTCATCCCTTTCGTCCACTTCGTCAACTTCGTCTTCTTCGTCCACTTCGTCAACTCCGTTCACTTCCTCCTCTTCCTCAACCTCGTCCACTTCCTCCTTCTCATTGACTTCCTGCACTTCTTCCACTTCGTCCACTTCCTCCACTTTGTCCACTTCTTCCACTTCGTCCACTTCGTCCACTTCCTCCACTTCTTCCACTTCGTCCATTTCCTCCACTTCGTCATGTTCGTCCACTTTGTCCACCTCGTCAACTTCGTCTACTTCCTCCACTTCTTCCACTTCGTCAACTTTGTCCACTTCCTCCACTTCGTCTACTTCGTCCACTTCGTCAACTTCGTCCACTTTTTGCATTTCGTCCACTTCGTCAAGTTCGTCCACTTCCTCCACTTTGTCCACATTGCCACTTCGTCCATTTCGCCAACTTCGTCGACTTCGTCCACTTCCTCCACTTCTTCCACTTCCTCCACTTCGTATATTTCATCCACTTCCTCCACTTTGTCCACGACGTCAACTTAGTCCACTTCCTCCACTTCCTCCAGTTCCTCCACTTCCTCCACTTCGTCAACTTCCTCCACTTCCTCCATTTCCTCCACTTCCTCCACTTCGTGAACTTCGTCCACTTCGTCCACTTCGTTTACTTCGTCCACTTCCTCCTCTTCGTCCACTTCCTCGACTTCGTCCTCTTCGTCCACTTCTTCATCTTCTACTTCCACTTCATCCAATTCGTAAACTTCGTGAAGTTCGTCCCCTTCGTCCACTTCGTCAACTTCGTCCCCTTCGTCCGCTTCCTCCACTTCGTCAGCTTCTTCCACTTCGTCAACTTCGTCCACTTCCTCCACTTCCCCAACATCGTCCACTTCCTCCACTTCCTCCACTTCATTCACTTCATGCACTTCTTCCACTTCCTCCACTTCCTCTACTTCATCAACTTCGTCCAGTTCTTCCACTTCGTCCACTTCCTCCACTTCGTCCACTTCGTGCACTTCGTCAACTTCTTCCACTTCGTGCACTTCGTCAACTTCTTCCACTTCAACCACTTCGTCCACTCACTTCCTCCACTTCGTCCACGTCGTCAACTTCGTAAACTTTGTCCACTTCGTCCTCTTCGTCCACTTCGTCCACTTCCTCCACTTCGTCAACTTCCTCCAGTTCTTCAACTTCTTCCACTTCGCCCACTTCGTCCACTTACTCCACTTCCTCAATTTCGTCCACTTCCTCCACTTCCTCCACTTCGTAAACTTCGTCCACATCATCAAGTTCGTCCACGTCGTCAAGTTCGTCCACTTCCTCCACTTACTCCACGTCCTCCACTTCATCCACTTCTTCCACTTCCTCCACGTCGTCCACTTCCTTCACTTCGTCCACGTCGTCAACTTCGTCCACTTCGTCCTCTTCGTCCACTTCGTCCTGTTCGTCAATTTCGTCGACTTTCTCCATTTCCTAAACATCGTCCACTTCCCCCACCTCATTCCTCTTCCTCCACTTCCTCCACTTCATCCAGTTCATCCACTTCGTCAAGTTCATCCACTTCCTCCACTTCGTCAACTTCGTCCACTTCCTTCACTTCCTCCACTTCGTCCATTTCGTCCAATTCCAATTCCTCCACTTCCTCAACATTGTCCATTTCCTCCACTTCCTCCACTTCATTCACTTCCTCCACTTCGTTCACTTCGTCAACTTCGTTTACTTCGTCCATTTCATCCACCTCGTCAAGTTCGTCCACTTCCTCCACTTCTTCCACTTCCTCCACTTCGTCAAGTTTGTCCACTTCCTCCACATCCTCCGTATCCTCCACTTGCCCAACATCGTCCATTTTCTCGACTTCCTCCACTTCATTCACTTCCTCCACTTCTTCCACTTCGTCAACTTTTTCCAATTCCTCCACTTCCTCCACTTTGTCCACTTCGTCCATTTCGTCCACTTCGTCAACTCCTTCAACTCCCTCCACTTCCTTCACTTCGTCCACGTTGTCAACTTCGTCGACTTCGTCCTCTTCGACCACTTCCTCCACATCATCCACTTCGTCCACTTCGTCAATTTTGTCCACTTCATCCACTTCCTCCACTTCCTCCACATCCTCCACTTCGTCCATTTCGTCCACTTCCTCCACTTCCTTCACTTTGTAAACTTCGTCCACTTCGTCTTCTTTGTCCACTTCCTCCACTTCATCCACTTCATCCACTTCCTCCACTTCCTCCACTTTTTCATCATCTTCTTCCACATCGTCCACTCCATCCAATTCGTCAACTTCGTCAAGTTCATCCCTTTCGTCCACTTCGCCAGCTTCGTCAACTTCGTCTTCTTCGTCCACTTCGTCAACTTCGTCCACTTCCTACTCTTTTTCAACCTCGTCCACTTCCTCCTCTTCATTGACTTCCTGCACTTCTTCCACTTCGTCCACTTCATCCACTTGGTCCACTTGGTCCACTTCTTCCACTTCGTCCACTTCGTCAACTTCGTCCACTTCCTCCACTTCCTTCAATTTTTCCACTTCCTCCACTTTCTCCACTTCGTCCACTTCGTCCACTTCGTCCACTTCGTCCACTTCGTCCACTTCGTCAACTTCGTCCAGTTATTCCACTTGCTCCACTTCGTCCACATTCCCCAGTTCCTCCACTTCGTCATGTTCATCCACTTCCTCCACTTCGTCAAGTTCGTCCACTTCCTCCACTTCCTCCACTTCCTCAACATCGTATATTTCCTCCATTTCCTCCACTTCTTCCACTACGTCAACTTGGTCCACTTCCTCCACTTCGTCCAATTCCTCCACTTTGTCAACCTCATCCACTCCGTCAATTTCGTCCACTTCCTCCACTTCTTCTACTTCGTCCACATCGTCCACTTCCTTCACTTCCTCCACTTCGTCCTCTTCGTCCACTTCCTCCACTTCGTCCACTTCGTCTACTTCGTCCACTTCGTCCACTTCCTCCACTTCGTCTACGTCGTCAACTTCCTCCACTTCATCCTCTTCGTCCACTTCGTCCACTTCGTCTACTTCGTCCACTTCGTCCACTTCGTCCACTTCGTCAAGTTCGTCCAATTCGTCCACTTCATCTACTTCGTCCCCTTCCTCCACATCCTCCACTTCGTCCACTGCCTCCACTTCCTCCACTTCGTCAACTTCATCCACTTCGTCAACTTCGTCCACTTCCTCCACTTCGAACACTTCGACCACTTCCTTCATCCACTTCGTCCTCTTCGTCCACTTCTTCATCTTCTTCTTCCACTTAGTCCAATTTGTCAACTTCGTCAACTTCGTCGCATTCGTCCACTTCTTCTGCTTCCTCCACTTCATCCACTTCGTCCACTTCGTCAAGTTCGTCCACTTCATCCACTTCGTCCACTTCGTCAAGTTCGTCCACTTCCTCCACTTCGTCCACTTCATCCACTTCGTCGACTTCGTCCATTTTGTCCACTTCGTCAAGTTCGTCGACTTCCTCCACTTCCTCCACTTCCTCCATTTCGCCCACTTCCTCCACTTCCTCAACATCGTCTATTTCCTCCATTTCCTCCACTTCATCCGCTTCTTCCACTACGTCAACTTGGTCCACTTTCTCCACTTCGTCCACCTCCTCCACTTCGTCAACCTCATCCAATCCGTCAATTTCGTCCACTTCCTCCACTTCTTCTACTTCGTCCACATCGTCCACTTCCTTCACTTCCTCCACTTCGTCCTCTTCGTCCACTTCCTCCACTTCGTCCACTTCGTCAACTTCGTCTACTTCGTCCACTTCGTCAACTTCGTCTACTTCGTCCACTTCGTCCACTTCCTCCACTTCGTCTACGTCGTCAACTTCGTCCACTTCGTCCACTTCATCCTCTTCGTCCACTTCGCTCACTTCGTCTACTTCGTCCACTTCGTCAAGTTCGTCCACTTCATTTACTTCGTCCCCTTCCTCCACATCCTCCACTTCGTCCACTGCCTCCACTTCCCCCACTTCGTCAACTTCATCCACTTCGTCAACTTCGTCCACTTCCTCTACTTTGAACACTTCGACCACTTCCTCACTTCGTCCACTTCGTCCTCTTCGTCCACTTCTTCATCTTCTTCTTCCACTTCGTCCAATTCGTCCACTTCGTCAACTTCGTCCCCCTCGTCCACTTTGTCCACTTCCTCCACTTCGTCAACTTCTTCCACTTCGTCACCTTCTTCCACTTCCTCCACTTCGTCCAGTTCTTCCACTTCCTCCAATTGGTCCACATTTTCGACTTCCTCTACTTCGTCAACATCGTCCACTTCGTCCATTTCGTCCACTTCATCAAGTTCGTCCACTTCCTTCACTTCGTCAAGTTTGTCCACTTCCTCCACTTTGTCCACTTCCTCCACTTCGTCCACTTCTTCCACTTCCTCCAATTCGTCCACTTCGTCTACTTCCTCCACTTCGTCCATGTGATCAACTTCGTCCACTTCCTCTGCTTCGTCCTCTTCGTCCTCTTCGTCCACTTCGTCCTCTTCGTCCACTTCGTCCTCTTCGTCCTCTTCTTCGACTTCGTCCACTTCATCCACTTCGTCAAGTTCGTCCACTTCATCAACTTCTTCCACTTCGTCCACTTCGCTAAGTTCGTCCACTTCCTCCACTTCGTCCACGTCGTCAACTTCGTCAACTTCATCCACTTCGTCCACTTCGTCCTCTTCGTCCACTTCGTCCACTTCGTCCACTTCGTCCACTTCGTCATGTTCGTCCACTTCCTCCACTTCATCCACTTCGTCAACTTAGTCCACCTCCTCCACTTCCTCCACTAAGTCAACATTTTCTACTTCGTCCACTTCATCCACTGCTTCCACTTCCACCAATTCCTCTACTTCCTCCACTTCATCCTCTTCGTTCACTTCGTCGACTTCGTCCACTTCATCCTCTTCGTTCACTTCGTCGACTTCAGCTTCTTCGTCCACTTCCTCAACTTCATCCACTTCGTCCACTTCGTCCACTTCGTCCACTTCCTCTACTTCCTCCACTTCCTCCACTTCCTCCACTTCCTCCACTTCGTCCACTTCGTCCACTTCGTCCACTTCATCCGCTTTGTCCATTTCGTCTACTTCGTCCACTTCGTTAACTTTGTCCACTTCCTCCACTTCCTCCACTTCCTCCACTTCATCCACTTCGACCATTTCCTCCACTTCATCCACTTCCTCCACTTCGTTATCTTCTTCGTCCACTTCGTCCAATTCGTCAACTTTGTCCACTTCGTCAACTTCGTCAAATTCGTCCGCTTTGTCCACTTTGTCCACTTCGTCCACTTCCTCCTCTTCATCAACTTCTTCCACTTCATCCACTTCGTCAATTTCGTCGAGTTCCTCCACTTCCTCAACATCGTCCACTTCGTCATATTCGTCAACTTCGTCAAATTCGTCCCCTTTGTCCACTTCGTCCAGTTCCTCCACATCCTCCACTTCGTGCACTTCCTCTACTTCTTCCACTTCCTCCACTTCCTCCACTTTGTCCACTTCCTCTACTTCGCCCTCTTCGTCCACTCCTTCCACTTCCTCCAGTTCCTCCACTTCCTCCACTTCGTCCACGTCGTCAACTTCGTCAACTTCATCCACTTCATCCTCTTCGTTCACTTCGTCGACTTCGTCCTCTTCGTCTAATTCCTCCACTTCCTCAACTTCATCTACTTCGTCCACTTCGTCAAGTTCGTCCACTTCTTCTACTTCCTTCACTTCCTCCACTTCCTCCACTTCGTCAACTCTGTCCACTTCGTCCATTTTGTCCACTTCGTCCACTTCGTTAACTTCGTCCACTTCCTCCACATCTACCACTTCCTCCACTTCATCCACTTCCTCGACTTTGTCATCTTCTTCTTCCACTTCGTCCAATTCGTCAACTTGGTCCACTTCGTCCCCTTTGTCCACTTCGTCCAATTCCTCCAGTTTCTCTACTTCGTCAACTTCTTCCACTTCGCCACCTTCTTCCACTTCCTCCACTTCCTCCAGTTGGTCCACATTTTTCACTTCCTCTACTTCGTCAACTTCGTCCACTTCCTCCATTTCGTCCACTTCTTCCACTTCCTCCAATTCGTCCACTTCGTCTACTTCCTCCACTTTGTCCACGTCATCAACTTCGTCCACTTTCTCTGCTTCGTCCTCTTCGTCCTCTTCGTTCACTTCGTCCTCTTCGTCCACTTCGTCCTCTTCGTCGACTTCGTCCACTTCATCCACTTCGTCAAGTTCGTCCACTTCGTCAACTTATTCCACTTCGTCCACTTCGAAGTTTGTCGACTTCGTCCACATCGTCAACTTCATCCACTTCGTCCTCTTCTTCCACTTCCTCCACTTCGTCCACTTCATCATGTTCGTCCACTTCCTCTACTTCCTGCACTTCCTCCACTTCGTCAACTTCGTCTTCTTGGTCCACTTCATCCACTTCCTCCACTTCCTCCACTTCATCCACTTCGTCAACTTCGTCCACCTCCTCCACTAAGTCAACTTTGTCTACTTCGTCCACTTCATCCACTCCTTCCACTTCCACCACTTCCTCCACTAAGTCAACTTCGTCCACTTACTCCACTTCATCCTCTTCGTTCACTTCCACCACATCCTCCACTTCCTCAACATCGTCCTCTTCCTCCACTGCATTGCACTACCTCCACTTCCTCCACTTACTCCACTTCGTCCAGTTCATCCACTTCGTCATGTTCCTCCACTTCCTCCACTTCGTCCACTTCCTCCATTTCGTCGAATTCCTCCACTTCCTCAACATCGTCCACTTCGTCCACTTCGTCCACTTCGTCATCTTCGTCCACTTCGTCCATTTCGTCCACCTCGTCAAGTTCGTCCACTTCCTCCACTTCTTCCACTTCCTCCACTTCGTCAAGTTCGTCCACTTCCTCCACTTCCTCCACTTCCTGCATATCCTCCACATCCTCCACTTGCTCAACATCGTCCATTCCTCGACTTCCTCCACTTCATTCACTTCCTCCACTTCTTCCACTTCGTTAACTTTTTTCCATTTCCTCCACTTCCTCCACTACGTCCACTTCATCCATTTCGTCCACTTCGTCAAATTCGTCCACTTCGTCCACTTCGTCAACTCCTTCAACTCCCTCCACTTCCTTCACTTCGTCCACGTTGTCCACTTCGTCCACTTCGTCCTCTTCGTCCACTTCCTCCACTTCGTTCACTTCGTCCACTTCGTCCACTTCGTCCACTTCGTCAATTTCGTCCACTTCATCCACTTCCTCCATTTCCTCCACTTCCTCCACCTCCTCAACTTCCTCCACTTGATCCACTTCCTCCACTTCTTCATCATCTTCTTCCACATCGTCCACTCCATCCAATTCGTCAAGTTCATCCCTTTCGTCCACTTTGTCAACTTCGTCAAGTTCATCCCTTTCGTCCACTTCGTCAACTTCGTCTTCTTCGTCCACTTCGTCAACTCCGTTCACTTCCTCCTCTTCCTCAACCTCGTCCACTTCCTCCTTCTCATTGACTTCCTGCACTTCTTCCACTTCGTCCACTTCCTCCACTTTGTCCACTTCGTCCACTTCCTCCACTTCTTCCACTTCGTCCATTTCCTCCACTTCGTCATGTTCGTCCACTTTGTCCACCTCGTCAACTTCGTGTACTTCCTCCACTTCTTCCACTTCGTCAACTTTGTCCACTTCCTCCACTTCGTCTACTTCGTCCACTTCGTCAACTTCGTCCACTTTTTGCATTTCGTCCACTTCGTCAAGTTCGTCCACTTCCTCCACTTTGTCCACATTGCCACTTCGTCCATTTTGCCAACTTCGTCGACTTCGTCCACTTCCTCCACTTCGTCCACTTCTTCCACTTCCTCCACTTCGTATATTTCATCCACTTCCTCCACTTTGTCCACGACGTCAACTTAGTCCACTTCCTCCACTTCCTCCAGTTCCTCCACTTCCTCCACTTCGTCAACTTCCTCCACTTCCTCCATTTCCTCCACTTCCTCCATTTCCTCCACTTCCTCCACTTCGTGAACTTCGTCCACTTCGTCCACTTCGTTTACTTCGTCCACTTCCTCCTCTTCGTCCACTTCCTCCACTTCGTCCTCTTCGTCCACTTCTTCATCTTCTACTTCCACTTCATCCAATTCGTAAACTTCGTGAAGTTCGTCCCCTTCGTCCACTTCGTCAACTTCGTCCCCTTCGTCCGCTTCCTCCACTTCGTCAGCTTCTTCCACTTCGTCAACTTCGTCCACTTCCTCCACTTCCCCAACATCGTCCACTTCCTCCACTTCCTCCACTTCATTCATTTCATGCACTTCTTCCACTTCCTCCACTTCCTCTACTTCATCAACTTCGTCCAGTTCTTCCACTTCGTCCACTTCCTCCACTTCGTCCACTTCGTGCACTTCGTCAACTTCTTCCACTTCGTGCACTTCGTCAACTTCTTCCACTTCAACCACTTCGTCCACTCACTTCCTCCACTTCGTCCACGTCGTCAACTTCGTAAACTTTGTCCACTTCGTCCTCTTCGTCCACTTCCTCCACTTCCTCCACTTCGTCAACTTCCTCCAGTTCTTCAACTTCTTCCACTTCGCCCACTTCGTCCACTTCGTCCACTTACTCCACTTCCTCAATTTCGTCCACTTCCTCCACTTCCTCCACTTCGTAAATTTCGTCCACATCATCAACTTCGTCCACGTCGTCAAGTTCGTCCACTTCCTCCACTTACTCCACGTCCTCCACTTCATCCACTTCTTCCACTTCCTCCACGTCGTCCACTTCCTTCACTTCGTCCACGTCGTCAACTTCGTCCACTTCGTCCTCTTCGTCCACTTCGTCCTGTTCGTCAATTTCGTCGACTTTCTCCATTTCCTAAACATCGTCCACTTCCCCCACCTCATTCCTCTTCCTCCACTTCCTCCACTTCATCCAGTTCGTCCACTTCGTCAAGTTCATCCACTTCCTCCACTTCGTCAAGTTCGTCCACTTCCTCCACTTCCTCCACTTCGTCCATTTCGTCCAATTCCAATTCCTCCACTTCCTCAACATCGTCCATTTCCTCCACTTCCTCCACTTCATTCACTTCCTCCACTTCGTTCACTTCGTCAACTTCGTTTACTTCGTCCATTTCATCCACCTCGTCAAGTTCGTCCACTTCCTCCACTTCTTCCACTTCCTCCACTTCGTCAAGTTTGTCCACTTCCTCCACATCCTCCGTATCCTCCACTTGCCCAACATCGTCCATTTTCATTCACTTCCTCCACTTCTTCCACTTCGTCAACTTTTTCCAATTCCTCCACTTCCTCCACTTTGTCCACTTCGTCCATTTCGTCCACTTCGTCAACTCCTTCAATTCCCTCCACTTCCTTCACTTCGTCCACGTTGTCAACTTCGTCGACTTCGTCCTCTTCGACCACTTCCTCCACATCATCCACTTCGTCCACTTCGTCAATTTTGTCCACTTCATCCACTTCCTCCACTTCCTCCACATCCTCCACTTCGTCCATTTCGTCCACTTCCTCCACTTCCTTCACTTTGTAAACTTCGTCCACTTCGTCTTCTTTGTCCACTTCCTCCACTTCATCCACTTCATCCACTTCCTCCACTTCGTCCACTTTTTCATCATCTTTTTCCACATCGTCCACTCCATCCAATTCGTCAACTTCGTCAAGTTCATCCCTTTCGTCCACTTCGCCAGCTTCGTCAACTTCGTCTTCTTCGTCCACTTCGTCAACTTCGTCCACTTCCTACTCTTTTTCAACCTCGTCCACTTCCTCCTCTTCATTGACTTCCTGCACTTCTTCCACTTCGTCCACTTCATCCACTTGGTCCACTTGGTCCACTTCTTCCACTTCGTCAACTTCGTCCACTTCCTCCACTTCCTTCAATTTTTCCACTTCCTCCACTTTCTCCACTTCGTCCACTTCGTCCACTTCGTCCACTTCGTCCACTTCGTCCACTTCGTCCACTTCGTCCACTTCGTCAACTTCGTCCAGTTATTCCACTTGCTCCACTTCGTCCACATTCCCCACTTCCTCCACTTCGTCATGTTCATCCACTTCCTCCACTTCGTCAAGTTCGTCCACTTCCTCCACTTCCTCCACTTCCTCAACATCGTATATTTCCTCCATTTCCTCCACTTCTTCCACTACGTCAACTTGGTCCACTTCCTCCACTTCGTCCACTTCCTCCACTGTGTCAATCTCATCCACTCCGTCAATTTCGTCCACTTCCTCCACTTCTTCTACTTCGTCCACATCGTCCACTTCCTTCACTTCCTCCACTTCGTCCTCTTCGTCCACTTCCTCCACTTCGTCCACTTCGTCAACTTCGTCTACTTCGTCCACTTCGTCCACTTCCTCCACTTCGTCTACGTCGTCAACTTCCTCCACTTCATCCTCTTCGTCCACTTCGTCCACTTCGTCTACTTCGTCCACTTCGTCCACTTCGTCAAGTTTGTCCAATTCGTCCACTTCATCTACTTCGTCCCCTTCCTCCACATCCTCCACTTCGTCCACTGCCTCCACTTCCTCCACTTCGTCAACTTCATCCACTTCGTCAACTTCGTCCACTTCCTCCACTTCGAACACTTCGACCACTTCCTCACTTCATCCACTTCGTCCTCTTCGTCCACTTCTTCATCTTCTTCTTCCACTTAGTCCAATTTGTCAACTTCGTCAACTTCGTCGCATTCGTCCATTTCTTCTGCTTCCTCCACTTTATCCACTTCGTCCACTTCGTCAAGTTCGTCCACTTCATCCACTTCGTCCACTTCGTCAAGTTCGTCCACTTCCTCCACTTCGTCCACTTCATCCACTTCGTCGACTTCGTCCATTTTGTCCACTTCGTCAAGTTCGTCGACTTCCTCCACTTCCTCCACTTCCTCCATTTCGCCCACTTCCTCCACTTCCTCAACATCGTCTATTTCCTCCATTTCCTCCACTTCATCCGCTTCTTCCACTACGTCAACTTGGTCCACTTCCTCCACTTCGTCCACCTCCTCCACTTCGTCAACCTCATCCAATCCGTCAATTTCGTCCACTTCCTCCACTTCTTCTACTTCGTCCACATCGTCCACTTCCTTCACTTCCTCCACTTCGTCCACTTCCTCCACTTCTTCCACTTCCTCCACTTCGTCAAGTTTGTCCACTTCCTCCACTTCCTCCACATCCTCCGTATCCTCCACTTGCCCAACATCGTCCATTTTCTCGACTTCCTCCACTTCATTCACTTCCTCCACTTCTTCCACTTCGTCAACTTTTTCCAATTCCTCCACTTCCTCCACTTTGTCCACTTCGTCCATTTCGTCCACTTCGTCAACTCCTTCAACTCCCTCCACTTCCTTCACTTCGTCCACGTTGTCAACTTCGTCGACTTCGTCCTCTTCGACCACTTCCTCCACATCATCCACTTCGTCCACTTCGTCAATTTTGTCCACTTCATCCACTTCCTCCACTTCCTCCACATCCTCCACTTCGTCCATTTCGTCCACTTCCTCCACTTCCTTCACTTTGTAAACTTCGTCCACTTCGTCTTCTTTGTCCACTTCCTCCACTTCATCCACTTCATCCACTTCCTCCACTTCGTCCACTTTTTCATCATCTTCTTCCACATCGTCCACTCCATCCAATTCGTCAACTTCGTCAAGTTCATCCCTTTCGTCCACTTCGCCAGCTTCGTCAACTTCGTCTTCTTCGTCCACTTCGTCAACTTCGTCCACTTCCTACTCTTTTTCAACCTCGTCCACTTCCTCCTCTTCATTGACTTCCTGCACTTCTTCCACTTCGTCCACTT
This sequence comes from Vigna nakashimae, assembly GCA_034642375.1. Lineage (NCBI taxonomy): Eukaryota > Viridiplantae > Streptophyta > Magnoliopsida > Fabales > Fabaceae > Vigna > Vigna nakashimae. The sequence goes on from CM067765.1 coordinate 35,966,499, forward strand.
CATCCACTTGGTCCACTTGGTCCACTTCTTCCACTTCGTCCACTTCGTCAACTTCGTCCACTTCCTCCACTTCCTTCAATTTTTCCACTTCCTCCACTTTCTCCACTTCGTCCACTTCGTCCACTTCGTCCATATCGTCCACTTCGTCAACTTCGTCTAGGTATTCCACTTGCTCCACTTCGTCCATGATGAACGGGTCGCACCGCTCACAAAATTTGATTGCAAATAAGAATGCAGTACAGTGCTAGGAGGTGACTCCTAGGTCGTCTCTCAAGGACCAATTTTTGGTGGTTCAGTCTCAGATTTTTTTACACGAAGTGGGGGGGTTTGTGGATTTTTTGTGTGGTAAAATAAAATAAAATGAACTGGAATTAAAATAAGACAGAATTAAAAACACTGAAGTAAATTTTAACGACGGTAAAAACTAAACGGTAAAAGATGGTAAAAATAGACAATGGAAAAATTACAGTGTTGGAAATTAAAACACAGAACAGTAAATATGCAGAAGACAAAACAACAGTGTAATTAAAATTTACCAATAGTTCCAGTAAAAATAAACCGTAAAAACGACTCTTGAAAATAAATGACCAGTAAAACATAATGACAGAATTTAACAGTGCAGAAAAAATATTAAAAGGTAAAATAAAGACACAATAAAATTAAAAGCATTTAATTGGAAATCAAATTTAGCAAAGATTAACACTTGAAATTAATTTCCTGGACAGTGAAAATAAAAATTACAGTAACACACTACAACCTTCAGAACATGTTGCATTCAAATGGAAAACCGAGAGTGGAAAAAGAAAGAGGAAGAGGCGAGAGCCTCTTCCATGGCTGTCCTAAACTACTCCTGATTCCTAAAATCCTCTGCTTTCTTTGCTCTGCTGCTTCTTCATTTATAGCCAAAACTGAGAACCCGTGAGCCTCTTTTCCTTGCATGATGAGCAATAGTTTTCTGTCCGTGAAAAAATAGGGTGAGGACCCCTCAATCTTGTCCCCTTACCATTCCTCCAAGCTGCTGCTATTGGGAGTTTCTGGACCGTGAGTGTGAAGGTGCTGGAGCTGGACCAGCTACTACTTCTCTCATTTGCAAAAGAAGTGTTGGACGTGTTGGTCAAGTTTTCACTGCTGGAACCGTGGAGCTTCTGCTGAACCGGTGGACTTCCAAGCTGCTGCTGTATGGGAGTTGCTTCAAGTTGTTGGACTTGCTTCCAGCCGTGACAGCATGCTACTCCTCCAGCCGTGGGCTTCATCTTTCAGCCAGCAACGTGCCCCATCAAGCTGCCTTGACCGAAAACACCACTTCATCTTCATTCTCCATGTGTTGTCCTTCCTTTATAAAATTTACAATTCATTCTTGAACAAATTCTCTCAACAAAACCGTGAGATGGTGGCTGATGTTTCCTTTGACCGTGAAGAACCTTTTGCTGGACGTTAGATGCTGCTGGGTGTTGCACCTTTATGTGAACCGTGAGCATCCTCTTTCAACGTGGTGGCCCCTTTTTCAATCAAGCTTCACGACTAACACTTCAAAATGAATTTTCCAATGCTATAACAAGTGATGGCCCCTTGCAAGTTGCTTCCTTTCTGAATGTGTGCTTTCAATGTTTTTGCCAAAATAAAATATCAATGGGCCGTGTGTTTTCTTCATGGTCAGTTACAAATGTTTATTTAATCAACTTTTGTCAAAAGCAAAGGGGTCCATGTGTTTTTTTTATGAAGAACCAAAAAGCTTAGCATCTCACGTGAATTGTTCAACCATGTTATTCTCTTCCTTACTTGACAAAAACCGTGGCCACTACTTGCTACTTGTGGTCCCTTATTCCATCCTTTTCCATGCTATTCTTCTACATTGCCATGGATTTGATTTCAATGTGGTCATGCTTTTCAATTTGGATTTAGACCGTGCACATACACTCACATGCTCCTTTACGTGAATCTTTGCCAACCATTCATACAAATGTTTCTCAATAAAACCGTGATGGCCAAAACTTTTGTCCCATGTGTCCTTTGCTTGAGCTATAAAATGTGTCATTATGAGTGTTGAATTCTTGAGTGTTGGGAGGTCTTAGCACCTTCCAATGATTAATTCCAGCCACCACAACTAAAAAAAACAAGCAAACAATGCAAACAAATTAGAAGCCACTTAAACAGTATGAACTTGACTGACACAGGGGAGTAAAACAATTACTGGGAACAACACATAACGAATTTGAACAAAGTAAAAACTATACATGAAAATAGACATCCGTACGAAACTATGAAAAAAAACTGCATGCAAAACGGATAAGAATTGAATTCGAACGAGGACAAACAAGTTGATACAAAATTCACACAGCAACCAGCGAAAATTGAAGTGGCTGAAATGCATTGGGCTCAATTGTCATTTCTCATTTAGCCTTCAAATGTCCCAAAAAGATATCCAAAATTTTCCCATAATTAATAATGCAAAATAATAAGCTCAGATAATTCAAATTAGTTAAAATAAGAATTTCTGATCGAATTAAGCACAATTAGGAAAAACAGGAAAATAACGGACGATTAAGCACAATTCCCTGATTAATTCTAGTACAATAAACTAAGTGAAGTGAAGAAAATATTGACTCATCAAAATAGACCACACTTAGTCTTTTGCACTCCTGGGCAAAATCAAGACGCAAATCAGGGAATACGACATCAAAGGACTGACACAGATGCAACATACAGAAAATAAAAACTCGCAAGAAAATAAACAAAATTTACACAGTTCTCAAGAATTCTAGACAGTTAAAAGAAGTAGAAATTATCCAACACAAATCAAATAAAGCAGATACTTATAGAAATCTTCCAAGCAATTCAATACATGGAAAAATAATCCATCAGCTCAAGAGGTGATTTAAAAATAACATAACCTCACAGATGCACTAATAGTGTTTCTCTCAAGTGTTTAAGGTAAATAAATTCAACTCAATGTACTCAAGAAAACAAACACAAGTAGACTTGGCAAGCTTCTAATATCAACACTTAAAACATATGTATGCTCAGATCAAAAGGTCTTTCAGGGTTGTAATGGGGCCAAGGACAGGGGAGGATAAATTTGGATAAGTAACTATAGCTCAGAAGAAATAGAGGTGCACTAGGGAAAAAAATGTAAACACAGTGAAATCTCACCCAAACCTCTAATTCAATCCTCTTCTCGACTCCATTATTCACAAAATTATTTTTCAATTTTTCTCTTTTTCTCATCATTTTTTTTTTATCCTGTCTTCTTTTTTTTTTTTTTAATCACACAACAGGATATAAATTATCATTTTAAAACATGATGAGGAACCAACTAGCCAATTCATCAGAATTCCCAAGGAGACCACACTTATTCTCAAAATACTTCTATAGCTCCAGACTTTCCTAAGGTTAAGGTAATCATTTGTTTTTCACTTAGGGTCAGTGTATGAGCTTAAGAACAAAGAAATGGATACAGTATAGGCTCAAAGGGGTTAGCAAAGGATAATAACAAGGTAGGCTTATTTGGCTAAAGAGGTTCAAGAACAAAAATGCCTTTATCACGTCTGAACATGTATATCAATCAAGTATATCTAAAAGAATCAAGCCAAGGCATATGTGCAAGCATTCAAGATACATATCACACACAAGAAAGAAAATTAAGTGGCTCAAATCTCTCACACAGGATGTTTTTGTCACGATTAAATCAACCTCTTAAACACATAATCATCTTTCCAGGCAGAGAAAAGCAAGGATTACAAACTATAAGTATTAAGTAAGTGAAGGAAAAAATCTACAACTTATACATCATCCAGAAATCAAGAGAAAAATGTAAAATTTATTGCACTCAAGACACACTAAAACAACTTAAAACAGAAAAAATTTAGCACACAAAAACAAAAAATTTAACACACAAAATACATACTAACATAAACTAACAGAAAAATCAAAATTTCTCCCCAGTAGACCACACTTAAATCACACAATGTCCTCAGTGTGTTACAATCATCAGATTATCAATTTTAGAGCAGTCAAAAAAATATAGACAAGTGCAATAAAAAGTTAGGAAAAATGGGAAGAAATTTTTCAGCAACATCCATCAGTAGATGTTATCATTTTTTTATTTTTTTTTTTATTTTTTTTATTTATTTATTTATTTTTTTTTTATTTTTTTCTGAAAAAGGAGACCGGTACTGTGACAACAGTCTCGGTGACAAAGACCGGAACTGTTGCTACAGTGGAAAGCAATCTGGCTATAAATGAGGCACTCCTCCGCGTCTGAGCGCCATTTCCTGACTCTCACTCTCTCCTCTCTGCTTCTCTCTCAACTCTCTCTACTCTCTCTGCTCTCTCCTATGCTCTCTCAACTCTCTGCTCTCTCAACTCTTCTCTCTCTCGAGCGTCTGGATTTGCGAGGAAGCTCTGCCCCTTCGCCTTCTGAAGAGTCTGAGTGAGATCTGTGAGGAGCCTCTGCCTGTGTGCCTTCGGAGCATCTAAGATCTGCGTCAAGCTTTTGTAAGCCCTACTACTCCGGGTAAGTCCTCTACACCTTTGATCTCCTTCTTTCTGCCGTTTAAGCTTTCTGCTCTTAAGCTTTACCTTTTCCTGCTTTCCAGATCTTTCATTTTTTTTTTCTTTTTCTGCTTTCTTTTCCTGCTTTCTGTTCCTTCTTTATTTTCAGCTTTCTGCTCTTTATTGTGCTTTCTCTATTTTGCTCTCCCTTTCCCTTTTCATTTTTTTTTCATATTTTTGAAACTGAAAAACACTTAAACACATAAAACACAACTGTCTGAAAACTTAAGGGGTATATCGGCTGGAAACCAGACGTTAATCTCCCTTCGATTGAAGGTATTGCAGAGACAATCGGGTAGAACAACGCCACGTACCCCACTTAAAACTAAATAAACACATAAACATAATATACAAGAACAATATGGACAAGAACAACGGGACAACTGGACATAGATCCGTTTAGGACCCTTTGCGAGGACCGTGAAACAGATCTGAGACCAAAAACTGAAGCATTAAAGCATGACAGGACAAAATAAATTTAACGGGAAACAAGAACAAATAAAGAAAACACAGAACTAATCTAAAAATTTTTTATGCTTTTTTTTTTTATATTTTTTTTATTTATTTTTTTATTTTTTTCTTGTTTTTGTTCTTTTTATATGTATTTATTTTTTATTTATGTATTTGTATATTACGAGAGGAAGGATGAGTGATATGGAATCAGAGAGATATACCAGTCAACGATGGCGTCCTACAGATGATCAGATCACGATGATGACCAAAATCTACAACTATGGGGTCACACACCCAAGCCGAGCGCAAGTCGTCGAGATCGCGTCTCGACTAAGGACCTTCGGCGAAGCCACTGAATACAACGTGCACTGCTGGTTTAACAACCATGGCAATCGGGTCAGGCGCTGGCAAGCGGAGATAGACCCCACAGGCACTCTCTTTTCACAACTGCCGCTATACATGTACGGTAAGACCTCTGATCACACCTCCATTGAATTTCATTCCTCTTCTATTATTAACACAAGTTTTTTTTATTTTTTTATTTTTTTATATTTTATTTTTTGTTTGAAAGAAAACAACTGGGTGATAATGAGGGCACCGAGGCTGTTGAATTTGTTTCCAGTTCCGATCATTATCGATGACGACAGAAATGAACGAGAAATTCCTCCACCAAAGCCTCCGCTCGCATTCCGAACCAGAGCTCCCTCAACGGAGCTCTCCCTTAGACCACCACAACCAGCTCGAGAATTCTTCCAGTTTTAATGTTTTTTTTTTTTTTTTTTTTTTTTATGTTTTTGTTGGCCGAGTGTGGCCAGAATATTAATGAGGACTGTAATATGAACACTTATGTTTTTTATGTTTTTAATTTTTTTTTTTTTATGTTGTTTTGTTTTTTTTTATGGTCTGTAATATTTAACGATCACTAAAGATCGACCCCCGAACATCTTTTAATTTCATATATATCTACTGCAATTTTATTTTCAGATCTGTTAAATTTCCTTTTCTCAATTACTGTAATTTTTTTTTGCAATGATGAATGAAATCTTTCTTAGTCTAAACAAATTTTTCAATCAATAATCTGTATGAAGACAACTAAGAAATTATATTTACAGTGAAGAAAAATAAGGAAAAAAATGAGATCTGAAGTGAAATTTTTTTTTAAAGAATTATTGGTAAGAAACTGAGGGTCGAAATAAAATCAAGGACTACGCAAAACAATTTTTGAATTTTTTGAATTTTTTTGAATTTTAAGGATAGCAATTTGAAAACTAAGAAAAAGAAAATAAATAATTAAATAAATAAATATACATATTAGAATACAGATTTGGCACACTTAAAACAAAATATTTTATCACAAAGTTTTTTTTTTTTTTTTTTTTTAAATTTTTTTTTTAATTTAAAAAAAAAAAAAACAATCCGAAAACTAATAAAGAAAATTAAGAATTCTCCCCTAATTCGCAAACTAAGAAAATTAAGGGAAGAAGGGATAGGAAAACTCCCCTGTTATGGTGGCAGTTGCCAAAATTGGACAATCAGGGAGATGTCTTCTTCAGGATCCAAGACGGAAATTTTGAGGAAAAATTGCTTCATCCTCCAAATCTGATCAAGTAGAGAAATATCCTCCACCGCCGGATCTAAGCAGCAAATATTGTCACTGAGCAGATTCAGTAGGTGCCTTTTGATCTTCGAACTGCTGTATGTACTGGCACCTTTGTCTTCCAGCGTGGGTGCATGCTGATCAAATTTATATGTACCTCCTGCAATATGGTTAGTGCAAAATGGTTCCACAGAAATATCATGCAGAGGTATAACACCCAATCCCAATTCATCATACCGAGCCTTAGATACAACCTCATAACATGAATCCGTTTCAAATGTAGAAACAATATCTATAACAGGTTCAGATTCATGGTCAGTGCATGGAGAACAAATATTTGAATGTGATAGTAAAAAGCGGTCCTCATCATGCACAGAGGAAAAATTAAAATCATGCTCAGCAACAATATAGTCATCAGCATACCTCTCAACAACATAGTCATCAATATAATCAAATTGAGGTATGCTTACCTCCTCTTCCTTGAAGATTTCTAGAGTGTGGGAAGGTGAAGGTGGTCTACCTGGTTCAGGATTACTGCTTACTTCTGCCGGGTCCCCAAAATTTTCATCAGTCTCCTCAGGTGCAAGAGTGGCCATCTGCCTGATCTGATCACTCAGATTCTGTATGGCAGCTTGAGTTTCCTGCTGGAACTCCATGCTCTCTTGCTTGAACTGCATGTTCCCTTTCTGAAACTGAATGTTCTGCATTGTCATCTGCTCTAGTAACTCCTTTAAAGTAGGTTCAGAAGTAGAAGGCTGAGGAGTTATTTGAATAGGAGAATCATACTGCTGACTCTCATATTGTGGAACTGGCTCCCAAAGAGAGCTCTCAGAAATTGGATGATGGAACATATTGTTCTCATCATAAAAATCAGCAGATTTAAAATCAAAGTAATATGCAGAATAAGAATCATAATCACAGACATTGGCAGAATAAGCATTATTCACAACATTAACATAGGTAGACATCGAAAAGTAAAAATAAAACAAATAAAAAGTAAATACTAAAAATTACTAAACAGATAATTCACAACACATTTATACATGCTACAGGAACATAAAAGACAGAACATAATTTTTTTTTTTTTTTAATATTTTTTTTTTTAATTAACAGACATAATACAAAACACAACACAATAAAAATATAAAAGACAAAACATATATTACAACCACATAATAAAACAAAAACAGTAAAAATCTAAAACAAGAACCTGGACTGAAGTGACAACGCCGCCAAAATTTGCTGAAGGTGTCGTTGTCGCCTACAAAAATATACAAGACAAAACACACATATTAACAGAACAAAAATTTACACAACAATAATCTAAAACCAAACCGTCATTGGTCCCCGGCAACGGCGCCATTTTGATGAACGGGTCGCACCGCTCACAAAATTTGATTGCAAATAAGAATGCAGTACAGTGCTAGGAGGTGACTCCTAGGTCGTCTCTCAAGGACCAATTTTTGGTGGTTCAGTCTCAGATTTTTTTACACGAAGTGGGGGGGTTTGTGGATTTTTTGTGTGGTAAAATAAAATAAAATGAACTGGAATTAAAATAAGACAGAATTAAAAACACTGAAGTAAATTTTAACGACGGTAAAAACTAAACGGTAAAAGATGGTAAAAATAGACAATGGAAAAATTACAGTGTTGGAAATTAAAACACAGAACAGTAAATATGCAGAAGACAAAACAACAGTGTAATTAAAATTTACCAATAGTTCCAGTAAAAATAAACCGTAAAAACGACTCTTGAAAATAAATGACCAGTAAAACATAATGACAGAATTTAACAGTGCAGAAAAAATATTAAAAGGTAAAATAAAGACACAATAAAATTAAAAGCATTTAATTGGAAATCAAATTTAGCAAAGATTAACACTTGAAATTAATTTCCTGGACAGTGAAAATAAAAATTACAGTAACACACTACAACCTTCAGAACATGTTGCATTCAAATGGAAAACCGAGAGTGGAAAAAGAAAGAGGAAGAGGCGAGAGCCTCTTCCATGGCTGTCCTAAACTACTCCTGATTCCTAAAATCCTCTGCTTTCTTTGCTCTGCTGCTTCTTCATTTATAGCCAAAACTGAGAACCCGTGAGCCTCTTTTCCTTGCATGATGAGCAATAGTTTTCTGTCCGTGAAAAAATAGGGTGAGGACCCCTCAATCTTGTCCCCTTACCATTCCTCCAAGCTGCTGCTATTGGGAGTTTCTGGACCGTGAGTGTGAAGGTGCTGGAGCTGGACCAGCTACTACTTCTCTCATTTGCAAAAGAAGTGTTGGACGTGTTGGTCAAGTTTTCACTGCTGGAACCGTGGAGCTTCTGCTGAACCGGTGGACTTCCAAGCTGCTGCTGTATGGGAGTTGCTTCAAGTTGTTGGACTTGCTTCCAGCCGTGACAGCATGCTACTCCTCCAGCCGTGGGCTTCATCTTTCAGCCAGCAACGTGCCCCATCAAGCTGCCTTGACCGAAAACACCACTTCATCTTCATTCTCCATGTGTTGTCCTTCCTTTATAAAATTTACAATTCATTCTTGAACAAATTCTCTCAACAAAACCGTGAGATGGTGGCTGATGTTTCCTTTGACCGTGAAGAACCTTTTGCTGGACGTTAGATGCTGCTGGGTGCTGCACCTTTATGTGAACCGTGAGCATCCTCTTTCAACGTGGTGGCCCCTTTTTCAATCAAGCTTCACGACTAACACTTCAAAATGAATTTTCCAATGCTATAACAAGTGATGGCCCCTTGCAAGTTGCTTCCTTTCTGAATGTGTGCTTTCAATGTTTTTGCCAAAATAAAATATCAATGGGCCGTGTGTTTTCTTCATGGTCAGTTACAAATGTTTATTTAATCAACTTTTGTCAAAAGCAAAGGGGTCCATGTGTTTTTTTTATGAAGAACCAAAAAGCTTAGCATCTCACGTGAATTGTTCAACCATGTTATTCTCTTCCTTACTTGACAAAAACCGTGGCCACTACTTGCTACTTGTGGTCCCTTATTCCATCCTTTTCCATGCTATTCTTCTACATTGCCATGGATTTGATTTCAATGTGGTCATGCTTTTCAATTTGGATTTAGACCGTGCACATACACTCACATGCTCCTTTACGTGAATCTTTGCCAACCATTCATACAAATGTTTCTCAATAAAACCGTGATGGCCAAAACTTTTGTCCCATGTGTCCTTTGCTTGAGCTATAAAATGTGTCATTATGAGTGTTGAATTCTTGAGTGTTGGGAGGTCTTAGCACCTTCCAATGATTAATTCCAGCCACCACAACTAAAAAAAACAAGCAAACAATGCAAACAAATTAGAAGCCACTTAAACAGTATGAACTTGACTGACACAGGGGAGTAAAACAATTACTGGGAACAACACATAACGAATTTGAACAAAGTAAAAACTATACATGAAAATAGACATCCGTACGAAACTATGAAAAAAAACTGCATGCAAAACGGATAAGAATTGAATTCGAACGAGGACAAACAAGTTGATACAAAATTCACACAGCAACCAGCGAAAATTGAAGTGGCTGAAATGCATTGGGCTCAATTGTCATTTCTCATTTAGCCTTCAAATGTCCCAAAAAGATATCCAAAATTTTCCCATAATTAATAATGCAAAATAATAAGCTCAGATAATTCAAATTAGTTAAAATAAGAATTTCTGATCGAATTAAGCACAATTAGGAAAAACAGGAAAATAACGGACGATTAAGCACAATTCCCTGATTAATTCTAGTACAATAAACTAAGTGAAGTGAAGAAAATATTGACTCATCAGTCCACATTCCCCACTTCCTCCACTTCGTCATGTTCATCCACTTCCTCCACTTCGTCAAGTTCGTCCACTTCCTCCACTTCCTCCACTTCCTCAACATCGTATATTTCCTCCATTTCCTCCACTTCTTCCACTACGTCAACTTGGTCCACTTCCTCCACTTCGTCCACCTCCTCCACTTTGTCAACCTCATCCACTCCGTCAATTTCGTCCACTTCCTCCACTTCTTCTACTTCGTCCACATCGTCCACTTCCTTCACTTCCTCCACTTCGTCCTCTTCGTCCACTTCCTCCACTTCGTCCACTTCGTCAACTTGGTCTACTTCGTCCACTTCGTCCACTTCCTCCACTTCGTCTACGTCGTCAACTTCCTCCACTTCATCCTCTTCGTCCACTTCGTCCACTTCGTCTACTTCGTCCACTTCGTCCACTTCGTCAAGTTCGTCCACTTCGTCCACTTCATCTACTTCGTCCCCTTCCTCCACATCCTCCACTTCGTCCACTGCCTCCACTTCCTCCACTTCGTCAACTTCATCCACTTCGTCAACTTCGTCCACTTCCTCCACTTCGAACACTTCGACCACTTCCTCACTTCATCCACTTCGTCCTCTTCGTCCACTTCTTCATCTTCTTCTTCCACTTAGTCCAATTTGTCAACTTCGTCAACTTCGTCGCATTCGTCCACTTCTTCTGCTTCCTCCACTTTATCCACTTCGTCCACTTCGTCAAGTTCGTCCACTTCATCCACTTCGTCCACTTCGTCAAGTTCGTCCACTTCCTCCACTTCGTCCACTTCATCCACTTCGTCGACTTCGTCCATTTTGTCCACTTCGTCAAGTTCGTCGACTTCCTCCACTTCCTCCACTTCCTCCATTTCGCCCACTTCCTTCACTTCCTCAACATCGTCTATTTCCTCCATTTCCTCCACTTCATCCGCTTCTTCCACTACGTCAACTTGTTCCACTTCCTCCACTTCGTCCACCTCCTCCACTTCGTCAACCTCATCCAATCCGTCAATTTCGTCCACTTCCTCCACTTCTTCTACTTCGTCCACATCGTCCACTTCCTTCACTTCCTCCACTTCGTCCTCTTCGTCCACTTCCTCCACTTCGTCCACTTCGTCAACTTCGTCTACTTCGTCCACTTCGTCAACTTCGTCTACTTCGTCCACTTCCTCCACTTCCTCCACTTCCTCCACTTCGTCTACGTCGTCAACTTCGTCCACTTCGTCCACTTCATCCTCTTCGTCCACTTCGCTCACTTCGTCTACTTCGTCCACTTCGTCAAGTTCGTCCACTTCATCTACTTCGTCCCCTTCCTCCACATCCTCCACTTCGTCCACTGCCTCCACTTCCTCCACTTCGTCAACTTCATCCACTTCGTCAACTTCGTCCACTTCCTCTACTTTGAACACTTCGACCACTTCCTCACTTCGTCCACTTCGTCCTCTTCGTCCACATCTTCATCTTCTTCTTCCACTTCGTCCAATTCGTCAACATCGTCAACTTCGTCGCATTCGTCCACTTCTTCATCATTTTCTTGCACTTCGTCCAATTTATCAATTTCGTCAAGTTCGTCTCCTTCGTCTACTTCGTCCATTTCCACCACTTCTTCCTCTTCCTCCACTTCATCGACTTCGTCCGTTTCGTCAAGTTCGTCCACTTCGTGCACTTCCTCCACTTCGTCCACTTCATCCACTCGGTCAACTTCGTCAAGTTCGTCCACTTCCTCCACTTTGTCCACTTCGTCTACTTCGTCCGCTTCTGCACTTCGTCCACTTCGTCAACTTCTTCCACTTCGTCCACTTCATCAAGTTTGTCCACTTCTTCCACTTCGTCCACGTCGTCAACTTCGTCAACTTCATCCACTTCGTCCTCTTCGTCCACTTCCTCCACTTCGTCCACTCCGTCATGTTCGTCCACTTCATCTACTTCCTCCACTTCGTCCACATCCTCCATTTCGTCCACTTCCTCCACTTATTCCACTTCGTCCACTTCGTCAAGTTCGTCCACTTCCTCTACTTCCTCCATTTCCTCAATTTCCTCCACTTCGTCCACTTCCTTGACTTCCACCACTTCCTCCACTTCCTCCACCTACTCCACTTCCTCCTCTTCCTCCACTATGTCCACTTCCTCCACTTCGTCAACTTCGTCCACTTCGTGCACTTCGTCAACTTCTTCCACTTCAACCACTTCGTGCACTTCCTCCACTTCGTCCACGTCGTCAACTTTGTCCGCTTCATCCACTTCGTCCACTTCTTCCACTTCGTCCCCTTTGTGCACTTCGTCCACTTCCTCCACTTCGTCAACTTCCTCCACTTCTTCAACTTCTTCCACTTCATCCCCTTCGTCCGCTTCCTCCACTTCCTCCACTTCGTCAACTTCTTCCACTTCGTCAATTTCGTCCACTTCCTCCACTTCCCCAACATCGTCCACTTCCTCCACTTCATTCACTTCATGCACTTCTTCCACTTCATCCACTTCGTCCACTTCCTCTACTTCCTCCACTTGGTCCACTTCGTCCACTTCGTCAACTTCGTCCACTTCTTCCACTTCCTCCACTTCGTCCACTTCGTCCACTTCGTCCACTTCGTGCACTTCGTTAACTTCTTCCACTTCAACCACTTCGTCCATTCACTTCCTCCACTTCGTCCACGTCGTCAACTTCGTCCACCTCATCCACTTCGTTAACTTCGTCCTCTTCGTCCACTTCCTCCACTTCGTCAAGTTCCTCCAGTTCTTCAACTTCTTCCACTTCGTCCACTTCCTCTACTTCCTCCACTTCCTCCACTTTCTCCACTTCCTCCACTTCGTCCACTTCCTCAATTTCGTCCACCTCCTCCACTTCGTAAACTTCGTCCACATTGTCAAGTTCGTCCACTTCGTCAAGTTCGTCCACTTCCTGCACTTACTCCACGTCCTCCACTTCATCCACTTCGTCCACTTCTTCCACTTCCTCCACGTCCTCCACTTCCTTCACGTCGTCCACGTCGTCAACTTCGTCCACTTCGTCCTCTTCGTTCACTTCATCCTGTTCGTCGATTTCGTCGACTTTCTCCATTTCCTAAATATCGTCCACTTCCTCCACTTCCTCTACTTCCTCCACTTCGTCCTCATGTTCGTCCACTTCCTCCACTTCGTCAAGTTCGTGCACTTCCTCCACTTCCTCAACATCGTCTATTTCCTCCATTTCCTCCACTTCATCCACTACGTCAACTTGGTCCACTTCCTCCACTTCGTCCACTTCCTCCACTTCGTCAACTTCATCCACTCCGTCAATTTCGTCCACTTCCTCCACTTCTTCTACTTCGTCCACATTGTCCACATCGTCCACTTCCTTCACTTCCTCCACTTCGTCCTCTTCGTGCACTTCCTCCACTTCGTCAACTTCGTCTACTTCATCCACTTCCTCCACTTCCTCCACTTCGTCTACGTCGTCTACTTCGTCCACTTCCTCCACTTCATCCTCTTCGTCCACTTCGAGTCCACTTTGTCCACTTCGTCAAGTTCGTCAACTTCGTCCACTTCATCTACTTCCTCCCCTTCCTCCACTTCCTCCACTTCGTCCACTGCCTCCACTTCCTCCACTTCGTCCACTTCGTCAACTTCGTCTACTTCGTCCACTTCCTCCACTTCGAACATTTCGACCACTTCCTCCACTTCGTCCTCTTCGTCCACTTCTTCATCTTCTTCTTCCACTTCGTCGCATTCGTCCACTTCGTCCACTTCTTCCGCTTCCTCCACTTCATCCACTTCGTCCACTTCGTCAAGTTCGTCCACTTCCTCCACTTCCTCCACTTCATCCACTTCGTCGATTTTGTCCACTTCGTCAAGTTCGTCCACTTCCTCCATTTCCTCCACATCCTCCATTTCCTCCACATCCTCCATTTCGTCCACTTCCTCAACATCGTCTATTTCCTTCATTTCCTCCACTTCATCCGCTTCTTTCACTACGTCAACTTGGTCCACTTCCTCCACTTCGTCAACTTCGCAACTTCATCCACTCCGTCAATTTTGTCCACTTCCTCCACTTCTTCCACTTCGTCCACATCGTCCAGTTCCTCCACTTCGTCCACTTCCTCTACTTCGTCCACTTCGTCAAATTCGTCTACTTCGTCCACTTTGTCCGCTTCCTCCAGTTCGTCCACGTCGTCAACTTCGTCCACTTCATCCTCCTCGTCCACTTCGTCCACTTCGTCAAGTTCGTCCACTTCGTCCACTTCCTCTACTTCCTCCCCTTCCTCCACTTCCTCTACTTCATCCACTGCATCCATTTCGTCCACTTCGTCCACTTCGTCCACTTCGTCCATTTCGTCAAGTTCGTCTACTTCGTTCACTTCCTCCACTTCCTCCACTTCGAACACTTCGACCACTTCCTCCACTTCCTCCACTTCGTCCTCTTCGTCCACTTCTTCATCTTCTTCTTGCACTTCGTCCAATTTGTCAACTTCGTCAACTTCGTCAACTTCCTCCCCTTCGTCCACTTTGTCCATTTCGACCACTTCTTCCTCTTCCTCCTCTTCATCGACTTCGTCCACTTCGTCAAGTTCGTCCACTTCGTGCACTTCCTCTACTTCGTCCACTTCATCCACTTTGTCAACTTCGTCAAGTTCGTCCACTTCCTCCACTTTGTCCACTTCGTCTACTTCGTCCGCTTCGGCCACTTCGTCCATTTCGTGCACTTCGTCCACTTCCTCCACTTCGTCCACGTCGTCAACTTCGTCCACTTCATCCACTTCGTCCTCTTCGTCCACTTCCTCCACTTCGTCCACTCCGTCATGTTCGTCCACTTCCTCTACTTCCTCCACTTCGCCCACATCCTCCATTTCGTCCACTTCCTCTACTTCCTGCACTTATTCCACTTCGTCCACTTCGTCAAGTTCGTCCACTTCCTCTACTTCCTCCATTTCCTCAATTTCCTCCACTTCGTCCACTTCCTTGACTTCCACCACTTCCTCCACTTCCTCCACTTCCTCCTCTTCCTCCACTTCCTCTACTTCCTCCACTTTGTCCACTTCCTCCCCTTCGTCAACTTCGTCCACTTCGTCCACTTCGTGCACTTCGTCAACTTCTTGCACTTCAACCACTTCGTGCACTTCCTCCACTTCGTCCACGTCGTCAACTTTGTCCGCTTCATCCACTTCGTCCACTTCTTCCACTTCGTCCCCTTTGTCCACTTCGTCCACTTCCTCCACTTCGTCAACTTCCTCCACTTCTTCAACTTCTTCCACTTTGTCCCCTTCGTCCGCTTCCTCCACTTCCTCCACTTCGTCAACTTCTTCCACTTCGTCAACTTGGTCCACTTCCTCCACTTCCCCAACATTGTCCACTTCCTCCACTTCATTCACTTCATGCACTTTTTCCACTTCGTCCACTTCCTCTACTTCCTCCACTTCGTCCACTTCGGCAACTTCGTCCACTTCTTCCACTTCCTCCACTTCCTCCACTTCGTCCACTTCGTGCACTTCGTCAACTTCTTCCACTTCAACCACTTCGTCTACTCACTTCCTCCACTTCGTCCACGTCGTCAACTTCGTTCACTTCATCCACTTCGTTAACTTCGTCCTCTTCGTCCTCTTCGTCCACTTCCTCCACTTCGTCAACTTCCTCCAGTTCTTCAACTTCTGCCACTTCCTCCGGTTCCTCTACTTCCTCCACTTCCTCCACTTCCTCCACTTCCTCAATTTCGCCCACTTCCTCCACTTCCTCCACTTCGTAAAATTCGTCCACATCGTCAACTTCGTCCACTTCGTCAAGTTCGTCCACTTCCTCCACTTACTCCACGTCCTCCACTTCATCCACTTCATCCACTTCGTCCACTTCTTCCACTTCCTCCACGTCCTCCACTTCCTTCACTTCGTCCACGTCGTCAACTTCGTCCTCTTCGTCCACTTCGTCCTGTTCGTCAATTTCGTCGACTTTCTCCATTTCCTAAACATCGTCCACTTCGTCGTCATGTTTGTCCACTTCCTCCACTTCGTCAAGTTCGTGCACTTCCTCAAGATCGTCTATTTCCTCCATTTCCTTCACTTCATCCACTTTTTCCACTACGTCAACTTGGTCCACTTCCTCCACTTCATCCACTTCCTCCACTTCTTCTACTTCGTCCACATCGTCCACTTCCTCCACTTTGTCCTCTTCGTGCACTTCCTCCACTTCGTCCACTTCGTCAACTTCGTCTACTTCGTCCACTTCCTCTACTTCCTCCACTTCGTCTACGTCGTCAACTTCGTCCACTTCGTCCACTTCATCCTCTTCGTCCACTTCGTCCACTTCGTCAAGTCCGTCAACTTCTTCCACTTCATCTACTTCCTCCCCTTCCTCCACTTCCTCCATTTCGTCCACTTCCTCCACTTCGTCAACTTCGTCCACTTCGTCAACTTCGTCTACTTCGTCCACTTCCTCCACTTCGAACATTTCGACAACTTCCTCCACTTTGTCCTCTTCGTCCACTTCTTCATCTTCTTCTTCCACTTCCTCTACTTCGTCCAATTTGTCAACTTCGTCAAGTTCGTCGCATTCGTCCACTTCGTCCACTTCTTCCGCTTCCTCCACTTCATCCACTTCGTCCACTTCGTCAAGTTCGTCCACTTCCTCCACTTCCTCCACTTCATCCACTTCGTCCATTTTGTCCACTTCGTTAAGTTCGTCCACTTCCTCCACTTCCTCCATTTCGTCCACTTCCTCCACTTCCTCAACATCGTTTATTTCCTTCATTTCCTCCACTTCATCCGCTTCTTCCACTACGTCAACTTGGTCCACTTCCTCCACTTCCTCCACTTCGTCAACTTCGCAACTTCATCCACTCCGTCAATTTCGTCCACTTCCTCCACTTCTTCCACTTCGTCCACATCGTCCACTTCCTTCACTTCCTCCACTTCGACCACTTCGTCCACTTCCTCTACTTCGTCCACTTCGTCAACTTCGTCCACTTCGTCCGCTTCCTCCAGTTCGTCCACGTCGTCAACTTCGTCCACTTCATCCTCCTCGTCCACTTCGTCCACTTCGTCAAGTTCGTCCACTTTGTCCACTTCCTCTACTTCCTCCCCTTCCTCCACTTCCTCCACTTCATCTCCTGCCTCCATTTCCTCCACTTCGTCCACTTCGTCCACTTCGTCAACTTCGTCCACTTCCTCCACTTCGAACACTTCGACCACTTCCTACACTTCCTCCACTTCGTCCTCTTCGTCCACTTCTTCATCTTCTTCTTGCACTTCGTCCACTTCGTCCAATTTGTCAACTTCGTCAACTTCATCAAGTTCGTCCCCTTCGTCCACTTCGTCCATTTCGACCACTTGTTCCTCTTCCTCCACTTCATCGACTTCGTCCACTTCGTCCACTTCCTCCACTTCGTGCACTTCCTCCACTTCGTCCACTTCATCCACTTTGTCAACTTCGTCAAGTTCGTCCACTTCCTCCCCTTCGTCCACGTCGTCAGCTTCGTCAACTTCATCCAATTCGTCCTCTTCGTCCACTTCGCCCACTCCGTCATGTTCGTCCACTTCCTCTACTTCCTCCACTTCGTCCACATCCTCCATTTCGTCCACTTCCTCCACTTCCTCCACTTATTCCACTTCGTCTACTTCGTCAAGTTCGTCCACTTCCTCTACTTCCTTCATTTCCTCAACTTCCTCTACTTCGTCCACTTCCTTGATTTCCACCGCTTCCTCCACTTCCTCCACTTTCTCCACTTCCTCATCTTCCTCCACTTCCTCTACTTCCTCCACTTTGTCCACTTCCTCCACTTCGTCAACTTCGTCCACTTCTTCCACTTCATCCAGTTCGTGCACTTCGTCAACTTCTTCCACTTCGTCCACTTCTTCCACTTCGTCCCCTTTGTCCACTTCGTCTAGTTCCTCCACTTCGTCCACTTCCTCCACTTCTTCAACTTCTTCCACTTCGTCACTTCCTCTACTTCCTCCACTTCCTCCACTTCCTCCACTTCGTCCACTTCCTCAATTTCGTTCACTTCCTCCACTTGTCAACTTCGTCCACATCGTCAACTTCGTCCACTTCGTCAAGTTCGTCCACTTCCACCACTTCGTCCACTTCGTCTACTTCGTCCACTTCGTCCACTTCCTCAACTTCCACCACTTCGTCCACTTCGTCCAGTTCTTCCACTTCCTCCACTTCGGCCACTTCATCCAGTTCCTCCACTTCTTCCACTTCGTCATCTTCTTGTTCCACTTCGTCCAATTCATCAAGTTCGTCCACTTCGTCCACTTCCTCCGTTTCCTCCACTTCGTCCACTTCGTCCACTTCTTCCACTTCCTCCACTTCCTCCACTTCCTCCATTTCCTCCACTTCGTCAATTTCGTCCACTTCGACCACTTCCTCCACTTCGTCCAGTTCTTCCACCTCGACCACTGTGTCCAAATTCTCCACTTCCTCCACTTCGTCAACTTCGTCGATTTCGTCCACTTCATCAAGTTCGTACACTTCTCCCCCACTTCCTCGACTTCATCAAGTTCGTCCACTTCTTCCAGTTCGTCCACTTCGCCCACTTCCTCCACTTCCTCCACTTCGTCCAATTCCTCCACTTGCTCAACCTCGTCCATTTCCTCCAGTTCCTCCACTTTGTCCACTTTGACCACTTCGTCCACTTCGTCCACTTCTTCCACTTCGTCCACTTCCTCCACTTTGTCCACGTCGTCCACGTCGTCAAGTTCATCCACTTCTTCCCTTCGTCCACTTCGTCCTCTTCGTCAATTCGTCCACTTCGTCAACTTCGACCACTTCCTCCAGTTCGTCCACTTTGTCAATTTCGTCCACTTCCTCCAATTCGTCCACTTCATTTACTTCGTCAACTTCGTCCACTTCGTCCATTTCGTCAACATCGTCAAGTTCGTCCACATCCTCCACTTCCTCCACTTTGTCCACATCGTCCACTTCCTCCACTTCGTCCGCTTCGTCCACGTCGTCAACTTCGTCAACTTCATCCACTTCTTCCACTTCGTCCAATTCCTCCACTTCGTCCCCTTACTCCATTTCGGCCACTTCGTCATGTTCGTCCACTTCCTCTACTTCCTCCACTTGGTCCACTTCATCCACTTCCTCCATTTCGTCCACTTCATCCACTTCCTCCACTCCGTCAAATTCATCCACTTCGTCAACTTAGTCCACTTCCTTAACCTCGTCCACTGCGTCTACTTCGTCCACTTCCTCCACTTCTTCAACTTCCTACACTTCCTCCACTTTGTCCCCTTCCTCCACATCCTCCACTTCGTCCAATTCGTCCACTTCGTCAAGTTCGTCCCCTTCGTCCACTTCGTCAAGTTCGTCCGTTACGTCCACTTCGTCCACATCCTCCACTTCCACCACTTCATCAACTTCTTCCACTTCGTCCACTTCGTCATTTTCGTCCACTTCCTCCACTTCCTAAACATCGACCACTTCCTCCACTTCCTCCACTTCATTCACTTCTTGCACTTCTTCCACTTGTCAACTTTGTTCACTTAGTCCACATTGTCCACTTCCTCCACTTCATCAACTTCTTCCACTTCATCCACTTCGTCATTTCCGTCCACTTCCTCCACTTCCTGAACATCGACCACTTCCTCCACTTCATTTACTTCTTGCACTTCTTCCACTTGTCAACTTCGTTCACTTAGTCCACTTCCTCCAGTTCGTCTACTTCGTCAATTTCGTCCACTTCCTCCAATTCGTCCACTTCATCCACTTCGTCCATTTTGTCCACATCGTCAAGTTCGTCCACATCCTCCACTTCCTCTACTTCCTCCTCTTTGTCCACTTCGTCCGCTTCGTCCACGTCGTCAACTTCGTCCGCTTCGTCCACGTCGTCAACTTCATCCAGTTCTTCCACTTCGTCCAATTCCTCCACTTCGTCCACTTCCTCCATTTCGGCCACTTCGTCATGTTCGTCCACTTCCTCCACTTCCTCCACTTAGTCCACTTCATCCACTTCGTCCACTTCCTCCATTTCGTCCACTTCCTCCACTCCGTCAAATTCATCCACTTCATCAACTTCGTGCACTTCCTTAACCTCACCTACTTCGTCTACTTCGTCCACTTCCTCCACTTCTTCAACTTCCTACATAACTCCACTTCGTCCATTTCGTCCACTTCGTCAACTTCGTCAACTTCTTCCATTTCCTCCACTTCGTTCACTTCCTCCACTTCCTCCACTTCATCCACTTCGTCCACTTCTTCCTCTTCGTCCACTTTGTCGACTCTGTCCACTTCCATCACTTCATCCACTTCGTCCACTTTGTCAAGTTCGTCCACTTCCTCCACTTCCTCCACTTCCTCCATTTCGTCCACTTCCTCCAGTTGCTCCACTTCGTCAACTTCGTCCACTTCGTGCACTTCGTTAATTTCGTCCACTTCCTCCACTTCCTCGCAATCCTCCACTTCGTCCAATTCGTCCACTTCGTCAAGTTTGTCAAGTTCGTCCACTTCGTCCACTTCGTCCACTTCGTCAAGTTCGTCCATTACGTCCACTTCGTCCACTTCGTCAAGTTCGTCCACTTCCTCCACTTCATCAACTTCTTCCACTTCGTCCACTTCGTCATTTTCGTCCACTTCCTCCACTTCCTGAACATCGACCACTTCCTCCACTTCCTCCACTTCATTCACTTCCTGCACTTCTTCTAGTTGTCAACTTCGTCCACTTAGTCCACTTCATTCACTTCGTGAACTTCGTCCACTTCTTCTACTTCCTCCACGTCCTCCACTTCCTTCACTTCGTCCTCATCGTCTACTTTGCCCTCTTCGTCCACTTCGTCCACTTCCTCCACTTCATCCACTTTGTTCACTTTGTCAAGTTCGTCCACTTTGTCCATTTCCTCTACTTCCTCCACTTCCTCCACTTGCTTAAGTTCCTCCATTTCGTCCACTTCCTCCACTTCGTCCACTTCCCTCACTTGGTAAACTTTGTCAACTTCGTCCACTTCGTCTTCTTCGTCCACTTCCTCCACTTCATCCATTTAATGCACTTCCTCCACTTCGTCCTCTTCGTCCACTTCTTCATCATCTTCTTCCAATTCGTCCACTCCGTCCAGTTCGTCAACTTCGTCCCCTTCGCCCACTTCGTCAACTTTGTCTCCTTCGTCTACTTCGTCCACTTCGTCCACTTCCTCCACCTAATCCACTTCATCCACTTCGTCCATTTCGTCCACTTCGTCCACTTCCTCTACCTCCTCCACCTCGTCCACTTCTTCATCTTCTTCTTCCACTTCGTTTAATTCGTAAACTTCGTGAAGTTCGTCCCCTTCGTCCACTTCGTCTCCTTCGTCCGATTCCTCCACCTCGTCAACTTCTTCCACTTCCTCCACTTCCCCAACATCGTCCACTTCCTCCACTTCCTCCACTTCATTCACTACTTGCACTTCTTCCACTTCGTCTATTCCTCCACTTCGTCCACTTCCTCCACTTCGTTCAATTCCTCAATTTCGTCCACTTCCTCCACTCAGTTCACTTCTTCCACTTCATCAACTTCGTCAACTTCGTCTACTTCGTCCACTTCCTCCACTTCTTCCACTTCCTCCACTTCGTCCACTTCGTCCACTTCGTCCACTTCGTCAACTTCCTCCACTTCCTCCACTTCGTCCACTTCCTTCACTTCCTCCACGTTGTCAACTTCGTCAACTTCATCCACTTATTCCACTTCGTCCACTTTGTCCTCTTCGTCCACTTCGGCCACTTCGTCATGTTCGTCCACTTCCTCTACTTCCTCCACTTCCTCCACCTGGTCCACTTCATCCACTTTGTCCACTTCCTCCATTTCGTCCACTTCCCTCACATCGTCAACGTCATCCACTTCATCAAGTTCCTTAACCTCGTCTACTTCGTCACGTCGTCAACTTCGTCTACTTCGTCCACTTCCTCCACTTCTTCAACTACCTACACTTCCTCCACTTTGTCCACTTCGTCCATTTCCTCCACTTTGTCCACTTGTTCCACTTCCTCCACTTCGTGCACTTCCTCCACTTCCTCCACTTCGTCAACTTCGTCCACTTCTTCCTCTTCGTCCACTTTGTCGACTTCCTCCACTTCTTCCACTTTGTCCACATCGTCCATTTCCTTGACTTCCTCCACTTCGTCCTCTTCGTCCACTTCGTCCACTTCCTCCACTTCGTCCACTCCATCCACTTCCTTCACTTCGTCCACTCCTTCCACTTCCTTCACTTTGTCTACTTCCTCCACTTCGTCCACGTCGTCAACTACGTCAACTTCGTGCACTTCATCTTCTTCATCCTCATCGTCCACTTCCTCCACTTCCTCCACTTTGTCCACTTCGTCCACCTCGTCAAGTTCGTCCACTTCCTCCACTTCTTCCACTTCTTCAAGTTCGTCCACTTCCTCCACATCCTCCACATCCTCCACTTCCTCAACATCGTCCATTTCCTCCACTTCATCCACTTCATACACTTCCTCCACTTCTTCCACTTCCTCCACTTTGTCCACTTCCACCTCCACTTTGTGAACTTCGTGAACTTTGACCACTTCGCCCACTTCGTCCATTTCGTCCACTTCTTCAAGTTCGTCCACTTCCTCCACTTCATCCACTTCGTCCACTTCCTCCACTTCGTCAAACTCGTCCACTTCGTCCACTTCTTCCACTTCCTCCACTTCCTTCACTTCCTTCACTTCGTCCACGTTGTCAACTTCGTCCACTTCGTCCTCTTCGTCCTCTTTGTCCACTTCCTCCACTTCCTCCACTTCATCCATTTTGTCAACTTCGTCAACTTCGTCCACTTTGTGAACTTCGTGAACTTTGACCACTTCGCCCACTTCGTCCATTTCGTCCACTTCTTCAAGTTCGTCCACTTCCTCCACTTCATCCACTTCATCCACTTCGCCCACTTCCTCCACTTCGTCAAATTCGTCCACTTCCTCCACTTCTTCCACTTCCTCCACTTCCTTCACTTCGTCCACGTTGTCAACTTCGTCAACTTCGTTCACTTCGTCCTCTCCGTCCACTTCGTCCACTTCCTCCACTTCGTCCATTTTGTCCACTTCGTCAATTTCGTCCACTTCCTCCACTTCCTCCATTTCGTCCACTTCCTCCACTTCCTTCACTTCGTAAACTTCGTCCACTTCGTCTTCCTCGTCCACTTCCTCCACTTCATCCACTTCCTCCACTTCGTCCTCTTCGTCCACTTCTTCATCATCTTCTTCCACTTCGTCCATTCCATCCAATTCATCAACTTCGTCAAGTTCCTCCCCTTCGTCCACTTCGTCTCCTACGTCCACTTCGTCAGCTTCGTCTCCTTCGTCCACTTCGTCAGCTTCGTCCACTTCCTCAACATCGTCCACTTCCTCCACTTCCTCCACTTCATAGACTTCCTGCGCTTCTTCCACTTCGTGAACGT
Source organism: Vigna nakashimae (assembly GCA_034642375.1). NCBI lineage: Eukaryota > Viridiplantae > Streptophyta > Magnoliopsida > Fabales > Fabaceae > Vigna > Vigna nakashimae. Next base: position 35,990,220 of record CM067765.1, read on the forward strand.
GGTCCACTTCCTCCACTTCGTCCACTTTATCCACTTCGTGCATTTCGTCCACTTCGTCAAGTTCGTCCACTTCATCCACTTCCTGCACTTTTTCCACTTCTTCCACTTCGTCCACTTCGTCAACGTCCTCCACTTCCTCCACTTCGTCCACTTTTTCCACTTCCTCCACTTCCTCCACTTCGTCAACTTCGTCCACTTCCTCCACTTCTTCCACTTCATCCACTTCGTCCACATTCTCCACTTCCTCCACTTCGTCAACTTCTTCCACTTCTTCCATTTTGTCCACTTCGTCAAGTTCCTCACCTTCCTCCACTTCTTCAAGTTCGTCCACTTACTCCACTTCCTCCGTTTCATCCACTTCCTCCACTTCCTCAACATCGTCCATTTCCTCCATTTCCTTCACTTCATCCACTTCTTCCACTACGTCAACTTGGTCCACTTCCTCCACTTCGTGCACTTCTTCCACTTCGTCAACTTCGTCCACTTCATGAACTTCGTCCACTTCCTCAACTTCTTCCACTTCGTCCACATCGTCCATTTCCTTCACTTCCTCCACTTCGTCCTCTTCGTCCACTTCGTCCACTTCGTCCACTTCGTCAACTTCGTCTACCTCGTCCACTTCGTCCACTTCGTCCACTCCATCCACTTCCTTCACTTCGTCCACTCCTTCCACTTCCTTCACTTCGTCCATTTCCTCCACTTCGTCCACGTCGTCAACTTCGTGCACTTCGTCTACTTCATCCTCTTCGTCCACTTCGTCAACTTCGTCCTCTTCGTCCACTTCGTCCACTGCCTCCATTTCCTCCATTTCCTCCACTTCGTCAACTTCGTCCATTTCGTCCACTTCGTCAACTTTGTCCACTTCGTCCACTTCCTCCACTTCGACCACTTCCCCCACTTCCTCCACTTTTTCCTCTTTGTCCACTTCTCAATCATCTTCTTCCACTTCGTCCAATTCGTCAACTTCGTCCACTTCGTCAACTTCGTGAAGTTCGTCCCCTTCGTCCACTTCCTCCACTTCATCAACTTCTTCCGCTTCGTCAATTTTGTCCACTTCCTCTACATCTTCCACTTCCTCCACTTCCTTCACTTCGTTCCACTTCCTTCGCTTCCTCCAATTCGTCCACTTCGTCAAGTTCGTCCACTTCCTCCACCTCGTCAGGTTCATCCACTTCCTCCATTTCGTCGAATTCCTCCACTTCCTCAACATCGTCTTCTTTCTCAACTTCCTCCACTGCATTCACTTCCTCCACTTCGTCAACTTCGTCAACTTCGTCCATTTCGTCCACTTCGTTAAGTTCGTCCACTCCCTCCACTTCATTCACTTCCTCCACTTCCTCTAGTTCCTCCACTTCATCCACTTCATCAACTTCTTCCACTTCGTCAATTTTGTCCACTTCCTCAACATCTTCCACTTCCTCCACTTCCTTCACTTCATTCCACTTCCTTCAGTTCGTCCACTTCCTCCACTTCCTCCATTTCGTCGAATTCCTCCACTTCCTCAACATCGTCTACTTCCTCAACTTCCTCCACTTCATTCACTTCCTCCACTTCATCCACTTCGTCCACTTCGTCCACTTCGTCAATTTCGTCCACTTCGTTAAGTTCGTCCACTCCCTCCACTTCATTCACTTCCTCCACTTCCTCTAGTTCCTCCACTTCATGCACTTCCTCCACATCCCCTAGTTCCTCCCATTTCGTCCACTTCCTTTTGTTTGTCCACATTTTCCACTTCCTCTACTTCGTGAACTTCGTCCACTTCATCAAGTTCGTCCACTTCCTCCACTTCGTCAAGTTCGTCCACTTCCTCCGCTTCCTCCATTTTGTCCATTACCTCCAGTTCCTCCACTTGATTCACTTCCTCCACTTCGTCAACTTCGTCAACTTCGTCCACTTCGTCCACCACGTCAAGTTCGTCCACTTCCTCCACTTCTTCCACTTCGTCAAGTTCGTCCTCTTCGTCCACTTCCTCCACATCCTCCACATCCTCCATTTCCACAACATCATCCATTTCCTCCACTTCCTCCACTTCATTCACTTCCTCCACTTCTTCCACTTCGCCAAATTTGCCTACTTCCTCCACTTCGTCAACTTCGTGAACTTCGTGAACTTTCTCCACTTCGTCCATTTCGTCCACTTCTTCAAGTTCGTCCACTTCCTCCACTTCATCCACTTCGTCCACTTCCTCCACTTCTTCCACTTCGTCACATTCGTCCACTTCTTCCATTTCCTCCACCTCCTCCACTTCCTCCACTTCGTCCACGTTGTCAACTTCGTCCACTTCGTCAACTTCGTCCACTTCCTCCACTTCGTCAACATCGTCCACTTCCTCCACTTCGTCAACATCGTGCACTTCCTCCACTTCATGGACTTCCTGCACTTCTTCCACTTCGTCAACTTCGTCCACTTCCTCCACTTCGTCCACTTCATCAACTTCGTCCACTTCCTCCACTTTTTCCGCTTCATCCACTTTTTCCACTTCCTCCACTTCGTCCACTTCGTCAACTTCCTCCACTTCGTCCAGTTCTTCCACTTCCTCCACTTCGTTCACATTCTCCACTTCCTCCACTTCGTGAACTTCGTCCACTTCGTCCAGTTTGTCCACTTCGTCAAGTTCGGCCACTTCCTCCACTTCTTCAAGTTCGTCCACTTCAGTCACTTCCTCCTTTTCGTCCACTTCCTCAACATCGTCCATTTCCTCCATTTCCTCCACTTTCTCTACTTCTTCCACTACGACAACTTGGTCCACTTCCTCCACTTCGTGCACTTCCTCCACTTCGTCAACTTCGTCCACTTCCTACACTTCTTCCACTTCGTCCACATCGTCCATTTCCTTCACTTCCTCCACTTCGTCCTCTTCGTCCAGTTCGTCAACTTTGTCTACTTCGTCCACTTCGTCCTCTTCGTTCACTTCCTATACTTCCTCCACTTCTTCCACTTCCTCTACTTCCTCCCCTTCCTCCACTTCGTCCACGTCCTTCACTTCCTTCACTTCATCAACATCTTCCACTTCGTCAATTTCGTCCACTTCTTCCACTTCCTCCACTTCATTCCACTTCCTCCACATCCTCCAGTTCGTCCACTTTGTCAAGTTTGTCCACTTCCTCCACTTCGTCCATTTCCTCCACTTCCTACATTTCGTCGAATTCGTCCACTTCCTCAACATCGTCTACTTCCTCCACTTCCTCCACTTCATTCACTTCCTTCAATTCGTCCACTTCGTCAACTCCATCCACTTTGTTAAGTTCGTCCACTTCCTCCACTTCCTCTAGTTCCTCCACTTCGTCTACTTCGTCCACTTCCCCCACTTTCTCCAATTTCGTCCACTTCCTCTAGTTTGTCCACATCCTCCACTTCCTCCACTTCTTCCACTTCGTGAACTTCGTGAACTTTCTCCACTTCGTCCATTTCGTCCACTTCTTCAAGTTCATCCACTTCCTCCACTTCATCCACTTCGTCCACTTCTTCCACTTCCTCCACTTCCTTCACTTCGTCCACGTTGTCAACTTCGTCCCCTTCGTCCACTTCGTCAACTTCGTCCACTTCCTCAACATCGTCCACTTCCTCCACTTCCTCCACTTCATGGACTTCCTGCACTTCCTCCACTTCGTCAACTTCGTCTACTACCTCCACTTCGTCCACTTCGTCAACTTCGTCCACTTTGTCTACTTCGTCAAGTTCGTCCACTTCCTCCACTTCCTCCAATTTTTCCACTTCTTGCACTTTGTCCACTTCATCAACGTCCTCCACTTCCTCCACTTTGTCCACTTTTTCAACTTCCTCCACTTCGTCCACTTCGTCAACTTCCTCCACTTCGTCCAGTTCTTCCACTTCCTCCACTTCATCCACATTCTCCACTTCCTCCACTTTGTCAACTTCGTCCATTTTGTCCACTTCCTCAAGTTCGTCCACTTCCTCCACTTCTTCAAGTTCGTCCACTTCCTGCACTTCCTCCATTTCGTCCACTTCCTCAGCATCGTCCATTTCCTCCACTTTATCCACTTCTTCCACTACGTCAACTTGGTCCACTTCCTCCACTTCGTGCACTTCCTCCACTTCGTCAACTTCGTCCTCTTCGTCCACTTCCTACACTTCTTCCACTTCGTCCACATCGTCCATTTCCTTCACTTCCTCCACTTCGTCCTCTTCGTCCACTTCGTCCACTTCGTCAACTTTGCCTACTTCGTCCTCTTCGTCCACTTCCTATACTTCCTCCACTTCGTCAAGTTCGTCCACTTCCTCTACTTCCTCCCCTTCCTCCACTTCCTCCACTTCGTCCATTGCCTCTACTTCCTCCACTTCCTCCACTTCGTCAACTTCGTCCATTTCGTCAACTTCGTCCACTTCCTCTACTTCGTCCACTTCCTCCACTTTGTCAACTTCGTCCATTTCGTCCATTTCGTCAACTTCGTCCACTTCCTCCACTTCCTCAACATCGTCTGCTTTCTCAACTTCCTCCACTGCATTCACTTCCTCCACTTCGTCAACTTCGTCAACTTCGTCCACTTCGTTAAGTTCGTCCACTCCCTCCACTTCATTCACTTCCTCCACTTCCTCTAGTTCCTCCACTTCATCCACTTCGTCCACATCCCCCACTTCCTCCCATTTCGTCCACTTCCTTTTGTTTGTCCACATTGTCCACTTCCTCTACTTCGTGAACTTCGTCCACTTCATCAAGTTCGTCCACTTCCTCCACCTCGTCCACTTCCTCCACTTCGTCAAGTTCGTCCACTTCCTCCACTTCGTCAAGTTCGTCCACTTCCTCCACTTCGTCAAGTTCGTCCACTTCCTCCGCTTCCTCCATTTTGTCCACTACCTCCAGTTCCTCCACTTCATTCACTTCCTCCACTTCGTCAACTTCCTCGATTTCGTCCACTTCGTCCACCACGTCAAGTTCGTCCACTTCCTCCGCTTCCTCCATTTTGTCCACTACCTCCAGTTCCTCCACTTCATTCACTTCCTCCACTTCGTCAACTTCCTCGATTTCGTCCACTTCGTCCACCACGTCAAGTTCGTCCACTTCCTCCACTTCGTCAAGTTCGTCCACTTCCTCCACTTCGTCAAGTTCGTCCACTTCCTCCGCTTCCTCCATTTTGTCCACTACCTCCAGTTCCTCCACTTCATTCACTTCCTCCACTTCGTCAACTTCCTCGATTTCCTCCACTTCTTCCACTTCGTCAAGTTCGTCCACTTCCTCCACATCCTCCACATCCTCCCTTTCCTCAACATCATCCATTTCCTCCACTTCCTCCACTTCATTCACTTCCTCCACTTCTTCCACTTCGCTAAATTTTTCCACTTCCTCCACTTCATCCACTTCCTCCACTTCCTCCACTTCCTCCACTTCCTCCACTTCGTCACATTCGTCCACTTCGTCCACTTCTTCCATTTCCTCCACTTCCTCCACTTAATTCACTTCGTCCACGTTGTCAACTTCGTCAACTTCGTCCACTTCGTCCACTTTCTCCACTTCGTCAACATCGTCCACTTCCTCCACTTCCTCCACTTCATGGACTTCCTGCACTTCTTCCACTTCGTCAACTTCGTCCACTTCCTCCACTTCCTCCACTTTTTCCAATTTTTCCACTTCCTCCACTTCCTCCACTTCCTCCACTTCGTCCACTTCCTCCACTTCGTCCAGTTCTTCCACTTCCTCCACTTCGTCCACATTCTCCCCCTCCTCCACTTCGTGAACTTCGTCCACTTCGTCCATTTTGTCCACTTCGTCAAGTTCGTCCACTTCCTCAACTTCTTCAAGTTCGTCCACTTCCTTCACTTCCTCCATTTTGTCCACTTCCTCCACTTCCTCAACATCGTCCATTTCCTCCATTTCCTCCACTTCGTCAACTTCGTCCACTTCGTCCACTTCCCCCACTTCCTCCACTTCGTCCTCTTTGTCCACTTCTCAATCATCTTCTTCCACTTCGTCCAATTCGTCCACTTCATCAACTTCGTGAAGTTCGTCCCCTTCGTCCACTTCCTCCACTTCATCAACTTCTTCCACTTCGTCAATTTTGTCCACTTCCTCAACATCTTCCACTTCCTCCACTTCCTTCACTTCATTCCACTTCCTTCAGTTCGTCCACTTCCTCCACTTCCTCCATTTCGTCGAATTCCTCCACTTCCTCAACATCGTCAACTTCCTCAACTTCCTCCACTTCATTCACTTCCTCCACTTCATCCACTTCGTCCACTTCGTCCACTTCGTCAATTTTGTCCACTTCGTTAAGTTCGTCCACTCCCTCCACTTCATTCACTTCCTCCACTTCCTCTAGTTCCTCCACTTCATGCACTTCCTCCACATCCCCTAGTTCCTCCCATTTCGTCCACTTCCTTTTGTTTGTCCACATTTTCCACTTCCTCTACTTCGTGAACTTCGTCCACTTCATCAAGTTCGTCCACTTCCTCCACTTCGTCAAGTTCGTCCACTTCCTCCGCTTCCTCCATTTTGTCCATTACCTCCAGTTCCTCCACTTGATTCACTTCCTCCACTTCGTCAACTTCGTCAACTTCGTCCACTTCGTCCACCACGTCAAGTTCGTCCACTTCCTCCACTTCTTCCACTTCGTCAAGTTCGTCCACTTCGTCCACTTCCTCCACATCCTCCACATCCTCCCTTTCCTCAACATCATCCATTTCCTCCACTTCCTCCACTTCATTCACTTCCTCCACTTCTTCCACTTCGCTAAATTTTTCCACTTCCTCCACTTCGTCTACTTCGTGAACTCTCTCCACTTCGTCCATTTCGTCCACTTCTTCAAGTTCGTCCACTTCCTCCACTTCATCCACTTCCTCCACTTCCTCCACTTCCTCCACTTCCTCCACTTCGTCACATTCGTCCACTTCGTCCACTTCTTCCATTTCCTCCACTTCCTCCACTTAATTCACTTCGTCCACGTTGTCAACTTTGTCAACTTCGTCCACTTCGTCAACTTCGTCCACTTTCTCCACTTCGTCAACATCGTCCACTTCCTCCACTTCCTCCACTTCATGGACTTCCTGCACTTCTTCCACTTCGTCAACTTCGTCCACTTCCTCCACTTCCTCCACTTTTTCCACTTTTTCCACTTCCTCCACTTCGTCCACTTCCTCCACTTCGTCCACTTCCTCCACTTCGTCCAGTTCTTCCACTTCCTCCACTTCGTCCACATTCTCCCCCTCCTCCACTTCGTGAACTTCGTCCACTTCGTCCATTTTGTCCACTTCGTCAAGTTCGTCCACTTCCTCAACTTCTTCAAGTTCGTCCACTTCCTTCACTTCCTCCATTTCGTCCACTTCCTCCACTTCCTCAACATCGTCCATTTCCTCCATTTCCTCCACTTCGTCAACTTCGTCCACTTCGTCTACTTCCCCCACTTCCTCCACTTCGTCCTCTTTGTCCACTTCTCAATCATCTTCTTCCACTTCGTCCAATTCGTCCACTTCATCAACTTCGTGAAGTTCGTCCCCTTCGTCCACTTCCTCCACTTCATCAACTTCTTCCACTTCGTCAATTTTGTCCACTTCCTCAACATCTTCCACTTCCTCCACTTCCTTCACTTCATTCCACTTCCTTCAGTTCGTCCACTTCCTCCACTTCCTCCATTTCGTCGAATTCCTCCACTTCCTCAACATCGTCTACTTCCTCAACTTCCTCCACTTCATTCACTTCCTCCACTTCATCCACTTCGTCCACTTCGTCCACTTCGTCAATTTTGTCCACTTCGTTAAGTTCGTCCACTCCCTCCACTTCATTCACTTCCTCCACTTCCTCTAGTTCCTCCACTTCATGCACTTCCTCCACATCCCTTAGTTCCTCCCATTTCGTCCACTTCCTTTTGTTTGTCCACATTTTCCACTTCCTCTACTTCGTGAACTTCGTCCACTTCATCAAGTTCGTCCACTTCCTCCACTTCGTCAAGTTCGTCCACTTCCTCCGCTTCCTCCATTTTGTCCATTACCTCCAGTTCCTCCACTTGATTCACTTCCTCCACTTCGTCAACTTCGTCAACTTCGTCCACTTCGTCCACCACGTCAAGTTCGTCCACTTCCTCCACTTCTTTCACTTCGTCAAGTTCGTCCTCTTCGTCCACTTCCTCCACATCCTCCACATCCTCCATTTCCACAACATCATCCATTTCCTCCACTTCCTCCACTTCATTCACTTCCTCCACTTCTTCCACTTCGCCAAATTTGCCCACTTCCTCCACTTCGTCCACTTCGTGAACTCTCTCCACTTCGTCCATTTCGTCCACTTCTTCAAGTTCGTCCACTTCCTCCACTTCATCCACTTCCTCCACTTCCTCCACTTCCTCCACTTCCTCCACTTCCTCCACTTCGTCACATTCGTCCACTTCGTCCACTTCTTCCATTTCCTCCACTTCCTCCACTTAATTCACTTCGTCCACGTTGTCAACTTTGTCAACTTCGTCCACTTCGTCAACTTCGTCCACTTTCTCCACTTCGTCAACATCGTCCACTTCCTCCACTTCCTCCACTTCATGGACTTCCTGCACTTCTTCCACTTCGTCAACTTCGTCCACTTCCTCCACTTCCTCCACTTTTTCCACTTTTTCCACTTCCTCCACTTCGTCCACTTCCTCCACTTCGTCCAGTTCTTCCACTTCCTCCACTTCGTCCACATTCTCCCCCTCCTCCACTTCGTGAACTTCGTCCACTTCGTCCATTTTGTCCACTTCGTCAAGTTCGTCCACTTCCTCAACTTCTTCAAGTTCGTCCACTTCCTTCACTTCCTCCATTTTGTCCACTTCCTCCACTTCCTCAACATCGTCCATTTCCTCCATTTCCTCCACTTCGTCAACTTCGTCCACTTCGTCCACTTCCCCCACATCCTCCACTTCGTCCTCTTTGTCCACTTCTCAATCATCTTCTTCCACTTCGTCCAATTCGTCCACTTCATCAACTTCGTGAAGTTCGTCCCCTTCGTCCACTTCCTCCACTTCATCAACTTCTTCCACTTCGTCAATTTTGTCCACTTCCTCAACATCTTCCACTTCCTCCACTTCCTTCACTTCATTCCACTTCCTTCAGTTCGTCCACTTCCTCCACTTCCTCCATTTCGTCGAATTCCTCCACTTCCTCAACATCGTCTACTTCCTCAACTTCCTCCACTTCATTCACTTCCTCCACTTCATCCACTTCGTCCACTTCGTCCACTTCGTCAATTTTGTCCACTTCGTTAAGTTCGTCCACTCCCTCCACTTCATTCACTTCCTCCACTTCCTCTAGTTCCTCCACTTCATGCACTTCCTCCACATCCCTTAGTTCCTCCCATTTCGTCCACTTCCTTTTGTTTGTCCACATTTTCCACTTCCTCTACTTCGTGAACTTCGTCCACTTCATCAAGTTCGTCCACTTCCTCCACTTCGTCAAGTTCGTCCACTTCCTCCGCTTCCTCCATTTTGTCCATTACCTCCAGTTCCTCCACTTGATTCACTTCCTCCACTTCGTCAACTTCGTCAACTTCGTCCACTTCGTCCACCACGTCAAGTTCGTCCACTTCCTCCACTTCTTTCACTTCGTCAAGTTCGTCCTCTTCGTCCACTTCCTCCACATCCTCCACATCCTCCATTTCCACAACATCATCCATTTCCTCCACTTCCTCCACTTCATTCACTTCCTCCACTTCTTCCACTTCGCCAAATTTGCCCACTTCCTCCACTTCGTCCACTTCGTGAACTTCGTGAACTTTCTCCACTTCGTCCATTTCGTCCACTTCTTCAAGTTCGTCCACTTCCTCCACTTCATCCACTTCCTCCACTTCCTCCACTTCCTCCACTTCCTCCACTTCCTCCACTTCGTCACATTCGTCCACTTCGTCCACTTCTTCCATTTCCTCCACTTCCTCCACTTAATTCACTTCGTCCACGTTGTCAACTTTGTCAACTTCGTCCACTTTGTCAACTTCGTCCACTTTCTCCACTTCGTCAACATCGTCCACTTCCTCCACTTCCTCCACTTCATGGACTTCCTGCACTTCTTCCACTTCGTCAACTTCGTCCACTTCCTCCACTTCCTCCACTTTTTCCACTTTTTCCACTTCCTCCACTTCGTCCACTTCCTCCACTTCGTCCAGTTCTTCCACTTCCTCCACTTCGTCCACATTCTCCCCCTCCTCCACTTCGTGAACTTCGTCCACTTCGTCCATTTTGTCCACTTCGTCAAGTTCGTCCACTTCCTCAACTTCTTCAAGTTCGTCCACTTCCTTCACTTCCTCCATTTTGTCCACTTCCTCCACTTCCTCAACATCGTCCATTTCCTCCATTTCCTCCACTTCGTCAACTTCGTCCACTTCGTCCACTTCCCCCACTTCCTCCACTTCGTCCTCTTTGTCCACTTCTCAATCATCTTCTTCCACTTCGTCCAATTCGTCCACTTCATCAACTTCGTGAAGTTCGTCCCCTTCGTCCACTTCCTCCATTTCATCAACTTCTTCCACTTCGTCAATTTTGTCCACTTCCTCAACATCTTCCACTTCCTCCACTTCCTTCACTTCATTCCACTTCCTTCAGTTCGTCCACTTCCTCCACTTCCTCCATTTCGTCGAATTCCTCCACTTCCTCAACATCGTCTACTTCCTCAACTTCCTCCACTTCATTCACTTCCTCCACTTCATCCACTTCGTCCACTTCGTCCACTTCGTCAATTTTGTCCACTTCGTTAAGTTCGTCCACTCCCTCCACTTCATTCACTTCCTCCACTTCCTCTAGTTCCTCCACTTCATGCACTTCCTCCACATCCCTTAGTTCCTCCCATTTCGTCCACTTCCTTTTGTTTGTCCACATTTTCCACTTCCTCTACTTCGTGAACTTCGTCCACTTCATCAAGTTCGTCCACTTCCTCCACTTCGTCAAGTTCGTCCACTTCCTCCGCTTCCTCCATTTTGTCCATTACCTCCAGTTCCTCCACTTGATTCACTTCCTCCACTTCGTCAACTTCGTCAACTTCGTCCACCACGTCAAGTTCGTCCACTTCCTCCACTTCTTTCACTTCGTCAAGTTCGTCCTCTTCGTCCACTTCCTCCACATCCTCCACATCCTCCATTTCCACAACATCATCCATTTCCTCCACTTCCTCCACTTCATTCACTTCCTCCACTTCTTCCACTTCGCCAAATTTGCCCACTTCCTCCACTTCGTCAACTTCGTGAACTTCGTGAACTTTCTCCACTTCGTCCATTTCGTCCACTTCTTCAAGTTCGTCCACTTCCTCCACTTCATCCACTTCGTCCACTTCCTCCACTTCTTCCACTTCGTCACATTCGTCCACTTCTTCCATTTCCTCCACTTCCTCCACTTCCTCCACTTCCTCCACTTCATGGACTTCCTGCACTTCTTCCACTTCGTCAACTTCGTCCACTTCCTCCACTTCCTCCACTTTTTCCACTTTTTCCACTTCCTCCACTTCGTCCACTTCCTCCACTTCGTCCAGTTCTTCCACTTCCTCCACTTCGTCCACATTCTCCCCCTCCTCCACTTCGTGAACTTCGTCCACTTCGTCCATTTTGTCCACTTCGTCAAGTTCGTCCACTTCCTCAACTTCTTCAAGTTCGTCCACTTCCTTCACTTCCTCCATTTTGTCCACTTCCTCCACTTCCTCAACATCGTCCATTTCCTCCATTTCCTCCACTTCGTCAACTTCGTCCACTTCCTCCACTTCCTCCACTTTTTCCACTTTTTCCACTTCCTCCACTTCGTCCACTTCCTCCACTTCGTCCAGTTCTTCCACTTCCTCCACTTCGTCCACATTCTCCCCCTCCACGTCATGGACTTCCTGCACTTCTTCCACTTCGTCAACTTCGTCCACTTCCTCCACTTCCTCCACTTTTTCCACTTTTTCCACTTCCTCCACTTCGTCCACTTCCTCCACTTCGTCCAGTTCTTCCACTTCCTCCACTTCGTCCACATTCTCCCCCTCCTCCACTTCGTGAACTTCGTCCACTTCGTCCACTTCGTCCACTTCGTCCACTTCGCCAAATTTGCCCACTTCCTCCACTTCGTGAACTTCGTCCACTTCGTCCACTTCGTCCACTTCGCCAAATTTGCCCACTTCCTCCACTTCGTCCACTTCGTGAACTTCGTGAACTTTCTCCACTTCGTCCATTTCGTCCACTTCTTCAAGTTCGTCCACTTCCTCCACTTCATCCACTTCCTCCACTTCCTCCACTTCCTCCACTTCCTCCACTTCGTCACATTCGTCCACTTCGTCCACTTCTTCCATTTCCTCCACTTCCTCCACTTAATTCACTTCGTCCACGTTGTCAACTTTGTCAACTTCGTCCACTTCGTCAACTTCGTCCACTTTCTCCACTTCGTCAACATCGTCCACTTCCTCCACTTCCTCCACTTCATGGACTTCCTGCACTTCTTCCACTTCGTCAACTTCGTCCACTTCATCAAGTTCGTCCACTTCCTCCACTTCGTCAAGTTCGTCCACTTCCTCCGCTTCCTCCATTTTGTCCATTACCTCCAGTTCCTCCACTTGATTCACTTCCTCCACTTCGTCAACTTCGTCAACTTCGTCCACTTCGTCCACCACGTCAAGTTCGTCCACTTCCTCCACTTCTTTCACTTCGTCAAGTTCGTCCTCTTCGTCCACTTCCTCCACATCCTCCACATCCTCCATTTCCACAACATCATCCATTTCCTCCACTTCCTCCACTTCATTCACTTCCTCCACTTCTTCCACTTCGCCAAATTTGCCCACTTCCTCCACTTCGTCAACTTCGTGAACTTCGTGAACTTTCTCCACTTCGTCCATTTCGTCCACTTCTTCAAGTTCGTCCACTTCCTCCACTTCATCCACTTCGTCCACTTCCTCCACTTCTTCCACTTCGTCACATTCGTCCACTTCTTCCATTTCCTCCACTTCCTCCACTTCCTCCACTTCGTCCACGTCATGGACTTCCTGCACTTCTTCCACTTCGTCAACTTCGTCCACTTCCTCCACTTCCTCCACTTTTTCCACTTTTTCCACTTCCTCCACTTCGTCCACTTCCTCCACTTCGTCCAGTTCTTCCACTTCCTCCACTTCGTCCACATTCTCCCCCTCCTCCACTTCGTGAACTTCGTCCACTTCGTCCATTTTGTCCACTTCGTCAAGTTCGTCCACTTCCTCAACTTCTTCAAGTTCGTCCACTTCCTTCACTTCCTCCATTTTGTCCACTTCCTCCACTTCCTCAACATCGTCCACTTCGTCCACTTCTTCCATTTCCTCCACTTCCTCCACTTCCTCCACTTCGTCCACGTCATGGACTTCCTGCACTTCTTCCACTTCGTCAACTTCCTCCACTTTTTCCACTTCCTCCACTTCATTCACTTCCTCCACTTCTTCCACTTCGCCAAATTTGCCCACTTCCTCCACTTCGTCAACTTCGTGAACTTCGTGAACTTTCTCCACTTCGTCCATTTCGTCCACTTCTTCAAGTTCGTCCACTTCCTCCACTTCATCCACTTCGTCCACTTCCTCCACTTCTTCCACTTCGTCACATTCGTCCACTTCTTCCATTTCCTCCACTTCCTCCACTTCCTCCACTTCGTCCACGTTGTCAACTTCGTCCACTTCGTCAACTTCGTCCACTTCCTCCACTTCGTCAACATCGTCCACTTCCTCCACTTCGTCAACATCGTGCACTTCCTCCACTTCATGGACTTCCTGCACTTCTTCCACTTCGTCAACTTCGTCCACTTCCTCCACTTCGTCCACTTCATCAACTTCGTCCACTTCCTCCACTTTTTCCGCTTCATCCACTTTTTCCACTTCCTCCACTTCGTCCACTTCGTCAACTTCCTCCACTTCGTCCAGTTCTTCCACTTCCTCCACTTCGTTCACATTCTCCACTTCCTCCACTTCGTGAACTTCGTCCACTTCGTCCAGTTTGTCCACTTCGTCAAGTTCGGCCACTTCCTCCACTTCTTCAAGTTCGTCCACTTCAGTCACTTCCTCCTTTTCATTCCACTTCCTCCACATCCTCCAGTTCGTCCACTTTGTCAAGTTTGTCCACTTCCTCCACTTCGTCCATTTCCTCCACTTCCTACATTTCGTCGAATTCGTCCACTTCCTCAACATCGTCTACTTCCTCCACTTCCTCCACTTCATTCACTTCCTTCAATTCGTCCACTTCGTCAACTCCATCCACTTCGTTAAGTTCGTCCACTTCCTCCACTCCCTCTAGTTCCTCCACTTCGTCTACTTCGTCCACTTCCCCCACTTTCTCCAATTTCGTCCACTTCCTCTAGTTTGTCCACTTCCTCCACTTCCTCCACTTCTTCCACTTCGTGAACTTCGTGAACTTTCTCCACTTCGTCCACTTCTTCAAGTTCGTCCACTTCCTCCACTTCATCCACTTCGTCCACTTCTTCCACTTCCTCCACTTCCTTCACTTCGTCCACGTTGTCAACTTCGTCCCCTTCGTCCACTTCGTCAACTTCGTCCACTTCCTCAACATCGTCCACTTCCTCCACTTCCTCCACTTCATGGACTTCCTGCACTTCCTCCACTTCGTCAACTTCGTCTACTACCTCCACTTCGTCCACTTCGTCCACTTCGTCCACTTCGTCCACTTTGTCTACTTCGTCAAGTTCGTCCACTTCCTCCACTTCCTCCAATTTTTCCACTTCTTGCACTTTGTCCACTTCATCAACGTCCTCCACTTCCTCCACTTTGTCCACTTTTTCAACTTCCTCCACTTCGTCCACTTCGTCAACTTCCTCCACTTCGTCCAGTTCTTCCACTTCCTCCACTTCGTCCACATTCTCCACTTCCTCCACTTTGTCAACTTCGTCCACTTCCTCAAGTTCGTCCACTTCCTCCACTTCTTCAAGTTCGTCCACTTCCTGCACTTCCTCCATTTCGTCCACTTCCTCAGCATCGTCCATTTCCTCCACTTTATCCACTTCTTCCACTACGTCAACTTGGTCCACTTCCTCCACTTCGTGCACTTCCTCCACTTCGTCAACTTCGTCCTCTTCGTCCACTTCCTACACTTCTTCCACTTCGTCCATATCGTCCATTTCCTTCACTTCCTCCACTTCGTCCTCTTCGTCCACTTCGTCCACTTCGTCAACTTTGCCTACTTCATCCACTTCGTCCTCTTCGTCCACTTCCTATACTTCCTCCACTTCGTCAAGTTCATCCACTTCCTCTACTTCCTCCCCTTCCTCCACTTCCTCCACTTCGTCCATTGCCTCTACTTCCTCCACTTCCTCCACTTCGTCAACTTCGTCCATTTCGTCAACTTCGTCCACTTCCTCTACTTCGTCCACTTCCTCCACTTTGTCAACTTCGTCCATTTCGTCCATTTCGTCAACTTCGTCCACTTCCTCCACTTCCTCCACTTCGACCACTTCCCCCACTTCCTCCACTTCGTCCTCTTCGTCCACTTCTTCATCTTCTTCTTCCATTTCGTCCACTTCGTCCAACTCATCAACTTCGTCCACTTCGTCAACTTCGTGAAGTTCGTCCCCTTCTCCACTTCGTCCACGTCTTCCACTTCCTTCACTTCATCAACATCTTCCACTTCGTCAATTTCGTCCACTTCTTCCACTTCCTCCACCTCCTCCATTTCGTCGAATTCTTCCACTTCCTCACCATCGTCTACTTCCTCCACTTCCTCCACTTCATTCACTTCGTCCACCTCGTCCACTTCGTCCACTTCGTCCACTTCGTTAAATTCGTCCACTTCGTTAAGTTCGTCCACTTCGTCCACTTCGTTAAGTTCGTCCACTTCCTCCACTTCATCCACTTCCGCCACTTCCTCTAGTTCCTCCACTTCGTCTACTTCCCCCACTTTCTCCAATTTCGTCCACTTCCTCTAGTTTGTCCACATTCTCCACTTCCTCTACTTCGTCAACTTCGTGCACTTCATCCATTTCGTCCACTTTATCAAGTTTGTCCACTTACTCTACTTCGTCAAGTTCGTCCACTTCCTCCACTTTGTCCACTTCCTCCACTTCGCCAAGTTCGTCCACTTCCTCCATTTCGTCGAATTCCTCCGCTTCCTCAACCTCATCTACTTCCTCAACTTCCTCCACTTCATTCACTTCCTCCATTTCGTCCACTTCGTCAAGTTCGTCCACTTCGTCCACTTCCTCGAGTTCCTCCACTTCGTCCACTTCCTCCATTTCGTCCACTTCTTCCACTTCCTCCACTTCCTCCACTTCCTCAACATCGTCCACTTC
The DNA here is from genome assembly GCA_034642375.1 of Vigna nakashimae. Classification (NCBI taxonomy): domain Eukaryota; kingdom Viridiplantae; phylum Streptophyta; class Magnoliopsida; order Fabales; family Fabaceae; genus Vigna; species Vigna nakashimae. Next base: position 36,006,398 of record CM067765.1, read on the forward strand.
CTCCACTTCCTCCACTTCCTCCACTTCATTCTACTACCTCCACTTCCTCCACTTCGTCCAGTTCATCCACTTCGTCATGTTCGTCCACTTCCTCCACTTCGTCAAGTTCGTCCACGTCTTCCACTTCCTTCACTTCATCAACATCTTCCACTTCGTCAATTTCGTCCACTTCTTCCACTTCCTCCACTTCATTCACTTCCTCCACCTCCTCCATTTCGTCGAATTCTTCCACTTCCTCACCATCGTCTACTTCCTCCACTTCCTCCACTTCATTCACTTCGTCCACCTCGTCCACTTCGTCCACTTCGTCCACTTCGTTAAATTCGTCCACTTCGTTAAGTTCGTCCACTTCGTCCACTTCGTTAAGTTCGTCCACTTCCTCCACTTCATCCACTTCCGCCACTTCCTCTAGTTCCTCCACTTCGTCTACTTCCCCCACTTTCTCCAATTTCGTCCACTTCCTCTAGTTTGTCCACATTCTCCACTTCCTCTACTTCGTCAACTTCGTGCACTTCATCCATTTCGTCCACTTTATCAAGTTTGTCCACTTACTCTACTTCGTCAAGTTCGTCCACTTCCTCCACTTTGTCCACTTCCTCCACTTCGCCAAGTTCGTCCACTTCCTCCATTTCGTCGAATTCCTCCGCTTCCTCAACCTCATCTACTTCCTCAACTTCCTCCACTTCATTCACTTCCTCCATTTCGTCCACTTCGTCAAGTTCGTCCACTTCGTCCACTTCCTCGAGTTCCTCCACTTCGTCCACTTCCTCCATTTCGTCCACTTCTTCCACTTCCTCCACTTCCTCCACTTCCTCCACTTCGTCCGCTTCCTCCACATCCTCCACTTCCTCCACTTCATTCTACTACCTCCACTTCCTCCACTTCGTCCAGTTCATCCACTTCGTCATGTTCGTCCACTTCCTCCACTTCGTCAAGTTCGTCCATTTCCTCCACTTCCTCCATTTCGTCGAATTCCTCCACTTCCTCAACATCGTCTACTTCCTCCACATCGTCTACTTCCTCCACTTCCTCCACTTCATTCACTTCCTCCACTTCGTCCATTTCGTCCACTTCCTTTTGTTTGTCCACATTTTCCACTTCCTCTACTTCGTGAACTTCGTCCACTTCATCAAGTTCGTCCACTTCCTCCACTTCGTCAAGTTCGTCCACTTCCTCCGCTTCCTCCATTTTGTCCATTACCTCCAGTTCCTCCACTTGATTCACTTCCTCCACTTCGTCAACTTCGTCAACTTCGTCAACTTCGTCAACTTCGTCCACCACGTCAAGTTCGTTCACTTCCTCCACTTCTTCCACTTCGTCAAGTTCGTCCTCTTCGTCCACTTCCTCCACATCCTCCACATCCTCCATTTCCTCAACATCATCCATTTCCTCCACTTCCTCTACTTCATTCACTTCCTCCACTTCTTCCACTTCGCCAAATTTGCCCACTTCCTCCACTTCGTCAACTTCGTGAACTTCGTGAACTTTCTCCACTTCGTCCATTTCGTCCACTTCTTCAAGTTCGTCCACTTCCTCCACTTCATCCACTTCCTCCACTTCCTCCACTTCCTCCACTTCTTCCACTTCGTCACATTCGTCCACTTCTTCCATTTCCTCCACTTCCTCCACTTCCTCCACTTCGTCCACGTTGTCAACTTCGTCCACTTCGTCAACTTCGTCCACTTCCTCCACTTCGTCAACATCGTCCACTTCCTCCACTTCGTCAACATCGTGCACTTGCTCCACTTCATGGACTTCCTGCACTTCTTCCACTTCGTCAACTTCGTCCACTTCCTCCACTTCGTCCACTTCATCAACTTCGTCCACTTCCTCCACTTTTTCCGCTTCATCCACTTTTTCCACTTCGTCAACTTCCTCCACTTCGTCCAGTTCTTCCACTTCCTCCACTTCGTTCACATTCTCCACTTCCTCCACTTCGTGAACTTCGTCCACTTCGTCCAGTTTGTCCACTTCGTCAAGTTCGGCCACTTCCTCCACTTCTTCAAGTTCGTCCACTTCAGTCACTTCCTCCTTTTCGTCCACTTCCTCCACTTCCTCAACATCGTCCATTTCCTCCATTTCCTCCACTTTCTCTACTTCTTCCACTACGACAACTTGGTCCACTTCCTCCACTTCGTGCACTTCCTCCACTTGGTCAACTTCGTCCACTTCCTACACTTCTTCCACTTCGTCCACATCGTCCATTTCCTTCACTTCCTCCACTTCGTCGAAGAGCAGCGGACAGCGCTGGGAGATCTTCTACTAATTACTCCAAAGGCTTATATGCAACGCATTGAATTTCTTCCAATTTGTACTAACCCAACGCACTCATTTGAGCCTACTACCTTTCGTTTCGTCCCAAACGTAACGAGCTAACCTAAACCTACTCTATCCAGTCTAAGGCCTTCTTTTCTTTCCTCGTGTCCTCTTCGTCCAGTTCGTCAACTTTGTCTACTTCGTCCACTTCGTCCTCTTCGTTCACTTCCTATACTTCCTCCACTTCTTCCACTTCCTCTACTTCCTCCCCTTCCTCCACTTCGTCCACGTCCTTCACTTCCTTCACTTCATCAACATCTTCCACTTCGTCAATTTCGTCCACTTCTTCCACTTCCTCCACTTCATTCCACTTCCTCCACATCCTCCAGTTCGTCCACTTTGTCAAGTTTGTCCACTTCCTCCACTTCGTCCATTTCCTCCACTTCCTACATTTCGTCGAATTCGTCCACTTCCTCAACATCGTCTACTTCCTCCACTTCCTCCACTTCATTCACTTCCTTCAATTCGTCCACTTCGTCAACTCCATCCACTTCGTTAAGTTCGTCCACTTCCTCCACTTCCTCTAGTTCCTCCACTTCGTCTACTTCGTCCACTTCCCCCACTTTCTCCAATTTCGTCCACTTCCTCTAGTTTGTCCACTTCCTCCACTTCCTCCACTTCTTCCACTTCGTGAACTTCGTGAACTTTCTCCACTTCGTCCATTTCGTCCACTTCTTCAAGTTCGTCCACTTCCTCCACTTCATCCACTTCGTCCACTTCTTCCACTTCCTCCACTTCCTTCACTTCGTCCACGTTGTCAACTTCGTCCCCTTCGTCCACTTCGTCAACTTCGTCCACTTCCTCAACATCGTCCACTTCCTCCACTTCCTCCACTTCATGGACTTCCTGCACTTCCTCCACTTCGTCAACTTCGTCTACTTCCTCCACTTCGTCCACTTCGTCAACTTCGTCCACTTTGTCTACTTCGTCAAGTTCGTCCACTTCCTCCACTTCCTCCAATTTTTCCACTTCTTGCACTTTGTCCACTTCATCAACGTCCTCCACTTCCTCCACTTTGTCCACTTTTTCAACTTCCTCCACTTCGTCCACTTCGTCAACTTCCTCCACTTCGTCCAGTTCTTCCACTTCCTCCACTTCGTCCACATTCTCCACTTCCTCCACTTTGTCAACTTCGTCCATTTTGTCCACTTCCTCAAGTTCGTCCACTTCCTCCACTTCTTCAAGTTCGTCCACTTCCTGCACTTCCTCCATTTCGTCCACTTCCTCAGCATCGTCCATTTCCTCCACTTTATCCACTTCTTCCACTACGTCAACTTGGTCCACTTCCTCCACTTCGTGCACTTCCTCCACTTCGTCAACTTCGTCCTCTTCGTCCTCTTCGTCCACTTCGTCCACTTCGTCAACTTTGCCTACTTCGTCCTCTTCGTCCACTTCCTATACTTCCTCCACTTCGTCAAGTTCATCCACTTCCTCTACTTCCTCCCCTTCCTCCACTTCCTCCACTTCGTCCATTGCCTCTACTTCCTCCACTTCCTCCACTTCGTCAACTTCGTCCATTTCGTCAACTTCGTCCACTTCGTCCACTTCGTCCACTTCCTCCACTTTGTCAACTTCGTCCATTTCGTCCATTTCGTCAACTTCGTCCACTTCCTCCACTTCCTCCACTTCGACCACTTCCCCCACTTCCTCCACTTCGTCCTCTTCGTCCACCTCTTCATCTTCTTCTTCCATTTCGTCCACTTCGTCCAACTCATCAACTTCGTCCACTTCGTCAACTTCGTGAAGTTCGTCCCCTTCGTCCACTTCGTCCACGTCTTCCACTTCCTTCACTTCATCAACATCTTCCACTTCGTCAATTTCGTCCACTTCTTCCACTTCCTCCACTTCATTCACTTCCTCCACTTCCTCCACTTCCTCCATTTCGTCGAATTCGTCCACTTCCTCAACATCGTCTACTTCCTCCACTTCATTCACTTCGTCCACCTCGTCCACTTCGTCCACTTCGTCCACTTCATCCACTTCGTCCACTTCGTCCACTTCGTTAAGTTCGTCCACTTCGTCCACTTCGTCCACTTCCGCCACTTCCTCTAGTTCCTCCACTTCGTCCACTTCCCCCACTTTCTCCAATTTCGTCCACTTCCTCTAGTTTGTCCACATTCTCCACTTCCTCTACTTCGTCAACTTCGTGCACTTCATCCATTTCGTCCACTTTATCAAGTTTGTCCACTTACTCTACTTCGTCAAGTTCGTCCACTTCCTCCACTTTGTCCACTTCCTCCACTTCGCCAAGTTCGTCCACTTCCTCCATTTCGTCAAATTCCTCCGCTTCCTCAACCTCATCTACTTCCTCAACTTCCTCCACTTCATTCACTTCCTCCATTTCGTCCACTTCGTCAAGTTCGTCCACTTCGTCCACTTCCTCGGGTTCCTCCACTTCGTCCACTTCCTCCATTTCGTCCACTTCTTCCACTTCCTCCACTTCCTCCACTTCGTCCGCTTCCTCCACATCCTCCACTTCCTCCACTTCATTCTACTACCTCCACTTCCTCCACTTCGTCCAGTTCATCCACTTCGTCATGTTCGTCCACTTCCTCCACTTCGTCAAGTTCGTCCACTTCCTCCACTTTGTCCATTTGCTCCACTTCCTCCATTTCGTCCAATTCCTCCACTTCCTCAACATCGTCTACTTCCTCCACATCGTCTACTTTCTCCACTTCCTCCACTTCATTCACTTCCTCCACTTCGTCCATTTCGTCCACTTCCTTTTGTTTGTCCACATTTTCCACTTCCTCTACTTCGTGAACTTCGTCCACTTCATCAAGTTCGTCCACTTCCTCCACTTCGTCAAGTTCGTCCACTTCCTCCGCTTCCTCCATTTTGTCCATTACCTACAGTTCCTCCACTTGATTCACTTCCTCCACTTCGTCAACTTCGTCAACTTCGTCCACTTCGTCCACCACGTCAAGTTCGTTCACTTCCTCCACTTCTTCCACTTCGTCAAGTTCGCCCTCTTCGTCCACTTCCTCCACATCCTCCACATCCTCCATTTCCTCAACATCATCCATTTCCTCCACTTCCTCCACTTCATTCACTTCCTCCACTTCTTCCACTTCGCCAAATTTGCCCACTTCCTCCACTTCGTCAACTTCGTGAACTTTCTCCACTTCGTCCATTTCGTCCACTTCTTCAAGTTCGTCCACTTCCTCCACTTCATCCACTTCCTCCACTTCCTCCACTTCTTCCACTTCGTCACATTCATCCAATTCTTCCATTTCCTCCACTTCCTCCACTTCCTCCACTTCGTCCACGTTGTCAACTTCGTCCACTTCGTCCACTTCCTCCACTTCGTCAACATCGTCCACTTCCTCCACTTCGTCAACATCGTGCACTTCCTCCACTTCATGGACTTCCTGCACTTCTTCCACTTCGTCAACTTCGTCCACTTCCTCCACTTCGTCCACTTCATCAACTTCGTCCACTTCCTCCACTTTTTCCACTTCATCCACTTTTTCCACTTCCTCCACTTCGTCCACTTCGTCAACTTCCTCCACTTCGTCCAGTTCTTCCACTTCCTCCACTTCGTTCACATTCTCCACTTCCTCCACTTCGTGAACTTCGTCCACTTCGTCCAGTTTGTCCACTTCGTCAAGTTCGGCCACTTCCTCCACTTCTTCAAGTTCGTCCACTTCAGTCACTTCCTCCTTTTCGTCCACTTCCTCCACTTCCTCAACATCGTCCATTTCCTCCATTTCCTCCACTTTCTCTACTTCTTCCACTACGACAACTTGGTCCACTTCCTCCACTTCGTGCACTTCCTCCACTTCGTCAACTTCGTCCACTTCCTACACTTCTTCCACTTCGTCCACATCGTCCATTTCCTTCACTTCCTCCACTTCGTCCAGTTCGTCAACTTTGTCTACTTCGTCCACTTCGTCCTCTTCGTTCACTTCCTATACTTCCTCCACTTCTTCCACTTCCTCTACTTCCTCCCCTTCCTCCACTTCGTCCACGTCCTTTACTTCCTTCACTTCATCAACATCTTCCACTTCGTCAATTTCGTCCACTTCTTCCACTTCCTCCACTTCATTCCACTTCCTCCACATCCTCCAGTTCGTCCAATTTGTCAAGTTTGTCCACTTCCTCCACTTCGTCCATTTCCTCCACTTCCTACATTTCGTCGAATTCGTCCACTTCCTCAACATCGTCTACTTCCTCCACTTCCTCCACTTCATTCTCTTCCTTCAATTCGTCCACTTCGTCAACTCCATCCACTTCGTTAAGTTCGTCCACTTCCTCCACTTCCTCTAGTTCCTCCACTTCGTCTACTTCGTCCACTTCCCCCACTTTCTCCAATTTCGTCCACTTCCTCTAGTTTGTCCACTTCCTCCACTTCCTCCACTTCTTCCACTTCGTGAACTTTCTCCACTTCGTCCATTTCGTCCACTTCTTCAAGTTCGTCCACTACCTCCACTTCATCCACTTCGTCCACTTCTTCCACTTCCTCCACTTCCTTCACTTCGTCCACGTTGTCAACTTCGTCCCCTTCGTCCACTTCGTCAACTTCGTCCACTTCCTCAACATCGTCCACTTCCTCCACTTCATGGACTTCCTGCACTTCCTCCACTTCGTCAACTTCGTCTACTTCCTCCACTTCGTCCACTTCGTCAACTTCGTCCACTTTGTCTACTTCGTCAAGTTCGTCCACTTCCTCCACTTCCTCCAATTTTTCCACTTCTTGCACTTTGTCCACTTCATCAACGTCCTCCACTTCCTCCACTTTGTCCACTTTTTCAACTTCCTCCACTTCGTCCACTTCGTCAACTTCCTCCACTTCGTCCAGTTCTTCCACTTCCTCCACTTCGTCCACATTCTCCACTTCCTCCACTTTGTCAACTTCGTCCATTTTGTCCACTTCCTCAAGTTCGTCCACTTCCTCCACTTCTTCAAGTTCGTCCACTTCCTGCACTTCCTCCATTTCGTCCACTTCCTCAGCATCGTCCATTTCCTCCACTTTATCCACTTCTTCCACTACGTCAACTTGGTCCACTTCCTCCACTTCGTGATTCCTCCATTCTCAATTCTCTTTTCCATCCTTTTCTTCCACTTCGTCCACATCGTCCATTTCCTTCACTTCCTCCACTTCGTCCTCTTCGTCCACTTCGTCCACTTCGTCCACTTCGTCAACTTTGCCTACTTCGTCCTCTTCGTCCACTTCCTATACTTCCTCCACTTCGTCAAGTTCATCCACTTCCTCTACTTCCTCCCCTTCCTCCACTTCCTCCACTTCGTCCATTGCCTCTACTTCCTCCACTTCCTCCACTTCGTCAACTTCGTCCATTTCGTCAACTTCGTCCACTTCCTCCACTTCGTCCACTTCTTCCACTTTGTCAACTTCGTCCATTTCGTCCATTTCGTCAACTTCGTCCACTTCCTCCACTTCCTCCACTTCGACCACTTCCCCCACTTCCTCCACTTCGTCCTCTTCGTCCACCTCTTCATCTTCTTCTTCCATTTCGTCCACTTCGTCCAACTCATCAACTTCGTCCACTTCGTCAACTTCGTGAAGTTCGTCCCCTTCGTCCACTTCGTCCACGTCTTCCACTTCCTTCACTTCATCAACATCTTCCACTTCGTCAATTTCGTCCACTTCTTCCACTTCCTCCACTTCATTCACTTCCTCCACTTCCTCCATTTCGTCGAATTCGTCCACTTCCTCAACATCGTCTACTTCCTCCACTTCCTCCACTTCATTCACTTCGTCCACCTCGTCCACTTCATCCACTTCGTCCACTTCGTCCACTTCGTCCACTTCATCCACTTCGTCCACTTCGTCCACTTCGTTAAGTTCGTCCACTTCGTCTACTTCGTTAAGTTCGTCCACTTCCTCCACTTCATCCACTTCCGCCACTTCCTCTAGTTCCTCCACTTCGTCCACTTCCCCCACTTTCTCCAATTTCGTCCACTTCCTCTAGTTTGTCCACATTCTCCACTTCCTCTACTTCGTCAACTTCGTGCACTTCATCCATTTCGTCCACTTTATCAAGTTTGTCCACTTACTCTACTTCGTCAAGTTCGTCTACTTCCTCCACTTTGTCCACTTCCTCCACTTCGCCAAGTTCGTCCACTTCCTCCATTTCGTCGAATTCCTCCGCTTCCTCAACCTCATCTACTTCCTCAACTTCCTCCACTTCATTCACTTCCTCCATTTCGTCCACTTCGTCAAGTTCGTCCACTTCGTCCACTTCCACGAGTTCCTCCACTTCGTCCACTTCCTCCATTTCGTCCACTTCTTCCACTTCCTCCACTTCCTCCACTTCGTCCGCTTCCTCCACATCCTCCACTTCCTCCACTTCATTCTACTACCTCCACTTCCTCCACTTCGTCCAGTTCATCCACTTCGTCATGTTCGTCCACTTCCTCCACTTCGTCAAGTTCGTCCACTTCCTCCACTTTGTCCATTTGCTCCACTTCCTCCATTTCGTCGAATTCCTCCACTTCCTCAACATCGTCTACTTCCTCCACATCGTCTACTTTCTCTACTTCCTCCACTTCATTCACTTCCTCCACTTCGTCCATTTCGTCCACTTCCTTTTGTTTGTCCACATTTTCCACTTCCTCTACTTCGTGAACTTCGTCCACTTCATCAAGTTCGTCCACTTCCTCCACTTCGTCAAGTTCGTCCACTTCCTCCGCTTCCTCCATTTTGTCCATTACCTACAGTTCCTCCACTTGATTCACTTCCTCCACTTCGTCAACTTCGTCAACTTCGTCCACTTCGTCCACCACGTCAAGTTCGTTCACTTCCTCCACTTCTTCCACTTCGTCAAGTTCGCCCTCTTCGTCCACTTCCTCCACATCCTCCACATCCTCCATTTCCTCAACATCATCCATTTCCTCCACTTCCTCCACTTCATTCACTTCCTCCACTTCTTCCACTTCGCCAAATTTGCCCACTTCCTCCACTTCGTCAACTTCGTGAACTTTCTCCACTTCGTCCATTTCGTCCACTTCTTCAAGTTCGTCCACTTCCTCCACTTCATCCACTTCCTCCACTTCCTCCACTTCTTCCACTTCGTCACATTCGTCCAATTCTTCCATTTCCTCCACTTCCTCCACTTCCTCCACTTCCTCCACGTTGTCAACTTCGTCCACTTCGTCCACTTCCTCCACTTCGTCAACATCGTCCACTTCCTCCACTTCGTCAACATCGTGCACTTCCTCCACTTCATGGACTTCCTGCACTTCTTCCACTTCGTCAACTTCGTCCACTTCCTCCACTTCGTCCACTTCATCAACTTCGTCCACTTCCTCCACTTTTTCCGCTTCATCCACTTTTTCCACTTCCTCCACTTCGTCCACTTCGTCAACTTCCTCCACTTCGTCCAGTTCTTCCACTTCCTCCACTTCGTTCACATTCTCCACTTCCTCCACTTCGTGAACTTCGTCCACTTCGTCCAGTTTGTCCACTTCGTCAAGTTCGGCCACTTCCTCCACTTCTTCAAGTTCGTCCACTTCAGTCACTTCCTCCTTTTCGTCCACTTCCTCCACTTCCTCAACATCGTCCATTTCCTCCATTTCCTCCACTTTCTCTACTTCTTCCACTACGACAACTTGGTCCACTTCCTCCACTTCGTGCACTTCCTCCACTTCGTCAACTTCGTCCACTTCCTACACATCGTCCATTTCCTTCACTTCCTCCACTTCGTCCTCTTCGTCCAGTTCGTCAACTTTGTCTACTTCGTCCACTTCGTCCTCTTCGTTCACTTCCTATACTTCCTCCACTTCTTCCACTTCCTCTACTTCCTCCCCTTCCTCCACTTCGTCCACGTCCTTCACTTCCTTCACTTCATCAACATCTTCCACTTCGTCAATTTCATCCACTTCTTCCACTTCCTCCACTTCATTCCACTTCCTCCACATCCTCCAGTTCGTCCACTTTGTCAAGTTTGTCCACTTCCTCCACTTCGTCCATTTCCTCCACTTCCTACATTTCGTCGAATTCGTCCACTTCCTCAACATCGTCTACTTCCTCCACTTCCTCCACTTCATTCACTTCCTTCAATTCGTCCACTTCGTCAACTCCATCCACTTCGTTAAGTTCGTCCACTTCCTCCACTTCCTCTAGTTCCTCCACTTCGTCTACTTCGTCCACTTCCCCCACTTTCTCCAATTTCGTCCACTTCCTCTAGTTTGTCCACTTCCTCCACTTCCTCCACTTCTTCCACTTCGTGAACTTCGTGAACTTTCTCCACTTCGTCCATTTCGTCCACTTCTTCAAGTTCGTCCACTTCCTCCACTTCATCCACTTCGTCCACTTCTTCCACTTCCTCCACTTCCTTCACTTCGTCCACGTTGTCAACTTCGTCCCCTTCGTCCACTTCGTCAACTTCGTCCACTTCCTCAACATCGTCCACTTCCTCCACTTCCTCCACTTCATGGACTTCCTGCACTTCCTCCACTTCGTCAACTTCGTCTACTTCCTCCACTTCGTCCACTTCGTCAACTTCGTCCACTTTGTCTACTTCGTCAAGTTCGTCCACTTCCTCCACTTCCTCCAATTTTTCCACTTCTTGCACTTTGTCCACTTCATCAACGTCCTCCACTTCCTCCACTTTTTCAACTTCCTCCACTTCGTCCACTTCGTCAACTTCCTCCACTTCGTCCAGTTCTTCCACTTCCTCCACTTCATCCACTTCCTCCACTTCTTCAAGTTCGTCCACTTCCTGCACTTCCTCCATTTCGTCCACTTCCTCAGCATCGTCCATTTCCTCCACTTTATCCACTTCTTCCACTACGTCAACTTGGTCCACTTCCTCCACTTCGTGCACTTCCTCCACTTCGTCAACTTCGTCCTCTTCGTCCACTTCCTACACTTCTTCCACTTCGTCCACATCGTCCATTTCCTTCACTTCCTCCACTTCGTCCTCTTCGTCCACTTCGTCCACTTCGTCCACTTCGTCAACTTTGCCTACTTCGTCCTCTTCGTCCACTTCCTATACTTCCTCCACTTCGTCAAGTTCATCCACTTCCTCTACTTCCTCCCCTTCCTCCACTTCCTCCACTTCGTCCATTGCCTCTACTTCCTCCACTTCCTCCACTTCGTCAACTTCGTCCATTTCGTCAACTTCGTCCACTTCCTCCACTTCGTCCACTTCCAACACTTTGTCAACTTTGTCCATTTCGTCCATTTCGTCCATTTCGTCAACTTCGTCCACTTCCTCCACTTCCTCCACTTCGACCACTTCCCCCACTTCCTCCACTTCGTCCTCTTCGTCCACTTCTTCATCTTCTTCTTCCATTTCGTCCACTTCGTCCAACTCATCAACTTCGTCCACTTCGTCAACTTCGTGAAGTTCGTCCCCTTCGTCCACTTCGTCCACGTCTTCCACTTCCTTCACTTCATCAACATCTTCCACTTCGTCAATTTCGTCCACTTCTTCCACTTCCTCCACTTCATTCACTTCCTCCACTTCCTCCACTTCCTCCATTTCGTCGAATTCGTCCACTTCCTCAACATCGTCTACTTCCTCTACTTCCTCCACTTCATTCACTTCGTCCACCTCGTCCACTTCATCCACTTCGTCCACTTCGTCCACTTCGTCCACTTCATCCACTTCGTCCACTTCGTCCACTTCGTTAAGTTCGTCCACTTCGTCCACTTCGTTAAGTTCGTCCACTTCCTCCACTTCATCCACTTCCGCCACTTCCTCTAGTTCCTCCACTTCGTCCACTTCCCCCACTTTCTCCAATTTCGTCCACTTCCTCTAGTTTGTCCACATTCTCCACTTCCTCTACTTCATCAACTTCGTGCACTTCATCCATTTCGTCCACTTTATCAAGTTTGTCCACTTACTCTACTTCGTCAAGTTCGTCCACTTCCTCCACTTTGTCCACTTCCTCCACTTCGCCAAGTTCGTCCACTTCCTCCATTTCGTCGAATTCCTCCGCTTCCTCAACCTCATCTACTTCCTCAACTTCCTCCACTTCATTCACTTCCTCCATTTCGTCCACTTCGTCAAGTTCGTCCACTTCGTCCACTTCCTCGGGTTCCTCCACTTCGTCCACTTCCTCCATTTCGTCCACTTCTTCCACTTCCTCCACTTCCTCCACTTCGTCCGCTTCCTCCACATCCTCCACTTCCTCCACTTCATTCTACTACCTCCACTTCCTCCACTTCGTCCAGTTCATCCACTTCGTCATGTTCGTCCACTTCCTCCACTTCGTCAAGTTCGTCCACTTCCTCCACTTTGTCCATTTGCTCCACTTCCTCCATTTCGTCCAATTCCTCCACTTCCTCAACATCGTCTACTTCCTCCACATCGTCTACTTTCTACACTTCCTCCACTTCATTCACTTCCTCCACTTCGTCCATTTCGTCCACTTCCTTTTGTTTGTCCACATTTTCCACTTCCTCTACTTCGTGAACTTCGTCCACTTCATCAAGTTCGTCCACTTCCTCCACTTCGTCAAGTTCGTCCACTTCCTCCGCTTCCTCCATTTTGTCCATTACCTACAGTTCCTCCACTTGATTCACTTCCTCCACTTCGTCAACTTCGTCAACTTCGTCCACTTCGTCCACCACGTCAAGTTCGTTCACTTCCTCCACTTCTTCCACTTCGTCAAGTTCGCCCTCTTCGTCCACTTCCTCCACATCCTCCACATCCTCCATTTCCTCAACATCATCCATTTCCTCCACTTCCTCCACTTCATTCACTTCCTCCACTTCTTCCACTTCGCCAAATTTGCCCACTTCCTCCACTTCGTCAACTTCGTGAACTTTCTCCACTTCGTCCATTTCGTCCACTTCTTCAAGTTCGTCCACTTCCTCCACTTCATCCACTTCCTCCACTTCCTCCACTTCTTCCACTTCGTCACATTCGTCCAATTCTTCCATTTCCTCCACTTCCTCCACTTCCTCCACTTCGTCCACGTTGTCAACTTCGTCCACTTCGTCCACTTCCTCCACTTCGTCAACATCGTCCACTTCCTCCACTTCGTCAACATCGTGCACTTCCTCCACTTCATGGACTTCCTGCACTTCTTCCACTTCGTCAACTTCGTCCACTTCCTCCACTTCGTCCACTTCATCAACTTCGTCCACTTCCTCCACTTTTTCCGCTTCATCCACTTTTTCCACTTCCTCCACTTCGTCCACTTCGTCAACTTCCTCCACTTCGTCCAGTTCTTCCACTTCCTCCACTTCGTTCACATTCTCCACTTCCTCCACTTCGTGAACTTCGTCCACTTCGTCCAGTTTGTCCACTTCGTCAAGTTCGGCCACTTCCTCCACTTCTTCAAGTTCGTCCACTTCAGTCACTTCCTCCTTTTCGTCCACTTCCTCCACTTCCTCAACATCGTCCATTTCCTCCATTTCCTCCACTTTCTCTACTTCTTCCACTACGACAACTTGGTCCACTTCCTCCACTTCGTGCACTTCCTCCACTTCGTCAACTTCGTCCACTTCCTACACTTCTTCCACTTCGTCCACATCGTCCATTTCCTTCACTTCCTCCACTTCGTCCTCTTCGTCCAGTTCGTCAACTTTGTCTAGTTCGTCCACTTCGTCCTCTTCATTCACTTCCTATACTTCCTCCACTTCTTCCACTTCCTCTACTTCCTCCCCTTCCTCCACTTCGTCCACGTCCTTCACTTCCTTCACTTCATCAACATCTTCCACTTCGTCAATTTCGTCCACTTCTTCCACTTCCTCCACATCCTCCAGTTCGTCCACTTTGTCAAGTTTGTCCACTTCCTCCACTTCGTCCATTTCCTCCACTTCCTACATTTCGTCGAATTCGTCCACTTCCTCAACATCGTCTACTTCCTCCACTTCCTCCACTTCATTCACTTCCTTCAATTCGTCCACTTCGTCAACTCCATCCACTTCGTTAAGTTCGTCCACTTCCTCCACTTCCTCTAGTTCCTCCACTTCGTCTACTTCGTCCACTTCCCCCACTTTCTCCAATTTCGTCCACTTCCTCTAGTTTGTCCACTTCCTCTACTTCCTCCACTTCTTCCACTTCGTGAACTTCGTGAACTTTCTCCACTTCGTCCATTTCGTCCACTTCTTCAAGTTCGTCTACTTCCTCCACTTCATCCACTTCGTCCACTTCTTCCACTTCCTCCACTTCCTTCACTTCGTCCACGTTGTCAACTTCGTCCCCTTCGTCCACTTCGTCAACTTCGTCCACTTCCTCAACATCGTCCACTTCCTCCACTTCCTCCACTTCATGAACTTCCTGCACTTCCTCCACTTCGTCAACTTCGTCTACTTCCTCCACTTCGTCCACTTCGTCAACTTCGTCCACTTTGTCTACTTCGTCAAGTTCGTCCACTTCCTCCACTTCCTCCAATTTTTCCACTTCTTGCACTTTGTCCACTTCATCAACGTCCTCCACTTCCTCCACTTTGTCCACTTTTTCAACTTCCTCCACTTCGTCCACTTCGTCAACTTCCTCCACTTCGTCCAGTTCTTCCACTTCATCCACTTCGTCCACATTCTCCACTTCCTCCACTTTGTCAACTTCGTCAATTTTGTCCACTTCCTCAAGTTCGTCCACTTCCTCCACTTCTTCAAGTTCGTCCACTTCCTGCACTTCCTCCATTTCGTCCACTTCCTCAGCATCGTCCATTTCCTCCACTTTATCCACTTCTTCCACTACGTCAACTTGGTCCACTTCCTCCACTTCGTGCACTTCCTCCACTTCGTCAACTTCGTCCTTTTCGTCCACTTCCTACACTTCTTCCACTTCGTCCACATCGTCCATTTCCTTCACTTCCTCCACTTCGTCCCCTTCGTCCACTTCGTCCACTTCGTCAACTTTGCCTACTTCGTCCACTTCGTCCTCTTCGTCCACTTCCTATACTTCCTCCACTTCGTCAAGTTCGTCCACTTCCTCTACTTCCTCCCCTTCCTCCACTTCCTCCACTTCGTCCATTGCCTCTACTTCCTCCACTTCCTCCACTTCGTCAACTTCGTCCATTTCGTCAACTTCGTCCACTTCCTCCACTTCGTCCACTTCCTCCACTTTGTCAACTTCGTCCATTTCGTCCATTTCGTCAACTTCGTCCACTTCGTCCACTTCCTCCACTTCGACCACTTCCCCCACTTCCTCCACTTCGTCCTCTTCGTCCACTTCTTCATCTTCTTCTTCCATTTCGTCCACTTCGTCCAACTCATCAACTTCGTCCACTTCGTAAACTTCGTGAAGTTCGTCCCCTTCGTCCACTTCGTCCACGTCTTCCACTTCCTTCACTTCATCAACATCTTCCACTTCGTCAATTTCGTCCACTTCTTCCACTTCCTCCACTTCATTCACTTCCTCCACTTCCTCCACTTCCTCCATTTCGTCGAATTCGTCCACTTCCTCAACATCGTCTACTTCCTCCACTTCCTCCACTTCATTCACTTCGTCCACTTCGTCCACTTCGTCCACTTCGTCCACTTCGTCCACTTCGTCCACTTCGTCCACTTCGTTAAGTTCGTCCACTTCGTCCACTTCGTTAAGTTCGTCCACTTCCTCCACTTCATCCACTTCCGCCACTTCCTCTAGTTCCTCCACTTCGTCTACTTCGTCCACTTCCCCCACTTTCTCCAATTTCGTCCACTTCCTCTAGTTTGTCCACATTCTCCACTTCCTCTACTTCGTCAACTTCGTGCACTTCATCCACTTCGTCCACTTTATCAAGTTTGTCCACTTACTCTACTTCGTCAAGTTCGTCCACTTCCTCCACTTTGTCCACTTCCTCCACTTCGCCAAGTTCGTCCACTTCCTCCATTTCGTCGAATTCCTCCGCTTCCTCAACCTCAACTACTTCCTCAACTTCCTCCACTTCATTCACTTCCTCCATTTCGTCCACTTCGTCAAGTTCGTCCACTTCGTCCACTTCCTCGAGTTCCTCCACTTCGTCCACTTCCTCCATTTCGTCCACTTCTTCCACTTCCTCCACTTCCTCCACTTCGTCCGCTTCCTCCACTTCCTCCACTTCCTCCACTTCATTCTACTACCTCCACTTCCTCCACTTCCTCCACTTCGTCCAGTTCATCCACTTCGTCATGTTCGTCCACTTCCTCCACTTCGTCAAGTTCGTCCACTTCCTCCACTTTGTCCATTTCCTCCACTTCCTCCATTTCGTCGAATTCCTCCACTTCCTCAACATCGTCTACTTCCTCCAGATCGTCTACTTCCTCCACTTCCTCCACTTCATTCACTTCCTTCACTTCGTCCATTTCGTCCACTTCGTCAGCTTCATCCAGTTCGTCCACTTCGTCAACTTCGTCCATTTCGTCCACTTCGTCCACTTCCTCCACTTCCACTACTTTGTCCACTTCCTCCACTTCCTCCACTTCGTCCACTTCCTCCACTTCCTCCACTTCCTCCACTTCGTCAAGTTCGTCCACTTAGTCAGCTTCTTCCACTTCCCCTACTTCGTCCAGTTCTTCCACTTCCTCCAGTTTGTCCACATTCTCCACTTCCTCTACTTCGTCAACTTCGTCCATTTCGTCCACTTCATCAATATTAATTTGAATATTCAGTTCAGAGAAAACCTATTTTCTTGATTCACCAGCTAGCTTTTCAGGTTCATCCCTAGCAAACTTTGTTGCTACCTTCCACATGTGTGCCATACAATCTGGAGAGTATGCATCTTGTTGCTTTGAATAACCAAATTGAGGTTGCCAAGGTTGACCTGAGTCTTGATAAAATTGTGGTGTGGAGCTCTCACAATGGCTGAAGTGGTTTGACTCTCAAAAGTTTGAAACTCAATGGCAGCAGGTGTGCCCTCTTCCTCTTCAGATCTCCCTGTCAGCTTGTGGACAGCAGCTACCAACTGAGCCACTTGATTGGGCATCCCTTGAAGTTCAGAAGTTGGATTTCCCTGCTGCAATTTGTCACAGAGTTGGTCCTGCCATGGCTGCAGTGACTGATAATTCTCCTGCTCAGGTTCAGCATACTGGTCCCAATGAGACAACTCTTGTTCCATAGGCCAGGGTGACTGCTCACAATAAAGTTGAAAACAGGGAGGTGGTTGCTGCAAAGGACACTCACTAAAAGGCTCACAGAACAAGATAAATTGTGGTGGTTGAGCATTATAAGGTAAAGAGCACTTATCATATGCAGAGTAGTAATTCATACTTACTACCAAAGGCTCAATGGAAGAACACCAATCAGACCTCTAAAATTTCTAATACAGAACTCAAGCAAAAATCTATCAAAGAAAAGAAAGAAACTGGACAAGACTGACCTAACACTCTAAAACTTAACTCGCCGAGTCCCCGGCAACGGCGCCATTTGTTAAACTCGCTTTTAGTCGCATCAAAGCCAACAAACTCAGTTTCCCCACTAATGTAGTAAAGGGATAAAACCAAGGA
This sequence comes from Vigna nakashimae, assembly GCA_034642375.1. NCBI lineage: Eukaryota > Viridiplantae > Streptophyta > Magnoliopsida > Fabales > Fabaceae > Vigna > Vigna nakashimae. The sequence goes on from CM067765.1 coordinate 36,024,045, forward strand.
TCAATCCAAGGACTCAACTATGATTAAGCTTCAGAGTGTAAAGTTAATTCTTGCAATTATTTACTATTTAACTATAAAAACAAGGTGGGGAAATAGAAAACGAAACAGTGAAATTAAAGGGAAAAGAATAAAGGAATCAAATATGTATATAAGAAAAAAATCAAGAAATAAAATGCAAAGAAATAAAAACAAAACTGTAACCTAATCTAAATTGTAAAATAACTGCATAACAAAACAGAACCTAAACTAAAATGAGAACTGAGTGCAATTAAAACTAACCTAATACAGCACAAGGAAACTAAAACTAAAACTGAACAAGAGACTAAGAGTGGACAATTCAACATCTAATCTACTAAACCTAGTCTATTCATAGGAAGACAAAAATCAAAGTAAGAAATATTGGCTAATACAGAAATCAACTTGCAATGAAATCAAATCAGCAATAGAGATCACTCTATCCTAATATATATATCACCAGAAATCAATCAAGAACAGAATTTAAAATTGAACAAATAAAAAACAGTACCTAAATTCTAACTAATCAAAAGCAATATCACAATCTAAAAAACAGAATTGAAGTCATAAGTGAATTGCACATTGAACTGAATAAAAGAGTGCTTAGAGCTCTCAGGAAGACATCCTGATAATATGAATTCCAATCCAGGATATTCTAAGTCATATTTCAGAACTTTAAATTTGGCTCTTTCCACTAATTTGTCCAATCAATGTTCATTAACCTATTCATCAATCTAAAATTTACAAACAAATTCAAGAAACACATATTTGAATCAATTTTTATGCATTGGACTTTTCTCTGTCTCGAGAAGACATCTCGATGAAGAATGCTCACTACGGAGACATTTAATTCCAAACGGAACCATAGAATTGCAGAGTTACAGAATCCAAATCATTTTCTCAACACATAACAAGTACGAAAATCAAAAACAAAGAACAAAATCTAGACATAAACAAGAACAGAACAACAACACAAAACTCAACTTTATTAACATGAAAAGAAAATTTTACACACTACCGGAAATCACCAAGACTCTCGCGGCCTGTCACCCTCGTGATCGTCTCAACGAAATCCAAAAGTCAAGAACTCTACTTCTACGAAAGCGGAAAGGAACCCTAACCTAAAGAGCTTAGAACTATGAACAGAAAGTGTATCTCAAAGTGTGTAAAGTATTATTTGCAAGGTGAAAGCCCTTTTTATAGGGTCAGAAAAACAAAAAGAAAACGAAAGAGGGAAAAGGAAAGGGGAAAAAGAAAAAAATGGGAGATGGAGAACCTTGCTGACGCTTCAATCTTCGCCCTCCACGTGGCATCTCCGGTCAGCTCTTCTTTCTCATTGGTCAGCTCCAGTCATCTTCTCCTCTTTATCTTCACCGGTCAGCTATCCAGGAAGCTCTTCTCCTTTGGGCAGGGTTGGTCTTCTCGCTTCTCTCTCTTTGCTCTAGCTTCACGGGAGTTTCTGCCTAAGTGAAATGATAAAACAAGACCCCCCACAAGTGCAGCTGCTGCCATTCCTCAAAACGCAGCGTTCCACTTCGTTGGAGCCCAACCCAGCGGCCCAAATTCATTTGCATCAGCCAATTCCCAATGCCTCTGCTGACCAAGAAAACTAGCCCAGTTGACTAGGGCCCAATCTGCAATTTAAGGATCATGAACCATCAACAAATAAAAGCAAGGGCTATCTATCAATTAAGAATATTTTAAACCTATTTAACAAAAGAATTTTTTTTTTTATAAAAGAAATTTTCAGAAAATATTAATTGGCTTCTTATTAAAATCACTAAAAATACCTTTAAAAATCTATTTTTAACTAAAATTCTATAAAACAAAAGAATTAAAGAAAAAAAACTAAAACTAACCTAATTCTAAACAATTAAAGACAAAAATACACTAACAAGGATTTCTAGACACAGAAAAAGATGCAAATTTGGAGAGTTATCACACCCCCACACTTAGACAACTGCCCTCCTGGGCAGGGATAAACTAAAAAGTAAAAGGAAAAGAAGGACTCAATTTACAAAGGAAAAATCTAAACACATAACAAGAAACTTCTAAATCCTATTTCAGCTTATTAAAACCTGCAAAATTCAACCAATTCTAGCTATTTCATCAAATCAGAACTGTACCAAAAGAATTCTCAACTTTAGATTCAAACACCAGCAATTCCAGCAAGTATTATAACAACTTAATCCAATCTAACTCAGCAAAGCAAACATATGAACAAGTAGCAGTCAATCTCAAGCTCACAGGATGTAGTGTATGCACTCAAATCACTCGAATGTTTAGGGACAATCTTGTTTCACTCAATCATGTCATTCTACTTCATTCACTTCATTCTACTACCTCCACTTCCTCCACTTCCTCCACTTCGTCCAGTTCATCCACTTCGTCATGTTCCTCCACTTCGTCAAGTTCGTCCACTTCCTCCACTTCCTCCACTTCCTCCATTTCGTCGAATTCCTCCAGTTCCTCAACATCGTCTACTTCCTCCACTTCCTCCACTTCATTCACTTCCTCCACTTTGTCCACTTTGTCAACGTCGTCCATTTCTTCCACTTCGTCAAGTTTGTCCACTTCCTCCACTTCGTCCAGTTCTTCCACTTCCTCCAGTTTGTCCACATTCTCCACTTCCTCTACTTCGTCAACTTCGTCCACTTCGTCCATTTCGTCCATTTCATCAAGTTCGTCCACTTCCTCCACTTCGTCCACTTCCTCCACTTTATCCACTTCCTCCACTTCGTCCACTTCCTCCACGTCTTCCACTTCCTCCACTTCGTCTAATTCCTCCACTTCGTCCACGTCGTCATCTTCGTCCACTTCCTCCGCTTCGTCCTCTTCGTCCACTTCGTCGACGTCGTCCACTTCTTCCGCTTCCTCCACTTCATCCACTTCGTCAAGTTCGTCCACTTCCTCAACTTCTTCCACTTCGTCAAGTTCGTCCACTTCGTACACGTCGTCAACTTCGTCAACTTCATCTACTTCGTCCACTTCGTCCACTTCCTCCACTTCCTCCACTTCGTCATGTTCGTCCACTTGGTCCACTTCTTCCACTTCTTCTACTTCCTGCACTTCCTCCACTTCGTGAACTTCGTCAACTTCGTCCACTTCCTCCACTTCGTCAACTTTGTCTACTTCGTCCACTTCCTCCACTTCCTCAATTTCCTCCACTTCGTCCACTCCATCCACTTCCTCCACTTCGTCCACATCGTCAACTTCGTCAACTTCATCCACTTCATCTTGTTCGTTCACTCCATCGACTTCGTCCTCTTCGTCTACTTCCTCCACTTCCTCAACTTCATCCACTTCATCCACTTCGTCAAGTCCGTCCACTTCCTTTACTTCCTCCACTTCCTCCTCCACTTCGTCAACTTTGTCCACTTCATCCATTTCGTCCACTTCGTCCACTTCGCTAACTTCGTCCACTTCCTCCACTTCATCCACTTCCTCCACTTCGTCATCTTCTACTTCCACTTCCTCCACTTCCTCCACTTCGTCAACTTCTTCCACTTCGTCCACTTCCTCAACTTCGTCGACTTCCTCCACTTCCTCAACATCGTCTACTTCCTCCACATCATTGACTTCCTGAACCACTTCCACTTCGTCATCATCGTCCACTTCCTCCACTTCCTCCACTTCGTCAACTTCGTCCATTTCATCCACTTCGACAAGTTTGACCACTTGCTCCACCTGCTCCACTTTCTCCACTTCGTCCACTTCGTCAACTTCGTCCACTTCGTCCACTTCGTCCAATTCGTCCACCTCATCCACTTCGTCAACTTCGTCAAGTTTGTCCCCTTTGTCGACTTCGTCCACTTCCTCCACTTCGTCAACTTCTTCCACTTCGTCCACTTCGTCAATTTTGTCCACTTCCTCTACTTCCTCAACATCGTCCACTTCCTCCACTTCCACCACTTCATTCCACTTCCTACACTTCCTCCACTTCGATCACTTCTTCCCCTTCGTCAACATCGTCCACTTCCTCCACTTCCTCCACTTCGTCAACTTCGATTAGTTCGTCCACTTCGTCCACTCCTTTCACTTCCTTCACTTCGTCCACTTCCTCAACTTCGTCCACGTCTTCAAATTCGTCAACGTGGTGCACTTCACCCACTTCATCCTCTTTGTCCACTTCGTTGGCTTCGTCCTCTTCCTCCACTTCGTCCACTTCGTGAGGTTCATCCACTTCGTCCTCTTCCTCTATTTCCTCACCTTCCTCCACTTCCTCCACTTCCTCCACTGCCTCCACTTCCTCCACTTCCTCCACTTCCTCCACTTCGTCAACTTCGTCCACTTCGTCCACTTCCACCACTTCCTCCACTTCCTCCACTTCGTCATCTTCGTCCACTTCTTCATCTTCTTCGTCCACTTCATCCAATTCGTCAACTTCGTCAACTTCGTCAACTTCGTCAACTTTAGCCCCTTCGTTCACTTCCTCTTCTTCCTCCCCTTCCTCCTCTTCGTCCACTGCCTCCTCTTCCTCCTCTTTTTCCCCTTCTTCTTCTTCTTCCCCTTCTTCTTTTTCTTCTTTTTCTTCCTCTTCCACTTTTTCCTCCTTTTCCTCCCCTTCCTCATCTTCGTCCACTTCTTCAACTACTTCTTCCACTTCGTCCAATTCGTCAACTTCGTCAACTTCGTCCAGTTCAGCCCCTTCGTCCACTTCCTCCACATCCTCCACTTCCTCAACATCGTCCACTTCCTCCACTGCATTCCACTACCTCCACTTCCTCCACTTCGTCCACTTCGTCATGTTCGTCCACTTCGTCAAGTTCGTCCGCTTCCTCCATTTCGTCAAATTCCTCCACTTCCTCCACTTCGTCAACTTCTTCCACTTCGTCCACTTCGTCAATTTCGTCCACTACGTCCACTTCGTCAACATCGTCCACTTCCACCACTTGCACCACTTCATTCCACTTCCTCTACTTCCTCCACTTTGTCAACTTCGTTTAGTTCGTCCACTTTCTCCACTTCGTCCACTCCTTTCACTTCCTTCACAACGTCCACTTCCTCAACTTCGTCCACGTCTTCAAATTCGTCAACTTGGTGCACTTCGTCCACTTCATCCTCTTCGTCCACTTTGTCGGCTTCGTCCTCTTCCTCCACTTAATCCACTTCGTCCACTTCGTCAACTCCTTTCACTTCCTTCACAACGTCCACTTCCTCAACTTCGTCCACGTCTTCAAATTCGTCAACTTGGTGCACTTCGTCCACTTCATCCTCTTCGTCCACTTTGTCGGCTTCGTCCTCTTCCTCCACTTAATCCACTTCGTCCACTTCGTCAAGTTCGTCCACTTCGTCCTCTTCCTCTACTTCCTCACCTTCCTCCACCTCCTCCACTTCGTCCACTGCCTCCACTTCCTCCACTTCGTCCATTTCGTCCACTTCGTCAACTTCGTCCACTTCCTCCACTTCGACCACTTCCTCCACTTCCTCCACTTCGTCATCTTCGTCCACTTCTTCAACTTCTTCTTCGACTTCGTCCACTTCGTCCAATTCGTCAACTTCGTCAACTTCGTCCAGTTCAGCCCCTTCGTTCGCTTCCTCCACTGCATTCCACTACCTCCACTTCCTCCACGTCCTGCACTTCGTCTAGTTCGTCCACTTCGTCATGTTCGTCCATTTCCTACACTTCGTCAAGTACGTCCACTTCCTCCATCTTCGTCCACTTCGACCACTTCCTCCACTTCTTCCACTTCGTCCACTTCGTCCAATTCGTCAACTTCGTCAAGTTCGTCCACTTCGTCAACTTCGTCAAGTTCAACCCCTTCGTCCACTTCCTCCACATCCTCCACTTCCTCAACATCGTCCACTTCCACCTACGCATTCCACTACCTCCACTTCCTCCACTTCGTCCAGTTCATCCACTTCGTCATGTTCCTCCACTTCCTCCACTTCGTCAAGTTCGTCCACTTCCTCCACTTCCTCCACTTCGTCGAATTCCTCCACTTCCTCAACATCGTCCACTTTCTCCACTTCATTCACTTCGTCCACTTCGTCAACTTCGTCCATTTCGTCCACTTCCTCCAGTTCCCACACTTCGTCCACTTCCTCAGCTTATTCCACTTGTTCCACTTCCTCCACTTCCTCCACTTCGTCAAGTTCGTTCACTTCGTCACCTTCTTCCACTTCCTCCACTTTGTCCAGTTCTTCCACTTCGCCCAGTTTGTCCACATTCTCCACTTCCTCTACTTCGTCAACTTCGTCCACGTCGTCCATTTCATCCACTTCATCAAGTTCGTCCATTTCGTCAACTTGGTGCACTTCGTCCACTTCATCCTCTTCGTCCATTTTGCGGCTTCGTCCTCTTCCTCAACTTCCTCCGCTTCGTCCACTTCGCCAAGTTTGTCCACTTCGTCCACTTCCTCTACTTCCTCCCCTTCCTCCACTTCGTCCACTGCCTTCACTTCCTCCACTTCCTCCACTTCGTCAACTTCCTCCACTTCGTCCACTTCGTCAACTTTGTCTACTTCGTCCACTTCATCCCCTTCGACAACTTCCTCCACTTCCTCCACTTCGTCATCTTCGTCCACTTCTTCAACTTCTTCTTCGACTTCGTCCACTTCGTCCAATTCGTCAACTTCGTCCAGTTCAGCCCCTTCGTCCGCTTCCTCCACTGCATTCCACTACCTCCACTTCCTCCACGTCCTGCACTTCGTCTAGTTCGTCCACTTCGTCATGTTCGTCCATTTCCTACACTTCGTCAAGTACGTCCACTTCCTCCATTTCGTCAAATTCCTCCACTTCCTCAACATCGTCTACTTCCTCCACCTCTTCCACTTCATTCACTTCCTCCACTTCGTCCACTACGTCAACTTCGTCCATTTCTTCCACTTCGTCAAGTTCGTCCATTTCCTCCACTTCCTCCACTTCGATCAGTTCTTCCTCTTCGTCAACATCGTCCACTTCCTCCACTTCCTCCACTTCGTCAACTTCGTTTAGTTCATCCACTTCCTCCGCTTCGTCTACTTCGTCCACTCCTTTCACTGCCTTCGCTTCGTCCACTTCCTCAACCTCGTCCATGTCTTCATATTCGTCAACTTGGTGCACTTCATTCACTTCATCCTCTTCGTCCACTTCGTCGGCTTCGTCCTCTTCCTCCACTTCGTCCACTTCGTCAAGTTCGTCCACTTCATCCTCTTCCTCTACTTCCTCACCTTCCTCCACTTCCTCCACTGCCTCCACTTCCTCCACTTCCTCTACTTCGTCCACTTCGTCCATTTCGTCCACTTCCTCCACTTCGACCACTTCCTCCACTTCGTCATCTTCGTCCACTTCTTCATCTTCTTCTTCCACTTCGTCCACTTCGTCCACTTCGTCCAATTCGTCAACTTCGTCCACTTCGTCCACTTCGTCAACTTCGTCAAGTTCAGCCCCTTCGTCCACTTCCTCCACATCCTCCACTTCCTCAACATCGTCCACTTCCTCCACTTCATTCCACTACCTCCACTTCCTCCACTTCCTCCACTTCCTCCATTCCTCCAGTTCATCCACTTCGTCATGTTCCTCCACTTCATCCACTTCGTCAAGTTCGTCCACTTCCTCCACTTCCTCCATTTCGTCGAATTCCTCCTCTTCCTCAACATCGTCCACTTCCTCCACTTCGTCAAGTTCGTCCACTTCCTCCACTTCCTCCACTTCCTCCACTTCATTCATTTCCTCCACTTCGTCAAGTTCGTCCACTTCCTCCACTTCGTTCACTTCCTCAACTTCTTCCACTTCGTCACCTTCGTCCATTTCGTCCACTTCATCAAGTTCGTTCACTTCCTCCACTTCACCCACTTCGTCAAGTTCGTCCACTTCGTTAACTTCGTCCACTTCGTCCATTTCATCTAATTCCTCCACTTCCTCAACATCATCTACTTCCTCTACTTCCTCCACTTCAATCACTTCCTCCACTTCGTCCATTTCTTCCACTTGGTGAACTTCGTCCACTTCCTCCAGTTCCTCCATTTCATCCACTTCTTCCACTTCTTCCACTTCCTCCACTTTGTCCACTTCGTCTACTTCGCCCACTTCGTCAAGTTCGTCCACTTCGTCACCTTCTTCCACTTCCTCCACTTCATCCAATTCTTCCACTTCCTCCAGTTTGTCCACATTCTCCACTTCCTCTACTTCGTCAACTTCGTCCACTTCTTCCATTTCGTCCACTTCATCAAGTTCGTCCACTTCCTCCATTTCTTCAAGTTCGTCCACTTCCTCCACTTCGTCCACTTCTTCCGCTTCCTCCACTTCATCCACTTCGTCCACTTCGTCAAGTTCGTCCACTTCCTCCACTTCATCGACTTCGTCAACTTCGTCGACTTCGTCCATTTCGTCCACTTCGTCAAGTTCGTCCACTTCCTCCACTTCCTCCACTTCCTCCACTTTATCCACTTCGTCCACTTCATCCACTTCTCCCACTTCGTCCACTTCGTCCACTTCGTGCACTTCGTTTATTTCGTCTACTTCGTCCACTTCGTCAACTTCTTCCAATTCGTCCACTTCATCAAGTTCGTCCACTTCCTCCACTTCGTCCATGTCGTCAACTTCGTCAACTTCATCCACTTCGTCCTCTTCATCCATTTCGTCCACTTCCTCCACTTCATCCATTTCGTCCACTTCCTCCACTTCATCCACTTCGTCCACTTCGTCCAGTTCTTCTACTTCGTCCACTTTGTCAAGTTCGTCCACTTCCTCAACTTCGTCCACTTGGTCCACTTCCTCGACTTCCACCACTTCCTCCACTTCCTACTCTTCGTCAACTTCGTCCACTTTTTCAACTTCGTCTACTTCGTCCACTTCCTCCACATCCTCCTCTTCGTCCAATTCCTCAACTTCGTCAACATCGTCCACTTCCTCCACTTCCTCCACTTCATCCACTTCGTCAACTTCGTCCCCTTCCTCCACTTCGTCCACTTCGTCAACTTTGTCTACTTCGTCCACTTCCTCCACTTACTCCACTTCCTCCACTTCGTCCACTCCTTCCACTTCCTCCGCTTCGTCAACGTCGTCAACTTCTTCAACTTCGTCCACTTCCTCAACTTCAACCACTTCGTCCACTTTGTCAAGTTCGCCCACTTGCTCTACTTCCTCCACTTCCTCCACTTCCTCCACATCCTCCACTTCATCAACTTCTCAATCTTCGTTCACTTCCTCCGCTTCGTTCACTTCGTCCACTTCGTCCGCTTCGTTCACTTCGTCTACTTCGTCCACCTCGTCCACTTCCTCCACTTCGTCCACTTCGACCACTTCCTCTACTTCATCCACATCCTCCACTTCCTCCACTTCGTCATCTTCTTCTTCCACTTCCTCCATTTCTTCCAATTTGTCAACTTCGTACAATTCGTCAACCTCGTCAACTTCGTCCACTTCTTCCACTTTGTCCACTTCCTCCACTTCCTGCACTTCATCCAATTCGTCAATTTCGTCAATTTCGTCCACTTCGTCACCTTCGTCCACTTCCTCCAAATCGGCCAGTTGTTCCACATCCTCCACCTCGTCAAGTTCATCAACTTCCTCCACTTCCTCCACTTCGTCAAGTTCGTCCACTTCGTCCAATTCCTCGACTTCCACCACTTCGTGAACTTCGTCCACTTCGTCAATTTCGTCTACTTCGTCAGCTTCCTCCACTTCGTCCACTTCGTTCGCTTCCTCCACTTCGTCCTTTTCGTCCACCTCTTCATCTTCTTCTACCACTTCGTCCACTTCGTCAACTTCCTCAACTTCGTCCACTTCGTCCACTTCCTCAACTTCCTCAACTTCGCCCCCTTCGTCCAGTTCGTCTACTTCCTGCACTTCTTCCACTTCGTCCACTTCATCAATTTCGTCGACTTCCTCCACTTCCTCCACTTCATTCACTTCGTCAACATCGGCCTCTTCCTCCACTTCCTCCACTTCATCCACTTCGTCAACTTCGTCCATTTCATCCACTTCGTCAAGTTCATCCATTTCCTCCACTACCTCCACTTTGTCCACTTCTTCCACTTCGTCAACTTCATCCACTTCGACCACTTCGTCCACTTCGACCACTTCGTCCATTTCGTCCACTTCGTCCACTTCCTCCTCTTCATCCACTTGGTCCACTTCCGCCACTTCATCCACTTCCTCCACTTCGCCCACTGCGTCATGTTCGTCCACTTCCTCTATTTCCTCCACTTCCATCACTTCACCCCCTTCCTCCACTTCCTCCACTTCGTCCACATCCTTCATTTCGTCCACTTCCTCCACTTCATCCACTTCCTCCACTTAATCTAATCCCTCCACTTCGTCCACTTCGTCCACTTCCACCACTTCCTCCACTTCCTCCACTTCGTCAACATCGTCCACTTCGTCAATTTCGTCTACTTCGTCAGCTTCCTCCACTTCCTCCACTTCCTCCACTTCGTCCACTTCGTTCACTTCCCCCACTTTATCCACTTCGTCCTCTTCGTCCACCTCTTCATCTTCTTCTTCCACTTCGTCCAATTCGTCTATTTCGTCAACTTCTTCAACTTCGTCAACTTCGTCCCCTTCATCCACTTTTTGCACGTCTTCCACTTCGTCAATTTCGTCGACTTCGTCCACCTCCTCAACATTGTCCACTTCCTCCACTTCATTCACTTCCTCAACTTCTTCCATTTCGTCAACATCGTCCTCTTCCTCCACTTCCTCCACTTCATCCACTTCGTCAACTTCGTCCATTTCGTCCACTTTGTCAATTTCGTCCACCTCGTCGACTTCTTCCACTTCCTCCACTTCGTCCACTTCATCTACTTCCTCCACTTCGTCAACATCGTCCTCTTCTTCCACTTCGTCAACTTCGTCCATTTCGTCCACTTTGTCAATTTCGTCCACCTCGTCGACTTCTTCCACTTCGTCCACGTCGTCAACTTTGTCAACTTCATGCACTTCGTCCACTTCCTCCACTTCGTCCACTTCGTCCATTTCGTCCACTTCGTCCTCTTCATCCACTTCCTCCACTTCGTCCACTTAGTCCACTTCCTCCACTTCCTCCACTCCGTCCACTTCGTCATGTTCGTCCACTTCCTCTACTTCCTCCACTTCCTCCACTTCGCCCACTTCCTCCACTTCGTCCACATCCTCCATTTCGTCCAGTTCGTCCACTTCCTCTACTTTCTCCACTTAGGCCACTTCCTCGACTTCCACTACTTCCTCCACTTCCTCCACTTCGTCAACTTCGTCCACTTCGTCAATTACGTCTACTTCTTCAGCTTCATCCACTTCGTCCACTTCGTCCACTTCGTCCTCTTCGTCCACCTCTTCATCTTCTTCTTCCACTTCGTCCAATTCGTCAACTTCTTCAACTTCATCCCCTTCGTCCACTTCCTGCACTCCTTCCACTTCGTCCACTTCGTCAATTTCGTCGACTTCCTCCACTTCCTCAACCTCGTCCACTTCCTCAACTTCCTCCACTTCATTCACTTCCTCAACTTCTTCCACTTCGTCAACATCGTCCTCTTCCCCCACTTCCTCCACTTCATCCACATCGTCAACTTCGTCCATTTCGTCCACTTTGTCAATTTCGTCCACTTCGTCCACCTCCTCCACTTCTTCCACTTCCTCCACTTCATCTACTTCTTCCACTTCATCCACTTCGTCCCCTTCGTCCACTTCGTCCACTTCTTCCGCTTCCTCCACTTCATCCACTTCGTCCACTTCGTCAAGTTCGTCCACTTCATCCACTTCGTCCACTTCATCCACTTCGTCCATTTCGTCCACTTCGTAAAGTTCTTCCACTTCCTCCACTTCCTCCACTTTGTCCACTTCTTCCACTTCGTCGACTTCGTCCTCTTCCTCCACTTCCTCCACTTCATCCACTTCGTCAACTTCGTCCATTTCGTTCACTTTGTCAATTTCGTCCACCTCGTCGACTACTTCCACTTCGTCCACGTCGTCAACTTCGTCAACTTCATGCACTTCGTCCACTTCCTCCACTTCGTCCATTTCGTCCACTTCGTCCTCTTCATCCACTTCGTCCACTTCCTCCACTTAGTCCACTTCCTCCACTTCCTCCACTTCCTCCACTTCGTCATGTTCGTCCACTTCGTCTACTTCCTCTACTTCCTACACTTCCACCACTTCGCCCATTTCATATACTTCCTCCACTTCGTCCACATCCTCCATTTCGTCCAGTTCGTCCACTTCCTCTACTTCCTCCACTTTGGCCACTTCCTCGACTTCCACCACTTCCTCCACTTCCTCCACTTCGTCAACTTCGTCCACTTCGTCAATTACGTCTACTTCGTCAGCTTGCTCCACTTCATCCACTTCGTCCACTTCCTCCACTTTTTGCACTTCGTCCTCTTCGTCCACCTCTTCATCTTCTTCTTCCACTTGGTCCAATTCGTCCAATTCGTCAACTTCTTCAACTTCGTCCCCTTCGTCCACTTCTTGCACTTCTTCCACTTCGTCCACTTCGTCAACTTCGTCGACTTCCTCCACTTCCTCAACATCGTCCACTTCGTCAACTTCCTCCACTTCTTCCACTTCCTCCACTTCCTCCACTTCATCTACTTCTTCCACTTCATCCACTTCGTCCTCTTTGTCCACTTCTTTCGCTTCCTCCACTTCATACACTTCGTCCACTTCGTCAAGTTCGTCCACTTCATCCACTTCGTGCACTTCATCCACTTTGTCCATTACGTCCACTTCGTCAAGTTCATCCACTTCCTCCACTTTCTCCACTTTCTCCACTTCGTCCACTTCTTCCACTTCGTCGACTTCGTCCACTTCATCGACTTCGTCCACTTTGTCCACTTCGTGCACTTCGTCCACTTCCTCCACTTTCTCTACTTCGTCTACGTCGTCAACTTCGTCAACTTCATGCACTTCCTCCACTTTGTCCATTACGTCCACTTCGTCCTCTTCATCCGCTTCGTCCACTTCCTCCACTTCGTCCACTTCGTCATGTTCGTCCACTTCCTCCACTTCCTCCACTTCTACCACTTTGCCCACTTCGTCCACCTCCTCCACTTCGTCCACATCCTCCATTTCGTCCACTTCCTCCATTTCATCCACTTCGTTCACTTCGTCAAGTTCGTCCACTTCCTCTACTTCGTCCACTTCGTCAACTTCGTCGTCTACTTCCTCGACTTCCACCACTTCCTCCACTTCGTGAACTTCATCCACTTCGTCAATTTCCTCTACTTCGTCAGCTTCCTCCACTTCCTCCACTTCCTCCACTTTCTCTACTTCGTCCTCTTCGTCCACCTCTTCATCTTCTTCTTCCACTTCGTCCAATTCGTCCAATTCCTCAACTTCGTCCACTTCGTCAACTTCCTTAACTTCGTCCCCCGTTCGTCCACTTCCTGCACTTCTTCCACTTCGTCCATTTCATCAATTTCCTCGACTTCCTCCACTTCCTCAACTTCCTCCATTTCGTCCACTTCGTCCACTTCCTCGACTTCCACCACTTCGTGAACTTCGTCCATTTCGTCAATTTCGTCTAATTCGTCAGCTTCCTCCACTTCCTCCACTTCCTCCACTTTCTCCACTTCGTCCACCTCTTCATCTTCTTCTACCACTTCGTCCAATTCGTCAACTTCGTCCACTTCCTCAACTTCGTCCCCTTCGTCCAGTTCGTCCACTTCGTGCACTTCTTCCACTTCGTCCACTTCATCAATTTCGTCGACTTCCTCCACTTCCTCAACTTCCTCCACTTCATTCACTTCCTCAACATCTTCCACTTCGTCAACATCGTCCTCTTCCTCCACTTCCTCCACTTCATCCACTTCGTCAACATCGTCCATTTCATCTACTTCGTCAAGTTCGTCCAGTTCCTCCACTACCTCCACTTTGTCCACTTCGTCCACCTTGTCCACTTCTTCCACTTCGTCAACTTCGACCACTTCGTCCGCTTCGACCACTTCGTCCATTTCGTCCACTTCGTCCACTTCGTCAACTTCTTGCACTTCGTCCGCTTCGTCAACTTCTTGCACTTCGTCAATTTCGTCCACTTCCTCCACTTCGTCCACGTCGTCAACTTCGTCAACTTCGTCCACTTCGTCCACTTCGTCCTCTTCGTCCAATTCGTCCACTTCCTCCACTTCATCCACTTCCTCCACTTCGTCCACTTCCTCTACTTCATCATTTTCGTCCACTTCCTCCACTTCCTCCACTTTCTCCACTTCGTTCTCTTCGTCCACCTCTTCATCTTCTTCTACCACTTCGTCCAACTCGTCCAATTCGTCAACTTCGTCCACTTCGTCAACTTCCTCAACTTCGTCCCTTTCGTTCAGTTCGTCCACTTCCTGCACTTCTTCCACTTCGTCCACTTCTTGAATTTCATCGACTTCCTCCACTTCCTACACTTCCTCCACCTCATTCACTTCCTCAACTTCTTCCACTTCGTCAACATCGTCCTCTTCCTCCACTTCATCCACTTCGTCAACTTTGTCCATTTCATCCACTTCGTCAAGTTCGTCCAGTTCCTCCACTACCTCCACTTTGTCCACTTCGTCCACTTCTTCCACTTTTTCAACTTCATCGACTTCGTCCCCTTTGTGCACTTCGACCACTTCGACCACTTCGTCCATTTCGTCCACTTCGTGAACTTCTTGCACTTCGTCAATTTCGTCCACTTCCTCCACTTCGTCCACATCGTCAACTTCGTCAACTTCGTCCACTTCGTCCTCTCCGTCCAATTAGTCCACTTCCTCCACTTCATCCACTTCCTCCACTTCGTCCAATTCCTCCACTTCATCATTTTCGTCCACTTCGTCCACTTCCTCCATTTCGTGCACTTCCTCTACTTCCTCCATTTCGTCAACTTCCTCGACTTCGTCAACTTCGCCCACTTCGTCAACTTCGTCCAGTTCATTAACTTCGTGCAACTCCTCCACTTCCTCAACATCGTCCATTTCCTCCACTTCCTCCACTTCATTCACTTCCTCCACTTGGTCCACTTCGTCGATTTCGTCCACTTCGTCAAGTTCGTCCACTTCCTCCACCTCCTCCACCTTGTCAACTTCGTCCACTTCGTCAAGTTCGTCCACCTCCTCCACTTCCTCCACCTCGTCCACTTCATCCACTTTCTCCACTTCGTCCTCTTTGTCCACCTCTTCATCTTCTTCTACCACTTCGTCCAGTTCGTCAAATTCGTCCAATTCGTCAACTTCGTCCACTTCGTCAACTTCCTCCACTTCGTCCCCTTCGTCCAGTTCGTCCACTTCCTGCACTTCTTCCACTTCGTCCACTTCATCAATTTCGTCGACTTCCTCCACTACCTCAACTTCCCCCACTTCATTCACTTCCTCAACTTCTTCCACTTCGTTCACATCGTCCTCTTCCTCCACTGCCTCCACTTCATCCACTTCGTCAACTTCGTCCATTTCATCCACTTCGTCAAGTTCATCCAGTTCCTCCACTACCTCCACTTTGTCCACTTCGTCCACTTCTTCCACTTCGTCAACTTCATCCACTTCGTCCCCTTTGTGCACTTCGACCACTCCGTCCACTTCGACCACTTCGACTATTTCGTCCACTTCGTCCACTTTGTCAACTTCATGCACTTCGTCAATTTCATGCACTTCCTCCACTTCGTCCACGTCGTCAACTTCGTCAACTTCGCACTTCGTCCTCTTCGTCCAATTCGTCCAGTTCCTCCACTTCATCCACTTCCTCCACTTTGTCCACTTCCTCCACTTCATCATTTTCGTCCACTTCGTCCACTTCCTCCACTTCATCCACTTCGTCCACTTCCTCCATTTCGTCCACTTCCTCTACTTCCTCCATTTCGTCAACTTCCTCCACTTTGTCAACTTCGCCCACTTCGTCAACTTCCTCCACTTCGTCAACTTCGCCCACTTCGTCAACTTCGTCCAGTTCGTTAACTTTGTGTACTTCGTCCACTTCGTCTACTTCCTCCACTTCCTCCACTTCCTCCATTTCGTCCATTTCCTCCACTTCCTCAACATCGTCCACTTCCTCCACTTCATTCACTTCCTCCACTTGGTCCACTTCGTCGATTTCGTCCACTTCGTCAAGTTCGTCTGTCAACTTCGCTCTCTTCGTCAACTTCGTCCCCTTCGTCCACTTCCTGCACTTCTTCCACTTCGTTCACTTCGTCAATTTCGTCGACTTCCTCACTCCCTCAACATCGTCGACTTCCTCAACTTCCTCCACTTCATTCACTTCGTCAACTTCTTCCACTTCGCCAACATCGTCCTCTTCCTCCACTTCCTCCACTTCATCCACTTCGTTAACTTCGTCCATTTCGTCCACTTCGTCAAGTTCGTCCACTTCCTCCACTTCCTCCACTACCTCCACTTTGTCCACTTCTTCCACTTCATCAACTTCATCCACTTCGTCCACTTAGTCCCCTTCGTGCACTTCGACTAATTCGTCCACTTCGACCACTTCGTCCATTTCGTCCACTTCGTCAACTTCTTCCACTTCATCAATTTCGTCCACTTCGTCCACTTCCTCCACTTCGTCTACGTCGTCAACTTCATGCACTTCGTCCACTTCCTCCACTTTGTCCACTTTGTCAAGTTCGTCCAGTTCGTCCACTTCCTCAACTCCTCCACTTCATTCACTTCCTCAACTTCTTCCACTTCGTCAACACCGTCCTCTTCCTCCACTTCCTCCACTTCATCCACTTCGTCAACTTCGTCCATTTCGTCCACTTCGTAAAGTTCGTCCACTTCCTCCATTTCCTCCACTACCTTCAATTTGTCCACTTCTTCCACTTCGTCAACTGCATCCACTTCGTCCACTACGTCCCCTTCGTGCACTTCGACCACTTCGTCCACTTCGTCAATTTCGTCCACTTCCTCCACTTCCTCCACTTCGTCCACGTCGTCCACTTCGTCAACGTCGTCCACTTCGTCCTCTTCGTCCACTTCATTCCCTTCCTCCACTTCGTCCACTTCCTCCACTTCGTCCACTTCCTCCACTTCGTCATGTTCGTCCACTTCGTCCTCTTCCTCCACTTCGTCCAATTCATCCACTTCGTCCACTTCCTCCATTTCGTCAACTTCCTCCACTTCGTCAACTTAGCGCACTTCGTCAACTTCGTCCAGTTCATTAACTTTCTCTACTTCGTCCACTTCGTCAACTTCGTCCACTTCCTCCACTTCGTCCACCTCCTCCACTTCCTCCACTTCCTCCATTTCGTCTAATTCCTCCACTTCCTCAACATCGTCCATTTCCTCCACTTCCCCCACTTCATTCACTTCCTCCACTTCGTCCACTTCGTCAACTTTGTCCACTTCGTCGATTTCGTCCACTTCTTCCACCTCCTCCACTTTGTCTACTTCGTCGACTTCGTCGACTTAGTCAATTTCCTCTACTTTGTCAACTTCGTCCACTTCGTCCACTTCTTCCACATCCTCCACTTCGTTCACTTCCTCTATTTCGTCCACTTCGTTTACTTCCTCCACTTTCTCCACTTCGTCGATTTCGTCCATTCGTCCACTTCGTCATCTTCATCTACTTCCTCCACTTCCTCCACTTCATTCACTTCGTCCACTTCGTCATCTTCGTCCACTTCCTCTACTTCTTCCACTTCCACCACTTCGCCCACTTCGTGAACTTCCTCCACTCTGTCCACATCCTCCATTTCGTCCACTTCCTCTACTTCATCCACTTTGTCCACTTCGTCAAGTTCGTCCACTTCGTCCACTTCATCCACTTTGTCCACTTCATCCACTTCCTCCACTTCCTCCACCTCCTCCACTTCCTCTACTTCGTCAACTTCCTCCAATTCCTCCACTTCCTCAACATCGTCCATTTCCTCCACTTCCTCCACTTCATTCACTTCCTCCACTTCGTCCACTTCGTCAACTTCGTCCACTACGTCGATTTCTTCCACTTCGTCAACTTCGTCCACTTCCTCCACCTCCTCCACTTTGTCTACTTCGTCCACTTCGTCAATTTCCTCTACTTCGTCAACTTCCTCCACTTCGTCCACTTCCTCCACTTCCTCCACTTCGTTCACTTCCCCCATTTCGTCTACTTCCTCCACTTCGTCCACTTCCTCGACTTCCACCACTTCCTCCAATTCCTCGACTTCGTCAACTTCGTCCACTTCATCCTCTTCGTCAATTTCGTCTACTTCGTCAGCTTCCTCCGCTTCCTCCACTTCGTCCACTTCCTACACTTTGTCCACTTCGTCCTCTTCGTCCACCTCTTCATCCTCTTCTTCCACTTCATCCAATTCGTCCAATTCGTCAGCTTCGTCAACTTCGTCAACTTCGTCAACTTCATCAACTTCGTCCCCTTCGTCCGCTTCTTCCACTTCCTGCACTTCTTCCACTTCGTCCACTTCGTCCACTTTGACAATTTCGTCGACCTCCTCCACTTCGTCAACATCGTCCACTTTCTCAACTTCCTCCACTTCATTCACTTCCTCAACTTCTTCCACTTCGTCAACATCGTCCTCTTTCTCCACTTCCTCCACTTCCTCCACTTCATCCACTTCGTCCGCTTCGTCCCCTTCGTCCGCTTCTTCCACTTCCTGCACTTCTTCCACTTCGTCCACTTTGACAATTTCGTCGACCTCCTCCACTTCCTCAACATCGTCCACTTTCTCAACTTCCTCCACTTCATTCACTTCCTCAACTTCTTCCACTTCGTCAACATCGTCCTCTTTCTCCACTTCCTCCACTTCCTCCACTTCATCCACTTCGTCAACTTCGTCCATTTCGTCCACTTCGTCAAGTTCGTCTACTTCCTCCACTTCCACCACTTCGCTCACTACGTCCACTTCTTCCACTTCGTCCACATCCTCCATTTCGTCCACTTCCTCTACTTCATCCACTTCGTCAAGTTCGTCCACTTCATCCACTTTGTCCACTTCATCCACTTCTTCCACTTCCTCCACTTCCTCCACCTCCTCCACTTTGTCGTCTTCGTCCACTTCGTCCACTTCGTCAATTTCCACCACTTCCTTAACTTCCTCCACTTCGTCCACTTCTTCCACTTCCTCCACTTCATTCACTTCCTCCATTTCGTCCACTTCCTCCACTTCGTCCATTTCGTCGTCTTCGTCCTCTTCATCCACTTCGTCCACTTCCTCCAATTCGTCCACTTCCTTCACTTCATCCACTTCGTCGTGTTCATCCACTTCGTCTACTTCGTCCACTTCCTCTACTTCCTCCCCTTCCACCACTTCATCCACTTCCTCACTTTCTCCACATCCTCCATTTCGTCCACTTCCCCCACTTCATCCACTTCGTCCACTTCGTCCACTTCATCCACTTTGTCCACTTCATCCACTTCTTCCACTTCGTTGACTTCGTCCACTTCTTCCACTTCGTCCACCTCGTCCACTTCGCCCACTTCGTCCACTTCGTCCACTTCGTCATGTTCATCCACTTCGTCCACTTCGTCTACTTCCTCCACTTCCACCACTTCGCTCACTACGTCACTTCCTCCACTTCGTCCACATCCTCCATTTCGTCCACTTCCTCCACTTCATCCACTTCGTCCACTTCGTCAAGTTCATCCACTTCGTCCACTTCATCCACTTTGTCCACTTCATCCCCTTCTTCCACTACCTCCACTTCCTCCACTTCGTCCATTTCGTCCACTTCGTCCACTTCGTCCTCTTCATTCACTTGGTCCACTCGTGACGTTCGTCCACTTCGTCTACTTCCTCTACTTCCTCCACTTCCACCACTTCCTCCACTTCCTCCACTTCCTCCACTTCGTCCACATCCTCCATTTCGTCCACTTCCTCCACTTCATCCACTTCGTCCACTTCGTCAAGTTCATCCAGTTCGTCCACTTCCTCCACTTCATCCACTTCGTCCACTTCGTCCACTTCGTCAAGTTCATCCAGTTCGTCCACTTCCTCCACTTCCTCCACTTCCTCCACTTCGTCGACTTCCTCGACTTCCACCACTTCCTCCACTTCCTCGACTTCGTCCACTTTGTCCACTTCATCCACTTCGTCAATTTCGTCTACTTCGTCAGCTTCCTCCACTTCCTCCACTTCCTCCACTTCCACCACTTTGTCCACTTCGTCCTCTTCATCCACCTCTTCATCCTCTTCTTCGACTTCGTCCAATTCGTCCATTTCGTCAACTTCGTCAACTTCGTCCACTTCCTCAACGTCGTCAACTTTGTCCCCTTCGTCAGCTTCTTCCACTTCGTCCACTTCGTCAATTTCGTCGACTTCCTCCACTTCGTCAACTTCTTCCACTTCGTCAACATCGTCCTCTTCTTCCACTTCCTCCACTTCGTTCACTTCCTCCATTTCGTCCACTTCCTCCACTTCGTCATGTTCATCCACTTCATCCACTTCCTCCACTTCGTCCACTTCATCTACTTCGTCATGTTCGTCCACTTCGTCATGTTCACCCACTTCGTCATGTTCGTCCTCTTCATCCACTTCCTCCACTTCGTCCACTTCCTCCACTTCGTCCACTTCATCCACTTCCTCTACTTCCTCCACTTCCACCATTTCGCCCACTTCGTCCACTTCCCCCACTTCGTCCACATCCTCCATTTCTCCCACTTCCTCCACTTCATCCACTTCGTCCACTTCGTCAAGTTCGTCCACTTCGTCCGCTTCATCCACTTTGTCCAGCTCATCCACTTCTTCCACTTCGTCGACTTCGTCGACTTCGTCCACTTTGCCCACTTCGTCCACTGCGTCATGTTCGTCCACTTCCTCTACTTCCTCCACTTTCACCACTTCGCTCACTTCGTCCACTTCCTCCACTTCATCCACATCCTCCATTTCGTCCACTTCCTCCTCTTCATCCACTTCGTCCACTTCGTCAAGTTCATCCACTTCGTCCACTTCATCCACTTTGTCCACTTCATCCACTTCCTCCACTTCCTCCACTTCCTCCACTTCTTCCACTTCGTCCATTTCGTCCACTTCGTCCTCTTCATCCACTTCGTGATGTTCGTCCACTTCCTCTACTTCCTCCACTTCCACCACTTTGCCCACTTCGTCCACTTCCTCCACTTCGTCCACATCCTCCATTTCGTCCACTTCCTCCACTTCATCCACTTCGTCAAGTTCGTCCACTTTCTCTACTTCCTGCACTTCGTCCACTTCCTCCACTTCGTCCACTTCCTCAACTTCCACCACTTCCTCCACTTCCTCGACTTCGTCCACTTCGTCCACTTCATCCACTTGGTCAATGTCGTCTACTTCGTCAGCTTCCTCCACTTCCTCCACTTCGTCTACTTCCTCCACTTTGTCCACTTCGTCCTCTTCGTCCACGTCTTCATCCTCTTCTTCCACTTCGTCCAATTCGTCCAATTCGTCAACTTCGTCAACTGTCCCCACTTCGTCAACTTCGTCCACTTTGTGAACTTCGTCCCCTTCGTCCGCTTCTTCCACTTCGTCAATTTCGTCGACTTCCTCCACTTCCTCAACATCGTCAACTTCCTCAACTTCCTCCACTTAATTCACTTCCTCAACTTCTTCCACTTCGTCTACATCGTCCTCTTCCTCCACTTCCTCCACTTCATCCACTTCGTCAACTTCGTCCATTTCGTCCACTTCGTCAAGTTCGTCCACTTCCTCCACTACCTCCACTTTGTACACTTCTTCCACTTCGTCCACTTCTTCCACTTCGTCAACTTCATCCACTTCGTCCACCTCGTCCCCTTCGTGCACTTCGACCACTTCGTCCACTTCGACCACTTCGTCCATTTCGTCCACTTCGTCCACCTCGTCAACTTCTTCCACTTCGTCCATTTCGTCCACTTCGTCCACTTTCTCAATTTCCTCTACTTCGTCAACTTCCTCCACTTCGTCCACTTCTTCCACTTCGTCCACTTCGTTCACTTCCTTCATTTCGTCCACTTCCTCGACTTCCACCACTTCGTCCATTTCGTCCACTTTGTCCTCTTCATCCACTTCGTCCACTTCATCCACTTCGTCTACTTCGTCATGTTCGTCCACTTCGTTCGCTTCCTCTACTTCCTCCACTTCCACCACTTCGCCCACTTCCTCCACTTCCTCCACTTCGCCCACATCCTCCATTTCGTCCACTTCCTCCACTTCATCCACTTCGTTAACTTCTTCCACTTCCTCTACTTCCTCCACTTCCACCACATCCTCCACTTCCTCCAGTTCATCATCTTCGTCCACTTTGTCCACTTCGTCAATTTCTTCTACTTCGTCAGCTTCGTCCACTTCCTCCACTTCGTCCACTTCATGCACTTCCTCCAGTTTGTCCACTTCGTCCACCTCTTCATCTTCTTCTTCCACTGCGTCCAATTCGTCAACTTCGCAACTTCATCCACTTCGTCAACTTCGTCCACTTCCTGCACTTCTTCCACTTCGTTCACTTCGTCAATTTCGTCGACTTCCTCCACTTGCTCAACATCGTCCACTTCCTCAACTTCCTCCACTTCATTCACTTCCTCAACTTCTTCCACTTCGTCAACATTGACTCTTCCTCCACTTCCTCCACTTCATCCACTTCGTCAACTTCGTCCATTACGTCCACTTCGTCAAGTTTGTCCACTCCCTTCACTTCCTCCACTACCTCCACTTTGTCCACTTCATTCACTTCCTCCACTTCGTCCACCTCGTCAACTTCGTCCACTTCGTCCTCTTCGTCCACTTCGTCCACTTCCTCCATTTCGTCCACTTCCTCAACTTCGTCCACTTCATCCACTTCCTCCACTTCCTCCACTTTGTCCATTTCGTCCACTTCGTCCTGTTCATCCACTTTGTCCACTTCGTCTACTTCGTCCATTTCGTTTACTTCGTCCACTTCGTCCACTTCTTCATGTTCGTCAACTTCGTCCACTTCCTCTACTTCCTCCACTTCCACCACTTTGCCCACTTTGTCCATTTCGTCCACTTCCTCCACTTTGTCAACTTGGCCCACTTCATCAACTTCGTCCAGTTCGTTAACTTCGTCTACTTGCTCCACTTCCTCCACTTCCTGCACTTCCTCTACTTCCTCCATTTCGTCCAATTCCTCCACTTCCTCAACATCGTCCATTTCCTCCACTTCATTCACTTCCTCCACTTCCTCCACTTCGTCAACTTCGTCCACTTCGTAAAGTTCGTCCACTTCGTCGATTTCGTCCACTTCGTCAAGTTCGTCCACTTCCTCCACCTCCTCCACTTAGTCCACTTCGTTAATTTCCTCTACTTCGTGAACTTCCTCCACTTCGTCCACTTCGTTCACTTCCTCCATTTCGTCCACTTCCTCCACTTCCTCCACTTCCTCCACTTCGTCCATTTCGTCCATTTCGTCCACTTCGTCCTCTTCATCCACTTCGTCCACTTTCTCCACTTCGTCAACTTCCTTTACTTCGTCAACTTCCTCCACTTCGTCCACCTCTTCCACTTCGTCCACTTCGTTCAATTCGTCCACTTCCTCCACTTCGTCCACATCCTCTATTTCGTCCACTTCATCCACTTCCTCCACTTCGTCAAGTTCGTCCAGTTCGTCCACTTCCTCTACTTCCTCCTCTTCCTCCACTTCGTCCACTTCCTCGATTTCCACCACTTCCTCCATTTCGTCCACTTTGTCAATTTCGTCTACTTCGTTAGCTTCCTCCACTTCCTCCACGGCGTCCAGTACGTCCACTTCCTCCACTTTGTCCACTTCGTCCTCTTCGTCCACCTCTTCATCCTCTTCTTCCACTTCGTCCAATTCGTCCACTTCGTCAACTTCGTCAACTTGTCCACTTCGTCCCCTTCGTCACTTCAACAACTTCATCCACTTCGACAACTTCGTCCATTTCGTGCACTTCGTCAACTTCTTCCACTTCGTCAATTGCGTCCACTTCCTCCACTTCGTCCACTTCGTCCACTTCGTTCGCTTCGTCCACTTCCTCCACATCGTCCACTTCCTCCACTTAGTCCACTTCGTTCACTTCGTCATGTTCGTCCACTTCCTCCACTTCCTCCACTTCCTCCATTTCGTCCACTTCATCCACTTCATCCACTTCCTCCATTTCGTCCACTTCCTCCACTTTGTCAACTTCCTCCACTTCGTCAACTTGGCCCACTTCGTCAACTTCGTCCAGTTCGTTAACTTCGTCTACTTGCTCCACTTCCTCCACTTCCACCACTTTGCCCACTTTGTCCATTTCGTCCACTTCCTCCACTTTGTCAACTTGGCCCACTTCATCAACTTCGTCCAGTTCGTTAACTTCGTCTACTTGCTCCACTTCCTCCACTTCCTGCACTTCCTCTACTTCCTCCATTTCGTCCAACTCCTCCACTTCCTCAACATCATCCATTTCCTCCATTTCCTCCACTTCATTCACTTCCTCCACTTCCTCCACTTTGTCCACTTCGTCAAGTTCGTCCACTTCGTCGATTTCGTCCACTTCGTCAAGTTCGTCCACTTCCTCCACCTCCTCCACTTAGTCCACTTCGTCAATTTCCTCTACTTCGTCAACTTCCTCCACTTCGTTCACTTCCTCCACTTCGTCCACTTCCTCCACTTCCTCCACTTCCTCCACTTCGTCCATTTCGTCCATTTCGTCCACTTCGTCCTCTTCATCCACTTCGTCCACTTCCCCTCCACTTCCTCCACTTCCTCCACTTCCTCCACTTCCTCCACTTCGTCCATTTCGTCCATTTCGTCCACTTCGTCCTCTTCCTCCACTTGGTCCACTTCCTCCATTTCTTCCACTTCGTCCACTTCGTCCACTTCGTCCAGTTCGTCAGTTTCGTCGAATTCGTCTCCTTCGTCCACTTCCTCCACTTCGTCCAATTCAACCACTTCCTCCACTTTGTCCACATTCTCCACTTCGTCCATTTCGTGAACTTCCTCCACTTCGTCAACTTCCCCCACTTCGTCAACTTTGTCTACTTCGTCCACTTCCTCCACTTCCTCAACATCGTCCATTTCCTCCACTTCCTCCACTTCATTTACTTCCTCCACGTCGTCAACTTCGTCCAATTCGTCGATTTCGTCCACTTCGTCGATTTTGTCCACTTCGTCAAGTTCGTCCACTTACTCCACCTCCTCCACTTTGTCCAGTTCGTCCACTTTGTCAATTTCCTCTACTTCGTCCACTTCCTCCAATTCCTCCACTTCTTCCACTTTGTCCACTTCCTCCATTTCGTCCAGTTCCTCCACTTCCTCCACTTCGTCAACTTCCTTCTCTTCGTCAACTTCGCCCACTTCGTCCACTTCGTCTACTTCGTCCACTTCGTCAAGTTCCTCCACTTCGTCCACTTCCTCCATTTCGTCCAATTCCTCCACTTCCTCAACATCGTCCATTTCCTCCACTTCCTCCACTTCATTCACTTCCTCCACTTCGTCCACCTTGTCAACTTCGTCCACTTCGTCCTCTTCGTTCACTTCGTCCACTTCCTCCACTTCGTCCACTTTCTCCACTTCCTCCACTTCCTCCACTTCATCCACTTCGTCCACTTCCTCCATTTCCTCCACTTCCTCCACTTCGTCAACTTCCTCCACTTCGTGAACTTCGCCCACTTCCTCCACTTCGTCAACTTCGTCAACTTCGTCCACATCGTTAACTTCGTATACTTCGTCCACTTCCTCAACATCGTCCATTTCCTCCACTTCCTCCACTTCATTCACTTCCTCCAATTCGTCCCCTTCGTCAACTTCGTCCACTTCGTCAAGTTTGTCCAGTTCCTCCACTTCCTCCAGTTTGTCAATTTCCTCTATGTCGTCCACTTCCTCCACTTCGTTCACTTCCTCCACTTCGTCCACTTCTTCCTCTTCGTCCACTTCCATCACTTCATCCACTTCGTCAAGCTCGTCCGCTTCGTCTACCTCCTGTACTTCCTCCACTTCCTCCACTTCCTCCACTTTGTCCACTTCCTCCACTTGGTCCACTTCGTTCACTTCTTCCACTTCGTCCACTTCCTCCACTTCGTCCACATCCTCCATTTCGTCCACTTCCTCCACTTCATCCACTTCGTCCCCTTCATCAAGTTCTCCAGTTCGTCCACTTCCTCCACTTCCACCACTTCTTCCACTTCCTCCACTTCGTCAACTCCGTCCACTTCGTCAATTTCGCCTACTTCGTCAACTTCCTCCACTTCCTCCACTTCGGCCACTTTGTGCACTTCCTCCACTTTGTCCACTTCGTCCTCTTCGGCCACCTCTTCATCTTCTTCTTCCACTTCGTCCATTTCGTCAACTTCGTCCACTACGTCAACTTCGTCAACTTCGTCCCCTTCGTCCACTTTGTCCACTTTCTCCATTTCCTCAACATCGTCCACTTACTCAACTTCCTCCACTTCATTCACTTCCTCAACTTCTTCCACTTCGTCAACATCGTCCTCTTCCTCCACTTCCTCCACTTCATCCACTTTGTCAACTTCGTCCATTTCGTCCACTTCGTCAAGTTCGTCCACTTCCTCCACATCCTCCACTACCTCCACTTTGTCCACTTCGTCCACTTCTTCCACTTCGTCAACTTCATCCATTTCCTCCCCTTCGTGCACTTCGTCCACTTCGTCCACTTCGACCACTTCATCCATTTCGTCCACTTCATCCACTTCGTCAACTTCTTCCACTTCGTAAATTTCGTCCACTTCCTCCACTTCGTCCATGTTGTCAACTTCGTCAATTTCGTCCACTTTGTCCTCTTCGTCCACTTCCTCCACTTCGTCCACTTCCTCCACTTCCCTATCTTCGTCCACTTCCTCCACTTCCTCCACTTCGTGATCTTTGACCACTTCATCCATTTCGTCCACTTCGTCAACTTCTTCCACTTCGTAAATTTCGTCCACTTCCTCCACTTCGTCCACGTTGTCAACTTCGTCAATTTCGTCCACTTCGTCCACTTTGTCCTCTTCGTCCACTTCCTCCACTTCCTCCACTTCCTCCACTTCGCTATCTTCGTCCACTTCCTCCACTTCCTCCATTCGTGATCTTCGTCCACTTCGTCCACATCCTCCACTTCCTCTACTTCTTCCATTTCATCAACTTCCCCTCCACTTCGTCAACTTCGACCACTTCGTCAACTTCGTCTACTTCGTCCACTTCCTCCACTTCCTCAACATCGTCCATTTCCTGCACTTCCTCCACTTCATTTACTTTCTCCACGTCGTCAACTTCGTCCAATTCGTCGATTTCGTCCACATCGTCGATTTCGTCTACTTCGTCAAGTTCGTCCACTTACTCCACCTCCTCCACTTTGTCCAGTTCGTCCACTTTGTCAATTTCTCTACTTCGTCAACTTCCTGCACTTCGTCCACTTCTACCACTTCCTCCACTTCGTTCACTTCCTCCATTTCGTCCACTTCGTCCACTTCGTCCACTTCGTCCACTTCGTCCACTTCGTCAACTTCGTCCACTTCTTCCTCTTCGTCCACTTCGTACACTTCGTCCACCTCGTCCACTTCCATCACTTCATCCACTTTGTCAAGGTCGTCTACTTCATCTACTTCCTCCACTTCCTCCACTTCCTCCACTTCCTCCACTTCCTCCACTTCCTCGTCCACTTCCTCCACTTCCTCCACTTCCTCCACTTTGTCCACTTGGTCCACTTGGTCCACTTCCTCCACTTCCTCCACTTCCTCCACTTCCTCCACTTCCTCCACTTCCTCCACTTCCTCCATTTCCTCCACTTCCTCGACTTCGTCTACTTCGTCAATTCCATCCACTTCGTCTCCATCGTCCACTTCCTCCACTTCGTCCAGTTCATCCACTTCCTCCACTTTGTCCACATTCTCCACTTCGTCAGCTTCATCTATTTCGTCCACTTCATCAAGTTCGTCCACTTCCTCTACTTCCTACACTTCGTCAAGTTCGTCGACTTCCTCTACTTCGTCCACTTCCTCCACATCCTTCATTTCGTCCAATTCATCGACTTCCTCAACATCGTCCATTTCCTCCACTTCGTCCACTTCCTTCACTTCCTCCACTTACTCCACTTCCTCCACTTCCTTCACTACCTCCACTTTGTCCACTTGGTCCACTTCCTCCACTTCTTCCACTTCCTCCACTTCCTCCACTTCCTCTACTTCGTCCAATTCGTCAGTTTCGTCCACTTCGTCTCCTTCGTCCACTTCCTCCACTTCGTCCAATTCATCCACTTCCTCCACTTTGTCCACATTCTCCACTTCGTCCACTTCGTCAACTTTGTCAACTTCGTCAGCTTCATCTATTTCGTCCACTTCATCAAGTTCGTCCTCTTCCTCTACTTCCTACACTTCGTCAAGTTCGTCGACTTCCTCCACTTCGTCCACTTCCTCCATTTCGTCCAATTCCTCCACTTCCTCAACATCGTCCATTTCCTCCACTTCGTCAACTTCCTCCACTTCCTCCACTTCTTCCACTTTGTCCACTTCCTCCATTTCGTCCAGTTCCTCCACTTCCTCCACTTCGTCAACTTCCTTCACTTCAATAACTTCGCCCACTTCTTCCACTTCGTCTACTTCGTCCACTTGGTCAACTTCGCCCACTTCGTCCACTTTGTCCACTTCGTCCACTTCGTCCACTTCGTCCACTTCGTCAAGTTCCACCACTTCCTCCATGTCGTCCACTTCCTCCATTTCGTCCAATTCCTCCACTTCCTCAACATCGTCCATTTCCTCCACTTCATCCACTTTCTCCACTTCCTCCACTTCGTCCACTTCATCCACTTCGTCCACTTCCTCCATTTCGTCCACTTCCTCCACTTCGTCAACTTCCTCCACTTCGTGAACTTCGCCCACTTCGTCAACTTCGTCCACATCGTTAACTTCGTATACTTCATCCACTTCCTCAACATCGTCCATTTCCTCCACTTCCTCCACTTCATTCACTTCCTCCACTTCCTCCACTTCGTCAAGTTCGTCCACTTCCTCCACTTTGTCCACTTCGTCGACTTTGTCAATTTCCTCTACGTCCGCTACCTCCACTTCGTCCACTTCTTCCACTTCCTCCACTTCGTTCACTTCCTCCACTACGTCCACCTCGTCAACTTCGTCCACTTCTTCCTCTTCGTCCACTTCCATCACTTCATCCACTTCGTCAAGTTTGTCCGCTTCGTCTACCTCCTGTACTTCCTCCACTTCCTCCACTTCCTTCACTTACTCCACTTCCTCCACTTTGTCCACTTCGTCCACTTGGTCCACTTCGTTCACTTCTTCAATTTGTTCACTTCGTCCACTTCCTCCACTTTGTCCATTTCGTCCACTTTGTCTCCTTCGTGCACTTCGTCTCCTTCCTCCGCTTCGTCAAGTTCATCTAGTTCCTCCACTTCCTCTACTTCGTCCTCTTCGTCCACTTCCTCCACGTCGTCCAATTCTACCACTTCCCCAACATCGTCCATTTCCTCCACTTCGTCCACTTTCTCCACTTCCTCCACTTCATCCACTTTGACCACTTCCTCCATTTCGTCCACTTCCTCCACTTCCTCCACTTCGTCAACTTCCTCCACTTCGTCAACTTCGCCCACTTCGTCAACTTCGTCCACTTCTTTAACTTCGTCTACTTCGTCCACTTCGCCAACTTCGTCTACTTCGTCCACTTCGTCCACTTCCTCCATTTCGTCCAATTCCACCACTTCCTCAACATCGTCCATTTCCTCCACTTCCTCTACTTCAGTCACTTCCACCACTTCGTCCACTTCCACCACTTCGTCCACCTCCTCCATTTTGTCCACTTCATCTATTTCGTCCACTTCATCAAGTTCGTCCTCTTCCTCTACTTCCTACACTTCGTCAAGTTCGTCGACTTCCTCCACTTCCTCCACTTCCTCCCCTTCCTCCATTTCGTCCAATTCCTCCACTTCCTCAACATCGTCCATTTCCTCCACTTCGTCCACTTCCTCCACTTCTTCCACTTTGTCCACTTCCTCCATTTCGTCTAGTTCCTCCACTTCCTCCACTTCGTCAACTTCCTTCTCTTCGTCAACTTCGCCCACTTCGTCCACTTCGTCCACTTCGTCCACTTCGTCTACTTCGTCCACTTCGTCAAGTTCCTCCACTTCGTCCACTTCCTCCATTTCGTCCAATTCCTCCACTTCCTCAACATCGTCCATTTCCTACACTTCCTCCACTTCATTCACTTCGTCCACTTCGTCCACCTCGTCAACTTCGTCCACTTCGTCCTCTTCGTTCACTTCGTCCACTTCCTCCACTTCGTCCACTTTCTCCACTTCCTCCACTTCCTCCACTTCTTCCACTTCATCCACTTCGTCCACTTCCTCCATTTCGTCCACTTCCTCCACTTCGTCAACTTCCTCCACTTTGTGAACTTCACCCACT
The DNA here is from genome assembly GCA_034642375.1 of Vigna nakashimae. Lineage (NCBI taxonomy): Eukaryota > Viridiplantae > Streptophyta > Magnoliopsida > Fabales > Fabaceae > Vigna > Vigna nakashimae. Next base: position 36,054,154 of record CM067765.1, read on the forward strand.
TCGTCAACTTCGTCCTCATCGTTAACTTCGTATACTTCGTCCACTTCCTCAACATCGTCCATTTCCTCCACTTCATTCACTTCCTCCACTTCGTCCCCTTCGTCAACTTCATCCACTTCGTCCATTTCGTCCACTTCGTCAAGTTCGTCCACTTCCTCCACTTTGTCCACTTCGTCAACTTTGTCAATTTCCTCTACGTCGTCCACTTCCTCCCCTTCGTCCACTTCTTCCACTTCCTCCACTTTGTTCACTTCCTCCACTTCGTCCACTTCGTCAACTTCGTCCACTTCTTCCTCTTCGTCCACTTCCATCACTTCATCCACTTCGCCAAGTTCGTCAGCTTCGTCTACCTCCTCTACTTCCTCCACTTCCTCCACTTCCTTCACTTCCTCCACTTCCTCCACTTTGTTCACTTCGTCCACTTGGTCCACTTCGTTCACTTCTTCCACTATGTTCACTTCGTCCACTTCCTCCACTTCGTCCTTTTCGTCCACTTCGTCTCCTTCGTCCACTTCGTCTACTTCCTCCGCTTCGTCAAGTTCATCTAGTTCCTCCACTTCCTCTACTTCGTCCTCTTCGTCCACTTCCTCCACGTCGTCCAATTCTTCCACTTCCCCAACATCGTCCATTTCCTCCACTTCGTCCACTTCATCCACTTCATCCACTTTGTCCACTTCCTCCATTTCCTCCACTTCCTCCACTTCCTCAACTTCGTCAACTCCCTCCACTTCGTCAACTTCGCCCGCTTCGTCAACTTCGTCCACTTCGTGAACTTCGCCCACTTCGTCAACTTCGTCCTCATCGTTAACTTCTTATACTTCGTCCACTTACTCAACATCGTCCATTTCCTCCACTTCCTCCACTTCATTCACTTCCTCCACTTCGTCCCCTTCGTCAACTTCATCCACTTCGTCCATTTCGTCCACTTCGTCAAGTTCGTCCACTTCCTCCACTTTGTCCACTTCGTCGATTTTGTCAATTTCCTCTACGTCGTCCACTTCCTCCCCTTCGTCCACTTCTTCCACTTCCTCCACTTTGTTCACTTCCTCCACTTCGTCAACTTCGTCCACTTCTTCCTTTTCGTCCACTTCCATCACTTCATCCACTTCGTCATGTTCGTCCGCTTCGTCTACCTCCTATACTTCCTCCACTTCCTCCACTTCCTCTACTTCATCCTCTTCGTCCATTTCCTCCACGTCGTCCAATTCTTCCACTTCCCCAACATCGTCCATTTCCTCCACTTCGTCCACTTCCTCCACTTCCTCCACTTCATCCACTTTGTCCACTTCCTCCATTTCGTCCACTTCCTCCCTTTCGTCAACTTCCTCCACTTCGTCAACTTCGCCCACTTCGTCAACTTCGTCCACTTCGTTAACTTCGTCAACTTTGTCCACTTCGTCTACTTTGTCAACTTCCTCTACTTCGTCAACTTCCTCCACTTCGTCCACTTCTTCCACTTCGTCCACTTCGTTCAATTCGTCCACTTCCTCCACTTCGTCCACATCCTCCATTTCGTCCACTTCCTCCACTTCGTCCACTTCGTCAAGTTCTCCAGTTCGTCCACTTCCTCTATTTCCTCCACTTTGTCCACTTCCTCCACTTCCACCACTTCCTCCACTTCGTCAACTTCGTCCACTTCGTCAATTTCGTCTACTTCGTGAGCTTCCTCCACTTCCTCCACTTCTCCCACTTTGTGCACTTCCTCCACTTTGTCCACTTCGTCCTCTTCGGCCACCTCTTCATCTTCTTCTTCCACTTCGTCCATTTCGTCAATTTCGTCAACTTCGTCCAGTACGTCAACTTCGTCCCATTCGTCCACTTTTTCCACTTCCTGCACTTCTTCCACTTCGTCCACTTCGTCAATTTCGTCGACTTCCTCCATTTCCTCAACATCGTCCACTTACTCAACTTCGTCCACTTCATTCACTTCCTCAACTTCTTCCACTTCGTCAGAATCGTCCTCTTCCTCCACTTCCTCCACTTCATCCACTTCGTCAACTTCGTCCATTTCGTCCACTTCGTCAAGTTCGTCCACTTCCTCCACTTCCTCCACTACCTCCACTTTGTCCACTTTGTCCACTTCTTCCACTTCGTCAACTTCATCCACTCCGTCCCCTTCGTGCACTTCGACCACTTCGTCCACTTCGACCAGTTCATCCATTTCGTCCACTTCGTCCACTTCGTCAACTTCTTCCACTTCGTAAATTTCGTCCACTTCCTCCACTTCGTCCATGTCGTCAACTTCGTCAATTTCGTCCACTTCGTCCACTTTGTCCTCTTCGTCCACTTCGTCCACTTCCTCCACTTCGTCCACTTCCTCCACTTCGCTATCTACGTCCACTTCGTCCACTTCCTCCACTTCGCGATCTTCGACCACTTCGTCCACTTCGTCAACTTCTTCCACTTCGTAAATTTCGTCCACTTCGTCCTCTTCCTCCACTTCGTCCACGTTGTCAACTTCGTCAATTTCGTCCACTTTGTCCTCTTCGTCCACTTCCTCCACTTCGCGATCTTCGTCCACTTCGTCCATATCCTCCACTTCCTCTACTTCTTCCATTTCGTCAACTACCTCCACTTCGTCAACTTCGGCTACTTCGTCCACTTCCTCCACTTCCTCAACATCGTCCATTTCCTCCACTTCCTCCACTTCATTTACTTCCTCCACGTCGTCAACTTCGTCCAATTCGTCGATTTCGTCCACTTCGTCGATTTCGTCCACTTCGTCAAGTTCGTCCACTTACTCCACCTCCTCCACTTTGTCCAGTTCGTCCACTTTGTCAATTTCCTCTACTTCGTCAACTTCTTGCACTTCGTCCACTTCTTCCACTTCCTCCACTTCGTTCACTTCCTCCATTTCGTCCACTTCGTCCACTTCGTCAACTTCGTCCACTTCTTCCTCTTCGTCCACTTCGTCCACTTCTTCCTCTTCGTCCACTTCGTCCACCTCATCCACTTCCATCACTTCATCCACTTCGTCAAGGTCGTCGTCTACTTCATCTACTTCCTCTACCTCCTCCACTTCCTCCACTTCCTCCACTTCCTCCACTTCCTTCACTTCGTCCACTTCCTCCACTTCCTCCACTTCGTCCACTTCCTCCACTTTGTCCACTTGGTCCACTTCCTCCACTTCCTCCACTTCGTCAACTTGCTCGACTTTGTCTACTTCGTCAATTTCGTCCACTTCGTCTCCTTCGTCCACTTCCTCCACTTCGTCCAGTTCATCCACTTCCTCCACTTTGTCCACATTCTCCACTTCGTCCACTTGGTCAGCTTCATATATATCGTCCACTTCATCAAGTTCATCCACTTCCTCTACTTCCAACACTTCGTCAAGTTCGTCGACTTCCTCTACTTCGTCCACTTCCTCCACATCCTCCATTTCGTCCAATTCCTCCACTTCCTCAACATCGTCCATTTCCTCCACTTCGTCCACCTTCTTCACTTCCTCCATTTCCTCCACTTCCTCCACTTTGTCCACTTCGTCCACTTGGTCCACTTCCTCCACTTCTTCCACTTCGTCCACTTCGTCCACTTCCTCCACTTCCTCTACTTCGTCCACTTCGTCAGTTTCGTCGACTTCGTCTCCTTCGTCCACTTCCTCCACTTCGTCCAATTCATCCACTTCCTCCACTTTGTCCACATTCTCCACTTCGTCCACTTCGTCAACTTCGTCAGCTTCATCTATTTCGTCCACTTCATCAAGTTCGTCCTCTTCCTCTGCTTCCTACACTTCGTCAAGTTCGTCGACTTCCTCCACTTCGTCCACTTCCTCCATTTCGTCCAATTCCTCCACTTCCTCAACATCGTCCATTTCCTCCACTTCGTCCACCTTCTTCACTTCCTCCATTTCCTCCACTTCCTCCACTTTGTCCACTTCGTCCACTTGGTCCACTTCCTCCACTTCTTCCACTTCGTCCACTTCGTCCACTTCCTCTACTTCTTCCACTTCGTCAGTTTCGTCGACTTCGTCTCCTTCGTCCACTTCCTCCACTTCGTCCAATTCATCCACTTCCTCCACTTTGTCCACATTCTCCACTTCGTCCACTTCGTCAACTTCGTCAGCTTCATCTATTTCGTCCACTTCATCAAGTTCGTCCTCTTCCTCTGCTTCCTACACTTCGTCAAGTTCGTCGACTTCCTCCACTTCGTCCACTTCCTCCATTTCGTCCAATTCCTCCACTTCCTCAACATCGTCCATTTCCTCCACTTCGTCCACTTCCTCCACTTCTTCCACTTTGCCTACTTCCTCCATTTCGTCCAGTTCCTCCACTTCGTCCACTTCCTCCATTTCGTCCAATTCCACCACTTCCTCAACATCGTCCATTTCCTCCACTTCCTCCACTTCATTCACTTCCTCCACTTCGTCCACCTCGTCAACTTCGTCCTCTTCGTTCACTTCGTCCACTTTCTCCACTTCGTCCACTTTCTCTCCTTCCTCCACTTCCTCCACTTCCTCCACTTCATCCACTTCGTCCACTTCCTCCATTTCGTCCACTTCCTCCACTTCGTCAACTTCCTCCACTTCGTCAACTTCGCCCACTTCGTCAACTTTGTCCACATCGTTAACTTCGTATACTTCGTCCACTTCCTCAACATCGTCCATTTCCTCCACTTCCTCCACTTCATTCACTTCCTCCACTTCGTCCCCTTCGTCAACTTCGTCCACCTCGTCCATTTCGTCCACTTCGTCAAGTTCGTCCACTTCCTCCACTTTGTCCACTTCGTCGACTTTGTCAATTTCCTCTACGTCGTCCACTTCCTCCACTTCCACTTCTTCCACTTCCTCCACTTCGTTCACTTCCTCCACTTCGTCAACTTCGTCCACTTCTTCCTCTTCGTCCACTTCCATCACTTCATCCACTTCGTCAAGTTCGTCCAGTTCGTCCACTTCCTCTACTTCCTCCTCTTCGTCCACTTCCTCCACTTCGTCCACTTCCTCGACTTCCACCACTTCCTCCACTTCCTCCACTTCCTCCACTTCGTCCACTTCGTCAATTTCGTCTACTTCGTCAGCTTCCTCCACTTTCTCCACTTCGTCCAGTACGTCCACTTCCTCCACTTTGTCCACTTCGTCCTCTTCGTCCACCTCTTCATCCTCTTCTTCCACTTCGTCTAATTCGTCCGCTTCGTCAACTTGTCCACTTCGTCCCCTTCGTCACTTCAACCACTTCGTCCACTTCGACCACTTCGTCCATTTCGTCCACTTCGTCAACTTCTTCCACTTCGTCAATTGCGTCCACTTCCTCCACTTCGTCCACGTCGCCAACTTTGTCCACTTCGTCCTTTTCGTCCGCTTCGTCCACTTCCTCCACATCGTCCACTTCCTCCACTTCATCCACTTCGTCCACTTCGTCCACTTCGTCATGTTCGTCCACTTCCTCCACTTCGTCCACTTCCTCCATTTCGTCCACTTCATCCACTTCCTCCATTTGGTCCACTTCCTCCACTTTGTCAACTTCCTGCACTTCGTCAACTTGGCCCACTTCGTCAACTTCGTCCAGTTCGTTAACTTCGTCTACTTGCTCCACTTCCTCCACTTCCTGCACTTCCTCTAGTTCCTCCATTTCGTCCAATTCCTCCACTTCCTCAACATCGTTCATTTCCTCCATTTCCTCCACTTCATTCACTTCCTCTACTTCGTCCACATCGTCAACTTCGTCCACTTCGTCAAGTTCGTCCACTTCATCGATTTCGTCCACGTCGTCAAGTTCGTCCACTTCCTCCACCTCCTCCACTTCGTCCACTTCGTCAATTTCCTCTATTTCGCCAACTTTCCTCCACTTCGTTCACTTCCTCCATATCGTCCACTTCCTCCACCTCCTCTACTTCGTCCATTTCGTCCATTTCGTCCACTTCGTACTCTTCCTCCACTTCGTCCATTTTCTCCACTTCGTCCACTTCCTCCACTTCGTCGACTTCGTCATGTTCGTCCACTTCGTCCGCTTCCTCTACTTCCTCCACTTCCACCACTTTCGCCCACTTCGTCCTCTTTCTCCACTTTCGCCCACTTCGTCAACTTCTTCCACTTCGTAAATTTCGTCCACTTCGTCCACTTTCTCCACTTCGTCCACGTTGTCAACTTCGTCAATTTCGTCCACTTTGTCCTCTTCCTCCACTTCGCTATCTTCGTCCACTTCGTCCACTTCCTCCACTTCGCGATCTTCGCCCACTTCGTCCACATCCTCCACTTCCTCTACTTCTTCCATTTCGTCAACTTCCTCCACTTCGTCAACTTCGGCCACTTTGTCAACTTCGTCTACTTCGTCCACTTCCTCCACTTCCTCAACATCGTCCATTTCCTCCACTTCCTCCACTTCATTTACTTCCTCCACGTCGTCAACTTCGTCCAATTCGTCGATTTCGTCCACTTCGTCGATTTCGTCCACTTCGTCAAATTCGTCCACTTACTCCACCTCCTCCACTTTGTCCAGTTCGTCCACTTTGTCAATTTCCTCTACTTCGTCAACTTCCTGCATTTCGTCCACTTCTTCCACTTCCTCCACTTCGTTCACTTCCTCCATTTCGTCCACTTCCTCCACTTCGTCCACTTCGTCAACTTCGTCCACTTCTTCCTCTTCGTCCACTTCGTCCACCTCGTCCACTTCCATCACTTCATCCACTTCGTCAAGGTCGTCTACTTCATCTACTTCCCCTACTTCCTCCAGTTCCTCCACTTCCTCCACTTCCTTCACTTCGTCCACTTCCTCCACTTTGTCCACTTCCTCCACTTCCTCCACTTGGTCCACCTTGTCCACTTGGTCCACTTCCTCCACTTCCTCCACTTCCTCGACTTCGTCTACTTCGTCAATTTCGTCCACTTCGTCTCCTTCGTCCACTTCCTCCACTTCGTCCAGTTCATCCACTTCCTCCACTTTGTCCACATTCTCCACTTCGTCCACTTCGTCAACTTCATCTATTTCGTCCACTTCATCAAGTTCGTCCACTTCCTCTACTTCCTACACTTCGTCAAGTTCGTCGACTTCCTCTACTTCGTCCACTTCCTCCAGATCCTCCATTTCGTCCAATTCCTCCACTTCCTCAACATCGTCCATTTCCTCCACTTCGTCCACTTCCTTCACTTCCTCCACTTCCTCCACTTCCTCCACTTTGTCCACTTCTTCCACTTCGTCCACTTCCTCCACTTCTTCCACTTCGTCCACTTCCTCCACTTCCTCCACTTCGTCCACTGCCTCCATCTTCTCTACTTCGTGCATTTCGTCCACTTTTTCCTCTTCCTCCACTTCGTCAAATTTGTCCACTTGGTCCATTTCGTCCACTTCATCAAGTTCGTCCACTTCCTCCACTTCCTCAAGTTCGTCTACTTCCTCCACTTCCTCCACTTCCTCCACTTTCTCCATTTCCTCCACTTCGTCCACTTCTTCCGCTTCGTCCACTTCGTCCACTTCGTCCTCTTCGTCCACTTCGTCCACTTCGTCCACTTCTTCCACTTCCTCCACTTCCTCCACTTCATCCACTTCGTCCACTTCGTCAAGTTCGTCAACTTCGTCCACTTCGTCCATTTCGTCCACTTCATCAAGTTCGTCCCCTTCTTCCACTTCCTCCACTTCCTCCACTTCCTCCACTTCTTCAACTTTGTCCACTTCTTCAACTTCGTCTACTTTATCTACTTCGTCCCCTTCGTCCACTCCGTCTACTTCGTCCTCTTCGTCCCCTTCGTCAACCTCTTCCACTTCGTCCCCTACGTCCACTTCGTCAACATCGTCAACTTAGTCAACTTCATGCACCTCGTCCTCTTCGTCCACATCGTCCACTTCCTCCACTTCGTCCACTTCTTCCACTTCCTCCACCTCATCCACTTCTTCTACTTCCTCCACTTCCTCCACTTTTTCCACTTCCTCCACTTCGTCCACTTCGTCTAGTTCCTCCACTTTGTCCACGTCGTCAAGTTCGTTCACTTCCTCCGCTTCGTCCACTTCGTCCTCTTCGTCCCCTTCGTCGACTTCGTCCATTTCTTCCGCTTCCTCCACTTCATCCACTTCGTCCACTTCTTCAAGTTCGTCCACTTCTTCAACTTCGTCCACTTCTTCAACTTCGTCCACTTCCTCCACTTCGTCAAGTTCGTCCACGTCATCCTCCTCGTCCACTTCGTTTACTTCGTCCACGTCCTCCACTTCCTCCACTTCATCCACTTCGTCCACTTCATCCACTTCCTCCACTTCGTCAACTTCTTCCACTTCGTGCACTTCCTTAAGTTCGTCCACTTCCTCCATTTCCTCCACTTTGTCCATTTCGTCCACTTTTTCCACATCCTCCATATTCTCCACTTCGTCCATTTCGTCCACTTCATCAACTTCTTCCACTTCCTCCACTTCCTCCACTTCGTCAAGTTCGTCCACTTCCTCCACTTCCCCCACTTTCTCCACTTCCTCCATTTCGTCCACTTCCTGCATTTCCTCCACTTCTTCCACTTCTTCCACTTCGTCCACTTCTTCCATTTCCTCCACTTCGGGCACTTCGTCTACTTCCTCCACGTCGTCAACATCGTCCACTTCCTCCGCTTCGTCCACTTGGTCCACTTCGTCCTCTTCGTCCACTTCGTCAACTTCATCGAGTTCGTCCACTTCTTCCGCTCCCTCCACTTCGTCCACTTCGTCCACCTCGTCAAGTTCATCCACTTCCTCCACTTCCTACACTTCCTCCATTTTGTCCACTTCGTCCACTTGGTCCACTTCGTTCACTTCTTCCACTTTGTTCACTTCGTCCACTTCCTCCACTTCGTCCATTTCCTCCACTTCGTTTCCTTCGTCCACTTCGTCTCCTTCCTCCGCTTCGTCAAGTTCATCCAGTTCCTCCACTTCCTCCACTTCGTCCTCTTCGTCCACTTCCTCCACTTCGTCCAATTCTTCCACTTCCCCAACATCGTCCATTTCCTCCACTTCGTCCACTTCCTCCACGTCATCCACTTTGTCCACTTCCTCCATTTCGTCCACTTCCTCCACTTCCTCCACTTCGTCAACTTCCTCCACTTCGTCAACTTCGCCCACTTCGTCAACTTCGTCCACTTCGTTAACTTCGTCTACTTCGTCCGCTTCGCCAACTTCGTCTACTTCGTCCACTTCATCCACTTCGTCCACTTCCTCCACTTCGTCCCCTTCCTCCACTTCTTCCACTTCCTCCACTTCGTCCAATTCTTCCACATCCTCCACTTCGTTCACTCCGTCGACTTCCTCCATTTCCTCTTGTTCCTCCACTTCCTCCATGTCATCCACTTCGCCACTTCGTCCACTTCATCCTCTTCGTCGACTTCATCCTCTTTGTCCTCTTCCTCCACTTCCTCCACTTCATCCACTTCGTCCACTTCGTCAAGTTCGTCCACTTCATCCACTTCATCCACTTCCTCCACCTCGTCAACTTCTTCCACTTCGTCTACTTCGTCAATTTCGTCCACTTACTCCACTTCCTCAACATCGTCAACTTCCTTCAGTTCCTCCACTTCATTCTACTTCCTCCACCTCCTCCACTTCTTCCATTTCCTTCCCTTCGTCCACTTCGTCCATTTCGTCCAATTCCTCCACTTCCTCAACATCGTCCATTTCGTCCATTTCCTCCACTTCATTCACTTCCTCCACTTCGTCCATTTCGTCAACTTCGTCCACTTCGTCCATTGCGTCCACTTCGTCAAGTTCGTCTACTTCCTCCAATTAGTCCACTTCCTCCACTTCGTTCACTTCCTCCATTTCCTCCACTTCGCCCACTTCCTCCACTTCGTCCACTTCTTCCACTTCCTCCACTTCCTCCACTTCGTCAACTTCCTCGACTTCGTCCACTTTGTCAATTTCGTCCACGTCCTCCAATTCGTCCAGTTCTTCCACTTCCTGCACTTTGTCCACATTCTCCACTTCGTCCACTTCGTCAACTTCGTCCACTTCGTCCATTTCGTCCACTTCATCAACTTCTTCCACTTCCTCCACTTCCCCCACTTCGTCAAGTTCGTCCACTTCCTCCACTTCCCCCACTTTCTCCACTTTCTCCATTTCGTCCACTTCCTGCATTTGTTCCACTTCTTCCACTTCGTCTACTTCTTCTACATCCTCCACTTCGTGCACTTCGTGCACTTCGTCTACTTCCTCCACTTCCTCCACGTCGTCAACATCGTCCACTTCCTCCGCTTCGTCCACCTGGTCCACTTCGTCCTCTTCGTCCACCTCGTCAAGTTCTTCCACTTCCTCCACTTCCTCCACTTCCTATACTTCCTCCACTTCGTCAACTTCGTCCATTTCGTCCACTTCGTCATGTTCGTCCACTTCCTCCACTTCCTCCACTTTGTCCACTTCGTCCACTTCTTCCACTTCGCCGACTTCGTCCACCTCGTCAACTTCTTCCACTTCGTTGACTTCCTCCACTTCGTCCACGTAGTCAACTTCGTCAACTTCATCCACTTCGTCCTCTTCGTCCACTTCGTCCTCTTCGTCCACTTCCTCCACTTCCTCCACTTCGTCCACTTCTTCCACATCCTCCACTCCGTTCACTTCTTCCACTTCCTCCACTTCGTCCACTCCTTCCACTTCCTCAACTTCGTCCAGTTCCTCAACTTCGTCCACGTCGTCAACTTCGTCCACTTCGTCCTCTTTGTCCTCTTCGTCCACTTCGTTAAGTTCGTCCACTTCATCCACTTCCTCCACTTCGTCTACTTCTTCCACTTCGTCCACTTCGTCAATTTCGTCCACTTCCTCAACATTGTCCACTTCCTCCACTTCCTCCACTTCGTCCACTTCCTCCACTTCGTCAATTTCCTCCAGTTCCTCCACTTCCTCAACATCGTCCATTTCGTCCACTTCCTCCACTTCATTCACTTCCTTTATTTCGTCCACTTCGTCAATCTCGTCCACTTTGTCAAGTTCCTCCACTTCCTCCACTTCCCCCACTTCGTCAAGTTCGTCCACTTCCTCCACTTCCCCCACTTTCTCCACTTCCTCCACTTCGTCCACTTCCTGCATTTCCTCCACTTCTTCCACTTCCTCCACTTCTTCCACTTCCTCCACTTCGTCCACTTCGTCTACTTTCTCCACCTCCTCCACGTCCTCAATATCGTCCACTTCCTCCGCTTCGTCCACTTGGTCCACTTCGTCCTCTTTGTCCACTTCGTGAACTTCGTCCACTTCTTCCGCTTCCTCCACTTCATCCACTTCGTCCACCTCGTCAAGTTCGTCCACTTCCTCCACTTCCTCCACTTCGTCCATTTCGTCTACTTCGTCATGTTCGTCGACTTCCTCCACTTCCTCCACTTTGTCCACTTCGTACACTTCTTCCACTTCGCCGACTTTGTCCACTTCATCCGCCTCGTCAACTTCTTCCACTTCGTCCACTTCCTCCACTTCGTCCACGTAGTCAACTTCGTCAACTTCATCTATTTCGTCCACTTCGTCCTCTTCGTCCACTTCCTCCACTTCCTCCACTTCTACCAGTTCCTCCACTCCGTCCACTTCTTCCACTTCCTCCACTTCGTCCACTCCTTCCACTTCCTCCACTTCGTCCAGTTCCTCCACTTCGTCCACGTCGTCAACTTCATCCACTTCGTCCTCTTCCTCCACTTCGTCCTCTTCGTCCACTTCGTCCACTTCGTCCACTTCGTCAAGTTCGTCCACTTCATCCACTTGCTCCACTTCGTCTACTTCTTCCACTTCGTCCACTTCGTCAATTTCGTCCACTTCCTCAACATCGTCCACTTCCTCCACTTCCTACACTTCATTCCACTTCCTCCACTTCCTCCACCTCCTCCACATCGTCAACTTCGTCAATTTCCTCCTATTCCTCCACTTCCTCAACATCGTCAGGTTACTCCACTTCACTCACTTCCCCTATTTCGTCCACTTCCTCAACTTCGTCCACTTTGTCAAGTTCGTCCACTTCCTCCACTTCATCCACTTCGTTCAATTCCTCCTTTTCGTCCACTTCTTCCAATTCCTCCACTTCTTCCACTTCTCCACTTCGTCCACTTCGTCCACTTCGTCCAGTTCTTCCACTTCCTCCACTTCGTCAACTTCGTCCACTTCGTCCATTTCGTCAACTTCATCAAACTCGTCCACTTCCTCCACTTCCTCCACTTCGTCAAGTTTGTCCACTTCCTCCCCTTCGTCCACTTCCTCCATTTCCTCCACTTCGTCCACTTCGTCTACTTCCTCCACTTCTTCCACGTCGTCAAGATCGTCCACTTCCTCCCCTTCGTCCACTTCGTCCTCTACGTCCACTTCGTCGACTTCGTCCACTTCTTCTGCTTCCTCCACTTCCTCCACTTCGTCAAGTTCGTCCACTTCCTCCCCTTCGTCCACTTCGTCCTCTACGTCCACTTCGTCAACTTCGTCGACTTCGTCCACTTCTTCTGCTTCCTCCACTTCATCCACTTCCACCACTACGTCAAGTTCGTCCACTTCCTCCACTTCCTCCACTTGCTCTACTTCGTCCATTTTGTCCACTTCGTCAAGTTCGTCCACTTCCTCCCTTCCTCCACTTCCTCCTCTTTGTCCACTTCGTCCACTTCTTCCACTTCGTCGACTTCGTCAACTTTGTCCACTTCATCCACTTCGTCCTCTTCGTCCACTTCCTCCACTTCGTCCACTTCCTCCACTTTGTCCACTTCTTCCACTACCTCTATTTCGTCCACTTCCCCCACTTCGTCCACTTCCCCCACGTCGTCAACTTCTTCCACTTCATCCTGTTCGTCCACTTCGTCTACTTCGTCCTCTTCGTCCACTTCCACCACTTCCTCCACTTCATCCACTTCGTCCACTTCGTCAAGTTTGTCCGCTTCATCCACTTCCTCCCCTTCGTCAACTTCTTCTACTTCGTCCTCTTCGTCCACTTCCTCCACTTCGTCCACTGCCTCCATTTTCTCTACTTCGTGCATTTCGTCCACTTTTTCCTCTTCCTCCACTTCGTCCACTTCGTCTACTTCCTCCACTTCGTCAAATTTGTCCACTTGATCCATTTCGTCCACTTCATCAAGTTCGTCCACTTCCTCCACTTCCTCAAGTTCGTCTACTTCCTCCACTTCGTCCACTTTCTCCATTTCCTCCACTTCCTCCACTTCTTCCGCTTCCTCCACTTCGTCCACTTCGTCCTCTTCGTCCACTTCTTCCGCTTCCTCCACTGCATCCACTTCGTCCACTTCGTCAACTTCGTCCACTTTGTCCATTTCGTCCACTTCATCAAGTTCGTCCCCTTCTTCCACTTCCTCCACTTCCTCCACTTCTTGAACTTTGTCCACTTCTTCAACTTCGTCTACTTCATCTACTTCATCCCTTTCGTCCACTCCGTCTACTTCGTCCTCTTCGTCCACTTCGTCAACTTCTTCCACTTCGTCCACATCGTCAACTTAGTCAACTTCATGCACTTCGTCCTCTTCGTTCACATCGTCCACTTCCGCCACTTCCTCCACTTCGTCCACTTCTTCCACCTCCTCCACCTCATCCACTTCTTCTACTTCCTCCACTTCGTCCACTTTTTCCACTTCCTCCACTTCGTCCACTTCGTCTATTTCCTCCACTTCGTCCACGTCGTCAAGTTCGTCCACTTCCTCCGCTTCGTCCACTTCGTCCTCTTCGTCCTCTTCGTCGACTTCGTCCATTTCTTCCGCTTCCTCCACTTCATCCACTTCGTCCACTTCTTCAAGTTCGTCCACTTCTTCAACTTCGCCCACTTCCTCCACTTCGTCAAGTTCGTCCACGTCATCCTCCTCGTCCACTTCGTTTACTTCGTCCTCTTCGTCCACGTCCTCCACTTCCTCCACTTCATCCACTTCGTCCACCTCATCCACTTCCTCCACTTCGTCAACTTCTTCCACTTCGTCCACTTCCTTCAGTTCGTCCACTTCCTCCATTTCCTCCACTTTGTCCATTTCGTCCACTTTTTCCACTTCCTCCATTTCGTCCACTTCGTCTACTTCCTATGCTTCGTCCACGTCGTCGACTTCCTCCGCTTCGTCCACTTCGTCCTCTTCGTCCACTTCCTCCGCTTCGTCCACTTCGTCCTCTTCGTCCACTTCTTCCGCTTCCTCCACTTCATCCACTTCGTCCACTTCGTCAAGTTCGTCCACTTTATCCATTCTTCAACTTCGTCCATTTCGTCCACTTCATCAAGTTCGTCCACTTCCTCCACTTCGTCAGCTTCGTCAACTTCTTCCACTTCGTCCACTTCCTACACTTCGTCCACGTCGTGAACTTCATCCACTTCGTCGACTTCATCCTCTTCGTCCACTTCCTCCGCTTCGTCCACTTCTTCCACCTGCTCCATTTCGTCGAATTCCTCCACTTCCTCGACATCGTCTACTTCCTCCACTTCATTCACTTCCTCCACTTCGTCCATTTTGTCCACCTCGTCAAGTTGGTCCACTTCCTCCACTTCCTGCACTTCCTCCAGTTCTTCCACTTCGTGCGCTTCTTCCATTTCGTCCACTTCTTCCACTTCCTCCACTTCCTCCACTTCCTCAATTTCGTCCACTTCGTTACCTTCTTCCACTTTCTTCCACTTCGTCCACTTCCTACACTTCGTCCACGTCGTGAACTTCATCCACTTCGTCGACTTCATCCTCTTCGTCCACTTCCTCCGCTTCGTCCACTTCTTCCACCTGCTCCATTTCGTCGAATTCCTCCGCTTCCTCGACATCGTCTACTTCCTCCACTTCCTCCACTTCATTCACTTCCTCCACTTTGTCCACTTCGTCCATTTTGTCCACCTCGTCAAGTTGGTCCACTTCCTCCACTTCCTGCACTTCCTCCAGTTCTTCCACTTCGTGCGCTTCTTCCATTTCGTCCACTTCTTCCACTTCCTCCACTTCCTCCACTTCCTCAATTTCGTCCACTTCGTTACCTTCTTCCACTTTCTCCACTTCGTTCAGTTCTTCCACTTCCTCCAATTTGTCCACATTCTCCACTCCTCTACTTCGCCAACTTCGTCCATTTCGTCCACTTCATCAAGTTCGTCCACTTCCTCCACTTCTTCAAGTTCGTCCACTTCCTCCACTTTGTCCACTTCCTCCACTTCCTCCACTTCTTCCACTTCCTCCACTTCCTCCACTTCGTCTACATCCTCCACTTCGTCCACGTCGTCAACTTCGTCCACTTTCTCCGCTTCGTCCTCTTCGTCCTCTTGGTCCACTTTGTGAAGTTCGTCCTCTACGTCCAGTTTGTCCACTTCTTCCGCTTTCTCCACTTCATCCACTTCGTCCACTTCGTTAAGTTCGTCCACTTTGTCCACTTTGTCCACTTCATCCACTTTGTCCACTTCGTCCACTTCGTCAGGTTCGTTAACTTCCTCCACTTCCTCCACTTCGTCCACTTTCTCCGCTTCATCCATTTCGTCCACTTCTTCCACTTCCTCCACTTCGTCCACTTCGTCAAGTTCGTCCACTTTGTCACCTTCTTCCACTTCCTCCACTTCCTCCACTTCCTCCACTTCTTCCACTCCGTCCACTTCGTCAATTTCGTCGACTTCCTTCACTTCCTCAACATCGTCCACCTCCTCCACTTCATCCACTTCATCAACTTCGTCAACTTCGTTCACTTCGTCAAGTTCGACCACTACCTCCACTTCCTCCACTTTGTCCAGTTCGTCCACTTCGTCAACTTCGTCCACTTCGTCCACTTCTTCCTCTTCGTCCACTTCATCCACTTCGTCCATTTCGTCCACTTCGTCAAGTTCGTCCACTTCCTCCACTTCGTCCACTTCGTCCACTTCCTCCACTTCGTCCATTTCTTCCACTTCCTCCACTTCCTCCACTTCGTCAATTTCGTCCACTTCGTCACCTTCTTCCACTTCCTCCGCTTCATCCAGTTCTTCGACTACCTCTAGTTTGTCCACATTCTCCACTTCCTCTACTTCGTCAACTTCGTCCATTTCGTCCACTTCCTCCACTTCATCAAGTTCGTCCACTTCCTCCACTTCCTTCACTTCGTCAAGTTCGTCCACATTCTCCACTTCCTCTACTTTGTCTACTTCGTCCACTTCCTCCACTTCGTCCACTTCATCCACTCCTTCCACTTCCTCCACTTCCTCCACTTAGTCCACTTCAACCACTTCCTCCACTTCATCCACTTCCTCCACTTCGTCATCTTCTTCTTCCACTTCGTCCACTTCGTCAACTTCGTCAAGTTCATCCCCTTCGTCCTCTTCCTCCACTTCCTCCACCTCGTCAGCTTCTTCCACTTCGTCCACTTCGTCACTTTCATCGACTTCCTCCACTTCCTCAACATCGTCCACTTCCTCCACTTCATTCACTTCCTGAACTTCTTCCACTTCGTCAACGTCGTCCACTTCCTGCACTTCTTCCACTTCATCCACTTCATCAACTTCGTACATTTCATCCACTTCGTCAAGTTTGACCACTTCCTCCACTTTCTCCACTTTGTCCTCTTCCTCCACTTCGTCAACTTCGTCAACTTCGTCCACTTTGTCCACTTCGTCCACTTCATCCACTACGTCCACTTCGTCAACTTCGTCAAGTTCGTCCCCTTTGTCGAATTCGTCAAGTTCGTCCCCTTCGTCCACGTCGTCAACTTCGTCAAATTCCTCCGCTTCATCTTCTTCGTCCTCTTCGTCGACTTCGTTCTTTTCGTTGACTTCGTCCACTTCTTCTGCTTCCTCCACTTCATCCACTTCGTCCACTTCGTCAACTTCTTCCACTTCGTCCACTTCGTCAAGTTTGTCCCCTTCCTCCACTTCGTCCACGTCGTAAACTTCTTCAACTTCATCCACTTCGTCCTCTTCGTCCACTTCCTCCACTTTCTCCACTTCGTCCACTTCGTCATGTTCGTCCACTTCGTCCATTTCGTCCACTTCCTCTACTTCCTGCACTTCCTCCACTTCCTCAACTTCATCTATTTCATCCACTTCCTCCACTTCCTCCACTTCATCCACTTCGTCAACTTCGTCAACATCTTCCACTTCCTCCACTTCATCAACTTTGTCTACTTCGTCCACTTCCTACACTTCGTCCACTCCTTCCACTTCCTCCACTTTCTCCACTTCCTTCACTTCGTCCACTTCCTCCACTTCGACCACTTCCTCCACTTCATCCACTTCATCCACTTCATCCACTTCCTCCACTTCGTCATCTTCTTCTTCCACTTCGTCCACTTCGTCAACTTCGTCAAGTTCGTCCCTTTCGTCCACTTCGTCCTCTTCCTCCACTTCCTCCACTTCGTCAGCTTCTTCCACTACGTCCACTTCGTCACTTTCAACGACTTCCTCCACTTCCTCAACATCGTCCACTTCCTCCACTTCAATCACTTCCTGAACTTCTTCCACTTCGTCAACGTCGTCCAATTCCTACACTTCTTCCACTTCATCCACTTCGTCAAGTTTGACCACTTCTTCCACTTCCTCTACTTCCTCCACTTCCTCCACTTCCTCCACTTCGTCCACTTCGTCAACTTCGTCCACTTTGTGCACTTCGTCCACTGCATCCACTACGTCCACTTCGTCAACTTCGTCAAGTTCGTCCCCTTTGTCGAATTCGTCAAGTTCGTCCACTTCGTCCACGTCCTCAACTTCGTCAACTTCATCCACTTTGTCCACTTCCTCCACTTTCTCCACTTCGTCCACTTCGTCATGTTCGTCCACTTCATCCATTTCGTCCACTTCCTCTACTTCCTGCACTTCCTCCACTTAGTCAACTTGGTCCACTTCATCCACTTCATCCACTTCGTCCATTTCGTCCACTTCGTCAACTTCCTCCACTTCCTCCACTTCGTCAACTTTGTCTACTTCGTCCACTTCCTCCACTTTGTCCACTCCTTCCACTTCCTCCACTTTTTCCACTTCCTCCACTTCGTCCACTTCGACCACTTCCTCCACTTCATCCACTTCGTCCACTTCCTCCACTTCGTCATCTTCTTCTTCCACTTCCTCCACTTCGTCAACTTTGTCTACTTTGTCCACTTCCTCCACTTCGTCAACTTCCTCCACTTTGTCCACTCCTTCCACTTCCTCCACTTCCTCCACTTCGTCCACCTCAACCACTTCCTCCACTTCATCCACTTCCTCCACTTCGTCATCTTCTTCTTCCACTTCGTGCACTTCGTCAACTTCGTCAAGTTCGTCCCCTTCGTCCACTTCGTCCTCTTCCTCCACTTCCTCCACTTCGTCAGCTTCTTCCACTTCGTCCATTTCGTCACTTTCGTCGACTTCCTGCACTTCCTCAACATCGTCGACTTCCTCCACTTCCTCCACTTCATTCACTTCCTGAACTTCTTCCACTTCGTCAACGTCGTCCACTTCCTACACTTCTTCCACTTCATCCACTTCGTCAACTTCGTCCATTTCATCCACTTCGTCAAGTTTGACCACTTCCTCCACTTCCTCCACTTTGTCCACTTCCTCCACTTCGTCAACTTCATCCACTTTGTCCACTTCATCCACAACGTCCACTTCGTCAACTTCGTCAAGTTCGTCCCGTTTGTCGAATTTGTCAAGTTCGTCCACGTCGTCAACTTCGTCAAATTCCTCCGCTTCATCCTCTTCGTCCTCTTCGTCAACTTCCTCCACTTCCTCCACTTCGTCAACTTCTTCCACTTCGTCCACTTCGTCAAGTTCGTCCACTTCCTCCACTTCGTCCACGTCGTAAACTTCTTCAACTTCATCCACTTCGTCCTGTTCGTCCACTTCCTCCACTTTCTCCACTTCGTCCACTTCGTCATGTTCGTCCAGTTCTTCCATTTCGTCCACTTCCTCTACTTCCTGCACTTCCTCCACTTCCTCAACTTCGTCTACTTCGTTCACTTCATCCACTTCCTCCACTTCCTCCACTTCCTCCACTTCGTCAACTTCCTCCACTTCCTCCACTTCGTCAACTTTGTCTACTTCGTCCACTTCCTTCACTTCGTCCACTCCTTCCACTTCTTCCACTTCCTCCACTTCCTCCACTTCGTCCACTTCGACCACTTCCTCCACTTCATCCACTTCCTCCGCTTCCTCCACTTCGTCATCTTCTTCTTCCACTTCGTCCACTTCATCAACTTCGTCAAGTTCGTCCCTCTCGTCCACTTCGTCCTCTTCCTCCACTTCCTCCACTTCGTCAGCTTCTTCCACTCCGTCCAATTCGTCACTTTCGTCGACTTCCTACACTTCCTCAACATCGTCCACTTCCTCCACTTCATTCACTTCCTGAACTTCTTCCACTTCGTCAACGTCGTCCACTTCCTACACTTCTTCCACTTCATCCACTTCGTCAACTTCGTCCATTTCATCCACTTCGTCAAGTTTGACCACTTCCTCCACTACCTCTACTTCCTCCACTTCCTCAACTTTGTCCACTTCCTCTACGTCGTCCACTTCGTCAACTTCGTCCACTTTGTCCACTTCGTCCACTTCATCCACTACGTCCACTTCGTCAAGTTCGTCCCCTTTGTCGAATTCGTCAAGTTCGTCCACTTCGTCCACGTCGTCAACTTCGTCAACTTCATCCACTTCGTCCTCTTCGTCCACTTTGTCCACTTCCTCCACTTCCTCCACTTCCTCAACTTCCTCCACTTCCTCCACTTTGTCCACTTCCTCCACTTCCTCCACTTCTTCCACGTCCTCTACTTCATCCACTTCGTCTACTTCCTCCACTTCGTCCACGTCGTCAAATTCGTCCACTTCCTCCGCTTTGTCCTCTTCGTCCTCTTCGTCCATTTCGTCCTCTTCGTCGACTTCGTCCACTTCTTCTGCTTCCTCCACTTCATCCACTTCGTCCACTTTGTCAAGTTCGTCCACTACCTCTACTTCCTCCACTTCCTCCAGTTTGTCAACTTTATCCACTTCGTCCGTTTCGTCCACTTCGTCCACTTCGTTAACTTCGTCTACTTTGTCCACTTCCTCCACTTCATCCACTTCCTCCACTTCCTCCACTTCGTCATCTTCTTCTTCCACTTCGTCCACTTCGTCAACTTCGTCCCCTTCGTCCACTTCCTCCACTTCGTCAACTTCTTCCACTTCGTCCACTTCGTCAATTTCGTCGACTTCCTCCACTTCCTCAAAATCGTCCACTTCCTCCACTTCCTCCACTTCATTCACTTCCTGAACATCTTCGACTCCGTGAACATCGTCCACTTCCTCCACTTCATCAACTTCATCAACTTCGTTCACTTCGTCAAGTTCGACCACTACCTCCACTTCCTCCACTTTCTCCACTTCCTCCACTTTGTCCAGTTCGTCCACTTCGTCAACTTCGTCCACATCAACAACTTCGTCAACTTTGTCCACTTTGTCAACTTCTTCCACTTCGTCCTCTTCGTCCACTTCGTCAACTTCATCCATTTCGTCCACTTCGTCAAGTTCGTCCACTTCCTCCACTTCGTCCACTTCTTCCACTTCCTCCACTTCGTCCACTTCCTCCATTTCGTCCACTTCGTCAATTTCGTCCACTTCCTCCACTTTGTCCACTTCCTCCACTTCGTCCAGTTCTTCCACTTCCTCTAGTTTGTCCACATTCTCCACTTCCTGTACTTCGTCAACTTCGTCCATTTCGTCCACTTTGTCAAGTTCGTCCACTTCGTCAAGTTTGTCCACTTCGTCCACTTCCTCCACTTCATCAAGTTCGTCCACATTCTCCACTTCCTCTACTTTGTCAACTTCGTCCACTTCGTCCATTTCGTCCATTTCGTCCACTCTATCAAGTTGGTCCACTTCGTCCACCTCATCAAGTTCGTCCACTTCCTCCACTTTGTCCACTTCCTCCACTTCGTCAAGTTTGTCCACTTCCTCAATTCGTCAAGTTCGTCCACTTCCTCCACTTTCTCCATTTCGTCGAATTCCTCCCCTTCCTCGACATCGTCTACTTCCTCCACTTCCTCTAGTTCATTCACTTCCTCCACTTCGTCCACTTCGTCAATTTCGTCCACTTCGTCACCTTCTTCCACTTTCTCCACTTCGTCCAGTTCTTCCACTTTCTCCAGTTTGTCCACATTCTCCACTTCCTCTACTTCGTCAACTTCGTTCACTTCGTCCATTTCGTCCACTTCATCAAGTTCGTCCACTTCCTCCACTTGGTCAAGTTCGTCCACTTCCTCCACTTTGTCCACTTCCTCCACTTCCTCCACTTCTTCCACTTCCTCCACTTCGTCTACTTCCTCCACTTCGTCCACATCGTCAACTTCGTCCTCTTCGTCCTCTTCGTCGTCTTTGTCCTCTTCGTCCTCTTCGTCGTCTTCGTCCTCTTCATCCTCTTCGTCAACTTCGTCCACTTCGTCCATGTCGTCCACTTCATCAAGTTCGTCCACTTCCTCCACTTCGTCAAGTTCGTCCACTACCTCCACTTCGTCCACTTCCGCCACTTCTTGCACTTCCTCTACTTCCTCCACTTCGTCTACTTCCTCCACTTCGTCCACGTCGTCAACTTCGTCCACTTCCTCCGCTTCGTGCTCTTCGTCCACTTCGTCTTCTTCGTCGAATTCATCCACTTCTTTCGCTTCGTCCACTTCATCCACTTCGTCCACTTCGTCAAGTTCGTCCACTTCCTCTACTTCCTCCACTTCCTCCACTTCCTCCACTTCCTCCCCTTCCTCCACTTGGTCAACTTTATCCACTTCGTCCATTTCGTCCACTTCGTCCACCTCGTTAACTTCGTCCACTTCCTCCACTTCGTCCACTTCGACCACTTCCTCCACTTCATCCACTTCCTCCACTTCCTCCACTTCCTCCACTTCGTCATCTTCTTCTTCCACTTCGTCCACTTCGTCAAGTTCGTCCCCTTCGTCTACTTCCTCCACTTCCCTCACTTCATCAAATTCTTCCACGTCGTCTACTTCCTCAATTTCGTCCATTTCCTCGAGTTCCTCAACATCGTCAACTTCCTCCACTTCCTCCACTTCATTCACTTCCTGAACTTCTTTGACTTCGTCAACATCGTCCACTTCCTCCACTTCCTCCACTTCATCAACTTCGTCAACTTCGTTTACTTCGTCAAGTTCGACCACTACCTCCACTTCCTCCACTTTCTCCACTTCCTCCACTTTGTCCAGTTCGTCCAATTCGTCAACTTCGTCCACATCGTCAACTTCGTCAACTTCGTCCACTTCGTCCACTTCGTCAACTTCGTCCATTCCGTCCACTTCGTCAACTTCGTTCACTTCGTCAAGTTCGACCACTACCTCCACTTCCTCCACTTTCTCCACTTCCTCCACTTTCTCCACTTCCTCCACTTCCTCCACTTTGTCCACTTCCTCCACTTCCTCCACTTCTTCCACTTCCTCCACTTCGTCTACTTCCTCCATTTCGTCCACGTCGTCAACTTCGTCCTCTTCGTCCTCTTCGTCCACGTCGTCAACTTCGTCCACTTCGTCCATTTCGTCCACTTCATCAAGTTCGTCCACTTCCTCCACTTCGTCAAGTTCGTCCACTACCTCCACTTCGTCCACTTCCGCCACTTCTTGCACTTCCTCTACTTCCTCCACTTCGTCTACTTCCTCCACTTCGTCCACGTCGTCAACTTCGTCCACTTCCTCCGCTTCGTGCTCTTCGTCCACTTCGTCTTCTTCGTCGAATTCGTCCACTTCTTTCGCTTCGTCCACTTCATCCACTTCGTCCACTTCGTCAAGTTCGTCCACTTCCTCTACTTCCTCCACTTCCTCCACTTCCTCCCCTTCCTCCACTTGGTCAACTTTATCCACTTCGTCCATTTCGTCCACTTCGTCCACCTCGTTAACTTCGTCCACTTCCTCCACTTCGTCCACTTCGACCACTTCCTCCACTTCATCCACTTCCTCCACTTCGTCATCTTCTTCTTCCACTTCGTCCACTTCGTCAAGTTCGTCCCCTTCGTCTACTTCCTCCACTTCCTCCACTTCCCTCACTTCATCAAATTCTTCCACGTCGTCTACTTCCTCAATTTCGTCCATTTCCTCGAGTTCCTCAACATCGTCAACTTCCTCCACTTCCTCCACTTCATTCACTTCCTGAACTTCTTTGACTTCGTCAACATCGTCCACTTCCTCCACTTCCTCCATTTCATCAACTTCGTCAACTTCGTTCACTTCGTCAAGTTCGACCACTACCTCCACTTCCTCCACTTCCTCCACTTTGTCCAGTTCGTCCAATTCGTCAACTTCGTCCACATCGTCAACTTCGTCAACTTCGTCCACTTCTTCCACTTCGTCCACTTCGTCAACTTCGTCCATTCCGTCCACTTCGTCAACTTCGTCCACTTCCTCCACTTCCTACACTTCCTCCAGTTCCTCCAATTCGTCCAATTCCTCCACTTCGTCCACTTCTTCCACTTCCTCCACTTCGTCCTCTTCGTCCACTTCGTCAATTTCGTCCACTTCGTCACGTTCTTCCACTTCCTCCACTTCGTCCAGTTCTTCCACTTCCTGTAGTTTGTCCACATTCTCCACTTCGTCAACTTCGTCCACTTCGTCCACTTTATCAAGTTCATCCACTTCCTCCACTTCGTCAAGTTCGTCCACATTCTCCACTTCCTCTACTTTGTCAACTTCATCCACTTCGTCCATTTTGTCCACTTTATCAAGTTGGTCCACTTCGTCAAGTTTGTCCACTTCCTCCACTTCGTCAAGTTCGTCCACTTCGTCCACTTCCTTCACTTTCTCCATTTCCTCAAATTCCTCCGCTTCCTCGACATCGTCTACTTCCTCCACTTCCTCCACTTCATTCACGTCCTCCCTTTCGTCCACTTCGTCCATTTCGTCCACTTTATCAAGTTCGTCCACTTCGTCCATTTCGTCCACTTCGTCAAGTTCGTCCACTTCGTCCACTTCCTCCACTTCCCCCACTTCGTCAAATTCGTCCACATTGTCCACTTCCTCTACTTTGTCAACTTCGTCCACCTCGTCCACTTCCTCCACTTCGTCAAGTTCGTCCACTTCCTCCACTTCGTCCACTTCCTCCACTTTCTCCATTTCGTCGAATTCCTTGACTTCCTCAACATCGTCTACTTCCTCCACTTCATTCACTTTCTCCACTTCGTCCACTTCGTTCATTTCGTCAAGTTCGTCCACTTCCTCCACTTCCTCCACTTCCTCCACTTCTTCTTCCACTTCCTCCACCTGCTTCCCTTCGTCCACTTCGTCAATTTCGTCCACTTCGTCACCTTCTTCCACTTTCTCCACTTCGTCCAGTTCTTCCACTTTCTCCAGTTTGTCCACATTCTCCACTTCCTCTACTTCGTCAACTTCGTTCACTTCGTCCATTTCGTCCACTTCATCAAGTTCGTCCACTTCCTCCACTTGGTCAAGTTCGTCCACTTCCTCCACTTCCTCCACTTTGTCCACTTCCTCCACTTCCTCCACTTCTTCCACTTCCTCCACTTCGTCTACTTCCTCCACTTCGTCCACGTCGTCAACTTCGTCCTCTTCGTCGTCTTTGTCCTCTTCGTCCTCTTCGTCGTCTTCGTCCTCTTCATCCTCTTCGTCAACTTCGTCCACTTCGTCCATTTCGTCCACTTCATCAAGTTCGTCCACTTCCTCCACTTCGTCAAGTTCGTCCACTACCTCCACTTCGTCCACTTCCGCCACTTCTTGCACTTCCTCTACTTCCTCCACTTCGTCTACTTCCTCCACTTCGTCCACGTCGTCAACTTCGTCCACTTCCTCCGCTTCGTGCTCTTCGTCCACTTCGTCTTCTTCGTCGAATTCGTCCACTTCTTTCGCTTCGTCCACTTCATCCACTTCGTCCACTTCGTCAAGTTCGTCCACTTCCTCTACTTCCTCCACTTCCTCCACTTCCTCCACTTCCTCCACTTGGTCAACTTTATCCACTTCGTCCATTCCGTCCACTTCGTCCACCTCGTTAACTTCGTCCACTTCCTCCACTTCGTCCACTTCGACCACTTCCTCCACTTCATCCACTTCCTCCACTTCGTCATCTTCTTCTTCCACTTTGTCCACTTCGTCAACTTCGTCAAGTTTGTCCCCTTCGTCTACTTCCTCCACTTCCTCCACTTCCCTCACTTCATCAAATTCTTCCACGTCGTCTACTTCCTCAATTTCGTCCATTTCCTCGAGTTCCTCAACATCGTCAACTTCCTCCACTTCCTCCACTTCATGAACATCTTTGACTTCGTCAACATCGTCCACTTCCTCCACTTCCTCCACTTCATCAACTTCGTCAACTTCGTTTACTTCGTCAAGTTCGACCACTACCTCCACTTCCTCCACTTTCTCCACTTCCTCCACTTTGTCCAGTTCGTCCAATTCGTCAACTTCGTCCACATCGTCAACTTCGTCAACTTCGTCCACTTCGTCCACTTCTTCCACTTCGTCCACTTCGTCAACTTCGTCCATTCCGTCCACTTCGTCAACTTCGTCCACTTCCTCCACTTCCTACACTTCCTCCAGTTCCTCCAATTCGTCCAATTCCTCCACTTCGTCCACTTCTTCCACTTCCTCCACTTCGTCCTCTTCGTCCACTTCGTCCACTTCGTCAATTTCGTCCACTTCGTCACGTTCTTCCACTTCCTCCACTTCGTCCAGTTCTTCCACTTCCTGTAGTTTGTCCACATTCTCCACTTCGTCAACTTCGTCCACTTCGTCCACTTTATCAAGTTCGTCCACTTCCTCCACTTCGTCAAGTTCGTCCACTTCCTCCACTTCCTCCACTTCGTCAAGTTCGTCCACATTCTCCACTTCCTCTACTTTGTCAACTTCATCCACTTTGTCCATTTTGTCCACTTTATCAAGTTGGTCCACTTCGTCAAGTTTGTCCACTTCCTCCACTTCGTCAAGTTCGTCCACTTCGTCCACTTCCTTCACTTTCTCCATTTCCTCAAATTCCTCCGCTTCCTCGACATCGTCTACTTCCTCCACTTCCTCCACTTCATTCACGTCCTCCCTTTCGTCCATTTCGTCCACTTTATCAAGTTCGTCCACTTCGTCCATTTCGTCCACTTCCTCCACTTCGTCAAGTTCGTCCACCTCGTCCACTTCCTCCACTTCCCCCACTTCGTCAAATTCGTCCACATTGTCCACTTCCTCTACTTTGTCAACTTCGTCCACCTCGTCCACTTCCTCCACTTCGTCAAGTTCGTCCACTTCCTCCACTTCGTCAAGTTCGTCCACTTCCTCCACTTCGTCAAGTTCGTCCACTTCCTCCACTTCGTCCACTTCCTCCACTTTCTCCATTTCGTCGAATTCCTTGACTTCCTCAACATCGTCTACTTCCTCCACTTCATTCACTTTCTCCACTTCGTCCACTTCCATTTCGTCAAGTTCGTCCACTTCCTCCACTTCCTCCACTTCCTCCACTTCCTCCACCTGCTTCCCTTCGTCCACTTCGTCAATTTCGTCCACTTCGTCACCTTCTTCCACTTTCTCCACTTCGTCCAGTTCTTCCACTTTCTCCAGTTTGTCCACATTCTCCACTTCCTCTACTTCGTCAACTTCGTTCACTTCGTCCATTTCGTCCACTTCATCAAGTTCGTCCACTTCCTCCACTTCGTCAAGTTCGTCCACTTCCTCCACTTCCTCCACTTTGTCCACTTCCTCCACTTCTTCCACTTCCTCCACTTCGTCTACTTCCTCCACTTCGTCCACGTCGTCAACTTCGTCCACTTCCTCCGCTTCGTCCTCTTCGTCCTCTTCGTCCACTTCGTCCACTTCGCCAAGTTCGTCCACTTCGTCACCTTCTTCCACTTCCTGCAGTTTGTCGACATTCTCCACTTCTTCTACTTTGTCAACTTCATCCACTTCGTCCATTTTGTCCACTTCATCAAGTTCGTACACTTCCTCCACTTCGTCAAGTTCGTCCACTACCTCCACTTTGTCCACTTCGTCCATTTCGTCCACTTCGTCCACTTCGTTAAATTCGTCTACTTCGTCCACTTCCTCCACTTCGACCACTTCCTCCACTTCATCTACTTCCTCCACTTCCTCCACTTCGTCATCTTCTTCTTCCACTTCGTCCACTTCGTCAACTTCGTCCACTTCCTCCACTTCCTCCACTTCGTCAACTTCTTCCACTTCGTCTACTTCGTCAATTTCGTCGACTTCCTCCACTTCCTCAACATCGTTAACTTCCTCGACTTCCTCCACTTCATTCACTTCCTGAACTTCTTCGACTTCGTGAACATCGTCCGCTTCCTCCACTTCCTCCACTTCCTCCACTTCGTCAATTTCGTCCACTTCGTCACCTTCTTCCACTTCCTCCACTTCGTCCAGTTGTTCCACTTCCTCTAGTTTGTCCACATTCTCCACTTCCTCTACTTCGTCAACGTCGTCCACTTCGTCCATTTCGTCCACTTTATCAAGTTCGTCCACTTCCTCCACTTCGTCAAGATCGTCCACTTCCTCCACTTCCTCCTCTTCCTCCACTTCGTCA
This sequence comes from Vigna nakashimae, assembly GCA_034642375.1. NCBI lineage: Eukaryota > Viridiplantae > Streptophyta > Magnoliopsida > Fabales > Fabaceae > Vigna > Vigna nakashimae. Next base: position 36,081,418 of record CM067765.1, read on the forward strand.
AGTTCGTCCACATTCTCCACTTCCTCTACTTTGTCAACTTCGTCCACTTCGTCCATTTCGTCCACTTTATCAAGTTGGTCCACTTCCTCCACTTCGTCAAGTTCGTCAACTTCCTCCACTTCCTCCACTTTGTCCACTTCCTCCATTTCGTCAAGTTTGTCCACTTCCTCCACTTCGTCAAGTTCGTCCACTTCCTCCACTTCGTCCACTTCCTCCACTTTCTCCATTTCGTCGAATTCCTCCGCTTCCTCGACATCGTCTACTTCCTCCACTTCATTCACTTCCTCCACTTCGTCCACTTCGTTCATTTCGTCCACTTTATCAAGTTCGTCCACTTCCTCCACTTCGTCAAGTTCGTCCACTTCCTCCAGTTCCTCCACTTCGTCAAGTTCGTCCCCATTCTCCACTTCCTCTACTTAGTCAACTTCGTCCACTTCGTCCATTTCGTCCACTTTATCAAGTTGGTCCACTTCCTCCAATTCGTCAAGTTCGTCCACTTCCTCCACTTTGTCCACTTCCTCCACTTTGTCAAGTTCGTCCACTTCCTCCACTTCGTCAAGTTCGTCAACTTCCTCCACTTCGTCCACTTCCTCCACTTTCTCCATTTCGTCGAGTTCCTCCACTTCCTCGACATCGTCTACTTCCTCCACTTCATTCACTTCCTCCACTTCGTCCACTTCGTCCATTTCGTCCACTTCGTAAAGTTCATCCACTTCCTCCACTTCCTGCACTTCCTCCAGTTCCTCCACTTCGTTCACTTCCTCCACTTCCTCCACTTCTTCCACTTCCTCCACTTGCTTCCCTTCCTCCACTTCGTCCACTTCGTCAATTTCGTCCACTTCGTCACCTCTTCCACTTTCTCCACTTCGTCCAGTTCTTCCACTTTCTCCAGTTTGTCCATATTCTCCACTTTCTCTACTTCGTCAACTTCGTTCACTTTGTCCAATTCGTCCACTTCATCAAGTTCGTCCACTTCCTCCACTTCCTCCACTCTGTCAACTTCCTCCACTTCGTCCACTTCTTCCACTTCCTCCACTTCGTCTACTTCCTCCACTTCGACCACGTCGTCAACTTCGTCCACTTCCTCCGCTTCGTCCTCTTCGTCCTCTTCGTCCACTTCGTCCACTTCGCCAAGTTCCTCCACTTCGTCACCTTCTTCCACTTCCTCCACTTCGTCCAGTTCTTCCACTTCCTCCAGTTTGTTGACATTCTCCACTTCTTCTACTTCGTCAACTTCGTCCACTTTGTCCATTTCGTCCACTTCATCAAGTTCGTCCACTTCCTCCACTTCGTCAAGTTCGTCCACTACCTCCACTTTGTCCACTTCCTCTACTTCGTCCACTTCCGCCACTTCTTCCACTTCCTCTACTTCGTCCACTTCGTCTACTTCCTCCATATCGTCCACGTCGTCAACTTCGCCCACTTCCTCCGCTTCGTCCTCTTCGTCCACTTCGTCCTCTTCGTCAATTTCGTCCACTTCTTCTCCTTCCTCCACTTCATCCACTTCGTCCCCTTCGTCAAGTTCGTCCACTTCGTCAACTTCTTCCACTTCGTCCGCTTCGTCAAGTTCGTCCACTTCCTCCACTTCATCCACGTCGTAAACATTGTCAACTTCATCCACTTCGTCCTCTTCGTTCACTTCCTCCACTTCGTCTACTTCGTCATGTTCGGCCACTTCGTCCACTTCCTCTACTTCCTGCACTTCCTCCATTTCCTCAACTTCGTCTACTTCGTCCACTTTATCCACTTCCTCCACTTCCTCCACTTCATCCACTTCGTCAACTTCCTCCAGTTCCTCCACTTCGTCGACTTTGTCTACTTTGTCCACTTCGTCCACTTCCTCCACTTATTCCACTCCTTCCAGTTCCTCCACTTCCTCCACTTTGTTCACGTCGTCAACTTCGTCCACTTCATCCTCTTCGTTCACTTCGTCCTCTTCGTCCACTTCCTCAACTTCATCCACTTCGTCAAGTTCGTCCACTTCCTCTACTTCATCCACTTCCTCCACTTCCTCCACTTCGTCAACTTTGTCCAGTTCGTCCATTTCGTCCACTTCGTCCACTTCGTTAACATCGTCTACTTCGTCCACTTCGACCACTTCCTCCACTTCATCCATTTCCTCCACTTCCTCCATTTCGTCATCTTCTTCTTCCACTTCGTCCAATTCGTCAACTTCGTCCACTACGTCAACTTCGTCAAGTTCGTCCCCTTCGTCCACTTCGTGCACTTCCTCCACTTCGTCAACTTCTTCCACTTCGTCCCCTTCGTCACTTTCGTCGACTTCCTCCACTTCCTCATCATCGTCCACTTTCGCCACTTCCTCCACTTCATTCACTTCCTGAACTTCTTCCACTTCGTCAACGTCGTCCACTTCCTCCACTTCCTCCACTTTGTCCACTTCGCCAACTTCGCCAACTTGTGCACTTCGTCCACTTCATCCACTACGTCCGCTTCGTCAGGTTCGTCAAGTTCGTCCCCTTTGTCGACTTCGTCAAGTTCGTCCACTTCCTCCACTTCGTCCGCGTCGTCAACTTCATCCCCTTCGTCATCTTCGTCCACTTTGTCCACTTCCTCCACTTCCTCCACTTCGTCCACTTCATCATGTTCGTCCACTTCATCCACTTCCTCTACTTCCTCCACTTCCTCCACTTCCTCCACTTCATCCACTTCCTCCACTTCGTCAAGTTCGTCTACTTCGTCCACTTCGTCAAGTTCGTCCACTTCCTCTACTTCCTCCACTTCCTCAACTTCCTCCACTTCGTCCACTTCCTCGACTTCCACCACTTCCTCCACTTCGTCAACTTCGACTACTTCGTCGAATTTGTCAACTTCGTCTACTTCGTCCACTTCCTCCACTTCATTCACTTCCTGACTTCTTCCACTTCGTCAACACCGTCCACTTCCTCCACTTCCTCCACTTCATCCACTTCGTCAACTTCGTCCACTTACTCCATTTCGTCCACATCGTCAACTTTGTCTACTTCCTCCACTTCCTCCACTTCGTCCTTTTCGTCCACTCCTTCCACTTCCTCCACTTCCTCCACTTACTCCACTTCGTCCACGTCATCAACTTCTTCAACTTCGTCCATTTCCTCAACTTCATCCACTTCGTCCAGTTCGTCAAGTTCGTCCACTTCCTCTACTTACTCCACTTCCTCCACTTCCTCCACTTCGTCAACTTCATCCACTTCGTCCACTTCGTCCACTTCGTCCACTTCGTCCACTTCGTTAACTTCGTCTACTTCGTCCACCTCCTCCACTTCCTCCACTTCGTCCACTTCGTTAACTTCGTCTACTTCGTCCACCTCCTCCACTTCCTCCACTTCGACCACTTCGTCCACTTCATCCACTTCCTCTACTTCTTCCACTTCGTCCAATTCGTCAACTTCGTCCACTTCGTCAACTTCGTCAAGTTCGTCCACTTCGTCCACGTCGTCAACTTCTTCCACTTTGTCCACTTCGTCAATTTCGTCGACTTCCTCCACTTGCTAAACATCGTCCACTTCCTCCACTTCATTCACTTCCTGAATTCTTCCACTTCGACAACATTGTTCACTTCCTCCACTTCCTCAACTTCATCCACTTCGTCCACTTCGTCGATTTCATCCACTTCGTCAAGTTTAACGACATCCTCCACTTGGTCCACTTCCTCCACTTATTCCACTTCCTCCACGTCCTCCACTTCGTCAAGTCCGTCCACTTCCTCCACTTCCTCAACATCGTCCACTTCCTCCACTTCGTCAAGTTCGTCCACTTCCTTCACTTCCTCCACTTCGTTCACGTCGTCAACTTCGTCAACTTCGTCCACTTCGTCTACTTCATCCTCTTTGTCTACTTCGTCGACTTCGTCCTCTTCGTCCACTTCCTCCACTTCATCCACTCCGACCACTTCGTCAAGTTCGTCCAATTCCACTACTTCCTCCATTTCCTCCACTTCCTCCACAACCTCCACTTCCTCCACTTCGTCTACTTCGTCCACTTCGACCACTTCGTCCACTACGTTCTCTTCGTCCACTTCTTCATCTTCTTCTTCCACTTCGTCCAATTCATCAACTTCTTCGACTTCGTCCACTTCGTCAACTTCGTCCACTTCCTCTACTTCGTCAACTTCTTCCACTTCGTCAATTTCGTCCAATTCCTCCACTTCTTCAACATCGTCCACTTCCTCCACTTCCACCACTTCCTCCACTTCGTTCACTTCTTCCACTTCGTCAACATCGTCCACTTCCTCCACTTCCTCAACTTCGTCCATTTCATCCACTTCGTCAACCTCATCCTTTTCGTCCACTTCGACAACTTCGTCCACTTCGTCCACTTCCTCCACTTCGTCCACATCCTCCAGTTCGTCCACTTAGTCCACTTCGTCCACTTCTTCCACTTCGTCCACTTCCTCCACTTCCTCCACTTTGTCAATTTCGTCCACTTCGTCACCTTCGTCCACTTCCTCCACTTCCTCCACTTCTTCCATTTCCTCCACTTTGTCCACATTCTCCACTTCCTCCACTTCGTCAACTTCGTCCATTTCGTCCACTTCATCAAGTTCGTCCACTTCCTCCACGTCGTCAAGTTCGTCCACTTCCTCCACTTCCTTCATTTCGTCCAATTCCTCCATTTCCTCAACGTCGTCAAGTTCGTCCACTTCCTCCACATCGTCAAGTTCGTCCATTTCCTCCACTTCCTCCACTTCATTCACTTCCTCCACTTCGTCCATTTTGTCCATTTCGTCAAGCTCGTCCACTTCCTCCACTTCCTCCACTTTGTCCACTTCCTCCACTTCCTCCATTTCCTCCACTTCCTCCACTTCATCCACTTCGTCCACTTCCTCCACTTCGTCCCCTTCGTCCTCTTCGTCCACTTCCTCCACTTCGTCCACTTCTTTCGCATCCTCCACTTCATCCACTTCGTCCACTTCGTCAAGTTTGTCCTCTTCGTTCACTTCATCCACTTCGTCCACTTCATCCACTTCGTGCATTTCGTCCACTTCGTCAAGTTCGTCCACTTCCTCCACTTCCTCCACCTCCTCCACTTTGTCCACTTTGTCCACTTCTTCAACTTCGTCGACTTCGTCCACTTCTTCCGCTTCCTCCACTTCGTCCACTTCGTCAACTTCATGCACTTCATTCCACTTTCTCCACTTCCACGACTTCGTCCATTTCGTCCATTTCGTCCACTTCATCAAATTCGTCCACTTCCTCCACTTCCTCCACTTCGTCAAGTTTGTCCACTCCCTCCACTTTTATCCACTTCCTCCATTTCGTCCAATTCCTCCACTTCCTCAACATCGTCAATTTTCTCCACTTCCTCCACTTTATTCACTTCCTCCACTTCGTCCACTTCGTCAAGTTCGTCCACTTCTTCCACTTTGTATACTTCCTCCACTTCGTCCACTTCTTCCATTTCCTCCACTTCGTCAACTTTGTCAACTTCGTCCACTTCATCTGCTTCGTCCCCTTCGTCCACTTCGTCCCCTTCGTCCTCTTCGTCCACTTCATCGACTTCGTCCACTTCTTCCACTTCCTCCACTTCATCCTCTTCATCCACTTCCTCATGTTCGTCCACTTCGTCCACTTCATCCACTTCGTCAACTTCGTCCACTTAGTCCATTTCGTCCACTTCCTCCACTTCCTCCACTACCTCCACTACCTCCACTTAGTGAACTTCGTCCACTTCCTCCACTTCCTTCGTCCACTTCCTTCACTTCCTCAACATCGTCCACTTCCTCCACTTCACTGACTTCCTGCACTTCTTCCACTTCGTCAAGTTCGTCCACTTCCTCCACTTCCTTCACTTCGACCACTTCATCCACTTCATCAACTTCGTCCACTTCTTCCACGTCGTCAAGTTCGTCCACTTCCTCTACTTCCTGCACTTCGTCCACATCATTTACTTCCTCCACTTCTTCCGCTTTCTGTTTACTTCCTCCACTTCATCACTTCGTCCACTTCGTTGACTTCGTCCACTTCGTGAAGTTCGTGCACTTCGTGAACTTCGTCCACATCTTCCACTTCGTCAACTTCATGCACTTCGGCCACTTCATCAACTTCGTCCACTTCCTCCACTTCGTCCACTTCCTCCACTTCGTCCCCTTCCTCCATTTCCTCCACTTCATTAACTTCGTCCACTTCGCCCACTTCTTCATCTTCCTCCACTTCGTCCAGTTCCTCCACTTCGTCCACTTCGTTAACTTCGTCCACTTCGTCAACTTCGTTCACTTGGTAAACTTCGCCATCTTCGTCCACTTCGTCCACTTCATCCACTTCGTCCATTTCTTCCACTTCCTATACTTTGTCCACTTCGTCCACTCTGTCCATTTCGTCCACTTCGTCAACCCCGTCAACTTCCTTCACTTCCTTCACTACTTCCACTTCGCCCCCTTCGTCCACTTCGTCGACTTCGTCCACTTCCTCCACTTCGTCAACATCCTCCACTTCGTCAACTTCTTCCACTTCGTCCACTTCGTCCACTTCCACTACTTCCTCCACTTTGTCCACTTCCTCCACTTCCTGCACTTTCTCCACTTCCTCCACTTCCCACACTTCATCCTCTTCGTCTCCTTCTTAATCTTCTTCTTCCACTTCGTCAACTTCGTCAAGTTCGTCCCCTTCGTCCACTTCCTCTACTTCGTCAAGTTCGTCCACTTTGTCCACTTCGTAAACTTCGTCTACTTCCTCCACTTCGTCAACTTTGTCAACTTCCTCCACTTCCTCCACTTCGTCTACTTCGTCCACTTCGTCAACTTCGTCCTCTCTGGGAATTTCGTCCACTTCGTCAAGTTCGTCCACTTCCTCCACTTCCTCCACTATGTCCACTTTGCCACTTCGTCCATTTCGTCAACTTCGTCCACTTCCTCCACTTCGTCCACTTCTTCCACTTCCTCCACTTCGTCCATTTCATCCACCTCCTCCACTTCGTCCACGTCGTCAACTTAGTCCACTTCGTCCTCTTCGTCCACTTCCTTCCCTTCCTCCACTTCCTCCACGTCCTCTACTTCCTCCATTTCCTCCACTTCCTCCATTTCGTCCACTTCCTCCACTTCGTCAACTTCCTCCACTTCGTCAACTTTGGATACTTCGTCCACTTCCTCCACTTCGTCCGTTTCATCCACTACGTCCTCTTCGTCCACTTCCTCCACTTCGTCCACTTCCTCCACTTCGTCCACTTCGTGATGTTCGTCCACTTCCTCTACTTCGTCCACTTCCTCCACTTCGCCGACTTCCTCCACTTCGCCGACTTCCTCCACTTCGCCGACTTCCTCCACTTCGTCCACATCCTCCATTTCCTCCACTTCGTCCACTTCCTCTACTTCCTCCACTTCCTCCACTTCGTCCACTTCCTCCACTTCCACCACTTCCTCCACTTCGTCAACTTCGTCCACCTCATCCACTTCGTCTACTTCGTCCACTTCCTCCATTTCGTGCACTTCGTCCACTTCGTCTACTTCCTCCAGTTCCTCCCCTTCCTCCACTTTGTCCACTTCGTCCACTTCGTCCACTTCGTCAACTTCTTCATCTTCGTCAATTTCGTCCACTTTGTCAACTTCGTCCACTTCGTCCACCTCTTCCACTTCGTCCACTTCCTCCACTTCGTCCAATTCTTCCCCTTCCTCCACTTCGTCCACTTCTTCCACTTCTTCCATTTCGTCCATTTCGTCCACTTCATTAAATTTGTCCACTTCCTCCACTTCGTCAAGTTTTTCCACTGCCTCCACTTCCTCAACTTCCTCCATTTCGTCCAATTTCTCCTCTTCCTCAACATCGTCCATTTCCTCCACTTCCTCCACTTCATTCACTTCCTCCACTTTGTCCACTTCGTCAAGTTCATCCACTTCCTCCACTTCCTCCACTTTGTCCATTTCGTCCACTTATTCCTCTTCCTCCACTTCCTCCACTTCGCCCACTTCCTCCACGTTGTCAACTTCGTCCACTTCGTTCGCTTCGTCCCATTCGTCCACTTCGTCCTCTTCGTCCTCTTCGTCCTCTTCGTCCACTTCGTCCACTTCGTCCACTTCTTCCACTTCATCCACTTCGTCCACTTCGTCAAGTTCGTCCACTTCATCCACTTCGTCCACTTCGTCCATTTCGTCCACTTCCTCCACTTGATTAACTTCCTGCACTTCTTCCACTTCGTCAACTTCGTCAACTTCGTCCACTTCGTCCACTTCATCCACTTCATCAACTTCGTCCACTTCGTCCATTTCGTCCACTTCGTCCACTTTTTCCACTTCGTCCACTTCCTCCACATCGTCAAGTTGCTGCACTTCGTCCATATGATTCACTTCCTCCACTTCGTACACTTCTTCCGCTTTCTCCACATCGTTTACTTCCTCTACTTTGTCCACTTCGTCGACTTTGTCCATTTCGTTAACTTCGTCAACTCCGTCAACTTCCTTCACTTCCTCCACTTCATCCACTTCTTCCACTTCGTCCCCTTCGTACACTTCGTCCACTTCGTCAACTTCCTCCACTTCGTCAACTTCTTCCACCTAGTCCACTTCGTCCACTTCCTCCACATCCTCCACTTCGTCCACTTCCCGCACATCCTACACTTCGTCAACTTCCTACACTTCATCCTCTTCGTCCACTTCTTCATCTTCTTCTTCCACATCGTCCACTTCGTCAAGTTCGTCCCCTTCGTCCATTTCCTCCACTTCGTCAAGTTCGTCCACTTTGTCCACCTCGTCCACTTCGTCTACTTCGTCCACTTCTTCCACTTCGTCAACTTTGTCCACTTCGTCTACTTCGTCCACTTCGTCCACTTCGTCCACTTCGTCAACTTCGTCCACTTTCTGCATTTCGTCCACTTCGTCAAGTTCGTCCACTTCCTCCACTTTGTCCACTTTGCCACTTCGTCCATTTGGCCAACTTCATCGACTTCGTCCACTTCCTCCATTTCGTCCACTTCTTCCACTTCCTCCACTTCGTCCATTTCATCCAGTTCCTCCACTTCGTCCACGTCGTCAACTTAGTCCACTTTGTCCACTTCGTCCTCTAAGTCCACTTCCTCCAGTTCCTCCGCTTCCTCCACTTCGTCAACTTCCTCCACTTCCTCCATTTCGTTTACTTCCTCCACTTCCTCCACTTCGTGAACTTCGTCCACTTCGTTTACTTCGTCCACTTCCTCCTCTTCGTCCACTTCCTCCACTTCCTCGACTTCGTCCTCTTCGTCCAATTCTTCATCTTCTTCGTCCACTTCCTCCACTTCCTTCACTTTTTAAACTTCGTCCCCTTCGTCCACTTCGTCAACTTCGTCCCCTTCGTCCGCTTCCTCCACTTCCTCCACTTTGTCAACTTCTTCCACTTCCTCCACTTCCTCCACTTCCTCCACTTCCCCAACATCGTCCACTTCCTCCAGTTCCTCCACTTCATTCACTTCATGCACTTCTTCCACTTCGTCCACTTCCTCCACTTCCTCTACTTCCTCCACTTTGTCCACTTCGTCCACCTCGTAAACTTCGTCCACTTCTTCCACTTCCTCCACTTCCTCCACTTCCTCCACTTCGTGCACTTCGTCAACTTCTTCCACTTCAACCACTGCGTCCACTTCCTCCACTTCGTCCATGTCTTCAACTTCGTCAACTTCGTCCACTTCATCCACTTCGTCAACTTCGTCCTCTTCGTCCTCTTCGTCCACTTCTTCCACTTCGTCCACTTCCTCCACTTCGTCAACTTCCTCCAGTTGTTCAACTTCTTCCACTTCGTCCACTTCCTCTACTTCGTCCACTTCCTCCACTTCCTCAATTTTGTCCACTTCCTCCACTTCCTCCACTTCGTAAACTTCGTCTACATCGTCAACTTCGTCCACTTCGTCAAGTTCGTCTACTTCCTCCACTTACTCCACGTCCTCCACTTCCTTCACTTCGTCCACTTCTTCTACTTCCTCCATGTCCTCCACTTACTTCACTTCGTCCACGTCGTCAACTTCGTCCACTTCGTCCTCTTCGTCCACTTCGTCCTCTTCGTCCACTTCGTCCTGTTCGTCAATTTCGTCGACTTTCTCCATTTCCTCAACATCGTGCACTTCCTCCACTTCCTCTACCTCATTCCTCTTCCTCCACTTCCTCCACTTCATCCAGTTCGTCCACTTCGTCAAGTTCGTCCACTTCCTCTACTTCGTCAAGTTCGTCCACTTCGTCCACTTCGTCCACTTCGTCCACCTCCTCCATTTCGTCCAATTCCAATTCCTCCACTTCCTCAACATCGTCCATTTCCTCCACTTCGTCCACTTCGTCAACTTCGTCCATTTCATCCACCTCGTCAAGTTCGTCCACCTCCTCTACTTCTTCCACTTCCTCCACTTCGTCAAGTTCGTCCACTTCCTCCACTTCCTCCACTTCCTCCACATCCTCCACATCCTCCACTTGCTCAACATCGTCCATTTGCTCGACTTCCTCCACTTCATTCACTTCCTCCACTTCTTCCACTTCGTCAACTTTTTCCATTTCCTACACTTCCTCCACTATGTCCACTTCGTCCATTTCGTCCACTTCGTCAAATTCGTCCACTCCTTCAACTCCCTCCACTTCCTTCACTTCGTCCACGTTGTCAACTTCGTCGACTTCGTCCACTTCGTCCTCTTCGTCCTCTTCCTCCACTTCCTTCACTTCCTCCACTTCGTCCACTTCGTCAACTTCGTCCACTTCATCCACTTCCTCCACTTCCTCCACTTCCTCCATTTCGTCCACTTCCTCCACTTCCTTCACTTTGTAAACTTCGTCCACTTCGTCCACTTCGTCAACTTCGTCTTCTTCGTCCACTTCCTCCACTTCATCCACTTCATCCACTTCCTCCACTTCCTGCACTTCCTCCACTTCTTCATCATCTTCTTCCACATCGTCCACTCCATCCACTTCGTCAACTTCGTCAAGTTCATCCCTTTCGTCCACTTCGTCAACTTCGTGTTCTTCGTCTACTTCGTCAACTTCGTCCACTTCCTCCTCTTCCTCAACCTCGTCCACTTCTTCCACTTCCTCCTCTTCATTGACTTCTTGCACTTCTTCCACTTCGTCCACTTCCTCCACTTTGTCCACTTCTTCCACTTCGTCCACTTCGTCAACTTCCTCCACTTCCTTCAATTTTTCCACTTCCTCCACTTCCGCCACTTCGTCCACTTCGTCCACTTGCTCCACTTCGTCCAGTTGTTCCACTTGCTCCACTTCGTCCACATTCCCCACTTCCTCCACTTCGTCATGTTCGTCCACTTCCTCCACTTCGTCAAGTTCGTCCACTTCCTCCACTTCCTCAACATCGTCTATTTCCTCCACTTTATCCACTTCTTCCACTACGTCAACTTGGTCCACTTCCTCCACTTCGTCCACTTCCTCCACTTCGTCCTCTTCGTCCTTTTCTTCATCTTCTTCATCCACTTCTTCCACTTCGTCCAATTCGTCAACTTCGTCCAATTTGTCAACTTCGTCAAGTTCATCCCTTTCGTCCACTTCGTCAACTTCGTCAACTTCGTCTTCTTCGTCCACTTCGTCAACTTCGTCCAGTTCCTCCTCTTCCTCAACCTCGTCCACTTCCTCCACTTCCTCCTCTTCATTGACTTCCTGCACTTCTTCCACTTCGTCCACTTCCTCCACTTCTTCCACTTCGTCCACTTCGTCAACTTCCTCCACTTCCTTCAATTTTTCCACTTCCTCCACTTCCTCCACTTCGTCAACTTCGTCTACTTCGTCAACTTCGTCCACTTCATCCAGTTCTTCCACTTGCTCCACTTCGTCCACATTCTCCACTTCCTCCACTTCGTCATTTTCGTCCACTTCCTCCGCTTCGTCAAGTTCGTCCACTTCCTCCACTTCCCCAACATCGTCCATTTCCTCCATTTCCTCCACTTCTTACCGCTACGTCAACTTGGTCCACTTCGTCCACTTCCTCCACTTCGTCAACTTCATCCACTCCGTCAATTTCGTCCACTTCCTCCTTCTTCCACTTCGTCCAATTTGTCAACTTCGACAAGTTCGTCCCCTTGGTCCACTTCGTCGTTTTCGTCCACTTCGTCCACTTCTTCCACTTCCTCCACTTCATCCACTTTCTCCACTTTGTCAAGTTCGTCCACTTCCTCCACTTCATCCACTTTGTCAACTTCGTCGACTTCGTCCATTTTATCCACTTCGTCAAGTTCGTCCACTTCCTCCACTTCCTCCATTTCGTCCACTTCCTCAACATCGTCTATTTACTCCATTTCCTCTACTTCATCCACTTCTTCCACTACGTCAACTTGGTCCACTTCCTCCACTTCGTCCACTTCCTCTACTTCGTCAACTTCATCCACTCCGTCAATTTCATCCACTTCCTCCACTTCTTCCACTTCGTCCACATCGTCCACTTCCTTCACTTCCTCCACTTCGTCCACTTCCTCCACTTCCTCCACTTCGTCCACTTCCTCCACTTCCTCCACTTCGTCCTCTTCGTCCACTTCTTCATCTTCTTCTTCCACTTCGTCCAATTCGTCAACTTCGTCCACTTCGACAACTTCGTCAAGTTCGTCCCCTTCGTCCACTTCTTCCACTTTGTCCACTCCGTCAATTTCGTCGACTTCCTCCACTTCCTCAACTTCGTCCACTTCGCCCACTTCATTCACTTCCTGAACTTCTTCCACTTCGTCAACATCGTCCACTTCCTCCACTTTATCCACTTCTTCAACTTCATCCACTTCCTCCACTTCGTCATCTTCTTCTTCCACTTCGTCCAATTCGTCAACTTCGTCCACTTCCTCCACTTCCTCCTCCACTTCATCCACTTCCTCCACTTCTTCCACTTCGTCCACTTCGTCCACTTCCTCCACTTCCTCCACTTCGTCCACTTCCTCCACTTCCTCCACTTCGTCCACTTCCTCCACTTCCTCCACTTCTTCCACTTCTTCCACTTCGTCCACTTCTTCCACTTTTTCCACTTCGTCCACTCCTTCCACTTCCTCCACTTTGTCCAGTTCCTTCACTTCGTCCACGTCGTCAACTTCGTCCACTTCATCCTCTTCGTCCACTTTGTCTACTTCGTCCACGTCCTCCACTTCATCCACTTCGTCAAGTTCGTCCACTTCATCCATTTCCTCCACTTCGTCAACTTCTTCCACTTCGTCCACTTCCTTCACTTCGTCCACTTCCTCCATTTCCTCCACTTCGTCCATTTCGTCCACGTTTTCCACTTCCTCCACTTCGTCCACTTCCTCTACTTCCTCTACTTCGTCCACGTCGTCAACTTCGTCCACTTCCTCCCCTTCGTCCACTTCGTACTCTTCGTCCACTTCTTCCGCTTCCTCCACTTCATCCACTTCTTCCACTTCGTCAAGTTCGTCCACTTCATCCACTTCCTCCACTTCGCCCACTTCATCCATTCTTCAACTTCGTCTATTTCGTCCACTTCATCAAGTTCGTCCATTTCCTTCACTACCTCCACTTCCTCCACTTCGTCCACTTCTTCCACTTCGTCAGCTTCGCCAACTTCTTCCACTTACTCCACTTCATCCACTTCGTCCACTTCGTCAAGTTCATCCACTTCCTCTACTTCCTCAACTTCCTCCACTTCGTCCACTTCCTCGACTTCCACCCCTTCCTCCACTTGCTCCACTTTGTCAAGTCCGTCAACTTCGTCCACTTCCTCAACTTCCTCCACTTCATCCACTTCGTCAACTTTGTCAAGTTCGTCCGCTTCGTGCACTTCCTCTACTTCCTCCACTTCCTCCACTTCGTCCACTTACTCGACTTCCACCCTTTCCTCCACTTACTCCACTTCGTCAACGTCGTCCACTTCGACCACTTCGTCAACTTCCTCTACTTCGTCCACTTCGTCCACTTCGTCCACTTCCTCCACTTCGTCCTCTTCGTCCTTTTCTTCATCTTCTTCATCCACTTCTTCCACTTCGTCCAATTCGTCAACTTAGTCCACTTCGACAACTTCGTCAAGTTCGTCCCCTTCATCCACTTCGTCCACTTCCTCCACTTTGACAACTTGGTCCACTTCGTCCACTTCGTCAATTTCGTCAACTTCCTCCACTTCCTCAACATAGTCCGCTTCCTCCACTTCATTCGCTTCCCGAACTTCTTCCACTTCATCCACATCGTCCACTTCCTCCACTTCTTCACTTCATCCACTTCGTCAAGTTCGTCCACTTCGTCCACTTCGTTCGCTTCGGCCACTTCATCCACTTCCTCCACTTCGTCATCTTCTTCTTCCACTTCGTCCAATTCGTCAACTTCGTCAAGTTCGTCCACTTCGTCCACTTCGCCCACATCCTCCACTTCCTCCACTTCGTCCAATTCCTCCACTTGCTCAACCTCGTCCATTTCCTCCAGTTCCTCCTCCACTTCGTCCACTTCGTCCACTTTGACCACTTCGTCCACTTCGTCCACTTCTTCCACTTCCTCCACTTCCTCCACTTTGTCCACGTCGTCCACGTCGTCAAGTTCATCCACTTCGTCAACTTCGTCCGCTTCGTCCACTTCGTCCTCTTCGCCAATTCGTCCACTTCGTCCTATTCGCCAATTCGTCCACTTCGTCGACTTCGACCACTTTTTCCACTTCCTCCAATTCGTCCACTTCGTCAATTTTGTCCACTTCCTCCAATTCGTCCACTTCATCCACTTCGTCAACTTCGTCCACTTCGTCCATTTCGTCCACATCCTCCACTTCCTCCACTTCCTCCACTTCCTCCACTTTGTCCACTTCGTCCACTTCGTCCGCTTCGTCCACGTTGACAACTTCGTCAACTTCATCCAGTTCTTCCATTTCGCCCAGTTCCTCCACTTCGTCCACTTCCTCCATTTCGGCCACTTCGTCATGTTCGTCCACTTCCTTTACTTCCTCCACTTCCTCCACTTGGTCCACTTCATCCACTTCGTCCACTTCCTCCATTTCGTCCACTTCGTCCACTCCCTCCACTCCGTCAAATTCATCCACTTCGTCCACTTCTTCCAGTTGTCAACTTCGTCCACTTAGTCCACTTCGTCCACTTCATCCACTTCGTGAACTTCGTCCACTTCTTCTACTTCCTCCACTTCCTTCACTTCGTCCTCGTCGTCCACTTTGTCATCTTCGTCCACTTCCTCCACGTCCTCCACTTCGTCAACTTCGTCCATTTCGTCCACTTCCTCCACTTCGTCCACTTCATCCACTTCGTCCACTTCGTCCATTTCGTCCACTTCGTCAAGTGCGTCCACTTCCTACACGTCCTCCACTTCGTCCACTTTGTCAACTTCGTCTACTTCGTCCATTTCCTCCATTTCGTCCACTCCTTCCACTTCTTCCACTTCGTCCACGTCGTCAACTTCGTCAACTTCTTCCACTTCGTCCACATCGTCCACTTCCTTCACTTCCTCCACTTCGTCCTCTTCGTCCACTTCCTCCACTTCGTCAACTTCGTCTACTTCGTCCACTTCCTCCACTTCGTCCACGTCGTCCCCTTCGTCCAGTTCATCCTCTTCGTCCACTTCGTCCACATTGTCCACTTCGTCCACTTCGTCAAGTTTGTCCACTTCGTCCACTTCCTCTACTTCCTCCCCTTCCTCCACTTCCTCCACTTCGTCCACTGCCACCACTTCCTCCACTTCGTCAACTTCGTGTACTTCGTCCACTTCCTCCACTTCGTCCACGTCGTCAACTTCGTCCAGTTCATCCTCTTCGTCCACTTTGTCCACTTCGTCAAGTTCGTCCACTTACTCTACTTCCTCCCCTACCTCCACTTCCTCCACTTCGTCCACTGCCTCCACTTCCTCCACTTCGTCAACTTCGTCCACTTCGTCAACTTCGTCTACTTCGTCCACTTCGTCCACTTCGAACACTTCGACCACTTCTTACACTTCCTCCATTTCGTCATCTTCGTCCACTTCTTCATCTTCTTCTTCCACTGCCTCCAATTTGTCAACTTCGTCAAGTTCGTCCCCTTGGTATACTTCGTCGTTTTCGTCCACTTCTTCCGCTTCCTCCACTTCATCAAGTTCGTCCACTTCGTCCACTTCCTCCACTTCGTCCACTTCATCCACTTCTCAACTTCATCGACTTCGTCCATTTTGTCCACTTCGTCAAGTTCGTCCACTTCCTCCCCTTCCTCCATTTCGTCCACTTCCTCGACATCGTCTATTTACTCCATTTCCTCTACTTCTTCCACTACATCAACTTGGTCCACTTCCTCCAGTTCGTCCACTTCCTCCACTTCGTCAACTTCATCCACTCCGTCAATTTCCTCCACTTCTTCCACTTCGTCCACATCGTCCACTTCCTTCATTTCCTCCACTTCGTCCTCTTCGTCCACTTCCTCCACTTCGTCCACTTCCTCCACTTCCTCCACTTCGTCCTCTTCGTCCACTTCTTCATCTTCTTCTTCCACTTCCACTTCGTCCAATTCGTCAACTTCGTCCACTTCGACAACTTCGTCAAGTTCGTCCCCTTCGTCCACTTCCTCCACTTCGACAACTTCTTCCACTTCGTCCACTTCGTCAATTTCGTCGACTTCCTCCACTTCCTCAACTTCGTCCACTTCATCCACTTCGGCAACTTCATCCACTTCCTCCACTTCGTCATCTTCTTCTTCCACTTCGTCCAATTCGTTAACTTCGTCCACTTCCTCCACTTCGTCCACTTCCTCCACTTCCTCCACTTCCTCCACTTCCTCCACTTCTTCCACTTCCTCCACTTCGTCCACTTCTTCCATTTCTTCCATTTCGTCCTCTTCTTCCACTTCCTCCACTTCGTCTAGTTCCTCCACTTCGTCCACGTCGTGAACTTCGTCCACTTCATCCTCTTCGTCCACTTTGTCTACTTCGTCCACGTCCTCCACTTCATCCACTTCGTCAAGTTCTTCCACTTCATCCACTTCCTCCACTTCGTCAACATCTTCCACTTCGTCCACTTCCTTCACTTCATCCACTTCCTCCATTTCCTCCACTTCGTCCATTTCGTCCACGTTTTCCACTTCCTCCACTTCGTCCACTTCTTCTACTTCGTCCAGGTCGTCAACTTCCTCCACTTCCTCCCCTTCGTCCACTTCGTCCTCTTCGTCCACTTATTCCGCTTCCTCCACTTCATCCACTTCTTCCACTTCGTCAAGTTCGTCCACTACATCCACTTCCTCCACTTCTCCCACTTCATCCATTCTTCAACTTCGTCCATTTCGTCCACTTCATCAAGTTCGTCCACTTCCTCCAGTTCCTCCAATTTGTCCACTTCGTCCAGTTCTTCCACTTCGTCAGCTTCGTCAACTTCTTCCACTTCGCCAACTTCGTCAACTTCTTCCACTTCCTCCACTTCATCCACTTCGTCCACTTCGTCCACTTCGTCAAGTTCGTCCACTTCGTCCACTTCCTCTACTTCCTCCACTTCCTCCACTTCCTCCACTTCCACCCCTTCGTCCACTTCGTCAAGTTCGTCTACTTCGTCCACTTCCTCCACTTCCTCCACTTTATCCACTTCGTCCACTTCGTCAAGTTCGTCCACTTCGTCCACTTCCTCTACTTCCTCCACTTCCTCTACTTCGTCCACTTCCTCGACTTCCACCCTTCCTCCACTTGCTCCACTTCGTCAACGTCGTCCACTTCGACCACTTCGTCAACTTCCTCTACTTCGTCCACTTCCTCCACTTCCTCCACTTCCTCCACTTCTTCATCCACTTCTTCCACTTCGTCCAATTCGTCAACTTCATCCACTTCGACAACTTCTTCAAGTTCGTCCCCTTCGTCCACTTCCTCCACTTCGACAACTTCTTCCACTTCCTCCACTTCGTCAATTTCGTCGACTTCCTCCAATTCCTCAACATTGTCCGCTTCCTCCCCTTCATTAACTTCCTGAACTTCTTCCACTTCGTCAACTTCGTCAAGTTCGCCCACTTCGTCCACTTCCTCCACTTCGGCCACTTCATCCACTTCCTCCACTTCGTCATCTTCTTCTTCCACTTCGTCCACTTCGTCCAATTCGTCAACTTCGTCAAGTTCGTCCACTTCCCCCCTTTCCTCCACTTCGTCCCCTTCGTCCACTTCTTCCACTTCCTCCACTTCCTCCAATTCGGCCACTTCATCCACTTCCTCCACTTCGTCATCTTCTTCTTCTTCGTCCACTTCGTCCAATTCGTCAAGTTCGTCCACTTCGCCCACTTCGTCAACTTCGTCTACTTCATCCACCTCCTCAACATCGTCCATTTCCTCTACTTCCTCCACTGCATCCACTTCTTGCACTTCTTCCACTTCGTCAACTTCGTCCACTTCCTCCACTTAATCTACTTCGTCCATTTCGTCCACTTCGTCATCTTCTTCTTCCACTTCGGCCACTTCCTCCATTTCCTCCACTTCGTCCACTTCTTCCACTTCCTCCACTTCCTTCCCTTCCTCCACTTCGTCAATTTCGTCAACTTCGTCACATTCGTCCACTTCGTCCACTTCGTCAACTTCGTCCACTTCGTCGATTTCGTCCACTTCAACAAGTTCGTACACTTTCCCCCCACTTCCTCGACTTCATCAAGTTCGTCCCCTTCTTCCACTTCCTCCACTTCGTCCACTTCGCCCACTTCCTCCACTTCCTCCACTTCCTCCACTTCGTCCAATTCCTCCACTTGCTCAACCTCGTCGATTTCCTCCAGTTCCTCCACTTTGTCCACTTCGTCCACTTTGACCACTTCCTCCACTTCGTCCACTTCATCCACTTCTTCCACTTCATCCACTTCTTCCACGTCGTCCACGTCGTCAAGTTCATCTACTTCGTCCGTTTCGTCCACTACGTCCTCTTCGCCAATTCGTCGACTTCGACCACTTCTTCCACTTCCTCCAGTTCGTCCACTTCGTCAATTTCGTCCACTTCCTCCAATTCGTCCACTTCATCCCCTTCGTCAACTTCATCCACTTCGTCCATTTCGTCCACATCGTCAAGTTCGTCCACATCCTTCACTTCCTCCACTTTGTGCACATTGTCCACTTTCTCCACTTCGTCCGCTTCGTCCACATCGTCAACTTCGTCAACTTCATCCACTTCTTCCACTTCGTCCATTTCCTCCACTTCGTCCACTTCCTCCATTTCGGCCACTTCGTCATGTTCGTCCACTTCCTCTACTTCCTGCACTTCCTCCACTTGGTCCACTTCATCCACTTCCTCCATTTCGTCCACTTCCTCCACTCCGTCAAATTCATCCATTTCGTCAACTTCGTCCACTTCCTTAACCTCGTCCACTTCATCAACTTCGTCTACTTCGTCCACTTCCTCCACTTCTTCAACTTCCTACACTTCCCCCACTTTGTCCACTTCGTCCATTTCGTCCACTTCGTCAACTTCGTCAACTTCTTCCACTTCCTCCACTTCGTTCACTTCATCCACTTCCTCCACTTCATTCACTTCGTCAACTTCGTCCACTTCTTCCTCTTCGTCCACTTTGTCGACTTCGTCCACTTCCATCACTTCATCTACTTCGTCCACGTCGTCAAGTTCGTCCACTTCCTCCACTTCCTCCGCTTC